>CM077676.1:70446276-75246276 GCA_039707655.1 Elymus sibiricus
AAAAACTTTAAAGGAAGGGCAGGTGATGTTAACTCGTATATTATAAGAAAACTCATAATATAAGGAAAACAGTTCATACTAGGAGTTAATTGTTTTTTGAGTTGCTCTTAGATGCAGGAGTTGTAAAAGATGCGTTTGATCAGGAGGCGCACGAATCTTGGCGCACATCTACCCTCTTCCTCCCTCCGTTATCCGTTCCGCACTGTTCACTCCCGAGCCACTCCGCAGCCCTGCTCCAATGGCGCTGTGCCGGACGGCGCCCGCCAACTCCTCCTGCTTCCACCCCGCGCCGTCGGCCGGCTCGCCCTCCTCTCTCAGGTCAGCCTCCTGCCCCGTATCCCTCCGTACGGCCCCCTCCTTAAACCCTAGCTGACCCTCCCCCATCTTCTCGCATCTGTCTCTGTTTCCCCTTTCGCAGCGTGGGCACCAAGGTCTTCGTCGGGTTGAAGGCGCAGACCAGGCTCGGTGAGCACGAAACCGAACCAAATCGTTCCAATTTTACTCTGTGGTTCGTTGTTCTGGTGGCTGATTTCGGTTTTGGTGGCTGGATTGCTGAGCAGGCTCGTGCCGAGTCGTCGTGCCCGAATGTCAACGCCCGGTTCTACACCGCCGTCAACCGGAGGGTCTCCCTTGGGTACGTGCGCGTACGCCAATCCATATGCGTAGCCTCTACTTTGTTGTCTGTATCGATATGTAGCATGCTTGCCGATCCACATTCGTCAGGTGTTTGTTCAGTCTCCATTTTGGGTGGTACTTAACTAGTTTTTGCTTGCTGTGCTAGTTCATGTAATTATCGCCGTCTGCATCAGAACAAGCAGATGCTTTTGAGTTTTGATTGCGTCGAGTGCCTCTGTTAATTAGTGTGAGCTTTTGGTACCTTTTCGATGGCTGGAGAATATTTAGAAGATGTTCATTTCGTGAAAAGAAATGTTTTGTGCACAAATCAAGATGGAGAGCTTGTATCAGTCAAGTATCAACAAGATGCTTCATCTGTTATTGTTCTAGCTAGGTCCACAGATTTGTTGACATTCATGGTAGCCAATTGTATCTGTAATTTTTTCTGTGGTTCGCTGGAAACATTTGTTCCCCTAAATACCACGGTCTACTCATATTTACACATATTAGGTTGTCAAACAAGAGGGCTACCAGGGCACGTATTTCAATGATGCCTGTCGGCACACCACGGGTACCTTACAGAACACCTGGTGAAGGAACCTGGCAGTGGCTTGACATATGGAATGCTTTAGTAAGACCTCGCAATACCTAATAAAATGACTTATTCCGTTGCACCGACTCCTAATTTATATTTGCTGTACACAGTATCGTGAACGGATTATCTTCATTGGGGACACTATTGATGAAGAATTCAGTAACCAAGTACTGGCAAGCATGCTGTATCTTGACAGTGTTGATGACACAAAGAAGATTCTTCTATACATCAATGGTCCAGGAGGAGATGTAAGAACTCGACAACACTACCCTTGTGTTCTTGTTGGTTGGCCTTCTTTTATGTCACTTTTTTTGGGGTCATGTTCTTGTGTCCTGTAAGTTGATCTTCTAAAGAATTTGAAAACCAAGTTGATGTCCCCATAGTTTATATCTTGAAAAAGAAAAACTGGGTTGAGCTGATCGGTTCTAAGGGGCTGCCAATGCTATTCTGTAGTTTAGTAAGTGAGTGATTGCCTGAACTTGAGTATCTTGTGCTGAGTATTATATGCTGTCCTACTCTAGTGGGACAAAACCAGTGCAAAAACTTGTATAGCTATGAAATGGATTATTTCTATTGTTATAATCTTGGAGGCAAAATTAAGTGATCACGGTATAACATTATTCCAATTGTAGTAGCTCTAGTTGTTTGGAAAGTTCACTGGAAATTGAAGTTCACTATAGATCGGTGTGGGCATGCACCATTTTAACGATGGCGAGTACCGTTGATAAGATAAAACTGGGATGTCCCCATAGTTTATCTTGAAAAGATAAAACGGGGATGAACTGAGTGGCTCTGACGGGCTGCCAATGCTACTCTGTAGTTTAGTGAGGGATTGTCTGAACTTTAGTATTTTGTTCTTAGTTGGGTATGCTGTCCTATGCTTATGGGAGAAAATTGCAAAAACTTGTATCGCTATGAAATGGAAATGCTCATTGTGGAAAGAGAAAATCTCTATTTGTGATAATCTTGGAGGCAAAATTAAGCAATGTCAGTATAACAAATATTCCAAATGTAGTTCTAATTGGTTGGAAGGCTCACTGGGAATTTAAGTTCATTATAAATTGGTGCGGGCATGCACCATTTTATTGACTGTGAGTCCCATTGATAAATGCAACAGGGATATTTTGTAATCCGTTTTTCAGTGTACCTTTTGGCTTGTGAATATATGTTTGTTTCGATGTTCCAAAATGGGTACAGAGCTACAGAAGCGTCTCAGCCAAGAAATACTCTTAGCTAACCCAAGTTTTCCTAGGCGAGCCTTTCTAATTTTTGTGTTCTCTATTCATATTGCAGCTTACACCATGCATGGCGTTATATGATACCATGCTAAGCCTAAAGAGTCCAATTGGTACTCATTGCCTGGGCTTTGCATTCAACTTGGCAGGATTCATTCTTGCCGCTGGTCAAAAGGTATTATCACTTAAATACCAACTTCTTTCTGGAAATTGTTTGGTTTTGTATGCCCACTATAATGCTTGTTCTGCTGCTATTTTATACTATGTAGGGTTCACGTACTGGTATGCCTCTTTGCCGTGTTTCACTTCAGTCACCTGCTGGAGCAGCTCGAGGCCAGGTCTGGCGTAGCAAAAGCTTACTGATCAGTTTGTTGTTAAAAATCCCAATGGTGTACAGTTGTTGTTGTTATTGCTGAAGTGCCTTATCGTACACTTCTTTTTTCCTACAGGCTGATGATATAGAAAATGAATCAAATGAACTTAATCGAATCAAGAACTATCTTTATGGCAAGTTAGCAGAGCACACAGGTCATTCTGTTGAAAAGGTCAGTGTTTTCTGTTGCATGTTGCAGTCACTTTGTCCCTCATCACCGGCTGTTTTAGTTAGCTTTCAGTTACCCTGAAACGACTTCAAGCGTTTCCTGCTTGATTTCACTATATGCCTAAGGAGGCTTCGATATGTTCTTGTTTTCTCGTATATCATACTAACAAAAATAATCTGTTGTGAAATACCATACTGCCACTTTCCTTATATGCTCAGCATTTCTCATGATTCAGAAAGGTTGATCTCCGCAACTGCAATCCTAGCTGCATTCCTCTCATCTCAAGTATTTGCTTACTTCGGCAGGTTCATGAGGACTTATCCAGGTCGAAGCGCTTTGATGCCGAAGGAGCCCTTGAATACGGGATCATCGACCGTATCGTCAGGCCTTCCCGGATCAAGAAAGAGGGCGGCTCGACCACCGTCCAGAAGAAGGAACTGCGAAATCTGGGACTTGGCTAATCGTAGATGTTAGCGCACCAGAGTTAGCTGTAGACTGCCACGGTTCTCCATGTTCGATCCTGATTTAAAACCTCGACGCTTCCTTTCGTCAGTTCATGTGGACGTATGAGATTTAGTTTGTTGTCTCCAGTGTCCCTAGACTTCAAGACAGATGAATATCACTAAGAGGTGATAGGTGGTGGTGATCTTTTCGGTTCATTCGTACACACCGAGCACATCTGATGATTTCTTACGACATTAATGTTTTTGTTGAGGCAGTGTGGTCCGGCAAGATGCTTTCTCATGGTTGGTTGCCGTCTTTCTTTTCCTTATCTTTTCTTCAGCAAGGTTGCAGCGAGCTGTCTGAAGATTTGTTTTTTGATCTTTCAGAAAGGGCGTTAGTTGTGGCCTGCCAACTGCCATTCTCACCATAGAGATGGATATACTAGTAGTAGAACGCAACTGTCGCTGGATAATTGAGGTGGTGGGAGTAGCGAGCGAGCGTGGACATGGGAGACCAGGAGGAGAGAATCGCCCCAGCCTTAGCTGTGGAATCGCTCCACTGATTGAAATGATTGTGTCTATCAGGTCGGGTGCCCTGCCCACGTTTGGTCAACCGCTTGGAGGGTTATCATTGGCCTTCCATTGGGCAACAAGAGCTGCAAGCTTTCAGCCGGCGGCCCTAAAGACAGGCCACCTTACGGTTGTACAAGGAAAAATGCCGGATGGATCGATCGACCGACGTGTCTGTGACTGTGAGCACACTATTATTATTTGGCACCCAACAGGTCAACAGCTCAGATATATCGCGTTGCAGTCCACCACGTACGAACGACCCGGCCGGGGCCGGGGCCTGGGAGCTTCCTTGGACCAGCTTGGTCGGTCTCAGCCTGGAGCGCAGCAGTCATACGTGCGTGGATGGATGGATGGATCGATCGGTCACTGGCCTTGCTCTGGGCTCTGGCCGAGCGGCGCGGCAGGGCCGGTGGTCGCCGGTCGCGCAGCACGCCAGGCATGGCCGGTCGCTGATCCAGGCATGGCCAGTCGCTGCTCCGAGTC
This sequence comes from Elymus sibiricus, assembly GCA_039707655.1. NCBI lineage: Eukaryota > Viridiplantae > Streptophyta > Magnoliopsida > Poales > Poaceae > Elymus > Elymus sibiricus. The sequence goes on from CM077676.1 coordinate 70,450,763, forward strand.
TGCGGTGCAGGGAAGGATCGCCGGAGCATCGACGGAAGCGACAACACTTATGCCCGCCGGCCTTCCCCTGCCTTTGATCTGGGCGCACGCCACGCACGCAAGGCGATCGGGCGGTCTGGTGGTTGCCATGCCCTGGCGGTTCTTGATCGCGCACGCACCCACGCACGACAAAGATTCGGTCACCCCGCCGGCTGGCCCCAGCCACCGAAAGGACGACACGGCCCATGGCTGAGCACGTACGCCCCGCGGGATGGCTGGCGCTGTCGGCACGACATACGACATGCGTCGCCGCCGCCGGTCTCAGTCTCACACACGACCGCACGGAGTGGTATTCAGTAGATATATAAGGGCATCTCCAAAGCCGGTATTCAAACCGCGGGCAACCGTCCGGACCGAGCGGTCCAGACGTGTTTTGCCATCCAACACGGGGTATGTATCGATTCACCGACCGGTTTGGGCGTGCTTTTTTCCAAAGGGAAGGGGGAGGGTGGGGGCTTTGCGAGCATCCGGACCGCAGCCACGCCGTTTCTGACTACCCTAGCCCACCCAAAAAACCCTCCCTCGCCCGCGTCTCTTCCCGTCCGAATGAGTAGTCGTCCCAACGAAGAGCGGAGGAACGTCGTGCGGCGGACTGCTAGGTCCGTTCACACAACCGGCGGCGAGTGGAGGTGGTTAGTTGCAACACATGCAAAGCCCTAATGACGGCGCCGAAGCAATCAAACAAAAACATATGCCGCACCTCCACTATATATAGGCATCAACACTTGGGCCTCGCACGGATCATACAGCCCAAAGTCTATTCGACCTAGATCTGATTCCGAGTAGGACCACATCTGAGTCGTGGAGTCGGATCCGGCCTCAAAGGTTCTTTCAGTTAAGCGCGTGACCCCTTAGGTTCAAGTCGGCTTGGTCGCAGGTCGGATCACCTCCGACCTGCTCGGTTGGTAGCGGCTTCTAGCAAGGCGTGCCGACCACCAAGTAGACAATGAAGCCGGTTGACGAACCTGTACAACGTATCACACTTCCGTTCCCTTTGTCACACTATATATGTTGTCGGGCTCAAGGCGAGTATGTCATCCTTGTGATAGTCCGACCTCTTTATCGTTCCAGTGATGCCGACCACAAACTAGATTATCTCATAATCCTTGTCGCATGGCCATGCTTATCTTGGTCGGATCACACGAGGGGGCCCAGAGTATATCTCTCCCGATCGGAGGGACAAATCCCATCTTGCTCGACCATGTCTCGCAGCATGGGTTTGGACAAGCCCGAAACCTACCTTTATAACTACCTAGTTACGGAGTAGTGTTTGGTCGGCCCAAAGCAGGTCTGTCACCATCCCGAGTACATGCGCCAGCTCAGGTCTTAGGACATAGAACGTATGTTGTACTAGAGACTCACAGATGACCTATCGCTGCGTCTCATAATCGAGTCTGTCCAACTCGGACCTTATCTCGACTCGGATCCGACTATGTCGAATCCGACCAGATCTTTCTGAGTCCATATTATCCGGCTAGCATCCAATGCTACATGGCTAGTGAGACCGAGCCATCCATCGTGTCATATGCTAGTCTATTCAGCTGCGCGCCCACACAGCCCTTTCGACTAGGGACCTTTTAGGACAGTCATCATACAATGCATAGTCCCACAAACAAGTCTCGTACTTGCTGATACATATCATTGATAATGTCCAAGGACTATCATCATACATGATTGCCTCTAGGGCATATCTCCAACAGTAACTGACCATCTTGTAACCCTAGGTACCCCCCGGTCCCTATATAAGCTAAGGGGTTTAGTCCCTAGGGTTAAGTTAGATCCATACTCATACGAACCTCAAGGTAGATCATCCTGTACTTTGTACTGCATTACAATCAATACAACAGAAGCATGACGTAGGCTTCTACCTCTTCGAGAGGGCCCGAACCCGGGTAAACACCATGTCTCTTTTTCGTCCTGTTACCATCTAGCCAAGATCACCAGCTCGGGACCCCCTACCCGAGATCCGCCGGATTTACGTCCGGCATTGGTGGCCCATGCAGGTTCCGCTGTGTGGTCAGAGTAGCTTGATGGCGTCAATGTTCGACGATCAGATCGGAGCCGGCGTAAAACCTACACCGGAGCACCCAAATCTCGGCTCGACCGAGGCATCTGAGAAAAAATTGAAACTCCAACCACTCGTCGGGACATCGATCTCGGCGACCCAAGTTCCCAAGGCGAATCCTCGGCCATGACAGTAGATCTGGCCAAGGAACCACTAATGATCATCGCCCGAGCACCAGTTTCGTACTAGCCACAGGGCAGAATTGACGCTGCCACGGACCAACCCTGAAGCTCAGATCCGAGCGCTTGCCACAATGGCCAGGATTACCAGGCCACACAGGCGATCCCGGGGTATATCAACTCGGGAGAATTCATCAGGGAGGCCGATGTTAGATCGGTTCGGAATAATTTTTTCTCTCCCACCCACCCCCCATGTCGAGTACTGTCCCAACAATTCAGGACCAACTGACATCTAGGATCTAGCCTTCGTCGTGCAAAAACCAAAAGAAACAGTCCAATAGTTCTGGATAAGATTCTTGTTTGTAAAAAACAAAATCACAGATTGCTCGGACGCAGAAGCATTGGCAGCATTCCACCATGGCTGTAACGACGAAGGAATAGCAAGAACTATCGCATGGAAGTGCCTTAGAACGTTTGCCGAGATATCCATATAGTAACAAGGTACTGTACTATAGAGGACGCCTGGGTGGCCGATTAACGGCGCCAGAATCCGAGCCTAGAACAGCCTGAATCAATCAAGGAGGGTAAACGCTCATGTCGCATCTGATGCCCAAAGCGCTCCAGTGTCGATACACTCAACGACTCATCGGCACGGAAAAGAAAACAAATAGGCAGAGGGCCCAAGTTGACGCTAGACGCGATATTGGACGAACCATGTGCAATTGACTCCATCTCCTCGAACAAACCGCCGACCCACATACTTCACGCATGTTGGATCGTTAGGCAGGTGGCAAAGGGAGGATTGGAACTCCTCGACAACATCAGTGTGCTAACAAACCGAGGGATTGCACCCAATTACATCGACCAATCGTCCGAGGACGACGAAGTCCTAATGATATACGAAACTCACTCCTCGAGAAATCAGCGGAAAAGAGCTCTTCAAGAGATCTGCCATGTCAACCATGTAGTAACCTCGGATAACAGATGGTCGGATATGTCGATCACCTTTGATCGGGAGGACCAACCGATGGGAACTCACCGCCGAGGAGTTTTGGCCCTCGTCCTCGACCCTATTATTGACGGCTATCGACTGACCAAAGTCTTGATGGATGGCTGTAATAGCATGAACCTCATTTACGAGGACACCTTACAAAAGCTTAGGGAATTGTCCTCTGGTGGTGTCGATTTGGCTAGATAATGATCTCTGTATTGACAATTTGGTTAGCTATGGAGAGTAGTGACCTTTCGTGGTGGAAATTTGGTTACCCAGCTCTAATGATGCTCTTGGTTTTGTGCTAGCATAATTGCCCCTCTAATTGTAGCATAATAAAATATTGGCTCTATTAGTGTCTATCTATGATTGAGCTGAGTTTGAACTTAGTCTGGTAAATGCTTGTGTAGTATCACCAGTTAATGTGTTGATACAATAAGACATGCTCTGGTATCTATGTTAACCGTTTGTCATCAGGATTATTTGGTCCATTTTCATGTGCCTGACCTTTTCGTTACATTCCAAGTACTTGGATAATGTTATGTGCTACTAACCTGGTCCAATTGGGTGCTATACATCTAGTTTGATCTATCTATAGTCAAGATATCATACTAAGTATACAAACTTTTATAAAAGAGTGCATATAGCTATATGTTTTGTAGCTATAATGAACTTTGTACTTCATGTGGACTGTATATCATTGTTTTGTGTTCACATCTTGACAGATGGGATCACTACGTGCATGTTGACACATGAGATCCCGACAATTTTCATCAAATCGATGACTTTTAATTAGTTAGAGCTCGTCGGTGATGCTTCGTGGCCTACTTTAGTTTTGTAGCTAGCTGCAGATGGAGACGGGCTTATTCACAGCCCGCCTTGGGATTTTTAAGTGGAGAGTTTTCTCGTCCGGCTCTACTTTTTCGAGTGGAGAGCTTTCTCGTCTGACTCTAAAAAGTAGAGCTGGATGACAAAGCTCTTCGCTCAAAAATCGTAAGGTGGGTTGTGAATAAGCCTCCCTCCGTTTGCAGACAGCTCCAAAACTGAAGTAGGCCACAAAGCATCACCGACGAGCTTGGTGATGAATATTACTGGTGGTGTGGCCCATACATGTGACACGCCACCAGTATATCGGTTACCGATTGCATGGGGCCCACTCGCCACCATTATATTTTATCAGTGACGCCATATTGGTGACATGACTCCAACACATCACCGATTGTTTTTGGCACTCCACCACTAGCGTTTTCTGCACTAGTGCCAGAGCGGGCATGGCAGCTCACCAGGGTCACTGCGTCGTCCGTGTCACCACGTTGCGCTGTCCATCCTCTCCGACCCGCACCACCAGCCCCCAGTCGCGATCACAAGGACCACCGGCCGAGCGAGTCAGCCGTCACCCGAAGGGAGCAAGATCTAGCGCTGGAGTTTCCCCATGACCGAGCGGCGTTGGATCTCCCGGACGATCGAGATGCCTGCAAGCTGCACCGCGCCACCGGTGCGCATCCCTGGACACACGTGAGTCCCCGGCGCCAGACAAGAACCCCGCGCCGCCACACCCGGAGGAGAGGAGGGAGTCCCCGTCGGTACCGGCACCGCACGGGCTTTTGACTAGCGACGCCCTCGGGCGGCGGCGGCGGGAGGAGGGGAGGTGGGGGGAGCTGCCCGCGGAAGCGACAAGGGGGAGTCTCTCGACACCATTTTGCTGCCACCCAAAAGACACCCCCCCCCCCCCCCCCCCCCCCCTCCCACTGCTGGAGCATTGCAGAGGGAGGGGGGATCTACGACAACCAATTATTTGAGCAAGTAAGCACTATTTTGCAGCATGCTATAGCCAAAATGGTGCACAGCTCCTATTCAATGGCGGCGCCACCGGCACGGTGCGCCGATGCTCTAATCGATCAAATGCATGCCCCGGCGACCCATCTGTATCGCCATCAGCTTATCGTTGTCTCTACGTGCAACAGTGCCGATCGGTGGACAGTGGCATCAAACATGAATGGCATTCCTATTTGGCCTGCATTTCGCTGTACGGCCTCGCTGATCCATCCAAACACGATTAATGGTGGTACTTGCCGCCGGTCGGTCATAATCAACGCTGGGTGAATTAATGGCCGGTCAGCGGCTGCACCGATCGACCGCGAGGATCTGCATGCACCCGCAGCGGCAGCGACGATCGACTCATACATACGCCTCGCGGCATGCATGCATTCATGCATGCGGATGCAGCTGCAGGTGCGCCGACAAGACGACGACGCCGACGACGACGACGTACGGCACGGAGCACGAGGCGCCTGGGCGCACGCACGCATCTGGCCTGCCGGCGGCGGCGAACGCAGACACGCACGTCGTCCGTCTGATCTGATCTATCAGTTCCGGCCGGCCACTGACGAAAGCACGTAGCACTCTATATATAAGCTCGAGCACGACACGCTCACGCCGTCTCCATCCACCGGTCGACCAGTGCAGCTAGCAGCTAGCAGTAGCTACTGCTGCTCCACATAGCTCTGCCTCTTCCGTGTGCAGCTAGCGATCGTCGTCTATATGGCCGGCCGGCGCCCGAAAGGTGAGACTGTAGTGTACGTGCAGCATGCAGCGGGCGCTGTTGACATGGAAGAGCTAGGTAGCGTGTGGCGTTGCATGCATGGCGTGGGTACGTGCGTGCGTGCGTGCGTGCCAGGTGGGGAGGGGTAGGGGTCCGGGCCGCCGATGGAATGGTTCACTTCATTTCATGCATATGCTGTGCTCCCCGTCGATCCATCACTCACCGTGGGGTCGGCCGCGGCCGGCCAAGTAGCTACGCCTACCCGATATCAATTTTGGAGGAAATATATATATGTCACTGGTAGGCCTGCAGATTTGCTGCTCAAGTCACATCCGCGATCTGATGCATGCATGCATGCATATTGGTTGTGCTGATATACATCGAGGTCGATCGACCCGTTGAAGCAGACGCTGACAAAGCCAGATTCTTCTGATTAGCGTAAAATCGCGTTCGATTAGTCAAGTCTATGACATATGCAAGTACTTTTTTTTAGAAATACAAGTATAACTTAGACGTGCACACATTCACACCGCCACATCACACACTCACACAACGTGTACTGAATTATTATAATTGCAGAGTTTCAAGACACACATTCTCACATGAAGTCTATAGAAGCCTAGAGTTGCGGAGTTTTAAGATTGACGAAGCCATCATATACTACGTATCGCTATCGACGGGAATCGTCATCACCCGAGAAACTGAGAGTCCTGCAAAAATTCTATACCCCGCTGATTTGTGTTTCTAGTGCACGGAGTGATGATGGTACTCGATATAACCAGTGGTCCAGTACGTAGTTGTACGTACGTACGGCTTAGATTTGGGCTCCCTGGTCCTTGAGCTTTAATTAGTTCCAGATACTTAGATCTCGAGAATATGAATCTGCAACACACGCACGTGTACGCGGACGCATCCATCCGCTTAGATCCATCTGCAAACAGTTAGCCAACAGGCGATTCACATCACCGTGGAGCACGTATGCGTACTACTGTCACCAGCAATATTTAAGTATGATGATGTGTAGATCATGCATGTTCGATCTATATGTTGAGCGACACTCTCCACATTGTTTAGATATAGTTTGGGTTGACTGGTCACTTGTCATGTGTACGCACAGCACATGGAAATGGCTATGTTTTTTAATGACTTTTCTTAGACGCACCAATTCCTACTGCCATGTTCCTTGTTGCGACAGTTAGTTTTATGGAGGCTTAGAGTGTATATACAACCAGACTAGGCTAATATGAGCCCCTATATGTTCGGGCGAGTCCGCGGATAGCATCCGGTCACCCTCTATATGTTGTTTCGTAAAACCATATCCTCCACTTTTGAAACCTCAAATCCATGCAAGACATGCATGTCGATCATTTTACGATACAAATACACGTAAAAATGGACACCAATAATATTTATTTGAAGAGAAAAATATATAGTTCAAACAAACCTGGCATGCCAAAGAAAGCATGCCAAATCCATAAGTCTTTTGATACCACTGCTTCAAGTATGATGGTGGCCTCTTTGATGTGCCCGTACAAACCTGTCAGGCGGTTCTTCCATTTCCAAAGCATGCAATCAACTAAATCAAGCATACCTGGGAAACCTGTTGCTGCTCCAATTGCCAATAACTTTCTGTGTTCGCGACTGTTGGTTCTCTCAGGTACTCTGGTCCAAACACTTGCACCATGGTGCACGCAAATTTCATCAAGGCATGCAGAGAACAACAGTTGTCGCAACAGTCTTTCTTCGGCTTGAAGTAAGGATCATGTGCATCCACAACATTCACTATTCGCAAGGACAAAGGTTTGCTCATCTAAAAGCTACGCCAAAAAAAAAAACCATCATGGTAATGTTGGTTTGGATTTGAAGTAGTCCTTCTAGAGATTCCGTGCGCCACTGATCCTATCCCGAGGAACAACTATCTGGCCCTTTATCGAACACTTGAAGTTCGGAACATGCTCCACTTGCTTCTCCATTTTTTCCAGGATACTGATCATCAACATTATGTCAGCAACTTCGTCATCTGAATCCGACGAATCGACGAACTCCCTCTATATGAATTCATCAAGTTCATTGATATCAAATTCATCATCCAACGAATCCATCATTTGCCTACAAATGAGCAAACAAATCTAAAGAAACAACTTAGACATTTCATTAAAGGCATAGAGGGTGAGGTGTATGTCCGACAGAGTGGGACGTACCGGGGTGGTGCCCGTGTCCAGGGCGGCAAGGACGACCATGAGGGTTTTGGGGCCGGTGGTGGCGGCACTGTGGGTCGGGGATAGCGGCAGAGCAAGGGTAGTAGTGGTGGCGGAGCTAAGGAAGGGGAGGCATGGATGAGGCAGAACAGAGGAAGAGGGCGGGTCAGGCAAGGGTTGGGGAGAGTTGGATCCGACGTGATGGATGCGTCCAGGCGCATCCGGGCGCCCCTATATCCGCCAGACATATGGGTTGGGTCTGAGGTGTGTCGGACAGCCCGGGCGTTTGGGTTGGGTTTGAGGGGTCCAGTTGTGTGGCGTTTTCTGGGTCCGGGCATTGTCCAGGCTATTCGCCCGGACGTTTAGGGGGGAAATTTGGGTGGTCGGTTGTAGATGCTCTTAGAGTCTAAAATAAACCCTCATATAACTAGTTTAAGGTTTAGGATAGATCACTTTTCACCGTTAGGATCTTTTAAAATATTAGCACCTAGCGCATTAAATACTTTATAAGTGTGTGTTTTGACTAGAAATATTTTACTGCATGCAGTTTTGCTATAGGGCCATAGAGAAGGCTAGACTCACATTTTACACAAGGAGTCTTCCTCGTGTTGGGTTTAGTGTCACTCCTGTGATGGTCCCTCCAATGAAGCTAAGTTTTTTTAAGCAACCTACAAGAGCTTTGCCTTTTCATATAGAACTAGAGGCTAACGCGCGCTTTGCCGCGCCGTTCTTCACTTGTGGGATTAATTCTTTTATATTTAGTAGATTGTTGTGGCCAGTTGTTTTGTTTGGATTTTATCTATTTTGACTTGTGTTTGAATTGTTTTCTGAAGGTGTTTTTTCATTTGTATATCATGTCATGTTCTTGTTGGAGATAGTATTTGTTCCTAAAGGAGAATGGAGTTGTTTGATGCGTGGTTGTGGTGTCTTTACACGTTTCGGTCTCGGTGCCAGCCGGTGGTGGTCGTTTGAGCTTGTTTAGAGCTCCTATTCCACGCTAAAATCGTGGAATTGCTGCTATAACACTCACATGGATCGTCCCACGAGCTCTCGCTTGCTTTACTTGAGTCCCTACTCCTCTCACTCGGTTAGCTTTTTTTCTGCTCGCCCCACTGCTAGCTCAGAAAAACTGATATTTTTTTATTTAAAAAAGTTAGTTTAATTAAACTATTGTCAAGGATTTAAAAAATATTGTGAATTTACAAAACCATGAATTTAATAAAATGTTCACGAATTTAAAATATATTCATGGATTTCAAAAAATATTTGCATATTAAATAAGTTCTCAAATTTAAAAAATGTTCACAAACTTCAAAAATGATCGTGAACTTTAAAAATATCCGTGAATGTAATAAATATTAATGAAGCTAAAAAGGTAAAAATAAAATAAAATTTGGTTTTTAATGTTCACAAATTTTAATAAGCGCTCATGAATTAAAATATGTAAAAGATTAAAGAGAGAATCAGAAATAAAACTAAGCAACAAACAACCTCTTACATGTGGGTCCCCAGCGACCCCACAACCCCCGAAGCACCAAAACGCTTCAAATCATGGGAGCTTAGTATCTCTATAGATAATATAATTGACCAGTTAATACGGAAAACCAGCTAAAAATTGATACAGGCGAGTCCCATATACACCAGCCCTAGGTGGCGCTCCAAGAGAGTCAACAATTCCGCCACACAAACAACTAGAGAGGTCACTGATATGTCCATTTTGCATCACTAATTTCTACTACAATTTATCCTATTGCAATGATATATTTCACATTATGATGCAATTCTATTGCCTTTTATCTATTAAATGCAAGGTATACACAACGAAGGAAATTGGCGGATATCTGGAATTCTGGACCAAAAGTACAACAGAAGAAAAAGCAATTTTCCGAAGCTCCAAAAACAGCTAGGATTTTACTGAATTATTTCATGAAATTATGAAGGCAGGAGCCGGAAGATGGGCCATAGGGACCGACCAGGGAGCCACATGACCACCCCACATGGGTGAGCCCTAGGCCGCGCCACATGGCCACGCGGGCCCCTGGTGGCTCGCCACTCAATGCCCTTTGCTATTTACAAATGATCTAGAAAAAAACATAGAAAATCCTCAGGACTTTCCGCCACCGTCTACGAGGCGGAACCTAGGCAGATCACTTTTGCTTTTCAGTGGAGTGATTCTACCGGGGAAACTTCCCTCCATGAGGGGGAAATCAAAGCCATCGTCATCACCAACACTCAATTCATCGTCGGGGTCATCATCTTCATCAACACCTTCACCAGCACCATCTCATCTCCAAACCCTAGTTCATCCCTTTTGTTCAATCTTCGTATCAAACCCGCAGATTGGTTATTGGGAATACTTGCATGTGTTGACTACACTTTGTAGTTGATGCATAGGAGATTTATTGGTGAAAGATTGTTTTGTTCAGATTGTTCATCATATATTTATACTCATTGATCATGACCCATATGATGTCTAGTGACTAGAGTCATTAGTTCTTGAGGACATGGGAGAAGTCTTGTTGCTAGTAATCATATGAAGTTGATTATTGATACGTCTCCTTCATCACCAATTTCATGATGCTCACCGCCGGGAGTGAGTAATTCCTTCGTAGGCTTGCTGGACGGTGATGAGTTGGATGAGATTTATCATGTAATCGAGTTAGTTTTGTTAGGGCTTGATCCCTAGTATCCACTATGTTCTGAGATTGATGTTGCTATGCTTAATGCTTGTCACTAGGGCCCGAGTGCCATGATTCCAGATCTGAACCCTTTATGTTTTCATGAATTTATTTGTGTTCTTGATCCGATCTTGCAAGTTATATGCACCTGCTATGTGTTATGATCCGCATACCCCAAGGTGACAATAATTGGGATTCTTTCCGGTGATTGCCATAGTTTGAGGAGTTCATGTATTCACTATGTGTTAATGCTTTGTTCCGGTTCTCTATTAAAAGGAGGCCTTAATATCCCTTAGTATCCTTATGGACCCCGCTGCCACGGGAGGGTAGGACAAAAGATGTCATGCAAGTTCTTATCGCAAACACGTATGACTATATACGGAATACATGTCTACATTACATTGATGAATTGGAGCTAGTTCTGTGTCGCCCTAGGTTGTGACTGTTACATGATGAATGTTATCCAACAATATTACCGATCCAATGCCTACGAGCTTTTCACATATTGTTCTTGCTAAGTTACTACTGTTGCTACTGCTGTTACAATTGCTAGTACTACTGATGCTACTGTTACCGTTACTATTATTGCTACTGCTACCAAACTATCATACTATTGTGCTACTGATCACTCTGCTGCAGATATTTAGTTTTCAGGTGTGGTGTAACATCCCCAGTGTCATTGCTACAGTAACCTCCCCCTAATGTGCCATGTCATCATGATCATCATAATTAAAATGCAATTAAAGAAATAATCCAACTTCAATTCAAATTTAAAATGTAAGTCAAATAAAAACTTCTTCAAATAATTAAACAAAATAGTTCATGTTATTTCAAATAATCCTAAAGCAATTATAAAAATAAAGTCAACATTATTTGAGTTCCCAAATTGACCTTAACAACCAAAAACAGTGACTTTAACAACCACATTAATTCATTTCCAATTAAGCAAAATTCAAATAAAATTATTCAACTAGCAAACTTTTTGTGGCAGTACTAGATATTGCCTAGTATTTGTTTTGGCCAATTACACATTTTACAAAAGTCAATAGGTGACCAAACATTTAGCAAAACAAAAGGGAAATGAAAAGACAGAAAAAGAAAAGAAAAAAGAGCTAAGCTTTACTGTGCGAATGGGCTTAAGTCGAACAGTGCATTTTGGCCTAGCCCGGCGAGGCCATCTCCTTCATCTCGCCAGGCAGAAGCCATGGCGCACAGCGTGCACACGCGCCGTCCAGTGCATCGGATGAGCCGCTGTCGAGCATCCTGCGGTTGGGGAGGAAGATAAGGACTGCCCCCATTGCCCCGTGACTAACCCTAGCCCCCATTTGGCACTTCGCTTCCTCTCTGCCTTTTCCCCCGAGCTTCCCGAGCGCCGCAATGGCCACACCTCTCTAGACGACGCGGCGACCGGCCATCATCCGCCACTCCGAGTTGTCCAGGAGGTCCGCCCTCGTCTTCTTCATCGCCTCCACCGCCGCACCGAGCACGGGGAGCACTACGGCCGTCGCCCGCGCCGTTTCCCTCCGCTGCATCCGCCGGTCGCCGCCGCTCGATCCGCCACCTCCGACGCGCCCCGGCCTCCCCAAGCTCACCCGCGGCTCCCCTATGAGCTCCTGCTTCACCCTGACCTCCTCGTGCTCCTCCCCGTGCCCCGTAGCCCCTAGCTGGTCGAGCTCCGCCCGTAGCCGCCGTCGGACGTCGTCGCCGCGGTCGCTACTGGCCGTCTTAGCTCGCGCCCGTGCCACCTACGAACGCGGCGCGGTGCCCTTGTTCGGATGCCCCAAGCCGTTGCTCGTTTTGATCGCCGTAGACGCCTTCCCGTGCGTCGCCGCCGCCTCTGCACGTCGTCGCCGGCGCGCGCGCGACCAAGTCAAACCGGCCCGGGTCACTGTAGCTGGGCCCCGGCCGTCAGTTGGTTAGATTAGGGCCTAACCCCTAATTAGTACTAACCCACTGACCCTAATAGCCACTGACAACGGGCCCCACCGCAAATAACCCTTCAGTTAGTACATGTGACGCTGACATGTGGGTCCCATGTACTGTAGCGCTTAATTAACTCTAATTAAGTCCCTGTGACACTGACAGTGGGGCCCCGCCACTAGTTAAACTAAATTAAATAGGTTAATTAACCTCTGTGTCAATGACACCTGGGCCCTACCATCACTGTTCACCCTTTGACCTGGTCAATGTTGACTGCTGAGTCAGCAGTTGACTGGCCTCACATGTCATTGACTGTGGCTGGCTGATTCTGTGTAATAAAAGTATTTCACTGTTATAATTCGAATTTAAAAATTAATATAAATTCAAAAATTCCAGAAAATGATTAAAACTTTGAAAAATCATATAAAATAAACCGTAACTCGGATGAAAATAATTTATATATGAAAAATGATCAGAAAAATATGAAGAATCTGAATATGTCATTTGTATTCATGTTAGAGTCCTCTAAGTAGGTGAACTTGTAACTTTAGGCCTGTTTCTGATAGATGAATAGTGCATGACTTCGATAAAATATATTCAAACAAATTCCTATATCACCTAAAATGACTAGAGAGGCATTATATCACCCCTAGCATAACCTACCGGCATGTCGTGCATATGTGTTACATCTGTGTGCTTTATATTTACTGTTTCTTCCCCCTCTTCTCTCCGGTAGACCCGAGACTGACGATGCCCCCGTGATCGACTAAGTCACCGATGACCCTTCTTCCTTTTCAGCAAAGCTTCCACGCAAGCAAAAAGCCCTTTGATCATTCCTATATCGCCTATTCCTTCTCCCTCATGCTTGCATTAGATTTTGCTACTGTAATTGCTGGCTCCTATTCTGATGCATAGCCTGCTTTTGTAACCTGTTGATGTTACTTTACCTGTCATCCTAAACGGCTTAGAATAGGCTGGTTAGTGATCCATCAGTGACCCCTCACCCTTGTCCCCGTTTGCCCCACTTTGTTACTAGTGCCTCGATCTTTGTGATCGATGTGCAGAGACCGTCACATCACCGCACACCCCCCTTAGTTGTATGACTCTGCAGGGCTACTATCAAGTGCCGAGGGTGATACCTCGTACTGCACTCCTGATGATATCTCTGTAGTATAGCACATCGATGGTGATCGCGGAGGGTGATTCCTCGCTCTCCCCTTCCCGATGATGACTCTGTCGTGCAACCCCTCAAGTGTGGACCATCGAGGGTGACTCCTCCTGGTTCTCCTTAACGGATTACATCGAGTAGGAATCCATCGAGGGTGATTCCTCGGGTTCCCTTGATGTTTTGAACACACGGTTACCATGACTTTTACCTCAGACCTTGGTTGCAGGCGGGTCGACCCCGAGGGGTACCCACGGGGAAATGTGGAGTCGGGTTGACCTGGAGGGTACCCGCGAGATAATTATGAGGCACGTCCGGGCAGGCAGAGACCGCCCTAGAGAGGGATGGGCCTGACCCTTGTTGCACTTCCTCGAGACGGGACGACAGGAGTACTGATCGCCACCGCGAGCTCCCAACGCACTAACGGATTTGGGTATTTGATCTGAGTTGGCCGCTGGCCATATACGCACTACCACCACGTGGGATAATGGTTATGGGACCCTCTACGTCGTATGTATCAGCCGAAAGTTCTTCAGATGTCACAGCTCAGAGATGCGGGCTGATTGTTGGGGTGGGCTGGTTACGTCACTTGTGTATACAGTGTCGCGCCTGGGCCCCGACCACCCACGCAACGTGCAGGAGTGCAAAGGGCGATGTCCCAAGACCCCTTCGCACTTAGGATTTAGACCGGCGTGCTGACCTCTCTGCTGAGCCTAGGTAGGACTGCGTCGTGTCGATTACCCGAGGCCGGGTATTACCCAGCAAGTGTGTCCGGCCAGATGTGATCGAGCGTGTTGGGTAACAGTAGTGCACCCCTGCAGGGAAGTTATCTATTCGAATAGCCGTGTCCACGGTAACAGGATGCTCAGTGTTGTATCCCGATCTACTACAACTTGAACTGGATACATGTTAATTAATTGTAAGCTCCGGGATAGCTTTCTCGCAGGGAGTCGAGGAAGGATCTCTAGGCTTTGCTACTACATCCTTGTTACTTTATGTTATGCTGCTAATCTGCACTCTTCTAATGCTGCAAGACGTTGAAGATGCTAGTCTTCGATAGGCTAGGCTTTTCCCCCTCTGTTCCGGCATTTCTGCAGTTTAGTCCAAAGATATAGCCCCATTCCTTTGATACCAATGCATAACTAGCATAGTCCTGATGTCAGTCTTGCGAGTACTTTGGATGAGTACTCACGGTTGCTTTGCTACCTCTTTTTCCCCATACCCGACTGCTGTGATCAGATGACGGATCCCAGGAGTCAGCTGTTACCGCCGACGACTGCTACTACCCTACCGGTGGAGCCTACTACTACGTGGAGACCGCCGACGACCAGGAGTAGATTCGGTGGCTCCCAAGCAGGAGGCCTGCGCCTTTTCGATCAGTGTCGTTGTTATGCTAGCCTTCTTAAGGCAACTTGTTTCCCTTTTATGTCTGTACTCAGATATTGTGTTTGCTTCCGCTAACGCTTGATCTCAAGCTTATGTATTCGAGCCCTCGAGGCCCCTGGCTTGTAATATAAAGCTTGTATGACTTTTATTTGTGTTTAGAGTTGTGTTGTGATATCTTCCCGTGAGTCTCTGATCTCGATCGTGTGCATTTGCGTGTATGATTAGTGCACGGTCGAGCAGGGGCGTCACATGTGGTTGAATTGACAACTCAACTGCTAATACTTGCAAATATTCTTTGGCTCCCCTTGTGTCGAATCAATAAATTTGGGTTGAATACTCTACCCTCGAAAACTGTTGCGATCCTCTATACTTGTGGGTTATCAAGACCTTTTTCTGGCGCTGTTGCCGGGGAACATAGCTTTATTTGCTAAGTCACTTGGGATTTATATCTGTTGATCACTATGAAGAATCTGAAAGACGCTAAGACAAAGATCATTCCCTCTAAGACGAGGGGAGGTAAGTAACTGCCATCTAGCTCTGCGCTTGATTCACCTTCTGTTTTGAGTAAACTTGCAACACCACAACATGCTATTAATTCTGATATGCCGCAAGTTATTGATGATACTACCTCTGCTTTGAATGATACTAATGATGATGCTAGTACCATGCCTGATAATGATGTGCCACTTGGTGAATTTCTTAGTGAGCAAATTGCTAAAGCTAAAGAAATTGAAAATGCTGAAACTCTTGAGAATCATGATTCACCTATTATGCCTAGCTCTCCTACTAGAGTTGAAACACCTGATGAACACTGCTTTGATAGGGAGACAGCTAGAGCTATTCTTGCTTGTAATGATAGACATGAAGTTATAAAGTTGCTTGCTGATATGAAAGAAAAATCTATGAGGGAGAAAATGAAATATGATCCTAAGTTTGCTACCTCTCCCATATTTGTTACTAATAAGGATTATGAATTCTCTGTTGATCCTGGGTTAATTACCTTGGTTGAATCTGATCCTTTCCATGGTTATGAAACAGAAACCGGTGTGGCACATCTTACTAAATTAAATGATATAGCCACCCTATTCGCTCATGAGGAAAAAATTCGCTATTACTATATTCTTAAATATTTTCCTTTCTCATTAAAGGGTGATGCTAAGGAATGGTGTAATACTCTTGCTCCTGGATGTGTGTGTAGTCCCCAGGATATGATTTATTACTTCTCTGGAAAATATTTTCCTGCTCATAAGAAACAAGCTGCTCTAAAGGAAATATTTAACTTTGTGCAAATTAAAGAAGAGAATCTCCCTCAAGCTTGGGGGAGGCTTCTCCAATTACATAATGCTTTGCCTGATCATCCTCTTAAGAAAAATGAAATACTTGAAATCTTCTACAATGGACTAACCGATGCTTCTAGGGACTATCTACATAGTTGTGCGAGTTGTGTTTTCAGGGAAAGGACTATTGAACAAGCTGAGGAATTATTGAATAATATATTGAAGAATGATAATGATTGGACACTTCCTGAACCACCGCCTAAACCCACTCCGAAGAAGAGGGGTATTTTATATCTCAGTCCTGAAGATATGCAAGAAGCAAAGAAATGCCAGAAGGAAAAAGGTAGTAAAGCTGAAGATGTTAAGAATTTACCACCTATTGAAGAAATACATGGTCTTGACAAACCGCCACAGGTAGTAGAGGTAAATTCTCTTATAAATTTTTATGAAAGTGATATTCCTTATAAAAAACCTCCTAGTCAATGCTTGTATGAATTTGACAATTATATTATTAAGCAAGATCACTTCAATGCAAATGTTATGAAACAATTGAAACGAAATGCCTACATAATTGATCGCTTGAGTGACTTGTTATTTAGAATTACTAATGATGTTAAAGGTGTGAGTAAACATGCATCTATGGTTCAAACTCAATTAGAACAAGTTGCTAAATCTCAAAGTGAATTGCTCAATGAAATGAATAACAATATGAATGATCATGCTGTTAGAGTAATGACTAGAGGAGGTAGAATGACTCAGGAGCCACTTTATCCTGAAGGTCACCCTAAAAGAATTGAACAGGACTCTCAAAGAATTAATGTTGATGCACCTAGTCCATCTAGAAAGAAAAAGAAAAAGAAAAATGATAGCACTTTGCATACTTCTAGTGAACCTGAGGTAGAAAAACCCTTAGAAGATAGTAATGATGTTTCTATTTCTGATGCTGAAACACAATCTGGTAATGAACAACCACCTGATGATAATAATAATGATGATGCTCATGTGGATACCCAACCATATAATGATAAAGAACATGATAATGATGCTAAAATATAACCTGCTGTTGATCTTGATAACCCACCTTCTAAAAATAAACGTTATGATAAAAGAGACTTCATTGCTAAAAAACATGGTAAAGAAAGTGAACCATGGGTTCAAAAACCCATGCCCTTTCCTCCTAAACCATCTAAGAAAAAAGATGAGGAAGAATTTGAACGCTTTGCCGAAATGCTTAGGCCAGTTTTTTTGCGAACTCGTTTGACTGATATTATAAAGATGCCTCCCTATGCTAAATATATGAAAGACATTGTCACAAATAAAAGAAAAATACCTGAAGCTGAAATTTCTACCATGCTTGCAAATTATTTTTTTAAGGATGGAGTACCTAAGAAACTAGGAGATCCAGGAATACCAACTATACCATGCTCCATTAAAAGAAATTATATCAAAACTGCTTTGTGTGATTTAGGAGCCAGTGTTAGTGTTATGCCTTTCTCTTTATATAAAAGACTTGATTTGAATAAACTCACTCCCATTGAAATATCATTACAAATGGCTGACAAATCAACTGCCATACCTATCGGTGTTTGTGAGGATGTGCCTGTTGTAGTTGCAAATGTTACTATCCTGACAGACTTTGTTATACTTGATATGCCCGAGGATGCCAACATGTCGATTATCCTTGGTAGACCCTTCTTGAATACTGCAGGGGCTGTTATTGATTGCAACAAAAGCAAGGTCACTTTTCATATCAATGGTAATGAACATACGGTGCACTTTCCGAAGAAACAATTCCAAGTGAATGGTATTCATATTATTAAAAAGACTCCGACAATTACTATTGGAAGTTTTCAAATCCCTCTTCCTACTGTTAAAAAGAAATATGAAACTCTTATTATCGGGGAGATGCATATCCCCATTGAGGTAACTTAGTGTTATACGAAAGTTCTTCGGTTTCATGTTACTCAGAAATGGTTTGTGAATAAGACCTGATCAACCTTATTAATGGATTCTTTTGAGAGGCATGTGGTCGATGAATTTAGTAAGCACAACCTTCTGTACTCACTTTTTGTTTTCTTTTATCTTTAGTTAAATAAAATAAAATGCCATGATTATCCTGTTTTCTGATTTATCCGTGCAATAAAAAAGTGCCCAGAAATAAAAGTGCTCAGAATGCAATAAAATTTTGATATGAATTTTTATGTAATATTTAAGAATTTTTGGCACTGGACACATACCAGGGGGGTGCCCTAGGTGCCCACGAGGCACCAGGGGGGTGCCCTAGGTGCCCACGAGGCACCAGGGCGCGCCACCCCCCCTGGCGCGCCCAGTTACCTCGTGGGCCCCACAGGGACCCCCTCACTTATTCCTTCAGCTCACTTCGTCTCTTACCTCTAGAAAAATTCCTGGTAGCTCTCTCTCTCCCGTGTTCTTGCTCACAAAACTGAAATTTTCGATCTCTTTGCTCAGAGCTCCGTTTCCGAAACTGTTTTGGGAGATTGCTCCTTGGTATGTGACTCCTCCATTGCTCCAATTAGTTTTTGCTCTAGTGGATTATATTTTGCATAATTAGCTGCTCTTGGTGCTACAGAAAATGAGCTTGCATGTTGAATCCTTTGAGTTCCAAGTAGTTTGAATGCTTGATATAGCCTCTAGATATCCATATGAGTAGTTGCTATCAATCTTGTGAAGTTTTATTGATATCATTTTGTGGCCCAAAAATTTTCAGAAATTTGTTCATAGGAAAATGAATATCTTCCGGAGAAGTTCTTCAAGGAGGAGGTCCTCGGAAGCGTCATCAAGTGAAAGCTCGGCACGCCAATCATATGAAGAACCAAGGGCAAGTTCAGTGCGAGGTGCCGAAGCAAAATCATGTCGATGGCCGTGCAACGAGTTCATGCTAGGTGCTGGCATCAAGGAGGAATTTGACCAATATATTCAGAATGCCGAGCTCTCAGCCCTGGTGAAGAACGAGGAGATTAAGCATAGATGGCGGGAGTACTTTGACAAGCTGTTCAATGGGGAGAGTGAGAGCTCTACCATTGATCTGGACGACTCCTTTGCTGATACTAGCAGGCTTTTTGTGCGGCGAATCCAGGAGTCGGAGGTCAAGGAGGCTTTGAAGAGGATGAAAGGAGGCAAGGCGATGGGCCCTGATTGTATCCCCATTGAGGTGTGGAGAGGCCTCGGGGACATAGCGATAGTATGGCGAACCAAACTTTTCAACCTCATTTTTCGGGCAAACAAGATGCCAGAAGAATGGAGACGGAGTATATTAGTACCAATCTTCAAGAACAAGGGGGATGTTCAGAGTTGTACTAATTACCGTGGAATTAAACTGATGAGCCATACAATGAAGCTATGGGAGAGAGTCATTGAGCACCGCTTAAGAAGAATGACAAGCGTGACCAAAAATCAGTTTGGTTTCATGCCTGGGAGGTCAACCATGGAAGCCATTTTCTTGGTACGACAACTTATGGAGAGATATAGGGAGCAAAAGAAGGACCTGCATATGGTGTTCATTGATTTGGAGAAGGCCTATGATAAGATACCGCGGAATGTTATGTGGTGGGCCTTGGAGAAACACAAAGTCCCAGCAAAGTACATTACCCTCATCAAGGACATGTACGATAATGTTGTGACAAGTGTTCGAACAAGTGATGGCGACACTGATGACTTCCCGATTAAGATAGGACTGCATCAAGGGTCAGCTTTGAGCCCTTATCTTTTTGCCTTGGTGATGGATGAGGTCACAAGGGATATACAAGGAGATATCCCATGGTGTATGCTCTTTGCGGACGATGTGGTGCTAGTCGATGAGAGTCAGACGGGGGTCAACAGGAAGTTGGAGTTATGGAGGCAAACTTTGGAATCGAAAGGTTTTAGACTTAGTAGGACTAAAACCGAGTACATGAGGTGCGCTTTCGGTACTACTAGGCACGAGGAGGAGGAGGATGTTAGCCTTGATGGGCAGGTGGTGCCGCAGAAGGACACCTTTCGATATTTGGGGTCAATGTTGCAGAAGGATGGGGATATCGATGAAGATGTGAACCATCGAATTAAAGCCGGATGGATGAAGTGGCGCCAAGCTTCTAGCATTCTCTGTGACAAGAGGGTGCCACAAAAGCTAAAAGGCAAGTTCTATAGGACGGCGGTTCGACCCGCAATGTTGTATGGCGCTGAGTGTTGGCCGACTAAAAGGCGACATGTGCAACAGTTAGGTGTGGCGGAGATGCGCATGTTGAGATGGATGTGTGGCCACACAAGGAAGGACCGAATCCGGAATGATGATATACGAGATAGAGTTGGGGTAGCGCCAATTGAAGAGAAGCTTGTCCAACATCGTCTGAGATGGTTTGGACATATTCAGCGCAGGCCTCCAGAAGCCCCAGTACATAGCGGACGGCTAAAGCGTGCTGATAATGTCAAAAGAGGCCGGGGTAGACCGAACTTGACATGGGAAGAGTCCGTAAAGAGAGACCTGAAGGATTGGAGCATCACCAAAGAACTAGCCATGGACAGGGGTGCGTGGAAGCTTGCTATCCATGTGCCAGAACCATGAGTTGGTCGCGAGATCTTATGGGTTTCACCTCTAGCCTACCCCAACTTGTTTGGGACTAAAGGCTTTGTTGTTGTTGTTGTTGTTGTTGCCGAGCTCTCAGCCTTTATCGCAGATAAGCCACCACAGCATTACAACCTCACTCATTCCTTTACTCAAAACTTTGACTATCACCAGCGCACTTCTAGAGTTTTATTTCACCTCTATGACAAATCTTATAATATGCCTCTAGAAGAATTCTGTGATGCATGCAAAATTCCATATTGGGGTTCATTAGATGAACCACCAAGATCTGATTATGAGTTGTTTCTCAACAGTCTTTGCAACGGCGAGGATAGGGGAATCACGTAGGCCAGAATAATTAGCATTCATTTTCCCGCTATTCGGTACTTTGCACTTTTTAATGGTAAATGCGTTGTTGGTAAGCAAGACTGTAGTGCACTTTGTGCCCCTGATCTGAGTCTTATTCATACAGCTTTGACTGGTAGCAAGCTTTATAATCTTGGGGTTATTGTTGCGCGTAGGCTGCAGCGCAATGCGGGTAGTGGTGATTTGTATGGAGGAGTTTATGCCTCCCGCTTAGCTGCAAAGTTAGGGGTCTCGCCCAAATCCAATGATCCCCTCTTGCCTTATAAATATTTGAATTTCGAAGCAATGCGAGAACATAGCTTTTTGAAATGCAACGCACAGGGTTACGATTATAACTTAGTTTTTAATAAATATCACTCTGTGTATGTTGCTTTGCCTGCTCCTGCCCTCTTTGATTTTCAGAACAAACAGAGATATTTTCTTCATGAGAGTGAGGTGCACGAGTACAATGCAGCTATCGAGGATGCGCATCTGGCTGAGGAGGCAGCTCAGAACACCTCTACGAGCTACCATTTCGATTACTATCTAGGACAGCCGTGGCAGTAAACCAAGCTAGGCAAAAGCCTAAGCTTGGGGGAGTACATATTTCTCACCGACATTACATTCATGCTTACACATTTCATTCCAGTTGTCGGTGTTCATACTTTTTCATTGTATAATCCATGCTAGTTTTATTTTCTTGCTTTCTTCTTGTGTGTTTGAAAAACTTTGAAGAAAATCCAAAAACATTTCTTGCTTCTTTTCGGTTTTTCTTTCTAGTTTAATTAGTTGTAGTTTCATAGTAGTAAAAGAAAACCCAAAAAGATTTCTCATTTCTTCTTTTACTTGTTGGGAGCTTTCCCGTGAAAATAGTTTTTTCTTGTTTTTCATTTTCTTCTTTATTTCACTTCCTTCAGAAAAACCAAAAACTCCAAAAATATTTCCGTGTGTTTCTTCGAAATTCTTTTCTTTTGTTGAGTCATTGTAAGGAGAAGACCACGATGGAAATGTTGAGTGGCTCTCATATGCATTATTGTTGATTTAACAAAGATCCCATTTTACCTTGTCTTCTCCTTTGAATAAATGCTTGCAGATTCCAGCTTAGTCCATGGCACTCTTGCACTATTATTATTTTCATATCATTCGGCCGTGCAAGTGAAAGGCAATAATGACGATGATTTGATGAAGTGACTGTGGCAAGGAAAAGCGGGTATGAACTCAACTTGTTCTTTGTTTTTGTAAATATGTTTAACTCAGTATCCATGATTCAGCATGTTATGATCAAACATGTTTATGATGACAATTAGAGATTATAGTTGCTCATGCCATGCTTAAGTAGCTAGGAGTGGATAATGATTTATCTTGAGTGTCAACATGCATTAAAATGATTGTGATGTAGTTTGATGATATGGTATCCTCCTCTGAATGTTTCAAGTGGCTTGACTTGGCACATGTTCACGCATGTAGTTGATTCAAAGCCAACATAGCCTTCACGATATTTATGTTCATGGTGCTTATATCCTACTCATGCCAGTATTCAATGTTGATTATTCATAATGCATGATTATAACCGTTTTCGCTCTCTAGCTGGTCGCTTCTCAACCTATTTGCTAGCCTTCGCCTGTACTAAGCGGGAATGCTGCTTGTGCATCAAAACCCTTAAACCAAAGTTATCCCAGATGAGTCCACGATATCTACCTATATGCGGTATTACTCTGCCGTTCTAAGTAAATTTGCATGTGCCACCTCTAAATATTCAAATGAACATCTGTTTTGTGTGCCTGTACCGCTCATGGAGCGACAGGGGGCGGTCAGTATCTTCCATGCTAAGCAGGTTATTCTCATGATGAGTGTTGATTCACTTTTCCTTGCACGAGAGGGGTTGGTAATCAGGATGCCCAGTCCCACTATTAAAATTGCAAAATAATAAAACAAACTCCCCCGGAAAGTTGTTGGTATGGAGGGCACCCGAGGATTTGGCTAGCCATGGCTTGTGATTGTTGGTGGAGGGGGAGTAAACTTTACTTTATCGCTTGGAAACCGCCGCTAATGTGTTTAGAATGGAAGATATTGAAAACTCTCGGTCGTGACGTTGACAGGAAAGGTATACCTACCAAAATTTTATTTATCTCTGATTTAAGCTTCGAGCTCTCGCACCTCTGCAAATCCATGCTTCCCTCTGCGAAGGGCCTATCTGTTTACTTTTATGTTATTTTATTTGCATCATGACTGGATCTCTTCTACCATGAATTACAATATTTAGTCGCTGCTTGATCTTTGGAGGTGCTCTGCATTTATGTTTTGCGGTCTCAGAAAGGGCTAGTGAGATACCATGCTGTCATATTATATCATGATTGTTTTGACAAAGTGTTGGCATTTGAGATATCTTATTATTGCTCGCTAGTTGATTATGCCATTGATATGAGTGAATATAATTTCTAAGAGTTATCATTCGCATGGTTAGTTATGCTCTTTACTGAAAACTTGGACACTATTTAAGCATATATATAGATGCAAGAACAAAAGAGTTTGTAAAAGTTTTTCTTTATCACTTTCAGTTTGTCAACTGAATTGCTTGAGGACAAGCAATGAGTTAAGCTTGGGGGAGTTGATACGTCTCCGTCATATCTACTTTTCCAAACACTTTTGCTCTTGTTTTGGCCCCTAATTTGCATGATTTGAATGGAACTAACCCGGACTGACGCTGTTTTCAGCAGAATTGCCGTAGTGTTGTTTTTGTGCAGAAAATCAAAGTTTTTGGATTTGGATGAAACTTTTTGGAGAATTTTGATGGAATATATAAAAATTATTGGCGCAAGAATCAACAGAAGGGGGGCCACCCAGTGCCCACGAGGCACCAGGGCGCGCCACCCCCCCAGGCGCGCCCTGGTACCTCGTGGGGCCCACGTGGCTCCGTCTGACCTAATTACAACGCTATAAATTCAGTTTCCCGAAGAAAAAAAAGAGGAAGTTTTATTGCGTTTCACGATACGGAGCCGCCGCCACCTCATGTTCTTCATCGGGAGGCCAGATATGGAGTCCGTTTGGGGCTCCGGAGAGGGGGGTCTTCCGGCATCGTCATCATCAACCATCCTTCATCACCAATTTCATGATGCTCACCGCCGGGAGTGAGTAATTCCTTTGTAGGCTTGCTGGATGGTGATGAGTTGGATGAGATTTATCATGTAATCGAGTTAGTTTTGTTAGGGCTTGATCCCTAGTATCCACTATGTTCTGAGATTGATGTTGCTATGACTTTGATATGCTTAATGCTTGTCACTAGGGCCCGAGTGCCATGATTCCAGATCTGAACCCTTTATGTTTTCATGAATATATTTGTATTCTTGATCCGATCTTGCAAGTTATATGCACCTGCTATGTGTTATGATCCGCATACCCCAAGGTGACAATAATTGGGATTCTTTCCGGTGATTGCCATAGTTTGAGGAGTTCATGTATTCACTATGTGTTAATGCTTTATTCCGGTTCTCTATGAAAAGGAGGCCTTAATATCCCTTAGTATCCTTATGGACCCCGCTGCCACGGGAGGGTAGGACAAAATATGCCATGCAAGTTCTTATCGCAAGCACGTATGACTATATACGGAATACATGCCTACATTACATTGATGAATTGGAGCTAGTTCTGTGTCGCCCTAGGTTGTGACTGTTACATGATGAATATTATCCAATAATATCACCGATCCAATGCCTACGAGCTTTTCACATATTGTTCTTGCTAAGTTACTACTGTTGCTACTGCTGTTACAATTGTTACTACTGCTGCTGCTACTGTTACCGTTACTATTATTGCTACCGCTACCAAACTATCATACTATTGTGCTACTGATCACTCTGCTGTAGATATTTAGTTTCCAGGTGTGGTTTAATTGACAACTCAACTACTAATACTTGCAAATATTCTTTGGCTCCCCTTGTGTCGAATCAATAAATTTGGGTTGAATACTCTACCCTCGAAAACTGTTGCAATCCCCTATACTTGTGGGTTATCAATTATCGTTTAATGTTTTGATGATATGTTGTGTTGTTCTTCCTCTAGTGGTGTTATGTGAATGTAGACTACATGACACTTCACCATCTTTTGGCCTAAGCGAAGCCAACTCTAGAAAGGAATTAGAAGATGATTGCAGGAGTGATAGAAACCCAAACCCCGGTTTATGAATTATTTCATGAGGGACTGTTTTGGATCCTATTATTTAATGCTATGGTTAGATTTATCTTCATTACTTCTCTTGTATTTTTGGATGCTTGCATGGAGGGTATAATCATAAGTAGGTATTTGTTCAAGTAAGGACAGTACCTTAGCTCTGGTCTACCCACACAATACTTATCGATCTATGAACAATAAGTTAATGAATCATGGTGAAAGTAACTTGACGAGAATTTTTTTTTTTGAGATAATGGGCAGCATCATTCATACATTTCAGATCTGTTCAGTACAAACTATAGTCCTGATAACTTCAGGAGATACATTAAACCAGCATGGCCCTTCATCATGTTCAGCAGACTTTGCTAGAACATGAGCTGCCTCATTACAACATCGACTAACATGAGTAAAACAACAGGATAAGAACCTTGGAGCCCTACTTTTAATGTCAAAAACTACATCACCTGTGTGAGACCTGTCATCCACCTTGCTCTTAATTTTGCTGATCAAACTGGCACAATCTGTCTCCACAAAAAAATTCTGGAAACTGAAATCTTCAGCAAAAATCAATGCATGGCGCATTGCAATAGCTTCACCCAGCTCCGGATTATCAACATGATCAACAAACCCTCTGCTTCCTGCTAGCACCAGACCTAGATGATTGCGGATCACAACACCAATGCCCATGCGTTTAGTCTGGGCAAAAATCGCAGCATCAACATTGACCTTGACCGACTGGGCCAGCGGCGGAGACCACTTCGGGATTGACACCTGGTGCTCACGCCTATTGGAGCCAGTCGACCTGAAATTGTACAATAAGATAAAATCAACATAAGCTTTCATCTTGCCCGCCACACGTGAAGGATGAGCCATTTTTTCACCATTTCTTATATTGTTTCAGTTCTCCCATATATGCCAAATCGCCACAGCAAGGATCAGTGAATGTAAATCTGAGGCACTAGAAATCCAATCCAGTAGCCATTGTTGTATATGGACAAAGCTTTTCAGTTTTAAAGAAAAATCAAATGGCTTTTTAAGCTCTGCCCGGATTTCTTTAACATAATGGCACAAAAGGAAGCAGTGTTCCACAGTCTCAAACTTGTTACAATATATGCAATCATACCTTGTTGAAATTGACCGTTTGTGGAGTTGATCACATGTAGGAAGGCAATTGTGAGCAATTCTCCATAGTACTATCTTCATTTTATCTGGACACTGAATTCTCCACAGATTCTTCCACACCTTCTGCATAACATCTTGATTCGAGGAAGATCCACTACCGGCAGAGCTTCGATTGATCCAGAACAAATGTGTTCTTGCAAAATTGTAGCCCGACCTCACTGTATAAATTCCAGTCTTGGTATATTGCCAGGAGGCGAAGTCGCTGCACCCTTCAGAGCTTAGGGGGATTTTAAGAATTCTTTCTGCAGTGTCATGATCAAAGAGCTCTCTAATAGTATCTTCTTTCCATGTGGAACCATTACTAGAGATTAGAGAGCTCACTGTTTGGTTATCTTCCACTGGAATTAATGTTTGCATTGTCCCATGTATGGTGTCTGGTATCCAATTATCCCTGATGATAGAAATTTGTTTTCCGTCTCCAACTCTCCATAGAAATCCTCTCTGCAGGAGCTCCTTCCCATACATAATGCTTCGCCATGTGTAGGATGCTTCTCTTGGGCATTTTGAGTTCCAAAAGTCTCCATCAGGAAAATATCTTCCTTTCATTACACGGTGGCATAGAGAGAGGGGCTCCAATAACAGTCGCCAACATTGTTTAGCAAGCATGGCTTGATTAAATAAGTGCATGTCTCGGAAACCCATTCCCCCAAGATATTTCGGAGAGGACAACCACTCCCAAGATCTCCAGTCTAATTTCTTCCTGCCATCCTCTATACCCCACCAAAAATTTGAGATTGGTCTTCTTAGTTTGTCACAAATATTAACAGGGATCTGAAAATAGTTCATCACATAAGTCGGAATTGCCTGTGCAACTGATTTCAGAAATACTTCCTTTCCAGCCCTTGACAGAGGCCTATCACTAGCTCCGTTTAGCCTCTTCCATAACCTGCTCGATGGAGACCGTCCCACACAGGTTGGCATGCCCAAGTAGGTGTCCTGAAGTGTTTCGTCTTGCACTCCTAATTTGGCCTTCACCCTTTCTTTAATTTGAATGTCACATCGAGGGCCAAAATAGATGGAAGATTTATGTAAATTGATTTTCTGACCTGTACCCTCACAGTAAGTCTTCAAAACAGCTTTGAGGGTATTTGTGCTTTTGTCATCTCCCTTCACAAAGAAAACACTATCGTCTGCAAATAAGAGATGCGAGATAGGTGGTCCACTTCTGCCATTACGAACTCCTTTGAGATCCCCAGAGGATTCCTTCTGTTGCATTAAACATGATAAACCTTTAGCACATAACAAAAATAAATATGGACTAATAGGGTCGCCCTGGCGAATGCCTCTAGTTGGGATGAAGGATTCGGTTAATTCACCATTAACTTTAACCGCATATTTCACAGAGGTGACACATCTCATAACAGTGTCAACCCAGGAGGATTCAAACCCCAATTTCAAAAGAACACCTTTTAAATATTCCCACTCAACCCTGACATAGGCTTTTGCCATGTCGATTTTGAGGGCAAAAAAAGGAAATTTAGTTTTTTGTTTCTTAATGGAGTGGAGACATTCATAAGCAATGAGCACATTATCTGTAATGAATCTCCCGGGGACAAAGGCACTTTGCTGCTCCGAAACAATCTCTGAAAGAAGTGGTTTTAGACGGTTTGCAAGCACCTTTGAAGCGATTTTATAGATTACATTGCATAAGCTAATCGGTTCCTGTGTGACCTCAAGAGTGTTTTAGCTATTATAAGAAACACCACCGGATTGCCCTTAGCATACATAAGGATTAGGCCACTTGTTGCACTCTATTACCTTTGTTGCTATTTATCTTGTTACAAACTATCTTGCTATCAATCGAACTAGCAAATTATCGCTACAACATTTACAGTGAAATCTTGCTGAAAACTACTTGTCAATTTCTTCTGCTCCTCGTTGGGTTCGACACTCTTACTTATCGAAAAGACTATAATAGATCCCATATACTTGTGGGTCATTAGACACCTACAACATAACTCGGAGCCTAGTACTCTTAGTCTCTTCTGGTTCATCATCTTGATGAAGTCTTCCAAGGAGTATCTATGGGTTTGTGCATCTTCAAAGTCTAGCTCTTTCTACGTGCCTTCATTTGTATTCATCATCTTCAACAATGCCACCAGAGTTAGCTCATGTTTACATGCAAACTTTCATAAGATGAGAGTTTGACTGTCATTTTCTCGGGAAGGCAATCATCTTCCCTTCAAGTCGGCATTTTCCCGAAGGAAGGCAATCATGTTCTCTTCATGTCCTGGGGATAGGTTGGATCATATCCTAATTGTCTTCTCCGGCAATCCCCTCTAAGGGGGATTTCTATCACCTCATCACGTGGTTGTACTGACAAATCGGGGATTGCACGGCGGGCGATGGCTTCATAGAAAGAGTCCTCGGTATCTTCGCGGGCAGCGTCGGAGCCACGACTTTAGCTTTGCAGCCATTCTGTCAAATAAAGAACATGTCTTTCATGTTTGATGGCATGGTGCAGGGACCCATATATAAACCGGAATTACCCCGAAAGGTCCTAGCATCTTCTCATCGTGTCAACGTAGCTTGGGGATTGCCATGAACACTACCCCAACTACGACTGACCAATCAGTGTGTTATAGACGATCACAAACTCTCTGACTTCAAAGGTACATAATTCCTTTCTAGAGTTGGCTTCGCTCCAAAGATGATGGTCAAGTCGATTTGATCCACCGATCCATGGGCAGCCCCCAGGACTATCCCATCGAACAATCATGAGACCGGTCTTATGTCATTTGGCGGCACCCGCACCTTCTTCAACGTAGTGTTGGTGATGATGCTGAATGAGCACCCCTCCTCCGAACACGAGGACCCAGTGGACCCTGTACCTATGGATCAAAGAATCGACCAACAGGGGGTATCGCCCCAGGAGCTTGAGCCCTCAGGACAAGTCCTCGTAGCTAAAAAGATGGGGACTTCCACCGATCGGGACCGTGATCGCCCTTCTTGGGCGAGTAGGACCTCTCTGTTGGCCACTTTGAGATCTCTCCTAGTTCTGTGGCCAGAGTATCCTCCCCACATGTGACACACCGAAAGAGTACGGTTTGTGGGGTCTGTCCAGTAGATTGATTTACCGGTCATCCCTTTGATCAAAGGTGTTGATGTGGATCCGTTCGAGGGTAGAGGATGAGGCAACTCTATTCCTTCAGAAGGCATTGATGATGCCGATGAAGATTATCCCATCAATACTTCCAACGTCATTTGAAGATCCGATCTAATATTGTGAAGATCCCCACGGTGGGCGCCGGCTGTCTACGGTGTTTTTCAAAGTACATGAACAATGGTACAACAATGTACGTGGATTTGTGGGACAGTGGGACGTAACCTCAAGTTATAAAATGGACATAGAGAGACAATTTTACCTAGTTCGGGGCCCCCATGATGCAAGTAAGAACTTTACCGACACACCCCTCAACAAAACTGTGCTAGGAGAGGAAGAACCAGACACTTGTATAGATTGTGTTGGGGAACGTTGCATGGAAAACAAAAATTTTCTACGCACACGCAAGATCTATCCATGGAGATGCATAGCTACGAGAGGGGGAGTGTGTCTACGTACCCTCGTAGACCGTAAGCGGAAGCGTTAGAACAACGCGGTTGATGTTGTCGAACAACTTCACGATCCAACCGACCGAGCACCGAACGTACGGCACCTCCGCGTTCAGCACACGTTCAACTCAGTGACGTCCTCGACTTCTTGATCCAGCAAGACGGCTAGGTAGTGGATGAGTTCCGGCAGCACGACGGCATGGTGACGGTGATGGTGATGCTATCTCCACAGGGCTTCGCCCAAGCACTGCGAAAATATGACTGAGGGACGGAACTGTGGAGGGGGGCGCCGCACACGGCTAAGACAATGTTGTGTCCCCTTTGGGGCGCCCCCTCTCCTCTATTTATATATGTGTAGGGGCTTGGAGTAGAAGGAATAGTGCCACGTGAACAGTACCACGTGAATAGTACACACGTGGACTTGGACTCCAAAGTCCAATCCTATTCCTACTAGGACTCTCCTTTTTTTTCTTCCCTAGCTGCGTGGGCTTTTGAGGATTTGGTGCGCCTGGCCCAATAAGGCCAGGGCGCCTCCCCTTAGCCCATGCCAGCCCTTGGGACGTGGTGGACCCACTTGTGGACTTCCGGACCCCTCCGGAATCCTCCGGAACCTTCTGGAAGCTTCCCGGTACAATACCGAAAAAACTGCACCTTTTTCCGGAACCCAAAATATGACTTCCCATATATAAATCTTTACCTCTCGACCATTCCGAGACTCCTCGTGATGTCTGGGATCTCATCCGGGACTCCGAACAATATTCGATTACCAATTCACATAACTCATATAACACTATATCGTCAACGAACGTTAAGCGTGCGGACCCTACGGGTTCGGGAATGATGTAGACATGACTGAGACGCCTCTCCGGTCAATAACCAATAGGGAAACATTTCCTTAGTCCTTTAGTTACTAAGGATAATTTTGACCGCTGTCCAGTGATCCACTCCTGGATCACTCTTGTACCCCCTTTGCCAGACACGTGGCAAGGCACACATTAGGTGTGGTACACAGCATGTCATACATTATAGAACCTATGGCTGAGGCATAGGGAATGACTTTCATTCTCTCTCTATCTTCTGCCGTGGTCGAGCTTTGAGTCTTACTCAACTTTACACCTTACAATACAGGCAAGAACTCCTTCTTTGACTGATCCATTTTGAACTCCTTCAAAATCTTGTCAAGGTATGTACTCATTGAAAGTCTTATCAAGCGTCTTGATCTATCTCTATAGATCTTGATGCCCAATATATAAGCAGCTTCACCGAAGTCTTTCATTCAAGTATCCTTTTATGCCATCCAGAAATTCTATATCATTTCCAATCAACAATATGTCATCCACATATAATATTAGAAATGCTACAGAGCTCCCACTCACTTTCTTGTAAATACAGGCTTCACCGTAAGTCTGTACAAAACCATATGCTTTGATCACCTCATCAAAGCGTATATTCCAACTCCGAGATGCTTGCACCAGTCCATAGATGGATCGCTGGAGCTTGCACACTTTGTTAGCACCCTTAGGATCGACAAAACCTTTTGGTTGCATCATATACAACTCTTCTTTGAGAAAACCATTAAGGAATGCAGTTTTGACATCCATTTGCCAGATCATAAAATGCGGCAATTGCTAACATGATTTGAACAGACTTAAGCATCGCTACGGGTGAGAAAGTCTCATCGTAGTCAACCCCTTGAACTTGTCGAAAACCTTTCGCGACAAGTCGAGCTTTGTAGACAGTGATATTACCATCAGCGTTTGTCTTCCTCTTAAAAATCCATTTATTCTCAATGGCTTGCCGATCATCGGGCAAGTCCACCAAAGTCCATACTTTGTTCTCATACATGGATCCTATCTCAGATTTCATGACCTCAAGCCATTTGTCAGAATCTGGGCTCATCATAGCTTCTTCATAGTTCGTAGGTTCGCCGTTGTCTAACAACATGACTTCCAGAACAGGATTACCGTACACTCTGGTGCGGAACGTACTCTGGTCGACCTACGAGGTTCAGTAGTAACTTGATCTGAAGTTTCATGATCTTCACCATTATCTTCCTCTCTTATTGGTGTAGGCATCACGGGAACGGTTTTCTCTGATGAGCTACTTTCCAATTCGAGAGAAGGTACAATTACCTCATCAAGTTCTACTTTCCTCCCACTCACTTCTTTCGAGAGAAACTCCTTCTCTAGAAAGGACCCATTCTTGGCAACAAAGACCTTGCCTTCGGATCTGTGGTAGAAGGTGTACCCAATTGTTTCTTTAGGGTATCCTATGAAGACGCACTTCTCCGCATTGGGTTCGAGCTTATCAGGTTGAAGCTTTTTCACATAAGCATCGCATCTCCAAACTTTAAAAAACGACAGCTTAGGTTTCTTGCCAAACCACAGTTCATACGGTGTCGTCTCAACGGATTTAGACGGAGCCCTATTTAACGTGAATGCAGCTGTCTCTAATGCATAACCCCAAAACGATAGTGGCAAATCGGTAAGAGACATCATAGAACGCACCATATCCAATAAAGTACGGTTACGACGTTCAGACACACCATTACGCTGTGGTGTTCCAGGTGGCGTGAGTTGTGAAACAATTCCACATTTTCTTAAATGAAGGCCAAACTCGTAACTCAAATATTCACCTCCGCGATCGGATCTTAAATGAAGGCCAAACTCGCAAGAACCGTTCTTACCTACGGCACTAAACCACAACGGTGATTTATCAAGTTTGCTTTTTTAACCTTCAACAAGGACCGGCCGTAATCAAATTTGATTCAACTAAAGTAGGAGAAACAGACACCCACCAGCCACCTTTATGCAAAACAAGTTGCATGTCTGTCGGTGGAACCGGTCTCATGTACGTGGACATGTAAGGTTGGTCCGGGCCGCTTCATCTTACAATACTGCCGAATCAAAATAAGACGTTGGAGGTAAGCAGTATGACGATCACCACCCACAACTCTTTGTGTTCTACTCGTGCATATCATCTACGCATAGACCTGGCTCATGATGCCACTGTTGGGGAACGTTGCATGGAAAACAAAAAATTTCTACGCACACGCAAGATCTATCCATGGAGATGCATAGCTACGAGAGGGGGAGTGTGTCTACGTACCCTCGTAGACCGTAAGCGGAAGCGTTAGAACAACGCGGTTGATGTTGTCGAACAACTTCACGATCCAACCGACCGAGCACCGAACGTACGGCACCTCCGCGTTCAGCACACGTTCAGCTCAGTGACGTCCTCGACTTCTTGATCCAGCAAGACGGCGAGGTAGTGGATGAGTTCCGGCAGCACGACGGCGTGGTGACGGTGATGGTGATGCTATCTCCGCAGGGCTTCGCCCAAGCACTGCGAAAATATGACCGAGGGATGGAACTGTGGAGGGGGGCGCCGCACACGGCTAAGACAATGTTGTGTCCCGGCGCCCCCTCTCCTCTATTTATATATGTGTAGGGGCTTGGAGCATAAGGAATAGTGCCACGTGAACAGTACCACGTGAATAGTACACACGTGGACTTGGACTCCAAAGTCCAATCCTATTCCTACTAGGACTCTCCTTTTTTTTTCTTCCCTAGCTGCGTGGGCTTTTGAGGATTTGGTGCGCCTGGACCAATAAGGCCAGGGCGCCTCCCCTTAGCCCATGCCAGCCCTTGGGACGTGGTGGACCCACTTGTGGACTTTCGGACCCCTCTGGAATCCTCCGGAACCTTCTGGAAGCTTCCCGGTACAATACCGAAAAAACTGCACCTTTTTCCGGAACCCAAAATATGACTTCCCATATATAAATCTTTACCTCTCGACCATTCCGAGACTCCTCGTGATGTCCGGGATCTCATCCGGGACTCCAAATAATATTCGGTTACCAATTCACATAACTCATATAACACTATATCGTCAACGAACGTTAAGCGTGCGGACCCTACGGGTTCGGGAATGATGTAGACATGACTGAGACGCCTCTCCGGTCAATAACCAATAGCGGAACCTGGATGCTCATATTGGTTCCTACATATTCCACGAAGATCTTATCGGTCGAACCGCAATGACAACATACGTAATTCCCTTTGTCCGTCGGTATGTTACTTGCCCGAGATTCGATCGTCGGTATCTCCATACCTAGTTCAATCTCGTTACCGGCAAGTCTCTTTACTCGTTCCGTAATACATCATCCCGTAACTAACTCCTTAGTCACTTTGCTTGCAAGCTTCTTATGATGTGCATTACCGAGAGGGCCCAGAGATTCCTCTCCGAAACACGGAGTGACAAATCCCAATCTCGATCCATGACAACTCAACAGACACCTTCGGAGATACCTGTAGAGCATCTTTATGATCACCCAGTTACGTTGTGACGTTTGATAGCACACAAGGTATTCCTCCGGTATCCGGGAGTTGCATGATCTCATGGTCGGAGGAACATGTATTTGACATTCAAGAAAGCAGTAGCAATAAACAGAACGATCATATGCTAAGCTAACAGATGGGTCTTGTCCATCACATCATTCTCCTAATGATGTGATCCCGTTATCAAATGACAACTCATGTCTATTGTTAGGAAACCTTAACCATCTTTGATCAACGAGCTAGTCTAGTAGAGGCTCACTAGGGACACGGTATTTGTTTATGTATTCACACATGTATTTAAGTTTCCGGTCAATACAATTCTAGCATGAATAATAAACCTTTATCATGAACAAGGAAATATAAAATAATAACAACTTTATTATTGCCTCTAGGGCATATTTCCATAGATTGTCCAAAGAGATGGCTAGGTCCCAAGAGAAAGCTAGTGAGAAGCCTCATCATTTGAACTAATTCCTAATTTTTCTGTGAGGTACAATTGTTGCCATGTAAGTTCTTACATCTAGTTGCACAATTAGAGAAACTTTTTAAGCACATTGTTGTGAAGATTTTAAGACAAGATTTAAATTCATAGTCGCCCATACACCCACCTCTAGATGACATCCTTGATCCTTCAGTCTTCATCAGCATAGCCACTCCACCGATTAAATCCGCTTTGTACTCCAGGATTCCATCGCAATTCGCGAGTGTAAGACATTTTTAATCATTCATCTTAAAGATCATTCTACAATGCCGCTTGTGTTCAAAGTGGTTAAAAATGTGTGAGTAGTTCTCTAGGGCTAAGAGCGGAGGCGTAGCCTCACGACACACATATGCGTTCTTGATGGTATCCTTGGTATGATTTATTTATGTTATCTTGTCTTGGAATTCGGTGCACCGATGATCGGCACGAGGAGGGGGCAATCCACAAGTAGGCGCGGAAGAATACCTTCCGATGAAAATCCATGGGGAACAATGGCATAGTCACGGCATGCTAAGGCATTGGTCCGGTTTCACCTTAACAATTATGGCAACCCCGTAAATCGAAGGGGGTGAGATTGGACAACGTATCCCGCGGTAAACGGTAGTTGGCCAAGGTGTCCTATGGAGGTGTTGCATCTCCTACAAACTACACTTTATAGATCGCTCATATTAATGTTTGTTGTTTATCTCATGATCGCACATTGTGTGCGAGGTTGCAGGTGAACCCCTCCACCCCCCCTCCCCTCTAGCCCCATGTTCATCATGTTCAATTCAATTTTTTCCATTTTGCATCTCGCTTGTCTTGCTAATCATTGCATCACTCCAATATCCAAAAAATAAAGACCACATGATAAGCTTGGCGTTCGCAAACGTCACCATTTTCCAACAACTACACATCTCGTGGATTTGATAATCTAGGCCAGCTAGGGAAGAAAGAATATATTGTATGATCCAGCCGGATCGAAAGAATCACGCGGTACGACCAAAAGAGTAGTGGAAGTGATAGGGGTGGAAGGAAGAGGAGGTGGAGATTAACAAGACAAAGAAGGACAATGAGGAAGAAAAGACAAAGTGTTGGCCAGCGGCAATACGACAACGACAATATCCTCAATGACGATGCCAACATGATGGCGGCGCACGGTGCCCCAATTTGACGTCACGGGAGACGGAACCAACGACGGGTATAGGGGCAACCATGGGGGAGAGAGAGAGAGGGGGGGGGGGGGGGGGGCAGGTGTGTGAGAGAGAAGAAGATTGAACGACGGCCGCCGGAAAAGCATTGCTATGCATATGACGATTTCCATACAATATTGTAGACCAAACCGTCCTCATGTCAGAGTAAGCTACATTCCACCACCCGATCATGCGTCGTACTGAAATCGTATGACCAAGCATCGTACGTTTTCGGGGCTGAAACGTTAGGACAAGGGGCGAGAGAGGCCGGCAGGGGGGAAAAAGTCTTCAACAAACCACTTGGAGCTCTTCCTCTCAACTAGAAAGATAAGAGTACAAATCAGCACTAATGAGAGTCACACGAGACAATAAAAAATACAGAAACGGTGGAAAAATAAGCATAGCAAAGAAAAACTTAACTGAAAAAGTCAACTTCACTACGAAATGACGTAGCAAAAAGAAAGACGAAATGCAGAGACGGTGGAAAATAAGCATGGGCCGATGTTTCATGTACCAAAATAGTCAACTGTTAACTAGAAAGATATATACTGCCGTCACGAATCATGCAAAGCACCAACACGTTTTGGCAACATATATGCGAACCTTCCCAAATTAATAAGTCTTCTGCCATTCTCCTCGCTGAAAACCGAACGGTGCTAACAACACAACGTCACGCTATCTTCTGTGATTCAACCCCATTATATATGAATATATCTCCTGCATGAAAAGGACCGCCCAAAAATAGTCAGCTTCACTCGTGTTCCTACGTAAGGTTTTACACGTGTGTGGAGACGGATCGACGTCGATCCACGTAGTACGTACCTTCATTTACTTCTCATGCAAACACATATTGACACTTCAAGATTTACATGCATCACGCTCTCTGTGTGTGGTATTTGTGTTGTGTATCTTCTTGCATCAATCCCCGGGCCCTCGCAAGCCCAAATAATCGTAACAGGACAAAGTCACGATATCTTTTGGCAATTCGTCCCATCTGTCTATCTTGGATATATGTCCTGCATGAAAAACTGAAATTCAGCATGGCACCCCCAAAATGGTCAACGTGTGTATGATATCAGGCGCTCCCTCTATTCGGACAGAGCTGACGGTATGATATGGTCTCCAGTGTGTAACTTTGACCAATATTTTTCATATATGAATATGCAAGTAAAAAAATTATAAAACTGTCATACTGACAAAAAAAGTTCAATGTTTTTTCCTATTCCCTCGTTTTTAAATTCCTGCCCTAAAGTTTCAGAAGTTATTTTCCTCAGGCAAATTAGAAAAGTTTGATTGCACGCACTCTAAGGCGTCATCTATGATGAAGGTTGTACCTATCATGTTTGTACCATGGTATGTATAACTTTGTTTATGCGACTCCGTGATATGTAGAGCATAGCCTACATGATACGTTCACAAATGTTTCGGTGTGTAGTATCGTCAATGAAATTCAAGATTTTCTTCCACCAAACAGTCCCCCAAACAACACTTCTCCTCAATGTTTGCGCCGGCAGTTTCACCATATCAATTATGTGATCCAACCCATTTATCCCGGATTCATAGGGTTGTGTGCATCAATCAATGCCGAGGCTAGGGCGCAGAAGCCGGCGGCGTTTCCTCTTTTCCGGCAAAAAATATCCGGGATTCGTGATAATGCCTGAGTTAGTCAACTTTCTTCTTATCACAAAAACTTTCCACTTCCCTCTCATGTATCTCATGCTATGTTTGGCATTACGATGTAATGTGGAAGAACCTTCTGACAGACCCGGTCACACGGTCTTGTACAAAAAAATAAAGTAATTCATCATAATAGAAAAGAATTGAACTTGTGTGGTCAAGCGTGATCACTGAAAACTCAGTACAACATGACGTAGCGTCATGATATTATTTTTCTTATCTACCCCGTCTATATCCCGCATTTGACAAAGTTCAATGTAATAAATTTTTCTTGCCAAAAAAGCTTTACAGTTTCGTCAAGTGTATCTTATGATCTGCTTAGCATTGTTATGCACATGAATGTGAAGAACGTTTGTACTGACCCAATCGGTGAAATGAATGGATCACAGTCAAGTCCCCTTGACGACGAGCAAGTGGAGCACAACTATTGGGTTCAATTGTCCGATTACGAAAACTAATACTCTCAACCCCATAGAAATAACCCCAAAATAGTACCTTTCAAATTATATCACACCCATATCCCACATTTAAAATAATAATGTCCGAAATGGTCGATTTTATAATTCCCTAGTGTGTATTTTATGTTTTACGGATGTGAAATGACTTTGGGGTGTGTGTGTGTGTGTGGGGGGGGGGGGGGGGGGGGGGGGGGGGCGGCGGCGGCGGAGTAGAAGAATATTTATTCTGGCCCCAAATAGTCAAGTCGTCGTGGCGCATTGAGTATCACAATTTGTGTTAATATTCCGTGCCCATAAAAATAACGGAAAGGAACTACTTTTGGAATTATCGCCCTCCTATATATCGCATTTAAACGATAACATCCAAGAGCTCATCAACTTATATTAGATTAAAAAAAAGGCCACACTTCCCTCATGTGGATCTATTGCTCTGCTTATCATCGTGGCGCCGATATAGGTTTTAGTAATTCGATAACAGGAATATTGTCAGCCGAGCCGGAATAACCAAAGTTTTTTCTTTAATCTTGAAATTGTTTCATGACACTATTTCATTTAAGATGACTTTGTCAACCTAAATCTTTGAAAATGTAGTTTGAATTTGATATGGTATTTTGAGTCACGGATCGTCGATGTCACCACCGAAATTTGGGGAGGAAATGATTCAAACCACGGGCGGCCGGCGAGGCGATGAGGTATGGGTATAGCTCTACCGGCCCGCACGGTCAACACCGCGCTTGCCTGCAACGAGACATGCATGTCAGGGGGCCGGCGACGTGGCCAGCACCAGCGGCAGTACTGATCTCATCTTCGTCTGACCACCCGACCCGATCGCCATCAGGAGACGACGACCCCAGGGCCGGAGCTCCTCCGGTGGGCCCCACCCCACCACCCTCGCCCTCGCCCTCGTGTGGGCCCCGCGCACCCCTCCCCCCCAATCTACGCGCTTGTCTTAACCCCCCTCCCTACCCTCCTCCGAGCACCGCACCAAACGCAATACCCGGCCTTTGAGCTTTGACCACCTCCTATCCCCGCTCCACCGTCGTCGTCACCGCGTCCGTCTTGCTTGCAAGAACCTCGAGGGGCGCGAGGAAGGGCGTAGTCGGCAGGGATTTAGTCGATGGATCCGGTGGCCGCGGCGGCGCACGGCGGGGGGCACCACTTCGGGCCGCCGGTGGGGACGTTCCACCCGTTCCACGGCCACTTCCCGGGGCAGCAGCAGCACCCGGCGTTCCAGCATTTCCAGGACCACCACCACCAGCTGCTCGGCGGGATGCTGGCCAAGCAGGAGCTCGTGGACGAGAGCAACACCACCATCAACAGCGGCGGGAGCAACAACGGCAACAGCGGCGGCGAGGGCGAGCAGCACATGGGCGGCGGCGGCGGAGGAGGAGGATCCGCGCAGCAGCAGCAGCACGCGGGCGGCGGAGTCGGCGAGGAGGGGCAGCTCCAGCAGCAGCAGCAGCAGGCGCTGGCGGTGATGCGGCGGCCCAGGGGCCGGCCCGCGGGGTCCAAGAACAAGCCCAAGCCGCCCGTCATCATCACGCGGGACAGCGCCAGCGCTCTGCGGGCGCACGTCCTCGAGGTCGCCGCCGGATGCGACGTCGTCGACTGCGTCGCCGCCTTCGCGCGCCGCCGCCAGGTCGGCGTCTGCGTGCTCAGCGGCACGGGCGCCGTCGCCAACGTCTCCGTCCGCCAGCCCGGCGGCGCCGTCGCCACCCTCGCCGGCTGCTTCGACATCCTCTCGCTCTCAGGCTCCTTCCTGCCCCCTCCGGCGCCTCCGTCCGCCACGGGGCTCACCGTCTACGTCTCCGGCGGCCAGGGCCAGGTCGTGGGCGGCTCGGTCGCCGGCGCGCTCGTGGCCTCCGGCCCCGTGGTCATCATGGCCGCCTCCTTCGGCAACGCCTCGTACGAGCGCCTTCCCCTCGACGACGAAGAGCCATCTGCAGCGCAGGGCCTCGCGCAGGCGCACTCCTCCCCACCGCCGCTCCCATTGCCGACACACCAGCTCCAGCAGCAGCAGCAGCCGTCCTCCTCCCTGGCGCAGGCGCCCGACCACCACCTCCCCCACAACCTGATGAACGGCCTCCAGCAGCTCCCCGGCGACCCCTACGGCTGGACCACCCCGGGCGGCAGCGGCGGCCGCGTCTCGCCCTACTGATCATCAACCGATCCATCGATGCGCATGGAGGGACGGAACCGAAGCTAAGAGTTCATCCATTATTCACTCCTCCTAATTATGCTCTTCATCAATCAATCGATCGATCTCGAATTCCGGATGGAGGGACTGCTGCTTGCAAGTAGCAAGGGCATCCATCCATGGTGAAACAAACTAGAGTTTCTTATGTAGTAGTGTGTCAATGTTAATTTTATGTTTTTATTTTTACCTTCCACCCCCTTTTACCCAATCAAGCAAGCAATGCATGCACCATGTAGGATCAATGGAGAGGAAGAGCTTAGTGGTAATTACAATCAAGTAGTAGAAGCTTTCTTTGGTTCATATCTTAATTAATCCATCTGTCTCTATCTTTGTCCTGATGCTACATGCATGACTAGCTAGCTTTGAACAAACCTGCGTATTTTATGGAGGATGATGGGTGACTCCCTTGTTGTTTCTCTTGGGCCAGTTCGATCATAATTTTTTATATGCTTGTGCATTCATACATACATACATACATACATACAGATCGATGACTTGGTTAGAGACAGTTAGAGATCGAGAGAGACAGACACAGAGATGGTATCAGCAGTCGCACGAACAACTTCACCAATTCTCCTAGTATGTTGTTTTCCCATTTTGGTTGCTTGTTTGCTGGCTGGAACAGCGCTGCACAACCTAGCAGCAAGCCCAACCACCACACCAGTACACCACACACATATGACAGACTCACAACCTTGCTATATTTTATGTCTCGGACCGGACATATATGCTCACAGGTGTCTCTTTGTGCTTATTCTCTTTGAGACACACACACCTGACTATAGGTGATGAGAGAATCAACAGCCTCTGAATAACTTTAAAATGGTGCTCCAATGGTCCAGTTTCCATAATATTTTGGACATTGGTATTAGAGTCAGACATTCACAAAGGGATTGATGTTGTTATCTAAAATATGCAGAAATTGG
Source organism: Elymus sibiricus (assembly GCA_039707655.1). NCBI lineage: Eukaryota > Viridiplantae > Streptophyta > Magnoliopsida > Poales > Poaceae > Elymus > Elymus sibiricus. The sequence goes on from CM077676.1 coordinate 70,492,201, forward strand.
TATATACTCGAAATACATAAACGCAATGCTATCTTGAATAATATTTTCATCAGAATGTACAATATATGACTCTGAGTATAGTAGGAAAATATATGTCTGATGTCAAAGTGAGTTCCGGGTGTCGTGCCAAGGATTCTGGTTACTTGAAAGAACCGTTTCTAGCTAAATATGGCTTTTCACCAAATCAATATCATTCAAACATAGAGAAATTTCAGGAAACCGGTAACCGCCCCCTAAAATACATGTACATATACCATACCCGCTCTACCCCCCGCGTTTATATTTTTGGAAGTTGTTGGTCAACCCTGATGGTGCCAATGTCGTCCAAAATGACACTTTATAAGGAAGTAGAGAAAGTAAGCTATTTGCACTTGTGTAGAAAATGTTCATAGCTTTTGAAATAATGAGAGAGGTTGTGAAAATCACACTACATGCTAGCCACATCGTATAACGTTGTGAGGTACTTACTAAAGCAATGTATTTGCACAATTACATTGCTAATATATTGTTTTTGTCTCACAAAATGGATTGAAGTATTCCTTGAAATTTGAGATGGATAATATATCAGGCCATCACATTTAGGTAAGAATACCATAGACCCTTTGCACATGAAACCATTTGCATGTGACTTAATACACAATTAAATTCTTTCTTTCAATTTTGTCTTATTTTCATACAATACGCCCGCATATGAAAAACAAATCTACTCCACCCAAAAAACTAAAAATATCATATATTTAGGTTATGGGGTCAAGTAAATGTATATTTTGGTCAAGAAATTTTATGATTTAAAACTTGTTGCGAAACTAAAATTGTATTTTTTTTTCACAAACATTGCAATAAAAAAATCAGTGCACTTACTCCATTTTTTGAAAAATTGCAAATGGTAAAACAAAAATTCACATGCTAGTAAACCCTCCTCAACTTACATGTATAATTTACTTAAGCTTGTTTTAACACCTAGGGATTCTTTTTCCCTATAAAAACTAACCACAGTTAGAGTGAGCCGAAATATGTTTAGTGGGAAGTTGCACCAAGCCAATAGTTTGAGGCAGAAAGATTAAGTTCTTCCATGATACGCAATGGCATGTGTTGACATTATTGCACGTACAACTCCGCGAAATTAAGGATTCTTTGTACATATAGAAATTTGAAAAAGATAGGAATATGAAAAACGTGATGTCACATACTATGGATTCCAACAGGATTCGAAAACACATGAACTCAACAGTATATGGCCATGGTGCATAGGAAATAAACATGTGAACTTTAGGGGGGTTGAGGGGATACAACAGAGAAAAAAATAGTGAAATGCATTGGAATTGTCAAAGAAAAAATATAATAAGGTTTGAGCTCGTGTTGTGATCGGAGAGCATTGGAATGGTTTCTATCAAAATTTGATAATCCCAATCCTATGATCCAAAGGACCTCCACAGGGAAAAAAATAGCTCTTGAATGAAATACTCCAAAATTCTTATGAAAGTCCTACAATCCAAAGAAGCCTAAAGATTTTTATTGGAGTAAGATTGAATGAGAATATGAGATGTAAAGAAAAGCAGTAAAACATACAAACTCACCTCTGCATCATCATCCTAGGAAACTCGGGCCACAAACCATATCCACCACACGAGGCCCCTCGTCCACCGCAGAGACACACCTCTCGGTCCTGTAGGATCTGTCATCAAGATGGTGAATGGAACATTGTTTCATGTCTCGGGTGAAAATCAACTCTCATACATTTATTAGATGGAAGTGATCAACAACGACACATTTTTGTCGTTACCTTGTTGAAGGCATTGTCTATGTGCCGCTGTATTGTTTGGACCCGAAATCTAGGATGAAAATGATTGTTCTAACTATCATCCATAGACTGGAATTGGCAACACCCGCGCGAGTTCGTTCTCCCTTCTTGAAGGTGCTGGTGTGGTAGATGGTGACTTACATGCTGTAACGGTTCTGCCACTGTTGTGTATTCAATGTACTTCGCTTGTTGGTCATTTGGCCATATTGTGTGGCATCACCTTTTGTAAAATCATGGATACGTGCATTCGCGGATGCACAATTTGTAGATATGACTTCCATTACAGCAGGGCAGGCTCAATCATGCGAGAAAACATTATTGCTACTCCCTCCATCCGGGTCTGTAAGACGGGCACAGCTTTTCAGTAGTGTAATTGAACTAAAGAAATGTGTGTAATATGCCCCCAAAAGTACATGTTTGGAAACTCCACTCAACAATGAATCCAATGATAAAACTTTTGATGGCATAAATATATAAAAGATCTTATATTAGTTTACAGAGGGAGTACTATTCAACTTGATAACCTAAAACCCATGCCCTTCTGGCAAACCTAAAACCCGGATAGAGGTAGTAGGTAAGTTTATTACCGTACAGGAACTAGCTGAAGGGATCATTGGTGTCCAGGTCTGGCCGGAGTAATAACTAACTAATTACTACGATGATGACGATGAATGGGATGGATATAATAGTGTGCGTACTGCAGTAGCGCATGCGTCGATCCAATGCGTACTTGTCTCCGAGCATTTCCTTCTCCTGCGCTGCGCGCATCGGAAGCAGAATGCACTGTGACATGCATGCACGGTCCCTGCTGCCCGCGACCAGGCCACAGTGCCACCCCTGCATGCCTTCACCTTCATGCCTCCATCGGCAGCATGCAAACATGCAATCGCGCGCGCGCGTGCATGCATGCAAAGTTTGTTTGTTAGCAGTAAAAAAAACACAGAGAGAGAATGTCACGAACTTGACATTTCACCAGCGGCGCACTGGTCAGTATTACAGGTCCGATACAAATCTCACCCCGAGGAGGAGTGGATCTAGGGTTCTAGAGAGAAGGAGGGAGAAGGCAGAGCATGATTGTGCGATTACAATGATCATCCATACCCCCACACACGCTTGCCGTGAGCCTCAAGAAGATAGCCGAAGCAGTGCCACTTGCTGGACTGGGCTGGGCCGTCACTTACTCCCTGCGAGTGGGCCGACGGGCCCGAGTGCTTCGACGTTGCAGGGCCGTCTTGCCGTTAAGCTGGTCCTCTTCATCAGGTGTCACCCTGGGCGTGACAGAGAAGGGGAAGGAAAGGCAGCAGCGAATGATTCTGCACGCACGCAGCAGGTTACGATGCTGCTGCCTGCTGCCGGGGTTTGGGCCTCAACTTTTACTGCATGATCGAGCGAGCAGGGCAGCTCCGGAGGTGGCGCCGAGTTCGAGGCTGATGCAAGGAACAGTGGCAGCATGAGCTCGGTGCGCGCAGAAGACTGAGCGTGATGAGGTGAGTAGAAGGAAGGGATATGAAGATAGGGGGTGAGGGTGAGGATGCAGTGGTAATTTAACAGGCATGGAGCCATGGACGGACGGAGACGGGCGATGGACATGGATGCAATGGCGACGCAGAGGTGGTGGTAACTGCGGGCATGGGCCGCCTGAGGAATCCAACGGTGGCTCATCTCATGCGAGGCTTGTAGAGAGAGAGGGGGAGGGAGAGTGATGTGACGTGTGTGGGCGTGATGTGGGAGAGGGGTGGTGCCGTGGTGGTGGTCAGGGGGCACACGTGCAGGTGGCGCCTTTTCGAGGCAGCAACAGTTGGGAGGTATGGCGTTCAACAGCTAGTGATGGGACGCCTAGACGACGCACACACCACCCTACGTGCCCTAGCCTAAACTGGGCCTAGTGAGAGACGCTTGCGCCCGTGCGTGCGTGTGGCCACCGATCGACATGGTAGCAAGCATGTGTTCATGCATGCACGCGCGCTGCTCCTGCTCCGACCCAACCATGTAGTAACTGTAAACACTAGAGAGAGAGAGCGCGATTAGCTCAGGCCGGGCAGCTGCTGTGTCGGAGGGGCAATAAAATCATCCCCAAGGAAGGAGTGAGAGGCAGCGTGGAGAGTGAGGGAGTGAGATCAGGGGATAAGGCAAAGCAGGCATAATGTGTGCATGCATGCATGCACCTTTCAGCATTTTCTCAATCTCCGTGCGCATGCTACCTGTCATCATTAACAGACACTGGAGAAGACAATTTGGCAAACTTTTTTAAATATGAAGCTTTAAATTGAGCATGAGACTCGATGAGTTCGATGAGCTCATCCTTAATGACCCTTGAGCCATTTTCGAGGTGCTCAAAGTCCTCAAGGAGTTTGACATGTACAACTTCAAACTTATCATTTTTAGTTTTGAAATCATTGGCCACCTCGAGAGCTATATCACGAGATTCCTTTACTTTAGATAATTCTAGAGCAAAGGTCTCCTCAAGAGATTCCTTGGTGGTTTGTTCTTCCTCAAGAGCTTAAGAAAGATCCGCGATCTCATTAGCGTAATCACGCTCATGACCTTTCATTTTCTCAATGGTGTCCTCATGCTCCTCGAGATAAGATTCCAACTCTTCAATGTATTTCTTGCCATCAATGGCAATAGACATGATTTTCATGAAGTTGGAACGAGCAATTTTATTCTTATGAGGAGCTTTAAAAATTATTTCCCCCTTAATTTTTAAGGAAGCAACATTATCATTCTCTTCATCAATATCCTCGTCCTCATTAGCATCAGCATCATCATCAAGAGACATATTGTGGTTCAAAGTAGGAGATACCTTTGAAGCCTTAGCCATAAGGCAAAAGTGAGAAACAATAGATGATGATGTACGCTCCCGTGAGGCACCATTCAAGACCATATCTTGTTTCATAGACTGGTGGTTTTCCTCTACATTGTTAGCACAATAACTAGAGCAAATAGAGGCATTTTTATCATGGCAACAAGACATAGTAAGCATATCAATCATAAGATTTGGTCAAGCAATTTCTACATGATATGCAAGGACTATTCAACACAAGCATGTGAAACATTTGGAGTGCTCGAAGTGTTAAAGTCCAAAGATGAAGCATGGAAATAAGATAGTGAAGAGGGATCATCAACAATAAGCCTACTATCATCATTGCAATGAAAAGCACTACTCACCATATCATTACCTTGTGGCAATCCACATTTAGGTGAAGTAGAAGAAGTTGAGAACACAACACGGCCGGAGGTGGAGGGAGAACAATCATCCCACAAATCTTGGGCACACCATATTTATCTTGAAGCTTTGTCCACAACTCATGAGCATTCCGAAACGGCATGAGTTGAAATATAACTACATTGCTCAAAGCATCAAAAAGCACATTAGAAGCTTGAGTATTGAGATAAGAGTTTTTCTCATCCTCTAAAGATAAGTTTTGAGGATCCTTTGGAGGAGAAAAACCCATATCTACAATTCGCTCTAAATTTGGGTCCATGACCCTAAAGAGATTAAGCATGCGAATTACCCAAACATCAAAATTTGTGCCATTGAAACTATGAGTGTCAAAGAATCATAATCCCCTAGTCGACATCTTTACTCTCTAGGCGGTTAAGCCTAATAATGAGAGACGTGGCTCTAATACCAATTGAAAGATCGTGGATGTCGCCTAGAGGAGGGGTGAATAGGCGTTTTAAAATAATTACGGTTTAGACTTAAACAAATGCGAAATAAAACTAGCATTTAATTTGACAAGCACAAAACCTAAAATGACTACGCTCACCTATGTGCACCAACAACTTATGCTAAGCAAGATAAACAACTAAGTGATAGCAAGATATATAACATGAAACACTATGGCTATCACAGAGTAAAGTGCATAAGTAAAGGGCTCGGGTAAGAGATAACCGAGGCACGCGGAGACGACGATGTATCCCGAAGTTCACACCCTTGCGGATGCTAATCTCCGTTTGGAGCGGTGTGGAGGCACAATGCTCCCCAAAAAGCCACTAGGGCCACCGTAATCTCCTCACGCCCTCTCACAATGCAAGATGCCGTGATTCCATTAAGGGACCCTTGAGGACGGTCACCGAACCAGTACAAATGGCAACCCTTGGGGGTGGTCACTGAACCCGTACAATTGGCAACCCTTGGGGACGGTCACCGGAACCCGTACAAATTGCTCGGGCCAATCTCCACAACTTAATTGGAGACCCCGACGCTTGCCCGGAGCTTTACACCACAATGATTGAGCTCCGAGACACCACCAACCATCTAGGGCGCCCCAGCACCCAAGAGGCACAAGCTCTAGGGTGCCCAAACACCCAAGAGTAACAAGCTTCTCAACTTTTCACTTCCACGTATCACCGTGGAGTACTCAAACCGATGCAACTAATGGAATGGCAAGAACACATGAAGTGGTCAAGTCCCTCACTCTCAAATCCCACCACAACAACAAAAGCTATGGAGGAATATGAGAGGAAGAACAAGGAGAACACAAAGAACTCCAAGATCTAGATCCAAGGGGTTCCCCTCACTTAGAGGAGAAAGTGATTGGTGGAAAAGTGGATCTAGATCCCCTCTCTCTTTTCCCTCAAGAAAGAGCAAGAATCATTGGAGGGATTGAGAGATAGCAAGCTCAAAGGAGGTCAACAATGGAGTGCAAACACAAGCTCAAAAAAGATTAGAACCATTGGGGAAGAAGGCCCCCTTAAATAGGTCCCCCAAATTCAACTGTTATGTGCACTGGTCGTGCACAAGCGGTACTACCGCACCGGGGAACGGTACAACCGCTTAGCCAGGTCAACGTAGCCCAACGAGAACAGAAGTACAAGAACGGTAGTTCTGCCGGAGCAGTACTACCGCTTAGGGGAGCAGTACTACCGCTCTGGGGAGCAGTACTACCGCTTAGAGCAGTACTACCGCTTATAAAACAGAAACTCACGGAAGCTAAAAAACAAGCGGAAGTAGGAGCGGCACTAGTCTGCGGAAGTACCCCCTAAGAGGTACTACCACTCGGAGGAGAAGTACTCCCGCTTAAAGCAGTACCACCGCTCTACTACCGCTTAAAAATCAGATGGATGCAAGTATGACCCAAAACTGACATAACTTCTGCAAATGAACTCTGATTTCGACGAACTCAAGCTTGATAGAAAGCTAACAACAAGAGCTGTCGAATCATGGCTGGAAATCTTCAGAAGTGGCAAGGGAAGTATGCCTATGATATAGAGGTGTGAAACCTCCATCAGTGAAGAACCGGCATAAACTCCAGCATCGAAAACATACTAGATGATGCATACGAAATCCGTTCTCGATGGACTCAAGCTTGTCCTGAAGATGACCATAAGCTCAAAACTCACAAAGAGAAAAGCCAAACAAGAACCAAGAAAGATGATGCCAAGGATGCAAAGGTTTGAGCTCTCAACGAACGATACGATCAAGCTACTCACTCGAGAGCGCCCCTTGATAGTACGGCTATCGATCCTATAATTCGGTCTCCCCATTAACACCATGAGACCGGTAAAATAAAAAATCTATCAAGGACAAACCTTTGCCTTGAGCATAGTACACTTGAGCTAGATGATGATGATCTTGTCCTCCTCAAGATGGAACACCTTTCTCGATTGCGCTGGCTTGTTGAAGACTAGTAGATTGTTCCCCATACTCCACTATGGGTGAGTCTCTCTTCGGCACATCCTCACATGTCCATTGTCACCACAGTGGCCGGCAAGCTTCAAGCATGATCTCTTAGTCATGCTCCACTTGAACTTGCACACCTCAACCTCGATGACGATCACCACTTGATGTCATCCTCCATGGGTTATATGATATCTTCCTTTTGATGCACGCCCATGAAAACATACCTAACCCCACAAAGAACTCTCACATAGACCATGGGTTAGTACACAAAGAGTAATGGATAATGCTTATGATGCGGAGCATCCTACGGTCATCTCCATGTACACCTCAACATCTCCCCAAGGGACAAGTGGACCTAGCATGAGAGCTCACACATATGCCATCGGACATAAGGTGAACTCACTCCTCTTTGAGCTCGACATGAATATCCATTGGACTTGGTTACTGCCTCACCATCGAACCTCGTGTGTCATTAGGTACGTGGATGACCCTCACCAAGGAGCTAAGGAACCTCGCCAAGTCCAAGAAGAGGAGTGAGAAGGACCGCACGGAAGAAGGAGACCAGCAGCTGGAAGAAGAAGAAGTGCCCAGAAGACCCCGTGCGCACGGCCTCCCTGGACCCCGTGCGCACGAGCTATCCAGAAACTTTCTGGACACCCCGTGCGCATGGGCCCCTCGGACCCCGTGCACACGGGCCCTCGCTGGAGCTGTTGTATACCCCGTGCGCACGGGCATGTACCGTGCACACGGGACCCCCGTGCCCACGGGGTCCACTTAGCCCGTGCGCACGGGTCCTACAGGAGGCTGGCCGTGGATTGCCTGTTTCGCCCCTCCACTCGTCCCCAACCTCCAGCTACCTATATATTTCGTACCTAGGTCATTTGTTAGGGTTAGCAAAGATGTATTAGAGATCTAGTAGAGCTTTGCTCCTATCTATCACCTCTCCCATGGAGATCAAGACCTCCATGTGAGAAGATCCCTTAGGGATTCAAGACCTCCCTTGTGGGGAAGATCCTCCTAGGATTCAAGACCTCAACTCCTTCAAGGATTGGGATGAACTAGCTACCTCTTTACCTTCTTGTGTTGGATTTGGACCTTTGTATCCCTCTTTGTGTATGTGGATCTAGCACATGTGTGATTGGATCTTGTTGATTGAGTGTTTGTTCTTGTGTTCTTCTCTCAATTTGCCCTTTTCCCCCTCCAAGTGTGAAAAGATCTTCACTTAGGGTCTCCATCCTACAACATCTTGGTATCATGAGCCACGTTGATTCACATCTTGGAGTCCCTACCGCCCACTTTCTAGCCTCAATTTTGTTGATTTTGCCCAATTTCAAAAATTCCCCACAAAAATAGTCATACCAATTTTTTTGTGATTTGTTGGTTTGATGATGTTTTGTTGATTTTGATCCATGGATTCGAAGTGTTTCAAGTGGATCTAGCTTCCCCCAACCTTCCACCCCATTCCCCACCACGAAATCCACCCAATTTTTCTTCAAATCTGAGCTTCAAATCGCGAATTTCCGCCACCCCCGTGCACACGGGCCCTAGACCCCGTGCCCACGCCCCCCCCCCCCCCCCCCCGCAAAGTCTCGGGACACCCCGTGCACACGGCCTTGTACCGTGTGCACGGGACCCTGTGCACACGGGCTCCTAACCCCGTGCGCACGCCCCCCCCCCCAGAACAGCCAACACTGCTACACCATTTCGGCCATAACTATCGCATCCGGAGTCCGATTTCGGCGTTCTTTAGCTCGTTGAGTAGCTATTGACATCCACCATCCATCTAGATAGGTTCCAACACCATTTGACTCCATCAAATTTTTGGAACTTTGGCATCTTTGCCTAGGCCTTCCACCTTAACTTCCGCAATACCACCACCGACTTCCGCAACATAACCCATTTTGTTCCCCCCCTTTGCATTTGAGGTTGTTTGAGTTGTAGGTTGTGTCTCCTAAGGTGTTTCGGCTACTTAGGGACGGTGACTTCAACTCCACTTCCGCATTGCCAACTTCCGAACCACCACCGCACTCCACTACCACCATTTGACATTTGCCGTTTGAGATTTTGAGTTCGCGGTTTTTTCCGTTTCCTAGGGTGTTTCGGCTAACTAGGAATGGTTCGACACCGACATCACCGCCACTCAACTTCGCCACGGACGGTAACCTCGACGACATCTTTGTACATTCTCCTTGCCATTGCATTGTTAACCCCCGAGCCAATTTTGCGTCACTTGCCTACCGAGACTAGCCGTTGAGTATTGTCGGGCAACGCTACTTGTGCACTTTAGTGATACATGTTCCGCATAGCTATCATTGCGTGCATATATCATCGTATCATCTCTTGTGTCATCAATTGTTCCCGCATATACAAAATTGCTATATTGGTTTGAGCATTTCGCATTGTGGCCATCAAAAAAAACTTTTAAGCAAAGAGCTTGTAAGCAATAGCCATAGCATCATAGCAATAGCATATCATATACCATCATTGATCATCTTGGATCATTGTGTGCGAGACACCGGGAACCATACATACATAGCATACTTGGGATAGAAGTCGACACGTTTTGTTTCCATAGGTTGTGCACAAGTTCGTATCACGCCCAATAGTGCAATTGTGCTAGCGTCTCTCTAGAGTTGTGCAACACGAGCATTTTCCATGGATATCACATTTTGAGCTCATTCCTTGGTTGCACAACCCCATCTATCTATCCGTGTGTGTGTTTCCGTGTGCCATTCATTGCTATTGGTCTACTTGTTTTACTTGCGAATTTGTGAATCTTTTTCAACATTATTGACTCTTGCTAACAATTGCATAAAATTTTGTGCCACTATCCTCACCAAGCTACTCCATAAGCTTTATTGTGTAGGTGTGAGAATTGACAAGATCCGGTACCAATTGTGCTATTTCCATAATACCATATTGGGTGATCATTGATCCATCTTCAACATTGGAAAGGTACATTTGGTCTAGTTCTTCCCTTTCTTCCACTCACATTTGCTCGAGTTTTGTGATGGATAGGCCAAGCACATCATCTCCGGTCTTCGATGGCAACCACGACGACGAGTTCGATGCCATGAAGAACTTCATCAACACCAAGATGGACAAGTACATGGAGGAGCTCAAGGTCCTCATCAACACCGACAAGCGGTCTTCATCATCTTCGAGAAGACGCTCCAGTGAAAAGACTCCCGAGCTACCATCTTCGGCAAGGACACACCGGCATCGACACCGCCAAGACAAGGACGCTCAGATTCATCAAGGGCGTACCACAAGAACGGAAGAGCAGCCTTCCGGGAGCATGTTGGCTTCTCTGCCAACCCCGTGCACACGGGCCAGCGACCCTCGTGCACACGGGACCCCGTGCACACGGCCTCATACCCCCCCCCGGTGCGCACGGGCTATACAGAACATCGACAGCGACCCCAAGACTGTGACTTCATCAGCTACATTGGCTTCTTCCCCTTCGTCATCTTCAAGGCGGCGGCGACCAAGTAGCACATCTTCGACGCGCCCATCCGACACAAGCACAATTCGACCACGTCCTCATCTTCAAGACATCGCACACCATCGACATCAAGGTCAAGCGTGGCAACGTCACCATCAACACGAAGACGCTCACGATGCGAACACCAACAAGTTCCAACAAGCTCTACATCAAGCTACGAGAAGACCGCGAGACGACCACCACCTAGACGCAGCTTCGGCGCCAAGTCCAAGGCAACCAAGTACAAGCGAGGGTGACCCTTCCATCTTCGGAAGCCCCTCAAGGAAGATGGCCGAGCACGGGAAATTCCCTTCGGTCATGGAGACGAGCAACGAGGTGCCACTTGATATGGGCCTCCTACAAGACGGCGACAAGACGGTCGAGCATGGGCCATCCCCTTCGAACACGGCGACGAGAACGAACCTCTTCGACGACATGAAGACGACGCCCACATGGGACTCCTACTCCGAGTCAAGCTACGAGACCGCACATGAGACCCTCTCTTTGGTCTCGGAGGAGAGCGATGATTTGCCACATCCTATGGCATTCATCTTTGGACGCGTTATGGATGAGGAGGTTGACCATGGGACTACTTCCACAACCGAGGCGGCGAAAGAAGTTGAGTATGGAGACGCTTGCACCTACATCTCTCCGACACCCACATATGACGAGATGACCCAATTCCCATGTGAGGAGAGCCACCACCACATGAGTGAGATGAGTGACTCGACCATATGTGACATTGAGCGCATTTCCTATGAGAGGATGAGAGTGACCACCACTAGCCCCACACATGAGTACATGCCGCATATCCTATGTGAGGTTGAGAGCCATCACCACCATTTGAGTGACTCGACCAACCATATGAGTGAGAGCATCTTAGCGGGAGTGAGTGAGCCACAACACTTAGTGAGTGAGGTAGTTGATAGGGCATGTGAGGCCACTATGATTTCTAACGACTTACCCTCTACTCCAAGTGTGTTTTCTTTGGTGCTAGATCTCCTACAAGACGAAGTGCCAATCCTCGACGAGTACATACCTCCAATGGGCAATACGATGGCCATTGTGGACGATGATGCACCCCCCACATGGTTCCATCAAGACGACAATGTTGATCACGCTTTGATTTTTGCCACCTCACCTACACCACATGAGTGCAGCTCCAAAGGTAACATAGGTGAAGGTGCTTCGCTTGTCCCACTAGTGGACCATCTTGAAATCAATTGCTTGCATGATGTTGATCACCCTATGGATTCACCACATGCTATGTCTTCTACATGCTTAGATATGCCACCCATTTATGATGAATATGATGATGAGCATGTCGAATTACCTAGTTGTGATGCTATGCTCCATAGGATATCTTGTGAAAATTCTATTGGTCACGTCATGTTTGACAATCAATTAAACTTGTCATATGCTATGAGTGAGATTTCCCATATTGCATCATTACAAACTCACCGTAGTAACTATGCATATCCAATTAAAATCAATCCCATTTGCACTAATGGCATAGATGACAAGATCATGGTTATTGGAATTTGTTTCTCTTGCGATGATATTACTATGCTTCCTTTGCATGATTTGTGCAATTCATCTACTATGCCATGCCATGAAAATGATTGTAGATCGCATGAACATCCATTGTGTGCACCATCCGCATATCATAAATAACAATGCTCTAGATGTTTCCAGTGATGCATTACACACTTTGAGTCTCCATTATGCTATACATAACAACAAACCAATCATGATGGATGACATGTTTCTATATCATGCATCTCATTTATTTGAGCATTGGATAATTTGTGCTAACCAATACAAGCACATGCGCATCATAATGGATGATGTGTACATATACCACGCACACACAATTTTCCCTTTGTCTTTGTTTTGTGTAGGTACTCACAACTACTTGTCAACTTCTCAATCCCATGAGTTGACAAAACGAGCTCTTGAGAGCAACGATGCTTTGGGATTGCTTGGAATGCTTACACGACCATTTTCCTCGCGCAAGGACTACGCGCATTACTTTTACTTGGCTCTCACACGGCTATGGGCTATTTACCACTTGTCACCTTATGCTCATTTTACCGTGTTCACTTTGCATGTTATGCTTCATTCAATGCCTTTGCCATGCAATTGTGACCCTTGCTTGCATTTACCCATGATTCACCAATATACTCCTACATTGTGTATTTGCATGCTTGGTGGAGATCCTTGTTGCTATTGTCATGTTTACCTTGTGCCCCATGCTATTGTTGATTCTTGTCTTGGGAGAGTCATGATGTTCCCTTGCTATTTACATAGGACTTCTTGCCAACATAATGATGATACTTTACTCATCTCTTGTTTTCATGCTTGTGATATGTCATGTGCATTAGGTATGCCCACTATTTGCACACATGACATGATTTCCATGATTACCTATAGTATGTTGCATCTTCGCACTACTAGTTTGCATGACTTGATTCACATGATCACTTGTTTTGTTGCATCACTCATGATCCATACTTGCTCGTTTCATTGGGTTGATGGCATTTATGTTCATGCCTCTCACATGATTTATTTTGCTCATTGTCAATTGTCTCCGTTAGTTGCCTCTCTCATATTCTCTTGTAGTTAGTACAACAATGCTATGATTATTGATTTTGAGATTGCTCTACCTTTCTCATCTATGCTTGGAGACTTGAACATCTCACTTGTGACGCATGCTTGTTTGAATGAGCTTAATGTCTTTGGTTGTACTCGCATCATATGCTTCCATACCATGCCACATTATCATGTTCCTTCTTATGATAAGAATAATGACGACACTTGTTGGGTATCTCACCACACGAATGACTGGTTTTGCATTCACGCTAACCTCATTTGTTTTTCCGAGTGTTTGTCATATTCTTTCGTTTTGAAGGATTCACAAGACGGTGCCGTCATGAGACATATTGGTCATGAGAAGGCATACACGATGCAAGACACCAACATTTTCGAAGAACTCGTAAAGGTGAACTCCTTCCTTTTGGGCCACCCTCACATACGCATATCGAATGGGCCATACTTTCATTGTTGTTTGCTACTTTTTGTCTACATGATACATCTATTGGATGGAGGACCGACATTGAAGATGGGACCACATGCACACGGCCTCCTGCAACCCCGTGCGCATGGGCCTTCAAGTACCTCGACATCGACTCCAAGGCTACGGCTTCATCCACTACATAGGCATCTTCGCCTTCGGATGTACGGCATCTTCGCCTACTCCACGAGATCAAGTCCGCGACTTCCACAAGCTCCTATGACATCGACACCGGACCACAACTCATGCCACAACATGGAGAACTGCAAGTCCATCCATGCCTACCGGTTACATGGTGATGCGGTTTCAGATCCGAGGACGGATCTCTTCCAAGGGGGAGGGGATGATGCGGAGCATCCTACGGTCATCTCCATGTACACCTCAACATCTCCCCAAGGCCCAAGTGGACCTAGCATGAGATCTCACACATATGCCATCGGACATAAGGTGAACTCACTCCTCTTTGAGCTCGACATGAATATCCATTGGACTTGGTTACTACCTCACCATCGAACCTCGTGTGTCATTAGGTACGTGGATGACCCTCACCAAGGAGCTAAGGAACCTCGCCAAGTCCAAGAAGAGGAGCGAGAAGGACCGCACGGAAGAAGGAGACCAGCAGCTGGAAGAAGAAGAAGAAGTGCCCAGAAGACCCCGTGCGCACGGCCTCCCTGGACCCCGTGCGCACGAGCTATCCAGAAACTTTCTGGACACCCCGTGCGCACGGGCCCCTCGGACCCCGTGCACACGGGCCCTCGCTGGAGCTGCTGTATACCCCGTGCGCACGGGCATGTACCGTGCACACGGGACCCCCGTGCCCACGGGGTCCACTTAGCCCGTGCGCACGGGCCCTACAGGAGGCTGGCCGTGGATTGCCTGTTTCGCCCCTCCACTCGTCCCCAACCTCCAGCTACCTATATATTTCGTACCTAGGTCATTTGTTAGGGTTAGCAAAGATGTATTAGAGATCTAGTAGAGCTTTGCTCCTATCTATCACCTCTCTCATGGAGATCAAGACCTCCATGTGAGAAGATCCCTTAGGGATTCAAGACCTCCCTTGTGGGGAAGATCCTCCTAGGATTCAAGACCTCAACTCCTTCAAGGATTGGGATGAACTAGCTACCTCTTTACCTTCTTGTGTTGGATTTGGACCTTTGTATCCCTCTTTGTGTATGTGGATCTAGCACATGTGTGATTGGATCTTGTTGATTGAGTGTTTGTTCTTGTGTTCTTCTCTCAATTTGCCCTTTTCCCCCTCCAAGTGTGAAAAGATCTTCACTTAGGGTCTCCACCCTACAACAGCTTACCATACCATGAGATCACTTGATCCCACTCGATACATCTTCTACGCTTTGTGTATTGATCAACTTGAATCAGTCTTTGTTCTTAGTCTTGATCAACCTTGTATCAAATCTTCTCTCTTCATAAAGATGATGTCTTGAAGGTAAACACGAATGTTCACACAATCTTCTTCTTCAAGACATGCTTGCAATAGGCTCAACTCTTACATGACTAATCTTCGGATAACTCCTTGAATAGCACCTTGGTCAACACATAATCTTCTTCTAATAACCTTGAAACCAACAAATGGTCTTCAAGCAATGCCTTTGGACAAATCCTTCAAATATAACTCAAGGCAACTATTAGTCCATTGGGATTGTCATCAATTACAAAAAAACACAAATGGGGGCACCTTGCAGCTTTTTGTTCGTACTATAAGATAAAGAAGATTTGTAATCTTCTATTATCTTGTTCTCTCCAAACTAACCACAACATAACTTTTTCCTCTAAATTGCAATTTGGTTTTCTCCTAATTAACCAAATAATTTGTTTCTACTTTATTAAAAGACAATCAATTGTTCATTGTGATAGCCGTATTTCCTACTATTGTTTTATTTTCACATGATCTTATCCTTCGTCTTCTGATTTGAACGTGCATAGGCCACGCCATTAGGGTCGAGGTTAGTGTTAGGTGGTTTACATGTGAACCCCCCCCATCACACACACACACACACAAAGTAGGGCGGAGCGGCAAGACGAGTGGCGACCGATGAGCTAGGAGAGGAGATGGAGACATGCCAAGATTATGAGAGATTATTTCGAACCCAATCCAACCTATCTGGAGAAGTATTTTCGCTGACGATTCCGGATGCACACAATTCTTTTTCTCGCCATTGCAAGAGCCGTGGAGAAGCATGATGATTGGTTCAAACTCGGGAGCAGTGCATCCAGAGAGATAAGTGTGAGCCCTTTAATGAAGTGTATCGCGGCTGTTCGAGTGCTAGCATATGTTTGTTCGGCCAACGCCGTTGTCGACCATGTCAGCGTTGGAGAAGATACAATCTTGGAGGCCGTTCGGAGGTATAGAAAGGTTGTGATTGAGATCTTTGGGCCGAAGTACTTGAGGGCACCAAATGATGAAGACACCGAGATACTTTTGGCTTTGATTGAAGAACGAGGATGGCCTGGGATGCTTGGATCAATTGAATGCATGCACTAGAAATGGAATAATTGTCATGCGGGATGGAAAGGTCGGTACAAAGGCCACTGCAATGATCCAACAATAATTCTTGAGGTTGTTGCATCGGAGGATCTATTGATTTGGCATTCATTATTTGGATCGCCTGGCTCTAGTAATGACCTGAATGTGCTTTAGAGATCACCACTATTTGCTAGGCTTGTTGTCGGAGATGCTCCTTCTTGCAACTATGTAGTCAATGGTCGTGAGTACACGATGGGTTATTATCTTGCAGATGGCATCTATCCTCCATGGGCCACATTTGTCAAGACAATCCCGCGTCCTAAAGGTAACAAGAGATCTCACTTTGCAACGTGTCAAGAGTCGACAAGTGTGCTTCAGTAGCGCTTTGCCATCATTCGTGGCCTTGCCAAGTATTGGAACCCCAAGGCCCTATGGCAAATCATGACATTTTGCATCATCTTGCATAACATGATCATTGAAGATGAGAGAGGCATGCTTGAGAACTTTAGGTACATCTCCAATGGGGATCATGTTGAGCCGCAACATGATGCAAACAGGATATAGAGATTCCTCGCAGCGCATCTCAACATCAAGAACCGAGAAGTTCATACCCGCTCCAAGATGATCTTATTGAGCGTCAGTGGCTTCTCCATAGCACTTCATTGTTGTACTTTTATCATGCTCTTTACTTCATTTGAACTCTTCCATGTGTTTGAATTTGAATAATTTGGTTTGTAAACTATGAATTTGTCATATTCATGAATTGTGTGAACCTTAATTATTATGTTTGGATTTAATATGTAGTTGAAATGTACGATATAAACTAAAATTAGAAAAATTTGGCAAACAAATTTACTCCGTTAAGTTTAGGGAAACGGTTAGAAATGGCACTTTTTAGAGGAACAAATATACTCCTTTAAAGCATACTCAGCCGTATCCTCCTCTAAATTATAGGGGATCGGTTATAGATGCTCTTAGAGCATCTCTAGCAGATCCCGCAAAACCTCACCGGCACGTAAAATTCCGGACGATTTACCGGATGGAGCCTTTTTTCGGCCCGAACAGGTCCGCTAAAATTAGCCCGGCCCGTAAAAATTTTACAGGCAGCCCGCAAACCGACCGCTCTTGCGCTATATCTATGCCTTCGGCTCCCTTTTACCGGACGCAAACCCTATCCCTCCGCCGCAATCCCCTCGCGCCGCCGCTACCACGCCCCAACTCCGGAGTAAAATGCCACCTCGAATCTGCCGTTTTTGCTCCTCCTCCATGGCCGGCGCTTCTCGCGGGCGTGGCGGCCGTGGCGGATCGCCGCCGCGCAAGCTTGCCTGGCACGACGCGGAGGTCGGCAGCTCCAGCCGGCCCGTCGTCGAGCCATGGCGGTCCAGCAGGCGCGCGACCGCGGCCGCCTCTCCCGCAGCGGCGGGCGGTCCCCTCTCGCCGGCTTCAATGAACTCCACGACGCCCTTTTCCCGCACATCCTGAGGTGCCGGGAGGCGCATGTGGAGCTCCTCGCCGTAGAGCTCGCGGTGGCGGCTGGAGAAGAAGGCGCCACCGACCGTCTCGCCGCTTTGCAAGGGAGGATCACGCGTATGCCAACGCGTGCCGCAAGTCCACGGAGAAGTTCTACCTTGGCGTCGACGATGAGTGAGCCAGTTGATCTAGGCTTATGTTGTATGAACTTTGTATTTGCTATGTACGAACTATGATGGTGTATGATCTATTTGTAGCGTGAACTGATTTTAAATTTGCAGTACGATTTTTACGGGATCTGTTATGCCGGAACCTTCACGTTCACGCCAAAACGTTTTAGGAGGGAACCCTAAAACGACCGGAGTTTACCGGATCTGCTAGAGATGCTCTTACGCGAGACGGTAAAAGATGATTATGTGTACAAGTCATAGTTCTCGGGCGACTGGAGCTTTTGGGTGCAACTTGGCCAGAACCGTCTGCAGTTGAGTATTCTGCTTTGCATGTACGCACATGCGCGATGGATGCAGGCTCGATTCAGACGTACGGCAAGACCGCCGGAGGGTTGTCACATGCATGCATGCATGCGACGCGATCTATGCGAGCTAGATCTGGTCTCCGGTTCGTGGTGCCGTCAGGCGTCAGCAAAGGTCACACACACACAGACACGGGGATGACACGACGGCTTTCCGGCGACGGCGACGGCGACACTTGAATTGCTTTGGCATTCCCCGCACCGGCCGGCTCCGAACCCCCTGTAGACACTCGAGTGCATGCATGCATGCACATGTCCGACAAGATCGGCCCTGCAATATTTGCATGCCGGCCTTGGAAAAAGAGTTAATGCATGCATTCGTCGGTCAACACGAACAGCGTGAGTGCTGGCATTGGCACACATGCATGGCGAGGCGACTGTCGACGTCCGCCGGTCGCAGCAGAGCTCCTTGGTCCTTCAACCTCGCTCGCTCCTCTCTTTCTCTGAAAGAAAGAAAGAAAGAATCCAAGTGTCAGTGACAAGTACACGCACGCACCCCGTCTGTACGTGATGATGAGTAAAAAGTACTCCTACGTACTACGTGCGGATCGTACGTAGGTGACGTCATCGCGAAACACTTGGACTAGTTTTGTATAAGTACGTACGTACGTACGTACCAGCAGACGCATTCGAGTCTGTGAAGTGAAGAAAGTCTCTCCCTCTCGTACGGTGTCATCATTCCAGCTCCAGAGATGGAGTAGTACGTACATTCTAGTCACAGGGGAGAGCTCAAGGCTGGCTCGGTAGTGGCCTCTGCTTTGACCGGCCGAATATACATATACGTACGTCGACCACGACGGTGGCACGCCGTATACGTACGTACGTATTTGCTGCTTATAATATACTCTACAGTACTATAGCACCAACGTACTAGGCACTATACGGCCCGGTAATGAGTTAGCGAGCAAGCATGACGGACGGTTGTGAGCACGCGCCAACTATTCTCGGCTGTCTGGCTGGAACGGACAAGAGGTACGACGGACCAACGATTGATTGGAGAGTGATCCAAAGCTCAAGGTCAGAAGGCATAGTAGTAGTACTACTAGTAGCACTCCAGATCCACATGTTTCATGCTGCACGTACAGCTAGCTAGCCTATACAGGTAGCTTAATACTCTATCAACGTGTTTGGTTACTCGCATCGATTTTGCCCGCATTGCATGTGTGTCTTAGTTGGGCCTGGTTGAGAAAAAATAAAGAAAAAAACAGCATGCGATGCAGGCCAAACAGTGAACCAGGGCAAACCTAATTTCTTTCCACGCGGGTCTGGTTAGGCCTCGTGCGGGCAACCAAACACGTCCTATTATTTATTATTTTTTAGCGGTGCATCTCTCAAGCCGAGTGTGCATGCGATCGATGAGTTGAATTCGCCAATTCGGTGTCTCGTATGCCCTCTAGTTCTAGAGATGAGATGGAGACAAAGCTAGAGCCGAGAGAGTGATGATCCATGCATGCCAAGCTTTAACTTGCATGTGCCTAGGGTAGGGCAGGGCAGCACTGCCGCTGCGACTGCCTCTGTGTGGTATGTGCGTGCATGCCCCTGCAGGACTCTCGTCTCATCCTCCTCAACCACTCTGAGGACGATGAGTGATCGGTGACACTGACGGCTGACCACTGCTGGGACCCTACCCTAGCCCCTCCACCAGAGATGGCCGGCCGGCCCCTTCTCTTCAGGCAGAGTACGTAGTTAACTTGATGGGTTTTTTAAGAGCGGACGCCAGTCTCTGTCGCTCTAACTCTTCTGCCGTCCTTCTCTTCAAGTTGATGTTGCGGTTAGTGAGTGAGAGGGCATGCAGGGGGCCTCCTCTCATTGTCATGTAGTAGTATCGCGTAACAAACCGTGCCCGTATCCGCTTCTGTTCTCTGCCTGCCGGCTGCACGGGCAAACGCAGTCAACTGACCAACAGATGCGGTGATTAATAAACACACAGAGCAGAAAACTTTGCAATTTCAGAGGATGATTCCGATCAAAATAGTCGAAATTTAAGACACCTAAGGGCCACTCAGGAACACTGGCAGCTAGGGTTTATATAATCCGATACAAAAAGGATAAGCTCCAAGCCTCTAGATCCCTGGCTTTATAGCCTTTCAAGTTACAAGCGTTGGTACTCCCTCCGTTTGATGTTCTAACTTTTTTGTGAATCAGATGTGTATAGACATATTTTAATATGTTTGTTCACTCATTTCATTCCGTACGTAGTCCATATTAAAACATTCAAAACATCTTATATTTGTGAGCGGAAGCAAGCGAGGGGTATCGGACTGAAAATGGGTGGCAAGAGTAGCTTCGCGTCAAAATTGAAAAGGCTCAAACTTAACTGAACTTGCAAATTAGCTGTCAAATTCTTCAGAGATGCAGTGGGGTCCTGATATGTTTGTACTCCCAGGCACCGTCTGCAACGCGACAGTCTTCGTGATTCTCAGGCTGCAGACACGGCCATCTGCCAAGTGCCAACATAATGTACACGCAAACACTCTTGTAACAAACAGAGACGGCAAGGAAGCAGCTAGTGATTATCATCACCCTCCTGGAGTACTATTAAGTTACAGTCAAAAGATTGTCTACTGTACAATTAATACAAGTATATAAGTATTATCCATGTCATGGCCCCAAGCCAACCTATCTGCACTGCAAGCCACTCAGCTCTCCCATATCCCGAGTCCCGACCACACTCGTGGATTTTACAACACAAACTCTTCTACAGGTTACATCCAAGTAAAGCCTCTCACAAGCTAGGATTTGAATAAACGAATCGCCACCATAAATAAAATGAATCATCTTGAGGAGAATGATGGCGCGGACCATTGACAAACTCAACGGGTCCGCTGCCCCGCCATGTATGCTTGCTTGCAGAAGCTGGGCATATCAAGGGCCAACGCACTTGATTGCCAGCGCTTGCGCAACAGCAGCGCCTCTACTCGACTTGGGAGATTTGGGCGAGACACGTAACTCCACTCGGTGTGAGGATGAGGCACACTTGCATCCTTTTGCGTTGATTCATCAACACTCTATCCGCAATCTCCTCATCTCCGATTGAAGAGTTGGGCTGGATGTCAGCGTGCGGTATGCCAACATCCTTATATCTTCCCGAGAACAATCCCTTGAGATCCGAACAAGTTCCCAGAGCGCGCCTTCACTCACGATATCCTTCGCATTTACCTCTGCAGAAGGCCAGATTGACACCATAAGCATAAGTACATGCAATTGCTAGTATGAGTTTATCTGAGTTGTATGAGAGAAAGAAAGAAAGAGGAGTAACCATGTTGCGCCAAATGACAGAGTGCAAGCTCGATGTGCCGCCTAATTGGGGCAGCCTCATTATTCGCGTTTTTTACGATCCAAGGAAGTGCCCCGTCATCCACCAATAATGATCTCCCCACCTTGTTTCCTGATGGAATAGAAGCATGCATATCTTAGTTACACAAAAGATCGATCTCAAAAGAAAAATTATGTGGGACTGCAAAGTATCAAGGGTCTAGCTAATATGTGTCTCCACATAATGCAGGGATATCGTACAAAGTTTGAATGAACTTGAAAATTCATGTCCATGCCGCCATCAATCCATTACCTTGAGTAGCTGCTCTAGATTCACATTTTGCAAAGTTTGCAATGCCACGAGCAATTTGAGCAAGGACATCAGGATGGCCACACTTAACCATTCCCAGCAATGCTTTAATTCCACCTTCTCCTCTTAAACGAGTTTGCAGTTTGTCTGGTTCAAGAAAAATGTGAAGTTAGCGATATAGCCACATGGATAGAAATGATGTATGTATTGTCCAAGTAAACATCAAATTATTTGTAGAATATGTAGGCTCCTACATGAGCCTTTAAGTAATCTACCTTTTTCCAAAAAGTAATCTAAAATTTGCATGTGTTTCGGCACGTTAAATTCTTAAGATAATAGAGCGCTTGCTTCCGCAAACCAGCAGAATATAGTTACCATTGCCACACAGGTTAGCAATAGCTCCAGCCACCATTCTTAGAGTTTGTGGGTCCTCCGCATCAGATGCTGTCATTGACAACAAGGTTACACCACCTTGAGCCATTATAAGATCTTGGTTCGTTTCTGCATATGTAGATTATCACGATAAGATAAGAAGACATTTTCTACCATAGAAAAAAAATCACTATCTAATACTCCCTCCATCCCATAATATAAGAGCATTTTTGACACTACACTAGTGTCAAAAATGCTCTTATATTATGGGACGGAGGGAGTACTTCTATTCGTGAATTATAAAACCAAAATACTGCTGGGTTACTAACCATTCATTGCAAGATTAGCAATTGCTCCTGCTGCTACTCTGCGTATGGTCTCATCCTCAGAGCTCCTAAGCAGCATTAGGAGGGAAGTGAGGCCACCTGCTTCTACAATCTTTTCTTGATTTGCCTCTGAAGTATGGAAGGTCAAATATAGTTACTTCACAATTATGTGAAATTAGTGCACAATCATATGATGTTCGGGGCAAAGTTGAGCAAATAAATGCAACTATTTGCAAGTTGTGTCCAAAGAGTGAGAATCGACATGAGCAAGCAAGCATCAGATGTCGCACCAAAAAATACATATTCCCATTAAACAGTGATGTTTAGTGCCAAGGTTAAATTGAAGTAGAAACTGAAAAACCATGCTACAACATCCTAATATCTAACCAGGAGGTAATTCAGGGATCAGTAACATGCTTATAGATAAGTACTAGTATATCATTTCATCACGCGTAACAAACAGCTCTACATATACCCACATGTAGCAACATGCAGCAAATGGTGATGCCTAAAAATCAACTTCAAATATATGATGACTGGAAAACATACCCATACAACAAATGCAACACTGGCACGTAAAACAATATGTAGCAACTTTATATCTAACTAAAACAATGTGAAGCTAATACCTTCAGCCGCCAGATTCGCGACAACTTTCACGGCATGAACACGAACATCAGGTTCTTCCGACTCAAGCAATGACAATATCTTCTGTAACCCAACTGAAACAGATTGGGGGGAAACTTTCATCAAAAGATCAATCACACTCTAGAGATGTCAATCAGTTCAAATGACAGTTATAGTAAAGACCAAAAACAGGGACAAAACGCTGTAGTAGTTTCATCATGGTTTAAATCAATATTCTCATTGTTGCCTTTGATTCCGCAATAGCTGTATTAATTCACAAGATCATACAGTATTGTTTTATCATTATCATCACTATATATGATGCATGTGTAAGTATACTACAAAATATTTCCTCAAAACGTGTCAGATCTGATTGCTCTGCTATGGTGTCTCTGCCATGATATGTAAGTTTGTAAGGAAGCACAAAAGGACTAGGTATCATTTGTTTTCAGAAAACAGAATTATTTTGCACCACTTTTTATAACCAGGGAAATAACTGGTAGAGTAATACTTTTAAGCTAATCATTCAGTTTTGGAGATGCTTTAAAGAACAAGAGGTCAAATAAAGCAGAATTTGGAAGGCAATCATGAGCGAGTCAGGTGTAGAACCAAAACCCGTGGCAGGAAAATAAAAACTCGATTATTTGAAATTTTCAACACTGCAGGCAAGATTTCATTCTCGAGAAACAGCAAATAAGTAATAAATACCTTGCTCAAAGAGTTTCGCGACTGGTGCCTTAGGTCCATTGCTCTGCTCTCTAGGCTGCGAATTCCGAGAGTGAGACATCAAAGAATCTAAACCAGGAAATATTTTTCCTGGTCCATCTCCTGTGTCAAGGCTCATTCTTGTCTGATTGAAACGAAAGAAAAGGCACATTATGGACCTTAGCGTAGCACTATAGTACTCATTATAGAAGTAAAAAAGGGAAACATGTTCCAACAAATTGTAGATGGCTGGATGCATTGAATAAAGACAGTATATTCAACATAATAGGGAAGGCTACAAGTCAAGTAATATTTATGAGTTTGCTTCAACTTGTTAAGCTTCATGCACTAGCCAACACAACCAAAAGTCCGAACTGATGGAAAGGGCTAGGCAATCCACATATACACTTCAACACCCCCTCTCACGTGTGACGTGGAAAGTCAACATGTGGATAGACTCAGAGGTATGGCTCAAGAGGCCTTGAAGGGGGGAACAGCAATTTTTCGATAAATTGCGAAGCCAGGACTTGAACTCAAGACCTTGGGCCCTGATACCATGTTAAGCTTCATGCACTAGCCAACGCAACCAAAAGTCCGAAGTGATGGAGAGGGCTAGGCAATCCACATATACACTTCAACACTACTAAAATTGGTTAGCCAAAGAACTTAATAATGCTTTTACAAGGTGAAACATTCAAAAAGAATAATAATTGTGTTGTTGACAGGGAATCACCAAATAAATACAAAACAATAGATACACCACTTATTAAATTAAAAATAATAATTTCACATCATTCAGAAACGTTACTAATAACATAAAAACTAGCATCAGCAGTAAGTCCTACCTCATCAGCATCCAGACTTAACTGCATTAACTGACTTTTCAAAACAGCTATTTCTTCTTCGAGTTTATCTTTTTGGCTAGCTTCAGTATCCAACATTCTCCGGAGTCTCACTACTTCAGCAGTAGCTGTGGCCTATATAACACGAAAATATGGTTAGCAGCGGCACTGAGGAATGAGTTTATTTTAAAAACAATATATCTTTTCCAGTGCGATACTTGATGCTTAAGGTCATCTTTCTAGCAATATATATTGACAGTACCTCCATCTTTTTCCAGTGTGATAATTGATTCTTAAGGTCATTGGACTCATCTTCAGCAGATTGGCGTAACATTTTCTCATTCTGCAGTAAGTCCTGCACGTCACCATTTGATGTAGACTCGGGCTCTTTAATCTACATTTGAAAAATTGCATGTGTAATCATTTTCAGATTTGACAATACAAGATGTGGCACTTCATCATAACTGATGTCTTAAAAGATTAACCATAACTGAGCAAATAATCAATAAGTAAAGCTGATCTAATCATGTACAGATGTACCTGTTTCTTGGGTGATTGTTGGTGTACTTTCCACTTCTCTTCTAGTATCTTTATAGAGTCCAAGTATTCTTGATGGTACTTCATTTTCTCATTCTGCAATAAGAAACCACACAGCTAAAATGAATACCAAATGAAGTGTCAATCAAGCATGCTAGAGCCAACGTAATAATTTAGGGAGCTTTAAGTTCTAGACATTTATAAAAGGGCAGCCCGGTGCATGTAGCTCCTTCTTGCGCAGGGTCCGGGGAAGTTCTAGACATTTATACTGAATAAAAAAGAGTTTCCGAAATAAACATAGGATTATTTGCATTACTGTTATGGTACTTATTCTAGATCAAACTCGCCTTTAGAGGGACTCTAGAGAGCCAACAGAAATGCTTCAGAAGAGTTAAATGATGGTAGAGGTGAGAAAATTGAGGAACCCAGACATGGAAAAGGTATCAACTAAAAAACTATCCAGGCAATTTACGATTCAAATTAGTTTATGGTGGAGATCTAGAACCAAGTTTACCTATGGAATTTAGCAAATTAAGACTGCTGATGTCCCAGATCTTATATTTATTCTCTAACTAAAGGTAAAAACATATAAGAAGCATGGTCAAATTCCTAGAAATAGTGCCCTCATGGAGTTCAACGCAGACAAAACAGAAGTAAAAGAACATTATGATGGAAGCAAACCTCTAGAGAAATTTTGCATTCCTTTTCAGCCTCAGCAACACGGTATTGCGCTTCTGCTGTTATTCGTTCAATTTCATCATCAAAATATTTACGTTGCCTTTCATTTTCTGCGATTAACTTGTCCAATTCAATATCAAGTCTCCTACACAAACTTTTGTAGTCAAATTCTTCCTTTAATTTCACCATGTTCTGAACCTTCATTGCCTAGAATGAAACATGAAAGTAAATGTTATTCCATAAACGAAGCAAATCAGAATAGTTTTCCTACACTTCCATGGAATCTTGAGATGGACAGTTGGTCAAGATAAGAAAAAATAAAACCATTAAATATATCTTAGTGCGAGATCATACTCTTTGTCCAAACATTATTGTACTCGTAGTCTCCCCCCTATGTCTTGGAGATGGACCAATCGTCACAACCAATGATGTTCTTGCAGTGCCTATGAAATCCAACAACAGAAGCACCTCTGTGAGAACAGATTACTGTGATAGCCTACAGGCAACAAGGCGCACAAAGGCAAGCCTTCCTAGCTTTGCAATAAGATGGCTGATGACCTATTATGCCAAATCATTTTCGCTTTTGACCAAACCAAGGGAATTTACCTCCAAATGAATCTTTAAGCAACCTAGTAAGCTTGGAATCACGAACAGGTACATGTGCACTGCTTTCAGCAAGTGCATTGATGCATTTTCCTAGTGAACTTAGGGACAAGTTAATAGACTTCGCCTCTTCTAATGTATGACCCTCGCTTCCTGCACAACATCAATTTTCAGCTCTACAGGGTTGCAGTTTACAGTAAAAACAATTATCTCAAGACGAAGATATAAAATTGTAGGAAGGCATAACATTTTTAAGAAAAAATGTGCCAAATTTTATCAATGAGAATGCACTTACCAGATTTGTCTATTCGCTCGGATCCTGCCAGGTCTACAACTACAAGCTTGCTTTTCCTGACAATAGGTGGTCGTAGAGAGTCCATCATTGAAGATGAATGCCCATTTTCAGCAGACATACTAACATTCATTTCACTTCTACCTTTTACAGCCCTTCTGACATTTACCTTCACCAAAGATAATCACAGAAGGTCAAAAAAATAACCACAGTAGTCGTAATCATGTGCTAATAGGCAGCAAGATCAAAGAACATAAAGATTACCATGAGAATTGCATGACTACGAGATGACTCTGTATTTAACTTTGTGTTTGCAGCAACACGGTGAGCTTCACCAATCCTTAAAAGGTCCATAAAACTCTTCTGGTCTCTAACTTCAACTACAGTGGCCCCAGGCAACGAAACATCCCCTGTTCTTGGGTCTTCTACAATGGCTATGTTATCATTTACAGGATCAAGGAGATCTTGTATCATTTCCATATACAACTGCAACGACAACCCAATACAGAGTTACGGTCAGAGAACTGTATAAAGTTGAGTGCACAAATTCAAAACGAAGACACAAGATAAAATCACACAGAAGCCAAGCATCACAAACCTGTAGATAAGATAGTGATACTGTATCAGTCTCAGGGGTTATATCAGCAAGAATATCCTCCATTGCGCGGACCATGATTCCCCGTGCAGCAGTATCTTCATCACCAAGCCTTCCAAGTGTAAAAGTCTTGCCAGTACCAGTCTGCCCATATGCCATAACTGTACCATTATATCCCTCCAAAACGCTCTGCAGAATGCGGACATCGTTGACATTGGTAAGAAAGTAACACATAGCAGGAGTATTGGTAAAAATAAACAAATGGCAGGAGTAAAACTGAAGGCCATGACACAATAAGAAACTTCAAAGAATTCAACTCCAGGTTTCGTCTATCAAGTCAGCTACTCCCTCCGTTCACTATTATAAGATGTTTTCGATATTTCAATATGGACTACATACGGACTGAAAAGAGTGAACAAACACACTAAAATGCGTCTATATACATCCGATTCAGAAAAAAGTTAGAACATCTTATAATAGTGAACAGAGGGAGTACTTGGCTAAAGTTTCAGATTTCATTACATGACATATCAACACCCACGCCAAAAGTCATTTGAAGTTCTGCTAAGAATATCTATCCACAAAATATAGGTTAAAAGCACCAAGCTTGCAACATGCAAATGTATATTGTTTCTTACAGATTTCACTAAGAGCACAAGCTACTGTGATTACTGATGTATAAATGTTAGAAGTTCACATACCTCCACAACTGGTTTAGCAACAACTTCATACACTCTCTTTTGTGAAGAAAACTCTGTAAGGACTTCATCGAATTCAAATGTGTCGGACTCCCAATTGTTTTTACGAAGCTTTAGTCTTTTGAGCTACACAACAAACATTAATCAAGTGAGTCCATAGGAAACCTAAATGAATCATATTTCACACAGTATGGTAAACAGGAGATCAAACCTCTGGCTGGAGTTCAACACAGTCAGCAAAATCAGCATCTGCCGCCTGCTCTTCTGCGTTCCGAGGCCTTAGCCTTACAGCAACTCTAACTCTGCTTGAAACTGCAGAAAAAATGGGGGAGGCAAAATTCATTTGATTAAACAAATGCAGGTGAATCGATATTTCCACGCACACATGCAAATTTGCTTATGAATTTGGAATGATCATGTCAGGCAAAATTGAAGCACAGCGTGTGCAACAAAAATAATCTAGCAAAAGAAGGCATTTTATCTCATATCAATAGGAAAACAGCGTCCACCATTTCAGCAAGTAATTCTTCTGGAATGCAAAAAGCAAATGCAAAACCAATCACCACAAAAAGCGATCTCCCTGAAATTGTAGCGCACTTCCCAGCCATGCTAAGTGAATTGTCTACTTTGACAGTTTGACTGCGGTACACAATTTAG
The DNA here is from genome assembly GCA_039707655.1 of Elymus sibiricus. Classification (NCBI taxonomy): domain Eukaryota; kingdom Viridiplantae; phylum Streptophyta; class Magnoliopsida; order Poales; family Poaceae; genus Elymus; species Elymus sibiricus. The sequence goes on from CM077676.1 coordinate 70,521,166, forward strand.
TAAGAGAACTGAGGAACATAAAAGCAAAATTATGGAAGCACATCTACCAAGCGGGACTCTTCAGTACAATCCGCAGTTACTGAAAGATTCGAAGGGTTGGTGGTGGCTGGGTGCAGTGCCATCATGAGTGATGCACGAGGCAGCTAGAGGACGAACACCAATGGTCCTAGCACAACTAAGACTGCATCAGCAATGTCCTCCCGTCGAGGAAACAGCATATTCTAAAATGAGAAGAAAAAATGGGGCAGCTATTGATTTCTCGGAATGATACTACGATCTAAGGATATTGTGACCCATTCACCGAACGCATCTCAACCATTCTTCCTCTACAGTTTGGCGCAAGTGTTGTGTTGTGCAGCTACGTTACACGCCACCGTTCAAGGCAAGCACGCGGCGGCGGCGTTACCGAAGGAGCAGATAACACACGGTCGTCCAAAATCTGAAGAGATTCCCCAAAGCGGTCGCACTATCCAGCAGATACGCTCGGCCACGCCGGCGATTCGAAATCCGGAGATCAAAACGGCCGATTCATCCGGCACGCGCGGGCAAGCCGAATCGCGGAGACCCAGCGAAATGCAGTAGATCAGGCCGGACGGCAAACCCCCAAAAAAACCTCCCGTGGATAAACAGCAAATCCAAACCGGGATCCCATTGCAGGGTAGCAAGTACACCCACCTCCGGATTCGGACGAGTTGCGCCCGCCGGCGCCGTTGGCGGGGAGCGGGCCGGAGCTGGTGCGCCGGTACGCGCCGCCGCCGCCGGCAGCGGAGAGGCGGGGCTTCCCGGCGGGGGCCTTGGGCGTGGCGGTGGAGCTCTGCTGCCTGTCCATCTTGCCGCTCGCCCTGGACCCCAGCCCTCCCCCGCCATTCCTGGCGCCGCTCGCCATTATAGATAGGCGTGGCAGCGGCGGCGCAGCGTCCGTGACAGAGATCACAGGGAGGCGGTGAGCCGAGAGGCCTGGAGGGGGAGCACGGGATCGGAGGCCGGGGAATAAATGCGGTGAGGGGGGGGCTCGGGGCAGCGCGGGGCCCGCCGGGAGGGGGTGGAGGGCCGGCGAGGAGGAGGGAGGGAGGGGGAGGGTGGAGGCTGGCTGGCTGCTGGCGCTGCTGCTGTGCTGGGTTGGTGGGCGGAGCCGAACCGAGCCGCTGCACAAGAGCGAGCGAGCAGGGTCGCGACGCGGGCCGTATCCGTATCTCTGGTTCCTCCGGCTGGCCTGGGCCCGCCCGCAGCCTACCTTTTCCGGGGGCGGGCCATGGGAGAAGCTGGGCCCACCGGGCAGCGATCGACCTGTTTACGCGTAGTCCTGCGGCGTGCGGCCGTGTAGCGTAGCGTAGCGTAGGGCGTTTGAATCCGGCTGCCTCGCACTCTGCTTCTCTCTTTTTTTTTTTCTCTCCATGGCCATAGGGGTGGGGTAAAGGGGGATTGTTAAGCTCTGTGTGACCACTGCTACTTCAGTCTTTTTTCTCCTCTTGTTTAAACCTGGGTGCAGGGTCATTGCTCATGATCCAGTGGAGTGGAGGGAGAATGTTTCGAAGATCGATGCAACTTTGTACACTACTTTCGCATGGATCTTTGCAGCAAAAAAAAAAGCACCTCGCCTTCTCTCTTTCTCCATAAGAGCATCTACGGCCGCACACGGCAAATCTGACCCCAAAAACGCCCAGTGGACGCGTCCGCCTACAGTGACCGGTCACGTCTTAAATTTGTTTCTCTGCATCCGGATACCTCATGCTACAAATCCTAGATCCATATAAAAGCATGCAAACGAGGAAATCCACGTACTACATAGATCAAGTAACCTATACTACCCTAATCCTCGTCGGAGATGTCCACTATCTTCGTGCCCGGCTCCGGGTATGGGCGGCAGCCGCAGCTCCGGCTCATGCAGCTCCTCCGCGTTGAGCTCGGCGAAAGCACGTCGGTCGCCGCCCGTTCCTGTCGGTTGGCCTCCACATAGGCCTCATCCTGGATGGACTCCAGGATGGCCTGCTGCTCTGCCATCTCGGCCGCTTGGGCGACCGTGACCTCCGCCTCCGCGTCCCCCATGTTGAAGCTCGGAGCCGGCGCCGGCTCCTCCTTCGGCTGCTCCGCCTCGTCCTCCTCCAGATCCACCACCTCTATCGAAGCCGGCTGCTGCTACTCTTCTTCCTCCTCCTCCTCCTCCTCCTCCTCCTTCTCCGGCTCCAGCGAGTCCGGAGGCAGGCCGGCAGCGATGCGGACGGCGCGCCTCACCCGGATCTCATGCTCAATTTGGAACCGGCGCTCCGGCGTGAGCATAGCATATGTGGTCTTTTTTTGCCGAACCATGGCGAAGCCGGAGGGCGTGGGAAGAGCGGCGGAGCGGGAGAGAGGTAGATGGGCTCGGGCTGGCGGCGCGGAGAGGGAGGAGGTGGATGTGGCTAGGGTTGGGGGACGTCGGCCGGCTTAAATAGCCGGATTTTGCCTCGGGCGGCGAGCCGGAAGGGAGCCATGTGGCGTTCACACCCCCCACCGGAGGAGACGTCCGTCGGACCGTGTGAGACCCTATCGTCAGTCCGACGTGACGGACGCGCCCGGACGCCCCCATATCCACCTCAGATTTGGGCTGGATATGAGGGGTGCCGGTCAGCCCGGCCGTTTGAGGAGCCTGTCTGGATCGCTTGTTTGTGACCGCTCATTGACCGGGCTGTCCGTCCGGACGTTTGAGGCGCCCGGCTGTTAGATACTTAGATGCTCTAAGTTCCGGTTGAAACGTTCAATGTGGGGAAGGCAAATCGCATCATAATCGTGTCACCATCAGTGTCACGTTACATCCACAGGGTGCAAGGTGCATACGTACGTTGTACCGCATGTTAGATCTGGTTGGCGCCATGTTTCTATCCGATCTCGACATGTTCCGTGCGGGAGCTCGCAAACAAGCAAGGAAGGGAGACGGTGCGGTGCGGTGCGGTGCAGTGCAGGAGTATTTGACCTTACCTTACCGATCGAACCCTGCAGACTGTAGTTGTACCCAACCCAACGAACACAGACACCTCACCTGACCCGACTGTGGCAGTCCAATTTGTAGTTCATACATACGTGCATGTATCTCTCCCTGCGGTTAACTGCAGTGTACGTATCAACCTTATCTGTTATGTGCATGCACCATGTCTTCATTGTACTCACCGATGAATGAACCTTAATGCGAGCTCTTATGATCGTGATCATGCTTGCTCTGCACGTATGTTTTCTGTCTGTCCACAGCAAGATAGAGCATGCATGCATGGTTCCTGCTCGTCTATCACGATTAAATAAAAGTAGCACGTCTGAACAATTAAATAAAAGAATTCGGATGCTGTGTTACTAACAGCAAACCGGTAAAGCACACAATAATTGGTTGGTTGCAACACCGTCTCCGCACTGTCACAGCAGAGCACACCTGTTTATGATACTACAAGAGAAAATCAACCAACTGTCCGAGGAACAGGCAGAAGAAACATCACAGTTCTTCATCTATTATTATAATCGGGCCATTTCCAAGTGCCATCAGAAGTACCCACCTTACAGCGTCTCCAATAAATGATGTATATTTTGGTGCTCCAAACTGGTGATGTAAAAATTTGAAGCACCAAAAAGTGTTTTTTACATCTCCAAAAAAGGCTTAACTCCAACGGATGGTCTAAAACGGAGATGTAAAAGAGCAACTCCAACAGACGGTCCAAAACGAAGATGTAAAACCGGCCGCCGGCCGCGCGGCTGCTGTTCAGCCGCTGTACAGCCACGGTTTTGCATTGAAATATCACTTAAAATTTTAAATTAAAGTGCATCATCATCATAGTTTCAAATCCCTAACAAAAGTGCATCATCATCATCATAGTTTCAAATCCCTCTACCAAAAGTGCATTGTCCCAATCAAAGTTTTTCGCCCTACAAATTAAAATGCACATGAATATCATTCATGCGGGTCATCAACACCACCGGCGTTGTGAACCGTGGTACAATCATCATCATCACCGGTTTCTTTGTCGACGTTGTGAAGCGGTGAAGTCTCGTTGCCGGGAGCACCACCGGAAGCACCTTCATTGCCTCCCATGCCGGTCATGTTGCCGACGAAGCCACCTCCAACGTCACTCATGTTGCCGCCATAGCCACCTCCGAAGCCACCCATCATGTTGCCGCCAAAGCCACCTCCCATGCCGGTCATGTTGCCTCCGAAGCCACCTCCCATGCCACCAAAGCCACCTTCCATGTTGCCACCGAAGCCACCTCCCATGTTTCCGCCAAATGCACCATTCATGGCACCTCCCATCATGTTCATGTAGCCACCCATGGCACCTCCCATGCCTCCTCCCATGGCACCTCCCATGCCTCCTCCCATCATCATTTGCCTCATGAGCATTTGCTTCTTCATGAGCATTTCATCGCGACAAAGTTCAACATAGGCCTTTGCCTTGGGATCAAGAGTAGATGTGTCCATAAACATAAACTTGAGTGCCTTCTCGTCGACCATCTTCATCTCCTCCGTCGCGGCCTTTTTCTCCTCTAGGTCCACCTTCCTCTCCTCGGCCGCCGCCAACCTCTCCTCGGCCGCCGCCCTCTTCTCCTCGGCCGCCGCCCTCCGCCGCTCGGCCTCACTCCTCTCCTCTATTTCCTTGAGCTTCAACATTCTTTTTTCTTCGGCATACTCTTTCCTCGCCGTGACAATGGCATCAAATCCTTCCTTGAGATCATTGTCTCCGGCCTTGGCTCCCTTCACTTTCTTGTTTCCATCGGGCCTATAAGATTTTGTCGCGGAGTGAGGAGTGGGGCTCCTTCTCTCCTCACCGGCGACATCTTCTTCATCCTCAATCACCACACTCTTCTTCTTCGAAGCATCAAAAGTCTCTCTAGTTTTCCACTTCTCCTCATCCTTGAGCTCTTTGTAGCAATGATGAAAAGTGAAAGCTTTTCCTTTCTTCTTCTTCTTCTCGCCTTTCATGTTCCTCTCTCGAAACAATCCTTGCGCAATCATTTTCTACAATAAAACAACCAACACGTCATCATCAAAATGTGGAACAATCCAATATTTGAGAAAGCACGCACGAAGAGGAAATATTTACCAAGTCACTATCACCGCAACCACTTGGGTTCATGCGAGCAACATTTGACAAGCAACCGGCCCACTTTTGGCATTCGGCGTTGATGGTGGACCAACGTTGGCGAAGAGAGTCGCTCGAACGGAAGTGACCACTTGTGTTGCACTCATCGAAGTAATCCTTGATGCGTTGCCAATAGGTGTTTACCGTTTGGTCGCTTCCAACGGATGCATCTTGAGAGACTTTCTTCCATGCGGTGCATATCAACACATCCTCCGCATTGGTATAATTTCCACTTCTTCCCTTCGCAACAAAGCCCTCATCGTCCATGTCAAGATTGTCATCACCATATTGGGTTTCATATTCTTGTGACACATACTCGTGCGACACATAATCATCATTTGCCACATTTGTCGCGTGCATGAAAGCTTCATCATCAAGACTACAATTGGACGTACAAACATTCAACATCACATTCAATTTGAAACAACAAACGAGAGCACAAAAGAATTTTTTTTTACCTTTGCGACATATCATCGAACATGTTAGAGGCGGTGGCCGTCGGCGTGGCCACATCTTCCTCCACGGCCGGCGGTGGCGGCGGCGGAGGTCGAGGAACGGCTCCTTGGCTGCTGGAGGACGCCGCCGGCCGTGGCTGCGAATCATCAGCCCGAGCCGCCGCGGCTGCCTTCGAGATTTTGGCCGGCCGAGCTGCACTTTCGGCCGGGTTGCGGCCGCGCTTCGCCGGCCATTTGCCTCCGCCTCGTGCCTTCGTAGGAACCGCCGGCGCGGTGGCGACCGGCCGGGGCGGCGCGAATCCGGGCCGGCGGGCGGGGGGCGGCGGCATGGACGCGGTCGCGGAGGGCGAGTTCGCCGCGGCGGCGGCGACGTGGGTCAGCCCACCGGCTACGGCGGGGTCGTCGGCTTCGGCCATGGCGGCGGCGGACGACGGCGGGGGGGGGGGGGGGGGGGGGCGGCGGACGGTCGGGGAAATGAAATGAACGGGCGGTTGGTGGTTTCGCGGGCGGTTGCGGTTTTACATCAGATGTATCTCGTGATGCAAATTTGTATCACGAAGTGTTGTATTTTACATCTCCGAGAGGCGGTGATGTAATTTTTTTTACATATGGACCATATGTTGGAGCAGCGTTTTTTGCTCTCGAAGCTCTAAAAGTTGGTTATTTTTACATATGGACCGTCTATTGGAGATGCTCTTATATATGCATGCATTCAGCGGCAGCGCAGCGCAGCGCGGATCACTCTTTTTTATTTTTTCTGCTTGGTTTGGATTCTTCCGGGTTCGCTGCTCAATGCTTACGGTCATTCTAGTTAGCATTGTCCCTCTAGCTCGCAGAGGGCTTGACTTGCCAGATCTGGATCGATCGACACTGCTGTTACATAAGCTTGAAAGTCTGGATCTGCAGGTCTCGGGATTCCATAATTCTGGGGAGACCGGCCCATGCCAATGGGATCCAACCAAAACGACCATGCCTTTCCTTGGGCAAGAAAGAAATACTAATTGGAACGCTCGGGTCGCACGCGCGCGGTCGGATCCGAAGAAAAGGCATGCATGCCTGCCTGCCAGATCGATATGGATGTGGTTGGAAGCTGACATACATCGAGGTAGAAACCGTTTGCTAGGTATGGATCCGCATAGCTTCAAAAAAAAAAAAAAAGGTATGGATCCGCATGACGGCCAGCGCCGGGCAGGCATTAAACTAGATCTGTGAGCTGTGAGCATGACATTCCCTAGTCGCAGCAGGGCACGAGACCAGACCAGATCCATCCATGGGAATATGGGATCATGCATGCCCTGGCCCGGCGAGAAATTATAAAAAGATTTCAGTCGTGTGCAAGTGCAACCGACTAATGATCGTGCGCCATGCCATCGCCATTGCTCGCGCTGCCACCCAGACGGACGACGGCGACGTACGCTGGGGGTAGTTGATGGATCGATCGAGGAGGCCACGTCGCGGTGAGCGTGGCATGTCGGGGCGGCGGGGGACGCATCGCATCATGCATCCAACGTACTAGTACTATCTTAGCTTAGCTGTTATGTACACTATGCAGCTTATGCGTCAATGTGTGCAGCAGCGTTGCCATTATTGAGGTGCTGGTTGGTCGACGGCTGGTTTAGGCATTTGATCGCTCGGTCGCCTCGCCTCGCCTCGGCTGTTTAGTGCCAAGCAAGGAAGGTGCCTTGGGCGTGGCGGTGGAGCTCTGCTGTCGCCTGTGCTGTGCTGTGCATCTTCTTCCCGCTCGTCCTGGCCGCCATTCCTCACGCCGCTCACCATATGACAAGCAGTGACGGATCACGGGAAGATGTGGCCACTGTTTAACTTGTGTTGTTGATGATTCAGGACCTGACGAGACCCTGTCGTGTTTGTGTGGTTTGGAGTGGAGGGGAAGTGGTTCGAAAATGGGTGCAACTTTTGAGAACCTTTGCAGTTTTCTCCTACTCTACTCTACAATTGCCATTGTCCTTGGAGACAGACACGGTCCTAAAAGAATCCTAGTTACTGTATCACTCTCACGCAGTGCTTTCCGTCAGAGGCAAACAGCATGCACGGTTCCATATTCCTGCCGTCGTCGTCAACGTTGCATCGAGTCATCCAGATTAATACTCCTAAATCAAGCTAGCTGGTGCCATGTTTCAATCGGTCGGTCGGCCGATCTGACTTTTGTTTCGTGCGGGACTTCTTTCGCAAGCAAGGAAGCATCACCGCTTCTTTTCTTCTCTCTGTTCTACTGAATCCAATTATGCGAACAAAAGGATACAACCAACTTGCATTTGTAGTAACCGCCTAAAATTGCACTCGTGGATTTACTTGGAAAACTTTTTGGGGCAACGAAAGAATGGTAGCTAGGGGAGGGAGGGCTATGAAGTGGGTGGCAGCCTTTGCTTGGGTTGCAATTTCAGTCTGAGGAGCTACACCAGCAGACAAGCTAGCCACTTATATTGATTTTTTTTTTTTTTTTTTTGAAAAGGAGGATACACCCCCGGCCTCTGCATCTGGGAGATGCATGCAACCATTTTATTAATTATTCACAAAAAACCTTACAAAAGGAGTACATCAGTAAGCCTGAAGCCACCATCTTGACGACACCTGTCGCTACTCCTATGCCCTTGATGAACGGGTGCCGAATATCCGAGCCGAATACCAAACAGACATCGCACCAAAACCTAACATCTAAAGCCGGATGCCCCAACCCAGCCACATACCGGGACTGTGTCACACACCGGTCCGGCGCACTCTCAGAAGCCGCCGCCACCGTCTTCCACTGGTTCATCTCCAGAGCAGGTACTGACGCACCGACCTTGTCAGGCCTGCCATCGACGCCACCACGGCGCCAGACAGCGCCACCATCCTGCACGTATCCATCCGCCCGCGCCCGTCGCCGAAACTCCGCAGCGCCATGCCGCCGGGATCCGCCGTCGGCCTTGCGGTAGATGGAATACCGCTCCTCCTCTAGTCCCCTCCAGCCAGCACATGCTCCAAAACGATGCCCCCAGGAGGGCGAACGACACCAAAGGCGCCGTCATCGTCCGATCCGGGAGACCCAGATCTAGGGTTTCCCCCAGAGCATCCCGAGCCTGATGACGCAAACTGCAACGACGATGCCTCAACAAGGAAACGACATCGGAGACGCCGCCATCGTCTGCCATGACCGAAGTCGGCGCGATTTTCATCGGCAGTCGCGCCACCAGTCCGTACGCCGCCGGCGCCGCTGGTCCCTTCCACCTGAGCAAACTCCCAAGACGATGCCCTCAAGAGGAACTACGATACAAAAGCACCGTCATCGCTCGGTCCCAATGAGACCTAGGGTTTCCCCCGGAGTTGCCCGCGGTGTCAAGGATCCAGACCAGGGTTGAATCTCGGCGTGATCATAAGAACCCGTCGATATCCGCCCAGTTGCCGGCGGTCCGCACCCGCCACCGCGCCGTCCGCAACCCGGTGACCATGGACAGTCACCGGACATCACAAACGCGTCCAGCCACCAGCCACGGCCAAATCTAGCCGAGGCCAGCGACCCCAACCAGCGATCCCGCGCCGCCGCAACCCTCGTCGCCATATGCTTGGATCTGATGGAGCCGCCGCCGCAGCTAGCCGCCCCGCCTCCCCAAAGCGCCAGCACGACCCACCAGGAATTCCGCGCAGCCGCCGCCGCACCGTCGCACCGCCGCGCCCGCAGCACAGCCGGCCGCGTCGTCGCCGAGCCGCCCCGCGCGAGCGCCTCGCTCCTCACCAGCACGCCGCGTCCCGTGCCGCAGAGCACCAGGGGAGAAGGGAAAATGGCCCCGCCGCCACCGACACCAGCCGGGCTTCGCCCGGCGGCGCTCTCCGGCGGCGGCGAGGAGTAGGGGAGGTAGAGGAGAGGCCTCTGGCGGGCGGCGGCTAGGGTTTCCCCCTGGCCGCCCACGGGGGCGGACGAGGGGGTCACGAGGGGAGGGGAGATCCAGATATTGATTTGTTGTTGCTGTGTACGCACACATTGTGGTCACATTGTTCTGCAGAGATCTAGATACTTTTTTTTTTTTTTTTGAAAAGGAGGATTGCCCCATCATCAAGATACATCCATCTACTTAATCAGGAAAGACTCGATCATACCAATTAATGCATCCATCTACTTGCCTTAAATTTTAGGTTATTATTTCCTCTCAGTCAGGAAAGAGACATGCAGGTTGAAGACAATGACACTACATCGCTTTCGCCTTAATTTAAGCTCGCGCATCTCTTTAGTACTACTAGCTTAATGATCACATATCATTCCGTGTCTCTTCGCATCAACATCATGGTTCCTCTTCCCGGTTATCGTGATTACATATATATGGCTTAAACTAATTAATAAGCTAGTACTCTCTCCGTCCCAAAATACATATGGCTTAAACTCCCAAATTACATATGGCTTAAACTAATTTCATATAGATATCTAGACAAATCTAAGACAAGTAATTCAGGACGGGGTTGTATTTAATTTGAAGCACTATATGAAATAATGGAAGCAATCTTGCTAGCGGTTGCAGCACCATCTCTGCACTGTCACAGCAAACTCCTGTTATATAGTACTCCCGAAACATATATGCAGAAAAATTCAGATGTGCTAACAGTGCACAGGGCACAGGGTACAGGCAGGTAGTATGAACTAGCAGGACTGCAGGACCCTTGTGCTTGGCCCCCTGCACTGCATGCAGTGTGGCCTAGCCGAGCAGCAGTGGTGCCCATGGCAGCCAAAATAGCTGGCCGGTGCCCGGCGGCCTGCTGTTAGTTAGTGCTGTGCCGGTACTTGTGAGCGGGCAACAGGGGATCAGTTAGCATAGCTTGGAGCCGAATGATCCAATCCATACTCGCTTCCATGTCATGCAACAACTGTCTCGTACGTGTTTTCGTTTTAATTTGTTCTGCAATAAGAAAATAACCTTATTTTCTCTTTGTTTTTGGGTGTAAGAATTGGACGAGGCACGTCCGCTTCCAGCGAGCATGCTGATAATGGTGTCTGCCTGGCTGCTGTCAGGTCAACCCGATGTCTTCGTGGCCTGCATGAAATTCAGAGACCAACTGTCCAAGGAAAATCGTCGCTCTTGTTTAATGATTCCATTGCCTTCTTCTTCGTTAAGTGGTCTTATATGCAAGTCTCCATTACTTTAACACTGTGCCAGAGCAGCCATAGATCGCTGTCTCAAGTTATATACTGTATCCAGCAGCCAGCAGCCAGCGGCAGCGGCGCGGATTATTCCTTTTCTCCTTGGATCCTTCCTGCGGGTCCGTTGCTCGATGCGTGATTTCAGCTAGCAGGCATGTTCTATCTGGATCGACTCCACGGATCCATGGCCTGCAAGTCTGAATTTGGTGTCGGATACAACACTTTGCAGTGGAAGGAGAGCATTGCAGATTGCACAATGATAACATGTACGCTCTGCTGTAAAACTCTGCTAGCTAGCTGCTGGACATCGATGGATGGATCCATCAGGAAGGAATGATCCACGTGCCCTGGCCCATGGGATCGAGATGGCAACCCATCCAACCAGAAAGAGCGATCGATCGATGTCGATGCTTTTGCCAGAAATGATGAGCAACGCTTGTTTGGCCACACGGTCGGGCGGATCTGGGAAAAGGTCCTTCATATGCAAGATCCGGAAGCTCATACTCTTGTATATCAAGATAGATCCACTGCACCAACATCACATTGGCATCTCCGTATCTGATCCCATCTCGCTCGGCGATCCATGCATGGGGTAGTCACCGGCCGACGGCGGCGACCGATCGATGCATGGCGACGTCGACGGGTGGCGTTCTGGGACATATGCCCGGCTTCTCAATCGTGTACGTCCTCGCGCAGGTCGATGGGGTGGGTCGGGTGCACGGACGCACGTTGCGCGGGGCGTGGCATGTCGGGGGCGCAGCAGCTAGTGCCCAGATGTAACAGACTCGATCTACCTACAGCGCTGGATCGGAACTGGAGGAGGAGGAGGAGGAAAGAAGGGGTAGGTGGAGTCGAGCAGGGAAGGGATAAAGCAGAGGAAGATCAGCTTCTCTCTGTTCGATTCAGATCTGATACATTCCATACCTCACTCGGTGGGTCAACCACCTACTTAACCACACGCAGGCACGCAGACCTTGGCCGGCCCAACAGTCCGATTACACGACACACACACCCACAGCCCAAGCCTAAACTGCCTGCTGGCACTCTTTCACTCACTACCCTCTGGGGTCTGCTCCTCTCCTTGACCTTCTGCTGGTGGGGTTGTCCCTGCAGGCGTGACATTCTCCCCCCCTTGAGTGTCGGCTTGTCCCCAAGCCGCGCTTGCCGGAAAACGTCGACGAAGATCCGCTGGTTCCTCCCAGGTTGCCAGCGAAGGCGGCAACTCACTCCACTGCACCAGAAGTCATGGGTGCATTTCACCTTGGATCTTGACAAGCTTGGTCTCCAGAATCGCCTCGGGAGAGTGTTCTGCCTGCAACACAGAGTTAGCGGGTGGAAGGGTCGGGCTTACTGGAACACCCGGGCTGATTGCCTTCTTCAGCTGAGAGACATGGACCAATGGGTGGATTTTGCTGTCAGCTGGCAATTGGAGCTTGTATGCCACCTTCCCGATCCGAGCGATGACTGGGTATGGCCCGTAGTACCTGAATGCGAGCTTTTGGTATGGACGCTGCGCCACCGAGGTTTGGATGAATGGTTGAAGCTTCAAGAACACCATGTCGCCCACCTCAAATGACCGGTCCGTGCGATGTTTGTCCGCTTGCTTCTTCATGCGATCCTGAGCGTGTTTCAACTGTTGCTGCAAGTGATCCATCATGATTGCTCTCTCTTGTAACCAGGCTGCAAGGTCTGGCACTGAGCTCTCTTCCACTTGTGTGACTGCAAACTCGCGCGGCAGGTGCCCATAGATCACCTCAAAAGGAGTGCGCCCCAGTGCTGAGTGAAACGATGTGTTATACCAGTATTCAGCCAAGAATAACCACTTGCTCCAGTTCTTCGGGCACGAGTGCACTGCACAACGCAAATATCCTTCCAAGCACTGATTCACCCGCTTGGTCTGCCCATCCGTTTGAGGATGGTACGATGAGCTCAACCTCAGCTCAGTTTGTGACAGCTTGAACAGGTCCTGCCAAACAGCACTAGTGAAGATCGAGTCCCTGTCCGAGATGATAGCCAAGGGCATCCCATGCAAACGGAAGATGTTCTTCATAAAAGCTTCAGCCACCTTCAGAGCCGTGAATGGGTGCTTCAGGGGTACGAAATGAGCATATTTCGAGAATTTATCCACCACTACTAAAATCACATCCTGTCCCCCTGAGGTCGGTAACCCTTCTATGAAATCAAGAGATACCACTGCCCAAGGCCTTTTAGGGATGGGAAGAGGTTGCAACAGCCCCGTTGGAGAGATCCGTTCTGTTTTGGCTCGCTGACAAGTGTCACATGCCTGCACATACTTTTTGATCATGGCTTTCATGCCTTTCCAAGAGAAGAGATTCTTGACTCGATGGTATGTAGCATAGAATCCAGAATGGCCCCCGATAGCACTGTCGTGAAGAGCTTTGATTAAGGCTTGTTGGGTTGTTTGGTCCGAGCCAATCCAGATGCGCCCTTTGTGGCGAATCACCCCATCTTGCAGTGAGTATTCGCTGTCACTGGTGGGGTTCACTGCTAGCTGTTCTAGTTTGCGTTGGGCTTCTGTGTCTTGGCGGTAACTGACTACTACAGCCTCGAGCCAGGCTGGTCTACAGACAGAGATTGCCGCGAGTTCTTCTTCATCACAGTGCTCTCGCCTTGACAATGCGTCTGCTGCCTTGTTGGTAATGCCAGCCTTGTACTGGATCTGGAATTGGAGACCCACAAGCTTGGTGAAGGCCCGTTGTTGGATCAGTGTATTGAGCCGCTGATCCGTCAAATGGAGTAAACTTTTTTGATCAGTGCGCACCAAGAACTTCGCATGTTGCAGATACGAGCCAATGGTCTACTGCGAGCATCAACGCCAGGCACTCTTTTTCATATGCAGATAGTCCAAGGTTGCGTGGAGCGAGAGCCTTACTCAAGTAGGCCAGGGGGGGTGAGAATCTTGCATGAGCACCGCGCCAACTCCTGTAGCACTCGCGTCTGTCTCGACCACGAACTTTTTGGTGAAGTCCGGAAGAGCTAGGATTGGGGCTTGAACTAGCGCCTTCTTCAGTTCGTTGAATGCAGTCTCAGCAGTGGGTGTCCAGATGAACAAGGTGCCCTTCTTGAGCAAGTCAGTCAAGGGACGAGATATGATGCCAAAGTTTCTGACGAACTTACGGTAGTAGCCCGCTAGCCCCAAGAATTCTCGCAGCTTACGAACTGATTCCGGACGTGGCCAATAGCGGACCGACTCGATCTTACTGTCATCGGTTGCTACTCCAGCACTGCTTATCTTGTGTCCCAGATAGTCAATTTGTTGCTGCGCAAACGAGCACTTCGAACGCTTGACTTTAAGACTGTGTTCTGTCAATATCTGCAACACTTGTTTCAGCAAGCTCACATGCTCCTCCAAGGTTGAGGAATGGATGAGTATATCATCCATGAACACGAGCACGCCGTGTCGGAGTAAGGGTCCCAGCACAACATTCATCCCTCCTTGAAAAGTGGCCGGCCCTCCCGTCACCCCATACGGTAGAACGCGGAACTGAAAGTGCCCTTGGTGGGTCTTGAATGCTGTTTTTGGTTCATCCTCTTCACACAGCCGTATCTGATGATAGCCTGCACGGAGATCTAGCTTTGAAAACCAGCAAGACCCCACGAGCTCGTCCAAGAGTTCATCAATTACTGGCATGGGGTAGGCACTTTTAACTGTGATCGCGTTTAACGGTAATCCACGCACAATCGCCATGTCATGTCCTTCTTCTTGACTAGCAGCACAGGTGACGAGTAAGGGCTCGTGCTAGGGACAATCAGCCCAGCTTTCAACATCTCTTTAACTTGCATCTCAATTTCTGTCTTTTGTTCAGGCGTGTACCTATAGGGTCGGATGTTGACCGGTTTAGCTCCTGGAATGATGGGAATAGCATGATCCCACTCGCGATGCGGCGGTAGTGTAGTAGGTTCCTCAAAGACTGCCTGAAATTCATGCAATACTGCCTGCACCTCTACTGGAATGTGCTCAATGATCACCTCCTCTCCCACAGCGTACAGACAAACTATGTGAGCCACTGCGTTGGTTTCCTCCAGCGCACACAACTGGGCACAAGTGATTGGCTGAACTTGCTGAAGCTGAGTCTGCACTCCTGTCAACTGAATTGGTTGTCCTTGGTGCAGAAATTGGAGCTGCTTCGCTGCCCAATCGATCCACATGGGTCCACACGACTCCAGCCAGTCAATGCCCACTACCATATCATAGCAACCAAGCGCCAATATTCTGAGATCTGTGGAAAATTCATGCCCTTGTGTTTTCCACTTGCAGCCAGGTACCACACCGGAACAAGATAGAGTCCCCCCATCGGCGATCTTCACCGAAACTGTGTTCATATGCTGAACTTGCAGGTTTAGCCTCTCTGCCACTGTCTCACTGAGGAAACTATGCGAGCTCCCGGAATCTACCAATATCAGGATTTCTTGCCCTCCGATTTGCCCCAACAGCCGAACAGTACGCGGAGTAGTCTGACCAGTAGTTGCCACCTTGGAGATACACATCAACACATCATCATCAAAGTCTGGTTCTTGCACTGCAGGAGCACATTGATCTGCTTGCAATAGTTCCAGCAGCTCCTCGACGATGTGGAGTTGGACCGTAGGCCCGCACTGATGCCCTTGACCCCATCTCTTGCCGCATTTGAAGCAGAGTCCTCGGGCTCGACTGTAGTTACGGAGGGCCGCCACTCGATCGTCTCCCCTGCCTTGACGATCGGGAGGGTTGGCCGCGTCCAGTGCGCGGCGATCCTCCGCTGCAGCAGGTGGTCCAAGCAACATTTGGCGCGCGGGCGGTGCACCTATCGCCAGGAGAGGGCGTTGTGCTGGCGCCCGGTGCTGCTGACCGTCCTGGCGCCTGTATTCGCTGCGCGGCATCGCCTCCAGGAGCTCCTCCTGCAACGTAGCCAGAGAGAAGGCAGATTCCAAATCTTTCGGCTGATGAAGCATAACAACAGAGCGTATTTCACTTTTAAGACCATCTAGAAACTGAGTAATGAAATAGATGGGATCGAATGCAGGGTTATGAGCTAAGATGTGGTGCATCAACTCCTCAAACTTAATCATGTATTCTACTACGGCGCCCGACTGACGCAAAGTGTTAAACTGTCGAAGATGAGCTTGGTACTGCTCTCTGCCAAACTTAGAACACAGAGCTGTGCAGAGCGACTCCCAGGTGAAGGAAGCACTCTGTGATTCGTGCAGTTGCAACCATCTAGCTGCATTGCCTGTGAAATTGAGGGTGGCTACTCGAACCCAAAGGTCTAGAACAACCCCATACACATCGAAATATTTTTCGCATCTAGTCTTCCAGAATTGTGGGTTTTCCCCATCAAAGGAAGGAAAATCCATCTTTGGCAGAGCCCAGTGAGCGTGCTGTGATGGGTGGGTGTACGATGTGTCTTGGTTGACTCGTATCTCTCCTTCTAGACCCGCAGCACCGCAAAAATCGACAGAATTTGGGGATTGAGACAGGAACGCACCCTTGCCCGGAGGCGGCGCGAGGGTAGTAACTACCCCCGGTGCCTGGCCCCCGGAATCGATGAGCTCGCCGTGGCCAACTGGCCCGTGGTGCCTCGGGTTTGTCGATGTCGTCGGAGCGCCGTGCACCACTCGATCCGCTGATGGAGTTGGCAGATCGGCCAGAGAGGGGTGGAGAGCGATCCGCCCCACCTGCGAGCGGAGCTCATCCAGTTGTTGCTGCAGATTGGTGACCGCGGGTCGCCATAGCTCGAGGGAGGTCTGGATGGCATCGAGCCTGGCCTCGTTGGCGACGCGGCTGTCGTTGACTGCCTTGGCCAGCGCGGCGAGCTGGTCCTCCATCGCCGCCGCGTGCGCCGCTTGTTTGGTGGTGTAGCGAGGCTTGAGGTAAGGATTCTCCAGATCGCCCGACCTCTGATACCAGATGTAACAGACTCGACCTACCTACAGCGCTGGATCGGAACTGGAGGAGGAGGAGGAAAGAAGGGGTAGGTGGAGTCGAGCAGGGAAGGGATAAAGCAGAGGAAGATCAGCTTCTCTCTGTTCGATTCAGATCTGATACATTCCATACCTCACTTGGTGGGTCAACCACCTACTTAACCACACGCAGGCACGCAGACCTTGGCCGGCCCAACAGTCCGATTACACGACACACACACCCACAGCCCAAGCCTAAACTGCCTGCTGGCACTCTTTCACTCACTACCCTCTGGGGTCTGCTCCTCTCCTTGACCTTCTGCTGGTGGGGTTGTCCCTGCAGGCGTGACACCAGCGGCCAAAATCACTGTTCTAACCTTGTCAGAAAATCATATCACAAAATGAACTCGAAACGAAATTATTTCACAATCTGACCCTTTTAGCAACGCCATAGCCCATGGCGTTTCTTCCCCACATAGAAACGCCGAGCCAGCTCGCGTTGCTGCCCTGGCCCCACTCGCTAACGTGGCAGGCTAGAAACGCCGAGCCAGATTGCGTTTGTGGAAACGCCAAGGGCTTTGGCGTTTCTGGCCAGGCTGGAAACGCCAAGGGCCATGGCGTTTCTAAATGGAAACGCCAAAGGCCATGGCGTTGCTGACCTTGATATAGCTCTACTGACAAGCTCTCTCTGCCAACCGAGCGTCACATGCATGCACATAGGACACTTGCACATGCTCTCTCTCTATGCTCCGATTGCTAAAGCAGAGACCACATACGGAGCCAATGAGTGAATAACCTGCCATTCCGG
Organism: Elymus sibiricus; assembly: GCA_039707655.1. Taxonomy (NCBI): domain Eukaryota; kingdom Viridiplantae; phylum Streptophyta; class Magnoliopsida; order Poales; family Poaceae; genus Elymus; species Elymus sibiricus. The sequence continues at coordinate 70,538,551 of CM077676.1, forward strand.
CATAGTCCAACACAGGGCCACCGCCCCAACCGGGATATGTCATATGAGAAACAAACCCCGTATATATAAATACCACACATCCAATTACCAAACTTATTTGGCACATGTCGCGTGGTGGGACTGGTTTCCCTGTACGTTGGGCTTTGTCCGATGAAAAAAAGAGTGCATCAGGGTCTACTACGTACGACTATAGACTAGGGGTGCAGGTCCTGCAGGGCCACATGCCCTGATATAGGTAAAGCAACATGTAGCGTTGCCAATGAATTGTGTCAGCCTTATCTACTCGCCACACACGCACACACCGGGTACTAGTTTATCTGCTACACTACGCATAGATTTTGCAACGCTCACATCTCTCTCAGACTAGGGGTGCAGGTCCTAGTGTGTGCACATCTCTGCCAGCAACGCCATTGCCTATGGCGTTTCCATATCATACAGAAACGCCAAAGCCCATGGCGTTTCCAGCAACACAGTGTGGCTCAGCGTTTCCAGCAACGCGAGCTGGCTCGGCGTTTCTATGTGGGGAAGAAACGCCACGGGCTATGGCGTTGCTAAAAGGGTCAGATTGTGAAATAAATTCGTGGAGAGTTCATTTTGTGATATGATTTTCTGACAAGGTCAGAACAGTGATTTTGGCCGTGCCCAGCGGATCGGCCCTTAAATTTTCTTTTTTTAACACAGTACAGACGCAAGCGCTCATATATACGCGCATACACTCCACTAGTAGAAAACAGGGCTTTGGTTCAAGCTCGATCTACACATTAGTTCCGGTCGCATGACGAACCGGGACTAATGTGAGCATTAGTCCCGGTTCGAGCAGCTAGGGCGCCGATCGGGGCTCGACAGGCAGCAGTCCCGGTTCAAATGGGACCTTTAGTCCCGGTTGGAGACACCAACCGGGACTAAAGGGGTGCGATGCCCTTTAGTCCCGGTTGGTGTCTCCAACCGGGACTAAAGGTCTGTCTTCAGTCCCGGTTTTAGACACCAACCGGGACTACAAATTTGCCTATATATACCCCCGCCCCTGCCAGCCCTGTCCTCTGTTTTTTCCTCACATAAGGTGGGAGGTGTGTGCTACTTTGTTCTCCCTTCCTATGCACATGAGGTGTTCGATGAAATGCCTGAGAGCATGAGTTCACACAAAACAAACATGATATGAGGTGCTCGAGCCACACTTAAGCTTTCTCCTCTTTCTTCTCCTCTGTTCTTCCTCCAAGCCCGTCCCCGTCCCCATCCTCACCGCCGTCGATCGCCCGCACCGATCTCGTCGCCGGCACAACCGTGGTGAGCCTCTTGTTCTTATTTTTTTTTAAAAGAAAAAATTCTTACTTGTATGATTTAGATAGCTACTTGTACAATTTTCTTACTTGTATTATTGTTTGTTATTATATAGTGCCATGGTTTTGATATCCGCCCCCGTCGGCTCTCGTCCGGTCTATGATTCGATGTGGTATATTATCTTTTATAACTATTTGTTTCATTTAGTGTTTATGACAATTATGCCAACCAACTTGACATAGATGTTTTTATCTAGGAGGTATGTGAACCGGAAATTTCAACCGACCCTCTTGTCAAGAGGTTAAATTTAGTTGAAAAAGAAAAGAATTATTTGAATTTTTTTTTGAAAAGAATTGAAGAAGAGAAGATGAAATTGAAGTTGCATGTTGCCGATATCGTCGATCTACACATGATCCAGATGGATGCAATGCGCTTGAAGATTAGAAAGATTAGAAAATATGCCATTGATAAAGAGGCTTGGTATCATTATGCTGTTGGATCAATTATTACCTTAGTTGCGATTTTGATCGCATTTGTTGTTGCATTTAAATGTATTACATAGTTGTATGTTAGTTTCAATGTGTGTTTTAATTAGATGCTCTAGATAGTTGTATGTTATTTTATGAGAACTATGTATGAACTTTATGTATTTATTTTTGCAGTAATAACATTTGATCACTACTGTACTTTGGTTTTAATGTGATGGTGAACTTGTATTAATTTGGTCATTTCTCTATTCATGATGTTCTGTGATGGTTTTTGATATACTTAATTATATAATGCAGATGAACCGGCAATGGATGTACGGTGACCGACGCACTTCCGAGTACATTATGGGCCTGCATAATTTTATCGATGTGGCTGAGGCAAACAGTCAGAATGGTTTTATGTATTGTCCATGTGTTGTCTGTGAGAATACGAAGGATTACTCTTCCTCGAAAACCCTTCACTACCACCTGCTTAAGTCCGGTTTCATGCCCCACTATAAATGTTGGACCAAACACGGAGAAAGAGGGGTTATGATGGAAGACAATGAAGAAGAAGAGGATGATGACAATTATCCTATGTACCCTGAATACGGTGATACTGCAACGGGGGAAGCTGAAGATCAAGAGGCACCAGATGTGCTCGCTGATGATCTTCGCCGGGTCATTGTTCATGCACAGAGAGAATGCGAAAGTGAAAAGGAGAAGTTGAAGTTCGATCGCATGTTAGAGGATCACAAAAAACGGTTGTACCCAAATTGCGAAGATGGCAACACAAAGCTCGGTACCACACTGGAATTGCTGCAATGGAAGGCAGAGAATGGTTTATCTGACAAGGAATTTGAGAAGTTACTGAAAATAATGAAGAAGAAGCTTCCAAAGGATAACGAATTGCCTGACAGTACGTACGAAGCAAAGAAGGTTCTCTGCCCTCTAGGATTAGAGGTGCAGAAGATACATGCATGCCCTAATGACTGCATCCTCTACCGCGGTGAGGAGTACGAGAATTTGAATGCATGCCCGGTATGCGGTGCATTGCGGTATAAGATCAGACGAGATGACCCTGGTGATGTTGAGGGCGAGCGCCCCAGGAAGAGGGTTCCTGCCAAGGTGATGTGGTATGCTCCTATAATACCATGGTTGAAACGTCTGTTCAGAAACAAAGAGCATGCCAAGTTGTTGCGATGGCACAAAGAAGACCGTAAGAAAGACGGGATGTTGAGAGTACCCGCTGATGGGTCGCAGTGGAGAAAAATCGAGAGAAAGTGGCCGGAGTTTGCAGATGACGCAAGGAACTTATGGTTTGGTATAAGTGCAGATGGCATTAATCCTTTTGGAGAGCAGAGCAGCAATCATAGCACCTGGCCTGTGACTCTATGTATTTATAACCTTCCTCCTTGCTTGTGCATGAAGCGGAAGTTCATTATGATGCCAGTGCTCATCCAAGGCCCTAAGCAACCCGGCAACGACATTGATGTGTACCTAAGGCCATTAGTTGAAGAACTTTTACAGTTGTGGGATATCAAAGGTGTACGTGTGTGGGATGAGCACAAACAGCAGGAATTTGACCTACGAGCGTTGCTGTTTGTAACCATCAATGATTGGCCTGCTCTTAGTAACCTTTCAGGACAGACAAACAAGGGATACAATGCATGCACACACTGTTTAGATGAGACTGAAAGTATATATTTGGACAAATGTAAGAAGAATGTGTACCTGGGACATCGTCGATTTCTTTCGAGCAGGCATCCCTTAAGAAAGAAAGGCAAGCATTTCAAAGGTGAGGCAGATCACCGGAAGAAGCCTGTCCACCGTACTGGTGATGATATATTTGATATGGTCAAGGATTTAAAAACAATCTTTGAAAAGGGTCCTGGCGGATAATCTGTTCCGAATGACGCTGACGGACACGCACCCTTGTGGAAGAAGAAATCTATATTTTGGGAGCTACCCTATTGGAAAGTCCTAGAGGTCCGCTCTGTAATCGACGTGATGCACGTGACGAAGAATCTTTGAGTGAACCTGCTAGGCTTCTTGGGCGTGTATGGGAAGACAAAAGATACACCGGAGGCACGGGAGGACCAGCAACGTATGCACGAAAAAGACGGCATGCATCCAAAGCAGTATCAAGGTCCTGCCAGCTACGCTCTTACCAAAGCAGAGAAGGAAATCTTTTTTGAATGCCTGCTCAGTATCAAGGTCCCGTCTGGCTTCTCGTCGAATATAAAGGGAATAATAAATATGGCAAAGAAAAAATTCCAAAACCTAAAGTCTCATGACTGCCACGTGATTATGATGCAATTACTACCGGTTGCATTGAGGGGGCTTCTACCAGAAAATGTTCGATTAGCCATTGTGAAGCTATGTGCATTCCTCAATGCAATTTATTAGAAGGTAATCGATTCAGAAATCCTACCAAGGTTACAAAGTGATTTGGTCCAATGTCTTGTCAGTTTCGAGTTGGTGTTCCCACCATCCTTCTTCAATATTATGACGCACGTCCTAGTTCACCTAGTCGAAGAGATTGCCATTCTGGGTCCTGTATTTCTACACAATATGTTCCCCTTTGAGAGGTTCATGGGAGTCTTAAAGAAATATGTTCATAACCGTGCTAGGCCAGAAGGAAGCATCTCCAAGGGCCATGAAACAGAGAAGGTTATTGAGTTTTGTGTTGACTTAATTCCTGACCTTAATCCGATTGGTGTTCCTCAATCGCGGCATGAGGGGAGACTGAGTGGAAAAGACACGCTAGGACCGAAAGCAATAATATGTAGGGACGGGCATTCTTTCACTCAAGCACACTACACAGTTCTACAAAGTTCTACCTTGGTGGCCCCGTATATCGAGGAACACATGGATATTGTACGCTCCAAGAACCCGGAGCAGTCTGACCCCTAGATTAAACATACACACATGGCGACTTTTGGCGGTTGGTTGCAAACACATCTCATGAATGACAACGCTGTTGGAGATGAGTTGTACTTGTTGGCCAGGACACCATCTTCGACTGTATTGACTTTCCAAGGGTACGAGATAAATGGGAATACATTTTACACGATCGCCCAAGATAAAAAGAGCACCAACCAAAACAGTGGTGTCCGCTTTGATGCAGCAAACACCAATAGGGAAAAGGACACATATTATGGTTACATAGAGGAGATATGAGAACTTGACTATGGACGTGATTTTAAGGTCCCTTTGTTCCGGTGCAAATGGGTCAATCTGACAGGAGGCGGGGTAATGGTAGACCCCCAGTACGGAATAACAACAGTGGATCTCAACAATCTTGGGTATACAGACGAACCATTCGTCCTAGCCAATGATGTGGCGCAGGTTTTCTATGTGAAGGACATGTCTACCAAACCGAGAAAAAGAAAAGATAAGGAAGCGAATACATCATACGATGAGCCAAAGCGCCACATAGTTCTTTCAGGGAAAAGAAACATCGTGGGAGTGGAGGACAAGACAGACAAGTCGGAAGATTATGAAAAGTTTGATGAAATTCCTCCCTTCACAGTGAAGACTGACCCAAGCATCCTGTTAAATGATGAAGATTATCCATGGTTATGGCTCAATAAGCAAGGGACACACGCGAAGAAAAAGTGAAGACTTTCTCTCTAGTGAGTTTCTGGACTTATAGCTGGAAAATCCCAAGTTTTGCAAGATTCCACCCCTATTGTGTGGTTTCTTTGATCGGAGGACCCCTTATGCCGAGCCAAGTCCAGATGAGAGGAGTTCTGGTTGCTTTCTGGTGAAACTGAGGACATAGTTATGCTCTACAACTATTCTGATGATGGCTTTGATCTAGAATCACTACAGTTACATGAAGGCGATGTATTAACTGGCAAGATTGGCATCTGTTTTAATTTTTGGTAAATGTATGTTTCTTTCCTTGTACAAATATGCTGGCATATCTCATGAACATCAAGGCACCTTTATATTATCTTACATCAGGAGTACAAACCCACATCATGAGTATGTTGGGTTATACCCAAAGGGCTTTAGATTCCGGAAGAAAGATTTTGACAGCATTGATCGCCTTGTGTCATATTTTCAAAAACATATTGACAAACCACCACCTGATGCTGGCCCGTCAATGCGAAATGTTGCGGCAATGGTACCTATGAAAAATAACTTGATAGAAATTTTTGTCACTATCTGATGAAAATCTATATAATCAAACATTGCATTCATATAAGCATTCACTCTAGCAAGCATTCTAGCAATCAAAATACAATCAATGAATAAAGCAATAAAGAAAACAATAAGAAAATAGAAAACAAAACAAAATATTAAACTAATAACTTAACAGAAAAGAAAATATAACATTATTAGGTTAACAAAAAGTATTTTATAATATTCTTCAATAGCAAAAAGAATCAACTAAAAAGCTTTTATAAAACTCTAGTTATGATCAAAATAATATTAACATAAAATTATATAAAATTTATCCAACTAAAATTTTCATAAAGTATTTTTTGTTAAAAACCTTAATAGCAAAAAGAATTAAATCAAAACATTAAAATAATTTTAAAACACCTATTTAAAATATCCTCATGTTGACTAACCGAAACATAATATAATTTGGCAAAAGAATAACAAGAAAACATAAACTAAAATAATTAAAACAAAGGAAAAAGGTATAAAACTAAAAGAAACATAATCTGTTTTGATTAAAACACCATTTAAAAGCTTTAAAAATCCAGGTTTGTCCCGGTTGATGGCACCAACCGGGACTAAAGGCCTGACCTTTCGCGCCCATTTGGCTGCCGAAAACGAGCTTTAGTCCCGGTTGGATCCACGAACCGGGACTAAAGCTCGAGGTATATTAACCGCGCGCCCCGGCCTTCTTCCTCCCCAATCTTCTTTCTCTCGCGCTTCTGCCCCGACGCCGAACCACCGCACGCCGCCCTCGCCGCCGCCCTCGCCGACACCCTGCCCCGACGCCCTGGCCGACGCCCTGCCCCGACGCCCCCGCTCCTCGCCTCCTCGCTGTGAGCGCCACCCCGATCCCCTCCTCCTCCTATCCCCCCCCTGCTGGCCGACGCCGACCCCGACGCCGCCCGCGCTCTGCTGGCCGACGTCGCGCTGTTTTTTTTATAAAATTTTCAGATTATGTTCATTGATATTACTTTGTGCAATTTTGTGCAATTTTTAGATTATGTTCATTGAACAATTACTAAATTATCAAGAAATAGCTCATTGATATTACTTTGTGTAATTTTGAAATAATCTAGAAAAAAGGTTTGCATAGGTCATTATCAAAGTTAGAGAAATTTGCAAATTCCGAACCTAAAGAAATTATTACAAAATTTTCATTTGTGATATTTTTGTTCCGAGCGTATGTAATGAATTGTGATATTTTTTTATATAAATTGGGAAAAGGTTTAATATTATTTATACTAGCAAACTTGCCCGTGCGTTGCACCGAGAAAAAAAAAGTAGCACACGCCCACTACTTGTGTCATCGATTATTCTTCTTCCTAACCTCCTGACGGTGGCCGTGGTGTTTCGTTTCATTCCGGTAGAACCGTACCGTTTCGTTCCAGTCCCCGACGATCGCCGGTGAAGAGTCCTCACCGTTTCATTCCGGTAGAACCGTAACTCCCACCGAGACGTTCTTTATATGCATTTGTTTCGATTTCTCTTGTAGATTATGTTTTGCCATCATCATACATGTTAAAATAAATAAACTTGTTGTTCTGTCCAGAATACTAAAATTGTATAAAATGCATATGAAATAACTTGCAAGTGATTGCAGAAACTATGGATCCGGAACACGCCAGAGACGAAGAACAAGAAAACATGTTGGAGGAAATAATCCGCGACGGAGACGATGATATCACCTCACATTTTCTGAACGACTCCGGTGAGGGAATGGACGGCTCCGGTGAGAGAATGGAGCGAGAAGATGACGGCTCCGGTGTTGGAACCTTAATTATTACAAAGTCCGGCGAGGTATATTAATTAAGCCTCTGCTGACTAGATGCATTAATTGATTTGTATATACATATATTAACGCTTCTTTCTTCTTTTAGCCCTCCGGATCGAGCCAATCTTCGATAAAGAAACGAGGCCCGAAAAAAAGGTTGGGCGATAATGAAAGGTTCAAGATCGAAGAAGTCGATGCACATGGCAAATCGATTGCTCCCAAGCGGAGCGCAGATGCATTTGTAAGTCAGTGCGGAGTTATTGTTAGGGACAGCATCCCGATCTCCATTCAAGAATGGAATAAGCCAAAGGCGGACGATGGAGTTACTTATGTCGAGGATAGATGCAAAGAAATGCTTTGGAATACGCTCATGACAAATTTCACCCTACCGCCAGAGGTGGATCCAAATAACCCAGTTATAGAGCGAAAAGTCAAGTCGTGGCCTCTTAAGAAGATGGCCGCACAATTCTGCAACTGGAAGAAAAGATTGAACCAAGACTATGTCCAGAAAGACAAGACTCCAACATTCACCGGAGCACATGAGAAGTTAAAAGATCACTGGGACGTATTTGTGAAGTACAAGAAATCGGAAGAAGCTAAGAGAAGGTCAGAAAGAAATAAGATAAATGCTGCAAAGAAAGATTATCACCATGTTACGGGGTCAGGTGGCTACAAGGTTGCCAGGCCTAAGTGGGAGAAATTTGAGAACGACCTGATTGCTAAAGGGATCCATCCAGAGCCATTGCATTGGATCGAACGGGCAAGGACTTGGTTCTACGGGCATGGGGGAACGTTGAACCCAGAAACACGGAAGTGTATTTATACAAAAGAGCAACTTGCAACACTCGTCAAAGCCCTTCGAGCTACAATGCAGGACGTGCAGGACGGGAAGTTCAATCCCGATAGAGAGAAGGACGAGCTGACATGCGCCCTCGGGAATCCTGAACAGCCTGGACGAACACGAGGCACATCAGGCTCCGTTCTGTGGAAGGTTGGGTTTCCCGACAGCAGTGACACCTATAGAAGCCGAGCGAGAAAGAAGCGACAGGATGCAGACCGGCTGTAGAAGGTAGAAGAAATAGTAGCATTGCAGCAGAAGCAAATAGAGGCACTTACCAGCCAGCAAGCTACCGGCCCATCTCAGCGGCACAAAGATTCTGCATTCGATACTGCTGCTGGCCCACCATCTCAGAGGAAAAGCAGCGTGGCTTCCACGGAGCTCGTTCGGCCCACAGATGATATCACGGCTCCTCGCTACCCCGTGGATGATATCACGCAGAGGGAACGTTGTGATCTACATGCGAAATGCATGAACATATCCTTGAAGGTGGCGATCGGCTTTGCCTTACCTTCTGGACTTGATGCAACTCACCATTGCTCTCCGATTCCAGATGACTATGCTATTGTCGGGGTGGATGAAGTTCTCAGCGGATTTGAGCAGCTGGAGCTTGACTTCCCTACAGGTGAAGGGGAGACTGCACTGGGAGATGCCATAAGGACTACGATTCTATGGAAAAAGGAACACATCGTGCTTCCACATTGGACGCCGCGTCAGCAGACTCCGCCGGAGGAGGCCCCTCAGCAGACTCCTCACAGTAGCAATCCAGCTCTATCTCCGCCGCCTCAGCTGTCTCCGCCGCGTCAGCATACTCCGCCGGAGGAGGCCCCTCAGCAGACTCCGCCTCCTCCGCCGCCTCAGCACCGGCGGAAGAGAGCCGTCGCTCCGGCGGCTAGTAGTACAATTGCGAAGAAATCCAGAGCAGATACAAGCGTCAAGAAGGCTCCTGCCAAGTTACCATACGATATGACTGATGAGGAAACCAAGAAGGTCGTGGATGCCGATGTGAAACGCCAGCTTGCACCGAAACGGCCCGATCCAAAGGAGAAATTAGATCCGGCAATAGCGGAGCACTGTATAGAAAACCTTACGCGACCACCACCGCCTCCGCTGCTATCAGACTATGACCGGTCTATTGTAAAGTCATATAGAGAACATGTGAAGCGGCCGGGAAGTAGCAGTAGTGCAAGTGGGAAAACAATTCCTTAGCTCGGCGAACAGAAAAAACCAATCATGCGCCCCGCTCAAGGTGTTTACCGATATCGATTATGATCCGGGGGTAGCGGCCGATGATGTTGATTTCACTCTTGGTCAATTGTTAGGCGAGGAGGTAGAGTTCCCCATGGCTGAGTTAGCATACAGATACCAGCACGGGAAGCCTCTCGTCAAACCTGAGGAGGTCCGGCTACTACCAACACAAATGCGAAAATTGCATGAGTGGTACATGGAAGCCTCAAAGGAAGGGACCAACTATATCATTGCGGGAGTTAAAGATGAGCATTACTTCAATGGAGACGAGGAGATTTACGTTGAATTTGATGAATTATTTCAGTTTTACAATCAAGACGCCGTCGACAAATCTATCGTCAGTTGCTATTGTCTGTAATTATCATTTCTGCAATTAAGTCTCTAGCTCAGCTCGTTCATTGCATGTATAATTATCCTCACTATATTATGCAGAATGAAGATCCTCGAATGCAAAAGAGGACAAATCTATGACATTGGGTTCATTAACCCAAATACTATTCATGAAGTTACGGTACAAATGAACGCCAAGAATACAGAGAAGATCTTGCTAAGGGCGTTAATTGAACAACAAAACAAAAGGGAAATACTATTTCCTTACAACTTCAAGTGAGTGTTATACTGTCTTGTACACATTCTGTTTCGCTTACTCGATGTTAAGTGTAATTGATGAGTTATGCTGCATGCGCAGATTCCACTTTATTCTGCTAGTCATTTAGGTTGACTCAGGAAGCGTACTTGTCATGGACTCGCTACGTAAAGACCCTAAGATGTGGGCGGACCTGCGTGATATGCCCCAGAGGTAATTTAAATCATTATCGCGCTATATCGGCAACTTTCGTTCATTTCCTGATATCAAGTAATTAACAACTCCTTTATTTATTTTCTTTGCCGGGCAGGGTTTGGAAACGGTTCACCAAGAAGGCTAGGGGTGAATGGAAAGAGGAGTTGCAATTTCGACAACTCACTGTAAATAGTACTAGCTAGGTCCGCGCATCTCTTTGATTCTAGTTAATTTTAATACCATTATCATGCTTGATTATTATTTTGATTGAACTCTACTCTTGTAAAGTGCTTGAGGCAGAAAAGGGGGACTAATTTATGTGGATACTACGTTTGCGAGTTCATTCACATGACGACGAGTGAGACTGGCAGAAATTTACAACAACTTGAAGTACGTAAACAATATTCACAATTTTATTTTATTACCATCAATTGTGTTGAGTTTCATTCATATATATTGATCCCCTTCTTTAAATTAGATCCAACGGATGCGGGACGATCTCCTACCAAAGGATCGCGTAAAGGCAATTCAAGAGGAATTGGCGGGATTCTTCCTTGAAGAGGTCATAGCTACAACCGGAGAATACCATCGGAAATTGGTAGTGAATGTTGGTAATTAGATATTAGGGATCGTAAGAGATGTTATTTTGTATATATGCATGAACGTGTACTATATGTAGTAGCGTCGAACATATATACGAAAACTTTTTGTTCGACCAAGCACGGAGAAAGAGATCACTTCTCTATATTCATGACGATATTGTGTAACGGTTTCTTCATTGCTATTAGTAGCTAGCGTCGAGTTGAATGGAAAACATAAAATAAAAATAAAACCCCTAAACCCTCCAAAACCCTAAACCCCTCCTTTAAAAAAAAAACAACGCTTGGCAGGGGCTGACGCGTGGCGGCCTTTTAGTCCCGGTTGGTGTTACCAACCGGGACTAAAGGTCCTCCTGCCTGAGCGCTGCGCAGCGGCCACGTGGAGCCCCTTTAGTCCCGGTTCGTAACACGACCGGGACTAAAAGTGAGGGCCTTTAGTCCCGATTCGTTAGTCCCGGTTGCAGAACCGGGACTAAAGGCCCTTACGAACCGGGACTAATGCCCTGTTTTCTACTAGTGCTCACCCCTATGAACGCACACACGCACACCCTACCCCTATGAGCACCTCCGAGAGACTAAGCCGACATATCATCTTGAGATTTACGAAGTCACCGTAGGCGCCTCGTCGTCGACGGGAACGTCTCCTCCCACTGAAAGCGCATCGCCGGAAATCCTAAAATAAATCCAGAAATAATGCGAGCATGAGGACTTGAATTTTAATGGGCTGGGGATACCACTGTCCCTCTAACCATCCAACCACAGGTTGGTTCGCACCCTTAAATTTTCTGGGATGGATGCGTCGCATCATGCATCCAACCTTGTACGTACCGTTGTCGCTCGCTACTTACGGCGACTTCGTTCGATGTCGGCGGTGGCCATCGATGGACGCAGGTTGAACGTGCCAGCCAGGCAACGTACGGTACTTGTTTCATCATCTCCGGCGGAAAAAATGTTTAAGACCGGGTGTTTGTCTCATCGTGACAGTTAATGGCCTGCCGCATGGGCATTTATTCTCTTCTGAAAAGTTCACACCCGCATGTTCGTACTCCCGAAACTAGAGTTGCCGCGGACTGAGCGTGGCTCATATAATTAGGTCTCTAACAAGCCCATCAGAATTCAAGTCTTAGATTTGACATTGGCGCTCGCATTTTTTAAGAGTGATTTCAGACTTTTCGGTGATGTTCGTTTAGTGGGAAGTGACTTTCACGGTCGAGAGCGAGGCACCTGTGGTGATGACGTCAATGTGAAGATGTTGTGTCGACTCAGTTTCTCCTCCGAGGTGCTCATATGGGTAAGGTGTGCGTGCGTTCGTTTATAAGGGTGCGTGTATGTGAGTATCTGCGTTTGTACTGTGTTAAAACAAGAAAATAGAGAAGCCATTTGATCGCTGGTATTATTATAGAAGAAAAACAAACAGAAAAAAACTTTTTCTTTTTTGAGGAAACACTAGTAAGCATGTACGTGCAACGCATGTTTGGACCAACACACATTATATGAAACATGACCAGATATAGGATAGATTTCTCAAAATATTGAAATTTCACAAAGTGCACAACACCTAATTCATGAATCATACAAATAATTTATAATATCATTCTTCATGAATCAACATTCTTCCTGAAACAAATATCACACAACTTTGCATCAATTATATAATCTTTTATCTTAATGCACAATTTCTCAACACATGGTGCCCAAACGTTTACAATCTAATGTAAATGAATTACAGTATGTGAACAACATGTCCAGGCGGGCCTTGGCCCATCATAGTATGGGTCAAATATACAACCATTTGAAATTTGCAAATCATATTGTTACAGTATAATCCAGTTAGAAATTAGAATCCCCTTGTTGGACAATGGACTATTTTAAAGGTTCATCACCATCGTACATACACACATACAAGTATTGTTCAGTAAAGAACCATTCATGCAACCAGAATGAAATTGTATCAAAACGGACCAAATCTTGCTAATAAACCCAACACATAATAAAATTAAACATAGCAATTATGGCAAGTTGCAGCCTTAAAATTTATCTGCTCTAGATCGCAATAAGAAAACCTTGATTTGTGATATGTTGATGACCAGGCAGCCAAGGAGAAGTGGACATGCAAGAGAGGAGTCATGACTCAGCGACGGTGGTTATTCTCTGCACATACCTTGCTGCGGTGTCCCCCCTCCACTGCAGTGTCCTGCCTGTCCCGTCCTTGCCTCCCCACGCCTTTCACGCGACATATCTTCAACCTCCTAGACATCTTCGATGCAATGATGCTGAGTTAAGAAATCTGCCAGGAATGACATAGAAAATTAATAAAGAAGCACAATCCTTGAGATAACATGCTTATCATAATAGTACTAATATTTATCAGGAGGCCAAACCTACTAATTTAAACCACACTTCAAATCTTGTGCAACTTCTCCTATATAGAAGCATGGTTTCTTCTCAAGTAGATGTGGGAAATCTGACATGGATGCAAATATGCAGCAAAAAAAAAATCTCTAGTGTCATACGCAAAATATTTTGGAAGTCATGTAATATGGAAAACCATTACTTCAAATCAACCATCACTTCAAATCTAGATACCAAGATTCAAAACCCTGAATATAAGAATGCAGCAAAAAAAATCTCTAGTGTCATACGCAAATTTTTTGGAAGTCATGTAATATGGAAAACCATTACTTCAAATCAACCATCACTTCAAATCTAGATACCAAGATTCAAAACCCTGAATATAAGACACTTTATTACTACCTACAGATATGATGCAAGGCAATATTATATATATTAAATAATTTTAAGTGTGTTATCTAATAACTTGAAAGTAAAAGCCAACTTGAAGAATCTTTTATCTGAAGTTGTTGCTTCAAACCATAAACTACAAAGCTAAAAACACAAATTTTCCGTGGGATCAATATTTCTTATTTCCATAAGAATTAAACTTCTGACATGTACTGCATCGAGATTATTCTCAAATTCAAAATTCGAATGTGTTATTATCATATCGGTGATCTATCTATATGCAGATCTTACTCTCTACGCTATTTTCTCTTTACGGAGATCATTTTCTTTTTTGAGGAAACAGAAATAACCTATATTGTGTTTCAGTGCATTTGCCTGCCCCTATTTTTCAGAGACAGAGCTAATGTTTACTGGGCCTATAGGCTATAAATTATCCACCAGGCGTGGCAACCCATGGGCTCACTCTATGGACCGGGCCCGTGCGAACTATGTATACCGTGCCATTCCACAGCCCAACACACCACGTACGATCCTAAGTATTTTTCTCTCCAGATTCTAAAAAAAAAGTATTTTTCTCTCCCGAGAGAAAAAAAGAAGGGGAAAAAGTATTTTTCTCTCCGATGTCTAAAAAAAAAGTATTTTTCTCTCCAGAACACCCTACGTGCCGAACCCAACCCGACCAAACCGACCGACCGACCCGAACCAAACCAAACCACCTTCTCGTCGTCTCCTCCCCACCGCCGCGGCGAACTGACCCACCCGACCACCACCCCCAAACCCTCGCCGCCGATGGAGCAGCCGCCCTCCTCGCCGCCGCCCCCCGCGGCGGTCACGGCCGCGCCTACTCCCGCACCCGCTTCCGCTCCCATTCTCCTATCGGACTCGCCTCCTGCGGCCGCGGCGGGGGAGCCCGCGCTGACCGCCGCGCAGAAGGCGCTCCGCTCCAAGCCGGCGCGCACCCCCGAGGACCCCGACAAGAAGGTTCACCTCCCGCCCCTCCCTCACCCACTTCGTGTATTCGATATGCGGTAGCTTCTGTAGGGCTAGTCCTCCCGTGCTTGTCCCGCATTGGGGGGCTGGGGGGCTAGGGTTTTGAGGGGCGTACTCTGTGCCAGTACTTAGCTAGGCTAATTTGGATCTACCGCGTTACGCCGCATCATCGATAAGCACTGTTTTTGAAATTGAATGGATGCTAGAATGCTCATTGTTGCACTTGAATATAGAACCGCCTGCGCTGAAGTTGCATCGAGTTGCGCCGTCTGATAGTTTGATCGCTGGGCTCTGCCTTTGCATAAAGTGATGGCAACTGTGTGCAAATGGACTGTCATTTGGAACGTTTGATCTGTTCTGCTCCGTGCCTGTAATTGAGTTGATGAGTATTATGACTTATGAGAGGCAGACTTGACTAGAATATGCAGGCCTATTGCATCCAAGACATTATGCAGCGGTCAGTAATAAATCGCAAAATGAATGATGCTGGAATGTTTACCGCTGCAGTTGAGAAACGGCCAGAATGGGATCCAACACAAAGCGCTATTTAACTGCTGCGCTAAGTTACGTGCCGTGTAATCTGATAATGTGTTTGGTAACTCTGTGTGCTGTTTTCTTAAACGGACTGTCATGTAGGTTTGTTCTGCTCATTTCCATGATTAAGTTGACGAGGGTTGAGAGAATGGGCCGGAATATTTAGGCATGTAACCAAGTGAGTACCTTGTGTTTGGAAGAGGATCCTTTGTGCATGCTAGTTACTAGTATGCCTTTGTGTAGAACAACATCTTAGCCTAACATATGGTCGTCCAATATAAAGGTTACCTGCTTCCTAGGCATGAAGAGTGCGGCAAGAACTAAGCATTTATTGGGGCACATCTTACAGTTATGCAAAGGCTCCTATATGATGTTTGATGGATCGCACGAGAGGATTCACTTTTGTCACATTTCATCCGTTGTGGTTTTCATAGCTAGATGCTAGATCTTATTGTCCTTCAAGCTGTAATGACTTTAAGGTTTTCATAGGCATGTCATTGAGCAAGTAACTTGTGTTTGGTAAAGAATTCTTTTGTCATAATAATTGCTACCATCTCCTTGCATAGAACAACGGCAGATTATTCTAAAGTTTGGTGACCCAGTATAAAACATCACCTGATTCCTATGCATGAAAAGCAGGGCAAGAACTAAGCATTCGTTAAGGTGCATCTTCCACTTTTGTAGAGACTCAAGTATGATGTCTGATTAATCACACAATAGGATTGATGTTGCACATTTCATCCATCGTTATTTTGATGATTAGACATTATTGATATGTAATCTATAATGATTTTCTGATTAACCGTTGCCAAAATCCCTTGAACAGAATAAGAAGCTCAAGGATGTGGAGATCAGTTTTCCAATTGTTTATGGAACCATTTCGTTTTGGCTTGGCAAAAAAGCAAGCGAGTAAGCATTTGCCTCACAGATACTTATTTTTGTTAATTTCATGAAATAATCAAGTGTTTACAACTTACCTGTAGCGAAAATTGTCTGAAGAAAAATTGTTTTCCCCTTCTAGGTACAACTCTCACAAATGGACCGTGTACATCCGTTCTGCAACAAATGAGGATTTGAGTGTCATAGTTAAGCGTGCGGTGTTTCAGCTTCACCCAAGTTTCACTAATCCAACAAGAGTTGTAGAGCAACCGCCTTTTGAGTTGTCCGAATCTGGATGGGGAGAGTTTGAGATTGCAATAACCCTTTATTTTCACAGTGATGTCTGCGAGAAGCGCTTGGACTTGTGAGTGCCGAAGTTCTTTTTGTGAACAGTGATTTTTTATTTGGGAGCAAATACTTAGGTGATACAGCTGACGCAGGTTTCATCAGCTTAAGTTGTATCCGGAAGAGGACGCTGGACCTCAATCAACAAAAAAACCAGTTGTAGTGGAGACATACGATGAAGTTGTCTTCCCTGAGCCCACTGAAGCCTTTTTCTTGCGAGTGCAAAATCACCCTGCTGCTACTGTGCCCAGGCTACCTCCTGGTATAACATTGTCTTCGCCAGGTATGTGGCTTACTGGCTTGTACTCCCTATTTTCATAGTGGGAAATGGTGAAGTAGCATCTGAATCTTTAAATCATCTAGGTCCTATGGAACTTATGCCACATGATAAGAAGCGTTTTGACACCAAGGATCATTCTCTGAGCCAGTGGTTCTCGAACTTCTCTGAAGCAGATGAACTATTAAAACTGGCTGCTGCTCGTCAACAGGTGAGAATCATTTGTCCTTATTAGGTGTATATAATACTCCCTCCGTCCCATAATATAAGAGCGTTTTTGACACTAGTGTAGTGTCAAAAACACTTATATTATGGGACGGAGGGAGTAGCTGGCAATGCCGGTAGAAGGCATTATTTCCCCATGGGACATAGTCTAGCCACACATGTAAGGTCACTGCTGTAGAGACTTATAATTTTTCCCTTCTGTTGAGAGTTTCCTCATATGAATTTCAGTCAGCGAATATGTTTTAGGATAAGATGTATGCCAGTAATAGAAAACCCAGTGTCTAGTAGTGGAATCATCCATTCCTACTGATATGCATATCCTTGCCGTAACACTGGAAATATTTTGCCCTTGGTGTCACTTTGATAGAGATGGCACACTAGGAATTATTTGGGACCTTGAGACCATGTGGTGTTTCTGGTGGCTTTTATTCCTTTTTGCTTGTTTATTAGTTACACGGTGTTGCATGTAATGGTTTACATACAAACCTGATAGAATATGCATAAACATGAACAGTTAGTCATGGAAAACAGCATCCTGTGATTTGAATCGTTACCTTTTTGTTCCTCTAGGTGCAGGCTCACATCGCTAAGCTGAGAAGGCAGCTAAGCATGATAGAGGGAATGCCCCAGCAATCCAGAGCTATTTCTGGTTAGTAAAGTTAGTCATTATTTCGGATTCATAGTGGTGACATTTGTAAATTATGTTGACGGGCTTGAACTGATGATGAATTTCACAATGCTCTATGTCCAGGTCTCGGCCAACAGTTTGGGCATGGCCAATGAACGGTAGCTGTTGTAAGGAAGATGCTGGGACCTGATAATAACTTGCTAACAAAATGTGATGATTGTATCTTGATTGACATCTTAGGCTCGCAATTGATGTTTAGTGTCTTCCTGCCGACCGGCTAGAGCTTTGGCTGCACGGATAGGCGTATCCGCCATGGCCGCTGTTGCGCCTCATCATTTGTGGCTCCCGCCGTTCTGGCAGCGTGTCCGCTCGTACGGAGGTTTTTGGCTGGAAAACCAAGTTCCAACCGGGGCCTTAAAGCCATCTACAACCATGATCGGCTAATATCAATCCCCAAACTCGTTCGTTGACGTGTTTGGTCAATGACTGGACGCGTTCGTTTTGACCCTTCATTTATGCATGCATGCAACCATGTCTCCTACATCCTTCTCAAATTGTTCGGTCAAATGCATGTGATTGGTGAAGATGGAGAGAGAAAGAAAAAAGAAACAATAAAGAAAGAGAAAAAGTGGTACATCCCCATATCCTCCCCATATTTAGTATGGACACGGGGATTTGCGGACAACCCGGTCATATGAGGACAAAGTGGGAAGTCCGGTTGGGTGTTTTTTCCTTCTGGACAAAGTGGGAAGTCCGGTTGGGTGTTTTTTCCTTCTTCTTTCTCCTGTCTGAGCAGTGTCCAGGCAGTCCGATGAGACGTCTGGTTGTAGATGCTCTCTCTCTTCTTCTCTAATTCCAGTGAGATCCGATAGTACCACTGATATGTACGCGTTAAAAACCGTGTTCATACTAATAAACGGTTTTTATATTCATAAAGTGCTAGGAGCAAACCAATGGTTAGATGGTTAGAAGAGCAGTGGTACCTCTAGCCTAGGAGAGATCAAACCCCGAGCTTGACGCTTTGGTGTCTCATTAATGTAGATTATCTTTTCAGTGAGAGACGACGTTCTCCTTGATAGCGAGGTGACCGTTGTTACTTCGTCACTTTTCAAACTCCGTAACTTCGACCCGGTCGTCTTTAGCAGACGTTGAGTACTTGTGTGGTGATGGTGTGTGTATGCACCGCTTGCGTTGTAATAAGTGTTTTTTTTAATACTCATAAAGTGCTTCAATACCGTTCGATACTTGCAAATATGGTCAAGATAAGGTCCCTGGTTCGGTTCTAGTACGTGTGTATTTTGATGAGGTGGCACCGTATTGGTTGTATTTTTTTTTTTTTGAACACAGTACAGACGTAAGCGCTTATATACACGCGCATACACTCACCCCTATGAACGCACACACGCACACCCTACCCCTATGAGCACCTCCGAGAGACTGAGCCGGCATATCATCTTGAAATTTACGAAGTCACCGTAGGCACCTCGTCGTCGACGGGAACGTCTCCTCCCACTGAATGCGCATCGCCGGAAATCCTGAAATAAATCCAGAAATAAATGCGAGCACCAGGATTTGAACCCTGATGGGTTGGGGATACCACAGTCCCTCTAACCATCCAACCACAGGTTGGTTCGCCCGTATTGGTTGTATCTGATCTGAAAATGTTTGTAAACGGGGTTACTATATTCGTAAGATCTTACGTGAAGATATGTGCAATTTTTGTAAATTGCACATCCCTTTCTTCCTCCTCAGCCGTGTCTTTTTCTCCTCCTTGGTTGTTTCGTCGAACAGTTGGCGTGCACAGCGCTTATAGTCATGTCCGTGTACATGGTGATGTCCAGAGCTCTCTCCTTGCGCAGCCCGAACCATTTTCGCCACTTCCTTGTGTCGACGAGCTCTAAGCGGGCTCACTGCCGCGGCTGCCTCCTCCCCCTCGCACACCAAGCCCCACGCTCTCCTCGCGCCCACGGATGCTACCGTCGAGACACAGACTCTCGTCAAGCGAATCAGACCTGTCCTCGACGCCACCGTCGGAGTGCACCATGACGGTCTGAGACCTGGCCAGCCTCTGCATCGGTCTTGTGGGGGCTGGCAGTCTCTTCGACCTCGGCTTGTCGGCGCTCCAGGGCCTCGCCACGGTCGCCTTCGACAACCTCGCCGTCGTCGTGCTCCCGGACGTGCTGGCGGTCACTCAAGGGCTGCCGTTCCTGGAGCTCGCGCGCGCGACGCCCGGCGAGAGCTGCGCGCACGTCCCGGCCGTCATCCGCGATCTTTTGCTGCGGGTGGTTCGGTATCAAGTCTTGGATCGCAGGCCGCACCGTGTTCCCTCTCCTGCCGTCAGCTCTCAAGGTATATCAGGTGCTGCTCACCCTGGTGCCCGGCCTCGCGGCGGCGCCGCTCGACTTTCCATGGAGTGGACGGCGGCGGCGTCATCATGAACAACCTGGAGGGCACCCGCAAGCTCGAGAGGTACTCGGCGCCGGTGCTCATCTCCACGCTGCTCACCTGGGCCTTCGTGGTCACGCGGTGCCGCCCCGACGTCACTGAGTCTTGCTACGCTGCGTGCCTCGCCACTGCCGTCTGGCACGACGCCTGCTTCCTCCGCTACTCCGACAACGCGAGTGGCGGGAAGGCGGTGGTCACCATCACGTAGTACACGTACATCGTCGCTGGGACAGTCCGGCCGGCGGCCGGCGGCCGGCGACTTGATCAACAGCCTGGAAAGGTGCATTCGCGCTGGCCGACTGCACCCGCTGCCTCCTAGGCGCGGTCGCCGCGGTGGATGCAGCTGGGCGGTGCGTGCGCGGCCGGGCGTCCACCGGAGGACGTGCGTCGGTGGATGTAGCTGGGCTAAGGATTTGGAAGGCGGAAGAGGAGGTCTTGATGTCCAGTGCGTTGCCGATCGACGGTCGCCGGAGAAGAGGACGACGGTGACCACTGACCAGGTAATCGATTCGAGGCATTCGACCATGCCGGCGCCGGTGATCGCGTCCTTCCAACTGACGCGCGTTCAGGTCGACTGAATCAAGGACGAGGCGCCGGCTTCTTATGCTCCGGCGTCCTCGCCGTGGTAGTGGGCCGGCAGCTGCCAGTCGCCGCGCCGCGTCCACTCGCAGATCGCCGTCTCTGCAGGTGGCTCTCGCGGACAGAAAGATTTCGTGCACTGCGTAAGCGCCAATGCCATGATGTAGTCTGCTCGGCCCAGAACGGGAGCGTCTCCTGTCGTCGTTGCTCCAGCAGTCCAGCACCACCGCGTCCGCGAGCAATATGTATGGCCACCCGCCCGCTGGCATCGCCCTCGCCGCCGCAGCGCCAGGCAGTGCAAGTTCTTCCGCTCGCGCTCCAACGCGGAGAAGCGCGGAGGTCGCACGTCCTCGATTGATTCATCCTTATATTAATATGATCCATCCTCAGTCGGCAAGGTAGGGACGGCGAGGTAGAAGAAGAGGCGCTGTATCGGGCCCGTGGACGGCAACGTGGACGGCGAGCGGCGGGTTGCGGTCTGGTCAGGGCGGACGTGGGCGACGCTGAGAAGTCGCAGCTGATCAGAGCTTGGCATGCTCGATCTGATACTGACATGTGGATCGACCTGGCGAGAGCTGTGTGGTGTCAAGCTGCACCTTGGATCACTGTCATTAGCTTTGGTATGTTCTCAATCCGCAGGGATGCATATGTGGCAAACCATGCCTCAGACAAGATTAGTCAGCTGACTGATAAAGTGATAATGTCTATGCCTGCCGCTCTGGATCTGCAAGTGTTTATAGTACTCCTATGTATGTTGAAGCCCTAAATCTGTGAGCAGGGTAAGTTCAATTGCTGGTAACTGAAATAGACAAAAACTAGCAACAGGCGCAAGATTTTGTGTTTTGGTTTTTTTATCAATGCTTGCTTGTCTTGTGGAGGAGTGGAACAGACAATGCTTGTCTTGTGATCGACAACAGACAACACCATTCTTCTTGTTAGTGAGCAATCCCATTTTCTATGCCTCACATGTAACATGCTTCTTATTAACCTGCATACACAAGTTATTTCAGATTATGTTTGTTATTTTTTCTCTACCAACGCACGCAAGCGCCATGTGCAAAACACAGTTTTTTCTCTTCTAAATAGAAGAGCAGGATGGCACTGAACGAATTAAATGCAACTTTACTAGACTTCAATGGTCAATATGATTGCAGTCTGCTGAGTGGTTGATTTGCAAGTTAGCTGATGTTGAATTATGGGATAAATGTCTGACAGCCAATGCAAATCTAGTTGCAATCAAATTCTTAAATAATTAGCAGGGGTTGCATCAAAATCATGCAAACCGAGTTGCAATCAAATTCATGAGTAATTAGCAGGGGTTGCATCAAATCATGCAAACCGAGTTGCAATCAAATTCGTAAGTAATTCACAGGGGTTGCATCAAAATCATGCAAACCTAGTTGCAATCAAATTCATGAGTAATTAGCAGGGGTTGCATCAAAATCATGCAAACTGAGTTGCAATCAAATTCGTAAGTAATTCACAGGGGTTGCATCTAAAGGCTTTTGTGAGAAATATGAGAGGTTGATTCGAGAGTTTTGGTGGGGCGGTGAGGAGGGACACAAAAAGGTACATTGGATGTCGTGGGAACGCATGATAAGACCGAAAAGAGCAGGAGGAATTGGTTTTAGAGACATGCGCCTCTTTAACTTAGCCCTACTAGCGAGACAAGGATGGAGACTCATTCAGAAACCGGAGAGCCTTTGTGTGAGAGTGTTGAAATCTAAATATTACCCGTACGGGAACCTGCTGGATACTGTCTTCGCGTCAGATGCCTCGCCAGTCTGGAGGGCCATCGAGGCGGGTTTGCAGATACTGAAAAAGGGCATTGTCTGGCGAGTGGGCGACGGGAGGAAAATCCAGATCCAGAGAGACCAGTGGATTCCGAGGAAGGAAGGCCTCATGACGGTGAGTTTTATCAGGAGGTCTCGCCTAAGATGGGTTAACCAGCTCATGTTGCCAAACAGCAAAGAATGGAACGAGCAACTGATAAGGCAAATTTTCTACCCTTTTGATGCTGATGAAATTTGCAAGATAAAAATCCCCACTGCGGAGGTGGGCGACCAGATAGCATGGCACTATGAGACTAACGGGGTCTTCTCAGTCAAGAGCGCATATAAACTGGCAGCCTCTATGGAGCAACAAAGCAGGCATACCCCAACCAGCTCCTCTCGCGATCCAGGGGACCGTAGTATTTGGGACATAATATGGAAGGCCAAAATACCAGAGAAGATAAAACTATTTTGCTGGAGAATTGCTACGAATACGCTGGCCACGAAAAAGAACAAATTCAGAAGAACTATTTCCCACGATGACACATGTGATATCTGTGGTAATGGAGTGGAGGATGAGTACCATGCTGTGGTGGTTTGTACGAAAAGCAAGGCACTGAGATTTGCTGTTCGTAAGCATTGGCTCCTACCGGCAGAGAATAAATTCTGGTATATGGGAGATGATTGGCTGCAACTCCTGTTGGGCACAGAAACAGAGGACACTCGTGTTAGAATAATGCTTCTGCTGTGGAGGTGCTGGCACCTACGAGATGACTGTGTTCACAGGGATGGAAGGGTATCAATCGTGCACTCAGTACGTTTCTTGCAGAGGTACGAGGAAGAATTAGGAGCCGTGGCTTCAGACAGAAATGCAGTAAGTGATAGTAACCGGGGGCTGCGCGGAGAACTACATGCAGATAGGCAGTCTCCCGAGGCCATGCAGTGGACTTGCCTGGAGCCGGGTATGGTCAAGATAAATTCAGACGCCTCTTTCTTAGCTGAGTCAGGCCAAACATGGGCAGGCGTAGTGGCCAGAGACCACAGAGGTTTGTGTTTATTCTCTGAAGGTAGACAGTTGACTGACAGCAGATCAGTGGAGGAGGCAGAAGCAAAGGCTGCGCTTATGGGCCTGCAATCCCTGTTGAAAGTGTTCAGGGGCCATATCGTTCTGGAGATGGACTGCTTAGCTTTGGGACGAAAACTCAAGCCTGATTCACCGGGGAGATCCCCCCTGTTTGGTCTGGTTATGGATATTAGAGAGACACTGGCAGGATTTGAATCCTTCAAAATTGATATAGTGGGGAGGAGGTGCAACGCCCTGGCACATGAAGCTGCTGCTTATGCCCGAAGAGAAGGCGATTTTTATCGGATCGCCGATGTGCCAGATTGCATGCGATCTTTGTTTAAGTCTGAATGTAACCCACCCCTAGAGTAATCTTGGTCATTACTCTTTGTTCTCAAAAAAAAAAAAAAGAAAAAAAAAGATGAAGAGCAATAGGGATATGCAAAAGAACAGCATCATCAGCGAGACAGCCCAGCACCAAGGCCTCCGCTAGTTTGCCCATAAATCAAAATTATTGTAAATATAAATTAAAACTATTTAACCACTTTACAGCATTCGTGATTTGTTGGAGTAAACTGCTCGTCCCCGGCAATAGACAATAGTGGGTCGTGCGTTTTACTGTTTTCTATCTACAACTGACATTACCTTTGCTAGGGAGAGCAGCCACATGACCAACAAAGGTGCAAAAACCATAGTAAAGACTAGAGCGTATCATATTGGAGTACTCATGTAGTTCCCTCATTGAAAGGTGCCGAAGGATCAATGAAAGGTGTCGAAGGATCAAGAAGCTGCTTCAACCAAATACTGTAGTACTTAGCATAAATGGCTCATTTTTCTACTAAATCATCAATGAAGCAACTAAAGACCATCTTTGAGGATCACATGAACTCAGGCTAAGACGGCATAAAACACACATAGGAAAACATTCTTATGCTTTAATATTGCAGACCTACAAACAACTTATGGTGCCTTGGCCAGCATAACTTCTCTATATAATTCCAGCGCCTCATCCATGATATTTGCTTTAGATAAAAGCTGTGCTCTTTTCTTCCCCGAAGGATGATATATGTCATTCCCTGCTAGCTTCTCAACGGCCTTAGGGGCTATGTGTGGATCGAAACCAGCAGCAGCCATTATCAGCATTGCCATACGATCTGCCTCTATCTCAATCCTACATAGGGAACATCATCAGGAGTGCTTCTAACATGAAATATTCACATAGAAAAGTTAAACGTAAAACAAGCTAGAGAACTGTAGACCAAGTAAATGAACTCAGAGGCGACTCCCATGAAGGGATACATTGAACTTCAACATAGCATAACAAAGAGTTTGGCTAACCAACCAAGTTCCGATCTAGAAAAGACCAGTGACTTTTGTTCTATGTAGATGCCCAAAAAACTATACAACCTACTCAACTAAACGCTACTTGCCTTACAAATACATCTTTGCTGAAATTAAAACACTTTATAAAGGAATAAAGGGGCAAGAGAACTTCTGTGCAACTCGTATAAATCCTTGAATGCATCACATGCAGAATTAGATTTTGGGAGAATGGATTTGGCTAGTTAAACTTGGGCATTTGTGTTACTGGCTACATAAATTAGATTTGGATGAATGATTTGGAGGTTTCAAAATTAACATGGATTCTTTTTTATGAATATATCAATGTATATAAACTACTATGTCAATTAAATTTCCTTTGGGGTGACATGGCACCAAAGATACCCCACTCGATCTGCCTATGAAACTCATCATCGACAATCTGAGATGCAGAAGAGAATATACCTTCGTACGAAGTACACCTTGAGGGGATAAGGAAACCACTTCTTATATATAATTAACTCTGACCAATGTCTGGCAACCAAATGCGCAATCTACAAAGAGGGGCAATAATGTCAACTTGAATACTCTGTGAAAAGACTCAAAATAAAAATAAACATATTAATTTAGTAGGCCTACCTCATGTGCAAGAATAGTAGCAATTTCGGCATCAGTCTCCAAATTATTGAGCAATCCAGTGAACACTAAAATCTTGCCATTGGGCCATGACACTGCACCCATATACTGATCATTTTTCATAACAAACACCTCCCAGTCAAGCCCATCAAGGTGAGTTATCTGTGGCTGTGATCTGCATGACTTGCCCTGTTTATTGCTCTCAACTGCACGCCTGACATCTAAGTTCGCGTCTTCGCAAGGGGAGCCATGGACCAAGGCCGCATCCCAACTCTTGATATCAAGGCCGCGTTGAACGGCGCGAACAAGTTTCGCTGTGATAAGATTGACACGGACACTGTCGGGGTGGAGCGGGCTAAAGAAAGTGGATGGGTAATACCTCTTGAACATAGAAAAACATGACTCACCATAGTCACGGTCATCTAAAGGAGAGCGAATGACAAAGTGGGTCCGGTTGGTATAGGGCACTGTCTCAAGGTGAAAGAAGCGACTATGGCTGGTGTATGGGACACGAACAAGATAAGTGTGGTAAACAAACGGCCACATAATGTTGATAAAAGCTGCCGCCGCTGTGACCTTCCACAAACATCCAAAGTAGCTACGAGCAAAATGGATCACCGATCTTGATGGGGTCGCACAGTATTGCCAAGGCTGACATACAACATGACTAATGCGTCGGAAGAAGAGTTCTTGGATAGGTCCCAAAATTTGTCGTTGGCACGAAGCACTTATGTGCCGCTGATTGAGAAAGATGCCAGGCGTAAGGCTTCGAAAGAAGAGTTTTCGGATAGATTCCACGTCCTTGAATTGTCGCGCCGTAGTGTAGAAACACTTAGGGAGCAGTGCCCCCCGTGCTAATGCAGGCGATCGACTATTGTGAGGCAAAATGCGGCGGAAGAGGCGTCGATGAGGTGAAGCCAAGACCTCCCCATGCCATGAGGTGGTGTAGTAGCGCCGAGGAAGCAATGTCAGCTGTGATAATGCAGTCGGTCGACTAATGTGCTTGATAATGTTGTGGAACAAACGTCCCTGGATCACCCCGTGACATGGGGTCGTGTAGTAACGCCGAAGAAGCTGCATCGTCTGCGGTAACACAGGCGGTCTATGGCCGGCGACCATGCTGTGTTGACATAGGAGTCCTCTGGTGGTGCCGAAGGCCACAGAGGACTGCTCTTGCTGTGGCTGCAGGAGGCGGAAAGCTACTGGCTTGTAGAGGAACGGAGGCAAGAGGGCGGACGGCGAGTTTCCCCTGCAGCTCATGTTCTTCGGTTTCAATTTCTACAGGGAAGAATTTGAGCAGCGGCTTTCGTCTATACAGGGGTTGGATTCGCCAGGATCTATATATATGAGCGGCGGTGTTGGGGGGGGGGGGGGGGGGGGGGGGGCGGAGGACGGGTGATTCAGGCGTTGAAGGGCGGGTGTTGATTTTCCTTTGAACGCCGGCTGGCAGGACTGGGGAGACGAACGCCGAACAATGGGGAGGGCGGAGGACGGGTGATTCAGGCGTTGAAGGGCGGGTGTTGATTTTCCTTTGAACGCCGGCTGGCAGGACTGGGGAGACGAACGCCGAACAATGGGGACGTGCAAGCGGCGGCCAGAGTCAGAGGGAAGGGAAGAGTTTTTTTTTTTTTTTTTTTTTGAGAAAAGAGCTGCTCTATTCATAACAATAGCTTACATAGACACCCTAAAAAAAGAAAGAAAATACAATAGTGAACACAACTGGGCAACTTCCATACCATCGCCAGACATCGCACAGAACATCGCCGTCGACCCAAGAGCACACCGAAGCTGAAGACGACGCCAAGCCCACTTGTTGCCCCGGGGATAACAAGACCCCCGCCTTCAAGGTTTTAAAGCTGCATGAACCACCCGACGCCGGGCGGGATCTCATATCGATGAACACATATCGGCAACGACAATAAGGGCCATCCGCAACAGCAGCACACACTGAGAACACGCCGCTATCCGAACGAGACCGGAGAGGAAGAAGAAGACCAACGTCTTTTGTGAGGGGCTCAAACCTGCAGCTCCACGAAACAACCAACAACGTACAAACCAAACAAACCAACCCAACCCCTGCACCACCACCGGCACAACGACGAGAGGGAAGGGGACAACAAACCCATGGCACGAACGCCGACGCCGCTTCGACGACCAGCCGGGGAAGACACAACAGAGCACCCCATATCCTTGCCAGCTCTGGATCCACGCATATCACCGGAGATGGAGAAGACACAGGGGCCACCTTATTCATCTCCGCCGCCACCACCGCTGAAGCAGCCGAAGCACCGGACGGAGAGCATATGAACAAAACCACATCGGACCAACTCCTGCAGTCCGAGAACCCACGAGGAGCAAAAGCTCCCCCCGATCCGTCGCAGCCACGAACGAATGAGGGAGCCCAGCCACCGCCAGAACTCGCGGGATCGAGAGATCCACGAGGAGCAAAATCTCCCCTCACACCGGCGCTACCACCGATGGATAAGGGAGCCAAACCACCGGACGATCCATAGATCAGCGCGCGAACCACGCCGTCCTCATGCCAGCACCACCAGCGCCGGCAAAGGGAGGGAAGAACGACGAACTTATTTTTCTGGAACGGCGACGAACACCCCACCAAATCGACGCCACCGGGACCTAATCCTACCCTATCTACACACTGGGAGCAGAGGAACGGGATCCCCACCTCCTCCCGCCGTCGGAGCGAGCGGAGGAGGCAGGGATCCGCGCCCTCGCCGGCGGGATCTGGGTATCGAGCTGACCGCTCCCTTTTCACCTCTCTCGGTACAGTAGAGAGGAGGGGAGGGGAAAGTACCCTAAGTTTAGTTTAGTGAGGGAAGGGGAGAGCTGTGGAACCGGCTCTAGGGCTGGACGCACGAGCGAGCTTTTTGGCTCGGCCCAAAACCCGCTCCAGCTCGGCCCGACTCAGCTCGGCCCGACATGAAAATAGGCCGAGCCGAGCTGCGAATTTCGGTCCGTTAAGCGACCGAGCCGAGCCTGTTTCCGCTCGGTCCAGCTCGGTGGCTCGTTTTGAAGCCCAGTAATTTTTTTTTTGAAATTTGCAGCCCAATATAAAAACCTAGCAGCCTACACGAGCAGCCCAAGCCCACTACGAAGCACCCTGACTACCTAGCGGCTCAAAAAACCCTAGCGAGTGCGTGCACGCGACGCCGGCCTCCTCGGCTCCTCTGTTCCCCAGTTCGACGCCGCTATAGGATTTGTTTCTCCGCCGCGCCACCGCTCTTGCCACCACCTGACCGTCGTCCTCCTCGCCGTGCACGACGCTGGACGACTCTCTCTCGGCACCGCCGGAGGACGCGCCGCGTAGGACGCCGCCTTTCGTTGCTCCCGTGGTTCCTCGCCAAGCGTGCCGCCGTCCCAAGTGTCCGCCGCCTGGAGCACAAGCATACTGCATCGGCGTCGGCGGCGCGCACGCATTCACACTGCACGCATTCCATGGACTGCACGCATTCCATGGACTGCACGCATGCACTGGCACTAATTGACGCAGGCAAGCACACACGCTGCACCGGCGTCCACAGATACAACAGGGCACACACGAGCCGCTCGGGCTAGACCGAGCCATAGGCAAGACGAGCCGAGCCTCCAAAAACAGGCTCGTTCAACCAGCGAGCCGAGCCGAGATCGACTCGCTCATGGCGAGCCAAAGGCAGGCTCGGACTGAACTCGGCTCAGCTCGGCTCGTGTCCAGCCCTAGTGGGGATGGGAGACGACGAGTGATACGTCTCCAACGTATCTATAATTTTTTATTGTTCCATGCTGTTATATTATCAATCTTGGATGTTTTTATATACATTTACAGCAATTATATATCATTTTTTGGGACTAACCTATTAACTTAGTGCCCAGTGCCAGTTGCTGTTTTCTGCCGTGTTTTTGTTTTACAGAAAATCAATACCAAACGAAGTCCAAATGACACGAAACTTTTTAGAGATTTTTTTCTGGACAAGATAAACACTAGAAGCTTCGGGAGGAGGCCAGAAGCCCCAGGGGGTGCCCACGAGGCACCAGGGCGCGCCTGGCAGGCACGCCCTGGTGCCTCGTGGGGCCCACAGAGCTCTGTTTGACCTAATTCCACCACTATAAATTTCAGAAAAATCAGAAACCCTCAGGGGAATCCACGAAATACTTTTTCTGTCGCCGTAAGTTTCTGTTCTTGAGAGATTCCATCTGGAGGCCTTCTCCGGTACCCCGCCGGAGGGGGAATCGATCACGGAGGGGCTCTACATCAACCTTGCTGCCCTTCCGATGATGCGTGAGTAGTTTACCACAGACCTTCGGGTCCATAGTTAGTAGCTAGATGGCTTCTTCTCTCTTTTTGATCTTCAATACAATGTTCTCCTCGATGTTCTTGGAGTTCTATCCGATGTAATCACTTTTTGCGGTGTGTTTGTTGGGATCCGATGAATTGTGAGTTTATGATCAGATTATCCATAAATATTATTTGAGTCTTCTCTGATCTCTTTTATGCATGATTATTATAGCTTCGTATTTCTTCTCCGATCTATTGATTTGGTTTGGCCAACTAGATTGATTTATCTTGCCATGGGAAGTGGTGCTTTGTAATGGGTTCGATCTTGCGGTGCTCAATCCCAGTGACAGAAAGGGACATGACACGTATGTATCGTTGCTATTAAGGGTAAAAAGATGGGGTTTATTCATGCGTGAGTTTATCTTGTCTACATCATGTCATCATTCTTAAAGCGTTACTCCGTTCTTTATGGACTTAATACACTAGATGCATGCTGGATAGCGGTCGATGTGTGGAGTAATAGTAGTAGATGCAAGCAGGAGTCGGTCTACTTGTCTCGGTCGTGATGCCTATATACATGATCATTGCCTTGGATATCGTCATGATTATTTGCTTTTCTATCAATTGCCCAACAGTAATTTGTCTACTCACCGTATGCTATTTTCTCGAGAGAAGGCTCTAGTGAAAACTATGGCCCCCGGGTCTATCTAAATCAAATTACTAAGACCCTAAAAATATTGCTGCACTTTTCTTTTATTTATTTTATTTTGTATTTTTGTTTCAATCTATCTATCTATCACATACAATTTAATCTTGCAATTAACCGCCGAGGGATTGACAACCCCTCGTTTGCGTTGGGTGCAAGGATTTGTTGTTTGTGTGCAGGTATTGCTAACGAGGTGTTGCGTGGTTCTCCTACTGGATTGATAACCTTGGTTTCATAACTGAGGGAAATACGTACCTCTGCTGTGCTGCATCATCCCTTCCTCTTCGGGGATAATACCAACGCAAGTTACAAGTAGCAGGAAGAATTTCTGGCGCTGTTGCCGGGGAGACATCATCAACATCTATCAAGTACCTACGCATAAAACTTACATCTCCTTGCATTTATTTTATTTGCCATTTGTCTCTCGTTTTCATCTCCCCCACTTCTAAAACGTTTTTACAAAAATACAAAAATATTTTCCCGTTTGCCTATTTGTGTGTTTTCTTGATTCGCTTGCTTGAAGATTGTTATCATGAGTGATTTTGGCATGGCGGAAACCGACGATGATAAAACTCCTAAAATGGGAAGTTCTACCAATCTTGATGCTAAAACTTTTGTGTTGGGACATGGTAATGTTATAGGAAAAAGTGTCATCCAAGAATTCTTTAATTGCATTGGGACCTTGGCTTTTGATGATGCACCTATACTTAAAGAAACTAAGAATTATGCCGATGCTATTTCCGCACTTGTTCTTAAACTTGAAAGAAGATTTATTCGCACCCATCCTACTTTGCAATGATTGTTTTATGAGTTACTGGTTATAAAAGATCCTAGAGCTAAGAAAATAGCTACCCTTTTTCTCATGAATGAATTTGATCATATAGTGTGAGAAGCTAGGGAGATCTTTGATTTCTATGGTATGAACCGTGAAAAACCGGTAATAGATGAGATCCTTTATAATAATGATTACTTGCTGAGATATTTGTTCCGCAATGACCACATCTTTGATGAGAATATTAAAAAGGAAGTTACTCCTTTGAATATAATCCAACAAGTTTTCAATAGCGTCAATAGACAATACTCTTGGATTGTAGCCGGTAATCAAGAGGGATTTAAAGATGGACAACTTGCTAATGCTAAAATTTCTATGGATGATATATTTCATATTACCTTTGAAAAACACCTTGATAGAAGTGCACCTTTCGATAAGAAGAAGAAAGATGACAATACTTGAAACTATGCATTATGCCTAGCTAGGGGCATAAAACAATAGCGCTTGTTGGGAGGCAACCCAATGAATAAAATATTTTTTTTTCTGTTATTGTGTGTTTTCACAATTATGCTACTGGTATGACTGTGTTTTTGTGTTTTTAATTAGTGTTTGTGCCAAGTAATACCTTTAGGATGATTTGGAAGATAATATAATTGATGCTGTTTGGAAAACAGAAAGCTTTGCGTCCAGCGCGCGAATTTTGTTTCTGTACTGGAGCGTCAGAAAAATCTGATTTTTTTTACATAGTATTGGTATATGAATTTCCCACGTTGTCCTAATTTTTCAGAATTTTTGGAGTTACAGAAGTATGGCTTTTAAATAGATTGCTACAGACTGTTCTGTTTTTGACAGATTCTGTTTTTGATGCACTACTTGCTTGTTTTGATGAATCTATGAATTGTATCGGGGGGTATAAGCCATGGTGAAGTTAGAGTACAGTAGTTATAATGCAAAAATAAAATATGAATGGGTTTGCAACAGTACTTAGAGTAGTGATTTATTTTGTTATGCTAACGGATCTCACGAAGGTTTTGTTGAGTTTTGTGTGATTGAAGTTTTCAGGTTTTGGGTGAGATCACGATGGATGAAGGAATAAGAAGTAGTAAGAGCCTAAGCTTGGGGATGCCCGAGGCACCCCAAGGTAATATTCAAGGAATACTCAAGCGCCTAAGCTTGGGGATGCCCCGGAAGGCATCCCCTCTTTCTTCTACCAACCATCGGTAATTTTACTTGGAACTATATTTTTATTCGTCACATGATATGTGTTTTGCTTGGAGCGTTTTGTATTATATGAGTCTTTGATTTGTTTGCTTTTTAGTTTGTCACAATCATCTTTGCTGAACACACCTATCTTGAGAGAGCCACACGTTTATCATCATTTGTTAGAATACTCTATGTGCTTCACTTAATTTTTTTGAGCTAGACAGTTGCTCTAGTGCTTCACTTAAATCTTTTTGAGCATGGTGGTGGCTATATTTTGAAGAAATAAACTCTCATGCTTCACTTATATTATTTTGAGAGTTGATTGAAATTTTGAAGAAATGAATTCTCATACTTCACTTATATTATTTTGAGAATTGATAAGATTGATATTTTGAAAAAATATTTGCACTCACATACTTCACTTAAATCTTTTTGAGAGTTGATGACAGTAACGGTAATTTGCACAAGATATGAATTTGGTCCCAAAGTGATGAATATTCAAGAGGGATATAATAAAAACTTTCATATAGATCATTGGATATGATAAGTGTGATTCCTTGCAATAGTTTTGCGATATGGAAATGATAATATGTGAGTCATGTTAGTGAGTAATTATGATTTAGTAAGAATATTAGTGTTAAGGTTTGTGATTCCTTATGCATGCACATCAAGTCAATAGTTATGCAAAGAAATTATATCCTACTTATGGTGCATTATTCGGTGTTATTTATGTTCAATGCATGTTTATGACCGTTTTCGTTTTTTGGTTGGTTGCTTCTCAATCTATTTGCTAGCCTTCATTTGTACTAAGCGAAAATATTGCTTGTGCATCCAAAATCCTTAAACCCAATTTGTGCCAAATGAGTCCACTATATCTACCTATATGCGGTATTTCAATGCCGTTCCAAGTAAATTTGCGTGTGCCAACTCTAATTTTCAAAATAATTTTTCCGCTTTGTGTGCCCGTACCGCTCATGAAGCGGCAGGGGGTGGCCATTATTTTCTATGCTAGGTATGTTATTCTCACGATGAGTATTTATTCACTTGTCATTGCACGAGAGAATGGTTGGTAATAGGGATGCCCAGTCCCACAATGAATCAAAAATTAATAACAACAAAATTCCTTGGAAAGTGTTGGTTTGGAGGGCACCCGTGGATACGGCTAGCCATGGATTGTGAAAGAATGGTGAAAAGGAAATAAACTTTACTTTCTGTTTGGGAACCGCCTATGATGTGTCTAGCATGGAAAATAATGAGAATTCTCAGTCGTTTTCGTTGACAGGAAAAACATGCCTCTCAAAATATTTTATCTCTTTAATTTCAGCCTTGAGCTCTGGCACATCTTACAAATCTCTGATTCCCTCTGCGAAGGGCATATCTATTTATTTTTATGCAATTTTTATTTTTACTTGAGTCTTCATCTTCTCTTATAAAGCACCAACTAGAGATCACTATTGTCATACTTGTGCATTGGATGTAGCTAATATTTGAGTGTGTTTCATGAATGGATCAATGATTGAGCATAATGGGCTAGGGATAACTTTATTTGGCGTTGATATTTTGAAAGACATGGTTGCTGTTGGGGAACGTTGCATGGAAAACAAACAAAATTCTACGCACATGCAAGATCTATCCATGGAGATGCATAGCTACGAGAGGGGGAGTGTGTCTACGTACCCTCGTAGACCGTAAGCGGAAGCGTTAGAACAACGCAGTTGATGTCGTCGAACAACTTCACGATCCAACCGACCGAGTACCGAACGTACGGCACCTCCGCGTTCAGCACACGTTCAGCTCGGTGACGTCCTCGACTTCTTGATCCAGCAAGACGGCGAGGTAGTGGATGAGTTCCGGCAGCACGACGGCATGGTGACGGTGATGGTGATGCTATCTCCGCAGGGCTTCTCCCAAGCACTGCGAAAATATGACCGAGGGACGAAACTGTGGAGGGGGGTGCCGCACACGGCTAAGACAATGTTGTGTCTCCTTTGGGGCGCCCCCCTCTCCTCTATTTATATATGTGTAGGGGCTTGGAGTAGAAGGAATAGTGCCATGTGAACAGTAACCGTGAATAGTACACACGTGGACTTGGACTCCAAAGTCCAATCCTATTCCTACTAGGACTCTCCCTTTTTCCTTCCCTAGCTGCGTGGGCTTTTGAGGACTTGGTGCGCCTGGCCCAATAAGGCTAGGGCACCTCCCCTTATCCCATGCCAGCCCTTGGGACGTGGTGGACCCAC
Source organism: Elymus sibiricus (assembly GCA_039707655.1). Taxonomy (NCBI): domain Eukaryota; kingdom Viridiplantae; phylum Streptophyta; class Magnoliopsida; order Poales; family Poaceae; genus Elymus; species Elymus sibiricus. The sequence continues at coordinate 70,573,341 of CM077676.1, forward strand.
TTGTGGATTTCCGGACCCCTCCGGAATCCTCCGGAACCTTCTGGAAGCTTCCCGGTACAATACCGAAAAAAACTGCACCTTTTTCCGGAACCCAAAATATGACTTCCCATATATAAATCTTTACCTCTCGACCATTCCGAGACTCCTCGTGACGTCCGGGATCTCATCCGGGACTCCGAACAATATTCGGTTACCAATTCACATAACTCATATAACACTATATCGTCAACGAACGTTAAGCGTGCGGACCCTACGGGTTCGGGAATGATGTAGACATGACTGAGACGCCTCTCCGGTCAATAACCAATAGCGGAACCTGGATGCTCATATTGGTTCCTACATATTCCACGAAGATCTTATCGGTCGAACCGCAATGACAACATACGTAATTCCCTTTGTCCGTCGGTATGTTACTTGCCCGAGATTCGATCGTCGGTATCTCCATACCTAGTTCAATCTCGACACCGGCAAGTCTCTTTACTCGTTCCGTAATACATCATCCCGTAACTAACTCCTTAGTTAGTTTGCTTGCAAGCTTCTTATGATGTGCATTACCGAGAGGGCCCAGAGATACCTCTCCGAAACACGGAGTGACAAATCCCAGTATCGATCCATGCCAACTCAACGGACACCTTCGGAGATACCTGTAGAGCATCTTTATGATCACCCAGTTACGTTGTGACGTTTGATAGCACACAAGGTATTCCTCCGGTATCCGGGAGTTGCATGATCTCATGGTCTGAGGAACATGTATTTGACATTCAAGAAAGCAGTAGCAATAAACAGAACGATCATATGCTAAGCTAACGGATGGGTCTTGTCCATCACATCATTCTCCTAATGATGTGATCCCGTTATCAAATGACAACTCATGTCTATGGTTAGGAAACCTTAACCATCTTTGATCAACGAGCTAGTCTAGTAGAGGCTCACTAGGGACACGGTATTTGTTTATGTATTCACACATGTATTTAAGTTTCCGGTCAATACAATTCTAGCATGAATAATAAACCTTTATCATGAACAAGGAAATATAAAATAATAACAACTTTATTATTGCCTCTAGGGCATATTTCCATCAGTCTCCCACTTGCACTAGAGTCAATAATCTATATTACATAGTAATGAATCTAACACCCATGGAGTCTTGGTGCTGATCATGTTTTGCTCGTGGAAGAGGCTTAGTCAACGGGTCTGCCACATTCAGATCCGTGTGTACTTTGCAAATTTCTATGTCTCCATCCTTGACATATTCACAAATGGAGTTGAAGCATCTCTTGATGTGTTTGGTCTTCTTGTGAGACCTGGGCTTCTTGGCTATAGCAATTGCTCCAGTGTTGTCACAAAAGATTGTCATTGGACCCGATGCACTAGGTATTACACCTAGATCGGATATGAACTCCTTCATCCAGACTCCTTCATGTGCTGCTTCCGAAGCAGCTATGTATTCCGCTTCACATGTAGATCCCGCAACGACGCTCTGCTTGGAACTGCACCAACTGATAGCTCCACCATTTAATATAAATACGTATCCGGTTTGTGACTTAGAGTCATCCGGATCAGTGTCGAAGCTTGCATCGACGTAACCCTTTACGACGAGCTCTTCGTCACCTCCATAAACGAGAAACATGTCCTTGGTCCTTTACAGGTACTTCAGGATATTCTTGACCGCTGTCCAGTGATCCACTCCTGGATTACTCTGGTACCTCCCTGCCAAACTTATGGCAAGGCACACATCAGGTCTGGTACACAGCATGGCATACATAATAGAACCTATGGCTGAGGCAAAGGGAATGACTTTCATTTTCTCTATATCTCCTGCCGTGGTCGGGCATTGAGTCTGACTCAACTTCACACCTTGCAAGACAGGCAAGAACCCTTTCTTTGACTGATCCATTTTGAACTTTCTTCAAAACTTTGTCAAGGTATGTGCTTTGTGAAAGTCCTATCAAGCGTCTTGATCTATCCCTATAGATCTTGATGCCCAATATATAAGCAGCTTCATCGAGGTCTTTCATTGAAAAATTCTTATTCAAGTATCCCTTTATGCCATCCAGAAATTCTATATCATTTCCAATCAACAATATGTCATCCACATATAATATTAGAAATGCTACAGAGCTCCCACTCACTTTCTTATAAATACAGGGTTCACCGTAAGTCTGTACAAAACCATATGCTTTGATCACCTCATCAAAGCATATATTCCAACTCCGAGATGCTTGCACCAGTCCATAGATGGATCGCTGGAGTTTGCACACTTTGTTAGCACCCTTAGGATCGACAAAACCTTCTGGTTGCATCATATACAACTCTTCTTTGAGAAAACCATTAAGGAATGCAGTTTTGACATCCATTTGCCAGATTTCATAATCATAAAATGCGGCAATTGCTAACATGATTCGGACAGACTTAAGCATCGCTACGGGTGATGTCGTGGTTTTGTCGCGACAGATGTCCAGGAAAAACGACTTAGAGATGAAGCCATCGCACTAACGTGGAAGCTTAGCGGGGCTGAATAGGAATGAGAAGACGCCGGGTTACCCAGGTTCAGCCCCTCACGGTGGAGGTAAAAGCCTACGTCCTGCTTGGTTATATTGCTGTAGATCTCGATTACAAGGATGCGAATTCGCTAACCTAGCTCTCGAGGGGATTGCAACTTAATCTTTCTGTATAGGTGTTCCCCTTTATATACACAGGTGGAACCCTAGATTACATGAGAGTCCGAGTCGTTCTTTGACCCGCCTCTTTATTCCTTCCTACTTGTTCTTCAAGACAGCTCTCCTTGCCATCTGATTCATCGTGAGCCGGCTCATTATGTAAGCCGACCTACTCTTACCGGCCTTGCTAAGCCGGCCCATATAGAGACTTCAGCCCCGCAGTGAGTTGGCCCATTAAGCTCGCCTTATGGCCGGGTCAACACTCTGCCGGGTCTCCTTGCTGGTGAATATCCCCAACAGGTGAGAAAGTCTCATCGTAGTCAACCCCTTGAACTTGTCGAAAACCTTTCACGACAAGTCGAGCTTTGTAGACAGTGATATTACCATCAGCATCCGTCTTCCTCTTAAAAATCCATTTATTCTCAATGCCTTGCCAATCATCGGGCAAGTCCACTAAAGTCCACACTTTGTTCTCATACATGGATCCTATCTCAGATTTCATGGCCTCAAGCCATTTGTCGAAATCCGGGCTTATCATAGCTTCTTCATAGTTCGTAGGTTCGCCGTTGTCTAACAACATAACTTCCAAAACAGGATTACCATACCACTCTGGTGCGGAACGTACTCTGGTCGACCTACGAAGTTCAGTAGTAACTTGATCTGAAGTTTCATGATCTTTATCATTATCTTCCTCTCTTATTGGTGTAGGCATCACGGGAACGGTTTTCTCTGATGAGCTACTTTCCAATTCGAGAGAAGGTACAATTACCTCATTAAGTTCTACTTTCCTCCCACTCACTTCTTTCGAGAGAAACTCCTTCTCTAGAAAGGACCCATTCTTGGCAACAAGGACCTTGCCTTCGGATCTGTGGTAGAAGGTGTACCCAATTGTTTCTTTAGGGTATCCTATGAAGATGCACTTCTCCGCTTTGGGTTCGAGCTTATCAGGTTGAAGCTTTTTCACATAAGCATCGCATCCCCAAACTTTAAGAAACGACAGCTTAGGTTTCTTGCCAAACCATAGTTCATACGGTGTCGTCTCAACGGATTTAGACGGTGCCTCTATTTAACGTGAATGCAGCTGTCTCTAATGCATAACCCCAAAACGATAGTGGCAAATCGGTAAGAGACATCATAGAACGCACCATATCCAATAAAGTACGGTTACGACGTTCGGACACACCATTACGCTGTGGTGTTCCAGGTGGCGTGAGTTGTGAAACAATTCCACATTTTCTTAAATGAAGGCCAAACTCGTAACTCAAATATTCGCCTCCGCAATCAGATCGTAGAAACTTTATTTTCTTGTTACGATGATTCTCTACTTCACTCTGAAATTCTTTGAACTTTTCAAATGTTTCAGACTTGTGTTTCATCAAGTAGATATACCCATATCTACTCAAATCATCTGTGAAGGTTAGAAAATAACGATACCCGCCGCGTGCTTCAACATTCATCGGACCGCATACATCGGTACTTGACTGAGTCGGCGTCGGGGCCCCAGTATGAATCGTCGATGTAGAACTTCCCGCGGCGGCTCTTGGTCATCATGCCAACCGCATACTTCCCGAACCCTGGAAGGGATCCCGCTAAGAACTCAACTCCACCGTGCGTGAGCCCCATGGTGGGCGCCAACTGTCGTGGTTTTGTCGCGACAGATGTACAGGAAAAAGGACTTAGAGATGGAGCCATCGCACTAACGTGGAAGCTTAGCGGGGTTGAATAGGAATGAGAAGACGCCGGGTTACCCAGGTTCAGCCCCTCACGGTGGAGGTAAAAGCCTACGTCCTGCTTGGTTATATTGCTGTAGATCTCGATTACAAGGATGCGAATTCGCTAACCTAGCTCTCGAGGGGATTGCAACTTAATCTTTCTGTATAGGTGTTCCCCTTTATATACACAGGTGGAACCCTAGATTACATGAGAGTCCGAGTCGTTCTTTGACCCGCCTCTTTATTCCTTCCTACTTGTTCTTCAAGACAGCTCTCCTTGCCATCTGATTCGTCGTGAGCCGGCTCATTATGTAAGCCGGCCTACTCTTACCGGCCTTGCTAAGCCGGCCCATATAGAGACTTCAGCCCCGCAGTGAGTTGGCCCATTAAGCTCGCCTTATGGCCGGGTCAACACTCTGCCGGGTCTCCTTGCTGGTGAATATCCCCAACATTAGCCCTCAGTTTGACTTGAATTTATTCACGTTAAACTCCATCCTGAAAAAATAAATCATTAGTAACATACTTCCAAGCGCCCCCAAGCCCCCCCCCTGTCTTTTTTAAGTCGCCATCTCGGACCGGCTCAAGTTGCCGGGTTAAGCGATCATCGAGTTCACCCCCTCAGATTCAAACTTAGCATGTTCAATTCTTGTTCCTCATGACGTCACGATCCACTTCCGCGAAATCCGGAATGATATCATTTTAAATCCTTGAGTGGGTACGTCCTGTCTTGTCAGGCACGAGAATCGAGGCGCCACGCCACCGAAAATTACTGCACCGCTTGGGGTTTCGCCCTTGCCGTTTTAACCTTTACCGCACCCATAAATACGCCAGCTCATCCCCATTTTCACTTTTTACTTCTCATCTTGTTCTTCCTCGCGCCTACTCGTCAGACTCGAAGCGCCGCCGCCCTAGAGCTCTCCGACGACCTCGACCGCGCCTTCTCCGACACCCATCATCACCGGAGCTCAACGGGACACCGCCACCGCATTCGCCGCAATCTGGTACACTCCAACCCTTGCTCCTCTGGATCTATGACACCCATTCTCTGCAGTTCATCAGTGTTCTTCGTGTTCTTCGATGTTCTTCTTCCTTTAGTAGATTAGAAAAAGTGAAATGGACCGCATAAGCATTTGTTTATCGCGGTAGCACCATTTTTCGCATCTAGATCGTCCGAACCAACCTCCATAAACCCGCATTGAACACAGGCCTCTGGTTCTATTTCCACCTAGGTTTTGAACTTTCTTTCCGAGATATTTTCAGATCCGTAATAATAATCGCTCCGTTAGATTCCTGTTTGTCACTAGTTCAACACCTAGAGAAATCCAAACCTCCACTGTCGTCAATACCGGCTTATGATTGCCGGAGACGGCGCGCCTGAATCCGGGTTATGAACTTAGATATCCTGACCTGCATCATTCGGCCGGGTCTTACATTCTGACGGCTTGTCCCTTTTAAACTAACACACCGGCTTGTCATTTTTGTCCTTGCAGCTAAACTTTTAAGTCGCCATGGCCCCCCAAGACCGACAAATCCTGCAACTGGTTCAGATCACAAGTGTCAACTCTGATGCTGAATGAGCTCGCACTACTAGAAAAAAGGCTATTAGTGGCGCACCACATATTGCTATTAATGGCGCACTATGGGTGCGCCACTATTAACACGCCATTAGTAATTGTTAGTAATGGCGCACCTTTGATGCGCCATTGGTAATCCAAATACCAGTGGCGCACCACATGGTGCGCCACTACTAACCCTTAGGTGCTCCACTGGTATTCCCTCCAGGTGCGCCACTAATAGCCTTATAGGTGCGCCACTAGTAATAAAGGAAGGTGCGCCACTAATAAGGGTTGAAATGCGCCACTAGTAATGTATTTGGAAAACAAAAAAAAAAATCCAAATTTACAGAAAACAACCTATAAGGAAAAATAATTTAAAAACAAAAAATGAAATAGAATCATAATTTTTATTATAGTAAGAATATTACAATGTCTTTACAAGTATCCAATAAAAGGAAAATTGCAAGGAAATAAAAGAAAATCCTAAAACTAATCTTCTAGTAACCTTTTCTTCTTTTTCTTCACTTTATCCCTGCAAAATGTAACAAAATAAACAGAAAGACAAACAAACTATTTATAACATGTCAATACTGTCAATTTTTATGCAGAACTAGATATGAGCATATATTTCCAGAATTACATGGTGTGAATATTGTATGAGTAAGATTATAATGGAAATGAATTTTGATAGGAGCCCACTTTCGACGAGTATTTATCTGACAGAGCTAAATAATCAGGGCATTTACCTTTTGATAATATTATTATACTATACTACCAGTATACTACTCCACTTGGATTTTTTAGATGAGCAGATCTGAGATAGACATCTGTTCAAGTGGCTATAGGTAGGCTTGAAGAATTCTCATCGGTTCAAGTGGCTACAGGTAGTCGCACAGCTGGAATATAGACTACTAGTACTATTTGAAAAGAAAACAAGAGCAAATCTGAACGTACTAGTCAGATCCGATCACATTGAGCTAGAAAGAAAATTCATCAGGAAACAGATGGCCGGCGACTTACTTCCAGACGTTGAGGATCTCGTTGTGCCCGGCGAAGACGCTGCGGAGCGCGTCGCGGACGGACTGCTCACAGCGATAGCTGTCGCAAATGAACTCGTTGTCCTGCAGGTAGTCCAGCAGCCAGGAATTAAAGATAAGAGGGCTAGAACTGAAAGAACTAACATCTTAGAAAGCAACAGGAGATAATTCATATATGCAAAATACATATGAAGTGGTCTTCACCAAATTTGTTGAAACATGAACGAAATGTTTTAGCAGTACCAATGATACATGTCAAATTAATTGTTCCTGTCATCTCTACTACTATTAAACAAGCAAACATATTCATCGCTAAGTGCACCCAGCCTAAGCTACACATAACAGCACGGATCAATTACAGCCTCACGATTAGAATCACTTAATTTGATTTAACCGTTAAGATTACACTAACCCTCAGCCAAAACTGCGTTTAGCATTTTTCCAGGGTGAACGAAAACTCTGCCGTCCCACGTCCACTATCGCTACAACCACGCGAGGCACAAAAATAGGAAACTGATCCAATCAGATTCCCTTAATTTGTGTGCTGCGTTGCTGCTCACAACAATTACCCCGCGACCCATGCCGCACGAGACGCAATCTACTATTCTTCTCCAACATGGACGAGCGCCTTCCCACCTAAAGCAAACCACAACAAGATCGTAGGCGGCGAGGGCGGGCCCAGTGGCACCGGATGTCGCTGCCGGCGATGCTCCTCGGCGAGACGATGCTGGAGATCGGTTAGGCCAGTCAGTTCGCCCGGGAAATCATGGCGCGAAGGCCGATCCGCCCAAGATCCCGAAGCCCATCGCGAGGACCAGGAAGGCCACCGCGGAGCAGATGCCGTTTCGGGCCCATCGCGCCAAGGAGAAGCAAAGCCAGCGGGGCACGGCGGGAGCCGAGGCCGGCACGCCGCCGTCGCGTGGGCGCGTCCGGTCCCGTATACAGTTCAAGCCCACCTACCCCCGCTGGCCGCCCGTCGGTGTCGGCGGCGAATAGGCTGTCCCCCAAGAACCGGCCGTGGCCCGTGGGCCAAGAAGACGGTGATGTTCCCAAACCCCACATTCGTCGCTCCTACCTCCTCCACCGCGTACGCCTGGCCGTCAGCGAGACGGCGACAAAGAAACAGAAGCGGTCCTACAAGATTCGGTACCTTGTCATGGCCACGCAGACGCCGCACAAGTTCCTGGGTTAGTGATCTATGGATCTGTTACATTTCTTTGGATCTTATGTTCTTATTTATCTTTCAAGGATACCAGCAGCTGGTTTCGTTGGAGCTAATGGCCTAATGCACATCTGAAGAATATCAACGAAGAGGGAAGACCAACTACTTCAGTTAGAGTTTACTTTTCTCATGGTGCTCCCCGTTGACTAATGGTTTGGTTGTTTAGCTAGCTCGTACATAGATGTATTCCCTTGTTATCAGATGAGATGCAGTTTGTTACCACATCCAAGAATTGGCGTTCCTCCGCATGAGGAAACAATGCCCTGCATGTTCAAATCAGTTATCTTGTCATTCCCCAAGTTTCTTACTTTCTTTTGACCTTGGAAGATCTGATGTGTGCCGACCAAGCTTTCTCATGTTGAAGCACATAATTCCATATCCATGTTTTGAAGAGCTGGAGGTAGTTCTGGGTGGAGATCTGATGTGTGTTGACGTAGCTCACTGATGTATCGGGGCTTCTTTGTTATTTGCCGGTACCTGACAAACGGTATGAGCTTTCATCGTGGATTGGAGACATTATTAGCTACCTCCAAGTCAATTCTTTTATTTTGATTTTGACTTTTTTGTTGGTTGTTGACGTATACCTCTGCTCTGCTCAGTGGGTGCAGGATCGGTGCGACGTGGTTGCGAGCTTGTCCCATAATAACGCACGTCTCCCTAAAGGTTCGTGACCTCTTTATCTTTTTTCCATAGCTATCTTTCGACCTTTTTTTGTGTCGAATTATCTGGTAATCATTAAAAATTTCATTATGCGTCATGTTCTATTTCATGATTGGTTGATTAGCTCCAATGATATTTTGAAATAATCTTGATTTAACCATGTTGATCAGAAATTGGTACAACTCTTTACACCTTTCCTTGCTCACTGTGGTGAATTAAACATCAAGTCGATAATAAGATATGCTTACATATAGACGTCACTCAATTGATACGACTGCAAGAGCGCGGAACAAGCAGCAGGTCAGAGCTTCGACGACAAGCTGAGGGTTAACAGTTGAGTGGTATTTTTGTTAGATGTATTTCTTTCAATTTTGATCTGAATAGCCATGAATTAATATATAGCTGCAGATGGTATTATTAAACAAGCAAACATATTCATCGCTAAGTGCACTTTATGTGCTTATTCCCAGTTGACTATGCCCAATTCATTTAATAGAATTTTTGGATTCAGTGTTCAGAAATATTTCATATGCAGAAGAACTGAGGCACATGTGTGGTCATTGGGCGACTGATGTGCCAAGTTGTGAATCTTCAGGTATTTAGATAGGTTGATATGAGGATTTGCTTTCAAATGCATCAAGTAAGGAGCTGCCCGATTTGATTAGTACTTGCGTCCATTGCAAGACATTAGTTTGTCTCCTTCAGAGATATGTGTTTTATACTCTTCTGATGTAACTTTACACAACGGTTGTTCATGTCAAATGACATGGAGAAGCTTCCATCATATTAGAATAGTTGTGTTCTGTGTACAGTTCATTTCAGTTCGTTTTTACATATCCTGTTTGAAGCACCGAGACAATTACATATGTTATGTTTCGTAAATTGATGTTAACTATGTAAGTGAGAATAGAACACTCTATTCTCTTGTTATTATGCTTTCGTCACACATACACTGCATTGTTATATGGTAGTATATGAATGTCATGAGGAACCAACATCTCAGTTAAACGGCTCTCTGATGTGCACTGAAGAAGTCTTTTCAGACAAGGTCGATAATTCTTATTAGTATTTTGACATAGGCGATGCAATCCGTCGGTTGATGCCAAGTGTTCCCCTTGTGCATCGCATGCCTTGCATGGGTTAAACTATGGAAGGACCGGTGTAAGAGGTTTTGCTTCAACAAGTGTGATAGTTACAATAATAACCCTACCTATGAGGCTACGAGCACCACGAGGAAAACCTCGGATATTTGGAAGAGGCTGGTGATAATATAAAAAAGTTCTAACTTGGCACACGAGTGGTAATACGAAGATGGTCTATTTTGACACATGAGAACGAGACTTTGACCATGGAGTGATTACGTGCATTGCACGTGCAATCTTACTAGTGACAATGTAAAAGTAGTACTTGCATGCCAATGAAGACTTGCTAGTGTCAGATTCTATGAGGTTCAGGACATGTGTAATTGTGCCAAGTTCACTTGTAATGGTATTCTAGAGTGTAAGCTCTTCTATTTCTAAACTTAGAAATCTTGTATGTTTCCTGCACTCTTCCCATCTGCTCCATGAGCTGGTTGCAGCCTAAGATATGAATTCATCTATGAGCCTTCATGTGAGTGATTTTTGCCCATTACCACCCATATGCCCTTTGTGATGCCATTATTCATGATCTGAACTTTATCCTCCACAAAATAAAATAACAGTTGATCCATGCGAATGATACTTAATTTTGAAGCTACTGTTAATTTATAAACTGAATATAAAGTGAGTTTATAAATTCAGAAACAGAAAATTCAGTTAGGCTACTGTTAACTGAATTTTGGAGTGTATACTTAACAAAGGCTTCATTTGAATGTACAGTCAAATTAAAAAAAATGTGTTCATGGGGCAGCAGCACTAAGAACTGAAAGAAAAAGGTGCAGCAAAAAGCTACTGAAAAACAATATCAGAAGTAGTGCAGACGCTGTTGAGGCGCTGACTGAACCATTGATAGTACTACCACTCTTCTTTTTTGCGTCCATTAGCGTGACAGTGAGGTTACAACCTTTAATTAACAGTGCAGTATGTGTATAAACTATAAAAAATAACTACACTGCCTGGTTTTCATCCAAATAAGAAAACAGAGCACAGACGATTTTTTTCACATATTCACATCATTGATACATGATGACATTTGATCGAGTGATGCAGTGGTGGAAGAATAGAGTAATTGTTGTCCATCAGCTCATAAATGATTAATTATTACCAGCTTGAGGATAGGGGTGGCACACTTTTCTCTTAAAGCGAAAGCATCAGAGTAGGTTATTACCTGCTTGAAATACGCCCCAAATCCATACCTGAGATAACAAAAATACATGAGAAAAGCATTCTGGATCTCTCGGATTTGCACAACATACAGGATGTGCGACATCTGAACTTACGACAGGAGGGAGCCACCTATCAATCTTGGGGCTTCCTCGCTCGCCATGGCCGGGCACCATCATCCTCTGCTGCTTCACCATCATCCTCTCCTCCAACGATGACCTGCGCAGGACTCGTACAGAGATATTTTTTAACGCATCATACACAGATATAAATCATCTGAATCAAAAGCAAGCTGCATCTAGTTCATCAAATGTTAGATGTACAAAATTTGATCGTACACTGCAATGCAAACCATTCAACCACGAAGTAGCTAGAGCTAGTGATTTCAATTCTCTACCATGATGCATGCATGTATGCGTGCAACAAACCGCCAGACTAATTAAGCATTGAGGTAGGCTACATAATCCAATCCGGCTAGCTCGTAATCATATCCATACTAGGTAGCCGCTACGTAGTTAAGTCTGGACAGAGAGTCAGAGACTGGGATGAACACGTACATGGGAAGGAGCAGGAGACGCAGGGCCTTATCTGCCCAACCTCCGACCAGATCGGTGGTGTTTAAGGCCGCCTTAGAGCTCCAGCGGTACCTCCCCTGCAGGCAAACAGAGCAATAGGCAAAAATCAGCTGTGCAGATCGATTCAGAAGCAGGATTAATGCGGGAGAGGCGCAGTACCTTCCGGGATGAGCGCCATGGATGCAGAGGAGGAGGAGGACGGCCGCGCGTCCCCCGTTGCCGAACTTGGTGCAGAACAACGCGGAGGCTGCTTCCTCTCCCGGCGCGTGGACGTGGAGAAGAAACCACCCTCCACCGGCGCCATCGCCTGCGGCACCTTGGCCTTGCCGCCGGATCCGCCGCCGTTCATCGATCATGGGCCAGCTCAACGACGACGAGGATCTGGAAGCCCGGCTATGGCCGTGGCGGCTGGATCTGGGGCCTTGGGGTGGCGGGGAGCTCCTCCTCCTGCAGCTCAGCGGCCTCCACACCCCGGAGCAACGCCCTCGCCGGAGGACGTGGTCACCAGCTCTCCTCTGGATCCGGTGAGGAGGGTTGGGGAAGGAGCTCACCACGGCTCCATGCCCTGGATCTGGTGTGAGGGAGGGGGAAGGGGGCTCGCCGTGGTCGGGAGGGAGAGGAAGAGGCGGGCGGCCGGGGCTTCCCGATCTAGATCGAAGTCGAGGGAGGTGGGTGGGTGTGTCAGGAGGAAGGGGAGGGGAGAGAACGTGACGAGAGGGAGGGGATAAGGGGTGATAGCAATGGCGCACTGGTAGGGGGTGCGCCATACGTATAGATAGCAATGGCGCACCTCTTACTGGTGCGCCATTACTAGTTAAAACTAGTAATGGCGCACTTTCCCCTGGTGCGCCACTGCTAAGTCTGGGGAGGGGTGTGGGGCCAGGACAAACTTAGTAGTGGCGCACCGTGGGTGTGGTGCGCCATTACTAGTTAAAACTAGTAATGGCGCACTTTCCCCTGGTGCGCCACTGCTAAGTCTGGGGAGGGGTGTGGGGCCAGGACAAAACTAGTAATGGCGCACCACACACCAGGTGCGCCATTAGTAATATGGCCATTAATGGCGCACCCATATCTGGTGCGCCACTGCACATACATGGTGCGCCATTAATGTCCATATTAGCTATAGCCATTTTTGTAGTAGTGTCGTAGGGAAAGACCTTTTGCCGGCTCAAACCGCAATCGACTGGCGGGCACCTGAGGAAGAAAGCACCCCTTAGCCCCAACAAGGTGAATTGGTAATCTTCGCAGAACATCTGCACAAGGGGTTTCGACCGCCCGGGTCAAAAAATTTCCGTGATGTTCTCCATTCCTTCGACCTCCGACCGCAAAATCTTGGACCAAACTCAATTACCAACCTCTGCCAATTTCAAGTTTTCTGCGAAGTGTATCTTCAAATGGCACCAACTGTCCCGCTCTTTCGTGAATTCTTCTATATCAATCATCAGACCGAGTTCACCGATGGCCCCAGCATAGAACTTGGCGGCGTCTCAATTCAAAGGCGAAGAAACACTCCCTTTCCTGAGGCCAAGCTGGCGAGTCACCCCAAGGGCTGGAACAAGACTTGGTTTTACTGCAAGAGCACCGCCCCTCAAGGTGAAAATCCCCTGCCGGGTTACAGACCGGACCGGCTTAATGCTACAGTGGCCTTTCCGGGTTGGCCATCCACAGAAGAACGCAAGCAATTCACCCCTGTTTACGCCAAGCTAAGGGCCTTGGTTGCCAACGGCCTTACTGGGATTGATCTGACCCGGTGCTGGGTAAGCTGGCGAATCCAGCCTCTTAGCCACAGAGGCGACCTGATGTGCAATTACACTGGTGAACCGGCCAACGCTCAACGGTTCAGCCAAGTCAATCTATCAGCAAGTGATATCAACAAAACCATTAAGAGGCTACTAGGAGAGCCTCAGGAGAAATGCAACAAAACCGGGCTGACCCCCTTTTGCTTAACCAACCCGGTGCCTTCAGTAAGTGTTTGCACCCCCTTTTTTGTTTACTCTGTTCTTAAGTCACCATCCTCATCTGTCAACTCGTCTTAATACAGGCAAACGACAAATTTTGGAAGAAGAAGAAGCCCCCACAACCCGTCCCCGCTCCAGCGGAACAGCAGGATGAGCCGGCCGGTACTGATAAGCCGGCTGCAGAGGACGAGGATGAGGTAGAACTTGAATCACTTGGCCGTCTTTTCATTCAACTTGCTGATGCCTCTTCTCTTAGGATGAAACTGAAATTAGCCATACCGACGAGCCGGAGGTAACCTTAATCTCTTCTGATTCTGACTCACTAACACCTATTCGGAAGAAAACCCGGGCTGTGATTCGCAAGGTTCGAAGGAAGCCCCGGGTTGCCGTCCGTAAGGTGCCCTTTTCCAACCAAGATGCTCATTTGGATCCCAAATTTATTTTGAAGAAAACTCGTCGAGCCGGGAACTCCAAAAGGAAAACCCGGAGCAGTGAAGGCAAACTAAGTAGCGGGCTTCCATATGAGCCGCCATCCCGCAAAGCTCGAGCTGAGGTGCCTCTTAGCCCAACTTATTCTTTTCCTCTAGCTGGCCTTTATAAAGAACCCTTACCCTTTAACGACTCGACCTATCAGACGTCGCATTCCTCAGGCGAGTCAAGCGCCACACAGGTGCCGGCTTTCAATATCAACCCTGGGTAAGCAGACGTTCCTGTAATGAATATTGACCTCTTATCTTTCATCCCTGTGAATAAGTAACTCCCCCATCCCTTGTACAGTGCCAAAGCCTTTAAGAAGAAAGCAGCTGCCGAGTCATCTGACCCGGCCATTCAGACAGGCCCTCAAGTAGAGGAAACCACTTTGGCAGCCCAGGACGAGCCGGCCGTGCAAAACAGCCCGCCGCCGTTGAACATGACAAGTCCAGCTCACGCCTCCCCACCAGATCAAGAGAAGGAGAATATAGTTGAAGATCAACCCGTTCCGCAGCCCGATGTGCCGGCTCAAGAAGAAGCGTCGGCTCACGAAGAAGTAGTGGTGACGAGTGTACGGCAAACTGCTGCGCCAGAACCCTCCACCGCCCTTACCAAAGTCCCGACCAAACCTGAACCGGCATCGAAGGACAAAGAGAAGACGGCTCTTGAGCTTCCTAAGTTTGAAGACCAAGACGCCAGTACCCTCCATTGAGGTGTATTAACCCGGCTAGTTGAAAGCCGGGACACAGAAATCGCCATGGTCACTGCCTTGAAGCGGAAATATGAGGTAAGCTGCACCCTTCTTCTTGTACCATATATATATGTAGCCCCCAAGGGCCGGGTCATTATGCAATAACGATCCGGAACTTTCAATTGAAACTTGTACGTAGAACCGTCCACTGGTGCCCTCAAGGGCCGGCTCGTCATTAACGACGGGCGGGTCTCCATAATTTAACAGAATAGATCCATGGATGCATGAGCCCCCAAGGGCCGGGTTAATATGAAATAATGACCCGGAACTTCCAAAGTATGATAATTTGTAAGCTCAACTTCAATCGGTAACCCCCAAAGGCCGCCTCAGCATTCATGATGGGCGGGTCTGCATAACTAAGCAGAAAAATCAACTCATGCATTAGCCCCCAAGTGCCATGTAGATTGCCCGCAACTGCATGGGACTTCCTTGCTTATTGTGAAGCTCGATAATATGTAGCCCCCATGAGCCGGGCTGTCCTTCAGGGCGGTCCGGGTCATATGCATGTCATGTATAACAGTCTGCTCTGCAGGAGATGCTGGACCAAGTAGAAACCCAGGCCGCCAGCTTTCGAAAGGAGGCCAGAAAGGAGAAGAAATTGCGCCAAGAATATGAGGAAGCCGCCGCGGAGGCGAAGAAAGCTTTGGCGATTGTACAGGCCACCTTGCAAGAGACTGAGGCTGCAAGAGCCGCCCAAGCCACGAGAGCCGAAGAAGCGGAGGCCAAGCTTGAGCCGGCAACCCAAGAACTGACAACTCTGAAAGGTCAAATTACCGCCATGTGTCGAGCCATATTTGGTAAGCAAAACTGAGCATAATTCATTGGACCGGCTTATCATCCTTAGCCGGCTTAACTGATCGTGCAGACTTGTGCTTTGCAGGCCGAAAAAATCAAACTCTTGTGCAGCTACCAGTGGTGAAACTGAAGGCGGTCTACACTTTGGTAGAACAACTGTATATAGGCAGCTGCCGTTGCATAATGGCCGCCAAAAATACCAAGGCACCGCCTCAGCTGATTGCGGATACAATAAAAGAGCTGTCAATCGTGCCCAGGTGGTTCGACGACTGGAAAAGAGCGTGTTGCCGCACGGGAGCTCTGACCGCGCTTGCGCGGGCTAAAGCATACGTGCCGGAGCTTGACCCGGCTCAGGTGGCAGGCGGATACCCAGAGTTCAATATCGATGACACGCCATTCTCCAAGAAGGACTTCCAACGCTGCCTCAAGGAAACCCGGGTTGCGGCCACCGCCATTGCAGAAGAAGCTGACTTGAGCAGATATCAGGTGCCTTATTCAAAGAACAATGAACGGATCGAGGCCCCAAATCATCAGCCGGTGGCTCTAACCCGTACACGTAAGCAATCCTTTGCTCCTGACGTCGATCCGTCCTCCCTGATATCCGAAGACGCCCTATTTGAAGCATTGCGCTCAATTCAGTGGTCGACCGGCGACTAAAGCCAAGAAGAGGAGGATGACGACGGCCACGAAGATCCGGCTCATGGTGATCCATCAGGCACTGGCGCCAGCTCTGACCCGGCGGCGTAAACGCCGACTTATCGTAGCAGGCCGATCCTTGAGAGAAATTTTTTGCCAAGGCCGCAGCTGATGGGCGGCTTGTAATAGGGTAGCATAAACTTCTGATATCAGTGTAAATACTTTGCATTTCTGTGAATCCTCCTTTTGGCCTTGAGAGCCGGCCTGCAATGGAATGAATCTGCCGAAACAATATAACCATATGTGATGGTCAGTGATAATGCCACTTTTGGCCTTGAGAGCCGGCCTGCAATTTAACCAGCTTTGTTACTGTTTTCAACAAGTCAAGTAGCTCAAATAGACCTAAGTGAATGACACGCATGGATGTATGTATGTATGCAGAGATGATATGCCTGAATGTAAGTATGTGTGCAAGAATGTATGTATGCGAAAAAATTGCAAGTCGGACTATGCTTGAAACGGCCGGCTTAGAAAGCCCAAACCGAAAGACGCTTTCATGAAGCTGGCACTTGGCCTGCTGGTTTGTCCTCGCTTTCTGAAAGCCGGCTCTCCACAACCAATCGAATGTTTTAACTCGGATGAGTTCAGGGTCACATACGTGATTGACTCATCAGACGTACGCCGGGTCGTTTGTATAGGGAGTAGCATCTTGCTAACAGGCAGGTTTAACCAACGTTGTGGCTCATCAGTATATGATGGGCCGGGTCTTCAACTTGGACCTTCTGATCTATTTAAACAACTGACTGTTGTATCCCCCAAGTGCCAGGTCGTTTGCTTGCAGCGACCTGGGACTTACATGTACTCCTTTGAAAAGAACATCATATGATGTAGCCCCCAAGCTTCGGGTCACTATTAAGGCTTGTGTATTTGGAATTTTTGACAGGAGCAATCGGTGCCCCCAAGGGCCGGCTTATCATTATGTGATGGGCCGGGTCTTCAATGAGACTAGTAAAAATGACCATGCATTAGCCCCCAAGTGCCGTGGTGTATGCTTGCAACGACATGGGACTTTCATTCTTGAAGTAATCTTGATTTGAATAATGTAGCCCCCAAGTGCCGGGTCGTGTGCCTGCGGCGACTCGGGACTATTCCTTCCATTGTAGAATAAAATCATATCCATTCTGTGAACTGATGATGCCTTTGCGATGAAAGAAATCCTTGGCCGGGGTTGCAGTGCAAACCGGCAAATATGTGTGAAAAAATCCATAAGTGCTGTAGTCTTCTTACAAAGCACATGTTGAATAACCAAAAACCCGGTCAATTAAATGACCAGGTATTATATGTGACCCGGTTGGATATATAACCCGGTATTTTAGAAGAGTTGATATCTCAATCATTGAATACTGGTTATGATAAACCATGATGAAGATCCAGCCATTTTGGCTATCAAATATTCGTTTGTTCCTGTGGAGGCACAATGTAACCCGGTTTGAAGGCCGGCTCCTGCAACATAAACAAATATAGATATGCATAAATGATGCATTGTATGATGATGCAATGTATGATGACACAATGTATGATAATGCATGTGTATGATAACAGAGTATAAAAACGCCGGCTTGCAAGGCATGGCATAAGACCGGCTTTCAAGGCTCGAGTCTTGCTTTCGCTTCCTGTGGAAGCAGGCTTTTTGGCCTCTTTTGGTTTGTCCTATCTCTCTGAAAGCCGGCTCTCACGCAACCAATCGAGCGTTTTAACTCTGATGAATTCAGGGTCACCTTTGTGATTGACTCATCAGGCGTACGCCGGGTCGCTTTTTAGGGAGTAGCATCTTGCTAACAGGCAGGTTTAACCAAGTATAGTTTGGCATTTCGCCGGGTTAAAAGGGTTTTGTAAGCTAAACTCGATGAGTTGAAAGCCCCCAAGTAACCATATGATCATGGAAAAGCTCAGCATAGGATATACAGGAGACAATGCTACTACTGCAAAACATCTGGGGTCCAGATAAGCCGGCATTCCTTTGATCATTATTGAGCAGGCCGGGTCATCTTTGAGACCAGGTCCTGTAGGTTGGCGCGGACGGGCGAGTCGACCGCGGGCGCGGACGGGCGAGTCGACCGCGGGCGCGGACGGATGAGTCGGCCGCGGCGTGAGCAGATGAGTCGGCCGTGTGTTGATGTAGACCGAAACCGCATGGGCGGCGGTTTGCACACACGTTTATTGAGCAGTACTGCACGGTCGGATGCTGGCGCATGATAATGTTGGCGCGAGCTCTATATCCGTGGCACGACGATCGCCCTTGCAGTGAATAATTGTCCTGCATAAAAAATATTGCGAGCCAGAGTAATTGTCCTTGGAAATAATTAAAATGCACCAATAAAAATAGACTGGATGGATTTCACCTGATTCGTCCGGATAACAGATGATCCGTATATAGCTTCGTGGATCATCTCCAGTAAATTCAACGACGAGTTAACCATTCTCTCCGGCGGAGGCAAGGCGGCTTGCAGCGGAAGCACGGCGGCTCGGAACGAGGCCGAACAGGGGTGGCTCAGCGCGGGGTCGAAGCGGCGACGACGGCGCGATGACTCGACACCAGCGACGCCCTCCAACCCGGCGGCCGGCTCGCCGACCACACCGATGAAGGTATGGATCTTGCCGAAGGGGACCCGGTACCCGTACTTGACTGAGTCGGCGTCGGGGCCCCAGTATGAATCGTCGATGTAGAACTTCCCGCGGCGGCTCTTGGTCATCATGCCAACCGCATACTTCCCGAACCCTGGAAGGGATCCCGCTAAGAACTCAACTCCACCGTGCGTGAGCCCCACGGTGGGCGCCAACTGTCGTGGTTTTGTCGCGACAGATGTACAGGAAAAAGGACTTAGAGATGGAGCCATCGCACTAACGTGGAAGCTTAGCGGGGTTGAATAGGAATGAGAAGACGCCGGGTTACCCAGGTTCAGCCCCTCACGGTGGAGGTAAAAGCCTACGTCCTGCTTGGTTATATTGCTGTAGATCTCGATTACAAGGATGCGAATTCGCTAACCTAGCTCTCGAGGGGATTGCAACTTAATCTTTCTGTATAGGTGTTCCCCTTTATATACACAGGTGGAACCCTAGATTACATGAGAGTCCGAGTCGTTCTTTGACCCGCCTCTTTATTCCTTCCTACTTGTTCTTCAAGACAGCTCTCCTTGCCATCTGATTCGTCGTGAGCCGGCTCATTATGTAAGCCGGCCTACTCTTACTGGCCTTGCTAAGCCGGCCCATATAGAGACTTCAGCCCCGCAGTGAGTTGGCCCATTAAGCTCGCCTTATGGCCGGGTCAACACTCTGCCGGGTCTCCTTGCTGGTGAATATCCCCAACAGGTGAGAAAGTCTCATCGTAGTCAACCCCTTGAACTTGTCGAAAACCTTTCACGACAAGTCGAGCTTTGTAGACAGTGATATTACCATCAGCATCCGTCTTCCTCTTAAAAATCCATTTATTCTCAATGCCTTGCCAATCATCGGGCAAGTCCACTAAAGTCCACACTTTGTTCTCATACATGGATCCTATCTCAGATTTCATGGCCTCAAGCCATTTGTCGAAATCCGGGCTTATCATAGCTTCTTCATAGTTCGTAGGTTCGCCGTTGTCTAACAACATAACTTCCAAAACAGGATTACCATACCACTCTGGTGCGGAACGTACTCTGGTCGACCTACGAAGTTCAGTAGTAACTTGATCTGAAGTTTCATGATCTTTATCATTATCTTCCTCTCTTATTGGTGTAGGCATCACGGGAACGGTTTTCTCTGATGAGCTACTTTCCAATTCGAGAGAAGGTACAATTACCTCATTAAGTTCTACTTTCCTCCCACTCACTTCTTTCGAGAGAAACTCCTTCTCTAGAAAGGACCCATTCTTGGCAACAAGGACCTTGCCTTCGGATCTGTGGTAGAAGGTGTACCCAATTGTTTCTTTAGGGTATCCTATGAAGATGCACTTCTCCGCTTTGGGTTCGAGCTTATCAGGTTGAAGCTTTTTCACATAAGCATCGCATCCCCAAACTTTAAGAAACGACAGCTTAGGTTTCTTGCCAAACCATAGTTCATACGGTGTCGTCTCAACGGATTTAGACGGTGCCTCTATTTAACGTGAATGCAGCTGTCTCTAATGCATAACCCCAAAACGATAGTGGCAAATCGGTAAGAGACATCATAGAACGCACCATATTCAATAAAGTACGGTTACGACGTTCGGACACACCATTACGCTGTGGTGTTCCAGGTGGCGTGAGTTGTGAAACAATTCCACATTTTCTTAAATGAAGGCCAAACTCGTAACTCAAATATTCACCTCCGCGATCAGATCGTAGAAACTTTATTTTCTTGTTACGATGATTCTCTACTTCACTCTGAAATTCTTTGAACTTTTCAAATGTTTCAGACTTGTGTTTCATCAAGTAGATATACCCATATCTACTCAAATCATCTGTGAAGGTTAGAAAATAACGATACCCGCCGCGTGCTTCAACATTCATCGGACCGCATACATCGGTATGTATTATTTCCAACAAATCAGTAGCTCGCTCCATTGTTCCGGAGAACGGAGTTTTAGTCATCTTGCCCATGAGGCATGGTTCGCAAGTATCAAATGATTCATAATCAAGAGATTCCAAAAGTCCATCCGCATGGAGTTTCTTCATGCGCTTTACACCAATATGACCTAAACGGCAGTGCCACAAGTATGTTGCACTATCATTATCAACTTTGCATCTTTTGGCATCAATATTATGAATATGTGTATCACTACGATCGAGATTCAACAAGAATAGACCATTCACAAAAGGTGTGTGACCATAAAAGATGTTACTCATATAAATAGAACAACCATTATTTTCTGACTTAAATGAATAACCGTCTCGCAATAAACAAGATCCAGATATAATGTTCATGCTCAACGCTGGCACCAAATAACAATTATTGAGGTCTAATACTAATCCCGAAGGTAGATGTAGAGGTAGCGTGCCGACGGCGATCACATCAACCTTGGAACCATTCCCGACGCGCATCGTCACCTCGTCCTTAGCCAATCTTCGCTTATTCCGTAGCTCCTGTTTCGAGTTACAAATATGAGCAACCGAACTAGTATCAAATACCCAGGCGCTACTGCGAGCATTAGTGAGGAACACATCAATAACATGTATATCAAATATACCTTTGCTCACTTTGCCATCCTTCTTATCCGCCAAATACTTGGGGCAGTTCCGCTTCCAGTGACCAGTCCCTTTGCAGTAGAAGCACTCTGTTTCACGCCTGGGTCCATCTTTGGGTTTCTTCGTGGGAGCGGCAACTTGCTTGCCGTTCTTCTTGAAGTTCCCCTTCTTTCCCTTGCTCTTTTTCTTGAAACTAGTGGTTTTGTTAACCATCAACACTTGATGCTCCTTCTTGATTTCTACCTCCGCTGATTTCAGCATCGCGAAGAGCTCGGGAATTGTCTTCTCCATCCCTTGCATATTATAGTTCATCACGAAGCCTTTATAGCTTGGTGGCAGTGACTGAAGAACTCTGTCAATAACACTCTCAACCGGAAGATCAATTCCCAGCTGAGTCAAGTGGTTGTGGTACCCAGACGTTCTGAGTATGTGTTCACTGACAGAACTGTTCTCCTCCATCTTACAGCTAAAGAACTTGTTGGAGACTTCATATCTCTCAACCCGGGCATTAGCTTGAAATATCAATTTCAGCTCTTGGAACATCTCATATGCTCCGTGGCATTCAAAACGCTTTTGCAGTCCCGGTTCTAAGCCGTAGAGCATGGCACACTGAACTATCAAGTAGTTATCAGATCGAGCCTGCCAGGCGTTCACAACGTCTGCAGCAGCTCCTGCAGCAGGTCCATCACCTAGCGGTGCATCAAGGACATAATTCTTCTGTGCAGCAATGAGGATAATCCTCAAGTTACGGACCCAGTCCGTGTAGTTGCTACCATCATCTTTCAACTTAGCTTTCTCTAGGAACGTATTAAAATTCAACGGAACAGTAGCATGGGCCATTTATCTACAACATAGATATGCAAAATTCAACGGAACAGTAGCACGTGCCATTTATCTACAACATAGATATGCAAAGAAACCATCAAGACTAAGTTCATGATAAATTAAGTTCAATTAACCAAATTACTAATGAACTCCCACTTAAATTAACATCCCTCAAGTTAACTAAGTGATACATGATCCAAATCAACTAGCCCAGGTCCGATCATCACGTGAGATGGGATAGTCATCAATGGTGAACATCTCCATGTTGATCATATCTACTATATGACTCATGTTCGACCTTTCGGTCTCCAGTGTTCCGAGACCATGTCTGTACATGCTAGGCTCGTCAAGTTTAACCCAAGTAATCTGCTTGTGTAAAACTGGCTTACACCCGTTGTATGTGACCGTAGAATCTATCACACCCGATCATCACGAGGTGCTTCGAAACGACGAACTTTAGCAACGGTGCATACTCGGGGAGAACACTTTTATCTTGAAATTTAGTGAAGGGATCATCTTATAATGCTACCGTCGTTCTAAGCAAAATAAGATGCATAAAGGATAAACATCACACGCAATCAAAATATGTGACATGATATGGCCATCATCTTGTGCTTTTGATCTCCATCTCCAAAGCATCGTCATGATCTCCATCGTCACCGGCTCGACACCTTGATCTCCATCGTTGCGTCGTGGTCGTCTCGCCAACTATTGCTTCTACAACTATTGCTAACGCATAGCGATAAAGTAAAGCAATTACATGTCGCTTGCATTTCATACAATAACGTATATCACATCATGTCTTGACCATATCACATCACAGCATACCCTGCAAAAACAAGTTAGACGTCCTCTACTTTGTTGTTGCAAGTTTTACGTGGCTGCTACGGGCTTCTAGCAAGAACCGTCCTTACCTACGGCAAAAATCACAACGGTGATTTATCAAGTTTGCTGTTTTAACCTTCAACAAGGACCGGCCGCAGTCAAATTCGATTCAACTAAAGTAGGAGAAACAGACACCCGCCAGCCACCTTTATGCAAAACAAGTTGCATGTCTGTCGGTGGAACCGGTCTCATGTACGTGAACATGTAAGGTTGGTCCGGGCCGCTTCATCTTACAATACCGCCGAATCAAAATAAGACGTTGGTGGTAAGCAGTATGACGATCACCGCCCACAACTCTTTGTGTTCTACTCGTGCATATCATCTACGCATAGACCTGGCTCTGATGCCACTGTTGGGGAACGTTGCATGGAAAACAAAAAATTTTCTACGCACACTCAAGATCTATCCATGGAGATGCATAGCTACGAGAGGGGGAGTGTGTCTACGTACCCTCGTAGACCGTAAGCGGAAGCGTTAGAACAACGCGGTTGATGTCGTCGAACAACTTCACGATCCAACCGACCGAGTACCGAACGTACGGCACCTCCGCGTTCAGCACACGTTCAACTCGGTGACGTCCTCGACTTCTTGATCCAGCAAGACGGCGAGGTAGTGGATGAGTTCTGGCAGAACGACGGCGTGGTGACGGTGATGGTGATGCTATCTCCGCAGGGCTTCTCCCAAGCACTGCGAAAATATGACCGAGGGACGGAACTGTGGAGGGGGCGCCGCACACGGCTAAGACAATGTTGTGTCTCCTTTGGGGCGCCCCCTCTCCTCTATTTATATATGTGTAGGGGCTTGGAGTAGAAGGAATAGTGCCACGTGAACAGTAACCGTGAATAGTACACACGTGGACTTGGACTCCAAAGTCCAATCCTATTCCTACTAGGACTCTCCCTTTTTCCTTCCCTAGCTGCGTGGGCTTTTGAGGACTTGGTGCGCCTGGCCCAATAAGGCTAGGGCGCCTCCCCTTAGCCCATGCCAGCCCTTGGGATGTGGTGGACCCACTTGTGGACTTCCGGACCCCTCCGGAATCCTCCGGAACCTTCTGGAAGCTTCCCGGTACAATACCGAAAAAAACTGCACCTTTTTTCGGAACCCAAAATATGACTTCCCATATATAAATCTTTACCTATCGACCATTCCGAGACTCCTCGTGATGTCCGGGATCTCATCCGGGACTCCGAACAATATTCGGTTACCAATTCACATAACTCATATAACACTATATCGTCAACGAACGTTAAGCGTGCGGACCCTACGGGTTCGGGAATGATGTAGACATGACTGAGACGCCTCTCCGGTCAATAACCAATAGCGGAACCTGGATGCTCATATTGGTTCCTACATATTCCACGAAGATCTTATCGGTCGAACCGCAATGACAACATACGTAATTCCCTTTGTCCGTCGGTATGTTACTTGCCCGAGATTCGATCGTCGGTATCTCCATACCTAGTTCAATCTCGACATCGGCAAGTCTCTTTACTTGTTCCGTAACTAACTCCTTAGTTAGTTTGCTTGCAAGCTTCTTATGATGTGCATTACCGAGAGGGCCCAGAGATACCTCTCCGAAACACGGAGTGACAAATCCCAGTCTCGATCCATGCCAACTCAACGGACACCTTCGGAGATACCTGTAGAGCATCTTTATGATCACCCAGTTACGTTGTGACGTTTGATAGCACACAAGGTATTCCTCCGGTATCCGGGAGTTGCATGATCTCATGGTTTGAGGAACATGTATTTGACATTCAAGAAAGCAGTAGCAATAAGCAGAATGATCATATGCTAAGCTAACGGATGGGTCTTGTCCATCACATCATTCTCCTAATGATGTGATCCCGTTATCAAATGACAACTCATGTCTATGGTTAGGAAACCCTAACCATCTTTGATCAACGAGCTAGTCTAGTAGAGGCTCACTAGGGACACGGTATTTGTTTATGTATTCACACATGTATTTAAGTTTCCGGTCAATAGAATTCTAGCATGAATAATAAACCTTTATCATGAACAAGGAAATATAAAATAATAACAACTTTATTATTGCCTCTAGGGCATATTTCCATTAGTTGCCTGTTAGCATGCTTGAGTATTTATATCTTCATGGTTAATTATAGACTATTGCTTTGAACCATTCAAGTCCAATGTCCATGCTATAACAGAAAAGAATATGTGATGAATATGATAGGCAACATTCCACATCAAAAATTCTGTTTTTATCATTTACTTACTCGAGGACGAGCAGGAATTAAGCTTGGGGATGCTGATACGTCTCCAACGTATCTATAATTTTTGATTTTTCCGTGTTGTTATATTATCAATCTTGGATGTTTTTATATACATTTACAGGAATTATATATCATTTTTTGGGACTAACCTATTAACTTAGTGCCCAGTGCCAGTTACTGTTTTCTGCCCTGTTTTTGTTTTACCGAAAATCAATATCAAAGGAAGTCCAAATGACACGAAACTTTTTGAGTTTTTTTCTGGACAAGATAAACACTAGAAGCTTCGGGAGGAGGCCAGAAGCCCCAGGGGGTGCCCACGAGGCACCAGGGCGTGCCTGGGGGGGGGGGGCAGGCGCGCCCTGATACCTCTTGGGGCCCACAGAGTTCCGTTTGACCTAATTCCATCACTATAAATTCCAGAAAACCTCAGGGGAGTACACGAAATACTTTTTCCGCCGCCGCAAGTTTCTGTTCTCGAGAGATCCCATCTGGAGGCCTTCTCCGGTACTCCGCCGGAGGGGGAATCGATCACGGAGGGGCTCTACATCAACCTTGCTGCCCTTTCGATGATGCGTGAGTAGTTTACCACAGACCTTTGGGTCCATAGTTAGTAGCTAGATGACTTCTTCTCTCTTTTTGATCTTCAATCATTGTTCTACTCGATGTTCTTAGAGTTCTATCCGATGTAATCACTTTTTGCGGTGTGTTTGTTGGGATCCGATGAATTGTGAGTTTATGATCAAATTATCCATGAATATTATTTGAGTCTTCTCTGATCTCTTTTATGCATGATTATTATAGCTTCGTATTTCTTCTCCGATCTATTGATTTGGTTTGGCCAACTAGATTGATTTATCTTGCCATGGGAAGAGGTGCTTTGTAATGGGTTCGATCTTGCGGTGCTCAATCCCAGTGACAGAAAAGGACATGACACATATGTATCGTTGCTATTAAGGGTAAAAAGATGGGGTTTATTCATGCGTGAGTTTATCTTGTCTACATCATGTCATCGTTTTTAAGGCGTTACTCCGTTCTTTATGGACTTTATACACTAGATGCATGCTGAATAGCAGTCGATGTATGGAGTAATAGTAGTAGATGCAGGCAGGAGTCGGTCTACTTGTCTCGGATATGATGCCTATGTACATGATCATTGCCTTGGATATCGTCATGATTATTTGCTTTTCTATCAATTGCCCAACAGTAATTTGTCTACCCACCGTATGCTATTTTCTCGAAAGAAGACTAGTGAAAACTATGCCCCCCGGGTCTATCTAAATCAAATTACTAAAACCCTAAAAATATTGCTGCATTTTTCTTTTATTTATTTTATTTTGTATTTTTGTTTCAATCTATGTATTTATCACATACAATTTAATCTTGCAATTAACCGTCGAGGGATTGACAACCCCTCGTTTGCGTTGGGTGCAAGAATTTGTTGTTTGTGTGCAGGTACTGCTAACGAGGTGTTGCGTGGTTCTCCTACTGGATTGAGAACTTTGGTTTCATAACTGAGGGAAATACTTACCTCTGCTGTGCTGCATCATCCTTTACTCTTCGGGGATAATACCAACGCAACCTACAAGTAGCAACGAGAAGGTGGTTTGGTTCGGGTCGGTTGTTTGGTCGGTCGGTCTGGTCGGGTTGGGTTCGGCACGTTGGGTGTTCTGGAGAGAAAAAAAAATCTTGGGATCATACGTGGCATGTTGGGCTGCGGAATGGCCCGGTCCATAGAGTGAGCCCATGGGTTGCCTCGCCTGGGCTTTGGTGGATCAGTTATAGCCTATAGGCCCAGTAAACATTAGCTCTGTCTCTGAAAAATAGGGGCAGGCAAATGCACTGAAACACAATATAGGTTACTTCTGTTTCCTAAAAGAAAAAATATTTCTGCTTGTTCTTCTTTTGTAATAATAGCAGCGATCCTCAGGCTTCTCTATTTTCTTTCTTTGTGTCACAGTACAAACGCAAATTCTCACATACATTCACCCCTGTGAACGCACGCACACACACTTTACCCATATGAGCATCTCGGAGATACTGAGTCGACACAACATCTTGACATTTGAGATTTGACGAAGTCATCACAGGTGCCTCACTCTCGACCAGAAAAGTCTCCTCCCACTAAACGAACATCACCGAAAAACCTGAAATCAATAAAGAAAAAAGCCTCGGGAGTATGAACGTGTGGGTGTGAACTTTGAGAAGAGAAGAAATGGGCACCGAAAAGCCTGAAATCAATAAAGAAAAAAGCCTCGGGAGTATGAACGTGTGGGTGTGAACTTTGAGAAGAGAAGAAATGCCCATGCGGCAGGCCATAACTGCCACGATGAGACAAACATTGTGCAACCAGGCGTAAATCTTACATGTACACTTTTTCCGCCGGAGATGACGAAATAATTACTCCCTACGTTTCTTTTTAGTCCGCATATGAAATTTGGTCAAAGTCAAGCTTTGTAAAGTTTGACTAACTTTACATTAAAAAATATCAACATTCAGAATATAAAATCAATATTATCATATGCATCATCAAATGTATTTTCGTAGTATATAGTTTTAGTATTGTATATGTTCATATTTTTTAATATAAATTTGGTCAAACTTTGTATAGTTTGACTTTGACTAAATTTTATATGCGGAGTAAAAAGAAACGGAGGGAGTACCGTACGCTGCCCGCTCGGCACGTTCAACCTGCGTCGGTCCATTTTTTTTTTGCATGGTAATACGTGTCTCATTCATATCATAAAAAACAAAGTACAAGTCACTTAAAGACTGACATGACAAAACTGAAAAGATAGCAAAACATCGCTGAGCTTGACACCAACGCCCGTCACTTGCCTCCGGCACCACCACAGCAGCCACCAAAGGAAAAAATGACGGATCACCTCCTCACCCGAGCTCGACGCGGCTCCATCGCTGATAAGCAGCTTTGCGGACCTCCAAGGTGGCTCACCAAAAGTGAAGCCATTGTCGTTGAACGAATCAGACCGGGGTAACACCCCGGACACGCCATCGAACTCCAGATCTGGCACCCCACCACGGCTAAGACGTCGAAGGAGGAAACCATACCTGCCATCCATCCACCACGAACCCAGCACACGTTCCGTCTTCCAGATGTCGTCGATGCAGACCACAATCTGCATCCGCTCCTGCACTACCTCCTAAGCTCCGCACCGGCGTTGGAGCAAACGCCGTCGCAACGACGGAGCCCGAGGACACATGTCCACCACGAGGATGACGCCGCCGCCACACCATCCTTGCTTGAACAGACTGATTTCCAAATCCATCACCAACCATAGGACCGATTGCCTCATTGGGGACAGATCTGAATCTTCTTTATTCAGCGCCGCCATCGCCGCCTCCGAAGCGAAGACGATGAACGGTCGAAAAACCAAAGCTACTAGGGCCTAACCTAAAGCTACACGATCCACACGCGTAGATCCGGCGACCCCCCTCACCACCGACGACCGAGGTCGCCGGCGGAGGGGAGCCGCCGAAGGAACGAGGCGGAGGGACTCTCCTGGCGGCGGCTAGGGTTTCTAGTCTCCTGCCCGTGAGGAAAAAACCCCGCCAAATAACGCGTATTCAAGGTCTGTTTGTGCGTCGACACCGAACGAACGAAGTGGCCGTAGCGAGCGCAGGCCCGGTCCTGATTGGGGGGGGGGGGGGGGGGGGGCAGGGGGCGGCCGCCCCGGGCCCCCGAGACGGAAGGGGGCCCCAAGGTATGTGTACGTCTATATTAGATTAGATTAGAGGAGAGTGAAAAAAAAGAGGCTGTGTGTTTTTCTGTTCTGGGCTGGCCCAAGAGCTAGCACCTAGATATATACGCTCACCACACGACCGTGATTCTAGGAATCGAGAGCGACGCATGATACCGGCGGCCCCCAATCACAAAAGCGCAATGCTCGGGCCGATGAATCGCAGGGTGCTGGCATACGGCGCGGGACGGTTTGTTGAATTAGGTTTTGCCTAATCGCTTGTTTGCCTCGCGGCGCCGTCGCCTTGCCTTATCTCATCGTCTAATCCCTGCCCGCGTCACTATCGGCTCATCGCAACGCCTACAGCTCATCGGCCGCCAGGAACACGCTAGGCGAACATGAGCCAACATGCTGCAGAGATACCCGATGGCAGTCGGCAGTCTCGCTGTCCATGCGGCCATTTCACGAATCCAGCGGTGAGGAATTTTGTGAGTTCTTGTTGGGCTTCGTACATTTGTAATTTGTCTAGTGATTTATAAAAAAAAATATATGTTCTAGTGATTTATAAAATCCATAGATGATGATTGATATTGGGTCTTCGTGGACATTGATGATCGACGGATTGGACACTGTGTTTACTCGCGCACATTGAAGTACATACAGGTATTACTGGGCTTAGTTCATTTGTAATTTTTGATTTTGCTAGCTTCTCACAAGTTTAAAATTACTAATCGTTTCTTTACATTTTGGCACTGTTATCTCATATCTTAAAAAAAGTATAGATTCTGCAATTTTCTGCATTGAGAAGAAATTATTGGATGGGATTAATAATGATGCATCTCAGAATGGTCGATTTTTCAAGGTTATTTGTATAATTTTTTTGTTATTTACTTTGGGATGGACTTGGACTATTTTTTTTTTAATATATCTCATATGTACATATAGCGATTATTATGTCAATCTTTACATTAAGGGGCCCCGATTTTAGTTTTGCCCCGGGCCCCGAAAACCTCAGGACCGGCCCTGAGCGAGCGGCAGCGGTACGTACAAGGTCGGATGCATGATGCGACGCAACCGTCCCACAGAAAATTTAAAGGCCGATCCGCTGGCTACTAGCTGCTGCGCCCCCGCCGCCCCGACATGCCACGCCCCGCGCAACGTGCGTCCGTGCACCCGACCCACCTCATCGATCTGACGCGAGGACGTACACGATCGAGAAGCCGGGCATATGTCCCATAACGCCACCCGTCGCCGTCGCCATGCAACGATCGAGAAGCCGGGCATATGTCCCAGAACGCCACCCGTCGCCGTCGCCATGCAACGATCCATCGCCGCCGTCGGCCGGTGACTACCCCATCCATCGGTAGAGCTACTATCTTGATAGTATGAGCTTCCGGATCTTGCATATGAAGGACCTTTTCCCGGATCCGCCCGACCGTGTGCGTGCGTGCGTGTGGCCAAGCAAAGCGTTGCTCATCATTTCTGCCAAAAGCATCGATCGATCGATCGCTCTTTCTGGTTGGATGGGTTGCCATCTCGATCCCATGGGCCAGGGCCCAGGGCACGTGGATCATTCCTTCCTGATGGATCCATCCATCGATGTCCAGCAGCTTGCTAGCAGAATTTTACAGCAGGGCGTACATGTTATCATTGTGCAATCTGCAATGCTCTCCTTCCACTGCAAACTGTTGTATCCGGCACCAGATTCAGACTTGCAGGCTATGGATCCGTCGAGTCGATCCTGATACAACATGCCAGATCGATCCGGCCAGTCTTGCCCTCTGCTAACTGAAATATTGGATGGAGCAACGGACCTGCGGGGAGGATCCAAAGAGAAAAAGGAATAATCCGCGCCGCCGCTGCTGGCTACTGGCTGCTGGATACAGTAGTGTATTTAACTTGAGACAGCGATCGATGGCTGCTCTGGCACATTGTTAAAGTAATGGAGACTTGCATATAACTATATAAGACCACTTAACAAAGAAGAAGGAAATGGAATCATTAAACAAGAGCGACGATTTTCCTTGGACAGTTGGTCTCTGAATTTCATGCAGGCCACGAAGACATCGGGTTGACCTGACAGCAGCCACCGTTATCAGCATGCTCGCTGATGCCAACGGAAGAAGACGTGCCTCGTCCAATTCTTACACCAAAAAACAAAGAGACAAGAAGGTTCTTTTGCTTCTTGCACAACAAATTAAAATGAAAACACGTACGAGACAGTTGTTGCATGACATAGAAGCGAGTATGGATTGGATCATTCGGTTCCAAGCCAAGCTAACTGCTCCCATGTGCGGTGTGGAAGAGGAAAGCACGTTTCATGCTTTGATCGCATGTACGCATGCAAGAATTTTGTGGGTGAACATGCGCAGAAGATGGCCACTCCCAGGTGATGAACTTCTCATTGATAATGGGAAGGAATGGTTTATACATCTGCTCAGCAAGTGTTCGGAAGATGTCTGTGACATGCTAATAATGTTGATCTGGCGGATTTTGGCAAGTGCGCAATGATATGACACATGGGAAGGACGCCTCACACGTTCTTGCCACGGTCGATTTTCTGGATAGCTATCACAAATCAATAAAACTTGCCGGTAGGTTCTCAACTGATGAAATTGTGAAGGGTAAAATGCCCTCTTTGGTTTTTGAAGCGCCGGTCCAGAAGGAAAGGACCCCCACTGCGCCTTGGCCAGCTCCGGCGCCGGGTACGGTGGCCCTGTCGGTTGATGGTTCATTCCAGGAGGCCGACGGCTCCGCGGCTGCGGGCATGGTACTCAGGAGCAACGACGGGGTGATTATCTTTGCGGCTTATCGTTATATTTTCCACTGCAATGATTCGCTGGAAGCGGAACTACATGCGATCATGCAAGGCATGGCGCAGGCAATTCAACACTCTAACCTTCCGGTGGTGCTGCAGTCTGATTCTTCTGAAGCTTTATCTAGCTTGTCTAATGATGCATTGCTTCGCTCTGCGTATGGCCATTTAGTACTAGAGATTAAGTTCTTATCTGGTAGTAGGGAGTTTTTTCCACAGAAAATTAGTCGTTCTCAAAATAGAGTTGCCGATTGTGGCGCCCCGCCTGAATACCACTGTAGCCAGACGGTCGCCGCACACGCCAGCCCAGGAGATCACTCTGGCGTGCGCGTTTACAACAAGTATCATGAACACAGACATTTCTATTAATGGGTATATAAGTCTTACATGATATATTACAAGGGTGATGGCAGCGGAAAAGCTCTATCTAAGGCAGCATGGTCTTGGTGCGGCTCCAATCCACAGGGATCTGACTGGGTTACTCTTCTAGCCCGCGAACACTCCGGCTCCTCGCTAGCGAACGTCGAATCCTTAGGTGAACCTGGCCACATTGAAGGCCGCTGAGTACTTTTGAATGTACTCGCAAGCAAACCATACCAACATATACACCAAGCAAAGCACACCATGGCATTCAAGCATGCATTTGTTATCTTAACAGTATTAACTATCATGTTATGATAAGATTATCTAGCAAGATTAAACATCTAGCAGCATTAATCATCATATCATAGCAGGATTATCTAGCATGATAATTACTAAAGTAAATGCAGTAAAGTAAAGTATATCAGGTAAATGATCCGAACTCCGAATATGCTCACGATCCAAATCTGATCCGAGCTTTGCCGTCATCCATCCGCTCAGCTCATAGCCATCACATGGCTAGCAATCATACCTCTGACATCATCTGATGTCCATGCATCTGTACTGCAAGTCTGACAAACCTTAATATTCTCCGGTTTAGTCTTAGCAATATCATTATATAGTTTGTTCCTCCGGACTCGACACAGACCAAATAGGGGCCTACACGAACTGTCCATGACCGAGGACGCGGCTATTCGAATAGATTTACACTCTGCAGAGGTTGCGCACTTTACCCACACCATGGAGCTCCTGGCCTCGTACTTTAGTATATGTTCCCATCCGGGTGGACCGGTGATGCTCCAACGAAACTTGCCTAACCCGTGACTCCTCTACCGTACCACCGACAATCATACCCTCCCAGGGTCATGTCCTGGGTGGCCCCTGTGTCACCCCGTGACACCTGCCACCGTCGTGGCCAAACAAAACTGTCCCAAATGGGGACCGCGCGCAAACAAACAACTGGGCTCACAAGGTTATCGCCGTTTACCTGATCAGGGCAGCACGCATGCATAACCTTCCCTAGGTGGTGGTACCGATAAAAGAGCACAAGGTTAGACCAAGTCAAGGCCGTCCCATACCGGCAAATGTGGCTGCACGGATAAGTCCAGATAGGTGACACTATGACTCGATCCAGCCGACGGAGGAGATTGTCATTTAATCATATTCTTAATCATTACAACAATAACGATAATCCAAGATGTAAACTAGTATATCAACATAACAACCTATCTCCATATTGTCATCTACGAGTCACTAGTGCGATAATATGATGAGCATTAGCAGGTAATGTAAATAGCAAGTTCAACCTAGCAGGAGTTTAATTACTTTACAAGTCTTAGCTGTAAGTGACAACCCTCTGAACCCTTGTATGAAACCGGCAAATAAACCAGTAGCCACCAGAACGGTCTTTACAACTCAGATCTGGGACGTTACCGGAATAACTCAACCCCGGCTCAAGACGACTGAAAAGGAAGCTCAAAGCATGAGACGGTGTTGATAAAAAGAGTGTAGCAGTTCCCAAAGACGGCCGAAGATCAGCTCAGAGCATAGGGGCACTGCTACAGAGAGAAATTCAACAGCTGCCCGAGACGGCCGAAAAGCAGCTCAGAACACGGGCCGGTTGTTGAGAAGAGAAATGTAAAGTCGGCATCCACCCCGGACGGCCGAAAGCAGCTCAGAACACAGGCGTGGTGCCGTCATCAAAGAAAGGCAGACAAGGGTTCGACAGAGTCACATACAGCCCACTACTATGCACACGAGCATCAACATATTAATTTAAACACGCAAGAATAACACAGAGCAATACTTTAGGGCATATATCAGATGGCCAGCTTGCCTGGAGTGAAGGCATACTCCGGGAGAAGTGCGATCACCTCGCGGAAGGATTCGCCGGAAAAGATTCCCTCTCAGAGGGGCTGAATTAGAGCAGGGGCAAAATGGTCATTTTCACAGTGTGAAAACATTATGAAAATGACACCATCGGAACGGGCTCGACGAACTGAAGACGTGGGCTTTGGATTCACCTGATTCGGAGTTACGAGCGAAAAGATATAAGGGTTTGACTGCCAGGGACTGTTCTGCAAAATAAATAATTGCATCTGGGTCCCTGACAGCACTGCGGCTGGCGTGCTAATACGTTTTCCAGAGTGGAAAGCGTATTTCTAGCTGAGATGTTTTCTAGAGAAGAAAACGTACTTCACCAGAATACATTTCCCGTGGAGGAAAGCGAAAACACGTGGATGCGCTTCCACTTATCCACGTGGACAAGGCCGCTGTCACCGACACGTGGGGTCTACCGGCGTCTCTCTCTCTCTCCTGCCTCCTTCTCCTTCCCCGCGACGACAGAGGCAGAGGCGAGACCGCGTGGCGCCGGCGTGCGCCTGGCCGGCTCCGGCCATCTCTGGCTGTGGCCCGGCCACCGGCAGGCTCGGGAGGAGGCGCCGCACCCACCTGACCCAAGCACGGCCGCCGAAGAGGAGCAGAGCGACGGCGGCTTGCACCCCCGCGGACGAAAGCAGAGGAGGGGCAGAGGCTGCGTCGACCGGCGGCTTGCCGGCGCTACAGGGCGTCTCCGGTGAGGTGCGGCATACGGAAGAGACCAGTGCGTCGAGGCGCACCCGTCCCGACATCCAGCAGGCGCCGGGGAGCTCCGGAGTGGCGGCAGCGAGAGGAGACAGTAGGCGGTGGACGAGCTCGGAATGGAGGTCATGGCCATCCCCGAGGCAAAATGGAGGCGGGGGAGGGAGTCGTGGTGCTGGTGGTGTTCGGCCACGGTGGCTAGACGGAGTAGAGGGAGTGGGGGCGGCTCGAATTCGAGCGGAGGGTGGCGGCGGGCATGGCGACCAGGGAGGCAAAATTGAGCTCAGGAGCGCACACCTGCGGGCAGGGGAGCGAGCTAGGAGGGAGAGGAGGAGGCTGGAGGTGCCGTGGGTGCTCGAGGACGGGCTCGGCCGTGGCTTTTATAGGCGGCCGTGGCGTGAGGATGAGGACGGCCGCCGTGGCGAGCTTATCTCCGCACAGGAGCTCGGGGAAGACGTGGCTCGGAGGTTTGCGGTGCCGACCTGACGCGGACAGAGGGAGGGGACGGATCGGAAGAGAAGAAGCCAACGGGAGGGAGGAAGACGACGGCGTCACGGGCGAGACAGCGACTCGGCGGCGCTCGCCGTGGCGTGAGGAGAAAGAAATCGGAGAGGGGCACGTGGACGTCGCTAACCCACTAGACACGCCGGGACACGCCGGGGCTGGCCGGAGTGAGCTGCATGACGAGAACAGTGCCGCAGAGCACCGTTTCTGCCTGCTGTCCACGCGGTCACCATGTGCACTACAAGCTCTGGCACTCTCCTCCTTGTCCAACCTTGTCAAACAGCTCCCTCACTGCGCAAATAGACGAGATCGATCACTGGATGGACCAGGATGGCTCTAGAGTGATCAAGAGGATCCAGAACAGTTTCTGGATAGAAACTTGGGGAGGAAGTTGTGGTCAGATAGATGTGCCAATGAGCTGGAAAAGTTGTCACAGAGAAATTTGGTAGGAAGGACTAGGTGCTTGCAAAATTTGAGCCATTTGTACAAGGTTTGCATACACTTCCTTTGCAATGCAAATTCTGGTCCAGAAACTTGACTTTGAAGCTGCACTCATTTGGCTTGATGAAATGAACTGAATTTTGGTGTAGGGTGATGATTTGTAGTTATGAAGGTACTGGGAAAATTTCAGCTCATTTGGAAATGCCAAAGTGGTACTTCCTTCACAGAGCTTGAATCTGGACAGAAACTAGATGGAATTGTTGGGAGAAATT
Source organism: Elymus sibiricus (assembly GCA_039707655.1). Classification (NCBI taxonomy): domain Eukaryota; kingdom Viridiplantae; phylum Streptophyta; class Magnoliopsida; order Poales; family Poaceae; genus Elymus; species Elymus sibiricus. The sequence continues at coordinate 70,609,492 of CM077676.1, forward strand.
GCTAGATGAAATGATGTGAATATTTGCATGGTCGCATCATATATGGAATGTGAGGTCCTGGATTAATTTGAGAATTTTTGAAGCAATATAAAATTAGTTGCTTCACAACCTCAAAATAAATCCAGAAACAAGAATTGGATGATGCTCTCAAAATTTGATCTGTGGAACTTGGGATCTTGATGGAAATGGTGAATATATGGATAGGAGAGGCTCCACAAATTATTTGGGATTTTTCCTGGCTACCAAAATAGTAGCTCCTTTGGAAAGTGCCCAAAATGCAATATTGGCTTTAAATAGGAAAAGGCAATTTCCCTTTTTTAATTATTGCCAATATTTTTATTGGAGCTCAATATGATCACAAATAATATCTCCACAAGTTTTCATGAACTTTGGAGATGGATAGATATTTTCCTGGATTTAATTCCTTTAACTGGCAGAAAAAGGAATTAATTTTAAATGAAAAATATTGCAAATGACTTGGCAATATTTTTGCATATCCAGGGTTTATAGATATGGGATGATCACTGCGAGAAGTTTGGGAGGCAACAGATCAAAGGAAATTGGGGTTCCTTTGCAACGGAAGGAATTAGGGTTTCCCTCCCGGTAACTCGGAAGGTAGGGTTTCGGTGGCAAAGTCCTGAGAATAAATTTTGGGTGACAGGGTTGATCTGGAGAGAATCTCTGGTTGGAGGGGAGAGGCAATGCTAAGTGACCATCTTCATATACCCAAGAGCGAGAGAAAATCTGATAACATCGAAAAAAAGACGGGAGTCAAATCCCGCAAAGGAAAAAAAAACAAGGAGCGAAAATCAGGGTGTCACAAACCTACCCCCCTTAAGAAAATCTCGTCCTCGAGATTTCCGGGCTTACCTCCCGGTGAAGGGGACTTACCTGTGTGCGACTTGGATCCATCAGCTATCTTGTCTTCATTTGTCTTCTGACCTTTTAACTGCCTCTTTTGATGGCTCAGGTGCTGCCTTTTTCAAACGGCTGCATTGAATCCTTCTCTTTCCTGTCAGACAAACCCTTTGTGCTGGTAGTTTGTTGGCTGGGGTTGGTGGGTAGCTCCGAGTATCGACAAATAGTCTGGTTTCCATGGCCTGGGACTAGCTGCTTCGGGTTTTATTGCAATACTTCGTACACTGACTGCTAAGGGCGAGACATTCTTTCTGGGTACCGGACTCACGTGCTCATATGGCCTGAAGTGGCTAGGAGTGGCTCTCTTTTTGCCTTGTCAGAATACTCAGTCTGGCCCTGGGTTCCGTACGAGGTGTTTCCTCCTGTCTCTTGCATTCTGACTTCGTCCTCAGGTGATTCCCAACTGAAATGTCGGGCATGATCACAAAGTAATTATAGACGGTAATCTCTGAGGTGGCTCTGCTATATATAGCCTCTGTGGTCCTTGCTATGACCACTAAGCTGACATAGTATGGCTATCATCCGTTGTATCTTTCGGAGCATAACCTCTGATCTTGGTTGATGGCCCATATTCACGATGACATGCCGGCTGCATTGTTGTGGCCGTATATGCAAGAGTCTGACAAGGATTGGCAGTATCACCTTGTCTGTGGAGCTTTACTTCATTGACCGTCGCGGAGATTGTTTATTCCAGACTTCCTTGTTCTTCTTAAGTCATCAGTGGAGCTTTACTTCATTGACTGCCAAACTCATAACTCAGATATTCTCCTCCTCGATCAGATCGTAGAAATTTAATCTTCTTGTTACGATGATTCTCAACTTCACTCTGAAATTGTTTGAACTTTTCAAATGTTTCAGACTTGTGTTTCATTAAGTAAATATACCCATATCTACTTAAGTCATCAGTGAAGGTGAGAAAGTAACGATAACCACCGCGCGCCTCAATACTCATCGGACCGCACACATCAGTATGTATGATTTCCAATAAGTTACTTGCCAGTTCCATTGTACCAGAGAACGGCGTTTTAGTCATCTTGCCCATGAGGCATGGCTCACATGTGTCAAGTGATTCAAAATCAAGTGACTCCAAAAGTCCATCAGCATGGAGCTTCCTCATGCGTTTTACGCCAATATGACCTAAACGGCAGTGCCACAAGAAAGTGGTATTATCATTATCAATTCTACATCTTTTGGCATCAATGTTATGAACATGTGTATCATTACTATCGAGATTCAATAAGAATAAACCCCTCACATTGGGTGCATGACCATAAAAGATATTACTCATATAAATAGAACAACCATTATTCTCTGATTTAAATGAGTAACCGTCTCGCAATAAACAAGATCCAGATATAATGTTCATGCTTAACGCAGGCACCAAATAACATTTATTCAGGTTTATCACTAATCCCGATGGTAATCGAAGAGCGAGCGTGCCGACGGCGATCACATCAACCTTGGAACCATTTCCCACGCGCATCGTCACTTCGTCCTTTGCCAGCCTCTGTCTATTCCGCAGTTCCTGTTTTGAGTTGCAAATATGAGCAACCGCACCAGTATCAAATACCCAGGCACTACAACGAGAGTTGGTAAGGTACACATCAATAACATGTATATCATATATACCTTGTTTGTTGTTGGCCGCCTTCTTGTCAGCCAAATACTTGGGGCAGTTCCGCTTCCAGTGTCCAGTTCCCTTGCAATGAAAACACACAGTTTCTGGTTTGGGTCCAGCCTTGGGTTTCTTTACGAGAGGAGCAACTGCTTTGCCACTCTTCTTGGAGTTACCCTTCTTACCCTTGCCATTTTTCTTGAAACTAGTGGTTTTATTGACCATCAACACTTGATGCTCCTTCTGAATTTCAGACTCAGCGGCTTTCAGCATCGCAAACAGCTCGGCGACTGACTTGTTCATCCCGTGCATGTTATAGTTCAACACGAAGCTCTTGTAGCTAGGTGGCAATGATTGAAGAACTCTGTCAGTGATAGCCTCTGGCGGAAGGGGCATCCCCAATTCAGCCAGACGGGTGGAGTACCCAGACATTCTGAGCACGTGATCACTGATAGACCCGTTGTCCTCCATCTTGCAAGCATAGAACTTATCGGAGATCTCATATCTCTCGATCCGGGCATTCTTCTGAAAGATAAACTTCAACTCCTGGAACATCTCATATGCTCCATGACTTTCAAAACATCTTTGAAGTCCCGGTTCTAAGCCATACAATATTGCACATTGAACTATTGAGTAATCTTCAGAACGAGCCTGCCAGGCGTTCACAACGTCTAGAGACTCAACTGGAGCGGGTGGATCACCAAGCGGTGCATCAAGGACATAAGCCTTCTGGGAAGCCGTAAGGATAATCCTTAGATTACGGGCCCAGTCCACAAAGTTACTTCCATCATCTTTCAACTTAGCTTTCTCTAGGAACGCATTAAAATTCAGGGGTGCTACTGCGCGAGCCATGATCTACAACATAAATATAGCAAAGACAACTTAGACTATTGTTCTAGATAATGAGTTTAGTTAATCATATTACTTAAAAACTCCCACTCAAATTGACATCCCTCCGGTCATTCGAGTGTAACATGATCCAAATCCACCAACTCAAGTCCGATCATCACGTGAGTTGAGGTGGTTTCAATGGTGAACATCTTTATGTTGATCATATCTACTATATGACTCATGTTCGACCTTTCGGACTCTTGTGTTCCGAGGCCATGTCTGTACATGCTAGGCTCGTCAAGTTTAACCCGAGTGTTCCGCATGTGCAACACTGGCTTGCACCCGTTGTATGTGAACGTAGAGTCTATCACACCCGATCATCACGGCGTGTCTCGAAACGACGAACTTTCGCAACGGTGCACACTCGGGGAGAACACAATTTATCTTGAAATTTAAGTGAGGGATCACCTTATAATGCTACCGTCGTCCTAAGCAAAATAAGATGCATAAAAGGATTAACATCACATGCAAATCATAAGTGACATGATATGGCCATGAACTCGTGCTTTTGATCTCCATCTCCAAAGCACCGGCATGATCTCCATCGTCACCGGCATGACACCATGATCTCCATCATCTTGATCTCCATCAACGTGTTGCCATGAGGTTGTCGCGCCGACTGTTGCTTCCACGACTATTGCTAACTCATAGCGATAAAGTAAAGCAAAACGGCGAAAATAATTAAAGACAACTCTATGGCTCCTGCCAGTTGCCGTACTCATCGACATGCAAGTCGTGATATTCTATACAACACATGATCATCTCATACATCACATATATCTCATCATGTAATTGGCCATATCACATCACAACATACCCTGCAAAAACAAGTTAGACGTCCTCTAATTGTTGTTGCAAATTTTAGGTGGCTGCTACGGGTTTGCAAGAACCGTTCTTACCTACGCAAAACCACAACGTGGTGTAGTGATTGCTTTTTGATCTTCTAAAAGAACCCTCTTCATTGAAATCGATTCAACTAAAGTGAGAGAGACAGACACCCGCTAGCCATCTTTATGCAACGAAGTTACATGTCAGTTGAAGGAACCTGTCTCGCGTAAGCGTACGCGTAATGTCGGTCCGGGCCGCTTCATCTCACAATACCGCCGAATCAAGTATCAACTAGTAACGGCAAGCAATATGTATACACCCACGCCCACAACTCGTTTGTGTTCTACTCGAGATCTCATCTACGCATAGACCTAGCTCAGATGCCACTGTTGGGGAACATTGCATGGGAAACAAAAATTTTCCTACGCACACACAAGATCTATCCATGGTGATGAGCATCTACGAGAGGGAGAGTGAATCTACATACCCTTGTAGATCGCTAAGCGGAAGCATTAAGAAACGCGGTTGATGTAGTCGAACGTCTCCGCGATCCAAATCGCAAGTCGTCCCTCGATCCGATCACGAACTAGTGCCGAACGGACGGCACCTCCGCGTTCAACACACGTACGGCTTGATGACGCTTTCACCTCCTCGATCCAGCGAGCGATGGTGAAGTAGTAGATGAGTTCCGGCAGCACGACGGCGTGGTGATGATGGTGAGGAACAATCTCTGCAGGGCTTCGCCAAGCACTACGGAGAACTAGAGGGTTAGGGTTGCCGCACACGGCTTGGGAGATTCTTCATGTATCCCGTGTGCTAGCCCTGCCCCTCTATTTATATGTTGAGCCTTGGGGTCTAAACTTGGAGTAAAAGCCTCCTCCAGGTCGGTTTTGCCCGCACAAGGTCGGTTTGGCCCGCAGGGAAAGAGTCCAACTCGGATCCCTGCAGTACCGCGCACAAGCGGTAGTACCGCTTACGCGGTAGTACTGCCTTACCAGCGGTAGTACCGCTTAAGGCAACAACAAAACTTCCTTTTGCACTTCCCAATACCTCGTGGGCTTTACCCCTTTGGCTCATATAAAGTGTTGCTGCACCCGAACACTTCGGTAAACATCCGGAACCCCTTCCGGTGAATTCCGGAACCCTTCCGGAGATCAAAACACTATTATCACATATATCAATCTTTACCTCCGGACTCTTCCGGAGATCCTCGTCATGTCCGGGATCTTATCCGGGACTCCGAACAACCTTCGGTCACCAACAAAATAACTCAACTATACTAATCGTCACCAAACGTTAAGTGTGTAGACCCTGCGGGTTCGAGAACTATGTAGACATGACCGAGACACCTCTACGGTCAATAACCAATAGCGGGACCTGGATGCCCATATTGGCTCCTACATATTCTACGAAGATCTTTATCGGTCGAACCTCTATGTCAAGGATTCAGTTAATCCCGTATACTGTTCCCTTTGTTCTTCGGTATGTTACTTGCCCGAGATTTGATCGTCGGTATCTCTATACCTAGTTCAATCTCGTTATCGGCAAGTCTCTTTACTCGTTCCGTAATACAAGATCTCGTGGCTAACACTTTAGTCACATTGCTTGCAAGGCTCATTGTGATGTTGTATTACCGAGTGGGCCCTGAGATACCTCTCCGTCACACGGAGTAACAAATCCCAGTCTTGATCCATGCCAACCCAACAGACATCCTCGGAGATACCTGTAGAGCACCTTTATAGTCACCCAGTTACGTTGCGACGTTTGATACACACAAGGTATTCCTCCGATGTCAGGGAGTTGCATGATCTCATGGTCATAGGAACAGATACTTGACATGCAGAAAACAATAGCAATAAACTGACACGATCATATGCTACGTTTATAGTTTGGGTCTTGTCCATCACATCATTCTCCTAATGATGTGATCCCGTTATCAAATGACATCTCATGTCTATGGCTAGGAAACCTTAACCATCTTTGATCAACGAGCTAGTTAACTAGAGGCTTACTAGGGATACAGTGTTGTCTATGTACCCACACATGTATTTGAGTTTCCAATCAATACAATTATAGCATGGATAATAAACGATTATCATGAACAAGGAAATATAATAATAACTAATTTATTATTGCCTCTAGGGCATATTTCCAACAGGTTCGACAGAGTCACATACAGCCCACTATTATGCACACGAGCATCAACATATTAATTTAAACATGCAAGAATAACACAGAGCAATGCTTTAGGGCATATATCAGATGGTCGGCTTGCCTGGGGTGAAGGAATACTCCGGGAGAAGTGCGATGACCTCGCGGAAGGATTCGCCGGAAAAGATTCCCTCTCGAAGGGGCTGAATTAGGTCAGGGGCAAAATGGTCATTTTCACAATGTGAAAACATTATGAAAATTATGCCATCGGAATGGGCTCGACGAACTGAAGACGTGGGCTTTGGATTCACCTGATTCGGAGTTACGAGCGAAAAGATAGAAGGGTTTGACTGCCAGGGACTGTTCTGCAAAAGAAATAATTGCATCTGGGTCCCTGACAGCACTGCAGCTGGCGCCTTCTCTGCGAATACGTTTTCCAGAGTGGAAAGCGTATTTAGAGCTGAGATGTTTTCCAGAGAAGAAAACGCACTCCCCCATAATACGTTTCCCGTGGAGGAAAGCGTAAACGCGTCGATGCGCTTCCACTTATCCACGTGGACAAGGCCGCTATCACCGACACGTGGGGTCCACCGGCGTCTCTCTCTCTCTCTCCTGCCTCCTTCTCCTTCCCTGCGACGACAGAGGCAGAGGCGAGACCGCGTGGTGCCGGCATGCGCCTGGCCGGCTCCGGCCATCTCTGGCTGTGGCCCGACCACCGGCAGGCTCAGGAGGAGGCGCCGCACCCACCTGACCCAAGCACGGCCGCCGAAGAGGAGCAGAGCGACGGCGGCTTGCACCCCCGCGGACGAAAGCAGAGGAGGGGCAGAGGCTGCGTCGGCCGGCGGCTTGCCGGCGCTACAGGGCGTCTCCGGCGAGGTGCGGCATACGGACGAGACCAGTGCGTCGAGGCGCACCCGTCCCGAGATCCAGCGGTCGCCGGGGAGCTCTGGAGTGGCGGCAGCGAGAGGAGACAGTAGGCGGCGGACGAGCTCGGAATGGAGGCCATGGCCATCCCCGAGGCAAAATGGAGGCGGGGGAGGGAGTCGTGGTGCTGGTGGTGGTCAGCCACGGTGGCTAGACGGAGCAGAGGGAGTGGGGGCGGCTCGAATTCGAGCGGAGGGTGGCGGCGGGCATGGCGACCAGGGAGGCAAAATTGAGCTCAGGAGCGCACACCTGCGGGCAGGGGAGCGAGCTAGGAGGGAGAGGAGGAGGCTGGAGGTGCCGTGGGTGCTTGAGGAGGGGCTCGGCCGCGGCTTTTATAGGTGGCCGTGGCGTGAGGATGAGGACGGCCGCCGTGGCGAGCTTATCTCCGCACTGGAGCTCGGGAAAGACGTGGCTCGGAGGTTTGCGGTGCCGACCTGACGCGGACAGAGGGAGAGGACGGCTCGGAAGAGAAGAAGCCAACGGGAGGGAGGAAGACGACGGCGTCACGGGCGAGACAGCGACTCGGCGGCGCTCGTCGTGGCATGAGGAGAAAGAAATCGGAAAGGGGAAGGGGCTGGAGAGGGGCACGTGGACGTCGCAAACCCACTAGACACGCCGGGACACGCCGGGGCTGGCCGGAGTGAGCTGCATGACGAGAACAGTGCCGCAGAGCACCGTTTCTGCCTGCTGTCCACGCGGTCACCACGTGTACTACAAGCTCTGGCACTCTCCTGCCTGTCCAACCTTGTCAAACAGCTCCCTCACTGCTCAAATAGACGAGATCGATCACTGGATGGACCAGGATGGCTCTAGAGTGATCAAGAGGATCCAGAACAGTTTCTGGATAGAAACTTGGGGAGGATGTTGTGGTCAGATAGATGTGCCAATGAGCTGGAAAAGTTGTCACAGGGAAATGTGGTCGGAAGGACTAGGTGCTTGCAAAATTTGAGCCCATTTGGACAAGGTTTGCATACACTTCCTTTGCAATGCAAATTCTGGTCCAGAAAATTGACATTGAAGCTGCACTCATTTGGCTTGATGAAATGAACTGAATTTTGGTGTAGGGTGATGATTTGGAGGTATGAAGGTACTGCGAAAATTTCAGCTCATTTGGAAATGCCAAAGTGGTACTTCCTTCACAGAGCTTGAATCTGGACAGAAACTAGATGGAATTTTTGGGACAAATTGGCTAGATTAAATGATGTGAATTTTTTCATGGTCACATCATATATGGAATGTGAGGTCCTGGATTAATTTGAGAATTTTTGAAGCAATATAAAATATAGTTGCTTCACAACCTCAAAATAAATCCAGAAACAAGAATTGGATGATGCTCTCAAAATTTGATCTGTGGAACTTGGGATCTTGATGGAAATGGTGAATATATGGATAGGCGAGGCTCCACAAATTATTTGGGATTTTTTCTGGCTACCAAAATAGTAGCTCCGTTGGAAAGTGCCCAAAATGCAATATTTGCTTTAAATAGGAAAAGGCAATTTCCCTTATTTAATTATTGCCAATATTTTTATTGGAGCTCAATATGATCACAAATAATATCTCCACAAGTTTTCATGAACTTTGGAGATGGATAGATATTTTCCTGGATTTAATTCCTTTAACTGGCAGAAAAAGGAATTAATTTTAAATGACTTGGCAATATTTTTGCATATCCAGGGTTTATAGATATGGGATGATCACTGCGAGAAGTTTGGGAGGCAACAGATCAAAGGAAATTGGGGTTCCTTTGCAACGGAAGGAATTAGGGTTTCCCTCCCGGTAACTCGGAAGGTAGGGTTTCGGTGGCAAAGTCCTGAGAATAAATTTTGGGTGACAGGGTTGATCTGGAGAGAATCTCTGGTTGGAGGGGAGAGGCAAGGCTAAGTGACCATCTTCATATACCCAAGAGCGAGAGAAAATCCGATAACATCGAAAAAAAGACGGGAGTCAAATCCCGCAAAGGAAAAAAAAACAAGGAGCGAAAACCAGGGTGTCACTAACCTACCCCCCTTAAGAAAATCTCGTCCTCGAGATTTCCGGGCTTACCTCCCGGTGAAGGGGACTTACCTGTGTGCGACTTGGATCCATCAGCTATCTTGTCTTCATTTGTCTTCTGACCTTTTAACTGCCTCTTTTGATGGCTCAGGTGCTGCCTTTTTCAAACGGCTGCATTGAATCCTTCTCTTTCCTGTCAGACAAACCCTTTGTGCTGGTAGTTTGTTGGCTGGGGTTGGTGGGTAGCTCCGAGTATCGACAAATAGTCTGGTTTCCATGGCCTGGGACTAGCTGCTTCGGGTTTTATTGCAATACTTCGTACACTGACTGCTAAGGGCGAGACATTCTTTCTGGGTACTGGACTCACGTGCTCATATGGCCTGAAGTGGCTCTCTTTTTGCCTTGTCAGAATACTCAGTCTGGCCCTGGGTTCCGTACGAGGTGTTTCCTCCTGTCTCTTGCATTCTGACTTCGTCCTCAGGTGATTCCCAACTGAAATGTCGGGCATGATCACAAAGTAATCATAGACGGTAATCTCTGAGGTGGCTCTGCCATATATAGCCTCTGTGGTCCTTGCTATGACCACTAAGCTGACATAGTATGGCTATCATCCGTTGTATCTTTCGGAGCATAACCTCTGATCTTGGTTGATGGCCCATATTCACGATGAAATGCTGGCTGCATTGTTGTGGCCGTATATTCAAGAGTCTGACAAGGATTGGCAATATCACCTTGTCTGTGGAGCTTTACTTCATTGACCGTCGCGGAGATTGTTTATTCCAGACTTCCTTGTTCTTGGGGGTTCCTTTTTGGGGAACTTGTCATGACCTACCATCATGGCTCCTTGGTCATATCCCAGCTTGTTGGGCTTGTATTCACAATTTACTCTTGCATATCTCGTAGGGATTGCTGCATTCATACCCGTCTTTGTAGTATGGGGCCGATGTTTCTTTGAACACAGTCATTCCCGTGTACGAGTGGCTCGCATGAACTGATCCCCTGGACTGCATGCTCACAACATATGCAAAGTAGGATAAATCTTTTTATAACCACCGAGTTCTGAGGCGGACGTGTGTCTGGACTAGTTCGTGCTTCTGACAAGATTGTTGCGGGTACGATGGCCTGCTGAAGAAGGCTGAATTCCTTGCACTCGAAGCTTCTGCCAGGGTAGCGTGCCAGAGAAGGCTGGATATCGTACCTCAGAAGCTTTCCTTCATGTGGCTTACCGTGGAAGGTCAGGTGCCTTATGCTGAAAGCTTTTCGCGGTAGCAGGCTGAGGAAGATAGGAGTGCCGTACCCCAGAAGATTTTCTCACCGAGTGGTGTAGCGAGGAAGGTTGGGAGTCTTGCGTCGCAAGCTCCTCCCGATCACTTACGGAGGAAGGCTAGGTTCCTTGTACCAAAAGCCTTGCACTGTGATATGCAGTCAGAACTGTGGCCGATTCTGGCTTTCTACCGGTGTATCCGGAATTTATCCATAGCGGAGCCAACACTTGGTATAGACCATACCTTGTCTGAAGATATTCCGTTGATCATACACACCGCTTGTCCTTCTGCTGGTCCGCTCATTGTTGCTGTAGAGGTTGCACAACTGATGCAAACTTCATGTTGGTAATTAATCCAGATGTGTGCCGATAGTAGACAGTTGGCGGATAATTCCATTCGATTTAACTGAATTTGAAATTCTCATTAATTCCGGGCAGCCGTGAACTTATCCATATTTCTCGCAAACCTTGTTCACTTTGCCCAGAAAATTTGGTATATGCACCAAGGAATTCCAAAATATGCTTTGAAATTTGTATCAACATACTAGAATTTTGTTGTTGCTCTCGGCACATTCACCTTCCTGGAATATGTCTTCTGTGGGTAATAAATGATTCTTGAGTCCATTGAGAAAGACTCAAGGTTCACTCCACTGACCAAAATAATCCTTGTACCGAGGATGGAATAATTTGTCCCTTCTGACGTTCTTTGCTGACAACTCATCTGACTTCTTCTCAAATGTGAACTGTTCTGAGGCAAACTCTCTCAGGTATATTCTGGCCTTGTCCATTGCACTCCGATTCTGCTTCTGACCCATTCTTCATTCTTGACAGATCCGGTGATAATATTCTAAGTCTTGGGCAGTTGGCTTGACTTGACTCTTACTGAGTTTGGATTATTGGGTATTATCCAAGCGGTACGATGGTCTTCTTTGGCAGTTTAGGCAGATGGATCCAGTCGAAGCGAAAGAACGAAATCGACAAAAGAAGCAAAACCGCGAAAACCCAGAAATACTAAAAAGGCAAATAAAGCTCAAATTTTGCGGACCTTACACCTGTGGCCGAGGATTCACTAGTATAACTATTATAGCGCACTCGATATACCTCTAAGGACTTGGAAGCAAAACCACACAATGCTCCTGGTAGCGATTGGTGTCAAGCTCCTACTACTTCCATAGGGAACATCAGACTCGACGCATGACCATAGCCAAAGTGGCTTAGTCAGCGATCCTAGGGTTGTCGGGAAAAGATGGAGTTTATTGGCGTTTCCTGAAGGAAACTGGATTTGAGGAGAGAAAGGCCATGGTTAGCAAGCAAGGTGAGGATACCAGGTTTACCTAGGGGTTCAGGGCTCACGGGTCAATGCCTGGTGCGGACTTTTCCCACCGGAGGCAAAGGCCACGAGAGTTGAGGTCTGATGGAGCCAAAACCTATGGGGTTGCCTTATGATCAATAGTAGCCGTGCTAGTCTGGCAAAGATGGTTGAAATCCATCTGAGCTTACTACTAATCAAAAAGGCAATGAAGTCTGGCTAGGGTAACCTACAGTCAGCCAGGCTCTGATACCATCTGTTGTGGCGCCCCGCCTGAATACCACTGTAGCCAGACGGTCGCCGCACACGCCAGCCCAGGAGATCACTCTGGCCTGCGCGTTTACAACAAGTATCATGAACACAGACATTTCTATTAATGGGTATATAAGTCTTACATGATATATTACAAGGGTGATGGCAGCGGAAAAGCTCTATCTAAGGCAGCATGGTCTTGGTGCGGCTCCAATCCACAGGGATCTGACTGGGTTACTCTTCTAGCCCGTGAACACTCCGGCTCCTCGCTAGCGAACGTCGAATCCTTAGGTGAACCTGGCCACATTGAAGGCCGCTAAGTACTTTTGAATGTACTCGCAAGCAAACCATACCAACATATACACCAAGCAAAGCACACCATGGCATTCAAGCATGCATTTGTTATCTTAACAGTATTAACTATCATGTTATGATAGGATTATCTAGCAAGATTAAACATCTAGCAACATTAATCATCATGTCATAGCAGGATTATCTAGCATGATAATTACTAAAGTAAATGCAGTAAAGTAAAGTATATCAGGTAAATGATCCGAACTCCGAATATGCTCACGATCCAAATCTGATCCGAGCTTTGCCGTCATCCATCCGCTCAGCTCATAGCCATCACATGCCTAGCAATCATACCTCTGACATCATCTGATGTCCATGCATCTGTACTGCAAGTCTGACAAACCTTAATATTCTCTGGTTCAGTCTTAGCAATATCATTATATAGTTTGTTCCTCCGAACTCGACACAGACCAAATAGGGGCCTACACGAACTGTCCATGACCGAGGACGCGGCTATTCGAATAGATTTACACTCTGCAGAGGTTGCGCACTTTACCCACACCATGGAGCTCCTGGCCTCGTACTTTAGTACATGTTCCCATTCGGGTGGACTGGTGATGCTCCAACGAAACTTGCCTAACCCGTGACTCCTCTACCGTGCCACCGACAATCATGCCCTCCCAGGTTCATGTCCTGGGTGGCCCTTGTGTCACCCCGTGACACCTGCCACCGTCGTGGCCAAACAAAACTGTCCCAAACGGGGACCGCACGCAAACAAACAACTGGGCTCACAAGGTTATCGCCGTCTACCTGATCAGGGCAGCACGCACGCATAACCTTCCCTAGGTGGTGGTACCGATAAAAGAGCACGAGGTTAGACCAAGTCAAGGCCTTCCCATACCGGCAAATGTGGCTGCACGGATAAGTCCGGATAGGTGACACTATGACTCGATCCAGCCGACGGAGGAGGTTGTCATTTAATCATATTCTTAATCATTACAACAATAACGATAATCCAAGATGTAAACTAGTATATCAACATAACAACCTATCTCCAGATTGTCATCTACGAGTCACTAGTGCGATAATATGATGAGCATTAGCAGGTAATTTAAATAGCAAGTTCAACCTAGCAGGAGTTTAATTACTTTACAAGTCTTAGCTGTAAGTGACAACCATCTGAACCCTTGTATGAAACCGGCAAATAAACTAGTAGCCACTAGAACGGTCTTTACAACTCAGATCTGGGACGTTACCGGAATAACTCAACCCTGGCTCAAGACGGCTGAAAAGCAGCTCAGAGCATGAGACGGTGTTGATAAAAAGAGTGTAGCAGTTCCCTAAGACGGCCGAAGATCAGCTCAGAGCATAGGGGCACCGCTACAGAGAGAAATTCAACAGCTGCCCGAGACTGCCGAACAGCAGCTCAGAACATGGGCCAGTTGTTGAGAAGAGAAATATAAAGTCGGCATCCACCCCGGATGGCCAAAAGCAGCTCAGAACACAGGCGTGGTGCCGTCATCAAAGAAAGGCAGACAAGGGTTCGACAAAGTCACATACAGCCCACTACTATGCACACGAGCATCAACATATTAATTTAAACACGCAAGAATAACACAGAGCAATGCTTTAGGGCATATATCAGATGGTCGGCTTGCCTGGGGTGAAGGAATACTCTGGGAGAAGTGCGATCACCTCGCGGAAGGATTCGCCGGAAAAGATTCGCTCTCGGAGGGGCTGAATTAGGGCAGGGGCAAAATGGTTATTTTCACAGTGTGAAAACATTATGAAAATGATACCATCGGAACGGGCTCGACGAACTGAAGACGTGGGCTTTGGATTCACCTGATTCGGAGTTACGAGCGAAAAGATATAAGGGTTTGACTGCCAGGGACTGTTCTGCAAAAGAAATAATTGCATCTGGGTCCCTGACAGCATTGCGGCTGGCGCCTTCTGTGGGAATACGTTTTCCAGAGTGGAAAGCGTATTCCGAGCTGAGACGTTTTCCAGAGAAGAAAACACACTCCCCCATAATACGTTTCCCGTGGAGGAAAGCGGAAACCCGTCGATGCGCTTCCACTTATCCACGTGGTCAAGGCCGCTATCACCGTCACGTGGGGTCCACCGACGTCTCTCTCTCTCTCTCCTGCCTCCTTCTCCTTCCCCGCGACGACAGAGGCAGAGGCGAGACCGCGCGGCACCGGCGTGCGCCTGGCCGGCTCTGGCCATCTCTGGCTGTGGCCCAGCCACCGGCAGGCTCGGGAGGAGGCGCCGCACCCACCTGACCCAAGCACGGCCACCGAAGAGGAGCAGAGCGACGGCGGCTTGCACCCCCGCGGACGAAAGCAGAGGAGGGGCGGAGGCTGCGTCGGCCGACGGCTTGCCGGCGCTACAGGGCGTCTCCGGCGAGGTGCGGATTACGGACGAGACCAGTGCGTCGAGGCGCACCCGTCCTGACATCCAGTGGTCGCCGGGGAGCTCCGGAGTGGCGGCAGCGAGAGGAGACAGTAGGCGGCGGACGAGCTCGGAATGGAGGCCATGGCCATCCCCGAGGCAAAATGGAGGCGGGGGAGGGAGTCGTGGTGCTGGTGGTGGTCGGCCACGGTGGCTAGACGGAGCAGAGGGAGTGGGGGCGGCTCGAATTCGAGCGGAGGGTGGCGGCGGGCATGGCGACCAGGGAGGCAAAATTGAGCTCAGGAGCGTACACCTGCGGGCAGGGGAGCGACCTAGGAGGGAGAGGAGGAGGCTGGAGGTGCCGTGGGTGCTCGAGGAGGGGCTCGGCCGCGGCTTTTATAGGCGGCCGTGGCGTGAGGATGAGGACGGCCGCCGTGGCGAGCTTGTCTCCGCACTGGAGTTCGGGGAAGACGTGGCTCGGAGGTTTGCGGTGCCGACCTGACGCGGACAGAGGGAGGGGACGACTCGGAAGAGAATAAGCCAACGGGAGGGAGGAAGACGACGGCGTCACGGGCGAGACAGCGACTCGGCGGCGCTCGCCGTGGCGTGAGGAGAAAGAAATCGGAGAGGGTAAGGGGCTGGAGAGGGGCACGTGGACGTCGCGAACGCACTAGACACGCCGGGACACGCCGGGGCTGGCCGGAGTGAGCTGCACGACGAGAACAGTGCCGCAGAGCACCGTTTCTGCCTGCTGTCCACGCGGTCACCATGTGCACTACAAGCTCTGGCACTCTCCTGCCTGTCCAACCTTGTCAAACAGATCCCTCACTACTCAAATAGACGAGATCGATCACTGGATGGACCAGGATGGCTCTAGAGTGATCAAGAGGATCCAGAACAGTTTCTGGATAGAAACTTGGGGAGGATGTTGTGGTCAGATAGATGTGCCAATGAGCTGGAAAAGTTGTCACAGAGAAATGTGGTAGGAAGGACTAGGTGCTTGAAAAATTTGAGCCCATTTAGACAAGTTTTGCATACACTTCCTTTGCAATGCAAATTCTGGTCCAGAAACTTGACTTTGAAGCTGCTCTCATTTGGCTTGCTGAAATGAAATAAATTTTGGTGTAGGTTGATGATTTGGAGGTATGAAGGTACTGGGAAAATTTCAGCTTATTTGGAAATGCCAAAGTGGTACTTCCTTCACAGAGCTTGAATCTGGACAGAAACTAGATGGAATTTTTGGGCGAAATTGGCTAGATGCAATGATGTGAATTTTTGCATGGTCACATCATATATGGAATGTGAGGTCCTGGATTAATTTGAGAATTTTGGAAGCAATATAAAATATAGTTGCTTCACAACCTCAAAATAAATCCAGAAACAAGAATTGGATGATGCTCTCAAAATTTGATCTGTGGAACTTGGGATCTTGATGGAAATGGTGAATATATGGATAGGATAGGCTCCACAAATTATTTGGGATTTTTTATGGCTACCAAAATAGTAGCTCCTTTGGAAAGTGCCCAAAATGCAATATTGGCTTTAAATAGGAAAAGGCAATTTACCTTATTTAATTGTTGCCAATATTTTTATTGGAGCTCAATATGATCACAAATAATATCTCCTTAAGTTTTCATGAACTTTGGAGATGGATAGATATTTTCCTGGATTTAATTCCTTTAACTGGTAGAAAAAGGAATTAATTTTAAATGAAAAATATTGCAAATGACTTGGCAATATTTTTGCATATCCAGGGTTTATAGATATGGGATGATCACTGCGAGAAGTTTGGGAGGCAACAGATCAAAGGAAATTGGGGTTCCTTTGCAACGGAAGGAATTAGGGTTTCCCTCCCGGTAACTCGGAAGGTAGGGTTTCGGTGGCAAAGTCCTGAGAATAAATTTTGGGTGACAGGGTTGATCTGGAGAGAATCTCTGGTTGGAGGGAGAGGCAAGGCTAAGTGGCCATCTTCATATACCCAAGAGCGAGAGAAAATCCGATAACATCGAAAAAAAGACGGGAGTCAAATCCCGCAAAGGAAAAAAAAACAAGGAGCGAAAACCAGGGTGTCACACCGATCGATTGGCAAATTATAGCCGATCGGAGCGAGCCACCGCTGTTGGGTTGGGCTCGGTTCCACCTTGGATTGAGGACTTGTGGCCTCTCGACTGTAACTCTATGAATTTGCAATAAAACTCCCTTTACTCCCGCAAAAAAAAAAAAAAAAAAAAAAAAAAAAAAAAACTGCTCCCATGTCGCCTTTCTGCTCGGGGCTCCCAGCTAGTTTGGCTGTCATGGGCACCACTGCTGCTCTCGTAGGCCTCGGCTAGGCCACAATCACAAAGGTCCTGCTATTTCATACGTACGGACTACTTGCCAGTGCCCTGCTAGCACATCTGAATTTTTCTGCATATGTTTTGGGAGTACTCACTATATAACAGGAGTTTGCTGTGACAATGCAGAGATGGTGCTGTAGCCACTAGCTTGATCGCTTCAATTATTTCCTATAGTACTTCAAATCAAATATTCCCTCCGTCCTATAATATAATTGTTATTACAACCAATGTACTCATATATATTGGGTGTAATTTTTTCGAAAAGGGAGGTTGAAACCCCGGCCTCTGCACCCAAAGGTGCACACAGCCATCTTATTAACTTATTCAACAGAGTCTGACAAAACAAATACACAGATCGACCCAAAGCCACTTAATGACTACCTCTGTCGACTATACCGACAAACATGATGAAGTGCCTGACCTCGTGCCAAAGCACCATCTACTCCGGTGACCTCCGTAGACCGCCCGCCTGGCGAGTCGAGAGTGCCAACCGGCTGTAGCAGACTCGCAGCGCGCACCGCATGCGCACATTCTAAGCTCTGCTGCCGCCATCTTCCGCGCGCCCATCTTCAGGAAAGATCAATGCACCAGCCTTGCCAGGCCTCTCTGCCATCGACGTCACCACGACGCCAGACAGCGTCATCCTCCTGCGCGAGTCCATCACCGCGCATCGGACGCCGAGTCTCCACTGCGCCACGCCGTCGAGATCCGCCATCTTCGATGCGGTAAATGAAAAACACCGCTCCACCTGTTGGTCTCTCCAATGAACCATTGCTCCAAGACGATGCCCTCACGAGGGAGAACGGCACGACTTCATCATCATCCGGTCCGGGAGTCCCAGATCTAGGGTTTCCCCCGGAACAACTGCCACCTGGAGGAAGAGGGGCACGCCATCTGCAACTGCCGACGTACCCAAGCGGTGCCCACCGTCACATAACTCTCACGACGACGCCTTCAAGAAGGACACGGTGCCAAGAGCGCCGTCGCCACCCTAGGGTTTTCACCCGAGAGAATGTTAGGTGGGAAAAGGTAGGGCGGATCCAAACGACGTCTACAAGAAGAAAAACGGCACCCTCGGGCGTCGTCTCCGTCGCGGCCAGCAGAAGCCGACCAGGGAATTATCCCAATCCGGATCCCCACCTCCCGCTCCGCCCCAACCCGGTGACCGACTAGCAGCGCGGCCATGTCCGGTAAGAGGGAGTGCACGTCGCAAGGGATGAAGGAAGAAGCAGATCGGCGCCGTTGGCCGCCGGGGCACCAACCCGCCGGTGGATCGCCGGCCACCCGATCCGATCCCCGGCAGCCCACCTGCCCCGCCGCGCCACCGGACGAGGAGGCCAACCGAGGGGCCGCCGCCCCGGATCCAGGGCCCTCTGCCCCAAATCAGGCGGAACAGAGCCAGCCTGCTGCCACGGCCGCCACTGGGTCACCGGCCGGCCGCCACGCCGCCGCGCTCCAGATGGAGGCCGCCGTGGGCCAGATCGGCGCCACCGCCGTCGATCGGGGCCGCATCCTCGAGACCCGGGGTCCCGCGCACCCCGAGCCCGGAGGGAGAGGGCGATGCCTCCGCCGCCACCGTCGCACGCGCGGGCTTTGCCCGGCGCCGACCACCGGCGGCGGCGGAGGGGAGAGTGGGAAGGAGGAGGGAACCGGCGGCGGAGGGTTGGATCCCCTCGGTCGCCCGCGCGGAGGGCGACGGAGGGGTCGAGGGCCCTCACGTTTGCGGTGCACTGCCGTGCTAGCTCTATATATTAGGTGTAATACATCTTATATTATGGGACGGAGGGAGTAGCTTGTTAGCCTCAAGAGAGTTTAAGCCATGTATATATAATCACGAGAGGCCGGGAACAGGAACCATGATGTTGATGTTACGAGACGGAATGATATGTGCAGGGCTTCAAGGATTAAGCATGATCGTTTAGCTAGTAGTATTAAAGAGATGTGCGAGCTTAAATTAAGGCGAAAGCGATGTACTGGTGTTGTTGTCTTCAACCAGTCTCTTTCCTGACTGGGATGGAATAATTAAACAAAGACAGAGACGCATGGTGCGCTGGAGTCTTGTACCAACCGCAGACTAGCTAGATCTCTGTAGAACAATGTGACCCCAATATGTGTACACAGCAAACAAGCCAACAACAATATAGACTATAGAGGCTAGCTTGTCTGCTGGTGTAGCTCCTCAGACTGAAATTGCAACCCAAGCAAAGGCACTCCATACATAGTCCTCACCTAGCTAGATACCATTCTTTTCTTGCCCTAAAAAGTTTCCCGGGTAAACCCAGGAGTGCATTCTTAGGTGGTTACTACGATTGCAAGTGGGCTGTATTCTTTTGTTTGCAGAATTGGATTCAGTAGTAGTATCTTCTGAAGAGAAGAAGCAGTGATGTTTCCTTGCTTGCCAAAGAACTCGCGCACGAAACAAAGTAGATCGGCCGACCGATTGAAACATGGCACCAGCTAGCCTGATTTAACGTTTGATATGGCATTATCTGGATGACTGGATGTAACGTTGACGACGACGGCAGGAATATGGAACCGTGCTGTTTGCCTCTGAGGCTCTGACAGAAAGCCGTGAGAGTGATAACTAGCACGATTCTTTTAGGACTGCATTCGGGGACTGCACGATTCTTTTAGTGCTGCCGTTGTAGGAGAAGGCTGCAAAGGTTCTCAAAAGTTGCACCCATTTTCGAACCACTTCCCCTCCACTCCACACAAACACGACAGGGTCTCGTCAGGTTATCAGTCTGAATCATCAACAACACAAGTTAACAGTGGCCACAGAGTCTTTCGAAAAAAAACAGTGGCCACACAGCCTTTGCCCTTTACCCCACCCCCAAACCCAGAGATTGTGTGAGAGAGTCAGCCGGATTCAAATGCCCGTCGTCTCTGGACTCTGGGTCCCACTTGCATACACCCGTCCAGCCATCGACCTAGCCCACACGGCCGCAGGCCGGTAGCCTGCATAAAAAAGCCGCATGTGGAGATCATGGAACCCAATCACTGCCCGGTGGGACCAGCGGTTTCCGTGGCCCGCCGGGAAAAGGTCACTGGGAGCGGGCCCAGAGCAACCGAAGGGACCAGAGATACTACGGCCCGGGACACGACACGGCTCGTTCGTGTAGGTGTAGTAGACTGTAGAGGGTCGGCGTCCTCTCCAGTCTCCTCCTTCCCCCCTTGGCTTCGTCCTGCCACCAACCCGGCACACGGCAGCAACAGTAAGCGTCACTCCCTCGCTGCCGGGCCTCCGTTTCCGTGCTATGCTCTTCCCTCTTCTGTCGGCTCATCAATCATCACCCCCCGTCCCGTGATCCGTCGCTGCTTGTCATACGGTGAGCGGCGTGAGGAATGGAGGCAAGGATCGACGTATTATTTTTACTAAATGACCCCCGGAGGTCCTTATGTCGCGCACTGACCCCCCAAAAATCTTATCTGGCCCCTCCATTCGCACCGGACACATAGGCGCCTAATTTGCACTCTGCCGCGCCTCCCGGCAAGACGCCTTGACCGGTCACGGTCCACGGTCGTCGGTCACGCCGCCAGCGTGGCACCGGCCTGACGCGCCGGATGAATAGGCGCGTATATGGTATTCGTGTTACGCCATATAGTTAGGCGTTCTATAATCTTGACACGCCTTTTTCTTAGGCGTTTATAATTACTATACCGGAGCGTCTGACATTTTATCTGGATGCGTCCATAGTCCTGTTGACCCGCCAAACCGGCTGACGCCTCATGCGAGCCAGAGTATCTGACTTTTCTAATGCCAGGCAGACCATCTGATAAATTGTGTAAGCTTCACGTTTACTAAAATAGTCTCATTGTTTGGCGTGACACACCAGTCAGATTCTCCAAGTTAACTGCTCCTATTCCTCGCAAAAAGCTGCTCCTATTCCTCGCCAGACTGATAGGCACGTTTGTTCTCTTTAAATACGTTTGCCCTGCATCGACCCATCCACATTCGCCCGCAAAACCCCCATTTCTTCCCGCCTTAGCTTCTTCCCCTCCCAATCTGCCCTCCTGAGCTTCTTCCCCTACCAATCCAAATCCATCGACGAAGGAAGGAAGGATGTCACCAGTCCCTAGCATGAAGGACGTCGCCAAACCCTCTGCCCGTAGGAGCTTGTTCCCATCTTGATCGAGCAAGCGGGTATTTTTGTCTTCTCCGTCGCCCCCCTTCGATCTGCGTCACGGGCAAGTTTTTATTGTTTGTGGAGAGAATCATGAACTCTGTGAGTACGTGTTAGTCCATGGTCTTAATGTTTTAGAATATCTGTTAGGGCCCTCTTCCGATCTGCCTCAAGGGTTTGTGTTTTTTGTGTGTTGAGATGAATCATGAACCTTGTCTGTTGGTGTGAGTTGATCAATTGTTTATATTTTCTTTTCCGTACTCTGAATCCATACTCTGAATCTAAAAGTTGATTAAATGCTTATATTGTCTGTTTTGCAGATCGGCAAGCTCTGGATGGTTAAGTTCATTGTGCATAAGGCATCCTTCTGTCAACCAGCACCTGAGCCATGGCAGGAAGACTCAATCACTATTGACAATTTGAAGGAACAGTTGGTGCAGCATGGGTTAGGCCGAAATGATTTTATCTACTATCGAAGCAGGGTGAAGTCAGGTGACAGGATCATGTGGAAGTTTAGTGGGAAGAATAGGTTCAGCTCAAGTTACCGGAGGATGTTTAAGTCAAGGTGCAGGATGAGGATGAGCTCAGGTGGGTGGTTGAGGTTGAACACAGGGGGCAGGATGACGATGGCTGAACTAACCAATGATTCCACAGTTCGGAAGATGATCAAAGAATACAAGGCATTTCAGATGGTTGAGTTGCATTGTTACAGTAGACCCGATGGATTTGTAGAGCCTGCTCCAATTACAGATGTTGACACTCTGGAGTAGCCACTCTCATTATGTCTAGAATTCTGAATTTGTCAAGTTAGCACCCCATGTACCCCATGTTGTCTGAAAACTCTGTTATGATTTGCGCTTTCCATGATAAGTTTACTTTCATCTGTATGTTATTGTGCTTTCCAGTGTAGATGCAGGCGACCATTCAAATAAGAGCAGACAATACAATAGCTGTAGACAAACCCACTTTATTCACTCATTTTTGGTCGTGCTGACCACAACATAATGTGAAACATGTCTTAATTAATCTAGTCTAACTTGCTAGGTCTTTCCTGGCCTTTTTCCGAGCGCACCACTCTTTGAATTGCTTCTGATGCTTAGCTCTGTGCTCTTTCTTTTGCTTCTCCTCCAACATCTTCTTCTCTTTTCTTTCCACGTATCCGGCACCGAACCAGTACAACTCGTATTGTTTCTCAGTTTCAAGCCAACACTTGCTTGCGGATCTAGCACCCTCCTGCAATCAGTTGACAGGTGTTTTAGATCATGAAAGCACATATGGTAGGATATGAAAACGTTGGCTTACGAAGTATGGCGCAGGCCCCTTAGTGTGCCCGCGGACGAATCCCCAGCAACCCATTTTTCCTTTGGTTCTTATCTTGTATTCGTCGGCGGTGTAGCAGGCCGGCACACCGCAACGGCAGTGCACGACCTGTGGCACAAAGGAACCCAGCTTGTCGGCGGATGGCATATCTGGTGGTAGGAAGGTGCCGTTGCGTGGTCCTACTAGTTCATCCAAACCCCCTTTTGCTTTGTCCGAAGAGGATCCCATGGTTTCGGTTGTGTCTGTGTGCTGAAACAGTGGTGCTGCTTGAAAATTTATAGATGGTCCGCAGTTGTATAGCCGTTGGATGGAGTGTTCAAACGAGTCGGTATGTCTGATGTTTTGGTAGGACGATCCAACCTTAACGGGTTGTGTGTGAAAGGCCTTACCGGGCTTTCCTTGGCGGGCCTTAGTCCTTGTTTTTCGTTGTGTTCTATCCCCCTGGGTGGTAGGCGGGCTCCTCCCTCTCCTTCTTTCCCCAAATCTATCATGCTGAAACCCTACCTGGCGGCGCTAGACATCGGTTTCCACGGCAGCTGAGGCCTCGCCGGCTGGCCGGCTGTACAGCTCTCCGCCCATCCTAAGCTGGCCCCGACCCGCCGTCAGCACCGTAAACAGTCCACGCGGCATGAAATGTGTACGGAGGCTACTGTTTCCCGGGACAATCAACCGTGGGAGGATGTAAGTGACCGTAATCGCCAAACCTTTTAAATTTAGCCTGCTGTGATGTGGAATTAGTTGGAACGATGTAGCCTTGTCAGTACAACATTGTTTTTTTTTAATTCTAGCCATGTTAGTTATGAAGCAAGTTCTCTTAGATCTAGTTCCGCGCCTGCTGTATTGAACACTGACAGTAGTTCGTCATGTTCTTTCGCAGCCTACATACCTGAACCAGTTCTCATGTGGTAGTCAAATTGCTGACCTGGTCCCCTCTTCGTACGAAACAACAACATCCTATTTGGAGGAAGATGGAAACTCTCTTTCCGATATTTCCTTTGCGGAGAACTGTCTTGCCAGTACACCTGGTCCATCACCGCTCGGTGATTTGGGTAACGACATTTCATTTATAGATGATAACCGAGGTCTTGGTATGCCCATGCCCGAGCAAGTTCGAACTGTGTCAACCACAACTTCCACCTGGTCACACCGAAGCCTCGCACATGAGGAGGCTACCATCACCTCAACTAACTCTCATCAGTCTAAATCCATCCACCCACAACAAGTACTGCCTTGTTGTAGGTAATCAGTAATCACTAGCATTGTTTGAGTGCTGATGCCCCTTTCTTCGTGTCATTTGTTTGTATTGATTGCCTTTTATTTGTGTTGTGACCATTCGTCATTAACGCAGGTGGTTCCGGGCACTTAACCAGCTTTACATACTGAAGCACCAGGTGAACCCACCCCGATATCAAACTTGACTGCTGATGGTAATGGATATGGTAATGAGCAGACCGTTGTTCGTCGCGGCAGCGATGAACCGGTACATGAAAAATGTCATCAATTAAATCCAGTGGAGGATGTTGGTCGCTGCATGATACGTCTCCAACGTATCTATAATTTTTGATTGTTCCATGCTATTATAGTATCAATCTTGGATGTTTTTATATGCAATCTTATGCAATTATATATCATTTTTTGGGACTAAACTATTAACCTAGTGCCCAGTGCCAGTTGCTGTTTTCTGCTTGTTTTTGGCTTTTCAGAGAAACAGTACCAAATGAAGTCCAAATGCCACGAAACTTTTTGGAGATTTTTTTCTGGACAAAAGAAACCTTGGAAGCTTCGGGAGGAGGCCAGAAGCCTCACAGAAGCTTCACAAGGCAACAGGGCACGCCCCAGGGGGGCGCCGTGTTGCCTTGTGGGGCCCACATGACTCTGTTTGACCTACTTCCACTTCTATAAATTCACAAATATTGGGAAACCGCCAGGGAGCCAGAAGAAAAAACCTTTCCGCCCCCGCAAGCCTCTGTTCTTCCGCGATCCCATCTGGAGGCCTTTTCCGGTACTCTGCCGGAGGGGGAATCGATCACGGAGGGCTTCTACATCAACCTTGCTGCCCTTCCGATGATGTGTGAGTAGTTTACCACAGACTTACGGGTCCATAGCTAGTAGCTAGATGGCTTCTTCTCTCTCTTTGATCTTCAATACAATGTTCTCCTCGTTGTTCTTGGAGTTCTATCCGATGTAATCTTCTTTTGCGGTGTGTTTGTTGGGATCCGATGAATTGTGAGTTTATGATCAGATTATTCATGAGAAATATTTGAGTCATCTCTGAACTCTTTTATGCATGATTGTTATAGCTTTGTATTTCTCTCCGATCTATCGGTTTAGTTTGGCCTCCTAGATTGATTTATCTTGCAATGGGAGAGGTGCTTTGTGATGGGTTCAATCTTGCGGTGCTCAATTCCAGTGACAGAAAGGGACATGACACGTATTTGTATTGTTGCCATTAAGGATCAAAAGATGGGGTTTATTCATATTGCTTGAATTTGCTTCTCTACATCATGTCATCTTGCTTAAGGCCTTACTCTGTTTCATACTTAATACCCTAGATGCATGCTGGATAGCGGTCGATGGGTGGAGTAATAGTAGTAGATGCAGGCAGGAGTCAGTCTACTTGTCTCGGACGTGATGCCTATATACATGATCATTGCCATGAATCCATCATAATTATTTGCTTTTCTATCAATTGCCCAACAGTAATTTGTTTACCCACCGTATGCTTATGTGCTCAAGAGAGAAGCCTCTAGTGAAAACTATGGTCCCCGGGTCTATCTTTATTATATAAGAAACCTAAAAATACCTTGCTGTAATTTATTTACTTTTATTTTAATTAGTATTTTAGTTTATCTATTTACCTCGATAAGACTTAATCCTTGCAAATAACCGCTAAGAGGATTGACAACCCTCTTATTTGCGTTGGGTGCAAGTGTTTGCTCTTGTGTGTGCAGGTGCGTTTCAACGGAATTTTGCTTGGTTCTCCTACTGGATTGATAACCATGGTTCTTAACTGAGGGAAATACTTATCTCTACTGTACTGCATCATCCTCTCCTCTTCGGGGAAATACCAACGCAGATTACAAGTAGCACTGCACCGACAATCCACAATTACAACCAGGAACTCCCACCGAGGGTAGTGCTATTGACTGTCGTAGTGAATTGTTTGTCATGGGAGACGTAGGAGAACTCTCCAAGGACGCCTCTGGCCATCACAGGGAAGGACAAGAAAGTAACATACCATTGCATTGGCGAAGCCCTGACAAAGCGGTACATCCTGGCACAACAAGTGTAATTGCATTATATGTATCTCCAGTTCTATCGTTCATAATCGTTAGGGTCTCATTTTCTGATCAGGTCTACGTCAGGCGTGGCGTGTCAGCTGCTGGCAATGGGACTCGAGGGAGGCATGCACTCAGCAAGTACTGTGCCGATTCCGACGTCGTGCAGTCGAATCGCACAGCAGCAGAGCAACTGGAAACAACAGACCAAACCATGAAAATGGCATTGAGATTACGTACGGTGACTGCGTTGATTGGGGGGGGGGGGCTAAGGTTTTGAATTGTAATGAAATGTGATGAATTGTGTTTGATGCTTAACATGTCATGATCATTACAGATGCAAACCATGAAAACAATCAGAAGTTGTCACTCCCTGGATCATTCGAAGTAAACCATTGCAATGCTAAACACATGCATTGCATTTGACCGAATTAGTGTTGTACAGCTGCTTCTTCCACTATTTCTTTTTCTTCCTCTTCTGCTTCGCAGCAGCCTGATTTGTGGGGTACGTCAATGCAGCCTCCATCTTGTCCTTCTTCGGATGCTTCACTTGCGGTATAGGGGTCTTAAAAATGTCATCAATAATTACCTGACTTCGTTTTGGTGGAGACGGTATTTCAGCATCGTTGTCTGTTCTTTCGCTGTCATACAGCTGCTCCTGCGCATCGTCTCCTTCACGATTCTCTTCATCCTCCTTGTCGGCTTCATCATAGTGCACTACCGCGTCCCGTTGTGCCTCCTCGCCTTCTTCATCTGCGCCAGCCTCCTCGTCCTCTTCATCCGCGCCAGCCTCCTCTTCCCGCTGCTCCTCATCGTTCAGACTGCCGTCCTCCACGTCATGCTCGTCGGCCGTTAACCGTTCCTTGCCATGAATAAAAAATTGGTCCTCCTCCTCGTCATCATCCTCCTCGTCCTCGTCCTCTGCATCAGAGTCCGGTATTTCAAACCTTCCGGTTGCATGGAGAGCTCTTTTAAGCCTTAACGTCGCTCTCTGCGTTGCAAATTCACACATGCGTTAGTTCTACAACAAGCAAGGAACTATAAAGAGGCTAACAGAGCGAGTTTTTTATGAGACCTTGAAGGCTTTGCTGTGCACATGGATAGGTGTTTCCGCCGATTGTTTCTTAAGGTCACGGAACAATAGTAGTGAACGATAACAAGCCTCCGCCTAGCGATTCAGATTCACTTAATCAGGCAAAAGATGACGATTTTGTGAAACAAAAAGGGCTACAGGTCGCTTACCAGTTTGGCCATCAAGGCATGAATGTCCACCTGAGATCCCTCGACGACGCCGCGGTGTCGACGATGGTGGTCCTCCACCTCAGTCTTCGTGCCGTCTGCCAGATCAATAGATGGCCTTCCAACGTGAAGCTTCAAACGGCTAGACCTGGCTAGCCACCTTAGGTAGTCTCTGAATGCATCCGGATCGTGCGGTCCGGCAGGCAGACTATCCCTCACCTACATCCACTCATTTATGTAAGACAGGTGCTGCGTGGCCCAGTTCTGCTGACCCTTCCTCTTCCTTCTGTTGGTCCTGGACAAAACAAGAGGAATGGAGATAATCAGCTATGAAAGGAAAGGCAATGTCCATGGAGGACATGTTGAGAGATTGAGTGATGCATTGCGTACGCATGGAGCTCTCAGTTAGTACACGAGATTGTGGTCGGGATTTCCTGGAACCGTCCGAACTGCCGGCAGACCCTTTCTGGCATATTGTGCTCGATTATAAAGAAGCATATCAGAGCACACTTCGAAGGCCACACATGCCGCCCTTCATAGCACCTTGGGTCTAGCGTCAGATGCTCCTCGTCAAGACGGTCATACGGCGTCCAGTCCACCTGCAAATGAACATGCAGGGCGTCAAGGTCCTGCTACGAAGGGATGATAAACAAGCGTCGCACTTAGCCGCACTTACCTGTGTGTGAGCTAGCACGTCCAGATGCCTGTTGTTCACCTGGTAAGACAGCTGCGCGTTGCCGATGAGATTCTTTGCATGTAGATAAACTTCAGAGTAAGTCGGGCCGACACCGTACTGCATGTACAAAGACAGATCGTGTTTTTCTGCTGGCACGGGTCTGCACACGGGGACATGAGCCCACGTCCACACTTGCAACAAGATCATGCATCCTCCGATGTTGGACTTGTACTTTGAACGGTGGCATGCCTCACATAGCTGACGATACAACCAGGCAAGGGCAGCGGATCCCCAACTGAACTGCCCAGCTTGCTGCCAATCACTCAGAAGCTGCAACCAGATCCAGGAGGCGTGGTCTTCAGTACCGTCAGTGAATACCATGCCCCCTAGGACGTAGAGCGCGTACGCCCTAGCGAACCTCTGGACGACCTCGTCAGAAGCGTCTTCAGGTGGGCCTCTCCCGAAGTTTGCTTCCAGCCATACGAAGGAGACGCCGGTCTTCACTCGCTTTGTTTTATTCTTCAACTCGTTTGACACACCGTCTTCCACGTCCTCTTCCAGCTTCTTCTTCCTCGCCAGCTTCTTCTTCCAACCTGGTGGAAATGAGTCATGCTTCACACCAAGTTTGTACTCAACCCGTGCATTCCACATGGCTGGATCTGTGCTTCTGGTCACGGGTTTGCCGGTGACCGGTAGTCTAGTTATGAGATTCACATCCTGCAGTGTGATGGTCATCTTCCCGCACGGCAAGTGGAAAGTGTGAGTCTCGGGCCTCCAACGGTCCACCATGCATGATAGCAGACTACCGTTGAATATATGCATGCCTCTCTGCAGCATTGTGATGAAGGGTAGCAACCGTGCTTGTCGAAAATACTGTGTGTACCGGTCGTCGTAGGACCAGTTCTCGATGTCGTGGGACCGGAAACGAAGTGGTGTCAGATGCTGTTGTCGTGATGGCAACGAAAGATGTTAGGCACCATTAAAAGCTTGCCTGAACGAGTTGCGCGTAATGAAGCACACAAGGAGACGTGTACCTGTCCTTCAGAGATTCTACGAGCGCGATGTGATTGATCGTAAAAGCTGTCCAAGACCATGTCCACGTAATCTTCGGGGTTAGGAGGTGGGAGCTCTGGTGGACCTTCATCTTGGGGCAACATCCTGGTTTCAACAAACGGAAGAGCGTGTTAGCGCAGAAAAAGATATGCAATTCTGTCAGGAAATAACAGGGGCACAACAAAACGACCTCTTATTATTTTCACACTGCCCACTCTGCACGTGGCTCGACCTCCGCTGTACGCGAACCTCCCCTGCGCCGAGTCCCTCTGGGGACGCCTCTAGCTACGGTGCCCGTGCGCATGTTGCCCGATGCTTGGGCGGACAAACCCTCTGCCAAGGCACCTCGCTCTCTAGTGACTTCCCTGGCGGCTTCGACCTTCCTCATCTCGCAGGTGAACTTCTTGCTGTTGAGGTGTTCGGTCTTACGACAGACGGTGCAGCGGTTCTTCGTGCGCGTCTCGTACGAGAAGGCGTCATACTTATTCCTCTGACGCTTCATCTTGTCCATCTCCATCTTGAACCGCTTCGTCTGCCGACGTCCACGCATGGTGATGACAAGAGCAGGGTTGGGACGGAACTCGTCGCCGGTGTATAACGGCCACATAGCAAGGTGTAGGTATGGCTTGAACCTCGTGGACCAGGTACGCTCCATCGCCTCTATGTTGTAATATGGGGAGACCAGATTATACCAATTCAAAGACCGCTGCCTGCATGCCACCATCAGATGCGAGCAGGGCTCATGGTAAACCAGCTTCCTATGGCAGCTGTAGGTAGCGTTGGCAAGGTTCACCTCATGAATCTGACAGCCCCATGGTTCCCCGACGCTATTCTGACCGCCCGCCTCTTGCACTGAGCAATGTTGTTTCTCCGGATCGTACGTCCTCACCAGCTGACCCACAGACTTGATCTGTTGCGACTCTAGCCGCTCACTGACCTTTCGAGGCCACCGCCTGTCAGTGCGGTTTCCATCGCCATCCGTATGACCTGCGCTGATGGACCGCCTAACAACGGACCACTGTGCTATCCAGTACTCATTGCACTTGTCAAAGGTGAAGGTCAGGACAACGGCCACTGGGAGCCGCCTTATTCCCTTCAGAACGGCACTGACAATCTTCGCCATGTTGCTCGTCATGTGGCCGTACCTAGCACCCCCTACGTCGAAGGCGCGAGCCCACTTCTCCTTCAAATAAAGGTGCGTGTCTATGAAATTGTGACCCTCTTTCGACACTGCCTTCATGAGATGTTTCAGCCGTTGCGCGAACATGTGGAGCTCAAATTCATAGCACAGAAGCTTGAATACGTCAGTGCAATCTTTGTTCTTTACCCTCGAGTAGAAGTTCTGAGCCATATGCCTCATGCACCATCTGTGAATCACATTCGGATAACCTTGTAACTGCACGCGCATCGCATTAATGATACCAGGGTGCCTGTCCGATATGATGCATGGTGCCCTCAGAACCCAGGACGTGCACCCACAGAAGAGTCACGAACCATTCCTAGTTAGAATTGTCTTCCCGTTCGACGAGAGCGAAAGCAAGTGGGACAAGTTGATTGTCGGCGTCACAGGTTATGGCCACCAGAAGCATGCCTCGGACCTTGCCGGCTAGAAACGTTCCGTCAACAGAAAGAACTGGCTTGCAGTGACGGTACGCCTCTATGCACGCTCCGAATGCCCAGAATGCCCTCCTAAATACGGTGAATCTCCTGTCCCACCCCTCCGGGCTCTTGTCTGGGTACCCCCATGGGTATCCCTCCACCTCGTACACCATTCCTGGATTGCGGGCTTTCATCGCCTGAAGTTGTTTCAGGAGCACACCATAGGACTCCTGCCAGTCACCGTACACCATCTTTAGAGCCAGCTGCTTAGCCCTCCACGCCTTTCCGTAGTTCACATTATACTCAAATATCATGCTTATGTAATCCTGCAGCTGTGACGTGGACTGCGTCGGCTGCTTGGCGATGGCATGTTTCAGGCGCTGACCGATGAAGGTGGATGTAAGATGCCGGTGATGACCTTCTTTGCGGTCGCCCACGCATCCTACACATCTAACGATCTTCCATCGATCGACCAGTCCGTGCCTCCGGGCGCAGACCTTCCAGGGACAGCCGTCCTCCCTCTTCTCACACCTCACCACGTATCTCTTTTTTTTGTCTGACTTGCGGACGATGTAAGGCCTGTAGTGTCACACTGCGTATTCCTGAAGCCATATCTTCATATCTAGCATTGAGCTGAAGACAAGCCCTGGATATCTTAAAGGCTTGAACCTAGGATTTATCTTCTCTTCTTCGGCTGTCTAAGGCCTTGGCACCACCAATGGCTCCATATCGTACATATCTTCCTCCGCTACAACCGTTAGGTCAGCGCCACTTAAATATCTAAACTCATGTGTGCTCATGTCTCTCTGGTATATGATACGTCTCCAACGTATCTATAATTTTTGATTGTTCCATGCTATTATAGTATCAGTCTTGGATGTTTTATATACACTTACAAGCAATTATATATCATTTTTTGGGACTAACCTATTAACTTAGTGCCCAGTGCCAGTTGCTGTTTTTTGCCTGTTTTTGTTTTTTCAGAATATCAGTACCAAATGAAGTCCAAATGCCACGAAACTTTTTGGAGATTTTTTTCTGGACATAAGAGACCCTGGAAGCTTCGGGAGGGGACGAGAAGATGGAGCAGTGGCCCTCGAGGCACCAGGGCGCGCCCTGGTGGCTCGTGGGGCCCACGTGGCTCCGTTTGACCTAACTCCGCCTCTATAAATTCTCTAAAATCAGGAAACCAACAGAGGAGTCCACGAAATACTTTTTCCGCCGCCGCAAGTTCCTGTTCTCGAGAGATCCCATCTGGAGGCCTTTTTCGGCACTCTGCCGGAGGGGGATTCGATCACGGAGGGGCTCTACATCAACCTTGCTGCCCTTCCGATGATGAGTGAGTAGTTTACCACAGACCTACGGGTCCATAGTTAGTAGCTAGATGGCTTCTTATCTCTATTTGATCTTCACTACAATGATCTCCTCGATGTTCTTGGAGTTCTATCCGATGTAATCACTTTTTGCGGTGTGTTTGTTGGGATCCGATGAATTGTGAGTTTATGATCAGATTATCCATGAATATTATTTGAGTTTTCTCTGAACTCTTTTATGCATGATTGTTATAGCTTCGTATTTCTCTCCGATCTATTGATTTAGTTTGGCCAACTAGATTGATTTATCTTGCAATGGGAGAGGTGCTTTGTAATGGGTTCGATCTTGCGGTGCTCAATCCCAGTGACAGTAGGGGACATGATACGTATTGTATCGTTGCTATTAAGGATAAAAAGATGGGTTTATTCATGCGTGAGTTTACTTTGTCTATATCATGTCATCTTGCTTAAGGCGTTACTACGTTCTTTATGAACTTAATACTCTAGATGCATGCTGGATAGCGGTCGATGTGTGGAGTAATAGTAGTAGATGCAGAATCATTTCGGTCTACTTGTCTCAGACGTGATGCCTATATACATGATCATTTCCTTGAATATCGTCATGATTATTTTCTCTTCTATCAATTGCCCAATAGTAATTTGTTTACCCACCGTATGCTATTTTCAAGAGAGAAGCCTCTAGTGAATACTATGGCCCCCGGGTCTACCTTTATCATATATTGAAAATCCTAAAAATACCTTGCTGCAATTTTACTTTATTTATTTTATTTTGTATTTTTGTTCGATCTATCTATCTATCACCATACAATTTAATTTTGCAAATAACCGCCAAGGGATTGACAACCCCTTGTTCGCGTTGGGTGCGAGGATATGTTATTTTGTGTGCAGGTGCTGCTAACGAGTTGTTGCGTTATTCTCCTACTGGATCGATAACCTTGGTTTCATAACTGAGGGAAATACTTATCTCTACTGTACTGCATCATCCCCTCCTCTTCGGGGAAATCCCAACGCAGCTCACAAGTAGCAGGAAGAATTTCCGGCGCCGTTGCCGGGGAGACATCATCAACATCTATCAAGTACCTACGCATAAACTTTCATCTCCTTGCATTTATTTTATTTGCCTTTGCCTCTCGTTTTCATCTCCCCCACTTCTAAAAAGTTTTTACAAAAATACAAAAATATTTTCCATTTGCCGTTTTTCTCGTTTGCTCGTTTTATCGTTATGGTTAGTTCTTCCCTTGTTATGTGTACCCCTGAAAATGAAGTTCTCAATTTTAAGCAAAGGGGAGGAGAAAATT
This sequence comes from Elymus sibiricus, assembly GCA_039707655.1. Taxonomy (NCBI): domain Eukaryota; kingdom Viridiplantae; phylum Streptophyta; class Magnoliopsida; order Poales; family Poaceae; genus Elymus; species Elymus sibiricus. Next base: position 70,642,581 of record CM077676.1, read on the forward strand.
TAAAAGATGCTTGGTATAGGATTTGCGGTGCTCAAAATAGATCAACTCGTAAGTAATCTATTACCGTCCTTCTTCGCAATTTTTATGTGGGTGTTACTACTTGGTATAGATTTGTACTAGACACTATTACTGAAGGGAATATCTTGAGTAGTCACCCTATGGATGCTTTCAATGCTATGGGAAATTTAGTGGGATCACCACCTATCACTATTAATGAAACGGTCTTAACCTTGGAACATGTTATGCAAAGGTTAGATGCTATTGAAAATAAAATGCCTACCGTAGAGCATATTAAAAATTTAGATAAAAAGATTCATAATCATGTTACTCAATTTGGATCAAAGGTAGGGATTACTCTTAAGATGCTAAAAGAGAAAGAATCGATAATTAATGAAAGGATGGAACAAAGTCCCGCTAGGATTGATAAGTTGGAAGAAATTATTAATAATTTGGGTTCCGCTTTTTCTTCTGCTAAAACTATTGAAAATACTACTCCTAGCAAGAATTGCAAGTTTATATATGTTCGTAAAGACAAGGGTGCTACACCCAGCAGCCACAGCGAAGATCTTAAAATGATTAGTGTTCACCCCAATTTTGTTGAATTGATAAAGAAACCCACTTATGAGAATAAATTCCTTAACTTTGTTCCTAGGAGCGTGATCATTAAAAATATGCATTCTAGAACTCCTAGGAAATATGGATGTGTGATTGAGGAATTGGAAACCAAAGATAACAATACTTGAAACTATGCATTATGCCTAGCTAGGGGCATAAAACAATAGCGCTTGTTGGGAGGTAACCCAATGGATAAAATAAATTTTTGCTTTTACCCACTGCTTTTGAGTGTTTGCATGATTATAGATTCTGTTATGATTGTGTTTTTATGTTTTAATTAGTGTTTGTGCCAAGTAATACTTTTGGGATGATTTGGAAGATAGTATAATTGATGTTGTTTGGAAAACAAAAAGTTTTGCGTCCAGTGCTAGAATTTTAATTCTGTACTGGAGCGTCAGAAAAATTTGAAATTTTTACACAGTATTGGTATATGAATTACCCATGTTTTCCTAATTGTTCATAATTTTTGGAGTTACAGAAGTATGGCTTTTAAATAGATCTTTACAGACTGTTCTGTTTTAGACAGATTCTGTTTTTGTTGCATAGTTTGCTTATTTCGATGAATCTATGGATCGTATCGGGGGGTATGAGTCATGGAGAAGTTGGAGTACAGTAGCATTATGCCAATATTAAATATGAATCAATTTACTACAGTACCTAAAGTTAAAGATTTGTTTGTTATACTAATGGATCTCACGAAGGTTTTGTTGAGTTTTGTGTGATTGAAGTTTTCAAGTTTTGGGTGAGATCACGATGGATGATGGAATAAGGAGTGGCAAGAGCCTAAGCTTGGGGATGCCCAAGGCACCCCAAGGTAATATTCAAGAAAGACCCAAGCGTCTAAGCTTGGGGGTGTCCCGGAAGGCATCCCCTCTTTCGTCTACAATCTATCGATAACTCACTTGGAGATATATTTTTATTCATCACATGATATGTGTTTTACTTGGAGCGTCTTGTGAAATAGTTTGTTTACTTTTGTTTGCTTTTTAGTTTGTCACAATCATCTTTGCTGGACACACTTATTTGAGAGAGCCATACGTTTATCCTAGGTGTGTAAGTCACACTAACACCCTTTGGACATTTCCTTTCTCTTTAAGTTGTTTGTTTTATTCACCTTTCATCATATGACAGGCGTTCTTCTGGATCCCTCTCTTATCAGTTAAATGCATAGTAAACACTTTACTAATAATTTGCAAAACAAACATTGCTTTGGATATCTCATATCTTCTAGCCTTTGTTTGTATCTGAAACTAATTTTCAGTTCCATGAATATCACATAGCTATCCCAAACTTTTGAAGTTCGGGCCTCATGGAAGCAAACATATTGCACTTGACCGTAACGGAATTCTAGCTTTTGGATCGAAGGACGAGAGTCACATCATTCATAGCATTAGCGGGAGAATACCGAAAGCATGCGATAGGACAAAATCCTTCTCGGCACTCTTGAGGACAATCCTCACATTACGTTACCAACCATAAAGTTTTAACCAGATATTTAACAGCTTATTCAATTTTAACAGGGAAGGTGGAAACGCGAGCCATTATTCTACAACTATTATGCAAATTTCACTTAGACAAAGTTCACAATTAATTGCACAGAGAATTAAACAAGTTAATTCTACAGTGCGTTCCCACTCAAATCAATATCTCTCATAATTGATTGTGAGTGATACAAGATCTGCATTTCAATTCGACGCCATTGACGGGTTCATCACTGATGACGTGAATTTCAATCGGTAGGACAACTTGCCAATCACATCTCTATGTGATTCTTGTCCATCTTTCGATGTGCGTGTTCCGAGCTCAAGACTGTCCTGCCTGAACGTCAAGACAACCAAGTGATCACGCAGTGAGGTCTGACCTTCACCCGCCTTACACCTCTCTAATCGTTCGTGCTCATGTGTACATGGCGCACCCCGAAAAGATACGTGTTGTAGACGGTGCTACACTTGGGAGAACACTAACTACTTGATGTTTTAAGTGAGAGATAACCCTAATAAAAAGCAACTACCGCGCAATCAAAAGGGTGCATCATAAGGGATAAACATCTCAGGCAATTCATAATAGCATGATATGGTATAGCCCTTTCTGACGGAGAAGTCTTTAATTTCTTTGTCTTCGGCATTCGCGTCGGTGTTCACCTTTGCGAAGATTGCCACCACCTTGTCGATGCACCAGATAATATTGCTATCTCTATAGCTAATAAAATAAGTGCATTACTTAAGGTTGACACGCAGGTCATTAAAGTGACAATCATATGGCTCCAGCCATCATGCCGAATCATGACACGCAGGTCATGTTAATTTACATTATATAGTCATCTCATACATAATCAAATTATTACGAGCACTGCTATACCACATCACATGCACATCCTGCAAAACCAAGTTAGACGCCTCTAATCGGTTCATACAAAACTTCATTTTACGTGGCTTCTAAGGTTTCGAAGAAAACTGAAGCTACCAACGTCCATCATCAAGTATGATTATTCAAGTCGCTAGATTAACTTTGCGGGGTGTATGAAACACGAGATAATAAAATCTTGAGCCCCATACTGAACTTCGTCATACGCATGACCCCCGTGCAGATTGATACGTCTCCAACGTATCTATAATTTTTGATTGTTCCATGCTGTTATAATATCAATCTTGGATGTTTTTATAATCATTTATAGCAATTTTATATCATTTTTGGAGACTAACCGATTAACCTAGTGCCCAGTGCCAGTTGCTGTTTTCTGCCCTATTTTTGTTTCACAGAAAATCAATATCAAACAAAGTCCAAATACAGTGAAACTTTTAGGAGATTTTTTCTTGGGGAAGAAGAAGACCAGAAGCTTCGAGGGGAGGCCAGAAGACCTTGGTGGGCCCCACGAGCCACCAGGGCGCGCCCTGTGACCTCGTGGGCCCCACCAAGCTCCGTTTGACCTAATTCCAGCACTATAAATTCCAGAAAAATCAGAAACCCTCAGGAGAGTCCACGAAATACTTTTTACGCCGCCGCAAGCCTCTGTTCCAGAGAGATCCCATCTGGGGTCCTTCTCCGGTAATCTGCCGAAGGGGGAATCGATCACGGAGGGGCTCTACATCAACCTTGCTGCCTCTCCGATGATGCGTGAGTAGTTTACCACAGACCTTCGGGTCCATAGTTAGTAGCTAGATGGTTTCTTCTCTCTTTTTGATGTTCAATACAATGTTCTCCTTGATGTTCTTGGAGATCTATCCGATGTAATCTTTGTTTGCGGTGTGTTTGTTGGGATCCGATGAATTGTGAGTTTATGATCAGATTATCCATGAATATTATTTGAGTCTTCTCTGATCTCTTTTATGCATGATTATTATAGCCTCGTATTTCTTCTCCGATCTATTGATTTGGTTTGGCCAACTAAGTTGATTTATCTTGCCATGGGAAGAGGTGCTTTGTAGTGGGTTCGATCTTGCGGTGCTCAATCCCAGTGACAGAAAGGGACATGACACGTATGTATCGTTGCTACTAAGGGTAAAAAGATGGGATCTATTCATTGGGTTTATTAATTCGTGAGTTTGTCTTGTCTACATCATGTCATCGTTCTTAAGGCATTATTCCGTTCTTATGGACTTAATTCACTAGATGCATGCTGGATAGCCCATCGATGTGTGGAGTAATAGTAGTAGATGCAGGCAGGAGTCGGTCTACTAATCTTGGACGTGATGCCTATATACATGATCATTTCCTTGGATATCGTCATGATTATTTGCTTTTCTATCAATTGCCCAACAGTAATTTGTCTACCCACCGTATGCTATTTTCTCGAGAGAAGCCTCTAGTGAAATCTATGGCCCCCGGGTCTATCAAAATCATATTACTAAAACCCTAAAAATATTGCTGCCATTTTCTTTTATTTATTTTATTTAGTATTTTTGCTGCAATCTATCAATCTATCAAATACAATTTAATCTTGCAATCTTACCGCCAAGGGATTGACAACCCCTTGTATGCGTTGGGTGCAAGGATTTGTTGTTTGTGTGCAGGTACTGCTTACTAGGTGTTGTGTGATTCTCCTACTGGTTCAATAACCTTGGTTTCATAATTGAGGGAAATACTTATCTCTACTGTGCTGCATCATCGCTTCCTCTTCGGGGAAATACCAATGCAAGCGACAAGTAGCAGGAAGAATTTCTGGCGCCGTTGCCGGGGAGACATCATCAGCATTTATCAAGTACCTTTGCACAAACTCTCATCTCCTTGCATTTACTTTATTTGCCATTTGCCTCTCGTTTTCATCTCCCCCACTTCTAAAACGTTTTTAAAAAATACAAAAATATTTTCCTTTGCCTTTTTGCCTTTTTTTCTAGTTTGCTTGTTTGCTATTTTATTTGCGTAACCACGCTGTCTCAAGAAAATACCAAATTGTGTGATTTTTCCAATACTAATAATAATGATTTTATAAGTACTCCAATTGCTCCTCCCGCCGCTAGTGCGGAGACTTGTGATATTAATGCCGCTTTGCTAAATCTCGTTATGAAAGATCAATTTTCCGGTAGTCCTAATGAAGATGCCACATCCCATCTTAATACTTTCATAGAATTGTGTGAGATGCAAAAGAAAAAAGATGTGGACAATGATATTGTGAAATTAAAATTATTCCCGTTCTCATTGCGGGATCGTGCTAAAATTTGGTTCTCATCTTTACCACGAAATAGTATCGATTCTTGGGATAAGTGTAAAGATGCTTTTATTACTAAGTATTTTCCTCCCGCGAAAATTATTTCTCTAAGAAATAAAATTATGAATTTTAAACAACTTGATCATGAACATGTTGCCCAATCTTGGGAGAGGATTAAATTAATGATAAGAAATTGCCCTACTCATGGTTTAAATTTATGGATGATCATACAAAAATTTTATGCGGGATAGAATTTTGTCTCTAGAAATCTTTTAGATTTCGCCGCGGGTGGTACGTTTATGAAAATTACTTTGGGTGAAGCTACTAAGTTGCTTGATAATATTATGGCAAATTATTCACAATGGCATACTGAAAGAACTCCTACTAGTAAAAAGGTGAACTCCGTTGAAGAAATTAATACTTTGAGTGATAAAGTTGATGCTCTTATGAAATTGGTTGCTAGTAAAAATGCTTCTATTGATCCTAATGATGTCCCCTTGTCCACTTTGATTGAGGAAAATAATGATCCCGTAGATGTGAATTTTGTCTCACGAAACAATTTTAATAGTAATGCTTATAGAGGTAATTTCAACGCTAGACCGTTTCCTGGAAATTCCTCTAATAATTATGGCAATCCTTATGGTAATTCCTACAATAATAATAGGATACCTTCTGATCTTGAAAGTAATATTAAATAATTTATTAATGCTCAAAAAAAATTCAACACTACGATAGAAGAAAAATTGAGTAAAATTGATGATATGTCTAGGAGCATCGATAGAATTATTCATGATGTGGAAAATCTTAAGACTAAAATTTTGCCACCTAAAATTGATATTAGTGAATCAATCAAAGCTTTATATGTCTCCATGGATGAAAGTAAGAAACGAACTGCTATGCTAAGAGCTAAACGAGAATTTTTAGAAAAAGCGATTCCTCCCGGTTTCTATCATAATAATGATGAGGATATTAAAATGATTGGTGTTTCATCTATTGACTCTTTATTTAGCAATATTAAGCTTGATGAAAAAGGGACTGAAGAAGAGTCAACTTTAGATAAAGAGCGTTCCTATAATTCGGAGGGTGAAAATCTTGATAAGAAAATTACTAAAAGTGGGTTTGGAGAGGTAAAAACTTTAAATAGTGAAGTTCCCACTGTTTTGGATTACAAATATTTTAATTATGATAATTGCTCTTTGATTGAGTGTATTTCTTTGTTGCAATCCATGTTAAATTCACCCAATGCTTATGAGCAAAACAAAGCTTTTACTAAACATATAGTAGAAGCCATGATGAAAGCGTTAGAAGAGAAGCTTGAACTAGAAATTTCAATTCCTAGAAAATTATATGATGAATGGGAACCCACCATTAAAGTTGAGATTAAAAATTATGAGTGCAATGCTTTATGTGATTTGGGTGCTAGCGTTTCCACAATTCCAAAATCTCTATGTGATGTGATAGGTTTTACCAATATAGATGAGTGCTCTCTTAATTTGCATCTTCGGATTCTACTATTAAAAAGCCCTTGGGAAGAATTAATGATGTGCTTATTCTTGCAAATAGAAATTATGTGCCCGTTGATTTTATTGTTCTTGATATTGAATGCAATTCTTCTTGCCCTATAATACTTGGTAGACCGTTCCTACGAACTATAGGTGCCGTTATTGATATGAAAGAAGGGAATATAAAATTTCAGTTTCCATTAAAGAAGGGTACGGAACACTTCCCTAGAAAGAAAATTAAAGCACCATATGAATCAATTATGAGGGCCACTTATGGAATCAACTCCAAAGATGACAATACTTGAAATTATGCATTATGCCTAGCTAGGGGCATAAGACAATAGCGCTTGTTGGGAGGCAACCCAATGAATAAAATAAATTTTTGTTATAAGTTTCTGTTATGGTGTGTTTTTACTGTCATGCTACTGGTATGATAGTATTTTTATGTTTTTAATTAGTGTTTGTGCCAAGTAAAGCCTTTGGGATGATTTGGAAGATAATATAATTGATGCTGTTTGGAAAACAGAAAGTTTTGCGTCCAGTGCCCGAATTTTGTTTTTGTACTGGAGCGTCAGAAAAATCTGAAATTTTTACACAGTATTGGTATATGAATTGTCCACGTTGTCCTAATGTTATAGAAGTTTTGGAGTTACAGAAGTATGGCTTTTAAATAGATTGCTACATACTGTTCTATTTTTGACAGATTCAGTTTTTGATGCACTACTTGCTTGTTTTGATGAATCTATGGATTGTATCGGGGGGTATAAGCCATGGTGAAGTTAGAGTACAGTAGGTATAATGCAAAAATAAAATATGAATGGGTTTGCAACAGTACTTAAAGTAGTGATTTGTTTTGTTATACTAACGGATCTCACGAAGGTTTTGTTGAGTTTTGTGTGATTGAAGTTTTCAAGTTTTGGGTGAGATCACGATGGATGAAGGAATACGGAGTAGCAAAAGCCTAAGCTTGGGGATGCCCAAGGCACCCCAATGTAATATTCAAGGAAGACTCAAGCGTCTAAGCTTGGGGATGCCCCGGAAGGCATCCCCTCTTTATTCTACCGACCATCGGTAATTTTACTTGGAGCTATATTTTTATTCGTCACATGATATGTGTTTTGCTTGGAGCGTCTTGTATGATATGAGTCTTTGCTTTGTTTACTTTTTAGTTTGTCACAATCATCTTTGCTGCACACACCTATTTTGATAGAGCCACATGTTATCATCATAATTTGTAGAATACTCTATGTGCTTCACTTAAATTTTTTGAGCTAGGCAGTTGCTCTAGTGCTTCACTTAAATCCTTTTGAGCACGGTGGTGGCTGAAATTTTGTAGAAATAAACTCTCATGCTTCACTTATATTATTTTGAGAGTTGATTGAAATTTTGTAGAAATAAACTCTCATGCTTCACTTATATTATTTTGAGAGTTGATTGAAATTTTGTAGAAATAAACTCTCATGCTTCACTTATATTATTTTGAGAGTTGATTGAAATTTTGTAGAAATAAATTCTCATGCTTCACTTATATCATTTTGAGAATTGACTTGATTAAAATTTTGAAGAAATGAATTCTCATGCTTCACTTATATTATTTTGAGAATTGTTAAGACTGAAATTTTGAAGAAATATTTGCACTCTCATGCTTCACTTAAATCTTTTTGAGAGATGATGATAGTAACGGTAATTTGCACATGTTATGCAATTGGTCCCAAAGTGATGAATATTCAAGAGGGATATAGATAAAAACTTTCATATAGATCATTGGATATGACAAGTGTGATTTCTTGCAATAGTTTTGCGATATGGAAATGATGATATGTGATGGCATGTTAGTGAGTAATTGTGCTTAAGTAAGAATATTAGTGTTAAGGTTTGTGATTCCCTATGCAAGCACGTTAAGTCAATAGTTATGCAATGAAGTTATATCCTACTATGGTGCATTATTCAGTGTTAGTTATGTTCAATGCATGTTTATGACCGTTTTCGTTTATTTGGTTGGTTGCTTCTCAATCTTTTGCTAGCCTTCATTTGTACTAAGCGGAAATACTGCTTGTGCATCCAAAATCCTTAAAACCAGTTTTTCCTTATGAGTCCACTATATCTACCTATATGCGGTATTCCAATGCCGTTCCAAGTAAATTTGCGTGTGCCAACTCTAAATTTCAAAATAATTTTGTTGGAAATATGCCCTAGAGGCAATAATAAATTAGTTATTATCATATTTCCCAGTTCATGATAATAGTTTATTATTCATGCTAGAATTGTATTGACCGGAAACTAAATACATGTGTGGATAATAGACAAATACTATGTCCCTAGTATGCCTCTACTAGACTAGCTCGTTGATCAAAAGATGGTCAAGGTTTCCTGACCCTGGACATGAGTTGTCATTTGATAACGGGATCACATCATTAGGAGAATGATGTGATGGACATGACCCAACCGTTAGCATAGCAAATGATCGTTCAGTTTATTGCTATTGCTTTCACTATGTCAAATACACGTTCCTCTGACCATGAGATCATGCAACTCCCGGATACCGTAGGAATACTTTGGGTGTATCAAACGTCACAACGTTACTGAGTGATTATAAAGGTGCACTACAGGTATCTCCGAAAGTGTTTGTTGAGTTGGCATGGATCGAGATTGGGATTTGTCACTCCGACTATCGGAGAGGTATCTCTGGGCCCTCTCGGTAATACAGCATCACAGAAGCCTTGCAAGCACCATGACTAAAGAGTTAGTTGCAAGATGATGTATTACGGAACGAGTAAAGAGACTTGCCGGTAACGAGATTGAACTAGGTATTGGATACCTACGATCGAATCTCGGGCAAGTAACATACCGCCGGACAAAGGGAACAACGTATGTTGACATATGAGGTTCACCGATAAAGATCTTCGTGGAATATGTAGGAACTAATATGAGCATCCAGGTTCCGCTGTTGGTTATTGACCAGAGAGTCGTCTCGGTCATGTCTACATCATTCCCGAACCCGTAGGGTCCGCACACTTAAGGTTCGATGACGATATAGTATTATATGAGTTATGTGATTGGTGACCGAAGTTTGTTCGGAGTCCCGGATGAGATCACGGACATGACGAGGAGTCTCGAAATGGTTGAGAGGTAAAGATTCATATATTGGAAGGCTATATTCGGACGTCGGAAAGGTTCCGAGTGATTCGGGTATTTTTCGGAGTACCGGGGAGTTACGGGAATTCACCGGGAGAAGTAATGGGCCTTATTGGGCCATACGGGAAAAGGAGAGGCAGGCCACGTGAGGAGGCGCGCGCCCCCCCTTGCCCAAACCGAATTGGACTAGGGGAGGGGGCGCAGCCCCCTCTTTCCTTTCCCTCTCCCTTCCCCCTTTCCTATTCCGTATGGGAGGTGGAATCCTACTAGGACTAAGGAGTCCTAGTAGGACTTCCCACACTTGGCGCACCCCTAGGGGGCCGGCCTCCTCCCTCCCTCCTTTATATACGGAGGAGGGGCACCCCTTGGAGACACACAATTGTCCCATAGCCGTGTGCGGTGCCTCGATCTCCGTTTTCCACCTCGGTCATATTTTCGGAGAGCTTAGGCGAAGCCCTGCCGGAATCACTTCACCGTCACCGTCGCCACGCCGTCGTGCTGACGGAACTCATCTACTACCTCGACGTCTTGCTGGATCAAGAAGGCGAGGAACGTCACCGAGCTGCATTGTGTGTAGAACTCGGAGGTGCCGTACGTTCGGTACTCGATCGGTGGAGCTCGAAGGATTGTTCGACTACATCAACCGCGTTGTGAGACGCTTCCGCTAAACGGTCTACGAGGGTACGTAGACACACTCTCCCCTCTCGTAGCGATGCATCTCCATGGATAGATCTTGCGTGAGCGTAGGAATTTTTTTGAAATTCATGCTCCGTTCCCCAACAAATTTTTCTGTTTTGTGTGCCCGTACCGCTCATGAAGCGGAAGGGGGTAGCCAATATCTTGCATGCTAGGTGTGTTATTCTCAAGATGAGTGTTTATTCACTTGTCATTGCACGAGAGTGTGGTGGTAATAGGGATGCCCGTCCCGAATTGTTAAATTGCTAAAATGCCAAAATTGCAGTAATGCAAAAATAATGAAAGCAAAAGCAAATCTCCCTCGGAAAGAAATAAAATAATCTTAATGAAGGGGAGTACTCTCGCAGAAAGAAAAATCTTAATGAAGGAGAGTATAATTTATTTTCTGTTTGGGAACCGCCTATGATGTATGTAGCATGGAAGATATTGGGAATTCTCATTCGTTTTCGTTGACAGGAAAAGCATGCCTCCCAATTTTTTTTATCTCTTTAATTTCAGCTTTGAGCTCTGGCACATTTGACAAATCTCTGCTTCCCTCTGCGAAGGGCCTATCTATTTACTTTTATGCAATTTTTTATTTTTCTTGAGTCTCCATCTTCTCTTACAAAAGCACCAACTAGAGACCACTATTGTCATACTTGTGCATTGGTTGTAGCTAATATTTGAGTGTGTTTCATAAATGGATCAATGATTGAGCATAATGGGCTAGGGATAACTTTCTTTAGCGTTGATATTTTGAAAGACATGGTTGCTTGTTAGTATGCTTGAGTATCTATGTTTTCATGTCAAATTATAGACTATTGCTTTGAATCATATAAGTCCGATGTCCATGCTACAAAAAGAAAAATAATATGTGATAAATATGTTAGGCAGCATTCCACATCAAAAATTCTGTTTTTATCATTTACCTACTCGAGGACGAGCAGGAATTAAGCTTGGGGATGCTGATACGTCTCCAACGTATCTATAATTTTTGATTGTTCCATGCTTTTATAATATCAATCTTGGATGTTTTTATAATCATTTATAGCAATTTTATATCATTTTTGGAGACTAACCTATTAACCAAGTGCCCAGTGCCAGTTGCTGTTTTCTGCCCTGTTTTTGTTTCACAGAAAATCAATATCAAACGAAGTCCAAATACAGTGAAACTTTTTGGAGATTTTTTCTTGGGGAAGAAGAATACAAGAAGCTTCGAGGGGAGGCCAGAAGACCTTGGTGGGCCCCACGAGCCACCAGGGCGCGCCTGGGGGGGAGGGGGGCAGGCGCGCCCTGATGCCTCGTGGGCCCCACCAAGCTCCGTTTGACCTAATTCTAGCACTATAAATTCCAGAAAAATCAGAAACCCTCAGGAGAGTCCACGAAATACTTTTTACGCCGCCGCAAGCCTCTATTCCAGAGAGATCCCATCTGGGGTCCTTCTCCGGTAATCTGCCGGAGGGGGAATCGATCACGGAGGGGCTCTACATCAACCTTGCTGCCTCTCCGATGATGCGTGAGTAGTTTACCACAGACCTTCGGGTCCATAGGCAGTATCTAGATGGTTTCTTCTCTCTTTTTGATGTTCAATACAATGTTCTCCTTGATGTTCTTGGAGATCTATCCGATGTAATCTTTCTTTGCGGTGTGTTTGTTGGGATCCGATGAATTGTGAGTTTATGATCAGATTATCCATGAATATTATTTGAGTCTTCTCTGATCTCTTTTATGCATGATTATTATAGCCTCGTATTTCTTCTCCGATCTATTGATTTGGTTTGGCCAACTAAGTTGATTTATCTTGCCATGGGAAGAGGTGCTTTGTAGTGGGTTCGATCTTGCGGTGCTCAATCCCAGTGACAGAAAGGGACATGACACGTATGTATCATTGCTACTAAGGGTAAAAGGATGGGATCTATTCATTGGGTTTATTAATTCGTGAGTTTGTCTTGTCTACATCATGTCATCGTTCTTAAGGCATTATTCCGTTCTTATGGACTTAATTCACTAGATGCATGCTGGATAGCCCATCGATGTGTGGAGTAATAGTAGTAGATGCAGGCAGGAGTCGGTCTACTAATCTTGGACGTGATGCCTATATACATGATCATTGCCTTGGATATCATCATGATTAATTGCTTTTCTATCAATTGCCCAACAGTAATTTGTCTACCCACCGTATGCTATTTTCTCGTGAGAAGCCTCTAGTGAAATCTATGGCCCCCGGGTCTATCAAAATCATATTACTAAAACCCTAAAAATATTGCTGCCATTTTCTTTTATTTATTTTATTTAGTATTTTTGCTGCAATCTATCAATCTATCAAATACAATTTAATCTTGCAATCTTACCGCCAAGGGATTGACAACCCCTTGTTTGCAGTGGGTGCAAGGATTTGTTGTTTGTGTGCAGGTACTGCTTACTAGGTGTTGTGTGATTCTCCTACTGGTTCGATAACCTTGGTTTCATAATTGAGGGAAATACTTATCTCTACTGTGCTGCATCATCCCTTCCTCTTCGGGGAAATACCAACGCAAGCTACAAGTAGCACAGATCATATCTGCATTGCCCTTCGTCTGCGAAATTTCATCTTTCTCTCTAACTATGGTGGAATTCAACGAACTGTTAGCACTTCGTTGATCAATCAGGATCGCGGATTGCCAGAACTTTGAAACTCCACCATGCTGTTATCAAGATCAGAAAAATGTAAATTCCTGGGAAGCAACAAGAACATCGGGTTACATATTTCATCTGCTACCCGCACAAATAATTATCAGCAGTAGAACTCATCTACTATAAATTATATTATGCAACACCCATACATCTCTATGTATTCTAGATCGTAACCTGCATCTACGCATAGCACGGCTCATGATGCCACTGTAGGGGAACGCAGTAGAAAACAAAAATTTTCCGACCTACGCACCAGCCCAGGACCACTATGGAGACTGCATACAAGGTTTGATCTTTTCGTTACCGACTCGTAGCGCAACGGAAGTAGAGTCGATGACGATCGGCGGTGCAGATCCCCGCAGCTAGGATTTTACAACCTCCCAACCGCGAGGATGTTCTCCCTCGTCTGCCCCTCGGACAGCCCTCCGGGAGGCAGTTGGACAGTCCTTCGGATGGTGTCACGGACAGCCCTTCGGGAGGACGCTCGAAACTCGGACGGTCACTCGGACAGCCCTTCAGGAGGACACTCGAAACTCGGACGATCACTCGGACAGCCCTTCGGGAGGCACTCTCGAACAGCCCCTCGGGCAAAAAGATCGAACCTATGACCTCTCTACGGGGTTGCACACATACGGTGTCATCTATCCGGCAGGGCTTCACCGTCCAGAACTAGTTCCCACCGGAACCCAGACAGCCTTTCGGCTCTACAAAACTATTTTGCGGGGAGGGAGAGAAGAAGCCAGATCATGCATGGCACTTGTATGTGAGAAAGGAGTGAGTCTTTAGGCAGCCCCCTCCACCCCTATTTATAGGCCAAGCCCAAGGGTGGCTTCTCCAAGAAGCCAAGGGAAAAAATACCAAAAGGCCCTCAAGGTGGCTTCTCCAAGAAGCCACCCAAAAAGCACTTTCACTATTCACGGAAACATTTTTCCGCGACCGTTAAATCCGAAAATATTTCTATGGGTCTTAGAATAATTCCAGTACCCACTAAAATGATTTTGGATGCGTTCCGAAACAATTTCGGATTAGTGATTTTCATCTGCGAAAAGCAACCAAACCGGTTCCGGCAGCTCCGGAACATTTCCGGTTTTTATCCCGGAAAAATCCCAGAAGTTTCTAGAACAATTCTGGCACCCTCCAAAAATTTCCAGACGTGTGCCGAAACCAATTTGACTCAATGGTATACTCTGAAACAACTTTTCAGTTTTACCGAAACTATTCCGATGCTCTCTCTCCGGAACTTTTCCGCTGTCTCCGAAACTTTTCCGGTGACTTTCTCTCAGACTCCCTGTCTAGTATTCTGCAGATAGATGACCCTTAAGCGTGTGACCCTATAGGTTCGGTGAAGCAAAGACATGACCGGAACTCTTTCCGATCAATGATCAACATCGGAGCCGTGGACACCCATATTGACCCCTATACCCTCACGAATAAATATTCGAGTGAACCTCCAGTTGTCATGTGCTATTCCTGTTGCTTCGCGATATGTTACAAATACCCGAGGTGAGAATCATCGGCATCCCCGTGGATCAACACTTGTCCACAATGCCAGTTACCTCGTTACTGGTTTTGTTCTCTTTTCTCGTTCCCGTGTTCCGGCATCCCTGTGATCAAATCACATTGTGTCTGGCCAGACGATGGTGGATACCATAACACTAAGAGGGCCCAGAGATATCTCTCCATCGTCGGAGGAGCAAATCCCAATCTTGAGCTATCAAGTCCCTTGTCATACTTTCCCATGAACCCATAAGCCGCCGTAATAGCCACCCAGTTACGGATGACGTTTAACAAACCCCAAAGTTCATGAATCAAGCATGAAGGAACTCGATACTCTCATGGTCTAAGGAATTATGCAAATGTTAACTTTCTCTGTGTTATTAACCATTAACTTGTGACGAATGTATCTCATAGCATAACATCAATTCGGGTCGATTCAACACAAGTGTTCTTCTAACAATGTGCCCTCAAAGTTGCCGGCATAGTCATGCCCATGATCAGGAAAACAGAACCATCATGCAACACTTGAGCTAGTCTTAGAGGCCAGACTAGGAATACATTTTACCGTTTATTATTCCACACGTGCATATGAGTCTTCCTTCGAGCCTCGTGGTTATTGCAGACTCGAGAACCATAGCAGTTATAGCATGGAACATAAACTTAATCAGGAACATGGAGATAAATAATAACATTTATTATTGCCTCTAGGGCATATCTCCTACATATGGTGCATTATTCAGTGTTAGTTATGTTCAATGCATGTTTATGACATTTTTCGCTTTTTGGTTGGTCGCTTCTCAATCAATTTGCTAGCCTTCATTTGTACTAAGCGGGAATGCTGCTTGTGCATCCAACTCCTTAAACCCAAAGTTGTGCCAAATGAGTCCACCATACCTACCTATATGCGGTATTTCCATGTCGTTCCAAGTAAATGTGCAAGTGCCAACTCTAATTTTTCCAAACAATTTTCTGTTTTGTGTGCCCGTACCGCTCATGAAGCGGCAGGGGGTGGCCAATAGGTTTGTTATTCTCACGATGAGTGTTTATTCACTTGTCATTGCATGAGAAAGTGGCAAGGTATTAGGGATGCCCAGTCCCGAAATGAAATAAATAAATAATATGATGATAATAATAAATTCCTTGGAAAGTGTTGGTATGGAAGGCACCCGTGGATACGGCTAGCCATGGATTGTGAAAGAATGGTGGAAAGGAAATAAACTTTATTTTCTGTTTGGGAACTGCCTATAATGTGTCTAGCATGGAAAATATTGGGAATTCTCGGTCATTTTCGTTGACAGGAAAAGCATGCCTCCTAAAATAATTTTATCTCTCTAATTTTAGCCTTGAGCTCTGGCACCTCTGCAAATCTCTGCTTCCCTCTGCGAAGGGCCTATCTATTTACTTTTATGCAATTTTTATTTTTATTTTGAGTCTCCATCTTCTCTTACAAAGCACCAACTAGAGAGCACTATTGTCATACTTGTGCATTGGGTGTAGCTAATATTGAGTGTGTTTCATGAATGGATCAATGATTGAGCATAATGGGCTAGGGATAACTTTCTTTAGCGTTGATATTTAGAAAGACATGGTTGCTTGTTAGTATGCTTGAGTATTTATGTCTTCATGTCAAACTATAGACTATTGCTTTGAATCATTCAAGTCTAAATGTCCATGCTACAAAATAAAAGAGTATATGATGAATATGATAGGTAGCATTCCACATCAAAAATTCTGTTTTTATCATTTACCTACTCGAGGACGAGCATGAATTAAGCTTGGGGATGCTTGATACGTCTCCAACGTATCGATAATTTTTGGTTGTTCCATGCTATTATAGTATCAATCTTGGATGTTTTATATACACTTACAAGCAATTATATATCATTTTTTGGGACTAACCTATTAACTTAGTGCCCAGTGCCAGTTGCTGTTTTTTGCCTATTTTTTGTTTTTCAGAATATCAGTACCAAATGAAGTCCAAATGCCACGAAACTTTTTGGAGATTTTTTTCTGCACATAAGAGACCCTGGAAGCTTCGAGAGGGGACGAGAAGATGGAGCAGTGGCCCACGAGGCACCAGGGCGTGCCCTGGTGGCTCGTGGGGCCCACGTGGCTCCGTTTCACCTAACTCCGCCTCTATAAATTCTCTAAAATCGGGAAACCAACAGAGGAGTCCACGAAATACTTTTTCCGCCGCCGCAAGTTCCTGTTCTCGAGAGATCCCATCTGGAGGCCTTTTCCGGCACTCTGCCGGAGGGGGATTCGATCACGGAGGGGCTCTACATCAACCTTGCTGCCCTTCCGATGATGCATGAGTAGTTTACCACAGACCTACGGGTCCATAGTTAGTAGCTAGATGGCTTCTTATCTCTATTTGATCTTCACTACAATGATCTCCTCGATGTTCTTGGAGTTCTATCCGATGTAATCACTTTTTGCGGTGTGTTTGTTGGGATCCGATGAATTGTGAGTTTATTATCAGATTATCCATGAATATTATTTGAGTTTTCTCTGAACTCTTTTATGCATGATTGTTATAGCTTCGTATTTCTCTCCGATCTATTGATTTAGTTTGGCCAACTAGATTGATTTATCTTGCAATGGGAGAGGTGCTTTGTAATGGGTTCGATCTTGCGGTGCTCAATCCCAGTGACAGTAGGGGACATGATACGTATTGTATCGTTGCTATTAAGGATAAAAAGATGGGGTTTATTCATGCGTGAGTTTACTTTGTCTATATCATGTCATCTTGCTTAAGGCGTTACTCTGTTCTTTATGAACTTAATACTCTAGATGCATGCTGGATAGCGGTCGATGTGTGGAGTAATAGTAGTAGATGCAGAATCGTTTCGGTCTACTTGTCTCGGACGTGATGCCTATATACATGATCATTGCCTTGGATATCGTCATGATTATTTGCTTTTCTATCAATTGCCCAACAGTAATTTGTTTACCCACCGCATGCTATTTTCAAGTGAGAAGCCTCTAGTGAAAACTATGGCCCCCGGGTCTACCTTTATCATATATTGAAAATCCTAAAAATACCTTGCTGCAATTTTACTTTATTTATTTTATTTTGTATTTTTGTTCGATCTATCTATCTACCACCATACAATTTAATCTTGCAAATAACCGCCAAGGGATTGACAACCCCTTGTTCGCGTTGGGTGCGAGGATTTGTTATTTTGTGTGCAGGTGCTGCTAACGAGTTGTTGCGTGATTCTCCTACTGGATTGATAACCTTGGTTTCATAACTGAGGGAAATACTTATCTCTACTGTACTGCATCATCCCCTCCTCTTCAGGGAAATCCCAACGCAGCTCACAAGTAGCAGTATACAGTGCGGAAGACTATCTTTTACAACAAGCTGAACTCGAATTCATCAGGCGGGCATCCATCATCGGAGTCTTCTGCCTATCTAGTAAGGTATTCCAACACGGCCTCCTCCTCCCCCTCTTCGTGAGCAGCATAACTTGCGTCGTTAAGATCGTCTGACGCAAAAGCTATTTCCTGTGCGCGTAACTCCGTTGATATTTCTGTGAGAGGAAGCTCCGGGGCCATTGTTTCCAACACTGGCTCTTCCTCTTCATCGTCTTCATTGACATTGTCTTCCACCGCATCTTCTTCCTCTTCTTCCTCCAACTGAGTCCTTTCTGGCGAACCTGCATCACTGTCGTCATCGCTGCCTTCAGTTTCTGCCGCAACGTTGTTCAGATCAATATCACAAACCACATCCTCTGCTAACTCTTGTGTTAGAGGGGTGCTAACTTCTGCCGTGGGCTGACTCCTCGTATTGGTATCGTAGATCTCTTGACTAGGTACACTATGGTTGCCTACTCCTGACCTATGGCCGTGGCTATCACAGCCTGCCGGAATGCGATTCAGGTCTATGTCAGAGAGGTTACGACCTGGCTGGACAACTACATATATAACAAGGATCTTCATGCAAGATTCACCCACCATTGCCTTGTAGTTATCCCAAGCATAATCCTCGGCGAGGGGGATCATGGTGCAGAACGACCTAGGGCCTGTATCGGCGTCATATCTTCCTTCCACCAACCTTACTACAGAACTTTCTTCCACATCCATCGCTTGCCTCACCTTATCAACAAGTTCACCAAGAGTTGGATCCTTAGGGAAACACAACGCAAGGCTTTGGGTGTTCACAAACTCAACACCGGTGCTGCCAGATTGGATGTTAAGAGCGCCGCCGTGATGTAAATGCACTACGTTACGATACGCCATCCTACATAAAAAGACAATATAGCCAACATTAACCCACTTCACACGTGACAGGTTCGGCATACAGTCATATCTAAAAAGGACATGCACTGGTTGGCACCCTCCTATTACCTAATGATATCATATACAACTGATATACATACTGTGAAGTTGATTCGTAAGAAGATTACCTGCTGGTTTCGCCGGATCTGACTGCTGCTGCGTCGTCCCCACCCTTCTACTGTACGACGGCTGGGGATTTGGGTTTGGGTGGAGGTTCGTAGGAGGAGGCTATGCGGGGAGGCACCGTAGGGGAAGAGGGGGCGGTCGCCGGTACTGGATTGAGGCGCCGGGCCCGTTCGGAACACCAGGAGGAGCCGACGAGGAGAGGTAGGCTCTGCGGAAAGTGAGGACAGGGAGAGGGAGGGGACGACTTGTTTCGGCGGAAGGTGGGTGGGGGGTAACTAGAAATGGACAAATTACACGCGCCCACTCCAAAATACGAGAACCAAACCGCCTAATTTTTTAATAGACAGACACGACACGCCACACGCCTAGGCGTGGACGACCTGCCATGCCATGCCGCAGGCGGCAGGCGACATGACACGCCAAATTGGAAGGTGGCACAAAAGATGATACACCAAGTTGAGAGGCGGATGGACTAAAGTTATAACGCCTAACTGACAGACGTGCTTACTATCCTGAAACGTCAAACGAAGAGGCGTTATAATTTATTTGAAACGCCAAAGCATAAGGCGACTTGTGAATTTAACACGCCAAACAGATGGTCCTGTCTAGTTTCAAGTACTGACGCCCGTCAGCTAGGCGTTTCAGGTGTCCATCAGACCTTCCAACTAGAACGGCGGATGTACTGATGCGAGGATGCTAGGCATTGACAGAAGGCCAGATATTCTACCACGTATCGCGCCTTTTCATCCGGCGCGACAGGCCGGTGCCACGCTGGCGGCAAGACTGACGACCGTGGACCGTGAGCGGTCAAAGGCGCCTTCGCACGTGGCGCGGCGACGTGCACTTGACACGCCTGACGGCCAAGCGCGAATGGGGGTCAGGCGACGAAATAAGGTTTTTGGGGTCAGTGCGCGACATAAGGACCTCCAGGGGTCATTTAGTAAAAATAATACGGGAGTCGTGGAGAGGAGAGAACACGGCTTTCAATGTGGCCGGACCAGCCAGTGTCGCTAGCTACAGTACAGTAGCTAGCTGCTGCAGACACGCTCAATCATGGCCATATCTCCCTGCCCTGCAAACGTATCTCTGCCCACTGTACGGACGCCGCCCAGCGCCAGTTGATCGATCCATCCATAAAATTAACGACTTTGTATGTATATATCGTGTACCGGATTCTCGTGTCACAGATGATCCTACGCTGTGTTTTTCAGATTGCATCAAGATATATACTACTACGACGATGTACCGCGCATCATCTGTTTTTTTAATTCTTGGACCTTGATCAGCAGATGGATCAGTCACGAGTGCACAACACAGACAAATTCACACACACACACTATGTTTATCTGCCTATGTACCACTGGCTAGTGGTTGCGTCTTCCGATGATAGGTGGTTCCATGCTTGAAGGATAGCCACCCCTTTCAGCTAGCTTGGGAGCCTTTGGAGTGGACCATCTTTTTCAAAGATGAGGCACACTGGGGCACTATCTGTGGAGAAGAGGAAAAAATCTTGGCCTACAAACTTAGCCTCTACAGTAAAGATTTGACTCCGTCATATTTCTGTCGCGTTTGCTAAACCTCATGTTCCTCAAAAAAAAAAAAAAAAAAATCTAGCCTCCATCACTTTTCTGCTTTGCGCGAGGCAAAAGGCAGACGACGTGAGGAGCAACAACAACGAGCGTCGGCCACGGCGAGGCCAAGCCGTCAACGAGCGGCAACCGGCATGAGCGAGTCTGGAACTTGACGGGTGTGGGGTGAGGAGATGTGCGGCGGTCGTCGTAGTTGCTACATATCAGTGGGGCTTTAGAGGGATGCTTGCGGCGGCAGCAAGCAACATGTGTTGGGGGGAGGTTTTCAGGGATTGGCGTTGTGGCGAGTGGTGCGTGATAGGGCCCGCCGGTCGCCAGGGGTGGAGGCAGGCGGATGGTGCGGGGTAAACCAATTGTTGCGCAAGGAGGGTTGGATCGGATCGTGCCTTGAGGAAGATGGTTAGAACGAGGAGACGAATTGTGAGCCGTTGGACTCAGATCTAACGGACATGAAAGAAGTGACCGATGTGTATCGTTTTTCAGGCACTCTCTATTTTTGCAGAGATGAAATATTTTTTTTAACTCATTAAAAAAATTGTGTTTCTAAACTGATTGTTGAGCTACCGCGCCCCAACGCATCGCTATGTTGGAGGTCGATCCGACATTCCTTCCTATCCGTTCATCACTTACGAGTTGCGGAGGCTCATCGCCGTTGATGCAAGTAGGCACATTTGGCTCCAAGCTAGCCGTTACTTTGTGTTTTTTAATTTATTTAAGACTGGCATTATGCAACGCACTAGAGGATCCTTGTTCATGCGGCTCAAGAAAAAGAACCTTGTTTATGGAGACATATTTTCCGTTAACTAATCGGTAAGTTAAGACGAGTGAGTACTCTGTTAGCACGTGGAAATTCCATTCGCACCAGCACCGCCAGACCTCTTTAGATCGTATGTTATTCTAAAAAGTACTATAGTCTATAGCAACAAGAACAAATGCATGATTTGTTTGATTGCACCATAGACCAAACATCAATAAAACAGTTTCCCATTGGTTTGCAATTAATGAAAATTTCCTGTACAGGATATTGCAAAGAAGTCCTGGACAGATCAAACAACCTTCACTCTCACTCGTATAACTTTTCGAAGACTAGAATCTGCCAAAATAGCTAAAAATCATTAGTGACCCTAAATAATCTACTTCCAGATCCACTCGTGCCATTACCTTGATAAAGGCATCGTCGTGTAACTAATGTCGACCCACTCATGCTGCTCCGGGGGAAACCCTAGGATCTGGTCTTTCAGATCGGACGATGGCGGCACTGCGGTGTCGTTTCTCTCTTGGGAGCATCGTTTGTGGAGTAGCGCTGGAAGACAGAGGTAGGAGGTGGAGCGGCTTCGTATTGCACGGAGCTTCGGTGGAGATGTCAAGTCATGCCTGACCGACAGGTGCTACGTTGTGTCATGCCTGTTTGGCAGGTGCTACGCACGACAGATCTTCTAGAAACTTCAAGCTGTGTAGGCTGGTGGTACTTGGCGGCATGGTGCTGCGATGTAACGGCGGCGACCGCGACGTGCTCAGCAGTTTGCGCGCAAGGAGGTGGTGCCGTTGGGCGCCGTGGTGGCGTCGACGGATGGCTGGACTGGCAAGAATGATGCGGATCTCTTTCCTAAAGATGGGTCAGCGATTGTATGATGATGGCGGCTTCTAAAACGTGTGCATGCGGTGTACGCTTTACGTTTGCTGCACCGGTTGTAGCTTCCGATACGTTATGTGGATGGATCGGCGACGACACCGGTTTTAGATATGAGGAGTGAGAGCACTCCATATTATCGAGTTTGTATGTGTGAGTGGTGGCTTCAGGTGGCTTGATGTAAGTGTTTGTCAGATTTTTGTTGAATAATTAATAAAGATGGTTGTATGCATCGATTGATGCAGATGCCGGGGATTTTAACCTCCTTTTCTAAAAAATAAATAAAAATAATCTACTTCCTCGGCCATCCGTTTGAGCGTGAATAAATTCCGGACAAGTATTATACCCAAATTAACTTTGTTATGCTAATTAAAGAAAGCTGGTTGAGTTTGTACCGAACTTTTTTTTCTCCTTTGAGTGAAGTCTGAAAAAAACCTTGAACTCATATCGCTCGTCGCAATCGAACCTTGATCTTTGAATCCCTGAAAATGGCACCCTATACTTGGTGATCCCGGTTAATCTTAACCCTGAAGCTGTTTGGAGCACGGGGAAAATATCCATACCGATCGGGATCAGAACCTACTGTCACTTACATCCGTGTCCCACATGTCATATTTTTCTCATCCTATACTCCACCACAGCCTCGTCCGCCGCGGCTGCCACATCAACGCCTGCCGGCAGCGGCGCTCCACGGCACGCCCTCCGCCGTGCGAGTCGTAGACACGACGGTAGGCATGCAAGGTAGCAACCACATGGATCGATGATCAATCGCCATACATGCATGTAAGCGGCCTAATCCAATCGATTCAGCAACTATACACTAGTAGCAAGACCTATCAGTAGGCAGCTCTGGCTAGCATCGAATTACACGATGGCTCTAGGGCCTTCGACTTGTCCAGTCACGACGCGTGGGTGACCATGACACCGATGTAGTCCGGCCACGACAACGACGGTCACCGGCCAACAGTATTACGGGGCGAGGACGCTAGGTGTGACACCGAGCGTCTGTTGGTCATCTTCCACTTCGGAACGATGCGCACCCGCAGCTTTTCAGGCACAACGCCGCCACGGCGCCGTCGCTGACGTGCTGACACCCAAACCCGAGATGCCTCTCTGGCGCGATGAGTCAGACCAGCAACATGCACCTTGATGTGATCACGTGCCGACACTCTACAATAGTGAGGTGCAACCGTGCTGTCATCGTATGCCATGCACACCGTAGCCACTACCATTATGTCGAACAGTTGGTGTGCATGCATTCTTCTGAAGCTCACCTCGCCACCGAGCTCTCTCGGACTGCACCTGTGGCTAACCGCGTCCTCGGATGAGCTGTAATCACTCCCTCTCCCTCCATTTCTTCCCCCATTGCTCAAACTAGGCAGCTGCTTTGCCGCGAGAGCTCGCCATGCAGAACGCGCGCTGCGTGGACGGCGACCAGACTGGCGCCCATGCGGTCATGCCTCTCGATGTTCTTTCCCATGAGACACGCCAGGACCTCTCTGTTATCCACACACACGCCGGTAGTCGTTGTGGTGCTGCTGGCATGGTGCTCGCGGGCGGTAGCGCACGCGTTCTTGGGAGAGAGAGGGATGGATAGAAGATGGACGTGGGATAGAAAATGAACATGACAGGTGGACCCATGTAGTCAGTGAGAGTAAAGTGTGATCCCGGCTGGGATCGTTCCTTTCCTATCATGCCAAACTGGTTTGAACGGGTACAGGGTTGAGATTAGCCGGGATCGACAAGTACAAGGTATCGATTTCAGGGATTAGGAGGTTAGGGTTCGATTTCAACAGGAGGTACGAAATCAAGGTTTAAAATAGACTTCACTCTTCTCCTTTCAAAATTACAGCAAGCAGATCGATGCAGATGTTTGCGTCCCCACTTACACGATAGCTGGGGTGAAATGTGGGGCCCAACTGATGCGTGAAGATCGACACGCCGCGGTTTAAATACTGCCAGCCCACGACCGCCCAGCCAAGTGGTTCTGGTTCAGGTTCAATTGAGGATATTTCCCGGGGCGATGTATGTGGTCAGCACCGGTCGATCAGGAGCGGAGCGCCGGCCTCCCATCATCCCATGCGTTTGCTGGTGTCTTGCATTTGTGCAGCAGGGCTGCATGGGCGCTCAGCCAACTCGCAGCATTATGTTGGCACTTATCGCAAATGGAAGCGGCAAAGTATGGACGTAGTAATGTCAACTCAAGCTGTAGAATGCTTGAACTATGGTCTGATCCTCTGCATTTTTATTCTATGACAAGAGCTGGCTGGCCCATTAATCCAGCTTTCTGCACTAATTGACCACCTAACCGGAGCTGGATCATATCCTTGACCTTGTGCACACATCACACACATGGATACATCTCAGAAATGTGCACGGGAATTCACACAGGCACGCAGGTGCGGGGGCGCGCACCTGCCCAGCCGTTCCCAGCCACACGATTGCTTTATGGTCCGCAAACTTGTTTGATTCCCTGCACGGTTTTAAGTTTTAGTTTGTGAAACTTGGCGAACTTGTCATTCATTTGTATTAAGTTTCAGCAGTCAAAACTTGATTAAGTTTTAAAAACTTGTCAAAATGTATTCAAAAGTGGTCTTATTTCACTACAGTTAAGATGATTCAGTCACATGAATTGGATATATCGGTTTATTCCACTCTCGTTAAAGAAATCAGACACCTTATGTCTCTGTGAAACTTGTATTACTCATGTGTACTCATAATAAGGTTAGCGACAACTTACCTAAGTTTGCTAGATTGAAGGGTAGAACTTTGACTTGAGTTGGATCTGACCCTCCAGAATCTCCACTCCAGAGCTAGCTCTCGCATATTGTAATGAGTAATGACAATGTGATTTACCAAAGTGGCCTTATTTCAAAGTTTTTGTCACAAGGAACACGAACATGCAAGCTTCATTTGAACTTTCTGTACGTCCGCGTGCCACGAATCGCCTACCAGCGACTGCATGCATGCATGCATGGTAATTAACCTTGCATCATACCCTAAGAAAAAACTTGCATCATTTAAGCTTGAGGGCGAACAACGAACGAGCGGGCATGCAACGTTTCCAGACGTAACGATCACCACTAGTACAAAACGGGCCTTTAGTCTCGGTTGGGAAGGGCCTCTAGTCCCGGGTCACCAACCGGGACAGCCCAATCGAGACTAAAGGCCCTCACTCTTTAGTCCCGGTTGGTCACAAACCGGGACTAAAGGCCCTCCACGTGGCCGCGCTCGTGCGCTGGGGCTGGGGACCTTTAGTCCCGGTTGGTGACACCAACCGAGACTAAATCCCTGTCACTTTAGTCCTGGTTGGTGTCACCAACCGGGACTAAAGGTTTAGGGGTTTAGGGGTTTAAGGTTTATTGTTTATTTTTCCTTTTCATTTTGTGTTTTCCATTTAATTCTTTTTCATTTCAAACATATTTTACGCTACTACGTATTGTACACGTTATGCATATATAATAGAATTTCTCGTAGAACATCATAGAATTTCTCGTACGACCATGCATACACACACACACACACACATATATATATACAATTTGGTATATACAATTTTTCCTACAATTTGCAGATCATTACATGCAGGCATTAGGTGAAATGGTATACGCCGTCGGGAGATATGACCTGCTCAAGCAAAAATCCCGCCATTTCCTCTTGAAGTGCTCGTATGCGGTCCTTTGGTAGGAGCCTATCCCGCATCTCCAACATCTTTAAAGAAGGAGATCAATATGAATATATTAGTTGTGTGTATATATATTAGATCATGATTAAAAAAATGTGAATAGTGTTTACGTACCCAAAGATATCTTTCATCTTTGTTCTTTTCGATAATAGAGCGAATGTTCTCGAAAACGTAGTATGCACATAGATTTGTCCCCTTTTCCTGCCTCATACAGTACTTTACGAGAATAGAATTCAATCAGATTATAATCAAGCATGCATGATAATGGTATTGAAACTAGAATTAAAGAGATGCGCGGACGTAGTTAGTACTACTTAATTACCTTGGCCCGTCGCCATTTCAGTTGTGGTTTCCATTGACCGACAACCTCTTGGATGAACTTTTTCCAAACCCTGCCCGACAAAGAAAATGAATAAAGGAGTTATTAATTACTTGATATCAGGAAATGAACTAAAGAGGCCGACATAGTGCGATAATGATTGAAATTACCTGTCGAGCATCAACTTCAGGCTTCTGTATTCTTCAGGGTCTTTACCTAGTGAGTCCAATACTTCAACAGTTCCCTCGTCAACTCTAATGATTAGCAGGATCCAGTGGAATCTGCGCACACGTTTGTATAAGCGGGCATGCATAACTCATCAACTACACTTAACATCGAGTAAGCAAAAATAGAATTTGTAGTACAAGACAGTAACACTCACCTGAAGTTGTAAGGAAAAAGTATTTCTGGTCTGGTATTTAGTTCCTTCAAAAAGAATTAGCAAGCTATTCTCTGTCTCTTTGGAGTAGTCTTGTATCGTATTTTCATTAACGGTATTTGGGTCAATGAACCCAATGCCATAGACTCCATCTCTGTTCATTTCAAATATCTTCATTCTGCATAATACCACAGAAAAGAATATAGTGAGGATAATTACAGGCAATGAACGAGCTGAGCTAGAGACTTAAATTACAGAAAGAAATCACTTACAGACAATAGCAACTGACGAGAGATTTGTCGAGTGCGTCTTGATTGAATAACTGAAAAATTTCTAGAAATTCAATCCACACAACATTTCCATGGAAGTAATGCTCTGGCTTGACTTTCACCATGAGGCTCTCTCGCCCGACATTTACTTCTCTCAGGTACCATTGATGCAATTTGCGCATTTGCGTTGGTAGAAACTCCTCCTCGTCAGGCCTGACCAGAGGTTTCCCGGGGACATATTTCCATGCTAGTTCCTTCGGATCCATCCTGTGGAGTTCCTCGATGCCTAGGAGTTGTTCAACAGTGGTACCCATCTCTCTAGCCGCCATCTCTGTATCAGCGTCGATTACCGCCTTATCGGTACTCACCTTGAGCGGGGGGATCGATTGCACTGCCTGTTCTCCGAGCTGGGGAACAGTTTTCCCGCTTTTATTACCACCTGTAAGGCTCGACTGCTGTTTTTTTTGTTGATGATATGACTTGCTAATAGAGCGTTCATAGTCTGATTGCCTTTTCTCCACAGCCGGTTTAGCAAGATTCAGAAAGTGTTGTACGACTTTCTCAGGTATTTTCTCCTTCAGCGGCGGGGGCGGTTTCGGTGCAAAATGGGCCTGCACTTCGGAAGCCACTTGGGCTTTGGTTTCGTCCTCAGTCATCTCGTAAGCCAACTTCTTTTTGGCAGGAGGCTCGGGTTTCTTCTTTGGTGCTCTCTTCCGCTTTGGAGTCGGCCCACGCGGCGGAGATCGATATCGCGTACTCGCGCTGGGCTCCGTCTCTAGGTGGGGTGGATTCGGCTGACGCGGCGGAGATCGATATGGTGGCGGACTCGCGCTGCGCTCCGTCTCGAGGTGGGTTGGAGTCGGCTGACGCGGCGGACTTGGAGGAGGAGTCGGTGCCCTTGGCGTCGAGTTTGGAAAGACGATGCAATCCTTTCTCCATACAATGATACCACGTATGGCTTCTCCCAGTGTCTGCTCCCCTTGACCTCCAGGAAAGTCAAGCTGTAGTGAGTCATATGCCGACAGAACTTCATACACCCCGACACGAGCATAGCCAGGTGGAATCGGATTGCCGTGGAAGGTTGCTTCAGGGGGATTTGGTAAAGCATAGCCGTCCGCCACCTTCATGGATATGTTCTTCACTTTCATGTGTAGCTCACAACTTGTCGTCTCTTTGATATCATCCACGGGGTAGCGAGCCAGCAGTGCGTCATCGGCCGGGACCCCCGTGGAACCCACGCTGCTTTTTGGCATAGATGGGACGGTGCAATCCAATGCTGGATCTACTTGCTGCTGCTGCTGAGACGCCCTTTCCAGGCTAAGTGTGTCGATCTGCTCCTGCTGCCGCATGAAAGCGCGTTCCAACTCAGACAGCCGGTCTGCATCCTGCTTCTTCTTGTCTTCCTCCTGCTTCTTCTTTCTCGCACGGCTTCTGTAACTGACGTTCCAGTCCGCAAACCCCTCAACCCACGGAACAACGCCTTTGCCTCGTGTTTGTCTCGGGTGTTCAGGATTCCTGAGGGCGCGTGTAAGCTCGTCGTTTTCTCTCTCGGGCTGGAACACCCCCGTTCGAGCCGCTTCTATTGCATCAAGTAAAGCGTCTGAGGCTTCTTTAAGACTTGCCTGCTCAATAATCTCCCCTGTCTTTGGGTCCAACTTTCCCCCATGCGCATAAAACCAAGTCCTGCACCTGTCGGGCCAACCCAATGTTTTTGGAGTGACCCCTGCAGCAATCATCTTTTCCTCAGATTCATCCCACTTAGGCCGACCAGTCTTGTAGCCACCTGGCCCCAGAACATGGTGAAACTATTTCTTCTCAGCATTGATCTTGTTTTTCCTCGACCGTTCCTTAGCTGCTTCCGATTCCTTGAACTCCACAAATAAGTCCTAGTGATCTTTTGCCTTCTCTGGTGCTCCAGTGAATTCTGGAGTCTTCTTTCTTGCTTCGACGTACCAGGCCCATAATCTTTTCTTGTGGTTGCGGAATTGTGTGGCCATCTTCTGAAGAGCACTCTTCTTGACTTTCTCCCGTTCTGCATCTGTTAAATGCTCTGGTAGGGTGAAATGTGACATGAGCGTTTCCCAAAGCAGATCTTTTGCTCTTTCGTCGACAAAACTAACTCCTCGATCTCCCTTTGGCTTATTCCATTCTTGAACGGAGATCGGGATTTGGTCCCTGACAATGACTCCGCACTGACGAGTAAATTTGTCCGCATTCTTTTTAGGAGCAAGCGGTTTGCCATTTGGTTTGATCTCATCGATGTTATAGTTTATGCCAGCCTGCAACTTTTTGGCCGGGCCTCGTACTGCCCTGCTTGTAGAAGATTTGCTCGATCCGGAGGGCTAAAAGAAGAAAGATTCGTTAATATATATATATATATATATATATATATATATACAAATCAATTAATACATGTAATGATCACCAGAGGCCTTAATTATATATACCTCGCCGGTCTTTGTTAATTGAAGATCATTTCCTTCGCCATCATTGTTTGTGTGGCCTTCGTCTGTTGGTTCTTCCTCAAATATTCCCTCACCGGAATTGTTCAGATATTGTGAGCCGTCATCTTCAGGTTCACCCTCTGGGTTTCGGATCATGTCGAACATGATGTGCTCTTGATCATGGTCGTCTCTGCCGCTAGCGTCCATAGCTTAACTAATCCAGAAGAAAGATAAAACAATTTAGTATTCAAATTAGAATGCATGTCGAATAATATCACTAATACATCTCGAATAATACAGTTAATGCATCATCGAATATAATCTCGAATATTATCACGAATACATCTCGAATATTATCACTAATACATCTCGAATATTATCTCGAATACATCTCGAATATTATCACTAATGCATCATCGAATATTATCGAATATAATCTCGAATACATCTCGAGTATTATCACTAATACATCTCGAATATTATCATATAACATCACTAGCTAATACAACTCGAATATTATCGAATAATCCAGTTGACTCGCGGTTCCTGAGACGCGGGCGGTGGACACCCAAAGAGAAGGAACCATCACAGGATCATAGCTCGGGTGAGATCCCTGAAGAACCTGCCAGGTATTGGAGAACCTGACGTCCAACGCAACCATGTAGCGACGGACGTGCTCGTCCTCCTCCCTGACACGGCGACGTACCACCTCCTCGGGGGCCGGCTGCCTCCGCACCGATAGTGGCCCATGCGACCGCCACCAAAGAAGCTCCGGGTCAACGACGGGAGCCCGATTCCTCACCAAGTTGCGCGCCCCGGAAGGTAGCACCTCCCAGTGCCAGCCCGGCGGAGCCCAGTCCCGGACATGGCGCCTCTCAAGCAGGTTGTCGCCGCCGAGTCGACGACGAGGATGCGGGCCGGGCATCGTCGACGTCGAGAACAAATTCTTATGAAAACAAATTCCCATGCAATAATTATCATTTTATTATGCTACTCATATTTAATAAACTTTTACAACTATAGTAGATGGGCAAATTTGAACAACATTTTATAGCATTGATCCATCTAACATTCATCTAATTAACATTCATCTACACACAAAAATACATAATAAATCCATCTAATTAACATTTCTTTCAAAAAAAGAGAACTATCTAGGATCTTCTCAAAACACAATTGCCATTCACAAAATTCCATCAAGCATTTCTTCTATCTTAGGACAGTACCCAACATCATTTCTTTCATTAAAACTTCTTTTATTAATATTCAAACAATTACAAAACCAAATTCTATCAATTCATGACCTCCTTTGGTTTTGCAAAGGAACTATATTCCCCCTAACATTTCTAGTCCAGCAAAAACTATCTCAGCTAGATGCTAGTACCCACACTTCATTTCTCCAAAAATAATCTGTCCACTAGTTCAAAAATTTCAAGTTTCATTCAAATGAAATTTGGACCAGATTCAGTTTCCTTGCTCAAAACCCAATCTCTACTACTCCAACAATTCTGAAATTTTTACAGCACCTCAACCATGCATCAGAGAAGCACCACAATTTTTTTTAATTTTTTTAAAAATGCCTAGCTACTGTTGGCATTGCTATCGAACACTTGCTGTGCACAAATTCAGAAATTGGGCAAAGTTCAGAGATTGCACTGCCGTGCACTTCACTCTTCCTCTCCATCCTCTCCTTCACAGCTTTGCCTCTGGTTCGTGCGCATCCACGGGATGCGGTATGGGGGTGCGGGGTTGCCGGAGCCGACAGCAGCGAGCACATCCGTGGCGGCGCGGGCGGTGGAGCGCGACGGGGACAGAGAAGGAAGGGGAGGCCTGGGCCTTACCGACGTTGCCGAGGAGAGGGGCGGCGAGGCTCGGAGGAGACCAGCTCGGAGGAGGTCAGAGACGAGGAGCGGCGATCGCGATGAGCGGTGTGGATCGCCGGAGAACTTGGGCAGCCTGGCGGCGTGGTGATCGATTTGTCTCCTGGGCGGTGGAAAACGCTAAGTGACAGTTATATAGGATCGACCTTTAGTCCCGGTTGCAGCCAGGAACCGGGACTAAAGGACCTTTAGTCCCGGTTCGTGGCTGCAACCGGGACTAAAGGTCTGCTTTCGGGCACGCGGGAGGGGGCCTTTAGTCCCGGTTACAGCCACGGGCCGGGACTAAAGGTCTGTTTTCGGGCCCAAATTAAGCGCGGGAGGGGGCCTTTAGTCCCGGTTGGTGGCTCCAACCGGGACTAAAGGGTTGGTCCTGGCGTGGTGGAAGTTTAGTCCCACCTCGCCAAGCGAGAGGCACTCGCACCAGTTTATAAGGCCCGCTGCGATAGCCGTCTCGAGCTCCTCTCTAAAGCAGGCACTGTATGCCTAACGTTTGCCCTGCCCTGCGGGCCCTGCTAGCCCAGCGGGCCTGCATCTTGGCCCATATATGGTTGGGTTTCTAGTCGTATGCAGGCCGTAGTGGCCTAGTAGGCGGGCATTTTTTTCTTTTTTGCATATGTTATGTCAACTTTTTAGTCCCGGTTGGTGGATCCAACCGGGACTAAAGGTCTTTTCCAGTTTTTTTTGTTTTTTGCTTTATTTTTTTCTTTTGTTTCTACTTACAGCCAAATATTTAGAGTTTTTGAGTGAATCTTTTTGGTTTAGGTCACAAAAATTGTAAACTTTCTGTTAGTGCCAGTAGTTTTCAAATTTGAATAGTTTAAATTTGAATTCTTTGAAATTTGTGTGAATCACTAGTTTGTGAATAACTTTACTTTAAAAATAGATTTTTGAGTGATTCTTTTTCCTGCTGTTTAATATTAGTGTGTTTTATCAGTATGTTCAATTTGGTAATTTTTAGGTTATTTAAATAGGTGTTTTAATCAAAAACAGATTCTGTTTAGCTCTTTTAGTTTTATAGCTCAAAAAAATCATTAAATGCATGAAAAATAGCGAATGAAGTCAGAAAGGGTTGAAAATTTATGATGTGGCTTTCAATGGTGCATGTTGAATGCACAAAAAGTATGGAGTTAAAATAAGTTTAAAAAAATGAAATGCCTTTGTAACAGATGAGTTTTCGTCCGAAACCCTCGTACTTTGAAAGAGATTGTCCAGTTTGTACACGAAGTGCATCCAGTTTTTGCCGTAACCCTCTCCACTTTTTAGCACATGCTATGTGGGTGAAATGATGATACCATGCCAAGTTTCAACCTTTTCAGAGTTTATTTGTAGTGCTTTTCAATTTCAGGGTCATTTAGCTCAAAAAAATCAATAAATGCATGAAAAATAGCAAATGAAGTCAGAAAGGGTTGAAAATTGATGACGTGGCTTTGAATGGTGCATATTTAATGCACAAAAATTCTGGAGTTAAAATAAGTTTATAAAAATAAAATGCCTTTGTAACAGATGAGTTTTCGTCCGAAACCCTGATACTTCGAAAGAGATTGTCCAGTTTGTACACGAAGTGCATCCAGTTTTTGCCGTAAACCTCTCAACTTTTTAGCACATGCTATGTGGGTGAAATGATGATACCATGCCAAGTTTCAACCTTTTCAGAGTTCATTTGTAGTGCTTTTCAATTTCAGGGTTATTTAGCTCAAAAAAATCAATAAATGCATGAAAAATAGCGTTCCTTCGCGTTTCAAATGCCAAAACACATATATACCCTAACTATTACAAAGATTCCCTCCGGTTTTTCCGAAGTGGGACTTTCCAGATAAGTCCGGAAACTTAGAGAAGAAAGTGATGACGGTGAAGCCGGTCACATCCCAGAGTTGGATATTGGGGTATAAAACTTTTTCTTCGCTTTGCGCCGTAACCATGGACAATCTTCATCATTTAACAGGATGCTTGGGTCAGTCTTCACTGTTAAGGGAGCAATTTCATGAAACTTTTCATAATCTTCTGACATGTCTGTCTTGTCCTCCACTCCCACGATGTTTCTTTTCCCTGAAAGAACTATGTGGCGCTTTGGCTCATCGTATGATGTATTCGCTTCCTTATCTTTTCTTTTTCTCGGCTTGGTAGACATGTCCTTCACATAGAAAACCTGCGCCACATCATTGGCTAGGACGAATGGTTCGTCTGTGTACCCAAGATTGTTGAGATCCACTGTTGTCATTCCGTACCGCGGGTCTTCCTTTACCCCGCCTTCAGTCAGATTGAACCATTTGCACTGAAACAAAGGGACCTTCAAATCACGTCCATAGTCAAGTTCCCATATCTCCTCTATGTAACCATAATATGTGTCCTTTGGCCTATTGGTGTTTGCTGCATCAAAGCGGACACCACTGTTTTGGTTGGTGCTCTTTTTATCTTGGGCGATCGTGTAAAATGTATTCCCATTTATCTCGTACCCTTTGAAAGTCGATATAGTCGAAGATGGTGACTTGGCCAGCAAGTACAGCTCATCTCTAACAGTGTCGTCATGCATGAGACGTGTTTGCAACCAACCACCGAATGACGCCATGTGTGTACATTTGATCCAGGGCTCAGACTGCTCCGGGTTCTTGGAGCGTACACTATCCAGGTGTTCCTCGATATACGGAGCCACCAAGCTGGAATTTTGTAGAACTGTGTAGTGTGCTTGCGCCCAAGAATGCCCGTCCATACATATTACTGAATCCTTTCCTAGCATGCCTTTTCCACCCAGTCTGGCCTCATGCCGCGATTCGGGAACACCAATCGGCTTAAGGTCAGGAATAAAGTCAACACAAAACTCAATGACCTCCTCTGTTTCATGGCCCTTGGAGATGCTTCCTTCTGGCCTAGCACGGTTATGAACATATTTCTTTAAGACTCCCATGAACCTCTCAAAGGGGAACATATTGTGTAGAAATACAGGACCCAGAATGGCAATCTCGTCGACTAGGTGAACTAGGACCCAGGATTGGATTCGATGGATGTTCAGATAGATCACCAGCACGACACCGGTAACTTTTGGACCTGGACACCGGCCATCCCAGCGATAGACAAACACAAGCGAGGCAGTGCAGTCCATCTACATAAATGCCCACTCCTGATCGATCGATTAACCGATCCCTGGTCCCTGTACGTGCGCGTGTTGAAAAAATAAGGTATCGATCTGATTAATCGACCCCCCAATACGGCTGTACCTTATCTGTACGTGCACCTGTTCGGTTGCTCGTCCGCTCAGCTTCTGCGCCTCAACCCTCGCAGCGTCGCCCGTCCTCGGCCCTTCTCCGTCGCGCGGCCAGCTGCCGGTCCGCCCAGTCGCCGTTGTTCAAGCATCGCTAGCCGGCCACCTCTACCCTCGCCCAGTCAGGGATTGTTGGAAATTTGAGGTATGTCTCAACTCTCAACTCAGCACTTGGTAATTGCCGATCTCTCTCAAATCTGAAATCTCAACTGTGTGTAGGAATTTCAATTTTTTTTAATTTCTGTTTTTCTAATTGAATGTCTAGGGTCTTAAAAAAATTAAAGCTATTACAATTGGGAACAATTCGCTGCGATTCATATCTAACCAGGGGAGGATTATTTCTGCGACAGCGGCGAGGCACAATGTCGAGTAAGTTTAAGTCCCTAATCATATCATTCAATCGATACGTTTTGTTTATTGTTTCTATTCTTGCATATGCAAACACAAATAATGTAACTCGTACATTTTTGCTAACACAATAATAATTAATCACAGGAGAATTTATGGAAAGGTTTCTAAAATAATGTAACTAGTTCATTGTTTGGAGTTCTTATGCTTAATTGTTCAAATTTACATCTCTACTCCTAAAGTCTCACTTGGTAGCTTCTCCTCACCGGTTTATTTTCGTCTGGTTTTTATCCACCTCACCTCCCACCACCCTCTCCCACTGATTTTTTTCACCTCACCTCCCACCAAAAAAAAACCCATACGATACGACTCCCTCGATCTATTTCCTATTGTCATCCTGTAGCACGCCGCCATCACGGGATCTTCGTGGGACGAGGCCGCAGCCACCATCGTGGGACGACGCCATCGCGGATACTCCCTCGATCTATCTATTTCCTATCGTTATCCTGAGTTTGTGACCCTCTCTCCCGATCTCTTCCTCACCCTCACGGCGGCATGGCGGGCGAGGGACGATGCGACCAGGGCACGCGTCGGAGATCCCAGGCAGCCACTCGATGACCGCTCCTCTTCTGTCCCCTCTCGACGTCGACACCTCCCTGCTCCTCTTCTCCGCAGCCGAGAAGGTCTCGGGGCCGAGGACAGAGGATCAGGCTGTAGTGAGGCCGGCGGCCAGATTATCACCGTGTGCAAGTAGGCATGCGGCCGGATCTCGAGATGGAGGTGGTGGCGCTGGTGAACGGCAGCAAGGACATCTTCTTCGACATGATGTGACGCCTCGACTAAAATCACAAGGCAACGCAATCCATCCATCCTCCCGCCACTCAGTATGTTCGCCTATTTTTCTGAGATCCTGCTGAACTATGGACGCCATAGTTTCAGTACGCCTGCCTGCTTGTTGATGTGCTTGACGCCACAGCTGCGCGTGTGTGTGCGTTGTGCCACTGCCGCTGCTTTGCGTCAGCGTGTGTTTGCTTGCCGTTGCTGGTGTATATGCGTGTGTGCTTTCTCCAAGCTTCACTAGTAGAAAACATGGCTTTGGTCCAAGCTCGATCTACACATTAGTCCCGATTGCATTACGAACCGGGACTAATGTGAGCATTAGTCCCAGTTCGAGCGGCTAGGGCGCCAGTCGGGGCTCGGCAGGCATCAGTCCCGGTTCAAATGGGACCTTTAGTCCCGGTTGGAGACACCAACCGGGACTAAAGGGGTGATACCTTAAAGGTTAGACCTTTAGTCCCGGTTGGAGACACCAACCGGGACTAATGGGGTTCTGAAAGTTTCTTTTCTGTTTTTAGATTCTGTTTTAAATTGCTTATATCTTTTAGGATATTTGATGTTTTTGAGTGATTCTTTTTGCATTAGATTCAAAATTTTGTCTAGTTTCTGTTTGTGCCATTAGTTTTCACATATGAATGGTTTAAATTTGAATTTGTTCAGATTTGCTTCAAACCCTAGATTGTGAATAACTTGAGTTTAAAAATATTTTTTAATTTAATTCTTTTTGCTCCTAGTCACATGTTAGATTGTTGTCACAGTAAGATTTATTTGGTTATTTTTAGAATAATTTAAATTAGGATTTTAATTAAAACAGTACTGTTTTGCTTATATAGTTGTTTTAGTCATTTAATTGTTGTTTTTTATTATTTTTAGTTAGTTCTTTCTGTAGATTTTAACATGTTGTAGTATGGTGCATATTGAATGCACAAAAAGTCTGGAGTTGAAATAAGTTTAAAAAAATGAAATGCCTTTGTAACAGATGAGTTTTCGTCCGAAACCTTGATACTTTGAAGGAGATGGTCCAGTTTGTACACGAAGTGCATCCAGTTTTTGCCGTAACCCTCTCAACTTTTTAGCACATGCTATGTGGGTGAAATGATGATACCATGCCAAGTTTCAACCTTTGCAGAGTTCATTTGTAGTGCTTTTCAATTTCAGGGTCATTTAGCTAAAAAAAAATCGTTAAATGCATGAAAAATAGCAAATGAAGTTAGAAAGGGTTGACTCTGGCTTGGTTAACCTTAGTTGTGACTCTGGATGGGACGGTGCTAGCAGATGTAGTCGACGGTAGGATTGGATGGACACCAACCCGGACTAAAGGGGTTCTGAAATTTTCAAACTCTACCCCCCTATCGCCATTTCAGTTTTGAAAAAAACAAAAGAAAATGATAAAAACTTCAAAAATTAAAATCCTTCGAGATGTAGTTATGTTACTACATCTACTAGTTAGGAAAATTAAAAAACATAAATTTCGACATGTTTTGCAAAAAAGTGTTATGAAAAAGTAAAACGGCTATAACTTTTGCATACGATGTCGAAAAAAAACGTATAATATATCAAAATGTTCAGCACGAGAAGCCGGTTTCGATTTCAACGGCCGCAGGCCATTTTGCAAATTTTTAGAATCCTCAAATTCCGAAAGGAAAAAAAGTTATCCTCAAATTTAAGTTTTTTCGATTTTTTGGTCAAACTGTGGTCAAACAGTGGTCAAACTACTTATTCAATAAATATTAGTGTTACTAAATAACTATTGTTTTTTAGAATAATAGTTTCAAACTCAAACGGTGAACCGTGTGACATCATGCTCAAGGGCTTCCTCACATTTTTCGATTGATATGATACATATAATAATAAGGTATAACTTCTGATAATAATAAGATTGTCATATTTGGATTCCTCACATTTTTCTGATAATAATGGATATATTATTTGTCGAATTTCGATTTACAGGTTTAAAGATATTAATTATGCCATATTAAATGAATAAATGGCAAAAAAATGAATAAAATAATATTATTACTTATTTTATTTTCATTGAAATTCAATATTATTATTACTTATTTTGTTTATTTTAATAATTTTTTGGAATTCAAAAAATTAAATCATGTGACATCAAGACCTAAGGGTTAATAGGATTGATAGCTTACTATTGTCAGGAAAACAACAAGTGCAGACTTGAAAACTAGGGGCGATAGAACCAGGAAGTTAAGCGTGGTGGGGCTGGAGCAGTGAGAGGATGGGTGACCGGCCGGGAAGTTAGACGATTTGGAATGAGTGCTCGACCGGCCGGGAAGTTAGACGATTTGGAATGAGTGCTCCACGCTGGAGCAGTGAGGAGGGGTGATTAGAGATTAAATTGTCAAATAATTCAAAGATTTGAAAATCAGAATAAAACTTAAAAACAAATCAAAAAAAATTCAATTTTTTTTTTAAAAAGTTTCAGAAAAATTCCTTTAGTCCCGGTTCGTGTTACCAACCGGGACTAAAGGTGCACCAACCGGGACTAAAGGTCCTCCATCCCCCGCCCCAGACAGCGGCCACGTGGAGGGCCTTTAGTCTCGGTTCGTAATGCAACCGGGACTAAAGGGGGGGGGGGGCTTTAGTCCCGATTGCGCAGTCCCGGTTGGGCAACCGGGACTAAAGGCCCTCCCGAACCGGGACAGAAGGCCCGTTTTCTACTAGTGCTTCAGTATATGCATGGTTGCACATGAACACGCATAAAGCTCAGGTGCAGGTTGCATCTTAGTGGGGTATTGGGATACAAAAGAAATGCACTATGATATACAGTGGTAGTAGTGAATCCGATGCATTAACTTCACACAAGTGTGTATATAATAACTTTTCCTCTGATTAGTAATTCCTTTTCCTTTTCTATAATTTTTGTTTGTTGGCAGGATTGATCTCTCCAGCTGTTCGTTTTGCACATGGGGCAACCAAAGTGTGCCTGTGTTCGGCCACCCCTTGCTGCTCAAATTCTTCGTTCTTTCTTTTAGGCCGGTTGATGTACTTTGTTTGATTCGTGATCTGGGTGATATCATTTTCGGTCGCAAAGGTGCGCTAGCTCATGCCTCTCTTGGGTGATAAATTTTTTATCATGCATATCTACATTACAAGGTGGCGCCCTTAAAAATTATATAGCTACAGTACACAAATATGCTCCTCTATGGACTTCTTCTTTGCTAGGATAAAAAAATCAGCCTGCTTTACTTATCTGAGAAATAATTCTATGTAAACTGAGACACATTTTATGCAATTTTTTATGAAGAGATTATTTTGCACTAAATACAAATTAGAACATAGATGAACATTTATTTTCTTGCCGCAGTTGAACCGAATTTTTATGTGCTAGCATTGGTGCATTTCCCCCCTTTTGAACAAGATTTCTACAGTGCAGAATGGCTATTTGCAAGTGTGTTCCGGAACAATGGTTAGTGTCTAATGCAAAACGTTT
This sequence comes from Elymus sibiricus, assembly GCA_039707655.1. Lineage (NCBI taxonomy): Eukaryota > Viridiplantae > Streptophyta > Magnoliopsida > Poales > Poaceae > Elymus > Elymus sibiricus. The sequence continues at coordinate 70,681,820 of CM077676.1, forward strand.
AATGACTGCAAATTATATATTGTTTCTGATTTGTCTAGAAATTATATGTTATCTCTGATTTTGGAGCTAGAATAATATTGTGTTGCCTTTAGTTATATATATGTACACTCATTGGTTAACTATTGTTCTTTGGATTATTTCAGCGAACTGCTAAACAATGGACGAAGCGGTTGACATTGATTAAGAAGTACAGAGTTTGTAGATTGTTCAAATTTACTTTTGCCAATGATCAAAGAACTGTCGTTCTGGACGTACAACTATTGTGTTGCGTATCTCGCCATCATTCATGCTGGCTCTTGTGGCTTACCTTAGGAGTACTACCAATATTAGAACATGCTCTTAATTTGGGTAAAATTTGGAAATGTTTATGGTGGACACATTTTTGGATTTCATTCTTTATTAGCTAATTTTTACAGCTTATGATCTCAGAGTTTATGGCCACTTATCCTATTCTTTAGGTGTGGAGTTAAAAGACAAGTTCTATTTTTCCTATTAATGGATCAAGTTGTGTTGGGTTAACTTCAAAGTGGTACAAGAAACTTGCAGCTATTTTTTTGTTAGTTATCTTATAAGCAACAGAAAATAGCAGTATGATATTTATGTCTTTGTGACATTTAAATCATTGTTCGTGCTTGTAAGTCAGGCCATCAGTGTTCTTGCATATAAATTAGGATCCTTGATTTTTCCAGTGACTGCTCTCTGATGTATTTCTATTTTCATATGGCGGCGCAATTAGCATTTCTATTTCCATATCTCCCTCCTTTTTGTGATTGATTTCAGCTCCATGAAGAACAGAAGAACTCATTGGTATATATGCCCCCCAGTCTACTTATTGTAGATGTCTGATCCTGTGGATTCCTTTCGTTGGCTTTGAGTTCTTAATGCAGATGTTTTGCTTCTTCTTCAGTCATCCATACCTCAAGTTTGATATTGCTTACTTATTTAACAAATATCAAAGCATGTCCATATCTTCAGACGGATGCTATATACTCTAATTGCGGAGATTTTATTTCTTTGTTAATCTCTTGAATAACTTGGACCAGTTGTATATCTCTTTTTACACCACGATTTGTTTTTCACGTTGGAGTAGATATTGGTCCACTGATAATACTAATATTGGTCCATTGAAGCTACTAATTTCAGAAAGATCAGATGGGTGCATACCAGTATCAACTATCAAGGGATCATAGTAATTGCTTGTCATTCCTTATTGTTGTGAAAGTTCATATTTGTTTGCTATATAGATGCTCTTCATTGACTAACTATGGTTTAGAATTTCAAAATCCTTTGTATCTCTTTGTTATTATTTGGTTCAGTACCTACTACGTTCCTATGGCTGGTTGCCATTATGTAGTTCAAAATAACGATGGCTCTTCTACATTATTGATTGTCTGATGTCTTTGCAGGTGAGAAGATAGATGATGGGAGAACGGGGGGAAGATATAAATGCCTTGATTGAATAAATAAATGGAGGATTCATGGGGCTTCACTAATGGATAGCATCACATAGTCGCCTGAAATTGTAGTAGTGTAGACACCCATGGTATGTGTATGGAACTAGCTACGTGAGTCATGTACTCATGTTTGAAATATATTCTTTCCTGATGAAGGTGCCATTTCGACATGCTATGTTCCTTGTTCATACTAGCATAGCACACAGTACGTGGAAGATTCTTTAGCATCTTATATAATGGATTCTAACCATCTTCACGATCTATACTACTAGGAAGGTTAGGAGCAACATGCCATAGCTTTGGCTGGACATAAGAGCATGCTCGGAGGTGATTGCTAACTTAAGATTAATCTTTGTTGCAACTTTCATGTTCAACTGAAATTATTCTGGCCAGGAAGGTTAGGAGCAACTAAAAATCTTTGATTCTGGAGGCCTCCTTTGGTTTGTAATTCACCTACTCTTAATCATTGCCTGCAATTTGTAAATCAACCTGACTTTAAATAAGTTCTGACTGCTTGTTCTTTTGCTTTATCAGCTCAATATAGCGATTGTGACATGTTTGGGTGGTCTGCAATGTGGACTTGTACTTGTACATTTCAAGGTATATAATACTGATGCTTGTTACACTAATACGTTACATAGGCAATGGTGCCTGCGCCTTTCTCGCCCATATCTCTCTCTATACATATTTCTCCACTGATTAGTGCCCCCCTAATCAATAGAACCTGTATGATCTGTATATGCTAGCTAGAGCACAAAATATTTTCGTGAACGGGGGAGAGTAGAGATGCATAGTTAAAAGAAAATTTGCAAGTCTTGTGGCATTATATTCCAAAATTTTATAGTCATTATATTCCAGATTTTCTTTTCGCATGTGTATTTGCGATGTGCAGCGAATAGGCGTAGGGGGAAGAGCAACATGGCCGAGCAAGTGTAGTAAAGAACCATGAGAACAAGCTGAGTTTTTTGCTTTTCTTTTTTGGGTGCACTTTTAATGTTGCATGGACTGAGCACACTGAGTTTTTTTTACTTCTTCCATCGTGTAGCTACAGGAGCACAAACTAAGTTTCCCCCTGCCCCCCTCTCATATGCGCACTTGTCGCCGACTACACATGTGCCTCCCGTTGTCAGCACTGACTCCCTTTACTGTAAGAGTGTTCATCATTTTGGTAAATCGGCGTGAAAGATATCTAACCTCTAATATGAGGTTGTAGGATTTACTTTGGTTAAACTTTCTATTTAACCCCTTCAGGATAATTGTAAATGGCATTTGGTTATTCACGTATACCAGTATGACTCATGGCATTTCTGGTTGCTTGATGTACTTATATCATTTTCTTTTCAGTCACCTCTTCATCCGAGCAGGGGTGATGAGGGAAAAGAAATGGTCGTGGTGAAAGTCGATTTAGTGCATCAAGTATTGGAGGGTGTGAGATTTGCACGAGGTGATGGAGGACAGTTTGTTATCGCGCCTTATAACATATAGTAGTCGAAGAAGAGTACAAACATAAGGTGGTTGACAATTTGTAGAGATTTAGACATACTTTTGCAATTTGTAAGAGGATCAAATATGTTTTGTTCTTCTCAATGTTGACAAGGATGATTTTGGCATTTCTATATAACATACATGTACAATACGTTCATGAAGCTACATGAATGCTCGATGCTCAGTGCAAGACTTCTTGAGTAGAAGTGTGTCTCAGTTTATCATTTTCATCTCTCTAAATAAAACCATCAATGTTTAACATGATTTATGGAGATCTGGTTGCAGCTTAGCAGGCTTGAGGCTGCTGGCGTTTATCAAGATGAGTTTGGAAACACCCGGTGGAGATGCGTGGGTTATTGGGTTCGAGTGAGGGGTGCGTGAGGTCACCAAAACATCGGAGATGGTGGCGGGGCTTATAGGGATGGCTGGGGTTTGTGGCAGCTTGGGTGGGCGGTGTTGGCAGACGATTAAGCAGGTGTAGGTGATCACTAGCATTAGAGATGGTGGCAGGGTTTAGAGGAATGGTCGAGGGTGGCGGATGCTGGGGCGCGGCGGCGGCGACGGACGATTAGGCAGGTGGAGGTGGACGGGTCGAAGGGTGCTCGGGGTCACCAGCGTAAAAAATGGTGGTGGAGTTTAGAGGGGTGGCCGGGGGGTGGAATGGAGGAAGAAGGCACAATTGGGAGGAAGACAATAGTGTTATATGCTAATTGCAACTACATGCTGCAACATTTCGTTTGCATAATTCATTCCGGATAATTGTAGAAACAGAAGAAATATGTGCAACCATGTCAGAGATCTATTTGGGTGGATAAAGTAGGTAGAATGTAGGGTGGGGCCTAGGATGGTCCGAATGTGTCACCGCCTTCCACACACATGTGTCTCCTCTTTAATCGCTGTTGGTTTTGGATGCAGCCGTCGTCATGTGTAAGTGCTTCCATCCATCTTCTTCTATGAGATCCTCCGGATAGAGGAGGGAGAGTGTTGCAAATGACTCCATTTAATTTTATCACCAACTTATTCATGTCACTTAATCATCTGTTTAATTCATAGAGGAGGACAAGATGGTACATGTCGAGGATTCAAGAAGGATCATACACCACAGTACTGGTTGTAATATTAGCCGAGAAGAATCTGAAAAAATAGTCGATATGTGGAGGTATGGTGGATTTTGAAAATCCGGTAGATTTTTGCTAGAGAACAGATCAATGTGTATGCACTGATTGCATTTGCTTCATGGCGCAATATGTTGATCCTGCTATTAAAAATGTATTATTTTTTATTCTTTGTTTTGTGTTATATAAAACATATTAAACAAAGTAATAGACCTCGTGCCATCTTGGTGTGGAAGCATTTGTCGTAATATAATATGTTTCATGTGAGAAGATTGGTGAAAGTGCATCTTGATGGAATTTGAGTATTGAGGGATAAATTAGCGTTCCTATGTAACTATGCTTGCATCACATAATGAAATATGGGAGAACATACATCTTTCACATGAAAGGGAGTGGATTAATAAATTAGTGTGAATAAGTTGAAGAACTATTGTACCATGGCAATGACATACATCAAAGTTGATGAGATTTGTTGTAAATAGAGGGGGGGGGGGTCCATAGCACTAAGATGGGAAGATGGTTGCCTCCCTTGTCCCTTACCGCTGGCCTGCCACGACGACTTCGATCATTGGGTCACTAAGAACACGGCTTAGTGAATTTTGTGAGAAGAGAGAGGTTTGAGAGTGAGGGGGATGGGGGTTAGGGTTGGTCTGTTCAGTTACGGCTATCTGAGCGGGATAATTTCCATTAAAATGTGGCAAATTGCATTCATTAGTGATGGTTTTGCAGCAAATTTCATGAGCAAGCGGTTCATATATTTTGTCATCAAGTCGTACAAATTTTTGGTTAGGATAGAATGGTAAATGCATTGGTTGGTTTCTTGAAGAGTTAATAACGTACATTTTTTGGTTAGGATACAATGGTAAATATATATTTTTTGACTCCTTCAAGAGTTAATAACAGGCACGGTGGCGTATCAGTTGCATGCCCAACAACGGACATCATATTTTTTTTTCTTTTGTGGTAATGCACGACATTCAAATGTATGTTACAATGTGGCAATGGCTCAGAAAACATCGGATCTGCCTTCTTCACTCGTGGAACGTCACAGGCGGTGGCAGATCAGCACAAACACGAGGGGAAGGGATCAGGGCGGAGAGCGGGGCAGTTGGCGGGGGGACTCTTTCTGGGCGGTCCGTGGGGAAGTACGGTGTGAAGGAGAAAAGGCACCATGGAGAAGGTGAGGTGGGTGTCATCCAGTTTTAAAGGAGAGGGCTCCATCGAGAAATGTCCCGCTATGGCGGAAAACCGAGTAGGAAGTGGAGATTCCGGTAGGAAAAGGGAAGGATGCAAAGTGGGGTGAGATTTTTGGGTTGGGGTAGGCGTTGGGGATAACATGGCGTATACTCCGGACAACCACATTTCTCCCCCACATATGGGCTGGATTTGGGGAAGTCCGAACTATCCAGACGATTGACTTTTGGGGAGCCCACTGGCGTCCATTTGATGTCCAAACACGCCCGAATGTATGAAGAAGAAATGAGCTTCGAATTTGGCAAAGATCTTAATCATTTATTTGATTCATTTATATACGTTGTAGCCCGTAGCAACACACGGACATTGTACTAGTAATCAACTAGTATTTCAAGTGGAAGTGAACAGTTTATTTTGGTAAGAAATCTCGTTGCCATATAATTTGTGTTGTTGGGAGTGTTAGTTTATATATATTATTGCTTGGTGTCCAGCCTTGTATATATGATGTGTACGTGGACACCGGGACATTTTTGTTCTGGATCCGCCCCTGTTCAAGGCAATACCTCAAACGGACGCCCGGCCCCATTTGTCGGTGAGCACGTCCAGACGTGTCCTCGGACAGCCGGGCATGGCAAACATTAGCGATCCAACCCTACCCCTGAGTTTCTCCTCAAAGTGCAATATCTTCTTTATTAATATATGTTCAACATCACATTTCACTTACAAATAGATAGCAAACTAAAACTAATCCATCATCACCTTGGCCTGAGCCATGAAAGATACCTCCTCCTCGAACACATCGTAGAGGGCACCCTCGGAGGCGGCTGGTGCAGTACGGCTTCCTCCGCGGCGTAGAAGCGGGCGTGGTAGCAGTTCTCCCTTGGCCTCTTTTGCAAGGGTGTTGGTGATGGGGATTTCCGGATTTGAATACACATTCATACCTACCCAATTTAATCATAACCGTACTGATTCAATCTCAGCCCGGGGCCTAGCCCATCACCAGCCCAACAAGCGAATAGTTTTTTTTAAGGGAATATGTGAGAGAGGCCCTGGGCACAAATGCTATATGTCGCCTCTTGCGAGACAAACACAACTCTTGCCTAGAACACAAAGGAAGGTAATTTGTATGGTGAGGGCGGTAAACCTAGATAAGTTTGCAGGAACAAAGAGATAGGGCAGCCTAAAATACTACTCCCTCTGTAAAGAAATATAAGAGCGTTTGGTTCACTACTTTAGTGAACTAAACACTCTTATATTTCTTTTAGGGGGGAGTAGTAATGGAGTTGGCTGTCGTTGGTGCTGCATGTAGTGGAACAAAGGTTGTTTTCTGAAAATTAATAGTTAGGCCTCAAACGTGGAAAATAATGCCCATAGGCGTTGTCATCAAGGCCCTTGACCGGACCTCCCCCGCCGAATCCCAGTGTGGGCAAATTGGCGATTCGACATGGGCCGTGACCTACTACCTGACCAGGTGGATCTAATTTTATGGTTTTGGAAAGGTTCGTCCGTTCTTTCTGTGCTTTTATCGGTTTTGATTTTCTTTTGTTTTCTGATTCTATGTTTTGTTTCCTGTTTGTTTTTTGATTTGCCTTTCTTTTTTATTTCCCTTCTTTAAAATATGCATTGAACATTTTTTAGATACACGTTGAATATATTTTGAATACATGTTAAACGTTTTTAAATACATGTCTGATTTTTCAAAAACAAAATCAAAGCTTTTATGTGCAATCTTTTTACATTTCATTAACACTTTTTATAATTTTCATGAACAACTTTTCACATGCGAATATTTTTACAATGCTATGCACATATATTTTGAGGTACAAAAATCTTTTTCAACTGTTATGAACAATTTAGCAATGGACATTTTTTAACCACACTATAACCTTTTTTAAAATGCATGATAAATATTTGTTAATACATGGAGAACATTTCTAATACAGTTTGAACATTTATTAATGCTTGGTAAATATTTTTTTTACATCTATCTACTACCCCTATAAAAGCACGAAGTGCGGAGATCCAAATCAATCTTATCCGTCCATGCAGAAGATCCTACATTCCATAATGCTTCAATCTTTAGCGCTAATTGCAATTAGCGATGTACCTCTGCCGAACGCACGTCTCCCAAACCGCTGCCCACCTCTCCTCCAGTCGCACTTCGCAGCAAGAAGGGGAACAACCGCGGCTCACGAACACGTTCACACGTCCCTCACACCAACCTCTTCTCCCGATCCCATCTCCCTGAGAAAAATCTCGACCACGGGCCTCGTCTCGGCCATGGGACCACTAATCCTCCGCCTCTCGCCTTCTTCCCCGCCGCCCGCCACGCGCATCCCCACCCATGACTGCCCTCCGCCGCTTCGAACGCCATCCTCCCTGCGCTCCTCCTTCGTTTCCATCGCCAGGTGAGTGATGAGGGCAGCCACCGCACCTTCAGGGGACACTGCGGTAGTGCCGGTGATTCCTGAGCTGCCGCGGGTGCCACAACGGTCACCGCTTCCGACGATGCAGGAGCCACCCCATCTGGCGAGGACGCGGGGCGCTGCTGCTGTTGAAGCCCATCGCTAGCTGTGCTCGGATGAGCCGACACCCAAAATTGGCTCCCAGTGGCATCCCCGCTCGAGGTCCTCCTCCATCTCATCTGCTGATGGTCTTGAAAACATGGGACCATAGGAGGCTGAAGAATGGCCATCATTTGCCCGATTTCTTATGGTTCAGGTAAATCAGCAAGCACGCTTACCTTACTGAAGGATGGATTGGATGCAGAGTACTGTTGCTTGTTCAATTTGTGTTCTGTCTGGATTCTGGAAACATGAAACCAGTATGATGGTATCTACCAAACAGGAACCATGGCATATCCTTGTTATGGCGGTGGCTTGTGATTACATGAGGACTCCAACAATTGATGGACATCTCGACTCTGCTGTTATTGTCTTATTGCATTGTATTTATCCAATATTCCCCCGTAACTTTTTTAACCTAACAAGTGAGTTGATGATCAGACAGTCATGCTTAACTATCAATAAGTGAACTCATTCCTTGGTTTAGTGAAGTGATTATGTGGAGCTTCCGAGGAAAAAAGATAGACCAAGAAGCCTGGGCGGTAGTTTACAGCCACGGACCTGGTATGTGACCTGCCTGCATCTTTTCTTGAGAGATCATTACTGTATCATAGTGATTACCTCACAACTACAAATGTCTAAGGGGAATAAACTGACTATGCTTAATTTATGAATGAAACTGAGAGTGAAGTGATATTTCTTTGTACCATTGCATAGCTTGACATGAAAAAGTAAGCTTTGCCATAATGAAGAACAAACTGAAAGCTTTATGGGATGAGATCATCGATCCATGTTAAGTGTACAATCTGTTCTTCTCTTCATTATTGGGATGCAGAGGATTCAAGCTGTAAAAAAAGATGCAGTGGATTGAAGGTCATTCAGAACATTATCACAAGCTAGCATTTACTATGTAGAACATGGTTATTTTCTAGAAAACTGTTGATAGGAAAATCTAGATGATCGACCAACACAAACTTTAATAGGATGTTTATTTGTATGAGTTATGATCTATAATTCTCATTTGATGTTACAATTTTTTTTGATGGAATTACTAATTTTGCTATCTTGGCCTTTGTGATGGTCATGAGTTATTAGATTTGTCAATAGGGATTTACCATGGGCATTCATTTTGATCGCTTCCATCAAATTGCTCTAAGATTCTGGAGAAAATATGAGAGGTGCTTGTTGTAGTTGTAGTACCATTCAAATTCCTGACAACCTGAAGTTTATTCCTATAATGGCTTGGTCGACTTGTTTTCTGCATCTACATGATTGCAGCTGGAACAAACAAAGTTTTGCTTCACTATTCATTTTCTTTATCTGGGATGTTGATATGATGTGAGATTACATGCTCTACTTTTTATTAGGGAGACATTGACTTCCCAACTGTAATTTCGAACTTAAGTTTTGAATTGTTTTAGTCCAAATATGATACAAAGTCCAGACTGGAATGAGCCTCTTCTGTTTTCATTTTTCCAGCCCCAAGAATAGTGCAGAAAATGTGCGATGCATTCCATAAACACTTGAAAGAATTCAGTTGTGGTTTCTACTACATATTGTTTCTACTACATGTATATTCTTGTTAGGCTCGCAATTTCCTCCGACAGCCCAAAGGTTTGTCTATTAGTACCCTTTGTATTTGATGGAATGTTTTTTTTTGAGGGAGTATTTCATGGAATGTTGTAGTGAGACAAAACCTTCCAAGTCAAGAAACAGGGAACTAAAGCTGAAAGCTTGATCTCACTGGAAAATTATATGTATGTATAATATAGCTTGAAAACTGAATAAGTTTTTTTTTGCATTAGTCAATACGTGCATTTGCACGTGCACGATTACTAGTTTGAGATAACACAGGAGCGTGCATGCATGCATGCAAGGGTTCATTTGACAGTCCCACGGAGCGTAGGGCACGCCTATCCAAATCATAGGCCAGTGGTTGGCGCATGTATGCATGTAGATTGATCAAGCATCGCCATTAATCTATCCCTGCTGCGGTCTGTGATATTGCCACTGTTAACTAAGGGCATCTTCAAGGCAAAATGAGAAACGGACGCCCCATTTGTCCACGAACACGTTCAGATGTGTCCGTGAACAGCCAGGCGAATGGCAGACATCCTACCTTAGCACTCAACCTCTCATCAAAATGCATCATCTTTAGTAAACTAGAACTAATAAACTAGAACGAGAACTAATAGATAGATCGTAAACTAGAACTAATCGATTACCACCACACTGGAAGATACCTCCTCCTCAGACATCAGAGAGGGCACCCTCAGAGGCGGCTGGTGCGGTACAGCTTCCTTTTAAACAACATAAAAACGAGCGTCGTAACGGTTATCCCTAGCCTCCATTGAAAGGGGGCTGCGATAGGGATTCAAATCCACATTCTTACTGATCCAATTTCATCATAAATCATAGCCGTATTGCTTCAATCTCAGCCTGGGGCCTAGCCTACCACCAGCCAAACAAGCAAATAGGTGAGAGATCCCTGGCCGCAAATGCTATATGTTGCCCCTTACGAGATGAACATTGTTCTTGCCTCTTGCGAATTGGCACGGGCCGTGACCCACTAGCAGACCAGGTGAAACAAGCGTTCTGGTTTTGGGAAGGTTCATCCTTGTTTTTAAATGCTATGAACATGCATTTTGAATGGTACACATATTTTTTCAAGTATCATGAACAGTTTTTATGTGCGATTAACATTAGTAACTACACTATAACCATTTTTTGAAATGCATGATAAACATTTGTTAATACCTGGCGAACAATTAATGCACTTTGACCATTTTTGAACTACACTATAACCATTTTCTAAAATTCATGACAAGCATTTTTTAATACACGACAAATATTTTTAATACACTATGGGCTTTTATTAATGGATGATAAACATTTATAGTATGATGTGAACATTTTATTTACTACACTATAATTTTTTTATAAATACAAGAAGATTTTTAAAAAAATTATTTACAAATCATGAGCATTTTGTAATACTCGATGAACAATTTGCAGATACACAATAATTTTTTATACATCTGTGAAACACTTTAAAAAAATACATGATCTATGAAGAAAATATGTTGGCACGTTTTTTAAGTGCATTAGTTTATTGGAAAAGGTTCTCATGTTTCTCTAATATATATTATTGTATTTTGTTTCAAAGAAGAGAGACAAAAACTAAACAGCAAAGTGAAAAGGGAAGGCAAACAACGAAAAGAGCAAACCGAGGACGGGCTCCAGGGAGGACTTAAAAAAACATATTTCTACATCACAAAAAAAATCATTTTTTGTACATACGCGAAAACATATATAACATGTTCAGGGAAATTTTCATAACAATATACTATCATACGTGGCATATAAAAAAAGAAATACGTACATGAAAATGGGCAATTTTTTTGTTGTTGGGTTGAGATTTCTTTTTTGTGCAGCTTGTAAATCATAATTTGTATGTACGAAATTTTACAAATCCACCGCAGTGTACTTTAAGTTTTGAGGATTTTTTTACGAAACTTGAAAATATCATTTTCGAATCATTTGAAATAAAGTCCCCCAATGTCACTGTCCACCTAAACTTCGCTCTCAGGCAAACCGTTGCCTGAACGTCCATCCTATGGGGCTGCCCGTGTCTTGGTGCTGTGTAGACGAGCGCAACCTTCAAGATCGTTGGATGGTTAGGTGGACAGTGGTATCCCCAGCCCACCAGGGTTCAAGTCCTGGTGTTCGCATTTATCCTGAATTTATTTTAGGATTTCCGGCGATGCGCGTTCAGTGGGAGGAGACGTTTCCGTCGACTACGAGGCGCCTACGGTGACTTCGTAAAATCTCAAGATGATATGCTGGCTCAGTCTCTCAGAGGTGCTCATAGGGGGTAGGGTGTGCGTGTGTGAGTTCATAGGGGTGTATTCGCGTATATATGAGCACTTGTGTCTGTACTGATGTTCAAAAAAAAAGTAGTGCCCGACCCTAGGCCGCAAAAAAGACTGGCGGCTCGATCCAGGACCTCTTACCGATTGGTCTTCCACGCCCCGTGTGGCCTCGCGACGGGTGGCTTCCCCGCCAGTTGCCGCCCTCCCCCATCCAGCACATACTACTCTGCCCCGCGACGGCTGGCTCCCGGCCGGTTGCCGCACCGCCACAGACTGCTCTGCTCCGCATCCGCGCGCCCGGGCTGTTTTGGCGTCCGCCTTGTCCCCATTGGCGAACCTAGTGGGTGTACCGGGGCACACCCATAATTCCAGGAAGTTCTTTTACTATGTATATACTCTGCAAATTTGCGGAAGGCTCAACAATTGAAATGGATTCACAGGCCAACCCAACATTCCACCTTTACTCTCCTCTCGACCTCTCCTAGAAGCCAACATGATCCCCTAAAAAAAGCCATACAGGAGTGAGAGACCTAACCAGACAACTGCCATTCCTGATCGTCGACTGAGATCGACCGTCGACGGTTCGCCGTCTCCATGTCGTCCGGCCGCCGCTCCCCTCCCCGCAGTCGTCCGACCGTCCCTCCCCTTCCTCCTATGACTAGCCCACGCCCCTGGTCCGCCCGGCTGCTCCCCTCTCCGCAGCGGTTGCCGGCTTCCCGCGGCATCCCGGCCCGCCCCCTCCCCTTGTTGCGAGCCGTTGTGGGACGTTGGCGAGCGCCAGGCTCCACCCCGAGGCCCCAAGGTATCCATCCATTCGCCACTTCAGGAAGAAAGCAAGGTATAGAACCGATCAGAAAATTGATCCCAAGTCTACCCAACTAATTTACTGCTTATTGCAAGGCAACAATGTGGACTATGATTACTGCTTAGTGCAAGACAATGTGAACTGATCACATAATAGTCCAACCATTGAAATGATGCAAGACAACAATGTAGCCACATGTTCACTGCTTAGTGCTTATATACAACTAATTGATGCCATTGAATTGTGGAATTGCTTCATGTCTTATACAGAATTTATGACATTGCACATTGCTTATATACAATTGATGTCATATTGTTGAAAGAGTCATATAGCTTATATACAATTGATGTCATATTGTTGAAAGAGTCATATAGCTTATATACAATTGATGTCATACTGCTCATCAAGTTGGTATTGATCTTAACGGTGGCGACGAGGAGTGTTGAAAGAGTATTTTCGGCAATGAACTAGTGAAAAATAAGTTGAGAACTACTATGAGTGATGATCTCTAGAACTATTGCTTAGTTAAATTTATATGAGTTTTTTGTAGTGTGCACACCCTTCATTTTGTTCTTGGGTCCTCCATTGCTTGCCCCTCAACACCGCCACCGCCACCCTCCCACCTGGCCCCTCATCTGCCCCAGACTACTTTGCGCCACATCCACGCGATTGTGCTATTCCGGCCTCCCCTTGCCCCTCGCCACCTCTGGCATCTCGCGCGGCGCCACCGAGCTCATTACGACCCAGCCTCTGGGCTGACTTCGCTGCGCCACCGAGGAATGCCAAATTGCGGAGCTGCTCGCAAGGGCATGTCGATACTCTGCCTCCTGTAGCGCTCGGTGTTCCTGGGAACCACCGGGGAATCTCAACACACGGCACACACTGTGCGTGCTACACAGACAGTCCCGCTACCTCAACGCCGCTACACCACCACATGGTGTGTGGAGGAGGTGTTGGGCACGATCCAACACCATCTGTTCCACAACATCATCAGCACATCAGTCGACCACCTGCATTGCCACTGCTCCCTCGACGCGACTACACCACTCCGTGGCATGTGGAGGTCTCGTCCTCAAGTAAAGGACGTCTGTCCTACTACAGCATCAAAAATCAATGTTCAATCCCCCGACATCCAGCTTCCTCAACGCTACTTCAGTGCTTCAGCCCCATCAAGCTCGATGAGCTACTTTTGGCCTCTGTGGAAGGTCGCGGTAGTGGCAACTTGTATCAACATCATGCTTCCATACACCAGCTGCAACTGTTTCTTTCACCTTGAGACTGTTCCCTATACCAACCGGACCCATTTTGTAGTTCTCTCTCCCTTAGACAACCGCGAGTATGGTGATTCATGTTTTGCTATTGTGAGGAAGAACCACTCCAAGTTGCTTAGCTCGCTCCGCCGCGACAGAAATATTATTTATACTAAACTTTAATATTTGTTAATAAATCATTTTTCAAATCATAATCATAGCTACTCCCTTCGTCCATGAAATAAGTGTACATATAGAAATTAGGATAGATTATGGAGTGTAGTAAAAAATGCATTGGGAAGGTGCAAGCCATCATATCTTTCCTCTTTAATTACCCCACCCCCAATTAGCTAAGTGCATGTAGAAAATGAGGAGACAATGTGTTGAATGTTATTGGTCTTGATTACTATGTGATGAGTGAGAAACATTTTTTTCTACTTTAAGGTGCATGAAGAAGATAGAAGTACATTGTTTTGTGGGCAAATTTTAAATGCAAAAGTACACTTATTCATGGACGGAGGGAGTAATATATTATGGTACATTTAATTTGTATTTGGTGATAAAAGTTACATTTTTTCTAGTACATTACGCCCTTAGAGGCATGTTTAAACAAAAATTGTGTTAAATAGATATACACTATTATGAAAAACTACCTTGTTTTGAGCTAGAATTAATGATATGCTCCCATGCGAGCCACAGGCACTCTCCTAAGCGGAAAATAGCGGGTTTCACTGGGACAAACCCATCACTGACCTCGTTGACGGTGTCCTGGATTAGAGGGTGCTAACCTAGCCAGCCCGTCTCCTCGGTTGGGCCGATGGGCCCTCGTACGTGATCAAGATGGACTCCGGAAGCCATATACAAGAAGCATGATCTAGATTGGCTCTACCGAAGACTTGACGTATACTCCAAGATCTCTCCAGCCACCTTACTACTAGTTACCGACTTTGTAACCCTAGATACCCTCCTGGCATATATATAAGCCATAGGGTTTAGCCCGTAGGGAACAACAATGCAATATCGCTCATCTAGTCCTAGAAGTTAGACACATATTACGATCTCGAGGTAGATCAACTCTGTACTTGATACATCTCCATCAATATAAACAGAAGTAGGACGTAGGGTTTTACCTCCATCGAGAGGGCCCGAACCTGGGTAAACATCGTCTTCCTCGTCTCTGTTACCACCGATCCAAGATCCACAGCTCGGGACCCCCTACTCCGAGGTCTGCCGGTTTTTACACCGACACTGGTGCTTTCATTGAGAGGGCCGCTGCGTGATCGCCAAAAGGATCGATGGGATCGCGGGTTAACGGTCTCAAACCCATGGAGCCCGTCTCCACAACTGAAGCCTTGGTCACAGAGACGCCTTCATGTAATGTGGAAGCAAACCATGACCCTTCTCTGGCTCCAACGAAGAATCCCCTCACGGACGAGGGGCTAAGATACTTCCTGGAGAGCGGATAGGACAATGACCTACCAGCGACCGACTCCCAGATCAAATCGGCTAAACCGATAACCACGGATCCAGCGTCAAGTGAGAATAACAAGGTCCTGAGCCCGCGGTGTTTAGAGATCGGATCTGGTCCACTCACCCCATGTAGAATTTCGCCCCGATGACTCCGGCCCCCCTGACATCTGGGACTTAGCCTACGTACGGCAGATCCCCGGTGAGCCGATTCGACAATACTGGGCCAGATTCTTGTCCGTCAAGAGCAAGATACTGGATTACCAAGACTCTGACATAATTGCCGCTTTCGAGCGCGGATGCAAGGATAAAGGCGTCTCGAACGCCCTCGCTCGTCGTTGCATCCAAACACTCCCTGAATTAACCAACCTGGTAGCGCGATTTTGTGACATCGAAGACACCTGGTGGACCGAGGAGAACACGGACTCGATCTATGAGGACTACCCGGGACGCGACCGGTCGGTACTTCGGCGCGAAAATCGCAAACGGAACACCCCGGGTGATCAACCCCGGAAGAAGAAGAAAACCTCCGATCACCCCGAAACGGCCCTGGATGGCTTTCTGGGTAAACCATGCCCGATCCACGCCGTATTGGTTAACTCCTGCCCGACTCACAGCCTTCATGACTGTTGGGTGTTGAGGCAAGTGGCAAAGGGGGGACCCGCCCTCCTGGCGGGCACCTCTAGCCACCTTGGACAGACCTCGGACGAAGACGAGGTCCTAATGATTTATGAGACCTTTACGTCTAGCAACCAGCGCAAACGGGCCTTGCAGGAAATCAATGCCATCCGGCAAGTACCACCTCGGGGTGCGTGGATAGACACACCGATCACCTTCACCCACCACGATCAGCCGAAGTCGGCCCTGGACAGGTGCCCCGCCGCGCTAGTCCTCAACCCCATCGTGGATCGCCGCCGCCTCCATAAGGTCCTTATGGACGAAGGCAGCAGCCTGAATCTAATTTACGAGGACATTCTGGACAAAATGCACATTGATATGTCATGCATAGAACAGAGCACCACCACCTTCAAAGGAATAGTCCCCGGGCGAGAGGCACACTGCAGTGGAAAGATAACTCTAGACGTAGTCTTCGGGACCTCGGATAATTATCGCTCCGAGGAGATTACGTTCCACATCACGCCTTTCAGGAGCGGATACCACGCAATCCTCGGACGGGACACCTTTTCAAGATTTCAAGCGGTGCCGCGCTATGGCTACATGAAGCTCAAGATGCCGGGCTCGAAAGGGATCATTACCATTTCAAGTGATCCTGACAGGGCACTCAAAGCCGAGAATAAAATGGCGTCCCTTAGCCTCGAGACTCTTGCCAAAGCCTTCGCGGCCGAAGAGCTGACCGCGCTGCACGCCAAGGTCGATCAGGACGATGTCGTTCTCGACAAAAGATCAAAACCTACTTCTTTCAAACCGGCCGACGAGATAGTCAAATTCCAGGTTCACCCAACGGACCCTGCTAAAAGGGATCCATAGGGGCTAACCTCGACTTAGAAGTTGCCGAAGCCCTACGCGCTTTCCTCAAGAAAAACTGGGACATATTCGCCTGGCACCCCTCGATATGCCAGGGATACCCCATAGGCTTGCAGAGCATTGCCTAAACATATTAACAAGCTACAAGCCCGTTAAACAAACACTTTGGCGTTTCTCCAAGCCCAAGTGTCAAGCAATGGGCGAGGAACTGGCGAAGCTGCTGGAGGCGGGATTCATCAAAGACATAAAACACCCTGACTGGCTAGCCAATTTGGTCATGGTACCAAAAAAGGACATGTCTTGGCGGTTGTGTGTCGATTTTAAAGACCTCAACAAAGCTTGCCCCAAAGGCCCCTTCCCCTTACCCCGTATTGACCAAATTGTGGATGCCACGGTAGGCCATGACGCATTGTGCTTCCTAGACGCATACTCAGGATATCATCAAATAAAGATGAAGGAATCGGACCAGGCAGCAACAGCATTTATCACGCCCTACGAACCGTTTTGCTTCAACACGATGCCGTTCGGACTAAAGAACGCTGGCGCCACGTACCAGCGTATGATTCAAACATGCCCGAAAAAACACATCGGAAAGACCGTTGAGTCTTACGTAGACGATGTAGTTGTCAAAACTAAACACGTCGACCAGTTGGTAGACAACCTTCGCGATACATTTGCCAGCCTACGGGAGTAGCAAATAAAACTTAATCCAGAAAAATGCGTTTTCGGAGTCCCAGCCGGCAAACTCCTCGGTTTCATTGTATCTAGTCGAGGAATTGAAGCCAATCTGGCTAAAATTCGAGCCTTGGATCGTTTGGAGATTCCAACAGAGCTCAAGCACGTACAAAAACTGACGGGCTGCGTAGCAGCCTTGAGCCGCTTCATATCACGGCTCGGAGAGAAAGCTTTACCCTTGTACAAGCTGTTAAAGCAGACCAAAACGTTTAAATGGACCAAGGAGGCCGCGGCAGCCCTGGAAGACATCAAGACCCTCCTCGCCACAAATCCCATACTGGCAGCGCCAGGTGTCTGCGAACCGATGCTATTATACATCTCAGCCACGAACCAGGTGGTTAGCGCAGTCCTCGTGGTCAAACGAGACAGGGAATGGCACAAATTCCAGGTCCAGAAGTCCGTGTATTACGTCTCCGAGGTCTTAACCCCATGCAAGTCACGCTACCCTCACTACCAACAGATAGCCTACGCGGATTTCATGGCGTCACGAAAACTCCAGCACTACTTTCAAGAGTGTTCGGTGACCGTGGCCTCCGACGTCCCGCTAAGTGACATCATCAATAATAGGGACGCGACAGGGCGCATCGCCAAATGGGCCATAGAGCTCTTACCTTTTGAAATCATCTATAAACCACGCCAGGCCATTAAATCCCAGGTGTTGGCGGACTTCGTAGCCGAATGGACCGAAGCCAAACTACCCCGTGAGTACAGTACCTACTCGCATTGGACAATGTATTTCGATGGCTCCAAAATGCTCGCCGGCCTAGGGGCTAGCGTGGTGCTCACGTCACCCATGGGAGATAACATTTGATATGTGTCACAAATTATGTACATAGACTCTAATAATGCGGCCGAATACGAAGCCCTCCTACACGGACTTCGGATAGCAGTCTCTATGGGTGTCAAACGCCTGGAGGTCCGAGGTGATTCTAACCTCGCCATCTCACAAATCAACGGCGAGTTTGACGCTAAGGACCCGAAGATGACAGCTTACCGAAACACTGTCATAAAGATCTCGGCCAGGTTCGAGGGGCTGGAATTTCACCACATACCCCGAGACAGCAACCAGACCGCAGATGTGCTCGCCCGGTTGGGCGCAAAACGGGATAAGGTTCCCGAAAACACCTTCCTCGAACAGCTTTTCAAGCCATCTGTAGTCTGGCAAGATAACAAAGGAACGTCGGATTCAACCGACGTCGGGCAACAGGCCCCGCCCGTTGAAGATGACAGTATCATAGGCGGCTCAATGATCCGGAAGACTGCTTTAGCACATGAGGTCATGGCAGTCATCGCACCGTGGACTGAGCCGCTCCTCGCGTACTTGCTTCGAAAAGAGCTCCCCGATAACTAAACCGACTCCCGCCGGATTGTAAGGTAGTCTAAATCCTACAAGGTTCATGAAGGGAACTTTATGAAATGAGCACAACGGGCGTCCTCCAGAGATGCATATTCGAGGAAGAAGGAAAACTCCTACTTCGGGAGATACACTCCGGCATGAGCGGACATCACGCCGCTGCTCGGACCTTGGTCAGCAAGGCTTTCCGAGCCGGTTTCTATTGGCCAACTGCAGGCGCCGACGCCGCGGCATTAGTACAGCGTTGCCTAGGCTGTCAGGTATTCGCCAAGCCCCCCATGGCCCTTCGCACCATCCCCATCACCTGGCCTTTTGCGGTCTGGGGGCTCAACATGGTCGGGTCACTTAAGGGTGGATCAAATAAAAATAACTACCTTCTCATCATGGTCGACAAATTTACCAAGTGGATCGAAGCTAAGCCGGTCACCTCGGCCGAAGCCGTCCAAGTAATCGGATTCATCTCGGGGGTAGTCCATCGTTACGGTGTCCCTCACAGTCTGATTATAGACAACGGAACCAATTTCAAGGCCAAAGAGGTCAAGGCATGGTGTAAAAAATTGGGCATTAAGCTCGACTACGCGTCCGTCTACCACCCACAGTCTAATGGGCAGGTGGAGCGAGCCAATGGACTAATCCTTAGCGGAATTAAGCCAAGGTTAGTTCGCTCCCTTAAAAAAGCCGACTGTAAATGGGTTGAGGAACTTGATTCCGTACTATGGGGCTTGCGTACGACACCAAACAGGTCCACAGGATACACCCCATTTTTTATGGTATATGGCGCCGAGGCGGTCCTCCCCTACGATATCATACACGACGCACCTCGGGTGCGCATGTATGAAGAGCTAGAAGCCGAGCTCGATCGGCAAGATGCCCTAGACGCTCTCGAAGAGGAGCGCAACGTCGCACGGGCATGGTCAGCCATTTATCAGCAGCAGGCCCGACGCTACCATGGAAGAGAAGTTCGTGCTAAAGAATTCAACGTCGGAGATCCCGTAATGAGGCTACGCCCCGAGAAACAAAAGCACAAACTCTCCCCTAGATGGGACAGGCCGTTCATCATTGATCAAGTTCTTATCGGAGGAGCCTATCGAATCCGAGATCCGAAGGACGGCCGATTAGAGCCCCACCCCTGGAACGCGGCGCTACTCCGACGCTTCTACACTTGACACTACAAACACGGTCCATGTAAATAACTTGTACATTTTCTTTGCCTTAAATATTTTACTCATTATTTATTTATTTCCCCACCTCGGAACGTTATTTAATGACCCCGAGGACAATATAGCATGTTATTTTCAAAACAAGAGTTATTCCGCCTCTTATGTACTATTGTATTTTGAGCCACTATATGCATCGATTCGCTTTAAGATTTGGCCAAGCTGGGTTGCCCCGCTCCTGTGCTTGCCACTTACGTTCCCGATATTTCGGCTAGGGGGCAGAGGGAGCACCGTTGTGATTGTTACTCCCAGGTCAACTGGTGTAGTACCTCAGACGGAGAAAGCCGAAAGCTAGCGTTCTTATAATGCGGATCGGTCGGCTATGATATAGGACTAACGTGGCAAGGGTCTTTTCAAACCCCGACCAGGGGCTTTACCCCCGAGGTCATCTGTCTTCGGAAAAACGTGTTCAACACAATGACCCGAGGAAAGGAACTGTTGGAAGAACTATTTTCCTCGGACGATGTTTCTTACGTTAAATAGTAATATAACATAACCTTCCGTTACCCTCTTGTCTTTCGAGCCACACAGCCCGATTGCCTGGTTGCCTGAAGCACCTAGTCCGATGACCTCGGCCGATAGTATGGGACACACCTCAGAATTTATCCGAGGAGGCGGAAGCCGAAGGCTGGCTGACAGAGTTTGGATAAACGGACGGAAACTATTGACATAGAATACCTCGGTACATAAAGTCATACAAAGTTTTTACGCGCGGTCTAGCCCGTCTATTAAGGCGTCCAATGCGCAATCCTTTTGTGAGAGGCGCGCCGCAGGCATTACATTATCATATACCTGGCTGGTAGGAATTTCTTTCCCATCAGATCCCATGGGCCCCACTTCTGCTAATTCTGTCGTCGTCGGACCGGTGTAGTGGGTTTTCACCATGGCCCAGGCCTCCCTCGCACCTTCTCGGCAGGCTGATACTTTCCAAGCCTGGATCCGGCACCGAGCTCTCTTCAGCTGTTCGGCTAGCACGGCCATGTCTTCGGGGAGCGACACCTCGGGCCATAACGCCTGGTGCACATCCTTCATTGATTTCCGTGCCCTTTCGTGCACCTCGGATAGACGAATGACCATGTCCTCGGACATCGGACCCCGAGATTCCGAAGGAAGGCCAGACAAAGAAGCTGCCAAACAAAATAACATTCACATGAGAAATCATCTCGGACAAATTACATGACAGCCATTCCTTAGAGACTTATGCACTCACCATAAATCATGTCGTCCGTTTGCCGATTCTTTGCTTCCGCAACAGCGAGGCGAGCTTTTAAGCTCTCAATTTCCTGGGCCTGGCGGGCATTCTCGGCCCTCAGCGCATTCATGCTGTCCGCTCTCTGCGTGACCACATGTTGATTTGCCTGGCGTTGTGCTTCAGCATACGGCAGATCCTCGCAGGCCTGCTTCAGATCTCTTTCAAGATGACCCAGGGCTTCCGCTGCTACGAGCGATTCTGGCGTCAGCAATATTTTTTGGTATCACCCACTTTAAGCACTAAGCACTTACCGTGCGCCTCTCTGGTGAATTTCTTCACCTGTTCAACCTCAGACAAAGATGCGTCAAGCTGCACCTTTGTTTGGGCCAACGCCGAGGTCAAATTGCTCATTCTTCAAGCGAGCTTCCTGTTATGACAGTGATTGCTGGTTAGTATTCAAGTCTTGATTCGACCCCAGGGGCTTGTACCAAGCCTTAGGGGCTACTACCATACTTGGTAGTCATATTTGTTTTAAAACCTTACCCGTAGCCCCCGCGACAAGACATCCAGCGACTCATCAAAGGCACCTCGGGTTGCCCCGAGGTATGCATCCACGGCGCTGAGAGCATTGAACTCCCCATCCGAGAAAGCCGGATTGTTCAAAGAAGCTTTTCGCCGGCGATAATTCGCGGCACATTGAATCTCTGACGGAGTGGCCGATGTCGCCGAGTCCTCGGGCTGGGCGGCTCCGGGGTCAACCCTCGCGGGATTTTGGGCCTCTGTTTCCTTGGGCGGGGCCGTGGCTCCCACGGCCTCCACATGTGCTTTGGTGGGTGAAGGTTGGATGCAAATAATTGGGGATGTTAGAATCCGAAGTGTTTTTGCTGTAACATAGATTGAAGTATTACCCGGTGATGGAGGGGGCACTTTCGCCTGCCCCCATGACCTCGGCTTGAACTTCTCGTGGCGCGGCCGAGGACCTTCCCAGTGAAGCCGTCTCTCTGCGTAGGCATTGGGAGCACTGCCCCTTTGGAGGAGAAGTCAGATGGCTGGTGGTTGGAGGACGAGGGGCTCTCTTTCGTTTATAGGAAGGGAATGTTACCGATGAGGCCGGCCTCGTCCCAGACATGTCTGGGATGACAGCTACTTTTGAGCCGTCAAGGCTCTCCAAGAAAAATTTGCTCCCTTCATAGATCAGGTCCAGGTCTTCATCCTCGTTATAGAGAGGGTCCTCCACGCGGCAGTGCAGTTCTGGCTCAGGGGCCGGACTGCTTATGCCTTCGAGCCAACGCCTCCACCGCTGTTCAAAGGCCGAGGTGTTGCAGGTTAACTCTAAGGATCCCGAGGTAAACGAGAGAGTTTGGAAGAAAAACTTACTATGTCGGCGGGGTTGCCGTACGACAGCCCGTCCCGGAACTGACGCTTGGCAAACTCCTCCGCGGACCCTTGGTACATGCTGGCTAGCACAGCTCCAAGGGTCATTTGGTCCATAAAAGCTCCCTTGATGGATCGGGAAGCATCGTTGGACCCATTGTACTTGCATAATAAGTGCTGACGCTGCCGAAGGGGTTGGACTCTTCGGTCTAGGGCTACCGCCATCACGTCAATGATGGTGAGTGACGGTGTCCTGGATTAGGGGGTGCTAACCGGGCCGACCCGCCTCCTCGGTTGGGCCGATGTACCCCCGTACGTGACCAAGATGGACTCCGGAGACTGTACGTGGGAGACAGGATCGACACTGTCTCTACCGAAGACTTGTAGTACACTTCAAGATTTGTCCAGCCGCCTTATTCCTAGATACCGACATTGTTACCCTAGGTGCCCTCCCTGGCATGTATATAAGCCATAGAGTTTAGCCCGTAGGGGGGACATCAACGCAACATTGCTTACCTAGCCATAGAAGTTAGACACATATTACGATCTCGAGGTAGATCAACTCTGTACTCGATACATCTCTATCAATATAATAGAAGTAGGACGTAGGGTTTTACCTCCATCAAGAGGGCCCGAACCTGGGTAAACACCGTCTCCATTGTCTCTGTTACCATCGATCCGAGATCCACAGCTCGGGACCCCTACCCCGAGGTCTGCCGGTTTTTACACCGACACTGGAGCTTTCATTGAGAGTTCCGCTGCGCGATCACCAGAAGGGTCGATGGCTCACCTATGGATCAATCACGCCAACGGCTGTGGGGACGTCTATGTCCCCGGACAGCTCTTCGTCTTTGGCAGCATGGTATTCTGCGCCGATTCGACGGGACACCTGACTTCCGTCGAGAACTACGCCCCATGACAGATCATAACTTTTTGTGGCCTCGAGTACACTGCCGATTCCCGCGGCGAAGTCATCCTATCGGGATGGACGCCCGGCCTGATCGAGAGCTCGGCCGGCTCTGGAGGCTCGACTCCGGAACCGAACTCTGTCATGACATCTTTTGAGATTACTGACACCGCCACTCCGGCTGATCTCTCCCCGACCACTAGTCCGTAGAGAGATCCGGCTCCCACTCCCGAAGCGGTGCCGATGCCAAAGTTGATTTCGAATCAAAACTCCGAATTATGTTCAGATTCCTTTCGCCCCGAAGACGCGCCCGGTTACACACCGGATGTACTTCGAATCAGCCCTGCCTACGGCGCATCCATGGATCCCGAAGAGTTATCTCACCTTGATGAGATGCTTGCCGCATCCAGAGCATGTCCATCTCGGACGGCAAGACTTCGGTTTACGATTAGATCGGACTTAAAGCCGACGATAGGGAAATTTACATCCCACCCACCACCCACCTAGTCGCCATGATCGATTATTTAACTGATGTGTTGGACTACGGTGAACCCTCAGATATGGTGGAGGACGCCGACGGCCCCATCGAGAACACCTTGCCCTCGGTCAACACGGGCAGGTGGACCGCCACATCCACCTACGATGTCTATATGGTGGACACCCCCAAATCCCCTCCAAGACGCCGTCGATGGCGCCGAAGGGGCAATAATGGGGAACCCAGTGGCAATGACGCAATAGCCAACAATGGCAACGAGGAGGACGACGACGCCGATAACCATGAGGAGGACATTCAAGCCTCCCCAGTAAGGAACGACACACCTGACCGACCTCTTGTGGACTCCGATCCCGATGACCTCTTCGAGGGGGCCGACGAAAATTACATGCCGGAGTCCGAGGAGGACGACAGCCTTGGTACCGAGGACTTCATCGTCCCCGAGGACCCCTTCAAACAAGAACGCTTCCGGCGACGCCTCGTTGCGACGGCCCGGAGCTTAAAACGCAAGCAGCAGCAGCTGCAGGAAAATACCGACGCGCTAAATGAAAAGTGGGTTGAAGTGCTCTCCGCCGAGCAGGATATGGAGAACCGACGCCATAGTGTGCCGAAGTCTTACCCACGCAGGCGCCTCCCACCAGAATTTGATGAAGAACTCGCTGACGACCTCGATCGGCCCCCTAGAGGTCGGGACAGGCCAAGACGAGAAGACCATGGTGAAAGGCCACCTCCATGCCGTCATGGTAAAGACCCCGTGGACTACCTGGATCCTCACGATGCTAGACGTCGTATTGAAGAAAATAGGGCTCCCCCTCGGTCCATCTACGGATCAAGGGGACGTGCCCCCGCTGGGCCCAACGGCTACGACGCCTGGATGGACAGGAATGGCCGTGCCCGAGATCAAGCTTACTCACGGCTCTCTCCCGAGACCCGACGAGATCCTCCTCGGTCTCGAGGTCCAGCTCACCCAATCTGCTTTACAGACAGGGTGATGGAGCATCAATTCCCGGAAGGGTTTAAACCCATTAACATAGAATCATATGATGGTACCACAGACCCAGTAGTTTGGATCGAGGATTTCCTCCTACACATACACATGGCCAATGGAGATGATCTCCATGCCATCAAATATCTGCCGCTCAAGTTAAAGGGGCCGGCGAGACACTGGGTTAATAGCCTCCCTCCTCACTCTATTGACAGCTGGGAGGCCCTAGAAGACGCTTTTCGAGCAAACTTCCAGGGCACGTATGTCCGACCTCCGAACGCTGATGACCTCAGCCGTGTTACCTATCAGCCAGGCGAATCAGCCCGGAAATTCTGGAACAGGTTCCTCACCAAGAAGAACCAGATCATAGACTGCTCCGAAGCCGAGGCCATCGTCGTCTCCAAAAATAATATTCGAGATGAATGGCTAGCTCGACAACTCGGCCAGGATAAGCCGAGGACTATGGCCGCCCTGACCTCTCTGATGACCCGCTTTTGCGCGGGAGAGGATAGCTGGCTCGCCCGAAGTACTCATAACGCCGAGGCAGGCACCTCGGAAACCCGCGACGCCAATGGAAAACGGAAGCACAATAAGAATAAGCGCAGGTATAAAAATGGCGGAAGCGACACTGAAGACGCCGTGGTCAATGCAGGATTCACCGGACCTAAATCCGGGCAGAATAGAAAACCCTATAAGGGGAACAAAGACGGACCTAGCCAGCTTGACAGGCTCCTGGACCGCCCATGCGGGATTCACGGTCCTCAGAAAAAACCAGCAACACACACTAATAGGAATTGTTGGGTCTTTAAACAAGCTGGCAAGATAGCGGCAGAGGGTCAGAATAAAACCCAACACCGCAGCGCCGACGAGGATGAACCTCGGCAGCCCAATAACGGAGGGCAAAAGAAATTTCCCAACGAGGTAACAGATGTCAATATGATCTATGTCACCCACATCCCTAAACGGGAGAGAAAGCATGTGCTTCGAGACGTATATGCGTTTTCGCCCCGAAGTATAACCCATGGTCGGCTTACCCGATCACTTTCGACAAGCATGATCATCCGACCAGCATAAGGCATGGCGGATCTGCGGCGCTCGTTCTGGACCCTATTGTTGATGGTTATCATCTAACACGCGTCCTGATGGACGGGGGAAGCAGTCTTAACCTCATCTACGAGGACACAGTTCGGAAGATGGGCATTGACTCATCTCGGATAAAGCCGAGCTCTACCACCTTTAAAGGTGTCATTCCGGGCATCGAGGCCTGTTGTACCGAGACTGTCACCCTCGAGGTAGTCTTCGGTTCACCCAACAACTTTAGAAGCGAGGAGTTAATCTTCGACATCGTACCCTTCTGGAGTGGATACCACGCGCTCCTAGGGCACACAGCCTTTGCATGCTTCAACGCAGTCCCGCATTACGCCTACCTCAAGCTCAAAATGCCGGGACCCAACGGTGTCATCACAGTCAGTGGTAATACCGAACGTTCACTCCGGACAGAGGAACAGACCGCGGCTTTTGCAGCCGAGGTCCAAGCGTCCGAGGAGGCAGCCCGCAGCGATAAACGCGCCGCTCGCTCTTTGAAGCGAGCCCGGGCTGCACAAGTCGACCTCGGCCAGCTACCCCCGCACCCGAAATAGGGATGCGAGCTCCTCGCGTGCCCTAGCTGCGGGCACTACGTCCCCAGGGTACACAACTTCGCACTCAAAATTCCCTGGGACGACGAGGAGCCAACACAACTACCCACACGTCAGGTGCGGATTAACCGCGCGAAGACGAGGCTTAGAGCCCCTGCACAGGAAGGTATCTGTAAAAGAAACAGCCGAGCGTAACTACGTCTCTGTGGCCTTAACCACAGAATGACTCCGGCAAACACCTCCCTTTGAGGAACTCGGTCAATCAAACACTTGAGTGTATTAAGGGCCAGTCGGGCATCGACCTTCGCAAAACCCTTCGTCGTCAATCGGGACGATTTGGTCAACAGTTCGGAAACGCAGATGTGCGACAGGCTTCGGTCCAGATCCTTTAAAATCTGTCAGTAATTATCCGACCTATTTTTTCCTCTTCCTTCCTTCCTATTTACGTTGTACTCTTTCAATTACTCTCGTCACAACGGGGCATGTACACAATTGATATTATAACATAAAGAAACCGTGCCTTTTTAAGGTCTTTATTGTATTTCTTTATCAGCATAGCTCCGGGAGGATGAAGTACTTTAAAAAGATGAAATGGTATATGAAAGTCCGATGTATTCGGCGTCCCGGATTTTTGGCCTTATATGCATCAGTTTCGAACCTAGATTTCGGTCAATAGTTGGGTTGCCCGGCTCCTATGTGTACCCCTTACATTTCCGATGTATTCGGCTAAGGGCGTAATGGGAGAACCACTGCGATTGCGCTGCTAGGTTAATTGGCATGGCGCCTCAGTGGAGAAAGCTGAAAACTGACTATCTAGGTAAGCGTAAACTGGTCTGCCATACGGAGACCGCGTCAAGCGATGTGACGATAGAGATCACCCGTGTCAAACGAAGGGCTTCTATTTCTAGCCGAAGTGTGCTATGGCCTAGACCTAGGCCGCGTTGGCCGCACACTTCCTATGCCGGGGGCTGGTCCTCAGCCCCCACAGTCAAACTCCTACGACTAAATGAAAGACGTCAAGCCACTATAGTCCGATTGCCTAGTTCCTCTAAGTCATTAACCGCATCCGGGTACCGAGACGTCGGCCAAGGGTCAAGTATGCCTTAAGGAACACCCTCTGTATAACCTACACTGGGGCTGAAGCCGACGACTGGCCACTCTCATTTTGAACAGTCATATTGGAGGAATAATTGAATTATAAAATAAAAACATATGGAATTTCAAGCCATCTTCATACAAACACGAGATAAAGTTTTTACATTATACACTCCGGCATTCCGAAGCATCACCTAAAAATACAGAGTGTCCTTGGGGCACATGGCCTCGGTGGTCCGAGCTCCCGCCTCAACCTCGGCGAAGAACTGCTCGGTGGTCCGCGGCTTGTCGGCAGGAGGGCCAGCGACAGACGTCTCCGCATCAACCTTGCGGAAGTGAGTCTTCACGCAAGCGTATGCCCTCCGCGCCCCTTCGAAGCACGCGAACTTCTTCCAGCGCTCGACGCAGGGCACGGCATTTTGGAGACAGGCTGTCAGGCCGAAGAGACTCTTCGGCATGGCTTCGGCAGGCCACAAAGTGACGCAGAGGTCCTGGAGCGCCGGCCTTGTCATGCGAAACAACTCAACCAGCTGCTTCACTCGATGATTCAGCAGTTGCGCAGACGGCGACCCCGGAAATTGACCCCAGAAGGCTTTCTCCGCCTCATGGCCCGCCAGCTGGCCGAAGTATGCCACCGCATCCTCCGCGCTCTGCGGGAGATCCTCGAAGACCTCTGCGGAACGACATAATTGGGTGAGCTCGACACACCCTTTGCTACCAAACGTACACTGCAGCAAAAAAATCTTACCCGAGGTGATTTGCTCCACTTGCTGGAGCACCTCGCGGTCCGCTCGGGCTGAGGTCTTGAGCTTGGAGTGGGCACGCTCCAGCTTCTCGAGCTCCTCCTTCGTCCGCTGCCCCTCCTCCTGAAGTTTGTCGTGCGCTTCGAACACGCCCTTCAGGGTCTCCTCGACCTCTAGCACCCGTGCCTGGTGCCTCTCTCCGGCCGCCTTCTCAGCAGCCCGTGCCTTCTCGGCCGCGGCGGCAGCATTCTCTTGCTGCCACACCTCTTTCCGAGCTCTGTCAAGTTCGGCCTTGAGCATCTCCAGCTCCGCTGTCAACACAGTTCGGCCAATACAAAGGCAAGTTTAAACTTGCCCACCTTCCGACTGCTCAAGTTTCTGGTTCATCTCCGCCATCTCTCTGGAGACGGAGTCCGGAATCGAGGTCGAAGCCTGGAACAAAACGGATTCTCATTATAAAGGGAATAATTAAGATCACTCATGGGCTCCTACTACATCAAACGACCCTGATGCCGGTTTCTTGAAACCGACTTCGGGCTCGGGGGCTACTCACTCACTAAGCCATTTAGAAGGCCATACTCTTCTGTCCTCAGCTAGAATTCACAAAGACAAACAGCTCAAATAAACATGCTGAATGCGTAGGATGCGTACCTCGAAACCTGCTGTGAGGTTCTTGAAAACCTCGTGCAGGACGGCCCCTGCGGACCGATAGCCTTCTAGCGCCGTGCCCATCAAGGCACGGTGCTCCTCCTTGATGGAAGAACCCCTCAGGGTCTCCTCCACCTCCTCGGTCCACCCCGCGCCAGCCCGTCCCTGGGCAGTAGGCTGGGGCGAAGGGATGACCTCGGGTGTCTCCACCCGAGTGGCCTCCGCCCGTTGTGGTGGAGCCGAGGTAGATTCCGGCTGGGCCAACGACTGGCCCAGCAGTTCTTTGATGACCTCGGGGCGCTCCGTCCCCGGATCTTGTCGGGCCGAGGTATTGTCCTCGGCCATGGTCGCCACCTCGTCGGCCCTCGTCAAGTTGTCTTCGGGGACCAAGGTGGATGTCGCCTCCCCCAGACCATCAGGCTTTGGGGGAGAAGCAGCGGGCTCTGGAGTCCCGCTGGTTGATGGCAGCCCGCTTGAAGAGCCGCTGGGGATTACCCTCGACAGACTGCATATGAAAAACTACTTGTGTAAGATTCCCCTTGCTGAAAAAGTGACCTAAGGAAAGATGATAGAGACAAGGGCTTACCCGCGAGGTGCCGGTTTCTTCCTCCCCGTTGTGAGGGGGTCTTCCTCTGAGTCACCGGAGAGCTCGGCCCTCTCCGATGACTTGTTGGCGGCCTCAGATGAGGCTCGCCTTGACCTCTTTGAGCCCTTCGGCGGCATGTCCATGTCGGCGTCTTCTAACGCCGACCTCTTCCCCTTTGGAGGGGGAATCTCCTCCTCGCCCTCCTCGGCGCCGCCGTCTTGAGCGGCGGAGGTGTGGGTCTCTTCTGACCGGGTGACCGAAGTCCCCCTGATCCGAGCACTGGACCTTCCTGTCTGGGGCTTCGTCCCTTTGGAGGCCACCACATGTGGCTCCTCGGTCAGAAGCGCCGAGAGCAGGGGAGTTTGGGGCTACTCCGGCAGAGGGGCTGGGCATTGTAGCCCTTTTACCCAGGCCGACCACTTCTGGAAAATGTCAAAACACGACAGTTCAAGTAAAAAACTTAGCTCCTCGGCATGATGAGCAAACAAAACAAATATTGAAGGGCGAGATTACTTATCGGGGGGGCCTCGTAGCCGTGTTCGAGACCGCGGTCCTCCCCCGCTGGAGGAATCTTATCCTTGGCTAGCTTTATGAGCCTGGACCACATGGCTGCCAAGGTGGAGCGGAAGAAGGTGTTGATGGTGTCCATGTCCTCGAGCTTTTGTGCCCACATCGGGGTAGCCTGAAGTTGGAGAGGGAGTATCCGGCGGTTGAGCATGACGTTGATGACGTCGGCCAGCTCAACCTTCCCCACCGTGGACCACCACAGGATCCTGTCGACCAGGGTCTCCACCTCTTCTTGATTCCCCCAAGCAACGCCCTTCTCCTTCCAGGACTTGAGCTTCCCGGGAGGCCCGGCTGAGAAGGCCGGGACCTCGGTTTGACCAGCGGCGAGGGGCTCGGTGATATAGAACCACTCCCTCTGCCACTCCTTCACCGTTTTGATGAAGGTGCCCTTGAACCAGGTGCCCCCCCTGGTTCTTGCTGATCATGGCCCCTCCGCACTCCGCGAGGTCCGAGCCACTTGACTTCGGTTTAATCCCGAAGACCTTTAGCCATAGGCCGAAGTGTGGCTCACAGCGGAGAAAGGCCTCAAAGGCCGTTATGAAAGCGGCGAGGTGGAGAATGGAATTAGGGGCCAGATGGTGGAAATCTAGCCCGTAATAATACATTACACCGCGCACGAACGGGTGCAGCAGGAACCCCAGGCCTCGGATGAGGTGGGGGACGAAGACCACCCGCTCCTCGGCGTTGGGAGCGGGCACCAGCTGATCGGCCTCTGGAGCACGGGCGGCGATGGCGGGGGCCAGGTACCCCGCGTTGCGCAGCTCGGCGATGGTCGCAGCTGTCATGATTGAGCCGCCCCAGTGTCCCTTGAGGGTGTCGGCCATGGCTGGACCGAAGAGTCGGGCTCAAGAAAGGGAAATGCGTGCTGGATCTGGGTGCTGGAGCTAGACGAAGCAGCAGTGGGGGAGAAATGGAAGCGTGCGCTGTTGCCCTGATCTCCCTTCGCTCTTATAGGCCTGTGAAAGGCCAAGAGTCCCCCCCGCTACGCCGATAAATTCGCGGTCGCTATCAAAAATGCCGTTGAAGCATATGGGGGGAAACAAAATCTTGATAATATCCCTAAGAAAGCGGGCATGATCTCTGTTTCGAAGGGACATGCCAGTAAACGGGCTGCCTCGAACCGCGATTTGAGGATGAGGCAGTAACTGCTCGACCCATCATGGGGCGAGCTTCTCCGAAAAAGTTGTGAGGCAGGATTGGATTGTTCATACCTGTACGACCAGCCTTCGAGGCTAAGATACCTACACCCCTCGGGCAGGGTACCAGCTCGGTTGGACCACGGATGTCGATGTTCTGTTAAGAGAATCCGAAATGCAAAGTGGAACTCGTCTGTCAAGCCAAAGACTTCGGATCCGAAGTAATATCTGTCGACCATCGTCCTCGGCATAGAAGACCAGTTCGGGGGCTACTGACGGTGTCCTGGATTACGGGGTACTAACCGGGCCGACCCACCTCCTCGGTTGGGCCGATGTACCCCCGTACGTGACCAAGATGGACTCCGGAGACTGTACGTGGGAGACGTGATCGACGCTGTCTCTACCGAAGACTTGTAGTACACTTCAAGATTTGTCCAACCGCCTTATTCCTAGATACCGACTTTGTAACCCTAGGTGCCCTCCCTGGCATGTATATAAGCCATAGGGTTTAGCCCGTAGGGGGGACATCAACGCAGCATTGCTTACCTAGCCATAGAAGTTAGACACATATTACGATCTCGAGGTAGATCAACTCTGTACTTGATACATCTCTATCAATATAATAGAAGCAGGACGTAGGGTTTTACTTCCATCAAGAGGGCCCGAACCTGGGTAAACACCATCTCCATTGTCTCTGTTACCATCGATACGAGATCCACAGCTCGGGACCCCCTACCCCGAGGTCTGCCGGTTTTTACACCGACAGTGAGGCCGGCGCTCGATAGTAGCTTCACTTTGGCGGCTAGGTTGGTCATGGCTTCGTCTTCCTCTTGTGCCAAGCTCCGCGGCCTCCAGCTGTAGCGTTTCCTCGGTGGATCCAATGAGAAGGGCGGGAGGCCAGGCCGGACTGGCTCGTACAACGGGACGTCATTAATATAAAACCACTCGGATGGCCAGTAATCGGCGTCCTCCCGAGGTGTTCCCGCTGGATAACCAGTCTTGTCGACTCGGCAGACTTCGGCTCCTCCAACCTCGAATAACTTGTCGGCCGAGGAGCGGTGCATGATGCAGAAGTACTTCCGCCATAATCTGAAGTGCGCCTGACAGCCGAGGTGTAGCTCGCAGAGCGTGACGAACCCCACAATGTGCAATATCGAATTCGGGGAGAGATGGTGCAGATGCAACCCGTAAAACTCCAGCAGGCCGTGGAGGAAAGGGTGGATTGGAAACCCTAAACCGCAGAGGAGGAAAGGCACGAAGCATACCCACTCGTCTCCTTGCGGCGAAGGGAAATTCTCGGCGTGGGCTTTACCGTCGAGGGACGTTAATCCAGGATGGCTTGGGGCCAGATCCTCATCCGGTAGATAGCCATGCGTCGCCATGCGCTCTAGTTGAAGGCGCGCGACGGAACAGCTCCCCCCAGTCCCCTCTATCAGGGCCGTGAGGGCGCCTTGACGATCCCTCACCACTCGCCATTGCTTGGGCTCTAGAGCTTGGGTTGGGAAGGAGGGGGGATTTTGCTATGGTTGCGGTTGATGCGTACGGCCGCTAGCGAAAGGCTGCGCGTTTATTAAGTAAAGGCGGAAGGGGCTGACGCTTCGACATTTTTTCCATAAAGGGGCCCAATTCTCTAGATGACATGATTCTCAAAATCTGAAATTGGGCCCCGACGGAATTCTAAGGGTTGGCCGAGGTCTTTGAGTCTAGTTGGAGAATAAAACATGGGAACTTGTCTATCGAGCCAAGACTCCGAAAATTAAAGGGCATCAACTTCGGCATCGAAGACCAGTTCAGGGGCTACTGACGGTGTCCTGGATTAGGGGGTGGTAACCTAGCCAGCCCGTCTCCTCGGTTGGGCCGATGGGCCCTCGTACGTGATCAAGATGGACTCCGGAAGCCATATACAAGAAGCATGATCTAGATTGGCTCTACCGAAGACTTGACGTATACTCCAAGATCTCTCCAGCCACCTTACTACTAGTTACCGACTTTCTAACCCTAGATACCCTCCCTGGCGTATATGTAAGCCATAGGGTTTAGCCCGTAGGGAACAACAACGCAATATCGCTCATCTAGCCCTAGAAGTTAGACACATATTAGGATCTCGAGGTAGATCAACTCTGTACTTGATACATCTCCATCAATATAAACAGAAGCATGACGTAAGGTTTTTACCTCCATCGAGAGGGCCCGAACCTGGGTAAACATCGTCTCCCTCATCTCTGTTACCACCAATCCCTGATCCACAGCTCGGGACCCCCTACCCTGAGGTCTGCCGGTTTTTACACCGACACTCGTCATTCCTGCCCTTCGGTGAAAGGTGCTAGGTCTATCCATGAGTCCGTTGTGACCTCATTGTGAAGAGCAAGACCACACTTGATTACCTTCGATCTGGTTTCAGATGAAGATAATTTTGCTTTTTCCCAAAAGTGACGCTAAGTTATCTTACCAATAGGAAGTCATGCCTTGGAAAATTGATTTCTGTAAGAACTTGTTACCGAAATAGTTTCAGTTTCTGGACCAATTCGCATAGTTTGAAGGAAAAGAAAATAATAAAGAAATAGGCTAGGGCTAGAGGTTTTACCTTCAGCCGTGTAATTGCGCTTGGGAACCTATCTAGATAATCAACATGGTACCGATAAACACTATTACTTATATGTAGTCAACGTGATATTTGTGGGAGATGCGTCCAAATAACCCCATGACCAACTGCCGCCGCATAGAGGTTCTATTGTCCAACCAAGGCCCTTATCATCTTGCGGGGTTATCTTGGTTATTAAGGAGTATCCAGACCATCACATTGGACATAATGACTGCACCTAGACCCAGTGAATAGGTTCTAGCTACCGTAATAATATTACTATCACCGACGTACGACATAGCCTTCTGCACCTCTCAACACTTAACCTCTCCTCGATCGAAGTTCGGTATCTCGGTTACCTGCAGGGCCTTAGAACAAGGTAGAGACAAGAGACAAAAACCATTGTGAGACAAATCGAATAACATTAATGTTAAAGGAGACCAACAATACCTTACCGCACATACAATGGGCTGTGAGGCTAGTCCTCAACCTTTAGCCCGAGTGGACTATTCACACATCGCAGATGAATCACAAACACGAGACATTGAAGAAATTGTACTTGAAGATTATAGTCTTACAATGTCCGCGATGTTCTCTTGATTACGCGTGTAATGGTCGTGGAGATGAGAACTGCAGAGATGGAATGACTATTGAGACGGTAGTGGCTGCTATAGATGGGAATGGTGATGGTGGCTGCGAAGGGTTGACTTGATGGATGAGACTCATATTGCCAAAAGGGTTTCCTCTTCTTTATATGTTGCAGGCGGGTAAAATAGGGTTTTGGGGCCTCTCCGATACGAATTGACCCCAGGAGCCTTCACGAAGTCATTAGGGATGACGTCACAAAGGTGGAGGTACCTCGCACGACCGTTGATACGAGCGCTCCAGCTCGTACCAAACGCCGTCTTGTCCGCTGGTTGCAACATTGTACCTCCAGTTGATCGGGGTGGATCACCAGCCCTATTATCTTCCATATATGACTTGATTTCACACCTAAAATGGCCCAACCTATAGGGAACAAAATAAACAAAGAGATTTGCAATCTTTGCAGTCACTAGTTGATGTTTCCATACACTGGGAGTGGTTAACCAAGGCAAACCAGGGAGGACGCCGAGTAAGGGGCCCGCGAGGACGAGCAACAGGATGAACCGACTAACGACCATCTTGCCTCCCAAGTCACGAAGGGTGGCGTCCTAGATCGCATATCCTCTCTGTAAACCCTAACCTCCGTCGCCTATATAAGAGCAGGCTGGAGGGCTCTCATCGACATCTAATCTTAGAGAAAACTGATGGGGAACATTGCATGAAAATAAAAAAAATTCCCTACGAAACACCCAAGATCTAATCTAGGAGATGCATAGCAACGAGAGGGGAGTGTGTCTACGTACCCTTGTAGACCGAAAGCGGAAGCGTATAAAACGCGGTTGATGTAGTCGTACTCTTCGCGATCCAATCACGATCCAACCGATCTAGTGTCGAACGGACGGCGCCACCGAGTTTAGGCCGACACAGGTGCATCTGGGATTTTAGGCCGACACACACCTTGAGGGTTACTGGCTATAAATCTCGGCAGAGAATAAATTGCACCAATCGAAAAAAATTATCCACAAAAAAACAGACCACTGCCGAGGTGGTGCACCACCTCGGAAGTAGTCCGGCATAAAGCTTGGATGCGAATGGGCTGGCTCCATAGAGGGCATTTCCAATATTAAGCTCGGCTGAACTCGTTTAACTTTTTCAAGACCGAGGTAATCTATGGCACCTCAGATGCAAACCGGCGGTGGAGCTCGGTGCTACTTGTGAGCTGCGTTGGGATTTTCCCCGAAGAGGAGAGGAGATGCAGTACAGTAGAGATAAGTATTTCCCTCAGTGAGAACCAAGGTTATCGAAATAGTAGGAGAATCACACAAAGCCTCATGAACAACACCTACACACACAAAAGTAAATACTTGCACCCAACGCAGGTAAGAGGGTCGTCAATCCCCTTGAACTCATTACTTGCAAGGATTAAATCTTGTAGTGGTAGATAGATAAATGGCAAAACAAAACAAAAGTAAATAAATTGCAACAAGTATATTTTAGTTTTCTTTTTATATTTAAAGTAGACCCGGGGGCCATAGTTTTCACTAGAGGCTTCTCTCTCGAACACATAGCATACGGTGGGTAAAAAAATTACTGTTGGGCAATTGATATAAAAGCGCATAGTTATGACGATATCCAAGACAATGATCATGTATACATGCATCACGTCCGAGACAAGTAGACCGACTCCTTCCTGCATCTACTACTGTTACTCCACCCATCGCCCGCTATCCAGCATGCATCTAGGGTATTAAGTTAATAAAAACAGAGTAACGCCTTAACCAAGATGACATGATGTAGACAAAGTAAACTCAAATAATATTAATAAACACCATCGTTTTACCCTTATTGGCAACAATACAAATACGTGTCTTGTCTCCTACTTTGTCACTAGGATATAGAGCACCGCAAGATTGAACCCATTACAAAGCACCTCTCCCGCTGAAGATAAATCAATCTAGTTGGCCAAACCAAACAGATAGATCGGATAGAAATACAAAGCTATAACAATCATGCATAATAAAGTTCAGAAAAGACTCAATTACTTCTCATGAATATTCAGATCATAAACCCACAATTCATCGGATCCCAACAAACACACCGCAAAACAAGATTACATCGAATAGAACTCCAAGAAGATCGAGGAGAACATTGTATTGAAGATCAAAGAGAGAGAAGAAGCCATCTAGCTACTAGCTATGGACCCGTAGGTCTGTGGTGAACTACTCACACATCATCGGTAGGGCAGCAAGGTTGATGTAGAAGCCCTCCGTGATCGATTCCCCCTCCGGCAGAGTACCGGAAAAGGCCTCCAGATGGGATCGTGGAAGAACAGAAGCTTGTGGCTGCGGAAAAGTTATTTTGGGTGGCTCTCTGTTGGTTTCCCAATATTTTTGAATTTATAGAAGTGGAATTAGGTCAGACGGAGCCACGTGGGGCCCACAAGGTAACAGGGCGCGCCTACCCCCCAGGGCGCTCCCTGTTGCCTTGCCATCTCCTCGTTTGCCGTCTGGTCTCCTCCCGAAGCTTCTAGGGTCTCCTATGTCCAGAAAAAATTCTTTAAAAAGTTTCGTAGCATTTGGACTCCGTTTGGTACTAATTTTCTGGAAAACCAAAAACAAGCATAAAACATCAACTGGCAATAGGCACTGGGTTAATAGGTTAGTTCCAAAAATGTATAATATAGCATATAAATGCATATAAAACATCCAAGATTGATACTATAATAGCATGTAACAATAAAAAATTATAGATACGTTGGAGACGTATCAGCATCCCAAGCTTAATTCCTGCTCGTCCTCGAGTAGGTAAATGATAAAAACAGATTTTTTGATGTGGAATGCTACCTAACATGTTTATCATGTAATCTCTTTTATGGTATGAATATTAAGAAATGAGTGATTCAAGGCAATAGTCTATAATTTAATATAAAGACATCAATACTCAGGCATACCAACAAACAATCATGCCTTTCAAAATAAAAATGCTAAAGAACGCTATCCCTACAAAATCATATTGCCCGTCATGCTTAATCTTCCTAACACAAAGTAGCAGTCATGAACTACCCCGATGACAAGCCGAGCAATTGGATCATACTTTTTAACGCACTTCAGTTTTTTCAACTCCCACGCAATACATGAGCATGAGCCATGGACATAGCACTATGGGTGGAAGATGCTCATCAATTGATATCAATGCGAGGAGTAGGGATTGCCATGCAACGGATGCACTAAGAGCTATAAGTGTATGAAAGCTCAAACTGAAACTAAGTGGGTGTGCATCCAACTCGCTTGCTCATGAAGACCTCGGGCATTTGAGGAAGCCCATCATTGGAATATACAAGCCAAGTTCTATAATGTTAAATTCCCACTAGTATATGAAAGTGACAACTCACACTACTGCAGGCGACCGCTAACGTGACACATGAATCAGAGACCCCGCGACCAAACCATGTGTGATGCGTGAATTGCAAAAAGTATCGTAATAAAACCGTCACCAATAAGACGAACTATGTGCGATGGCGGAGAAATCAAGCACGATTCAGATTAGAGACGCGTGTGCGATACGTGGCATACAGTTGATCCATACGAACTGTTTGCGATGAGCCAGAACAACAGAAACAGTTCTGTTTGTGATTACCCAACACAACAGAAACTGTCAGACAGATCAAGGTGTGTGCGATATACGGCATACAGTTCACTCGGATGAATCGTTTGCGATTACCCAGCACAACAGAAACGGTTCAACTTAACAAGATGTGTGTGATACATCTTGTTACAACTATCGGCTAGAAGCAGCTTGATCACGGCGAGTCGGCATCTCGTCAATGAAAAGGAAGATACCTCCTGTGCCTTCATAGAGCATGAGTATAACAGTGTCTCCGATTTTCAAATGTGGATGCATTGCCAGGACAACCGAGAACCAATTAATTTGAATGGTTCCATTTGTGCGGGAAATGCAGTCCCTTGCAATCACTTTGGCGTTCTTAGCAGGCACAAGTGTAATTCGACCATGCCGGGAAATCAATTCAGGAACAGCTGCAGTGGGCAATTTCTGTTGGAATGAAGAATAAAAACCAATTGTAACATATCGTTGAAGCTATATATAGTTTATGAACAACAACATACAAATAAGACTTTGTACCAGCATTTTGTTCACACAATTTCTCTTGTTCAATGTGTGCACCAGTGGTAGATTTATTCCCATCCCAAATCCAGCGTTCATTTGCGATGCTAGGTCTTTCACATTATCAACAAATTG
This sequence comes from Elymus sibiricus, assembly GCA_039707655.1. Lineage (NCBI taxonomy): Eukaryota > Viridiplantae > Streptophyta > Magnoliopsida > Poales > Poaceae > Elymus > Elymus sibiricus. Next base: position 70,720,603 of record CM077676.1, read on the forward strand.
TATGAAATGCTCCAAGTCTTTCCAGTGAAATTTGGTATGCCGAGTAACATACAGTTTGTTAACTACGCATCCAACATACCCTGCTTAAAAGGTGGAAAGGGATTATTTATTTAGAACATGGCAGAAGAATAGTGGGCATAAATTGGTAATTGGAAGTTGTTACTGGCTAGGAACAGAGTCAGAAAATGAAATCCCAATTGGTTGCTCAAATAGTGATCATGTAGTCAGAACAATTACTTTAATTTTGCTAATAAGTAATATGCCGACACAGAGAAAGTTGAAAGAACACTAACCTCGATCAGACTGTGGTCGGCTGATGACGCTGGGGAAGTAAACATCCATTTTTATTTAACCAGACTATGGTGCACACACTAGAATTTTACTGCCAGCTTTCAGTTCGTAAAACTTAGAAAATTTTCTCCAAAGGTCCGCATCAAAATAGGAGTGACCATCTTTATCAACTTTTACCCTAACTGTCATTGTAAATCCATGGTGCATGGTCAATATGACATCCATGGAGTCATCAACAAAGTAAATACCAAGATTTCCTTGTACACGTTGAAATGATCGATATGGTTGACTAGAGGGGGGGGGGGGGGGTGAATAGGCAACTACCAAATTTTAGCTTTTCTTAACAATTTAGGTTTAGCAACAAATAGGTTGTCTAGATATGCAACTAGGTGGGCAACCTATATGATGCTAACAACAACAACAACAAGAAGAAGAAGTAAGCTAGAGAAACAACACAACAATAGTAAGCACAAAGTAAAGGTAGAGATAACCACAAGTGGAACCGGTGAAGACGAGGATGTGTTACCGAAGTTCCTTCCCTTTGAGGGGAAGTACGTCTCCGTTGGAGCGGTGTGGAGGCACAATGCTCCCCAAGATGCCACTAAGGCCACCGTATTCTCCTCACGCCCTTGCACAATGCAAGAGCCGTGATTCCACTAGTGGTGCCCTTGAAGGTGGCAACCGGACCTTTACAAACAAGGTTGGGGCTCTCTCCACAACTGAATTGGAGGCTCCCAACACCACCACGGAGCTTCACCACAATGGAATATGGTTCCGAGGTGACCTCTTCCGTCTAGGGTGCTCAAACACCCAAGTGTAACAAAATCCACACAAGAAAGTATGGGGTTATCATATTTCCTTTGGTGGAGCTGTAGATCCAGGTCTCCTCCTTCAAACCCTAGCAAATCAACAAGTTTGAGTGGCTAGAGAGAGAGATCGGGCAAGAAAGCTTGATGGGCATTAATGGCAGAGAGAGAGAGGCAAGAGGTAAGTGGTAGGTGGAAGAACCACATCTTTATATAGCATCCCTAGAATCCAACCGTTACTGCAGTTTTTACACTGCAGCGGTACAACCGCCCGCGTCACCGGTACAACCGGAAAACACGGGGTACCCTGCAGAGGAAGGGCTAGGCGGTACAACCGGGACCAGCACCGGTAGTACCGGTTGTCCGGAATCACCCGGGAACAACCGGTCTACAACTGCCCAACCACTGCTTCATTACAGAAGGGCGTCACCCCCATAGCGGTGGTTGCGGCGGTAGTTGGGCCGGTGCAACCGCCCGACCAGAGGCCCAATGGCGACAAAGTCATGGGCGGTACAACCGCCCCTGCCCCCGGTAGTACCGGTTGGAAAAAACCAACCGGGAATAACCGGTCCTCCACCCCCCACCAACCGCTCCACTACAGAACGATGTCCGGTAGTTGAGCGGTGCTGGGCCAGAACAACCGCCCCGCTCCACCTTCAGGGAGCTGCCAAGCACCAGGCGGTACAACCGCCCGGAGGCAGCGGTACAACCACTTGACTGCTTCCTGGAGGTGGCTTGGGTTACACCCTTTGGAGCAGTGTTTGAGCCGGTACCACCAATCCAGCGGTACAACCGCTCGGATGAGCGGTAGAACCGCTGGCCCATAAAACTACTGCCACGGCTAGATAAAGAGAACCTCTCTCCTCGAATGGAAGGATATATGGTGGGTGCAGAGAAGTGTGTACGTGCATTTGATTCACCCAGTACCTTCCGACATGGATTTCCTCTTAATAGTATGGGTTGCCTACGACCAAAGAAATAAACACGAAGGAAACCCAGTCTTCGATCTTTTCCGTCCGGAGGGAAGGCCTAACCGTCTTGCACCACACAAGGTGTACCTGAGTAACTTGGCACACGATTAGTCTGCAAAGTGGATTGTCATCATCACCAAAACACTAAGGCGGGAAATGCCCTAACAATCTCCCCCTTTTTGGTGGATGATGACAACCACACAATTTGCACTAGAGGTCTGGAAAATATAGACGGTCTCCCCCTAGATGTGTGCACTATTTTAATTTGCTTTTGGAATGCAAAGTGCATACATTAGGATCAATGCTCCCCCTAGATTTTATAGACCACCCACTGAGTACAAAAGACAAGAATAGACAATACACATGCATTTGTACGAGAATAGAAGTAGAGCAATAAAGTAAGGGAAACAATGATGAGCAGGCTCTACTTAACATAACGAGACACGATATAGATAAACTAAAGATAGATCGGGATCGCATGTCTCACACCATGCACAAAGTCTCCACACACGACAAGTTCACAAACCAACTCGAAGCAAATAAAAGGTTCAACAAGACGCAAATAGCCACACCCATGCAACTCCCGAGACCTAATAGAATTCTCTCCCCCTTTGGCATCAAGACACCAAAAAGGAAAAGAGCGATGCTAATGCCCCAGACCTCAGTAGTCCTCCTCTGACTCCTCGGTCTCCTCTGGATCATCAGACTCCTCGTCCTCATCCATGGCATCGTCTGCGGCAGCAGCAGAGGTGGATGTAGCAGGACGACCAGAGGCCTCATCGTCAGACCAAGTGCTGTGCTCAAAGATCCACTTGTCCTCTGGAGTGATGCTCTTCTCGGATCCACTTGTCACAGGCATGTTGAGGTGCCTCATCATCACAATCTGTCTGTGTCGGGCTTTCTTCTCATTCACATGTGCCTCATAAAGCTTCTTTTGCACATGAGCATGCAAGCAGAAGGTCTTCTTCACCTTGTTAGTGAGCTTTGCCACCCAGGAGGGCTTGGCCCCTGGCTCAATCTCAAAGTCCTCATCACTAGAGGTGGCATAGAAATCCTCAGGATCATCAGTAGGAAAGTGAGGCTCAGCATGTTTCTTCTTCTTGAGCTGCTTGACCTCATGCATAGTGAGGTTGTCAGGTGATGTGAGGGGCTCTTCAGGCCTGCGAACTGCCCACACTGAGTTCAGAAAGCACATGACAAAAGGAGCATAGATGGGAACCTTTCTGAAGATAACCATGTTGAACATCTCCTCCCATAACCACTTGGACACATCAATTGTAGCACCGGAGCCCACTTTAGACCGCATAGCAACCAGCAGATCCACTAGATAGCCATAAATCTCATCCTAATTCCCAACCTTGGGCAGAAGCACATTGCGGAACACACGATGCATGATATCATAAACCTTCTCTAGATGCTTGGACTCGCCAAGAATGCCACGCCCCCGAATGTACAAGGGGGCAAGCATCTCCTTACCCATGGAAGTAGCACGGTCGTGAGGACAGATGCCACCATTCCCATTGAGACCGGTATCCTCATACCCGAGAGCATTGCAGAAGGCTCTCCACGGAACCTGAAAGAGCTCATCATGGCACATGAAGGACAGAGTACAAGCCTCATCGGTGCCAAAGAGGACGGTGGCATAGAACTGATGGATAAGCTGCACATCAAAGTCACAGTTGATAGACATGAGCTTGACCAAGTCAAACTCCTCGCAAAGATCCAAGGCCTCCCCAAAGTACTCCATGTTGTTCCTCCAATGTTCAAGATCAATGGTCCATTGCTTGGCGAACCGGTTCTTGTGATGCTCGAAAAGCTCATGCACAATCCTAACTTGCATCTCATTCCTGAACTGAGCAGTGGTCCATTGTCTGGCTATGGGAACCTCATAGGGATTCTGAACGCGGAACTTCTCCCAATCCTATTGCTTCCATCTGTGCATTGGCATGGCTACACGCTGTTTGGCAGCAGTTGACTTCTCACGATGAGTGGGCTTGGTTGGAACCACCACTTCCTGTTCTTCCTCGATGTCATCGGGGTGCTTGTCCCTACGGACTCTCTTCCTGGTCTTCTGACGAGGAGCAGAGCAAGAACGAGAGCCACCTGCACACACACACACGGGAAGCACACAAGATAACCTAGAAAAGATGAGAGGATTGAACACAAGAAAGGAGGAATATATTGCTTGTAAACAGAGAGAAGTAGAATAGTGGCTACAAGTTTCAGACAGGCCAGTTGTACCGGTTATACAACCGGTGGTACCGCCCAAAACGAGTGGTTGTACCGCCGTCCGCGAGCGGTTCCACCCGTGGGAGAATAGGCACAAGTGGGAATCGAAACTAATATCAACTAATCAACTTCTAGCGGTGCACAAGCAATAGAGAGTAGTATAGAGATCTCTTCCACCCAATAGTTTAACCAAAAACGCGGGATATCAAGCAATGCCCTAGCAATGGTGATTTCAAAGATTGAAACCAAGAGAGAGGGAAAATGGGGCATTACCGGCATCCATGGGAAGAGATCGGGGAGGAGGCGGCCTCCACGGAGCAGATCCGAGGAGAACCAACAGATCCGGGGCGCCGGAGGGCACACCGGGGAGAGGGTGACGGCGACCGGCGGCTAGGGTAGGAGAAGAGGACGGGCACGAAGGGGAAAAAGAGATACCGCTTCCTCCCACCCGTGCCTTTATATACCTACCCAGACCGCGGAGCGGTTGTACCGCTTCCTTGGTACTGCCAGGGGGCTACGAGCGGTACTTCCGTTGCCCGGGAGGCAGCGGTAGTACCGCTTGGAGTCGCCCGGTAGTATCGCCAGCTATACAGACTGGGAATTGGTGGTAGAACCAGCAATATACTCCCGGTTGAACAGCTGGGACGCCACACCCGAATGGTAGAGCGGTAGAACTGCTCTGACCACCGGTTGTACCGCCCGGTCACAGTCACCCACACAAGTTCAACTTGTGTGCAATTGGAGTAAGAAGGTTTAAGGGAAGGGAAAGGCTTGGGATGGAGACACGACACTATAATATGGTGAAGTACAATCTAAGATGGCAAGAAGCAAACAATAAAGGCCAATACTTGGAGAGTACAATCACCTAGGACCTAAAGAAAAACTAGCAAGAGCGAAAAATGTCCAAACGACGAACCTCTTCAAGGAAGAGGAGAGGGGCGGTGGACGGAGCCACCTATGTTTGAGTCAATTGGTATGGCACCGCGAAGATTTTAACCTTGGGCCCACGACCAAAACTCATCTTTGAAGCACAAGTACCATAAAAAATGGCGAATGTGAAAGACTAGATCACTTTATGCATAATGGGGGGAGGGAGAGTTCATTGAGAGAACAACACTCCCCCTATGTCCATGCCTACATCTAGAACAAGATAAACATGATGAATGCGGTGGGGTGTGTCGAGATCCAAGCCACATTGCTCGAATCAATGATATTTAGCTCATGCCTTAACTCACGAAATCTTGCTTCATCTAAAGGCTTCGTGAAAATATCCGCTAGTTGCTCATGAGTGTTGAGGTAGATAAGATCAATGTCTCCATGCTTGATGTGATCCCGGATGAAATGATGACGAATCTCGATATGCTTCATCTTGCTATGTTGCACCGGATTGTAGGAGATCTTGATTGCACTTTCAATGTCACATAGAAGAGGTACTTTGTCACAAATGACACCGTAATCCTTTAAAGTTTGCCTCATCCATAGCATTTGTGCACAACAACTTGCGGCGGCTACATACTCGGCCTCGGTGGTGGAGAGAGACACACAATTTTGCTTCTTTGAAGACCAACTCACCAAAGAGCGACTGATAACTCACAAGTATAGGGGATCGCAACAGTTTTTGAGGGTAGAGTATTCAACCCAAATTTATTGATTCGACACAAGGGGAGCCAAAGAATATTTGCAAGTATTAGCAGTTGAGTTGTCAATTCAACCACATCTGGAGACTAAATATCTGCAGCAGAGTGATCAGTAGCACAGTAGTATGATAGTTTGATAGCAATAGCAATAATAGTAACAGTGACAATAGTAGCAATAGTTTTGTAGCAATTGTGACAGTAGTAGCAACCGTAGTAACTTAGCAAAGAACAATATGTGAAAAGCTTGTAGGCATTGGATCGGTGATTATGTTGGATAACATTCATCATGTAACAGTCATAACCTAGGGCGACACAGAACTAGCTCCAATTCATCAATGTAATGTAGGCATGTATTCCGTATATAGTCATACGTGCTTGCAATAAGAACTTGCATGACATCTTTTGTCCTACCCTCCCGTGGCAGCGGGGTCCATAAGGAAACTAAGGGATATTAAGGCCTCCTTTTAATAGAGAACCGGAACAAAGCATTAACACATAGTGAATACATGAACTCCTCAAACTACGGTAATCACCGGAAATAATCCCAATTATTGTCACCTTGGGGTATGCGGATCATAACACATAGCAGGCGCGTATAACTTGCAAGATCGGATCAAGAACACAAATATATTCATGAAAACATAAAGGGTTCAGATCTAAAATCATGGCACTCGGGCCCTAGTGACAAGCATTAAGCATAGCAAAGTCATAGCAACATCAATCTCAGAACATAGTGGATACTAGGGATCAAGCCCTAACAAAACTAACTTGATTACATGATAAATCTCATCCAACCCATCACTGTCCAGCAAGCCTACGAAGGAATTACTCACTCCCGACGGTGAGCATCATGAAATTGGTGATGGAGGATGATTGATGATGACGATGACGGAAGATCCCCCTCTCCAGAGCCCCGAACGGACTCCAGATCTGGCCTCCCGATGAAGAACAGGCGGTGGCGGTGGCTCCGTATCGTAAAACGCGATGAAACTTCCTCTCTTATTTTTTCTCTGGAATTGTGAATTTATAGGCTTGAGATTAGGGTCAGCGGAGCCACGTGGGCCCCACAAGCCACCAGGCCGCGCCCTGGGGGGGTGGTGCGCCCTGGTGCCTCGTGGGCAGCAGGTGGCCCCCCTCTAGTGGATCTTGGCTCTATTATTTTTTATTTATTCCATAAAAAATCTCCAAAAAGTTTCGTCCAATTCCGAGAACTTTTATTTTTGCACAAAAAACAACACCATGGTAGTTCTGCTGAAAACAACGTCAGTCTGGGTTAGTTTCATTCAAATAATGCAAATTAGAGTCCAAAACAAGAGCAAAAGTGTTTGGAAAAGTAGATACGACGGAGACGTATCAACTCCCCCAAGCTTAACTCATTGCTTGTCCTCAAGCAATTTAGTTGACAAACTGAAAGTGATAAAGAAAAACTTTTACGAACTCTTTTGTTCTTCTATCTATATATATGCTTAAATAATACCCAAGTTTTTAGCAAAGATTATAACTAACCATGCAAATGATAACTCTTAGAAATTATATTCACTCATATCAATCGCATAATCAACTAGTGAGCAATAATAAAATAACTCAAATGCCAACACTTTTTCAAAACAATCATGATATAATATGACAACATAGTATCTCGCTAGCCCTTTCTGAGACCGCAAAACATAAATGCAGAGCACCTCCAAAGTTCAAGAAGCGACTAAACATTGTAATTCATGGTAAAAGAGATCTAGTCATGATGCACACAAAATTAATTATACACAATGCATGAGAATGACAATAGTGCTCTCAAGACTGGTGCTTGTTTGAGAAGGTGGTGACTCAACAATAAAAATAAAATAACATAAAAGTAAATAGATGGGCCCTTCACAGAGGGAAGCAGGGATTTGCAGAGGTGCCAGAGCTCAAAGCTTAAATCAGAGATAAATATAATTTTGGGAGGTATGCCTTTCCTATCAACGTCACGACCGAGAGTTTTCAATATCTTCCATGCTAAACAAATTAGCGGCGGTTCCCAAGCGGTAAAGTAAAGTTTACTCCCCCTCCACGAACAAACACAAGCCATGGCTAGCCGAATCCTCGGGTGCCCTCCATACCAACAACTTTCCGGGGGACTTTGTTTTATTATTTTGCAATTTTAATCATGGGACTGGGCATCCCGATTACTAGCCCCTCTCGTGCAAGGACAAGTGAATAAACACTCATCATGAGAATAAACCGCTTAGCATGGAAGATATTGACCGCCCCCTGTCGCTCCATGAGCGGTACGGGTACACAAAACAGATGTTCATTTGAATATTTAGAGGTGGCACATGCAAATTTACTTAGAATGGCAGGGTAATACCACATATAGGTAGACATAGTGGACTCATCTGGAATAACTTTGGTTTAAGGGTTTTGATGCACAAGCAGTATTCCCGCTTAGTACAGGTGAAGGCTAGCAAATAGGTTGAGAAGCGACCAGCTAGAGAGCGAAAACGGTCATAATCATGCATTATGAATAATCAACATTGAATACTAGCATGAGTAGGATATAAGCACCATGACCATAAATATCGTGGAGGCTATGTTGGTTTTGAATCAACTACATGCATGAACATGTGCCAAGTCAAGCCACTTGAAACATTCAGAGGAGGATACCATATCATGATACTACATCACAATCATTTTAATGCATGTTGACACCCAAGATAAATCATTATCCACTCCTAGCTACTTAAGCATGGCATGAGCAACTATAATCTCTAATTGTCATCATAAACATGTTTAATCATAATATCCTGAATCATGGATACTTAGTTAAACATATTTACAAAAACAAAAATAAGTTGAGTTCATACCCTCTTTTCCTTGCCACAGTCACTTCATCAAATTTTCGTCATTATTGCCTTTCACTTGCACGACCGAATGACATGAAAATAATAATAGTGCAAGAGTGCCGTGGACTAAGCTGGAATCTGCAAACATTTTATTCGAAGGAGAAGACAAGGTAATATGGGCTCTTTGTTAAATCAACAATAATGCATACGAGAGCCACTCAACATTTTCATTGTGGTCTTTTCCTTACAATGACTCAACAAAAGAAAAGAATTTCAGAGAAACACACTGAAATATGTTTGGAGTTTTTTAGTTCTTTCTTGAAGGAAGCAATTTAAAGAAGACAAAACAAAAATGAGAAAAAACTATTTACAGGGGAAAGCTCCCAACAAGCAAAAGAAGAAAGGGAAATCTTTTTGGGTTTTCTTTTAATACTACAACTAATTAAACTAGAAAGAAAAACCAAAAAGAAGCAAGAAATGTTTTTGGATTTTCTCAAAGTTTTTTCAAACACACAAGAAGAAAGCGAGAAAATAAAACTAACATGGATTATACAATGAAAGAGGATGAACACCGACAACTGGAATGAAATGTGTGATCATGAATGTAATGTCGCTGAGAAATACGTACTCCCCCAAGCTTAGGCTTTTGGCCTAGCTTGGTCTACTGCCATGGCTGTCCAGGATAATAATCGAAGTGGTAGCTCACGGAGGCGTTCTGAGCAGCCTCCTCAGCCAGACAGGCAGCCTCAACTGCCGCATTGCACTCGTGCACCTCGCTCTCTGATAGAGAATATCTCTGTTTGTCCTGAAAATCAAAGAGGGCAGGAGCAGGTAAAACGACAAACACAGAACGATATTTATCGAATATCAAGTTATATTCATATCCGTGTGCGTCGCGTTTTAAAAACTTATTATCTCGCATTGCTTCGAAATTCAAATATTTATCACGTAAGAGGGGATCATTGAAATTGGGCGAGACCCCTAACCTTGAAGCTAAGCGGGAGGCATAAATTCCTCCATACAAATCACCATTACCTGTGTTACGCTGCAGTCTACGTGCAACAATAGCCCCAAGATTATAATGCTTGCTACCAATCAAAGCTGTATGAATAAGACTCAGATCAGGGGCACAAAGCGCACTACAGTCTTGCTTACCAACAATGCATTTACCATTAAAAAGTGCAAAATACCGAATAGCGGAAAAGTGAATGCTAATTATTCTAGCCTACGTAACTCCCCTATCCTCACCATTGCAAAGGCTATTAAGAAACAACTCATAATCAGATTTTGGTGGTTCATCTAATGAACCCCAATATGGAATTTTGCATGCATCACATAATTCTTCTAGAGACATACTATAGGATTTATTATAGAGATGAAACAAAACTCTTGAATTATGAGTATGATACGCAAAATGTTGAGTGAATGAATGAGTGAGGTTGTAGTGCTGTGGAGGCTTATCTGCGACGAAGGCGGAAAGCTCAGTGTTCTGAATGTATTGCTCGAATTCCTCCTTAATCCCTGTACCCAACATGAACTCCTCACAAGGCCACCGACAAGATTTTGCCTCGGCACCTCTCATCGAACTTGCTCTTGGTTCCTCATATGATTGGCGTGCCGAGCTTTCGCTTGATGATACTTCAGAGGACCTCCTCCTCGAAGAACTCCTCCGGAAGATGTTAACAAAACTTTACAAAATTGATAGCAACTACTCATACAAGTGCCTAGAGGCCATATCAAGCATTCAAACTACTTAGGACTTCAAAGAATTCAACATGCAAGCTCATTTTCAGTAGCACCAAGAGCAGCTAATTATGCAAAATATAATCCAATAGAGCAAAAACTAATTGGAGCAATGGAGGAGTCACATACCAAGTAGCAATCTCCCAAAATAGTTTCAGAAACGGAGCTCCGAGCAAAGAGATCGAAAATCTCAGGTTTGGGAGCAAGAACACGAGAGAGAGAGCTAGCAGGAATTTTTGCTAGAGGTAAGAGACAAAGTGGGCTGAAGGAATAAGGAGGGGGTCCCTGTGGGGCCCACAAGCCCCCAGGGCTCGCCCAGGGGGGGTGGCACGCCCTGGTGCCTCGTGGGCACCTGGGGCATCCCCCTGGTAAGTTTCCAGTGCCAAAAATTCTTAAATATTCTATAAAAATTCATGTAAAAATTTCATATCATTCTGAGCACTTTCATTTTTGGGCACTTTTTTATTGCACGAATAATTCCGAAAACAGGACAATCATGGCATTTTATTGCATTTAACTAAAAATAACAGAAAACAAAAAGTGGGTGCAGAAGGTTGTGCTTACTAAATTCGTTGACCACATGCCTCTCAAAAAGAATCCATTAATAAGGTTGATCAAGTCTTATTAACAAACCATTTCCGAGTAACATGAAACCGAAGAACCTTCGTAAAACACTAGGTTACCTCAACGGGGATGTGTACCTCCCCAATAATAAGAGTTTCATATTTCTTTTTGACAGTAGGAAGAGGGAGTTGAAAACTTCCAATAGTAATTGTCGGAGTCTTTTCAATAACATGAATACCGTTTACTTGAAATTGTTTCTTCGGAAAGTGCACCGTATGTTCATTACCATCGATATGAAAAGTGACCTTGCTTTTGTTGCAATCAATAATAGCCTCTACAGTATTCAAAAAGGGTCTACCAAGGATAATCGACATGTTGTCGTCCTCGGGCATATCAAGTATAACAAAGTCTGTTAGGATAGTAACATTTGCAACTACAACGGGCACATCATCACAAACACCGATAGGTATGGCAGTTGATTTGTCAGCCATTTGCAATGATATTTCAGTGGGAGTGAGTTTATTCAAATCAAGTCTTTTATATAAAGAGAAGGGCATAACACTAACACCGGCTCCTAAATCACACAAAGCAGTTTTGACATAATTTCTTTTAATGGAGCATGGTATAGTTGGTATTCCTGGATCTGCTAGTTTCTTAGGTACTCCGTCCTTAAAAGAATAATTCGCAAGCATGGTAGAAATTTTAGCTTCAGGTATTTTTCTCTTATTAGTGACAATATCTTTCATGTATTTAGCATATGGGGCCATCTTTAAAATATCAGTCAAACGAGTATGCAAAAAGACTGGCCTAAGCATTTCAGCAAAGCATTCAAATTCTTCCTCATCCTTATTCTTAGATGGTTTAGGAGGAAAGGGCATGGGTTTTTGAACCCATGGTTCTCTTTCTTTACCATGTTTTCTAGCAACAAAGTCTCTTTTATCATAACGTTTGTTTTTAGGAGGTGGGTTATCAAGATCAACAGCAGGTTCTATTTCAACATCATTATGAGGTTCTTTATCATTATCTGGTTGAGCATCCACATGAGCATCATCATTATTATTATCATCAGGTGAATGTTCATTACCAGATTGTGTTTCAGCATCGGAAATAGAAACATCATTATTATCCTTAGAGGGTTTTTCTACCTCAGGTTCACTAGAAGTATGCAAAGTCCTATCATTTTTATTTTTATTTTTATTTTTAGATGGACTAGGTGCATCAACATTAATTCTTCGAGAGTCTTGTTCAATTCTTTTAGGGTGACCTTCAGGGTACAGTGGCTCCTGAGTCATTCTACCTCCTCTTGTCATTACTCTAACGGCATGAACATTCATATTGTTATTCATTTCACTGAGCAATTCACTTTGAGATTTAGCAACTTGTTCTAACTGGGTTTGAACCATAGATGCATGTTTACCTACACCTTTGACATCATTAGCAATTATAAACAACAAGTCACTCAAGCGATCAATCATGTAGGCATTTCATTTCAATTGTTTCATAACATTTGCATTGAAGTGATCTTGCTTAATAATATAATTGTCAAATTCATACAAGCATTGACTAGGAGGTTTGTTATAAGGAATATCACCTTCATCAAACTTTATAAGAGAATTTACCTCTACCACCTGTAGCGGTGTGTCAAGACCATATATTTCCTCAATAGGTGGTAGATTCTTAACATCTTCAGCTTTAATACCTTTTTCTTTCATACATTTCTTTGCTTCTTGCATATCTTCAGGACTGAGAAATAAAATACCCCTCCTCTTCGGAATGGGTTTAGGCGGTGGTTCAGGAAGTGTCCAATCATTATCATTCTTCAATATATTATTCAATAGTTCCTCAGCTTGTTCAATAGTCCGTTCCCTGAAAACACAACCAGCACAACTATTTTAGGTTGTCCCTAGAAGCATCGGTTAGTCCTTTATAGAAGATATCAAGTATTTCATTTTTCACTAGTACAAAACAGGGCTTTGGTCCAGGCCAGATAATTGCATTAGTCCCGGTTCTTTTACGAACCGGGACCAATGGGTGCATCAGTCCCGGTTCGTGAGGCCAGGGCGCCGGCCGGGCCACGGCAGGCACCAGTCCCGGTTCATCTGACCCCTTTAGTCCCGGTTCTAGACACGAACCGGGACTAAAGGTCCTCGCTCCTGGCGCAACCCCTTTAGTCTCGGTTGGTGGCTGGAACCGGGACTAAAGGTGTGTCTTCTGTCCCGGTTCTAGCCACGAACCGGGACTAAAGAGATGCCTATATATATGCTCTCCCCTGCCCGCTCACTCCTCTGTTTTTTGGCCAGCCGGTGTGGGAGGTGTGTGTTGCTCTGCTCTCACCTCCTATGCACCTGAGGTGTTCGATGAAATGCCCGAGTCACACTTAAGCTTTCTCCTCTCCAAGCTCGACCTCCAAGCTCCATTTTCCCAAAGATTTGTCTAGGTTTGGCGGTGCACCAACTATCCAAGTGTTCTAAAAAGGTTAGCAACTTCATCGTTTCATCTCTCACTGCTAGTTTAGCTCATTTCAAATGCTCTAGAAGTAGAGTGGTTTGTGGGTTTTAGTGGAGGAGTGTATGTGGGAGTTCTTTTGATTTAGATGCACAATTTGAGCTGAAATTAACTTCTTAGAGTCTGCACATGTGTAGGGTGCCGTCCCCGTCCCTGTCCTCACCGCCGTCGATTGCCCGCGCCGATCTCATCGCCGGCACCACCGTGGTGAGCCTCTTGTTCTTATCTTCTTTTTAAAAGAAAAAAAATTCTTACTTGTATGATTTAGATAGATACTTGTATAATTTTCTTACTTTTATTATTGTTTGTTATTATATAGTGCCATGACTTTGGTATCCGCCCCCGTCGGCCCTCGTCCTGTCAATGATTCGAATGTGGTATATTATCTTTTATTATGATTTGTTTCATTTAGTGTTTATGACAATTACGCCGACCAAGGTGACATAGATGTTTTTATCTAGGAGGTATGTGAACCGGAAATTCCAACCAACCCTCTTGTCGAGAGGTTAAATTTAGTTGAAAAAGAAAACAATTACTTGAAGAAAAAATTGAAAAGAATTGAGGAGGAGAAGATGGAATTGGAGTTGCATGTTGCCGATGTCGTCGATGATCACAAGATCAAGATGGATGCAATGCGCTTGAAGATTAGAAAGATTAGAAAATATGCCATTCATAATGAGGCTTGGTATCATTATGCCGTTGGATCAATTGTTACCTTAGTTGCTATTATGATCGCATTTGTTGTTGTTTTTCATAGTTTCAATGTATGTTTTAATTAGATGCTCTAGAGAGCTATATGTTGTTCTATGAGAACTATATATGTATGAACTTTATGTATTTATTTTTTCAGTAATAACATTTGATCACTACTGTACTTTGGTTTTAATGTGATGATGAACTTGTATTAATTTAGTCACTTCTCTATTCATGATGTTCTGTAATGGTTTTTGATACACTTAATTATATAATGCACGCAGATGAACCGGCAATGGATGTACGGTGACCGACGCACCTCCGAGTATCTTGAGGGCCTGCATAAATTTCTCGAAGTGGCTGAGGCAAACAAGCAGAATGGTTTTATGTATTGTCCATGCCTTGTCTGTGAGAATACGAAGGATTACTCTAACTAGAAAACCCTTCACGTCCACCTGCTTGAGAAGGGTTTCATGCCACACTATAATGTTTGGACCAAGCATAGAGAAAGAGGGGTTATGATGGAAGACAACGAAGAAGAAGAGGATGATGACAACTATCCCCCTGAATACGGTGATACTGCAACGGGGGAAGCTGAAGATCAAGAGGAACCAGACGATGTGCCCGATGATGATCTTCGCCGGGTCATTGTTGATGCAAAGAGACAATGCCAAAGTGAAAGGGAGAAGTTGAAGTTCGATCGCATGTTAGAGGATAAAAAAAAGGGTTGTACCCAAATTGCGAAGATGACAACACAAAGCTCGGTACCACACTGGAATTGTTGAAATGGAAGGCAGACAATGGTGTATCTGACAACGGATTTGGGAAGCTACTGAAAATAATGAAGAAGAAGCTTCCAAAGGATAACGAATTGCCCGACAGTACGTACGAAGCAAAGAAGGTTCTATGCCCTCTAGGATTGGAGGTGCAGAAGATACATGCATGCCCTAATGACTGCATCCTCTACCGCGGTGAGTACGAGGATTTGAACGTATGCCCGGTATGCGGTGCATTGCGGTATAAGATCAGACGAGATGACCCTGGTGATGTTGAGGGCGAGTGCCCCAGGAAGAGGGTTCCTGCCAAGGTGATGTGGTATGCTCCTATAATACCACGGCTGAAACGTCTGTTCAGAAACAAAGAGCATGCCAAGTTGATGCGATGACACAAAGAAGACCGTAAGAAAGACGGGAAGTTGAGAGCACCCGCTGACGGGTCGCAGTGGAGAAAAATCGAGAGAAGGTGGGGGGACTTTGCAGGTGACGCAAGGAACGTATGGTTTGGTTTAAGTGCAGATGGCATTAATCCTTTTGGGGAGCAGAGCAGCAATCATAGCACCTGGCCCGTGACTCTATGTATCTATAACCTTCCTCCTTGGTTGTGCATGAAGCGGAAGTTCATTATGATGCCAGTGCTCATCAGAGGCCCTAAGCAACCCGGCAACGACATTGATGTGTACCTAAGGCCATTAGTTGAAGAACTTTTGCAGTTGTGGAATGGAGAAGGTGTACGTGTGTGGGATGAGCACAAACAGGGGGAATTTGACCTACATGCGTTGCTGTTTGTAACCATCAATGATTGGCCTGCTCTTAGTAACCTTTCAGGACAGACAAACAAGGGATATCATGCATGCACGCACTATTTAGATGACACCGAAAGTATATATTTGGAGAAATGCAGGAAGAATGTGTACCTGGGACATCGTCGATTTCTTTCGACCAACCATCAATGTCGAAAGAAAGGCAAGCATTTCAAAGGTGAGGCAGATCACCGGAAGAATCCCGCCCTCCGTACTGGTGATCACATACTTGATATGGTCAAGGATTTACAAGTAATCTTTGGAAAGGGTCCTGGCGGACAATCTGTTCCGAATGACACTGAGGGACGCGCACCCATGTGGAAGAAGAAATCTATATTTTGGGACCTACCCTATTGGAAAGACCTAGAGGTCCGCTCTGCAATCGACGTGATGCACGTGACGAAGAATCTTTGCGTGAACCTGCTAGGCTTCTTGGGCGTGTATGGGAAGACAAAAGATACACCGGAGGCACGGGAGGACTAGCAACGTGTGCACGAAAAAGACGGCATGCATCCAAAGCAGTATGAAGGTCCTGCCAGCTACGCTCTTACCAAAGAAGAGAAGGAAATCTTCTTTGAATGCCTGCTCAGTATGAAGGTCCCATCTGGCTTCTCGTCGAATATAAAGGGAATAATAAATATGGCAGAGAAAAAGTTCTAGAACCTAATGTCTCATGACTGCCACGTGATTATGACGCAACTGCTTCCGGTTGCATTGAGGGGGCTTCTACCGGAAAACGTTCGATTAGCCATTGTGAAGCTATGTGCATTCCTCAATGCAATCTCTCAAAAGGTAATCGATCCAGAAATCCTACCAAGGTTAAAGAATGATTTGGTGCAATGTCTTGTCAGTTTCGAGCTGGTGTTCCCACCATCCTTCTTCAATATCATGACGCACGTCCTAGTTCATCTAGTCGACGAGATTGCCATTCTGGGTCCTGTATTTCTACACAATATGTTCCCCTTTGAGAGGTTCATGGGAGTCTTAAAGAAATATGTTCGTAACCGTGCTAGGCCAGAAGGAAGCATCTCCATGGGCCGGCAAACAGAGGAGGTCATTGGGTTTTGTGTTGACTTCATTCCTGACCTTAAGCCGATTGGTATCCCTCAATCGCGGTATGAGGGGAGACTGACTGGAAAAGGCACACTAGGAGCGGATTCAATAATATGTAGGGACGGGCATTCTTGGGCTCAAGCACACTACACAGTTCTACAGAATTCTACCTTGGTGACCCCGTATGTCAATGAACACAAGAATATTCTGCGCTCCAAACACCCGGAGCAGTGTGACGACTGGATTACATGTGAACACATCAGGACTTTCGGCAGTTGGTTGCAAACACATCTCATGGGTGACAACATTGTTGGAGATGAGTTGTACTCGTTGGCCAGGACACCATCTTCGACTGTATTGACCTACCAAGGGTACGAGATAAATGGGAATACATTTTACACGATCGCCCAAGATCAAAAGAGCAACAACCAAAACAGTGGTGTCCGCTTTGATGCAGCAACCAACAGGGAAAAGGACACACATTATGGTTACATAGTGGACATATGGGAACTTGACTATGGACATGATTTTAAGGTCCCTTTGTTTGGTTGCAAATGGGTCAATCGGTCAGGAGGCGGGGTACAGGTAGACCCGCAGTACGGAATGACAACAGTGGATCTCAACAATCTTGGGTACACAGACGAACCATTCGTCCTAGCCAATGATGTGGCGCAGGTTTTCTATGTGAAGGACATGTCTACCAAACCGAGAAAAAGAAAAGATAAGGAAGCGAATACATCATACGATGAGCCAAAGCGCCACATAGTTCTTTCAGGGAAAAGAGACATCGTGGGAGTGGAGGGCAAGACAGACATATCTAAAGATTATGAAAAGTTTCATGAAATTCCTCCCTTCAAAGTGAAGGCTGACCCAAGCACCCTGTTAAACGATGAAGATTATCCATGGTTACGGCGCAATAAGCAAGGGACACACGCGAAGAAAAAGTGAAGACTTTCTCTCCACAACTATTCTGATGATGGCTTTGATCTAGAATATCACTGCAGTTACATGTCAAGAAATGAAATGCCTTTTGTAACATATGAGTTTTCGTCCGAAACCGTGATACTTCGAAAGAGATTGTCCATTTTGTACACGAAGTGCATCCAGTTTTTGCCGTAACCCTCTCAACTTTTTAGCACATGCTATGTGGTTGAAATAATGATACCATGCCAACTTTCAACCTTTTCAGAGTTCATTTGTACTGCTTTTCAATTTCAGGGTCATTTAGCTAAAAAAAATCAGTAAATGCATGAAAAATAGCAAATGAAGTCAGAAAGGGTTGAAAATTGATGATGTGGCTTTGAATGGTGCATGTTGAACGCACAAAAAGTCTGGAGTTGAAATAAGTTAAAAAAATGAAATGCCTTTGTAACATATGAGTTTTCGTCCGAAACCCTGATACTTCGAAAGAGATTGTCCATTTTGTACACGAAGTGCATCCAGTTTTTGCCGTAACCCTCCCAACTTTTTAGCACATGCTATGTGGCTGAAATGATGATACCATGCCAACTTTCAACCTTTTCAGAGTTCATTTGTACCGCTTTTCAATTTCAGGGTCATTTAGCTCAAAGAATGAACTAATAGCAAAAAGAATGAACTAAAATGCTTTTACAAAACTCTAATTGCAAAAAGAATGAACTAAAAAGAATCAATTAAACTTTCAACCTTTTTGTTATGATCAACTAAAACAAAACTATAATATTCTTCAACAGCAAAAATAATCAATTAAAAAGCTTTTATAAATCTCTAGTTATTATAAAAGTATTTTTAAAACTAAAATTAAATAAAATTTATGCAACTAAAATTATCAAAGTATTTTTTGTTCAAAACTTTAATAGCAAAAAGAATTTTCATAAAGTATTTTTTTGTTAGAAACTTTAATAGCAAACTAAAATAACAAAATATGTTTTTGATTAAAACACCCATTTAAAATAACCTAAAAATTACCAAATTGAATATAATGATAAAACACACTAATACTAAACAGCAGGAAAAAGAATCACTCAAAAATCTATTTTTAAAGTAAAGTTATTCACAAACTAGTGATTCACACAAATTTCAAAGAATTCAAATTTAAACTATTCAAATTTGAAAACTACTGGCACTAACAGAAAGTTTATAATTTTTGTGACCTAAAGCAAAAAGAATCACTCAAAAACTCTAAGTATTTAGCTGTAAGTAGAAAAAAAAGAAAATAAATAAAGCAAAAAACAAACCGGGACTAAAAAGTAAAAAAAAATAAAAAAATTGCCGCCTACTAGGCCACCACGGCCTGCATACGACTTGAAACCCAACCCGCTAGTTGGGCCAGGATGCAGACCCGCAGCAGGCCCACTAGGCCCACATGCAGAGAGAGTGTGTTTAGGCCCGTAGGCCTGCATAAGAGAGGAGCTCGAGAGGGTTGGCGCAGCCGCGCTTATAAACCACTCTCGACGCCTCTCAGCTAGCGAGGTGGGACTAAACATCCACCCGCCCGACGCCGTGCCAGCCGCAGGCCTTTGGTCCCGGTTGGTGGCTCCAACCGGGACTAAAGGCCCCCCTTTAGTCCCGGTTGCAGCCACCAACCGGGACTAAAGGTCTCTGCTTCCCGCCCTTTGGGCTGCTGAAAATGACCTTTAGTCCCAGTTGGTGGCTACAACCGGGACTAAAGGGGGACCTTTAGTCCCGGTTGGAGCCACGAACCGGGACCAATGCTCTGGGTATATAAGCAGCACTTAGGAAATTTTCAGAGTTCATCTGCAGTTTGCCCCGACGACGCCGAGCACCTCGACGCCGCCAGGATGCCCCGACGCCGTCGCCCGCTCCCCTCGCCGCGCCCTGCCCCGACGCCGTCGCCGCGCCCCTGCCCCGCCATCGCCGTCGCCGCCCCCGAGCCCGCGCCCCTGCCCCGCCCCCGAGCCCCTGCCCCCGCCGTCGCCGTCGCCGCCCCCGAGCCGGCGCCCCTGCCCCGCCCCCGCCGTCGCCGTCGCCGTCGCCGCCCCCGAGCCCGCGCGCTCTCCCTCCTCCCCGAGCCCTCGCCGCCCCCGCTATGAGCCGCCGCCGCCCCGGCCCGCTGTCCATTTTTTTTGTTTATTAATTATGTTTATGTATTTTTTTTCATATATAATGTAGATGTATATGTATCTATGTATGGATGGATGAAAATATTGATATGATGAATTTTTTTTGTTCATAGACTTTTTTATGTTCATAGAATTAATATTTTTTTTGTTTATTAATTTTTTTTGTTCATATATAATGTAGATGTATATGTATGTGTATGTATGGATGGATGGATGTATGTATATAGAAAATATTGATATGATGAATTTTTTTGTTCATAGAATTTTTTATGTTCATAGAATTAATATCAAGTGGCACTTTCAGGATATTGAGCAAGTTCCCCCGATATGTACATGTATGTATGTAGATTTTGAACAAGTGCCCCCATATGATGATTTTTTTTTGTTCATAGAAGTTTTTATGTTCATAGAATTAATATCAAGTGGCACTTTTCAAACAAAGTTTTGAGCAAGCTAATGGACTCTAGCAGAGAATCAATTGATACTATCTTGTAGATCACAGTCTAGTGATCAATATTGATATAAGGCACTAACCCATAGGATGTACAGAACAATACTTGTAGCCTTTGGAAAACAGCTAAGTGATGTTTAAAGCTGATGAATTCTTAGACTTAGCAGAATTCCAGGAATTTTCAGGATATTGGTAAAACTTTAGAAATTCGTAGAAAATTAACCGTAACTCCGATGCAAATAATTGATATATGAAAACCGATCAGAATAATATGACGAATCCGAATATGCCCTCCGTTCGTCTGTCACAAGCAGCTAGCATGGCGAACCTGGAACCGTCCCCCTCCGTTTCATCTGTCCGAAAATGCAGACTTCGGGAAAACATTCCCGGATGTTATCCCCCT
Source organism: Elymus sibiricus (assembly GCA_039707655.1). Classification (NCBI taxonomy): domain Eukaryota; kingdom Viridiplantae; phylum Streptophyta; class Magnoliopsida; order Poales; family Poaceae; genus Elymus; species Elymus sibiricus. Next base: position 70,741,412 of record CM077676.1, read on the forward strand.
TCACCTATATCGTGTAGTGCCGCGTTAGAACACCCCTAACTCTCTCGGGAATTCAACATATCCCTGATAACTTCGACATGAGGGGGGGGGGGGTCCGCAAGTATCCTCGACGACCATGAGAGAGGCGGTCCGCAAAGTATCCTCTCTCGAAAGATAGGACGACTCATCAGACATGAGGGGGGAGGAGTCCTCGACGATCGTCTGAAACTGACTGTTATAAAACTTGTCAACTTTGCATGATGTTTGCCACTAATCCATTGCTCATATGCATATGATTCCTTGTTGTGATATTAAGTCCATGTTTGCCACTAATCCATCTCTCATGGTTGTATATTGCCATGTTGTAATGTTTGCAGAAACTATGGACAGAGACTTAGAAAAAGAAGAGTTGTTGGGGGATATAATCCTTCAAGGAGGTGATATCACCTTGACGTTTCTCAACGACACCGATGGTGAGGAAGGAGATCATGACGGCTCCGGTGATCCAACAATGGAGGAGGAAGGAGATCATGACGGCTCCGGTGATCCAACAATGGAGGAGGAAGGAGATCATGACGGCTCCGGTGACCGAACGGAGGAGGGAGCCTTAACTGTTGCAAAGTTCGGCGAGGTATATATACATATATTAATTAAGCCTCTGCTGACTTGATGCATTAATTGTTTTGTATGTACATATATTAACACTTCTTTCTTCTTTTAATTAGCCCTCCGGATCGAGCCAAACTTCCGTAAGGAGACGAGGCCCGAAGAAAAGGTTGCGCCAGGATGAAAGGTTCACGATCGAAGAAGTCGGTCGAGATGGCCAACCGATTGCTCCCAAGCGGAGCAGTGACACATTTATACATCAGTGCAGAGTGGTTGTTAGGGACATCGTCCCGATCAGCATCCAAGAATGGAATAAGAAGACGGACCCTGAAGTTTCTTATGTCCAGGATAGACAGAAAGATGATCTTTGGACCTCGCTGATGACAAATTTCAGCCTACCACCAGAGGCGGATCCGAATAAGGTCAAGGCGTTTGCTCTTAAGAAGATGGCAGAACTATTCAAGAACTGGAAGAAATATTTGAACAAAAAGTTTGTCGAGAAAGACAAGACTCCAGAATTCACCGGTCCATATGAGAAGATAAAAGATCACTGGCCCGCATTTGTGGCCTACAAGAAATCGGACAAGGGCAAGCAAAAGTCAGCGACAAATAAGCTAAATGCGGCAAAGAAGAAATATCACCATGTTACGGGGTCAGGTGGCTACAGCAAAGCCCGGCCTACATGGGACAAAGCTGAGCAAGACCTGCTTGCTAAAGGGGTCCAACCAGCGACATTGCACTGGCCAGATCGGTCAAGGACTTGGTTCTTCGGGGTTGGGGGAACTTTGGACCCAGACACAGGGGAGTGTGTTTGGACGAAAGCTCAACTTGCAATACCCGTCAAGAAGCTTGAGGAAGCAATCCAGGCAGCGCAGGAAGGGAGGTTACATCCCGACAGAGAGAATGACGAGCTGACACAGGCCCTTGGGAATCCTGAACACCCTGGACGAACACGAGGCACATCAGGCTCCGTTCCGTGGGTGCATGGGTTTCCCGACAGCGGTGGTTATAGAAGCCGAGAGAGAAAGAAGAAAGCGGAAGCAAGCGAAATGCAGAAGATCAATGCAAGATTAGCGAAACTAGAGGAACTTGAGAGCCAGCGAGCTACCGGCCAACCATCTCAGTGGCACGAAGATCCTTCCTTCGACACTGCCCCAGAAGCTACCCCACCATCTCAGCGGAGAAGCAGCGTGGCTTCCACGGAGCTCCTTCAACCTGATATCACGGCTCCTCGCTACCCCGTGGATAGTATCACGGAGGCTGAACATTGTGTGCTAATGGAGATGTAGAGATCTTTAGATACGAGCACGGGAAGCCTCTCGTCAAACCTGATCATCCTCGTCTAACAACGATGATGCGAAGATTGCATGAGTGGTACTTGGAAAGCTGCAGGAAGAATGGGTCCGATTGTTTGATGGTGAGAATTAAAGATGAGCACGACCTCATTGGAGTCGAGCTGATGCATGTTGAATTTGTGGAGTTATTTCAGTTATTCAATCAAGAGGCCCTCGACAAACAACTCATGACTTGCTACTGTTTGTAAGTATTACTTCTGTAATTAAGTCTCTAGCTCAGCTCATTCATTGCTTGTATATATAATTATCCTCACTATATTATGCATATTGAAGATCGTCGAATGCCCAAAAAGATAAATCTATGACATTGGGTTCATTAGCCCAAATACCGTAAATGAATGGGCGGTACAAAACAGAGTTAAAGAGACCGAGGAAAACTTGCTAAAAGCGTTCCTTCGACATCAAAACAAAAGGGAAATACTCTTTCCTTACAACTTCAAGTGAGTGTTACTGTCTTGTGCATATTCGGTTTCGCTTACTCGAGGTTAAGTACTGTAATTGATGAGTTATGCGTGCGCAGGTTCCACTATATTCTACTGTCCATTAAGCTTGACGGGGGAGTAGTAACTGTCTTAGACTCGAGACGTAAAGATCCCAAGGATTATGCGGACATGACTGCAATGCTCCAGAAGTAAGTTCAATCAATACCGGGACCATATCGGCAACTTTCGTTCATTTCCTAATATCAAGTAATCATTTTCTTTGCCTGGCAGGGTTTGGAAACAGTTCACCGGAAAGGTTCCGGGTCTAAAGAACGAGCTGCGATTTACACACCCCAAAGTAAGTAGTACTAGCTAGTTCCACGCATCTCTCATTGATTCTAGTTTCATCAATACCATTATCATGCTTGATTATCAGTTTGATTGAACTCTATTCTCGTAAAGTGCTGGTGGTAGGCAGCCGGGAATAATTTATGTGGATACTACGTTTGCGAGTTAATTGGCGACTCGACCACTGAGCGGGGCTTCTTGTCTGACAAACAATTTGAAGTACGTAAACAATAATCACAATTTTATTTTATTACCATCAATTGTGTTGAGTTTCATTCATATATATGTATTGACCCCCTTCTTTAAATTAGACCTGGCAGATGCGGGATGAACTTCTACCACATGATCGCATACGAGCAATTCAAGAGGAATTGGCGGGATTCTTTCTTGAACACGTCATACATGAAAACGGAGAATACCATACGGAAATTCAATGGGAGTATGGCGCTTGATGATGTCAGGGATGTTATATTGTATATATGTAGTAGCATCGGATAGATATACGAAAACTTGTTGTTCGACCAAGCACAGAGAAAGAGAGGTCACTTCTCTCTATATATGTTCATGACGATCTTGTGTAATTAATGGTTTCCTTCATTTGCTTACTAGCTAGCGTCGAGTTCTCTCTATATGTAGTAGCTAGCGTCGACCAAGCACAGAGAAAGAGAGGTCACTTCTCTCTATTAGCTAGCTAACACAATATGAAACCCCTAAACACTCCAAAACCCCTAAACCCCCCCCCCCTTTAAAAAAAAACCAGCGCCTGCGAGCTGCTGACGCGTGGCTGCCTTTTGGTCCCGGTTGGTGTTACCAACCGGGACTAAAGGTCCTCCTGCCTGAGTGCTGCGAAGCGGCCACGTGGAGCTCCTTTAGTCCCGGTTGGTGTTACCAACCGGGACTAAAGGTCCTCCTGCCTGGGCTCCCCACAGCGGCCACGTGGAGCACCTTTGGTCTCGGTTCGTAGGCCAACCGGGACTAAAGGTTTTAGGCATTAGTCCCGATCGTTTTGTCCCGGTTCCAGAACCGGGACTAAAGGCCCTCTGGAACCGGGACAAAAGCCCTGTTTTGTACTAGTGTTTCTTAAGAGGATGATCAGGCAAAGCATTAAGTAATTGGAGAAGCCTCCCCCAAGCTTGAGGGAGATTCTCTTCTTCAATTTGCACAAAGTTAAATATTTCCTGTAAGGCAACTTGTTTCTTATGAGCAGGAAAATATTTTTCAGAGAAGTAATAAATCATATCCGGGGGACTACGTACACAACCAGGAGCAAGAGTATTATACCATATCTTAGCATCACCCTTTAATGAGAAAGGAAATAACTTAAGAATATAGTAATAGTGAATTTTTTCCTCATGAGCGAATAGGGTGGCTATTTCATTTAATTTAGTAAGATGTGCCACAACAGTTTTAGTTTCATAGCCACGGAAAGGATCAGATTCAACCAAAGTAATTAACTCAGGATCAACAGAGAATTCATAATCCTTGTCAGTAACAAATATGGGAGAGGTAGCAAACTTAGGATCATATTTCATTCTCTCCCTCATAGATTTTTCTTTTATTTCAGCAAACAATTTTATAACCTAATCTCTATCATTACAAGCAAGAATAGCTCTAGCCGTCTCCCTATCAAAGACATGTTCATCAGGTGATTCAACTCTAGTAGGAGAGCTAGGCATAATAGGTGAATCACAATTCTCTAGAGTTTCAACATTTTTAGCATTCTCAATTTCTTTAGCTTTAGCAAGTTGTTCATCAAGAAATTCATCAAGTGGCACAGTATCATCAAGCAAAGTACTAGCATCATCATAAGTATCATTCATAGCAGAAGTAGCATCATCAATAACTTGAGACATATCAGAATTAATAGCAGGTGGTGGTGTTGCAAGCTTACTCAAAATAGAAGGTGAATCAAGTGCAGAGCTAGATGGCAGTTCCTTACCTCCCCTTGTCTTAGAGGGAACGATCTTGGTTCTGTCATCCTTAAGATTCTTCATAGTGATCAACAGATATAAATCCCAAGTGACTCAGCAAATAAAGCTATGCTCCCCGGCAACGGCGCCAGAAAAAGGTCTTGATAACCCACAAGTATAGGGGATCGCAACAGTTTTCGAGGGTAGAGTATTCAACCCAAATTTATTGATTCGACACAAGGGGAGCCAAAGAATATTTGCAAGTATTAGCAGTTGAGTTGTCAATTCAACCACACCTGGAGACTAAATATCTGTAGCAGAGTGATCAGTAGCACAGTAGTATGAAAGTTTGATAGCAATAGCAATAATAGTAACAGTGACAGTAGCAGCAATAGTTTTGTAGCGATTGTGACAGTAGTAGCAACCGTAGTAACTTAGCAAAGAACAATATGTGAAAATCTCGTAGGCATTGGATCGGTGATTATGTTGGATAACATTCATCATGTAATAGTCATAACCTAGGGCGACACAGAACTAGCTCCAATTCATCAATGTAATGTAGGCATGTATTCCATATATAGTCATACGTGCTTGCAATAAGAACTTGCATGACATCTTTTGTCCTACCCTCCCATGGAAGCGGGGTCCATAAGGAAACTAAGGGATATTAAGGCCTCCTTTAAATAGAGAACTGGAACAAAGCATTAACACATAGTGAATACATGAACTCCTTAAACTACGGTAATCACCGGAAAGAATCCCAATTATTGTCACCTTGGGGTATGCGGATCATAACACATAGCAGGTGCGTATAACTTGCAAGATCGAATCAAGAACACAAATATATTCATGAAAACATAAAGGGTTCAGATCTTAAATCATGGCACTCGGGCCCTAGTGACACGCATTAAGCATATCAAAGTCATAGCAACATCAATCTCAGAACATAGAGGATACTAGGGATCAAGCCCTAACAAAACTAACTCGATTACGTGATAAATCTCATCCAACCCATCACCGTCCAGCAAGCCTACGAAGGAATTACTCACTCCCAGCGGTGAGCATCATGGAATTGGTGATGGAGGATGATTGATGATGACGATGACGGAAGATCCCCCTCTCCAGAGCCCCGAACGGACTCCAGATCTGGCCTCCCGATGAAGAACAGGAGGTGGCGGCGGCTCCGTATCGTAAAACGCGATGAAACTTCCTCTTATTTTTTTTCTCTGGAATTGTGAATTTATAGGCTTGAGATTAGGGTCAGCGGAGCCATGTGGGCCCCACAAGCCACCAGGGCGTGCCCTGGGGGGGGGGGTGGCGCGCCTTGGTGTCTCGTGGGCAGCAGGTGGCCCCCTCCAGTGGATCTTGGCTCCAGTATTTTTTATTTATTCCACAAAAAATCTCCAAAAAGTTTCGTCCAATGCCGAGAACTTTTATTTCTGCACAAAAAACAATACCATGGTAGTTATGCTGAAAACATCGTCAGTCCGGGTTAGTTTCATTCAAATCATGCAAATTAGAGTCCAAAACAAGAGCAAAAGTGTTTGGAAAAGTAGATACGACGGAGACATATCAACGACCAAGGAATTGGCACCCTCCGGAAGTTGACTTCCTATCCACACAGTCTCCCGCCCAATCCACATACGTGTAGCCCATGAGATTGAAGGTTGCACCCTTGGGGTACCATAAGCCAAAGTTTGGGGTATGAGCCAAATATCGAAAGATTTGCTTGACCGCCACATAGTGGCTTTCCTTAGGCGTGGCTTGAAACCGTGCACTCTTTCCCACACTCAACATGATATCCGGTCTAGATGCACAAAGGTAAAGCAAGGATCCAATCATGGAGCGATATACCTTTTGATCCACTGATTTACCATTGGGATCAATGTCAAGTTGGCACTTGGTGGGCATTGGAGTCTTGGCCGGCTTGACATCATCCAACTTGAATCTCTTGAGTATGTCTTGGGTATATTTGGCTTGGTTGATGAATGTTCCTTCTCTTATTTGCTTGACTTCAAACCCGAGAAAGAACTTCAACTCTCCCATCATGGACATCTCAAACTTCTCCATCATTAGTGCGGCAAACTCATCATTGAAAGCTTTGTTAGGAGAACCAAAAATAATATCATCAACATATAGTTGGCATATGAACAAATCCCCTTTAACCCTCTTCGTGAAAAGAGTGGGATCGATTTTCCCAATTTCAAACCCACAATCTTGCAACAACTTGGTAAGGTGCTCATACCACGCACGTGGGGCTTGTTTAAGGCCATAGAGCGCCTTATCGAGCTTGTATACATGATTGGGGAACTTGGGATCCTCGAACCCCGGGGGTTGTTTGACATATACCAAATCATTAAGAGGACCATTAAGAAATGCACTCTTCACATCCATTTGTTGCAACTTAAAATCATGATTAGATGCATATGCAAGCAACATGCGAATTGATTCAAGACGAGCAACGGGAGCAAAGGTTTCACCATAGTCGATACCCTCGACTTGCGTGTAGCCTTGTGCCACCAATCTTGCCTTGTTTCGAACGACTACACCGTTCGCATCTTGCTTGTTCTTGAAGATCCATTTAGTTCCAATGACATTATGGTTCTCCTTTGGTCTTGGCACCAATTGCCACACCTTGTTGCGCTCGAAGTTGTTAAGTACGTCATGCATGGTTTCAAGACAATCCCTGTCCTCGAGTGCCTCATGTACGTTTTGGGGTTCAACACAAGAAACAAACGCGTAATGCTCACAAAAGTTTGATAATTGTTTACGAGTGGTTACCCCTTGCTTTAAGCTTCCATAGACATTCTCCAAGACATGCCCTTTTTGCTTGAGTTTGGAAGCAATCTTGGCGGCACGACGCTCCAATAGCTCATCCATAGGCATTTGAGGAGAATCGTCTTGAACATCTTGAGCGTCGTCTTGAGCTTGCGCTTGATCTTGAGCTTGCTCGCTGTCGTGAACATGATCTTGGGCATTGATACGTCTCCAACGTATCTATAATTTTTTATTGTTCCATGCTATTATATTATCAATCTTGGATGTTTTATAAATATTTACAAGCAATTATATATCATTTTTTGGGATTAAACTATTTACTTAGTGCCCAGTGCCAGTTGCTGTTTTTTGCCTGTTTTTGGTTTTCCAGAATATCAGTACCAAACAAAGTCCAAATGCCACAAAACTTTTTGGAGATTTTTTTCTTGACATAAGAGACACTAGAAGGTTCGGGAGGAAGCCAGAAGCCAGAGGAGGTGGTCATGAGCCACGAGGGCGCGATTTAGTTCGGGGAAAGGGGAAGGGGAAGAAAATTCTATGAACCTTTCCTTTTTTCGTTAAGCGCCTGGGGGGGGGCAGGTGTGCCCTGGTGCCTCGTGGGCACACCTCTGCCCCTTCTGACCTATTTCCACCTCTATAAATTCTCTAAAATCGGGAAACCAACAGGAGAGTCCACGAAATACTTTTTCCGCCGCCGCAAGCTTCTGTTCTTGAGAGATCCCATCTGGGGGCCTTTTCCGGCACTCCACCGGAGGGGGAATCGATCACGGAGGGGCTCTACATCAACCTTGCTGCCCTTCCGATGATGCGTGAGTAGTTTATCACAGATCTTCGGGTCCATAGTTAGTAGCTAGATGGCTTCTTCTCTCTTTCTGATCTTCAATACAATGTTCTCCTCGATGTTCTTGGAGTTCTATCCGATGTAATCACGTTTTGCGGTGTGTTTGTTGGGATCCAATGAATTGTGAGTTTATGATCAGATTATACATGAATATTATTTGAGTCTTCTCTGAACACTTTTATGCATGATTATTATATCTTTGTATTTCTCTCCGATCTATTGATTTGGTTTGGCCAACTAGATTAATTTATCTTGCAATGGGAGAGGTGCTTTGTAATGGGTTCGATCTTGCGGTGCTCAATCCTAGTGACAGTAGGGGACATGACACATATGTATCATTGCTATTAAGGGTAAAAAGATGGGGTTTATTCATGCGTGAGTTTACATTGTCTACATCATGTCATCTTGCTTAAGGCGTTACTCCGTTCTTTATGAACTTAATACTCTAGATGCATGCTGGATAGCAATCGATGGGTGGAGTAATAGTAGTACATGCAGGCAGGAGTCGGTCTACTTGTCTCGGACGTGATGCCTATATACATGATCATTGCCTTGGATATCGTCATGATTATTTGCTTTTCCATCAATTGCCCAACAGTAATTTGTTTACCCACCGTATGCTATTTTCAAGAGAGAAGCCTCTAGTGAAAACTATGGCCCCCGGGTTTACTCCTATCATATATTAAAAATCCTAAAAATACCTTTCTGCACTTTTACTTTATTTATTTTATTTTGTATTTTTGTTTAATCTATCTATCTATCACCATACAATTTAATCTTGCAATTAACCGCCAAGGGATTAACAACCGCTTGTTTGTGTTGGGTGCAAGGATTTGTTGTTTGTGTGCAGGTACTGCTAACGAGGTGTTGCATGATTCTCCTACTGGATTGATAACCTTGGTTTCAAAACTGAGGGAAATACTTATCTCTACTGTACTGCATCATCCCTTCCTCTTTGGGGAAAAAACAAACGCAGATCACAAGTAGCAGGAAGAATTTCTGGCGCCGTTGCTGGGGAGACATCATCAACATCTATCAAGTACCTTCGCATAAACTTTCATATCCTTGCATTTATTTTATTTGCCTCTCTTTTTCATCTCCCCCACTTCTATTTTTTTTACAAAAATACAAAAATATTTTCCGTTTGCCTTTTTCTTGTTTGCTTGCTTACCATTATGGCTAGTTCTTCGCTCGTTACTATTATCCCTGAAAATGAAGTACTTAATTTTAAACAAAGGGGATGAGAGAATTTAAAAGATGCTTGGTATAGGATTTGTGATGCTCATAATAGATCAACTCGTAAGCAATCCGTTACCATCCTTCTTCGCAATTTTTATGTGGGCATTACTACTTGGTATAGATTTGTACTTGACACTATTACCGAAGGGAATTTCTTGATGTGTCCCTCTATGGATGATTTTAATACTATGGGATATTTAGTGGGATCACCACCTATCACTATTAATGAAACAACTTTGACCTTGGAACATGTTATGCAAAGGTTAGATGCTATTGAAAATAAAATGCCTACCGTAGAGCATATTGAAAATTTAGATAAAAAGATTCATAACCATGTTACTCAGTTTGGATCAAAGGTAGGGATTACTCTTAAGATGCTAAAAGAGAAAGAACCGATAATTAATGAAAGGATGGAACAAAGTCCCGCTAGGATTGATAAGTTGGAAGAAATTATTAATAATTTGGGTTCCGCTTTTTCTTCCGCTAAAACTATTGAAAAGACTAATCCTAGCAAGAATTGCAAGTTTATATATTATCGTAAAGACAAGGGTGCTACGCCCAGCCACAGCGAAGATCTTAAAATGATTAGTGTTCACCCCAATTTCGTTGAATTGATAAAGAAACCCATTTATGAGAACAAATTTCTTAACTTTGTTCCTAGGAGCGTGATCATTAAAAATATGCATGCTAGAACTCCTAGGGAATATGGATGTGTGATTGATGGATTGGAAACCAAAGATGACAATACTTGAAACTATGCATTATGCCTAGCTAGGGGCATAAAACAATAGCGCTTGTTAGGAGGCAACCCGATGAATAAAATAATTTTTTTACTATTTATTTCTGTTCTTGTGTGTTTACACAATTATGCTTCTGTTATGATTGTGTTTTTATGTTTTAATTAGTGTTTGTGCCAAGTAATGCCTTTGGGATGATTTGGAAGATAGTATAATTGATGCTGTTTGGAAAACAGAAAGTTTTGCGTCCAGTGCTGGCATTTTGGTTCTGTACTGGAGCGTCAGAAAAATCTGAAATTTTTACACATTATTAGTATATGAATTTCCCACGTTGTCCTAATTTTTCAGAATTTTTGGAGTTACAGAATTATGACTTTTAAATAGATCCCTACAGACTATTCTGTTTTTGACAGATTCTGTTTTTGATGTGTTGCTTGCTTGTTTTGATGAAACTATGGATTGTATTGGGGGGTATAAGCCATGGAGAAGCTAGAATACAGTAGGCATAATGCAAAAATAAAATATGAATGGGTTTGGAACAGTACTTAAACATTTTGTTAAGTTTTGTGTGATTGAAGTTTTCAAGTTTTGGTTAAATCACGATGGATGAAGGAATAAGGAGTGGCAAGAGCCTAAGCTTGGGGATGCCCATGGCACCCCAAGGTAATATTCAAGGAATACTCAAGCGTCTAAGCTTGGGGATGCCTCAGAAGGCATCCCCTCTTTCTTCTACCAACCATCGGTAATTTTACTTGGAGATATATTTTTATTCGTCACATGATATGTGTTTTACTTGGAGCGTCTTGTATGATATCAGTCTTTGCTTCGTTTACTTTTTAGTTTGTCACAATCATCCTTGCTGGACACACCTATTTGAGAGAGCCACACGTTTATCATGATTTGTTAGAATACTCTATGTGCTTCACTTAAATCCTTTGAGCTAGGCAGTTGCTCTAGTCCTTCACTTAAATCTTTTTTAGCACGGTGGTGGCTATATTTTGAAGAAATATTTAAATTCTCATGCTTCACTTATATTATTTTGAGAGTTGATAAGATTAAAATTTTGAAGAAACAAACTCTCATGCTTCACTTATATTATTTTGAGAGTTGATAAGACTGAAATTTTGAAGAAATATTTGCGCTCTCATGCATCACTTATATCTTTTTGAGAGTTGATAATAGTAATGGCAATTTGCACAAGATATGAATTTGGTCCCAAAGTTATGAATATTCAAGAGGGATATAACAAAAACTTTCATATAGATCATTGGATATGATAAGCTTGATTCCTTGCAATAGTTTTGCGATATGGAGATGATAATATGTGAGCCATGTTAGTGAGTAATTGTGATTTAGTAAGAATATTGGTGTTAAGTTTTGTGATTCCCTATGCATGCACGTAAAGTCAATAGTTATGCAACAAAATTATATCCTAGTTATGGTGCATTATTTGGTGTTAGTTATGTTCAATGCATGTTTATGACAGTTTTCGCTTTTTGATTGGTCGCTTCTCAATCTATTTGCTAGCCTTCATTTGTACTAAGCAGGAATACTGTTTGTGCATCCAAACTCTTTAAACCCAAGTTGTGCCAGATGAGTCTACCATACCTACCTATACGCGGTATTTCCATGCCGTTCCAAGTAAATTTGCGTGTGCCAACTCTAATTTTCAAAATAATTTTCTGTTTTGTGTGCCTGTACCGCTCATGAGGCGGAAGGGGGTGTCCAATATTTTCCATGCCAGGTGGGTTATTCTCACGATGAGTGTTTATTCACTTGTCATTGCACGAGAGTGTGGCAGGTAATAGGGATGCCCAGTCCCGAAATGAAATGAAAAATCTTATATGATGATAATAATAAATTCCATGGAAAGTGTTGGTATGGAGGGCAACCGTGGATACGGCTAGCCATGGATTGTGAAAGAATGGTGGAAAGGAAAGAAACTTTATTTTCTGTTTGGGAACCGCCTATAATGTGTCTAGCATGGAAGATATTGGGAATTCTCATTCGTTTTCGTTGACAGGAAAAGCATGCCTCTCAAAATATTTTATCTCTCTAATTTTAGCCTTGAGCTCTCGCACATTTGCAAATCTCTACTTCCCTCTGCGATGGGCCTATCTATTTACTTTTATGCAATTTTTATTTTTATTTTGAGTCACCATCTTCTCTTACAAAGCACCAACTAGAGAGCACTATTGTCATACTTGTGCATTGGATGTAGCTAATATGGAGTGTGTTTCATGAATGGATCAATGATTGAGCATCATGGGCTAGGGATAACTTTCTTTAGCGTTGGTATTTTGAAAGGCATGGTTGCTTGTTAGTATGCTTGAGTATTTATATCTTCATGTCAAACTATAGACTATTGCTTTGAATCATTCAAGTCCATATGTCCATGCTACAAAAGAAAAGAATATAATGAATATGATAGGCAGCATTCCGCATCAAAAATTCTGTTTTTATCATTTACCTACTCGAGGACAAGCAGGAATTAAGCTTGGGGATGCTGATACGTCTCCAATGTATCAATAATTTTTGATTGTTCCATGCTGTTATATTATCAATCTTGGATGTTTTATATACATTTACAAGCAATTATATATCATTTTTGGGACTATCCTATTTACTTAGTGCCGAGTGCCAGTTGCTGTTTTTTGCCTGTTTTTGGTTTTCTAGAATATCAGTACCAAACGAAGTCCAAATGCCACGAAACTTTTTGGAGATTTTTTTCTGGACATAAGAGACACTAGAAGGTTCGGGAGGAAGCCAGAAGCTAGAGGAGGTGGCCACGAGCCACCAGGGCACGCCTGGGGGGTGGGCAGACGCGCCCTGGTGCCTCATGGGCCGACCTCTGCCCCTTTTGACCTAATTCCACCTCTATAAATTCTCTAAAATTGGGAAACCAACAGAGGAGTCCACGGAATACTTTTTCCGCTGCCGCAAGCTTCTTCTCGAGAGATCCCATCTAGGGGCCTTTTTCGGCACTCCGCCAGAGGGGAATCAATCACGGAGGGGCTCTACATCAACCTTGCTGCCCTTCCGATGATGCGTGAGTAGTTTACCACAGACCTTCGGATCCATAGTTAGTAGCTAGATGGCTTCTTCTCTCTTTCTGATCTTCAATACAATGTTCTCCTCGATGTTCTTGGAGTTCTATCCGATGTAATCACTTTTTGCGGTATGTTTGTTGGGATCCGATGAATTGTGAGTTTATAATCAGATTATCCATGAATACTATTTGAGTCTTCTCTGAACTCTTTTATGCATGATTATTATAGCTTCGTATTTCTCTCCAATTTATTGATTTGGTTTGGCCAACTAGATTCATTTATCTTGCAATGGGAGAGGTGCTTTGTAATGGGTTCGATCTTGCGGTGCTGAATCCCAGTGACAGTAGGGGACATGACACATATGTACCATTGCTATTAAGGGTAAAAATATGGGGTTTATTCATGCGTGAGTTTACTTTGTCTACATCATGTCATCTTGCTTAAGGCGTTACTCCGTTCTTTATGAACTTAATACTCTAGATGCATGCTGGATAGCAGTCGATGGGTGGAGTAATAGTAGTAGATGCAGGCAGGAGTCGGTCTACTTGTCTCGGACGGGATGCCTATATACATGATCATTGCCTTGGATATCGTCCTGATTATTTTCTTTTCTATCAATTGCCCAACAATAATTTGTTTACCCACCGTATGCTATTTTCAAGAGAGAAGCCTCTAGTGAAAACTATGCCCCCCGGGTCTACTCCTATCATATATTAAAAATCCTAAAAATACCTTGCTGCACTTTTACTTTATTTATTTTATATTGTATTTTTTTAATCTATATATCTATCACCATACAATTTAATCTTGCAATTATCCGCCAAGGGATTGACAACCCCTTGTTTGCGTTTGGTGCATGGATTTGTTGTTTGTGTGCAGGTACTGCTAACGAGGTGTTGCGTGGTTCTGCTACTGGATTGATAAGCTTGGTTTCATAATTGAGGCAAATACTTATCTCTACTGTACTGCATCATCCCTTCCTCTTCGTGGAAAAAACCAACGCAGATAACAAGTAGTAGGCATCACTTGGTGCATCACCATCATCATGAGGTTGATCTTGCCTTTGATCTTGTTCACTTGGTTGAGGGCCTTCGGGTTGTTCTTCGGAAGCGTGTGCGTCAATAGTTGGTGATGGCTCCTCTTGTGTTGAGCATTGTCCTTCTCCTTCGGCCACAAGGGGTTCCTCAGTGGGGAGTATTTGACCAATGCTCATTCTTCTTATGGCTTGGGGAGGAATTTCATCACCTACATCACAAAGACCACTTTGCTCCACTTGGGAGCCATTATTTTCATCAAACTCCCCGTTACACGTCTCCTTAATGAGTCCATTGGACTGGTTGAGGACACGGTAAACATGAGAGTTTTTAGCATAACCAACAAATATGCCCTCTTGAGCTCTAGGTTCAAATTTAGACAAACGAACACCTTTCTTGAGAATGAAACACTTACACCCAAACACCCGGAAGTACTTGAGGTTGGGCTTGTTTTCGGTAAGTATCTCATATGGAGTCTTGTTCAAGCCTTCGCGGAGGTAGAGCCGATTGGATGCATGACATGCGGTGTTGATGGCTTCGGCCCAAAAGTTGTACGGAGACTTGAATTCCACCATCATGGTCCTTGCCGCGTCCATCAACGTCCGGTTCTTCCTCTCCGCTACACCATTTTGTTGAGGGGTATAAGGTGCGGAATATTGATGCTTGATCCCCTCATCACTAAGGAACTCATCCAAGGTGTAGTTCTTGAACTCGGCGCCGTTGTCACTTCTAATCATCAATATCTTTGCATCGTGTTGACATTGAGCTTCATTTGCAAAGTCGATGATGGTTTGTTGTGTCTCACTTTTCCTCTTCAAGAAATATACCCAAGTGTATCTTGAGTAGTCATCCACAATCACCAAGAAATACTTTCTTCCTCCAAGACTATCAAAGGATGGAGGTCCAAAGAGATCCATGTGTAGGAGCTCTAAGGGCCTCTTCGAGTAGATGACAGTCATGGGTCGGTGAGCCGTCTCATGTAGCTTTCATTCAATACAAGCACTGCAAGCACGATCTTTGGCAAAGCTCACATTTGTTAGTCCATGAACGTGATCCCCTTTGAGGAGACTTTGCAAAGATCTCATATTGACATGGGCTAGACGGCGATGCCAAATCTACCCCACGTCAACTTTAGCCATTAGACAAGTCGCTGTCTTGGTGGGTCGCTCCGAAAATTTAACCACATAGAGACCGTTCTCGACATGTCCAACAAAGGCTACTTTAAGAGTCTTGCTCCACAAAAGGGCCACGGTATCAAGATCAAAGAATGTAGCAAAGCCCATGATTGCAAGTTGACGGACAAAAAGTAAATTGTACGCAAGGGTCTCAACAAGCATGACCTTCTCAATAGATAAATCATGAGAAATCACAACCTTGTCAAGACCCAATACCTTGGATGTTGAAGCATCACCGAATTGGACATGTGTGGTGATACGTCTCCAACGTATCTATAATTTATGAAGTATTCATGCCATGTTTATTATAGTTTTGTATGATTTTGGTGCACTTTTATATGGCTTTTATATGATTTTCATGGACTAACATATTGACCTAGTGCCCAGGACCAGTTGCTGTTTTCTGCTTGTTTTTGGTTTTCCAGAAAATCTATATCAAATGAAGTCCAAATGCAGCGAAACTTTTTGACGATTTTTTCTGGAACATAAGAGACACTAGAAGCTTCGGGAGGTGCCCAGAAGACCCACAGGGGCCCCATGAGCCACCAGGGCGCGCCACCCCCCCAGGCGCGCCCTGTAGCCTCGTGGGCCCCCTGTGGCCCTCTTCGCGTGATTCCAACGCCAAAAAATCATATATATTCAGAAACCCCCGAAAGTTAACCAAGATGAGTTTTTACACCGCCGCAAGCCTCTGTACCTCCACGATCTAATCTATAGCCCTTTTGCAGCACCCTGCCGGAGGGGGGAAAGCATCACCGGAGGCCATCTTCATCATCCCGGCGGTCTCCATGATGAGGAGGGAGTAGTTCACCCTCGGGGCTGAGGGTTTGTACCAGTAGCTATGTGTTTTATCTCTCTCTCTCTCTCTCTCTCTCGTGTTCTTGATTTGGCACGATCTTGATGTATCGCGAGTTTTGTTAATATAGTTGGATCATATGGTGTTTCCTCCCTCTCTATCCTTGTTGTGATGAATCGAGTCTTTTCCCTTTGAGGTTTCGTTATTGTCGGATTGAATATTTCAGATTAGAGAACACTTGATGTATGTCTTGCATATGAATACCTGTGGTGACAATGGGGTATTATATTGATTCACTTGATATATATTTTGGCACTCAACTCGCGGATTCCCGAGGTGACATTGGGGTAATCTATGCATAGGGGTTGATGCACGATTTCATTATCTTTTCTCCGATAGAAACTTTGGGGTGCTCCTTTGAGTTCTTTGTGTGGATTGAATATTATGATTATGAAGTTGTTTGATGCATATCGTATAATCAAATCACGGATACTTGTGGTGACATTGGAGTATCTAGGTGACATTAGGGTTGGTTAATGTGTATCATATGGTGTTATTTTAGTACGAACTCTAGGGCTGTTTGTGACACTTATAGGAATAGCTCAATAGATCGATCGGAAAGAATAACTTTGAGGTGGTTTCGTACCCTACAAACAATTTCTATCTTATGTTCTCCGCTAATAGGAACTTGGGAGTGATTCTTTATTGCACGTTGAGGGATGGTTATATGATCCAATTATGTTAGCATTGTTGAGAGATTGCACTAGTGAAAGTATGAACCCTAGGCCTTGTTTTCAAGCATTGCAATACCGTTTGTGCTCACTTTTGTCGTTTGCTACCTTGCTGTTTTTATTTATTCAGATTATAAAAATATATCTCTACCATCCATACTACACTTTTATCACCATCTCTTCACCAAACAAGTGCACCTATACAATTTACCATTGTATTGGGTGTGTTGGGGACACAAGAGATTTCTTGTATTTGGTTGCAGGGTTGTTTGAGAGAGACCGTCTTCAACCTACGCCTGCCACGGATTGATAAACCTTAGGTCATCCACTTGAGGGAAAAATTGCTACTGTCCTACAAAACTCTGCGCTTGGAGGCCCAACACGAGTCTACAAGAATAAGTTGTGTAGTAGACATCAAGCTCTTTTCTGGCGCTGTTGCCGCGGAGGTGAGTGCTTGAAGGTATATCTTTAGATCTTGCAATCGAATCTTTTAGTCTCTTGTTTATCACTAGTTTGGCTTATAAAATAAAACTACAAAGAAATGGAATTGAGGTTGCCTCATATTATTCATCTTTATAATGTCTTTCTTGAAAATAGGGATTCCGAAAATTGTGCTCAATTGATAGAAAAAGAATTCAATAAAATGTTTACCATAAAATCTTTGAATGATGAGCATGATTGCAATGATGTTAGTATGAATTCTTTGAATACCCATGATGCTAATGATATGCAAAACTACAAGCTTGGGGTTGCTATGTTTGATGAATATGATATTTTTAGTCCCCCATGTTTTGATGACCAAATTTATTATGATGATTTCATGCCTCCTTGTGACGCCCTCGACTTAATCGTGCACTAATCATACACGCAAATGCACACGATCAAGCCTAAGGACTCACGGGAAGATATCACAACACAACTCTAGACACCAAATAAAATAATTCAAGCTTTATATTACAAGCCAGGGGCCTCGAGGGCTCGAATACATAAGCTCGATGTCATACAAGCATCAGCGGAAGCAAAAGTATCTGAGTACAGACACAAGGTTAAACAAGATGCCTTAAGAAGGCGAAAACAAACAACAGCTCTGATCGAAAGAGGCAAGGCCTCCTGCCTGGGAGCCTCCTAACTACTCCTGGTCGTCGGCGGTCTCCACGTCGTAGTAGGCGCCTCCTGGGCTCCAGCGTCTGATGTATCACCAAAGGGTATGGGGAAAAAGAATAGCAGAGCAACCGTGAGTACTCATCCAAAGTACTCAGCAAGACTTACATCAGAACTATTCTACTTATGCAACATTATCAATGGAAGGCTGTATATGTGGACTTGACTGCAGAAATGCCAGAATAGAGAGAGGGGCCTAGCCTATCGAAGACTAGCATCTTCAGGGTCTTGCAGCATTAGAAGAGTACAGATTAGTACATAAATATAGTAGTAGCAACAAGTATCAACATCGCCCAGAGATCCTTCCTCGACACCCTGCGAGAAAGCGATCCCGGAGCCACATATTAACCCAGTTCTAGTTATAGAAGATCGGGATATTTTCCGAGCGTCCTGTTACCGTGGACACGGCTATTCGAATAGATATACTTCCCTTCAGGGGTGCACTACTGTTACCCAACACGCTCGATTAACTCCGGCCGGACACACTTCCCTGGGTCATGCCCGACCTTGGCTGATCGACACACCGCAGCCCTACCTAGAGCTCAGCAGAGAGGTCCCCGCCGGTCTACCTCCTAAGTGCTCAGGGGTCTTGGGCCCATTGCACTTTGCACTCCGGGTCGTTGCGCACAAGGTTAGATCCAGGCACCACCTCTGTCATGGATGGCGCTGATCCTGCCGTGCCGCACTGCTGAACTGGACGTCTGACAAAGCTTTCGGCTGATACATACGGCGCCGAGTACCCATTTTATTCCCACGTGCTGGTTAGCGCAAAAAGGCCAGAGTCTACTCAGAATACATATCCTAACCCTTAGTGAATTAGGAGCGCGCGGAAACGAGCAGAGACTCACGATCCTGTGACCCCGCCGCCCCGTCTCCTGGACTTACGGCAAGGGCTAAGAATGCCCGGCCGTGCCACGTATTCATCTCGCGGGTACCCTCATGGTCAACCCGACTCCACATCACTCGCGGGTACACCTCGGGGCCGACCCGTCTTTGACCAGTAACAACAGTAGTAAAGTGCAAGTAACTGTGTGTCCATATCATCAAGCAGGGATCCGAGGAATCACCCTCGTTGGATTTCCACTCGATGAACCCGTCAAGGTGAACCCGGAGGAATCACCCTCGCTGGTACTCACACTTGCGGGGTTGCACGATAGAAGCTTTATCGGTGGTGGGAAAGAGGAATGACCCTCGGTAACCCACAACCGACTAGTTGAACTACAGAGGTATCATCGGGAGTGAGATAAGAGGTATCACCCTCGGCACTCGATGGCAGCTCTGCAGAGTCGAGCAACTTAGGGGAGTGTGTGGTGATAAACTGGTCACAGCCCAACGATCACATTGATCGGGGCACAGCTACTAAAGCGGGGCAACTACAGCAAGGAAGAGGGGCCACAGATAGTTACTACCATCCAACCTATTCTAAGCAGTTTGGATAACAGGCAGGTATCAATAACAGTTACAAGGACAGGCTATGCATCAGAAATAGGATAAAACATAGCAGTAGCAATTTTCTAATGCAAGCAGGAGGGAGAGAGAGAATAGGTGATATAGGTATGCGTCATGGGGTTTTGCTTGCCTGGTTGCTCTGCTGAAAAGGACGGGTCATCGACGGAGTAGCAGTCCTGCGGGGCGGCGTCGGTCTCGATGTCTAACGGAAGAGCAGTGGTGGAAGAAACAATAAATACAAAGCAAACAGATGCATCACGATGCATGACATGGCAATAACCGGTGCTAGGTGTGACCTAAAGCAGTACTACACGTTACAGGCGAGGGGGGGAAAACATCCGGGAATGTTTTCCCGAAGTCTGGCGTTTTTCGATCAGATGAAACGGAGGGGACGGTTCCATGTTCGCTATGATAGTGGCACGTGACAGCTGAACGGAGTGCGTATTCGGAATCGTCATATTTTTCTGATCGTTTTTCATATATAAATTATTTTAATCCGAGTTACGGTTTAAAAGATATGATTTTCGAAAGTTTTTATTAATTTATGGAATTATTTAAATTAATTAAATCAACATCATCTGAAACAGTGCATGCTGACGTCAGCATGACGTCAGCAGTCAACAGTCCGTTGACTGGTCAACCTGACAGGTGGGACCCACCTGTCAGTGTCTGTTTAGACTAATTAGGTTTAATTAAACTAATTACATATTAATTAGGTTAATTAATAATTAGTTTAACTAACAGAATTAATTAAGTTAATTAATTAGTTAATTAGTTAGTTAATTAATATTTATTTATTTATTTAATTTTAATTTCTTTATATTTTTATTATTTCATTTTTCTTTTCTTTTCTTTTTTTTATTTCGTTTTTACAGGGGCGGGCCCCGCTGGTCAGTGGCCCTGGCGGCCACTGTAGCGCGTCAACGCGCGCGACGCGCTCGCGGGCACGCAGCCGCGCGGCAGAGGCGGGCGAGGCCGCGGCTGCGGCGAGCGGCGGGGCGGGGCCATGCGCTGGCGGGTGGGCGGCGATGCAGCAGCAGCGGCAGGCGGCGGAGGGGCAGCAGCAGAGCGGCTGCGGCGAGCGCGAGGGGAGGCAGGGGCGAGCGGCAGCGGGCGGAGGCGAGGCGCTCGGGCGCGGGCAGTGCGGGCGAGCGAGGCGCGGCGCGCGAGCAGCAGCCAGGCGAGGCCCGCGGGCGATGGCGAACGCGGGAGGAGGAGGCCGGGATCGGGCACGCGCGCGGCGAACGGCGTCGACGACGGTGACGACAGAGAGATGGGGAGGAGAAGGGGGGCGGCTCACCCCCGTTTGCAGGGGATCGGGGCGGCGAGGCTCGTTGTAGCCGTTCGGGGAGGAGGCCGGGGAGGCGACGACGGCGGCGAGGCGACGACGGGCGTCGGGCGGCGGCGCGCGGGAGAAGGAGGAGGCGCGAGGGGGGAGATGTGGGGGTTAGGGTTACGGGGGGGTGGCTGGGGAGGCCATATAGGCCAGCTGCTGGGCCGGCCTGGCTGGGCCGAGGCCCAGTCGGGCCAGGGGGTTTTTCCTTTTTCTTTTTCTTTTGTTTCTGTTTTCTTTTCTTTTATTTGGTTTCTGTTTCGCAAAATGTATAGCCCCAAATTAAGTTTTGTAAAATATGATAATTAGCCCAAAATTAACAGTGCAAAATTATCTATCATCAAAAATTGGTTTGGTGTAAATTTGTTTTCATTTGAATTTTAATTAAATAAAAAGGTATTAAAGGTTGCAGTTTTGGCTCTGTTTTAGGGTGTTATGGTCATTTAACTAATTCAATAAATGTTGATTTTATTTTTATAAATGCCTCTGGATTATTTGCAATATTTTGAACATTTTATTTTTCAAATTTGAACAACTTTTATTTTCACTTTGCATTTGAATTTCATTTTGAACAGGAATTTGAAATGTGATATGATGCAAATGATGATTAAGCACTGTTTAATATGATAACTTGGCATTATCAAAAGGGGATTACTATTGCTAATACATGGGGGTGTTACACTCCTATTTATGATGATTATAATTATGAAAGTGGATTTGGAGAGGTCATGACTTTATTTAATGATGATTCCACTATTTTGGAAGAGGTTTCAATTGATTATGATAATAAAGTTGCTATCTATGATGATTATTGTGATGACATGTATGCTATAACGAATAATGATAAATATAAAACTTGTCATCATGATTTTCATTTTCAATTGGATTATGCCAATCAAGTATCTCACGATAGTTATTTTGTTGAGTTTGCTCCCACTATTATGAATGAGAAGAAAATTGCTTATGTGGAGAGTAATAAAATTTCTATGCTTGTGGATCATGAAAAGAATGCTTTATGCGATAGTTATATTGTTGAATTCATTCATGATGCTACTGAAAATTATTATGAGAGTGGAACATATGCTTCTACATATCTCAATAATATTAAGTTTCCTCTTTATGTGTTGAAAGTTTTGAACTCATGCTTGTTTTGCCTTCCTATGCTAGTTGATTCTTGCTCCCATAAACTATTTGCTCACAAAATCCCTATGCATAGGAAGTGGGTTAGGCTTAACTGTGCTAGTCATATGCTTCATGATGCTCCCGTAATGTTTCAATTCTTTACTTCTACGTGAGCATCATTGAAATCATCATGCCTAGCTAAAAGGCATTAAAGAAAAGCGCTTGTTGGGAGACAATCCAACATTTATACCTACTGTTTTTGTGTGTTCACATGATTAAGCTACTGTAGTAATCATGTTTTATCTTTTTTCTTTCAATAATGTGCCAAGTAAAGCCTTTGGGATAGTGTGGATGCTTGTTGATTTGATTCTGTGCAAAAATAGAAACTTTTGTGTCCAGTGCTGGATTTTCTATTCTGTACTGGAGCGTGAGAAAATTCTGAAATTTTTACACAGTATTGGTTTACAAATTTTTTACGTTTTCCTAATTTTTCAAATTTTTTAGATGTACAGAAGTATGATATTTAAATCGCTCACTACACGTTGTTCTGTTTTTGACAGATTCTGTTTTCGGTGCATAATTTGCTTGTTTTAGTGTTTCCAAAGCTTATATTGAGTAATATAAATTGTGGAAATGATAGAATATATTAGGAATTATGTGAGAACAATTATGAATCTTTTCTTGACAGTAACTAAGTGGATGATTTATTTTTATCATACTAACCTATCTCACAAAGTTCCATTAAGTTTTGTGTGATTGAAGTTTTCAAGTTTTGGGTGAGATATTGAAATGAGGAGAATAAGGAGTGGCAAGACCCTAAGCTTGGGGATTCCCAAGGCACCCCAAGGTAATATTCAAGGAAGACCCAAGCAACTAAGCTTGGGGATCCCCCGGAAGGCATCCCCTCTTTCGTCTTCAACATTATCGGTAACTTCACTTGGAGCTATATTTTTATTCTTCACATAATATGAGTTTTGCTTGGAGCGTCATTTTATTCTGTTGATATTTGCTTGATGTTATCAATAATCATGTTTTGTATCCTTTAGTTCAATAAAATGCCAATTATAGCCTTTACCATGCTCAGTTTGCAAGTTCATGTGTTGCTGTTTGAAAACAGAAAGTTTTCTGTTATGTCCAGAATATTCCTGAATAGTCAGAACATGATAAAACTCTGAAATTTTTACACAGTAAGCCTGCATGAGTTCTATGTCACGTGGTAATTTTTCATAATTTTTGGAGTTAGGGAAGTATGGATTTTTATTCCCCTTTTACAGACTGTTCTGTTTTGGCAGATTGATGTTATAGTTGAATTGTTTTCATATGTTTCTTGTTTAATGTTTCTATTTGTGGATAGGAGTATTAAATATGCAGAGGCATTTAGTATGAAATGTTTAATTATAATTTTAGTGATTTGCTACAGTAGATAATGTTAAGGTTTTGAGTTGATTTATACTAACTTATCTCACGAGTTCTTGTTGAGTTTTGTTTGGATGAAGTTTTTAAAGATTTAGGAGAAGCCATGATATGAGAGGAATTAAGGAGACAGGAGAGCTCAAGCTTGGGGATGCCCAAGGCACCCCAAGATAACATTCCAAGAAGTCTCAAGCAACTAAGCTTGGGGATGCCCCGGTTGGCATCCCACCTTTCTTCATCAACACCTATCGGTTAGCCTAAGTTTTTACTTCTTCACATGATATGTGCTATTCTTGGAGTGTCCTTTTATTTTCATTTTGTTTGCTGTTTTAATAAAATTATCAAGTTCTGAATTTTTTTAAATGATAGAGAGTCCTCACATAGCTACTTAATTACTTAACTACTCATTTGATCTTCACTTATATCTTTTTGGAGTAGTTTGTCATTTACTCTTGTGCTTCACTTATATCCTATGAGTAAATTGTTGAATGAATTGAATATCATAAATTTGAAATAATATGAGCTTCATATGCTTGTATCATGCCTAGTAGTAGCTTCACATTGGGTTTAGAAGGTAAAATCTATTGAAGCTTGACAATCACAATATTGGTCATACAAGCAATTAATGAATGATTAGTATAAGGAAGAGAACTTTCACATATAAATATATTATCTTGGACATCTTTTATGATTGTGAATACCCATTAATTATTTTCAAACTTGAGCAAATTAGTTGAAGTTGGACAAGGAAGACAACGTAATGAGTTATGTTTCGGTATATTTGCATAGAAGTTATATTGTTATGGATCCTCCAACATGTGGTGCTCTTGATTAGGATATTTTGCTAGCCAAAAATTCGTACTAAGTAGAGATACTACTTGTGCATCCAAAAACCCTTAAACCCAGTTTCTTCCCATGGGTGTCCTCCATACCTACCTATGGATTGAATAATATCGTTCAAGTAAGTTGCCATTGGTGCAAAAAGCAATAAAAATTACTCCTAAAATATGTATGATCTTTTATTGCAAGGGAAAATAAGCGTTGTACGAACTTGTGATGGTAAAGAAATAAAAGTGACGGACTGCATAATAAAGGTTGCTATCACAAGGGGCAATATAACGTAACGTTCCTTTGCATTAAGGGCTTGTGCATCCAAAAATAAAAAGCGCATGACAACCTTTGCTTCCCTCTGCGAAGGGCCTATCTGTTACTTTTATGCATTTACTTTTATGTATTTACTTTTATGCAAGCGTCAATAAGTATTCATTCGCATTTCAACCTCAATTATTCTCTAGTTGGCAAGCATCATGTGGTAGGGAAAGATCCAGGCACATATGGCCAGTCAAATATATTTGATCATGAATCATTATTGTTGACAATTATCTCTATGATAAATAAGTTGGGAGACAAAACACTAAGCCCCTATCTTTCTCTATGTTCGATGGATGCCATTTGTTCTAAAAATATGCTTTGAGTACTAGCAATCATAGAAGACTATATGATAATTGAGTATGTGGAGCTCTTACTTAGACTTTGTTGAAATTAAGTTGACTTGCAATTGTTTGGTGACTAAGAACATAGGTTGTTAAGTTTCAAGAGAATGCATTGTTTGAACCATAACATGTGAATTGATTGCTACTTTATCATGATGAGTTTTATGAGAAAGAGTTGCTGTTATGATGCTAGGAAAAGTGATTGAAATTATCATTGATCAAACTTATGCACTATGCTAGCATTCACACTTCATAAATTGTTTCTTTTATCATTTACCAACTCGAGGACGAGCAGGAATTAAGCTTCGGGATGCTGATACGTCTCCAACGTATCTATAATTTATGAAGTATTCATGCCATGTTTATTATAGTTTTGTATGATTTGGGTGCACTTTTATGTGATTTTTATGGACTAACATACTGACCTAGTGCCCAGTGCCAGTTGCTGTTTTCTGCTTGTTTTTGGTTTTCCTGAAAATCCATATCAAATGAAGTCCAAATGCAGCGAAACTTTTTGACGATTTTTTCTGGAAGGAAACAGACCCAGGAAGGTTCGGAGGAGCAGCAGAAGAGCCACAGGGGCCCCACGAGCCATCATGATCGCGCCTGGGCCCTGGTGCCTCGTGGCCCCCCTGTGGCACCTCTTTGCGTGATTCCAATGCTGAAAAATCATATATATATACAGAAACCCCCGAAAGTTAACCTAGATGAGTTTTTACGCCGACGCAAGCCTCTGTACCAAGGAGTTCCCATTTGGAGCCCTTTTTCGGCACCCTGCCGGAGGGGGAATCGTCATCGGAGGCCATCTTCATCATCCCAGCGGTCTCCATGACGAGGAGGGAGTAGTTCACTCTCGGGGCTGAGGGTATGTACTAGTAGCTATGTGTTTGACCTCTCTCTCTCTCTCTTGTGTTCTTGATATGGCACGATCATGATGTATCGCGAGCTTTGTTAATATAGTTGGATCATATGGTGTTTCTTCCCTCTCTGTCTTTGTTGTGATGAATTGAATCTTTTCCCTTTGAGGTTTCGTTATTGTCGGATTGAATATTTCAGATTTGAGAACACTTGATGTATGTCTTGCATATGAAAACCCGTGGTGGCAATGGGGTATTATATTGATTCACTTGATGTATGTTTTGGCACTGAAGTCGCGGATTCCCGAGGTGACATTGGGGTAATCTATGCATAGGGGTTGATGCACGTTTTCATTAGCTTTTCTCTGATAGAAACTTTGGGGTGCTCCTTGAAGTTCTTTGTGTGGATTGAATATTATGATTATGAAGTTGTTCGATGCTTATCGTATAATCAACTCACGGATACTTGTGGTGACATTGGAGTATCTAGGTGACATTAGAGTTGGTTGATGTGTATCATATGGTGTTATTTTAGTACGAACTCTAGGGCTGTTTGTGACACTTATAGGTCGATCGGAAAGGATAACTTTGAGGTGGTTTCGTACCCTACAAACAATTTCTATCTTATGTTCTCCGCTAATAGGAACTTTGGAGTGATTCTTTATCGCACGTTGAGGGATTGTTATATGATCCAATTATGTTAGCATTGTTGAGAGATTGCACTAGTGAAAGTAGGAACCTTAGGCCTTGTTTTTAAGCATTGCAATACCGTTTGTGCTCACTTTTATCATTTGCTACCTTGCTGTTTTTATTTATTCAGATTATAAAAATATATTTCTACTATCCATACTACACTTGTAACACCATCTCTTCGCCGAACTAGTGCACCTATACAATTTGCCATTGTATTGGGTGTGTTGGGGACACAAGAGATTTCTTGTATTTGGTTGCAGGGTTGTTTGAGACATACCATCTTCATCCTACGCCTCCCACGGATTGATAAACCTTAGGTCATCCACTTGAGGGAAAATTGCTACTGTCCTTCAAAACTCTGTGCTTGGAGGCCCAACACGAGTCTACAAGAATAAGTTGTGTAGTAGACATCAAACTCATCGGCCTCATCAAGAATGACCTCGAAGTTTGATCGTTGAATGCTTGAGCTTCCCTTGTACAATGAGATGATTTGCTCCCAAGCATCCTTGGCACTAGTGAACGGCCACAAATGAGAGAGTTCTTCTGGTGGCATTGTGGATTGGAGAATGAACAAGGCAGAGTGATTGAGTTGATTGTCCACTTCTTCTCTTGGTGTCATGTTGTACCGATCATGAGGATGGAACCCTTGCTCGATGACCCTCCAAAGTTGTGTTGAGCTGTGATTCAAATGAGACTTGATATGAAAAAGCCAATCATGAAAGTTATTCAAATCAAGCTTAGGAGGAGGACCAAGAGGATTAATGCGGGGTGATGGTACCGGACCTCCATAGTCCGGGGGAGGGGCAACCGAGGCATGGATGCCCGTCCCATTATTCCCTAGAGGGGGAGAAGTTTTAGTACCTTTAGCCGCTTCCTTACCGGAGTTGGCCTCGGACTCCGATGCGGTGGGATTAACCACTTGCATCGGACCGGGTGAAGATACCCTTCAAGGAATTCTTTAAACATGGACTTGACCTCGGCCGTCACAGACGTCTTAAGTGAAGCCATAGCTTCATTTAAGTTGTCTCGGGTGACCGAGTTCAACTCCATGGCCTCGGGTACTTCGTCAACCCGATCCCCGTCGTCAACCATACTCTTCGGGTGGTGAAACCCTTAATAAAGAGACGAGGCTCTGATACCAATTGAAAGGATCGATATGGTTGACTAGAGGGGGGTGTGAATAGGCAACTACCAAATTTCAGCTTTTCTTAACAATTTAGGTTTAGGAACAAATAGGTTGTTGATACGTCTCCAACGTATCTATAATTTATGAAGTATTCATGCCATGTTTATTATAGTTTTTTATGATTTTGGTGCACTTTTATATGGATTTTATATGATTTTTATGCACTAACATATTAACCTAGTGCCCAGTGCCAGTTGTTGTTTTCTACTTGTTTTTGGTTTTCCAGAAAATCCATATCAAATGAAGTCCAAATGCAGCGAAACTTTTTGATGATTTTTTCTGGAAGGAAACAGACCCAGGAAGCTTCGGGGGAGTAGCAGAAGACCCACAGGGGCCTCACAAGCCACCTGGGCGCACCACCACCCCAGGCGCGCCCTGGTGCCCTTCTTCGCATGATTCCAACGCCAAAAATTCTTATAAATACCAAAACCCCCAGAAATAACCCTAGAACTTGGACTCCACTGCCGCAAGCCTCTGTACCTCCATGATCTCATCTACAGCCCTTTTTCGGCACCCTGCCGGAGGGGGAAATCATCACCGGAGGCCATCTTCATCATCCCGGTGGTCTCCATGACGAGGAGGGAGTAGTTCACCCTTGAGGCCGAGGGTATGTACTAGTAGCTATGTGTTTGATCTCTCTCTCTCGTGTTCTTGATTTGGCACGATCTTGATGTACCGCGAGCTTTGTTAATATAGTTGGATCATCTGGTGTTTCTCCCTCTCTATCTTGTTGTGATGAATTGAGTTTTTACCTTTGAGGTTTCACTATTATCGGATTGAATACTTTTATGGATTTGAGAACACTTGATGTATGTCTTGCATATGAATACTCGTGGTGACAATGGGGTATTATATTGATTCATTTGATGTATGTTTTGGCACTCAACTCACGGATTCCCGAGGTGACATTGGGGTATTCTATGCATAGGGGTTGATGCACGTTTTCGTCCTACTTTCTCTGGTAGAAATTTTGGGGCACTCTTTGAAGTTCTTTGTGTTGGATTGAATATTATGAATCTGAAGTTGTTTAATGCATATCGAATAATCAACTCACGGATACTTGGGGTGACATTGGAGTATCTAGGTGACATTAGAGTTGGTTGATGCGTATCATATGGTGTTATTTTAGTACGAACTCTAGGGCTGTTTGTGACACTTATAGGGATGGCTCAATAGATTGACCGGAAAAGATAACTTTGAGATGGTTTTGTACCCTACAACAATTTCATCTTATGTTCTCTACTAGATAAGAACCTTGGAGTGATTCTTTGTCACACGTTGAGGGATTGTTATATGATTCAATTATGTTAGCATTCTTTAGAGATTGCACTAGTGAAAGTATGAATCCTAGGCCTTGTTTTTAAGCATTGCAATACCATTTGTGCTCACTTTTATCGTTTGCTACCTTGCTGTTTTTATTTATTCAGATTATAAAAATATATTTCTACTATCCGTACTAAACTTGTATCACCATCTCTTTGCCGAACTAGTGCACCTATACAATTTACCATTGTATTGGGTGTGTTGGGGACACAAGAGATTTCTTGTATTTGGTTGCAGGGTTGTTTGAGAGAGACCATCTTCATCCTATGCCTCCCACGGATTGATAAACCTTAGGTCATCCACTTGAGGGAAAATTGCTACTATCCTACAAAACTCTGCACTTGGAGGCCCAACACGAGTCTACAAGAATAAGTTGTGTAGTAGACATCAAGCTCTTTTCTGGCGCCGTTGCCGGGGAGGTGAGTGCTTGAAGGTATATCTTTAGATCTTGCGATTGAATTGTTTAGTTTCTTGTTTTATCACTAGTTTGGTTTTATAAAAAGAAAACTACAAAAAAAAGGGAATTGAGGTTGCCTCATATTATTCGTCTTTATAATGTTTTTCTTGAAAATGATGGATCGGAAAATTGTGCTCAATTGCTAGAGGAAGAATTTAATAAAATGTTTAATGTGAGTTCCTTGAATGATGAGCATGATTGCAATGTTGTTAGTATGCTTTCTATGAATATCCATGATGCTAATGATATACATAACCACAAGCTTGGGGATGCTATGTTTGATGAAGATGATATTTTTAGTCCCCCAAGTTTTGATGAGAAAATTTATTATGATGATAGCATGCCTCCTATTTATGATGATTATATTGATGAAAGTGGGTTTGGAAGAGTGTCAACTCTAGGTACTAATGGTCCCACTATTTTGGAGGGTGTTGAATCTTTTTACAATATTGATAAAAGTGGATTTGGAGAGGTCATGACTTTATTTAATGATGATTCCACTATTTTGGAAGAGTTTTCAATTGATTATGACAACAAAGTTGCTATCTATGATGATTATTGTGATGACATGTATGCTATAAATAATAATGATAACTATGAAACTTGTCATCAAGATTTTAATTTTCAATTGGATTATGCCAATCAAGTATCACATGATAGTTATTTCATTGAATTTTCTCCCACTATTATGAATGAGAATAAATTTGCTTATGTGGAGAGTAATAAAAATCCTATGCTTGTAGGTCATGAAAAGAATGCTTTATGTTATAGTTATATTGTTGAATTCTTTCATTATGCTACTGAAAATTATTATGTGAGAGGATCATATGCTTGTAGGTGTTGCAATAATATCAAGTTTCCTCTCTATGTGTTGAAAGTTTCAAAGTTATACTTGTTTTGCCTTCCTATGCTAGTTGATTCTTGCTCCCGTAAATTGTTTGCTCACAAAATCCTTATGCATAGGAAGTGGGTTAGGCTTAAATGTGCTTGCCATATGTTTCATAATGCTCTCTTTACGTTTCAATTCTTTATTCTTATGCGAGCATCATTGAAATCATCATGCCTAGATAAAAAGGCATTAAAGAAAAGCGCTTGTTGGGAGACAACCCAACATTTAACCCTACTGTTTTTTTGTGTTAACATGATTAATCTACTGTGGTAATCATGTTTTATATGTTTTCTTTCAATAATGTGCCAAGTAAAGCCATTGGGATAGTGTGGATACTTGTTGATTCGATTCTGTGCAAAAACAGAAACTTTTGCGTCCAGTGCTGGAATTTCTATTCTGTACTGGAGAGTTAGAAAATTCTGAAATTTTTACAGAGCATTGGGTTACAAAGTTTTTACGTTTTCCTAATTTTTCAGAATTTTTGGAGGTACCGAAGTATGGTTTTTAAATCGTTCACTACATGCTATTCTGTTTTTGACGGATTCTGTTTTCGGTGCATAGTTTGCTTGTTTTAGTGTTTCCATAGCATATATTGAGTAATATAAATTGAGGAAATGATATAATACAGTAGGAATTATGTGAGAACAATTATGAAACTTGTCTTGACAGTACCTAAGTGGATGATTTATTTCTATCATACTAACCTATCTCACAAGATCCGTTAAGTTTTATGTGATTGAAGTTTTCAAGTTTTGGGTGAGATATCGATATGAGGAGAATAAGGAGCGGCAAGACCCTAAGCTTGGGGATTTCCAAGGCAATCCAAGGTAATATTGAAGGAAGACCCAAGCAACTAAGCTTGGGGATGCCCCGGAAGGCATCCCCTCTTTCGTCTTCAACATTATCGGTAACCTCACTTGGAGCTATATTTTTATTCGTCACATAATATGAGTTTTTCTTGGAGCGTCATTTTATTTTGTTAAGATTTGCTTGATGTTATCAATAATAATTTTTTGTATCTTTTAGTTCAATAAAATGCCAATTATAGCCTTTACCATGCTCAGTTTGCAAGTTTATGTGTTGCTGTTTGAAAACAGAAAGTTTTCTGTTATGTCCAGAATATTCCTGAATATTCAGAACATGATAAAAATCTGAAATTTTTACACATTATGAATGCATGAGTTTTCGGTTACGTGGTAATTTTTCAGAATTTTTGGAGTTAGGGAAGTATGAATTCTTATTCCCCCTTTACAAACTGTTCTGTTTTGGCAGATTGCTGTTATAGTTGCATTGTTTGCATATGTTTGCTTGTTTAATGTTTCTATTTGTGCATAGGAGTATTAAATATGCAGAGGCATTTATTATGCAATGTTTAATTATAATTTTAGTGATTTGTTACATTAGAGAATGTTAAGGTTTTGAGTTGAATTATACTAACTTATCTCCCGAGTTCTTGTTGAGTTTTGTGTGGATGAAGTTTTTAAGATTTAGAGAAACCGTGATATGAGAGGAATTAAGGAGACACAAGAGCTCAAGCTTGGGGATGCCCAAGGAATTCCAAGTTAATATTTCAATAAGTCTCAATCATCTAAGCTTGGGGATGCCCCGGGAGGCATCCCACCTTTCTTCATCAACAATTATCGGTTAGTCTTGGTTGAGCCTAAGTTTTTGCTTCTTCACATGAGATGTGCTATTCTTGGAATGTAATTTTATTTTGTTTTCTTTGTTGTTTGAATAAAATACTTAATATCTGAAATTATTAAATGAGAGAGAGTCCTCACATAGCTACCTATTTACTTAACTTCTCATTTGGTCTTCACTTATATCTTTTTGGAGTAGTTTGTCATTTACTCTTGTGCTTCACTTATATCCTAAGAGTGAATAATTGAATGAATTGAATATCATAAAGTTGAAATTATATGTGCTTCATATGCTTGTATCATGTCTAGTAGTAGTTTCAGATTTGGTTTAGAAAGTGAAATCTATTGAAGCTTGACAATCACAATATTGGTCATACAAGCAATTCATGAATGATTAGTATAAGGAAGAGAACTTTCACATATAAAAATATTATCTTGGACATCTTTTATGATTGTGAATACCCATTAATTATTTTCAAAATTGAGCAAATTAGTTGAAGTTGGACAAGGAAGACAACGTAATGAGTTATGTTTGGGTATATTTGCATAGAAGTTATATTGTTGTGGATCCTCCAACATGTGGTGCTTGCTGAGGATCTTTTGCTAGCCAAATATTCGTACAAAGTAGAGATACTACTTGTGCATCCAAAAACCCTTAAACCTAGTTTTTTCCCATGAGTGTCCACCATATCTACCTATGGACTGAATAAGATCCTTCAAGTAAGTTGTCATCGGTGCAAAAAGCATTAAAATTGCTCCTATAATATGTATGATCTTTTATTGCAAGGGAAAATAAGTGTTGTATGAACTTGTGATGGTAAAGAAACAAAAGCGACGGACTGCATAATAAAGGTTGCTATCACAAGGGGCAATATAACGTGACGTTCCTTTGCATTAAGGGCTTGTGCATCCAAAAATAAAAAGCGCATGACAACCTCTGCTTCCCTCTGCGAAGGGCCTATATTTTACTTTATGTATTTACTTTTATGCAAGAGTCAATAATATTACTTCTCATTTCAACCTTAATTATTCTCTAGTTGGCAAGCAACATGTGGTGGGGAAAGATCAAGGCACATATGGCCAGTCAAATATATTTGATCATGAATTATTATTGCTGACAATTATCTCTATGATAAATAAGTTGGGAGGCGAAACATTAAGCCCCTATCTTTCTCTGGGTTCGATGGATGCCATTTGTTCTAAAAATATTCTTTGTGTACTATCGATCATAGAAGACTATATGATAATTGAGTATGTGGAGCTCTTACTTAGACTTTGTTGAAGATAAGTTGAATTGCAATTGTTTGGTGACTAAGAACATAGGTTGTTAAGTTTCAAGAGAATGCATTGTTTGAACCATAACATGTGAATTGATTGCTACTTTATCATGATGAGTTTTATGAGAAAAAGTTGTTGTTATGATGCTAGAAAAAGTGATTGAAATTATCATTGATCAAACTTATGCACTATGCTAGCATTCACACTTCATAAATTATTTGTTTTATCATTTACCTACTTGAGGACGAGCAGGAATTAAGCTTGGGGATGCTGATACGTCTCCAACGTATCTATAATTTATGAAGTATTCATGCCATGTTTATTATAGTTTTGTATGATTTTGGTGCACTTTTATATGGATTTTATATGATTTTTATGGACTAACTTATTGACCTAGTGCCTTGTGCCAGTTGCTGTTTTCTGCTTGTTTTTGGTTTTCCAGAAAATCCATATCAAATGAATTCCAAATGCAGCGAAATTTTTGATGATTTTTTCTAGAAGGAAACAGACCTAGAAAGCTTCGGGGGAGCAGCAGAAGACCCACAGGGGCCCCACAAGCCACCTGGGCGCACCACCCCCCCAGGCGCGCCCTGGTGCCTCGTGGGCCCCCTGTGGCCCTTCTTCGCGTGATTCCAATGCCAAAAATTCTTATAAATACCAGAACCCCCAGAAATAACCCTAGAACTTGGACTCCGCCGCCGCAAGCCTCTGTACGTCCATGATCTCATCTACAGCCCTTTTCCAGCACCCTGCTGGAGGGGGAAATCATCATCGGAGGCTATCTTCATCATCCCAGCGGTCTCCATGACGAGGAGGGAGTAGTTCACCCTCGAGGCTGAGGGTATGTACTAGTAGCTATGTGTTTGATCTCTCTCTCTCTCTCTCGTGTTCTTGATTTGGCACGATCTTAATGTACCGCGAGCTTTGTTAATATAGTTGGATCATATGGTGTTTCTCCCTCTCTATCTTGTTGTGATGAATTGAGTTTTTACCTTCGAGGTTTCACTATTATCGGATTGAATACTTTTATGGATTTGAGAACACTTGATGTATGTCTTGCATATGAATACCCATGGTGACAATGGGGTATTATATTGATTCACTTGATGTATGTTTTGGCACTCAACTCGCGGTTTCCCGAGGTGACCTTGGGGTAATCTATGCATATGGGTTGATGCACGTTTTCGTCCTACTTTCTCCGGTAGAAATCTTGGGCTACTCTTTGAAGTTCTTTGTCTTGGATTGAATATTATGAATCTGAAGTTGTTTGATGCATATCGAATAATCAACTCACGGATACTTGTGGTGACATCGGAGTATCTAGGTGACATTAGAGTTGGTTGATGCGTATCATATGGTGTTATTTTAGTACGAACTCTAGGGCTGTTTGTGACACTTATAGGGATGGCTCAATAGATTGATCGGAAATGATAACTTTGAGGTTGTTTCGTACCGTACAACAATTTCATCTTATGTTCTCCGCTAGATAAGAACTTTGGAGTGATTCTTTGTCACACGTTGAGGGATTGTTATATGATTCAATTATGTTAGCACTAGTCATCAACCCGTGCATCTGCACGGGCTAGCACTTTTAATGTTAAATATGACAGAGTTTGTACGAATTAGAAATGTTGGACGGCAGTATCGTGAATAAGTTGTTCTGAATTATTCGGATTTCAAGTGCTTGTTTGTACAAAAAAAAACTTAAAGAATTTTTTTATGATTAATGTGCCAGAATGTTTATAGTACTTTTTATCCCTAATACGCATATGTATATGACACACATAATCCTTGGCTTATATGCGATCTTTATGGTGCATGACTTCCAGATTGTTTTGTTACTGTAGAAATTTGTGTGTATTGAAAGATATTTTATTAGCTATATTTTTTTTCTTACTTATTAGGCTAAAATAAATACATGCATAGACGTATTATATACGCAAATAATCTGGATTAGACATCTGCACCTGCGAAGAATCATGTGAATCCACATGTAATTCATCAACCTCAAGCATGCATGTTAGGCAAAGTAGTATAGCTGTCCAGAGGATAATATTATGTGTGTGCATAATAATAATAATAATCCACGCCGAGTTGATTTATAGCATCTCAGACTAAACTTGCACGACACCACTACCTTGCACCTATCGACATCGGATGCAGCCAGTGAGCCGCTCCCTTCAATGTTATTTATGTTTGTCATGCAAATGCACTCATCGACATCTGATCCTGACAATTAATTATCAAGGATGATTAGCCTTCCCCTGCATAACTGCATGCTCCCTTGTTCATATTGTTTATTAGGAGTAGCAAGGATTTAAATTTGAAAATAATAATTATGGAGGTGCAAAATAGATCTTAATTTTCTTTGATCGCACAAATATCCGTTGCTGTTTTCCAATATAATGGACAAAATTAATATTTGTAATGTTGTGTCTTACATTTCCTTTTATGTAGGACAACTATAAAATAGTAGTACTACAAAGTATATACCAGAAGCATGATGTGATGGATTACTCATTATTATGGACATTGATCCTCTGCCCATGTGCTTTATCTGCACAAACAAAATTTCGTCAACAAAAAGTAATCCATAAATTGTGTCCAACCCAGGGAATCAAAACTATAGTCTGATTGTCTGATTCCTCAAAATAATTTTATTGCTCAAAATAATATAATGAAAATAACATCTAACTTTCTTCTAATCTGACTTTCTAGGTTCTTCATCTCGTAGATTATACCAACTCCACACACCGCCGGCCATAGACAGGAGAGCAAGTTCACACACCGCCGACCACAGACAGGAGAGCAGGTTCGAAGCAGAGACGAAGGCAGCGACCATATGGAGGAGTCCACAGAGATTTTAACAGGAAGAATATTTTATTGATGGAGGCTTATTTTTTTTATTACATTAGCAATCAGCCATATCGTTGGAGTTTTTAACGGGGAATTTCCTTCTTCTTTTTTTTGACAATCCCGGGGGCTTTCCTTCTTAATTTATGGGAACGGGCGAAGGCTTTCCTTCTTAATTACGTAAGAATTTCCTTGTTCTTTTCTTTTTACGTGAGAATTTCCTTGTTTTTTCTTACATGAGGATTTCCTTGTTTTTTTTCGTGAGATTTTTTTCTACCGGACGTGATAATCTGCAGTACGCAAGTTTCCTTCGATCCTGATCTTAAATTTTATGTGAGACAATCTAACGGATTAACTAATTTTAATTTTTTATAGGGGTATTAATTAGTTTTGATGAGGTGGATTAATGAGAGGTCATGAAATTTTTAACGGGGGTTTCCTTCTTAATTTGTGGGAACGGGTGGAGACATACCTTGTTTTTCTACCGGAGGGTTTCCTTTTATTTTGTACGTCAGGCTTTCCTTGTTTGTTACTTTGTACGTCAGGCTTTCCTTGTTTGTTTTTTCACTATCGATGGACTTGGACGTGTCAGATGCGTTTTTCTATAGGACTTGGTTTTTTACGTGAAGTTTTCCTTTTGTTTTGTACGTGAGGCTTTCCTAGTTTTTTTCAACTAATGTTAGACATAGACGTGTCAGATGAGTTTTTCTAAAGGACGACATCATCTGCGTTACGCAATTTTTCCTTTTATCCTGATCGTAAATTTTACATTCTAACGGTTTAATTAATTTTGATGATGTGGATTAATGAGAGGTCGTGAAAGGTGCCTCCAATTAGTAAATATAAGATTGTTGAGAGATTGCATTAGTGAAAGTATGAACCCTAGGCCTTCTTTTTAAGCATTGCAATACCGTTTGAGCTCACTTTTATTGTTTGCTACCTTGCTGTTTTTATTTATTCAGATTATAAAAATATATTTCTACTATCCATACTACACTTGTATCACCATCTCTTCGCTGAATTAGTGCACCTATACAATTTACCATTGTATTGGGTGTGTTGGGGACACAAGAGATTTCTTGTATTTGATTGCAAGGTTGTTTGAGAGAGACCATCTTCATCCTACTCCTCCACGGATTGATAAACCTTAGGTCATCCACTTGAGGGAAAATTGCTACTGTCCTACAAAACTCTGCGCTTGAAGGCCCAACACAAGTCTATAAGAATAAATTGTGTACTAGACATCAGTTGTCTAGATATGCAACTAGGTGGGCAACCTATATGATGCTAACAACAACAACAACAACAACAACAACAACAACAACAACAACAACAACAACAACAACAACAACAACAACAACAACAACAACAACAACAACAACAACAACAACAACAACAACAACAACAACAACAACAACAACAACAACAACAACAACAACAACAACAACAACAACAACAACAACAACAACAACAACAACAATAACAAGTAAGCTAGAGATACAACACAACAATAGTAAGCACAAAGTAAAGGTAGAGATAACCACAAGTGGAACCGGTGAAGACGAGGATGTGTTACCGAAGTTCCTTCCCTTTGAGGGGAAGTACGTCTCCGTTGGAGCGGTGTGGAGGCACAATGCTCCCCAAGATGCCACTAAGGCCACCGTATTCTCCTCATGCCCTCGCACAATGAAAGAGCCGTGATTCCACTAGTGCTGCCCTTGAAGGTGGCAACCGGACCTTTACAAACAAGGTTGGGGCTCTCTCCACAACCGAATTGGAGGCTCCCAACACCACCACGGAGCTTCACCACAATGGAATATGGCTCCGAGGTGACCTCTTCCTCCTAGGGTGCTCAAACACCCAAGAGTAACAAAATCCACACAAGAAAGTATGGGGGAATCAAATTTCCTTTGGTGGAAG
This sequence comes from Elymus sibiricus, assembly GCA_039707655.1. Lineage (NCBI taxonomy): Eukaryota > Viridiplantae > Streptophyta > Magnoliopsida > Poales > Poaceae > Elymus > Elymus sibiricus. The sequence continues at coordinate 70,779,480 of CM077676.1, forward strand.
TGTAGATCTAGGTCTCCTCCTTCAAACCCTAGCAAATCAACAAGTTTGAGTGGCTAGAGAGAGAGATCAGGCAGGAAAGCTTGATAGGCATTAATGGCGGAGAGAGAGAGGCAAGAGGTAAGTGGTAGGTGGAAGAACCACCTCTTTATATTGCATCCCTAGAATCCAACCGTTACGGCAGTTTTTACACTGCAGCGGTACAACCGCCCGCGTCACTGGTACAACCGGAAAACATGGGGTACCCTGCAGAGGAAGGGCTAGGTGGTACAACCGGGACCAGCACCGGTAGTACCGGTTGTCCGGAATCACCCGGGAACAACCGGTCTACAACCGCCCAACCACCGCTTCATTACAGAACGGCGTCGCCCCCATAGCGGTGGTTGCGGTGGTAGTTGGGCCGGTGCAACCTCCCGACCAGAGGCCCGGTGGCAACAAAGTCATGGGCGGTACAACCGCCCCTGACCCCAGTAGTACCGGTTGGCAAAAACCAACCGGGAACAACCGGTCGTCCACTGCCCACCAACCGCTCCACTACAGAACGATGTCCGGTAGTTGAGCGGTGCTGGGCCGGAACAACCGCCCCGCTCCACCTTTAGGGAGCTGCCAAGCACCAGGCGGTACAACATGTGGCACCCCGGCTCAAAGAGACCGGAACACCCCGTATTCCAGCCCAGAGATCAAGTCTTCTGGAATACGGCACTGCTTGGCATAGAACAAATCAGCTCTTTATTACGAATAAACGGGGTACAAGGGTCCGATATTACAAAGGCACGGCGACACTTCGCCTGCTAAGGTGGTTCTATGCTAGCAAAGGAGCATCTCAAAGCGGACTAAACTCTAGCAGCGGAACAACGGCGACGGTGATGAACTCCACTCGGCAGGGACTCTGGCTGGGACGTATCCTAGAGCGCAACCTCGGGATCCTCGACAAGCAATCAATCACAGCATGACCTGCAATCTGGCATGACACGCCAGGTGAGTACTTTGAATGTACTCGCAAGCTCACAGCAACCAAAGCAATCAAGACATACAATAGCATGGCATTTATAGGTTAATCATCAAAGATGAACACGATACTACTAGAACAACATGAGCATGGCAACAACATGAGCATGGCGACAACTTGAGCATGGCATGTACATATAATTCATGATATGAACAGGATGATACTAGCACTAGCATGCAAGGGGGGGGGGTCGACGGTTAAGGTCTCATGGACCAACTTACTCTGCTCAGAGGTTATCTCATAACCACCAACTTACCATCGTGATCATCACACGATCACCTCAGGATCAACCAAGCTCGGTATCAACTATACCATCGTGATCATCGCATGACCACACGGAGCTTGATCTCCACCTGTGATCATCGCATGACCACATAAAGATCAACCAACTTCTTTTGTCATCGAACCGGGGTTGTTTATTATTCAGATTATTATTACTGTTGACCCATAGTGTGACCTACTACGAACTGTGTCCGTGACCGAGGACGCGGCTATCGATAGATTATACACTCTGCAGAGGTTAGTACACTGTACCCACACCACGGAACTCATGGCCTCGTGCTCCCATTCGGGTGGACCAACGACATTCCGACAAAACCAATCTATTGCATGACACTCTCCCGGCCACTCCCGACAAACTCCCATTTGGGCTATGTCCTGGGTCGCCCTGATGTCAACTCGTGACATCCGCCACCTTTGTGGCCGCCACCGTCGTGGCCAAAACAAACTCGTCCCAAACGGGGACACCCAGGTACAACACAACTTGGGCACAAGGCTTATGGCCGCCTACCTGATCAGGGTAACGCGCGCACATAACCTTCCCTAGTTGGAGGCACCGGCGAGAGGCATGACAATAGACCGAATCAGGGACTCCCATAAGGCAAGTGTGGCTGCACTGGTTAGCTCGATTCGGTGGCACCATGACTCAGCCAACAGATTTGTTCAAGTTCAATTAATGTCAGGTTCAACTTGAATAGTGATGAGCTGAGTCACAGTAAAATACATAATGAAATAACAATGCAGATGAGCATGACATCAGTGTAACCATGGATGGGCAACATAACCATTTAACATCATAATGATAAATCATTTATGCTACAGGATGCAAATGAGCATGGCATAGCGATGATCATAACTATCACAAGTATTTTCATGTCAAACCGTAACTACTCAACTGAGCATAGCATTATCACTAGCATCAAAAATAATTACAAGAATAAAACATGATAAAATATCCTTAGCAATTAATCATATCACTTACGAGATGAAAATGAACATGGCATAAGCATAGACATGGATTCATAAGCATATTCGAAGTATTCACAAAATAATTAAATGCGCAAACAATTATTAAATATTCGAGTGGAAACCATGGCTACTGCAATGCCATCATGCAATTGGCTGTCGTGGCTTGCTTGGGAATGAAGGATTCACCGGGGGGAAGTGCGAGGCACTCGCGGAAAGAATCGCCGGAAAAGTTTCCCTCTCGGCGGAGCTGTTTTAAGGGCAAGGGCAAAATGGTCATTTTCACAGCGTGACAACCTCATGAAAATGGTACCATCGGAACGGTCTCGACGAACTGAGATTGTGGGCTTTGGAATCACCTGAATCGGAGTTACGGTTGCCGAGTTACGGCCGTTCGTTCGTTAGGCAGAAAAAGAATAAAAATCTGTTCTTTTCTGGCCTTAACGGACGAACGTCCGCTAATTAGTACTTTCGGCCGGCGGCTGCAAAAGAGAAAGCGCCTTTTCGGGAATACGTCTTCGGAGCAGTGAAAACGTATTTTAGCCCGAAGACGCAGCAAACTACGCTTTCAAATATCGAAGACGTATTTCAGGAAGTACATCCCCACTTATCCCCGCGCGGGCCCATGGTCAACCCCTCTGTTAGACCGACAGGTGGGGCCGAGTAGATGGTGGGGCCTACGGGAAAAGTCAGCGTCTTCAACCTCCATTGCCCGCTCCTGGCCGTGGACAGGGCCGACTCCGGCGAGGTTTGCCGGCGGCTCCGGTCGTCTCCCGTGGCGTGCGACCTACCCACGAGCTCAGGAGGCCGAGCCGCATCCATCCCGAGGCTCCACTCTCACCGGGGAGCGCCGTAGCGAGCGGGACATCGGCCACGGCGGACGGCGGCTCGGGCGCCAGTGAGGAGCATGGCACGGCTGCGGGGAGGAGAAGTTGGGGTAACGGGGAGGGTCTAGGGGTAGTTGGAGGCCTTTGGAGGCGGCTAGGTGGGGCGGGAGGCACCGTAGAGCTCGAATCCGAGCAGAGCAGAATGGCGGCCATGGCGGCACTGGCGGGCGGGGAGGGTTCCTCGAGCTCTGGCGAGTGGTTGGGGAGACTTTTGGGGTGGAGGAGAGAAGGTTGGTTCGGTCGGGAGGGCTCGGGGTGGCCTTAAATAAGTGGGGGGAGGAGGGACTCGGGCCGGTTGCCGCCGCGACCAGATGGGCGAGCGCCAGCGAAGAGCGAAGCACAAGCAGCTGCAACAGTGAGCTTGGACGGCGGAGGGGGAAGAGAGTGAGAAGCGGGCCATGGCGCGGGAAAGCAGGGGAGGCAGGGCACGCGCGGACGGGGCAGTCAGGCACGCGCGGCCACTGTTCCCGCGTGCACCCGAGCTTTGGCTCAGTCCGGCAAGCTCTTAGCGGGGGAGGGAAAACCAGAGAGTCGACGGCGAGCTGGGGAAGGACAGCGGCAAGGCGACGTGGTGCACGGAGGAGGTTTGGGCGGCAGCAAAGCGGGTCCGGGTGCCAGAGCGCGCTTTCGGCGTGCCAGACCGCGTGGTCACCGCGTGCACAGGCGCACTCGGTGCACTCTGGCCAACCAAACGATGTCTAGCGTGTTGTCTCTCCTACGTGGGTCCTACCTGAGGTGATATATTGAAGAAAGGCGCTGTGGGTGGATGGGAGAGGTCGACTGAACTTTGTTGTTGCAAACTTAAGCACGAAGTAGTGATCAAATAGGCTAGGTTAAGAGTAAACCAGAATGTCTCAGAGGTTTATGGTAGGAAGGACTATGACCCTGTGAATTTTGAGGGGATTTGGACAAGTATTTAACCTAGTTGCTTTGCAATGCAAAAACTGGTCCAGAAACTAGATCAGGAAGTAGCACTCACATGGTGTGTTTTCTTGGGCTGAAAATTGGTTGAGGGTGATGATTTGGGCATATGAAGGTGCCATAAAAATTTCATCCCATTTGGATAAACCAAAATGGTACTTCCTTCACAATGATACCCACTGGACAGAAAATTGGGGGAATTTTGCAGAGAAAATGGCTAGGCAAACTAATGTCAATTTTGGCATGCTCACATTATTTATGGATATTTAGGTCCTGGATTAATTTAAGAATTTTTGAAGCAATATAAAATATAGTTGCTTCACAAACTCAAATTGTGACCAGAAACCAAGATTGGATGTTGTGCTCACATAGATTGTTGGATGGATATGAAATTTGGTGGAAAGTCATTATTTGATCATATAAATGATCTACCAAAATTTCAACTCATTTGGATAATCCTAGCTAGTACTTCCTTCACAAAGCTTCTCTCTGGTCAGAAACTTTGGGAATTTGCTGAGGAAGATTTACTTGGCAAATGAAGCTGAATTTTGGCATGTCGCAATAATTTGGATATGAGAGAGTTCCCAAAAATTTTGAGGGCAATCAAGAAAATATAAGTAGCACTTCCTTCACAAAGTGCCATATTGGACAGAATAGGAAATGAATATTCCAGAATTATTTTTTAACTAGTCAAGGATGGGTTTTGGCATATTGGTGGAAGATATGATCCAAAGGATTTATGAGAATTTTTTAGGAATTTTAGGGAAGACAGAAATATAGGTTGCTTCACAACCTAGAGCAAACGGGGTTATTCCTTTAATAGAAAAAAGGAATATTCCCAAGAAATAAATATTGGGGTTGGGCTAAGATGGAAAGGACATGGTCTTGAGATGGAGTTGAGAGTGACAAGCCACCAGGAAGTGGTAGGAGAGAAGATCTTCCCAGGTTTCAAGACCACATAGCCACGGAAAAAGAACTCCAAATAAAAATTCGAAGAAACCCAAAAGAAAAAGAAAGGGCCAAAAATCGGGGTGTTACACAACCGCCCAGAGGCAGCGGTACAACCGCTTGACTGCTTCCTGGAGGTGGCTTGGGTTACACCCTTTGGAGCGGTGTTTGAGCCAGTACCACCAATCCAACGGTACAACTGCTCGGATGAGCGGTAGAACTGCTGGCCCATAAAACTACTGCCACGGCTAGATAAAGAGAACCTCTCTCCTCGAATGGATGGATATATGGTGGGTGCAGAGAAGTGTGTACGTGCATTTGATTCACCTAGTACCTTTCGACATGGATTCCCTCTTAATAGTACGGGTTTCCTATGACCAAAGATAAAAAACATGAAGGAAACCCAGTCTTCGATCTTTTCCGTCCGGAGGGAAGGCCTAACCGTCTTGCACCACACAAGGTATACCTGAGTAACTTGGCACACGATTAGTCCGCAAAGTGGATTGTCATCATCACCAAAACACTAAGGCGGGAAATGCCCTAACACACGTGTTCTTGCAAAGCAAGGGATGTACTACTGGAAATGAAAATTAAGATCTTTACATGCAAATATGGGAATAAATGATAGAAAATAGAACAATAGCTAAAAGCAAAGTACAAAAATATATAATAAAACAGATAATGTAACCAAGATTTCATGCAAATATGAGAGTAACAGAAAGAATAATACATCATTTTTTAAGGGAACAAATACATCATTAATTTGCTTAATTTAGAAAAAAAATCCTCTTTGACGTCCATGGTGCATGTCGCACCTTTTATCCAAATATAGCAATATATGGTATATGTTCACAAAATTGGGACATGCCAAGCGTGGTAGGATGAGAGATTGAACATACCGTGCGCTCCCTGAAGTCATCTGGTATGGTGAGATAGAACTTCTTGTCCGACTGTCCGCGACCACAGTGGCCGCCTTTTTGCTTGCACTGTGAACACTAGAATGAAAAACCTCGAATTAGCTATGAGAAAAATGAATCCACGGCGATTTCCATCGGGTGATTAACAGGGACAGACGGACTACGATAAGAGATGACTGAATATTTTGCTTAATTAATTACCTTGTTCTCCATGAGAGAGAGAGAGAGAGAGAGAGAGAAACCCCGGCCCAATTCCGAGTCAAGAAAGTCGGTGCCGATAGGCGTCGGCGAGGGGTAGAAACAAAATGCGGTGGCGTTTGTTGGCTGCAGCCGCCTGCGAGGGGCGCCGTCGAGATGAAAGATTTGGGCAGACCTATCGAGAATGAGCAACAACGACGTCTTTGCAAGTCGGTGCAGACAGGCGGCAGCTAGTGGCAGCGGCGAAATCCTGTGACGTTTAGCGTGGGGCCGAATCCCGCCGGCGACATTCGTCGAGCTACGGGGTGGCCGCGGTGATAGAAGTTGACATGGAGAGTTGTGGAGGAGTGCAGTGCGAGTGAGGAGTGGGGACGAAGGGGAGAGGAGGAGTGAGGGTTTTCTTTTCTTTATTGGCGTGTTGGTGAATGTTTTCTGCGCCAAAATAATGCACTACGGAAGCAACGTTTCGTAAACACAGCCCGTGTGTGATTGATGTTACCAAGATTGGAAGGGAATCCAATTTCCTTGGTCTGTCGTCCTTGAGTGTTTTTATACGATCAACGTAGACCCTAGAATGCACCTTGTTCAAATTTGGCACTTTTTCGGGCTCATTTACTATATTTGGGCCATTATTTGCATTTTCTAGGCATTTATGCACATAATTCAAATTCGCACAATCCGTGCATGAAAAAGGTGCACAATAACGGTTTGAAAATCAAGCTTGTGGTATTTAGTAAATTTCCGTGCCTTTTACAATGGAATGGGGACAGATTTCAATGATATGTGTGGCAAGAGTCAACCACAACGTGTCGTTTATTGGTTTTTCAACCCTACAAAATTGAAAAACATGCCTGAAAAAGATGATACCTGGCATGTTGCCATGGTATGACCTCAGCATGCCGTCGTAATTTTTTGAGAAGGTTTGGTTAATGTCGTTATACACGCTATTCATAAATCGAACCTTCACAAAGGAAGTTTAGTGGTTTCGAGAGGGAAATCACCAAGTTTGAAGGGGAATCCAAACTTTCTTCGTCGTTTGTCCTTGAGTTTTTTTCTACCATCAACATACACCCTAGAATGCACCGTGTTCAAATTTGGCACTTTTTCGGGCTACTTTACTATATTTCGGCCGTTATGTGCATTTTCTAGGCATTAATGCACATAATTCAATTTCGCACAATCGGTCCATGAAAAAGTGCACAAAAATGGTTTGGAAAATCGTGCTTGTGGTATTTAGTAAATTTTCATCCCTTTTACGAGGAATGGGGAGATATTTTAAGGACATGTGTCACAAAAGTCAACCACAAATGTGTCATTTATTGGTTTTTCAACTCCAGAAAATTGAAAAACATGCCTAAAAAAGATCATACCTGTCATGGTGCCATGGTATCACCTAAGGATTCTGTGATAAAAAATGGAAAATTTTGTCACAAGTTGTAACGATAACTCCTTCAAAACGAGAGCATCACACAATAAGAATCACTGTTTCCAAAATGATAAATGGCAATTTGGACTTGAATTTACGGTGACTTCATCGTTTCGCGTCTAACCTATTTACACGGTGTGCAAGCACCATCTGCCGCTAGTTTTTTTTTTGCGCATTTCAGGAGTCGTTTGATATATTTTAGCACTTTATATCATTTACCTCACATTTAGCGCATATAAGTCAAATCCCAGCTACAGCTACACGGGTGTGATGGGAGGGGTGTGGATTGCCGTTCGATCGCGGTGCATCCTACGGTGCACACGCGCGATCTACGTGGCTGGGGTTCCGGCCAATCAGAACGCAACACACAATAGGGTTAGCGCACATGGTTCTCATAGGCAATCAGAATGCAACGTACAATAGGGTCCGCCCACACGGCTTTCATAAGCAACGAAAATGAACCGTGTGCGATAATAAATCACCATGATTTCAAGGGAATCCAAATTTCCTTGGTCGTTCGCCCTTGATTTTTTTTCTTCTCCGGACTACATAGACCCTAGAATGCACCGTGTTCAAACTTGGTACTTTTTTGGGCTCATTTACTATATTTGGGCAATTATTTGCAATTTCTAGGCATTTATGCACATAATTCAATTTCGCACAATCGGTGCAGGCAAAGGTGCACAATAACAATATGAAAAATCAAGCTTGTGGTATTTACTAAATTCCCATGCCTTTTACAAGGGAATGGGTAGAGATTTCGATGATATGTGTGGCAAAAGAGTCAACCACAAACGTGACATTTATTGGTTTTTCAACTCTAGAAAATTGAAAAACATGCCTGAAAAACATGATACCTGGTATGGTGCCATGGTATGCCCTCAGCGTGCCGTGGTAATTTTTTGAGAAGGTTCAGCTAATGTAGTTGTACATGCTCTTCATAAATCGAACCATCACAAAGGAAGTTGCGTGGTTAACTTCAATAGGGAAATCACCAAGTTTGAAGGGGAATGCAAACTTCCTTCGCCGTTCGCCCTTGATTTTTTTTCTACCACTAACATACACCCTAGAATGCACCATGTTCAAACTTGGCACTTTTTTGGGCTCATTTACTATATTTGGGCAATTATTTGCATTTTCTAGGCATTTATGCACATAATACAATTTTCGCACAATCGGTGCATGAAAAAGTGCACAATAACAGTATGAAAAATCAAGCTTGTGGTATTTACTAAATTCCCATGCCTTTTACAAGGGAATAGGGGGAGATTTCGATGATATGTGTGGCAAGATTCAACCATAAATGTGACGTTTATTGGTTTTTCAACTCTAGAAAATTGGAAAATATGCCTGAAGATGATGATACCTGGCATGGTGCCATGGTATGACCTCAACAAAGCGTGGTGATTTTTTGAGAAGGTTTGGCTAATGTCGTTGTACATGCTCTTCATAAATCGAACCATCACAAAGGAAGTTTCGTGGTAAATTTCGACAGGGAAATCACCAAGTTTGAAGGGGAATCCAAACTTCCTTCGTCGTTCGTCCTTGATTTTTTTCCTACCATCAACATACACCCTAGAATGCACCATGTTCAAACTTGGCACTTTTTCGGGCTCATTTACTATATTTGGGCAATTATTTGCATTTTCTAGGAATTTATGCACATAATTCAATTTTTGCACAATCGGTGCATGAAAAGGTGCACAATAACAGTATGAAAAATCAAGCTTGTGGTATTTACTAAATTTCCATGCCTTTTACAAGGGAACGGGGGGAGATTTCGATGATATGTGTGGCACGAGCCAACCACAAACGTGACATTTATTGATTTTTCAACTCTAGAAAATTGGAAAACATGCCTAAAAATGATGATACCTGGCATGGTGCCATGGTATGACCTCAGCAAAGCGTGGTAATTTTTTGAGAAGGTTCGACTAATGTCGTTGTACATGCTCTTCATAAATTGAACCATTACAAAGGAAGTTTCGTGGTTAATTTCGACAGGGAAATCACCAAGTTTGAAGGGGAATCCAAACTTCCTTCGTCGTTTGTCCTTGAGTTTTTTTCCAAACATCAACGTACACCCTAGAATGCACCCTGTTCAAATTTGGCACTTTTCTAGGCTAATTTACTATATTTGAGCCGTTATCTGCATATTCTAGGCATTAATTCACATAATTCATTATCGCACAATCGGTCCATGAAAAAGTGCATAAGAATGGTTTGGAAAATCACGCTTGTGGTATTTAGTAATTTTTCATCCCTTTTATGAGGAACGGGGGAGAGATTTCAGGGACATGTGTCGCAAGAGTCAACCACAAACGTGACGTTTATTGGGTTTTCAACTCTAGAAAATTGGAAAACATGTCTGGAAATGATGATTGATACGTCTCCAACGTATCTATAATTTTTGATTGTTCCATGTTGTTATAATATCAATCTTGGATGTTTTTATAATCATTTACAACAATTTTATATCATTTTTGGAGACTAACCTATTAACCTAGTGCCCAGTGCCAGTTGCTGTTTTCTGCCCTGTTTTTGTTTTACAGAAAATCAATACCAAACGAAGTCCAAATGCAACCAAACATTTTGGAGATTTTTTATCACTCAACATAAACACTGGAAGCTTCGGGAGAGGGCCAGAAGAAGAAGAGGTGGGCCACGGGAAACCAGGGCGCGCCCCAGGGGGGTTGGCACGCCCTGGTACCTCGTGGGCCCACCCCAGCACCGTTTGACCTAATTCCAGCACTATAAATTCAGGAAAATCAGAAACCGTCAGGGGAGTTCACGAAATACTCTTTACGCCGCCGCAAGCCTCTGTTCCAGAGAGATCCCATCTGGGGTCCTTCTTCGGTAATCTGCCGGAGGGGGAATCGATCACGGAGGGGCTCTACATCAACCTTGGTGCCTCTCCGATGATGCGTGAGTAGTTTACCACAGACCTTCCGGTCCATAGGCAGTAGCTAGATGGCTTCTTCTCTCTTTTTGATGTTCAATACAATGTTCTCCTTGATGTTCTTGGAGATCTATCCGATGTAATCTTTCTTTGCGGTGTGTTTGTTGGGATCCGATGAATTGTGAGTTTATGATCAGATTATCCATGAAATTATTTGAGTCTTCTCTGGTCTCTTTTATGCATGATTATTATAGCCTCGTATTTCTTCTCTGATCTATTGATTTGGTTTGGCCAACTAAGTTGATTTATCTTGCCATGGGAAGAGGTGCTTTGTAGTGGGTTCGATCTTGCGGTGCTCAATCCCAGTGACAGAAAGGGACATGACACGTATGTATCGTTGCTACTAAGGGTAAAAAGATGGGATCTATTCATTGGGTTTATTAATTCATGAGTTTGTCTTGTCTACATCATGTCATCGTTCTTAAGGCATTACTCCATTCTTATGGACTTAATACACTAGATGCATGCTGGATAGCCCATCGATGTGTGGAGTAATAGTAGTAGATGCAGGCAGGAGTCGGTCTACTAATCTTGGACGTGATGCCTATATACATGATCATTGCCTTGGATATCGTCATGATTATTTGCTTTTCTATCAATTGCCCAACAGTAATTTGTCTACCCACCGTGTGCTATTTTCTCGAGAGAAGCCTCTAGTGAAACCTATGGCCCCCGGGTCTATCAAAATCATATTACTAAAACCCTAAAAATATTGCTGCTATTTTCTTTTATTTATTTTATTTAGTATTTTTGCTGCAATCTATCAATCTATCAAATACAATTTAATCTTGCAATCTTACCGCCAAGGGATTGACAACCCCTTGTTTGCGTTGGGTGCAAGGATTTGTTGTTTGTGTGCAGGTACTGCTTACTAGGTGTTGTGTGATTCTCCTGCTGGTTCAATAACCTTGGTTTCATAATTGAGGGAAATACCAACGCAAGCTACAAGTAGCAGGAAGAATTTCTGGCGCCGTTGCCGGGGAGACATCATCAACATTTATCAAGTACCTTCGCACAAACACTCATCTCCTTGCATTTACTTTATTTGCCATTTGCCTCTCGTTTTCATCTCCCACACTTCTAAAAAGTTTTTGCAAAAATACAAAAATATTTTCCGTTTGCCTTTTTGCCTTTTTTCTAGTTTGCTTGTTTGCTTGATTGCTATCTTATTTGCGTAGTCACGATGTCTCAAGAAAATACCAAATTGTGTGATTTTTCCAATACTAATAATAATGATTTTATTAGTACACCAATTGCTCCTACCGCCGCTAGTGCGGAGAATTGTGATATTAATGCCGATTTGCTAAATCTTGTTATGAAAGATCAATTTTCCGGTAGTCCTAATGAGGATGCCGCATCCCATCTTAATACTTTCATAGAATTGTGTGACATGCAAAAGAAAAAAGATGTGGATAATGATATTGTGAAATTGAAATTATTCCCGTTCTCATTGTCGGATCGTGCTAAAATTTGAATTTCATCTTTAGCACGAAATAGTATCGATTCCTGGGATAGGTGTAAAGATGCTTTTATTACTAAGTATTTTCCTCCTGCGAAAATTATTTCTCTAAGAAATCAAATTATGAATTTTAAGCAACTTGATCATGAACATGTTTCCCAATCTTGGGAGAGGATGAAATTAATGATAAGAAATTTCCCTACTCATGGTTTAAATTTATGGATGATCATACAAAAAATTTATGCGGGATTGAATTTTGTCTCCAGAAATCTTTTAGATTCTGCCGCGGGTGGTACGTTTATGGAAATTACTTTGGGTGAAGCTACTAAATTGCTTGATAATATTATGGCAAATTATTCACAATGGCATACTGAAAGAACTCCTACTACTAAAAAGGTGAATTTCGTTGAAGAAATTAATACTTTGAGTGATAAAGTTGATGCTCTTATGAAATTGGTTGCTAGTAAAAATTCTCTTATTGATCCTAATGATGTGCCTTTGTCCACTTTGATTCAGCAGAATAATGATCCCGTAGATGTGAATTTTGCCTCACGAAACAATTTTAATAGTAATGCTTATAGAGGTAATTTCAACGCTAGACCGTTTCTGGGAAATTCCTCTAATAATTATGGCAATCCTTATGGTAATTCCTACAATAATAATAGGATACCTTCTGATCTTGAAAGTAATATTAAAGAATTTATTAATTCTCAAAAAGTTTTCAACGCTACGATAGAAGAAAAATTGAGTAAAATTGATGATATGTCTAGGAGCATCGATAGAATTATTCATGATGTGGAAAATCTTAAGACTAAAATTTTGCCACCTAAAATTGATCTTAGTGAATCAATCAAAGCTTTATATGTCTCTATGGATGAAAGTAAGAAAAGAACCGCCATGCTAAGAGCTAAACGAGAATTTTTAGAAAAAGCGATTCCTCCCGGTTTCTATCGTAGTAACGATGAGGATATTAAAATGATTGGTGTTTCATCTATTGATTCTTTATTTAGTAATATTAAACTTGATGAAAAAGGGACTGAACAAGAGTCAACTTTAGCTAAAGAGCGTCCCCATAATTCGGAGGGTGAAAATCTTGATAAGAAAATTACTAAAAGTGGGTTTGGAGAGGTAAAAACTTTAAATAGTGATGTGCCCACTATTTTGGATTACAAAGATTTTAATTATGATAATTGTTCTTTTATTGAGTGTATTTCTTTGTTACAATCCATGTTTAATTCACCCAACGCTTATGAGCAAAACAAAGCTTTTACTAAACATATAGTAGAACCCATGATGAAAGCGTTAGAAGAAAAGCTTGAACTAGAGATTTCAATTCCTAGAAAATTATATGATGAATGGGAACCCACCATTAAAGTTAAGATTAAAAATTATGAGTGCAATGCTTTATGTGATTTGGGTGCTAGCGTTTCCACAATTCCAAAATCTCTATGCGATGTGCTAGGTTTTACCAATATAGATGAATGCTCCCTTAATTTGCATCTTGCGGATTCTACTATTAAAAAGCCTTTGGGAAGAATTAATGATGTGCTTATTCTTGCAAATAGAAATTATGTGCCCGTTGATTTTATTATTCTTGATATTGAATGCAATTCTTCTTGCCCTATAATACTTGGTAGACCGTTTCTACGAACTATAGGTGCCGTTATTGATATGAAAGAAGGGAATATAAAATTTCAATTTCCATTAAAGAAAGGTATGGAGCATTTCCCTAGGAAAAGAATTAAAGCACCATATTAATAAATTATGAGGGCCACTTATGGAATCAACTTGAAAGATGACAATACTTGAGATTATGCATTATGCCTAGCTAGGGGCATAAAACAATAGCGCTTGTTGGGAGGCAACCCAATGAATAAAATAAATTTTTGTTATAAGTTTCTGTTATGGTGTGTTTTTACTGTCATGCTAATGGTATGATATTGTTTTTATGTTTTTAATTAGTGTTTGTGCCAAGTAAAGCCTTTAGGATGATTTGGAAGATAGTATAATTGATTCTGTTTGAAAACAGAAAGTTTTGCGTCCAGTGCTGGAAATTTTTTTCCACTGTTACATCAGAACCTTCTGAATTTTTTACACAGTATTGATATATGAATTTTCCACGTTGCCCTAATTTTTCAGAATTTTTAGAGTTACAAAAGTATGACCATAATTCAGATCTCTACAGACTGTTCTGTTTTTGACAGATTCTATTTTTGATGCACTACTTGCTTGTTTTGATGAATCTATGGATTGTATCGGGGGGTATAAGCCATGGTGAAGTTAGAGTACAGTAGGTTTAATGCAAAAATAAAATATGAATGGGTTTGCAACAGTACTTATAGTAGTGATTTGTTTTGTTATACTAACGGATCTCACGAAGGTTTTGTTGAGTTTTGTGTGATTGAAGTTTTCAAGTTTTGGGTGAGATCACGATGGAAGAAGGAATACGGAGTAGCAAAAGCCTAAGCTTGGGGATGCCCGAGGCACCCCAAAGTAATATTCAAGGAAGACTCAAGCGTCTAAGCTTGGGGATGCCCCGGAAGGCATCCCCTCTTTATTCTACCGACCATCGGTAATTTTACTTGGAGCTATATTTTTATTCGTCACATGATATGTGTTTTGCTTGGAGCGTCTTGTATGATATGAGTCTTTGCTTTGTTTGCTTTTTAGTTTGTCACAATCATCCTTGCTGCACACACCTATTTTTGTGAGAGCCACACGTTATCATCATAATTTGTAGAATACTCTATGTGCTTCACTTAATTTTTTTTGAGCTAGGCAGTTGCTCTAGTGCTTCACTTAAATCTTTTTGAGCACGGTGGTGGTTGAAATTTTGAAGAAATGAATTCTCATGCTTCACTTATATTAATTTGAGAATTGACTTGATTAAAATTTTGAAGAAATATTTGCACTCTAATGCTTCACTTAAATATTTTTGAGAGATGATGATAGTAACGTTAATTTGCACATGTTATGCAATTGGTCCCAAAGTGATGAATATTCAAGAGGGATATAGATAAAAACTTTCATATAGATCATTGGATATGACAAGTGTGATTCCTTGCAATAGTTTTGCGATATGGAAATCATGATATGTGATGCCATGTTAGTGAGTAATTGTGCTTAAGTAAGAATATTAGTGTTAAGGTTTGTGATTCCCTATGCAAGCACGTTAATACAATAGTTATGCAATGAAGTTATATCCTACTATGGTACATTATTCGGTGTTAGTTATGTTCAATGCATGTTTATGACCGTTTTCGTTTTTTGGTTGGTTGCTTCTCAATCTTTTGCTAGCCTTCATTTGTACTAAGCGGAAATACTGCTTGTGCTTCCAAAATCCTTAAAACCAGTTTTGCCTTATGAGTCCACTATATCTACCTATATGCGGTATTCCAATGCCGTTCCAAGTAAATTTGCGTGTGCCAACTCTAAATTTCAAAATAATTTTTCTGTTTTGTGTGCCCGTACCGCTCATGAAGTGGAAGGGGGTAGCCAATATCTTCCATGCTAGGTGTGTTATTCTCACGATGAGTGTTTATTCACTTGTCATTGCACGAGAGTGTGGTGGTAATAGGGATGCCCGTCCCGAATTGTTAAATTGCTAAAATGCCAAAATTGCAGTAATGCAAAAATAATGAAAACAAAAGCAAATCTCCCTCGGTAAGAAATAAAAAAATCTTAATGAAGGGGAGTACTCTCGCGGAAAGAAAAATCTTAATGAAGGAGAGTATAATTTATTTTCTGTTTGGGAACCGCCTATGATGTATGTAGCATGGAAGATATTGGGAATTCTCATTCATTTTCGTTGACAGGAAAAGCATGCCTCCCAAAATATTTTTTATCTCTTTAATTTCAGCTTCGAGCTCTGGCACATTTGACAAATCTCTGCTTCCCTCTGCGAAGGGCCTATCTATTTACTTTTATGCAATTTTTATTTTTTTGAGTCTCCATCTTCTCTTACAAAAGCACCAACTAGAGAACACTATTGTCATACTTGTGCATTAGTTGTAGCTAATATTTGAGTGTGTTTCATGAATGGATCAATGATTGGGCATAATGGGCTAGGGATAACTTTCTTTAGCGTTGATATTTTGAAAGACATGGTTGAGTATCTATGTTTTCATGTCAAATTATAGACTATTGCTTTGAATCATATAAGTCCAATGTCCATGCTACAAAAAGAAAAGAATATGAGATAAATATGCTAGGCAGCATTCCACATCAAAAATTCTGTTTTTATCATTTACCTACTAGAGGACGAGCAGGAATTAAGCTTGGGGATGCTGATACGTCTCCAACGTATCTATAATTTTTGATTGTTCCATGCTGTTATAATATCAATCTTGGATGTTTTTATAATCATTTACAGCAATTTTATATCATTTTTGGAGACTAACCTATTAACCTAGTGCCCAGTGCCAGTTGCTGTTTTCTGCCCTATTTTTGTTTTACAGAAAATCAATACCAAACGAAGTCCAAATGCAACCAAACTTTTTGGAGATTTTTTATTACCCAACATAAAGACTGGAAGCTTCGGGAGAGGTCCAGAAGAAGAAGAGGTGGGCCACGAGGCACTAGGGCGCGCCCAGGGGGGTGGCGCGCCCTGGTACCTCGTGGGCCCACCCCAGCTCCGTTTGACCTAATTCCAGCACTATAAATTCAGGAAAAATCAGAAACCCTCAGGGGAGTCCACGAAATACTTTTTACGCCGCCGCAAGCCTCTGTTCCAGAGAGATCCCATCTGGGGTCCTTCTCCGGTAATCTGCCGGAGGGGGAATCGATCACGGAGAGGCTCTCCATCAACCTTGTTGCCTCTCCGATGATGCGTGAGTAGTTTACCACAGACCTTCGGGTCCATAGGCTGTAGGTAGATGGCTTCTTCTCTCTTTTTGATGTTCAATACAATGTTCTCCTTGATGTTCTTGGAGATCTATCCGATGTAATCTTTCTTTGCGGTGTGTTTGTTGGGATCCGATGAATTGTGAGTTTATGATCAGATTATCCATGAAATTATTTGAGTCTTCTCTGATCTCTTTTATGCATGATTATTATAGCCTCGTATTTCTTCTCCGATCTATTGATTTGGTTTGGCCAACTAAGTTGATTTATCTTGCCATGGGAAGAGGTGCTTTGTAGTGGGTTCGATCTTGCGGTGCTCAATCCCAGTGACAGAAAGGGACATGACACGTATGTATCGTTGCTACTAAGGGTAAAAAGATGGGATCTATTCATTGGGTTTATTAATTCGTGAGTTTGACTTGTCTACATCATGTCATCGTTCTTAAGGCATTACTCCGTTCTTATGGACTTAATACACTAGATGCATGCTGGATAGCCCATCGATGTGTGGAGTAATAGTAGTAGATGCAGGCAGGAGTCGGTCTACTAATCTTGGACGGGATGCCTATATACATGATCATTGCCTTGGATATCGTCATGATTATTTGCTTTTCTATCAATTGCCCAACAGTAATTTGTCTACCCACCGTGTGCTATCTTCTCGAGAGAAGCCTCTAGTGAAACCTATGGCCCCCGGGTCTATCAAAATCATATTACTAAAACCCTAAAAATATTGCTGCTATTTTCTTTTATTTATTTTATTTAGTATTTTTTCTGCAATCTATCAATCTATCAAATACAATTTAATCTTGCAATCTTACCGCCAAGGGATTGACAACCCCTTGTTTGCGTTGGGTGCAAGGATTTGTTGTTTGTGTGCAGGTACTGCTTACTAGGTGTTGTGTGATCCTCCTACTGGTTCGATAACCTTGGTTTCATAATTGAGGGAAATACTTATCTCTACTGTGCTGCATCATCCCTTCCTCTTCGGGGAAATACCAACGCAAGCTACAAGTAGCAATGATACCTGGCATGGTGCCATGGCATGACATCAGCATAGCATGGTAATTTTTTGAGAAGGTTCGGCTGATGTCGTGGTACATGCTCTTCATAAACCAAACCATCACAAAGGAAGTTCCGTGGTTTCGAGAGGGAAATCACCAATTTTGTAGGGGAATCCAAATTTCCTTCATCGTTTCTCCTTGAGTTTTTTTCTACGAAAAACATACAACCTAGAATGCACCATGTTCAAATTCAGCACTTTTCTGGGCTAGTTTACTATATTTGGGCCGTTATGTGCATTTTCTAGGCATTAATGCACATAATTCAATTTTGCACAATCGGTCCATGAAAAGTGCACAACGGTTTGGAAAATCATACTTGTGGTATTTAGTAATTTTTCATGCCTTTTATGAGGAATGGGGAGTGATTTCAAGCACATGTGTGGCAAGAGTCTACCACAAACTTGTCGTTAATTGGTTTTCCAACTCTAGAAAATTGAAAAACATGTCTGAAAAAGATGATACCTAGCATGGTGCCATGGTATGACCTCAGTATTCTGTGGTAAAAAAATGGCAAATTCTGGCACAAGATGTAACGATAACTCCTTGAAAACGAGAGCATCTCACAACAATAAGCAGTGTTTCCGAAATGATAAATGACAATTTGGACTTGAATTTACGGTGACTTCATCGTTTCGCGTCCAAACTATTTACACGGTGCGCAAGCACCATCGGCCACTAGATTTGATTTTTTTTGCGCATTTCAGGACCCGTTTGATATATTTAAGCACTTTATAGCATTTACCTGACATTTAGCGCATATAAGTCAAAATCCAAGCTACAGCTACACTGGTGTGATGGGAGGGATGTGGATTGCCGTTCGATCATGGTGCATTCTACGGTGCACACGCGCGATCCGCGTGGCTGGGGTTCCGGCCAATCAGAACGCAACACACAATAGGGTTAGCGCACACGGTTCTCATAGGCAATCAGATCTCGAGTGCTCTAAAAAACCACCGCACAATACGGTTGTCTGGCCAATCCGTCCCAGAGCTCTCTCCAAGCATCGCCGTCCATGCCACCGCGCCGCACACTAACTGGTAAGGAAGCGATGGCATCCTGGTGCACCGAGTTCATCGCCGCCCGCGACCGCACACTAACTGGTAAGGAAGCGATGTCATCCCGCCGCGCCGAGTTCATCGCCGCCTGTGACCGCACACCTACGTGGGCGGACTTTGAAGCTGCCATGGGTGAATGGGCGGTGGAGCAAGAGGAGGCCAAAGCCGCACAGAAGGAGCGGAAAAGGCAGAAAACACTCAAGAGAAGAGAGTTCCGCCACCGCAAGAAAGAAGAGGCCGCACGCGCTGCTGAGGAGAGCCGGGCGGAGATCCAAGCACGGTGGGCTACCGCCGACAAGGCCGGGAAGTAGATCGACGGCGTCTGCATCTGGCCAGCATGCGAGAAGTAGTTAGTGTGTGTGTCGCCCATACGTTTGTTTAATTAATTATGAGCATCTACCAGTACTACTTACTACTTTTTTAGAGCAAATTAGTGCCCGGTCAAAAAATTTGACTCAACTGAGTCATAGCGGTCCCACCTGAAGCCACCCAGGAGCTCCTTCCTCTCTCATCTCTGCACTATCGGGTTGGAGACAAGCTCGCCGGAGCTGGTTTTTAGTCCTACCTCGCCGCGCGGGGCGGACGCAAACAGGCTTAAATAGTAGCATCGACGGGAGGCAGCAAGCATTTCTCTTGTTGCATAGGTTGATCAATTCTCGCTGTGTGAGTGAGTCAGGTTGACACTTGATTGCATTTCATAAACTTATGATTATGATTGTTCATCGAGTGTCAACTTCGCCTCATTCATGTACGTTGATAGCCCTACTGCAATGAAAGATATTTTTTAAATTTGTAGGCTACGGCCCTACATGCTGATAGATATTTTAATTCTTAGAAGACCACAAAACACACGGTTGCTATGGCGTATCGTGTGCGTTACTGATCCATAAGTCAGTTAGAAAACATCGCACACGTACCATCACGACCACCCGTGAGTGCTTTAATTAACTCCATGTGTACAATTTTTTGAATACGGGATCCGCCAATTTTTTCCTTTCTAGCACACGAGTATATTATACGCTTCGTTTGCGTTGTGTGTTTCGCCCGTGTAAGTTTTGAGTTTCGCAACGAAATTTTTAGTAGGCGTGGGATTTCAGAATTTACCGCCGCCCCCCCAAACCCATCCCCACCATCACATTTCCGCAGTATCCCCCCCTCCCGGCAGCTCAAACCGCCGCCGCCGCAACAACAGCTTTAACCACATCTACGTTCTGCCCGAGCCTCGTCGATCTAGTCAGGTAACCCACCGATCTCCATCACCGCCACGGCCTGATTACTTAGATGGCGCCTGCTAAACATCCTCATGCCTCCAAATCCCCACCTCCTACTCAAGAGCATCACCACGTAAGTGTAACGATGGAGGTCGAGGAGCTGAAGGCGGTCGATGGCGCGGTGTCCGATGTGCGTGTCGACCCGGAGGAACACCTCGCCTCCGCCGCCGCCGACTTGGTGCGGGCTCTGGCCCAGATGAAGTGCCCCAGCAACTACCCCTCGGGATTTACCAAGTACGAACTGCCCAGTTCAATTTTACCAATACCAGTTGCAATGGTTATGTTTTGTATGGTTGATGTATTAAGCCTGTTGTAGTAAACACGCCTAACCATTCTTAGCTATTTTCCCTACCTTTTTATAGACAACTGGGCCATTCTCTACTCTAGCAGCACTTGCCTTGCGATGTTTAACTCTGTCAATTTCAATTTCATCAGTACCAGTTTCAATGGCTATATTAGGTTGTCTGTACTTAACACATGCCTTGTTTATTTCAGTAATGTACACTGTGATGTTCAAGTATGAACTGCTCAGTTCAATTTCACCAATACTAGCTAGAAACTTACAATGCCTGACTTAGGTTGCTGTTAAGTCTGTTGTGGCAAACAGTTCTATCCATTTTTTAATTTGTCCCTTTACTACTGTGCTACTCTTCGCAATGAAGATATCACTATAGATGCTGTCGTTTTATTACCATTTTCTATTTTTGGTGGATGTCAACCCTGTTGTAGTTAACATGCCTTTCCATGTACTTACACAGGGCCACAATGGGAAATGTTGTTGTTTACCGTCGAGGTTAGTTCCATCCCAATGTTTTATAGTACTTTACATCATTTGTGCAATTGCAGATCATTTGTGCAATTGCAGTTTAGCTTGTAGCATTTACTTGCTTCTTGTAGGTACACATGTCAGCGGCACTAATCCACGCTTCAACCCGGAGGAACACCTCGCCTACACCGCCGCCGACTTGAGGCGGGCTCTGGCCCAGATGAAGTGCCCCACCAACTACCCCTCGGGATTTACCAAGTAGGAACTGTCCAGTTCAATGTTACCAATACCAGTTGCAATAGTTGTGTTTTGTATGGTTGATGTATTAAGCCTGTTGTAGTAAACACGCCTAACTATTCTTAGCTATTTTCCCTACCTTTTTATAGACAACTGGGCCATTCTCTGCTCTAGCAGTACTTGCCTTGCGATGTTTAACTCTGCCAATTTCAATTTCATCAGTACCAGTTTCAATGGCTATATTAGGTTGTCTGTACTTAACACATGACTTGTTTATTTTAGTAATGTACATTGTCATGTTCAAGTATGAACTATCCAGTTCAATTTCACCAATACCAGCTAGAAACTTACAGTGCCTGACTTAGGTTGCTGTTAAGCCTGTTGTAGCAAACAGTTCTATCCATTTTTTAATATGTCCCTTTACTACCGTGCTACTCTTCGCAATGGAGATATCACTAGAGATGTTGTTGTTTTATTACCATTTGCTATTTTTGGTGGATGTAGTTAACATGCCTTTCCATGTACTTACGCAGCGCCGCAATGGGTGGGCGATGCTGTTGTTTGCCGTTAAGGTTAGTTGCATCCCATGTCTTATAGTATTTTACATCATTTGTGCAATTAAAGTTTAGCTTCTAACATTTGCTGGTTGCTTGTAGGTACATATATCAGCGGTACTGATCCACGCTTCGACCCCTTTTGCGTATGGGGCAATGAGATATTCATGAACAAGCGTCAAGTGAGGAAACTAAGAAAGATTGGTAGGCGAAATAGACGGGTGATGGAAATTAAACTCTTTATTTACACTTTATCCAAGACAACAGTGAACTTTAGGATGGTAAGTAATTTGTTGCCTTTTTCCCCTGCCAATAATGAGTTACTCTATTAGACAAGAATTTCTGAAAGTTTTCTCTTTTCAGTGGTTTCCAAAGCAATTTACTCATGATTACTTTGCAAACTACATGACCGGAGTGGAGGCAACTAAGGTTAAAGTATATAATTCATACTACCATGATAATGGTCTAGAAGTCTTCCTGAAGGCGGTGAAGGATGGGCGGGCAATCATCACAAGGGGTTGGACAAAAGTTGTGCGCGCCTTTGCCATGGAGGAGGGCACATTATGGGCATTCTGCTTCTCCAACACTATCGGCAGCCAAAATGATTTACACTTCTCTCTTCACCTTTACCGCCTCTAAATATTGTGGTTCTTCATAGTTAATCTGTTGCCTAATTCTGTAATTACTGAACACATTGTACTGAGATTTTGATTTATGGATTGGTTATTGAACCATTGTGATGAGAATACGAAATATTTAAATTCCGCACTTAATAATTTAAAATTTGAAATATTCCAATTCGAATAATAAATTACAAGAAAAAATAAAATTAAACAACAGGGATTAAAACACCGTACACACGGTTAGAAAGAAAACAGCATGTGCGATGGTAAAATAAAGAACACATGGTTCTTTCACGGAAAACGTATGCGATACTCAGCCCCCGAACGCACGGTTTATCTTCATACGCGTGTGGGATTGCCATAAGTATCACACACGTTTCTGTACTATGCACGTGTGCGATTCCTGGTAATACCACAAACGTTTCAAACATGTATGCGTGTGTAATACCAGATAAAAAGAAGACAGTTCACATTTGGAGACAGTGTGTGATAGGTATACCTATTGCACACACTTAAGAAAATGGACATGTTGGCGATAGCGTAGACACCGCACACATTTTATGGTTTTGAACTGTGTGTGATAGTGTACGTATCGCAAACAGACCGGTAGAAATAAATGTTTGTGATATCCACCTTTTGCACACGTGGATATCTGCGAAATAGTTTCGGATGTCTCGCGGATCAGAAATGTAGGGCCACAACTTCGCATACGATTAGTTTACGAAAATCGTCAGCAGCGGGTTGCCATATCGCCGACGGTTTCTGGGTCGTGTGGGAAGCACCCCTGTTACTTGTAGACTGCGTTGGTATTTTCCTCGAAGAGGAGAGGATGATGCAGTATAGTAGAGATAAGTATTCCCCTCATTTAAGAACCAAGGTTATCAATCCAGTAGGAGAACCACACAAAATCCCGTAAGCAGCACCTCCACACACAAAAGCAAACACTTGCACCCAACGCAAATAAGAGGGTTGTCAATCCTCTTAGCGGTTACTTGCAAGGATTAAGTCTAATAGTGATAGATAGGTAAAGTAAAAACTAAATAAAATAAAAGTAAATAAATTGCAGCAAGGTATTTTTGGATTTTTATATATGATAAAGTACACCCGGGGGCCAAAGTTTTCACTAGAGGCTTCTCTCTCGAGCGCAGAACATACGGTGGGTAAACAAATTACTATTGGGCAATTGATAGAAAAGCGAATAATTATGACGGATTCATGGCAATGATCATGTATATAGGCATCACGTCTGAGACAAGTAGACCGACTCCTACCTGCATCTACTACAATTACTCCACTCATCCACCGCTATCCAGCAAGCATCTAGAGTATTAAGTATAAAACGGAGTAATGCCTTAAGCAAGATGACATGATGTAGACAAAGTAAACTCAAGCAATATGATTAAACCCCATCTTTTTACCCTTAATGGCAACAATACAAATACATGTCATGTCCCTTTCTGTCACTGGGATTGAGCACCGCAAGATTAAACCCATCACAAAGCAACCCTCCCATTGCAAGATAAACCAATCTAGTTGGCCAAACCAAATCGATAGATCGGAGAGAAATACAAAGCTATAATAATCATGCATAAAAGAGTTCAGCAAAGGCTCAAATATTTCTCATGAATAATCTAATCATAAACTCACAATTAATCGGATCCCAACAAACACACCGCAAAAGAAGATTACATCGTATAGAACTCCAAGAACATCGAGGAGAACTTTGTATTGAAGATCAAAGAGAGAAAAGAAGCCATCTAGCTACTAGCAATGGACCCGTGGGTCGGTGGTAAACTACTCACACATCATCAGAAGGGCAGCAAGGTTGATGTAGAAGCCCTCCGTGGTCGATTCCCCCTCCGGTAGAGTACCGGAAAAGGCCTCCAGATGGGATCATGGAAGAACAGAGGCTTGCGGCGGCGGAAAAGTTTTCTCGTCTGCCTCTCTGGTGGTTATGGAATATTTGTGAATTTATAGTGGAAGAATTAGGTCAGGAGGTGCCACGAGGGGCCCACAAGCCTGGTGGCGCGCCCCCTGAGCTTGTCGCTCCCTCGTGACTCCTCAGGTCTTCTCCCTAACCTTCTAGGGTCTCTTCTGGTCCAGAAAAAATTAATCCAAAGTTTTTTCTTCGTTTGGATCTTTTTTGATAATGATTTTCTGAAAAGACAAAAAAAGGCAAAAAAAATAGCAACTGGCACTGGGCACTAGGTTAATAGGTTAGTTCCAAAAAATGATATAAAATAGCCCAAAGTTGCATATAAAACATCCAAGATTGATAATATAATAGCATGGAACAATCAAAAATTATAGATACGTTGGAGACTTATCAACCCCCCTATCGCACACACAGGCAAGGCAACGGTTTAAAACTCTGTCGCAGAAAGGGGGTAAAAACCGTTTGTATAGCATGTAACGGTACCAGTGTCAGGACACTCTCTATATGAAGAACATGGTGCTACTTTGAAGCACAAGTGTGGAAAAGGATAGTAACATTGCCCCTTCTCTCTCTCTTTTTCTCTCAATTTTTTGTTGGGCTCTTTTTGGCCTCTTTTTTTCATCTGGAGTCTCATCCCGACCTGTGGGGGAATCATGGCCTCCATCATCCTTTCCTCACTAGGACAATGCTCTAATAATGATGATCATCACACTTCTATTTACTTACAACTCGATACTAGAACAATATGACTCTATATGAATGCCTCTGACAAACTATTCCCTGACATACCCTGCTATCGTGACCCTACAAGATGTCACCACTCTCATTGCTCATAATCCACAATAACCACAGTTCCACAAGACCGAAACCTGACTCTCCTGTACATCTCTGTGTCCAACGTTATTCCTCGCGCTTGGCTTCGTATGTAATTCACGAGCCACCTTCCTAGAGATGATCTATTCTGGTATCGGATGCAATACTTATTCCCGTTGCTCTGAATCCCTTTCACACTCTGTTTCAGGCATAGAAGGATTGTCTAACCGCTTGAAACTTCTTATTGTACCTCCTTACTTTGCTCTCGATGTTTTTCTTAAGTTTCAACTCGAGAGATACCATGTACTTCATTCCTTGAGACAACCCCGGTTGATTAACCTTATACCGATCCAACCCCCTTAAGTTTCCCCTCCTACCCTATTCGTAAGTACGATGGAGTTCCGAAGAAAGGATGACGACTTCATCATGATGACCTAAAGCAGAGAAATGAAGACATCAATGAACAAGATCAACTTCTTCGAGAAGGTGGTTAGCCACAGTGACCACATGGTAATGATGCCAAGTCATCATCATTATATCCTAAGAAATGCAATTAAGAGATAATTCAACTCAAATTCAAAATTCAAATGCAAGTCAAATTATTACTTCTTCAAATAATAAAACAAAAATGTTCATAATGTTGGAAATAATCCCAAAGCAATTATAAAAATAAAGCCAAAATTATTTGACTTTCCAAATTTACCCTAGCAACCAAAACAGTGGACCAGCAGCAATTTATTTGACTGTTTCAATTTCAAAAAAATACTTGCACATTTCAAAATGCTCCCAAACTTTGTGGACCCATTCATTGCATTGCATCGTATTTATGTGCCAAATTTCATATTTTACTTAAATCATTTGATATGAAACTAAAATAGAAAGCAGTGCTTGGAAATAAAATAGAAATAAAAAAAGAAAAGGGAGAAAACCTCCTGTGCACTTCGGCCCAGCACAGCCACAGTGCAGCCCAGCCCGTTAGCCGCGGCCTTTCCTTCAACCTCCTGCCAAGGAGAGGCCATGGCACGTGTGCTGGCCGTCCACGCCGTGGATGCTCACGTGACGATCATCCCGCGATCCCCCGCGCTCGATAAGAAGCCCCTCGCCCCCGGGATGAACCCTAGTCCCCAGTTTCCCCTCCCTCACACCCATTCGTCGATCTGGAGCTCCCTCGAGCTCGGCCATCGCCGCATCGCCATCGTCTACGCGGCCACCGGCTCTCCCCCGCCGAGCCGACATGCCCAGGAGGAGCAGCATCCTCGTCCTCGTCGCCTGCGAGCGTCAGGTTGAGCCCCGCGCCTCAGCATCATCGCCATCTCCCCGGATCCATCCACCATGGCCACCATCGCCATTAGCGTCGATCTGCTCTGCCTCGACCCCACCGGCTCCACCGAGCCCTCTCCTACCCTCCCTGTGAGCCTCCGGCGCTCCACGGCCTTTTTCCCCTCCACCCCGTGCCCTCCCGCACCGCTGCCACACCTCACCGCGCTACGGCCGCCGCCTAGCCCCGCCGCTAGCTCACCCCGACCACCCCACGGCCTCCCACGGCCACCCCTGGATGCGCGCGAGCGCGGGCGTCCCGCTGGTGCCTCTGGTTCGTCCAGCTGCCGCCACTAGTGAGCTCCCGCCCATCGCCGCCGTCCTCTGTGTGCCCCAGCGCGCGCCGGCGTTCGAACCTGGCCCATGTGCCACTGACTGTGGGCCCCTCTTATTAGCAATTAGTTTAACCCCTAATTAAAATGCTAAACTCCACTGACAATCGGACCCCACTAACTAATTAATCCACTATTAAAATTAACTGTGATGATTACACAGTGTATGACATGTGGGCCCGGTGCACTATTTAACTGGATAAGTTTTAGTTAATATAACAAACACTGACATATGGCCCCCACTGGCCCACTTTGACCAGTCAACTGACTGTGTTGACCGCTGATGTCATTCTGATGTCATGCTGACGTCACTATCACTGTTTCGGATAATCCGAATTTAATAAATAAATAATTCCAGAAAATGTTTAAAACTTTGAAAAATCATATAAAATAAACCGTAACTCGGATGAAAATAATTTATATATGAAAAATGATCAGAAAAATGTGAAGAATCCGAATATGCCATCCACATACCTACCACACCCCTCTAACATACTGAACATGGAATTGTCCCCTCCGGTTCAGTGTACCGATAATCACCCGGAGCTGGGAGAACACTCCCGGATAAATTCCCGCTCCGACTAACTTGCGTAGTACTGCATTAGAACACCCCGCAGCACAGCATGTAGACATGTCATGCATCCCTGTTGCATTGTTGCCGTGTATTTATTGTTTCTTCCCCCTCCTTCTCTCTCGATAGACCCCGAGATTGCCGACGACACCGATGTGTACGACTACGTCACCGACGACCAGACCCCTTCAGCAGAGCTTCCAGGCAAGCAAAACCCCCTTGATCATCCAGATATCGCCCACTCCTTCTCTCTTATGCTTGCATTAGTATTGCTTCTGTTGTTGCTCCGACAGCTCCTATTCTGGTGCATAGCCTGTTTTTGTTGCCTGCTACTAATACATTACCTGTTATCCCATGATGCTTAGTTAGTTATGCTATTGATTCATCTGTGGCCCTTCACCCTTGTCCGTATGCCATGCTAGTTATTGGGCCGTGATCACTCTATGTGATGATCACGGAAATGTTCACATATTGCAATACTTAAACTGTTAAAGTCGGGCTGGCCCCAAGGGTGCCCGCGAGAGAATAATATTAAAGACGGGTCGGCGCCAAGAGCACCCGCACGTCATGTGATACCAAGTCGGAGCGACAGGAACCCTGTTCATCTCTGCGAGTTACTAAACACGCCTAACGGATTTGGGTATTTGATCTGAGTTGGCTACGTGCCTATACGCACTACCACCACGTGGGATAATGGTTTAATGGGGCCCTCTATGTCGTAGTATCAGCCGAAAGCTCTTCAGACGTCACAGCTCAGAGATGCAGGCTGAGTGCTGGGGTGGGCTGGTTACGTCACTTGTGTATACAGTGTCACGCCTGGGCCCCGGCCAGTCTCACAACGTGCAGGAATGCAAAGGGCGATGGGCCCAAGACCCCTTTGCACTTAGGATTTAGACCGGTGTGTTGACCTCTCTGCTGAGCCTAGGTAGGACTGCGTCGTGTCGATTACCCGAGGCCGGGCATTACTTAGCAAGTGTGTCCGGCCAGATGTGATCGAGCGTGTTGGGTAACAGTAGTGCACCCCTGCAGGGAAGTTATCTATTCGAATAGCCGTGTCCACAGTAACAGGACGCTCAGAGTTGTATCTTGATCTGCTACGACTACAAATGGATACCAAGTGATTACTAAACTGTTACTACCGCTCTCGGGTTCACTTTCTCGCAGGGTAGTCGAGGAAGGATCCTAGGGCATTACTAAAATATGATTGGTTGTATATTATCTTGCTCTACTCTCACCTGATGCTGCAAGAATTGCTTCAAGATGCTAGTCTTCATTAGGCTAGACTTTTCCCCCTCTATTCTGGCATTCTGCAGTTCAGACCAAAGATATAGCCCCATTCCTTTGATACCGATGCATACTTAGTATAGTTCTGATGTCAGTCTTGCGAGTACTTTGGATGAGTACTCACGGTTGCTTTGCTACTTCTTTTTCCCCATACCCGATTACTGCGTTCAGACGATGGAGCCCAGGAGCAGGAGATCCCCGGAGGAGCCTACTACGACGTGGAGATCCCCGACGACCAGGAGTAGTTCGGAGGCCCTAGGCAGGAGGCCTTCGCCTTTTCGATTAGTGTCGCTATTTGTGCTAGCCTTCTTAAGGTAAACTTGGCTAACTATGTCTGTACCCAGATATTATGGCTTGTATGACTTATTTATTCGGGTCCTCGTGACCCCTGGTTTGTAATATGAAGATTTATGTTTAAATTTGAGTTTAGAGTTGTGTTGTGATATCTTCCCGTGAGTCTTTGATCTCGAGCGTGCACGTTTATGTGTATGATTAGTGCACGGTCGAGCAGGGGCGTCACAGATCTACATGAATGTTTTTATTATATCCCTCTTGAATACCTATCCTTTATGGACTAATCTTACAACCCATGCAAATTGCCATTACTCTTTATTAGACTCTCAAAAGTATTTAAGTCAAGCATGAGAGTGCAAATATTTCTTTAAAATATATCCACCGCCGTGCACTAAAAGATATAAGTGAAGCACTAGAGCAACTGCCTAGCTCAAAAGATATAAGTGATGCACATAGAGTATTCTAACAAATCACGAATAAATGTGTGTCCCTCTCAAAAGGTGTGTCCAGCAAAAAATGATTGTGGCAAACTTAAAAGCAAACAAACCAAAAACTACTATGGCACAAGACGCTCCAAGTAAAACTCATATCATGTGATGAATAAAAATATAGCTCCAAGTAAGTTACCGATAGATTGTAGACGAAAGAGGGGACGCTATCCGGGGCATCCCCAAGCTTAGACGCTTGGGTCTTCCTTGAATATTACCTTGGGGTGACTTGGGCATCCCCAAGCTTAGGGTCTTTCCGCTCCTTATTCCTTCATCCATCGTAATCTCATCCAAAACTTGAAAACTTCAGCACACAAAACTCAACAGAAACTTCGTGAGATCCGTTAGTATAATAAATCAATCATAAACTTTAGTTACTGTTATAAATTGATTCATATTTAATTCTTGCATAATGCTACTATACTCTGACTTCTCTATGACTTATACCCCCCGATATAGTCCATAACATCATTAAAACAAGCAAACTATGCAATAGAAAACTGAATCTGTCTAAAACAGAACAATACGCAATGATGGAATATTTATCCATACTTTTGTAACTCCAAAAATACTGAAACATTAGGCCAACGTAAAAAAATTGTGTTCCAATACTTTGTAAAAATTTCAGATTTTTTCGATGTTCCAGCAATAAATTAAAAATCAACTACTCGGCACAAAACTTTCTGTTTTCAAACAACATCAATTATACTATCATCCAAATCATCCCAAAGGCATTACTTGGCACAAACACTAATTAAAACATAAAAACACAATCATAAGAGTAGCTATAATTGTGTGACATAGGAAAAATAAAAATTGCAATAAACACAAGGAAAATAAAATTGCAATAAAGAAAAATATTGGGTTGCCTCCCAACAAGCGCTATTGTTTGATGCCCCTAGCTAGGCATAATGCATTGTTTCAAGTATTATCATCCTTAAAATTGATTCCATAGGTGGCCCTCATGATGGATTCATATGGTGGTTTAATTGTATTTTTAGGGAAGTGTTCAATTCCTTTCTTTAATGGGAATTGAAATCTTATATTACCTTCTTACATATCAATAATAGCACCTATGGTTCGTAGGAAAGGCCTACCAAGTATTATAGGACAAGACATATTGCATTCAATATCAGGCACAATGAAATCCACGGGCACATAATTTCTATTAGCAAGAATAAGCACATCATTTATTCTACCCAAAGGTTTCTTAATAGTTGAATCTGCTAAATGCAAATTAAGGGAACAGGCATCCATATCGGTGAGGCCTAGCACATCACATAAAGATTTTGGTATAGTAGAGAAGCTAGCACCTAGATCACACAAAGCATTACATTCATAATCTTTGATTTTAATTTTAATAGTAGGTTCCCATTCATCATGCAATTTTCTAGGTATTGAAACCTCCAACTCTAGCTTTTCTTCGTGAGCTTTTATCATAGCTTCTACAATGTGTTTAGTAAAAGATTTATTTTGTTCATAAGCATTGGGTGCATTTATCATGGATTGCAACAAAGAAATACATTCAATTAAAGAGCAACTATCATAATTAAAGTCCTTGTAATCCAAAGTAGTGGGCACATCACTATTTAAAGTCTTGACCTCTCCAAACCCACTTCTATCATTTTTATCATTAAGATCATCACCCTCCGAACAATTGGGACGCCTTCTAGCTAAAATTGACTCATCTCCAGTCCCTTTTTCATCAAGTTTTATATTACAAAATAAAGATTCAATAGATGAGACACCAATCATTTTAATATCTTCATCATGAATACGATAAAACTGGGTGGAATAGCTTTTTCTATGAATTCTCGCTTAGCTCTCAACCTAGTGGTTCTCTCTTTATTTTCATTAATGGAGACATGCTACTTTGTAGACTGCGTTGGTATTTCCCCGAAGAGGAGGGGATGATGTAGTATAGTAGAGATAAGTATTTCCCTCAGTTAAGAACCAAGGTTATCAATCCAGTAGGAGAACCACGCAAAATCCCGTATGCAGCACCTACACACACAAAAGCAAACACTTGCACCCCACGCAAATAAGAGGGTTGTCAATCCTCTTAGCGGTTATTTGCAAGGATTAAGTCTGATAGAGATAAATAGATAAAGTAAATTACAAAATAAAATAAAATAAAATAAAATAAATTGCAGCAAACTATTTTTGGTTTTTTAATATGATAAAATAGACTCGGGGGCCATAGTTTTCACTAGAGGCTTCTCTCTCGAGCACAGAACATACGGTGGGTAAACAAATTACTGTTGGGCAATTGATAGAAAAGCAAATAATTATGACGGATTCATGGCAATGGTCATATATATAGGCATCATGTCCGAGACAAATAGACCGACTCCTACCCGCATCTATTACTATTACTCCACTCATCGACCGCTATCCAGCATGCATCTAGAGTATTAAGTATAAAACAGAGTAACACCTTAAGCAAGATGACATGATGTAGAGGAGCAAATTCAAGCGATATGAATAAACCCCATCTTTTTATCCTTAATGGCAACAATACAAATACGTGTCATGTCCCTTTCTGTCACTGGGATTGAGCACCGCAAGATTGAACCCATCACAAAGCACCTCTCCCATTCCAAGATAAACCAATCTAGTTGGCCAACCCAAATCGATAGATCGGAGAGAAATACCAAGCTATATTAAATCATGCATAAAAGAGATCAGCAAAGACTCAAATATTTCTCATGAATAATCTGATCATAAACTCACAATTCATCGGATCCCAACAAACACACCGCAAAAGAAGATTACATCGGATAGAACTCCAAGAACATTGAGGAGAACTTTGTATTGAAGATCAAAGAGAGAGAAGAAGCCATCTAGCTACTAGCTATGGACCCGTAGGTCGGTGGTAAACTACTCACACATCATCGAAGGGGCAGCAAGGTTGATGTAGAAGCCCTCCGTGATCGATTCCCCCTCCGGCAGAGTGCCGGGTGAAAGATTGTGGATGTCGCCTAGAGGAGGGGGGTGAATAGGAGTTTTAAAATAATTACGGTTAGGCTTGAACAAAAGCGGAATAAAACTAGCGGTTAATTTGTCAAGCACAAAACCTACAACAACTAGGCTCACCTATGTGCACCAACAACTTATGCTAAGCAAGATAAACAACTAAGTGATAGCAAGATATATAACATGAAACACTATGGCTATCACAAAGTAAAGTGCATAAGTAAAAGGGCTCGGGTAAGAGATAACTGAGGCACGCGGAGACCACGACGTATCCCGAAGTTCACACCCTTGCGGATGCTAATCTCCGTTTGGAGCGGTGTGGAGGCACAATACTCCCCAAGAAGCCACTAGGGCCACCATAATCTCCTCACACCCTCGCACAATGCAAGATGTCGTGATTCCACTAAGGGACCCTTGAGGGTGGTCACCGAACCTGTACAAATGGCAACCCTTGGGGGCGGTCACCGAACCCGTACACTTTGGCAACCCTTGGGGGCGGTCACCGGTACTCGTCAAATTTCTCGGGGCGATCTCCACAACCTAGACCCCGACGCTTGCCCGAAGCTTTACACCACAATGATTGAGCTCCGACAACACCAATCGTCTGTGGCACCAAGGCACCCAAGAGGAACAAGCTCTAGGGTGCCCACACACCCAAGAGTAACAAGCTTCTCAACTTCACTTCCACGTATCACCGTGGAGAACTCAAACCGATGCACCAAATGCAATGGCAAGGGCACACGGAGTGCCCAAGTCCTTCTCTCCCAAATCCCACCAAAGCAACTAATGCTAGGGAGGAAAATGAGAGGAAGAACGAAGAAGAGAACACGAAGAACTCCAAGATCTAGATCCAAGGGGTTCCCCTCACATAGAGGAGAAAGTGATTGGTTGAAATGTGGATCTAGATCTCCTCTCTCTTTTCCCTCAAAAACTAGCAAGAATCCATGGAGGGATTGAGAGATAGCAAGCTCGAAGAAGTCAACAATGGGGGAAGAACACAAGTTAAAGTGGATAAGAACCATTGGGGAAGAAGGCCCCCTTAAATAGCCCCCCCCCCCCCCCGAATCCAACCGTTATGCCCACAAGTCGTGCTCAAGTGGTACAACCGCTCGGGGGAGCGGTACTACCACTTAGCACGGTCAAAACAGCCCAACGAGATACAAAAACACGAGCAGTAGTTCTGCCACAGAGGTAGTACTGCTCGGGGGAGCAGTACTACCGCTTGAGCAGTACTACCGCTCGGGGGAGCAGTACTACCGCTTGAGCAGTACAACCGCTCTCTACTACCGCTCTACTACTGCTCGAGCAGATTGGATAACAGAAGCATAAAAATAAGTGGAAGTGGTTGCGGTAGAAGGAAGCGGAAGTACCACGCAAGCGGTACTACCGCTCGGGGGAGTAGTACTACCGCTTAGAGCAGTACTACCGCTCTCTACTACCGCTCTACTAACGCTCGAGTAGAAAAACTACCCAAGCAAAACAGAAGGAAACTCCAAAACTAAAACTGCTATAATTCCTGCAAACGGACTTCGAAATCAGCAAACTCAAGCTTGTTGGATAGAAGACGACAAGTACTATCCAAAAGCGATGGGATATTAAGAACTGGCAATGGAGAAGAAATGCCAATATGATAAGGAAGAGGACCTTCCCATAATATGAACCGGCAAACTCTCCAACATCGAAAACGCAAAGAAGATGCATGCGAACTCCGTTTTCGATGAACTCGAGCTTGTCATGAAGATGACCATAAGCTCTAAAACTCACAAGGAGAAACACCAAACAAGAACCAAGAAAGATGATGCAAGGGATGCAATGGTTTGAGCTCTCTACGAATGATACGATCAAGCTACTCACTTGAGAGCCCCCCTTGATAGAACGGCAATCGATCATATAACCCGGTCTCCCAACTACCACCATGAGACCGGCAAAATAGAAAACCTATCAAGGGCAAGCCTTTGCCTTGCACATAGTCCATTTGAGCTAGATGATGACGATCTTGACTTCCTCAAGTTGGACCACCTTTCTTGATTGTGTTGGCTCGATGAAGACTAGTTGATTGCTCCCCCATACTCCACTATGGGTGAGCCACTCTTCGGCACATCTTTACAAGTCCATTGTTACCAGAATGGATGGCAAGCTTCAAGCATGATCTCTCCGTGATGCTCCACTTGAACTTGCACACGGCAAACTTGATGACGATAACCACTTGATGTCATCCTCCATGGGTTGAATGAGATCTTCCTCTTGACACAAGCCCATGGAAACATACCTAACCCCACAAACAACTCTCACATAGACCACGGGTTAGTACAGAAAGCGTAATGGACAATGCTTACCATACCATGAGATCACTTGATCCCGCTTGGTACATCTTCTACGCTTTGTGTGTTGATCAACTTGAATCACTAAGATGATGTCTTGAAGGTAAACATGAATGTTCACACAATCTTCTTCTTCAAGACATGCTGGCATGTGACGCCCCCAGCATAATCGTGCACTAATCATACACGCAAATGCACACGATCAAGCCCAGGGACTCACTTGAAGATATCACAACACAACTCTAAACACAAATTAAAATAATTCAAGCTTTATATTACAAGCCAGGGCCTCGAGGGCTCGAATACAAAAGCTCAATGTCATACAAGCATCAGCGAAAGCATTAGATATCTGAGTACAGATATAAAAGAAAAACAGATAAGCCTTAGAAGGCGGGGCAAAAGAAACACTGGATCGAAAGGCGCAGGCCTCCTGCCTGGGAGCCTCCTAACTACACCTGCTCGTCGGCGGTCTCCACATAGTAGTAGGCTCCTCCAGAGGTGTAGTAGTAGTCGGCGGCTGAGGCGGCTGACTCCGGGGCTCCATCATCTGGTCGCAGCAATCGGGTATGGGGAAAAAGGGAAGCAAAGCAACCGTGAGTACTCATCCAAAGTACTTGCAAGACTTACATCAGAACTATTCTATTTATGCATTGGTATCAAAGAAGGGCTGTATCAGTGGACTGGACTGCAGAAATGCCAGAATAGAGAGAAAGGCCTAGCCTATCGAAGACTAGCATCTTGAGCGGTCTTGCAGCATAAGAAGGGTGTAGATTAGAAACATAACATATAGTAACAAGCATGTTGTATCAAAGCCTAGAGATAGTTCCTCGCCTCCCTGCGAGAAAGCGATCTCGGGGCTTCCAATGAATTAAAAGTATCCAGTTCAAGTAGTAGTAGATCGGGATACAACACTGAGCATCCTGTTACCGTGGACATGGCTATTCAAATAGAAAATCTTCCTTGCAGGGGTGCACTACTGTTACCCAACACGCTCAATTAACTCTGGCCAGACACACTTTTCTGGGTCATGCCCGGCCTCGGCTGATCGACACACCGCAGCCCTACCTAGAGCTCAGAAGAGAGGTCCCCGCCGGTCTACATCCTAAGTGCTCAGGGGTCTTGGGCCCATCGCCCTTTGCACTCCGGGTCGTTGCGCACATGGTTAGATTCAGGCACCACCTCTGTCCTGGATGGCGCCGATCCTGCCATGCCGCAATGTTGAACTGGACGTCTGACAGAGCTTTCGGCTGATACATACGGCGCCGAGGGCCCCATTCAACCATTATCCCGTGTGGTGGTAGTGCGTATAGGCAAGTGGCCAACTCAGATCAAATACCCAAATCCGTTAGCGAATTATTAGGAGCTCGCGGTGACGATCAGTACTCCTGTCGCCCCGTCTCGAGGAAGTGCAACAAGGGTCAGGCCCATCCCTCTCTAGGGCGGTCTCTGCCTACCCGGCCGCGCCTCGTAATTATCTCGCGGGTGCCTTCCAGGTCAACCCGACTCCACGAGGGACTGTCGGGAACTCAGGTCCACCTCTACCAGGGTGGTACCGCCTGTCCCTTCAGTCCCGCCTTAAAAGTACAAGGGGGCAACAGTTAAATGTAACCGTGTGTCCGTAACATCAAGAGGGTAATCCGAGGAATCACCCTCGATGGATTCCCACTCGATGCTACCGTCAAGGCGAACCCGGAGGAATCACCCTCGATGGATCCACAGTTGAGGGGTTGTACGACAGAAGCTTCATCGGAGGTGGTGGAAGAGGAATCACCCCCGTATCCCACAACCAACTAGCTGTACCATAGAGGCTTATCAGGAGTGAGAGAAGAGGTATCACCCTCGGCACTCGAGGATAAATCTGTGGAGTCGAACAACTTAGGGGGTGTGCAGTGATGTGCTGGTCTCAGCCCGTCGATCACATCGACCGGGGCATAGGTAACTAAGCGGGGCAACTAGAATGAGAAGAGGGGCCACAGATGGATCACTATCAACCTAGACTAAGCATTTGGGATATCAGGTAAGTCTCAACAGAAGCTACAAGAAACAGGCTATGCATCAGAATAGGATAAATCAACAGCAGTAGCAAATTCTAATGCAAGCTGGAGGGAGAAAGAGTAGGTGATATAGGCATGCGTCAAGGGGGGGTTGCTTGCCTGGTTGCTCTGCGGCAAAGGAGGGGTCGTTGACGGAGTAGCAGTCCTCGGGGGCAGCGTTGGTCTCGGGGTCTAATGGAAGAGAAGAGGGGGAAGAAACAATAAATAACAGCAATCAAATGCAACACAGTGCATGGCTTGGCAAAATAGAGCGTTAGAGGTGACCTAATGCAATGCTACATGTCGCAGACGAAACGGGAAAATATCTGGGATATTTTCCCGGCGTTTAGGCTGATTTCGGTATACTGATCCAGAGGGGAAGGTTCCATGTTCAGATAGATAGGAGTGATGGTCAAGGATTTTGACCATGTATTTGGATTCGTCTCGTTTTTCTGATCAACTTTCATGTAGAAAGTTTTTCGATCCGAGCTACGGTTGAATTTCTACGAATTTCCAAAGATTTAAACAGTTTTCTGAAATTCTGGAATTATTTTAATTAATTAATTCGCACTATCCAAAACAGTGGCTGGTGACATCAGCATGATGTCGGCGAGTCAACTGAGCTGACCAGGGTCAAACCTGACCAGTGGGTCCCACTGGTCAGTGACTGTTTTAATTAAACAGGGATTAATTTAGTTAATTAGATTAATTAACAGGTGGGACCCAGTTGTTAGTGACTAATTAGTAACTCAATTAATTAGCAGATTAATCTAAATTCAAATTAGTTTTAATTAACTGCGGGGCCCGCATGTCAGTGACACGGGGGCGCCCAGTCAGCGGGTTGACTAGGTCAACCGGGCCAGCGGGACCCACTGGTCAGTGACACAGCTAATTAAACAGAGTTTAATTTTAACTAAACAGGTTAATTAGCTAGTGGGGCCTACTGTTAGTAACACATTAGTTAAATAATTAATTAAATTAACCTAAAATGGTAATTAAGTGGGTGGGACCCGCATGTCAGCGACTGGGGTTGCCCAGTCAGCACGTTGACTGGGTCAACCCAGTCAACGGGGCTAGTGGGGCCCGCTGGCAGCGACTCAGCGGTGGGCCCCAGCCGTGCCATGTCGACACCAGTGCCGGAACAGCTCCGGCGACCAAATCGCGCGGCGGTGCGCGCCCGCGAGCTGCGGGATTCGTCTGTGGTGGATCAAAGCGGACGCCGCGACCCGCATTCGAACGAGTGAAGCATGCCGTGTCGAACTGCGGTGGTCTCGCGAGCTGGGGCGACCGGAGCGGAGCATGACGACGACGGCAGGCGGCGGCGCTCTCGGGCACTTCGCGAAAACGGCCAACTAGTGCGCTCAGGGGTGGTTTGAAGGGCTAGGCCGCACTACGGGAGTGCCCCGAGCACAACGACGTGCTCGGACGGCCTCGACAACAAAGGGAGCGACGGCGTCGAGCTGCACGGCGGAGCTGAGCTCGGCCAATGGCGGCGCGTCGCGCACGGCTATCTACGGTGCGAGAGAACGAACCAGAGGAAGGAGGGGGTGCAGGGGCTTACGACGCGGCTCACGGTGGCCCTCGGGGTGCTTAGTAGCAGCAGAATTCGCCGGAGATCGCCGGAGTCCGAGACTAAGAGGGCGGCTCGATCCGCTCGTCGTGGAGCTCCCCGGCTGCAACCGCCTGCCACAGTTGACGGAGTCGAGCACGGCGAGTCGCGCAGACAAGGTGGCGCGGCACGGAGACGACGGCGGCCACGAGAACGACGACGTGCAGCGATGGCGATGCACTGGATAGGAGGGGGAGAGGCGACCAAGCGCGAGAGAGGGCGAGAGAGAGTGGCGAGGCATCCGGGGGGAAGGATGGGGCACGCCATTATCCTCTCCGCGGCTGAGGCGTCGCGGTGTCGCCGGCTGGCCGGTGCGCACGCACCCAGCCACGGCGCGGCTGACACCGCGAGAGAGAGAGAGAGAGAGGAGGGAGAAGGGGGGCGGCTGGGCTGGGCCAGGCACACTGTGCACTTGCGGCCCAGGAGCACAGTAGCGTCTAGGCCTTTTTCTTTTATTATTTTCTGTTTTCATTTATTCTTTTCTGTTGCATTTTCCCTTAGCCAGCAAATATATTTTGTAAAATATGGGATTAGGCCCCATAATTACATTGCAATATGTAGCACTGCTACAAAAAGTTTGGGGGTGTTTTGAATTCATTCGAAATCTACATAAATAGAAATGGGTTTAATAGTGCTGTTTTGTCACTCTTTTTGGATGTTTTGGTCAATTTAGGAATTTAAATAATGTTGATTTTATTTTTATAATCGCTCTGGGAATATTTGTAATATTATGAACATTTTTTTTTGCTGTTTGGATAATTACTAACTTTGACTTTATTTTAAAATTTGAATTTGAAGTTGGATTATTCTTAATTGTTTTTATAGGGCTTAATGATGATGACTTGGCATGACTAATTAGCATAACTACTATTTAGTGATCTGGGGATGTCACATTGCAATAGGCTCAACTCTCACATGACCAATCTTTGGACAAATCCTTGAATAGCACCTTGGTCAACACATACTCTTCTTCTAATAACCTTGAAACCAACAAATGGTCTTCAAACAATGCCTATGGACAAACCCTTCAAATATAACTGAAGTCAACAATTAGTCCATAGAGGTTGTCATCAATTACCAAAACCAAACATGGGGGCAGCACATGTTCTTTCAATCTCCCCCATTTTGGTAATTGATGACAATCACTTTCAAGAGAGTTTATATAAGGAATTAACCATCACCATGCAAAGCAACTACTAATAATGCAAGAGCATGAGATGCAAATGCTTAGGAACATAACCAAAGCATGAAACGAAGAAGCAACTCACTTCTCCTATAAACTCTCTAAACTTCTCCCCCATTGGCATCGATTGCCAAAATGGGCTCCGAGCTTAGAAGGCCAATGTAATATGTGTTCCTCCATAAAGTGTGTATTTCTCAAAAAATGAGTGGAATACAATACACATATCCAATGATAAGTAGTAGGAGGAAGACAAACTATATTGAGGACCCAAAGAATGCAAAAGGGTGATGTGGCACAAAGGCATACCAACAAGTGAAGCAAGCAATCAAAGGACACCAATTGAAACAATCAAACAAAAGATCCGACGAGCCACACGAATAAAAGATATTATGATATGAGCATAGGAGTGTTCTAAAGAACATAGAGAAGCTCCCCATGATTTGTGCATTATTTAGTTTTGTATTTGGATACAACGTGCACAAAATAGGATCATCACTCCCCCAAAATCAATAGAAACTCACAACAAGTGCAAGTGAGCATATAGGAAACTAAGCCTAGCACTTGCAACAAACACATGGTTGAGCAACATGAAGGAGAGGCAACTTAGGAATAGGCTCAACCAAAACGATGTGTGTGAGTCATGGCAAAGCACTTGAGAAGACTAATATAAGGATGAGCATTAAGCATCAACATAGTCTTGAATAAACGAGATACAAGGTGCAAGACATGTCCTTTCCACACACACACAACTAGCAAATGGGTTCACAAGATCACTAAAGAGCGAAATAACAACAAAGCTTGTGACAACCCATGGTGAAGATAGAAAATGATAGCCTTGTCAAGAGGAGGGATACCAATAGATGGCAGAAGCCTCGTCAAGACAAGTAAGAGGAAAACAATCTTCACCACAAATGAGTGCAACAAGATGCAAGGATATAATATCCGCACTCAAGACAAGTCCTTTCACGGAACCACCAAGGAAATAAAAAAGGAATGAAAAGGTGGATGTGAAATAATAAGGATATCCACTAAAGATGTAACTTCTCTCAAGTGTATAAGATTCTAGGTAGATGAAAATCATGATGATACCAATCCACAAAGAAGGATGTACACACGAAATGGTTACACAAGGAAAGAAAAAGATATCCAATCGGGAGTCATAAAATATACCAATAAGATCTTAGCTTGAAAAGTATAGCACACGGCTCAATATTATCTCATTGTATATCAATGAACTCCAACTACATGAACATCAAAGACATCACAACTAGCAACAAGAGATAATTGTTGGTATGCTTTGAGAAAGGAAACAAGTATCACAAGAACGAATCAAGAAATTCATGCCATGATGCAACCTACACAAGGTTGAATGCAAGAAATGTATGCATGAATAGATACTTGTTACCGGGATAGCATTGGAGGGATGTAGTAGATAGTAGTTCATTGATCATCCTAGCTAGACTCCAATAAGCACATAGTGACACCACCTTCCTTGTGAATGAGCCGAGCATCCAATGCATCTCCAATTGTTCCTAGAACAACATCACAAACAACATGGTACCCAAACTCATTGGGACCAAAGAGTTAGAGATCCACCAATACATAGGACAAACTCCACAAAAATATGTGCATGTAGATGTGAAATTGAATTTCATGCACATCTTAGCCAATTTGAGACTTGGTGGAGTTTCCCCTATATATTGGGGCAAAGAAAGAAAGCATGCGAAAGAATGTACATAAAGTAAATATGCATGCTCTAGACTTTCAAGAATCGAATCAACACATGATTGATAAGATACCAAAAGAAAAGATACCAAGAGAAAAAAAAACAAGTGAAGGACTTATCACTTGAAGGATATCAATGAAAGATACATCATGGAATGAGATATCCATTGATACACAAAAATTGAAAGGTATCAAACTCCCAAAAGAGAGGAAGGTTCCAAACAAACCAAACCCTCTACAAAGTTTCATGATGGCACAAAGTACCAAAAAGAAACAACTTGCCTTCCACCAACACACACTTGATAAGGATCACAAGATGAGTGTTCTAAAGAAAATAGGATAGCTCCCCCAAGAGTTGTGCATTATAGAGAATTTGCATTTGAATACAAAATGCACAAGATGGGATCACCACTTTCACTATATCTAGAGAAACAATAGGCAAGATCAAGAAATTAATAAGATCCACAAGTGGCACGGAAGACAATGGGAGTTGACACATTCCTTGGCAAGTAATAAGTCAATAAAACACAAGCCAACGTAAAGATGATCAATAATTTCTTCCACATAAGTGAGTACCAATTGTCAAAAGACAAGAAGTATTTGGAACTAATTCCCGGTGGTAGATTGCTAAGATATTCAACATCATCTTTACGCCAAACACATAAATAAATGACTCTTGTAGAGCTAACATGCCACCTAGGAACAAGATAATTTGGAATATCAACTCTAAGTGGCAATACCTCAAATGTACACATTTTCTAGGATTGTAATATACACATAGCATATTACTCCCCCATAATGTGATACCCCTAAAATCTTAACAAGAGGCAAATAAGATCCTACAAGAGATAATTAATGGATTATTTAGAATTTGAATTTCTCATGAGAAGACATACCACATAGAGACTAGATAATTTTGTAATATCAGTACTAGGTGGTATTCCTCATGTATACACATTTGTAGGATTGTGAATTGCACAAAGCACATCACTCCCCTAAAATGGGATGATCCATTAATCTCTCACAAGAGCCAACTAAGATACAAACAAGATGCAAACTAGGCTCAACACAAGACTCACACGTACATGATGCGCAAACCAACATACACATACTTGATTTCTCAAGATAAGCAAGTTGGACGCACAACATATACACACACATGCAAGGTAGAAAACCAACACATGCAAAGGGGCAAGTAACTTTCAATGTAAACAATTTAAGAACAAGTTACTGCAAGGAGGCACATTGGATATAAGATAGAAACTCGATAATCCAAATGACTTGGCTTGAGACAATATGAATGATGAAGATCCCTTAATTCTTCATGATGTAGCCAAGTCTCCAATGCCCTCCAACAACACCTATTGATCAAGTTTGAGCTTGTTGGTCCCCAACCAAGTTGGGTCCTAAGAGGTTAGTCACAATAGGCTTGGCAACCCAAATGGTTATTTTCTTGACACCACTTTGAGTACCAACAAACTTGGCAAACACATTGCCAACCTTATCCTTCCCAAGAGAATAGAGATCATCAATTAGAATAGGGTTGGATAAGGTACCATTCGTGCATGAAGAAGCGACGTGACCTTTCTCACGACATAAGTAGCAACGTCTACTCTTCATTTTCTTCTCACTTGATTTCTCAACTTGAGAAGCATTAACTTGAGTCTTCTTGGGAAGTGGCCTTTCTTCAACTTGTGGTTGAGCATGAGATTGAACTTGTGGCCGCTTCCCTTGTTGCTTGTCACTATGATGCTTCTTCTTCAATGGGCAAGATCTAACATGATGCCCTTCAATCTTGCACTTGAAGCAAACAATCTTGGTCGAATTCTTGACTTGTTCTTGGCCCTTCTTCTTGTTGATCTTGGACTTCTTCTTCTTATTAGAATTGAATCCAAGTCCACCTTTGTCATTGGGGGATTTTTGCACACCCAACATATTGTTGAGTGTGGACTTCCCTTCGTGACACTTTTCCAAGTCTTTCTTCAAAGAAGTGACTTGGGCCTTGAACTCTTTGATTTCCTCTACATGGTTAGTATTAACACAAGTACTGGAGGAAGTATAAGATTCATCGTTAGAGCAACAAGGCAAGGAAAGTAATTCATCGATCACAAGATGTACCAACATTATGAGTAGATGAATTACAAGGACTAGCACAAGGCAATATTGCATTTTGAGTAGAAGTAGTGCTTATGTCCACATGAGGCTCACTAGATGTTACCTTAGAGATACTAGCCTCATGACCTAACAATAGACCATTATGGGAGACTAGAAGATCATCATGAGAGCTTGAGAGCTTTTCATGATTTTCTTCCAATTTCCCATAATTGCTAGATAGCAACTCAAGTTGAGCCCTTAGCTCAACATTCTCCTTCAATATGGATGCTTCACAAGAAATAGAGTTAGTAGCACAAGCATAATCATTAACAACAAGAGGAGAAGGCAACTTTGCAAGCTCTTTCGAATAGGAAGCTTTAAGTTGAGCATGAGACTCGGTGAGTTCGATGAGCTCACTCTTAATGACCCTTGAGCCATTTTCGAGGTGCTCAAAGTCCTCAAGGAGTTTAGCATGTGCAAGTTCAAGCTTAGCATTTTTAGTTTTGAAATCATTGGCCACCTTGAGAGATCTATCACGGGATTACTTCACCCTAGATAATTCTAGAGCAAAAGTTTCCTCAAGAGATTCCTTGGTGGTTTGTTCAAGTTCAAGAGCTTGAGATAGCTCCGCAATCTCATTAGCGTAATCATGCTCATGACCTTCCATTTTCTCAATGGTGACCTCATGCTCCTCGAGATGAGATTCCAACTCCTCAATGTATTTCTTGCCCTCAATGGCAATAGACATAATTTCCATGAAGTTGGAACGAGCAATTTTGTTCTCATGAAGAGCTTTAAAAATAATTTCCCCCTTAATTTTTAAGGAAGCAACATTATCATTCTCGTCATCTTTATCCTCATCATCATTAGCATCAACATCGTCATCAAGAGACATATTGGGGTTCAAAGTAGGAGATACCTTTGAAGCCTTAGCCATAAGGCAAAAATCCATAGATGATGATGTAGGATCCCTTGAGGCACCATTCAATACCATATATTGTTCCATAGAGTGTTGGGTTTCCTCTACATTGTTAGCACACCAACTAGAGGAAATACATGCATTTTTATCATGGCAACAAGGCATAGCAAGCATATCATCATGAGATTTAGTCAAGCAATTTCTACATGATATGCAAGGACGATCAACACAAGCATGTGAAGCATTTAGAGCGCTCGAAGTGTTAAAGTCCAAAGATGGAGCATTGCAATAAGATAGTGATGAAGGGTCATCAATAATAAGCCCACTATCATCATTGCAATGACCAACACTACTCACCATATCATTACCTTGTGGCAAACCACATGTAGGTGAAGTAGAGGAAGTTGAGAAGACAACACGACCGGAGGTGGAAGGAGAACAATCATCCCCACAAATCTTGGACACACCATATTTGTCTTGA
Organism: Elymus sibiricus; assembly: GCA_039707655.1. Lineage (NCBI taxonomy): Eukaryota > Viridiplantae > Streptophyta > Magnoliopsida > Poales > Poaceae > Elymus > Elymus sibiricus. Next base: position 70,824,234 of record CM077676.1, read on the forward strand.
AGCTTTGTCCACAACTCATGAGCATCCCGAAATGGCATGAGTTGAAATATAACTACATTGCTCAAAGCATCGAAAAGCACATTAGAAGCTTGAGCATTGAGATAAGAGTTTTTCTCATCCTCTAAAGATAAGTTTTGTGAATCCTTTCGAGGAGAAAAACCCATATCTACAATTCGCTCTAAACACGGGTCAATGGCCCTAAAATGATTAAGCATGCGAATTACCCAAACATCAAAATTTGTGCCATCGAAACTAAGAGTGTCAAAGAATCCTAATCCCCTAGTCGACATCTTTTTTCTCTAGGCGGTTAAGCCTAATAATGAGAGACGAGGCTCTGATACCAATTGAAAGATCGTGGATGTCGCCTAGAGGGGGGGGTGAATAGGCGCTTTAAAATAATTACGGTTAGGCTTGAACAAAAGCGGAATAAAACTAGCGGTTAATTTGTCAAGCACAAAACCTACAACAACTAGGCTCACCTATGTGCACCAACAACTTATGCTAAGCAAGATAAACAACTAAGTGATAGCAAGATATATAACATGAAACACTATGGCTATCACAAAGTAAAGTGCATAAGTAAAAGTGCTCGGGTAAGAGATAACTGAGGCACGCGGAGACGACGATGTATCCCGAAGTTCACACCCTTGCGGATGCTAATCTCCGTTTGGAGCTGTCTGGAGGCACAATGCTCCCCAAGAAGCCACTAGGGCCACCGTAATCTCCTCACGCCCTCGCACAATGCAAGATGTCGTGATTCCACTAAGGGACCCTTGAGGGCGGTCACCGAACCCGTACAAATGCCAACCCTTGGGGGCGGTCACCGAACCCGTACACTTTGGCAACCCTTGGGGGCGGTCACCGGTACCCGTCAAATTGCTCGGGGCGATCTCCACAACCTAATTGGAGACCCCGAGTAGAAAAACTACCGCTCGGGGGACTAGTACTACCGCTTAGAGCAGTACTACCGCTCTCTACTACCGCTCTACTACCGCTTGAGTAGAAAACCTACCCAAGCAAAACAGAAGGAAACTCCAAAACTGAAACTGCTATAACTCCTGCAAACGGACTTCGAAATCAGCAAACTCAAGCTTGTTGGATAGAAGACGACAAGTACTATCCAACAGCGACGGGATATTAAGAACTAGCAATGGAGAAGAAATGCCAATGTGATAAGGAAGAGGACCTTCCCATAATATGAACTGGCAAACTCTCCAACATCGAAAACGCAAAGAAGATGCATGCGAACTTCGTTTTTGATGAACTCGAGCTTGTCATGAAGATGACCATAAGCTCTAAAACTCACAAGGAGAAACACCAAACAAGAACCAAGAAAGATGATGCAAGGGATACAATGGTTTGATCTCTCTACGAATGATATGATCGAGCTACTCACTTGAGAGCCCCCCTTGATAGTACTGCAATCGATCCTATAACCTGGTCTCCCAACTACCACCATGAGACCGGCAAAATAGAAAACCTATCAAGGGCAAACCTTTGCCTTGCACATAGTCCACTTGAGCTAGATGATGATGATCTTGACTTCCTCAAGTTGGACCACCTTTCTTGATTGTGTTGGCTCGATGAAGACTAGTTGATTGCTCCCCCATACTCCACTATGGGTGAGCCACTCTTCAGCACATCTTCACAAGTCCATTATCACCACAATGGACAGCAAGCTTCAAGCATGATCTCTTCGTGATGCTCCACTTGAACTTGCACACCGCAAACTTGATGACGATCACCACTTGATGTCATCCTCCATGGGTTGAATGAGATCTTCCTCTTGACGCAAGCCCATGGAAGCATACCTAACCCCACAAACAACTCTCACATAGACCACGGGTTAGTACACAAAGTGTAATGGACAATGCTTACCATACCATGAGATCACTTGATCCCGCTTGGTACATCTTCTACGCTTTGTGTGTTGATCAACTTGAATAACTAAGATGATGTCTTGAAGGTAAACATGAATGTTCACACAATCTTCTTCTTCAAGACATGCTTGCGATAGGCTCAACTCTCACATGACCAATCTTTGGACAAATCTTTGAATAGCACCTTGGTCAACACATATTCTTCTTCTAATAACCTTGAAACCAACAAATGGTCTTCAAGCAATGCCTATGGACAAACCCTTCAAATATAACTGAAGGCAACAATTAGTCCATAGAGATTGTCATCAATTACCAAAACCAAACATGGGGGCAGCACATGTTCTTTCACCGGGGAAGGGCTCCAGATGGGATCGTGGAAGAACAGAGGCTTGCGGTGGCAGAAAAGTTTTCTCGTCTGGCTCTCTGATGGTTTCCCAATATTTGAGAATATATAGAAATGGAATTAGGTCAGGAGGTGCCACGAGGGCCCCACAAGGCATCAGGGCGCCCCCCTGGGGCCCCGCCCTGTTGCCTTGTGGAGGCCTCCTGAGTCTTCTGGCCTCCTCTCCAAGTCTCCAGGGTCTCTTGTGTCCAGAAAAAAAATCTCCAAAAAGTTTCGTGGCATTTGGACTTCGTTTGGTACTGATTTCCAGAAAAACCAAAAACAAGCAGAAAACAACAACTAGCACTGGGCACTAAGTTAATAGGTTAGTCCCAAAAAATGATATATAATTACATATAAAACATCCAAGATTGATACTATAGTAGCATGAAACAATCAAAAATTATAGATACGTTGGAGACGTATCAGCATCCCCAAGCTTAATTCCTGCTTGTCCTCGAGTAGGTAAATGATAAAAACGGAATTTTTGATGTGGAATGCTACCCAACATGTCTATTATGTAATCTCTTTGTGGCATATAAGTAGTGAACCGATGAATTAACAATATCAACATAATAATATCCAGGGATATAAGAAGCATAATGCTACTTGTAGCTTGCGTTGGTATTTTCCCCGAAGAGGAAGGGATGATGCAGCACAGTAGAGGTAAGTATTTCCCTCAGTTATGAAACCAAGGTTATCAATCTAGTAGGAGAATCACGCAACACCTCGTTAGCAGTACCTGCACACAAACAACAAATCCTTGCACCCAACGCAAAAGAGGGGTTGTCAATCCCACGGCGGTCAATTGCAAGATTAAATTGTATGTGATAGATAGATAGATTGAAACAAAAATACAAAATAAAATAAATAAAGAAAAAGTGCAGCAAATATTTTTAGGGTTTTTAATATATGATTTAGATAGACCCGGGGGCCATAGTTTTCACTAGAGGCTTCTCTCAAGAAAATAGCATACGGTGGGTAGACAAATTACTATTGGGCAATTGATAGAAAAGCAAATAATCATGACGATATCCAAGGCAATGATCATGTATATAGGCATCACGTCCAAGACAAGTAGACCAACTCCTGCCTGCATCTACTACTATTACTCCACACATCGACCGCTATCCAGCATGCATCTAGTGTACTAAGTCCATAAAGAACGGAGTAACGCCTTAAGCAAGATGACATGATGTAGACAAAGTAAACTCACGCATGAATAAACCCCATCTTTTTACCCTTAATAGCAATGATACATACGTGTCATGTCCCTTTCTGTCACTGGGATTGAGCATCGCAAGATCGAACCCATTACAAAGCACCTGTTCCCATGGCAAGCTAAATCAATCTAGTTGGCCAAACCAAATCAATAGATCGGAGAAGAAATACGAAGCTATAACAATCATGCATAAAAGAGATCAGAGAAGACTCAAATAATATTCATGGATAATCTGATCATAAACTCACAATTCATCGGATCCCAACAAACACACCGCAAAAAGTGATTACATCGGATAGAACTCCAAGAACATCGAGGATAACATTGTATTGAAGATCAAAAAGAGAGAAGAAGCCATCTAGCTACTAACTATGGACCCGAAGGTCTGTGGTAAACTACTCACGCATCAATCGGAAGGGCAGCAAGGTTGATGTAGAGCCCCTCTGTGACCGATTCCCCCTCCGGTGGAGTGCCGGAAAAGGCCCCTAGATGGGATCTCTCGAGAACAGAAACTTGCGGCAGAGGAAAAAGTATTTCGTGGAATCCCCTGTTGGTTTCCCAATTTTTGGAAATTTATAGTGGTGGAATTAGGTCAAAAGGGGCAGAGGTGGGCCCACGAGGCACCAGGGCGCGCCTGCCCCCCCAGGCGCGCCCTGGTGGCTCGTGGCCACCTCCTGGGTCTTCTGGCCTCCTCCCGAAGCTTCTAGTGTTGGTATTGTCCAGAAAAAAATCTCCAAAAAGTTTCGTGGCATTTGGACTTCGTTTGGTATTGATATTCTGTAAAACCAAAAACAGGCAGAAAACAGCAACTGGCACTAGGCACTAAGTTAATAGGTTAGTCCCAAAAAATGATATATAATTGCTGTAAATGCATATAAAAACATCCAAGATTGATAATATAACAGCATGGAACAATCAAAAATTATAGATACGTTGGAGACGTATCAGCATCCCCAAGCTTAATTCCTGCTCGTCCTCGAGTAGGTAAATGATAAAAACAGAATTTTTGATGTGGAATGCTGCCTATCATATTCATCATATATTGTTTTTTTATAGCATGGACATTGGACTTGAATGATTCAAAGCAATAGTCTATAATTTGACATGAAGATATAAATACTCAAGCATACTAACAAGCAACCATGTCTTTCAAAATATCAACGCTAAAGAAAGTTATCCCTAGCCCATTATGCTCAATCATTGATCCATTCATGAAACACACTCAAATATTAGCCACACACAATGCACAAGTATTACAATAGTGCTCTCTAGTTGGTGCTTTATAAGAGAAGATGGAGACTCAAAATAAAAATAAAAGTAAATAGGTAGGCCCTTCGCAGAGCGAAGCAGAGATTTGCTAATGTGCCAGAGCTCAAGGCTTAAATTAGAGAGATGCAAATTTTGGGAGGCATGCTTTTCCTGTCAACGAAAACGACCGAGAATTCCCAATATTTTCCATGCTAGATACATTATAGGCGGTTCCCAAACAGAAAATAAAGTTTATTTCCTTTCCACCATTCTTTCACAATCCATGGCTAGCTGTATCCACGGGTGCCCTCCATACCAACACTTTCCAAGGAATTTTGTTGTTATTAATTTTTGATTCATTGTGGGACTGGGCATCCCTATTACCAACCATACTCTCATGCAATGACAAGTGAATAAACACTCATCGTGAGAATAACCCACCTAGCATGGAAAATATTGGCCACCCCCTTCTGCCTCATGAGCGGTACGGGCACACAAAACAGAAAAATTATTTTGAAAATTAGAGTTGGCACACGCAAATTTACTTGGAACGGCATTGAAATACCGCATATAGGTAGATATGGTGGACTCATTTGGCACAACTTGGGTTTAAGGATTTTGGATGCACAAGCAATATTTCCGCTTAGTACAAATGAAGGCTAGCAAATAGATTGAGAAGCAACCAACCAAAAAGCAAAAATGGTCATAAACATGCATTGAACATAACTAACACCGAATAATGCACCATAAGTAGGATATAATTTCTGTGCATAACTATTGACTTGATGTGCATGCATAGGGAATCACAAACCTTAACACTAATATTCTTACTAAATCACAATTACTCACTAACATGACTGGCATATCATCATCTCCGTATCGCAAAACTATTGCAAGGAATCACACTTATCATATCCAATGATCTATATGAAAGCTTTTATTATATCCCTCTTGAATATTCATCACTTTGGGACCAAATTCATATCTTGTGCAAATTACCATTACTATTATCAACTCTCAAAAAGATATAAGTGAAGCATGAGAGTGCACATATTTCTTCAAAATTTCAATCTATCAACTCTCAAAATAATATAAGTGAAGCATGAGAGTTTATTTCTTCAAAATATAGCCACCACCGTGCTCAAAAAGATTTAAGTGAAGCACTAGAGCAACTGCCTAGCTCAAAAAAATTAAGTGAAGCACATAGAGTATTCTAACAAATTATGATGAACGTGTGGCTCTCTCAAAATAGGTGTGTTTAGCAAGGATGATTGTGACAAACTAAAAAGCAAACAAAGCAAAGACTCGTATAATACAAGATGCTCCAAGTAAAACACATATCATGTGACGAATAAAAATATAGCTCCAAGTAAAATTACCGATCGTCGATAGAATAAAGAGGGGATGCCTTCCGGGGCATCCCCAAGCTTAGACGCTTGAGTCTTCCTTGAATATTACCTTGGGGAGCCATGGGCATCCCCAATCTTAGGCTCTTGCCACTCCTTATTCCTTCATCCATCGTGATCTCACCCAAAACTTGAAAACTTCAATCACACAAAACTCAACAAAACCTTCGTGAGATCCGTTAGTATAACAAAATAAATCACTACTTTAAGTACTGTTGCAAACCCATTCATATTTTACTTTTGCATTATACCTACTGTATTCTAACTTCTCCATCGCTTATACCCCCCGATACAATCCATAGTTTCATCAAAACAAGCAAGTAGTGCATCAAAAACAGAATCTGTCAAAAACAGAACAGTCTGTAACAATCTATTTAAAAGACATACTTTTGTAACTCCAAAAATTCTGAAAAATTAGGACAACGTGGGAAATTCATATACCAATACTGTGTAAAAATTTCAGATTTTTCTTATTCTCCAGTACAGAACCAAAATTCCATCACTGGACGCAAAACTTTCTGTTTTCCAAACAGCATCAATTATACTATCTTCCAAATCATCCTAAAGGCTCTACTTGGCACAAACACTAATTAAAAACATAAAAACACAGTCATAAAAGTATAATAAATGTGAAAACACACAATAATTTATTTTATTCATTGGGTTGTCTCCCAACAAGCTCTTTCTTTATAGCCATTAAGATAGGCTTGAGATTTCAACGATGCTCTCATGAGAGACAATAATTGAAACACAAAGAAAGCATCATGTAGCATGTGAAAAACACATTTAGGTCTAACATACTTCCTATGCATAGGCATTTTATAAGCAAACAAATTATCAAGGCAAGCAATTTCTAGCATATGCAAAGGAGAAGAATAAAACATTGATGATTTCAACATAACGAGAGGTAATTTAGTAACATGAAAATTTCTACAACCATATTTTCCTCTCTCATAATAATTACATGTAGGATCATACTCAAATTCAACAATATAGCTATCATAAACAATACTCTCTTTATGATCCACATGCATAAAGTTTTTATAGTCTTCCGAAATAGTGGGATTAGCATTAACAAAAGTTATGACCTCTCCAAACCCACTCTCATCAAAAAATTCATAAGATTGAACACTCTCCAAATATGTGGGATTGTTTTTAGCTAAAGTTGACACTCTTCCGAACCCACTTTCAATATTATCGCAAGCATATTCATCATGAGGTTTAAATAAATTTTCAAGATCATAAGAATCATTATCACCCCAATCATGATCATTGCAATAAGTAGTGGATATAACAAAATCATCATCCCCAAGCTTGGGGTTTTGCATATCATTAGCACAATTGACATTAATAGAATTTATAATAATATCATTGCAATCATGCTTTTCATTGAAGGAGCTATCAAGTATGGGTGCTATAGCAATAATTTCATTTTTAACATAATGAACTATAGCAAGTTCATTTTCATAAGCATAATTAATATTGGCATCATGGCCACAAGAATAGCAAGCATCACGTTCATCAAGAGGGGGTATTGCAAGATTAAATTGTATGTGATAGATAGATAGATTGAAACAAAAATACAAAATAAAATAAATAAAGAAAAAGTGCAGCAAATATTTTTAGAGTTTTTAATATATGATTTAGATAGACCCGGGGGCCATAGTTTTCACTAGAGGCTTCTCTCAAGAAAATAGCATACGGTGGGTAGACAAATTCTTGTTGGGCAATTGATAGAAAAGCAAATAATCATGACGATATCCAAGGCAATGATCATGTATATAGGCATCATGTCTGAGACAAGTAGACCGACTCCTGCCTGCATCTACTACTATTACGCCACACATCGACCGCTATCCAGCGTGCATCTAGTGTATTAAGTCCATAAAGAACGGAGTAACGCCTTAAGCAAGATGACATGATGTAGACAAAGTAAACTCATGCGTGAATAAACCCCATCTTTTTACCCTTAATAGCAATGATACATACGTGTCATGTCCCTTTCTGTCACTGGGATTGAGCACCGCAAGATCGAACCCATTACAAAGCACATCTTCCCATGGCAAGATAAATCAATCTAGTTGGCCAAACCAAATCAATAGATCGGAGAAGAAATACGAAGCTATAACAATCATGCATAAAAGAGATCAGAGAAGACTCAAATAATATTCATGGATAATCTGATCATAAACTCACAATTCATCGGATCCCAACAAACACACCGCAAAAAGTGATTACATCGGATAGAACTCCAAGAACATCGAGGAGAACATTGTATTGAAGATCAAAAAGAGAGAAGAACCATCTAGCTACTAACTATGGACCCGAAGGTCTGTGGTAAACTACTCACGCATCATCGGAAGGGCGGCAAGGTTGATGTAGAGCCCCTCCGTGATCGATTCCCCCTACGGCGGAGTGCCGGAAAAGGCCCCCAGATGGTATCTCTTGAGAACAGAAACTTGCGGCGGCAGAAAAAGTATTTCGTGGACTCCCCTATTGGTTTCCCAATTTTTGGGAATTTATAGTGGTAGAATTAGCTCAAAAGGGGCAGAGGTGGGCCCACGAGGCACCAGCCCGGGCGCGCCCTGGTGGCTCGTGGCCACCTCCTGGGTCTTCTGGCCTCCTCCCGAAGCTTCTAGTGTTGGTATTGTCCATAAAAAAATCTCCAAAAAGTTTCGTGGCATTTGGACTTCGTTTAGTATTGATATTCTTTAAAACCAAAAACAGGCAGAAAACAGCAACTGGCACTGGGCACTAAGTTAATAGGTTAGTGCCAAAAAATGATATATAATTGCTATAAATGCATATAAAAACATCCAAGATTGATAATATAACAGCATGGAACAATAAAAAATTATAGATACGTTGGAGACGTATCACATAATCATTAAACTTTCAAAATATACGATCATTAATGAGTGTTGTCCCTACTCACTTTCTCATATTAACCATGGCATGGCTCTATCTTCACCACAAATATATAAATAGTGAGCACCCCGGTGTTAAACCAGGCAATTGGATCATACTTCTAACGCGCTTCAGCATTTTTCAATTCTCACGCAATACATGAGTGCAAGCCATGGACATAGCACTAGGTGGAATAGAAGGCGGTGATAGGTTTCAAATATTGAAAAAGGAGAAGAAGAAAGTCTCACATCAACTAGGCGGACTAACGGGCTATGAAGATGCCCATCAATCAATATCAATGCGAGGAGTAGACATTGCCATGCAACGGATGCACTAAAGAGTTATAAGTGTATGAAAGCTCAAAATAAAAACTAAGTGGGTGTGCATCCAACTTGCTTGATCATGAAGACCTCGGGCATTTGAGGAAGCCCATCATCGGAATATACAAGCCAAGTTCTATAATGAAAAATTCCCACTAGTATATGAAAGTGACTATATATGAGACTCTCTATATATGAAGAACATGGTGCTACTTTGAAGCACAAGTGTGGAAAAAAGAAGATAGTAGCATTGCCTCTTCTCTCTTTTTCTCTCATTAACTATGTTTTTCTTTTCTTTTCTTTTTCTATCTTTCTCTTTTTTTTCTTGGGCTCTTTTTGGCTTCTTCTTTTTTCTTTTTTTTTCTTTCATTTTTATTTATTTTTCGTCCGGAGTCTCATCCCGACTTGTGGGGGAATCATAGCCTCCATCATCCTTTCCTCACTTGGGACAATGCTCTAATAATGATGATCATCACACTTTTATTTACTTACAAATCAAAAATTACAACTCGATATAGAACAAATATGACTCTATATGAATGCCTCTGGCAGTGTACCAGGATGTGCAATGATCTAGCATAACATGTATAAAAATGATGAACGGTGGCTTTTCCACAAATACTATGTCAGCTATATGATCATGCAAAGCAATAAGACAATGATGATGTGTGTCATATAAACGGAACGGTGGAAGTTGCATGGCAACATATCTCGGAATGGCTATGGAAATGCCATAATAGGTAGGTATGGTGGCTGTTTTGAGGAAGGGTAAAAGAGGTTTATGTGTGAAAGAGCGTATCATATCACGGGGTTTGGATGCACCGGCAAAGTTTGCACCAACTCTCAAGGTGAGAAAGGGCATGGCACGGTACCGAAGAGGCTAGCAAATTACGAAAATATAGGAGTGCATATAATCCATGGACTCACATTAGTCATACAGAACTCACATACTTATTGCAAAAGTCTACTTAGCTCTCGAAGCAAAGTATTTCACCGCATGCCCCTAGGAGTAGGGTTGGTAGGAGTTAACCATCGCGCGACCTCGATTATAACAGCACACAAGGATTTGATTTCAGACCTATAAATGCTCCAACTTCCTCGTCATGCCACAACTAATATTTAGGTGAATATGTCATAACAAACTTTAATACCGATATTTCTACTAACCAATGATCATGAACCTATACCCTTTCATATTATGACATTAATAAAATTAACCATGCAATTCATTCTTAGTGATCTACATGAAGGTTTTTATTATATCCCCCTTGGATACTTATCATATCAAGACCATTCTTTTAACATCTGCAAATTGCCATTACTATTTATTAGACTCTCAAAAAGATATAAGTGAAGCATGAGACTGCAACTATTTATTTAGAATATAACCACCGTCGTGCTCTAAAAGATATAAGTGAAGCACTAGAGCAACTGCCTAGCTCAAAAGATATAAGTGAAGCACATAGAGTATTCTAATAAATTCCGAATAATGTGTGTCCCTCTCAAAAAGGTGTGTCCAGAAAATATGATTGTGACAAACTAAAAAGCAAACAAAAGCAAATAAACTATAGCACAAGACCCTCCAAGCAAAACACATATCATGTGATGAATAAAAATATAGCTTCAAGTGAGTTACCGATAGATTGTAGACGAAAGAGGGGATGCCATCCGGGGCATCCCCAAGCTTAGACGCTTGAGTATTCATTCAATATTACCTTGGGGTGCCTTGGGCATCCCCAAGCTTAGGCTCTTGCCTCTCCTTATTCCTTTATCCATCATGATCTCACCCAAAACTTGAAAACTCCAGCACACAAAACTCAACAGAAACCTCGTGAGATCCGTTAGTATAACAATCAAATCTTAAACTCTAAGTACTGTAGTAAATTCATTCATATTTAATATTAGCATAATGCTACTGTACTCTAACTTCTCCATGACTCATACCCCCGATAGGATCCATAGATTCATCAAAATAAGCAAACTATGCAACAAAAACAGAATCTGTCTAAAACAGAAAAGTCTGTAAAGATCTGAATAATTACCATACTTCTGTAAATCCAAAAATTCTGAAAAATTAGGACAACGTGGGAAATTTGTATATCAATCATGTATAAAAAATTCAGAAGGGTTTGGCTCTCCAGTGATTTTTAAGAATTTCTGCACTGTATGCAAAAGTTTCTGTTTTTGCACAGAATCAAGTCAACTATCATCCAAACTATCCCAAAGGTATTACTTGGCACAAACACTAATTAAAACATAAAAATACAATCATAACAGAGGCTATAATTATGTAAACACTAAAGAACAGAAAGAAAAAGCAAAAATTTATTTTATTCATTGGGTTGCCTCCCAACAAGCGCTATTGTTTTATGCCCCTAGCTAGGCATAATGCATAGTTTCAAGTGCTGTCATCCTTCATTTTTGCCAACTTAGTGGGGTTATTTTCAAACCCGGGAGGCTCCTTACGCTTATTATTATTAGACATAGAGGCAATTTTACTTTCTAAAGTGTCAAGTCTTTTGTTGCAAATGGTAAGGAGGGAATTCATACGATTGATATTTCCGCTAAGAGCCTTGAGGGGTTCATGGGACTTTTGTAGATCAACCAAATTTTTCTGTAGTTCCCCTAATTTCTCTAGCAATTGGTTTCCCTCTTGGGTGAAAGTAAAGCCCTTTTGTGATGGTGGAGTTCCTACTATCCCTTCTATTATTTCATAGGCAGTATTAGCGTCACTTTGAATGAAATTACCCTTGGCAGAAAAATCCAGGAGTTGTCTATTAGGCATCGTGAGTCCTATATAAAAATTTCTTAGCAAAATTTTTGTATCACCCTTTATGGTGCAAACACGATAAGATTCTATCATCCTATACCAGGCATCTTTTAAATTCTCTCCTTGTCTCTGCTTGAAGTATAGAACTTCAAAGTTCGAAGACAAGGAAGGGATAGCAAAATTAGTCATAGTGACAAGGCAAACGATCTAGCAAACAAGCAAAAATATTTTTGTGTTTTTGTAAAAAATAGAATAAAATTATAAGTGGGGGAGATGAAAACAAGAGGCAAAGGCAAATAAAAAGGCAAATAAAATAAATGCAAGTGGATGATAGTTTGTGCGAAGGTACTTGATAAATTTGGTGATGTCTCCCCGGTAACGGTGCCAGAAATCCTTCCTGCTACTTTGTAGACTACGTTGATATTTCCCCAAAGAGGAGGGGATGATGCAGTATAGTAGAGATAAGTATTTCCCTCAGTTAAGAACCAAGGTTATCAATCCAGTAGGAGAACCACGCAAAATCCCGTAAGCAGCACCTACACACACAAAAGCAAACACTTGCACCCAACGCAAATAAGAGGGTTGTCAATCCTCTTAGCGGTTACTTGCAAGGATTAAGTCTGATAGAAATAAATAGATAAAGTAAATTACTAAATAAAATAAAAGTAAATAAATTGCAGCGAAGTATTTTTGGTTTTTTATATATGATAAAATAGACCCGGGGGCCATAGTTTTCACTAGAGGCTTCTCTCTCGAGCACAGAACATACGGTGGGTAAACAAATTACTGTTGGGCAATTGATAGAAAAGCAAATAATTATGATGGATTCATGGCAATGATCATATATATAGGCATCACGTCTGAGACAAATAGACCGACTCCTGCCTGCATCTATTACTATTACTCCACTCATCGACCGCTATCTAGCATGCATCTAGAGTATTAAGTATAAAACAGAGTAACGCCTTAAGCAAGATGACATGATGTAGAGGAGAAAACTCAAGCAATATGAATAAACCCCATCTTTTTATTTTTAATGGCAACAATACAAATACGTGTCATGTCCCTTTCTGTCACTGGGATTGAGCCCCGCAAGATTGAACCCATCACAAAGCACCTCTCCCATTGCAAGATAAACCAATCTAGTTGGCCAAACCAAATCGATAGATCGGAGAGAAATACAAAGCTATATTAAATCATGCATAAAAGAGATCAGCAAAGACTCAAATATTTCTCATGAATAATCTGATCATAAACTCACAAGTCATCGGATCCCAACAAACACACCGCAAAAGAAGATTACATCGGATAGAACTCCAAGAACATCGAGGAGAACTTTGTATTGAAGATCAAAGAGAGAAAAGAAGCCATCTAGCTACTAGCTATGGACCCATAGGTCGGTGGTAAACTACTCACACATCATCGGAGGGGCAGCAAGGTTGATGTAGAAGCCCTCCGTGATCGATTCGCCCTCCGGCAGAGTGCCGGGGAAGGGCTCCAGATGGGATCGTGGAAGAACAGAGGCTTGCGGCGGCGGAAAAGTTTTCTCGTCTTGCTCTCTGATGGTTTCCCAATATTTGAGAATATATAGAAGTGGAATTAGGTCAGGAGGTGCCACGAGTTCCCCACAAGGCATCAGGGCGCACCCCCCCCCCCTTGGGGCCGCGCCCTGTTGCCTTGTGGAGGCCTCCTGAGTCTTCTGGCCTCCTCTCCAAGTTTCCAGGGTCTCTTATGTCTAGAAAAAAAATCTCCACAAAGTTTTGTGGCATTTGGACTTCGTATGGTACTGATTTCCTGAAAAACCAAAAACAAGCAGAAAACAGCAACTGGCACTGGGCACTAAGTTAATAGGTTAGTCCCAACAAATAATATATAATTGCATATAATTGCATATAAAACATTCAAGATTGATACTATAGTAGCATGAAACAATCAAAAATTAGAAATACGTTGGAGACATATCAAGACATAGATAGATTTAATGGACTCATTAATATCATGCTTGGGTGGCAAAGTTTTAATTTTAAGAGTTTCCACATCAAGAGCAATCCTATCCATGTTCCTAGACATTTCATCAACTTTATTCAATTTTTCTTCTACCATAGCATTAAAATTCTTTTGAGAACTAATAAATTCTTTAATATTGTTCTCAAGATCAGTAGATATCCTATTATTATTGTTATATGAATTACCTTAGGAATTAGAGGAATTTCCGGGAAACGGTCTAGGATTAAAATTTCCTCTATAAGCACTGTTGTCGAAATTACTTGTAGAGACAAAATTCACATAAATAGCATCATTATTTTGCTCAATCAAAGTAGATAGTGGCACATCATTAGGATCAACATGAGCATTTTTACTAGCAAGCATTTTCATAATAGCATCCATTTTACCACTTAAAGTAGAGACTTCTTCGACAGAATTTAACTTCTTACCAGTTGGAGCTCTTTCGGTATGCCATTGAGAATAATTTGTCATAATATTATCAAAGAGTTTTGTAACTTCTCCCAATGTAATTTTCATAAAAGTACCACCGGCAGCAGAGTCTAGAAAATTTCTAGAAACAAAGTTTAGTCCCGCATAGGAATTTTGTATAATCATCCATAAGCTTAAACCATGAGTGGGACAATTTCTAATCATTAATTTCATTCTCTCCCATGCTTGTGCAACATGTTCTTGATCAAGTTGCTTAAAATTCATTATTTGATTTCTAAGAAAAATAATCTTAGCGGGAGGAAAATATTTGGCAATATAATCATCCTTACACTTATCCCATGAATCAATAGTATTGTGTATGTATTAAAAAAAGGGCGGGAAAGGAGGATGAAGAAAGAGACGTAAATGAAAAGAAATTCAAGTCGGAGAAGTTTTCGGCGCGTTTCTTTCTTCAGGAGGATATGGCATGTACGCTGAAAGGGCCGCACAGCACCTGTACGCGTTTTCTTTTATCCATATGACATTGCGAAGGGCGGATCCTATTTGGTGCTTCGGCGCCCGTTCACAAACGGGCGCCTGAAGGGCGGGTCTAGTTGGGCTCGGCCCATCTTCCCCTTTCTTTCTGTTGATGAAACCAAACAAATGAACGCGCGGCCGATGGTATTCGAACCAGCGACCTCCCGGTCGTTCGCACACTGCACTAACCACCCGACCGACCTCACCTCATGTGGTCAATTACATCGTCTTCACTCTTTTCTTCGTATCTCGTTTTTTTTTCATTATCTTTTTGTTCGTTTTTGAAAAAAAAATCTTTTGCTAAATTGAACAAATTTTTTTCAAAATTGATGAACCTTTTTTCAAAATCAACGAACTTTTTTACCAAAATTGATGACTTTTTTTCAATCGATGAACTTTTTTCTAATTTGATGAAATTTTTTCAAGTTCAATGAACTTTTTTCAAAATTAATGAACTCTTTTCAAATTTTTGAACTTCTTTTTTGAAAATTGATAAATATTTTGAAAATTCAATATACTTTTTTCAAAATCGATGAACTTTTTTGTCAAATGTGTGATTTTTTTTAAACTGATGAACTTTTTTCAAATGTGATAAAAAAATTTCAAATTTGATGACCTTTTCTAAAAAATCGACGAACTTTGTTTTTCAAATCCGCTGAACTTTTTTCAAAATGATGATATTTTTTTCAGATTCGATGAATATTTTTTCAATTATGATGAACTTTTGTCAAATTGGATGAACTTTTTTTCAGATTCAATGAACTTTTTTCAAATTTGATGAATTGTTTTAAAAAAAATCAATAAACTTTTTGCAATATCGATGAACTTTTGTCAAATTCGATGAGCTTTTTTCAAAATCGATGACTTTTTTCAAATACATGAACTATTTTGAAATTTGATATTTTGTTTTTCAAAATCCTGAACATATTTGAATTCACATTTTTTTTATTTTTTTGTGATCAAAAAAAATAATTTATACTACGTACATAATTTTTGTTATTTGTTGTATTAGAATAAGGCTCAAATAGAGCACTTTCCTGCTTGTAGTTGAGAAAGTGAGAACGGTCTAGTGGTTATGGCGTGTGACAATCCTGTTGTTGATTGGAGTTCGAGACACCAGTTCTCACATTTTAACGATTAAATTTTTTCTTCACGTTGCTTCAAGCCAGCGCACGCGGGTCTTACTGGGCTGGCCCACTACGCGCCCCTGCGAGCGCCAGGAGGTCTAATCGGCACTAAGAGCATCTCCAATAGGTGATGTATACTGCATTTTCCTATTTACCGCTCATTGCGGCAAGTTGCCGGAGCGACGCACAGGCGAGCGGCCAACCGACACGAGTGGGCCGGCCCATTTGAGTCGATCGCGAGGGTACTACCCCATCCGGTATTGGGAACATTCCAAAAGGTTCCCTGAACCGGTTTTTTGTTTCTTTTTTTTATTTCTTGTTCTTTCCTTTAGTTTGGTTTTTCTTTTTCGTTTTCTGTTTCTTTTTCATTTTTTTGTTTTCGTTTTTTCTTTCTTTTTTCTTTTCTTTTCAATTTTATTTTTATTTTTCAAAAAATGTTCGAGATTCTAAAAAATTTCAAAATTCCAAAAATGTTCTTGTTTTCAAAAAAAAAATTCTAAATTCAAAAAATGTTTGCGAATTTTTAAAAATGTTCATTATTTTGAAATTTTGTTCAGAATGTTTTTGTCCATTTTTTTGACAACTTTTTTTAAAGAAATGTTCGGGATTTCAAAAAATTGGTCCGTTTCAAAAATGGTGCGCCAATTTTAAAAATGTCCGTATCTTCTAATTTTGGTCTAGAGTTTCAAAAAATATTCCTATATTTCATAAAATTCTGAAAAATTTCGTGTTATTAATAAAAATTCAAGAGTTTAAAAAAGGTTCCAGTTTCAAAATTGTTTGAATTTTTTTGAAAAACGTTCATGTTATAAAATTTTCTGCTAGAGTTTCAAAAAATGTTCACATTCCAAAATCTATTTTTTTTCCAAATTTAGTTTGGTAATTTTTAGAAATTTTCATGTTTTTGAAAAAAAAATCGCGTTTAAAAAAAGTTTCAGAAAAGGTCAGCGTTTTCAGAAAATAGTTCATGATTTTTCAAAAAATGTTCGAGTTTTTAGAATTTTGTTCACATGTTGAAAAGTGGTCGCTTTTCATAAAACACTCATGTTTTTTTCAAAAAAATGTTTTGTGTTTGAAATTTTAAAAATATTCGAATATGGAGTTGGTTCTTATTGTTTTGTGCTGGTAGTTTACTCAGACTGGGTCGCTATCGCATATTTAGCTGGAGATCTGTGGTTTGAAACTTCTCATGGGCACGTTTTTTTTAGCGTTACAGGTTCGCGCTACAGTACCAATTCACTGTCGGTCGCTACCTTTCATGGGCCGGCCCATTCGGAGTTCACCTATGCGTGCGTCCGAAATTCTGCCGCAAAGAGCGGCAGATAGGAGCTCCCATGTATACTAATAAATAACAGCTTTTTACATCACCAGGGACCAAAAAGTGGTCTCCAACAGCAGCTCGTGATGTAAATTTGGACAATTTTTTTTTACAGCATGATGTAAAAATTGCCTCAGGTGATGAAAATATACATCACCGAGGGTTGACCAGAAGGCAAGACGAGAAAACCTTTCCGCCGCCGCAAGCCTCTGTTCTTCCACGATCCCATCTGGAGCCCTTCCCCGGCACTCTGTCGGAGGGGGAATCGATCACGGAGGGCATCTTCATCAACCTTCCTGCCCCTCCGATGATGTGTGAGTAGTTTACCACCGACCTACGTGTCCATACCTAGTAGCTAGATGGCTTCTTTTCTCTCTTTGCTCTTCAATACCATGTTCTCCTTGATGTTCTTGGAGTTCTATCCGATGTAATCTTCTTTTGCGGTGTGTTTGTTGGGATCCGATGAATTATGAGTTTATGATCAGATTATTCATGAGAAATATTTGAGTCTTTGCTGATCTCTTTTATGCATGATTTATTATAGCTTTGTATTTCTCTCCGATCTATCGATTTGGTTTGGCCAACTAGATTGGTTTATCTTGCAATGGGAGAGGTGCTTTGTCATGGATTCAATCTCACGGTGCTCAATCCCAGTGACAGAAAGGGACATGACACGTATTTGTATTGTTGCCATTAAGGATAAAAAGATGGGGTTTATTTCATATTGCTTGAGTTTACTCCTCTACATCATGTCATCTTGCTTAAGGCGTTACTCTGTTTTATACTTTATACTCTAGATGCATGCTGGATAGCGGTCAGTGAGTGGAGTAATAGTAATAGATGCAGGCAGGAGTCGGTCTATTTGTCTCGGACGTGATGCCTATATATATGATCATTGTCATGAATCCATCATAATTATTCGCTTTTCTATCAATTGTCCAACAGTAATTTGTTTACCCACCGTATGCTATTTGTTCGAGAGAGAAGCCTCTAGTGAAAACTATGGCCCCCGGGTCTATCTTATCATAGATAAAAACACAAAAATACCTTGCTGCAATTTATTTACTTTTATTTTATTTAGTATTTTAGTTTATCTATTTATCTCTATCAGACTTAATCCTTGCTAGTAACCGCTAAGGGGATTGACAACCCTCTTATTCGCGTTGGGTGCAACTGTTTGCTTTTGTGTGTGTAGGTGCTGTTCACTGGATTTTGCGTGGTTCTCCTACTGGATTGATAACCTTGGTTCTTAACTGAGGGAAATACTTATCTCTACTATTCTGCATCATTCTCTCCTCTTCGAGAAAAATACCAACGTAGTCTACAAGTAGCAGGAAGAATTTTTGGCGCCGTTGTCTGGGAGACATCACCAAAATTTATCAAGTACCTTCGCACAAACTATCAATCACTTGCATTTATTTTATTTGCCTTTTTATTTTCCTTTGCCTCTCGTTTTTATCTCCCCCACTTCTAATTTTTTTTACAAAAACACAAAAATATTTTTCGCCCGTTTGCTTGCTTGAAGTTGCTATCATGTCGGAACTTGAGAAAGTTATTATTGAAAGTGCTAGCGAGGATAGCGTTAGTGAATCTTTTGAGGAAAAAACTTGCCCTTTTGATCTTAATCATGACCCTCCTGAGATTGATCCTCCCACTAATTTTAAAACTAAAGTCTATCATGTGGGAAGTGGTAATATTATCGGGAAGAACGTTATTCAGGAATTCTTTAATTGCGCAGAAGTCATACCAATAATTAAGGGGTCTATTCTTGATAAAACAAATTGCTATATGGATGCTGTTGCTATGCTTGTGGTTAAATTAGAAAGAAATTTTTTGCATATTCATCCCGCTCTGCAAAAGATATTTTATGAACTTCCCAATATTCACAATCCTAGAGCTAAGAAAATTGCCACTATTATCCTTATGCATGAATTTGACTATATAATCCGAGAAGCTAGGGACATCTTTTCCTATTATAAAATTGATTGCGAGCATCCTCCCATAGAGGAAATTCTTCGTGATAAATATACTAGTCGTAGATTGGAATCCAAAGATTACTTTGCTTATGGTGAAAATATTAGAAGAAGAGTACCATATGCTGAAATAATTAAAACTTTGTACCATCATGCTTGTGATAAATTTGAGTGGGTTACTAAAGGAATTGATGAATAATTTAGTGATGAGTGGTTTGAGAGTACGGCTAGGGACCCTATTGAAGATGAGTTTCATGTTCTTTATGAGGATGTTTACGGTGAAGATTCCGAGTTTGAAATTATGAATGTTAAGCTTACCAATCAAAGTCCTTTTAATTTTCTAAGTTCTCCCACTAGAAAAGTAGAACATGAGAGTAGAGAATTAATGTGAAAGGCTTTTGAGGATTTAATCAAAAAGGATTTGGGAATCAAAGATGACAACACTTGAAACTATGCATTATGCCTAGCTAGGGCCATAAAACAATAGCGCTTGTTGGGAGGCAACCCAATGAATAAAATATTTTTTTGATTTTTTTTCTGTTCTTGTGTGTTTACATAATTATAGTCTCTGTTATGATTGTGTTATTATATTCTAGTTAGTGTTTGTGCCAAGTAATACCTTTGGGATAGTTTGGATGATAGTTGACTTGATTCTGTGCAAAAACAGAAACTTTTGCATCCAGTTCAGAAATTCTTAAAAATAACTGGAGCGTCAAAACCTTCTGAATTTGTTACACGTGATTTATATAGAAATTTCCCACTTTGTCCTAATTTTTCAGAATTTTTGGAGTTACAAAAGTATAGTCATTATTCAGATCTTTACAGACTGTTCTGTTTTAGACAGATTCTGTTTTTGTTGCATAGTTTGCTTATTTTGATGAAGCTATGGATTGTATCGGGGGGTATAAGTCATGGAGAAGTTAGAGTACAGTACCCTTATGCCAATATTAAATATGAATCAA
The DNA here is from genome assembly GCA_039707655.1 of Elymus sibiricus. Taxonomy (NCBI): domain Eukaryota; kingdom Viridiplantae; phylum Streptophyta; class Magnoliopsida; order Poales; family Poaceae; genus Elymus; species Elymus sibiricus. Next base: position 70,844,701 of record CM077676.1, read on the forward strand.
TTTACTACAGCACTTAGAGTACAAGATTTATTTGTTATACTAATGGATCTCTCGAGGTTTCTGTTGAGTTTTGTGTGCTGAAGTTTTCAAGTTTTGGGTGAGATCATGATGGATAAAGGAATAAGGAGAGGCAAGAGACTAAGCTTGGGGATGCCCAAGGCACCCCAAGGTAATATTCAAGGAAGACTCAAGCGTCTAAGCTTGTAGATGCCCCGGATGGCATCCCCTCTTTCGTCTACAATCTATCGGTAACTCACTTGGAGCTATATTTTTATTCATCACATGATATGTGTTTTGCTTGGAGCGTCTTGTGCTATAGTTTATTTGCTTTTGTTTGCTTGTTAGTTTGTCACAATCATCTTTTCTGGACACACCTTTTTGAGAGGGACACACATTATTCGAAATTTGTTAGAATGCTCTATGTGCTTCACTTATATCTTTTGAGCTAGGCAGTTGCTCTAGTACTTCACTTATATATTTTAGAGCACGGCGGTGGTTATATTTTAAAGAAATAGTTGCACTCTCATGCTTCACTTATATCTTTTTTAGAGTCCAATAAATAGTAATGGCAATTTGCACGTGTTAAAAGAATGGTCTTGATATGATAGGTATCCAAGGGGGATATAATAAAAACCTTCATGTAGATCACTAAGAATGAAGTGTGTGGTTAATTTTATTAATGTCGTAATATGAAAGGGTATAGGTTCATGATCATTGGTTAGTAGAAATATCGGCATTAAAGTTTGTTATGACATATTCACCTAAATATTAGCCGTGGCATGAATAGGAAGTTGGAGCATTTATAGGTCTGAAATAAAAACCTTGTGTGCTGTTATAATCGAGGTCGCGCGATGGTTAACTCCTACCAACCCTCCTCCTAGGGGCAAGCGGTGAAATACTTTGCTTTGAGGGCTAAGTAGACTTTTGCAATAAGTATGTGAGTTCTTTTTGACTAATGTGAGTCCATGGATTATACGCACTCCTATCTTTCCGCAATTTGCTAGCCTCTTTGGTACCGTGCCATGCCCTTTCTCACCTCGAGAGGTGGCGCAAACTTTGCCGGTGCATCCAAACCCCATGATATGATACGCTCTTTCACACATAAACCCCTTATACCCTTCCTCAAAACAGCCACCATACCTACCTATCATGGAATTTCCATAGCCATTCCGAGATATATTGTCATGCAACTTCCATCGTTCCGTGTATATGACACACATCATCATTGTCATATTGCTTTGCATGATCATGTAGCTATCATAGTATTTGTGGCAAAGCCATCGTTCATCATTTTGTATACATGTTACGCTAGATCATTGCACATCCTGGTACATCGCCAGAGGCATTCATATAGAGTCATATTTGTTCTAGTATCGAGTTGTAATTTTGAATTCTAAGTAAATAAAAGTGTGATGATTATCATTATTAGAACATTGTCCCAAGTGAGGAAAAAAAAGAGGACAAAAAGAGCCCAAGAAAAAAAAGAAAAAAAAAGAAAAAAAGAGAAAAAGAAAAAGAAAAGGAAAAAATATAGTTAGTGAGAGAAAAAGGGAGAAGGGACAATGTTACTATCTTCTTTTTCCACACTTGTGCTTCAAAGTAGCACCATGTTCTTCATATATAGAGAGTCTCCTATGTAGTCACTTTCATATACTAGTGGGAATTTTTCATTATAGAACTTGGCTTGTATATTCCGATGACGGGCTTCCTCAAATGCCCGAGGTCTTCATGAGCAAGCAAGTTGGATGCACACCCACTTAGTTTTTATTTGAGCTTTCATACACTTATAGCTCTTTAGTGTATCCGTTGCATGGCAATCCCTACTCCTCGCATTGATATCGATTGATGAGCATCTCCATGGCCCGTTAGTCCGCCTAGTTGATGCGAGACTTTCTTCTTCTTCTTTTTCAATCTTTGAAACCTATCACCACCTTCTATTCCACCTAGTGCTATGTCCATGGCTTGCGCTCATGTATTGCGTGAGAGTTGAAAAATGTTGAAGCGCGTTAGAAGTATGATCCAATTGCCTGGTTTAACACCAGGGTGCTCACTATTTATATATTTGCAATGAAGATGGAGTCATGCCATGATTAATATGAGAAAGTGAGTAGGGATAACACTCGTTAATGATTGTATATTTTGAAAGTTTAATGATTGTGTTTCTTATATCCATGGATATTATTATGTTGATATTGTTAATTCATCGCTTCACTACTTATGTGCCACAAAGAGATTACATAATATACATGTTGGGTAGCATTCCACATCAAAAATTCTGTTTTTATCATTTACCTACTCGAGGACGAGCAGGAATTATGCTTGGGGATGCTTGATACGTCTCCAACGTATCTATAATTTTTGATTGTTCCATGCTATTATAGTATCAATCTTGGATGTTTTATATGCAACTTTGTGCAATTATATATCATTTTTTTGGGAATAACCTATTAACTCAGTGCCCAGTGCCAGTTGCTATTTTTTTGCTTGTTTTTGTCCTTTCAGAAAATCATTATCAAAAAAGGTCCAAACGCAGAAAAAATTTGGATTAATTTTTTATGGACCAGAAGAGACCCTAGAAGGTTTGGGAGAAGACCAGAGGAGTCACGAGGGAGTGACAAGCTCAGGGGGCGCGCCCCAGGGGGGTGGCTACTCCCCCTAGGCTTGTGGGCCCCTCGTGGCACCCCTTGACCTAATCCTGCCTCTATAAATTCCAAAATATTCCCATTATACCAGAAGGCAAGATGAGAAAACATTTCCGCTGCCGCAAGCCTTTGTTCTTCCACGATCCCATCTGGACCCCTTCCCGGGCATTCTGCCGGAGGGGGAATCGATCACGGAGGGCTTCTTCATCAACCTTGCTGCCCCTCCGATGATGTGTGAGTAGTTTACCACCGACCTACGTGTCCATAGCTAGTAGCTAGATAGCTTCTTTTCTCTCTTTGATCTTCCATACCATGTTCTCCTTGATGTTCTTGGAGTTCTATCCGATGTAATCTTCTTTTGCGGTGTGTTTGTTGGGATCCGATGAATTGTGAGTTTATGATCAGATTATTCATGAGAAATATTTGAGTCTTTGCTGATCTCTTTTATGCATGATTTATTATAGCTTTGTATTTCTCTCCGATCTATCAATTTGGTTTGGCCAACTAGATTGGTTTATCTTGCAATGGGAGAGGTGCTTTGTCATGGGTTCAATCTCACGGTGCTCAATCCCAGTGACAGAAAGGGACATGACACGTATTTGTATTGTTGCCATTAAGGATAAAAAGATGGGGTTTATTTCATATTGCTTGAGTTTACTCCTCTACATCATGTCATCTTGCTTAAGGCGTTACTCTGTTTTATACTTAATACTCTAGATGCATGCTGGATAGCGGTCGATGAGTGGAGTAATAGTAATAGATGCAGGCAGGAGTCGGTCTATTTGTCTCGGACGTGATGCCTATATATATGATCATTGTCATGAATCCATCATAATTATTCGCTTTTCTATCAATTGTCCAACAGTAATTTGTTTACCCATCGTATGCTATTTGTTCGAGAGAGAAGCCTCTAGTGAAAACCATGGCCCCCGGGTCTATCTTATCATATATAAAAACACAAAAATACCTTGCTGCAATTTATTTACTTTTATTTTATTTTGTATTTTAGTTTATCTATTTATCTCTATCAGACTTAATCCTTGCTAGTAACCGCTAAGGGGATTGACAACCCTCTTATTCGCGTTGGGTGCAAGTGTTTGCTTTTTTGTGTGTAGGTGTTGTTCACTGGATTTTGCATTGTTCTCCTACTGGATTGATAACCTTGGTTCTTAACTGAGGGAAATACTTATCTCTACTATTCTGCATCATCCTCTCCTCTTCGAGGAAAATACCAACGCAGTCTACATGTAGCACACCGCACCACCGCCGTGATCCCGCCCCGACCCCGCCGTCTTCCCATCGGTGGTTCACCGATTCGCCGTCCCTCCGCCGCCCCTCTGCCGCCGCCGTGATCCCGCGGGTCCGTGCTTCCTTCCCTCCGTCGAGACCCGCCGCGCTCCGCCGTCATCGCCGCAGATCCGCCCGGTGGAGGTAAGGAATTTTTCCCTTCAGTTCATCTTTTTTTAATAGTTGCAATGAACTAGTAAATTAATTTTAGATTTCTGTTTTTTAGATGAGTTCATATGACTATGATTCTTCGTCCTCGGATGAAGAATTTGATTTGACTGAACAGGAAGACATAGCAGTGTTGACAATGGTGCACAAGAACAAGAGGCCAAAACATGGCGGTTCCGTGTTTGGCCGTGAGTTTTTATGGATAGAACGTGTTGAAGCTCATGAAAGATTGATGAGGAATTATTTTGTTCCAAATCCAGTCTATCAAGAGAAGTATTTTCGACGCCGGTTTAGAATGTCTACAAATTTGTTTAAACATGTTTGCAATTCTATGAAGCAATACGATCGATCATTTCAGCAAAGGAGAAATGCTTGTGGAATGCTTGGACACAGCACTGAGCAGAAGGTCATTGCCGCATTGCGCATGATGGCATATGGTGTTCCTGCAGATTTAATTGATGATAATTTAGCAATGGGAGAAAGTACTTCAATCTTTTATGTGAAAGCATTTGCAAAGGCGATAGTAGGAGTGTTTGGGGAAGAATATTTGAGAGCGCCCAATGCTCAAGACACTCAGAGGTTATTGGAGATAAACAAAGGTAGAGGTTTTCCTGGTATGCTTGGTTCCATTGATTGTAAGCACTGGAAGTGGAAGAATTGTCCTACAACATGGCATGGACAATTCAAAGGTCACAAGAAGGATGCCACCATTATTCTTGAGGCTGTGGCCGATCATGAGACATGGTTTTGGCATGCATATTTTGGAATGCCTGGATCATGCAATGATATCAATGTGCTTAAGCGGTCTCCTCTTTTTGCCAAGTTAGCAAATGGGGAACACACACCAGTGGAGTTCGAAGCAAATGGGCGCACATATAACTATGGTTACTATCTAGCTGATGGAATTTATCCAAAATGAGCTACATTTGTGAAGCCGGTTGTGAGCCCCCTGTTGGGGAACGCGACAGAAAACAAAAAAAATCGGTACAGCGAGCACGCCCAGGACCACTATGGAGACTGCATACAGGGTTTGATCTGATCCGTACCGACTCGTAGCGCAGCAGAAGAAGAGTCGGTGTAGATCGTCGGTGCAGATCCCCGCAGCTAGGATTTACAACCTCCCAACCGCGAGGATGTACTCCCTCGTCGGACAGCACTTTGGGAGGCGGTCGGACAGTCCCTCGGACGATGTCACGGACAGCCCTTCGGGAGGACCCTCGAAACTCGAACGGTAACTCGGACAGCCCTTCGGGAGGACACTCGAACAGCCCCTCGGGCAAAAGAACGGGGTTGCACACATACGGTGTCAGCTATCCGGCAGGGCTTCGCCGTCCAGAACTAGTTCCTGTCGGAACCCAGACAGCCTTTCGGCTCTACGAAACTATTTCGCTGGGAGGGAGAGAGAAGCCAGACAAGTCTATGGCATATGTATGAGAGCAAGGATGAGTGTGGAGTGCACCCCTCCACCTCTATTTATAGGAAAGCCAAGGGGTAGGGTGGTTTTACAATAAAATCCAAAATGCACATGAATGAAGTCCTTCACAAGGGCATAAAGGTGAAGCCATGGGACAAGTGGGGCTCCATGGAGGAGCCCCTCATGTGGCCGGCCACCCCTTAGTGGGTCCCCCCCCCCAAAAGGGTTCCTATCCATCCATGTCATCCCCAAAGATCTTTTGAGCAAAAGCCTAAAAGAGTGGCTTTCCAAAAAGTAATCCAAAAAGCACTTTCACTATTCACGAAGACATTTTTCTGCGTCCGTTAAATCCCAAATTATTTTTGTGTGCCTAGAATAATTCCAGTACCCACTAAAACAATTTTGAACGCATTCCGAAACACTTCCGAAACAATGTTTTTCTTCAGCGAAAAGCTACCATAGCGGTTCCGGCTGCTCCAGAACATTTCCGGTTTTTCCTCTGGAAAAATCCCAGAAGTTTCCAGAACGATTCTGGCACCCTCCAAGAATTTCCAGACATGTGCCGAAACCAATTTGACTTAATGGTATACCCTGAAACAACTTTTCAGTTTTATCGGAACTATTCCGGTGTCCTCTCCGGAACGTTTCCGTTGCGTCCGAAACTTTTCCGGTGATTTTCTCTCAGACTCCATGTCTAGTATTCAGCAGATAGATGACCCTTAAGCATGTGACCCTATAGGTTCGGTGAAGTATAGACATGACCCGGAACACTTTCGGATCAATGATCAACATCGGAGCCGTGGACACCCATATTGACCCCTATACCCACACGAATGAATATTCGAGTGAACCTCTAGTTGCCGTGTGCTATTCCTCTTGCTTCACGATATATTACAAACACCCGAGGTGAGATTTATTTCATCCCCGTGGATCAACAACTTGTCCACCATGCAAGTTACCTCGTTACAGGTTTTGTTCTCTTTTCTCGTTTCCGTGTTTCGGCATCCCAGTGATCAAATCACAATGTGTCTGGCCAGACGATGATGGATACCGTAACACCGAGAGGGCCTGAGAATATCTCTCCATCGTCGGAGGAGCAAATCCCAATCTTGAGCTATCTCGTTACTTGTCATACTTTTCCGTGAACCCATAAGCCGCCGTAATAGCCACCCAGTTACGGATGACGTTTAACAAACCCCAAAGTTCACGAAGCAAGTACGAAGGAACTCGATACTCTCATGGTCTAAGGAATTATGCAAACATTAACTATCTCTGTGCTATTAACCATTAACTTGTGACGAATGTATCTCATAGCATAACATCAATTCGGGTCGATTCAACACAAGTGTTCTCCTAACATTGTGCCCTCAAAATTGCCAGCATAGACATGCCCATGATCAGGAAAACAGGATCATCATGCAATACTTGAGCCAATCTTAGAGGCAAGACTAGGAATACATTTTACCGTTTAGTATACCACACGTGCACATGAGTTTCCCTCCGAGCCTCGTGGATATTGCAGACTCGAGAATCATTGCAGTTATAGCATGGAAACTAAACATTCATTACAAACTCGAAGATACAAAATAACTGTTTATTACTGCCTCTAGGGCATATCTCCTACAGACTCCCACTTGCACTAGACTCATAATCCAGTTACATGGCTTCCCTAACACCAATGGCTATCCGGTGCTGCTCATGCTTTGCTCGTGGTAGAGGCTTTGTCATCGGGTCTGACATGTTCAGATCCGTGTGAACTTTGCGTACTTTCACTAAACCTTCTTCGACATGATGTCGAATGAGTTTATATTTGCGTTCAATATGTCTTGTCTTATGGTGCGAACTTGGCTCCCTTGCCTGAGCCACGGCGCCACTATTATCACAATAGATCTCCACCGGGTCCAGAGCACTTGGAACCACACCAAGGTCTTCAAGAAATTGCTTGATCCATACCGCCTCCTTGGAGGTTTCTGAAGCTGCAACATATTCCGCCTCCGTCGTAGAATCCGCCACAGTCTTTTGTTTGGAACTTTTCCAATCAACTGCGCCACCGTTCAATATGAAAACATAGCCTGATTGAGATTTGAAGTCATCTGGGTCAGTCATGAAGCCTGCATCAGTGTAACCACTTACAATGAGCTCTTCATCACCTCCATACACAAGGAGTAAATCCTTGGTCCTTCTGAGGTACTTAAGAATACCCTTGACTGCGGCCCAGTGTTCCAATCCTGGATCACTTTGGTACCGGCTACTAACACTTAGTGCATAGGAAACATCCGGTCTTGTACATAGCATGGCATACATAATAGAACCAACTGCCGAGGCATATGGAACATCATTCATCTGTACTCGCTCATCGAGAGTTCGAGGACACTGATTCTTGCAAAGCACTGTGCCAGGTGACATGGGGAGTAGGCCTTTCTTGGAGTTCTCCATGTTGAACCTTTTCAACACCTTGTCAATGTACGTGCTTTGGCTCAGCGCTATCAGGCGTTTTGATCTATCTCTATAGATTCTGATGCCCAATACATATGCCGCTTCGCCTAAGTCTTTCATTGAAAAACTCTTCTTCAATGAGTCTTTTATTTCGCTAAGGAAATTCACGTCATTTCCAATCAATAATATGTCATCCACATACAAGATTAGAAATGCTTTTGCGCTCCCACTAAACTTCTTGTAAACACAAGATTCTTCGTCATTCCTGATGAAGCCAAACTGTTTGACCACTTCATCAAAACGAATGTTCCAGCTCCTTGATGCTTGCTTCAGACCATAAATGGCTTTCCGAAGTTTGCATACCTTTCCAGCATCCTTATGAACGACAAAACCTTCAGGCTGTATCATGTATACATCTTCTTTGAGATTTCCATTTAGGAAAGCCGTTTTGATGTCCATCTGCCATATTTCATAATCGAAATAAGCAGCAATTGCTAGTAATATCCGAACAGACCTAAGCATAGCTACGGGCGAGAAAGTCTCGTCGTAGTCCACTCCTGGAACTTCCGTGAACCCTTTCGCGACAAGTCTAGCTTTGTGGATAGTAATGTTACCATCCGCGTCCGTCTTTCTTTTGAAAATCCATTTACAACCAATGGGCTTTACGCCTTCTGGAAGTTCTTCCAAGTTCCAAACTTGGTTTTCGTACATGGATTCCATCTCGGATTTCATGGCCTTGTGCCCTTACCTTGAGCTGGGCCCCGCCATCGCTTCCTTGTAGTGCGCAGGTTCATCGTCTTCAAGAATGAAGATTTCATTATGAAACCACTCAGGTGGTTGGATAGCCCTACCTGATCTGCGCGGTTCAGTTACAACATTGTCTGAAGTTTCCGCATTACATGCGACAACTTCCGGCTCGGTTGTAGGGATAATTAGCAGAATTTCTTCCGGTTCCTTAGCCATATCAACGGTTGCCGAATATTCAATAATCTCATCAAGTTGTACTGTCCTCCCACTCACTTCTTTAGCGAGAAACTCTTTCTCAAGAAATTGTCCATTTCTGGCAACAAACACTTTGTTATCGGACGGGTGGTATAAGGAATACCCAATTGTTTCCTTGGGATAACCTACAAAGTAACATTTGTCTGATCTGGGATCGAGTTTGGTAGGTTGTAAACGTTTTACGTATACTCCACAACCCCAAATTCTGAGATGCGACAAACCGGGTTTCTTCCCATTCCATAACTCATATGGTGTCGTCTCAACAGACTTAGACGGTGCTCTGTTTAATGTGTGAGCGGCAGTTTCTAGTGCGTGACCCCAAAAAGATATCGGCAGATCTGTAAGAGACATCATCGACCTTACCATGTCTAACAGGGTTCGGTTACGTCTTTCCGATACTCCATTTCTCTGTGGAGTTCCAGGACGCGTAAGCTGTGAAACGATTCCACGGTCACTCAGATGTTGGCTAAACTCATGACTAAGATATTCGCCCCCGCGATCAGACCGCAGAAACTTAATCCTTTTCTTATGATGATTTTCTACCTCATTCTGAAATTCTTTGAACTTTTCAAAGGTTTCCGACTTATGCTTCATTAAGTAGATATATCCATACCTACTCAAATCATCAGTAAAAGTCACGAAGTAGAAATACCCACCCCGTGCGATTGTGCTCATTGGACCACATACATCACTATGTATTATTTCCAACAATTCACTCGCCCGTTCAGGATGACCCATGAATGGCGTCTTGGTCATTTTCCCCATCAAGCAAGCTTCACATGTATCAAATGATTCAAAATCAAAAGACAGTAAAACTCCATCTTTATGGAGTCTTTGCATGCGTTTCTTTCCGATGTGGCCAAGGCGACAGTGCCACATGAAAGTGGTGGTGGTATTAGCCTTCTTACGGCGTTTAGCATTCACATTAAAGACATCATTTCCACATTCAAGATTTAGTATGAAAAGGCCCCCAACAATGGGTGCAAATCCATAAAACATATCCTTACAATAAAGTGAACAACCATTGTTCTCAGACTTGTACGAATACCCATCGTGTACTAAACATGATCCGGAGATAATGTTTCTACACAATAGTGGAACAAAATAACAGTTATTTAGTTCTAAGATAAATCCTGAAGGGAGACGTAGAGGCATAATGCCGACGGCTTGAGTGGCGATCCCAGCGCCGTTCCTGACGCGCATTATGACTTCATTCTTTGCTAGTTTGAGCACCTTCTGCAGTCCCTGTATCGAGTTGCAAATGTGAGCAACCGATCCGGTATCAAATACCCAAGACTTCGAATTTTTGCTAGCAAGCAAAACGTCAATGACATTAACTTATATAACAATTATACCTTTTCCGGTTTTCCCGAACTTCTTATCTTCCAGATACTTCTTGCAGTTTCTCTTCCAGTGTCATGTGCCCTTGCAGTAGAAGCACTCAGTTTCATTCTTGGCTCCGCCCTTAGAGTTGCTTTGGGAGCCGGTCTTACCGGCGCCCTTGCCCTTCTTTGGCTTGCCTTTCTTTTTGAAACTGGCAGTTTTATTCACAAGCAACACTTGCTTGCGATTTTTCCGCAGTCCTCCTTCCGCAGTTTTCAGCATGGCAAGCACCCCTTCCGGTGTCTTCTCCATCCCACTCATGTTGTAGTTCATGATAAAACCATCGTAAGATGGGGGGAGTGAAGAAAGCATCATGTCCATCATATGGTCAGGTGGAAGTGGAAATTCCAGGGTTTTAAGCCTTTCAGCATAGCCAATCATTTTGACTACGTGTTCGCCAACTGAACTGCCCTCAGCCATCTTGCATTCCATCAAGGTCTTCATGATATCAAATCGTTCAGACCTTGCGGTTTCCTTGTACACAGAGCATCCAATTCCCGGATCATATCACGGGGTTTATGGAATTCAAAACGTTTTTGAAGCCCTGGACTCATGCAAGCTAGTATGAGGCATTGCACTAAGTTGTGATCATCATCCTTAGTGGCCCAAACATTTTGTTCATCTTCCGGGGCATCTGCCGCCGGTTTAGCTGGAAGAGCAGTTTCAAGCACATACATTTTCCTAGCGCTCCTGAGGACAATCCTCAGGTTACGGACCCAGTCCGCATAGTTGTTTCCAGTCGCAGCTAACTTCTCTTTCTCTAACATCGGGCCTAAGTTGAACGCGATGTTGCGAGCCATTTGATCTACAACGGAAAACACAAGTTTCACTTAGACTTTGTTCATAATGATTTTTGCACTAGTGAATAAACAATTTTATTCTAAAGTGCGCTCCCACTCAAATCAATATCTCTCATAATTGATTGTGAGTGATTCAAGATCTGTATTTCAATTCGACGCCATTAACGGGTTCATCACTGATGACGCGAATTTCAATCGGTAGGCCAACTTGCCGATCACATCTCTATGTGATTCTTGTTCATCTTTCAATGGGCGTGTTCCGAGCTCAGGACTCTCCTGCCTAAACGTCAAAGACAACCAAGTGATCTTGCTGCGAGGTCTGACCTCACCCGCCTCATTCCTCTCGATTCGTTCTTGCTCATGTGTACATGGCGCACCCCAAAAAGATACGAATTTCAAACGGTGCTACACTTAGGTGAACACTAACTACTTTGATATTTTAAGTGAGAGATCACCCTAATAAAAAGCGACTACCGCGCAATCAAAAGGGTGCATCATAAGGGATAAACTGTTGGGGAACGGAGCATGAATTTCAAAAAATTTCCTACGCTCACGCAATATCTATCCATGGAGATGCATCGCTACGAGAGGGGAGAGTGTGTCTACGTACCCTCGTAGACCGTTAGCGGAAGCGTCTCACAACGCGGTTGATGTAGTCGAACAATCCTTCGAGCTCCACCGATCGAGTACCGAACGTACGGCACCTCCGAGTTCTACACACGTGCAGCTCGGTGACGATCCTCGCCTTCTTGATCCAGCAAGACGTCGAGGAAGTAGATGAGTTCCGTCAGCACGACGGTGTGGCGACGGTGACGGTGAAGTGATTCCGGCAGGGCTTCGCCTAAGCTCTCCGAAAATATGACCGAGGTGGAAAACGGAGATCGGGGCACCGCACACGGCTATGGGACAATTGTGTGTGTTTGGGGTGCCCCCTTGCCCCCGTATATAAAGGATGAGAGGGAGGAGGCCGGCCCCCTAGGGGTGCGCCAAGTGTGGGGAGTCCTACTAGGACTCCTTAGTCCTAGTAGGATTCCACCTCTCATACGGAGTAGGAAAGGGGGAAGGGAGAGGGAAAGGAAAGAGGGGGCTGCGCCCCCTCCCCTAGTCCAATTCGGTTTGGGCAAGGGGGGGCGCGCGTCCTCACGTGGCCTGCCTCTCCTTTTCCCGTATGGCCCAATAAGGCCCATTACTTCTCCCGGTGAATTCCCGTAACTCCCCGGTACTCCGAAAAATACCCGAATCACTCGGAACCTTTCCGACGTCCGAATATAGCCTTCCAATATATGGATCTTTACCTCTCGACCATTTCGAGACTCCTCGTCATGTCCGTGATGTCATCCGGGACTCCGAACAAACTTCGGCCACCAATCACATAACTCATATAATACTAAATCGTCATCGAACCTTAAGTGTGCGGACCCTACGGGTTCGGGAATGATGTAGACATGACCGAGACGACTCTCCGATCAATAACCAACAGCGGAACCTGGATGCTCATATTGGTTCCTACATATTCCACGAAGATCTTTATCGGTGAACCTCATATGTCAACATACGTTGTTCCCTTTGTCTGGCTGTATGTTACTTGCCCGAGATTCGATCGTCGGTATCCAATACCTAGTTCAATCTCATTACCGGCAAGTCTTGTTACTCGTTCCGTAATACATCATCTTGCAACTAACTCTTTAGTCACGGTGCTTGGAAGGCTTCTGTGATGCTGTATTACCGAGAGGGCCCAGAGATACCTCTCCGATAGTCGGAGTGACAAATCCCAATCTCGATCCATGCCAACTCAACAAACACTTTCGGAGATACCTGTAGTGCACCTTTATAATCACCCAGTAACGTTGTGACGTTTGATACACCCAAAGTATTCCTACGGTATCCGGGAGTTGCATGATCTCATGGTCAGAGGAAGGTGTATTTGACATAGTGAAAGCAATAGCAATAAACTGAACGATCATTTGCTATGCTAACGGTTGGGTCATGTCCATCACATCATTCTCCTAATGATGTGATCCCGTTATCAAATGACAACTCATGTCCGTGGTCAGGAAACCTTGACCATCTTTTGATCAACGAGCTAGTCTAGTAGAGGCATATTAGGGACATAGTATTTGTCTATTATCCACACATGTATTTAGTTTCCGGTCAATACAATTCTAGCATGAATAATAAACCATTATCATGAACGGAGAAATATGATAATAATAAACACTTTATTAATTGCCTCTAGGGCATATTTCCAATAGTCTCCCACTTGCACTAGAGTCAATAATCTAGTTTACATCTCCATGTAATTAACATCCAATCAGTTCTAGGGCTGATCATGTTTTGCTTGTGAGAGAGGTTTTAGTCAACGGGTCTGCAATATTCAGATCCGTGTGTTCTTGGCAAATCTCTATGTCATATGTAGATGCTGCTACCACACTCTGCTTGGAGCTACTCCAAAACTGATTGTCCCACTTTACGTATCCGGTCTGAGACTCATAGTCTTCCGGATCGGTGTTTAAAGCTTGCATCGACGTAACCCTTTACGACGAACTCTTTATCACCTCTATTCCCGAGAAATTATTCCTTAGTCCTTTTCAGGTACTTCAGGATATTCTTGACCGCTGTCCAGTGATCTACTCCTTGATCACTTTGGTACCTTCCCACCAAGCTAATAGCGAGGCATACATCAGGTCTAGTACACAGCATGGCATACAAAATAGAGCCTATGGCTGAGGCATAGGGGATGACACTCATCTTCTCTTTGTCTTCTGCCGTGGTCGGGCTTTGAGTCTTACTCAATCTCATACCTTGCAATACAGGCAAGAACCCTTTCTTTGACTGATCCATTTTGAACTTCTTCAAAATCTTGTCAAGGTATGTGCTTCGTGAAAGTCCTATGAGGCGTCTCAATCTATCTCTATAGATTTTGATGCCTAACATGTAAAACAACCTTTACCTAGATTTTCAAGTCTTACTCCACTTCACACCAGGCAAGAACTCATTTCTTTGACTTGATCCTATTTTGAACTTCTTCAAAAAACTCATCAAGATGTGTGAACTTTTATCAGGCGTTTTGATCTGTCTCCATAGATCTCGATGCCCAATCTGTGGATAACTCAAAAACAGGTTTTTATTGAAAACCTCCTTTCAATTCTTTATGCTTTCCAGAAATTCTACATCATTTCCAATCAACAATATGTCATCCACATATATACTATTAGAAATGCTATAGAGCTCCCACTCACTTTCTTGTAAATACAAGTTTCTCCATAAACTTGTATAAACCCAAACGCTTTGATCACTTCATCAAAGCGAGTATTCCAGCTCCGAGATGCTTGCACCAGTCCATAGATGGATCGCTGGAGCTTGCATATTTTGTTAGCGCCTTTAGGATCGACAAAACCTTTCGGCTGCATCATATACAATTCTTCCTTAAGGAATCCATTAAGGAATGCCGTTTTGACGTCCATTTGCCAGATTTCATAATCATAAAACGCGGCAATTGCTAACATAATTCTGACAGACTTTAGCATCGCTACGGGTGAGAAAGTCTCATCGTAGTCAACTCCTTGAACTTGTCGATAACCTTTAGCAACAAGTCGTGCTTTATAGACGGTGACATTACCATCAGCGTCCGTCTTCTTCTTAAAGATCCATTTATTTTCAATAGCTCGCCGTTCATCGGGCAAGTCTACCAAAGTCCACACTTTGTTCTCATACATGGATCTAATCTCGGATTTCATGGCCTCAAGCCATTTGTCGGAATCCGGGCCTGCCATCGCTTCTTCATAGTTCGAAGGTTCACCGTTGTCTAACAACATAACCTCCAAGACTGGATTTCCGTACCACTCTGGTGCGGAACGTGTCCTGGTTGACCTTCGAAGTTCTGTAGCAACTTGATCCGAAGCCTCATGATCATCATCATCAACTTCTTCTCTGGTCTGTGTTGGTGTCACAGAAATTTCTTTCTGTGGCGTACTACTATCCAGAGGAGGTACAATTACCTCATCAAGTTCTACTTTCCTCCCACTCACTTCTTTCGAGAGAAACTCCTTCTCTAGAAAGGATCCATTCTTAGCAACGAATACTTTGCCTTCGGATCTGTGGTAGAAGGTGTACCCAACGGTATCCTTTTGGGTATCCTATGAAGACGCACTTATCCGCTTTGGGTTCGAGCTTGTCTGGCTGAAGCCTTTTGACATAAGCATCGCATCCCCAAACTTTCAGAAATGACATCTTAGGTTTCTTGCAAACCACAGTTCATACGGTGTCATCTCAACGGATTTAGACGGTGCCCTTGTTTAAAGTGAATGCAGCTGTCTCTAATGCATAACCCCAAAATGATAGTGGCAAATCGGTAAGAGACATCATAGAACGCACTATATCCAATAGAGTACGATTACGACGTTCGGACACACCATTACGCTGTGGTGTTCCATGTGGCGTGAGCTGTGAAACAATTCCACATTGTCTTAAGTGATTGCCAAACTCGTAACTCAAATATTCTCCTCCACGATCAGATCGTAAGAACTTTATTTTCTTGTTACGATGGTTCTCTAGTTCACTCTGAAATTCTTTGAACTTTTCAAATGTTTCAGATTTATGCTTCATCAAGTAGACATAACCATATCTACTCAAATCATCAGTGAACGTGAGAACATAACGATATCCACCGCGCGCCTCAACACTCATCGGACCGCATACATCGGTATGTATTATTTCCAATAAGTTGGTTGCTTGCTCCATTGTTTCGGAGAACGGAGTTTTAGTCATCTTGCCAATAAGGCACGGTTCACATGTCTCAAATGATTCATAATCAAGAGATTCCAAAAACCCATCTGCATGGAGTTTCTTCATGTGTTTAACACTGATATGACCTAAGCGGCAGTGCCACAAATATGTGGTACTATCATTATCTTTTGGCATTCGTGTTATGAACATATGTATTACTACGATCAAGATTCAATAAACCTTTCATTTTAAGTGCATGATCATCAATGATATTATCCAAATAAATAGAATAACAATTATTCTCTGAAATTGAATAACCGTCTTGCAATAAACACTATCAGATATAATGTTCATGCTTAACGCAAGCACCAAATAACAATTATTTAGGTTCATCACTAATCCTGAAGGTAGAGAGAGCGTGACGATGGTGATCACATCAACCTTGGAGACACTTCCAATGCACATCGTCACCTCGTTCTTAGCTAGCCCTCGTTTATTCCGAAGCTCCATGTTTCAAGTTGTAAGCAACTGAACAAGTATCAAATACCTAGGTGCTCCTACGAGTACTAGTAAGGTACATATCAATAACATGTATATCAAATATCTTTGTTGACATTGCCAGTCTTATTATCTGCCAGTTACTTTGGGGAAGTTCCGCTCCCTGTGACATTTCCCTTTGCAATGGGAGCACTAAGTCTCGGGTTTGGTTTAGCCTTGGGTTTCTTCGCGTGAGCGGCAACCGTTTTACCGTTCTTCTTGAAGTTCCCTTTTCTTTCCCTTGCCCTTCTTGAAACTAGTGATCTTATTAACCATCAACACTTGATGCTCCTTTTTTTTTGATTTCTACATCCGCAGATTGTAGCATCGCGAATAGCTTAAGGATCTTCTATCCCTTGCATGTTTATAGTTCATCACGAAGATCCAGTAGCTTAGTGATAGTGACTAGAGAACTCTATCAATCACCACTTTATTCGGAAGTCTAACTCCCACTTGATTCAAGTGTTTGAAGTACTCAGACATTCTGAGTACATGCTCACTAACGGAGCTGTTCTCCTCCATCTTGTAGCTATAGAACTTGTCGAAGGTGTCATACCTCTCGACCCGGGTGTGAGCTTGAAAAACAAATTTTCAGCTCTTGGAACATCTCACATGCTCCGTGTTGCTCAAAACATATTTGGAGCTCCGGTTCTAAGCCGTAAAGTATGGCGCACTGAACTATCGAGTAGTCATCTTTTCTTGTCTGCCAGACGTTCATAACGTCCTCAGACGAAGCCGTAGGGGTATTTCACTGAGCGGTGCATTAAGGACAAAAGCCTTCTGTGCAGCAGTGAGGACAATCCTCAGATCACGGACCTAGTCCGCATAGTTGCTTCCATCAACTTTCAACTTCGTTTTCTCTAGGAACATAATAAAAACAGGGGAACTACAGCGCGGTCTATTGATCTACAACATAAATTTGCTAAGACAAGTAAGACTATGTTCATGACAATTGAAGTTCAATTAATCAAATTACTTAAGAACTCCCACTTAGATTAACATCCCTCAAGTTGTCTAAGTGTAACATGATCCACATCAACTAAACCACGTCCGATCATCACGTGAGGTGGATTAGTTATCAATGGTGAACATCTTTCATGTTGATCATATCTACTATATGACTCATGTTCGACCTTTCGGTCTCTTGTGTTCCGAGGCCATGTCTGTACATGGTAGGCTCGTCAAGTTTAACCCAAGTATTCTGCGTGTGTAAAACTGGCTTACACCCGTTGTATGCGAACGAAAGAATCCATCACACCCGATCATCACGTGGTGCTTAGAAGCGTCGAACCTTCGCAACGGTGCATACTAGGGGAGAACACTTATCTTGAAATTTAGTGAAGGGATCATCTTATAATGCTACCGTCGTCCTAAGCAAAATAAGATGCATAAAAGGATTAACATCACATGCAATTCAATATATGTGACATGATATGGCCATCATCGTCTTGTACTTTTGATCTCCATCAGCAAAGCACCGTCATGATCTCCATCGTCACCGGGTTGACACCTTGATCTCCATCGTAGCGTCGTGACACCTTGATCTTCATCGTAGCGTCGTGGTCGTCTCGCCGGCTATTGCTACTACTACTACTACTGCTAACTTATAGCGGTAAAGTAAAGCAATTACATAGCGTTGGCATTGCATACAATAAAGAGACAACCATAAGGCTCCTGTCGGTTGCCTGGTAATTTACAAAACATGATCATCTCATACAACAACTTATATCACATCATGTCTTGACCATATCACATCACCAGCATACCCTGCAAAAACAAGTTAGACGTCCTCTACTTTGTTGTTGCAAGTTTTACGTGGCTGCTACGGGTTTGCAAGAACCGTTCTTACCTACGCAAAACCACAACATGGTGTAGTGATTGCTTTTTGATCTTCTAAAAGAACCCTCTTCATTGAAACCGATTCAACTAAAGTGAGAGAGACAGACACCCGCCAGTCACCTTTATGCAACGAGTGCACTTAGCGGTGAAACCTGTCTCGCGTAAGCGTACGCGTAATGTCGGTCCGGGCCGCTTCATCTCACAATACCGCCGAATCAAGTATCAACTAGTAACGGCAAGCAATATGTATACACCCACGCCCACAACTCACTTGTGTTCTACACGTGCAAATCACATCTACGCATAAACCTGGCTCTGATACCACTGTTGGCGAACGGAGCATGAATTTCAAAAAAATTCCTACGCTCACGCAAGATCTATCCATGGAGATGCATCGCTACGATAGGGGAGAGTGTGCCTACGTACCCTCGTAGACCGTTAGCGGAAGCGTCTCACAACGCGGTTGATGTAGTCGAACAATCCTTCGAGCTCCACCGATCGAGTACCGAACGTACGGCACCTCCGAGTTCTACACACGTGCAGCTCGGTGACGATCCTCGCCTTCTTGATCCAGCAAGACGTCGAGGAAGTAGATGAGTTCCGTCAGCACGACGGTGTGGCGACGGTGACGGTGAAGTGATTCCGGCAGGGCTTTGCCTAAGCTCTCCGAAAATATGACCGAGGTGGAAAACGGAGATCGGGGCACCGCACACGGCTATGGGACAATTGTGTGTGTTTGGGGTGCCCCCTTGCCCCCGTATATAAAGGATGAGAGGGAGGAGGCCGGCCCCCTAGGGGTGCGCCAAGTGTGGGGAGTCCTACTAGGACTCCTTAGTCCTAGTAGGATTCCACCTCTCATACGGAGTAGGAAAGGGGGAAGGGAGAGGGAAAGGAAAGAGGGGGCTGCGCCCCCTCCCCTAGTCCAATTCGGTTTGGGCAAGGGGGGGCGCGCGTCCTCACGTGGCCTGCCTCTCCTTTTCCCGTATGGCCCAATAAGGCCCATTACTTCTCCCGGTGAATTCCCGTAACTCCCCGGTACTCCGAAAAATACCCGAATCACTCGGAACCTTTTCGACGTCCGAATATAGCCTTCCAATATATGGATCTTTACCTCTCGACCATTTCGAGACTCCTCGTCATGTCCGTGATCTCATCCGGGACTCCGAACAAACTTCGGCCACCAATCACATAACTCATATAATACTAAATCGTCATCGAACCTTAAGTGTGCGGACCCTACGGGTTCGGGAATGATGTAGACATGACCGAGACGACTCTCCGGTCAATAAGCAACAGCGGAACCTAGATGCTCATATTGGTTCCTACATATTCCACGAAGATCTTTATCGGTGAACCTCATATGTCAACATACGTTGTTCCCTTTGTCTGGCTGTATGTTACTTGCCCGAGATTCGATCGTCGGTATCCAATACCTAGTTCAATCTCATTACCGGCAAGTCTCTTTACTCGTTCCGTAATACATCATCTTGCAACTAACTCTTTAGTCACGGTGCTTGCAAGGCTTCTGTGATGCTGTATTACCGAGAGGGCCCAGAGATACCTCTCCGATAGTCGGAGTGACAAATCCCAATCTCGATCCATGCCAACTCAACAAACACTTTCGGAGATACCTGTCGTGCACCTTTATAATCACCCAGTAACGTTGTGACGTTTGATACACCCAAAGTATTCCTACGGTATCCGGGAGTTGCATGATCTCATGGTCAGAGGAAGGTGTATTTGACATAGTGAAAGCAATAGCAATAAACTGAACGATCATTTGCTATGCTAACGGTTGGGTCATGTCCATCACATCATTCTCCTAATGATGTGATCCCGTTATCAAATGACAACTCATGTCCATGGTCAGGAAACCTTGACCATCTTTTGATCAACGAGCTAGTCTAGTAGAGGCATACTAGGGACATAGTATTTGTCTATTATCCACACATGTATTTTGTTTCCGGTCAATACAATTCTAGCATGAATAATAAACCATTATCATGAACGGAGAAATATGATAATAATAAACACTTTATTAATTGCCTCTAGGGCATATTTCCAACATAAACATCTCAGGCAATTCATAATAGCATGATATGGTATAGCCCTTTCTGACGGAGAAGTCTTTAATTTCTTCGTCTTCGGCATTTGCGTCGGTGTTCACCTTCGCGAAGATTGCCACCACCTTGTCGATGCACCAGATAATATTGCTATCTCTATAGCTAATAAAATAAGTGCATTACTTAAGGTTGACACGCAGGTCATTAAAGTGACAATCATATGGCTCCAGCCATCATGCCGAATCATGACACACAGGTCATGTTCGTAAATTTACATCATATAGTCATCTCATACATAATCGAATTAATATGAGCACTGCTATACCACATCACATGCACATCCTGCAAAACCAAGTTAGACGCCTCTAATCGGTTTATGCAAATTTTATTTTACGTGGCTTCTAAGGTTTTGACTTAAACCGCAGCTACCAATGTTTATCATCAAGTATGATTATTCAAGTCACTAGTTTAACATCGCGGGGTGTATGAAACACGAGATAATAAAATCTCGAGCCCCATACTAAACTTTGTCATACGCATGACCCCCGTGCAGATCATATCTGCATTGCCCTTTCGTCTGCGAATTTCATCTTTCTTTTGACTATGGCGGAACACAAAGAACTGATAGCACTTCGTTGATCAATCAGGATCACGGATTGCCAGAACTTTGTCAAATTCCACCATGCTGTCTCGAGATCAGAAATACGCAAATTCTAGGGAAGCAACAAGAACATCGGGTAACAGATTTCATCTGCTACCCGCATAAATAATTTTCAGTAATAGATCTCATCTACTCCAAAATTATATGATGCAATACCCATATATCTCCATGTATTCTAGATCGCAACCTGCATCTACGCATAGCACGGCTCTTGATGCCACTATTGGGGAACGTGACAGAAAACAAAAAAATTCGGTATAGCGAGCACACCCAGGACCACTATGGAGACTGCATACAGGGTTTGATCTGATCCGTACCGACTCGTAGCGCAGCGGAAGAAGAGTCGGTGTAGATCGTCGGTGCAGATCCCCGCAGCTAGGATTTACAACCTCCCAACCGCGAGGATGTACTCCCTCGTCGGACAGCCCTTCGGGAGGCGGTCGGACAGTCCCTCGGACGATGTCACGGACAGCCCTTCGGGAGGACCCTCAAAACTCGAACGGTAACTCGGACAGCCCTTCGGGAGGACACTCGAACAGCCCCTCGGGCAAAAGATCGATACTACGACCTCTCTACGGGGTTGCACGCATATGGTGTCAGCTATCCGGCAGGGCTTCGCCGTCCAGAACTAGTTCCTGCCGGAACCCAGACAGCCTTTCGGCTCTATGAAACTATTTCGCTGGGAGGGAGAGAGAAGCCAGACAAGTCTATGGCATGTGTATGAGAGCAAGGATGAGTGTGGAGTGCACCCCTCCACCTCTATTTATAGGAAAGCCAAGGGGTAGGGTGGTGTTACAATAAAACCCAAAATGCACATGAATGAAGTCCTTCACAAGGGCATAAAGGTGAAGCCATGGGACAAGTGGGGCACCATGGAGGAGCCCCTCATGTGGCCGGCCACCCCTTAGTGGGTCCCCCCCCAAAAGGGTTCCTATCCATCCATGTCATCCCCAAAGATATTTTTAGCAAAAGCCTAAAAGAGTGGCTTTCCAAAAAGTAATCCAAAAAGCACTTTCACTATTCACGAAGACATTTTTCTGCGTCCGTTAAATCCCAAATTATTTCTGTGTGCCTAGAACAATTCCAGTACCCACTAAAACAATTTTGAATGCATTTCGAAACAATTCCGGAACAATGTTTTTCTTCAGCGAAAAGCTACCATAGCGGTTCCGGCTGCTCCGGAACATTTCCGGTTTTTCCTCCGAAAAAATCCCAGAAGTTTCCAGAACAATTCTGGCACCCTCCAAGAATTTCCAGACGTGTGCCGAAACCAATTTGACTTAATGGTATGCCCTGAAACAACTTTTCAGTTTTACCGGAACTATTACGGTGTCCTCTCCGGAACGTTTTCGTTGCGTCCGAAACTTTTCCGGTGATTTTCTCTCAGACTCCCTGTCTAGTATTCAGCAGATAGATGACCCTTAAGCGTGTGACCCTATAGGTTCGGTGAAGTATAGACATGACCCGGAACACTTTCGGATCAATGATCAACATCGGAGCCGTGGACACCCATATTGACCCCTATACCCACACGAATGAATATTCGACTGAACCTCCAGTTGCCGTGTGCTATTCATCTTGCTTCACGATATATTACAAACACTCGAGGCGAGATTTATTTCATCCCCGTTGATCAACAACTTGTCCACCATGCAAGTTACCTCGTTACCGGTTTTGTTCTCTTTTCTCGTTTCCGTGTTTCGGCATCCCAGTGATCAAATCACAATGTGTCTGGCCAGACGATGATGGATACCGTAACACCGAGAGGGCCCGAGAATATCTCTCCATCGTCGGAGGAGCAAATCCCAATCTTGAGCTATCTCGTTACTTGTCATACTTTTCCATGAACCCGTAAGCCGCCGTAATAGCCACCCAGTTACGGATGACGTTTAACAAACCCCAAAGTTCACGAAGCAAGTACGAAGGAACTCGGTACTCTCATGGTCTAAGGAATTATGCAAACATTAAATATCTCTGTGTTATTAACCATTAACTTGTGACGAATGTATCTCATAGCATAACATCAATTTGGGTCGATTCAACACAAGTGTTCTCCTAACATTGTGCCCTCAAAATTGCCAGCATAGACATGCCCATGATCAGGAAAACAGGATCATCATGCAATACTTGAGCCAGTCTTAGAGGCAAGACTAGGAATACATTTTACCGTTTAGTATACCACACGTGCACATGAGTTTCCCTCCGAGCCTCGTGGATATTGCAGACTCGAGAATCATTGCAGTTATAGCATGGGAACTAAACATTCATTACAAACTCGGAGATACAAAATAACTGTTTATTACTGCCTCTAGGGCATATCTCCTACACCCCCATGGTAAGAAAGAACTTTATTTTCAAAATGCACAAGCGGCTGCTGGAAAAGATGTGGAAAGGGCTTTTGGAATTTTGCAATCGCAATTTGCAATTGTGCGAGGTCCAGCTAGGTTTTGGGACCAAGAGAACCTTTGGTATATCATGACAGCATGCGTGATCTTGCATAACATGATTCTTGAGAATGAGCGTGGACATAATTAGGACTACAATGTCTTTGACCTCATGGGACACCGTGTGCAGCCTTGTAAAAATGCTAACCGAATTCAGCGGTTCTTGCAAGTTTATCATGAGATTAGAGATGCTGATACCCATGTTGATCTTCAGAAATATCTCATGGAGGAGTGGTGGACATGGCATGGGAAGCAATGAAGCCTTTATCGTCTTTGCATGAATTTTATTGTAATAATTTGCTCGAACTATGTTTTTCTTGTTGGGTGTTATGACATTGATGAACTATGTAATAATCTTATGGTTTGTGGAATTTTTATTCTCATGTTTATTTTCACTTATATTCATGTAAAGTCTTCTATTTACACAATTTTTGGGTGGAGGCTGCCGCACGGCGGCGCTATTTTACATCACCTATTGGGGAAGTGATGCCCTAAAATACATCACCTGTTGGAGTTGCACACTTTCAGTGCCCTATAAATCTCGGTTTGGTGAGTTATATTTTACATCACCCTGTTTTTTTGCTGCTATTTTACATCACTTATTGGAGATGTTCTAACAGCGCCGCCGTATAGGAGCTCCTATTGCAAAGACCCCTCAAAGGAAAAAAAAATGACGTTGCCAAAAAGTGCTTACTTCTTCTCACCCTGATGAAAAGTGCCTACAACTCTCGGAACCGGCTCCTCTACCGTGCCCAGCGGCACGGTACTCTGCCGTGCCTTCTTCCTACCCAGAGTACGCACTGATTTTTTAATTTTTTTTGAGAAACAAGTAGGCACTGATATGGGCCAGAATATTACCAAACTTCAATCCAACCAGCCCAGCCATTCACCTAATGCATCACACGCCTGCACATATTAACTAATTAACCATTATGTTCCTAAAAAAACTAATTAACCATTATTTGTCTCAAAAAAACTAATTAACTATTATTATTTTGCTCAAAAAAAATTAACTATTTTTATCTAAAAAACACTAATTAACTGTTAATTAATATACATGAGCAACATTCTAAAACCAAAATAAAATCATATTAGAAAATTGGTTTTGCTAATTATTATCTCAGTCATATTTTATGTGGAGCGAATTTTGTATTTTATATTTTTCTTTTTCCTAGTTTTTGCCTTATTATTATTGTTATATCGGTTGGATTGGTACTTTTATTTTTAATTTTTGTGCCTTTTTATTTTTTTTGTTTATCCTCACGACGCTCCTTGCTCGCAGAGCGGCATACCAAAAAGTAGACCGCTATTTGTTGTTTGGACTAAATTTATCGGATAATCCTATTTGATAACTCGGATAAATCGCAAAAAACTGGATAATCCACATCCACCGGATATTATCGATACCATATCCGTCGAATATCCGGTGGTCAACGATTGTGCAACTCCAGTTACACAAGTAGCATGGAAAAAGACAAAAAAAAACATAGTAATCAAACCGATAAAACAATAACAAATCAAAAATATGGGAAAGAAAAATATAAAATATTCAAAATCGCTCCGCGTAGAATATGACTGAGATTTAGCAAAACCATTTTTCTAATATGAGTTCATTTTCGTTTAAGAATGTTGCTCATGTATATTGCTAATTAAAAGTTAATTTTTTATACAATAATATTTTTTAGGCAATTATACAATAATACTCCATCCGCTTCTAAATATAAGCCCTTTTAGAAATTTCAATACGGACTACAGACGGATGTATATAGTCATATTTTAGAGTGTAGATTCACTCATTTTGCTCCGTATATATTCTATATTGAAATCTCTAAAATGTCTATATTTAGGAACAGAGGGAGTAGTTAATTACTCTAGTTAATCTGTGCATCAGATGAACGGCTGGGCTAGCTAGATTTAATTTCTGGCCCATACCAATGCCTCCACTGGGTAAGAAGGCACGGCAGGGTACCGAGCCGGTTAGGGCTGGACACGAGCCGAGCCGAACCGAGTTCAGTCCGAGCCTGCCTTTGGCTCGCCATGAGCGAGTCGAGCTCGGCTCAGCTCGCTGGTTGAACGGGCCTGTTTTTGGAGGCTCAGCTCGTCTTGCCTATGGCTCGGTCTAGCCCGAGCGGCTCGTGTGTGCCCGGCTGTATCTGTGGACGCCGGTGCAGTGTGTGTGCTTGCCTGCGTCAATTAGTGCCGGTGCATGCGTGCAGTCCATGGAATGCGTGCAGTGTGAATGCGTGCGCGCCGCCGACGCCGATGCAGTATGCTTGTGCTCCGGGCGGCGGACACTTGGGACGGCGGCACGCTTGGCGAGGAACCACGGGGGCGACGAAAGGCGGCGTCCGACGCGGCGCGTCCTCCGGCGGTGCCGAGAGAGAGTCGTCCAGCGTCGTGCACGGCGAGGAGGACGACGGTCAGGTGGTGGCGAGAGCGGCGGCGTGGCGGAGAAACAAATCCTATAGCGGTGTCGAACTGGGGAACAGAGGAGCCGAGGAGGCCGGCGTCGCGTGCACGCACTCGCTAGGGTTTTTTGAGTCGGTAGGTAGTCGGGGTGCTTCGTAGTGGGCTTGGGCTGCTCGTGTAGGCTGCTAGGTTTTTACATTGGGCTGCAAATTTCCAAAAAAAAAATTACTGGGCTTCAAAACGAGCCACCGAGTTGGACCGAGCGAAAACAGGCTCGGTTCGGTCGCTTAACGGGCCGAAATTCGCAGCTCGGCTCGGCCTATTTTCATGTCGGGCTGAGCTGAGTCGGGCCGAGCTGGAGCGAGTTTCGGGCCGAGCCAAAAAGCTCGCTCGTGCGTCCAGTCTATACCTGGCCATATGTCGGGCCGGGTCGGGCTTCGGGCCGGGCCTGACAAAGCCCGCTGCAAAAAACCTAGGCCTGGGCCCGGCCCGGCCCGGCTGTCGGGCCTAGATATCAGGCCCAAGCCCGGCCCATCAGTTGAAAAGTCCGCCGGGCCTCGGGCCGTCGGGCCGGGCCCTTCCCTAAATCGCAAATATGCTAGGCCCAAGCCCAGCCCGGCCCGGCCGTTGGGCCTAGATCTCAGGCCCAGGCCCGGCCCGTGGGCAAGGTCGGGCCGGGTCGGGTCAGGCTTTTTCAGGCCGGGTCGGGTCGGGCCGGCCGGGCCGGGTATCCCATGGCCAGGTATGGTCCAGCCCTACCCCCGAGGACCCCGACAAGAAGGTTCCCCTCCCGCCCCCCCCTCACCCACTTCGTGTATTCGATATGCGGTAGCTTCTGTAGGGCTGGTCCTCCCGTGCTTGTCCCGCATTGAGGGGTTGGGGAGCTAGGGTTTTGAGGGGCGTATTCCGTGCCAGTAAGTAGCTAGGCTAAGTTGGATCTAGCGCATTACGCCGCATCATCGATAAACAGTGTTTTCAAAATTGAATGGATGCTAGAATGCTCACTGTTGCAGTTGAAAATTGGAACCGCTTGCGCTGAAGTTGCATCGAGTTGTGCTGTCTGATAGTTTGACCGCTGGGCTCTGCCTTTAGATAAAGTGATGGCAACTGTCTGCAAATGGACTGGCATTTGGAACGTTTGATCTGTTCTGCTCCATGCTTGTAATTGAGTTGATGAGTATTATGACTTATGAGAGGCATAATCGACTAGAGTATGTTGGCCTACTGGATCAAAGACATTCGGCATCGGTTAGTAATATTGCAAAATGAATGATGCTAGAATGTTTACTGCTGCAATTGAGAAACGGGCAGAACGTGATCCAACACAAAGTGCTATTTAACTGCTGCGCTTATAAGTTACGAGCTGTGTAATCTGATAATGTGTTTTATAACTCTGCGTGCGGTTTTCTTAACCGGACTGTCATGTTGGTTTGATCTGCTCATTCCCATGATTCAGTTCACGAGGATTGAGAGAATGGGTCGGAATATTTAGGCATGTAACTGAGTCAGTACCTTGTGTTTGGCAGAGGATCCTTCGTGTCATGCTAGTTGCTAGTTGCTACCATGTCTTTGCGTAGAACATCTTCTTAGTCTGGCATATGGTGGTCCAGAATAAAGGTTACCTGCTTCCTACTCCCTCAGTCCGGGTTTATTGGGCTGCTAGCCAAAGCTCGAGTACCAAGGGAGAATATTATTGGTAAGCATCCGTGATTTCTGAGCATAACTGCAACCAATTAGATTAGTACGCAGTTATTTCAAAGCGTCACAGCAGCCGGTTGCTAGTTTTACTTTTGCATGCAACCAATCAGCGCTCGTCCACCGTAGGTAGTTATTAGGTACAGCTGGTTCTATGCGTGCATGCATCGATTCACAAAAAACGGCAGCCAACCAGCGCGCGTTCAGCCGAGGGTATCGAGGAAAGCGAACACGCACATTCATCCGGGCCTTAGAAAAACAGTTTGTGGCTGGTTTGCTAAGAGGCCCAATAAATCCGGACGGGGGGACTAGGCATCAAGAGCGTGGTAAGAACTAAACATTTGTCGGGGCACATCTTACAGTTATGTAAAGCAGTGGCGGAGCTTGACAATAACCTATGGGGGGGGGGGGGGGCAATGAAAAAAAAAACCAACCGCAACAAACCAGACCTTGTGGCCTCCAGGCAAATTTATACTTATATTACCCATATTGGTCGCAAAATACATGTATGATTAGCAGTGGCGGAGCTACACAAAAACTATTGTTGTGGGGGGGGGGGGGGGGGGGGGGGGGGGGGGCAAACGTAAATGATAAACATCTGGAGGGGCGAAAGGCTAATTTTCCTCTCATGGTCCTTCAAAAATAAATTCTTCAGACTTTTCTCCAAAGCTGGGGGGCAGCCCCCCGCTGGCCCCAACATAGCTCCGCCGTTGATGATTAGCAATATATACTCCATATGAGAACTAACTACACCAAAATACACGACTTGTCTAATTATACCGCTCACGCCTCAAGGCGTTCAGCCCTCAAATTCGTATGGGGCAGGGCGGCCGGTGATGACGGGTGGTCGGGCGGCGTGCCGACATGGACGACCACCGGACCGGCCTGTGGCGAAGAGCCGAAGATGACGGTCTGAGGCGCGCCCTTGTTCCTCCCTCCTCTACGCTGGGATGTTCGCCAGCGGCGCACGCGGATCAGGAAGAGCTTCTAGTCGGCGTCGAGGGAGTTAGGGAGTGCGGCGACAGGGCAGCTGGTCGTCTGGTTCGTCGATGGAGGCGAGCAGACGTGCGCGAGCGTGCTGCCTGATTGGCGAACAGAGGAGAAGCGGTCGAGCCTGAAGCGTGCGTGCGTGATGATGGTAAGTTGGGCTTGTGCGTGCATGTGGAGTCATGATCGGCCATTATTACTACCTAGTAAAAAATAATTCTCATTTGGGCTGGGGGGGCCACGGCCCCCTGAGAGTACTCCATAGCTCCGCTGTTGATGTAAAGGCTCCTGTATGATGTTTTATGGATAACACGATAGTATTCAGTTTTGGCACATTTCATCCGTTGTGGTTTTCATAGTTAGATGCTAGACCTTATTGCCCTTTAATGACTTTCTGATTAACTGTTACCAAAACCACTTCAAAAAGTTCTAGAATAGTTAGGTATGTCACTGGCGAGTAACGTGTGTTTGGTAAAGAATTCTTTGTCATGCTAATTGGTACCGTCTCCTTGGATAGAACAACGGCAGACTATCCTAAAGTATGGTGGTCCAATATAAAATATCACCTGATTCCTATGCATGAAAAGCAGGGCAAGAACTAAGCATTAAAGTGCATGTTCCGTTTTTGTAGAGACTCAAGTATGATGTTTGATTAATCACACAATAGGATTGGATCTTGCACATTTCATCCATCGTTATTTTGATGATTAGACATTATTGATATGTAATCTATAATGATTTTCTGATTAACCGTTGCCAAAATCCCTTGAACAGAATAAGAAGCTCAAAGATGTGGAGATCAGTTCTCCAATTGTTTATGGAACCATTTCATTTTGGCTTGGCAAAAAAGCAAGCGAGTAAGATTTGCTTCACAGAAACTTATTTTTGTTAATTTCATGAAATTATCAAAATTTTCAACTTCAAACTGTAAAGAGAAAAGTATGTTTTTTGTCCCTCAAGTTCCCAAAAAGTAGAGACTTGGTCCCTTAAGATTTTTTGGTATACATTTGGTCCTTCAAGTCTCAAAACCAGCTAAGTTTAGTCCAAAACCAGATTTTGACCGGGTTTGACCGCCCAGACTTTGACCGGGTTTGACCGGATGAACAGTAAATTCGAAAAAAAATAAAAAATAGTTCGAAAAAATCTGAATATTTTTGTCATGCAATATGCTTACATGCGCAAGGTGCGTGCCAAATTTCCTGGTCTTTCGACACTCGAGGCGCCCGTGGCAAAAAAAACAAAAAATCTACTCCCTATGAACAGTAAATTGAATGGATGCTAGAATGCTCACTGTTGCAGTTGAAAATTGGAACCGCTTGCGCTGAAGTTGCATCGAGTTGTGCTGTCTGATAGTTTGACCGCTGGGCTCTGCCTTTAGATAAAGTGATGGCAACTGTCTGCAAATGGACTGGCATTTGGAACGTTTGATCTGTTCTGCTCCATGCTTGTAATTGAGTTGATGAGTATTATGACTTATGAGAGGCATAATCGACTAGAGTATGTTGGCCTACTGGATCAAAGACATTCGGCATCGGTTAGTAATATTGCAAAATGAATGATGCTAGAATGTTTACTGCTGCAATTGAGAAACGGGCAGAACGTGATCCAACACAAAGTGCTATTTAACTGCTGCGCTTATAAGTTACGAGCTGTGTAATCTGATAATGTGTTTTATAACTCTGCGTGCGGTTTTCTTAACCGGACTGTCATGTTGGTTTGATCTGCTCATTCCCATGATTAAGTTCACGAGGATTGAGAGAATGGGTCGGAATATTTAGGCATGTAACTGAGTCAGTACCTTGTGTTTGGCAGAGGATCCTTCGTGTCATGCTAGTTGCTAGTTGCTACCATGTCTTTGCGTAGAACATCTTCTTAGTCTGGCATATGGTGGTCCAGTATAAAGGTTACCTGCTTCCTACTCCCTCAGTCCGGGTTTATTGGGCTGCTAGCCAAAGCTCGAGTACCAAGGGAGAATATTATTGGTAAGCATCCGTGATTTCTGAGCATAACTGCAACCAATTAGATTAGTACGCAGTTATTTCAAAGCGTCACAGCAGCCGGTTGCTAGTTTTACTTTTGCATGCAACCAATCAGCGCTCGTCCACCGTAGGTAGTTATTAGGTACAGCTGGTTCTATGCGTGCATGCATCCATTCACAAAAAACGGCAGCCAACCAGCGCGCGTTCAGCCGAGGGTATCGAGGAAAGCGAACACGCACATTCATCCGGGCCTTAGAAAAACAGTTTGTGGCTGGTTTGCTAAGAGGCCCAATAAATCCGGACGGGGGACTAGGCATCAAGAGCGTGGTAAGAACTAAACATTTGTCGGGGCACATCTTACAGTTATGTAAAGCAGTGGCCGAGCTTGACAATAACCTATGGGGGGGGCAATGAAAAAAAAAACCAACCGCAACAAACCAGACCTTGTGGCCTCCAGGCAAATTTATACTTATATTACCCATATTGGTCGCAAAATACATGTATGATTAGCAGTGGCGGAGCTACACAAAAACTATTGTTGTGGGGGGGGGGGGGGGGGGGGGGGGGGGGCAAACGTAAATGATAAACATCTGGAGGGGCGAAAGGCTAATTTTCCTCTCATGGACCTTCAAAAATAAATTCTTCAGACTTTTCTCCAAAGCTGGGGGGCAGCCCCCCGCTGGCCCCAACATAGCTCCGCCGTTGATGATTAGCAATATATACTCCATATGAGAACTAACTACACCAAAATACACGACTTGTCTAATTATACCGCTCACGCCTCAAGGCGTTCAGCCCTCAAATTCGTATGGGGCAGGGCGGCCGGTGATGACGGGTGGTCGGGCGGCGTGCCGACATGGACGACCACCGGACCGGCCTGTGGCGAAGAGCCGAAGATGACGGTCTGAGGCGCGCCCTTGTTCCTCCCTCCTCTACGCTGGGATGTTCGCCAGCGGCGCACGCGGATCAGGAAGAGCTTCTAGTCGGCGTCGAGGGAGTTAGGGAGTGCGGCGACAGGGCAGCTGGTCGTCTGGTTCGTCGATGGAGGCGAGCAGACGTGCGCGAGCGTGCTGCCTGATTGGCGAACAGAGGAGAAGCGGTCGAGCCTGAAGCGTGCGTGCGTGATGATGGTAAGTTGGGCTTGTGCGTGCATGTGGAGTCATGATCGGCCATTATTACTACCTAGTAAAAAATAATTCTCATTTGGGCTGGGGGGGCCACGGCCCCCTGAGAGTACTCCATAGCTCCGCTGTTGATGTAAAGGCTCCTGTATGATGTTTTATGGATAACACGATAGTATTCAGTTTTGGCACATTTCATCCGTTGTGGTTTTCATAGTTAGATGCTAGACCTTATTGCCCTGTAATGACTTTCTGATTAACTGTTACCAAAACCACTTCAAAAAGTTCTAGAATAGTTAGGTATGTCACTGGCGAGTAACGTGTGTTTGGTAAAGAATTCTTTGTCATGCTAATTGGTACCGTCTCCTTGGATAGAACAACGGCAGACTATCCTAAAGTATGGTGGTCCAATATAAAATATCACCTGATTCCTATGCATGAAAAGCAGGGCAAGAACTAAGCATTAAAGTGCATGTTCCGTTTTTGTAGAGACTCAAGTATGATGTTTGATTAATCACACAATAGGATTGGATCTTGCACATTTCATCCATCGTTATTTTGATGATTAGACATTATTGATATGTAATCTATAATGATTTTCTGATTAACCGTTGCCAAAATCCCTTGAACAGAATAAGAAGCTCAAAGATGTGGAGATCAGTTCTCCAATTGTTTATGGAACCATTTCATTTTGGCTTGGCAAAAAAGCAAGCGAGTAAGATTTGCTTCACAGAAACTTATTTTTGTTAATTTCATGAAATTATCAAAATTTTCAACTTCAAACTGTAAAGAGAAAAGTATGTTTTTTGTCCCTCAAGTTCCCAAAAAGTAGAGACTTGGTCCCTTAAGATTTTTTGGTATACATTTGGTCCTTCAAGTCTCAAAACCAGCTAAGTTTAGTCCAAAACCAGATTTTGACCGGGTTTGACCGCCCAGACTTTGACCGGGTTTGACCGGATGAACAGTAAATTCGAAAAAAATTAAAAAATAGTTCGAAAAAATCTGAATATTTTTGTCATGCAATATGCTTACATGCGCAAGGTGCGTGCCAAATTTCCTGGTCTTTCGACACTCGAGGCGCCCGTGGCAAAAAAAACAAAAAATCTACTCCCTATGAACAGTAAATTGAATGGATGCTAGAATGCTCACTGTTGCAGTTGAAAATTGGAACCGCTTGCGCTGAAGTTGCATCGAGTTGTGCTGTCTGATAGTTTGACCGCTGGGCTCTGCCTTTAGATAAAGTGATGGCAACTGTCTGCAAATGGACTGGCATTTGGAACGTTTGATCTGTTCTGCTCCATGCTTGTAATTGAGTTGATGAGTATTATGACTTATGAGAGGCATAATCGACTAGAGTATGTTGGCCTACTGGATCAAAGACATTCGGCATCGGTTAGTAATATTGTAAAATGAATGATGCTAGAATGTTTACTGCTGCAATTGAGAAACGGGCAGAACGTGATCCAACACAAAGTGCTATTTAACTGCTGCGCTTATAAGTTACGAGCTGTGTAATCTGATAATGTGTTTTATAACTCTGCGTGCGGTTTTCTTAACCGGACTGTCATGTTGGTTTGATCTGCTCATTCCCATGATTAAGTTCACGAGGATTGAGAGAATGGGTCGGAATATTTAGGCATGTAACTGAGTCAGTACCTTGTGTTTGGCAGAGGATCCTTCGTGTCATGCTAGTTGCTAGTTGCTACCATGTCTTTGCGTAGAACATCTTCTTAGTCTGGCATATGGTGGTCCAGTATAAAGGTTACCTGCTTCCTACTCCCTCAGTCCGGGTTTATTGGGCTGCTAGCCAAAGCTCGAGTACCAAGGGAGAATATTATTGGTAAGCATCCGTGATTTCTGAGCATAACTGCAACCAATTAGATTAGTACGCAGTTATTTCAAAGCGTCACAGCAGCCGGTTGCTAGTTTTACTTTTGCATGCAACCAATCAGCGCTCGTCCACCGTAGGTAGTTATTAGGTACAGCTGGTTCTATGCGTGCATGCATCGATTCACAAAAAACGGCAGCCAACCAGCGCGCGTTCAGCCGAGGGTATCGAGGAAAGCGAACACGCACATTCATCCGGGCCTTAGAAAAACAGTTTGTGGCTGGTTTGCTAAGAGGCCCAATAAATCCGGACGGGGGGACTAGGCATCAAGAGCGTGGTAAGAACTAAACATTTGTCGGGGCACATCTTACAGTTATGTAAAGCAGTGGCCGAGCTTGACAATAACCTATGGGGGGGGCAATGAAAAAAAAAACCAACCGCAACAAACCAGACCTTGTGGCCTCCAGGCAAATTTATACTTATATTACCCATATTGGTCGCAAAATACATGTATGATTAGCAGTGGCGGAGCTACACAAAAACTATTGTTGTGGGGGGGGGGGGGGGGGGGGGGGGGGGGGGGCAAAACGTAAATGATAAACATCTGGAGGGGCGAAAGGCTAATTTTCCTCTCATGGTCCTTCAAAAATAAATTCTTCAGACTTTTCTCCAAAGCTGGGGGGCAGCCCCCCGCTGGCCCCAACATAGCTCCGCCGTTGATGATTAGCAATATATACTCCATATGAGAACTAACTACACCAAAATACACGACTTGTCTAATTATACCGCTCACGCCTCAAGGCGTTCAGCCCTCAAATTCGTATGGGGCAGGGCGGCGGGTGATGACGGGTGGTCGGGCGGCGTGCCGACATGGACGACCACCGGACCGGCCTGTGGCGAAGAGCCGAAGATGACGGTCTGAGGCGCGCCCTTGTTCCTCCCTCCTCTACGCTGGGATGTTCGCCAGCGGCGCACGCGGATCAGGAAGAGCTTCTAGTCGGCGTCGAGGGAGTTAGGGAGTGCGGCGACAGGGCAGCTGGTCGTCTGGTTCGTCGATGGAGGCGAGCAGACGTGCGCGAGCGTGCTGCCTGATTGGCGAACAGAGGAGAAGCGGTCGAGCCTGAAGCGTGCGTGCGTGATGATGGTAAGTTGGGCTTGTGCGTGCATGTGGAGTCATGATCGGCCATTATTACTACCTAGTAAAAAATAATTCTCATTTGGGCTGGGGGGGCCACGGCCCCCTGAGAGTACTCCATAGCTCCGCTGTTGATGTAAAGGCTCCTGTATGATGTTTTATGGATAACACGATAGTATTCAGTTTTGGCACATTTCATCCGTTGTGGTTTTCATAGTTAGATGCTAGACCTTATTGCCCTGTAATGACTTTCTGATTAACTGTTACCAAAACCACTTCAAAAAGTTCTAGAATAGTTAGGTATGTCACTGGCGAGTAACGTGTGTTTGGTAAAGAATTCTTTGTCATGCTAATTGGTACCGTCTCCTTGGATAGAACAACGGCAGACTATCCTAAAGTATGGTGGTCCAATATAAAATATCACCTGATTCCTATGCATGAAAAGCAGGGCAAGAACTAAGCATTAAAGTGCATGTTCCGTTTTTGTAGAGACTCAAGTATGATGTTTGATTAATCACACAATAGGATTGGATCTTGCACATTTCATCCATCGTTATTTTGATGATTAGACATTATTGATATGTAATCTATAATGATTTTCTGATTAACCGTTGCCAAAATCCCTTGAACAGAATAAGAAGCTCAAAGATGTGGAGATCAGTTCTCCAATTGTTTATGGAACCATTTCATTTTGGCTTGGCAAAAAAGCAAGCGAGTAAGATTTGCTTCACAGAAACTTATTTTTGTTAATTTCATGAAATTATCAAAATTTTCAACTTCAAACTGTAAAGAGAAAAGTATGTTTTTTGTCCCTCAAGTTCCCAAAAAGTAGAGACTTGGTCCCTTAAGATTTTTTGGTATACATTTGGTCCTTCAAGTCTCAAAACCAGCTAAGTTTAGTCCAAAACCAGATTTTGACCGGGTTTGACCGCCCAGACTTTGACCGGGTTTGACCGGATGAACAGTAAATTCGAAAAAAAATAAAAAATAGTTCGAAAAAATCTGAATATTTTTGTCATGCAATATGCTTACATGCGCAAGGTGCGTGCCAAATTTCCTGGTCTTTCGACACTCGAGGCGCCCGTGGCAAAAAAAACAAAAAATCTACTCCCTATGAACAGTAAATTCGAAAAAAATAGCAAAAATAATCAAAAAAATCTGAATTTTTTTGGAGTTCAATATACTGGGGTGCGCAAGGCCCGTGCAAAATTTTGGCATCTTTCAACATTCGAGGAGCTCGTGGCAAAAAAAAAATTTGGCTATTTTTTTGTGAGCGAAAATTTGTTTTTTTTGCCACAAGCCCCTCGAATGTCCAAAGATGCCAAAAATTTGCACGCGCCTTGCGCACCCCAGTATATTGAACCCCAAAAAAATTCAGATTTTTTTTATTTTTTTCGAATTTACAGTTCATCGGGAGTATATATTTTTTTTTTCCACGGGCGCCTCGAGTGTCGAAAGACCAGGAAATTTGGCATGCACCTTACTCATGTAAGCATATTGCATGACAAAAAAATTCAGATTTTTTTGAACTGTTTTTGAATTTTTTTTTCAATTTTACTGTTCATATGGTCAAACCCGGTCATAGTCTGGACGGTCAAACCTGGTCAAAATCTGGTTTTGAACTAAATTTAGCTGGTTTTGAGACTTGAAGGACCAAATGTATACCAAAAAATCTTGAGGGACCAATTCTATACTTTTTGGGAACTTGAGGGACGAAAAACATACTTTTCTCAACTGTAAATACAGTGTCATATTTTTATGTTCTTACCTGTAGCGAAAATTGTCTGAAGAAAAAATGTTTTTCCATTCTAGGTACAACTCTCACAAATGGACCGTGTACATCCGTTCTGCAACAAATGAGGATTTGAGCGTCATAGTTAAGCGTGCAGTGTTTCAGCTTCACCCAAGTTTCACTAATCCAACAAGAGTTGTAGAGCAACCGCCTTTTGAGTTGTCCGAATCTGGATGGGGAGAGTTTGAGATTGCAATAACCCTTTATTTTCACAGTGATGTCTGTGAGAAGCGCTTGGACTTGTAAGTGCCAAAGTTCTTTTTTTGGAAAGTGTTATTTGGGAGCGAATACTTAGGTGATTGAATTAGTGCAGGTTTCATCAACTTAAGCTGTATCCGGAAGAGGACGCCGGACCTCAATCAACAAAAAAACCAGTTGTAGTGGAAACATATGATGAAGTTGTCTTCCCTGAGCCCACTGAGGCCTTCTTCCTGCGAGTGCAAAATCATCCTGCTGCTACTGTGCCCAGGCTACCTGCTGGTATGACATTGTCTTCTCCAGGTATGTGGCTAGCTGGCTTGTACTTCCTATTTTCATTTGTGGGAAATGATAAAGTAGCATCTTAATCTTTAAATCATCTAGGCCCCATGGAACTTATGGCACATGATAAGAAGCGTTTTGACACGAAGGATCATCCTTTGAGTCAGTGGTTCTCGAACTTCTCTGAAGCAGATGAACTATTAAAACTGGCTGCTGCTCGTCAGCAGGTGAGATTTACCGCTACCAGCATTTGTCCTTATTTCTGAGATGTATATTATAGTTGGCAATGCGGGTAGAAGGCATCCCCCCCCCCCATGCAGACATATTCTAGCCACACATGTAAGGTTCACTGCTGTAGAGACTTATAAATTTCCTTTTGTTGAGAGTTTCCTCACATGAATTTCAGTCAGTGAATGTGTTTTAGGATAAGCTGCATGCCAGTAATAGAAAACCCAGTGTCCAGTAGAGGAATTATTTATTCGTTCTGATATGCATATACTTGCCGTAACACTGGTAATATTTTGCTTTTGTTGTCACTTCCATAGAGATGTCACACTAGGAATGTTTGGGACCTTAAAACCACGTGGCCATTCTGGTGGCTTTTATTTCATTTTGCTTGTTTAGTTACGTGGTGTTGCATATAATGGTTCACATTCAAACCTGATAGAATTTGCATGGATGTGAACAGTTAGATGTGGAAAACAACATCCTGTGATTTGACATTGTTGCCTTTTTGTTCGTCTACGTGCAGGCTCACATAGCTAAGCTGAGAAGGCAGTTAAGCATGATAGAGGGAATGCCCCAGCAATCCAGAGTTATCTCTGGTCAGTAAAGTTAACCCTTTGTTTTTCCTTCTGATTAGTAGTGATCACATTTGTAAATCGTGTGCTGAAGGGTTTGAACTGATGACGAACTTCACAATCTTTTATGTCCAGGTCCTGGTCAACAATTTGGGCATAGCTAATGGAACGGTAGCTGTTGTAAGAAAGATGCCGGAACTTGATAACAACTCGCTAACAGAATGTGATAAATGTATCTTCATTGACGTCTTAGGCTCGCAATTGATGTTCAGTGCCTGCCAGTATGCATAAAGCGCAATCTATGTATTGTACTCCTATTGCGCATTTTGAAATCTGACAGGAGCATGGTGTACTGAACCTGGCCTGGAGGCATGCTGTATCGTGTACCTGACTCAAGTTATTGCCCTCTCTATTCTTTTTTCTTCTATGCTAACGCCAGGTGATTGGGATGGTGCGCAGGGCTGTAGCAGGCATATGACTTTGACGAAAACTTGGCAGCCTATAGATTGCTCTACCAATTCTCTGGCGTCTGCCCTTAAAATCCGAGGTGCTGTGTGATGACCGCGCATGCCGGAGTGAATTTTCGAGAGGAGCGATTTTCCTTCCTCCTCGGATATATGGAGTACGCAGGTGACGCTGCGCTTGTACAGTTCTCCTTCATGGACTTTATATGCTTTGGATCATCGAACGATCCGACGTGCATCTACTTGGTCCTTCGGCAGCTCTTTACGTAATAAATATGTTAGGATGGGCTCGATCCATGGCGCGATTACTGCCATGATCTCGTGTATTGAGGATGTCTCTTCAATTGTCGAGCCCCCCACTATCCCCTCATCTGGTTCAATAGCCGGAGGGTGATCATTTCAGGAGCCGGCTGCTCGGCTGCCTGTGTGTCGTCTTACCAGGTAACAGATGGTTTAAACAATTGCTCTAGAAAGGTATTTCTGGCATTTGGTCGCGCTTGGCGCCCATCCTGGCAAGGATATCCGCAACTTGATTGTTGTCGCGTGGTATCCAAATGTGAGCGAATAGATCAAACTCATATTGGTTGAAAGCGGGTTTTTCCCCACTTCTTCAGCGAATTCATTTGTATATTTGAATGCCAAAAAATTAGAGGTAGATGCACTATTTGAGAAAAAAATGGATTTTCATCATCTATATTACATGATCAGATTGTAAAACATAGCATGAATAGTCGAGCAGGTGTAAATTATTTTAACCAGTCACTACAAGAATCTTCTACAATAACTTGAAACCAATGTTTGTAGATAGAAAAAAGGACGGGTTAGCTGGTCAATAAGATGCCATGTGTTCTGGTCGTCCATGCAGACCCTATATGTGTGCTCTGTGGTGTGCACCCGGATAGAATGCCATTCTGGATCATATTCCATTCGTTACCTCATCACCGGTTTAGGTTTGGCGCACTGTCGTATCCTTCTCCAGAACAATCTATTCTAGTCCAGTAACCTTCACAACACCCAGGAATGGGGAGACTTATCAATATCTTTAGTGCATCCTAGTAGAAGGCCAAAAGCCAAGATCCTGACAGGTTGGTGTGTTATGGCTGCTAGAACATTTGGATATAGTGCAACAACAAGATTCAGTCAGTGGCTATAACAACACTGTAGAATGTGCGGCAGCACCACCTAGTTTTAGCAACGACAATGGCCAGTCATGTATTTCTGTAAGAAAATTCTAATGGATTTGTTCCGTTAATAGAATGGGCAGCGCTCCTGTGGTCATGCGCGCATTCATACAATAGCACATGAGGAAATCGAGATGTAAACCGATTTCTATCAACCACACAAGTGGCCATGATTATATTTTTTTTACATATATATGCATGGTTGTGCAAAAACAAAATGCAAGTTAGTGCGAAATAAAATGCATAATATCATTTTAATGCAAAGGCTGAAAATCTATCAGGTAACTGAAGCAAGAGTGAAGTGCATCCTAGGTCCTCGAACTATTTCGAAAGTGTCATGTAGATCCTCAAACTATGAAAAGTGTCATCTAGGTCCTAAAAAATCCTTGAAGTGCAATAAGTGATATATCTGACACCTCTGAAATAGTTTAAGGACCTATGTGACACCTTTGAAATAGTTTGAGGACCAGGATGACACACATATGGCACTTTGAGGACTTGGATGACGATTTTCATGGTTCGAGGACCTACGTGACACCTTTAAAATAGTTCGAGGACCTAGGATGCACTTCACTCCTGAAGCAAAACACCATGTTATCTTTTGGAGAACCTAGGATCTAATTAGTTCATCATTTGGTCTGAATGCTCATCACGCAAACACTTCTTATGTTAGGAGATGATTAGCACACAATGAAAATTATTTGATGACAGTGCGTGCCAGAACATGAGTATATACTAACCTTGTCATGCTTCCCATCTGCTCGAATAAATGCACTACAATACCTTTACTAACATGAGTATATACTAACCCAGTCATGCTTCACCTTGCACTTTGCTTACCCACGGATAAATGCACTACAATACCTTTATGGTCCGCGAGCGGCCACTGATAACGCTCCGCCACACGCGCTGCTGCGCGGAAGTATTACGCACGAAGCCAAAAATCATATGACAGCAAAAGCTGAGCTATACTAGTACGGGAACTTTTTTTTTGCGAAAATATCAGATCTAATATAAAGATTCACCGGAAGTATAAAGCACCCCAAACATAATAAAAATTACATCGAGGTCCATGGACAACCGAACGACCATTGCCGCCGCCAGAACAAGCCGCCGACGCGTCGCTGTCGCTGCTCCCATACCGGAGCCGGCCTGACCTTGTCGATGACAGCCGGGAAGTCTTCGTGCACGTGCCCCTAAGGACCAGCGTTTGGGAGCAGCAGTCGCCGCCATTGAATCCTTAAATTGATCTGAAGAACCTAACATCAAATCTCGCCGTTGCGTACGCACGACGAGAAACCCTAACCTCGCCGCTCCGAGGAGTTGGCAGGAATCTACGCCGGAGCACCGTCTAATACGTCCCGACGAACGAACTTGAGGAGGATCGAAGTCCGGAAGACTGACTCGAAGAAGAAGCGCCGCCCTTGTGAGAACCAAAACCCTACCTATCTAAGCGGAGGCACCAGGAATATCCTCCCCGCCACCGGCCGCCGGAGTGGCAGGCAGAGGGGAGGAGAATCCACGGGCTCGCCGGCGAAGATCGAAGGGAAGAAGGCTTTCCCTAGTCGCCTTGCGAGAGGGGAAAGAAAAAGTTTATGTCGAAGTTGGTTAGTACGATAGATAGCAACTTTGTCATCCATGGCTCCTCCACCCACCCTCCCACCCCCCTCCCGGCGACCATGGCTCCGGCCTTGATCCGATCCAATCCCTCCACCCATAAGCCTTTCCAATCCGATGGATCCCTTCTCTGATCCCAACTCCATAGCCCATCAATTGGATTTCTCATTTGGTCATCAATTCAGAGGTGATATACGTAAGTTCTTTCAAACTTCGGTGAACCCGGTCTCGCCGTCTCATGGATTCACCCTGGTGATCTCTTTCGCAAGATTTGCTTTCCGTTTAAATCCTCTCAATGTTAGTCTGGACCTATCTGCATGCACTGGTGGTGACTACGAATCATTTGAGGTCTCTCATATCATTGGCAATGTCTATAAATTCAAAGTTTGTTCTAAGGCAGTGGGGTTTTTCTTGGTACGGAAGATCTACTTCTCATGTGATTTATTCAAGTGTTATTTCCATCTCTGGAGTGGTGGTGGCCCTAATTGGCTATTCGCGGAAAAGAAATGGTATTCTGAACAAGATGCTGAATGGACAACCGTTCCACTACGTTACAAAGGTATGTCATCTCGCAATGTTCCTGTCAAGCAAGTCTATCGCAGAATTCTTGATCGTTTTACTCCTGGGCACCCTGGAAATGCTACTCCCACGAGCATAAATCATACTTTAACTGGTGCCAATGCCATTCCGATTAGATCTGCTGAGGTTTCCCATGTACTATCACATGATCGTGAGAATCGCACGTCTGGTGCTCACCCAACCACCCCCATGCATAACGGATCGGCCATTTCTAGGCCCAACGACATTTCAAATGGTAGTACGGTCCCAGTCTCCGATATTGGGCCTCCCGAGCCCAGGAACTATAGACAGCCCAATTCAGTGGAAGTCAGATCGTCTGGACCCAATACCACCGGTATTTCACATGCAAATATCTTCTGCCTAAAATGCCTTGGATATGGTCACACGCGCATTCAATGCAACAATAAAATCAGATGCCGTTCTTGTTATGGATATAACCACATTGCTAGATTCTGTTTCAACAAGAATATCTCTAGTCGTGCTTATCGGGTCAAACAAACTCAACATCCTCCACCTGTTATACCTCCCACCCGCGTGGTCTCCTCGACTTCCCACCTTCGTCCCCCCTCCCCTGCTCTGCCTGCATACACACCACCCCCCGAGATGGCCTGCTACCCCTGCAACCCCCTCCCCCACCTCCCTCCCGGCACCGCCATCGTCCCACCCGGCCCCCTTCGTGCCCGCCGTGGCTATGTGGTTCTTGGAGGTGAACTCCCGATGGTCTGCAACGAATGGGCTATCGTCACTCTTGTACCTGAAGTATCTGCAGAGGAGTTCCATGGCACCATTGCTCTGATCACCACCTTCCTCGAAGGACGCGGATGGCGCATCAACTACACCTCTCGATGTGGTATGGGTACAGCCTTGATTCAATTTACTACTGCTTGTTCTAGAGATATTGCTGCCAGCAACAGCCCGTTTCAGATTGGTGACTCTGTTTTGAGGATCAGTAGGCAGGATAGAGGTATTAACTATCGCAGTATCACATTCACGCATGATGTCTGGATTCTTATGATGAACTACCCTCTTGAGTGCTGGGATGTGGGCGTTATCAGTCGTACGGTATCCCCCTATGGCAGATTTTTGATCTGGAACAAGGATCCCAGAGATAAAGCGAGAATTATTGTTAAGATCAGAGTTATGAATGTGGACACTATCCCTATCAGCATAGTAGTGCTCCGTAATCTTGATGATGTGGGCTGTGGGAATTCTTGGACTTGCCCTACCTATATATTGTCTAGAGAGCTCATTGGGCAGCAGGATGGAGATGAGGATCCGCTCCCTCCTAATGGTGGTAACCCTCATCCTCTCCCTCATATTCATGGGGGTTTCTGGCATGACGAAGTCCTGGGCAATATCCCTATGGATCAAGTGGTCATCAATCCTCATAATGAGAATCTTGGAGCCCCTTATGAGGATGTGCATGCTGCAGACAATGCCAATGTCAATCATAATGCTGATAATGCTGTTAATGTAGCTGCACCGATCATGAACTCTGCTACTGCTGATGACAGTGCTCCTGTTGTGGATACGGCTGCTGCAGTTGATAATGTGCAGACAGATAATACGCAGGTACCTCCCAGTGTTGTTATTCATGACACCTATGGTCCTGATTATATCCCACTTGATCCTGGGAGCTCACAGCAGTCTATGCCTGCAGCCACTAGTCCTGCTTTTATGCCCAATAATTCCAGCATGAACTACAATGATATTCCCTCTTCCAGTAATGCTCAGCCAGTACAGACTTGCAACATTTCAGTTGATGGTATAACTGAGCATATTGCAGTGCTGCAAGATCTTGTTGGTAACTTGGTGTCAAATGCTCAGGACATTATTCCCAAACTTGGGGGTAGCAAGATTATCAATGCTAAATGTAATGTGGTTGATGTTGTTGGATAAAATGGCACCAATAAAAGGTGTTACCTTCAGATTCAAACTGTCCAGGAAGAACCACAGAAGTCCAGCTCTGTTAGCTTAGTGGAAATCACTAGCCAGGATTTTGCTGATATCAAGAAACCTTCCAACAGACGTAAGAAACAGTTAATCATTAATGAATCACTTTGCAGGAGAAGTGATAGAATTGCCCTTATTTC
This sequence comes from Elymus sibiricus, assembly GCA_039707655.1. Classification (NCBI taxonomy): domain Eukaryota; kingdom Viridiplantae; phylum Streptophyta; class Magnoliopsida; order Poales; family Poaceae; genus Elymus; species Elymus sibiricus. The sequence goes on from CM077676.1 coordinate 70,888,262, forward strand.
TAAGGGTTTTAAAGATAAGGCTGCTGCTGAATCTGCCAATCTGAATGTTGCAACCACTGTAAACCATAACACACAGCACAGCTCCAAGAAGCAGAAGAAGTCTGTGGCAGTTAATTTGGGCCCTCAGTTTGATGCTATGATTATCAACAAGCATGCTCCTCCACCACCAGAATTGCCACTGAAGACCCTGCAAGCCATAGGTACAGGACCATGCAAGATGGCACCTCATGAAGTGTCATCAAATGTTCTGAACTATGACAGTTCAGATGAATAGATGCTGCAGTTTCCCATGGGGCATTGGTGGCTCCCCTAACTGCTTCCTAGTTTTATTTTATCTGCTGCAAGTTGTTTTAGTGATGTCATTTGGATGCCTGCGTGCATCAAAACTTAATCTGGCTTGTAATAATCTGCACCTATGCAACTTATGCCCTCCTGGATTATCAGTTGTTTCTTTCTGCTGCTACTTTTGCTCTCTTAGATACAATGTCTGTCTCAGTTTATGCTACATACTTCAAAGTTCAGTTATCAGTAACAGCACTGCTCTGAGAGAATGGTGGTTCCCATTCCTCATTATGCATATTAGACTATCATGCTATGCTATTCATAGTATGATGTTTTATTATTACCATGCTAGTATCTATGAATAGGAGTTGGAACATTTTAAATTGGAATGTCAGAGGTATCAACTCCACAGTTAGATGGAATGACATCAGACAAAAGATTGATGAAAGTGCATGTTGCATTATGACTTTCCAAGAAACTAAGAGAGAACACTTTGATCTTGCATATATTAAGAACTTTTATCCTAAGAGATTCAACCAGTTCTGCTATTCACCATCTATTGGTAACTCTGGAGGTATTATCACTATATGGAATGGTAACATGCATAAAGGGAAAGTCATATCACAAAACTACTTCCAGATTACTATTGAATTCACTTCCAACTTGGACAATAGCAGCTGGTTCTTAACAAATGTTTATGGGCCCAACTCTGTGAAAGGCAAACAAGAATTCACTGACTGGTTACTGAATCTTAATATCAATCAGTCCAAATTATGGATGATATTGGGTGACTTCAACTTCATCAGAGGACCTGACAACAGGAGCAGACCAGGTGGAGACCCAAATAGTATGATGACTTTTAATAACATCATTATCAATCTTGATCTTATTGAAATCCCTCTTAAGGGCAGGTCCTTCACATGGAGCAATAAACAAGATCAACCACTCCTGGAAAAACTTGACTGGGTATTCACAACTTCTCATTGGACCACTGATCATCCATCTACTATGGCCATCCCTTTGGCCAAAATATCCTCTAATCATGTGCCAATTAAAATTCAGATTGATAGCAGTATTCCCAAAAGCCAGATATTCAGGTTCGAAGAATTTTGGACTGAATTCAGTGGATTCATTGAAACTGTGGAAAACCACTGGTATAACTCTACCCATTTCTCAGACTCAGCAAAAAACTTAAATGCCAAGTTTAAATCTCTCAGAAGGGGTCTGAAAAAATGGAGTAAACAATTTTCTCAACTAAACAGAACCATTAACAACTGTTGCTCTATGTGAAATTACTTGATGGATTAGAAGACCAAAGAACGCTCACCAAGTTGGAAAGGAAGTTCAGGAAAGTACTAATCAATCACACCAATAAACTCCTGAAGGCAAAAAGATTATACTGGAGAATCAGAGCCGTCATCAGATGGGCTAATCTTGGTGATGAAAACACTAAATTTTTCCATGCAATTGCATCTCAAGTATTTAGGCACAACTATATTACTTTCCTGTTATCTTCTGATGGCCAATACATTTATGACCATGACCACAAGGCAGCTATCCTATGGGCATCATTTAAAGAGAGAATTGGCACATATACTGAGAGTATACAAAATTTTGATATAGCTCATCTGGCCATGGATAACATTCCTCTGGACCTTGACAGACCATTCTCTACAGAAGAAATTGATGACATAATCAAACACATGCCCAATGACAAATCCCCTGGCCCTGATGGATTCAATGGGCACTTTATGAAAAAATGTTGGCATGTCATTAAGCACTGTTTCTACAAGTTCATCAATGATTTTTACCAAGAAACAGTATCTTTGAATTCAGTCAACACTGCATACATTACTTTAATCCCAAAGAATGACAATCCTGAATCACCCAATGATTTTTGGCCCATTTCCCTGGTTAGCATGCCTATCAAGATCCTCACTAAACTACTTGCTAATAGGGTCCAGCCGATTATCATACCCAGGATTAGTAAAAATCAATATGGATTTATTAAAACCAGGAACATCCAGGACTGTCTTGCTTGGAGCTTTGAATACATCCACATGTGTCACAAATCAAAGAAAGAGATCATTATCTTCAAAATTGATTTTGTGAAGGCATTTGACAAGGTCAACTATAATGCTATCCTATTCATGCTGAAGCACCTGGGTTTTAGTGAGAAATGGATTAGATGGGTCAATGTGATTTTATCAACTGCATCTACCTCAGTCATCCTTAATGGTGTTCCTGGGAAAAATATACATTGCAAATGTGGAGTCAGACAAGGGGACCCCTTCTCACCACTGCTATATGTTATGGTTGGAGAGCTGCTTCAAATTCTGGTCAATGATGCTTGGAGAAATGGAATACTCAACATGCCCATTGAAACCAATTTCACTGAATGCTAGCCCATTATTTAGTATGCAGATGATACACTTATTATCTTACCTGTTGATGTGGAACAAATCAAGAGATTTACTGATGTTCTGGATAATTTCTCTAAGTTTACTGGACTTATTGTAAATTATAGTAAATCTTCCCTTGTACCCATCAATATTACTGATGAAAGAGCACAGGAACTGGCTAATATTTTCAAATGCAAGAAAGAAGCCATGCCCTTCACATATCTGGGATTGCCTATGGGATCCACTAGACCTAAAGTTATTGACCTAATGCCTATGATTTCTAGGCTGGATAACAGACTATCTGGTATTGCTTCCATGATGATATACTCAGGTAGACTTGTCCATCTAAAGTCTATTGTATCTGCTTTGCCTATCTTTGCTATGTGTTGCATTAGAGTTCCATTCACCATCTTCGATCACTTTGAGAAATCTGGCAGAGGCTTCCTTTGGTATGGAAAAGGGATTAACAAACATGGAAATTGCTTAGCCAAATGGGATAAGGTTTGCCTACCCAAAAAAGCAGGTGGACTTGGTGTTCTTGATCTCAGAATGCAGAACAGAGCCCTTCTTACAAAATACTTGTACAAATTCTTTAACAGGCATGATATCCCCTGGGTTAACCTTATTTGGAATAACTACTATGCTAATGGTGAAGTACCTTGTTATCCCACAAGGGTAGGATCCTTCTGGTGGAGAGATTGCTGCTCGATTCTGCAAGACTTTAAAAAAATGACAATTTGCGTTGCTGGTGTTGGAAGCACCATAACACTATGGTCTGATAAATGGTGTTCTCAACCACTGATCAACATGATGCCCCAATTATTCTCATATGCAAAAAATGCACACATCACTCTTGCATCTGCCAGCAATCTAGACCATAACAGCTTCTATGAGATGTTCCATCTGCCAATGTCTACCATTGTTGTCCAACAAAGCAACAATTTAAGAGCTTTGATCAATAGCAGAGTAAATCATGATTCTCAGGATTCCTGGCAATTTTACTGGGGTGGCTCTAAATACTCCAATAAAAGAATATACATGGAGTACATTGGGAACCCTACTGATGCTCCCAAACCTTTCCACTAGATATGGAAATCTTGCGCACTGGCCAAGCAGAAATTTTTCGTTTGGTTGCTACTTCAGGACAAACTTGACACTAGAGATCTTCTTAAAAGGAAAAACTTCTACATTGAGACAAGCAGTTGTGTCCTGTGTGATGATGAGCCCAATGAACATTTGATGCACCTCTTTTTCAGCTGTGATTTCAGTCAGAATTTTTGGCTGACTATTGGCTTCCAATGGAATACAGATTATGAGCTTATGCAGATGCTTATGGAAGGAAAGAGGCAAAACAGTATCAATTGCTTCAAAGAATGTTTAATTGCAGGTTGCTGGAGCTTATGGAAACATAGAAACAGCATCATCTTTGATCACAAAGCAAAGAGCATGGCATTCTGTATTTCTACCTTCAAGGAGCACTTTGACATGATTATCAAAAAAGCAAAACCGAGTTTGAAAGAAGGCATGCAGAGCTGGCTAGACTATTTGTAGATTTGTTATACTTTGATCATACCCTTGTACAGCCTTATGTAACTATCTCACCCTATTAATGAAAATCAGAGTTACAGTGGGGACTCAAGCTGGCAATGGTTAACCGTTACCCGCATCCCCGTGGGTAATTACTCTATCAGGGGATGGGTATGCGCCAGCTTTAATGCCCACGGGGAAACTAGTGGGTCAAATACCTTACCCAGCGCGCAAGACGGGGATGGGGATGGGATAGCATTACCCATGCCCATTACCCGCCTTACCCATGAAGGCCTTACATGTGGGCTCTAAAATTAGTAGGCCCCATGTAATTCCCGCCCTTACCTACCCAAATTTCCACCCATCCCAGCCCTTTGGCCAAAAAGGCCTAAGAAATCCTTAACCTAGCCCCAACAGATTCTTTAGTGTGCTGAAATGCTTATTTTTTTCTACTGAAATGCTATTGGAGGTTGTTGTTGATTTCATGTATGGGTTTCCCCACGGGGATAACAAACCCGACGGGGATGGGGATGGGCATATTTTCATCCCCGCAGACGGGTATGGGGACGGGGACGGGCATGGGAAGGCTGTCGCGGGGACGGGGATGGGAGTGCAATACCCGCCTGGGTAATCCCCATTGCCAGCCTGAGTGGGGACCTTCCCCACTGTGTTTGCTCAAAAAAAAGTTGGTTAGTATGGGAACTTTTGACTGTTTATAATGGTGCCAGGCGTGACATGAAAGACAAAGCCACTGTTCATTATGGTGCATTTGCTGGAAATTTAATCTACAAATTGTCGTGCTTTCAAATTGAGGTTGTCATATTTTGCTGGTACACTTACCATATTTGAAGGAAGCATTTGTCGGAGATTTTAAGACACGGTTGCCTTGTTTTATGATTGTGTTTGCCCGGATATTACAAAAAGGTATAGTTGTCACTTTTTTCAACTTGAGCTTACCAGATTTTAGCGTTATACTAGAGGTTTCGTCGATGTGTTTGTCAAATATTTAAAAGCTGTAGTTGTCACTTTTTCCAACTTGAGGCTGCTAGATTTAGCGGTACACTAGAGCTTCTATGAGTTGGTTTGTTGGATATTTAAAAGGTAAATTTGCCACTTTTCCCAACTTTAGATTGTCAGATTTTAGCGGTACACTAAAGGTTTCATGGGTGTGTTTGTCGGATATTTAAAAGGTATAGTTGCCACTTTTCCTGACTTTAGGTTGTCAAATTTTGGCGGTACACTAAAGGTTTCATGTGTGTGTTAGTCTGATATTTAAAAGGTATAATTGCCACTTTTTTTAACTATAGGTTGCCAAATTTTAGCGGTACACTAAATGTTTCATTGGCGTGTTTGCCGAATATTTAGAAGGTATAGTTGCCACTTTTCTAAATAAAGTTGCCACATTTTAGCAATACACTGGTCTAGTTTCTAGTATGAGGTTGCTAGATTTTAGCGGTACACTAAAGGTTTCATTGGCATGTTTGCCGAATATTTAGAAGGTATAGTTGCCACTTTTCTAACTAAGGTTGCCACCTTTTAGTGATACACTGGTCAAATTTTCAGTATGAGGTTGCCAGATTTTAGCGGTACACTAAAGGTTTCATTGGCGTGTTTGCCGAATATTTAGAAGGTATATTTTTCACTTTTCTAACTAAGGTTGCCACATTTTAGCAATACACTGGTCTAGTTTCCAGTATGAGGATGCCGGATTTTAGAGGTACACTAAAGGTTCCATTGGCGTGTTTGCCAAATATTTAGAAGGTATAGTTGCGACTTTTCTAACTAATGTTGCCACATTTTAGCGATACACTGGTCTGGTTTTCAGTATGAGGTTGCTAGATTTTAGCGGTACACTAAAGGTTTCGTTGGCGTGTTTGCTGAATATTTAGAAGGTATAGTAGCCACTTTTCTAACTAAGGTTGCCACATTTTAGCGATACACGGGTCTGGTTTCCAGTATGAGGTTGCCAGATTTTAGGGTACAGTAACTAGATTGCTAGCTTGAGAGTTGTAAATAATTTTTCTGCCAATCTAGATTAGTTGGCTTTTAAAAATATAATTTTGTTCTCAAATTCTAACTTCAGAAAAATGATGTTAATGCATGATCCAAGCCAATGAAGTCTAATGATACAAATTGTTTGGCATTAATACGTATTTTCCAGTATCCACATAGTACAAGCGGAAAAAAAACGCATCAACATGTTTTGGAAACATATTAGAAGTTAAGTTTTACATAATTAAATTTTAGAGGCTATGTACCCATGACCCAGAGAGGGAAAGATGTGCCCATTACGGAAGTTCTATGTAGATGGGAGTGGAGTATTTGAGCTCGAGCTCAAATGAGCCCTATGAACAGTAAAATGAAAAAAAAGAAAAAAAAGTTTAAAACTTCTGAACTTTTTTTGTGGTGAACTTTGACAAATGTTTTAAGTGCTTGCAAATTTTCATCATGAAATCACATTCGTGGAAGGCGCCTTCCACGAATGTGATCTCATGATGAAAATTTGCAAACACTTACAACATTTGTCAAAGCATACCATAATTTTTTTTTCGAATTTACTGTTCATCCGACTCAAAAAGGGTACTTTCCTATGTAGATAGCCTATAATATTTCCTGTGCAAATGCAGAGTAGCGGCCTGTGTGCTAGGTGGGCTGTAGTGTCAGTGTGCACTGTAGTGTTTCCTATAGCAGTGCTCTGTCTCAATTCGGTCCCACGGATTCAATTCTTCTTTTTTTTGCGCAGGCCACGGATTAGATTCTCGCATGCATTAATTACACGGGTTAAAAAAGAAACCGAACGAGCCTGCGGGCTGCACCACATGACACACGATGACGCACGCGCGAATCGCGAGCCCGCCGCACGGGAACGTCTGCGTGCACACGCTACTCTTTAGATTTTCCCAATATTCTTAAATACAAGTTTGACATTTTTCATATACATTCTTTTAAATACATGTTTTGATGTCTACTTTTTCTTCGTACACAACATACATTTTTCTTATACATCCGATAATTTTTTATACATGTTTAAATAATTTATATACACGTTTAACAATTTTCAAATTAATGATTCACAATATTTGAAACACATATTCTCGGATGTCTACTTTTTCCATACACATTTTACACTTTTTCTATACATAAGGAACATTTTGTATATAAACCTTTAACATTTTCCAAATAAATAATTAACATTTTTGAAAACTTTTTTTTATGTCTACTTTTCATACACATTGTATATTTTTTTGCATACATCAGACACATTTTTCTATACACATTTAACATTTTTGAAGTGCATGATTAATAATTTTCGAAATTGCATGTATAGTGTTTTTAATATAAATTTAGAATATTTGTAAGTATAAGAAAAAGTAAAAAAAAGCAAAAAATGAATGTATAAAATACATATAAAAAAAGGAAAAATAGCGACGCAGTAGCATCCCGCACGCTGGACCAGCCAATTTAGGCAGGCGCTTGGTTGCGCGCAATCTCCCTTCAGGCAAGAGCTAACTCCGTCTCGCATCTAGCGAGACATAGTCGATCTCATCTAGCGAGACATAGTCGATCTCATCGGGCACGAATATATCTCGCTTAGCAAATTCTAAACGGGGCTTAAGAGCATCTCCAACGGACGCGCGCTTGCGCGGCGCGCTAAAAAACTTTTACAGCGCCGAAATAGCGATTTCGCGCGCGGGAGGGGTTGGTTGCTTTTTCAGGCGCTGTAAATTTTAGCGCGCCGCTGTAGCGCTTCAGCAGGCGCGGTAAAATACAGCACGCGCGGCCAGCTGGCGCCTGCCAAATATGAAACAACACAATTTGACAATATGATGATCTTTCAAATATAAAACAAATATGCAAAATAATGAGTTGGAGCAACATAGCATAGTTCAATTGCATGGCATAGTTCAAAATCACCCAACCAGGTTCATGACAAATAAAAGTTCACAAAAACAAATGAAACATCAACAATCATGCCACATCATTTTCCTCCTCTTCTTCCTCCTCATCCGAAGACGATTCTTCCTCCTCCTCTCCATTTCCAAGCGGCTCACGGTCATCGGGAACTCGGACGGTGTTCGCACTATCTCTAACGGCATCATGTGAAGGCATGTGAGGCACACCGGAAGCCATGCGTCCACCCATGTCACCCGGAGGTGCTTCCATGCCTCCCATGGTAGCTCCGAAGCCACCCATGCCTCCCGACGGTGCTCCCATGCCTCTCATGCCTCCCATGGTAGCTCCGAAGCGACCCATGCCTCTCGTAGGTGCTCCCATGCCTCCGAAGCCTCCCATGGCGCCCATGCCTCCCATGCCTCCCGTAGGTGCTCCCATGCCTCCGAAGCCTTCCATGGCGCCCATGCCTCCCATGCCATCAATCTTTTTTGGACCAACACTTCATCACGGGAAAGATTGATGAACTCCTTTTGCCTATCATCGAAGGTAGATGTGTCCATGAAGAACAAGTGCTTCTCCGATTCCAATAATCTAGCTCGCTCCTCCATGGCCAATTTCTTCTCCTCCAATGCCACCTTCCTCTCCTCGGCCGCCACCCTCCTCTCCTCGGCCGCCAACCTCCTCTCCTCGGCCACCGACTCTTGGCTCCTTGCCATCCTCCTCTCCTCGTTTGCTTCCTTTCTTGCCTTCACAATAGCTTCCATAGCATTCTTTAACTCATCATCTCCTCTCTTCTTCTTCTTTTCTTTTGTTTCTTTCTTATCTCCATTTGGTCTTTTTGGCTTGGAGTAGGCAACGAGTTTGGTGTAGGGCTCCTCTTGCCGTCATCACTTGATGCCTCCTCCTCATCATCATCATCCAAATCAATAGTTGACTTGCTTTTTTTTCTCTCCTCTAGGACATCACGGTTCTTCCATTTCTCTTCATCCTTCAACACTTCGAAGCAATGGGGCAACACAAATGCTCTCCCTTTCTTGACCTTGACTTTCTTGGTCTTCTTCTCTTCTCCTCGAAATAAGTTTTGTGCAATAGTGAGCTACAAACAAAAGAACAAGTTAGCACTTGAAACACCAAAGATGAAGCATGAACATGGAACATAAAGAAATGGCACTTACCCTATCTCTATCATTAGTGCCACTTGGGTTTATCGTGTCAACCGAATTCATTGCCGACGCCCAATTTTGACAATCTTTGTTGATCGTCGACCACCGGGAGCGAAGTGATCTATCGGTGCGCTCAATTCCACTCTTGTTGTGCAAATCAAAGAACTCCTTCATCCGGGCCCAATATGTATCTCTACTTTGGTCCCCTCCAACGTTGGCATCCATAGACACATGCAACCATGTATTGCATAGCAAGACGTCTTCGGCAATGGTGTAGTTGCCCGCTCTTCCTTTCGGTGCATCGACGATACCCTCACCATCCTCATCCACTTCATACTCATCATCATCTTCGTGCACTTCATTGGTTTGAGACCAATGAGAATTGTTGGAGCCAACACCCATAGTTGACATATATGTGTCATCATTGAAACTACAAAGTATGATAAAAGAAAAACTAAATCAAGCTATCCATATGTATACATTTATCTAAAAACAAGAACAAAAAAAGGGGGCAAAATCATACCTTGTGGGCATTTCATCAAACACATTGTGCGCATCGGCCGCCGGCGCAACAAATTGCGAGGTCTCCGGCGCTGCGGTCGGCGGAGGCGCGGCCGGACGCCCTGCAAGTTTCTTCTACGGCTGCCCAGCGCCGCCGTCCGCTTTGTTCTTCTTTCGGGACGCCGTCGCCGCCGCCGCATTCGGTCGCTTGGATACGGAGGCCCGTGGCTTCACGGCGGGCGGCGGCGCGACGCCATCCTGCGAGGTCGTCCGTGGCGCCATGAAAAGGCCGCGCGCGAGACCGCTGCTTGGCGGAGGAGGGGCGCCAGCGGCGAAGCCGAAGCTCAACCCCGCGCTAGGGTTTGTGGTGGCGGCGGCGGCAGCGGCCGAGGGAGGGGTTGGGGGGATGTCGGCGGCGGCGCGGGAGCCTTCCATCGGTGGAATTTCGCCGGCGGCGGTGCGGGCGGGGCGGCAGTTGGTCACTCGCGCGCGAATCATCGCTGTCCAGCGCGCGGGAGCTGGCACAGCAAATACACCGCGCGCGATGCCGTTTTTCTCCGCGCGCTGAACAAGTTTACCTTACCGCGCGCGCGATTATTGCGCGGCTGCTAGAGCGCCCGTTTCGGCCCGGCGCGCGCAATAAAGCGGTATCTTAGCACGCGCGGCTAAGATAGCGCGTCTGTCGGAGATGCTCTAAGGCGTCTGTTTCTTCTATTTACGCAATCTGGCGCACACCCCCTTCTCCATGCGGGCCCACCCATCTTTCTTTTTTTTTTTTCCGGTTTTTGAAAACGCAAAAAACCTGCGTGCGTGGGCGTGAGTCGAACAAGGGACTCCTGATTATATGCACACTGCGCTAACCAACCCAGCCACCTCACCTTTGTGTTTACTTACAGCTTTTTATTTCTTTTCTTCTTTCTTTTTTCTTGGAACAGTTTCGTTCGGTTTTTTCTTTTCTTTTTTTCTTGGGAACGGTTTTGTTCGGTTTCATTGAAGAAAATCTTTTTTTCTTTGAATTCGTAATTTTTTTCAAAATTGATAAACTTTTTTAAAAACTCTATGACCTTTTTTAAAAAACTCCATAAGTTTAGATTGATTCGAACCGTATCCACAAAAGTGAGGAACCACAAACACCTACCGATGTGCTAAGCAAAGGAATATGGTTTAGATTGATTCCATAAGTTTCTTATATGTTCAATTTGAAAATACCGAAATAATTTAAACAAAAGACAAATATTTTGAGGACCCTCGAAATAAGCGAAATTTCGGAAATTTCGTCGAAATTATTTTCTATGGTTCCATCTCAATCGGCTAACATAAAATGGTTAAATCGCAGGAAAATGAGGAATACTTGGAGATATCTGAGATTATAACAATACAAGACACAACGACATTTACGACATCAGAAACTAAAGGACAAGATAGTTGAACCAACATGAAACTGCTCCGGCATAAATATTCATTTCGATGGGTCGACTAAATACTTGCGATTTCCAGAATACCATCCCGCCTCCATTGCTACTCCTCGGCAACCTTACTGACCAAACTCTGCTGGTTCTGGGGCTTCCTCCGCCGCCTTGTAAGGCTTGTCTGCAACCGGCGGCAACCGCGTCCAAACCATCCCGCCTGGATACTCCTCCACGTAGACCACCTCCTCCGCCTTGGTAGGCTTGTTTTCCGGCGACGGCTCCTGTGTCCACCCCTTTCCTCCAAGAAACTCCTCCTCCACGTAGACCTTGTAGACTTCCCCCACAACTTCTGCGGCTTCCTCCCCGACGCCGTCGAGGTACCATTCGACGGCGCCCATCGCACCGGACCCCACTACTGGAAGGACCAGCGATCCTTCTGGGTCCTCCTCCGCGCCCTTCTTCTCCTCGCCCTCGGGCTTGCCCTTGCCCGCGCCGTTCTTGTCCCCGCCCTCGGGCTTGCCCTTGCCCGCGCCTGCTCCTGGCGTGCCGGTATCACGGTATGCATACCCCCGCGGCCAGACAGCAGAACGGCCTTGAGGTGGTTGACCGCCGCGATACGGATCCTACCCTCCTCCATCGCGGCGGCGGCAGGGGTGGTTGGGGTGGCGGCGGAAGGGGTGGTTGGGGTTGGGGTTGCGGCGGCGGGGCGGGTTGGGGTTGGGGTGGCGGCGGCGGGGTTGGTGGGTGGGTGATACCGAGGGCAAGGTCTTGTATTTAATCACGCTGGAAACTTGACGGGGCCGTAAGGTGACCTGGGCCGCTAGTGGGCTGTAGCGGGTCTGTTGGGACGGACACGAACATTCGGTTTAAGCCCGAATTACCTCTGTCAAACATTTTCCCCTAAAAAAAACCTCTGTCAAACATTTGCTACTCTTCTCTCTCTAAAAAAACATTTGCTACTCCCTCCATCCGTGCATCGTAAACTAGGTGCGTGGAGATTGAAAGGATGATATTAAATAAAAAATCAATGGCAATAATTACAGACCGTCAGGAAAATTGGGAGGAGCCAACTAGTAGTCGTTAATTCCCTAAGAGCAGCATGCATATCCTGATTAATGCGCCAGCCAAAGGAACGAGAAGATCGAGGGAAATAAGGTGTTTCAGGGATATTTTAAAATTTTCAAATTCAGGGATATTTTAAAAATTTGTGATACTTTTTTTAAATTCCCAAAAATATTAATTCATGGATATTTTTAAATTCATGAACATGTTTTCAATTTCACTAAAATTTTTAACACCAGAGAATACTTATTTAATGGTGAACAATTTTTAAATTCGTGAATAGTTTTTCAAATTCGGAAACATTTTTTGCAATCCATGAACATCTTTCATTTTTCAAGAATATTTGTAAGTTCAAGAATTTTTCCAAATTCGTAAACAATTTTTAAAATTCAAAAAATATTTTAAAAATTCAAACTTGACGGCTAAGGTGGGATGGGTGGAACTGGAATTGATGTTGGCGACAGTGGGGGATTGGTGGGTGGAACGACATGAGAGGCAGATCATGTATATAATTAGTGAAAAACTTGACGGCTAAGTTAGGCATGCTGGACCGGTGTTGGGCCGATAGTGGTGGTCTTAGATGGCGCACACCCCGTGGAACGTAACAAGCCGTAAAACCACGGGCAGTTTTTCCTTCTAAAATTGGATGTATTTTTAAGAAAAAACCCGTCCAAAATAAAAGAATAGCCAAAATTATAAAAAAGATCGGTTCAAAAAGAGTTAATTGCACCAATGGTACACAAACTTGTCCCCGATGCTTACTTTAGTCCACAAACTCGCAGACACGAAAAGCGGCTACATCAACTTGTTAAGCATGCTCAGTTTGGTAGAAAAAACAGCTACGTGGCATGCTGACTCAGCTGAGGCTGGTTTGGGCGGGATTTGTTTTTGCAAAAAAAAAACCCTGGGCGGCACGTGAGGGGCACGTGCGGATGCGAGGCGGCGGCATATTTGCAGATAGGACCTCGTTTTCTCACCATTGTCAGTTCACGGTCCGGCTGTTCATCTCTCTCCCCTGTTTCCGAGCGAACAGAGCAGAGCTTGGGGGGGAGGGGCGACGGCGCTGCCCAGTCCGGCGATCGCCTGCATAGATGCCGCCCGTGCTTCAAGATCGCGGTGGAGACCCTCCTGACTATGGTATGTGCTCGTTCCCAACCTGTTTTCTGTTGCGATTTGAGGGAAATAAGCTGGGCGGCGGGTAGGGTTTTGGGGGGAGTTAGATGGATGAAATTTACTGATTTAGAGATTAAGTTTTGCCATTGGTTTTACGTGGTCGCATCAGATCAGCTTTCCCCTTTGACATTTAGGTAGCCACGAACATAGAGTAGTATGATTTAGGGTTTGCTTACATAGGTTTAAAAACTGAAATTTCCCCAATTTTTGTGCAATGCAGGTGATGTTGAAGATCTGTTTAGTGTTAAGATCCACCAGTTTGGATTTTTCTGTGGGATTGGGAAGAACATGGCATATTGATTTTTTGACCACTGTTCTAGAGATACTTGGTCATTACTGTGGCTGCAAGATCATTTGGAGAAATTGGGATACACTCCTGGTACTAATTTGGCTGTGTACTGGACAATTCCTGGCAAAGGTTTAGGAGATGGACTGAGGTCCTCAACTTGTGATGCAGATTCCATAACATTGGTTAATGAAGCTCTAAAATCAAAGCTTGTATCCCTGTATGTTGATCATGTGGATATTATCAGACGCCGGGAGGATGATGTGTTGCAGGAGAATGTTGATTTGCCCCATGTCATTAGTCCAGTAAAGTCTTCACATGCATACAAGGAGAAGATACATAAATCAGTTGAAGATGATCTAGCTAGGACACAGTTTGAAGTAGAGGAAGAGGAGGAGGAGCAGGGGCAGTGGTAGTGGAAGTGAGTTTAATGAGAATGATTATGAGCTAGAGGATGATGATGATTTATACGCACATAATCTTGGTGATGCAGTAGATTCTCATGTAGATGATGAAGTTGGTAGCAAGAAAGAAAAGGAAAAGCAAAAGGACAGCAATGCAAAGGGAAAAGGAAAGGAAAATGAAGTTAAGCAATATGACTATGATGATGTTGATATTCCCCTGCCTATGCTACAAGTTGGCCCAGATGATTTGGGTTACAACTTCAAAGTGTTTGACCCAGAGGTTGACATGGTAGATCCTAAATTTAAATTGGGCATGGCTTTTGCATCTGCTAAAGAACTGAGCGCAGCACTAAATCATATTAACATTGTGAAATAACAACAAGTTTCAGATTAACAAATACTACAATTACCTCATATGGGCAACCAAGAAACCTTCTGCCCATGTTGTGAATATCACTGCACACACGCTGAGCAGGTGTTTTCCAGTGACCACAAGTCTCTTTTGAATTCATCTCCAAACCATTGAATTCAGGATCAAATTTGTAGCTAGGCATCGCATTAATCATCTTCTGCATCGCATCATCCCCCTAAAATAATTTCAGCGCAAATGACAAGCTCAAATCCCACCCAGACGACAAGACATGCAACTGACTAGCTAGTGACTGAGTAAGAATGAAATTTTACCTTCACAACGTCGCCCCAGTACGCAATTGCGGTGACCTTCCACTCGCCGTCGTCGTGCACTCCATTGCTGGCCGCCGGCCGACCTGACCCGAGCACTGCTTCTTTGCCGCCAACCATCACCGCTGCTAGCCCACGACAGCTCGATGCCGATGCCTCCCAAGCCGCCATGAGCAGCCGTCGTTGCTGGCCCGACAGACGACACAGCGCCGTGACCCAGAAATCGCCGGCCTAGGGTTTGAGAGAGAGTGAGGCACGGGAGAGGGGAATTGTGATCTTCGACTGGTCTCGGGGGGGGGGGGGGGCTACGTGCAAATATAGCAATGGAAGACCACCACGTGACATGCGAGAACATACAGGGGGGTTTTAGAAAAATACCCGCTGACTCAGCTTGCCACGCGGCGGCTCCTGCCATCCACTAAGCTGTTTTTGTACTAAACTGAGCGCGATTAACAAGTTGATGTAGCCGCTTTTCGTGTCTGCGAGTTTGTGGACTAAAGTGAGCATTGGGGACAAGTTTTTGTACCATTGGTGCAATTAACTCGTTCAAAAACCCACCGTACAAGGAAATCGCCAAGGCACGAGACGAAGCTAAAGGGCCACATCCCACTGAGGCTTCGCGCGACCGCTATAGCTCCAGTTCGACACCTTAAGCGCTGAATAGGAACTCCTGAATCTGGGAGGTCCTTGCATCAAATGGACCACCATTCGCACAAGGGAGTGACCAACATGCCAACCATTCACCGCCTGCAACACTATAGCGAGTCGGTTGAGGTAGCTTCCGACCATTTTTTCCTGTTCAACTTTTAGCGTTTTGTTTCAGGTGGTTTTTAACTTTGGTTTTCTAGAAAAACACGGAAACAATATTTATTTTTAAAAAGTGAACATTTATTCAAACTTTAAAAACATTCTTCCAAAAAAGGCAAACATTTTAAAAAAAAGTTTGTGACAACTTCTGGAAAACAAAAACATTTTTTAAACTTTTGAGAACATTTTCTTTAAAACAAGAACATTTTATAAATGCAAACATGTTTGAAATTTTTGATTTTTTAAAACACAAACATTTATTGAAAATTGTGAACATCTTTTTTAAAACAAGATTTTTTTTAAATGTGCACAATTTTTAAAATTTCTTGAACAACTTAAAAGGAGAAAAAATCGACAAAAAGAAAAAGTGAAAAAGAAACCAAGGCCATTTCATGTGCTCGCTGTATGATTGTTACTCTTATTTCTAAAAGGTTACAACTAAATCTTGAGCACTTCTAGACTATTAGTAAGATATTTCTTTATGCGTGTCTTATTAAACTGTTGTAGTGCCTCTTGAGAAATGCTAACAACTATGTTGTCCAATGAACCATATACCAACGTTTTGGCTATTAAGTTGGTTAATGTTTCTAACAGTAATGTTATAACTATTAATATTTTGGCTTTTTTGAGAGGATTGGTTTCTGTGAAAAAGATGGGCACTCCTCTGTCCAGTGATCACACACACATATGGCATAAAACCCAGTATCGGTCATGGGTGTCGGCTTTCCCCACAACAAAAACTCAGTTGCACATTCCCACTTTTTGGCATGGTCTCGTTACACCAAATAATGAGAGAAGGAGCACTATTGCGCCTGATGAGGTGATACTTGTGGGTGTTAGTTACTCTGGCATCATGCTTTCTTTGACTTGCTTCTCACATCTGTAATTATGCTTTTATTGTAAAGTTCTTCCAATGTGTTCCCGGCAAGCAAGTGTTAGCTAGACGAAATAGAATAATTGCTACTTGACTACTTTGACCAACATAACAAAGACTTCATTTTAATTATCTTGGCCTAACAATCTTGCATAATAACTATTGACACTGCTACAGCTATGCTAAGTTTTCAAGTGAAGAAAGCGGTGGACTATCTAGACATACCGAGCGTAAGTGAACCGAAACTTTCTAATTATTTTGGTTTAAACTCTAAATTCCTTATAGTATTGTTTCTTGCTCGAAGACGATCATGGAGGTTTAAGCTGTTGAAAATATGCCCTAGAGGCAATAATATTTGTATTACTATATTTTCATATTCATAATTATAGAGTTTATATTCTATGCTATAACTGATATGATCCTGAAATATGCGATTCAGTGGAACACTCATATGCACGTGTGGAATGATAAACGGTTAAATGAAAGGTTCCTAGTCTTGCCTCTAGGACTAGCTCAAGTGTTGTTGGTGATCACGTTTTCCGGATCTTAGGATATCGTTAAGTGTAACGATAATCCTAAAACAACATTGAGATTATGACGTTGGAAGAACGATCATATTGAATCGACCCAATCTTGTCTGTTATGAATTGAGTTAATATCGTCTGTAATCAATTGTAATAACACGGAGTGTTAACGTGTGCTTTTGCTCCTTAGACCATGAGAGTATCGTGGTCACTTCTTACCATACGATGGGCTTTGGGGTTGCTCAAACGTCACCTATAACACGATGATCATAACGACAACTTACGGGTTCATCGGAAAGTTTGACAAGTGGCCGGATAGCTCGAGAGTGGGATTTGCTCCTCCGACGATGGAGAGATATTCTTAGGACCCTCTCGGTGTGACGGCATCCATCATCATCTGGCCAGACACACGTGACTTCGTCACGGGGATGCCGGAACACAATAACGAGAAAGAAGAACAAACACGTAACGAGGATTTCGGTATAGTGAGCATGGTGATGACTCAGGAGGATACCGATGCATCCCGGGTTTTGTAAAGTATCGCGAAGCAAAGGGAACATCACATGATAACCAAAGGTTCACTCGAATATCATTCATGTGCTCACAGGGACCAATATGGACGTCCACGGTCTCACTGTCGGTCATTGAACGAACGGTTTCGTTCATGTCTGTGAGTTACCGAACCTACGGGGTCACAAGCTTAAGGCAATCACGATCTGCTAAGTGTTAGTAGGACGGAAGTGATGAGAATTTTGTGGAATTGTTTCATTAATATTCGGAATAGTTCCGAGAGGATCCGGAAGCGTTTTGGGGTCACCGGAAGGGTTTCGGTGAATATCGGGTAATACCGGGTATTACCGATAAATATGTATAGGTGGAAAATGTTTCCAGGGATGTTAAATTATATATATAATGGTCTGAAAATATTTAGAACATTTATATATTTAATTTAATATCAACGGGCCTTAAAAGGCCAAGTGGTGGAAGGAATTATGGGCCACGAAGGCCCATAAGGAAGTGGCGCCCCCCTTGCCATATAGTGCGGTGACTATTTGTTGCTTTAAGCGAGCGTCAGGCGAGCTCTCGCTGAAGGTTTTCCTCTCCCTGCGTTCTATTGGGCCGGCCAACTGGCGCGCGCGCAGATTAAAAATACAGTAAGAGAAATTAGGAGTTCCAGGATTCGATCCCTGGTCTCCAGGTTGATCTCAGGTGTCGCTAGCCACTACACCAAAGTCCCACTCGTGGTAGGTTATAGAGCGCCTTCTACTTGAGGCTATTCGAGCCGGTTTTTTTTCTGTCTTCTTTTATTTTTCTCCTCCATTTTTTTCATTCTTTCTTACATTTTGTTTCTTCATTTTTTGTTTTCTTGCATTTTTTTTCTTCTTCATTTTTTGTTTGGTTTTCCTTTTTCTTCTCCATTTTTTCTTTTCTTTTCTTTTTTCTTATGTTTTTTTTCGTTTACACTCTACATTTTCGTATGTGTCAAAAAACATTTTTTAATAAGTGTTCAACATCTTTTGTATACACGTTCAACATTGTCCAAGCGCTTATTCAACATTTTTTAAATACATGTTCAACATTTTAATACTTATTCAACATTCTTCAAATACATGTTCAACATTTTTCAGTAGTCGTTCAATATTTTTTAGTACTTATTCAACATTTTCAAATACTTGTTCAACATTTTGACTAGTTATTCAACATTTTTAATACTTATTCAACATTTTTAAAAAACTTTTTCAACATTTTTTAAACACTCGTTCAACAATTCTTAATACCTATTCAACATTTGTCAAATACTTGTTCAACATTTTGAATAGTTATTCAACATTTTTAATACTTATTCAACATTTTTCAAAAACTTGTTCAATATTTTTTAAACACTCGTTCAACAATTCTTAATACCTATTTCAACATTTGTCAACTACTTGTTCAATATTTTTAATACTTATTCAACATTTTAAATACTTATTCAACATTTTTAAAATACTTGTTCAACATTTTTTAATAGTTATTCAACATTTTTTCAATACTCGTTCAACATTTTTAATGCTTATTCAACATTTTCTGTGTTTGTTAACCAATATTATTTCGGGAAAAGCATGTTGAATTAGACGAGTAAAAATGAAGAAAAAGAAAAAGAAACTAAAAACAGGAAAAGGAAGTAAACATGGTAAAACCCGGCTCATTTTTCTTCTAGTAGGCCGCACTCTCCATGTCGAACAACTAGTCGAGCCTGGCGTAGTGGCTAGCGGCGTTGGGAAGCAACTAGTCGATCCCAGGATCGATTCCCACCTCGCACAATTTTTAACGCTGGTTTTTCTGAATATATTCGCTACAGTGGGCCGGCCCGATATGTAGCGCTCGACGCGAGAATCCCCTCTCGTCTCGCTTAATGCGAGGAATAGGGGCGCCCGCCATATAGGGGGGCCGAATTGGACTAGGGGAGGAGTAGGACTCCTCCCCCTTGGCCGGCGCCCCAAGGAGGAACTTTCCCTCCTTGGTGACTGCCCCCCTCCTCCTCCTCTAACCTATATATGCTAGGGGTTTTTTGCTCTATTGAACATACAAGTTTTGGAGCCTCCTCTAGTTCTTCTAGTTCTAGTTCTAGTTGGTCCTAGTTGACTAATTAGAGCTAGGCTAATCCTCTTGTCCTCATAATTAGAAGCCCAGTGTGGTTTTAATTGCCTCCCTCTAATTCTCAGATGACGATTAGCTCTGAACGGTGAAGTGCTGCCGGATCGGGAAGGCTGCACGCTTGCAACCAAGTAGAGAGGCCGTGCTTTCGGTCTTCGGTACGAGGGACTGTTCGTAGGCGGTATGAGGGATCGTTCATCGACGGTTCGAGGGACTCCAAGTATGATCTACACCGACACGTTCATCTTCCGCTGCAACTCGGTGACGGTAACGATTGTGATCCCAACCAGTTATGCATCTACATATTGATCTTGGGTGTGCGTAGGCGCGATTTTTTTTGTTTTCTACTACGTTTTCCAACAGTGGCATCAGAGCAGGCTTATGAGTAGGTGCAGTTTGCGATCTAGATCACATGTGATTGTGAGGGTTGATGTTCTTGCTATGCTTCCCTCGAGTGTTGCTTCGGTTCAATTCATCAACGGCATGGTGTCGCTTTTCACAAGGTTCTGACAATCGATCGGCTCTGGCTGTCGACGATCTGCTAACAGTTCCTTGGGCTTCACCATAGTTGAGAATAATGAACCGTCGCGTACGCAAGAGGGTGCCGAAGATGGATGGTCTTCCAGGGGGTCACGCGTATTGACGAAGTTTAGTGTGGGGCTAGAGATTTTAATTAAGTCTCTTGTTTCACACACCCCGAAACTTAATCTAGCATCAAGAATCATCGCCTATATGGTGGACGTAGGTAGCTAGTATTATTTGTTAAAACTGGTTAACCACGTAACTAAAATTTTGCTAAAACCGATTAGAGGACGTCTAACTTGGTTTTGCAGGGTATGCATATGATGTGGTATAGCCTTCGTCATGATAATGAGTTTATGTATGAGATGGTTATATGATGTAATGTTAAGTGGCCTGCGCGTCACGGCATGATGGCTGGAGCCACGAGATTGCCACGTTAATGTAAGAATCGTAGAGATAGCCTACAGGTTACATGTGACGATGGCAAACATACACGGAGGACCCCGACGAGGAGAAGGTGTACTAAGGCACGGGACGAGGAGCTATAATTTCGTGCTACGGCGGAATTTCTGACTTTGGTGCCACGGCAACGTTTTCTGAAACGGTCGCCACGGCAACATTTTCTGAAACTGCCGCCACGGCAATGTTTTTGAAACGATTGCCATGGCGACGAAATATTGGCCATCATGATGCTTCAACTGAAGATTGAAGATGATCATGAAGGATTCCCGACGCCCAGGGCTATACCATATCATGCTTTTATGAACTGCCTGAGATGTTTATCCCTTTGTTGTTTGCGCAGTAGTCAATTATTAGGGTGATCTCCCACAGTAAATATCAAGATAAAAGGTGCTCTTCCTAGTGTTGCAACCGTCTATAACATGTGGCCTTTCGAAGTACTACATGCTACCATGAGTACAAGCGAGAAGTGAAGTGTAAGGCGGGTGAGGTAGGACTTCACAGCAGAAACAGTCGGTTGCCTTGAAGTTCTAGCAGAAAATTTCTAAGCTCGGAGCACAAAGCATCGAAAGATGAACAAGAGTCATATGGTGGTATGATTGGCAAAAGTTTGCCTACAGGTTGAAATTCACATCATATGAGATGCTACCATCCATGGGTGTGAATGAGATGAGGGTCTTGAATCACTCACTTTCAATTATGAGAGATATTGATTTGAGTGGGAGTGCACTTTATATTAAAATTTGTTTAAACACTAGTGCAACATTAATTATGAATAAATGTCTAAATGAATTTTGTGTCTATCGTTGTAGATCAATGTCTCGCAATATGTTCAACTTAGCCCCTATGTTAGAGAAAGAAAAGTTGGCTGCTAATGGTGGAAACTACGCGGATTGGATCCAGAACCTGAGATTTGTTCTCAGGAGTGCTAAGAAGGAGTATGTGATGGATCAGCCCCTGGGTGATGCTCCTGCAAAGGACGCAACACCAGAAGAAGTTGCTGCTTATGCTGCTCGTAGTGATGACTATGATTCAGTCCAGTGCCTCATGTTAACTTGCATGGATCCTGAACTACAGAAGCGTTTTGAACGATCCACTACTCATTTTATAATTGGGTCATGATACGTCTCCAACGTATCTATAATTTATGAAGTATTCATGCCATGTTTATAACAATTTTATATGGTTTTGGTATGATTTTATTAGAACTAACCCGGACTGACGTTGTTTTTAGCAGAATTACCGTGGTGTTGTTTTTTGTGCAGAAATAAAACTTCTCGGAATTGGACGAAACTTTTTGATGATTTTTTATGGACCAAAAGAGACCCCCGAAGCTTTGTGGGAGGACCAGAAGCCTCACAAGGAGGTCACAAGGCAACACGGCGCGACTTGGGGGGTGGCGCCGTGATACCTTGTGGGCCCCTCGTAGCTCCTTTTCGCGTGATTCCAACGCTGAAAAATCTGATAAATAGAGAAACCCCCAGAAATAAACCTAGAACTTCGCCGCCGCCGCAAGCCTCTATACCGAAGAAAACTCATCCGGAGCTCTGTTCCAGCACCCTGCCGGAGGGGGGGGGGGGATCATCACCGGAGGCCTTTTTCATCATCCCGACGGTCTCCATGACGAGGAGGGGGTAGTTCACCCTCGGGGCTGAGGGTATGTACTAGTAGTTATGTGTTTGATCTCTCTCTCTCGTGTTCTTGATTTGGCTCGATCTTGATGTACCGCGAGCTTTGTTAATATAGTTGGATCATATGGTGTTTCTTCCCTCTCTATCTTCTTGTGATGAATTGAGTCTTTCCCTTTGAGGTTTCATTATTGTCGGATTGAATATTTCACATTTGAGAACACTTGATGTATGTCTTGCATGTGGATACCCGTGGTGACAATGGGTATTCTATTGAGTCACTTGATGTATGTTTTGGTAATCAACTTGCGGATTCCCGTGACCTTGGGGTAATCTAGGCATATGGGTTGGTACACATTTTCATCTTCTTTTCTTCGATAGAAACTTTGGGGTACTCTTTGAAGTTCTTTGTGTGGATTGAATATTATGAATCTGAAGTTGTTTGTTGGATATCAAATAATCAACTCACGGATACTTGTGGTGACATTGGAGTATCTAGGTGACATTAGAGTTGGTTGATGCGTATCATATGGTGTTATTTTAGTACGAACTCTAGGGCTGTTTGTGACACTTATAGGGATGGCTCAATAGATTGATCGGAAAGGATAACTTTGAGGTGGTTTCGTACCCTACAACAATTTCTTCTTATGTTCTCCGCTAATAGGAACTTTGGAGTGATTCTTTATCGCACGTTGAGGGATTGTTATATGATTCAATTATGTTAGCACTGTTGAGAGATTGCACTAGTGAAAGTATGAACCCTAGGCCTTGTTTTTAAGCATTGCAATACCGTTTGTGCTCTGTTTTATCAATTGCTACCTTGCTGTTTTTATATTTTTAGATTACAAAAACCTATATGTACTATCCATACTACACTTGTATCACCATCTCTTCGCCGAACTAGTGCACCTATACAATTTACCATTGTATTGGTGTGTTGGGGACACAAGAGATTTCTTGTATTTGATTGCAGGGTTGTTTGAGACAGACCATCTACATCCTACACCTCCCATGGATTGATAAACCTTAGGTCATCCACTTGAGGGAAAATTGCTGCTGTCCTACAAAACTCTGCACTTGGAGGCCCAACAATGTCTACAAGAATAAAAGTTGCGTAGTAGACATCAAGCCCTTTTTTGGCGCCGTTGCCGGGGAGGTGAGTGTTTGAAGGTATATCTTTAGATCTTGCAATTGAATCTTTTAGTTTCTTGTTTTATTCACTAGTTTGGTTTTATAAAAGAAAACTACAAAAAAGATGGAATTAAGGTTGCCTCAAATGCTTCATCTATATGATGTCTTTCTTGAAAATATGGATTCCGATAATTGTGCTCAATTGTTAGAATAAGAATTTAATAAAATGTTTAATGTGAAGCATGATTGCAATGTTGTTAGTATGCTTTCTATGAATATCCATGGTACTAAAGATATGCAAAGCCCTAAGCTTGGGGATGCTATGTTTGATGAAGATGATATTTTTAGTCCCCGAAGTTTTGATGAGCAAATTTATTATGATGATAGCATGCCTCCTATTTATGATGATTATATTGATGAAAGTGGGTTTGGAAGAGTGTCAACTCTAGGAAGTAATGATCCCACTATTTTGGAGGGTGTTGAATTTTATTGTAATAATTATGAAAGTGGATTTGGAGAGGTCATGACTTTATTTAATGATGAATCCACTATTTTGGAAGAGGTTTTAATTGATTATGACAACAAAGTAGCTATCTATGATGATTATGGTGATGACATGTATGCTATAAAGAGTAATGATAACCATGAAACTTGTCATCATGATTTTAATGTTCAATTTGATCATGTCAATCAAGTATCTCATGATAGTTATTTTTGTTGAGTTTTCTCCCACTACTATTGATGAGAATAAATTTGCTTATGTGGAGAGTAACAAAAATTCTATGCTTGTGGATCATGAAAAGAAAGCTTTATGTGATAGCTATATTGTTGAATTCATTAATGATGCTACTGAAAATTATTATGAGAGGGGAACATATGCTTGTAGGCTTCTCAATAATATCAAGTTTCCTCTCTATGTGTTGAAAGTTTTGAAGTTATACTTGTTTTGCATTCGTATGCTAGTTGATTCTTGCTCCCATAAATTGTTTGCTAAGAAAATCCCTATGCATAGGAAGTGGGTTAGGCTTAAATGTGCTTTTCATATGTTTCATGATGCTCTCTTTGTGTTTCAATTCTTTACTTTTATGTGAGCATCATTGAAATCATCATGCCAAGCTAAAAGGCATTAAAGAAAAGCGCTTGTTGGGAGGCAACCCAATACTTATACCTACGGTTTTTGTGTGTTCACATGATTAAGTGATACGTCCATTTTGCATCATGTTTTACTACTGTTATTTGTTATGTTTTGGTCATTATTTCACATTGTGATACAATTCTTATGCCTTTTCTCTCTTATTTTGCAAGTTTCACATGAAGAGGGAGATTGCCGGCAGCTGGAATTCTGGACCGGAAAGGGGTGAAACAGAGATACCTATTCTGCACATCTCCAAATGACCTGAAAATTTACGGAGAATTGTTTTGGAATATATAAAAAATACTGGCGAAGGAATCAACAGAAGGGGACCCACCAGGCAGCCCAAGCCTGGGGGCGCGCCCTACCCCCCTGGGCGCGCCCCCTAAGCTTGTGGGGCCCCTGGCAGGCCTCTGGGCCCCATCTTCCACTATATGATGCCATTTGCCCTAGAAAAAAATCAGAAGAAGACTTTCGGGATGAAGCGCCGCCGTCTCGAGGCGGAACCTGGGCAGGAGCACTTTTGCTCTCCGGCGGAGCGATTCCACCGGGGATACTTCCCTCCGAGAGGGGGAAATCGAAGCCATCAACATCACCAACGATCCTCTCATCGTGGGAGGACCAATCTTCATCAACATCTTCACTAGCACCATCTCATCTCAAACCCTAGTTCATCTCTTGTATTCAATCTTTGTCTCAAAACCTCAGATTGGTACCTGTGGGTTGCTAGTAGTGTTGATTACATCCTGTAGTTGATGCTAATTGGTTTACTTGGTGGAAGATTATATGTTCAGATCCTTAATGATATTGAATACCCCTCTGATCTTGAACATGAATATGATTTGTGAGTAGTTACTTTTGTTCTTGAGGACATGGGAGAAGTCTTGTCATAAGTAATCATGTGAATTTGGTATTCGTTTGATATTTTGATGATATGTATGTTGTTGCTTCCTTTAGTGGTGTCGTGTGAACGTCGACTACATGACACTTCACCATCTTTGGGCCTAAGGGAAGGCATTGTGGAGTAGTAATTAGATCATGGGTTGCTAGAGTGACAGAAGCTTAAACCCTAGTTTATGCGCTATTCCGTAAGGGGCTGATTTGGATCCATATGTTTCATGCTATGGTTAGATTTATCTTAATTCTTCTTTCATAGTTGCGGATGGTTGCGAGAGGGGGTAATCATAAGTGGGAGGCTTGTTCAAGTAAGAACAGCACCCAAGCACCGGTCCACCCACAAATCAAATTATCAAAGTAGCGAACGCGAATCAAACAAACATGATGAAAGTGAATAGATGAAATTCCCATGTGTCCTCGAGAACGTGTTGCCTATTATAAGAAATTGTTCCGGCTTGTCCTTTGCTATAAGAAGGATTGGGACACTTTGCTGCACCTTTGTTACCGTTACTACTTGTTACTTGTTACGAATTATCTTGCTATCAAACTATCTGTTACCTACAATTTCAGTGCTTGCAGAGAATACCTTGCTGAAAACTGCTTGTCATTTCCTTCTGCTCCTCATTGGGTTCGACACTCTTACTTATCGAAAGGACTACGATTGATCCCCTATACTTGTGGGTCATCAAGACTCTTTTCTGGCGCCGTTGCCGGGGAGTGAAGCGCCTTTGGTGAGTGGAATTTGGTAAGGAAACATTTATATTATGTGCTAAAATTTATCGTTACTTGTCACTATGGAAAGTAATCCTTTGAGGGGTTTGTTCGGGGTATCTTCACCTCAACCGGAAGCATTAAGAGTTGCCCCTCAACCTACTGAACCTACTGAAAATATTTATTATGAAATTCCTTCGGGTATGATAGAGAAACTGCTAGCTAATCCTTATGTAGGAGATGGAACAGTGCATCCTGATATGCACTTGATATATGTGGATGAAATTTGTGGATTGTTTAAGCTTGCAAGTTTATCCAGAGATGGAGTTAAGAAGAAGGTTTTCCCTTTATCTTTGGAGGTAAAGGCATTGACATGGTATAGGCTATGTGATGATACTGACACATGGGATTGGAACCGGCTGAAGCTGGAATTTCACCAGAAGTTATATCCTATGCATTTGGTTCATCGTGATCGGAATTATATATATAATTTTTGGCCTCGTGAAGGAGAAAGTATCGCTCAAGCTTGGGGGAGGCTTAAATATATGTTGCATACATGCCCCAATCATGATCTCTCAAGAGAAATAATTGTTCAGAACTTTTATGCTCGGCTTTCTCATAATGATCAATCCATGCTCGATTCTTCTTCTACTGGTTCCTTTATGAAGAGGACTATTGAATTCAAATGGGATCTTCTCGAAAGAATTAAACGTAACTCTGAAGATTGGGAAATCGACAAAGGTAAAGAGTCAGGTATAAATCTCAAGTTTGATTGTGTTAAATCTTTTATGGAAACTGATGCTTTTCACAAGTTTAGTACTAAATACGGACTTGACTCTGAGATAGCAGCTACATTTTGTGAATCTTTTGCTACTCATGTTGATCTCCCTAAGGAGAAATGGTTTAAATATCATCCACCTATTGAATTAAAAGAAGAACCTATTAGGGTTAAAGAAGAAACAATTGTTTACCATGTTGATCCAGTTGTGCCCACTGCTTATATTGAGAAACCACCTTTTCCTGTTAGGATTAAGGAACATGCTAAAGTTTCAACTGTGGTGAATAAGAGTAATATAAGAACATCTAGACCCTCTGAACAAATTAAAGTTGAACCCAATGTTGCAATGGTTAAAGATCTTTTGGTTGATAATATTGATGGACATGTCATATATTTTTGTGATGAAGCAACTAGAATTGCTAAGCCAGACCCTAAAGATAAAAATAAACCTGTAGTTGGCATGCCTGTTACTTCTGTTAAAATTGGAGATCATTGCTATCATGGTTTATGTGATATTGGTGCTAGTGTGAGTGCTATTCCTTTTACTCTCTATCAAGAAGTCATGAATGATATTTGCACCTGTTGAGATTGAAGATATTGATGTTAATATTAAGCTTGCAAATAGAGATACTATTACTCCACTTGGGATTGTTAGAGATGTTGAAGTCTTGTGTGGTAAGATCAAATACCCTACTGATTTTCTTGTTCTTGGATCACCACAAGATTATTTTTGTCCCATTATATTTGGTAGACCTTTCTTGAATACAGTAAATGCTAAGATTGATTGCAATAAAGAAATCGTTAGTGTTAATTTTGGTGATTTGTCTCATGAATTTAATTTCTCCAAGTTTCGTAGACAACCTCATGATAAAGAATTACCCAATAAAGATGAAATTATTGATCTTGCTTCTATTGCTGTGCCTCCTACTGATCCTTTAGAACAATATTTTCTAGACCATGAGAATGATATGCACATGAGTGAAAGAAATGAAATAGATGAACTATTCTTTAAACAAGCACCTATCCTTAAACATAATTTGCCTGTTGAAACCTTGGGAGATCCTCCACCACCTAAGGGTGATCCTGTGTTTGAATTAAAGCAATGATACGTCTCCAACATATCTATAATTTATGAAGTATTCATGCCATATTTATAACAATTCTATATGGTTTTGGTATGATTTGATTAGAACTAACCCGGACTGACACTGTTTTCAGCAGAACTACCGTGGTGTTGTTTTTTGTGCAGAAATAAAAGTTCTCGGAATTGGACGAAACTTTTTGACGATTTTTTTGGACCAAAAGAGACCCCCGAAGCTTCGTGGAAGGACTAGAAGCCTCATGAGGTGCTCACAAGGCACCACGGCGCGGCCTGGGGGGGGGGGTCGCGCCGTGCTGCCTTCTGGGGCCCTCGTAGCTCCTTTTCGCGTGATTCCAACACTGAAAAATCCTATAAATAGAGAAACCCCCAGAAATAAACCTAGAACTTCGCCGCCGCTACCACACGCCTCTGTATCGAAGAAATACCATCCGGAGCCCTGTTACGGCACCCTGCCGGAGGGGGAAATCATCACCGGAGGCCATCTTCATCATCCCGGCGGTCTCCATGACGAGGAGGGAGTACTTCACCCTCGGGGCTGAGGGTATGTACTAGTTGCTATGTGTTTGATCTCTCTCTCGTGTTCTTGATTTGGCACGATCTTGATGTATCGCGAGCTTTGGTAATATAGTTGGATCATATGGTGTTTCTTCCCTCTCTATCTTGTGATGAATTGAATCTTTCCCTTTGAGGTTTCGTTATTGTCGGATTGAATATTTCAGATTTGAGAACACTTGATGTATGTCTTGCATGTGGATACCCGTGGTGACAATGGGGTATTCTATTGAGTCACTTGATGTATGTTTTGGTGATCAACTCGCGGATTCCCGTGACCTTGGGGTGATCTAGGCATAGGGGTTGGTTGCATGTTTTCATTATCTTTTCTCCGATGAGAAACTTTGGGGTACTCTTTGAAGTTCTTTGTGTGGATCGAATATTATGAATCTGAAGTTGTTTGATGCATATCGAAGAATTAACTCACGGATACTTGTGGTGACATTGGAGTATCTAGGTGACATTAGAGTTGGTTGATGCATATCATATGGTGTTATTTTAGTACGAACTCTAGGGCTATTTGTGACACTTATAGGGATGGCTCAATAGATTGATCGAAAAGGATAACTTTGAGGTGGTTTCGTACCCTACAACAATTTCATCTTATGTTCTCCGCTAATAGCAACTTTGGAGTGATTCTTTATCGCACGTTGAGGGATGGTTATATGATTCAATTATGTTAACACTGTTGAGAGATTGCACTAGTGAAAGTATGAACCCTAGGCCTTGTTTTCAAGCATTGCAATACCGTTTGTGCTCACTTTTGTTTCTTGCTACCTTGCTGTTTTTTTTATTTTCAGATTACAAAAACCTATATCTACTATCCATACCACACTTGTATCACCATCTCTTCGCCGAACTAGTGCACCTATACAATTTACCATTGTTGGGGACACAAGAGATTTCTTGTATTTGATTGCAGGGTTGTTTGAGAGAGACCATCTTCTTCCTACACCTCCCACGGATTGATAAACCTTAGGTCATCCACTTGAGGGAAATTTGCTACTTGTTGGGGATCTTCCCCACGGTTTGACCCGGCTAGGAGGAATGACCCGGCCCATCACTTGGCGGATCATGGGTCACCTCGCTTACCGGGTCGACCTAGACGACAAGGCCTAAGGCCCAGTTTGCAACCCAGCAGAAGGCCGGCTCACGGAGAGGCTTGGAGGGCCGGTTCGCAGAGAAGGTCCAAGAAGAGGAAAGTTCCCTGACAAGAGAAGTAAGACCTGGCAAGAGAAGCAAGACCCGGACTAGGATCCAACTTGTAATAGAAAATAGACTAGTTGTAGTCCTACTAGGACTCTACATGTAAGCCGGCCCCTTCAACTTATATAAGGAGGGGCAAGGCACCCCAAGAGGAAGAGGTCAAGATAGACAGACAAGTTTTAGACAAGATCAAAGTGGAAGCTCTCGAGATTAGAGGTAGCGAAACAGCACCCTTGTAATCGAGATCATCATCATCAATAGCAATCAAGCAGGATGTAGGCTTTTACCTCCACTGCGAGGGGCCGAACCTGGGTAAAACTCGCGTCTCTCGATTCCGACCAACCCCTTCAAGCTTCTACCTAGTTGCGAAGGCCTCACCACTAAGTCCTTTCACGAGGACATCTTGCCGTGACAAAACCACGACAGTTGGCACCCACCGTGGGGCAGCGCACGGTGGTGTTGTGTTCTTGGAGGGAGCTCTTCAGAGATCGAGAGGCTCGCAATTAGCCGGATGAAGAAGAGATGGCACGGAAGGATTTACATCAACTCTGAGTTCATTAGTAAAAAAAAAGGGTTTCGGCGGCTGTATAAAAATACCGAGCTCTAAGCCAAAAAAGATAGGATACACCGAGCCGGCGCGGAAGCATGTGCACTAGTTCTCAGGTTGCGTGCGTACGTGCGTTCAAGTAGGTGCAGCCGTTCTACGCGATCCGCCGAGCTGCCACTGTTGCGTACAGGTTTTCAAGCCATAAGTTGTTGCTGCTGCATACAAGCTCAAGTCCCGAAGCATACACATCGATCCGCCGAGTTCCGCTGCTGCTCCAGGTATGCACGCAACCTGAGGCTGATCCCGATTTGTGATGTGGAGACCGGGTCAAACACAGAAACAAGTCCCGAGTTGTACTAGTATTTTTCTTTCATATTGAAGGCTGGCCGGCTAGACAAGGTACTGGGATACAGCAATACTAGTACTCCAGCTGTCAGACAAAGACCGGTGGCAGACAGCCCACACGTGATCATCAAAGGAAAAAAAGGAGAGGGAGAAAAACGTGGTGGAAGAATCAACTACAGGCCGAAATCACTGTTCTGACCTTATACGCAAAGAATTGCACAAAATGAACTCGACAGGAAAGTATTTCACGATCTGACCCTTTTAGAAACGCCACAACCCGCGGCGTTGCTGATGCACATAGAAACGCCGAGCCACCTCGCGTTGCTGACCTGCTGATGTGGCAGGCCAGAAACACCGAGCCAGCTAGCGTTTCTGGGAACGCCAAGGACTCCTGGCGTTTTTGGTCACCTTTGAAACGCCATGGACTGTGGCATTTCTGGCCTGAATTAAGTTACCCCCACGGGGCCGCGGGTCGGACCCAGCCCACTCGCAGCCCCGCCTTCTCCAGCCGCCAGGACGAAGAACAGAGGTTTCGCCCCTCTCTCCTCTCCTGCAAATCCCTCCCAAATCTTCAATTTTGGCCATTAGAACTCTTGGATCGGATCATCCCCAAGTTGCTTGAAGTATTCTCCCCCTATTCCTCCAAATTTTTTCTGTCAATATTGCCTATTTTAGATGCATTATTTGCAACATGGTGGAACCCTAAGATCCATTTTTTGTGATTTATTTAAACATTGTTTGGATTAGATTTTGTTTATAAGGAAGATATAGTAGTTGTGTTGAAGCACTTGCTATTGTTTAGTATTGGATTTAGAGATAGGGAAAAAAATTTGTATTAGGTTGAATCCTAAGATTATTTGTTCGTAATAAGTTTGAATAAATTCTTTGTGACAAGTTTGGTTGAAAGTGTCTTTTTTTTAAAATATGCTTGTGACTTTAGATAGAATTTTAAATGCTTGTGACTTTAGATAGAATTTCAAATGTGCATTATGTATGTATGATTGTGTATGTATGTATGTGAATGTGGTGAAAAGTTTTAAGCATTGTGTAAAATGCAAGTGGATTTAGAGAGTATTTTATAACGTGTTCAAAGTTTGAAGCATTCATATTAACTACTCTATAATGTATCATGTAGGATGTTTGAGCCGGATAAATATCCCGGCCTTGATGATTATTACGAGAGCAAGCATCGTGTTGTGCTAGTGGAAAGAGGGGAGGTAATTATGTATCTACATTGTTTGATTTTCGTATTGTGACTTGTTGAGAGAAGTAACAAAATTGTGCGTTTGTTTTTTTAGGTTCCTCCAGTACTTCGGTTGAGGGGCCACAACCCGCGTGAATCTCTCAAATATGACCTTCGCTACGAGCCTTATTTTAGAAGAATGGATCTTCTTCAGTTTGTGCTCAACTTTAAAGGCACACCACCATGGCTGAACTCGACGGCCATTACCGCCCTTACGGACCGTTGGAGGCCGGAGACGTACTCTTTCCACCTTGCTCTTGGTGAGATGACCATCACTTTGGAGGATATTGCGATGATCTCCGGGCTTCCGATCGAGGGCAGGGCTCTGACCGGGAAGGTGAAGTGTGAGGGGTGGCGACAACGGGTTGCAGGATTGGTTGGTGTAGCACCACCACTGTGGCTTAATGAAACCAAGAAGGATCCTAGGCCATCCGGTGTGTTGTTGTCGTGGATACGAGAACATTTTTACGAGTGCCCAAAGAATGCCAGTCCGGCGGTTATGGAGCAGTACGCCGGGGCTTACTTATGGAATCTCTTGACCCAAGTGGTGTTTCCGGATGGCACGGGGGACACAGCCTCCTCGATGTTCTTGGACCCTCTTCGTAACTGGGATGTTAATTGGAGTTGGGGGTCCGCGGCACTAGCCTTCCTGTACCGTCAGGTAATGCTTAATATGATGCATTTTCATTATATGAAATAGATGTTTGCGTGTGATCGTTTAACATGTGTACAAATGTGCAGTTGGACGGAGCATGTATGAGGAGTAAGCCAAAATCTTGTCTTGGTGGTTTCGGTTGGGCCCTACAGATTTGGATGTGGGAGCATATCCCTGTAGGCCGTAACGTCACCATTCCTCCGGAAGAACCTTGGGAGTGGGATTTTGACGGGGATGAGGAGCGGTACCCCACTATCGCACACACATGGGCTAATGTCCAAGTGTCGAGTATCGCCGCCATGGGGCGGTAAAAGGCATACATAAGCGAGCTTGACATGCTGAGTTATAATCAGGTAATTATCCAAATACTTTGCCACATTGCTCATATTATTTTTGTGCATGAGCGAGTGACATGTTGTGATGTAGGTCAATTGGAGGCCGTACATGGTACTTAGGCAGTTTCCTTTGAGCAATATGTGCCTTCGTGACAGCCATCTTTGGCGTGTGCGGTGCCCCTTGATATGCTTTTTTGCGGTCGAGTGGCATCTTCCACATCGTGTTGCAAAGCAATTTGGAGTACAACAACGCACCCCGCTGGACTACGTTGAGACAAGTGTGCAGCTACATAGGTGAGAGTTTTTTTTAGCACACGTTGATCAATGTCTAATACGAAAAATTAGAACTGATGTATTCTTCTCATGCTTTGTAGGACGAGCCGGCAAAACAATAAGAATGTCATGAATTGGGAGGATCACCACCTTATGTGGGTGGACATGTGGAATGCTCAGAGGAATGCTCGAGTTGAAACTGATCACACGCCCGACAACGACGAGGAGGCATATCTAAGGCATTTGGAGTGGCTTCGCCAAGAGTACAAAGTTATCCATAAGGGTTCTTGGACTCGTGCCGACTGCTTGGACGTAATGCCAAGTGAGGCTGCTGATGGTGCATTCAACAACTCTATTAGGGAAACCATTGGAGCGCACCTAGATTATGGCCCTCTGCATGACCGAGTGGTATGTCTCTCTTTTGTCTCTCTTTTGAAATATGAGCATGTGTCATTTCTTCGTGAGTGGTGTGTGACATATGTTTTATTCAGGGCACGGAGCTATGGAGATGTATCAATGAAAGTAATGTGGTGCTTGGCCGTGCCCCTGGTCCACAAACGGACGGGCTTGTTAGGAGTACTCTCCAGGTTAGAGGCCTTGTTAATCATTGCTCTTTCATCGTAACTCTTTTTGCATATTAACATGTCAATGTCTTTCCTTGTGCAGAAGGTCATGAATCGTTGCCGCACACTAGCCACTCTACTTTCTTGCCACCTGTGGTTCATCCACGGATGTGCGGGCACGTGCTCAGTATAGAATGGATGTGCTTTCTTCCGCTCGTCAATCTTCCAGCCGAGCACGTGCTTCTTCCGCTCGTCCATCTTCGAGCGGAGCTTGTGCTTCTTCGAGCCGAGTACGGATTGAGGAAGAGGAAGAGGAAGAGGAAGAGGAGACAGACGAAGAAGCGGATCCGGACTATATGGAGCTTCGGGCTTCGCAGATGGAAGATGCTCCGCAGCCAACTCAACCTTCTCAGCCGTCAGAAGCAGCACGCCGAGCTAGCTCAAGAATCAGCCGACGTCCAGGATGGCAAAACACTCCAGAGGGCTACATGAGGAGGGCAGAACATTCCTGTATTGTTTCATTGCAATCACCGCATTGGTTCCTATCACATGGCTCCATGAAATGTCCACTACCAAACTCTCTGGTGCTCATGAGTTCATCCATATCATTCCTGTATCGCTTTGTTCTCCTTTTACCCTTGGGTTGTACCATCATCTCCGGATCCGGCCTAATGTTAGGGCCGTGATACTCTGGCCACTGTGATGCGTCCAGAAAAGGGTGGAATCTAGACGCCCATGTTAACTTATGAGTTTGCAAGTTGAATTCATGCAACCTCACAACTACTCCATCAGAGACGGGCAAATTCCTCATGCGGGCCGCCGTCATCATGTGCGAGCATGGCCAGTGGTACTTACTAGGCCGCTCACAAGTGCAATGCCGTGTCCGAAGAGCCACCTTAAATGAGCGACCACCATATGATTCTCCATCTCTCGTTGTCCCACCTGACTCATTCACTTGGTATTTCATTTCAACATTATCGAAACAAGTGGCTCGCTGGATGGTTGACTTGTCTTTCTGATAGTCTAGCCACTCGGCAACCTTCTTCGGATAAATCTCATTGGGAGGCTTCTCACTATCGGCAATCAACTTGTCGATTTCATCGGAGTGCTTCAGAAAATACTCATTTAGCTTGTAAAAGGTATATTCCGCTATTGCTGTCACCGGCAACTGACGGGCACCCTTCAAGACAAAGTTGAAGCACTCAACAAGATTGCTTGTCATGTCACCATATCTCATGCCTCCTTCATCACATGCCCGTGACCACTTGTGTCTCTCATCAATATTCCTTTGTAGGAATTCTTTCCCACCTTCGTTTGCCTTCTCATAGATTTTGTCCAAGCGTGTCGTGAACGACTTAACGGAGAAGGCTACACATGCGTAGTTAAGATCCTTGCAAAGATCCTTGTTCTTACAAGCCCTGTAAAAGTTTGCAACGAAGTGCCTCATACACCATCGGTGGTGAAGCCTCGCATGCCCTGGAATGTGAATATCCACGGCCTTCAATTTGCCTTGGTGCCGATTGGATATGATGCATACCTCCCTATTCGGAGGAATGACCGTGCTCCTCACAAGTCTCATGAACCATTCCCAGTTGTCTTGGTTCTCCACGGACACCAAAGCAAATGCCATAGGCAACACCTGATCATTAGCATCATGTGCCATTGCTATCATGAGTGTGCCCTTGTATTTTCTTGTCAAGAATGTTCCATCTATAGACAAAACCGGACGATAATGCTCAAAAGCTGCAATGCATGGGCCAAACGTCCAAAAGGCACGACAGAACACTCCTTCAATATCTTGGACATAGTGGTACATTCCTGGGTTTCTATAGGACATCGCTCCCAACAACCTGGGTAGCATGTTGTACGCCTCTTCCCATCCACCATACAACATTCTAAGAGCGACTTGCTTGGCCTTCCATGTCTTCCCGTACTTGACCTTATATCCAAACTTATCTTCAACCCAACTCATCAACAACTTCACTTTAATGGTTGGATCCTCGGCTATATGTTTCTGGTATTTATAACCGATGAATTCCGAGGTTAGCTAACGGTGTGTCGTCCGTGCTTCTACGGTCGGCAGTGTGCATTGGTGAGTGGCTTTGAAACTAGTTATCTTCCACCAACCATCTTTCGTGAGTCTTCCATTGACTTTCCATTTGCATCTTTCTACCTCACATTTCACGGTGTATCGCTTGTTGCAGTCGGAGTGAACAACTATGAAAGGCCTGTGGTGTTTGACAACATACTCACACAGCCACATCTTGAATTCTAGCATGTGCTCAAACATCAAACCTTTCCTTAGGTAAGACATAGAAATCTCGTCGGGTGTACTACTTGGGAACTGTCTAGCCTCAATTGTCTTGCTCATGCCACCGTCGACTATAGCCTTATCTACAAGGCTAACATCACAAAACAAGGGGACTTTGTGATCCCTACCGGTGATTTTTGTGTACCACTCTGCTTCTTTCTCAGTGAAGCCATCGTCGTCCAACTCATTCACCGGGCCTTCATCATCCGAGTCATCCACACAAGCACGCTGATAGATAATGTCAGGATCCATGTCCTTATGCCTTACTTCAGCCTCTACGTCACCAACAATGTTCTGGTGCCTCTCATACTCTTCGTCGGAGTCATGACCATCATCATTGATCGGTGCACTACCTCCGAACTCATATTGGGGATACTCATTGACATAATCAACTTGTTCGTTGTCATGTTTAATATCTTTCACCTCAAATTCATTTGATTGGCTAACATGAGGTTGGCTCATTGCATTGGCTTCCACTTCAACTCTTTGCTCAACAATCGGGCTCACATCATCTACTAAGGTTTGGTTCAAGTCAAGATGAAAGAGAGGAGCCTTGACCACCTTACTTGCAAACACTTCGAGTGATTTGACTTCCGAGGATGCAACAACCTCCTTATATGCACGCCAATGCAAATTGGACTTGATAGGCATTGTCTTCATTCGACACTTGTGTGCCGACCCAACATCATATCTTCCTACTAATTCAACTTGGTCACTTGCACCCACCCACTTTAATCTTATCCGTGTTTCTTGCACAACCTCTTCATAACTAGGACTCTCAAGAAATATCAACACTTCCTCATACTTGTCAACAATATCAACATTCATAAATCCCACTTTGTCAACATAATGAATATTCACAATCTTTTCCATCTAAAAAAGGGGAACATAAGTACAACAAAGGAACAATGCAAAGTATAACACATTGCATACAAAACCTCTAAGAACAACAATGTCCATCCAAATTAAGCATTACCCAAACCCTAACCCTAACCCTAAATCCTAACATTAAGCATAACACAAACCCTAAGGTTTGTTCATCCACATCACAAATCAACGTTATTGGATCAACCATACTCATTAGTAAACACTACAAACATCATATTATGGAACAATGTTCAAAACTAGGGTTAGGATCCAAATTAACAAATCCATCCAAATACACAAATCCAACCAATAAAAATTTGTGAGATGAAGGAGATTACCTCAAGGAACGGAAATGACACCCGATCCATGGACCAACGCAATCGATTTGCAAGGATTTGAGGTGGTTAAAGTGGGGGAGAAAAAGGGGAAAAGGGGCTTCAGCTCGAGGGGGACCAATGGGGAGAAGAGAGTGAGGGGTGAGTGGTGGGTGAGAGTGAGGGGGGGGGGGACCACGGCCAATTAAATATCTTGGCCAGAAACGCCAAAGGCCATGGCGTTTCAATGGTGGCCAGAAATGCCAAAGGCCCATGGCGTTTCCAGAAACGCTATCTAGCTCGGCGTTTCTGGCCTGCCATGTCAGCAGCGGGGCCTGACCGTGGGGCCAGGGCTGCAATGCGAGGTGGCTCGGTGTTTCTATGTGAATCAGCAACGCCGCGGGCTGTGGCGTTTCTAAAAGGGTCAGATCGTGAAATACTTTCCTATCGAGTTCATTTTGTGCAATTCTTTGCGTATAAGGTCAGAACAGTGATTTCGGCCCCAACTACTGCCCCAGCTGTTGTGTTCCTCATACAAAAAAGGAGAAAAAAGGAAGGTAGGGCACGCAGGCGACTAGCGCAGGCGACCAGCACAAGTCGCGGGACTGGACGCTACAAGTCCCGGAAACAAAGTCTGCAAAAAAAAAGAAAGACTAGTACTAGTACGTACTAGTTTAAAAGGCAAGGAGACAGTACATACTAGTCTAATCCCTTTCTAAAAAATTAGTCCATCATACGTACGTGGAGGCCCGTAGCACTTCAAATACTACGTCCAGATTCATCCAGAAAATCAGGTGCTATTCGTCCAGTCTGTTTTATTAACACATTAAATTCTTCGAGAACAATTACTCTGGCCTGTAATATTTTTTTACGCAGGACAATTATTCATCACAAAAGTGGCGTTATACCACGGATACAGAGCGCGCGCCAGCATCATTCTACACTGGCGTTCGTCCGTGCCGCGCTGCTCGACAGACACGTGTGTAAGCTGCCGCTTCCGCGGTTCAATCTACATCAACACGCCAGGAGACACCCTCGTCCGCTCCGGCCTACAACGCCGCGGTCAACTAGCGCGCCCGCGCCGGCTTACAATGCCGCGGCCGACTCGCGCGCCCCCGCCGGTTTACAACGCCGCGGCCGACTCACGTGTCCGTGCCAGCTTACAACGCCACGACCGACTCTCGCATCCGCGCCGGCTTCAAACGTTGCGGCCGACTCCCATGTCCACGCCAATTTACCGGCCAGCTCTCGCGTCTACATCAACACACCGGGGCCTCGCCCGCCCGTACGAGCTGCCCAACGGATGCACGCAGGCCACCGTCCTCACGGTCCGGTCTACATCAATGCGCCAGGGCCGCGTCCGCTCGCACGAGTTGCCCAATGGACATGCGCGCGAGCCGCCACCACCGCGGTCCAATTTACATCAACACACCGAAGCATGCCAGAGTCCACTCCGTCGACCGGCCCACGCCAAGCTATCCGGCAAAACACGCAGCTCACCATCCTGCGGTCTGGTCTAATTCACTACATCAAAAGAAACAGAAGAGTCGGCCATGGAGGAAACCTCCCCGAAAGAGCAAAGAGAGCCAGTCTCAATAGAGCCGGCAATTCAAAAAGCGGCAATTCAAAGCCAGCAAAGAAAAAAAAATGGCCCTGGAGAAAACAGGAGAGCCGGACCAAGAGAGAATAGCAAGGAATGGGAGGACATACGACGAGCATCGCAAAGATCATCAACTCGCCACATTGCTTCCAGCTTCAATAAATTCCAGCTCTCAGCTGTCAACTATACGTCGGTTTGTGCCACAGCCAAGTATAAAGAATCTCAAGCCTGCTCCTCAAGTCAACTTAAGACTCGAGGGCTACACAGACATGACTCGGCAGATTTGGCTGGTTTCGACAAATACAAAAACCCCGGGCCGTTGCAGGGAAGATAACCCGGTCCCGGGGGCTGCTGCCTTATTAGCGAAAAAGTAAAGGTTGCCAAAGAGGACTAGCTGCCACGATGCGTAGTTCAAACATAGGTATCCTACCTCATTGGCGAAAAAGTAAAGGTTGCCAAAGAGGACTAGCTGCCATGATGCGCAGTTCAAACATAGGTATCCTGCCTCATTGGCGAAAAAGTAAAGGTTGCCAAAGAGGACTAACTGCCATGATGCAAAGCTCAAACATGGGCATCCTGCCGTATTGGCAAAAAGAAAGGTTACCAGAGAAGACTAGTTGCCATGATGCACAGTCTAAATATGGGTATCCTACTCAATTATGATCAATGGAATAAGGCCGGTTCGTCTGGACCCCAGATGTTTTGCAATAGTAGCATTGTCTCCTTTATATCCTATGCTGAGCTTTTCCATGATCATATGGTTACTTGGGGGCTTCCAACTCATCGAGTTTATCTTACAAAACCCTTTTAACCCGGCGAAAAGCCAAAATATACTTGGTTAAACCTGCCTGTTAGCAAGATGTTACTCTGAAAAGGTGACTCGACGTACACCTAATGAGTCAATCACAGAGGTGACCCTGAATTTATCAGAGTTAAAACGTCAGCTGGTCATGTGAGAGCCGGCTTTCAGAGAGCTAGGACAAACCAAAAGAGGCCAAAAAGCCTGCTTCCACAGGAAGCGAAACCAAGACTCGAGCCTCGAAAGCCGGTCTTATGCCGTGCCTCGAAAGCCGGCGTTTTTATACTCTGTTATCATAGACATACATCATCATACATTCCATCATCATACATTGCATCATCATACAATGCATCATATATACATGTCTATATTTGTTTATGTCGCAGGAGCCGGTTTTCAAACCGGGTTACATTGTAACTCTGCAGGAACAAACAAATCTTTGATAGCCAAAATGGCCTGGTCTTATATGGTTTATCAAAACCAGTTTTAAATAACATGGCTATCAAAGCCGATTTTGAAACAATTGCAGGTACATATTTACTACATCTACAAAACCGGCTTACAATTGAGAGCCGGGTCTTCATCATGGTTTCTCATAACCAGTATTAAATGATTGAGGCTTTTAAAGCCGGCTCAGAGAGATGGCTATTCTTTCTAAATCCAAAACGCCGGCTTACAGTAAGGAGCATGGTGTAATAAATTACCAGTGGCAATTCACAAATTTGGATTATTCCGATGCTGCAAAGGAGAACAAAATTCAAAAAAGGATATCATGGCAAAGATCATGGCAATCGGCTTTATCAAAGGCAATGAAATATGAAGTGTTATGCAAGGCACCACTCTTGTTGGATTTAGCAACAAGTTCAGCATTGATATGCAAAGCACTCAACAACATCATCCAGACTGTCTCTCAATCTCAGAAGAAAAAGTAAGTCCCGAGTCACCACAGGCACACGACCCGGCACTTGGAGGCTACAACGTTCAGTTGTTTAAACAGATCATAAGGTCCAAATTGAAGACCCGGCCCATCACATACTGATGAGCCGGCCCTTGGGGGCTACACATGTGAAATGCAAAATATTCAGTTTATGATTGGTGACTCAGATGAACAATCTGGATTTCTCCAAAGTTGCAACGTTTATATTTAAGCAAGTCTTAAGCTCTCACTACTTTCCACTCTTAAGACTTGGGGGCTACAGGTAATATGGATATAAGGGAGAAACACCTTCAAGTCCTCAGTTTTGAGCGAACCGGGTCTCATATTCTCGAAGGAAAAATTTGCTAAGTTTATTTGCTCCAAGCTATTCTTAGAAGGCCCAGAAAGCCGGCTCAACATCAGACGGGTGTTTATTCCCAAATTTTTTATCAAGTTGAGGCACTGAAAACCGGCTCAACATCAGATGGATTATTTTTCTCCATATTTTTCTGCGAGGATTCAGTGTCAGCAAGTTGATTGCGAAGCAAGAATGTTGATATGACAAAGAAACTTGGATTTTTCTAGGAGCTGGTTCATTGAATAAGCCGGCTATTTGAACGAGCCGGTCCTTTAATGTATTAATTATTCTTGTTTTTAGGAGCTTAGCATGAATAAATTCAAGCTAACCTGCGGGCTAATGTTGGGGATATTACCCACGGTTTGACCCGGCCAGGAGGAATGACCCGGCCCATCACTTGGCGGCTCATGGGTTACCTCGCTTATCGGGTCGATCTGGACGACAAGGCCTAAGGCCCAGTGTGCAACCCAGCAGAAGGCCGGCTCACGGAGAGGCTTGGAGGGCCGGTTCGCAGAGAAGGTCCAAGAAGAGGAAAGTTCCCTGACAAGGGAAGCAAGACCTGGCAAGAGAAGCAAGACCCGGACTAGGATCCAACTTGTAATAGAAAATAGACTAGTTGTAGTCCTACTAGGACTCTACATGTAAGCCGACCCCTTCAACTTATATAAGGAGGGGCAAGGCACCCCAAGAGGAAGAGGTCAAGATAGACAGACAAGTTTTAGACAAGATCAAAGTGGAAGCTCTCGAGATTAGAGGTAGCGAAACAGCACCCTTGTAATCGAAATCATCATCATCAATAGCAATCAAGTAGGATGTAGGCTTTTACCTCCACTGTGAGGGGCCAAACCTGGGTAAAACTCGCGTCTCTCGATTCTGACCAACCCCTTCAATCTTCTACCTAGTTGCGATGGCCTCACCACTAAGTCCTTTCACGAGGACATCTTGCCATGACAAAACCACGACACTACTGTCCTACAAAACTCTGCACTTGGAGGCCCAACAACGTCTACAAGAATAAAAGTTGCATAGTAGACATCAAGCTCTTTTCTGGCGCCGTTGCCGGGGAGGTGAGTGCTTGAAGGTATATCTTTAGATCTTGCAATTGAATCTTTTAGTTTCTTGTTTATCACTAGTTTGGTTCATAAAAGAAAACTACAAAAAATGGAATTGAGGTTGCCTCAAATGCTTTATCTTTATAATGTCTTTCTTGAAAATATGGATTCCGATAATTGTGCTCAATTGCTAGAGGAAGAATTTAATAAAATGTTTAATGTGAGTCCTTTGAATGGTGAGCATGATTGCAATGTTGTTAGTATGAATTCTTTGAATATCCATGACGCTAATGATATGCAAAGCCATAAGCTTGGGGATGCTATGTTTGATGAATATGCTATTTTTAGTCCCCCTAGTTTTGATGAGCAAGTTTATTATGATGATAGCATGCCTCCTATTTATGATGATTATATTCATGAAAGTTGGTTTGGAAGAGTGTCAACTCTAGGTAATGATCCCACTATTTTGGAGGGTGTTGAATCTTATTGTAATAATTATGAAAGTGGATTTGGAGAGGTCATGACTTTATTTAATGATGAATCCACTATTTTGGAAGAGGTTTCAATTGATTATGACAACAAAGTTGCTATCTATGATGATTATTGTGATGACATGTATGCTATAAAGAATAATGATAACCATGAAACTTGTCATCTTGATTTTAATTTTCAATTGGATTATGCCAATCAAGTATCACATGGTAGTTATTTCATTGAATTTGCTCCCACTATTATGAATGAGAAGAAATTTGCTTATGTGGAGAGTAATAAAATTTCTATGCTTGTAGATCATGGAAATAATTCTTTATGTGATAGTTATATTGTTGAATTTCTTCATGATGCTACTGAAAATTATTATGACAGAGGATCATATGCTTGTAGGTGTTGTAATAATATCAAGTTTCCTCTCTATGTGTTGAAAGTTTTGAAGTTATGCTTGTTTTGCCCTCCTATGCTAGTTGATTCTTGCTCCCATAAATTGTTTGCTCACAAAATACCTATGCATAGGAAGTGGGTTAGGCTTAAATGTGCTTGTCATATGCTTGATGATGCTCCCATTATGTTTCAATTCTTGACTTTTATGTGAGCATCATTAAAATCATCATGCCTAGCTAACAGGCATTAAAG
Source organism: Elymus sibiricus (assembly GCA_039707655.1). Lineage (NCBI taxonomy): Eukaryota > Viridiplantae > Streptophyta > Magnoliopsida > Poales > Poaceae > Elymus > Elymus sibiricus. The sequence continues at coordinate 70,931,312 of CM077676.1, forward strand.
AAAATCGCTTGTTGGGAGACAACCCAATATTTATACCTACTGTTTTTGTGTGTTCACATGATTAAGCTACAGTAGTAATCATGTTTTATATGTTTTCTTTCAATAAAGTGCCAAGTAAAGCCTTTGGGATAGTGTGGATACTTGTTGATTTGATTCTGTGCAAAAACAGAAACTTTTGCGTCCAGTGCTGGAATTTCTATTCTGTACTGGAGCGTGAGAAAATTCTGAAATTTTTACACAGTATTGGGTTACAAATTTTTTACGTTGTCATAATGTTTCAGAATTTTTGGAGGTACAGAAGTATGGTTTTTAAATCGCTCACTACATTGTGACGCCCCTGCTCGACCGTGCACTAATCATACACGCAAACGTGCACGCTCGAGAACAGAGACTCACGGGAAGAATATCACAACACAACTCTAAACACAAATTAAAGTCATAAATCATCATATTACAAACCAGGGGTCACGAGGACCCGAATACATAAGTCATACAAACCATAATATCTGAGTACAAACATAGTTAGTCAAGTTTGCCTTAAGAAGGCTAGCACAAACAATGACATGATCGAAGAGGCGCAGGCCTCCTGCCTGGGAGCCTCCGAACTACTCCTGGTCGGCTGGATCAACCCAGTAGTAATGGCCTCCAGGGCTCTCTTGGTAGTAGCCTCCTGTGGTGGCGTCTGGCTCCTGGGCGCCGTCATCTGGTCGCAAGTATCGGGTATGGGGGAAAAGAATAGCAAAGCAACCGTGAGTACTCATCCAAACTACTCGCAAGACTGACATCAGAACTATACTAAATGCATTGTATCAAAGGAGTGGGGCTATATCTTTGGGCTAAACTGCAGAATGCTGGAATAGAGGGGAAGAGGCCTAGCCTATCGAAGACTAGCATCTTGAAGCAATCTTGCAGCATCAGAAGAGAAGAGAGCAGGATAATATATATCGATCATAGTTTAGTAAAGCCCTGAGATACTTCCTCGACTACCCTGCGAGAAAGTGATCCCGAGATCAGTAGTGGCAGTTTATCATTGTGACATTATCCATTTGTAGTTGTAGCGGATCAAGATACAACTCCGAGCGTCCTGTTACCATGGACACGGCCATTCGAATAGATAACTTCCCTGCAGGGGTGCACTACTGTTACCCAACACGCTCAATCACATCTGGCCGGACACACTTGCGGGGTAATGCCCGGCCTCGGGAGATCGACACGACGCAGTCCCACCAAGGCTCAGCAGAGAGGTCAACACGCCGGTCTAAATCCTAAGCAGAAAGGGGTCTTGGGCCATCGCCCTTTGCACTCCTGCACGTTGCGAGGGTAGTCGGGGCCCAGGCGTGACACTGAATACACCAGTGACGTAACCAGCCCACCCCAACCAGCCTGCATCTCTGAGCTGCGACGTCTGAAGAGGTTTTGGCTGATACTACAACGTAGAGGGCCCCATTAAACCATTATCCCACGTGGTGGTAGTGCGTATAAGGCCAGCGGCCTACTCAGATCAAATACCCAAATCCGTTAAGCATGTTTAGTAACTCGCAGAGACGAACAGGGTTCCTGTCGCTCCGACTTGGTGAAACATGTCGCGAGGGCGCTCTTGGAGCCGACCCGTCTTTAGTGTTAACTCGCGGGCACCCTTGGGGCCAGCCCGACTTTAACAGTTTAAGTATTGCAGTAAGTAAACATTTCCGTGATCATCACCCAGAGTGATCACGGCCCGGTAACAAGCATGGCAAACGGACAAGGGTGATGGGCCACAGATGAAACAATGGCATAGCTAACTAAGCATCATGGGATAGCAGGTAGAGTATCAATAGCAGATGACAAAATTAGGCTATGCATCAGAATAGGAGCTATCGGAACAGTAGCAGGGGCAATTCTTATGCAAGCATAAGGGAGAAGGAATGGGTGATATCTCATGATCAAAGGGGTTTTGCTTGCCTGGCAGCTCTGCTGAAGGGGTCTGGTCGTCGGCGACGTCGTCGTACACAACGGCGTCGACGGCAGTCTCGGGGGCTATCGGGAGAGAAGGAGGGGGAAGAAACAATAAATACACGGCAACAATGCAACAGGGATGCATGACATGTCTAAATGATATGCAGAGGTGATATACTGCCTACCTAAATGATTTAGTTGATTTAGGAATTTATTTGGATTTATTTTATTAAAGTTATGCACAATTCATTTATCGAATACGGGAAAAAAGTTCCATGTTCAGTATGTTAGAGGCACGTGACAGATGAACGGAGTGCATATTCGGAATCGCCATATTTTTTTGATCGTTTTTCATATATAAATTATTTTAATCTGAGTTACGGTTTATTTTATATGATTTTTCAAAGTTTTTATTCATTTTCTGGAATTTCTGGATTTATTTTAATTATTTAATCCTGAATTATCCGAAACAGTGTAGGCTGACGTCAGCGAGACGTCATAGTGACGTCAGCGGTCAATAGACCGGCTGACCAGGTCAAACCTGACCAGTGGGTCCCACTGGTCAGTGACTGGACTAATTAAACAGAGTTTAAATCAACTAATTAACCTAATTAGCAGGTGGGCCCCACTAGTTAGTGACTAATTAACTACCTAATTTAATTAACATTTTATTTATTTTTAAAAATCGTTTAAATTGGGCGGGACCCACATGTCAGTGACATGGGGCCGCCACGTCAGCGGTTGACCCGGTCAAACGGTCAACCGGGCCCATCAGTCAGCGGCACACGGCGGGGCCAGGCCGTGTCACGTCGGACGTCGTCGGCGACTCGCCGGAATCACGCGGATCCCGAGCGTCTCCCGCGGCGGAACTTCGCCGGAGAGGCTCGGGATCCGCGTACAGGCGGCCGTTTGCGACGCGGTTTGCGGCGTTCGATCGGGGAGACCGAGCTGCGTTGATCCGCGGTACCAACGCGAGGTGGGGCGGTCGGAGATGAGCGCTACGACGGCGACGGCGGACGGCGGCGTTCGGGCGACGGCGGAAACGACGGGGCAGCGCGCTTTTGCTCGAACCAAATATGCAGGGATGCTCTACGCGAGCTCGCGAACTCGACGGTCAGCAAAATGCGAGCGTTTAGTCGCCGGAGCACAGCCAGCGATGAACTCAGGCGGAGGCGGGCTCGGGCACGGGTGAATCGGCGGCTGCGGCGTAGAGGAGGACACGGGGAGAGAGGGAGAGGGTCGCGGTGCTCACGGTGATCCGGTAGGGGAGCAGAGCGGGCTCGGGGGAGGTTCGGGGTGGCCGGAACGGTGAGGAAGACGGCGGCGATCCGAGGTTGGCGACGACGGCGATCTCGCAACGTGGCGCTCCTGAGCTCGCGCTGGTCGGTGTAGAGGAGGTAGTCGAGGCTCGCGGTTCGATCAGGCACGGTGAAGCGGCGAGGCGGGCACGGTGGCTACGCGGGCGAGTGGTGGTCGATGAAGGCAGCGGCGGCCATTGACGAGGAGGAAGAAGGCGAGCGAGCTAGAGGGGGAAAAGATCTCGGGGCGGGCCAGGGGATGCTGCGGCAGCGTCCTTATCCTCCCCGCCTTCCTCCTGTAGCGACTCGGGGAGCAGGCGCGGCTGCGACGGCTGCCGGCGACGGGCGTGGTCGGGCGCGTTCGACCGAGTGGGAGCAGTGCGAAGGAGGGGACAGGTAGGATGGGCTGGGCCGGTGTGGTGACTTAGGCCCAGGTGCGTTGGCCTTTTCCTTTTCTTTCTTTTTCTTCTCTGCTTTTCTATTTTTATTTCTGTTTAGTAAATAGTTTAGCCATAATTTTAGTTTTGTAAAATATGAGCGTGGTCCATTTAAATACTACACATTATCTAACATTGCCAGAAATTGGTTTGAGCTAAATAGGATTTCATTTGAATTTTAATTAAATAAAATGGTGTTGAAAGTTGCTGTTTGTTACTGTTTTGATGCTGATAGGGTCATTTAACTAATTCAATTAATGTTGATTATATTTTTATAAATGCTTCTAAATTATTAGCAATATTACGAACATTTTGGTTTTCAAATTTGAACAACTTTTAATTTCACTTTATATTTGAATTTCACTTTGAATTGGAATTTGAAATGAGATATGATGCAATGATGATCAAGCACTGTTAAACATGGTGACTTGGCATTATCAAAAAGTGATTACTGTAGCTATTACATGGGGATGTTATAATTCTCCTCCTCTAAAAGAAATTCTCGTCCCGAGAATTTAAGAGGTAGGCTGAAAGAGAGTGGGGTATTATTCACGAAGACGATCTTCGCGTTCCCAAGTGGCTTCATCCTCAGAATGATTCGACCACTGAACTTTAAGGAACTTGATTGCCTTCTGACGGGTTCGACGTTTAGCTTGATCAAGAATGCGGATCGGATACTCTCGATAAGAAAGATCCTCTTGCAGCTTGAGCATTTCATGATCCACTGCTCGGATAGGATCCTTGAAGCAGCGACGGAGTTGCGATACATGGAAGACATCATGCACTTGAGAAAGGTTTGGTGGCAATTCCAATTGGTATGCCACTTCTCCTCGTCAAGCGAGAATGCGGAACGGGCCAATGTAGCGAGGAGCTAACTTGCCCTTGATTCCAAATCGATGAGTGCCCTTCAACGGAGTGACACGAAGGTAAGCTTGTTCGCCAGGTTGATAGACCATTACTTGGTGCTTTCGATCATAGTTGCTCTTCGGACGAGACTGAGCAGTTTTCAAATGTTCACGGACAATGCGGACTTGTTCTTCAGCTTGCTGAATAATGTCCGGTCCAACGAGTGATCGTTCCCCAGTTTCTGACCAATTCAGAGGGGTCCGACACTTACGTCCATATAGAACTTCAAATGGTGCCATCTTCAAACTAGCTTGATAGCTATTGTTGTAAGAGAATTCGGCATACGGGAGTGATTCTTCCCATTTCTTACCGAATGAGATGACACAAGCTCGAAGCATATCTTCAAGCACTTGATTGACTCGTTCAACTTGTCCCTGGGACTGGGGGTGGAATGCGGTGCTGAAGGACAGATGAGTACCCATAGCTTCTTGGAAACTATTCCAAAATCTTGAGGTAAAGAGGCTGCCACGATCTGAGCTGATTTCCAACGGAATACCGTGAAGTGACACGATCCTGGAAACGTACAAGTCTGCTAACTGACTAGCAGTGATTGTCTCCTTGACTGGCAGAAAGTGAGCAACCTTTGAGAATCGATCAATGATGACAAAGATAGCATCATGACCCTTTTGCGATCTGGGAAAACCAGTGATGAAATCCATTTCGACTTTGTCCCATTTCCATTCAGGAATAGTAAGTGGTTGTAGAGTCCCAGCATGCCTTTGGTGTTCTGCTTTGATGCGACGGCAAATGTCACACTCAGCAACATAACGAGCAATGTCATACTTCATATCAGGCCACCAGTATCTCTGTCGAATGTCTTGGTACATCTTGGTGCTACCAGGGTGAATGGAGAGAGGTGTATCATGAGCTTCTTTCATGACATCCGAACGAGAGTTTGATCTCTTTCTGGGGACCACTAGGCGACCTTTGAAGAACAAGGCACCATCATCACCAACATGGTAGAACGAAGAATTTCCCTTGGAGAGGAACTTCTTAATCTTCTCGACTTCAGAGTCATATTTCTGTCTTGTCTTGATGTTGTGTTCGAGGTCCGGTTCAACAACCAGGGTGTTGAGATAACCCTGAGGAACAATGTGAAGGTTCAACTTGCGAATTTCTTCATAGAGAAGGGGTTGTGCTTGCTGAACCATGAGGTTGTTGCAATACGACTTGCGACTCAAGGCATCGGCCATTACATTAGCCTTGCCAGGGGTATATGAAATATCCATGTCATAGTCAGCTATTGTCTCGAGCCATCTTTGTTGACGGAGGTTCAAATCTGGTTGAGTATACAGATACTTCAGACTTTGTATATCTCGCACCGATTACCGAGAAGGTAATGTCGCCACAGCTTCAAAGCATAGATAACTGCTGCTAACTCGAGATCATGCGTTGGATACTTATCTTCATGAGGACGCAATTGACGAGAGCCATAAGCAATCACTTTGCGCTCTTGCATTAGGACACAGCCTAATCCTTGACGGGATGCGTCGCAATATATCACAAAGTCCTTGCGGGAATCGGGGGGAGCTAGCACTGGGGCAGATGTCAACTTATCTTTAAGTGTGTGAAAACTTTCCTGACATTTTCTGTCCACTCAAACTTAACGCCTTTGTGAAGCAGATCAGTTAGTGGTTTAGCAATCTTGGAGAAGTTCTCGACGAAACGTCGGCAATAGCTAGCAAGACTGAGAAAACTTCTGACTTGCTTGACATTCTTCGGCGGAGTCCAGTCAAGAATAGCCTGAACTCGTTCTGGGTTAACGGCAATGCCATCTTTGGAAATCACATGACCAAGATAAGTCACCTCAGATAACCAGAATTCACACTTGGAAAATTTGGCATACAATTGATGTTCTCAAAGTCTCTCCAATACAAGCCGAAGATGTTCGGCGTGTTCTTCTTCATTCTTGGAAAATATAAGGATATCATCCAAATAAACCACGACGAACTTGTCAAGGTAGTCCATGAAGGTATAGTTCATCAATCGAGAGAAGGTTGCTGCAGCATTAGTTAGTCCGAAGGACATAACGGTGTACTCGTATGATCCATAACGGGTAACGAAGGCGGTCTTCGGAATATCCTCTTTACGAACTCGGATCTGATGATAACCCAACCTTAAGTCGAGTTTAGAGAACACAGAGGATCCAGCAAGCTGATCATAAAGATCGTTGATCCGGGGAAGTGGATACTTGTTCTGGATTGTGGCTTGGTTGATAGGCCGATAGTCCTGGACCAATCGGTTAGTTCCATCCTTCTTCTTTACAAAGAGAGAAGGTGCTCCCCAAGCAGAAGAACTGGGGCGTATGAAACCCTTTTTAAGTGACTTGTGAATTTCCTCCTTAAGTTCAAGGAGTTCATGCAGCGGCATCTTGTATGGGCGCTTAGCAATAGGGGTGGTGCCAGGTTTTAAGTCGATGACGAACTCGACAGCTCTAACCGGGGGTATTCCTGGGAGTTCTTCCGGGAAGACGTCCGGAAAATCGCGAACGACTAGAATGTTTTCAATTCCCTCGAGAGGTGAAGCGTTCAATGCATTCAGAGCATATATCTGAGCTTCGGCATTCCAAGTAACTCGGGCGGTGTAGTTTACTATCTCATCGGAGGGATGGAGGAGTTGGACGACTTTGGTGGCACAATTGATCAAAGCAATGTGAGCTTTCAACCAATCCATTCCCAGAATGAGATCTATATTGGAAGAATTTAAAATGATGGGTGAAACAAGGAATTCCAATCCTTTGATTTCAACAGGGATATTGTGTGCCATCATGGAGGTTTGACAACGGCCTCCCGGGTTTTTAACGACCAATGGAGTATGCATCTCTTCATATTGTATGCCATGCATGAATGCAAATGTTCCTGACATGAATGAATGTGATGCTCCTGAATCAAATAAAACAGAAGCAGGTACTGAGTTAACGAGAAGGGTACCCATCACAGTTTCAGGTTGATCCTAAACTTCTTCAATATCGACGTGGTAAGCCTGTCCACGTCCATAAGCAGCAGGCCCGGTATTATAGTTGCGGGTCTGGTTGTTGCCACGACCATTGCCACGGCCAGCATAAGGAAGTGCCAACTGATTCGGATTTTGGCGGCAGTCCTTGGCAAGGTGACCTGGTTTGCGACACTTGAAACACAGACCATCTTCAGGACGAAGAGGTGCATCACGTGGTGGAGCAGCTTGAGCTCTTGGCTGCCTCGGTGGTGGAGGAGGCAGATGGAGTGCAGCATAAGAAGGCCTGAGTGCAGGGGCAGTTGGACGATACATGCTATTGGGAATCCACATCTTACGCCTTTGCCCTGAGCTCGAAGATGAGCCAATGTCACGATTGCGCTTCTGCGACTCCTTGTGCTCCATCTAAGCAGTCTCAACCAGGATAGCCTTGTTCACGAGGGTGGCAAAGTCGGTGAAGTCTTGAGCAGCGAGAGCAAGCTTGAGGTCTGGGTGGAGTCCATTACGGAACTTCTCCTGTCTACGAGCATCAGTGGCTATGTCTTCTTCAGCATAGCGGGACAGGTTGAGGAATTCACATTGATAAGCTTCGACAGTCCTATTGCCCTGAGTGAGGTTGCGAAACTCTGTCTTCTTCCGGTCCATGATTCCCTGAGGAATGTAGCGGGCGCGGAAGGCAGTCTGAAACTCGAGCCAAGTGATGACTGTCCCCTCAGGTAGTGAACGTCTGTGGGTGGACCACCATTGAGCAGCGGGGCCCTTCAAGAAGTAGGACGCGAAGGTGACAAAGTTGGCGAGGGCGACATTGGCAGACTCCATCTCGTAGGCGATGTCGCGAAGCTAGTCATCAGCATCCACTGGCTGTTCAGAGTTGCGATAAATAGTAGGGTTGAGACGCACAAACTCCTACAGAGTTATTGGGGCAGGTTCCGGATTCTGAGCATTTTGGTTCTGGTGCGGGAACTGAGCCATGACTCCAACCAGGAACTGGCGGTTCAGCCCGAATTGCTGCATCATAGCTGCCATATAGTCTGGCGGTGGTGGCTGCTCGGGAGCACGGCCACGACCACGACCACCTGGTCTAACCATCCTGCTAAAATTTAACAGGGGGTAGTTTAGTACAAGCAACTGCAAGTGTTTAGAGACAAACATGATGTAACACGATAATGAACAAGCAGTGCAATAGATACATAACAGTAGTCAATTTAAGACATACAAATCCATACACAGAGTCGATTACACGCGGACATCATAAGTTCGCAAAATTAAACAGCTAGACATGCTAGGCGGCGCGCAGGCACGCGGTGGAGGGATACAACAACGTGACATAGCGATATGCTACATCAGCGTCGGAGAAAACCACTGAACCTAGGTAACTGCAAGTGACGACGCCGGGCACCCTCGAGGTGAGGATCCTGTGCTCCGCGGACACTCTGATGCAGAACCTGGTCCCGAACTGGAAGAAGAGGACCACGCGGAGGGGTAAAACCTCCAACAGCAGCCCAGTCAAGACCTGGTGGCATCTCCGTCCTGCGCAGGTATAGAATGTACTCTGGGTGCATCCATGCACTGACTGCTGGCAGCAACTGTGTCAGAGCATCGTAAAGACGAGCACGAGTGCCGTGCAACTCGACAACAAGAGCTTGAGCAGTGCGGTCCAGAGCCTGAGTGTACTGTACCAAAACCTGCGGGTCATAACGACGCGACACGTAAGGCGTACACATAGCAGTGTAGTATCTAGTCTCATCCCCAACAGGGGCATACGGGATGTATCTGAAAGCAGTATGCTCCAAGCGACTGCCATGCTCTCCACGGAGACGGGCAATAGCAGTATAGGCAGCATCATGGACTGCCATGTCGACAGTCACTCCAACACCGTGAAAGGTGTGCAACTCAGTGACGGAGTTGTCCTGCCGATCAAAGATGCAAACCTCAGCATGGTACTGCTCCTGGTTAAACTCGCGGTAATCCTCGTAAACTGTGTACTCGGGATACCAGCGATATACCAGCCTGGTCAGAAGTTCGACCAAAATGGCCGGAAACCCAGTCGCATCAACAACCATGGTCAGACGTACAAGCTGTCTTGCGGAACGCGGCGGGAACAAATGATCCATCTGAAACAGAGGAAATTCAAGATTGTCAAATGATAGTGAGTGAATTCTTGCATCGTGCATTCAAAAGAAATAATTTGCAGATAATCAAAACTCTGGGTGGATGTGATCACGAGAAGCTAGAGTTAGAGTTAGTAAAATTTTAACCCGAATAGAAGAGAGAGTAGAATCCCAGAGTAAGGAAGAGGAATAAAAGATCCTAATCCCATAAATGTGCACCGTGGGCCCGTAAGCCACACAGCACTGTTAGTAAAATAGTTTTTCATCGTCTAGACTCAACTTCGACCAAGGAATTGGAAGGGGGCTTCCTACAGGCAGTCGGCTTTGATACCAACTTGTGATGCCCCTGCTCGACCATGCACTAATCATACACGCAAACGTGCACGCTCGAGAACAGAGACTCACGGGAAGAATATCACAACACAACTCTAAACTCAAATTAAAGTCATAAATCATCATATTACAAACCAGGGGTCACGAGGACCCGAATACATAAGTCATACAAACCATAATATCTGAGTACAGACATAGTTAGTCAAGTTTTCCTTAAGAAGGCTAGCACAAACAACGACATGATCGAAGAGGCGCAGGCCTCCTGCCTGGGAGCCTCCGAACTACTCCTGGTCGGCTGGCTCAACCCAGTAGTAGTGGCCTCCGGGGCTCTCCTAGTAGTAGCCTCCTGTGGTGGCGTCTGGATCCTGGGCGCCGTCATCTGGTCGCAAGTATCGGGTATGGGGGAAAAGAATAGCAAAGCAACCGTGAGTACTCATCCAAAGTACTCGCAAGCCTGACATCAGAACTATACTAAATGCATTGTATCAAAGGAGTGGGGCTATATATTTGGGCTAAACTGCAGAATGCTGGAACAAAGGGGAAGAGGCCTAGCCTATCGAAGACTAGCATCTTGAAGCAATCTTGCAGCATCAGAAGAGAAGAGAGCAGGATAATATATATCCATCATAGTTTAGTAAAGCCCTGAGATACTTCCTCGACTACCCTGCGAGAAAGTGATCCCGAGAGCAGTAGTAGCAGTTTATCATTTTGACAATATCCATTTGTAGTTGTAGCGGATCAAGATACAACTCCGAGCGTCCTGTTACCGTGGACACGTCTATTCGAATAGATAACTTCCCTGCAGGGGTGCACTACTGTTACCCAACACGCTCGATCACATATGGCCGGACACACTTGCGGGGTAATGCCCAGCCTCGGGAGGTCGACACGACGCAGTCCCACCTAGGCTCAGCAGAGAGGTCAACACGCCGGTCTAAATCCTAAGCACAAAGGGGTCTTGGGCCATCGCCCTTTGCACTCCTGCACGTTGCGAGGGTAGTCGGGGCCCAGGCGCAACACTAAATACACCAGTGACGTAACCAGCCTACCCCAACCAGCCCGCATCTCTGAGCTGCGACGTCTGAAGAGCTTTCGGCTGATACTACGACGTAGAGGGCCCCATTAAACCATTATCCCACGTGGTGGTAGTGCGTATAAGGCCAGCGGCCTACTCAGATCAAATACCCAAATCCGTTAAGCATGTTTAGTAACTCGCAGAGACGAACAGGGTTCCTGTCGCTCCGACTTGGTGAAACATGTCGCGCGGGTGCTCTTGGAGCCGACCCGTCTTTAGTGTTAACTCGCGGGCACCCTTGGGGCCAGCCCAACTTTAACAGTTTAAGTATTGTAGTAAGTAAACATTTCCGTGATCATCACCCAGAGTGATCACGGCCCGGTAACAAGCATGGCAAACGGACAAGGGTGATGGGCCACAGATGAAACAATGGCATAGCTAACTAAGCATCATGGGACAGCAGGTAGAGTATCAATAGCAGACGACAAAATTAGGCTATGCATCAGAATAGGAGCTATCGGAACAGTAGCAGGGGCAATTCTAATGCAAGCATAAGGGAGAAGGAATGGGTGATATCTCATGATCAAAAGGGTTTTGCTTGCCTGGCAGCTCTGCTGAAGGGATCTAGTCGTCGGCGACGTCGTCGTACACAGCTGCGTCGTCGGCAGTCTCGGGGGCAATCGGGAGAGAAGGAGGGGGAAGAAACAATAAATACACGGCAACAATGTAACAGGGATGCATGACATGTCTAAATGATATGCAGAGGAGATATACTGCCTACCTAAATGATTTAGTTGATTTAGCAATTTATTTGGATTTATTTTATTAAAGTTATGCACTATTCATTTATCAAATATGGGCAAAAAGTTCCATGTTCAGTATGTTAGAGGCACGTGACAGATGAACGGAGTGCATATTCGGAATCGTCATATTTTTTTGATCGTTTTTCATATATAAAATATTTTAATCCGAGTTACGGTTTATTTTATATGATTTTTCAAAGTTTTTACTCATTTTCTAGAATTTCTGCATTTATTTTAATTATTTAATCCTGAATTATCCGAAACAGTGTAGGTTGACATCAGCGAGACATCATAGTGACGTCAGCGGTCAACAGACCGGCTGACCAGGTCAAACCTGACCAGTGGGTCCCACTGGTCAGTGACTGGACTAATTAAACAAAGTTTAAATCAACTAATTAACCTAATTAGCAGGTGGCCCCCACTAGTTAGTGACTAATTAACTTACTAATTTAATTAACAATTTAATTAACATTTTATTTATTTTTAAAAATCGTTTAAATTGGGCGGAACCCACATGTCAGTGACATGGGGCCGCCACGTCAGCGGTTGACCCGGTCAAACCGTCAACCGGGCCCATCAGTCAGCGGCACACGGCGGGGCCAGGCCGTGCCACGTCGGACGTCATCGGCGACTCGCTGGAATCACGCCAGCGAGCGTCTCCCGCGGCGGAACTTCGCCGGAGAGGCTCGGGATCCGCGTACAGGCGGCCGTTTGCGACGCGGTTTGCAGCGTTCGATCGGGGAGACCGAGCCGCGTCGATCTACGGTACCAACGCGAGGCAGCGCGGCCGGAGATGAGCGCTACGACGGCGACGGCGGACGGCGGCGTTCGGGCGACGGCAGAAATGACGGGGCAGCGCGCTTTTGCTCGAACCAGATATGCAGGGATGCTCTACGCGAGCTCGCGAACTCGACGGACAGCAAAACGCGAGCGTTTGGTCGCCGGAGCACAGTCGGCGACGAGCTCAGGCGGAGGCGGGCTTGGGCACTGGTGAATCGGCGGCTGCGGCGTAGAGGAGGACACGGGGAGAGAGGGAGAGGGTCGCGGTGCTCACGGTGATCCGGTAGGGCTCGGGGGAGGTTCGGGGTGGCCGGAACGGTGAGGAAGACGGCGGTGATCCGAGGTTGACGACGACGGCGATCTCGCAACGTGGTGCTCCCGGGCTTGCGCTGGTCGGTGTAGAGGAGGTAGTCGAGGGTCGCGGTTCGATCAGGCACGGTGAAGCGGCGAAGCGGGCACGGTGGCTACGCGGGCGAGCGGTGGTCGACGAAGGCAGCGGCAGCCATTGACGAGGAGGAAGAAGGCGAGCGAGCTAGAGGGGGAAATGATCTCGGGGCGGGCCAGGGGGTGCTGCGGCAGCGTCCTTATCCTCCCCGCCTTCCTCCTGTAGCGACTCGGGGAGCAGGCGCGGCTGCGACGGCTGCCGGCGACGGGCGCGGTCGGGCGCGTTCGGCCGCGCGGGAGCAGTGCGAAGGAGGGGACAGGTAGGATGGGCTGGGCCGGTGCGGTGACTTAGGCCCAGGTGCGCTGGCCTTTTCCTTTTCTTTCTTTTTCTTCTCTGCTTTTCTATTTTTATTTCTGGTTAGTAAATAATTTAGCCATAATTTTAGTTTTGTAAAATATGAGCGTGGTCCATTTAAATACTACACATTATCTAACATTGCCAGAAATTGGTTTGAGCTAAATAGGATTTCATTTGAATTTTAATTAAATAAAATGGTGTTGAAAGTTGCTGTTTGGTACTGTTTTGATGCTGATAGGGTCATTTAACTAATTCAATTAATGTTGATTATATTTTTATAAATGCTTCTGAATTATTAGAAATATTATGAACATTTTGGTTTTCAAATTTGAACAACTTTTAATTTCACTTTATATTTGAATTTCACTTTAAATTGGAATTTGAAATGAGATATGATGCAATGATGATCAAGCACTGTTAAACATGCTGACTTGGCATTATCAAAAAGTGATTACTGTAGCTATTACATGGGGATGTTACATACATGCTGTTCTGTTTTTGACAGATTCTGTTTTTAGTGCATAGTTTGCTTGTTTTAGTGTTTCCATAGCTTATATTGAGTAATATAAATTGTGGAAATGATAGAATACAGTAGGAATTATGTGAGAAAAATTATGAATCTTGTCTTGACAGTACCTAAGTGGATGATTTATTTTTATCATACTAACCTATCTCACAAGTTCCGTTAAGTTTTGTGTGATTGAAGTTTTCAAGTTTTGGGTGAGATATCGATATGAGGAGAATAAGGAGTGGAAAGAACCTAAGCTTGGGGATGCCCAAGGCACCCCAAGGTAATACTCAAGGAAGACTCAAGGGTCTAAGCTTGGGGATGCCCCGGAAGGCATCCCCTCTTTCGTCTTCAACACTATCGGTAACCTCACTTTGAGCTATATTTTTAGTCGTCACATAATATGAGTTTTGCTTGGAGCATCATTTTATTTTGTTGAGATTTGCTTTCTGTTATCAATAATGATGTTTTGTATTTTTTAGTTCAATAAAATGCCAATTATAGCCTTTACCATGCTCAGTTTGCAAGTTCATGTGTTGCTGTTTGAAAACAGAAAGTTCTCTGTTATGTCCAAAATATTCCTGAATAGTCAGAACATGATAAAAATCTGAAATTTTCACAGAGTAAGCATGCATGAGTTTTATGTCACTTGGTAATTTTTCAGAATTTTTGGAGTTAGGGAAAGTATGAATTTTAAATCCCCCTTTATAGACTATTCTGTTTTGGCAGATTTCGGTTATGGTTGCATTGTTTGCATATGTTTGCTTGTTTAATGATTCTATTTGAGGATAGGAGCATGTGACACCCTGGTTTTCGCTCCTTATTTTTTTTCCTTCGCCGGATTTGACTCCCGTATTTTTTTCGATGTTATTGGATTTTTCTCTCGCTCTTGGGTATATGAAGATGGTCATTTAGCCTTGCCTCTCCTATCTGACCAGAGATTCTCTCCAACCCAACCTTGCCACCCAAGATATTTTCTCAGTATCTTTGCCGCCAAAACCCTACCTTCCGAGTTACCGGGAGGGAAACCCTAATTCCTTCCGTTACAAAGGAACCCCAATTTTCTTTGATCTGTTGCCTCCCAAACTTTTCGCAGTGATCATCCCATATCTACAAACCCTGGATATGCAAAAATATTGCCAAGTCATTTGCAGTATCTTTCATTTAAAAATTAATTCCTTTTTCTGCTGTTTAAAGGAATTAAATCCAGGAAAATATCTATCCATCTCCAAAGTTCATGAAAACTTGTGGAGATATTCTTTGTGATCATATTGAGCTCCCATAAAAATATTGGCAATAATTAAATAAGGGAAATTGCCTTTTCCTATTTAAAGCCAATATTGCATTTTGGGCACTTTCCAAAGGAGCTACAATTTTGGTAGCCAGGAAAAATCCCAAATAATTTGTGGAGCTTCTCCTATCCATATCTTCACCATTTCCATCAAGAACTCAAGTCCCACAGTTCAACTTTTGAGTACATCATCCAGTTCTTGTTTCTGGATTTATTTTGAGGTTGTGAAGCAACTATATTTTATATTGCTTCAAAAATTCTCAAATTAATCCAGGACCTCACATTCCCTATATGATGTGACTATGCAAAAATTCACATAATTTCATCTAGCCATTTTCTCTCAAAACTCCCATCATGCTTCTGTCTAGATTCTAGCTCTGTGAAGGAAGTATCATTTTGGTATATCCAAATGAGCTGAAATTTTTCCAGTATACCCAAATAACTACGCTCCACCAAAATTTAGCTCATTTCACCAAGCTAGATGAGTGCAGCTTCAAAGTCAAGTTTCTGGACCAAATTAGGCATTGTAAAGGAAGTGCATTCAAACTCGGTCCAACTTACTTCAAATTTCTCCAGCAGGTGCTCCTTCCTATCTCATGTCCCTGTGACAACCTTGCCAGCTCATTGACACATCTGCCTGATCACAACTTCCTCCCCAAGTTTCTATCCAGAAACTGTTCTGGATCCTCTTGATCACTCTAGAGCCATCCTGGTCCATCCAGTGATCAATTTCATCTATTTGAGCAGTGAGGGAGCTGTTTGACAAGGTTGGACTGGCAGTAACGTGCCAGAGCTGGTAGTGCGCGTGGTGGCCATGCAGCCACCGTGCAGAAACGGTGCTCTGCACTTTGTCAGCTCCGTCCGGTCGTCTCCGGCCAGTCCCCGCTTGTCCAAGCATGTCCGGCGACTCCGCACCACCCACGTACCCCTCTCCAGACTCTTCTCCCTTCCTCTTTCTTCCTCTCCACGCCGCGGCGAGCCCCGCCACCGTACTGCCCGCCCGTGATCTGCCGTGTCCTCTTCTCCTGTTGGCCTCTTCTTCCTCGAGCCGTCGCCTTCCTCTGCCCCTCGTCATGTCGGCCGCTCCCCGACGCCCACAACCAGCCAGCCACGCCACCCTCAAGCTCTAGTGCGCGGATAAGCCAGCCACGGCGGCCGAGCTTATCCGGCGAGCTCCCCCGCCTATAAATAGGCCGCTCCCGAGTCCCTCGAGCTCACCAGCCCCTCTCCACCCTCCTAGAGCTCCGCCCCTTCACTCAACCAAGCTCGGGGATCCCTCCTCGCCCCGCACTGCCGCCATGGCCGCCGCCCGTCCACGCTTAAATTCTTCTCACCCGAGCCTCCCCTGCTCCTCCAGCACCACCGGAAGACCACCACCACCATCGCGGCACCACCCCGCCTCCTTTTTTGCTCCGGGGATGCCCGTGGCCTCGGGCCCGATCTCACCAGTGCCGCCGTCCGCTGCGGCCGGCGTCCCGCCCGCTTCCGAGCACCCAGACACCCGTGAGTTACATGGATGGATGCTGCTCGCTGTCCTGAGCACGCCCATGTGCCGGGCATCGCAAACGGTGGCCGGTGGCGCTGGCAATCGCCGTCCGACGCCGCCTTTGCTCCTCTGGTCAGCGCGCGCGAGGAAGGAGGCGACCCTGCCAGTGGGGCCCCTTCGTCAGCGGCTCAGCCTCCCTCCGTTTTTTTATGGAGCAGCAGCGAGGTGGGCCGACCCAGCAACCGCAGTGGCTGCATGGCTCAGCCAGCGCCCCTGGCTCCAGCCGCTTTCGGCCCGTATAGCCCAAGTGCACAGTGCACTTTCCCCTTTTTCGGCAGAAAATCAGCCAGGGACCCGAAAGTAAATAGTTTATTTATAGAAAGGTCCCTCCCACTTCAACCCCACATATCTTTTTGCTCACAACTCCGATTCAGGTGAATCCAAAGCCCACTTCTTCAGTTAGTCGAGCCCATTCCGATGACATCACTTTCACCATGTTTACACTTTCTAAAAATGACCATTTTGCCCTTGCCCTTCTATCAGCCCCTCCGAGAGGGAACCCTTTCCGGCGAATCTTTCCGCGAGGTGATCGCACCTCTCCCGGAGTATTCCTTCACCCCCAGGCAAGCCGACCATCTGATATGTGCCCTAAAGCATTGCTCTGTGTTATTCTTGCGTGTTTAAATTAATATGCTTATGCTTGTATGCGTAGTGGTGAGCTGTACGTGACGCTAATGAACCCTTGCCTGCCTTTCTTTGGTGACGGCACCACGCCTGTGTTCTGAGCTGCTTCCGGCCGTCCGGGGTGGATGCCGACTTTATGTTCTCTTTTCAACAACTGGCCGTGTTCTGAGCTGCTTTTTGGCCGTCGCGGGCAGCTGTTGAATTTCTCTCTGTAGGGGTGACCCTATGCTCTGAGCTGTTTCTCGGCCGTCTTAGGGAAACACTACACTCTTTTTATCAACACCGTCTCATGCTCTGAGCTGCTTTTCAGCCGTCTTGAGCCAGGGCTGAGTTATTCCAGTCACGTCCCAGATCTGAGTAGTAAAGACCGTTCTGGTGGCTACTGGTTTATTTGCCAGTTTCATACAAGGGTTCAGATGGTCGTCACTTACAGGTAGAGCTTGTAAAGTGATAACTTGCCATTTAAATATTGTTTCACTAATGACTCATTGTGATATTGTATGGAGATAGGTTGTTATGTTTTCATAATTGTTACATCATGCATGGTTACTGTTATTGCAAAATTATGAAATGTGACTTAATAATAACAACCTCCTCCGTCGGCTGGATCGAGTTATAGTGTCACTTAACCGAGCTCATCGAGTGCAACCACATTTGCCGGTATGGGACGGCCCTGACTTGGTCTATTGTCTTGCCTCTTGTCGGTACCACCAAATAGGGAGGGTTATGCGTGCGTGCTACCCTGATCAGGTAGGCGGCGATAATCCTGTGAGCCCAGTTTAGTTATATGGTACCAGGTCCCCGTTTGGGATAGTTTGTGTGGCCACGACGGTGGCAGGTGTCACGGGGTGACACAGGGGCCACCCAGGACATGACCCTGGGAGGGTATGATTGTCGGTGGGACCGTAAGAGTGCCAGGAAATAGACAAGTTTTGTTGGAGCAGCACCGGTCCACCCAAATGGGAGCACGAGGCCGGGAGCTCCATGGTGTGGGTAAAGTGCGCAACCTCTACAGAGTGTAAATCTATTCGAATAGCCGCGTCCTCGGTCATGGACAGTTCGTACTAGGCCACTATTTGGTCTGTGTCGAGTCTGGAGGAACAAACTATATAATGTTATTGTTAAGACTGAACCAGAGAATGGTAAGGTTTGTCAGACTCGCAGTACGGATGCATGGACATCAGATGATGTCAGAGGTATGAATGTTAGCCATGCGATGGCTATGGGCTAAAACGTCGAATGACCACAAGACTTGGATTGGATTTGGATCGGATTTGGTTTGGATCATGACATATTCGGAGTATGGATTATTTAATTGATATGCTTTACTTTACTTTAGTAGTTATCATGCTAGATAATCCTGTTATGATAATTAATGTTGCTAGATAAGTATGCCATGATAATTAATATTGCTCTAATAATTGATGCATGCTTGAATGCCATGGATTGCATTGCTTGGTGTATGTGTTGGTTTGGTTTGCTTGCGAGTACATTCAAAAGTACTCAGGGGCCTTCAATGTGGCCAGGTTCACCTAAGGATTCGACGCCCTCTAGCGAGGAGCCGGAGTGTTCGCGGGCTAGAAGAGTAACCCAGTCAGATCCCTGTGGATTGGAGCCGCGCCAAGACCTTGCTGCCTTAGATAGAGCTTTCCCGCTGCCATCACCCTTGTACTACATCATGTAATGCTTATATATCCATTAATAGAAAAGCTTGTGTTCATGATACTTGTTGTAAAAGCGCATGCCAGAGTGATTTCCTGGGCTGGTATGTGCGGTGACCGTCTGACTACAGTGGTATTCAGGCGGGGCGCCACAACGGATGGTATCAGAGCCAGGCTGACCGTAGGTTACCCTAGCCATACTTCATTGCCTCTTGATCAGTAGAAAGCTCCGATGGGTTTCAGCCATCTTTGCCAGAATGGCACGACTACTATTGATCATAAGGCAACCCCATAGGCTTTTGGCTCCATCAGACCCCAACTCTCGTGGTCTTTGACTTTGGTGTGAAATGTTCTTACCAGGCAACGACCCGTGAGCCTTGAACCCCTAGGTAAACTAGTTACCCCTACCTTGCTTGCTAACCATGGCATTTCTCTCCTCAAATCTAGTTTCCTTTGGGAAACGCCGATAAATTCCATCTCTCCCTGACAAACCTAGGATCGTTGACTAAGCCACTTTGGCTATGGTCGTGCGTCGAGTTTGATGTTCCCTAAGGAAGTAGTAGGAGCATGACACCAACTGCTACCAGGAGCGTTGCGTGGTTTTGCTTCTAAGTCCTTAGTGGTGCATCTAGTGCGATATAATAGTTATACTAGTGAATCTTCGGCCACATGTGTAAGGTTCGCAAAATTTGAGCTTTATTTGCCTTTTGGTTTTTCGCGGTTCTTGCTTCTTGTGTCAATCCCGTTCTGCCGCTTTGACTGGATCCATCTGCAAGAGCTGTCAGGAAGACCAGCACACAACTTGGATAATGCCCAATAATCCCAATTCAGTAAGAGTCAAGTCAAGCCAACTACCCGATATTTGAAGCATTATCACCGGATCGGTCAGGAATGAAGAATGAGTCAGAAGCAGAATCGGAGTGCAACGGACAAAGCCAGACTATAGCCAAGGGAATTTGCCGCAGAATGGATTACACCTAAGGAGCAAATTATTCGGTCCTCAACACAAGGATTATGTCAGTCAGAGGGGTGAATCTTGAGTTCTTCTCAATGGACTCAAGAATTATTTATTACCCATGAAAGACATATTTCGAGAATGTGAAGGTGCCGAGAGCAACAACAAAATTCTGGTATGTTGATACAAATTTTAAAGCATATTTTGGAAATCCTTAGTGCATATTCAAATTTTCTGGGCATGATGAACAAGGTCTGCAAGAAATATGGATGAGTTCATGGCTGCCCAGAATCAATGAGGATTCCAAATACCCGGGAGCTCAGCTAAACCGAATGGAATTATCCGCCAACTACTTACTATCGGCACACATCTGGATCAATTATCAACATGAAGCTTGCATCAGTTGTGCAATCTCTACGGCAACAATGATCAGACCTGCAGAAGGACAAGCGGTGTGTATGACCCACGGAATATCTTCAGACAAGGTATGGCCTACGCCAAGTTATGGCTCCACTATGGGCAAATTCCGGATACCTCGGAAGGACGCCAGAATCGGCCATAGACCCGACTGCATGTCACAGTGTAAGGCTTCAGGTATACGGAACCCAGCCTTCCTCCACAAGCTATCGAGAAGAGCTTACGATGCAAGGCTCCGAATCTTCCTCACTACGCTACTAGTGGGAGGAATCTTCTGGAGTACGACACTCCAAAATTTCCTCAGCTCGCTACCATGGAAAGACTTTCGGCATAAGGTACTCAACCTTCCTCAGTAAGCAACATGAAGGAACGCTTCTGAGATACGATACCCAGCCTTCTTCGACACGCTACCTTGACAGAAGCTTCGAGTGTGAGGAATTCAACCTTCTTCAACACGTCCACGTGCCCACAACAATTTTGTCAGAAGCACGAACTAGTCCAGACAAACATCCGCCTCAAAACTCAGTGGTCATAGCAAGGACCACAGAAGCGATATATGACAGAGCCACCTCAGAGATTACCGTCTATGATTGCTTTGTGATCATGCCTGACATTTCAGTTGGGAATCACCTGAGAACGAAGTCAGAATGCAAGAGACAGGAAGAAAGCATATGTATAGAACCCACAGCCAGATTGAGCATTCTGACAAGGCAAAAAGAGAGCCACTCCTAGCCACTCGAGGCCATACGAGCACATGAGCCCTGTATCCAGAAAAGATGTCTCGCCTTGGCAGTTAGTGTATGTAGTATCACAATGAAACCCGAAACAGCTAGCTCCAGACCATGGAAACCAAGCTATTTGTCGATACTACCCGCTACCCACCTGGCCTAGGCAACGAACTACTAGGACAAAAGTACACCTGACAGGAAAGAGAAGGATTCAATGCAGTCGTTGGAAAAGGCAGCACCTGAACCATCAGAAGAGACAGTTAAAAGGCCAGTAAATCGACGAAGACCAGAGACAGCTGATGGATCCAAGTCGCACACAGGTATGTTCCCCTTAGCCGGGAGGTAAGCCCGGAAATCTCGAGGATGAGATTTCTTAAGGGGGGTAGGTTTGTGACACCCTGGTTTTCGCTCCTTATTTTTTTTTCCATCGCAGGATTTGACTCCCGTCTTTTTTTGATGTTATTGGATTTTTCTCTCGCTCTTGGGTATATGAAGATGGTCATTTAACCTTGCCTCTCCTATCTGACCAGAGATTCTCTCCAACCCAACCTTGCCACCCAAGATATTTTCTCAGTATCTTTGCCGCCAAAACCCTACCTTCCGAGTTACCGGGAGGGAAACCCTAATTCCTTCCGTTACAAAGGAACCCCAATTTTCTTTGATCTGTTGCCTCCCAAACTTTTCCCAGTGATCATCCCATATCTATAAACCCTGGATATGCAAAAATATTGCCAAGTCATTTGCAATATCTTTCATTTAAAAATTAATTCCTTTTTCTGCTGTTTAAAGGAATTAAATCCAGGAAAAATATCTATCCATCTCCAAAGTTCATGACAACTTGTGGAGATATTCTTTGTGATCATATTGAGCTCCCATAAAAATATTGGCAATAATTAAATAAGGGAAATTGCCTTTTCCTATTTAAAGCCAATATTGCATTTTGGGCACTTTCCAAAGGAGCTACCATTTTGGTAGCCAGGAAAAATCCCAAATAATTTGTGGAGCTTCTCCTATCCATATCTTCACCATTTCCATCAAGAACTCAAGTCCCACAGTTCAACTTTTGAGTACATCATCCAGTTCTTGTTTCTGGATTTATTTTGAGGTTGTGAAGCAACTATATTTTATATTGCTTCAAAAATTCTCAAATTAATCCAGGACCTCACATTCCCTATATGATGTGACTATGCAAAATTCACATCATTTCATCTAGCCATTTTCTCTGAAAAATTCCATCAAGCTTCTGTCCAGATTCTAGCTCTGTGAAGGAATTATCATTTTGGTATATCCAAATGAGCTGAAAATTTTCCAGTATACCCAAATAACTACCCTCCACCAAAATTCAGCTCATTTCACCAAGCCAGATGAGTGCAACTTCAAAGTCAAGTTTCTGCACCAAATTTGGCTTTGTAAACGAAGTGCATTCAAACTCGGTCCAACTTACTTCAAATTTCTCCAGCAGGTGCTCCTTCCTATCTCATGTCCATGTGACAACGTTGCCAGCTCATTGACACATCTGCCTAACCACAACTTCCTCCCCAAGTTTCTATCCAGAAACTGTTCTGGATCCTCTTGATCACTCTAGAGCCATCCTGGTCCATCCAGTGATCGATTTCATCTATTTGAGCAGTGAGGGAGCTGTTTGACAAGGTTGGACAGGCAGTAACGTGCCAGAGCTGGTAGTGCGCATGGTGACCACGCAGCCACCGTGCAGAAATGGTGCTCTGCACTTTGTCAGCTCCGTCCGGTCATCTCCGGCCAGTCCCCGCTTGTCCAAGCATGTCCGGCGACTCCGCACCACCCACGTACCCCTCTCCAGACTCTTCTCCCTTCCTCTTTCTTCCTCTCCACGCCGCGGCTAGCCCCGCCACCGTACTGCCCGCCCGTGATCCGCCGTGTCCTCTTCTCCCGTTGGCCTCTTCTTCCTCGAGCCGTCGCCTCCCTCTGCCCCTCGTCAGGTCGGCCGCTCCCCGACGCCCGCAGCCAGCCAGCCACGCCACCCTCAAGCTCCAGTGCGTGGATAAGCCAGCCACGGCGGCCGAGCTTATCCGGCGAGCTCCCCCGCCTATAAATAGGCCGCTCCCGAGTCCCTCGAGCTCACCAGCCCCTCTCCACCCTCCTAGAGCTCCGCCCCTTCACTCAACCAAGCTCGGGGATCCCTCCTCGCCCCGCACTGCCGCCATGGCCGCCGCCCATCCACGCTTAAATTCATCTCACCCGAGCCTCCCCTACTCCTCCAGCACCACCGGAAGACCACCACCACCATCGCGGCACCACCCCCGCCTCCTTTTTGCTCCGGGGATGCCCGTGGCCTCAGGCCCGATCTCACCAGCGCCGCCGTCCCGCCCGCTTCCGAGCACACCGGCACCCGTGAGTTACATGGATGGATGCTGCTCGCTGTCCTGAGCACGCCCATGTGCCGGGCGTCGCAAACGGTGGCCGGTGGCGCTGGCAATCGCCGGCCGACGCCGCCTCTGCTCCTCTGGTCAGCGCGCGCGAGGAAGGAGGCGACCCTGCCAGTGAGGCCCCTTCGTCAGCGGCTCAGTCTCCCGCCGTTTTTTATGGAGCAGCAGCGAGGTGGGCCGGCCCAGCAACCGCAGTGGCTGCATGGCTCAGCCAGCGCCCCGGGCTCTAGCCGCTTTCGACCCGTATAGCCCAAGTGCACAGTGCACTTTCCCCTTTTTCGGCAGAAAATCAGCCAGGGACCCGAAAGTAAATAGTTTATTTACAGAAAGGCCCCTCCCACTTCAACCCAACATATCTTTTTGCTCACAACTCCGATTCAGGTGAATCCAAAGCCCACTTCTTCAGTTCGTCGAGCCCGTATCGATGACATCACTTTCACCATGTTTACACTTTCTGAAAATGACCATTTTGCCCTTGCCCTTCTATCAGCCCTTCCGAGAGGGAACCCTTTCCGGCGAATCTTTCCGCGATGTGATCGCACCTCTCCCGGAGTATTCCTTCACCCCCAGGCAAGCCGACCATCTGATATGTGCCCTAAAGCATTGCTATATGTTATTCTTGCGTGTTTAAATTAATATGCTTATGCTTGTATGCGTAGTGGTGAGCTGTACGTGACGCTAATGAACCCTTGCATGCCTTTCTTTGGTGACGGCACCACGCCTGTGTTCTGAGCTGCTTCCGGCCGTCCGGGGTGGATGCCGACTTTATGTTCTCTTTTCAACAACTGGCCGTGTTCTGAGCTGCTTTTCGGCCGTCGCGGGCATCTGTTGAATTTCTCTCTGTAGGGGTCACCCTATGCTCTGAGCTGTTTCTCGGCCGTCTTAGGGAACCACTACACTCTTTTTATCAACACCGTCTCATGCTCTGAGCTGCTTTTCTGCCATCTTGAGCTGGGGCTGAGTTATTCCAGTCACGCCCAGATCCGAGTTGTAAAGACCGTTCTGGTGGCTACTAGTTTATTTGCCGGTTTCATACAAGGGTTCAGAAGGTCGTCACTTACAGCTAGAGCTTGTAAAGTGATAACCTGCCATTTATATATTGTTTCACTAATGAATCGTTTTGATATTGTATGGAGATAGGTTGTTATGTTTTCATAATTGTTACATCATGCATGGTTACTGTTATTGCAAAATTATGAAATGTGACTTAATAATAACAACCTCCTCCATCGGCTGGATCGAGTTATAGTGTCACCTAACCGAGCTCATCGAGTGCAACCACATTTGCCGGTATGGGACGGCCCTGACTTGGTCTATTGTCTTGCCTCTTGTCGGTACTACCAAATAGGGAGGGTTATGCGTACGTGCTACCCTGATCAGGCAGGCGGTGATAATCCTGTGAGCCTAGTTTAGTTATATGGTACCAGGTCCCCGTTTGGGACAGTTTGTTTGGCCACGACGGTGGCAGGTGTCACGGGGTGACACAGGGGCCACCCAGGACATGACCCTGGGAGGGTATGATTGTCGGTGGGACCGTAAGAGTGCCAGGCAATGGATTTTGTTGGAGCAGCACCGGTCCACCCGAATGGGAGCACGAGGCCGGGAGCTCCATGGTGTGGGTAAAGTGCGCAACCTCTGTAGAGTGTAAATCTATTCGAATAGCCGCGTCCTCGGTCATGGACAGTTCGTACTAGGCCACTATTCGGTCTGTGTCGAGTCTGGAGGAACAAACTATATAATGTTATTGTTAAGACTAAACCAGAGAATGGTAAGGTTTGTCAGACTCGCAGTACGGATTTATGGACATCAGGTGATGTCAGAGGTATGAATGTTAGCCATGCGATGGCTATGGGCTAAAGGTTCGAATGACCACAAGACTTGGATTGGATTTGGATCGCATTTGGTTTAGATCATGACATATTCGGAGTATGGATTATTTAATTGATATGCTTTAGTTTACTTTAGTAGTTATCATGCTAGATAATCCTGTTATGATAATTAATGTTGCTAGATGAGTATGCCATGATAATTAATATTGCTCTAATAATTGATGCATGCTTGAATGCCATGGATTGCATTGCTTGGTGTATATGTTGGTTTGGTTTGCTTGCGAGTACATTCAAAAGTACTCAACGGCCTTCAATGTGGCCAGGTTCACCTAAGAATTCGACGCCCTCTAGCGAGGAGCCGGAGTGTTCGCGGGCTAGAAGAGTAACCCAGTCAGATCCCTGTGGATTGGAGCCGCGCCAAGACCATGCTGCCTTAGATAGAGCTTTCCCGCTGCCATCACCCTTGTACTACATCATGTAAGGCTTATATATCCATTAAAAGAAATGCTTGTGTTCATGATACTTGTTGTAAAAGCGAATGCCAGAGTGATTTCCTGGGCTGGTATGTGCGGTGACCGTCTGACTACAGTGGTATTCAGGCGGGGCGCCACAACGGATGGTATCAGAGCCAGGCTGACCGTAGGTTACCCTAGCCAGACTTCATTGCCTCTTGATCAGTAGAAAGCTCCGATGGGTTTCAGCCATCTTTGCCAGAATGGCACGGCTACTATTGATCATAAGGCAACCCCATAGGCTTTTGGCTCCATCAGACCCCAACTCTCGTGGTCTTTGACTTTGGTGTGAAATGTTCGCACCAGGCAAGGACCTGTGAGCCTTGAACCCCTAGGTAAACTAGTTATCCCTACCTTGCTTGCTAACCATGGCATTTCTCTCCTCAAATCCAGTTTCCTTTGGGAAACGCCGATAAATACGATCTCTCCCTGACAAACCTAGGATCGTTGACTAAGCCACTTTGGCTATGGTCGTGCGTGGAGTTTGATGTTCCCTAAGGAAGTAGTAGGAGCTTGACACCAACTGCTACCAGGACCGTTGCGTGGTTTTGCTTCTAAGTCCTTAGAGGTGCATCTAGTGCGATATAATAGTTATACTAGTGAATCTTCGGCCACATGTGTAAGGTCCGCAAAATTTGAGCTTTATTTGCCTTTTGGTTTTTCGCGGTTCTTGCTTCTTGTGTCAATCCCGTTCTGCCGCTTTGACTGGATCCATCTGCAAGAGCTGTCAGGAAGACCAGCACACAACTTGGATAATGCCCAATAATCCCAATTCAGTAAGAGTCAAGTCAAGCCAACTACCCGATATTCGAAGCATTATCACCGGATCGGTCAGGAATGAAGAATGGGTCAGAAGCAGAATCAGAGTGCAACCGACAAAGCCAGACTATAGCCAAGGGAATTTGCCGCAGAATGGATTACACCTAAGGAGCAAATTATTCGGTCCTCGACACAAGGATTATGTCAGTCAGTGGGGTGAATCTTGAGTTCTTCTCAATGGACTCAAGAATTATTTATTACCCACGAAAGACATATTTCGAGAATGTGAAGGTGCCGAGAGCAACAACAAAATTCTGGTATGTTGATACAAATTTTAAAGCATATTTTGGAAATCCTTAGTGCATATACAAATTTTCTGGGCATGATGAACAACGTCTGCAAGAAATATGGATGAGTTCATGGCTGCCCAGAATCAATGAGGATTCCAAATTCCCGGGAGCTCAGCTAAACCGAATGGAATTATCCGCCAACTACTTACTATCGGCACACATCTGGATCAATTATCAACATGAAGCTTGCATCAGTTGTGCAATCTCTACGGCAAGAATGATCAGACCTGCAGAAGGACAAGCGGTGTGTATGGCCCACGGAATATCTTCAGACAAGGTATGGCCTATGCCAAGTTATGGCTCCACTATGGGCAAATTCTGGATACCTCGGAAGGAAGCCAGAATCGGCCATAGACCTACCGTGGTGTTGTTTTTTGTGCAGAAATAAAAGTTCTCGAAATTGGACGAAACTTTTTGACGATTTTTTTGGGCCAAAAGAGACCCCCGAAGCTTCGTGGAAGGACCAGAAGCCTCATGAGGTGCTCACAAGGCAGCACGGCGCGGCCTGGGGTGGGGGGTCGCGCCGTGCTGGCTTGTGGGGCCCTCGTAGCTCCTTTTCGCGTGATTCCAACGCTGGAAAATCCTATAAATAGAGAAACCCCCAGAAATAAACCTAGAACTTCGCCGCCGCCACCGCATGATACGTCTTCATCGTATCTACTTTTCCAAATACTTTTGCTCTTGTTTTGGTCCCTAATTTGCATGATTTGAATGGAACTAACCCGGACTGACGCTGTTTTCAGCAGAATTGCCATGGTGTTGTTTTTTGTGCAGAAATAAAAGTTCTAGGAATTGGATGAAACTTTTTGGAGATTTTTTATGGAATATATAAAAAATACTGGAGCCAAAACCTACTGGAGGGGAGCTACCCAGTGCCCACGAGGCACCAGGGCGCGCCACCCCCCAAGCGCGCCCTGGTACCTCGTGGGGCCCACGTGGCTCCGTCTGACCTAATTCCAACGCTATAAATTCACAATTCCAGAGAAAATAATAGGAGAGGAAGTTTTATTGCATTTCACGATATGGAGCTGCTGCCACCTCCTGTTCTTCATCGGGAGGCCAGATCTGGAGTCCGTTTGGGGCTCAGGAGAGGGGAATCTTCCGGCATCGTCATCATCAACCATCCTTCATCACCAATTTCATGATGCTCACCGCCGGGAGTGAGTAATTCCTTCATAGGCTTGCTGGACGGTGATGAGTTGGATGAGATTTATCATGTAATCGAGTTAGTTTTGTTAGGGCTTGATCCCTAGTATCCACTATGTTCTGAGATTGATGTTGCTATGACTTTGCTATGCTTAATGCTTGTCACTAGGGCCTGAGTGCCATGATTCCAGATCTGAACCCTTTATGTTTTCATGAATATATTTGTGTTCTTGATCCGATCTTGCAAGTTATATGCACCTGCTATGTGTTATGATCCGCATACCCCAAGGTGACAACAATTGGGATTCTTTCCGGTGATTGCCATAGTTTGAGGAGTTCATGTATTCACTATGTGTTAATGCTTTGTTCCGGTTCTCTATTAAAAGGAGGCCTTAATATCCCTTAGTTTCCTTATGGACCCCGCTGCCACAGGAGGGTAGGACAAAAGATGTCATGCAAGTTCTTATTGCAAGCACGTATGACTATATACGGAATACATGCCTACATTACATTGATGAATTGGAGCTAGTTCTGTGTTGCCCTAGGTTATGACTGTTACATGATGAATGTTATCCAACAATATCACCGATCCTATGCCTACGAGTTCTTCACATATTGTTCTTGCTAAGTTACTACTGTTGCTACTACTGTTACAATTGCTACTACTATTGCTGCTACCGTTACTGTTACCGTTACTATTATTGCTATTGCTATCAAACTATCATACTACTGTGCTACTGATCACTCGGCTGCAGATATTTAGTCTCAGGTGTGGTTGAATTGACAACTCAACTTCTAATACTTGCAAATATTCTTTGGCTCCCCTTGTGTCGAATCAATAAATTTGGGTTGAATACTCTACCCTCGAAAACTGTTGCGATCCCCTATACTTGTGGGTTATCAAGACCTTTTTCTGGCGCCGTTGCCGGGGAGCATAGCTTTATTTTCTAAGTCACTTGGGATTTATATCTGTTGATCACTATGAAGAATCTGAAAGACGCTAAGACCAAGATCGTTCCCTCTAAGACGAGGGGAGGTAAGGAACTGCCATCTAGCTCTGCACTTGATTCACCTTCTGTTTTGAGTAAACTTGCAACACCACCACAGGCTATTAATTCTGATATGTCACAAGTTATTGATGATACCACTTCTGCTATGAATGATACTCACGATGATGCTAGTACTATGCTTGATAATGTTGTGCCACTTGGTGAATTTCTTACTAGACAAATTGCTAAAGCTAAAGAAATTGAAAATGTTGAAACTCTTGAGAAGTATGATTCACCTATTATGCCTAGCTCTCCTACTAGAGTTGAAATACCTGATGAACATTGCTTTGATAGGGAGACGGCTAGAGCCATCCTTGCTTGTAATGATAGACATGAAGTTATAAAGTTGCTTGCTGAAATGAAAGAAAAATCTATGAGGGAGAGAATGAAATATGATCCTAAGTTTGCTACCTCTGCCATATTACTGATAAGGATTATGAATTCTCTGTCGATCCTGGGTTAATTACTTTGGTTGAATCTGATCCTTTCCATGGCTATGAAACTGAAACGTTGTGGCGCATCTTACTAAATTAAATGATATAGCCACCCTGTTTGCTCATGAGGGAAAATTTCGCTATTACTATATTCTTAAGTTGTTTCCTTTCTCATTAAAGGGTGATGCTAAGGAATGGTATAATACTCTTGCTCCTGGATGTGTGCGTAGTCCCCAGGATATGATTTATTACTTCTCTGAAAAATATTTTCCAGCTCATAAGAAACAAGCTGCCTTACAGGAAATATTTAACTTTGTGCAAATTGAAGAAGAGAATCTCGCTCAAGCTTGGGGGAGGCTTCTCCAATTACTTAATGATTTGCCTGATCATCCTCTTAAGAAAAATGAAATACTTGATATCTTCTATAATGGACTAACCGATGCTTCTAGGGACTACCTAGATAGTTGTGCGAGTTGTGTTTTCAGGGAAAGGACTATTGAACAAGCTGAGGAATTATTGAATAATATATTGAAGAATGATAATGATTGGACACTTCCTGAACCACCGCCCAAACCCACTCCGAAGAAGAGGGGTATTTTACATCTCAGTCCCGAAGATATGCAAGAAACAAAGAAGTGTATGAAGGAAAAAGGCATTAAAGCTGAAGATGTTAAGAATCTACCACCTATTGAAGAAATACATGGTCTTGACATACCGCCACAGGAAGTAGAGGTAAATTCTCTTATAAAATTTGATGAAGGTGATATTCCTTATAACAAACCTCCTAGTCAATGCTTGTATGAATTTGACAATTATATTATTAAGCAAGATCACTTCACTGCAAATGTTATGAAACAATTAAAACGAAATGCCTACATGATTGATTGCTTGAGCGACTTGTTATTTAGAATTGCTAATGATGTTAAAGGTGTAAGTAAACACGCATCTATGGTTCAAACTCAATTAGAAAAAGTTGCTAAATCTCAAAGTGAATTGCTCAATGAAATGAATAAGAATATGAATGATCATGCTGTTAGAGGAGGTAGAATGACTCAGGAGCCACTTTATCCTGAAGGTCACCCAAAAAGAATTGAACAATATTCTCAAAGAATTAATGTTGATGCACCTAGTCCATCTAAAAAGAAAAAGAAAAAGAAAAACGATAGGACTTTGCATACTTCTAGTGAACCCGAGGTAGAAAAACCCTTGGAGGATAGTAATGATGTTTCTGTTTCTGATGCTGAAACACAATCTGGTAATGAACAACCACCTGATGATAATAATAATGATGAAGCTCGTATGGATACACAACCAGATAATGATAAAGAACCTGATAATGATGTTGAAATAGAACCTGCTGCTGATCTTGATAACCCACCTTCTAAAAATAAACGTTATGATAAAAGAGACTTCGTTGCTAGAAAACATGGTAAAGAAAGAGAACCATGGGTTCAAAAACCCATGCCCTTTCCTCCTAAACCATCTAAGAAAAAGGATGAGGAAGAATTTGAACACTTTGCTGAAATGCTTAGGCCAGTCTTTTTGCGTACTCGTTTGACTGATATTATAAAGATGCCTCCTTATGCTAAATACATGAAAGACATTGTCACGAATAAAAGAAAGATACCCGAGGCTGAAATTTCCACCATGCTTGCAAATTATTCTTTTAAGTATGGAGTACCTAAGAAACTAGGAGATCCAGGAATACAAACTATACCATGCTCCATTAAAAGAAATTATGTCGAAACTGCTTTGTGTGATTTAGGAGCCGGTGTTAGTGTTATGCCTTTCTCTTTATATAAAAGACTTGATTTGAATAAAATCACTCCCACTGAAATATCATTGCAAATGGCTGATAAATCAACTGCCATACCCATCGGTGTTTGTGAGGATGTGCCCGTTGTAGTTGCAAATGTTACTATTCTAACAGACTTTGTTATACTTGATATGCCCGAGGATGACAACATGTCGATTATCCTTGGTAGACCCTTTTTGAATACTGCAGGGGCTGTTATTGATTGGAACAAAAGCAAGGTCACTTTTCATATTAATGGTAATGAACATACGGTGCACTTTCCGAAGAAACAATTTCAAGTAAATGGTATTCATATTATTGAAAAGACCCCGACAATTACTATTGGAAGTTTTCAACTCCCTCTTCCTACTGTTAAAAGGAAATATGAAACTCTTATTATCGAGGAGATGCATATCCCCGTTGAGGTAACTTAGTGTTATACGAAAGTTCTTCGGTTTCATGTTACTCGGAAATGGTTTGTTAATAAGACCTGATCAACCTTATTAATGGATTCTTTTTGGGAGGCATGTGGTCGATGAATTTAGTAAGCACAACCTTCTGTACTCATTTTTTGTTTTCTGTTATTTTTAGTTAAATAAAATAAAATGCAATGATTATCCTGTTTTCTGATTTATCCGTGCAATAAAAATTTGCCCAGAAATAAAAGTGCTCAGAATGCAATAAAATTTTGATATGAATTTTTATATAATATTTAATATTTTTTGGCACTGGAAACATACCAGGGGGGTGCCCCAGGTGCCCACGAGGCACTAGGGCGCGCCACCCCCCTGGCGTGCCCAGGTACCTCGTGGGCCCCACAGGGACCCCCTCACTTATCCCTTCAGCCCACTTCGTCTCTTACCTCTAGCAAAAATTCCTGGTAGCTCTCTCTCTCTCTTGTTCTTGCTCACAAAACTGAAATTTTTGATCTCTTTGCTCGGAGCTCCGTTTCCGAAACTGTTTTGGGAGATTGCTCCTTGGTATGTGACTCCTCCATTGCTCCAATTAGTTTTTGCTCTAGTGGATTATATTTTGCATAATTAGCTGCTCTTGGTGCTACTGAAAATGAGCTTGCATGTTGAATTCTTTGAGTTCCAAGTAGTTTGAATGCTTGATATAGCCTCTAGACGTCCATATGAGTAGTTGCTATCAATTTTGTGAAGTTTTATTGATATCATTTTTGTGACCCAAATTTTTTTCAGAAAAATTGTTCTTAGGAAAATGAATATCTTCCGTAGAAGTTCTTCGAGGAGGAGATCCTCGGAAGCGTCATCAAGTGAAAGCTCGGCACGCCAATCATATGAGGAACCAAGGGCAAGTTCAGTGCGAGGTGCCGAAGCAAAATCGTGTCGATGGCCGTGCAGCGAGTTCATGCTAGGTGCAGGCATCAAGGAAGAATTTGACCAATATATTCACAATGCTGAGTTCTCCGCCTTCATCGCAGATAAGCCACCACAGCATTACAACCTCACTCATTCCTTTACTCAAAACTTTGATTATCACCCGCGCACTTCTAGAGTTTTATTTCACCTTTATGACAAATCCTATAATATGTCTCTAGAAGAATTCTGTGATGCATGCAAAATTCCATATTGGGGTTTGTTAGATGAACCACCAAGATCTGATTATGAGTTGTTTCTTAATAGCCTTTGCAACGGTGAGGATAGGGGGATCACGTAGGCTAGAATAATTAGCATTCACTTTCCCGCTATTCGGTATTTTACGCTTTTTAATGGTAAATGCGTTGTTGGTAAGCAAGACTGTAGTGCACTTTGCGCCCCTGATCCGAGTCTTATTCATACAGCTTTGACTGGTAGCAAGCTTTATAATCTTGGGGCTATTGTTGCACGAAGGCTGCAGCGTAATGCGGGTAATGGTGATTTGTATGGAGGAGTTTATGCCTCCCGCTTAGCTGCAAAGTTAGGGGTGTCGCCCAAATTCAATGATCCCCTCTTGCCTTATAAATATTTGAATTTCGAAACAATGCGAGAACATAGGTTTTTCAAATGCAACGCACAGGGTTATGAATATAACTTAGTTTTTAATAAATATCACTCTGTGTATGTTGTTTTGCCTGCTCCTGCTCTCTTTGATTTTCAGAGCAAACAGAGATATTTTCTTCATGAGAGTGAGGTGCACGAGTACAATACGGCTGTCGAGGTTGCTCGTCTGGCCGAGGAGGCGGCTCAGAATGCCTCTACAAGCTATCACTTCGATTACTATCCAGGACAGCCATGGCAGTAGACCAAGCTAGGCAAAAGCCTAAGCTTGGGGGAGTACGTATTTCTCACCGACATTACATTCATGCTCACACATTTCATTCCATTTGTCGGTGTTCATACTTTTTCATTGTATAATCCATGCTAGTTTTATTTTCTTACGTTCTTCTAGTGTGTTCGAAAAACTTGAGAAAATCCAAAAACATTTCTCGCTTCTTTTGTTTTTCTTTCTAGATTAATTAGTCATAGTTTCGTAGTAGTAAAAGAAAACCCAAAAAGATTTCCCGTTTCTTCTTTTACTTGTTGGGAGCTTTCCCGTGTAAATAGTTTTTTCTCGTTTTTCGTTTTTCTTCTTTATTTCGTTTTCTTTAGAAAAACTAAAAACTCCAAAAATATTTCAGTGTGTTTCTCTAAAATTCTTTTCTTTTGTTGAGTCATTGTAAGGAGAAGACCAGGATGAAAATGCTGAGTGGCTCCCATATGCATTGTTGTTGATTTAACAAAGAGCCCATTGTACCTTGTCTTCTCCTTTGAATAAAATGCTTGCAGATTCCAGCTTAGTCCACGGCATGCTTGCACTATTATTATTTTTATATCATTCGGTCGTGCAAGTGAAAGGCAATAATGACGATGATTTGATGAAGTGACTGTGGCAAGGAAAAGCGGGTATGAACTCAACTTGTTCTTTGTTTTTGTAAATATGTTTAACTCAGTATCCATGATTTAGCATGTTATGATTAAACATGTTTATGATGACAATTAGAGATTATAGTTGCTCATGCCATGCTTAAGTAGCTAGGAGTGGATAATGATTTATCTTGAGTGTCAACATGCATTAAAATGTTCGTGATGTAGCATGATGATATGGTATCCTCCTCTGAATGTTTCAAGTGGCTTGACTTGGCACATGTTCACGCATGTAGTTGATTCAAAACCAACATAGCCTTCACGATATTTATGTTCATGGTGTTTATATCCTACTCATGCTAATATACAATGTTGATTATTCATAATGCATGATTATGACCGTTTTCGCTCTCTAGCTGGTCGCTTCTCAACCTATTTGCTAGCCTTCACCTGTACTAAGCGGGAATGCTGCTTATGCATCAAAACCCTTAAACCAAAGTTATTCTAGATGAGTCCACTATATCTACCTACATGCGGTATTACTCTGCCGTTCTAAGTAAATTTGCATGTGCCACCTCTAAATATTCAAATGAACATCTGTTCTGTGTGCCCGTACCGCTCATGGAGCGATAGGGGGCAGTCAGTATCTTCCATGCTAAGCAGGTTATTTTCATGATGAGTGTTGATTCACTTGTCCTTGCACGAGAGGGGCTGGTAATCGGGATGCCCAGTTCCATTATTAAAATTACAAAATAATAAAACAAACTCCCCCGAAAAGTTGTTGGTATAGAGGGCACCCGAGGATTCGGCTAGCCATGGCTTGTGATTGTTGGTGGAGGGGGAGTAAACTTTACTTTACCGCTTGGGAACCACCGCTAATGTGTTTAGCATGGAAGATATTGAAAACTCTCGGTCGTGACATTGACAGGAAAGGCATACCTCCCAAAATTATATCTATCTCTGATTTAAGCTTCGAGCTCTGGCACCTCTGCAAATCCATGCTTCCCTCTGCGAAGGGCCTATCTATTTACTTTTATGTTATTTTACTTTTATTGTTGAGTCATCACCTTCTCAAACAAGCACCAGTCCTGAGAGCACTGTTGTCATTCTCATGCATTGTGAGTAGTTAATGTTGTGTGCATCATGACTGGATCTCTTCTACCATGAATTACAATGTTTAGTCGCTGCTTGAACTTTGGAGGTGCTCTGCATTTATGTTTTGCGGTCTCAGAAAGGGTTAGCGAGATACCATGTTGTCATATTATATCATAATTGTTTTGACAAAGTGTTGGCATTTGAGATATCTTATTATTGCTCTCTAGTTGATTATGCCAATGATATGAGTGAATATAATTTCTAAGAGTTATCATTTGCATGGTTAGTTATAATCTTTGCTGAAAACTTGGGTGCTATTTAAGCATATATATAGATACAAGAACAAAAGAATTTGTAAAAGTTTTTCTTTATCACTTTCAGTTTGTCAACTGAAATGCTTGAGGACAAGCAATGAGTTAAGCTTGGGGGAGTTGATACGTCTATGCCGTATCTACTTTTCCAAACACTTTTGCTCTTGTTTTGGCCCCTAATTTGCATGATTTGAATGGAACTAACCCGGACTGACGCAGTTTTCAGCAGAATTGCCATGGTGTTGTTTTTTGTGCAGAAATAAAAGTTCTTGGAATTGGATGAATCTTTTTGGAGATTTTTTATGGAATATATAAAAAATACTGGAGCCAAAACCTACTGAAGGGGAGCCACCCAGTGCCGACGAGGCACCAGGGCGCGCCACCCCCCAGGCGTGCCCTGGTACCTCGTGGGGCCCACGTTGCTCCGTCTGACCTAATTCCAATGGTATAAATTCACAATTCCAGAGAAAAAAATAGGAGAGGAAGTTTTATTGCGTTTCACGATACGGAGCCGCCGCCACCTCCTGTTCTTCATCGGGAGGCCAGATCTGGAGTCCGTTTGGGGCTCCGGAGAGGGGGATCTTCCGGCATCGTCATCATCAACCATCCTTCATCACCAATTTCATGATGCTCACCGCCGGGAGTGAGTAATTCCTTCGTAGGCGTGCTGGACGGTGATGAGTTGGATGAGATTTATCATGTACTCGAGTTAGTTTTGTTAGGGCTTGATCCCTAGTATCCACTATGTTCTGAGATTGATGTTGCTATGACTTTGCTATGCTTAATGGCTGTCACTAGGGCCCGAGTGCCATGATTCTAGATCTGAACCCTTTATGTTTTCATGAATATATTTGTGTTCTTGATCCGATCTTGCAAGTTATATGCACCTGCTATGTGTTATGATCCGCATACCCCAAGGTGACAACAATTGGGATTCATTCCAGTGATTGCCATAGTTTGAGGAGTTCATGTATTCACTATGTGTTAATGCTTTGTTCCGGTTCTCTATTAAAAGGAGGCCTTAATATCCCTTAGTTTCCTTATGGACCCCGTTGCCACGGGAGGGTAGGACAAAAGATGTCATGCAAGTTCTTATCGCAAGCACGTATGACTATATACGGAATACATGCCTACATTACATTGATGAATTGGAGGTAGTTCTGTGTCGCCCTAGGTTATGACTGTTACATGATGAATGTTATCCAACAATATCACCGATCCAATGCCTACGAGTTCTTCACATATTGTTCTTGCTAAGTTACTACTGTTGCTACTACTGTTACAATTGCTACTACT
Organism: Elymus sibiricus; assembly: GCA_039707655.1. Classification (NCBI taxonomy): domain Eukaryota; kingdom Viridiplantae; phylum Streptophyta; class Magnoliopsida; order Poales; family Poaceae; genus Elymus; species Elymus sibiricus. The sequence goes on from CM077676.1 coordinate 70,968,181, forward strand.
ATTGCTGCTACCGTTACTGTTACTATTATTGCTACTACTATCAAACTATCATACTACTGTGCTACTGATCACTCTGCTGTAGATATTTAGTCTCAGGTGTGGTTGCATTGACAACTCAACTGCTAATACTTGCAAATATTGTTTGGCTCCCCTTGTGTCAAATCAATAAATTTGGGTTGTATACTCTACCCTCGAAAACTGTTGCGATCCCCTATACTTGTGGGTTATCACCGCACGCCTCTGTACCGAAGAAATACCATCTGGAGCCTTGTTACGGCACCCTGTCAGAGGGGGAAATCATCACCGGAGGCCATCTTCATCATCCCGGCGGTCTCCATGACGTGGAGGGAGTAGTTCACCCTCGGGGCTGAGGGTATGTACTAGTAGCTATGTGTTTGATCTCTCTCTCTCGTGTTCTTGATTTGCCACGATCTTGATGTATCGCGAGCTTTATTAATATAGTTGGATCATATGGTGTTTCTTCCCTCTCTATCTTCTTGTGATGAATTGAATCTTTCCCTTTGAGGTTTCGTTATTGTCAAATTGAATATTTCAGATTTGAGAACACTTGATGTATGTCTTGCATGTGGATACCCGTGGTGACAATCGGGTATTCTATTGAGTCACTTGAGGTATGTTTTGGTGATCAACTTGCGGATTCCCGTGACCTTGGGGTGATCTTGGCATAGGGGTTGGTTGCACGTTTTCATTATCTTTTCTTCGATGAGAAACTTTGGGGTACTCTTTGAAGTTCTTTGTGTGGATCGAATATTATGAATCTGACGTTGTTTGATGCATATTGAATAATTAACACACGGATACTTGTGGTAACATTGGAGTATCTAGGTGACATTAGAGTTGGTTGATGCGTATCATATGGTGTTATTTTAGTACGAACTCTAGGGCTATTTGTGACACTTATAGGGATGGCTCAATAGATTGATCGGAAAGAATAACTTTGAGGTGGTTTCGTACCCTACAACAATTTCATCTTATGTTCTCCGCTAATAGGAACTTTGGAGTGATTCTTTATCGCATGTTGAGGGATTGTTATATGATTAAATTATGTTAACACTGTTGAGAGATTGCACTAGTGAAAGTATGAACCCTAGGCCTTGTTTTCAAGCATTGCAATACCATTTGTGTCACTTTTGTTACTTGCTACCTTGCTGTTTTTTTATTTTCAGATTACAAAAACCTATATCTACTATCCATACCACACTTTTATCACCATCTCTTCGCCGAACTAGTGCACCTATACAATTTACCATTGTATTGGGTGTGTTGGGGACACAAGAGATTTCTTGTATTTGATTGCAGGGTTGTTTGAGAGAGACCATCTTCATCCTATGCCTCCCACGGATTGATAAATCTTAGGTCATCCACTTGAGGGAAATTTGCTACTGTCCTACAAAACTCTGCACTTGGAGGCCCAACAACGTCTACAAGAATAAAAGTTGCGTAGTAGACATCAAGCAATTACCTGATACACTTAAATATGCTTATCTTGATGAAAAGAAGATATATCCTATTATTATTAGTGCTAACCTTTCAGAGCATGAAGAAAAGAGATTACTTAAAACTCTAAGGAAGCACCGTGCTGCTATTGGATATACTCTTGATGATCTTAAGGGCATTAGTCCCACTCTATGTCAGCACAAGATTAATATGGAGCCAGACGCTAAACTTGTCATTGATCATCAACGTCGCTTGAACCCTAAAATGAAGGATGTGGTAAGAACTGAGATATTAAACCTTCTGGAGGCAGGTATAATTTATCCCATAGCTGATAGTAGATGGGTAAGCCCTGTTCATTGGGTTCCTAAGAAAGGAGGTATTACCGTTGTTCCTAATGATAAAAATGAACTCATTCCACAAAGAATTGTAACTGGCTATAGGATGGTAATTGATTTCAGGAAATTAAATAAAGCTACTAGGAAAGATCATTATCCTTTGCCTTTTATTGATCAAATGTTAGAAAGATTGTCTAAACATACACACTTTTGTTTCCTAGATGGATATTCTGGTTTTTCTCAAATACCTGTATTGCAAGAAGATCAAGAGAAAACTACATTTACTTGTCCTTTTGGAACTTATGCTTATCGTCGTATGCCTTTTGGTCTATGTAATGCACCTGCTACCTTTCAAAGATGTATGACTGCTATATTCTCTAACTTTTTTGAAAAGATTGTTGAGGTTTTCATGGATGATTTTTTCGTTTACGGAACTTCTTTTGATGATTGCTTAAGCAACCTTGATCGAGTTTTGCAGAGATGTGAAGAAACAAATCTTGTCTTGAATTGGGAGAAGTGCCACTTTATGGTAAATGAAGGTATTGTCCTTGGGCATAAAATTTCTGAAAGAGGTATTGAAGTTGATAAGGCTAAAGTTGATGCTATTGAGAAAATGCCATGTCCTAAAGATATCAAAGGTATAAGAAGTTTCCTTGGTCATGCTGGTTTCTATAGAAGGTTTATAAAAGATTTCTCTAAAATTTCTAGGCCTCTTACTAATCTCTTGCAAAAAGATTTTCCATTTGTTTTTGATGATGATTGTGTAGAAGCCTTTGAAATACTTAAGAAAGGCTTAATTTCTGCACCTATTGTTCAACCACCTGATTGGAACTTGCCTTTTGAAATTATGTGTGATGCTAGTGATTATGCTGTTGGTGCTGTTCTTGGTCAAAGAGTTGATAAGAAATTGAATGTTATCCATTATGCTAGTAAAACCTTAGACAGTGCTCAAAGAAATTATGCTACTACTGAAAAAGAATTTTTAGCAGTTGTGTTTGCATGTGATAAATTCAGATCCTATATTGTTGATTCTAAAGTTACTATTCACACTGATCATGCTGCAATTAAATATCTTATGGAAAAGAAAGATGCTAAACCTAGACTTATTAGGTGGGTTCTTCTGCTACAAGAATTTGACTTGCATATTATTGATAGAAAGGGAGCTGAGAATCCCGTAGCTGATAATTTGTCTAGAATGGAAAATGTTCTTGATGACCCACTTCCTATTAATGATGATTTTCCTGATGAACAGTTAGCTGTTATAAATGCTTCTCGTAACACTCCTTGGTATGCAGACTATGCTAATTACATTGTTGCTAAATATATCCCACCTAGTTTCACCTATCAACAAAAGAAAAAGTTTTTCTTTGATTTAAGACATTACTTTTGGGATGACCCACATCTATATAAAGAAGGAGTAGATGGTGTTATTTGACATTGTGTACCTGAGCATGAACAGGAACAAATCTTGCGTAAATGTTTCCGAGGCATATGGCAGACTCCATGCATGAGAAAAAACTGCACAAAAGGTATCACAATCTGGTTTTTATTGGCCTACTCTTTTTAAAGATGCACGTAAGTTTGTCCTCTCTTGTGATGAATGTCAAAGAATTGGTAATGTTGGTAGACGTCAGGAAATGCCTATGAATTATTCACTTGTTATCGAACCATTTGATGTTTGGGGTTTTGATTATATGGGACCTTTTCCTTCCTCTAATGGGTATACACATATTCTAGTTGCTGTTGATTACGTTACTAAGTGGGTAGAAGCTATTCCAACTAGTAGTGCTGATCACAACACTTCTATTAAAATGCTTAAAGAAGTTATATTTCCGAGGTTTGGAGTCCCTAGATATTTGATGACTGATGGTGGTTCACATTTTATTCATGGTGCTTTCCGTAAACTGCTTGCTAAATATGATGTTAATCATAGAATTGCATCTCCTTATCATCCTTAGTCTAGTGGCCATGTTGAATTAACTAATAGAGAAATAAAATTAATTTTGCAAAAGACCGTTAATAGATCTAGAAAGAATTGGTCTAAGAAACTTGAGGATGCACTTTGGGCTTATAGAACTGCTTATAAAAATCATATGGGTATGTCTCCATATAAAATGGTTTATGGAAAAGCATGTCATTTACCTCTTGAGTTAGAACATAAAGCATATTGGGCAATTAAATAACTTAACTATGATTTTAAACTTGCCGGTGAAAAGTGGTTATTTGATATTAGCTCCCTAGATTAATGGAGAACCCAAGCCTATGAAAATGCCAAGTTGTTTAAAGAAAAGGTTAAAAGATGGCATGATAAAAGAATTCAAAAATGGGAATTCAAAGTAGGTGATCATGTTCTATTGTACAATTCTCGTTTAAGATTCTTTGCAGGAAAGCTTCTCGCTAAATGGGAAGGACCATACATCGTTGAAGAAGTTTATTGTTCCGGAGCTATCAAAATAAACAACTCCGAAGGCACTAATCCGAGAGTGGTTAATGGTCAAAGAATTAAACATTATATCTCAGGTACGCCAATTAATGTTGAAAGTAATATTATTCAAACAATGACACTAGAGGAACACATAGAGGAAACCTTCCGGAACGCTCCAGAACCCTGAAAAGGGGTAGGTGTGTGATACGGTAAGTAAACCGACTCCAAAACTTCCATAAAAGTACTTTCTGTCCATTTTGGAATATATAAAAAATTACAAAAATAAGAAACAGTCCGAAAAGTGCACGAGGAGGCGACAAGCCTGGGGGGCGCGCCCTACCCCCTGGGCGTGCCTACCAGGATTGTGGCGCCCTCGTGGACCTTCCGGACTCCGTTTTTCTTCCATATTACTTGTCCTGCACGGGAAAAATTCATTATATACACTTACAGGTGTTTTGACCACCGCATCGCAAGTTTCTCCTCTGTTCTTGTTTCGTGCTGTTTTCTGTCAGATTTTGAAGGCCAAGCGCCATGTCATCTCAGGATTCGGACGGGGAAAGCTATGTATCGCGTCTTATAGCGAACCCTAGAGTCTATGGGGATATCGATCCTTATGGTTGCAAAACATATGAGGAGGAGGAGGCCAATTTAAAGGAAAAGCAAGATCACCCCAGTGATGAAGATGAGGATTCCCCTCTACCACAACCAGGGGATATGCATGTTGAATTCAAGAGGTCCAGCCTGCCCAATACGGTGAAAGCTCCTAAAGTTCAATTCACTCCTTTTCGCCATGTGTAGGAAGATTCAGATAAACTGCGGCGCAAAATCTGGGACCTTGAAAAGGAGAATTGCAAATTAAAGGAAGAAATCCGCGTCCTCAAGTGGAAGGACAAGCCTACCTCCTCATCACCACCATCACCGAAGAAAGACACTTGAGTACACGGGTATGGGCACTCCCCTTGGCTTGTGCCAAGCTTGGGGGAGGTACCCTAGTATCGTATCACCATCACTTTTACCATCATTATCTATCTTAGTTCGATCCTTAGTTATTTCGTGATTTAGAAGAATAAAGTTTTAGTATGATTTAGTTTCGAGTGTTTGCTTTGTGATCTATCTATCTATGTAATCGAGTGTGAGAGCTATATAATAAAGAGTAGTTTGCTTTTGCTTCTTTACTTTTATGTTTCAATCAAAAAGAATAAAAGAATGAAAAAGATCATATGCTAATCCCATGGGGAGTGATGACTTCACATAAAAGAAGTATAATTGATAAAACTTGTTGGAAGTTGACAAACATAGCATTGGTCATTATTGCAATTCATGAAAAAGTAATAAAAGGAAGAGAGGTCTCACATATAAATATACTATCTTGGACATCTTTTATGATTGTGAGCCCCCATTAAATATTCTATGTCAAATAGTCGACGTTGGACAAGGAAGACAACGTAATGAGTTATGTTTGCTTATATTCACATAGAAGTTATATTGTTTTGGATCCTCTAACATGTGGTGCTTGCCCCCTATCTTTTGCTAGCCAAAATTCTGTACTAAGTAGAGATACTACTTGTGCATCAAAAAATCCTTAAACCCAGTTTCATGTCATGAGAGTCCACTATATCTACCTATGGATTGAATAAGATCCTTCAAGTAAGTTGTCATTGGTGCAAAAGCAATAAAAATTGCTCCTAAATATGTATGATCTTTTATTGTAAGGGAAAATAAGCTTTGTACGAACTTGTAATGGTAACGAAATAAAAGTGACAGACTGCATAATAAAGGTTGCTATCACAAGGGGCAATATAAAGTGACGTTCCTTTACATTAAGAGCTTGCACATCTAAAAATATAAAGGCGCATGACAACCTCTGCTTCCCTCTGCGAAGGGCCTGTCTTTTACTTTTATGCAATTACTTTATGTATTTACTTTTATGCAAGAGTCAATAGTATTCTTCTCTCTTCCGTATTATTTTATTCTCTTTGCAAGCATCATGTGGTGGGGAAAGATCTAGGCACATATATCCGGTTGAATATAAGTGATCATGAGTTATTATTGTTGACATTACCCTTGAGGTAAATACGTTGGAAGGCGAAATAACAAGCCCCTATCTTTCTATGTGTCTGACTGAAACTTTTGCTCCATAAGTATGCCGTGAGTGTCAGCAATCATAGAAGACTAAATGATAGTTGAGTATGTGAACTTGCTAAACAAATCTCTTACACAGGCTCTTTCTGATAATATGATGAATTGCAATTGCTTCAGTGACTGAGATCATAGTTTGTTAGTTTTCAATATGGTTTATAGTTCATACTTTAAGACTAGTGAATGAATTGTCACTTATTTATGAGAAGTTATATGATAATATGTTGCTATTATAATAATGATCATGATGCTTTCATGTCCATATTTTGTTTTGTCGACACCTCTTTCTCTAAACATGTCGTCATGATTATCGATTTCGGTTTTTCACTTGAGGACAAGCGAGGTCTAAGCTTGGGGGAGTTGATACGTCCATTTTGTATCATGTTTTACTACTATTATTTGTTATGTTTTTGATGATTATTTCACATTATGATACAATTCTTATGCCTTTTCTCTCTTATTTTGCAAGTTTCTCATGAAGAGGGAGATTGCCGGCAGCTGGAATTCTGGACCGGAAAGGGGTGAAACAGAGATACCTATTCTGCACATATCCAAATGACCTAAAAATTTATGGATAATTGTTTTGGAATATATAAAAAATACTGGCAAAGGAATCAACAGAAGGGGACCCACCAGGCAGCCACAAGCCTAGGGGGCGCGCCCAACCCCCCTGGGCGCGCCCCCTGAGCTTGTGGGGTCCCTGGCAGGCTTCTGGGTCCCATCTTCCACTATATGATGTCATTTTCCCTAGAAAAAAAATCAGAAGATGACTTTCGAGATGAAGCGCCGCCGTCTCAAGGCGGAACCTGGGCAGGAGCACTTTTGCTCTCCGGCGGAGCGATTTCGCCGGGGATACTTCCCTCCGGGAGGGGGAAATCGAAGCCATCGACATCACCAATGATCCTCTCATCGTGGGAGGACCAATCTTCATCAACATCTGCACCAGCATCATCTCATCTCAAACCCTAGTTCATCTCTTGTATTCAATCTTTGTCTCAAAACCTCAGATTGGTACTTGTGGGTTGCTAGTAGTGTTGATTACATCCTGTAGTTGATGCTAATTGGTTTACTTGGTGGAAGATTATATGTTCAGATCCTTAATGATATTGAATACCCCTCTGATCTTGAACATGAATATGATTTGTGAGTAGTTACTTTTGTTCTTGAGGACATGGGAGAAGTCTTGTCATAAGTAATCATGTGAATTTGGTATTCGTTCGATATTTTGATGATATGTATGTTGTTGCTTCCTTTAGTGGTGTCGTGTGAACGTTGACTACATGACACTTCACCATCTTTGGGCCTAAGGGAAGGCATTGTGGAGTAGTAATTAGATGATGGGTTGCTAGAGTGATAGAAGCTTAAACCCTAGTTTATGTGCTATTCCGTAAGGGGCTGATTTGGATCCATATGTTTCATGCTATGGTTAGATTTATCTTTATTCTTCTTTCGTAGTTGCGGATGCTTGCAAGAGGGCGTAATCATAAGTGGGAGGCTTGTTCAAGTAAGAACAGCACCCAAGCACCGGTCCACCCACATACCAAATTATCAAAGTAGCGAACGTGAATCAGACAAACATGATGAAAGTGAATAGATGAAATTCCCATGTGTCCTCGAGAACGTGTTGCCTATTATAAGAAATTGTTCCGGCTTGTTCTTTGCTATAAGAAGGATTGGGCCACTTTGCTGCACCTTTGTTACCATTACTACTTGTTACTTGTTACGAATTATCTTGCTATCAAACTATCTGTTACCTACAATTTCAGTGCTTGCAGAGAATACCTTGCTGAAAACCGCTTGCCATTTCCTTCTGCTCCTCGTTGGGTTCGACACTCTTACTTATCGAAAGGACTACGATTGATCCCCTATACTTGTGGGTCATCATTAAGCTACTTTAGTAATCATGTTTTATAGCTTTTGTTTCAATAATGTGCCAAGTAAAGCCTTTGGGATAGTGTGGATACTTGTTGATTTGATTCTGTGCAAAAATAGAAACTTTTGTGCCCAGTGCTGGAATTACTTTAATTCACTGGGATGTGATAAAATTCTGAAATTTTCACACATGATTGATATACAAATTTCCTACGTTTCCCTAATTTTTCAGAAGTTTTAAAGTTGCAGAAGTATGACTTTAATTCAGATCATTACAGACTGTTCTGTTTTTGACAGATTCTGTTTTCAATGCATAGTTTGCTTGTTTTATAGTTTCTATCTCTTATATTGGTCAATATAAATTGTAGAAATGATAGAGTACAGTAGGAATTATGTGAGAACAATTATTAATCTTGTCTTGACAATACCTAAGTATATGATTTGGTTTTATCATACTAACCTATCTCACGAGTTCCGTTAAGTTTTGTGTGATTGAAGTTTTCAAGTTTTGGGTGGGATATCGATATGAGGAGAATAAGGAGTGGCAAGACCCTAAACTTGGGGATGCCCAAGGCACCCCAAGGTAATATTCAAGGAAGACCCTACTACTTGTAGTCTGCATTGGTATTTTCCCGAAGAGGAGAGGATGATGCAGTACAGTAGAGATAAGTATTTCCCTCAGTTAAGAACCAAGGTTATCAATCTAGTAGGAGAACCAAGCAAAATTCCATTAAGCGCACCTGCACACACAAGAGCAAACACTTGCACCCAACGCAAATAAGAGGGTTGTCAATCCTCTTAGCGATTATTTGCAAGGATTAAATCTTATCGAGGTAAATAGATAAACTAAACTACTAATTAAAATAAAAGTAAATAAATTGCAGCAAGGTATTTTTAGGTTTTTTTATATAAAAAAGATAGACCCGGGGACCATAGTTTTCACTAGAGGCTTCTCTCTTGAGCACATAAACATACGGTGGGTAAACAAATTACTGTTGGGCAATTGATAGAAAAGCAAATAATTATGACGGATTCATGGCAATGATCATGTATATAGGCATCACGTCCGAGACAAGTAGACCGACTCCTGCCTGCATCTACTACTATTACTCCACCCATCGACCGCTATCTAGCATGCATCTAGGGTATTAAGTATGAAACAGAGTAACGCCTTAAGCAAGATGACATGATGTAGAGAAGCAAATTCAAGCAATATGAATAAACCCCATCTTTTTATCCTTAATGGCAACAATACAAATACGTGTCATGTCCCTTTCTGTCACTGGGATTGAGCACCGCAAGATTGAACCCATCACAAAGCACCTCTCCCATTGCAAGATAAATCAATCTAGTAGGCCAAACTAAACCAATAGATCGGAGAGAAATACAAAGCTATAACAATCATGTATAAAAGAGTTCAGAGAAGACTCAAATATTTCTCATGAATAATCTGATCATAAACTCACAATTCATCAGATCCCAACAAACACACCGCAAAAGAAGATTACATCGGATAGAACTCCCAAAACATCGAGGAGAACATTGTATTGAAGATCAAAGAGAGAGAAGAAGCCATCTAGCTACTAGCTATGGACCCGTAGGTCTGTGGTAAACTACTCACACATCATCGGAAGGGCAGCAAGGTTGATGTAGAAGCCCTCCGTGATCGATTCCCCCTCCGGCAGAGTACCGGAAAAGGCCTCCAGATGGGATCGCGGAAGAACATAGGCTTGCGGCGGCGGAAAGGTTTTTTCTTCTGGCTCTCTGGGGGTTTCCCAATATTTTTAAATTTATAGAAGTGGAATTAGGTCAAACGGAGTTACGTGGGCCCCACAAGGTAGCACGGCGCCCCCCCGGCGCGCCCTAGTGCCTTGTGAAGCCTCCGTGTGGCTTCTAGCCTCCTCCCGAAGCTTCCCTGGTTTCTTTTGTCCAGAAAAAAATCTCCAAAAAGTTTTGTGGCATTTGGACTTCATTTGGTACTGTTTCTCTGAAAAGCCAAAAACAAGCAGAAAACAGCAACTGGCACTAGGCACTGGGTTAATAGGTTAGTCCAAACAAATGATAATAGCATGGAACAATAAAAATTTATAGATACGTTGGAGACGTATCAAGCATCCCCAAGCTTAATTCTTGCTCGTCCTCGAGTAGGTAAATGATAAAAATATAATTTTTGATGTGGAATGCTACCTATCATGTTTCATCATGTAATCTCTCTCTTACAGTATGAATAATAAGATCCGAATGATTCAAAGCAATAGTCTATAATTTGATATAAAGACATCAATACTCAGACATACTAATTAACAATCATGTCTTTCAAAATAAAATGCTAAAGAACGTTATCCCTACAAAATCATATAATCCTGTCATGCTCCATCTTCTTATCATGCACTACCCCGATGACAAGCCGAGCAATTGGTTCATACTTTTTAACGCGCTTCAGCTTTTTCAACTCCTACACAATACATGAGTGCAAGCCATGCATATAGCACTATGGGTGGAATAGAGTATGGTGATAGAGATAAATAGGAGAAGTCAAAAATGGCGAAAGTCTCACATCAACGAGGCTAATCAACGGGCTATGGAGATGCCCATCAATTGATGTCAATGCGAGGAGTAGGGATTGCCATGCAACGGATGCACTAAGAGCTATAAGTGTATGAAAGCTCAACATGAAAACTAAGTGGGTGTGCATCCAACTTGCTTGCTCATGAAAACCTCGGGCATTTGAGGAAGCCCATCATCGGAATATACAAGCCAAGTTCTACAATGAAAAATTCCCACTAGTATATGAAAGTGACAAAATAGGAGACTCTCTATATGAAAAACCTGGTGCTACTCTGGAGCACAAGTGTGGAAAAAGATAGTAACATTGCCCCTTCTATCTTTTTCTCTCATTTTTTTTTCTTTATTCATTTTTTCTCATTTTTTTCTTGTTTTCCTTTTTTTTCATGACTCTTTTTCGCCTCCTTTTTTTCTTTTTTTGTCTGGAGTCTCATCCCAACTTGTGGGGGAGTCATAGCCACCATCATCCTTTCCTCACTAGGACAATGCTCTAATAATGATGATCATCACACCTCTATTTACTTACAACTCAAAATTACAACTCGATACTAGAACAAAAATATGACTCTGTATGAATGCCTCTGGCAGTGTACCAGGATGTGCAATGATGCTAGCGTAACATGTATAACAATGATAAATGGTGGCTGAGCCACAAATACTATGTCAGCTATATGATCATGCAAAGCAATATGACAATGATGATGTATGTCATAAAAACGGAACGGTGGAAGTTGCATGGCAATATATCTCGGAATGGCTATGGAAATGCCATGATAGGTAGGTATGGTGGCTGTTTTGAGGAAGATATAAGGAGGCTTATGTGTGATAGAGCGTATCATATCACGGGGTTTGGATGCACCGGCGAAACTTGCACTGACTCTCGATGTGAGAAAGGCCAATGCACGGTACCGAAGAGGCTAGCAAATTGCGGAAGGGTGAGAGTGCGTATAATCCATGGACTCACATTAGTCATAAAGAACTCACATACTTATTGCAAAAGTTTATTAGCCCTCGAAGCAAAGTACTACTATGCATGCCCCGAGAGGGATAGATTGGTAGGACAAGGTCCATTGCTCATCCCCGACCGCCACTCATAAGGTAGACAATCAATAATAATTCATGCTCCAACTTCCTAGCATAACGACAGATAATACGTGCATGCTTCGGGAATCACAAACCTTAACACAATTATTCTTACTAAACCACAATTATCTACTAATACCTCCCACATATTACCATCTTAATATCGCAAAACTATTGCGAGGAATCAAACTTATCATATTCAGTGATCTACATGAAAGTTTTTGTTATATCCCTCTTGAATACTTATCATATCAGGACCAAATTCATAACCCGTGCATATTACCATTGCTATCATGAGACTCTCAAAACGATATAAGTGAATCATGAGCATGCAACTATTTCTTTAAAATATCATCACCGTCGTGCTCTAAAAGATATAAGTGAAGCACTAGAGCAACTGCCTAGCTCAAAAGATATAAGTGAAGCACATAGAGTATTCTAACAAATCATGAATAATGTGTGTCCCTCTCAAAAAGGTGTGTTCAGCAAAGATGATTGTGACAAACTAAATAGCAAACAAAAGAAAACAAACTATTTCACAAGACGCTCCAAGTAAAACACATATCATGTGATGAATAAAAATATAGCTCCAAGTGAGTTACCGATAGAATGTAGACGAAAGAGGGGATGCCTTCCGGGGCATCCCCAAGCTTAGACGCTTGAGTCTTCCTTGAATATTACCTTGGGTTGCCTTGGGCATCCCCAAGCTTAGGCTCTTGCCACTCCTTATTCCTTTGTCCATCGTAGTCTCACCCAAAACTTGAAAACTTCAGGACACAAACTCAACAGAAACCTCGTGAGATCTGTTAGTATAACAAACAAATCTTAAACTTTAGGTATTGTAGTAAATTGATTCATATTTAATATTGGCATAATGCTACTGTACTCCAACTTCTCCATGACTCATACCCCCCGATACGATCCATAAATTCATCAAAATAAGCAAACTATGCAACAAAAACAGAATCTGTCTAAAACAGAACAGTCTGTAAAGATCTATTTAAAATCCATACTTATGTAACTCCAAAAATTCTGAAAAATTAGGACAACGTGAGAAATTCATATAAAAATACTTTTTTAATTTTTTTAGATTTTTCTGACGCTCCAGTACAGAATTAAAATTCCATCACTGGACGCAAAACTTTCTGTTTTCCAAACAACATCAATTATACTATCTTCCAAATCATCCCAAAGGCATTACTTGGCACAAACACTAATTAAAACATAAAAACACAATCATAACAGAAGCTATAATCATACAAACACACAAGAACAGTATAAAAATTTGGTGGGTTGTCTCCCAACAAGCTCTTTCTTTATAGCCATTAAGATAGGCTTGAGATTTCAATGATGCTCACATGAAAGATAGTAATTTAAACACGAAGAGTGCAGCGTGAAACATGTGAAAAACACATTTAACTCTAAGATACTTCCTATGCATAGGAATTTTATAGGCAAACAAGTTGTCAAGACAAAAAGTATCTAGCATATACAAGGGAGAAGAACGAAGCATTAACAATTTGAACTTCAAGAGAGGTAATTGAGTAACATGAAAATTTCTACAACCATATTTTCCTCTCTCATAATAATTACATGTAGGATCATAGTCAAATTCAACAATATAGCTATTATATAAAATATTCTCTTCACGATCCACATGCATAAAAGTTTTATAATCTTCCAAAATAGTGGGATTAACGTCAACTAAAGTCATGACCTCTCCAAACCCACATTTATCAAAAATTTCATAAGATTGAAAACTCTCCGAATATGTGGGATTCTTTTTACCTAAAGTTCACACTCTTCCAAACCCACTTTCAATATTATTGCAAACATTATTATCACTAACATATTCATCATGAGGCTTAAATAAATTTTCAAGATCATAAGAAGTATTATCACCCCAATCGTGATCATTGCAATAAGTAGTGGACATAATAAAATTGTCATCCCCAATCTTGTAGTTTTGCATATCATTAGCACAATTGACATTAATAGAATTTATAATAACATCATTGCAATCATGCTTTTCAATCAAGGAGTTATCATGAATCACTTTATAAATTTCTTCTTCTAACGCTTCATCATAATTTTCAGATTCATGATTTTCAAGCAAAACTTCATAGAGATAATCAAGTGCACTCAACTCACTAGCAATTGGTTCATCATAATTGGATCTTTTGAAAAGATTAGCAAGTGGATGAGGATCCATATCAATAGATTTTTGCTTTCACCTTCTGTTTTTGTGTGTTGTCATGAAGGTAATAAAAGCAAGCAAGCAGACAAAAATATTTTTGTGTTTTTGTAAAAAAAATTAGAAGTGGGGGAGATGAAAATGAGAGGCAAATGTAAATAAAAGGTAAATAAAGTAAATGCAAGTGAATGATAATTTGTGCGAAGGTACTTGGTAATTTTGATGATGTCTCCCCGGCAATGGTGCCAGAAATTCTTCCTGCTACTTGTGGTCTGCGTTGGTATTTCCCCAAAGAGGAGAGGATAATGTAGTACAGTAGAGATAAGTATTTCCCTCAGTTAAGAACCAAGGTTATCAATCTAGTAGTAGAACCAAGCAAAATTCTGTTAAGCGCACCTGCACACACAAGAGAAAACACTTGCACCCAACGCAAATAAGAGGGTTATCAATCCTCTTAGCGGTTATTTGCAAGGATTAAATCTTATCAAAGTAAATAGATAAACTAAACTACTAATTAAAATAAAAGTAAATAAATTGCAACAAGGTATTTTTAGGTTTTTTATATAGTAAAGATAGACCCGGGGACCATAGTTTTCACTAGAGGCTTCTCTCTTGAGCACATAAACATACGGTGGGTAAACAAATTACTGTTGGGCAACTGAAAGAAAAGCAAATAAGTATGATGGATTCATGGCAATGATCATGTATATAGGCATCACGTCCGAGACAAGTAGACCGACTCCTGCCTGCATCTATACTATTACTCCACCCATCAACAGCTATCCAGCATGCATCTAGGGTATTAAGTATGAAACATAGTAACGCCTTAAGCAAGATGACATGATGTAGAGAAGCAAATTCATGCAATATGAATAAACCCCATCTTTTTATCCTTAATGGCAATAATACAAATACGTGTCATGTCCCTTTCTGTCACTGGGATTGAGCACCGCAAGATTGAACCCATCACAAAGCACCTCTCCCATTGCAAGATAAATCAATCTAGTAGGCCAAACTAAACCGATAGATCGGAGAGAAATACAAAGATATAACAATCATTCATAAAAGAGTTCAGAGAAGACTCAAATATTTCTGATGAATAATCTGATCATAAACTCACAATTCATCGGATCCCAACAAACACACCGCAAAAGAAGATTACATCGGATAGAACTCCAAGAACATCGAGGAGAACATTGTATTGAAGATCAAAGAGAGAGAAGAAGCCATCTAGCTACTAGCTATGGACCCGTAGGTCTCTGGTAAACTACTCACACATCATCAGAAGGGCAGCAAGGTTGATGTAGAAGCCCTCCATGATCGATTCCCCCTCCGGCAGAGTACCGGAAAAGGCCTCCAGATGGGATCGCGGAAGATCAGAGGCTTGCAGCGGCGGAAAGGTTTTTTCTTCTGGCTCTTTGGGGGTTTACCAATATTTGTGAATTTATAGAAGTGCAATTAGGTCAAACGGAGTCACGTGGGCCCCACAAGGTAGCACGGCGCGCCGCCCTTGGGGCGCACCCTAGTGCCTTGTGAAGCCTCCGTGAGGCTTCTGGCCTCCTCCCGAAGCTTCCCATGTTTCTTTTGTCCAGAAAATAATCTCCAAAAAGTTTCATGGCATTTGGACTTCATTTGGTACTGTTTCTCTGAAAAGCCAAAAACATGCAGAAAAAGCAACTGGCACTATGCACTTGGTTACTAGGTTAGTCCCAAAAAATGATATATAATTGCATATAAAAGCAGGTCTCGAACATGAGGGTCCCGCACGACTGAACTTAGTAGCACCGAAGGCACCGGATGACTCTAAGTCGCAAACCGGATACGTATTTATTCTTAATGGGGGTGCGGTTAGCTGGTGCAGTTCCAAGCAAAGCGTGGTAGCTGATTCTACATGCGAAGCGGAGTACATCGCTGCCTCGGAGGCGGCGAAGGAAGGTGTCTGGATGAAGGAGTTCATTACAGATCTTGGAGTAGTGCCTAGTGCACTTAACCCAATGACTCTGTTTTGTGATAATACTGGTGCCATTGCTCTAGCCAAGGAACCAAGATTTCACAAGAGGACCAGACACATAAAGCGACGTTTCAATTCCATCCGCGATTACATCAAGGAGGACGACATAAATATTTGCAAAGTACACACGGATCTAAATGTTGCAGATCCGATGACTAAACTTCTTCCAAGGGCTAAACATGAACAACACCAGAACTGCATGGGTGTTCGATTCTTTACAATGTAAATCACATAGTGATGTGAACTAGATTATTGACTCTAGTGCAAGTGGGAGACTGTTGGAAATATGCCCTAGAGGCAATAATAAATTAGTTATTATTTTATTTCCTTGTTCATGATAATCGTTTATTATCCATGCTATAATTGTATTGATTGGAAACTCAAATACATGTGTGGATACATAGACAACACTGTGTCCCTAGTAAGCCTCTAGTTGACTAGCTCGTTGATCAAAGATGGTTAAGGTTTCCTAGCCATTGACATGAGATGTCATTTGATAACGGGATCACATCATTAGGAGAATGATGTGATGGACAAGACCCAAACTAAGAACGTAGCATTTGATCGTGTCAGTTTATTGCTATTGTTTTCTGCATGTCAAGTATCTGTTCCTATGACCATGAGATCATGCAACTCCCTGACATCGGAGGAGTACCTTGTGTGTATCAAACGTCGCAACGTAACTGGGTGACTATAAAGGTGCTCTACAGGTATCTCCGAGGGTGTCTGTTGGGTTGGCATGGATCAAGACTGGGATTTGTTACTCCGTATGACGGAGAGGTATCTCAGGGCCCACTCAGTAATACAACATCACAATGAGCCTTGCAAGCAATGTGACTAAAGTGTTAGCCACGAGATCTTGTATTACGGAACGAGTAAAGAGACTTGCCGGTAACGAGATTGAACTAGGTATAGAGATACCGACGATCGAATCTCGGGCAAGTAACATACCGAAGAACAAAGGGAACAGCATACGGGATTAACTGAATCCTTGACATAGAGGTTCGACCGATAAAGATCTTCGTAGAATATGTAGGAGCCAATATGGGCATCCAGGTCCCGCTATTGGTTATTGATCGTAGAGGTGTCTCGGTCATGTCTACATAGTTCTCGAACCCGCAGGGTCTACACACTTAACGTTTGGTGACGATTAGTATAATTGAGTTATTTTGTTGGTGACCGAAAGTTGTTCGGAGTCCCGGATAAGATCCCGGACATGACGAGGATCTCCGGAATAGTCCGGAGGTAAATATTGATATATGTGATAATAGTGTTTTGATCTCCGGAAGAGTTCCGGAGTTCACCGGAATGGGTTCCGGATGTTTACCGAAGTGTTCGGGTGCAGCAACACTTTATATGGGCCAAAGGGATAAAGCCCACGAGGAATTGGAAAGTGCAAAAAGTAGTTTTGCTACCGCGTAAGCGGTACTACCGTTTTGTGAAGCGGTACTACCGCTTGTGCGCGGCTGTGCACGGTTCGGCAGGGATCCGAGTTGGACTCTTTCCTGCGGGCCAAACCGACCTTGTGCGGGCAAAACCGACCTGGAGGAGGCTTTTACTCCAAGTTTAGACCCCAAGGCTCAACATATAAATAGAGGGGCAGGGCTAGCACACGGGATACATCAAGATTTCCCCAAGCCGTGTGCGGCAACCCTAGCCCTCTAGTTCCTCCGTCATAATCCCCGTAGCGCTTGGCGAAGCCCTGCAGAGATTGTTCCTCACCACCATCACCACGCCGTCGTGCTGCTGGAACTCAACCACTACTTCACCATCGCTCGCTGGATCGAGGAGGTGAAGGTGTCATCAAGCCGTACGTGTGTTGAACGCGGAGGTGCCGTCCGTTCGGCGCTAGTTCGTGATCGGATCGAGGGACGACTTGCGATTTGGATCGCGGAGACGTTCGACTACATCAACCGCGTTTATTAAACGCTTCCGCTTAGCGATCTACAAGGGTATGTAGATTCACTCTTCCTCTCGTAGATGCTCATCACCATGGATAGATCTTGTGTGTGCGTAGGAAAATTTTTGTTTCCCATGCAACGGAACCAACAGTGGTATCAGAGCCAGGTCTATGCGTAGATGAGATCTCGAGTAGAACACAAACGAGTTGTGGGCGTGGGTGTATACATATTGCTTGCCGTTACTAGTTGATATTTGATTCGGCGGTACTGTGAGATGAAGCGGCCCGGACCGACATTACGCGTACACTTACGCGAGACAGGTTCCTTCAACTGACATGTAACTTCGTTGCATAAAGATGGCTAGCGGGTGTCTGCCTCTCTCACTTTAGTTGAATCGATTTCAATGAAGAGGGTTCTTTTAGAAGATCAAAAAGCAATCACTACACCACGTTGTGGTTTTGCGTAGGTAAGAACGGTTCTTGCAAACCCGTAGCAGCCACGTAAAATTTGCAACAACAATTAGAGGACGTCTAACTTGTTTTTGCAGGGTATGTTGTGATGTGATATGGCCAATTACATGATGAGATATATGTGATGTATGAGATGATCATGTGTTGTATAGAATATCACGACTTGCATGTCGATGAGTACGGCAACTGGCAGGAGCCATAGAGTTGTCTTTAATTATTGTATGACCTGCGTGCCAATCATTAAGCACTATGTAATGCTTTACTTTATCGCTAAACGTTAGCAATAGTCGTGGAAGCAACAGTCGGCGCGACAACCTTATGGCGACACGTTGATGGAGATCAAGATGATGGAGATCATGGTGTCATGCCGGTGACGATGGAGATCATGCCGGTGCTTTGGAGATGGAGATCAAAAGCACAAGTTCATGGCCATATCATGTCACTTATGATTTGCATGTGATGTTAATCCTTTTATGCATCTTATTTTGCTTAGGACGACGGTAGCATTATAAGGTGATCCCTCACTTAAATTTCAAGATAAATTGTGTTCTCCCCGAGTGTGCACCGTTGCGAAAGTTCGTCGTTTCGAGACACGCCGTGATGATCGGGTGTGATAGACTCCACGTTCACATACAACGGGTGCAAGCCATGTTGCACACGCAGAACACTCGGGTTAAACTTGACGAGCCTAGCATGTATAGACATGGCCTCGGAACACAAGAGACCGAAAGTTCGAACATGAGTCATATAGTATATATGATCAACATGAAGATGTTCACCATTGAAACCACCTCAACTCACGTGATGATCGGACTTGAGTTGGTGGATTTGGATCATGTTACACTCGAATGATCGGAGGGATGTCAATTTGAGTGGGAGTTTTTTAAGTAATATGATTAACTAAACTCATTATCTAGAACAATAGTCTAAGTTGTCTTTGCTATATTTATGTTGTAGATCATGGCTCGCGCAGTAGCACCCCTGAATTTTAATGCGTTCCTAGAGAAAGCTAAGTTGAAAGATGATGGAAGTAACTTTGTGGACTGGGCCCGTAATCTAAGGATTATCCTTACGGCTTCCCAGAAGGCTTATGTCCTTGATGCACCGCTTGGTGATCCACCCGCTCCAGTTGAGTCTCTAGACGTTGTGAACGCCTGGCAGGCTCGTTCTGATGATTACTCAATAGTTCAATGTGCAATGTTGTATGGCTTAGAACCGGGACTTCAAAGACGTTTTGAACGTCATGGAGCATATGAGATGTTCCAGGAGTTGAAGTTTATCTTTCAGAAGAATGCCCGGATCGAGAGATATGAGATCTCCGATAAGTTCTATGCTTGCAAGATGGAGGAGAACGGGTCTATCAGTGATCACGTGCTCAGAATGTCTGGGTACTCCACCCGTCTGGCTGAGTTGGGGATGCCCCTTCCGCCAGAGGCTATCACTGACAGAGTTCTTCAATCATTGCCACCTAGCTACAAGAGCTTCGTGTTGAACTATAACATGCACGGGATGAACAAGTCAGTCGCCGAGCTGTTTGCGATGCTGAAAGCCGCTGAGTCTGAAATTCAGAAGGAGCATCAAGTGTTGATGGTCAATAAAACCACTAGTTTCAAGAAAAATGGCAAGGGTAAGAAGGGTAACTCCAAGAAGAGTGGCAAAGCAGTTGCTCCTCTCGTGAAGAAACCCAAGGCTGGACCCAAACCAGAAACTGTGTGTTTTCATTGCAAGGGAACTGGACACTGGAAGCGGAACTGCCCCAAGTGTTTGGCTGACAAGAAGGCGGCCAACAACAAACAAGGTATATATGATATACATGTTATTGATGTGTACCTTACCAACTCTCGTTGTAGTGCCTGGGTATTTGATACCGGTGCGGTTGCTCATATTTGCAACTCAAAACAGGAACTGCGGAATAGACGGAGGCTGGCAAAGGACGAAGTGACGATGCGCGTGGGAAATGGTTCCAAGGTTGATGTGATCGCTGTCGGCACGCTCGCTCTTCGATTACCGTCGGGATTAGTGATGAACCTAAATAAGTGTTATTTGGTGCCTGCGTTAAGCATGAACATTATATCTGGATCTTGTTTATTGCGAGATGGTTACTCATTTAAATCAGAGAATAATGGTTGTTCTATTTATATGAGTAATATCTTTTATGGTCATGCACCCAATGTGAGGGGTTTATTCTTATTGAATCTCGATAGTAATGATACACATGTTCATAACATTGATGCCAAAAGATGTAGAATTGATAATGATAATACCACTTTCTTGTGGCACTGCCGTTTAGGTCATATTGGCGTAAAACGCATGAGGAAGCTCCATGCTGATGGACTTTTGGAGTCACTTGATTTTGAATCACTTGACACATGTGAGCCATGCCTCATGGGCAAGATGACTAAAACGCCGTTCTCTGGAACAATGGAACGGGCAAGTGACTTATTGGAAATCATACATACTGATGTATGCGGTCCGATGAGCATTGAGGCGCGCAGTGGTTATCGTTACTTTCTCACCTTCACTGATGACTTAAGTAGATATGGGTATATTTACTTAATGAAACACAAGTCTGAAACATTTGAAAAGTTCAAACAATTTCAGAGTGAAGTTGAGAATCATCGTAACAAGAAGATTAAATTCCTACGATCTGATCGAGGAGGAGAATATCTGAGTTATGAGTTTGGCAGTCACTTAAGACAATGTGGAATTGTTTCACAACTGACACCGCCTGGAACACCACAGCGTAATGGTGTGTCCGAACGTCGTAATCGAACCTTATTGGATATGGTGCGATCTATGATGTCTCTTGCCGATTTGCCACTATCGTTTTGGGGTTATGCATTAGAGACAGCTGCATTCACTTTAAATAGGGCACCATCGAAATCCGTTGAGACGACGCCATATGAACTTTGGTTTGGCAAGAAGCCAAAGCTGTCGTTTCTTAAAGTTTGGGGATGTGATGCTTATGTCAAAAAGCTTCAGCCTGAAAAGCTGGAACCCAAAGCGGAGAAATGCGTCTTCATAGGATACCCAAAAGAGACAGTTGGGTATACCTTCTACCTCAGATCCAAAGGCAAAGTGTTTGTCGCTAAAAACGGAACATTTCTTGAGAAAGAGTTTCTCTCGAAAGAATTGAGTGGGAGGAAGATAGAACTTGATGAGGTTGTTGAACCTTTACTTCAACCTGAGAGTAGCGCAACGCAGAAAGTTGTTTCTGTGGAGCCTACATTAGCTGAAGAGGAAGTTAATGATGATGATCATGAAGCTTTGGATCAAGTTGCTATCGAACCTCGTAGGTCGACAAGGACGCGTACTGCTCCCGAGTGGTACGGCAACCCTGTCTTAGAGGTCATGTTGTTAGACAACGATGAACCTACGAGCTATGGAGAAGCGATGATGGGCCCGGATTCCGAGAAGTGGTTAGAGGCCATGAAATCCGAGATGGGATCCATGTATGAAAACAAAGTATGGACTTTGGAAGTATTACCTGAAGGGCGTAAGGCCATTCAGAACAAATGGATCTTTAAGAGGAAGACGGACGCGGACGATAATGTCACCGTCTATAAAGCTCGACTTGTGGCAAAGGGTTTTTCACAAGTTCAAGGAGTTGACTACGATGAGACCTTCTCACCCGTAGCGATGCTTAAGTCCGTCAGAATCATGTTAGCAATAGCTGCCTTTTTCGATTATGAAATTTGGCAGATGGATGTCAAAACAGCGTTCCTTAATGGTCACCTTAAGGAAGAGTTGTATATGATGCAACCAGAAGGTTTTGTCGATCCAGAGAATGCTGACAAAGTTTGCAAACTCCAGCGATCCATTTATGGACTGGTGCAAGCATCTCGGAGTTGGAATCTTCATTTTGATGAGGCGATCAAAGCGTTCGAGTTTATACAAGTTTACGGAGAAGCTTGTATTTACAAGAAAGTGAGTGGGAGCTCTATAGCGTTTCTAATATTATATGTGGATGACATATTACTGATTGGAAACAATATAGAAATGCTGGAAAGCGTGAAGGAATATTTGAACAAGAGTTTTTCAATGAAGGACCTAGGAGAAGCTGCTTTCATATTAGGCATCAAGATCTATAGAGATAGATCGAGACGCTTAATAGGACTTTCACAAAGCACATACCTTGACAAAGTTTTGAAGAAGTTCAAAATGGATCAGTCCAAGAAGGGGTTCTTGCCTGTATTGCAAGGTGTGAAGTTGAGTAAGACTCAATGCCCAGTGACTGCAGAAGATAGAGAAAAGATGAGTGTCATCCCCTATGCTTCGGCCATAGGCTCTATCATGTATGCAATGCTGTGCACAAGACCCGATGTCAGCCTTGCCATAAGTATGGTCGGAAGGTTTCAAAGTGATCCAGGTTTGGAACACTGGACAAACATAATGAAAGTGAATAGATGAAATTCCCATGTGTCCTCGAGAACGTGTTGCCTATTATAAGAAATTGTTCCGGCTTGTTCTTTGCTATAAGAAGGATTGGGCCACTTTGCTGCACCTTTGTTACCATTACTACTTGTTACTTGTTACGAATTATCTTGCTATCAAACTATCTGTTACCTACAATTTCAGTGCTTGCAGAGAATACCTTGCTGAAAACCGCTTGCCATTTCCTTCTGCTCCTCGTTGGGTTCGACACTCTTACTTATCGAAAGGACTACGATTGATCCCCTATACTTGTGGGTCATCATTAAGATACTTTAGTAATCATGTTTTATAGCTTTTGTTTCAATAATGTGCCAAGTAAAGCCTTTGGGATAGTGTGGATACTTGTTGATTTGATTCTGTGCAAAAATAGAAACTTTTGTGCCCAGTGCTGGAATTACTTTAATTCACTGGGATGTGATAAAATTCTGAAATTTTTACACATGATTGATATACAAATTTCCTACGTTTCCCTAATTTTTCAGAAGTTTTAAAGTTGCAGAAGTATGACTTTAATTCAGATCATTACAGACTGTTCTGTTTTTGACAGATTCTGTTTTCAATGCATAGTTTGCTTGTTTTATAGTTTCTATCTCTTATATTGGTCAATATAAATTGTAGAAATGATAGAGTACAGTAGGAATTATGTGAGAACAATTATTAATCTTGTCTTGACAATACCTAAGTATATGATTTGGTTTTATCATACTAACCTATCTCACGAGTTCCGTTAAGTTTTGTGTGATTGAAGTTTTCAAGTTTTGGGTGGGATATCGATATGAGGAGAATAAGGAGTGGCAAGACCCTAAGCTTGGGGATGCCCAAGGCACCCCAAGGTAATATTCAAGGAAGACCCTACTACTTGTAGTCTGCATTGGTATTTTCCCGAAGAGGAGAGGATGATGCAGTACAGTAGAGATAAGTATTTCCCTCAGTTAAGAACCAAGGTTATCAATCTAGTAGGAGAACCAAGCAAAATTCCATTAAGCGCACCTGCACACACAAGAGCAAACACTTGCACACAACGCAAATAAGAGGGTTGTCAATCCTCTTAGCGATTATTTGCAAGGATTAAATCTTATCGAGGTAAATAGATAAAATAAACTACTAATTAAAATAAAAGTAAATAAATTGCAGCAAGGTATTTTTAGGTTTTTTTATATAAAAAAGATAGACCCGGGGATCATAGTTTTCACTAGAGGCTTCTCTCTTGAGCACATAAACATACGGTGGGTAAACAAATTACTGTTGGGCAATTGATAGAAAAGCAAATAATTATGACGGATTCATGGCAATGATCATGTATATAAGCATCACGTCCGAGACAAGTAGACCGACTCCTGCCTGCATCTACTACTATTACTCCACCCATCGACCGCTATCTAGCATGCATCTAGGGTATTAAGTATGAAACAGAGTAACGCCTTAAGCAAGATGACATGATGTAGAGAAGCAAATTCAAGCAATATGAATAAACCCCATCTTTTTATCCTTAATGGCAACAATACAAATACGTGTCATGTCCCTTTCTGTCACTGGGATTGAGCACCGCAAGATTGAACCCATCACAAAGCACCTCTCCCATTGCAAGATAAATCAATCTAGTAGGCCAAACTAAACCGATAGATCGGAGAGAAATACAAAGCTATAACAATCATGTATAAAAGAGTTCAGAGAAGACTCAAATATTTCTCATGAATAATCTGATCATAAACTCACAATTCATCAGATCCCAACAAACACACCGCAAAAGAAGATTACATCGGATAGAACTCCCAAAACATCGAGGAGAACATTGTATTGAAGATCAAAGAGAGAGAAGAAGCCATCTAGCTACTAGCTATGGACCCGTAGGTCTGTGGTAAACTACTCACACATCATCGGAAGGGCAGCAAGGTTGATGTAGAAGCCCTCCGTGATCGATTCCCCCTCCGGCAGAGTACCGGAAAAGGCCTCCAGATGGGATCGCGGAAGAACATAGGCTTGCGGCGGCGGAAAGGTTTTTTCTTCTGGCTCTCTGGGGGTTTCCCAATATTTTTAAATTTATAGAAGTGGAATTAGGTCAAACGGAGTCACGTGGGCCCCACAAGGTAGCACGGCGCCCCCCCGGCGCGCCCTAGTGCCTTGTGAAGCCTCCGTGTGGCTTCTAGCCTCCTCCCGAAGCTTCCCAGGTTTCTTTTGTCCTGAAAAAAATCTCCAAAAAGTTTTGTGGCATTTGGACTTCATTTGGTACTGTTTCTCTGAAAAGCCAAAAACAAGCAGAAAACAGCAACTGGCACTAGGCACTGGGTTAATAGGTTAGTCCCAACAAATGATAATAGCATGGAACAATAAAAATTTATAGATACGTTGGAGACGTATCAAGCATCCCCAAGCTTAATTCTTGCTCGTCCTCGAGTAGGTAAATGATAAAAATATAATTTTTGATGTGGAATGCTACCTATCATGTTTCATCATGTAATCTCTCTCTTACAGTATGAATAATAAGATCCGAATGATTCAAAGCAATAGTCTATAATTTGATATAAAGACATCAATACTCAGACATACTAATAAACAATCATGTCTTTCAAAATAAAATGCTAAAGAACGTTATCCCTACAAAATCATATAATCCTGTCATGCTCCATCTTCTTATCATGCACTACCCCGATGACAAGCCGAGCAATTGGTTCATACTTTTTAACGCGCTTCAGCTTTTTCAACTCCTACACAATACATGAGTGCAAGCCATGCATATAGCACTATGGGTGGAATAGAGTATGGTGATAGAGATAAATAGGAGAAGTCAAAAATGGCGAAAGTCTCACATCAACGAGGCTAATCAACGGGCTATGGAGATGCCCATCAATTGATGTCAATGCGAGGAGTAGGGATTGCCATGCAACGGATGCACTAAGAGCTATAAGTGTATGAAAGCTCAACATGAAAACTAAGTGGGTGTGCATCCAACTTGCTTGCTCATGAAGACCTCGGGCATTTGAGGAAGCCCATCATCGGAATATACAAGCCAAGTTCTACAATGAAAAATTCCCACTAGTATATGAAAGTGACAAAATAGGAGACTCTCTATATGAAAAACCT
Source organism: Elymus sibiricus (assembly GCA_039707655.1). Lineage (NCBI taxonomy): Eukaryota > Viridiplantae > Streptophyta > Magnoliopsida > Poales > Poaceae > Elymus > Elymus sibiricus. Next base: position 70,994,149 of record CM077676.1, read on the forward strand.
GGTGCTACTCTGGAGCACAAGTGTGGAAAAAGATAGTAACATTGCCCCTTCTCTCTTTTTCTCTCATTTTTTTTCTTTATTCATTTTTTCTCATTTTTTTTCTTGTTTTCCTTTTTTTTCATGACTCTTTTTCGCCTCCTTTTTTTCTTTTTTTGTCTGGAGTCTCATCCCAACTTGTGGGGGAGTCATAGCCACCATCATCCTTTCCTCACCAGGACAATGCTCTAATAATGATGATCATCACACCTCTATTTACTTACAACTCAAAATTACAACTCGATACTAGAACAAAAATATGACTCTGTATGAATGCCTCTGGCAGTGTACCAGGATGTGCAATGATGCTAGCGTAACATGTATAACAATGATAAATGGTGGCTGAGCCACAAATACTATGTCAGCTATATGATCATGCAAAGCAATATGACAATGATGATGTATGTCATAAAAACGGAACGGTGGAAGTTGCATGGCAATATATCTCGGAATGGCTATGGAAATGCCATGATAGGTAGGTATGGTGGCTGTTTTGAGGAAGATATAAGGAGGCTTATGTGTGATAGAGCGTATCATATCACGGGGTTTGGATGCACCGGCGAAACTTGCACTGACTCTCGATGTGAGAAAGGCCAATGCACGGTACCGAAGAGGCTAGCAAATTGCGGAAGGGTGAGAGTGCGTATAATCCATGGACTCACATTAGTCATAAAGAACTCACATACTTATTGCAAAAGTTTATTAGCCCTCGAAGCAAAGTACTACTATGCATGCCCCGAGAGGGATAGATTGGTAGGACAAGGTCCATTGCTCATCCCCGACCGCCACTCATAAGGTAGACAATCAATAATAATTCATGCTCCAACTTCCTAGCATAACGACAGATAATACGTGCATGCTTCGGGAATCACAAACCTTAACACAATTATTCTTACTAAACCACAATTATCTACTAATACCTCCCACATATTACCATCTTAATATCGCAAAACTATTGCGAGGAATCAAACTTATCATATTCAGTGATCTACATGAAAGTTTTTGTTATATCCCTCTTGAATACTTATCATATCAGGACCAAATTCATAACCCGTGCATATTACCATTGCTATCATGAGACTCTCAAAACGATATAAGTGAATCATGAGCGTGCAACTATTTCTTTAAAATATCATCACCGCCGTGCTCTAAAAGATATAAGTGAAGCACTAGAGCAACTGCCTAGCTCAAAAGATATAAGTGAAGCACATAGAGTATTCTAACAAATCACGAATAATGTGTGTCCCTCTCAAAAAGGTGTGTTCAGCAAAGATGATTGTGACAAACTAAATAGCAAACAAAAGAAAACAAACTATTTCACAAGACGCTCCAAGTAAAACACATATCATGTGATGAATAAAAATATAGCTCCAAGTGAGTTACCGATAGAATGTAGACGAAAGAGGGGATGCCTTCCGGGGCATCCCCAAGCTTAGACGCTTGAGTCTTCCTTGAATATTACCTTGGGTTGCCTTGGGCATCCCCAAGCTTAGGCTCTTGCCACTCCTTATTCCTTTGTCCATCGTAGTCTCACCCAAAACTTGAAAACTTCAGGACACAAACTCAACAGAAACCTCGTGAGATCTGTTAGTATAACAAACAAATCTTAAACTTTAGGTATTGTAGTAAATTGATTCATATTTAATATTGGCATAATGCTACTGTACTCCAACTTCTCCATGACTCATACCCCCCGATACGATCCATAAATTCATCAAAATAAGCAAACTATGCAACAAAAACAGAATCTGTCTAAAACAGAACAGTCTGTAAAGATCTATTTAAAATCCATACTTATGTAACTCCAAAAATTCTGAAAAATTAGGACAACGTGAGAAATTCATATAAAAATACTTTTTTAATTTTTTTAGATTTTTCTGACTCTCCAGTACAGAATTAAAATTCCATCACTGGACGCAAAACTTTCTGTTTTCCAAACAACATCAATTATACTATCTTCCAAATCATCCCAAAGGCATTACTTGGCACAAACACTAATTAAAACATAAAAACACAATCATAACAGAAGCTATAATCATACAAACACACAAGAACAGTATAAAAATTTGGTGGGTTGTCTCCCAACAAGCTCTTTCTTTATAGCCATTAAGATAGGCTTGAGATTTCAATGATGCTCACATGAAAGATAGTAATTTAAACACGAAGAGTGCAGCGTGAAACATGTGAAAAACACATTTAACTCTAAGATACTTCCTATGCATAGGAATTTTATAGGCAAACAAGTTGTCAAGAAAAAAAGTATCTAGCATATACAAGGGAGAAGAACGAAGCATTAACAATTTGAACTTCAAGAGAGGTAATTGAGTAACATGAAAATTTCTACAACCATATTTTCCTCTCTCATAATAATTACATGTAGGATCATAGTCAAATTAAACAATATAGCTATTATATAAAATATTCTCTTCACGATCCACATGCATAAAAGTTTTATAATCTTCCAAAATAGTGGGATTAACGTCAACTAAAGTCATGACCTCTCCAAACCCACATTTATCAAAAATTTCATAAGATTGAAAACTCTCCGAATATGTGGGATTCTTTTTACCTAAAGTTCACACTCTTCCAAACCCACTTTCAATATTATTGCAAACATTATTATCACTAACATATTCATCATGAGGCTTAAATAAATTTTCAAGATCATAAGAAGTATTATCACCCCAATCGTGATCATTGCAATAAGTAGTGGACATAATAAAATTGTCATCCCCAATCTTGTAGTTTTACATATCATTAGCACAATTGACATTAATAGAATTTATAATAACATCATTGCAATCATGCTTTTCAATCAAGGAGTTATCATGAATCACTTTATAAATTTCTTCTTCTAACGCTTCATCATAATTTTCAGATTCATGATTTTCAAGCAAAACTTCATAGAGATAATCAAGTGCACTCAACTCACTAGCAATTGGTTCATCATAATTGGATCTTTTTAAAAGATTAGCAAGTGGATGAGGATCCATATCAATAGATTTTTGCTTTCACCTTCTGTTTTTGTGTGTTGTCATGAAGGTAATAAAAGCAAGCAAGCAGACAAAAATATTTTTGTGTTTTTGTAAAAAAAATTAGAAGTGGGGGAGATGAAAATGAGAGGCAAATGTAAATAAAAGGTAAATAAAGTAAATGCAAGTGAATGATAATTTGTGCGAAGGTACTTGGTAATTTTGATGATGTCTCCCCGGCAATGGTGCCAGAAATTCCTCCTGCTACTTGTGGTCTGCGTTGGTATTTCCCCAAAGTGGAGAGGATAATGTAGTACAGTAGAGATAAGTATTTCCCTCAGTTAAGAACCAAGGTTATCAATCTAGTAGTAGAACCAAGCAAAATTCCGTTAAGCGCACCTGCACACACAAGAGCAAACACTTGCACCCAACGCAAATAAGAGGGTTATCAATCCTCTTAGCGGTTATTTGCAAGGATTAAATCTTATCGAAGTAAATAGATAAACTAAACTACCAATTAAAATAAAAGTAAATAAATTTCAACAAGGTATTTTTAGGTTTTTTATATAGTAAAGATAGACCCGGGGACCATAGTTTTCACTAGAGGCTTCTCTCTTGAGCACATAAACATACGATGGGTAAACAAATTACTGTTGGGCAACTGAAAGAAAAGCAAATAAGTATGATGGATTCATGGCAATGATCATGTATATAGGCATCACGTCCGAGACAAGTAGACCGACTCCTGCCTGCATCTATACTATTACTCCACCCTTCAACAACTATCCACCATGCATCTAGGGTATTAAGTATGAAACATAGTAACGCCTTAAGCAAGATGACATGATGTAGAGAAGCAAATTCATGCAATATGAATAAACCCCATCTTTTTATCCTTAATGGCAATAATACAAATACGTGTCATGTCCCTTTCTGTCACTGGGATTGAGCACCGCAAGATTGAACCCATCACAAAGCACCTCTCCCATTGCAAGATAAATCAATCTAGTAGGCCAAACTAAACCGATAGATCGGAGAGAAATACAAAGATATAACAATCATTCATAAAAGAGTTCAGAGAAGACTCAAATATTTCTGATGAATAATCTGATCATAAACTCACAATTCATCGGATCCCAACAAACACACCGCAAAAGAAGATTACATCGGATAGAACTCCAAGAACATCGAGGAGAACATTGTATTGAAGATCAAAGAGAGAGAAGAAGCCATCTAGCTACTAGCTATGGACCCGTAGGTCTCTGGTAAACTACTCACACATCATCAGAAGGGTAGCAAGGTTGATGTAGAAGCCCTCCATGATCGATTCCCCCTCCGGCAGAGTACCGGAAAAGGCCTCCAGATGGGATCGCGGAAGATCAGAGGCTTGCAGCGGCGGAAAGGTTTTTTCTTCTGGCTCTTTGGGGGTTTACCAATATTTGTGAATTTATAGAAGTGCAATTAGGTCAAACGGAGTCACGTGGGCCCCACAAGGTAGCACGGCGCGCCGCCCTTGGGGCGCACCCTAGTGCCTTGTGAAGCCTCCGTGAGGCTTCTGGCCTCCTCCCGAAGCTTCCCATGTTTCTTTTGTCCAGAAAAAAATCTCCAAAAAGTTTCATGGCATTTGGACTTCATTTGGTACTGTTTCTCTGAAAAGCCGAAAACATGCAGAAAAAGCAACTGGCACTATGCACTGGGTTACTAGGTTAGTCCCAAAAAATGATATATAATTGCATATAAAAGCAGGTCTCGAACATGAGGGTCCCGCACGACTGAACTTAGTAGCACCGAAAGCTCTGGCGTGTCCGCGTCTTCTCCGTCATGTCCGGCCTCTTCTCCACCGCCATTATCGGTCATCTCTTCGTATGGCCCCATGTCGTCATTGGCTGCCCCATCGACGTCATTAGGATCATCATCATCTTCACTTATCCACCGAGTATAGCCATCCATGAAACCAGTCATGAGCAGGTGCGCCTTCAAACGGCCTCCCTTAAAGGGGTCGAGCCAGACTCCTCCTTTGCATCTTCGACACGAACATAAAATCTTTTTCCGGTTATTTTCATGCATGTCGTGCACCGCGGATCGCAACCATCATTCCACCATACTTCCACTGACCTTCATGATCGCCTGCGCGGTATAATAAGCAAAATGATTATAAACGCATGCATGCATCAAAATAATACAAAAATTCGGCATGACCTTCCCTAAAAATAGGGACCAATAGAGTTTGCCCGAAATTCACCGAAACAGACATAAATCGACATTTCGGCAAAACATAAGCAACTCATGTCATGTCACGCACAATTCGGCAAATACACATATAGGCGGCAACTCATGCCACACGCAAAATTCCCATCATATCACCCGATTCGGTCATATCGCACACACACACACATATTTCCATTCATCCAAAAGCACCATTTTTTACTCACCTATCTCGAGAGAGATCGAGCACGGTGATGAGGTCGGTGTCGCTACACACCTAGGGACCAAAAGTGGACAAAGATGGCTTTACTTCATTAAGTCGATAGATCTAGTTGGGGAGGTAGATAGGTCACTTCATTAAATGGGTAGATCTAGCTAGTTGGGGAAGGAGATGGATCTAACTAGTGGAGGGAGGAGAGAAAGCTAAGGGGTGCATTAATGGAGAGATGGTGGAGGGGGCATTAAAGGAGAGAGAAGAGAGGTAGGAGAAGGAAGAGAAAACAAAGCTAGCTAGTAGTAATGGGGGAAGCAAGGGAGAAGAAGTGAGGGAGAGAGGAGGGGGGAGGGGGGAGAGGGTTGGAAAAGGTGGCAGCTGCGCCTTAGCAGCAGCGCAGGTTGGCGCACGGCACTACTGCTAAGAGCAATAGCAGTAGCGCTGGTCGGAAACCCGCGCTACTGCTAAGTGGGGACCACCACATGGGCCAGTGCAGCCATAGTTGCAGCGTGGGTTACACGACCCGCGCTACTGCTAAGATCAGTAGCAGTAGCGCGGTCTACTTAGACCGCGCTGCTACTATACGTAGCCTGGTGGGTACGGTGGGGCCCACTTAGCAGCAGCGATGTTATGTATCCCCGCGCTACTGCTAATTTGATACCAGTAGCGCCTATCCAATGCCCGCGCTACTGGTAATTATCTGTAGCGCGTGTCTTTGACCCTCGCTACTGTTATGCCTCCACATATAAGGTTTTCCCTAGTAGTGACGGTAGGCGCTTCACCATCAAGCTCGACGAGACCTTCGATGTTTTTATGGTACTTCACAACGACAAGTCTTTTTTCGTAATTAAGCATGACTTCTGCTTCTTTGCTTCAACGTGTAATTTCCATTTTTTACAATTCGACTAGTGCATCCCCTGCCATGCAAGACCTTATGTCTTGGATAAGCTGGATTTCGAAGATCGTGAGAATATGGAGACGAAGAGAGTTCACCTGAGGACCCAACATGGTTATACTCTTGCCGTTAAGCTGTACAATGCAGTGACCCACTCCCATTTTGGTTGCTCAAATTGGAGAGCACTATGCAAGGCATATGGATTTCAGGAGGATATGCATGTCACCTTCGATACCCGTCCTAAAGATGACATTGAAGATAATATCAACATTTGGGTCGATGTGGATACGCTTCCAGTTCTATCTCTATGTGAGTTTGTCAAATATATTTATTAAGTAATTTATATTGTTTATTTAAAAATAGTTGATAGCTTATTTCCATTGATAGCTTATTTCCATTCTTCAAGAAATGTACGGAACGCAGTAGACAAAACCTACTGTAGTTATTGCTCTGAACTAACTTGCGAGGAGATTGTGATGCCCCCGACTCGACCGTGCACTAATCATACACGCAAATGCACACGATCAAGCCCAGGGACTCACAGGAAGACATCACAACACAACTCTAGACACAAAATAAAATAATACAAGCTTTATATTACAAGCCAGGGGCCTCGAGGGCTCGAATACATAAGCTTGAGAACAAGCGTTAGCGGAAGCAACAATATCTGAGTACAGACATAACTAAACAAGAATGCCTTAAGAAGGCTGAGCAAAACAATGACACTAGATCGAAAAGGCGCATGCCTCCTGCCTCGGAGCCTCCTATCAACTCCTGGTCGTCGGTCTCCACGTAGTAGTAGACGCCGTCGGAGGGGTAGTAGAAGTCGTCGACGGGGTCAGCTGGCTCTGGGGCTCCGTCATCTGATCGCAGCAATCGGGTATGGGGGAAAAGAGGTAGCAAAGCAACCGTGAGTACTCATCCAAAGTACTCACAAGACTTACATAAGATCTATTCTATTTATGCATCAGTATCAAATGAAGGGCTGTATCTGTGGACTAGACTGCAGAATTGCCAGAACAGAGGGGAAGACCTAGCCTATCGAAGACTAGCATCTTGCAGCGTCTTGCAGCATTAGAAGAGTGCAGATTAGTAACATAACATAAAGTAATAAATAAAAGTAGCAATGCCCAGAGATCCTTCCTCGACTCCCTGCGAGAAAGCGATACCGGAGCTATCATTTTTGTTTAGTATCACAAGTATCCAGTTCAAGTTGTAGTAGATCGGGATATAACACTGAACGTCCTGTTACCGTGAACACGGCTATTCGAATAGATCACTTCCCTACAGGGGTGCACTACTGTTACCCAACTCGCTCGATTAACTCTGGCCGGACACACTTTTCTTGGTCATGCCCGGCCTTGGCTGATCGACACGACGTAGTCCTACCTTGGCTCAGCAGAGAGGTCCCCGCCGGTCTACATCCTAAGTGCTCAGGGGTCTTGGGCCCATCGCCCTTTGCACTCCGGGTCGTTGTGAGGACGGTGGATACCAACGCCACCCCTCTCCTGGATGGCACGATCCGACCGTGCCACAATGCTGAACTGGACATCTGACAGAGCTTTTGGCTGATACAGACGGCACCGAGGGCCCCATTAAACCATTATCCCACGTGGTGGTAGTGCGTATAGGCCAGTGGCCAACTCAGATCAAATACCCAAATCCGTTAAGCATGTTATTAGTATCTCACGGGCACAAACAGGGTTCAAGGCTCACCTCCGACACCCTGTCGCACCGACTTGGTAACCCACGGTCCAATGACCAGGGACCAGGCCCACCTCTCTCCTAGGTGGTCTCCACCTGCCCTGTCGTTCTGCCACAATAATCTCTCGCGGGTGCCTTCCTGGCCAACCCGACTGCCAAAGGGCTGAGGTGAAGGTCAAAGTACCCGTGTATCCATAACATCATGGGAATCCGAGGAATCACCCTTGATGGATTCCCACTCGATGTAACCGTCAAGGTGAACTTGGAGGAATCACCCTCGATAAGTTCACACTTGAGGGGCTGTCCGACTGAGGCATCATCGGAGGTGGTGAAAGAGGAATCACCCTCGGTATCCCACAACTTACTAGCTACGCTACAGAGATAACATCAGGAGTGAGGTAGGAGGTATCACCCTCGGCACTCGATGGTAGCTCTGCAGAGTCGTACAACTAAGGGGGTGTGCGATGCTATGTCGGTCTCTGCACATCGATCACATTGATCGAATCTCTGGTGCTAAAGCATGGCAACAAGGACATGGGTGTGGGGCCGTTGATGGATCACTAACCAGCCTATACTAAGCATTTAGGACAACAGGTAAAGTATCAACAGCAGGTTACAAAATCAGGCTATGCATCAGAATAGGAGCAATCAATTACAGTAGCAAAATCTAATGAAAGCATGGGAGAGAAAGAATGGGAGATATAGGAATGATCAAGGGGTTTTGCTTTATTGGAAGCTCTGCTGTAAGGGGCTGATCGTCTGCGGGATAGTCGTACTCCAGAGTAGCGTCAGCGGTGATCTCGGGGTCTACTGGAGAGAAGAGGGGGAGGAAACAGTAAACACAAAGCCCACATATGCAATCACTATGCATGACATGCCTAATCGATATACAGAGGTGATATAATGCCTCTCTAAATATTTTAGATGAATTAGGAATTTATCTGGAATTATATTAACTAAGTCATGCACTATTCTTTTATTGAAATCAGGCAAAAAGTTCAATGTTCTCTTATCTAGAATGATCTAACATGAATGCAGATGTCATATTCGGATTCGTTAGATTTTTCTGATCATTTTTCATATAGAAAACTTTTTCATCTGACTTACGGTTATTTTTCTATTGAATTTCAAAGTTTTAACAATAATCTAGATTTTCTGATTTAATTTAATTCAAAAATTACTAAAGGTTATCTGCTATGGGTACACAGAAGTGTACCCAGGGGCTGCTACTGTGGCTGACATGTGGGGCCACAACTGCCCAGTCAGCAGTTGACTGGTCCACGTTGACTGGACAAGGGGTCCACTGGACACACCTGCCAGTAACTGGGCTTGCCCAGTCAGCCAGTAGACTGGTCAACTGGGTCCAGTGGGACCCAGTGGTCAGTCTCTGGTTATATTAACAGTATTTAGCTTAATCTAATTAGTCTATTTAACTCGTGGGCCCTGCTTGTCAGTGATAAAACTATTAGTGGGTTAATTAGTAGCGTTAGTTAGTCTAATTAAACAGCTACGTTAAGAGGGCCCACTGTCAGTGGCTATTAGGGCCGGGGTTAGTGCCGCGTGCTATCACGTGTCCCCACCAGAGTTTAAACTCCGGCGCGCGCCGGCGCCGCTCCGGCGAGCACCAGACGCGGTGGGGTCACGCCGAAACGGCGCACGGGCAGCGGATCGAGCCGTGGACGGGCTCTACAGAAAGCTGGGGTTTGGCTGCGTCCAATGGTGGTCTCAGGGAGGCCGGGGAGGGACGGTAGTGATAGCGGCGTCGGATCGAGCGGCGGCCGAAGTTTGGTGATCGCACGGGCGCAAGAGCCTGCTAGTTATCAAGCGGCAAACGAGCTGGTGGGCTCTAGTGAAGCTCCACGAGCTCGCGTGCATCATCAGACGAAAATGGAGGGCATGGCAGTGGCGAGCTCAGCGGCCATGGCTGACGGCCGAGCCAGAGGTTGAGGGGAGACGGCTACGGTGCACTAAGGGGAGCAAGGAGGAGTTGAGACAGGCCGGGAGCTCACAGTGAGGTAGCAGGGCAAGCTAGCGGGCTTGGGGAAGCACGGGAGACGAAGAATCGACCGTGGCGATCTTGGTGGCCCGAGGTAGAAGACGAAGTCGCCGGCGACGCTGTGGAGTGTCTCAGCTCACGTGGCTCGGTGAGGAGTTCGGGGAGGTCGAGGCGGAGCTCTTGGGTAGGCTGGAGGGACGGGAGGAGCTCGGTGGCCGCGGAATCAAAGCAGGTGCGGTGGCGACCGCATCGGCCTTAGCTCCAGATCGAAGGAGAGGGCGAGGGAGAAGGGGAAAGTGGGCGAGGAAGAGCCAGGGGAGTAGGTGGGCGTCGCCCTTATCCTCCGACGTCTTCGCTGTAGCAGCACGCGTCGCAGAGCCGGCCGGGGAGATGAGCTCGGCCACGGCCATGGCGACACAAGGGGAGGGAGCAGGTAGGGGGCGAGGAGGTGGGCTGGCCCGGGGTACTGTAGTTCTGGGCCGGTTAAGTGCACAGGAGCTTTTATTCATTTTCCTTTTTTGTGAATTTAACTGCTGCTGTTTGCATTTCTTTTTGATATCAAATCAATTTTGTTAGACTCAAAACTTGTCACTTAAGTACTTGGTGATATTTTGCATCAGCCCCCAAGGTTTTTGAAATTATTCAGACTGGTTTAGATATTTGTTCAATTTGAAAAGCGGTGGTTAATTGGCTGTTAGCTCAGTTTTAATTGGGTTAAGGATATTTAAACTTTTCAAATAATGCTGGTTTCTATTTGTCAATTACTTAGTGATAATTTGCAAAATTATGAACATTTTAGTTTTGCTGTTTGAAGAAATATTAATTTGACTTGTATCTAAATCTTGAATTTGAGTTGGATCACTTCTTTAATTGCATTTTAATTATGATAACCATGATGACAAGGCACATTAATTTGGATAATGACAGGACTAAGATCTGGGGATGTTACAAATCTCCTCCACTCGAAGAAATCTCGTCCCGAAATTTAAGAGGTAGAGTAAGGGGAAAAGGTTTGGTTACGAAATTCTAACGAGTTTTCTGGTTCTTGTTAACCTTCTCGAAGAAGTTGATCCTTTTCATTGATACCTTCATTTCTCTGCTTCAGGTCATCATGATGAGGTTGTCATTCTTCCTTCGGAATCTTCATCGTACTTACGAAAAAGATAATGGGTATCTCGGCAACTATAGAATTTTACAAGGGGAAATCAACTGGGGTTAACTCATGAACGAAACACATAGGTATCTCTCGAGTTTTGGAACTCAGGAAATACATCGAGAGCAATAAAAGAAGGCATGAGAAGTTTCAAGCAGGCAGGCAATCATTCGATGCCTAATTAAAAAGGCGAAAAGGGTTCAGAGTAGCGAAGAATAAATGTCGCGTCTGATAACGGAATAGACCATGTCAGAGAAGATGGCTCGCCGAAATACATACGAAGCCAAGTGCAAAGGATTAACTTTGGAAACAGGGATGTACAGGAGAGTCAGGTTGCGGTCCTGTAGACCTGTGAGTTAGGCTGGATTATGAATAAGAAGGGTGGTGGGATCTTGTGCGATCACAATTCAAGGTAAGTCAGAGAACAGCTTGCCATCTATATTGGCAACAATGGCGGTACCAAGGCGGGGAACAAAGAGAACCATTTTCCTGCTCGTTAAAACGAGGCGGACCAATAGGCAAGGTTCTCGTCCATCGGTGGTTACCGGAATGTCACCAACAATAGTAACAAGGTTTTATTTGGGGGTATTGACATAAGCAGGGAATTATCACTGCTCAGATAAAAGCTAGATTACAAGAAAGGTTAAACAGACCAATGGAAAGAAAAATGTGATTATCAGATTAAAGAGACCAATGGAAAGGAATAATTGCAGACAATCCAGCTCTCCGGGTGGATGTGAACACGAGAACCTAATGTTAGTGTTAGCAAAACTTTAACCCGAATAGAAGTGAGATCAGAGCCCCAGAGTAAGGAAGAGGAATAAAAGATCCTAATCCCAACCATTGGCGACGTGGGCCCGTAGGCCACACAGCCATGTTAGTAAAATAGTTTTTCTAAAGACTAGACTCAACTTCGGCCAAGGAGTTGGAAAAGGGCTTCCTACATGCAGTCGGCTCTGATACCAACTTGTGACGCCCCCGACTCGACCGTGCACTAATCATACACACAAATGCGCATGATCAAGACCAGGGACTCACGGGAAGATATCACAACACAACTCTAGACACAAAATAAAATAATGCAAGCTTTATATTACAAGCCAGGGGCCTCGAGGGCTCGAATACATAAGCTTGAGAACAAGCGTTAGCGGAAGCAACAATATCTGAGTACAGACATAACTAAACAAGAATGCCTTAAGAAGGCTGAGCAAAACAACGACACTAGATCGAAAAGGCGCAGGCCTCCTGCCTGGGAGCCTCCTATCTACTCCTGGTCGTCAGTCTCCACATAGTAGTAGGCACCATCGGAGGGGTAGTAGAAGTCGTCGACGGGGTCAGCTGGCTCCGGGGCTCCGTCATCTGATCGCAGCAATCAGGTATGGGGGAAAAGAGGTAGCAAAGCAACCGTGAGTACTCATCCAAAGTACTCGCAAGACTTACATAAGATCTATTCTATTTATGCATCGGTATCAAATGAAGGGCTGTATCTGTGGACTAGACTGAAGAATTGCCAGAACAGAGGGGAAGGCCTAGCCTATCGAAGACTAGCATCTTGTAGCGTCTTGTAGCATTAGAAGAGTGCAGATTAGTAACATAACATAAAGTAATAAATAATAGTAGCAATGCCTAGAGATCCTTCCTCGACTCCCTGCGAGAAAGCGATCCCGGAGCTATCATTTTAGTTTAGTATCACAAGTATCCAGTTCAAGTTGTAGTAGATTGGGATGCAACACTGAGCGTCCTGTTACCGTGGACACGGCTATTCGAATAGATCACTTCCCTGCAGGGGTGCACTACTGTTACCCAACACGCTCGATTAACTCTGGCCGGACACACTTTTCTTGGTCATGCCCGGCCTCGACTGATCGACACGACGTAGTCCTACCTAGGCTCCGCAGAGAGGTACCCACCGGTCTACATCCTAAGTGCTCAGGTGTCATGGGCCCATCGCCCTTTGCACTCTGGGTCATTGTGAGGACGGTGCATACCAGCACCACCCCTCTCCTGGACGGCACGATCCGACCGTGCCACAATGCTGAACTGGACATCTGACAGAGCTTTCGGCTGATACATACGGCGCTGAGGGCCCCATTAAACCATTATCCCGCGTGGTGGTAGTGCGTATAGGCCAGTGGCCAACTCAGAACAAATACCCTAATCCGTTAAGCGTGTTATTAGTATCTTGCAAACACGAACAGGGCTCAAGGCCCACCTCCGACACCCTGTCATACCGACTTGGTAACCCGCGGTCCAACAACCAGGGACCAGGCCCACCTCTCTCCTAGGTGGTCTCCACCTGCCCTGTCGTTCCGCCACAATAATCTCTCACGGGTGCCTTCCTGGCCAATCCGACTTCCAAAGGGCTGAGGTGAAGGTCAAAGTACCCGTGTGACCATAACATCATGGGAATCTGAGGAATCACCCTCGATGGATTCCCACTCGATGTAACCGTCAAGGTGAACTTGGAGGAATCACCCTCGATAAGTTCACACTTGAGGGGCTGTCCGACGGAGGCATCATCGGAGGTGGTGAAAGAGGAATCACCCTCGGTATCCCAAAACCGACTAGCTACGCTACAGAGATAACATCAGGAGTGAGGTAGGAGATATCACCCTCGGGACTCGATGGTAGCTCTGCAGAGTTCTACAACTAAGGGGGTGTGCGATGCTGTGTCGGTCTCTGCACATCGATCACATTGATTGAATCTCTGGTGGTAAAGCATGGCAACAAGGACAAGGGTGTGGGGCCATTGATGGATCACTAACCAGCCTATACTAAGCATTTAGGCCAATAGGTAATGTATCAATAGCAGGTTACAAAATCAGGCTATGCATCAGAATAGGAGCAATCAATTACAGTAGCAAAATCTAATGCAAGCATGGGAGAGAAAGAATGGGCGATATAGGAATGATCAAGGGGGTTTTGCTTGCGTGGAAGCTCTGCTGTAAGGGGCTGATCGTCTGCGGGATAGTCGTACTCCGGAGCAGCGTCAGCGGTGATCTCGGGGTCTACCGGAGAGAAGAGGGGGAGGAAACAGTAAACACAAAGCACACATATGCATTCGCTATGCATGACATGCGTAATCGATATACAGAGGTGATATAATGTCTCTCTAAATATTTTAGATGAATTAGGAATTTATCTGGAATTATATTAACTAAGTCATGCACTATACATTTATTGAAATCAGGCAAAAAGTTCAATGTTCTCCTATCTAGAGTGATCTAACATGAATGCATGTGACATATTCGGACTCGTTAGATTTTTCTGATCATTTTTCATATAGAAAACTTTTTCATCTGACATACAGTTATTTTTCTATTGAATTTCAAAGTTTTAACAATATTCTGAATTTTCTGATTTAATTTAATTCGAAAATTACCAAAGGGTATCTGCTATGGGTACACAGAAGTGTACCCAGGGGGTTGTTGCTGTGGCTGACATGTGGCGCCAGTCAACTGCCCAGTCAGCTGCTGACTGGTCCACGTTGACTGGTCAAGGGGTCCACTGGACCCACCTGCCAGTGACTGGGCTTGCCCAGTCAACCAGTTGACTGGTCAACTGGGTCCAGTGGGACCCAGTGGTTAGTCTCTGGTTATATTAACAGTATATAGCTTAATCTAATTAGTCTATTTAGCTCGTGGGCCCAGCCTGTCAGTGATACAATTATTAGTGGGTTAATTAGTAGCGTTAGTTAGTCTAATTAAACAGCTACAGTAAGAAGGCCCACTGTCAGAGGCTATTAGGGCCGGGGTTAGTGTCGCGTGCTATCACGTGTGCCCACCGGAGTTTAAACTCCGGCGCGTGCCGGCACTGCTCCGGCGAGCACCAGACGCGGTGGCGTTGCACGGAAACGGCGCACGGGCAGCCGATCGAGACGCGGACGGGCTCTACGGAAAGTTGGGGTTCGGCTGCGTCCAATGGTGGTCTCAGGGAGGCTGGGGAGGGACGGTAGCGACGGCGGCGTCGGATCGAGCGGGGGCCGGAGTTCGGTGATCGAACGGGCGAACGAGCTAGCTAGTTATCAAGCGGCAAAATAGCTGGCGGGCTCTAGTGAAGCTCCACGAGCTCGCGTGCATCATCAGACGAAAATGGAGGGCACGACAGTGGCGAGCTCAGCGGTCATGGCGGACGGCCGAGCCGGAGGTTGAGGGGAGATGGCTACGGTGCACTAAGGGGAGCAAGGAGGAGTTAAGATGGGCGGGAGCTCACAGTGAGGTAGCAGGGCAAGCTGGCGGGCTCGGGTAAGCACCGGAGGCGAAGAATCGACCGCGGCGATCTCGGCGGCCCGAGGTAGAAGACGAAGTCGCCGGCGATACTGTGGAGCGTCTCAGCTCACGTGGCTCGGTGAGGAGTTCGGGGAGGTCGAGGCGGAGCTCGTGGGCAGGCCGGAGGGACGGGAGGAGGTCGGTGGCCGCGAAATCGAAGCAGGTGCGGCGGCGACCGCATCGGCCTTTGCTCCAGATCAAAGAAGAGGGCGAGGAAGAAGGGGAACGTGGGCGAGGGAGAGCCAGGGGAGTAGGTGGGCGTCGCCCTTATCCTCCGACGTCTTCGTTGTAGCGGCACGCATCGCAGAG
This sequence comes from Elymus sibiricus, assembly GCA_039707655.1. Taxonomy (NCBI): domain Eukaryota; kingdom Viridiplantae; phylum Streptophyta; class Magnoliopsida; order Poales; family Poaceae; genus Elymus; species Elymus sibiricus. Next base: position 71,009,901 of record CM077676.1, read on the forward strand.
CCGGCCGGCGAGATGAGCTCGCCCACGGCCATGGCGACATGAGGGGAGGGAGCAGGTAGGGGACGAGGAGGTGGGCTGGGCCCGGGGTACTGTAGTTCTGGGCCGGTTAAGTGCACAGGAGCTTTTATTCATTTTCCTTTTTCTGTGAATTTAACTGCTACTGTTTGCATTTCTTTTTGATATCAAATCAATTTTGTTAGACTCAAAACTTGTCACTTAAGTACTTGGTGATATTTTGCATCAGCCCCCAAGGTTTTTGAAATTATTCAGACTGGTTTAGATATTTGTTCAATTTGAAAAGGGGTGTTTAATTGGCTGTTTGCTCAGTTTTAATTGGGTTAAGTATATTTAAACTTTTCAAATAATGCTGGTTTCTATTTGTCAATTACTTAGTGATAATTTGCAAAATTATGAACACTTTAGTTTTGCAGTTTGAAGAAATATTAATTTGACTTGTATCTAAATCTTGAATTTGAGTTGGATCACTTCTTTAATTGCATTTTAATTATGATGACCACGATGACAAGGCACATTAATTCGGATAATGATAGGACTAAGATCTGGGGATGTTACAAAGATAAATCATCTTGTCTCATGGATTAATGATGTTGAGACTTTCAATACGAATTATGATATTCCACCAAATTATGGTCAATACGTGCCACTAGTCCGCGTGTTGAACTACGGTAACATCCATCGAGATATCATGGTAAGATTTTTTTTATTATGTCACCAGTGCATCTTTTGCATACATTCTTCTTAAGCTAAACTATATTGCTAAGTATGTTATTATGATGTTCTTCAACTGAAACTCCCGAAGGATTGTGTGCCTCGTCTGATGCATATGAAAGGTGACATGAACATTATTAGCTTACGCCCAAGTTGGCCTACAGTTCACCGCAGTGCATACACGATTTCTCGAAGAGATGAAGACCTCATAATCAAAGGATGGAGAAACGTTCTGAATGATCAAAGGGAACTACTTGGGGGAAACATGAAGCGCAACCCACTAATGGGAGACAGGTGGATCTCTATTCTCCAAAATGGAGATTCATGGGTTTACCTGTTTTAAGCTATTTTACCTTCGAGAGACTAGCAGGTCCTAGGTCGTACTCATCATGTGCTAAGAACAATTAGCTAGTGTTGGTTATGACTATGATGATGATGATGAGTTGTTATTATTATTATTATGATGATGATGATGAGTTATGTGCTACATTGTGGTAGAATGATGAGCTAGTTGTGGCAACCCGGCTCAGAGGAACCGGAACACCCCGTATTCCAGCCCAGAGATCAAGTCTTCTGGAATACGGCACTGCTTGGCATAGAAGAGAACAACTCTATATTACAAATGATACGAGTACAAGGGTCTGATGACACAAAAGATTACATCGGCACGGCGACACTACGCCTGCTAAGGTATCTCTATGCTAGCAGTGGAACATCTCGTAGCGGAATAGCTTCTAGCAGCGGAACAACGACAACGGTGATGAACTCCACTCCGCGGGGACTCTGGCTGGGACACGTCCTAGAGAGCAAACTCGGGATCCTCGACAAGCAATCATTCACGGCATCACCTGCAATCTGGCATGACACGCCAGGTGAGTTCTTTGAATGTACTCGCAAGCTCATAGCAACCAAAGCAATCAAGACAAACAACATGGCATTTACAGGTTAATTAGCAATGATGATCAGGATATTACTAGAACAATCACAAGAATGAGCATGGCATGTACATGTTACTCATGATATGAACATGATGATACTAGCACTAGCATGAGAGGGGGGGCTCGATGTTTAAGGTCCCTTGGACCAACTTACTCTTCTCGGAGGTTATCTCGTAACCACCATATGTAACAAACTTACCGTCGTGAACATCACACGATCACCTCAGGATCAACCAAGCTCGGTATCAACTATACCATCGTGATCATCACATGATCACAAGGAGCTTGATCTTTTCCTTTGATCATCGCATTGTTGGAAATATGCCCTAGAGGCAATAATAAATTGGTTATTATTATATTTCCTTGTTCATGATAATCGTTTATTATCCATGCTATAATTGTATTGATTGGAAACTCAAATACATGTGTGGGTACATAGACAACACTGTGTCCCTAGTAAGCCTCTAGTTGACTAGCTTGTTGATCAAAGATGGTTAAGGTTTCCTAGCCATGGACATGAGATGTCATTTGATAACGGGATCACATCATTAGGAGAATGATGTGATGGACAAGACCCAAACTAAGAACGTAGCATTTGATCGTGTCAGTTTATTGCTATTGTTTTCTGCATGTCAAGTATCTGTTCCTTTGACCATGAGATCATGCAACTCACTGACACCGGAGGAATACCTTGTGTGTATCAAACGTCGCAACGTAACTGGGTGACTATAAAGGTGCTCTACAGGTATCTCCGAGGGTGTCTGTTGGGTTGGCATGGATCAAGACTGGGATTTGTTACTCCGTATGACGGAGAGGTATCTCAGGGCCCACTCGGTAATACAACATCACAATGAGCCTTGCAAGCAATGTGACTAAAGTGTTAGCCACGAGATCTTGTATTACGGAACGAGTAAAGAGACTTGCCGGTAACGAGATTGAACTAGGTATAGTGATACCGACGATCGAATCTCGGGCAAGTAACATACCGAAGAACAAAGGGAACAGCATACGGGATTAACTGAATCCTTGACATAGAGGTTCGACCGATAAAGATCTTCGTAGAATATGTAGGAGCCAATATGGGCATCCAGGTCCCGCTATTGGTTATTGGCCGTAGAGGTGTCTCGGTCATGTCTACATAGTTCTCGAACCCGCAGGGTCTACACACTTAACGTTTGGTGACGATTAGTATAATTGAGTTATTATGTTGGTGACCGAAAGTTGTTCGGAAGTCTCGGATAAGATCCCGGACATGACGAGGATCTCCGGAATAGTCCGGAGGTAAAGATTGATATATGTGATAATAGTGTTTCGATCTCCGGAAGAGTTCCGAAGTTCACCGGAAGGGGTTCCGGATGTTTACCGAAGTGTTCGGGTGCAGCAACACTTTATATGAGCCAAAGGGATAAAGCCCACAAGGTATTGGAAAGTGCAAAAGTAGTTTTGCTGCCGCGTAAGCGGTACTACCGCTTGGTGAAGCGGTACTACCGCCGGAGCGGTACTACCGCTTGTGTGAAGCGGTACTACCGCTTGTGCGCGGCTGTGCGCGGTTCGGCAGGGATCCGAGTTGGACTCTTTCCCTGCGGGCCAAACCGACCTTGTGCGGGCAAAACCGACCCGGAGGAGGCTTTTACTCCAAGTTTAGACCCCAAGGCTCAACATATAAATAGAGGGGCAGGGCTAGCACACGGGACACATCAGGATTTCCCAAGCCGTGTGCCGGCAACCCTAGCCCTCTAGTTCCTCCGTCATAATCTCCGTAGTGCTTGGCGAAGCCCTGCAGAGATTGTTCCTCACCACCATCACCACGCCGTCGTGCTGCTGGAACTCAACCACTACTTCACCATCGCTCGCTGGATCGAGGAGGTGAAGGCGTCATCAAGCCGTACGTGTGTTGAACGCGGAGGTGCCGTCCGTTCGGCACTAGATCGGAAGGATCGTGATTGGATCGCGGGACGCTCGGCGATTTGGATCGCGAAGACGTTCGACTACATCAACCGCGTTTATTAACGCTTCCGCTTAGCGATCTACAAGGGTATGTAGATTCACTCTCCCTCTCGTAGATGCTCATCACCATGGATAGATCTTATGTGTGCGTAGGAAAATTTTTGTTTCCCATGCAACGTTCCCCAACAGTGGCATCATGAGCTAGGTCTATGCGTAGATGAGATCTCGAGTAGAACACAAACGAGTTGTGGGCGTGGGTGTATACATATTGCTTGCCGTTACTAGTTGATACTTGATTCAGCGGCATTGTGAGATGAAGCGGCCCGGACCGACATTACGCGTACGCTTACGCGAGACTGGTTTTACCGCTGCGTGCACTTGTTGCATAAAGGTGACTGGCGGGTGTCTGTCTCTCTCACTTTAGTTGAATCGGTTCAATGAACAGGGTTCTTTTAGAAGATCAAAAAGCAATCACTACACCATGTTGTGGTTTTGCGTAGGTAAGAACGGTTCTTGCAAACCCGTAGCAGCCACGTAAAATTTGCAACAACAATTAGAGGACGTCTAACTTGTTTTTGCAGGGTATGTTGTGATGTGATATGGCCAATTACATGATGAGATATATGTGATGTATGAGATGATCATGTTTTGTATAGAATATCACGACTTGCATGTCGATGAGTACGGCAACTGGCAGGAGCCATAGAGTTGTCTTTAATTATTGTATGACCTGCGTGTCAATCATTAAGCGCTATGTAATGCTTTACTTTATCGCTAAACGTTAGCTATAGTCGTGGAAGCAACAGTCAGCGCGACAACCTTATGGCGACACGTTGATGGAGATCAAGATGATGGAGATCATGGTGTCATGCCGGTGACGATGGAGATCATGCCGGTGCTTTGGAGATGGAGATCAAAAGCACAAGTTCATGGCCATATCATGTCACTTATGATTTGCATGTGATGTTAATCCTTTTATGCATCTTATTTTGCTTAGGACGGCGGTAGCATTATAAGGTGATCCCTCACTTAAATTTCAAGATAAATTGTGTTCTCCCCAAGTGTGCACCGTTGCGAAAGTTCGTCGTTTCGAGACACGCCGTGATGATCGGGTGTGATAGACTCTACGTTCGCATACAACGGGTGCAAGCCATGTTGCACGTGCGGAACACTCGGGTTAAACTTGACGAGCCTAGCATGTACAGACATGGCCTCGGAACACAAGAGACCGAAAGGTCGAACATGAGTCATATAGTAGATATGATCAACATGAAGATGTTCACCATTGAAACCACCTCAACTCACGTGATGATCGGACTTGAGTTGGTGGATCATGTTACACTCGAATGATCGGAGGGATGTCAATTTGAGTGGGAGTTTTTAAGTAATATGATTAACTAAACTCATTATCTAAAGAACAATAGTCTAAGTTGTCTTTGCAATATTCATGTTGTAGATCATGGCTCGCGCAGTAGCACCCCTGAATTTTAATGCGTTCCTAGAGAAAGCTAAGTTGAAAGATGATGGAAGTAACTTTGTGGACTGGGCCCGTAATCTAAGGATTATCCTTACGGCTTCCCAGAAGGCTTATGTCCTTGATGCACCGCTTGGTGATCCACCCGCTCCAGTTGAGTCTCTAGACGTTGTGAACGCCTGGCAGGCTCGTTCTGATGATTACTTAATAGTTCAATGTGCAATGTTGTATGGCTTAGAACCGGGACTTCAAAGATGTTTTGAACGTCATGGAGCATATGAGATGTTCCAGGAGTTGAAGTTTATCTTTCAGAAGAATGCCCGGATCGAGAGATATGAGATCTCCGATAAGTTCTATGCTTGCAAGATGGAGGAGAACGGGTCTATCAGTGATCACGTGCTCAGAATGTCTGGGTACTCCACCCGTCTGGCTGAGTTAGGGATGCCCCTTCCGCCAGAGGCTATCACTGACAGAGTTCTTCAATCATTGCCACCTAGCTACAAGAGCTTCGTGTTGAACTATAACATGCACGGGATGAACAAGTCAGTCGCCGAGCTGTTTGCGATGCTGAAAGCCGCTGAGTCTGAAATTCAGAAGGAGCATCAAGTGTTGATGGTCAATAAAACCACTAGTTTCAAGAAAAATGGCAAGGGTAAGAAGGGTAACTCCAAGCAGAGTGGCAAAGCAGTTGCTCCTCTCGTGAAGAAACCCAAGGCTGGACCCAAACCAGAAACTGTGTGTTTTCATTGCAAGGGAACTGGACACTGGAAGCGGAATTGCCCCAAGTATTTGGCTGACAAGAAGGCGGCCAACAACAAACAAGGTATATATGATATACATGTTATTGATGTGTACCTTACCAACTCTCGTTGTAGTGCCTGGGTATTTGATACCGGTGCGGTTGCTCATATTTGCAACTCAAAACAGGAACTGCGGAATAGACGGAGGCTGGCAAAGGACGAAGTGACGATGCGCGTGGGAAATGGTTCCAAGGTTGATGTGATCGCCGTCGGCACGCTCGCTCTTCGATTACCGTCGGGATTAGTGATGAACCTAAATAAGTGTTATTTGGTGCCTGCGTTAAGCATGAACATTATATCTGGATCTTGTTTATTGCGAGACGGTTACTCATTTAAATCAGAGAATAATGGTTGTTCTATTTATATGAGTAATATCTTTTATGGTCATGCACCCGATGTGATGGGTTTATTCTTATTGAATCTCGATAGTAATGATACACATGTTCATAACATTGATGCCAAAAGATGTAGAATTGATAATGATAATACCACTTTCTTGTGGCACTGCCGTTTAGGTCATATTGGCGTAAAACGCATGAAGAAGCTCCATGCTGATGGACTTTTGGAGTCACTTGATTTTGAATCACTTGACACATGTGAGCCATGCCTCATGGGCAAGATGACTAAAACGCCGTTCTCTGGAATAATGGAACGGGCAAGTGACTTATTGGAAATCATACATACTGATGTGTGCGGTCCGATGAGTATTGAGGCGCGCGGTGGTTATCGTTACTTTCTCACCTTCACTGATGACTTAAGTAGATATGGGTATATTTAATTAATGAAACACAAGTCTGAAACATTTGAAAAGTTCAAACAATTTCAGAGTGAAGTTGAGAATCATCGTAACAAGAAGATTAAATTCCTACGATCTGATCGAGGGGGAGAATATCTGAGTTATGAGTTTGGCAGTCACTTAAGACAGTGTGGAATTGTTTCACAATTGACACCGCCTGGAACACCACAGCGTAATGGTGTGTCCGAACGTCGTAATCGAACCTTATTAGATATGGTGCGATCTATGATGTCTCTTGCCGATTTGCCACTATCGTTTTGGGGTTATGCATTAGAGACAGCTGCATTCACTTTAAATAGGGCACCATCGAAATCCGTTGAGACGACGCCATATGAACTTTGGTTTGACAAGAAGCCAAAGCTGTCGTTTCTTAAAGTTTGGGGATGTGATGCTTATGTCAAAAAGCTTCAGCCTGAAAAGCTGGAACCCAAAGCGGAGAAATGCGTCTTCATAGGATACCCAAAAGAGACAGTTGGGTATACCTTCTACCTCAGATCCGAAGGCAAAGTGTTTGTCGCTAAAAACGGAGCATTTCTTGAGAAAGAGTTTCTCTCGAAAGAATTGAGTGGGAGGAAGATAGAACTTGATGAGGTTGTTGAACCTTTACTTCAACCTGAGAGTAGCGCAGCGCAGAAAGTTGTTTCTGTGGAGCCTACATTAGCTGAAGAGGAAGTTAATGATGATGATCATGAAGCTTTGGATCAAGTTGCTATCGAACCTCGTAGGTCGACAAGGACGCGTACTACTCCTGAGTGGTACGGCAACCCTGTCTTAAAAAATCGTGTTGTTAGACAACGATGAACCTACGAGCTATGGAGAAGCGATGATGGGCCCGGATTCCGAGAAGTGGTTAGAGGCCATGAAATCCGAGATGGGATCCATGTATGAAAACAAAGTATGGACTTTGGAAGTATTACCTGAAGGGCGTAAGGCCATTCAGAACAAATGGATCTTTAAGAGGAAGACGGACGCGGACGGTAATGTCACCGTCTATAAAGCTCGACTTGTGGCAAAGGGTTTTTCACAAGTTCAAGGAGTTGACTACGATGAGACCTTCTCACCCGTAGCGATGCTTAAGTCCGTCAGAATCATGTTAGCAATAGCTGCCTTTTTCGATTATGAAATTTGGCAGATGGATGTCAAAACAGCGTTCCTTAACGGTTACCTTAAGGAAGAGTTGTATATGATGCAACCAGAAGGTTTTGTCGATCCAGAGAATGCTGACAAAGTTTGCAAACTCCAGCGATCCATTTATGGACTGGTGCAAGCATCTCGGAGTTGGAATCTTCGTTTTGATGAGGTGATCAAAGCGTTCGAGTTTATACAAGTTTACGGAGAAGCTTGTATTTACAAGAAAGTGAGTGGGAGCTCTATAGCGTTTCTAATATTATATCTGGATGACATATTGCTGATTGGAAACAATATAGAAATGCTGGAAAGCGTAAAGGAATATTTGAACAAGAGTTTTTCAATGAAGGACCTAGGAGAAGCTGCTTTCATATTAGGCATCAAGATCTATAGAGATAGATCAAGACGTTTAATAGGACTTTCACAAAGCACATACCTTGATAAGATTTTGAAGAAGTTCAAAATGGATCAGTCCAAGAAGGGGTTCTTGCCTGTTTTGCAAGGTGTGAAGTTGAGTAAGACTCAATGCCCAGTGACTGCAGAAGATAGAGAAAAGATGAGTGTCATCCCCTATGCTTCAGCCATAGGCTCTATCATGTATGCAATGCTGTGCACAAGACCCGATGTCAGCCTTGCCATAAGTATGGTCGGAAGGTTTCAAAGTGATCCAGGAATGGAACACTGGACAGCGGTCAAGAATATCCTGAAGTACCTGAAAAGGACTAAGGACATGTTTCTCGTTTATGGAGGTGATCAAGAGCTCGTCGTAAAGGGTTACGTCGATGCAAGCTTTGACACTGATCCGGATGACTCTAAGTCGCAAACCGGATACGTATTTATTCTTAATGGGGGTGCGGTTAGCTGGAGCAGTTCCAAGCAAAGCGTGGTAGCTGATTCTACATGCGAAGCGGAGTACATCGCAGCCTCGGAGGCGGCGAAGGAAGGTGTCTGGATGAAGGAGTTCATGACAGATCTTGGAGTAGTGCCTAGTGCGCTTAACCCAATGACTCTGTTTTGTGATAATACTGGTGCCATTGCTCTAGCCAAGGAACCAAGATTTCACAAGAGGACCAGACACATAAAACGACGTTTCAATTCCATCCGCGATTACATCAAGGAGGACGACATAAATATTTGCAAAGTACACACGGATCTAAATGTTGCAGATCCGTTGACTAAACCTCTTCCAAGGGCTAAACATGAACAACACCAGAACTGCATGGGTGTTCGATTCATTACAATGTAAATCACATAGTGATGTGAACTAGATTATTGACTCTAGTGCAAGTGGGAGACTGTTGGAAATATGCCCTAGAGGCAATAATAAATTGGTTATTATTATATTTCCTTGTTCATGATAATCGTTTATTATCCATGCTATAATTGTATTGATTGGAAACTCAAATACATGTGTGGGTACATAGACAACACTGTGTCCCTAGTAAGCCTCTAGTTGACTAGCTTGTTGATCAAAGATGGTTAAGGTTTCCTAGCCATGGACATGAGATGTCATTTGATAACGGGATCACATCATTAGGAGAATGATGTGATGGACAAGACCCAAACTAAGAACGTAGCATTTGATCGTGTCAGTTTATTGCTATTGTTTTCTGCATGTCAAGTATCTGTTCCTTTGACCATGAGATCATGCAACTCACTGACACCGGAGGAATACCTTGTGTGTATCAAACGTCGCAACGTAACTGGGTGACTATAAAGGTGCTCTACAGGTATCTCCGAGGGTGTCTGTTGGGTTGGCATGGATCAAGACTGGGATTTGTTACTCCGTATGACGGAGAGGTATCTCAGGGCCCACTCGGTAATACAACATCACAATGAGCCTTGCAAGCAATGTGACTAAAGTGTTAGCCACGAGATCTTGTATTACGGAACGAGTAAAGAGACTTGCCGGTAACGAGATTGAACTAGGTATAGTGATACCGACGATCGAATCTCGGGCAAGTAACATACCGAAGAACAAAGGGAACAGCATACGGGATTAACTGAATCCTTGACATAGAGGTTCGACCGATAAAGATCTTCGTAGAATATGTAGGAGCCAATATGGGCATCCAGGTCCCGCTATTGGTTATTGGCCGTAGAGGTGTCTCGGTCATGTCTACATAGTTCTCGAACCCGCAGGGTCTACACACTTAACGTTTGGTGACGATTAGTATAATTGAGTTATTATGTTGGTGACCGAAAGTTGTTCGGAAGTCTCGGATAAGATCCCGGACATGACGAGGATCTCCGGAATAGTCCGGAGGTAAAGATTGATATATGTGATAATAGTGTTTCGATCTCCGGAAGAGTTCCGAAGTTCACCGGAAGGGGTTCCGGATGTTTACCGAAGTGTTCGGGTGCAGCAACACTTTATATGAGCCAAAGGGATAAAGCCCACAAGGTATTGGAAAGTGCAAAAGTAGTTTTGCTGCCGCGTAAGCGGTACTACCGCTTGGTGAAGCGGTACTACCGCCGGAGCGGTACTACCGCTTGTGTGAAGCGGTACTACCGCTTGTGCGCGGCTGTGCGCGGTTCGGCAGGGATCCGAGTTGGACTCTTTCCCTGCGGGCCAAACCGACCTTGTGCGGGCAAAACCGACCCGGAGGAGGCTTTTACTCCAAGTTTAGACCCCAAGGCTCAACATATAAATAGAGGGGCAGGGCTAGCACACGGGACACATCAGGATTTCCCAAGCCGTGTGCCGGCAACCCTAGCCCTCTAGTTCCTCCGTCATAATCTCCGTAGTGCTTGGCGAAGCCCTGCAGAGATTGTTCCTCACCACCATCACCACGCCGTCGTGCTGCTGGAACTCAACCACTACTTCACCATCGCTCGCTGGATCGAGGAGGTGAAGGCGTCATCAAGCCGTACGTGTGTTGAACGCGGAGGTGCCGTCCGTTCGGCACTAGATCGGAAGGATCGTGATTGGATCGCGGGACGCTCGGCGATTTGGATCGCGAAGACGTTCGACTACATCAACCGCGTTTATTAACGCTTCCGCTTAGCGATCTACAAGGGTATGTAGATTCACTCTCCCTCTCGTAGATGCTCATCACCATGGATAGATCTTATGTGTGCGTAGGAAAATTTTTGTTTCCCATGCAACGTTCCCCAACAGTGGCATCATGAGCTAGGTCTATGCGTAGATGAGATCTCGAGTAGAACACAAACGAGTTGTGGGCGTGGGTGTATACATATTGCTTGCCGTTACTAGTTGATACTTGATTCAGCGGCATTGTGAGATGAAGCGGCCCGGACCGACATTACGCGTACGCTTACGCGAGACTGGTTTTACCGCTGCGTGCACTTGTTGCATAAAGGTGACTGGCGGGTGTCTGTCTCTCTCACTTTAGTTGAATCGGTTCAATGAAGAGGGTTCTTTTAGAAGATCAAAAAGCAATCACTACACCATGTTGTGGTTTTGCGTAGGTAAGAACGGTTCTTGCAAACCCGTAGCAGCCACGTAAAATTTGCAACAACAATTAGAGGACGTCTAACTTGTTTTTGCAGGGTATGTTGTGATGTGATATGGCCAATTACATGATGAGATATATGTGATGTATGAGATGATCATGTTTTGTATAGAATATCACGACTTGCATGTCGATGAGTACGGCAACTGGCAGGAGCCATAGAGTTGTCTTTAATTATTGTATGACCTGCGTGTCAATCATTAAGCGCTATGTAATGCTTTACTTTATCGCTAAACGTTAGCTATAGTCGTGGAAGCAACAGTCAGCGCGACAACCTTATGGCGACACGTTGATGGAGATCAAGATGATGGAGATCATGGTGTCATGCCGGTGACGATGGAGATCATGCCGGTGCTTTGGAGATGGAGATCAAAAGCACAAGTTCATGGCCATATCATGTCACTTATGATTTGCATGTGATGTTAATCCTTTTATGCATCTTATTTTGCTTAGGACGGCGGTAGCATTATAAGGTGATCCCTCACTTAAATTTCAAGATAAATTGTGTTCTCCCCAAGTGTGCACCGTTGCGAAAGTTCGTCGTTTCGAGACACGCCGTGATGATCGGGTGTGATAGACTCTACGTTCGCATACAACGGGTGCAAGCCATGTTGCACGTGCGGAACACTCGGGTTAAACTTGACGAGCCTAGCATGTACAGACATGGCCTCGGAACACAAGAGACCGAAAGGTCGAACATGAGTCATATAGTAGATATGATCAACATGAAGATGTTCACCATTGAAACCACCTCAACTCACGTGATGATCGGACTTGAGTTGGTGGATCATGTTACACTCGAATGATCGGAGGGATGTCAATTTGAGTGGGAGTTTTTAAGTAATATGATTAACTAAACTCATTATCTAAAGAACAATAGTCTAAGTTGTCTTTGCAATATTCATGTTGTAGATCATGGCTCGCGCAGTAGCACCCCTGAATTTTAATGCGTTCCTAGAGAAAGCTAAGTTGAAAGATGATGGAAGTAACTTTGTGGACTGGGCCCGTAATCTAAGGATTATCCTTACGGCTTCCCAGAAGGCTTATGTCCTTGATGCACCGCTTGGTGATCCACCCGCTCCAGTTGAGTCTCTAGACGTTGTGAACGCCTGGCAGGCTCGTTCTGATGATTACTTAATAGTTCAATGTGCAATGTTGTATGGCTTAGAACCGGGACTTCAAAGACGTTTTGAACGTCATGGAGCATATGAGATGTTCCAGGAGTTGAAGTTTATCTTTCAGAAGAATGCCCGGATCGAGAGATATGAGATCTCCGATAAGTTCTATGCTTGCAAGATGGAGGAGAACGGGTCTATCAGTGATCACGTGCTCAGAATGTCTGGGTACTCCACCCGTCTGGCTGAGTTAGGGATGCCCCTTCCGCCAGAGGCTATCACTGACAGAGTTCTTCAATCATTGCCACCTAGCTACAAGAGCTTCGTGTTGAACTATAACATGCACGGGATGAACAAGTCAGTCGCCGAGCTGTTTGCGATGCTGAAAGCCGCTGAGTCTGAAATTCAGAAGGAGCATCAAGTGTTGATGGTCAATAAAACCACTAGTTTCAAGAAAAATGGCAAGGGTAAGAAGGGTAACTCCAAGCAGAGTGGCAAAGCAGTTGCTCCTCTCGTGAAGAAACCCAAGGCTGGACCCAAACCAGAAACTGTGTGTTTTCATTGCAAGGGAACTGGACACTGGAAGCGGAATTGCCCCAAGTATTTGGCTGACAAGAAGGCGGCCAACAACAAACAAGGTATATATGATATACATGTTATTGATGTGTACCTTACCAACTCTCGTTGTAGTGCCTGGGTATTTGATACCGGTGCGGTTGCTCATATTTGCAACTCAAAACAGGAACTGCGGAATAGACGGAGGCTGGCAAAGGACGAAGTGACGATGCGCGTGGGAAATGGTTCCAAGGTTGATGTGATCGCCGTCGGCACGCTCGCTCTTCGATTACCGTCGGGATTAGTGATGAACCTAAATAAGTGTTATTTGGTGCCTGCGTTAAGCATGAACATTATATCTGGATCTTGTTTATTGCGAGACGGTTACTCATTTAAATCAGAGAATAATGGTTGTTCTATTTATATGAGTAATATCTTTTATGGTCATGCACCCGATGTGATGGGTTTATTCTTATTGAATCTCGATAGTAATGATACACATGTTCATAACATTGATGCCAAAAGATGTAGAATTGATAATGATAATACCACTTTCTTGTGGCACTGCCGTTTAGGTCATATTGGCGTAAAACGCATGAAGAAGCTCCATGCTGATGGACTTTTGGAGTCACTTGATTTTGAATCACTTGACACATGTGAGCCATGCCTCATGGGCAAGATGACTAAAACGCCGTTCTCTGGAATAATGGAACGGGCAAGTGACTTATTGGAAATCATACATACTGATGTGTGCGGTCCGATGAGTATTGAGGCGCGCGGTGGTTATCGTTACTTTCTCACCTTCACTGATGACTTAAGTAGATATGGGTATATTTAATTAATGAAACACAAGTCTGAAACATTTGAAAAGTTCAAACAATTTCAGAGTGAAGTTGAGAATCATCGTAACAAGAAGATTAAATTCCTACGATCTGATCGAGGGGGAGAATATCTGAGTTATGAGTTTGGCAGTCACTTAAGACAGTGTGGAATTGTTTCACAATTGACACCGCCTGGAACACCACAGCGTAATGGTGTGTCCGAACGTCGTAATCGAACCTTATTAGATATGGTGCGATCTATGATGTCTCTTGCCGATTTGCCACTATCGTTTTGGGGTTATGCATTAGAGACAGCTGCATTCACTTTAAATAGGGCACCATCGAAATCCGTTGAGACGACGCCATATGAACTTTGGTTTGACAAGAAGCCAAAGCTGTCGTTTCTTAAAGTTTGGGGATGTGATGCTTATGTCAAAAAGCTTCAGCCTGAAAAGCTGGAACCCAAAGCGGAGAAATGCGTCTTCATAGGATACCCAAAAGAGACAGTTGGGTATACCTTCTACCTCAGATCCGAAGGCAAAGTGTTTGTCGCTAAAAACGGAGCATTTCTTGAGAAAGAGTTTCTCTCGAAAGAATTGAGTGGGAGGAAGATAGAACTTGATGAGGTTGTTGAACCTTTACTTCAACCTGAGAGTAGCGCAGCGCAGAAAGTTGTTTCTGTGGAGCCTACATTAGCTGAAGAGGAAGTTAATGATGATGATCATGAAGCTTTGGATCAAGTTGCTATCGAACCTCGTAGGTCGACAAGGACGCGTACTACTCCTGAGTGGTACGGCAACCCTGTCTTAAAAAATCGTGTTGTTAGACAACGATGAACCTACGAGCTATGGAGAAGCGATGATGGGCCCGGATTCCGAGAAGTGGTTAGAGGCCATGAAATCCGAGATGGGATCCATGTATGAAAACAAAGTATGGACTTTGGAAGTATTACCTGAAGGGCGTAAGGCCATTCAGAACAAATGGATCTTTAAGAGGAAGACGGACGCGGACGGTAATGTCACCGTCTATAAAGCTCGACTTGTGGCAAAGGGTTTTTCACAAGTTCAAGGAGTTGACTACGATGAGACCTTCTCACCCGTAGCGATGCTTAAGTCCGTCAGAATCATGTTAGCAATAGCTGCCTTTTTCGATTATGAAATTTGGCAGATGGATGTCAAAACAGCGTTCCTTAACGGTTACCTTAAGGAAGAGTTGTATATGATGCAACCAGAAGGTTTTGTCGATCCAGAGAATGCTGACAAAGTTTGCAAACTCCAGCGATCCATTTATGGACTGGTGCAAGCATCTCGGAGTTGGAATCTTCGTTTTGATGAGGTGATCAAAGCGTTCGAGTTTATACAAGTTTACGGAGAAGCTTGTATTTACAAGAAAGTGAGTGGGAGCTCTATAGCGTTTCTAATATTATATCTGGATGACATATTGCTGATTGGAAACAATATAGAAATGCTGGAAAGCGTAAAGGAATATTTGAACAAGAGTTTTTCAATGAAGGACCTAGGAGAAGCTGCTTTCATATTAGGCATCAAGATCTATAGAGATAGATCAAGACGTTTAATAGGACTTTCACAAAGCACATACCTTGATAAGATTTTGAAGAAGTTCAAAATGGATCAGTCCAAGAAGGGGTTCTTGCCTGTTTTGCAAGGTGTGAAGTTGAGTAAGACTCAATGCCCAGTGACTGCAGAAGATAGAGAAAAGATGAGTGTCATCCCCTATGCTTCAGCCATAGGCTCTATCATGTATGCAATGCTGTGCACAAGACCCGATGTCAGCCTTGCCATAAGTATGGTCGGAAGGTTTCAAAGTGATCCAGGAATGGAACACTGGACAGCGGTCAAGAATATCCTGAAGTACCTGAAAAGGACTAAGGACATGTTTCTCGTTTATGGAGGTGATCAAGAGCTCGTCGTAAAGGGTTACGTCGATGCAAGCTTTGACACTGATCCGGATGACTCTAAGTCGCAAACCGGATACGTATTTATTCTTAATGGGGGTGCGGTTAGCTGGAGCAGTTCCAAGCAAAGCGTGGTAGCTGATTCTACATGCGAAGCGGAGTACATCGCAGCCTCGGAGGCGGCGAAGGAAGGTGTCTGGATGAAGGAGTTCATGACAGATCTTGGAGTAGTGCCTAGTGCGCTTAACCCAATGACTCTGTTTTGTGATAATACTGGTGCCATTGCTCTAGCCAAGGAACCAAGATTTCACAAGAGGACCAGACACATAAAACGACGTTTCAATTCCATCCGCGATTACATCAAGGAGGACGACATAAATATTTGCAAAGTACACACGGATCTAAATGTTGCAGATCCGTTGACTAAACCTCTTCCAAGGGCTAAACATGAACAACACCAGAACTGCATGGGTGTTCGATTCATTACAATGTAAATCACATAGTGATGTGAACTAGATTATTGACTCTAGTGCAAGTGGGAGACTGTTGGAAATATGCCCTAGAGGCAATAATAAATTGGTTATTATTATATTTCCTTGTTCATGATAATCGTTTATTATCCATGCTATAATTGTATTGATTGGAAACTCAAATACATGTGTGGGTACATAGACAACACTGTGTCCCTAGTAAGCCTCTAGTTGACTAGCTTGTTGATCAAAGATGGTTAAGGTTTCCTAGCCATGGACATGAGATGTCATTTGATAACGGGATCACATCATTAGGAGAATGATGTGATGGACAAGACCCAAACTAAGAACGTAGCATTTGATCGTGTCAGTTTATTGCTATTGTTTTCTGCATGTCAAGTATCTGTTCCTTTGACCATGAGATCATGCAACTCACTGACACCGGAGGAATACCTTGTGTGTATCAAACGTCGCAACGTAACTGGGTGACTATAAAGGTGCTCTACAGGTATCTCCGAGGGTGTCTGTTGGGTTGGCATGGATCAAGACTGGGATTTGTTACTCCGTATGACGGAGAGGTATCTCAGGGCCCACTCGGTAATACAACATCACAATGAGCCTTGCAAGCAATGTGACTAAAGTGTTAGCCACGAGATCTTGTATTACGGAACGAGTAAAGAGACTTGCCGGTAACGAGATTGAACTAGGTATAGTGATACCGACGATCGAATCTCGGGCAAGTAACATACCGAAGAACAAAGGGAACAGCATACGGGATTAACTGAATCCTTGACATAGAGGTTCGACCGATAAAGATCTTCGTAGAATATGTAGGAGCCAATATGGGCATCCAGGTCCCGCTATTGGTTATTGGCCGTAGAGGTGTCTCGGTCATGTCTACATAGTTCTCGAACCCGCAGGGTCTACACACTTAACGTTTGGTGACGATTAGTATAATTGAGTTATTATGTTGGTGACCGAAAGTTGTTCGGAAGTCTCGGATAAGATCCCGGACATGACGAGGATCTCCGGAATAGTCCGGAGGTAAAGATTGATATATGTGATAATAGTGTTTCGATCTCCGGAAGAGTTCCGAAGTTCACCGGAAGGGGTTCCGGATGTTTACCGAAGTGTTCGGGTGCAGCAACACTTTATATGAGCCAAAGGGATAAAGCCCACAAGGTATTGGAAAGTGCAAAAGTAGTTTTGCTGCCGCGTAAGCGGTACTACCGCTTGGTGAAGCGGTACTACCGCCGGAGCGGTACTACCGCTTGTGTGAAGCGGTACTACCGCTTGTGCGCGGCTGTGCGCGGTTCGGCAGGGATCCGAGTTGGACTCTTTCCCTGCGGGCCAAACCGACCTTGTGCGGGCAAAACCGACCCGGAGGAGGCTTTTACTCCAAGTTTAGACCCCAAGGCTCAACATATAAATAGAGGGGCAGGGCTAGCACACGGGACACATCAGGATTTCCCAAGCCGTGTGCCGGCAACCCTAGCCCTCTAGTTCCTCCGTCATAATCTCCGTAGTGCTTGGCGAAGCCCTGCAGAGATTGTTCCTCACCACCATCACCACGCCGTCGTGCTGCTGGAACTCAACCACTACTTCACCATCGCTCGCTGGATCGAGGAGGTGAAGGCGTCATCAAGCCGTACGTGTGTTGAACGCGGAGGTGCCGTCCGTTCGGCACTAGATCGGAAGGATCGTGATTGGATCGCGGGACGCTCGGCGATTTGGATCGCGAAGACGTTCGACTACATCAACCGCGTTTATTAACGCTTCCGCTTAGCGATCTACAAGGGTATGTAGATTCACTCTCCCTCTCGTAGATGCTCATCACCATGGATAGATCTTATGTGTGCGTAGGAAAATTTTTGTTTCCCATGCAACGTTCCCCAACACGCATGACCACATAAAGATCAACCAACTTCTTTCCTCATGGAACCGGGGTTGTTAATTATCCAGGTTATTATTACTGTTGACCCATAGTGTGACCTACTACGAACTGTGTCCATGACCGAGGACGCGGCTATCGATAGATTATACACTCTGCAGAGGTTAGTACACTGTACCCACACCACAGAACTCATGGCCTTGTGCTCCCATTCGGGTGGACCAACGACATTCCGACAAAACCAGTCTATTGCATGACACTCTCCCGGCCACTCCGACAAGCTCCCCTTTGGGCTATGTCATGGGTGGCCCCGATGTCAACTCGTGACATCCTGCCACCTCGTGGCCAGCCACCGTCGTGGCAAAACAAAACAAACGGTCACAAACGGGGACAAACGCGCGCAAACAACTCGGGGACACAAGGCTTATGGCCGCCTACCTGATCAGGGTAGCGCACGCGCATAACCTTCCCTAGTTGGAGGCGCCGGCGAGAGGCATGACAATAGACTGAATTAGGGCCTCTCCATCCAGGCAAGTGTGGCTGCACTGGTGAGCTCGATTCGGTGGCACTATGACTCAGCCAACAGATTTGTTCAAGTTCAATTAACGGCAGGTTTAACTTGAATGGTGATGAGCTGAGCCATAACATGATGAAACAATAGTGCATATGAGCATGATATCAAGATAAGCATGGATGTGCAATATAACCATTTATTATACCATCAACAACAATAAATCCTTTAGTCTACGGGATGCACATAAGCATGGCATAAAGATGATCATGAGTATCACAAGTATTTGCATAACAAACCATAACTATTCATGTGAGCATATCATGATCACTAGCATAAGAATGGAACATGATAATAATACTATTAGCAAATAATCACTGAACTTACTAGATGAAAATGAACATGGCATAAGAAATGAACATGGGTTCACAAACATATAAGTAGCATTCAAAATAATTACATGAACAAATAATTATTCGAACATTCAAGTCGAAACCATGGCTATTGCAATGCCATCATGCAAGTGGCTGTTGTGGCTTGCCTGGTGATGAAGGATTCACCGGGAAGAAGTGCGAGGAGCTCGCGGAAATATTTGACGGAAACATTTCCCTCACGAAGGGGGCTGATTAAGGGCAAGGGAAAAATGGTCATTTTCATAGTGTGACAACATCATGAAAATGGTACCAACAGGACGGGCTTGACGAATAGAGAACGTGGGCTTTTGAATCACCTGATTCGGAGTTACGGTTGCGAAAATACAGCCGTTCGTTCGTTAGGCAGAAAAAGAAATAAAAACTGTCCATTTCTGCTCTTAACGGACGAACGTCCGCAATTTAGAGGTTTCGGCTGGCGGCTGGAAACGGAAAGCGCACTTTTATGAAAATACACTTTCAGTATAAAGAAAACGTATTCCCAGCCGAAGTAACAGCTGAATACGCTTTCGGCGTAGGGAGACGGCTTCGCGAGAATACGCCTCCACTTGAAATCGCGCGGGCCCGGGCGACAGACGCTTACCGGCGGGGCCCGCCTGTAGGTCCATCTCCTTCCTCTCGCGCCCACGCCTGGCCGAGGGAGCAGCGGATTCCGGCGACGACCGCCGGCGCTGTGGGCCACCATTCGCGATGCTCCGCCCACCGGTGTGCTCAGGAGACTAGAGCGGTCCCGCTCGTGCATGGCACGGCCGCAGGGGAGCTCGGGCTCGAGGAGGACTACGGCCGCGGCGGACGGCGACCTCAGGGAATGGAGTAGGGGGCGGCTCCCTGGTGATGTTGGTGGTCTCCAAAAGAGGCTAGGCGAAGATGGAGGGGCCGTGGAGCTCGAATTTGAGCGGTGGCCGACGACGGGGCTCCGGCCATGGGAGGGATGGGGGAGCTCCAGGGGCTCGGTAGGGTGGTCGGGGATGCGTCTAGGAGAGGGGTGAGGAGGTTGATGAGGTCGAGAGGGCTCGGGGTGGCCTATATATAGGCGGGCGAGCTCGTGGCCGTGGCGGCACGTGCGCCGGCGTTCTGACGAGACCGCGTACGCGTGCGCACGCGGGCTGGCTCGGACGGCGACGTGAGAGGGATAGTGGAGCGCCAGAGGAGTAGTGAGGGCAGACGCGGGGAGGGAGAAGTCCGGTCGGCCACTAGGGCACTATGCGTGCACGTGCGGCGAGGGCAGAGGCTGCCGTGGTGCGAGGAGGGATAAGGAGGAGCGTGAAGGGGCTGGGGAAGAGGCATGTAGCTGCCACGAAGTCATTGGACCAGGTGAAACGCGTGGGAGCGGCTGGGCGGAAGAGACCCGAAGCAAAACGACGAGCAGAGCGCGGCCAACGCTTGCCAATAGCGTGGTCACCACGTGGCATGGTGCACCGAGGGCATGATGGCCTGCCAAAAGATGTCTAGGGTGTAGTCCTTCCAACATGGGGCCTCTCTAAAGTGATGGATCCACAAAAGCAACTTTGTGCTGCTGGGATGTATCAGCCAAAGTTTCCTACAGCAAACTTGGGCTAGAAGTTGTGGTAAAATGGGATGGGTAACTGGAGAAACAATATGTCACTGATGTCTAGGGTAGGAAGGACTACAATACTGTGAAATATGAAAGGTTTTGGACCAAGATTTATCATAGTTGCTTCACAACTGCATTTCTGGTCCAGAAACTAGATCTTGAAGCTGCACTCACACAGAGTGTTGGATTGGTCTGAAATTTGGTGGAGTATGATCATTTGGGAATATGAAGGCACTGTAAAAATTTCATACCATTTGGATAAATAAAAATGGTACTTCCTTGACAATGCTTCCCTCTGGACAGAAACTTGGGGGAAATTATAAAGAAATAATGGATGAATGAAATGAGCCCAAATTTGATGGAGGTAAGTTATATAGATGGGAGAATGTCCTGGTAAAATTTCAGAATTTATGAAGCCATATAAATTATAGTTGCTTCACAAACTGAAATTATGACCAGAAACAAAGATTGGATGGTGTGCTCACCATGAGCATGGAATCTTGAATATTTTTACATATCCAAAGTCCATATGGTGCAAAGGAATTTGAGAATTTTGTGGGAATTTCGGGAATGACAGAAATATAGGTTGCTTCACAACCTAGGGCAAACATGGTTATTCCTTTAATAGAAAAAGGAATATTCCCCAGAAATAAATATTGGGGTTGGGCTAAGATGGAAATGACATGGCATTGGGAAATATTTGAGAGTGATGAACCACTTGAGAGAGGAAGAAGGGATGATCTTCCCAGGTTTCAAGACCACAGAGCCACAGAAAAGGAACTCCAAATAAAATTCCAAAGAAATCCAAAAGAAAAAGACAGGGCCAAAAATCGGGGTGTCACACTAGTTCTTATATGACTATGATGATGAGTTGTTATTATCATGATGATGATGCATGAGTTCTTATATGAATATGATGATGATGATGATGAGTTGTTATTATGATCATGGTGAGTTATTATATCATTGGGTGGAAGATCCGCGTTTCTTCCACCCAATGATATAATAACTCATCATGATCATAATGATATAACAATCTCTTAATTGCTACTGTATCAAAATCTGTATAATGATGTATATATACAGTATAAAATAAAAGAAATGAAATACGGACGAATAGTTGTAGCGCCGTGTCGTGGTATTCTCGCGGGGGGTGCGCGATTCACGGCAGATGCCATGGGATGGCTTGAGGTGGGGTTACAGGAGGACGCCGGTGGGTTTTGGAGGCGAGGTTGGCATGCGCGAGTGCGGGACACAAGACGTACCCAGGTTCGGGGCCCTCCGGGGAGGTAACACCCATAATCCTGCCGAATGGAGTATGGGGAGCACAAGGGCTACAAGGTCGCTCCTGGAGCTGTGTTTGTGTGTGTTGCTACTGAATTGTCCGACCCTCTGCATGGAGGGCTCCTGGGGGGTCTTATAGGCCGACCCCCAGGGGTACATGAGTAAAGATGCACGGGAGCGGGGCCCAGGTGTCATTGTCTAGGAGCCGACGGTGGGGGCCGCCGGGTCGCCGGGTCCGCCGGGTGCGCCGGGTGCGCCGGGTGCGCCGGGTGCGCCGGGTTCGCCCGGTACGCCGGGTCCGCCGGGTGCGCCAGGCCTGCCGGGCACGGGCTCGGTCGGCAGTGCGGCACTGTGGCAGGTCTTGTCGTTCGTCATAGGGCGGTCGGCGCCGCCTAGCAACAGGGTTGCCCCGCCCAGAAACCGCCCGGCCCGGGCAGGGGCACAGGGAACGCTGTCGCCTCGCCCGCCGGGGCCGGTGTAAAGGAGAGGGCGTTGTTGCCTTGCTTGTCTTGTCGTGAGGGTTTGCTCTCTGGCGGCCAGCCGGCATTGTCCAGCCGGCCAGCCGGGTCGCCACGCCGAGCCGGCTCGCGCTGGGGAGCCGGCGCGCGGGCTAGCCGGACTGAGGGGCTCGGCCTGCCCCGATGTTTTTGAAAGGGATCCGGGTTCCTTTGCCTACCTGGGGGTCATCAGCCCGACAGTAGTCCCCGAAGCTGTGAAGGTTCGCCGGCTTCAGGCAGGGGGGCCTTCGCAGCTTACCCCCCTGAGGAGCCGGTTTGTTGATGAAGTGCCGGAGTCCGGTCGGGTGGCTTCGCCTGGCCGCTTGCCGGCACCGCGGCAGCGGGCGCCGGGAACACCCGCTGGGGGCCGGCTTCCGGAGACCGGGTCGCGGCAACCTGGCCTGGGCGGGAAACGGAAACGCCCGCCAGATGAGTCTTGCTTTGTACGCCGATTCGCGCCCGCCGCAGCTTGATGGGCTGCCACGTGCAGCCTCGCGGCGGGCGAGGCCTGCCAGCCCACGCGCGCGACGGGACGTGACCGTGGCCCGGGCGCGCCACGACGCGCCGTAGGCCCGCGCGCGAGGGATTTACTCCGGCGGCCGTTGGCGATTGCGCTTCCCCGCGAAGTTAATGTGCGTGGGGAACGTGCGTGCATAGTGAGGGGGAGTGGGGATCGTGGGCGCAAATGATCCCACTCCCCGACGATCTCTTGCGGTTATAAATGAGGCATAGGGAAGGTGCGACGGAAACGTTTCCGCAGACTCCCACCCCTCGCTCCTCCTCTGCCCCTGCTTCTTCTCCGCCACGACCGAGCGAAGCGCTGCCGCCGTCGCACGCCTTGCCCACGCCTTCTGCCACGCGCCGCAATCCGAGGTCCACAGCGCGCAGTTCTCTCTTCCTCCTCCTCCTCATCGCCGTATCTCGCCGCCCGTAGAGCCCTCCAATGGCGTTGCCGAAGGGCTCTTGGGAGAGATCCGTCAGGACGGAGCAGAACATTCGCTATCTACGCCGCACGAGGCGGCTGCCGCCGGCGGAGGCGCTGCTCGCGCGCGCGCCGGGCTCGGAGAGGGTGCCGCAGCCGCGGGAGGGTGAGCACGTGGTCTTCTTCTCGCATTTCGAGCGCGGGCTCGGCCTCCCCGCGAGTCTCTTCTTCCGCGCGTGGCTCGACTTCTTCGGGCTGCAACCGCATCATCTCGGCGCCAACGCTGTGCTGCAGGTTGCCGGCTTCGCCACGTTCTGCGAAGGCTATCTCGGGATGCTGCCGACTGTGGTGCTGTGGGCGAAGATGTTCTTCCTCAAGCTGCAGGGGGCGTCAGCCGGCGTCATGTCTGACTGCGGTGCAGCGGTGGTTACCGGCCGGGTGAACGGGCCGTTTCCCAAGCTGCCGCTTGAGGACTCGGCCAAGAAGTGGCAGACGACGTTCTTCTACGTCCGGAACGCTGACCCGGGGATGGACGTCATCAACCTTCTGCCGTTCATCGACGTGCCGCCGCTCGAGAAGCCGAACTGGGGCTACTGCCCCAAGAAGCCGCCGCAGGAGATGGTGAACATCTGCAGCCGGGTCGGGGAGATGACGGATTGCGAGGGGCTGAAGCCGGTTGACCTCATCGCGGCCTTCATCGCCCGCCGGGTTCTGCCGCTGCAGCGCCGGGCACACCGGATCAGCGACATGAGCGGCCGGCATGACCCGACCCGGATGTCGACCAAGGATCTGACGCCGGCTGGGATCGTCCAGCGGGTGAACTACATCTCCAAGGCCGGGTTGAAGGAGGAGGGGTGGAACTTTGGGAAGGAGCCCTATCACCAGGCGAACCCGGCGCCGGCGGTGAGTCCCTGGTCTTTATTTTTTGCTGCTTCGACGCTATTCTTGTGTCCTGACGCGACGGGAGGGCCGCATCTATTCGCCAGCCAGCGGAACCACGACGGGCTGAATCCCCAGCTTCTGCTGGCCAACCTGCCCGACTCGGACGTGGTGGACGCCGGCACCAAGGCGGAGGAGGGGGCGGTCGAGGCGCGCCTGGCCGACGCCGCGGCCGGCGGGTCGCGGCATGCGTGTAACTCTCCGCCCTCGGATCCTCTTCGCGACTGGCCGGACGACGATGAGGAGGGCCTGAGCGGTGCCCACGGTGCAGCACCCTCGGCTGGGGAGGACGCCAGCGTCGACCCCCCAAGGCGGCTGCGGAAGGCGGCCGGCGCCGGGCCGGCTCGTGCGGCGGCGTCTGTCAGCCGGCCGCATGGGAAGGAGGCGGTCGAGGCGAGGCCGGCCGCGAAGCGCCCGGTAGCGGGGCCGGCGTGCGAGAGGGCCGTCGTCAAGAAGAAGCGTTGGCTCGCCCCGTCCGTGGGGCCGAGGCGGGAGGTCCCGACGGTTATTGGGTAAGTGTCTCTCGTCTTATTTCTGATCCTTGCTTGTTGAATCAGTGGGGGCGCGCCAGCGCACCCACTGGGTGTAGCCCCCGAGGTTCGGCCGTGCCGCGGAGCAGCCGGGTCGAATCTTATGGCTTGTCTTTTTCTTGCCTATGCCTTCGCCGTGACAAATCTGCCGTGTACAGGTCGGCTCTTGACTTGGCGGTGGCGGCGACAGAGGCCGCGGCGGGCGAGGCGGTCTGGAGGAAGATCCGGAGCAGCGTCGTCGACCGCGAGCCGGGCCGGACCGTGGAGGAGGACCTTGAGGCTCGCCAGTCCGGCCAAGATCTTGACGCGGCGACGCGCGCCGCCTGGCATGACCGGGACGAGGCCGAGAAGGCGATGCAGGGGGCCTCAGCCCAGGCGTGGGAGAGGGCCTCCGCGAAGCGGGCCAGGCCCACCGCGGATCCGGCCTTGCCGGAGATGGAGAGGGATTCGGCGCCGGTGGCGACGATCATCGAGCCGTAGCCGGAGGGAGCGGGTGAGCCGGAGAGGAGTGCGGAGCCGGCCGACGGCGAGTCGGACGTCGATGAGAACATCGTCGTGGACACGCCGCCCCGGGCCGACCCGGCGGAGGGAGGCGAGGGCGGCGGAGAGAGGCGTGAGGCGGACTCCGCACCATCCGGCCAAGCGCAGCCGACGCCAGCCCCGGAGACCGCGACCGGGGACTCCGGTGCCTTGGTGGTCGTGCTGCCCCAAGCCGCCACGAACCCCGAGCGGCCGGGTGGAAGCGGATCCGGCGCCGGGGCCGCGATCCAGCAGCCATGGGCGAGCTCCGGTGAAGGCGTGGTCGGGCCGCGAACCCGGGAGGACGACGCGGCGGATGCCTTGCGCTCGCAGCTTCGCGGTCGGGGTGAGCGCCTGCATGCCTTTGTCCGGGAGGAGCAGGACCGTGCACGGCAGCTGGAGTAGGCGATCGCGGTGAGTTTTTTGTCCTTTGCTTGTCTCGGTTGCTGAATCAGTGGGGGCGCGGCAGCGCACCCACTGGGTGTAGCCCCCGAGGTTCGGCCGAGCTGTGGAGCAGCCGGGTCGAATCTTACAGCTCGTCTTTGCATTCTTCTAATCTTTTGTCTGTGCGCAGCATCTGTACGACCTGCGGGCCAGCGCGTACAACCCGTTCCGGGAGCGGTACCACGAGGCCAAAACCCAGCTCGCTGCCAAGGAGGAGGAGCTGCGTCGGGTCCAAGGTATGTCTTGCATGCCTTCAGTGGGTGCGCGCCAGCGCACCCACTGGGTGTAGCCCCCGAGATTCGGGCCGGACTGCGGAGCAGCCGGGTCGAATCTTAGAGCCTTGTCTTTTTCTTCTAATCCTTGCTTTCGGCATCTGACCGGGAACCTTGTCGCACAGCCGACGCGACCGAGGTGCCAGACCTTCGAGGCCGGTTTGCCGAAGCCGGCGAGCAGCGCGACCACGCCGTCGGCGACCGCGACCGGCTCCAGGCCGAGGTAGACCGGCTGGTGGCCGAGAAGGCCAAGGCGGAGGACGCCCACCAGGCGGAACTGGGCCGGCTGGCGGAGGAGCACGGCAAGGCGGCTGAGGAGCTGGCGGACGCCGGCAGGAGGATCGCCCAGCTCGAGAAGGATCTCGAGGCCCAGGCGCGCGCGTCGGCCATACGGGAGAATGGGATGCTGGGCGAGGCGCAGCACCTCGATGAGGCCTTCTCCCATGAGTGCTATCTTTTGCTTGGTCCGGCCGGCCTAACCGGCCAGATATTTTCTTTTGTCTGATTTGTTTCCTTCCTTGGCAGAAGTCTTCCCCGAGACGCAGGAGGCGGCCGTGTACGCCCACCGGGCGGAGCAGCGCGAGCTAGGGGCGGACATCGAAGCTTACGCCGCCTGGTCCTTCTCGGAGCTCATCCTCGCCGGCGAGGCCCGTCTTCGGGCCGTGGAGGGGCAGATGCACCGCCTGTTCGAGGCCGGCTTGGGCGTGGCGAGCGGCCTCTGGCCAAGTGCGGTGGTGGCGAACAGCGTCACCCGGCTGGCGCGATGGCTGGAGGCCGGGGTAGAGCGACTCGGTGCGTGGAGGGCCTCTGCGGCCTGGGCCGGGCGGAGACGGCGCTGCGCTTCGTCGTGTCTTGGTATCCGGGCGTGGACCTCGACCGTCTGGCGGCGCAGCGAGCCGGCGCGGAGGAGGACTTGGCGGCGCGGGCGCAGCGGATCGCCGGGCGGGCTAGCTCACTGGCCTCGTTCGCCCCACACGACGAGTTCATCCTGGAGCGGACAGAAGACGGCGGGGAGGTCCCCGCCGACGAGTTCGGCTTGCTGCTGAACGACCCGGACGGCAGCTCGGCCGAGACGGGCGCCTACGCCGATGACGAGGCCGACCCGGACGACGACGCCGCGGCCGAGAGGACGGCGGAGAGTGCTGGACCCGACCCGGCGGCTGCGTCCACCTCGGCTGAGCCGACACCGGCGGGAGATGACGCAGGTGCTGCTTAGGGCTTTTGCTTTTTTCCGTTTTATCCTTCCTGTAATCAAACTCTGTTAGGTAGCAGGTCCACCCACTGGGGGTGTAGTTCCATGTAATGAACTCGTGGCCGAAGGCCCATGCTGTGTATAAATTTTGCATGTGATTTCACTTTTTGCTGTTCGGCCGTGGGCCTTTTCTCGTTTGTCTTTTCTTCGAGCTTCGTTCCCGCTAGCCGGACAACCGGGTTTGGGACTGTAGCTAGGACGGGGATTCGGCTTTGAGAGCGGACGCACAATACTTAGGCTTTTTCGGACGTTGAGCGCGAGCGAAACACCCACTGGGCCGGCTGGCGGTAGGCGGCAAAGCCGCCTGGCGCGCAGCCGGTCGTGCGGCGAATTAGTGAGAGAGGGAGGGTTGTGCCGGGCTGGCCGTGCCGGGCTGTCTCCCTTAGCCGTTCTTGCATAACGAGGCTTCCGACCTTTGGCTCTTGCCGGCCGGACAGCCGGGAGCCGGCAGTGGCTGGCGAAGAGAGGGCTTTGGCGGTTCGTACGTTTCGAGATGGACTATGGAAAAATGGCGGGGCGCGGCCAGGCCGGCTAGCCCCCGAGCCCCCGAGCCGGCTATGCCGACTTGGCGGGAGAATAAAAAACGGAGAGGTGCATAGTCACAGAGTAAGACGGAAAAGGAAGCCCCCGAGCCGGCTATGCCGACTCGGCGGGACAAATGAAAACGGGGGGGGGGGGGGCTTCCTACTTTCATTAAATTCAAAAGGTGGTGATACATACATGCACGAGTTCAACTGTAAAACGGACGGAGGAGCTCCGCGTTCCAGGGCCGGCTGGACTCCTCGCCGGCTGCATCTCGCTTGCGCTTGTTCGGCTTCTGCGCGTCGATGAGATAGTATGCGTTCCGGTCGCAGAGAGCCTTGCTGACGATGAAGGGGCCCTCCCAGGGGGAGGCCAGTTTGTGCTGGCCGGCTGTCCGCTGGACGAGCCGGAGTACGAGGTCGCCCTCACGGAATGCGAGGGGCTTGATTTTCTTGCTGTGGTAGTGGCGTAGGCCTTGTTGGTAGATGGCGGACCGACTGAGGGCCAGGAGGCGCGCCTCCTTGAGCAGATCGACGCCGTCTTCGCGTGCTTCTTTTGCTTCGGCTTTGGTGTACATGGTCACTCGGGGCGAGTCGAACTCGACGTCGGTTGGAATGATTGCTTCCCCTCCGTAGACGAGGAAGAATGGGGTGAACCCGGTGGAGCGGTTGGGTGTCGTTCGGAGACTCCAGAGGATGGCCGGCAGCTCATCGAGCCAGCTGCCGGGTGAGCGCACGAGCGGTTCGACGAGTCGCGGCTTGATGCCGGCTAGGATGAGGCCGTTTGCCCGCTCGACCTGGCCGTTCTACTGGGGATGTGCGACGGAGGCCAAGTCAAGCCGGATGCCGGATGCAGAGCAGTAGTGGGCCAGCGCGCCTTTGGCGAAGTTGGTGCCGTTGTCGGTGATGATGCTGTGGGGAACGCCGTAGCGAACCACTATATCCTTGATGAACCGGACGGCCGTGGGCCCGTCGAGCTTCTAGATTGGTCATGCCTCGATCCATTTGGTGAACTTGTTGACGGCGACCAGGAGATGCGTCATGCCGCCTCGGGCGGTCTTGAAGGGCCCCACCATGTCGAGCCCCCAGACGGCAAAGGGCCATGTGATCGGGATGGTTTGGAGGGCTGAAGCCGGCTGGTGGCTGCGCTTGCTGAAGCGTTGGCAGCCCTCGCACTTGAGGACCAGCTCCTCGGCATCTTGTAGGGCCGTGGGCCAGTAGAACCCCTGGCGGAAAGCTTTGGCCACCAGGGATCTCGAGGCGGCGTGGTGCCCGCACTTGCCCTGGTGGATGTCGAGGAGGATCTCGATCCCCTTGCTCTGCTCGACGCAGCGCTGGAACACGCCCGTCGTGTTGCGTTTGACGAGCTCGTGGTTGATGATGCTGTAGGCGGACGCGCGCCGCTGCACTTGCCGGGCTTCCGTCTCGTCACAGGGAAGGTCGCCGTCTTCCAGGAAGGCGAGGATTGGCTGAATCCAGGACAGCGCCGTCGCCACCGTGAGGACGGCCGCCGGGATGGGGTCCGGGACGGCAGCCCCCGAGCATGGGACGGCAGCACCCGAGCTGGAGCCGGCAGTCCCGGAGCTTGGGTCGGTAGCCCCCGAGCCGGAGCCGGTAGTCCCCGAGCCGGAGCCGGGAACTCCAAGGTAGGGTGGGGGCGCGTCGGGGTCGTCCGGGACGAAGATGGATTCTGACTCGGGAGACGGCTTGGTGGACGGCCTCCGCAGGTGCTCGAGGGAGACGCCGGCTGGGATGGCTTGCCGGGTGTAACCCACTTTGGCCAGGGAGTCGGCTGCTTCGTTGTCCGCGCGTGGGACGTGGAGGAACTCACAACCGTCAAAGCTGCCGGAGAGTTGCTGGACCAGGAAGCGGTAGCTGGCCATGTTGGCGTCTTTGGCGTCCCAGTCGCCGGAAACTTGTTGCACCACCAGGTCCGAGTCGCCGTAGCAGAGGATGCGCCGGATGCCGATCTCCCTGGCCAGCCGGAGGCCGTGCACGAGAGCTTCGTACTCGGCGACGTTGTTGGAGGCGGCGAAATGGATCTGCAGCATGTACCGCAGCAGGTCGTTTTTGGGGGAGGATAGCACGATGCCGGCTCCCAAGCCGTTGCGCATCTTGGAGCCGTCAAAGTGCGTGCGCCAGTGAGTCGACTCGGGCGCCGGTGGCAGGTACTGGGTATAGGTCCAGTCGACGAGGAAGTCGGCCAGTGCTTGGGGCTTGATGGTGGTGCACGGCTCGTAGAGGATCGTGTGGCCGGCTAGCTCGATGGCCCACTTGGCCACCCGGCCAGAGGCATCCCGGCAGCCCATGATCTCGCCAATGGGGGCCGTGCTCACCACGGTAATGGTATGCTCCTGGAAGTATTGCCTCAGCTTCTTGGCGGCGAAGTACACGCCGTAGCACATCTTCTGGCAGTGGGGGTAGTTCTGCTTGGAGGCGGAGAGCACCTCGCTCAGGTAGTACACCGGACGCTGGACCGGCTGCACCTTGCCCTCCTCAGGGCGCTCGACGACCAGCACCGTGCTGACCGCGTGGGAGGTGGCGGCGATGTACAGCAGTCGTGGCTCTTTTTCAGCCGGCGCGACCAGGACGGGTGCGGTGGACAACATGCGCTTGAGGTCGCGGAAAGCTTCGTCCGCCTGGTCGCTCCACTCGAACGCCGCCGTCTTCTTCAGCTGATACAGGGGCAGGGCCCTCTCCCCTAGCCGGCTGACGAACCGGCTGAGAGAGGCCAAGCAGCCGGTGAACTTCTGGACGTCGCGCAGCCGGGTCGGCTTGCGCATGCGCTCGATTGCCTTGATCTTCTCCGGGTTGGCTTCGATGCCGCGCGCCGAGACGAGGAATCGGAGGAGCTGGCCAGCCGGCACACCAAAGACGCATTTCTCCGGGTTGAGCTTGATATGGAACCGGCGCAGATTGGCGAAGGTCTCCTTGAGGTCGGCCAGGAGCGTGAGGTGCTGCTTGGTCTTCACCACGATGTCGTCGACGTAGACGTGCACATTTCTGCCGAGCTGGGGCAGCAGGCATTTCTGCATGCAGCGCTGGAAGGTGGGGCCGGTGTTCTTTAGGCCGAACGACATGGTGATGTAGCAATATGCCCCAAAGGCGTGATGAAGGACGTCTTGAGGGCGTCGGCCGGGTCCAGCTTGATCTGGTGGTAGCCGGAGTAGGCGTCTAGGAAGGACAGGAGCTCGCAGCCGGCTGTGGAGTCGATGATTGGTCGATCCTTGGCAGAGCGAACGGGTCTTTCGGGCATGCCATGTTCAGGCTGGTGTAGTCGATGCACATGCGCCAGGTGCCATTTTTCTTCAGGACGAGGACTGGATTGGCCAGCCACTCGGGGTGGAACACTTCCATGATGAACCCGGCTTTGAGTAGCCGGGCGATCTCTTCCCCGATGGTTCTTCGCTTCTCCTCGGAGAAGCGGCGTAGCGGCTGCCGGACAGGCTTGGCGTCCTTGCGGACATGAAGTTTGTGCTCGGCGAATTCCCTCGGGACACCCGGCATGTCTTTGGGAGGCCATGCAAAGATATCCTAATTCTCACGGAGGAAATCGACGAGCTCGCCTTCCTATTTGCTGTCGAGGCCGGTGCCCACGACGACGTACTTGCTGGAGCTAGGGTCGTCCGGGTTGAGCGGGACCCGCTTCGTGTCCTTGGCCGGCTTGAAGGAGGCTTCGTCGGCCGGCTTGGGTGGAGCCGGCATGACCGACTGCGCGTTAGCCAGCGCCACGATCCGGTCGAGCTGGCGCCTCTCCTCGGCGATGACCAGCGACTCGGCTAGCTAGGAGCCGGCTTTGGCGCACTCGGGGGACTTCTTGTAGTCGCCGACGACGGTGATCAGGCCCTTGGGACCCGGCATCTTCAACTTTAGGTACGCGTGGTGGGGGACCGCCATGAATTTGGCCATCGCGGGCCGGCCCAGCAGTGTGTGGTAGGGGCTGGCCAGGTCGACCACCTCGAACCAGATCGGCTCGCGGCGGAAATGGCTGCTGGAGCCGAACAGGACGTCAACCCGGATCCGGCCGATCGGGGAGCAGGAGAGTCCCGGCACGATGCCGTGGAACACCGTCCGGGTCGGCTCCAGTTGTCGCGCCTCGATGCCGAGCTTGGTCATCGTGTCGCAGTACAGGATGTTGATGTTGCTGCCGCCGTCGATCAGCACCCGCGAAAAGCGGCAGGTGCGTTTCTCGGAGACGAGGGTGGGGTCGAGCACGAGGGCGTAGCCACCCGACGTGGGCATGATGGCCGGGTGGTCCTCCCGGGTCCATCTCATCGGTCAGTCGGACCAGTGCATGTACTGGGGAATCGAAGGGATGACGGCGTTCACCTCGGCCGCGTGCTTGCGCTTGGCGTGCTTTTCATCCCCCTCGCTGGTGAAGACGACGTAGGACGCGTCCGGGCGCGGGAAAGGGTTGTCGGCGAGGGCGCCGGGTGGCGGTGGAGGCGGTGGGAGCGGCGGCTGCTGCGGGCCGGCTCCAGGCGGCGGGGGTGGAAGGTTGCCCTTCAACAGACGCTGCGTGAAACTGCACTGCCGGAGCGTGTGCGTCGATGGCTTCGCGCCGCTGTGGTTTTTGTAGGGGTCGTCGAGCATCTGCTCGAAAGTCAGCTTGGGCTGCCAGGCGGCCTTGCCCTTGCGCGGGCGCTGGCTGGCGCCTTGTTCGGCCGGCTGCTCCCCTTCCACGGCGGCGACCTGCCGGTTGTCGTAGCGGGGCGCTTGCTTGTCGTTTCGGCGCTTGCCGTTGTTGTTGTTGCCGTCTTGCCGGCGCTGATTGTTGTCGCCAGCCGGCTTGGGGGGAGCCGGCTGGGCCGGGAGGAGCTTGCCGTCTGCGTCGATCGTGATCTTCACATTCATCGCGGAGTCGGCCGTAGCGTACTTGTCCGCCAGGGTCATGAGCTCCGCCAAGGTCTCCGGCTCGTCGCACACCAGCCGGTGCTTGACCAGAGTGCCGTCTAGGCACCCGTCGATGAAGTATTGGATGGCCTGGACCTCGTGGACGCCCTCGCAGGAGTTGCGGAGCTCCGTCCACCGCGTGAGGAAATCGCGAAGAGGCTCGCGCGGCTTCTGGACGCACATGGAGAGCTGACGAGGCTTGCCAGGACGCTTGTAGGTGCTGGTGAAGTTGCGAATGAACGCGTCTTCGAAATCAGCCTGGAGTTCACACTGCCGGCTCGGAGGCTGTTAAGCCACGTCCGGGCCGAGCCGAGCAGCATGAGGGGGACGTACCGCACGGCCACGTGCCGGTTGCCGCCGGCTATGCCGACAGCTGTGGTGTAGTCGGTCAGCCAGTCCTCCAGCTTGGTGGCACCGGTGTACTTTGGGGAGTCTTGGGGCAGCGAGAAGCCTTTGGGGAAGGGTTCTTCGCGAATGCAGGGGCCGAAGCACGCCGGGCCGATAGAGCTTTCCTCCTCCAGGGCCGTGGAGTGCGCTAGCCAGTCGATGCGGTGACGGGCGTCGCTTTCGTCGTAGGGCTCGCGGGGGCCGAGTCGGTCAGCCACGGGACCGCGGGGACCAATTTGGTCGGCCACGGGACCGCGGGGAGCAGGAGCTTCCGGGGCCGGCTCAGGCCGCCAAGCCGGCCGCACGGGGGGCTCCGACTGCTGAACCCGGCCGTCGCCGGCCGTCTCGCCAGCGTTGCCGTCTCCGGCGGTGGTGGCACGGTTGTGCTGGCTCCGACCGGACCGGTGCCGGCCAGAGCGGCTCGCACTAGTGGCGTGCGAAGACGTCTACCGCGCGTCCCGGAGAGCCCTCTCCGGGTTTGCGGTATTCCCTGCAGCGGAGCCGGATGGCTGGGCCGGATCAAAACGCGCCTGCTGCTCGTTTGCCGCGGCGATAAGGTCGCGGATGCGCTGCTGCTGCTGCAGCAGCTCCTCGCCCTCCAAGAACTCGAGATCCGCCATAGCCGCCTGCGCCGCGTGCATGTTCTTGACGGGGGTGTCGTAGACGGGCCAGCCTGCGCCTAGCGCACGGCCAAGTGCGCCCCCACGAATCCGCACCTCCGCGACCCGGCTGGGCTCGTCGGCGGGCGGAGTGAGGCCGTGGGCGCTGTCGTACTCACGCTGGGCGGACTCCAGCCGGCGCCGCGCGGCTGCGAGCTCCGTGGCCTCGACTAGCAGATGCTGGCGGTCCTCGTTGAGCCGAGCCGCTGCGGCCGCCGAGTCGGCGTCGGTCGTGATGGGGGTTTGCAGACTCCGGATCGTATCGTGGAGCGGGTCAGCCCGGTGAGGTGGAGCCGCAGCCACGGCAGCGGCAACCGCGGCGGCCTTCTCCTTGGCGCGCGGGGAGCCGGAACTGGTGCCGATGGTCAGCACTTCCGCGTGAACGTAGAGAGCCGCGATGTCGTCGGAGACGGCGCATCCAACGGGGACAGGGGAGTCAGCGAAGTTGCGCACTTTGCTGGGAAACACGTCGGGGACGAGCGCGACGAAGACGCGCAGCGTGCCGAAAGGGACGACGGGGCAGCCTGCGGGGCAGGCGGCATCCATGCCCGGTGCAGCGCTGCAGGTGGCCGGGTTGGCCATGCGAGGTGCATGGACCAAACCGTGCACGATGCACTCGCTGGAGCTGGTGAAGGGCCTCGTCCGGAACATGACTCCGGCCGGCGCCGCGAGCAGCCCCACGGTGGGCGCCAACTGTCGTGGTATTCTCGCGGGGGGTGCGCGATTCACGGCAGATGCCACGGGATGGCTTGAGGTGGGGTTACAGGAGGACGCCGGTGGGTTTCGGAGGCGAGGTTGGCACGCGCGAGTGCGGGACACAAGACGTACCCAGGTTCGGGGCCCTCCGGGGAGGTAACACCCCTAATCCTGCCGAATGGAGTATGGGGAGCACAAGGGCTACAAGGTCGCTCCTGGAGCTGTGTTTGTGTGTGTTGCTACTGAATTGTCCGACCCTCTGCATGGAGGGCTCCCGGGGGGCCTTATAGGCCGACCCCCAGGGGTACATGAGTAAAGATGCACGGGAGCGGGGCCCGGGTGTCATTGTCTAGGAGCCGGCGGTGGGGGCCGCCGGGTCGCCGGGTCCGCCGGGTGCGCCGGGTCCGCCGGGTGCGCCGGGTCCGCCGGGTACGCCGGGTGTGCCGGGTTCGCCGGGTACGCCGGGTCCGCCGGGTGCACCGGGCCCGCCGGGCACAGGCTCGGTCGGCAGTGCGGCACTGTGGCAGGTCTTGTCGTTCGTCATAGAGCGGTCGGCGCCGCCTAGCAATAGGGTTGCGCCGCCCAGACACCGCCCGCCTCGGGCGGGGGCACAGGGAACGCTCGGCGGTGTAAAGGAGAGGCGCTGTTGCCTTGCTTGACATGTCGTGAGGGTTTGCTCTCTGGTGGCCAGCCGGCATTGGCCTGCCGGCCAGCCGGGTCGCCACGCCGAGTCGGCTCGCGCTGGGGAGCCGGCGCGCGGGCTAGCCGGACTGAGGGGCTCGGCCTGCCCCGATGTTTTTGAAAGGGATCCGGGTTCCGTTGCCTACCCGAGGGTCATCCCCCCGACACGCCGGGTGAATCCCATGCTGCTACTACTTAGGAGTAGCACCTGTGTATACCAATGCTGCTGCTAACTTCATTAGTAGTAGCGCGGGTCAAACCCACGCTACTGCTAATATTTAGCTATAGCGCCCTAGCAGTAGAGCGAGAACAAAAAAAACCTGCGCTACTACTAGGGTTTTCCCTAGTAGTGACATCATGATATATCAGTACAAGTATGAGTGACAACAAGAGATAGTAATTAATTAAGAAACTTGACCACATGAAGATGAAACTGAATCTTGTGGCCATGCCATGAATACATAGTTGCTCAAGATGTAGTGCTTACCTTGACATAGTTGCTCCACATGTCCTCACTATCAACCATAAGCTTGTTATGGATCCAATCCCACCCAAAACCACTCGTTGACAACATCTTGCTGACATTGACATAGTGTCTATCAATAGTCTTGCACCTTGATATGACATTCTCCTTTGTGATATCCACATTGCACTTGGCTCGAACATTGTTGAGAACTGCAGTGTAAAAATGTGGTTTCCACCCATTTTGAGCATGATCCCCTCTATTGTAATGCTCCACTAACACATTCAGCATTGCCTCATCCATTTCATCCATCCAGGTAAGGTAGTTTCTACCACCTTTCTTGTCCACATCCATATCTTCCTGCAAGCAACAATACATGTATGAGACAAACGTAGAATCCCGAGAGAGAGAGAGAGAGAGAGAGAGATGGGAGGTTCAAAATTAGGCATATGAAATATATGAACATACAAATGAATGAATTCAATTATTGGCTCCACCGCGTCTCCTTTGGAAATCTGCCCACATTTGATTAGCTAAGGTATCTCGCTTGTTGTTCCACTCAGTTGTTGATTCAACATGTCTAATCATGTTTGGTTCTTCTGGATGTTCAATGGCAGCATCATTTATCTGATTGTCGACGTCAATTAGCATTATATCATCCATCTCTCTCTGCCTATCTCTTAGAAAGTTATGCAATATGCAACAAGCATTAATGACACGGATCTGCGAGCTGGTATTATTGGCATGTTAATAAAAAATAAAAATAAATGGATGCTTGGTTTTGCAAAATACTATGTCAAAATACTATATGATACCTGATTCTGTATGTCAAAAAACGAACTAGTCCTCAAAGTAGCCCATTTCATCTTTCGTAGACCAAAAGTTCTCTCTATCACATTCCTAGCTGATGCATGTCGCAGATTATATAACTCTCTTGGATTTTGTGGGTTATTTCCATTAGCTGCCCATTCTTTTAAATAGTATCGGACCGACCGGTATGGAGCAAAGAAGCCCGGACCATTAGTGTACCCAGCATCTACATGGTAGTATTTTCCTAATGTTTGCAAAAATAACAAGTATTAGATATTACATTTCCATTGAAATATCATAATTTAGTTGTTCTATCATACCAAGACAGAGAATTACCATGTGGAACTCTAAAAGCGTCTTGTCATGACATTGCATCTCGCAACGCTCGTGAATCTGATGCAGAAACTTCCCATCTAGCTAAGACATACAAAAACTTCATATTCCGGTCACAAACACCAAGCACATTAGTTGTCACATCTTGCTTCCCATTTCTGTATCTACCTTGCTTGCGAGCAGAAACACGGACATCAACATGTGTGCCATCTAAAGCTCCTAGTCCATTTGGAAACCATTTCCATCTAGTGTCCTCGGGTTGCTCAGCTGAAGGACTCGGTAACTTTACAAACTCGTGAGACAAGGAAAGGATAGATCTTAAGATCTCATTGAAATGCCTACTGATTGTCTCGAGTGCCCACCTATACCGCTTTCAATTAACCGGTATTTCATCCCATGGCTTAGCACTAGCAGAAACATTGTGACCGATTCTTCAACCAACACATAAAATGTGTCCCTCAAACCACATCTTTCACGCAAGATAGTGCATAGGTCCACAAAGGACCATTTAGTTAAGCGCAAACTATCATAACAGTGCTTGTTAGAACCTTGATAAATTGATCTAAGCATCTGCTTTCTAATCCTAATCTTCGCCTCATCCTCACTGAAATCACCAAGCTCTCTAATCTTCCTCTGACAATACGTGTGTTGAACTATCACGACAACCGACACAAAAAATCCAGCCGCTGCCCTGTTTCTTTTCTTTCTCCTCTCATCGGCATGCCATGTGTTAATTTGCAAGTCCGACATCTATATTAAGATGAAGAAAATAACAATTGAGAAAGAACTCAAGCTCAATTACTAGTGATACACAAAACCAGTAACAAAAAGAATTTGTGTGATGGGAAAGCTATGGAAGGAAAGACAAGTTAACATGGCCCTAGCAGTCAACAAGCAGAATTCAAAAAATAATAGAAGGATAAGATCTCATAAGCACACAATTATGTAGCCAAGAGGAAACATGGCGAGATTCCTCCTCTGTATGCGGGGATACTAATTAACCCCCATGTGCCCATATTTACAACGTTAGAATGGTTCAACATAAAACTCCTATAAATTAATAAATGGGTTTTCCTCTTGCATCACACTATATGGTTCCAGAAATCATTGCATCAGTTCATAGAAATAGCACTACCTTATTTTTCTGAGTCAAATTTTAACCTAGCAACTGCTACATATAGAAGCTGGAATTTCAAAACATTGTATAAACTGAACGGCTTAATTTCATTCCAACCAGACAAGCCATGACGGATCCACCAAACATTGTATGTGCTGAAATTTTGCACTACCTTATTTCTACAAATAGAAGGTAAAATCTTGCAGTACACCTTACTTACATACTCAATCCACCAAAACAGAGAAATGGAAAAGGACGTTCATCATGCGGCCAAGCCATGGATGGAGGTTATACCTTGCAAGGTGTCGAAGGTGTATGACATTCTTGGCTTGGAGGTTGGGATCCGGCAAGGGGTGGACGGATCTGGCAGTGGATGAGAGCGGATTGACGAGGGCGATGTTGTGCCGTCGATCGAGTCAACTGGGTTAGGGTTGTGAGATGAAATTGAAGGTAGTGAGAAGGAGAGGCAGAGGAAGCGTACCGGCAGTGAGAGGGATAGTTGACCTTGCCGGAGGAAAGAGGACGAGATGCGGTGACCTTGACCTAGATGGGGTGGCGTCGTTGGCGTCAGGGAGGAGAAGGGCGTTGGCGTTGGCATTGGGGCGGCAGCGTTGGCGTTGAGGAGACCTTGCCGGAGGAGAGGTTGGCGTCGGGGCGGCGGCATTCGTGCCGGGGAGGCGGTGTTTGCGTCGGGGCAGTGGCGTTTGCTCAGGGAGGAGAGGGACGGAGGAGAGGGTGGCGTCGGGGTGGATCGGGACGAAGGAGAGGGTGGCGTCGATTTGGGAAAAGATAGGGTCTGCGAAGGGATTTCGGTCCAGTTACAATTGCTTTTCGCTGGAATTGTGAAATGAAATCCTTCTTCTAATTCTGTGATAGCCAAACAAGTTAGGGTCGGAATTCAGAACTGAAATCCATGAATTCCGAGTCAAATCGAGCTTGTATACATGATTGGGGAACTTGTGATCCTCGAACCCCGGGGGTTGTTTGACATACACCAACTTATTAAGAGGGCCGTTAAGAAATGCACTCTTCACATCCATTTGTTGCAACTTAAAATCATGATGAGATGCATATGCAAGCAACATGCGAATAGATTCAAGGCGAGCAACGGGAGCAAAGGTTTCACCGTTGTCGATACCCTCAACTTGGGAGTAGCCTTGGGCTACCAATCTTGCCTTGTTGCAAGTGACAACACCGTTTGCATCTTGCTTGTTCTTGAAGATCCATTTGGTTCCAATGACATTACGGTTGAGGTTGAAACACTTACAACCGAACACCTCAAAATACTCGAGGTTGGGCTTGTTACCTGTAAGTATCTTGTATGGAATCTTGTTCAAACCTTTGCGAATGTAGAGCCGATTGGATGCATGACATGCGGTGTTGATGGCTTCGGCCCAAAAGTTTTACGGAGATTTCAATTCCGCCATCATGGTCGTTATCGCGTCCATCAACGTCCGGTTCTTCCTCTCCGCTACACCATTTTGTTGAGGGGTATATGGTGCGGAGTATTGGTGCTTGATCCCCTCATCACTAAGAAACTCATCCATAGCGGTGTGTTTATTGGGATCCGATGAATTGTGGGTTTATGATCAGATTATTCATTGAAAGTAATTGAGTCTTTTTTGAACTTTATTATGCATGGTTATTATAGCTTTGTATTTCTCTCCGATCTATCCGTTTGGTTTGGCCAACTAGATTGATTTATCTTCAGTGGGAGAGGTGCTTTGTAGTGGGTTCAATCTTCCGGTGTCCTCACCCAATGACGTAGGGGTAGCGAGGCACATATTTGTATTCTTGCCATTAAGGGTAAAACGACGGGGATTAATCATATTGTTTGGTTTTATTCTGTCTATATCATGTCATCTTGCTTAAAGCGTTACTCTGTTTGTCATGGACTTAATACCATAGATGCATGCTGGATAGCGGTCGATTGGTGGAGTAATAGTAGTAGATGCAGGCAGGAGTCGGTTTACTTGTCACGGACGTGATGCCTATATATGTCATCATTTCCATGAATAACATCATAACTATGTGCTTTTCTATCAATTGCCCAACAGCAATTTGTCTACCCACTGATACGTCTCCAACGTATCTATAATTTTTTATTGTTCCATGCTATTATAGTACCAATCTTGGATGTTTATTATGCAATTATATATCATTTTTTGGGACTAACACATTAACCCAGTGACCAGTGCATGTTGCTATTTTTTGCCTGTTTTTGCCTTTTCAGGAAATCATTATCAAATAGAGTCCAAACGGAGAAAAAACTTTGGATTAATTTTTTCTGGACTAGAAGGGACCCTAGAAGCTTCGGGAGAAGACCAGACGAGTCACGAGGGAGCGACAAGCTCGGGACGCGCTCCTAGGGGGGCAGGTGTGCCCCCTGGGCTTGTGGGCCCCTCGTGGCACGTCTTGACCTAATTCCAGTGCTATAAATTCCCAAATATTCCCAATACACCAGAGAGAGACACAAGAAAACTTTTCCGCCGCCGCAAGCTTCTGTTCTTCCGCGATCCCATCTGGAGGCCTTTTACGGTACTCTGCCGGAGGGGGAATCGATCACGGAGGGCTTCTACATCAACCTTGTTGCCCTTCCGATGATGTGTGAGTAGTTTACCACAAACCTACGGGTCCATAGCTAGTAGCTAGATGGCTTCTTCTCTCTCTTTGATCTTCAATACCATGTTCTCCTCGATGTTCTTGGAGTTCTATCCAATGTAATCTTCTTTTGCGGTGTGTTTGTTGGGATCCGATGAATTGTGGGTTTATGATCAGATTATTCATGAGAAATATTTGAGTCTTCTCTAAACTCTTTTATGCATGATTGTTATAGCTCTGTATTTCTCTCCGATCTATCCGTTTGGTTTGGCCAACTAGATTGATTTATCTTGCAATGGGAGAGGTGCTTTGTGAAGAGTTCAATCTTGCGGTGCTCTATCCCAGTGACAGAAAGGGACAAGACATGTATTTGTATTGTTGCCATTAAGGATAAAAAGATGGGGTTCATTCATATTAATTGAGTTTACTTTGTCTACATCATGTCATCTTGCTTAAGGCGTTACTCCGTTTTTATTAACTTAATACTCTAGATGCACGCTGGATAGCGGTCGATGGGTGGAGTAATAGTAGTAGATGTAGGCAGGAGGCGGTATACTTGTCTCGGGCATGATGCCTATATACAAGATCATTGCCATGAATCCGTCATAACTATGCGCTTTTCTATCAATTGCCAACAGTAATTTGTTTACCCATGCTACTTGTAGTCTGCGTTGGTATTTCCACGAAGAGGAGAGGATGATGCAGTACAGTAGAGATAAGTATTTCCCTCAGTTAGGAACCAAGGTTATCAATCCAGTAGGAGAACCAAGCAAATTTCCATTAAGCGCACCTGCACACACAAGAGCAAACACTTGCACCCAACGCAAATAAGAGGGTTGTCAATCCTCTTAGCGGTTATTTGCAAGGATTAAATCTTATCGAGGTAAATAGATCAAATAAACTACTAATTAAAATAAAAGTAAATAAATTACAGGAAGGTATTTTTAGGTTTTTTATATAGTAAAGATAGACTCGGGGACCATAGTTTTCATTAGAGGCTTCTCTCTTGAGCACATAAACATACGGTGGGTAAACAAATTACTGTTGGGCAATTGATAGAAAAGCAAATAATTATGACGGATTCATGGCAATGATCATGTATATAGGCATCACGTCCGAGACAAGTAGAGCGACTCCTGCCTGCATCTACTACTATTACTCCACCCATCGACCGCTATCCAGCATGCATCTAGGGTATTAAGTATGAAACAGAGTAACGCCTTAAGCAAGATGACATGATGTAGAGAAGCAAATTCAATCAATATGAATAAACCCCATCTTTTTATCCTTAATGGAAACAATAC
The DNA here is from genome assembly GCA_039707655.1 of Elymus sibiricus. Classification (NCBI taxonomy): domain Eukaryota; kingdom Viridiplantae; phylum Streptophyta; class Magnoliopsida; order Poales; family Poaceae; genus Elymus; species Elymus sibiricus. The sequence goes on from CM077676.1 coordinate 71,051,577, forward strand.
AAATACGTGTCATGTCCCTTTCTGTCACTGGGATTGAGCACCGCAAGATTGAACCCATCACAAAGCACCTCTCCCATTGCAAGATAAATCAATCTAGTAGGCCAAACTAAACCGATAGATCGGAGAGAAATACAAAGCTGTAACAATCATGAATAAAAGAGTTCAGAGAAGACTCAAATATTTCTCATGAATAATCTGATCATAAACTCAGAGTTCATCGTATCCCAACAAAGACACCACAAAAGAAGATTACATCGGATAGAACTCCAAGAACATCGAGGAGAACATTGTATTCAAGATCAAAGAGAGAGAAGAAGCCATCTAGCTACTAGCTATGGACCCATAGGTCTGTGGTAAACTACTCACACATCATCAGAAGGGCAGCAAGGTTGATGTAGAAGCCCTCCGTGATCGATTCCCCCTCCGCTAGAGTACCGGAAAAGGCCTCCAGATGGGATCATGGAAGAACAGAGGCTTGCGGCGGCGGAAAGGTTTTTTCTTCTGGCTCTCTGGGGGTATCTCAATATTTGTGAATTTATAGAAGTGGAATTAGGTCAAACGGAGTCATGTGGGCCCCACAAGGTAGCACGGTGCGCCCCCCCTCTGGCGTGCCCTAGTGCCTTGTGAAGCCTCCGTGAGGCTTCTGGCCTCCTCCCGAAGCTTCCCAGGTTTCTTTTGTCCAAAAAAAAATCTCCAAAAAGTTTTGTGGCATTTGGACTTCATTTGGTACTGTCTCCAAAAAAATCTCCAAGCAGAAAGAAGCAACTGGCACTAGGCACTTGGTTAATAGGTTAGTCCCAAAAAATGATATATAATTGCATATAAAAACATCCAAGATTGATACTATAATAGCATGGAACAATCAAAAATTGTAGATACGTTGGAGATGTATCAAGTATCCCCAAGCTTAATTCCTTCTTGTCCTCGAGTAGGTAAATGATAAAAATAGAATTTTTGATGTGGAATGCTACCTATCATGTTTCATCATGTAATCTCTCTCTTACGGTATGAATAATAAGATCCAAATGATTCAAAGCAATAGTCTATAATTTGATTTAAAGACATCAATACTCAGGTATACTAATATACAATCATGTATTTCAAAATAAAAATGCTAAAGAACGTTATCCCTACAAAATCATATAATCCTTTCATGCTCCATCTTGTTCACACAAAGTATTTATCATGCACTACCCCGATGACAAGCCGAGCAATTGGTTCATACTTTTTAACGCGCTTCAGCTTTTTCAACTCCCACGCAATACATGAGCGCAAGCCATGGATATAGCACTATGGGTGGAATAGAGTTTGGTGATAGAGATAAATAGGAGAAGTCAAAAATGGAGAAAGTCTCACGTCAACAAGGCTAATCAACGGGCTATGGAGATGCCCATCAATTGATGTCAATGCAAGGAGTAGGGATTGCCATGCAACGGATGCACTAAGAGCTATAAGTGTATGGAAGCTCAACATGAAAACTAAGTGGGTGTGCATCCAACTTGCTTGCTCATGAAGACCTCGGGCATTTGAGGAAGCCCGTCATCGGAATATACAAGCCAAGTTCTATAATGAAAAATTCCCACTAGTATATGAAAGTGACAAAATAGGAGACTCTCTATATGAAAAACATGGTACTACTCTGGAGCACAAGTCTGGAAAAAGATAGTAACATTGCCCCTTCTCTCTTTTTCTCTCATTTATTTTATTTTATTTATTTTTATTTTTTTTCTTTATTCATTTTTTCTCTTTTTTTTCTTTTTTTTCATGGCTCTTTTTCGCCTCTTTTTTCCCCTTTTTTCATGTTTTCGTCTGGAGTCTCATCCTGACTTGTGGGGGAATCATAGCCACCATCATCCTTTCCTCACTGGGACAATGCTCTAATAACGATTATCATCACACCTCTATTTACTTACAACTCAAAATTACAACTCGATACTAGAACAAAAATATGACTCTATATGAATGCCTCTGGTAGTGTACTAGGATGTGCAATGATGCTAGTGTAACATGTATACCAATGATAAATGGTGGCTGAGCCACAAATACTATGTCAGCTATAAGATCATGCAAAGCAATATGACAATGATGATGTATGTCATAAAAATGGAACGGTGGAAGTTGCATGGCAATATATCTCGGAATGGCTTTGGAAATGCCATGATAGGTAGGTATGGTGGCTGTTTTGAGGAAGATATAAGGAGGCTTATGTGTGATAGAGCGTATCATATCACGGGGTTTGGATGCACCGGCGAAGTTTGCACCGACTCTCGGTGTGAGAAAGGGCAATGCACGGTACCGAAGAGGCTAGAAAATTGCGGAACGGTGAGAGTGCGTATAATCCATGGACTCACATTAGTCATAAAGAACTCACATACTTATTGCAAAAGTTTATTAGCCCTCTAAGCAAAGTACTACTACGCATGCCCCGAGAGGGATAGATTGGTAGGACAAGGTCCATTGCTCGTCCCCGACCGCCACTCATAAGGTAGACAATCAATAATAAATCATGCTCCAACTTCCTAGCATAACGACAGATAATACGTGCATGCTTCGGGAATCACAAACCTTAACACAATTATTCTTACTAAACCACAATTATCTACTAATACGTCCCACATATTACCATCTTAATATCGCAAAACTATTGCAAGGAATCAAACTTATCATATTCAGTGATCTACATGAAAGTTTTTATTATATCCCTCTTGAATACCTATCATATCAGGACCAAATTCATAACCCGTGCATATTACCATTGCTATCATGAGACTCTCAAAAAGATATAAGTGAAGCATGAGAGTGCAACTATTTCTTAAAACTATCATCACCGTCGTGCTCTAAAAGATATAAGTGAAGCACTAGAGCAACTGCCTAGCTCAAAAGATATAAGTGAAACGCATAGAGTATTCTAACAAATCAAGAATAATGTGCGTCCCTATCAAAAGGTGTGTTCAGAAAAGATGATTGTGACAAACTAAAAAGCAAACAAACTATTTCACAAGATGCTCCAAGTAAAACATATATCATGTGATGAATAAAAATATAGCTCCAAGTGAATTACCGATAGATTGTAGACGAAAGGGGGGGATGCCTTCCAGGGCATCCCCAAGATTAGACACTTGAGTATTCCTTGAATATTACCTTGGGGTGCCTTGGGCATCCCCAAGCTTAGGCTCTTGCCACTCCTTATTCCTTTGTCCATCATAGTCTCACCCAAAACTTGAAAACTTCAGCACACAAAACTCAACAGAAACCTCGTGAGATCCGTTAGTATAACAAACAAATCTTAAACTTTAGGTACTGTAGTAAATTGATTCATATTTAATATTGCCATAATGCTACTGTACTCCAACTTCTTGATGACTCATACCCCCCGATACGATGCATAGATTCATCAAAATAAGCAAACTATCCAACAAAAACAGAATCTGTCTAAAACAGAACAGTCTGTAAAGATCTATTTAAAATCCATACTTCTGTAACTCCAAAAATTCTGAAAAATTAAGAAAACGTGGGAAATTCGTATACCAATACTGTGTTAAAATTTCAGATTGTTATGACGCTCCAGTACAGAATTAAAATTCCAGCACTGGACACAAAACTTTCTGTTTTCCAAACAGCATCAATTATACTATCTTCCAAATCATCCCAAAGGCATTACTTGGCACAAACACTAATTAAAACATAAAAACACAATCATAATGGAAGCTATAGTCATGCAAACACACAAAAACAGGAGGTAAAAGCAAAAATTTATTTTATTCATTGGGTTGCCTCCCAACAAGCTCTATTGTTTTATGCCCCTAGCTAGGCATAATGCATAGTTTCAAGTGTTGTCATCCTTGGTTTTTGCTACTTTGGAAACATTGGTCTCAAACCCGGGAGGCTCCTTGCGCTTCCCATGATTTTCAGAAAATAGCTATTTTACTATCTAAAGTGTCTATCTTCTTAGTGCAAATAGTAATGAGATTATTCATACGATTGAGGTTACTGCTAACACTTTTAAGGGGTTCATTAGACTTTTGTAACTCCACCAAAAAAAATTGTATGTCACCTAGCTTTTCCAAAATTTGAATCCCTACTCGAGTATAATTAGGTCCTTTTGGCAATGGTGGGGATCCGACTATTCCCTCTATTAATTCATAAGCTGTATTAGGATCACTATAAATAAAATTTCCTTTGGTAGAAAAGTCCAAGAGCTGTCTATAGTTAGCCCCACATAAAAGTTTTGCAACAAAATTTTCATATCCCCTTTTATAGTGCAAACACGATAAGATTCAATTATCCTATACCAAGCATCTTTCAGATTTTCTCCTTGTTTCTGTTTGAAGTAAAGGACTTCAAAATCTGGAGACAATGGTGGGATGGTCAAACCAGTCATGATGACGAGGCAAACAAGCAAACAAAATATTTTTGTGTTTTTGTAAAAATAATTTTTTAGAAGTGGGGGAGATGAAAACAAGAGGCAAATGCAAATAAAAGGTAAATAAAGTAAATGCAAGTGAATGATAATTTGTGCGAAGGTACTTGGTAATTTTGATGATGTCTCCCCGGCAACGGCGCCAGAAATTCTTCATGCTACTTGTAGTCTGCGTTGGTATTTCCCCAAAGGGAGAGGATGATGCAGTATAGTAGAGATAAGTATTTCCCTCAGTTAAGAACCAAGGTTATCAATCCAGTCGGGGAACCAAGCAAAATTGCGTTAAGCGCACCTGCACAGACAAGAGCAAACGCTTGCACCCAACGCAAATAAGAGGGTTGTCAATCCTCTTAGCGGTTATTTGCAAGGATTAAATCTTATCGAGGTAAATAGATAAACTAAACTACTAATTAAAATAAAAGTAAATAAATTGCAGCAAGGTATTTTTAGGTTTTTTATATAGTAAAGATAGACCCGGGGACCATAGTTTTCACTAGAGGCTTCTCTCTTGAGCACATAAACATACGGTGGGTAAACAAATTACTGTTGGGCAATTGATAGAAAAGCAAATAATTATGACGGGTTCATGGCAATGATCATGTATATAGACATCACGTTCGAGACAAGTAGACCGACTCCTGCCTGCATCTACTACTATTACTCCACCCATCGACCGCTATCCAGCATGCATCTAGGGTATTAAGTATGAAACAGAGTAACGCCTTAAGCAAGATGACATGATGTAGAGAAGCAAATTCAATCAATATGAATAAACCCCATCTTTTTATCCTTAATGGAAACAATACAAATACGTGTCATGTCCCTTTCTGTCACTGGGATTGAGCACCGCAAGATTGAACCCATGACAAAGCACCTCTCCCATTGCAAGATAAATCAATCTAGTAGGCCAAACTAAACCGATAGATCGGAGAGAAATACAAAGCTATAACAATCATGCATAAAAGAGTTCAGAGAAGACTAAAATATTTCTCATGAATAATCTGATCATAAACTCACAATTCATCAGATCCCAACAAACACACCGCAAAAGAAGATTACATCGGATAGAACTCCAAGAACATCGAGGAGAACATAGTATTGAAGATCAAAGAGAGAGAAGAAGCCATCTAGCTACTAGCTATGGACCCGTAGGTCTGTGGTAAACTACTCACACATCATCGGAAGGGCAGCATGATTGATGTAGAAGCCCTCCGTGATCGATTCCCCTTCTGGCAGAGTACCGGAAAAGGCCTCCAGATGGGATCGCGAAAGAACAGAGGCTTGCGGCGGCGGAAAGGTTTTTTCTTCTGGCTCTCTGGGGGGTTCCCAATATTTGTGAATTTATAGAAGTGGAATTAGGTCAAACGGAGTCACATGAGCCCCACAAGGTAGCACGACGCGCCCCAGGGGGGCGCGCCCTAGTGCCTTGTGAAACCTCCGTGAGGCTTCTGGCCTCCTCCCGAAGCTTCCCAGGTTTCTTTTGTCCAGACAAAAATCTCCAAAAAGTTTCGTGGCATTTGGACTTCATTTGGTACTGTTTCTCTGAAAAGCAAAAAACAAGCAGAAAACAGCAACTGGCACTAGGCACTGGGTTAATAGGTTAGTCCCAAAAAATGATATATAATTGCATATAAAAACATCCAAGATTGATACTATAATATCATGGAACAATAAAAAATTATAGATACGTTGGAGACGTATCAACCCACCGTATGCTTTGTGTTCGAGAGAGAAGCCTGTAGTGAAAACTATGGTCCCCGGGTCTACTTAAATCATATAAAAAACCTAAAAATACCTTGCTGCATTTTATTTACATTTATTTTATTTTGTATTTGATTTTATCTATCTATCACTATTAGAATTACTCCTTGCAAGTAACCACCGACGAGATTGACAACCCCCTTGTTCGTGTTGGGTGCAAGTATTTGCTTTTCTGTGTGTAGGTGCTGCTAACGAGGTTCTGCTTGGTTATCCTACTGGATTGATAACCTTGGTTCTTAACTGAGGGAAATACTTATCTCTCATGTATTGCATCATCTTCTCCTCTTTGAGGAAATCCCAACGCAGCTCACAAGTAGCAGGAAGAATTTATGGCGCCGTTACTGGGGAGACATCATCAAAACCTATCAAGTACCTTCGCACAAACTATCATCTACTTGCTCTTATTTTTCATTTGCCTTTTATTTGCATTTGCCTCTCATTTTCATCTCCCCCACTTCTAAAACAAAATTTACAAAAACACAAAAATATTTTATTTGCTTGTTTGCTTGTTTGCTTGATTTGCTTGAAATTGTTATCATATCTGAGTTCGAAAAAGTTATTGTAGAAAGTGCTTGTGAGGATAGTACGAATGTATCTCTTGAAGAAAAATTTAAATCTTTCAATGTTAATCGTGATCCTCTGGAGGACAAGGCTCCACCCATTTTTAAAACTAAAGTCTATCATGTGGGTAGCGGGAACGTTATTGGTAAAAATGTTGTTCAAGAATTCTTCAACTCTGAGGGAGTCATACCTATAATTAAAGAGTCTATCCTTGACAAAACAAATTGCTATGTGGATGCTATTGCTATGCTTGTGGTTAAGTTAGAACGAAATTTTTTGCACCTTCACCCCGCGTTACAAAAGATATTCTATGAGCTTCCCAATATGCATAATCCTAGAATTAAAAAGATTGCCACAATCATCCTTATGCATGAATTTGATTATATAATTAGAGAAGCTAGGGACATCTTTTATTTCTATAAAATAGATTTAGAACGTCCTCCAATAGAAGTAATTCTTCATGATAAAGACACTATACGTAGGTTGGAATCTAAGAATTACTTTGCTTATGGAGAAAACATTGGGAGAAGGGTTGATACGTCCATTTTGCATCATGTTTTGCTATTGTTAATTATAGTGTTTTTGATCAATATAACACTTTGTGGAGCAATTCTAATGCCTTTTCTCTCTTAATATGCAAGATTTACACAAGGAGGGAGATTGCCGGTAGCTGGAATTCTGGACCTGAAAAAGCTATGTCAGAGATACCTATTCTGCACATCTCCAAATGAGATGAAATTTTGTGGAGATTTATTTTGGAATGAATAAAAAATACTGGAAGCAAGAAGTACCAGAGGGGGCCACCCAGGTGCCCACGAGGCATCATGGCGCGCCACCCCCCCCCCCCAGGCGCGCCCTGGTACCTCGTGGGGCCCCTGGCCAGCGTCTGGCCCCCATTTTCTGGTATATAAGTCCATTTGCCCTAGAAAAATATAGAGAAGACTTTCAGGATGGTGCACCGCCGTATCGAGGGGGAACTTGGGCAGGAGCACTTTTGCTCTCCGGTGGAGAGATTCTGCCGGGGAAACTTCCCTCCGGGAGGGGGGAATCGTCGCCATCGACATCACCAGCGATCCTCTCATCGTGGAAGGACTAATCTTCATCAACATCTTCACTAGCACATTTCATCTCAAACCCTAGTTCATCTCTTGTATTCAATCTTTGTCTCAAAGCCTCAGATTGGTACCTGTGGGTAGCTAGTAGTGTTGATTACATCTCGTAGTTGATGCTAGTTGGTTTATTTGGTGGAAGATTATATGTTCAGATCTATTATGCTATTCAATACCCCTCTGATCTTGGACATGATTATGATTTGTGAGTGTTTACTTTTGTTCTTGAGGACATGGGAGAAGTCTTGTCATAAGTAATCATGTGAATTTGGTATTCGTTCGATATTTTGATGATATGTATGTTGTTGATTCCCTTAGTGGTGTCGTGTGAACATCAACTACATGACACTTCACCATCTTTGGGCCTATGGGAATGCATTGTGGAGTAGTTATTAGATGATGGGTTGCTAGAGTGACAGAAGCTTAAACCCTAGTTTGTGCGCTATTCCGTAAGGGGCTAATTTGGGTCCATATGTTTAATGCTATGGTTAGAGTTATCTTAATTCTTCTTTTGTAGTTGCGGATGCTTGCGAGAGGGGGTAATCATAAGTGGGAGGCTTGTTCAAGTAAGAACAGCATCCAAGCACTGGTCCACCCACATATCAAATTATCAAAGTAGCGAACGCGAATCAAACAAACATGATGAAAGTGACTAGATGAAATTCCCATGTGTCCTCGAGAACGCTTTACTTACTATAAGAAATCGTTCCAGCTTGTCCTTTGCTATAAAAAGGATTGGGCCACCTTGCTGCTCTCTTTGTTACTATTGCCACTTGTCACTTGTTACAAATTATCTTGCTATGAAACTACTCGTTACCAATAACTTCAGTGCTTGCAGAAAATACCTTGCTGAAAACCGCTTGTCATTTCCTTCTGCTCCTCGTTGGGTTTGACACTCTTACTTATCGAAAGTACTACGATTGATCCCCTATACTTGTGGGTCATCAAGGGTTCCTGATGACCCACAAGTATAGGGGATCGCAATAGTTTTCGCGGGTAGTATTTCACCCAGATTTATTGATTCGACACAAGGGGAGCCAAAGAATATTTGCGAGTATTAGCAGTTGAGTTGTCTATTCAACCACACCTGGAGATAAAATATCTGTAGCAAAGTATTTAGTAGCACAGTAGTATGATAGTTTTGATTGCAGTAGCAACAGTAACAATAGTAACGGTAACAGTAACAGTAGCAGTTTTGTAGTGATTGTAATAGCAGCAACAACGAAGCAACTTAGCAAAGATCAATATGCGAAAGTCGTAGGCATTGGATCGGTGATGATAATTATGTTGGATGACATTCATCATATAACAGTCACAACCTAGGGCGATACACAATAGCTCCAATTCATCAATGTAATGTAGGCATGTATTCCGTATATAGTCATACGTGCTTACAGTAAGAACTTGCATGACATCTTTTGTCCTACCCTCCCGTGGCAGCGGGGTCCATAAGGAAACTAAGGGCTATTAAGGCCTCCTTTTAATAGAGAACCAGAACGAAGCATTAGCACTTAGTGAATACATGAACTCCTCAAACTACGGTAATCACCGGAAAGAATCCCAATTATTGTCACCTTGGGGTATGCGGATCATAACACGTAATAGGTGCATATAACCTGCAAGATAGGATCAAGAACACAAATATATTCATGAAAACATAGAGGGTTCAGATATAAAATCATGGCACTCGGGCCCTAGTGACAAGCATTAAGCATAGGAAAATCATAGCAACATCAATCTCAGAACATAGTGGATACTAGGGATCAAAACACTAACAAATTGACTCGATTACATGATAAATATCATCCAACCCATCACCGTCCAGCAAGCCTACGAAGGAATTACTCACGCCCGGTGGTGAGCATCATGAAATTGGTGATGGAGGATGGTTGTTGATGACGACGGCGTCGAATCCCCCTCTCCGGAGCCCAGAACGGATTCCAGATCAGCCCTCCCGATGAAGAACAGGAGGTGGCGGCGGCTCCGTATAGTAAAACGCGATGAATCTTTCTCCCTGATTTTTTTCTCCGCGAATAGGTACTTATAGCATTGGAGGTAGGGAAAACGGAGCTGCCAGGGCCCCACAAGCCTAGGAGGCGCGCCCTGGGGGGTGGCCGCGCCCCCTGAGCTTGTGGCTCCTAGGTGGCCCCCCTCTGGTAGATTTCTTTGCCAGTATTTTTTATATATTCTGTAATAATTCTCCGTAAATTTTCAGGACATTCCAAGAACTTTTATTTTTGCACAAAAACAACACCATGGCAATTCTTCTGAAAACAACGTCAGTCCGGGTTAGTTCCATTCAAATTAGAGTTCAAAACAAGAGCAAAAGTGTTTGAAAAAGTAGATACGTTTGGGACGTATCAACTCCCCCAAGCTTAATTCATTGCTTGTCCTCAAGCAATTCAGTTGACAAACTGAACGTGATAAAGAAAAACTTTTACGAACTCTTTTGTTCTTGTATCCGTATATAAGCTTAAATAGCACCCATGTTTTTAGCATAGATCATGAATTACCCATGCACACGATAACACTTAAGAATTATATTCACTCATATCAATGGCATAATAAACTAGAGAGCAATAATAACATATTTCCAATGCCAACAATTTGTCAAAACAATCATGATATAATATGATAACATGGTATCTCGCTAGCTCTTTTTGAGACCGCAAAACATAAATGCAGAGCACCTCCAAAGTTCAAGCAGCAACTAAACATTGTAATTCAGGGTAGAAGAGATCCAGTCATGATGCACACAACATTAACTATACTCAATGCATAAGAATGACAATAGTGCTCTCAGGATTGGCGCTTAGTGCGAGAAGGTGAGACTCAACAATAAAAGTAAAATAACATAAAGTAAATAGATAGGACCTTCGCAGAGGGAAGCATTGATTTGCAGAGGTGCCAGAGCTCGAAGCTTAAAATAGAGATGGAAACAATTTTGAGAGGCATGCCTTTCCTGCCAATGTTACGACCGAGGATTTTCAGCATCTTCCATGCTAAACACATTATAAGCGGTTCCCAAGCGGAAATGTAAAGTTTTATTCCCCCTCGACCATACAATCACAAGCCATGGCTAGCCGAATCCATGGGTGCCCACCATACCAACAACAATCCGGGGGAGTTTGTTTCATTATATAATTTTTTCATTTTCATCATTTTTTATTTATAGGACTGGGCATCCTGACGGTGTCCTGGATTAGGGGGTGCTAACCTAGCCGGCCCGTCTCCTCGGTTGGGCCGATGTGCTTTCGTACATGATCAAGATGGACTCCGGAGGCCGCACATGGGAGACGTGATCGAAGCTGTCTCTACCGAAGACTTGTAGTACACTTCAAGATTTGTCCGGCTGCCTTACTCCTAGATACCGACCTTGTAACCCTAGATACCCTCCCTGGCATGTATATAAGCCATAGGGTTTAGCCTGTAGGGGGGAACAACGCAATATCGCTCACCTAGCCCTAGAAGTTAGACACATATTACGATCTCGAGGTAGATCAACTCTGTATTCGATACATCTCCATCAATATAAACAAAAGCAGGGCGTAGGGTTTTACCTCCATCGAGAGGGCCCGAACCTGGGTAAACATCGTCTCCCTCATCTCTGTTACCACCGATCCGAGATCCACAGCTCGGGACCCCCCACCCCGAGGTCTGCCGGTTTTTACACTGACACTGGTGCTTTCATTGAGAGTTCCGCTGTGCGATCAACAGAAGGATTGATGGCTCACCTGCAGATCAACTGCACCAACGGCCACAGGGACGTTTATGCCCCCGGCCAGCTTTTCGTCTTCGGCAGCATGGTATTTTGCGCCGACTCGACAGGTCACCTGACCTCTGTCGAGAACTATGCCCCAGGACGGATCATAACCTTCAGCGGCCTTGAGTACACCGCGGATTGCCGTGGCGAACTCATCCTATCGGGATGGACTCCCGGCCGGATCGAGAGCTCGGCCGGTTCTGGTGGCTTGACTCCAGAACCGAACTCTGTCACGACGTCTCTTGAGACCCCCGACGCCGCCACCCCGGCCAGTCTCTCCCCGATCACCAGTCCGGAGATAGATCCGGCTCCCACTCCCGAAATTGCGCCGGTGCCAGCGCAGAACCCAAAATTATGTTCAGATTCCCTTTGCTTCGAAAACACATCTGGTTACACGCCTGGTGTATTTTGAATCAGCCCTGTCTATGGCGCATCCATGAATCCCAAAGAGTTATCACACCTCGATGAGATGCTTGACCGCATCCGGAGCATGTCCATCTCGGACGGCAAGACTTCGGTTTACAATCAGATCAGACTTAAAGCCGATGATAGGGAAATTTACATCCCACCCACCGCCCACCTAGTCGCCACGATCGACGATTTAACCGATGTGTTGGACTATGGCGAAGCCTCGGACATGGAGGAAGATGCTGATGACCCCGCCAAGAACGCCTTGCCCCTGGTAAACGCGGGCAAGTGGACCGCCACATCCACCTATGATGTTTACATGGTGGACACCCCCAAATCCCCTCCAAGACGTCAGCAAAGGTGCCAAAGGGGCAATAACAGGGAACCCAGTGGCAACGACGCGACAGCCAATAACGGCGACGCGGAGGACGGCGATGCCGATAACCATGAGGAGGACGTTCAAGCCTCCCCAGTAAGGAACGGCACACCAGACCAACCTCTTAGGGACTTAGATCCCGATGACCTCTTCGAAGGGGCCGACGATAACTACATGCCGGAATCCGTGGAGGACGAGAGCCTCGGCACCGAGGACTACATCGTCCTTGAAGACCCTTTTGAAAAAGAGCGCTTCCGGCGATGCCTCGTTGCGACGGCCCGGAGTTTAAAGCGCAAGCAGCAGCAGCTGCAGGCTAATACCGATGCACTAAATGAAAAGTGGATCGAAGTGCTCTCTGCCAAGCAAGACATGGAGAACCCACGCCATAGTGCGCCGAAATCATACCCACGCAGGCAACTGTTACCGGAGTTCGACGAGGAGCTCGCTGACGACCTCGACCGGCCCCCTAGAGGCCGGGACAGGCCAAGACGAGAAGACCCCGGTGAACGGCCACCTCCATGCCATCATGGCATAGACCTCGTGGCGTATTGAGGAAAATAGGGCTCCCCACGGTCCATCTACGGATCAAGGGGATGTGCGCCCGCTGGGCCCGACGGCTATGATTCCTGGGTGGACAGGAATGGCCGTGCCCGAGATCAAGCCTACTCACGGCTTTCTCCTGACCTGCGACGAGATGCTCCTGGGTCCCGAGGTCCGGCCCACCCAATCTGCTTCACAGACAGGGTGATGGAACATCAATCCCCGGAAGGGTTTAAACCCATCAACATCGAATCATATGATGGCACCACGGACCCCGCAGTTTGGATCGAAGATTTCCTCCTGCACATACACATGGCCAATCGAGATGATCTCCATGCCATTAAATTTCTGCCGCTCAAGCTAAAGGGGCCAGCGAGGCACTGGCTTAATAGCCTCCCTCCTCACTCTATCGGCAGCTGGGAGGCCCTAGAAGATGCTTTTCGAGCAAACTTCCAGGGCACATATGTCCGACCTCCGGACGCTGATGACCTCAGCCGTGTCACCCAGCAGCCAGGCGAGTCAGCCTGGAAGTTCTGGAACAGGTTCCTCACCAAGAAGAACTAGAACATAGACTGCTCCGAAGCCGAGGCCATCACCGCATTTAAAAACAATATCCGAGATGAATGGTTGGCTCGACAACTCGGTCAGGATAAGCCGAGGACTATGGCAGCCCTGACCTCACTGATGACTCGCTTTTGCGCGGGAGAAGATAGCTGGCTCGCCCAAAGTACTCATAACGGCGAGGCAGGCACCTCGGAAACTCACGACGCCAATGGAAAACCAAAGCGCAAAAAAAATAAGCGCAGGTATAAAAATGGCGCAAGCGACACTGAAGACGCCGCGGTCAACGCAGAATTCACCGGACCTAAATCCGGGCAGAAAAGAAAACCCTTTAAAGGGAACAAAGACGGACCTAGCCAGCTTGATAGGCTCCTGGACCGCCCATGTGGGATTCACGGTACTCAGGAAAAACTAGCAACCCACACTAATAGGAATTGCTGGGTCTTTAAACAAGCTGGCAAGATAGCGGCAGAGGGTCAGAATAAAACCCAACACCGCAGCGACGACGAGGATGAACCTCGGCAGCGCAATAATGGAGGCCAAAAGAAATTTCCTAACGAGGTAACAGAGGTCAATATGATCTATGCCACCCACATCCCTAAAAGGGAGAGGAAGCGTGTACTTCGGGACGTATACTTGCTGGAGCCAGTCGCCCCGAAGTATAACCCATGGTCGGCTTACCCGATCACTTTCGACAACCACGATCACCCGACCAGCATCAGGCACGGCAGATCGGTGGCGCTCGTCCTGGACCCTATCGTTGATGGTTATCATCTAACACGTGTCCTGATGGACGGGGGAAACAGCCTTAACCTGATTTACGAGGACACAGTTCGGAAGATTTGCATCGACTCATCTCGGATCAAGCTGAGCTCTACCACCTTTAAAGGTGTCATTCCGGGCTTCGAAGCCCGTTGTACCGGAACGGTCACCCTAGAGGTAGTCTTCGGTTCGCCCGAGAACTTCAGAAGTGAAGAGTTAATCTTCGATATCGTACCCTTCCGGAGTGGATACCACACGCTCCTAGGACGCACGGCCTTCACGCGCTTTAACGCAGTCCCGCATTAGGCCTACCTCAAGCTCAAGATGCCGGGACCTAACGGTGTGATCCCAGATAATGGTAACACCGAACGTTCACTTCGGACAGAGGAACAGACAGCGGCTTTCGCAGCCGAGGCACAGGCGTCTGAGGAGGCAGCCCACAGCGATAAACGCGCCGCTCGCGCTTTGAAGTGCGCCCGGGCTGCACAAATCGACCTCGGCCAGGTACCCCCGCACCCGAAGTAGGGATGCGCGCTCCTCGTGTGCCCTCTTTGGAGTGGGCACTACATCCCAAGGGTGCATAATTTTGCATTAAAGATTCCCTGGGCCGTCGAGGAGCTGAAAATATACTCAAACGTCGGCGCGGATTAACCAAGCAAAGACGTGGCTACGAGCCTCTGCACAGGCAAGTATCTGTAAAAGAAACAACCAAACATGACTACCTCTATGTGGTTTTAACCACAGAGTAACTTTGACAACACCTCCCTGAAAGGAACTCGGTCAATGCAACACTTAAAGTGTATAAAGGGCCGGAAAGGCGTCAACCTTCACAAATCCCCCACCGTCAATGGTGAAGATCTGGTCAACAGTTCGGAAACACAGACCTGCGGCAGGTAGCGGCCCGGATCCTTTAAAATCCGTTAGCAATTATCCGCCCTGTTTCTTCCTCTTTCTTCTTTACCATTTACATTGTACTCTTTCAATTACGCTCGTCACAGCTGGGCATGTACATGATTGATATTACGAAATAAAGAAACTATGCCCTTTCAAGGTCTCTATTGTATTTCTTTATTAGCATAGCTCCTCTGGGACGATGAAGTTCTCCAAAAAGATGCAATTGTATAACAAAGTCCGAGGTATTCGGCGTCTCGGATTTTGGCCTTATATGCATCAGATTCGAGCCTAGATTTCGGTCAATATTTGGGTTGCCCAGCTCCTACGTGTACCCCTTACGTTTCCAATGAATTCGGCTAAGGGTGTAACGGGAGAACCACTGCGATTGCGCTGCCAGGTAAATTGGCATGGCGCCTCAGTGGAGAAAGCCGAAAACTGACTATCTAGGCAGGTGTAAACTGGTCTGCCATCCGGAGACCGCGTCAAGAAATGTGACGATAGAGATCACCCGTGTCAAATGAAGGGCTTTCATTCCTAGCCGAAGTGTGCTATGGCCTAGACCTCGGCCGATTTGGCCGAACACTTCCCACACCGGGGGCTGGTTATCAACCCCCACAGTTAAACTCCTATGACTAAGTGAAAGATATCAAGCCACTATAGTCCGATTGCCTAGTTCCTATAAGTCACCGACCGCCTCCGGGTACCGAGACGTCGGCTAAGGGTCCAGTGTGCCTTAAGGTACACCCTTTGTACAACCTACACTGGGGCTGAAGCCGACGACTGGCCACTCTCATTTTAAACAGTCATATCGGAGGAATAATTAAATTATAAAAAAACACACATGGAATTTCAAGCCATCTTCATTCAACAAAAGATCAAGTTTTGTACAACATAAACTTCGGCATTCTGAAGTACTACCTAAAAATACATCGTGTCCTTTGGACACATCGCTTCCGTGGTCCGAGCTCCCGCCTCCACCTCGGGGAAGAACTGCTCGGCGGTGCGCAGCTTGTCGGCAGGAGGGCCCGCGGCACATATCTCCGCATCAACCTTGCGGAAGTGAGTCTTCACGCAAGCGTACGCCCTCCGTGCCCATTCAAAGCACGCGGACATTTTCCAGCGATCCACGCAGGGCCCGACATCTCGGAGATGGGCCGTAAGGCTGAAGAGGCTCCTCGGCATGGCTTCGGAAGGCCACAGAGCGATGCAGAGGTCCTGGAGCTCCGGTCTTTTCATGCGAAACAGCTCCACCAGCTACTTCACTTGATGATTCAGCAGCAGCGCAGACGGCGACCCTGGAAACTGCCCCCAAAAGGCCTTCTCTGCCTCGTGGCCCGCCAGCTGGCCGAAGTATGCCACCGCATCCACCACGCTCTGCGGGAGATCCGCAAAGACCTCTGCGGAATGCCATAACTGGGTGAGCTCTACACACCCTTGGCTGCCAAACGAACACTGCAATAAAAATATCTTACCCGAAGTGATTTGCTCTACTTGCTGGAGCACCTCGCGGTCAGCTCGGGCTGAGGTCTTGAGCTCGGAGTGGGCACGCTGCAGCTTCTTGAGCTCCTCCTTCGTTTGTTGCCCCTCCTCCTGAAGCTTGTCGCATGTTTCGAACATGCCCTTCAGGGTCTCCTCGACCTCCAGCACCCGCGCTTGGTGCTTCTCCCCAGCTGCCTTCCCGGCGGCGCAGTCCTTCTCGGCCGCGGTGGCAGCAGTCTCCTGTTGCCGCACCTCCTCCCGAGCCCTTTCGAGCTCAGCCTTGAGCGTCTCCAACTCCTCTATTAAAACAGTTCGGCCTTAGTTGTTTTCTTTAAACAAAACACATTCATCCAAAATACAAGGCAAGTTTCAACTTGCTTACCTTGAGACTGCTCAAGTTTCCGGTTCATCTCCGCCATCTCTTCGGAGACAGAGTCCGGAACCGAGGTCGAAACCTGGCACAAAAACAGAGATACTCATTGTAAAGAGAACATTTCAACTCCAGGAAGACTACCTCAAGCAGCACCCTGGGGGCTACTTAACAGGCTCCTAATTTATCAAACAACCCCAATGCCGGTTTCCTGAAACCGTCTTCGGGCTCGGGGGCTACTCACTCACTAAGCCGTTTGGCGGGCTGTGCTATTATGTCCTCGGACAAAACTCATAAAACAAACAGCTTAAATAAACAAATCGAACGCGCAAAGAGTGTACCTCGAACCCTGCTATGAGGTTCTTGAAAACCTCATGCAGGCTGGCCCCTGCGGACCGGTAGCCTTGCAGCGCCGTGCCTATCAAGGCACGGTGCTCCTCCTTGATGGAGGAGCCCCACAGGGCGTCCTCCACCTTCTCGGCCCACCCCGCGCTAGCCCATCCTTGGGCAGTTGGCTGGGGTGGAGGGATGACCTCGGATGCATCCACCCAAGCAGCCTCCGCCTGGGGTGGTGGAGCCGAAGTAGATGCCGGCTGGGCCAATGGCTGGCCCAGCCCTTCTTCGATGACCTCGGGGCGCTCCGTCCCCGGGTCTTGCTGGGCCGAGGTATCAACCTCGGCCATGATCGCCACCTCGTTGGTCCCCGCCGTGTTGACGTCGGGGACCAGGGTGGATGTCACCTCCCCTAGCCCGTCGTGCGTCGGGGAAGGAGCGGCGGGCTCTGGAGTCCCGCTGGCGGAGGGCAACCCGCTTGAGGAACCGCTGGGGATTACCCTCGGCGGACTGCATGAGAAAAAGTCACTTCGGTAAAGATTCCCTCGCTAAGGGAATAACTTGTCAGATTAAAAAACAGGAGACAGAAACAATGGCTTACCCTCGGGGTGCCGGCTTCTTTCTCCCCACGGCGAGGAGGTCTTCTTCTGAGTCACCGGAGAGTTCGGCTCTCTCAGGTGACTTGTTGGCAGCCCCCGGCGAGGTTCGCCTTGGCTTCTTTGGAGCCTTCGGCGGCATGCCTATGTTGGGGTCTTCCAACGCCGACCTCTTCCCCTTTGGCGGGGGGGGGGGGGGGGGGGACCTCCTCCTCCTCGCCCTCCTCTGCGTCGCCATCTTGGGCGGCGGAGGTGTGGGTCTCCTCGGACCGGGTGACCGAAGTCCCGCGAGTCCGAGCACTTGACCTCCCCTTCTGGGGCTTCGTCCCTTTGGGGGACCCCACGTGCGGCTCCTCGGTCAGGAGCGCCGAGAGCAGGGGAGTCTAGGGCTGCTCTGGCAGTGGGGCTGGGCATGGTACCCCTTGTACCTAGGCCAACAACTTCTGCAAAATATCAAAACACGCTAATTCAGGCAAAATACTACTCCTCGGCATGATGGACTAAAGAATAACGATTAAAGGGATCACTCACCAGGGGGGTATCATAGTCGTGCTCGAGGCCGCGGTCTTCCCCCGCCTTGCGGATTTCTTCCTTGGCCAGCTTCATGAGCTTCGTCCACATGGCGGCCAAGGTGGAGCGGAAGAAGGTGGTGATGGTGTCCATGTCCTCGGGCTTTTGTGCCCACATCGGGGTAGCCTAAAGTTGTAACACCCCAAAAAAATTAATTTGGTTTTTGCCAGCAAATTCTTATTTTGGTTTTGGAGGAGGTCATTTGAATTTTTTTTTCCAAGAGAACCTCCTTCTAAATAAATTTTGATGGCAATTCTTTTTGAGACCTTTCTCAAATTTGGTTCTGGTCTTAAGGGTTTTTCATCTTGTGATTGTGTCAACACAATTACTCTTGGATTCTTTTACTTTTCTTTTATTAAAAGAATTCTTTTATTTGGATTTATTCCTTTCTTTTTAAAAAGAATCCTGTGTCACTCCTTTGCCATAATCTTTCCTAAAGATCTTTCTTCCAAAATCTATCCTATCCACTTTGGATCAAGTCAAGCATCCAATTCCAGCAAGTTTCAACCTATTTTTGATTTTTATTCTATTTAATTCTTTCTCAATTCTTTTTTTGTCTTTTTCCTGGACTCCTTTGATTTACAAAGGAAGTACCAGATTTCTTTGATCTTTGACCCCAATAAAATTTCCCCAGCTTCTCCTTGGAACCCTCAACCTAGATCACCAAAAATCTCCTGGTCCACAGTTCAAAAATTTCAAAATCTGGTTGCTACAAGTTTGGACCAGATTTGCAAATTTGGATGGAATTCATATTTTCTTTCTTCCAAAAATTCTGACAAACATCAGGGAGCCTCTAGATGCATCAAGAGACCCCCTCACCAAGTTTCAGCTCCAGATAAATTTCCCTCGTGCCAAAATCATTTCATCGAGCAGGTGCAGTGCACTATTCCTGTCAGTTTCAGAAATTCAGAAAGTTCAGAGAAGAGGGCAGTGTCGTATTCATCAGTGAGCTTCGTCAATCTCGCCAGTTCCTCGCTTGGCCTCTTGCTCGCTGTTGCTCCTCCTTATCCACGCGCCGCACGGTCGGTTGGCTGGACGTGGGCATCGGTGGTGAGCCGTCCCATCGTCTCCGGCGAGTACCGCGGCGACAGAACCTCCCGCTGCGGCCGCCAGAGAGGTGCAGCGAAGATCACCGCAATCCAGCACCGCCCAAACCTCCAGGAGCTTCCGCGTGGCCATCTTATCTTCAGAGCGCGCTAAGGGACACTCGCCGTGGCCTGGGAGGCGCAGAGCACGCTCCCTGCCGCCGACGAGCCCGTGAGGCCGTTCCGTTCAATTCCCGAGCACCAGGCCAAATTAGGCCGAGCTAATGCATTGAATGGAACCTGGGGTCGAATCCGAAGCTGCCGACATCTGCAAACCGCCTGCTAAGCCACTGCCTCGCCGTAATCGCTCGCCGGACTTATCCCGTTCTAGGGCACCCCCTCGATTCCGGCTATAAATAGAGCCCCAGCCCCTCCACTCGCTCCAGCACACCTCCTCCTACTCCCATAGCCCCGCCAAGCTCACCAGAGGGACTCGGGGAAGTCTTCTTCTCCGACTCCGGCCGCCCCGATCCGCCTCGGGCTCCCGGTCGATTCGCTCTGGTCAGTGCATCCCCGCCGCCCAAAACTTGCCAGTAGTAATATTTTCCATCGCCCGTTCTAACCCGCGCGTCAATTCGGTGAAAGCAGACCTCTCCGTCAAGATCCAACTTCACCCGACGCCGCCGTCCGCCGGAGAGGAGCAGGTTGTCGCCGTGGTGCTTCCCGTCGACTCCTTCCACTTCTCACCGACGCGGTCCATTCCCCTGAGCATGCCGGTACCCTTCTTTACCTCTAGCTCGCCGTGGTTCGTCGCCGGCGATCGCCGTAAGCTCTCTGGCGCCGGCGAGCCGTTTTCAAACCTGACAGGTGGACCCCCCCCTGTCAGCCTCTCTTTTTTTTTTCGAACCGTTTTCTGTTGGCGTATTCGGGCAGAGTACGTTTTCTCTTTGAGCTGGCGTAGTTTCCCCGAAAACGTTTTCTGTTCTTTTCAATCTAGCCCCTGGGAAACTTTCTGTTTATAACAGATTAGTCCCTGGATTTGTTTTCTTTATAACTTTTAAACTAAAACTGATTTTGAGTTGATTCTTTCTCTGTCACCTTTATTTTTCTGTCTAGTTTTTTATAGTATTTATTTGAAAAATATTTGGAACAACTTTTTGTCACGCGCGGTATTTACGTTAGAATTCGTATATGTGATTTCGTAGATACCGAGGAAGGAGTCGGTGCCGTCAACTTCACCGAGTTAGACTCCGACTACTCCGAACCAGGCAAGCATGTTTGAACCTTTGATATGACGAGTGTTTTGCATGTTTGCTTGCATGATGTTTTGCATGACATGGTTATGGAAGTATTTGAAATATGTTTTATTTCATACATGATGGGTTACAAGTGAGCCACAAAACTTGATGAGATATGAGGCAACCTAGTCATGTTGTGGCATGATAGGTTGTACGCCGGTATTGTTGGAGCATGCCGGTATTAACAAAGAAAATAGTTTAAACTCCAGTGTTGACATAGATCGAGTCTTGTCCCCGTTCACCTTCTTTTCGTGCTACCACATGTTTTCTGCAAAGAATACGGTTTAGTAAGTTGCAAACCTCTTTCCATGTACACACCAAATAGAGGGGCCGTGATGAAGGTACCATGGCCCTGGATAAAGCCAGTCATCCGGTCAGGGGGCATGGGTGTTTCCGGTTGGACCGAGAGGGGGGCACCCCTTAGAGCGCGCGATATAAATTTGATCCCATGCTATTCGAGGTAGTGGCCTCCCCGTCTTAAGGTTTTTCTGGAACGTTGCCTAGGGTGATTCCTGGCAGCGGGATGAAAAATGGGTGTGTACTGGTCAGATGTGTTTTCTTCTAAAATACCGTAGACGGAACTAGTCCTTTGTGACTACTGAAATCCGTTGGCTGTGGGTAAAGAGTACAACCTCTGCAGAGTCAAAACTATTCGAGTAGCCGTGTCCACAGTCAAGGACGTTGGTTGACAGGTCAAGTGTCGGTCTCAGTGTCAGTCTCTGGAGAACTAATATGTTAAACAACAGAAGTGAATTTTGCTGAACATTATTCTTGTGGATGGACTAACCTGTTTATTATTATGATATGCCGGGTATTCCTTGGGATGGTGTTACCTCCTGGATTACTTGTATTTTGAATGTTACTGATATAAGCCCTTTATGTGGCGTCGCTTCAGACGCCCGACTGTGGCACTGCTGTATTTACTTTTCAATATAAGCCCTTCTGTGATGTCGCTCAGACGTCCGACTGTGGCATGCTTGTCATTTACTTTTCAATATAAGCCCTTTCTGTGATGTCGCTCAGACGTTCGACTGTGGCATGCTTGTCATTTACTTTTCAATATAAGCCCTTTCTGTGATGTCGCTCAGACGTCCGACTGTGGCATGCTTGTCATTTACTTTTCAATATAAGCCCTTTCTGTGATGTCGCTCAGACGTCCGACTGTGGCATGCTTGTCATTTACTTTTCAATATAAGCCCTTTCTGTGATGTCGCTCAGACGTCCGACTGTGGCATGCTTGTCATTTACTTTTCAATATAAGCCCTTTCTGTGATGTCGCTCAGACGTCCGACTGTGGCATGCTTGTCATTTACTTTTCAATATAAGCCCTTTCTGTGATGTCGCTCAGACGTCTGACTGTGGCATGCTTGTCATTTACTTTTCAATATAAGCCCTTTCTGTGATGTCGCTCAGACGTCCGACTGTGGCATGCTTGTCATTTACTTTTCAATATAAGCCCTTTATGTGATGTCGCTCAGACGTCCGACTGCGGCATGCTCGTCAGTTATTTTTATTTTGACATAAGCCCTTTATGTGGTGTCGCACCGACGCCCGACTGAGGCACGTCTTCTATTTTTTTTACCTTTCGAGGCGTCGCTTCAGACACCCGATCGGTCTTCTTCTTATTTTATTGGGATTTCGGGAGGACTACCGCCCGACTTCCTTTCTTTATTTTTACTGTGCAAATTTTAAATACCTGTGTGTGTATTATAAATCCTGCTCATGTGCATCATGCTTGCATTTGTTATATCTTATGTCCAAACTGTTTGCGAGTACATTCAAAGTACTCACTGGCTTGTCCCTGGCTATTGTTTTGGCCAGATGTTGACGAAGGCGATCTTATGGATGAAGAGTACGATAGCGAGTCCGACGCCTAGAGGAGTCCCAGTCAGTCTCTTGCGATCCTGGAGTTTGTCACTTGTATTATCTACGCTTCCGCTACCCAAATAAATCATCAAGCCTCACCCCGATGCTTGATGAGCTGTAAGATATGAGAGTTATGTCACCCACTCCGCTGTGACATACCCACCACTCTTTTTATTTTTACGAGTCAATAGTTATGCCACCACATCCATTGTGACATATCCGCCATTATGTGTAATATTGGCGTGCTTGTAATAAATTGTTGAGCAAGCCTCAGCTCAACCCTGTAATATATTCAGTACTTCTGGACTTTTGTATCAAGGATTTGTCTACCAGTAAGAAGGATTTTCTGTACTGGCCGGACTATCAGGACGGTTTTTCAATAAAGGTTTTGTTGGAAAACCGGCCCTGACAACCTTGGTACCAGAGCCAGGGTGACTGTAGGAAGCCACTAGGTGCGATCGCTAATCGGTTATTAGCGTAAATTTGTTTTAGCTTTATGCATAGTAGCAGCAGCTTGTATGATATGTTTATATAGGCTTGGAGAGAAGTAGTTTGTTTGCGCATCATGTAGGAATGTGGAGAAGTGCACTAGCCTAAATAACATGTCAGGAGTGTGTACGCGCATCCTGAGTGGAGTATTGTATAAATATGCTTGCTTGTAAGATATGTACCGAGCGGTCCTTCTCCGTGCACAATCAAATATTTTCTTGAAAAATCTTGGAGTATTTGAAATTTCTGCCTTTGCAAATTATTTATTTGCCTCTCAGATTTGTTTTCTCTTGGGTTTTGCAAAATATACCCCGGTGTGGAAAATGCATCGTCCCTGGACTCGTTCTATGCCAAGTCCGCCAGAAGAAAATTATGGTACCCAGACAGGCAACAATTTCACACAGGGACAGTCAAGTCAGCAAGACAGTGAAGCAGCATTTTCTCAAGTGTGCCGCCTTTATGAGCAAACCCAGCAGCAGCATCAAGAAATGATGAATCATATTATCAATATGGGAAATCACCGCGAACCATACCAGCAGCATTCCAAATTATCTGAACTACAGAAGACACGTCCCCCGACTTTCTCTCACACTGATAAACCTCTTGAGGCCGATGATTGGCTTCGAGACATTGAGAGGAAATTAATTATTGCACAATGTTCAGACCGTGAGAAGGTACTTTATGCACCTCACTACCTTACTGGAGCAGCTGCATCATGGTGGGAAAATTTCCTACACATGCACCCCAATGAAAACAACATCACCTGGGAGGAATTTAAGGAAAATTTTCGTGGGGCGCATATTCCTAAAAGTGTTATGAAGATCAAGAAAAGGGAGTTTGATGACCTCAAGCAGAGAACCATGACAGTGACTGAGTACAACAGTCAGTTTACCCAATTATCTCGCTATGCCAATGAAGAACATATGACTGAAGATAAAAAGATGGAAAAATTTCTGGATGGTCTGACACCAGCATTAAAGTGCCAACTGGTCGTTCACACCTTCCCAGATTTCAAGACACTTGTGGACAAGGCCATTACACTGGAAAATGAGCGTCGCAGCTTGGATGATTTTCGCAAGCGCAAGAGGGACAAGACTGCTCATTCTCGCAACCTCAAGAACAAGAATGATTTCCAGAAAAATGGGGCGAACAAATCCTCAACCAATGTTCCTCGCCCAAATAAAAATTTCCATGCAAGGGACAAGGATTTTACATACCGCCCAGGCATTACCTGTTTCGCCTGTGGAGAAGAAGGACATTATGCCAGGCAGTGTCCAAAGCCAAGAAACTCGGCTCCCAAGCCGAACAAGAATGGAAATAATTCAGCTCCCAAGCGCAACAATTTCAACCCCAACAACAACCACAGAAAGGGTCACGTGAACCATGTGACCAAGGAAGGAGCACAGAATGCCCCAGATATCGTACTCGGTACGTTTCCTGTCAACATAATACCTGCCACGGTTTTGTTTGATTCTGGAGCTTCTCACTCGTTCATTTCCAAGAAATTTGCTTTGCAACATGATTTTCCGATTCTCCCCTTGGAAAATTCTATGACTATCAAGTCCCCCGGGATTAAGCAAATTACTCAAAGTTACTGCCAAGGTGTGGTTATTGAGATTGAAGGATTGAAATTTTGGGCAAACCTCATTGTACTAGAAAATAAGGGACTGGATGTTATTCTTGGAATGGATTGGCTAGCAACAAATAAAGGTTTTATTGACTGCTTCAATCGGACAGTGACTCTCACTCATCATCACGGAAAGACCATAAGAATTGCAGCTCAAGAAAGACCAATATCACTTCAACCAAGATTGAACAAGATAGATATTTCTAAACTAAGTAAAGTTCCGGTGGTCTGTGAATTTCCAGATGTATTTTCAGAAGAGCTACCAGGTATGCCACCAGACCGTGAAATAGAGTTCATCATTGAACTAGCACCTGGCACCGAACCTATCTACAAGAAACCATACAGAATGGCACCATCTGAGTTGGTAGAATTAAAGAAGCAAATAAAAGAATTACTGGACAAAGGTTATATCAGGCCCAGCACCTCACCTTGGGGATCACCAGTATTATTTGCCAAGAAAAGAGATGGAACTCTGAGACTATGTGTGGACTATCGAGCCCTGAACATGGTCACCATCAAAAATAAATATCCACTGCCGCGAATAAATGATTTATTTGACCAGCTCGCACAAGCCAAGGTTTTCTCAAAAATCGATACGTGGTCAGGATATCATCAATTAAAAATACGGACAGAAGATATTCCCAAAACAGCATTCACCTCCCGATACGGTTTATATGAATTTACGGTAATGCCGTTCGGACTGACAAATGCCCCTCCATATTTCGTACATCTCATGAATAAGGTCTTTATGAAATATATGGACAAATTTGTTGTGGTGTTCATTGATGACATTTTGGTATATTCCAAGACACTAGAAGAACATGCTGAACATCTCAGAATTGTACTGGGAGAATTAAGAAACCATCAATTGTACGCCAAATTCAGCAAATGTGAATTTTGGTTAAAACAAGTTGGTTTTCTAGGCCACGTACTAACCCAAGAAGGTGTTGCCGTGGACCCAGAAAAAGTCAAGGCTGTGCTTGAGTGGAGACAACCAGCCAACATAACAGATGTTCGAAGTTTTCTGGGAATGGCTGGATATTATAGAAGATTTATTGAGGGATTTTCCACCATTGCAAAACCTATGACCCAACTACTCAAGAAGGATAAGAAGTTCGAATGGACTGACGCCTGCGAGAAAAGTTTTCAAGAGTTAAAGAAGAAATTAACAACCGCACCAGTTTTGGTCAAACCAGACATACACAAAATTTTTGAAGTATATTGCGATGCGTCCAGGAAAGGTCTTGGAAGTGTACTAATGCAAGAAGGTAAAGTAGTCGCTTATGCTTCAAGACAGCTCCGACGACATGAAGAAAATTATCCTACCCATGACTTGGAATTGGCAGCAGTTATACATGCACTTAAGGAGTGGCATCATTTTCTGCTTGGAAATCGTTGTGAAATATATACGGACCATAAAAGTCTCAAATATATTTTCACACAGCCGGAACTCAATTTGCGACAACGACGCTGGTTGGAATTAGTGAAGGACTATGATGTTGGTATTCACTACCATCCAGGCAAGGCGAATGTCGTAGCAGATGCTCTCAGCCGAAACCCAAGCTCAAGAAACGGCAGTCTGCAAAATTTGAGACCTGAATTTCAGCGGGAGTTTGCCAAGCTCAACATGATTTTTGTCACCGAAGGTACTGTGGCAAATTTAGAAATTCAGCCCACCTTGATGGAGCAAATCAAAGAAGCTCAGCATGGACATCCTAGCATCGAAGGCATAAAAAGAAAAGTAAGTATGGGCAAGGCCTCAGAATTCGTCGTGGATGACAAGGGAATATTATGGTACGGAGACAGGCTATGCGTCCCAAATATAGAGGACCTCAAACAACAAATTTTAGTTGAAGCCCACACCGCTCCATATTCAATCCACCCAGGAGGAACCAAAATGTACAAAGACATACAGGAAAAATTTTGGTGGCACGGTATGAAAAGGTATATAGCCACGTTCATTGCATGTTGCGATTCATGCCAACGCATTAAAGCCGAGCACCAAAAACCAGCAGGTTTATTACAGCCAAACAGGATACCTGAATGGAAGTGGGACGAGATTGGAATGGATTTTATTGTCGGGCTACCCCGGTCACGACACGGAAATGATGCCATATGGGTCATCACCGACAGGTTAACCAAAGTGGCACATTTTATTCCAGTGAAAACAACCCACACCACACAGAAGCTTGCCAGACTTTATCTCAACCGTATTGTCTGTTTACATGGAGTTCCAAAGACTATAATATCCGACAGAGGCACTCAATTCATCTCCAGATTTTGGGATCATTTACAACAAGCTCTGGGAACTCAACTAGTATTCAGTACAGCATACCATCCACAGACTGGAGGACAGACTGAACGAGTGAATCAGATCCTAGAAGACATGCTAAGAGCATGTGTTCTCACTTATGGAACCAGTTGGGAAGAAAGCTTACCATACGCCGAATTCGCGTACAACAACAGTTACCAAGCCAGTCTACAAATGGCACCTTTTGAAGCCATGTACGGGCGGAGATGCCATACTCCGTTAAATTGGTCAGAGACAGGGGACAGTCGTATCTTCGGCCCAGACATGCTCATGGAGGCCGAGGAGAAAGTCAAGCAAATTCGGGATCGACTCAAGACAGCACAGAGCCGACAAAAGAGTTATTATGATCAAAAACATCGTGAAGTCAGTTTTGAACCTGGTGATTACGTGTACCTACGAGTATCCCCGATGAGGGGTCTGCAAAGATTCTAGGTCAAAGGAAAACTGGCACCACGATTTAATGGACCTTTCCGCATACTTGCACGAAGAGGCACAGTAGCCTACCAGCTAGACCTACCAGCAGAACTGTCAGACGTACATGACGTATTTCACATCTCACAATTAAGGAAATGTGTGAGCAATCCAGCGAAGCGTGTATCTCATGAGAGTATTGACGTTCAACCAGATCTCACATACCGAGAACGTCCAATAAAAATATTGGAAGAGTCTGAAAGAAGGACCCGTCAGAATGTAATCAAGTTTTTCAAAGTTCAATGGAGCAACCACACTGAGGATGAAGCAACCTGGGAAAGGGAGGATTTCCTTCGGGCAGAGCACCCACATCTATTTGAGGATCAGCTGAAATCTCGGGGATGAGATTTTTCCTAAGGGGGTAGGTGTTGTAACACCCCAATAATTTTAATTTGGTTTTTGCCAGCAAATTCTTATTTTGGTTTTGGAGGAGGTCATTTGAAAAAAAAAATTCCAAGAGAACCTCCTTCTAAATAAATTTTGATGGCAATTCTTTTTGAGACCTTTCTCAAATTTGGTTCTAGTCTTAAGGGTTTTTCATCTTGTGATTGTGTCAACACAATTACTCTTGGATTCTTTTACTTTTCTTTTATTAAAAGAATTCTTTTATTTGGATTTATTCCTTTCTTTTTAAAAAGAATCCTATGTCACTCCTTTGCCATAATCTTTCCTAAAGATCTTTCTTCCAAAATCTATCCTATCCACTTTGGATCAAGTCAAGCATCCAATTCCAGCAAGTTTCAACCAAGTTTTGATTTTTATTCTATTTCATTCTTTCTCAATTCTTTTTTTGTCTTTTTCCTGGACTCCTTTGATTTACAAAGGAAGTACCAGATTTCTTTGATCTTTGACCCCAAGAAAATTTCCCCAGCTTCTCCTTAGAACCCTCAACCTAGATCACCAAAAATCTCCTGGTCCACAGTTCAAAAATTTCAAAATCTGGTTGCTGCAAGTTTGGACCAGATTTGCAAATTTGGATGGAATTCATATTTTCTTTCTTCCAAAAATTCTGACAAACATCAGGGAGCCTCTAGATGCATCAAGAGACCCCCTCACCAAGTTTCAGCTCCAGATAAATTTCCCTCGTGCCAAAATCATTTCATCGAGCAGGTGCAGTGCACTGTTCCTGTCAGTTTCAGAAATTCAGAAAGTTCAGAGAAGAGGGCAGTGTCGTATTCATCAGTGAGCTTCGTCAATCTCGCCAGTTCCTCGCTTGGCCTCTTGCTCGCTGTTGCTCCTCCTTATCCACGCGCCGCACGGTCGGTTGGCTGGACGTGGGCGTCGGTGGTGAGCCGTCCCATCGTCTCCGGCGAGTACCGCGGCGACAGAACCTCCCGCTGCGGCCGCCAGAGAGGTGCAGCGAAGATCACCGCAATCCAGCACCGCCCAAACCTCCAGGAGCTTCCGCGTGGCCATCTTATCTTCAGAGCGCGCTAAGGGACACTCGCCGTGGCCTGGGAGGCGCAGAGCACGCTCCCTGCCGCCGACGAGCCCGTGAGGCCGTTCAATTCCCGAGCACCAGGCCAAATTAGGCCGAGCTAATGCATTGAATGGAACCTGGGGTCGAATCCGAAGCTGCCGACATCTGCAAACCGCCTGCTAAGCCACTGCCTCGCCGTAATCATTCGCCGGACTTATCCCGTTCTCGGGCAACCCCTCGATTCCGGCTATAAATAGAGCCCCAGCCCCTCCACTCGCTCCAGCACACCTCCTCCTACTCCCATAGCCCCGCCAAGCTCACCAGAGGGACTCGGGGAAGTCTTCTTCTCCGACTCCGGCCGCCCCGATCCGCCTCCGGCTCCCGGTCGATTCGCTCTGGTCAGTGCATCCCCGCCGCCCAAAACTTGCCAGTAGTAATATTTTCCACCGCCTGTTCTAACCCGCGCGTCAATTCGGTGAAAGCAGACCTCTCCGTCGAGATCCAACTTCACCCGACGCCGCCGTCCGCTGGAGAGGAGCAGGTTGTCGCCGTGGTGCTTCCCGTCGACTCCTTCCACTTCTCACCGACGCGGTCCATTCCCCTGAGCATGCCGGTACCCTTCTTTACCTCTAGCTCGCCGTGGTTCGTCGCCGGCGATCGCCGTAAGCTCTCTGGCGCCGGCGAGCCGTTTTCAAACCTAACAGGTGGACCCCCCCCCTGTCAGCCTCTCTTCTTTTTTTTTCGAACCGTTTTCTGTTGGCGTATTCGGGCAGAGTACGTTTTCTCTTTGAGCTGGCGTAGTTTCCCCGAAAACGTTTTCTGTTCTTTTCAATCTAGCCCCTGGGAAACTTTCTGTTTATAACAGATTAGTCCCTGGATTTGTTTTCTTTATAACTTTTAAACTAAAACTGATTTTGAGTTGATTCTTTTTCTGTCACCTTTATTTTTCTGTCTAGCTTTGTATAGTATTTATTTGAAAAATATTTGGAACAACTTTTTGTCACGCGCGGTATTTACGTTAGAATTCGTATATGTGATTTCGTAGATACCGAGGAAGGAGTCGGTGCCGTCAACTTCACCGAGTTTGACTCCGACTACTCCGAACCAGGCAAGCATGTTTGAACCTTTGATATGACGAGTGTTTTGCATGTTTGCTTGCATGATGTTTTGCATGACATGGTTATGGAAGTATTTGAAATATGTTTTATTTCATACATGATGGGTTACAAGTGAGCCACAAAACTTGATGAGATATGAGGCAACCTAGTCATGTTGTGGCATGATAGGTTGTACGCCGGTATTGTTGGAGCATGCCGGTATTAACAAAGAAAACAGTTTAAACTCCAGTGTTGACATAGATCGAGTCTTGTCCCCGTTCACCTTCTTTTCGTGCTACCACATGTTTTCTGCAAAGAATACGCTTTAGTAAGTTGCAAACCTCTTTCCATGTACACACCAAATAGAGGGGCCGTGATGAAGGTACCATGGCCCTGGATAAAGCCAGTCATCCGGTCAGGGGGCATGGGTGTTTCCGGTTGGACCGAGAGGGGGGCACCCCTTAGAGCGCGCGATATAAATTTGATCCCATGCTATTCGAGGTAGTGGCCTCCCCGTCTTAAGGTTTTTTTGGAACGTTGCCTAGGGTGATTCCTGGCAGCGGGATGAAAAATGGGTGTGTACTGGTCAGATGTGTTTTCTTCTAAAATACCGTAGACGGAACTAGTCCTTTGTGACTACTGAAATCCGTTGGCTCTGGGGAAAGAGTACAACCTCTGCAGAGTCAAAACTATTCGAGTAGCCGTGTCCACAGTCACGGACGTTGGTTGACAGGTCAAGTGTCGGTCTCAGTGTCAGTCTCTGGAGAACTAATATGTTAAACAACAGAAGTGAATTTTGCTGAACATTATTCTTGTGGATGGACTAACCTGTTTATTATTATGATATGCCGGGTATTCCTTGGGATGGTGTTACCTCCTGGATTACTCGTATTTTGAATGTTACTGATATAAGCCCTTTATGTGGCGTCGCTTCAGACGCCCAACTGTGGCACTGCTGTATTTACTTTTCAATATAAGCCCTTTCTGTGATGTCGCTCTGACGTCCGACTGTGGCATGCTTGTCATTTACTTTTCAATATAAGCCCTTTCTGTGATGTCGCTCAGACGTCCGACTGTGGCATGCTTGTCATTTACTTTTCAATATAAGCCCTTTCTGTGATGTCGCTCAGACGTCCGACTGTGGCATGCTTGTCATTTACTTTTCAATATAAGCCCTTTCTGTGATGTCGCTCAGACGTCCGACTGTGGCATGCTTGTCATTTACTTTTCAATATAAGCCCTTTCTGTGATGTCGCTCAGACGTCCGACTGTGGCATGCTTGTCATTTACTTTTCAATATAAGCCCTTTCTGTGATGTCGCTCAGACATCCGACTGTGGCATGCTTGTCATTTACTTTTCAATATAAGCCCTTTCTGTGATGTCGCTCAGACGTCCGACTGTGGCATGCTTGTCATTTACTTTTCAATATAAGCCCTTTATGTGATGTCGCTCAGACGTCCGACTGCGGCATGCTCGTCAGTTATTTTTATTTTGACATAAGCCCTTTATGTGGTGTCGCACCGACGCCCGACTGAGGCACGTCTTCTATTTTTTTTTACCTTTCGAGGCGTCGCTTCAGACACCCGATCGGTCTTCTTCTTATTTTATTGGGATTTCGGGAGGACTACCGCCCGACTTCCTTTCTTTATTTTTACTGTGCAAATTTTAAATACCTGTGTGTGTATTATAAATCCTGCTCATGTGCATCATGCTTGCATTTGTTATATCTTATGTCCAAACTGTTTGCGAGTACATTCAAAGTACTCACTGGCTTGTCCCTGGCTATTGTTTTGGCCAGATGTTGACGAAGGCGATCTTATGGATGAAGAGTACGATAGCGAGTCCGACGCCTAGAGGAGTCCCAGTCAGTCTCTTGCGATCCTGGAGTTTGTCACTTGTATTATCTACGCTTCCGCTACCCAAATAAATCATCAAGCCTCACCCCGATGCTTGATGAGCTGTAAGATATGAGAGTTATGTCACCCACTCCGCTGTGACATACCAACCACTCTTTCTATTTTTACGAGTCAATAGTTATGCCACCACATCCATTGTGACATATCCGCCATTATGTGTAATATTGGCGTGCTTGTAATAAATTGTTGAGCAAGCCTCAGCTCAACCCTGTAATATATTCAGTACTTCTGGACTTTTGTATCAAGGATTTGTCTACCAGTAAGAAGGATTTTCTGTACTGGCCGGACTATCAGGACGGTTTTTTAATAAAGGTTTTGTTGGAAAACCGGCCCTGACATAAAGTTGGAGGGGGAGTATGTGGCGGTTGAGCATGACGTTTATGACGTCGGCAAGCTCAACCTTCCCCGTGGTGGACCACCACAAGATCCCGTCGATCAGGGTCTCCACCTCTTTCGGGTTCCCCCAGGCGACGCCCTTCTCCTTCCAGGAATTGAGTTTTTTGGGAGGCCCGACTGAGAAAGCAGGGACCTCGGTCTGACCAGGGGCGAGAGGCTCGGTGATGTAGAACCACTCCCTTTGCCACTCCTTCACCGTCTCGATGAAGGTTCCTTTGAAACAGATAGCCCCCTGGTTCTTGCTGATCATGGCTCCCCCACACTCGGCGAGATCCGATCCGCTGGACTTCGGCTTGATCCCAAAGAGCTTCAGCCACAAGCCAAAGTGTGGCTCGCAGCGGAGGAAAGCCTCACAGACTGTGATGAAAGCGGCGAGGTGGAGAATGGAGTTGGGGGCCATGTCGTGGAAGTCTAGCCCGTAGTAAAACATTACCCCGCGCACGAAGGGGTGCAGCGGGAACCCCAGGCCTCGGATGAGGTGGGGGACGAAGACTACCCGCTCCCCGGCGTTGGGAGCGGGCACCAGCTGGCCAGCCGCCGGAGCGCGGGCGACAGTGGCGGGGCTCAGGTACCCCACGTCGCGCAGTTCCGAGATGGTCGCGGCCGTCACTACGGAGCCGCCCCAGTGCCCCTTGAGGGTATCGGCCATGGCTGGTGGTGGAGTTTGGATTCGCTAAGGTGAAAAGTGGGCAGGATGGATCTAGGCGCTGGAGCTAGACGAAGCAGAAGAGGGGAAGAATGGGAGCATGGGCTATTGCATTGTTCTCCCCTTTGCTTTTATAAGCCTTTGAAAGGCCAAGAGTCCCCCTCGCTTCGCCGATAAATTCGCGGTTGTCATCAAAAATGCCGTTGAAGCATATGGGGGGAAACAAAATCTTGATGATATCCCTAAGAAAACGGGCACGATCTCTGCCTCGAGGGGACGTGCCAGTAAAAAGGCTGCCTCGAACCACGATTTGAGGGGGAGGCAGTAACTGCTCAACCTGTCGTGGGGCAAGCCTCTCCGATAAAGTTGTCAGGCCGGATTGGATCGTTCATACCTGAACAACAAGCCTTCGAGGCTAAGATATCTACCCACTTCGGGCCGGGTACATGCTCGGTTGAACCACAGGCATTGATGCTCCGCTGAAGAGAATCTGAAATGCAAAGTGGAACTCGTCTGTCAAGCTGGGGACTCCGGATCCGAAGTGATGTTTGTTGAAACTCGTCCTCGGCATAGAAGACCAGTTCGGGGGCTACTGACGGTGTCCTGGATTAGGGTGTGCTAACCTAGTAGGCCCGTTTCCTCGGTTGGGCCGATGTGCTTTCGTACGTGATCAAGATGGACTCCGGAGGCCGCACACGGGAGACGTGATCGAAGTTGTCTCTACCGAAGACTTGTAGTACACTTCAAGATTTGTCCGGCTGCCTTACTCCTAGATACCGACCTTGTAACCCTAGATACCCTCCCTGGCATGTATATAAGCCATAGGGTTTAGCCTGTAGGGGGGAACAACGCAATATCGCTCACCTAGCCCTAGAAGTTAGACACATATTACGATCTCTAGGTAGATCAACTCTGTGTTCGATACATCTCCGTCAATATAAACAGAAGCAGGACGTGGGGTTTTACCTCCATCGAGAGGGCCCGAACCTGGGTAAACATCGTCTCCCTCATCTCTGTTACCACCGATCCGAGATCCACAGCTCGGGACCCCCTACCCCGAGGTCTGCCGGTTTTTACACCGACACATCCCATATACCAGCCTCTCTCGTGCAACGACAGATGAATAAACACCCATCTCGAGAATAACCCGCTTAGCATGGAAGATACTGACCGCCCCCTGTCGCTCCATGAGTGATACTGGCACACAAAGCAGATGTTCATTTGAATGATTAGAGGTGGCACATGCAAATTTACTTGGAGCAGCAGAGTAATACCGCATATAGGTAGATATGGTGGACTCATCTGGAACAACTTTGGTTTAAGGATTGTGGATGCACAAGTAGAATTCCCGCTTAGTACAAGTGAAGGCTAGCAAATAGATTGAGAAGCGACCAACTAGAGAGCGGAAACGGTCATAAACATGCTTTGAGAATAATTAACATTGAATAATCGCATGAGTAGGATATAAACACCCTGAACATACACTACAAAAAAATACATATCCGTGACATTATGGCCCGAACGAAAAAAAATTCTGTCATGGTTGTGACACTTCTATGACAATAATTGTGACAAAAACACGTATCATCATAGATGTGGTGGGCTCCAACTTCTATGACAAAACATTATGACAGAAAATGGGCTTTTCATCCTGGGCGGGCCGGAGACGCACCCGCATGACATTCTTTGGGCCGTCCATGACGTAAAAAATCATGGTAGAAGTGAGCGCGAGGAAATTTTTGGGAAGTTCCCGGTTACGGTGGGTGGTCGGGGCCGAGCGATACAGTGTGGTTTGCGCATTTCTCTCTCGTACGCGCGCGTGTGTGCGAGGCATTTGCCAACTGAACCCGAGCGAGGCGTTCGCTTACTGAACCCGAGCGATCGCACTAGCTACATACTGAAGCTGATCGATCCATTCGCTACTAACTGAACCCGAGTGATTCCTTCGCTGCTAACTGAACCCGAGCGATTCCTTCGCTGCTAACTGAACCCGAGCGATTGCTTCGCTACTAACTAAAGCCGACCGAGCCCCCGTACGTGTGAGACGTAGCCGGTGTTGGGTTGCCTCTCGATGCACAATGCCCGTTGCTGCTGGACGCGCGATACGTAGAACGAGTCGAGACGCATCGATCGAGCCCCTTGCGCGAGACGTCGTGAGTTGACCTAGCTGGATGGTTGGCTGTGGATGAATAGTTCCCATTGCTGCCGCCCGCTCATGTGCCCCACCCCAGCCGGTGGGCTGGGTGTGGATGAACAGTACCCCGGTCATGTGAAGGTGGTTGACGCTGGATGAACAGGACCCCGAGGAGGCCGCCACAACCCAGCCGGTTGGGGGGGGATGAACAGGACCCCGTGGAGGCTGGATGAACAGTAGCCGGTGGAGGCTGGAGGAAGTCGACGGTGGATGAACATGTGGCACCCCGGCTCAGAGGACTAGCTTACCTTGTGTTCCCAACCCAGAGATCATGTCTTCTGGAAACGCACAACAACTTGGAACAGAACAAAACCAATCTTTATTGATATGGTACAAATACAAGCTTTGATATTACATAGGATGATGAGGCCAGGAGCACTACTCGTGCTATGATGATATCTACATTATTTATGAAACATCAAAGGGCCTCAATACTAGTGGAAAGCCTACAGCGTAGCGGAACATCATGTGGGACACTCCATCCCATAGGGACACTGCTGGGACATGACCTAGTTAGCGTGGCACGAACCATCGGGATCTCCATCACCGACTTCTCCTGCATCTGGCATGATACGCCAGGTGAGTACTTGGAATGTACTCTCAAGCTCACAGCAACCAAAACAGTGCAGCAAACAATAGCATGGCAATGTATATGATAAATGTTTTAGGGTGCTCACTTATTGTTACCGACTTACTCTCTTCCGGGTTCACACATGACCCCCGGAGCACTCGTGACCCATCGGTCACTTCCAAGCATGAGACGGGTTCTTCCATCATTATTATGATTACGGTTGACCACATAGTGTGACCTAGTGCGGACTGTGTCTAATACCGTGGACGCGGCTATACGAATAGATTCTTACACTCTTCAGAGGTTGCGCACGTTACCCACACCATGGACATTCGTCCAACAAAACTTGCCTAACCCGTGACCCTTCTATCATACCACCGACAATCATCCCCCATCCGAGTCATGCCCTGGGTGGCCCCTGTGTCACTGCTGACACCTGCCACCGTCGTGGCCAACTAAACTGTCCCAAACGGGGACGCCGGCAAATAAGTCAACTTGGGCTCACGAGGTTATCGTCGTCTACCTGATCAGGGCAGCACGCACGCATAACCTCCCCTCTTTGGTGGTACCGGTAAAAGAGCACGCGGTCAGACCAAGTCAAGGCCGTCCCATTCCGGCAGATGTGGCTGCACGAGTAAGTTCAGGTCGGTGGCACTTGATCAACCATTAAAGTGAATTTAACATGTAAAGTTGTTGGTCAAATTAGTTATGTTGGACAAATGAACTAGCATGGTAGGGTTATTGCAATATAATCAACAATATAGAATATGCCCTATTTAAATTGAATTAAGTGCAAAATAATCCATTATGAAGCCAATACTATTGCTATGCCTTATGCAATGGATGATGTGGCTTGCCTTGCTCAAGTGGAGTGTCTACAAACTCCTGGTCTTCAAATCCACAGCAATTTCCTTCTGAAAGCATTTCTAAATAGCAAAAGAAAATGTTACATAAAGCCTTTCTGCTTGCCAAAACTTCTGTGAACATTGGAAAAATACCAAATTTGGTTAGAAAATAAAGGGACTCAAGAAAAAACTACAGCAAAAAGAATCAATTCAATTGGACTTGTGGTTTAAAAGTAATAGTTGGTCAAAGTATGGTCAAAATTTGGATTAAATAAATAGAAAACAGAAAATTAGAAAATCCTACAGTGGGCCACGTCGAAGGCGTACTCCAGGAATGAGCGTTCACTTAAAAAATGGTTCGGCCATGCGCGAGTCTATGACAGGTGGGGCCCTGGTGCAGGTTTAAAGTGAGAGAGAGAGGGAACAGAGGCGGGCGGCTCACCGACGGCGATTGCCGGCGATAACGACGGCGGCGAGGTCAGGCGACTACGGGGTTGGATTGAGCGGTCGACGGTGGTTCACCCCGTACCCGTAGCTTCTCCGGATACGGCCTAACGGTGTCGCCCCCTTCCTCTCCGGCGGCGGCTGCTTTTGGGCGTCGTCGGAGACGGCGATTCCGGCAGCGTTCCGGCTGGACAAGGGGTCGAGGAGCTCCAGGAGAGCTTACAGAGCTCGGGGCTGAGGTCGGGCGAGGCTGGGGTGGAGTGGAACGAGCTGGAGCATAGTGGGCATCAGGCGGCAGAGCTCCGGCGAGCTGCGAGGCCAGAGGGCCTCTCGGCCTTGGCACGGTGAGCTGAGCTCGATTGGAGGTGGAGGGAGTGTGATGAGGAGCTAGGACGGGCGGGGCGAGCTATTTATAGGAGGGGAGGAGGGTTCCCGAATCGGGCGGCGCTGTGGCCACGTCACCGGAGCAAGGACGGCGAGGTGGTTGTCGCGACGCGGGCGAGGTGATGAAGAAGAGCAGAGCACTTAATGCGACGCGATAGCTCATCGGGAGGAAGAGGACAGCCAGTGCGGCCACAGTGACGGCACGGGCGCCACAGTGCGGCACTGCGGTGGCGGCCGGCGAGGGCGATTCCGGCGAGGGGAAGGCTCTGGAGCGGGGTACGTGGGTGGCGGCAACAATGTCGGCACCACCAGACAAAGTACGGCAACGCGGGACGGCCAGAGCAGTCACGTCCAACGTGGTCGGCGCGCAGAGCGCGTGCACAGGCATGCCAGAATCGTGGTCACCACGGGTGCTGGCACCTAGAGGCCACGCACGCCTGGCACACCTTGTCCAATGCGTCGACCCTAGGTCACTTAGCCTCCTTGTGCCACTGAATCGGCTAGGTGCATCCTGAGCTAAAGGGTAGCATCAGGAATAGTTTCTGAACAGAAACTTGGGAGGGATCCAGAAGGGAGATGAGTTGGAGATGGAGCTAAAGGGTTTGCCTGGAGTGTTGTAGGTAGGAAAGAGTATATGTTGGAGAATTTTGAGCAACTTTCATCAAGTTTTGAAAATGGTTCATGTGTAAACCACTTTCTGGTCCAGAAACTTGTTGAGGAAGATGCACTCACATGGATGATCTGCTGAAGCTGAAATTTGGTGTTTGGGAGTTGTTTGGTGAAGACAAGATGCCATAAAAATTTCAGCTCCAATGGGTACCTCTAGCTGGTACTTCCTTCACAAAGGTCTGAAATGACCTGAAGGTAGTTAGATTATTTTTGCTGAAAATTTGAACTGGACCAGGAGATGTTTTTGGATATTCTGGCAAGATATGACCCCTAGTATCTCAGGGAATTGTTTGAGAATTTTCTGAGTCATGGAAATACATGTTGCTTCAAAAAGGGTCAATTCTGTCCAGAAGATAAAATGAATATTCTGGAGAAAACTTTGTACTGGCCAATGAGATATTTTTGTAGATTGTGGGAGTAGATGATCTCAAGAATATGTGGGATTAATTTGGGATTTTTCTGACCAGCAGAACTATAGGTTGCTTTACAACCCATAGTGAAGATGAGCATATTCAAAGGTGTAAATGGATTATCTTGGGAGAATAAAAATTAGGGTTTGATCTAGCATGGTTTTGGAGAGATTATGAAAGCCTTGGCACAGTTGGAAGAAGAAATGGAAGTGTGCTCAAGTCCAAAGTCCAAAGAATTGACTCCAAAAACCAACAAATGGCAAATAAAACCAGAGGGGTTTTGTGAAAAAGTATGAAAAAAATCACGGTGTCACAGAACAGTAGCTGGTGGAGGCTGAGGAGGTCGACCGTGTATGAACAGTAGCCCGTGGAGTCCTGTTTTGCGGTACGCCACACCCCTCCCGATCAACAGGACTCCATTTCGACCGTAGGCGCTTGATGAGAAGTCCGTTTCCTCCGTTTTGCGGTACGCCACACCCCTTCCGATCAACAGGACCCCATTTCGACCGTAGGCGGTTGAACAGAAGTCCATTTCCTCCGTTTTGCGGTACGCCAGACCCCCAGCTGATGAACAGGACCCTGTTTCGACCGTCAGTGGTCGAACAGAAGGCCGTTTCCTCTGTTTTGTAGTACGCCAGACCCCGAGTCGATGAACAGGACCCCGTTTCGGCTGCTCCGTCCAAGCCGGTTGGCTCCTGATGAACAGGACGCGTTCCGACCCAGTCGCTTGGCTCCCAATGAACACGACGTTGTTTCCTCCATTCCAACCCAGCCGGTTGGCTGCTGATGAACAGGAGGCCGTTGCTGCCGTCCGTTGCCTCTCTCCATATACACGAGCCCTGGCCGTACGTATGCGCGAGTACGCGTTCGAGACCCCGCCCATATATGTACGTCGGTGGCCGTATTTTTGCCATGTGGCTGTACGTACATGTACACGATTTAGACGGGGTTGCCTGAACTGCTACATCGAGGGCTCTACTACAACACATGGCGCTCCTTACACGCCCACGGTTCAACGTTGCAGAGAGACTGATCGACCAATATGTACGTACACATTCCCGACCAGATAGACAACGCTATGTACGCTTCGACCGGGTGGGTCCCAGCTGTCAGGGAGGATAAGGAGGCACTTCCTTGCGTGCGAAGATATAGCTGCTGGGTCCTAGCTGTCAGGGGGAGGAATCATTTTTTTCTGCATAATAAGGAGGCACTTCCTTGCGTGCGAAGATGTAGCTGGTTGGTCCAGCTGTCAGCCTCACCGCGTACTGTCCTCTTCCGATGGCTGTCGTTCATTGACCACGTTGACCATGCCGTGCCGACAGCACCAAGGCGATGGCGACGGCGAGTCCTGGAAGGGAATGACGCGGAGCCGGGGAAGACGCAACAGTGAATGCCCATGCGGAGGGGAGTACGAGGGTTGACTGGTTTGGCTGCGGTGTGAGGCTGCCGTCGCTGGAGAATAATAGGAGATGTGGGTGAGTAGAGGGAAGGCCTGGCCAGCGGTGGGAGTAGGGAGGGGCGGTGAGGCCTACGCCACCGCACAGCCGGCCACGGGAGGCAGGAACAGGCGGTCCCGCCGGAGCTAGTTTGGGCGGCTGGAGCAAAAGATCAGAGATTGAAGAAGCAGCACAGCCGTTGGATTAACATCCAACGGTCGCTGCTGCTAGAATCGTTTGTTGACGAAGTTGACAAAGCCTTGCGTACGCGTCGACTTAGTAGGCCCACAAGTCAGCCTCCAAATATGGTGGGTCCCAGTTGTCATGGGGAGGAATCTTTTTTTCGCTTAATAAGGAGGCACTTCCTTCCGTGCGAAGATATAACTGGTGGCTCCCAGCTGTCAGGGGGAGGAATCATTTTTTTCGCGTAATAAGGAGGCACTTGCTTGCATGCGGCCATTGACCATGTGGGTGCCTACTGTCAGCCTCTCCACGTACATACCTCTTCCGATGGCTATCGTTTGTTGACCACGTTGAACACGCCGTGACGAGAGCACCAATGCGGTGGACGATGGTGAGGCCTAGGAAGGGAATGACCCGGAGCCGGCAAAGCCACATCAGTGGATGCCCACACTGAGGGGAGTACGAGGGTTGACTGGTTCGGCTGCGGTGTGAGGCCTCTGTCGCCGGAGAATAACAGGAGGTGTGGGTGAGTAGAGGGATCTCCTGGCCAGCGGTGCGAGTAGTAGGGGGCGGTGAGGCGTGCGCGGCAGCACAACCGGCCATGGGAGGTCGGAGCAGGTGGTCCCGCCGGTGCTGGAATTGGCGGCTGGAGCAAGAAGATCAGAGATTGAAGAAACACGACGGCCGTTGGATTGACATCCAACGGTCAGTTCTGCTAGAATCGTTTGTTGACTATATAATATATAAAGTAAAGAATTCTTGCATACTCCTCAACTTAATAGGCCCACAAATCAGCCTCCCAACCTGTGGCGGACAGCATACATCCCATTTGCTTTTAATTTACATCATTTGCAAATTCTCATGCTATTTAGTGCAGTCCATTTTCTTTTTGTTGGCCAGGACCAGGGCTAACAATTTAAACGAATTTTTGCATATTTCGGTGGGATCCCAATTATTTTTAATCCCGAAAGGTCGAGCCAGATTTAAAGTAATTTCAAAATATGTTTAAATTAGGTTAAAAACCAATGAAATTTGAAATCTGAAAATGTGAAAAAATTTATAAATTTGAAAGTAATTGCCAATTTGTTGTGTGTTTTTTATATTTACAGCCCATTTCATTTTACTTTTAAGATTTGCAGCCATCTTGAAAGATTTGCAGCCTAGCAGGGCGGAGAAAAACAAGTCGGCCTGGGTTGGGTTGGCCTGGATTGGGTATTCATCAGAAGAAAAACAACTGGGCTAGCCATTTTCACAAAGAAAAAATAGCTGGGCTGGTCATGTGGTAAACGTAAAATAGAAGCCTGGGCTAGACGGGCCACAGCCCAGTTGATACCCTGCTCCATCTCAACAATAACAAAAAAAAACTGCTCGACCTGCTAGGTCCCAGGTGTCAGCCGCTCTTGTGCAGTTCTCTTGTCTATTGACTGTACCCTGACAATGTCATGGGTCCCAGATGTCAGCAAACCACTAGGAGGAAGCATTTTCTTTTTTGCTTGTAACAATGAGGCACTTCCTTCCATGCGAAGATATAGCTGGTGGGTGAGTAGAGGGTTGGCCTGCCAGCGGTGGGAGAAGGAGGGGGCGGTGAGGCCTGCGCGGCAGCACAGCCGGCCATGGGAGGCGGGAGTAGGCGGTCCCGCCGCCACCGGTTTGGGCGGCTGGAGCAAGAAGATCAATGATTGAAGAAGCAGCATGACCGTTGGATTTTATTTATTTATTTTTTGAGATTCACGGCCGTT
Source organism: Elymus sibiricus (assembly GCA_039707655.1). Classification (NCBI taxonomy): domain Eukaryota; kingdom Viridiplantae; phylum Streptophyta; class Magnoliopsida; order Poales; family Poaceae; genus Elymus; species Elymus sibiricus. The sequence continues at coordinate 71,093,518 of CM077676.1, forward strand.
GGATGTTATCCAATGGTAACTGCCGCTAGAATTGTTGGTTCACTAAGTTCACAAAGCCCTGCGTACGCGTCAACATAGTAGGCCCACAAGTCAGCCTTCAACTCTGTGGCAAACAGCACACAGCCGATTTGCCATTTTTTTAATAATTTACAGCCCATTTGCTAATTCTTACAGATTTTAATGAAGCCCATGTTCTTTTTGTTAGCATTACAACCCATATTCTGGCCACGGTCCAAAAATTCAACGAATTTTCGCATATTTCGATGGGGTCCGAACTGTTTTTAATCCGGAAATTTCGAGTCAGATTCAAACTAATTTGAAAAATAAAATTATTTTAATTTAAAATCCTATGAATTTTCACCGCAAAAAAAATCAATGAAATTTAAAATATTGAAATCCTAAAAAAACGTAATTTGAACCTAATTGCGGTTTGCTGTGTTGTTTTTAAAATTTACAGCCCATTTCTTACTACTTATAGTCCATTTTCTGGGCAAGCCCCGAATACATCCCTCCTCGTCTTGAAAGATTTGCAGCCCAGCAGGGTTGAGAAAAGCAAGTAAGCTTCGGTTGGGTATTCTGCAAAAAAAAAGAACTGGGCTAGCCATTTTCAGAAAGAGAAAAAAACAACTGGGCTGGTCATGTGGTAAAAAGAAAATAAAAGCCGGGGCTAGATGGGCTACAGCCCCCGCACAGCCCAGTTGATACCCTGCTCCGTCCCAAAAACAATAGAACAACTGCGCGAGTTGTTGGGTCCCTGGTGTCAGCCGCTCGTTGGGCAATTCTCTCGCTTATTGACTACGTTGACAATGGTATGGGACCCACTTGTCAAACCATTAGGAGGAAGCATTTTTTTGGCTTGTAATAAGGAGGCACTTGCTTGCGTACAGAAATGACCCTCGTGGGTCCCTACTGTCATCCTCTCCAGGTACAGTCATCTCCTGATTCCTCTTGGTTGTTGACCATGTTGACAACGCCAGATGGCGTCGCCGCGGCGAGCGAACCAAGGTGGTGGACAACGGCGAGGCCTCGGACGGGAACGAACAGGAGCCGTGGAAGATGCGGCAGTGTAGTCGCAGACTCGCAGGCAGAGGGGGTACGAGGGTTGACTGGTTCAGGTGCGGGTGCGGGATGGGGCTGACGTCGCCGGAGAATTACAGGATGTGTGGGGGAGTGGATGGATGGACTGGCCAACATTTGAGGGTGTGGTTTCGTTCGGGCGTCTGGACTCTGGAGGAAGAAGACAAGAGAAAGAAGAAACACGACAGATGTTGGATGTCAATCCAACGGCTGGCAGGTAGAATCGTTTGTTGACTAAGTCGACACCACCTTGGATAGTCTTTTTCCTTGTGGGTCCGAAATGTCAGAATCCAAATCTGTCATGGCCATGCAGCCTTTCTTATTAGGAATTACAGCCCATTTGGGGTGCTAGCTCAAAATAAGTTTGTGGGTGCTGGCGGGCGCTAAGCACATCGGTTCTGTAATGCACAACGAGATCAAGTAGCTGGTAAGAGTGATGTTATTTCCCTTGGTTGGGATTCGTTACAATATTTCTCTATTAATTAAAGAAATGGCAAGACATTAGCCTTTTTTCATAGAAAATATGACAGCCACAGCCGAGTTTAAATGGGCAACAACATCAAACTCCAGCTTACAAACTTTACAAAAGCATGAGGGTTAATTGTTCATCAGGTTTAGACTAAACTCAGATTGAAAAGGGCAACAACATCTAACTCCAGCACTGTTCTTGGCAGCTGTCATGATCAAATGGATCGGTCAGATCCATAAAATGAACATCCCGGGCCCTAAAATTTAATGGAATATGACCACAAGATGATGTAAAAAGAAGACTGGAACGTTCAGAAGCCCATTTGTCCACCTGAAACTCCTTTTTTTGCTCTTCGACATATCCATCCGTCAAAACTTCGTTGTTAATAAATTTAAGCCTGATGGACAATAGTGCCCTCACATTCAATCGGAAGAATGTGACAAATCTAGTGTTTGCATGGGTGGCTACATATCCTTCCAGCGTTATTGTCTTCAAACGAATGTCATGAGAACTAAGAAAATCCCGGTGCTTACGATGCCACCAATTGGTTATACCTTTTGTACCCCCGTCCTGCTGCCTAAATAGACATGAAGATTGAAAACAATTAAGGTCTAAAAAAAGAGTATGTCGAAGGAGCAACAACTGAACGGTTAATTCTTACACACTATATATGGGCTTCCAATGTGCGTGAAATCATCACCTTTATATACAACTTCTCTAGACATGGAAAGTGTCGCAACAAGCCAATAATCTTGTTCAGATCAAAAGTATTCATACTGATATATAAGATCTTGGCAGAATCCAGCACCACTGATAGGCTATCCATGGACAAACTCTTCATTGAGCATAGAACATAATATTAGTACAGAAAGTGTACTCCAAGATGATATAAAACTTATGCGCACAAATGAAAAATGCAGCTTGTGATTACAAAAGTGTAGATGATAATATACAGTACCTGGATAACTGTGGAGCCAAACACCATCTTGAAATGGTCACAGAGATCATGAATTACATCCATATGGGCTTTAAGATGGATCGGCTCTTGTACTGGTCGGTTGTGGCACCCCGGCTCAGAGAGACCGGAACACCCCATATTCCAGCCCTGAGATCAAGTCTTCCGGAATACGGCACTGCTTGGCATAGAACAAATCAACTCTTATTACAAATAATATGAGTAAAAGGGTCTGAAGGTACAAGGGTTACAAAGGCACGGCGACTCTACGCCTGCTAAGGTAGCCCTATGCTCGCAGCGGTACATCTCGTAACAGCGGAATAACTTCTAGCAGCGGAACAGTGACAATGGTGATGAACTCCACTCCGCAGGGACTCTGGCTGGGACGCGTCCTAGAGCGCAACCTCGGGATCCTCGACAAACAACAAATCAAGGCATCACCTGCAATCTGGCATGACACGCCTGGTGAGTACTTTGAATGTACTCGCAAGCTCACAGCAACCAAAGCAATCAAGACAAACAACAGCATGGCACTTACTGGTTAAAAATCAATGATGATCATGATACTACTAGAATCAACATGAGAATGAGCATGGCATGTACATGTTACTCATGATATTAACATGAAGATACTAGCACTAGCATGAGAGGGGGGATCGATGTTTAAGGTCCTTTGGACCAACTTACTCTTCTCGGAGGTTATCTCGTAGCCACCATATGCATCGAACTTACCATCGTGAACATCACACGATCACCTCAGGATCAGCCAAGCTCGGTATCAACTATACCATCCTGATCATCACATGACCACACGGAGCTTGATCTCTACCTGTGATCATCGCATGACCACATAAAGATCAACCAACTTCTTTCCTCATGGGACCGGGGTTGTTTATTTATCCAGGTTATTATTACTGTTGACCCATAGTGTGACCTACTACGAACTATGTCCATGACTAAGGACGCGGCTATCGATAGATTATAGACTCTGCAGAGGTTAGTACACTGTACCCACACCACGGAACTCATGGCCTCGTGCTCCCAATCGGGTGGACCAACGACATTCCGACAAAACCAATCTATTGCATGACACTCTCCCGGCCACTCTGACAAACTCCCCTTTGGGCTATGTCATGGGTGGCCCCGATGTCAACTCGTGACATCCGCCACCTTTCTGGCTGCCACTGTCGTGGCCAAACAACACATCGTCCCAAACGGGGACCTCGGTACCGTAAAACTCGGGCACACAAGGCTATGGCCGCCTACCTGATCAGGGTAGCGCGCACCCATAACCTTCCCTAGTAGGAGGCACCGGCGAGAGGCATGACAATAGACCGCATTAAGGCCTCCCCATCCAGGCAAGTGTGGCTGCACTGATGAGCTCGATTCGGTGGCACCATGACTCAGCCAACATATTTGTTCAAGTTCGATTAATGTCAGGTTCAACTTGAATAGTGATGAGCTGAGTCATAATAACATAATGAAATAACAATGCATATGAGCATGATATCAGTGTAACCATGGATGGGCAACATAACCATTTAACATCATTACATCAACAATGATAAATCATTTAGTCCACGGGATGCAAATGAGCATGGCATAATGACGATCATGAATATAACAAGTATTTTCATAACAAACCCTAACTATTCATATGAGCATATCGTTGTAGGGGAGCACAGCAGAAAACAAAAAAAATTCGACCTACGCACCAGCCCAGGACCACTATGGAGACTGCATACAAGGTTTGATCTTTTCGTTACCAACTAGTAGCGCAGCGGAAGTAGAGTCGATGACGATCGTTGGTGCAGATCCCCGCAGCTAGGATTTACAATCTCCCAACCGCGAGGATGTTCTCCCTTGTCTGCTCGTCGGACAGCCCTCCGGGAGGCGGTCGGACAGTCCCTCGGACTGTGTCATGGACAGCCCTTCGGGAGGACCCTCAAAACTCGGACGGTCACTCGGGCAGCCCATCGGGAGGCACTCTCGAATAGCCCCTCGGGCAAAAAGATCGAACCTACGACCTCTCTACGAGGTTGCACACATACGGTGTCATCTATCAGGCAGGGCTTCGCCGTCCAGAACTAGTTCCCACCGGAACCCAGACAGCCTTTCGGCTCTACGAAACTCTTTTCATGGGAGGGAGAGAAGAAGCCAGAGCATGCATGGCACTTGTTTGTGAGAAAGGAGTGAGTGTGGAGAGCACCTCTCCACCTCTATTTATAGGAAAACCAAGGGGTTGAGTTGGCATATTAAAATACCAAAGCACCCACACTTTATGTCACACATAAAGGGCATAAAGGGCATAAAAGGATGGCATGTGGAGCTCCATGGAGGAGCTACACCCTTGGCCGGCCACCATCATGGGGCCTCCCCCCAAGGGGGTTCCTTAGTCCCTAAGTCTTTCTAGAAGCCTTTTGGGAAAAAACCCAAAAAGGTGGCTTTCCATAAAGTAACCCAAAAAGCACTTTCACTATTCACGGAAACATTTTTCCGCGATCGTTAAATCCGAAAATATTTCTGTGGGTCTTAGAACAATTCCAATACCCACTAAAATGATTTTGGACGTGTTTCGAAACAATTCCGGATTAGTGATTTTCATCTGGGAAAAGCAAACAAAGCGGTTCCGGCAGCTCCGGAACATTTCTGGGTTTTTTCTCTGAAAAATCCCAGAAGTTCCCAGAACAATTCTGGCACCCTCCAAGAATTTCTAGGCATGTGCCGAAACCAATTTGACTTAATGGTATACCCTGAAACAACTTTTCAGTTTTACCGAAACTATTAGGGTGTCCTCTCTCCGGAACTTTTCCGTTGTCTCCGAAACTTTTCCGGTGACTTTCTGTCAGACTCCCTGTCTAGTATTCAATAGATAGATGACCCTTAAGCGTGTGACCCTATAGGTTCGGTGAAGTATAGACATGACCGGAACACTTTCCGATAAATGATCAACATCGAAGCCGTGGACACCCATATTGACCCCTATACCCACACGAATAAATATTCGAGTGAACCTCCAGTTGCCGTGTGCTATTCCTGTTGCTTCGCGATATGTTAAAAATACCCGAGGTGAGAATCATCGGCATCCCCATGGATCAACACTTGTCCCGAATGCCAGTTACCTCGTTACCGGTTCTGTTCTCTTTTCTCGCACCCGTGTTTCGGCATCCCTGTGATCAAATAACATTGTGTCTGGCCAGACGATGATGGATACCGTAACACCGAGAGGGCCCAGAGATATCTCTCCATTGTCGGAGGAGCAAATCCCAATCTTGAGCTATCAAGTCCCTTGTCATACTTTTCCATGAACCTGTAAGCCGACGTAATAGCCACCCATTTACGGATGACGTTTAACAAACCCCAAAGTTCATGAAGCAAGCATGAAGAAACTCGACACTCTCATGGTCAAAGGAATTATGCAAACGTTAACTTTCTCTGTGTCGTTAACCATTAACTTGTGATGAATGTATCTCATAGCATAACATCAATTCGGGTCGATTCAACCACAAGGTTCTACTAACATTGTGCCCTCAATGTTGCCGGCATAGTCATGCCCATGATCAGGAAAATGGAACCATCATGCAACACTTGAGCTAGTCTTAGAGGCCAGACTAGGAATACATTTTACCGTTTATTATTCCACACGTGCATATGAGTCTTCCTCCGAGCCTCGTGGTTATTGTAGACTCGAGAACCGTAGCAGTTATAGCACGGAATATAAACTTAATTACGAATGTGGGGATAAATAATAACATTTATTATTACCTCTAGGGCATATATCCTACAGACTCCTACTTGCACTAGAGTCAATAATCTAGTCAATGCTAAAACACTTTACACCTATGGCATACCGGTGTAAAATATGCTTCGCTTGTCGTATAGCTTGATGTCCAACAGATCTGACAACTTCAATTCTGTGTGTATCTTTGCATTTCCTCGCGTTTTCACACTTTCACAAAATTCATATTTTGTGTGGACTTGGCTTTGTATATATGTGAATCACAGGTCAAACCTTGATTCCTCAGACTGAGCTATGGAGCAACTATCTGCAATAGTGTCCCATTGACCAAAGCCTTCTTGGAACCATACTAATTTCATGAATGAACTTTATGATTCAACATATTCTTTGTCACTTCTAAAGCATCAACATACTTAGCCTTTGTTATAGAAATCGCCACAGTAACTTGTTTGGAACAATTTCCAACTACTGTGCCACCATATCGTGTATTACACAAAACCCTTAACTTAAATCGAAAATCGCATGGACCATAGAAGACTGTATCAATGTAATTACTTACAACGATCACTTCATAATCTCTTCTTGCGAGAAAACATGTCATTAGTGCTACTTTAGTACTTAATGACATTTTCACTGTTGTCCCATGATTAATACTTTGATCACTTTGGTATCTATACTCGCAACAGCTTTGGAAGTATCGGACGTATCTGGTTGTTTTACATACCATGGAATACATGTTCAATCCAAACACGAAAGTGCGTGGAATCTCCATCATGTATTTTGCTCATCAGTGTTTTGGGACACCGAGTCTTGCAAAACTCTTTCCATGTGACTTCGGCAAGAATCACTCCTTGGCGTTCTTATGCTAAACTGTTTTAGCATCTTGTCAATATGTATTTTTGGCTTAACCTATTAGGCAATTCTATCTCGTAGATAAATATGCCTAATATCAAGGCTATTTAGCCAAAGCACTTCATCGAAAAACTATTTTCAATGAAGTACTAATTCGTGTCAAGAAATTTATATTATTTCCAATCAACAATGTGTCAAGCACACAAAGTTTTTAGAAATATTATTATGCTCCCACTTACTTTCTTGTAACCACAAGCATCTTCATTATCCCTTGATGAAATCAAACTCTTTTGACTATTTCATCAAAACAAAGATTCCAACTCCATTTTGCTCTCTTCTGTCCATTGCTGGAACTCTGAAGTTTGCATACTTACTAGCATCCTCTGGATTGACAAAATACTTCGGACTGTATTACATGCAAGTCCTAGGTTGCATTTCCATCACATGGAAATCCTTTTGGCATCGATGTATCATATCTCAAGATTGAAATATGTATTAATTGCTAGTTTAACCCGATCTGACTTTAAGCATCGCTACGGTGAGACAATCTCATCGTAGTCAACTCCTTGAATTTGTTATTGCAACAAGTCGAGCTTTATGGATAAAACATTTTATCCACATCAGTTTATAGTTCCATTAATGTTCGTTAGACTCTAAGTCTTCCGAAGGGTTTATCAAGATATAATCTTGAATCATTTATGGAAACTATCTCGGATTATATTGGCATTTAGCCAATTCCGGAGTCAGGGCCCATCAATGCTTCCTTGTGTATCGTAGGTATACTGTTGTCTAACAACAATATCTCGCTTGCGCACCTGAGAGGTTTGCATGAGTTTTTCCTATGTGGTTCAGTTGCAAGTTCGACCGAAGTCCATACATCTCATGTAGAGGCTTCCGTATCAGTCGCAGTAGGAAACTCTGGAATTACTTCCAAGGTTTCTTTCCTTTGATCTGATGACGAAGATACTATTATCTCGTCGAGTCACACTGTCCTCCCACTCACCTTTTTGCAAGAACCATTTTCTTCAAAAGCATACCATTCTTTGTGGCAAAACCTTTTGCCTCGGTATAGTGGTGGGGGAATACCCAATAACTTGGGATAACCTACAAAGTAGCACCTGTCTGATTTGGAATAGGTTTGTAAATATTTTACACAAGCCCCATATTCCAAATGTTAAGAAAGGACAAAACATGGTTGGGTGTACCATACCATGGAGTCATTTCAACAGATCTGATGGTGCTCTTTTCAGTGTAAAAGCCGCAGTCTCGAATGCATTACTTTTAAAAGGAATAATGGCAAATTGATTTATGTCATCTTTGATCTTACCATGTCATAAATGGTTTGATTACATCTTCACGGACATTCCACTCACAGTGGTGTTCCAGGAGGTGTAAGTTATGAAACTCTTTTCACAACTCATCAGACATTCGCTAAACTTGTAACCCAAATATTCCTTTCTGCAATCTAATTGCAGAAACATAATTTTCTTGTTACAATAATTTCTACTTCATTTTTGAAAACCTTATGAATGATTTCAAAAGATACAGACTTACGTCTCATCAAGTAAATATCCATATATCTACTTGAGTCATTTTTGAAGATAGACAAATCCACTACTAGCAACAACATTTATCGGACTACACACATCATAATGTATGATCACCTAATAAGTTCGTTGCTCATTCCTCATGGCCTGTGAACGGTATTTCAGTCACTTCACTTTTCGGAGGAAAGTTGCAAGTGTCAGATGATTCATAATCAAACGACTTCAAAATCCATCATTATGGAATTTTTCCATGCGGGTTTCTCCAATGTGACCAAATGCAGTGCCACACATATGTGGTATTCTTTTAGTCTTGCGACATTTAGCGTCAGTGTTATGGATGTATCATATTACCATCAATATTCATAACATACGTCCCATCCATGATGCAAGTATGGCCCTTATGTTATTCATAATACCGAACAACTGTTCTTTTATGAGCAACACTATTGCAACAAACATTATGCAAAATGGCTAGAGTGTATAAAACTGTAAAATGAATTATGAAAGTAAATACAGAGGTAATGTATTATTATCAATATTCATAACATACATCTCATTCATAATGAAAGTATGGCCATTAAGTTATTCGTAACATCGAACATCAAAAGTTCTCTTATGAACAACCTTCTTGCAAGATACCTTATGCAATGGGCTAGAGTGTGTAAAACTCTAAAATGAATTATGAAAATAAATACAGACGGTAATACACCGATGGAAGGTATAGTAACATTTACTATATTCCTAGCGCGTATCTGAACCTAACTCCGGCAAGTCTTTTAGGACGTAGTAGTTCTTGCATCGAGTCGCAACAGAATGCAATTGAGCAGGTATCTCTGTGATCAACTCACAATACCCAAGAATCAGTGATTAACATGTTTAATCATAATTCCCAAGAACTATTTCTTTTGACCAGCCTTCTATACATCAATAGCTTGTATGACTTTCATACATGAGCTGGACATTCCAGTCTTCTCTCTTTTTGCCTTTATACTTCTAACAGTTTAACTTTCAGTATTTCTCCTACTCTCAGAAGAAGCACTCAACTTAAGAGTGGCATTAGCCCTGGAATTCCTAGGTGTGTAAGTCACACTAACACCCTTTGGACATTTCCTTTCTCTTTAGGTTGTTTGTTTTATTCACCTTCATCATATGATAGGCGTTCTTCTGGATCCCTCTCTCATCAGTCAAATGTCCAGTAAACACTTTACTAGTACTTTGCAAAACAAACATTGCTTTGGATATCACATATCTTTTAGCCTTTGTTTGTGTCTGAAAATGATTTTCAGTTCCATGAATATCACATAGCTATCGCAAACTTTTGAAGTTCGGGTCTCATGGAAGCAAACATATTGCACTTGACCGTAATGGAATTCTAGCTTTTGGATCGAAGGACGAGAGTCACATTATCCATAGCATTAGCGGGAGAATTCCAAAAGCATGCGATAGGACAAAGTCCTTCTCGGCACTTTGAGGACAATCCTCACATTATGTTACCAACCGTAAAGTTTTAACCAGATATTTAACAGCTTATTCAATTTTAACAGGGAAGGTGGAAACGCGAGCCATTATTCTACAACTATTATGCAAAACACTTAGACAGTGTTCATAATTAATTGCACTGAGAATTAAATAATTAATTCTAAAGTGCTCTCCCACTCAAATCAATATCTCTCATAATTGATTGTGAGTGATACAAGATCCGTATTTCAATTCCACGCCATTGATGGGAACATCACTGATGACGGGAACTTCAATTGGTAGGCCAACTTGCCGATCACATCTCTATGTGACTCTTGTTCATCTTTTGATGGGCGTGTTCCGAGCTCAGGACTCTCAAGCCAGAACGTCAAGACAACCAAGTGATCTCACTGCGAGGTCTCAACTCACCCGCCTCACACTTCTCTAATCGTTCGTACTCATGGAAACATGATGCACCCCGAAAAGATAGGTGCCGTGACGGTGCTACACTTGGGAGAACACTAACTACTTGATATTTTTGTGAGAGACCACCCTAATAAAAAGCGACTACCGCGCAATCAACAAAGGTGCATCATAAGGGATAAACATCTCAGGTAATTCATAATAGCATGATATGGTATAGCAATTTCTGACGGAGAAGTATTTAGTTTCTTCATCTTCGGCATTCGCGTCGGTGTTCAGCTTTGCAAAGATTGCCACCACCTTGTCGATGCACCATATAATATTGCTATCTCTATAGCTAATAAAATAAGTGCATTACATAAGGTTGACACACAGGTCATTAAAGTGACAATCATATGGCTCCAGCCATCATGCCGAGTCATGACACGCAGGTCATGTTAGTAAATTTACATCATATAGTCATCTCATACATAATCGAATTAATATGAGAACTGCTATACCACATCACATGCACATCCTGCAAAACCAAGTTAGATGCCTCTAATCGGTTCATACAAAATTTCATTTTACGTGGCTTCTAAGGTTTCGAAACAAACCGAAGCTACCAACGTCCATCATCAAGTATGATTATTCAAGTCACTAGATTAACTTTACGGGGTGTATGAAACACAAGATAATAAAATCTCGAGCCCCATACTGAACTTCGTCATACGCATGACCCCCGTGCAGATCATATCTCCATTGCCCTTTCGTCTGCGAAATTTCATCTTTCTCTCTAACTATTGTGGAATTCAATGAACTGTTAGCACTTCGTTGATCAATCAGGATCGCGGATTGCCAGAACTTTGAAACTCCACCATGCTGTTATCAAGATCAGAAATATGCAAATTCCAGGGAAGCAACAAGAACATCGGGTAACAGATTTCATCTGCTACCCGCACAAATAATTTTCAGTAATAGAACTCATCTACTACAAATTATATTGTGCATTACCCATACATCTCTATGTATTCTAGATCGTAACCTACATCTACGCATAGCACGGCTCATGATGCCACTGTAGGGGAACGCAACAGAAAACAAAAAAAATTCGACCTACGCACCAGCCCAGGACCACTATGGAGACTGCATACAAGGTTTGATCTTTTCGTTACCGACTTGTAGCGCAGCGGAAGTAGAGTCGATGATGATCGTTGGTGCAGATCCTCGCAGCTAGGATTTACAAGCTCCCAACCGCGAGGATGTTCTCCCTTGTCTGCTCGTCGGACAGCCCTCCGGGAGGCGGTCGGACAGTCCCTCGGACGGTGTCACAGACAGCCCTTCTGGAGGACCCTCAAAACTCGGACGGTCACTCGGACAGCCCTTCGGGAGGCACTCTCGAATAACCCCTCGGGCAAAAAGATCGAACATATGACCTCTCTACGGGGTTGCACACATACGGTGTCATCTATCCGGCAGGGCTTCGTCGTCCAGAACTAGTTCCCACCGGAACCCAGACAGCCTTTCGGCTCTACGAAACTCTTTTCGTGGGAGGGATAGAAGAAGCCAGATCAGCCATGGCACTTGTGAGAAAGGAGTGAGTGTGGAGAGCACCTCTCCAGCTCTATTTATAGGAAAACCAAGGGGTAGAGTTGGCATATTAAAATACCAAAGCACCCACAATTTATGTCACACATAAAGGGCATAAAAGGACGGCATGTGGAGCTCCATGGAGGAGCTCCACCCTTGGACGGCCACCATCATGCCCCCCCCAAGGGGGTTACTTAGTCCCTAAGTCTTTCTAGAAGACTTTTGGGAAAAACCCAAAAAGGTGGCTTTCCATAAAGTAACCCAAAAAGCACTTTCACTATTCACGGAAATATTTTTCCGTGACCGTTAAATCCGAAAATATTTCTGTGGGTCTTAGAACAATTCCAGTACCAACTAAAATGATTTTAAACATGTTTCGAAACAATTCCGGATTAGTGATTTTCATCTGGGAAAAGCAAACAAAGCGGTTCCGGCAGCTCCGGAACATTTCCGGGTTTTTTCTCCGAAAAATCCCAGAAGTTCCCAGAACAATTCTGGCACCCTCCAAGAATTTACAAGCGTGTGCCGAAACCAATTTGACTTAATGGTATACCCTGAAACAACTTTTCAGTTTTACCGAAACTATTCCGGTGTCCTCTTTCCGGAACTTTTCAGTGGTCTCCGAAACTTTTCCGGTGACTTTGTCTCAGACTCCCTGTCTAGTATTCAGTAGATAGATGACCCTTAAGCGTGTGACCCTATAGTTTCGGTGAAGTATAGACATGACCGAAACACTTTCCGATAAATGATCAACATCGGAGCCGTGGACACCCATATTGACCACTATACCCACACGAATAAATATTCGAGTGAACCTCCAGTTGCCGTTGCTAGTCCTGTTGCTTCGCGATATGTTACAAATAACCGAGGTGAGAATCATCGGCATCCCCGTGGATCAATACTTGTCCACAATGCCAGTTACCTCGTTACCGGTTTTGTTCTCTTTTCTCGTACCCATGTTTCGGCATCCCTGTGATCAAATCACATTGTGTCTGGCCAGACGATGATGGATACCGGAACACCGAGAGGGCCCAGAGATATCTCCCCATCGTCGGAGGAGCAAATCCCAATCTTGAGCTATCAAGTCCCTTGTCATAGTTTTGCATGAACCCGTAAGCCGCCGTAATAGCCACCCATTTACGGATGACGTTTAACAAACCCCAAAGTTCATGAAGCAAGCATGAAGAAACTCGACACTCTCAAGGTCTAAGGAATTATGCAAACGTTAACTTTCTCTGTGTCATTAACCATTAACTTGTGACGAATGTATCTCATAGCATAACATCAATTCGGGTCGATTCAACCATAAGGTTCTACTATTGTGCCCTCAAAGTTGCCGGCATAGTCATGCCCATGATCAGGAAAAAAAACCCATCATGCAACAGTTAAGCTAGTCTTAGAGGCCAGACTAGGAATACATTTTACCGTTTATTATTCCACACGTGCATATGAGTCTTCCTCCGAGCCTCGTGGTTATTGTAGACTCGAGAACCATAACATTTATAGCACAAAATATAAACTTAATTACGAACGTGGGGATAAATAATAACATTTATTATTGCCTCTAGGGCATATCTCCTACAATCGTTATCACTAGCATCGAAAATGATTACAAGAATGAAACATGATAATGATAACATTAGCAATTAATCATTTCACTTACTAGATGAAAATGAACATGGCATAAGCATAGACATGGATTCACAAGCATATTCGAAGCATTAAAATCATTAAATGAGCAAACAATTATTTAAATAATCAAGTGGAAACCATGGCTACTGCAATGCCATCATGCAAGTGGCTGTTGTGGCTTGCCTGGTGTTGATGGAGTCACCGGGGAGAAGTGCGATGAGCTCGCGGAAAATTTTAGCCGGAAAAGTTTCTCTCCCGGTGGAGCTGATTAAGGGCAAGGGAAAAATGGTCATTTTGAGAAAGTTACAACATGGTGAAAATGATACCATCGGAATGGGCTCGATGAACTGAGATCGTGGGCTTTGGAATCACCTGATTTAGAGTTACGGTTGCGAAAATACGGCCGTTCATTCGTTAAGCAGTGAAATGAATAAAAATTGTCCGTTTCAGCCGCTAACTAGTGAACGCCCGCAACATAACAGTTTCAGAGCCGGCGGCTGAAAAACAGAAAGCGCCTTTCGGAGAATATGCTTTCTAGCGGGAAAAACATATTTTGATCCGAGTAAGTAGCAGAGTACGCTTTCGATAAACAAAAGCGTATTTTGGAAACCCGTCTTCACTAATACACGTTAGTGGGGCACTTTGTGCGGCTGACTAGTGGGGCCCGCGGGGAGGCGGGGCCCGCTAGCTGGGCCTTCTTCTTCCTCCCGCTTGCTCGTGCTCGGCCGAGGGGAGGGCCGACCCCGACGGCGATGGCCAGTGGCATGGGCCACCGATCAAGGCGTCTGGCCTACCGGCAAGCTCGAGAGACCGAGGCGGTCCTGCCTGACCACGTCACGCTCGCCGAGATGCACTGGAGTGAGCGCGGCATCGGCCGCAGCGGACGGAGGTGTCGGGCGCTGGTGGGGCTCGCGGCCACGGGGCACCAAAGGATGAGGGGAAGGGTGGAGGGGCTTCGTGGTGGATAGGGGAGTACCCTGGTGAGGTTGGGAGGGGGAGGAGGAGCCCGGGTGGCTCGAATTTGAGCGGACACCGGTGATGACCGTGGCGGCCGTGGCGAGCAAGGAGGGCTCCTCGAGCCAAATGGAGAGCTCCCTTCTGTCCCTTGGAGCATAAGGACTACCCCTAACAGATTAACAGGCTTTACGCCTTTCTTTATGGTCTATGGCGCAGAAGCTGTTTTACCCAGCGATATTCGTCACGATTCCCCCCGAGTCACAGCCTATGTCGAAACAGATAATGAACAAGCTCGTCAAGACTCTCTGGATGCCTTGGAAGAGGAACGTGACTTAGCAGCAGCACGATCTTACTATCCCTTCTGTCCCTTGGAGCATAAGGACTACCCCTTCACGAACGTCGGAGGAAGAGACCAACAGGCCTTGGAATATCGCTCATCTCCGTCCTTACTATACTTAGAGCCACTAGCTCAAGTTTTGCTTGTACATACCTCTGTATATATTATGATCAATATACATAAGCCGGCATCCCCGAAACTTGGGGCCTCTGTCGTTTCATCTCAAATATTATGCATGAGTCTTTACCTTTTTGATCATTGGTCACTTGGGGGCTTCCAACTCACCGAGTTTAGCTATCTCACCCTCTTGACCCAGCAAATAACGCCACACTATCTTGGTTAAACCTGCCTGTCTGCTTGATGCTACTCCGATTAGGTGACCCTGTGTACTCTTGACAAGTAAATCATCTCTATGACCCTGAACTTGTCTTGGTTAAAACATCGGATACGTCACATGAGAGCCGGCTTATAGAGAGCGAGGATAAACCATGGGCTATCACGCCAGCTTCATTAAAGCAAGACTCGAGCCTCGAAAGCCGGTCTATATTGTCGTGCCTCAAAAACCGACTTAACATTGATATCTATTCACGATTTCTGTTCATTTTTTTTACAGGGGTTATCTTTGTTTCCTTTTGGCCATGAGCCGCCGGATCATGGACAAACCGGTTTAAACAAAGGACAGATGCCTATTGACCATGAGTCAAACAAAAATCATAGCAGTTTATTTCAGACTGGTGCTAACCACAAGCCGGACAGCTCTTCAGTGCCCCGGGTTATTCTAAGTCTGTGTTATGCAGAGAAGGATAAACTATTGATGGTTCATACAAATATGACTTGCCACACTGTTACACAACGAAGCGTAGATTTTTTCAAAGGAGACTGGGCGGGTTAACTTACAACCACACCAATGCAGCTGTTTCATCCAAAATACTGCCAAATATTCAAGTGCGCGAAGGCACATTAGAGCACCCAAGTGTTTCCAACTATCCTATTACAAAGCCACCGTTGGGCTCCATGATATCAGTTTTCTGGAGACATCTACTCCTGGGCACCAGTTTCTGTGCCCTCTGGGTCATTAGTTCCCAGGTTAGCTCCTTCCTGGTGTTCATCGGCGGCGTGGGCCTCTGGGTCATCCTGCTCCGGCTCCGCTCTTCTTCCGATCTGAAGATTGTCCAGATCCCAGTCGATAGTTGTCAAGGCTTGAAAGATGGCATCCGCTTTCATGATAATTGATGGGTCAACATCAGGAGAAAAGATATGCTTACGCCGTGCCGGAGTTAGGTCGATGGGCGTGTAAGATGGCGGGGTGACCCGCACGTTCTCTTCGTTGTAAGCTGGCTGGTACCTCTTCAAGTCCAACTCTTCAACAAGTTGACTCGCCAAAACACGAGTTTCCTTCAAACACCGGGAGTAATCTGCTGCAGAGAATTCGCTGCCATCAGTGTTGAACTCTGGAAACCCGCCGGTCATCTTGGAAGGATCCATATCTAGCACATAAGCTTTGACCCGGCTTAAGGACATCATGGCACCCGCTCGGGCGGCTGATTTCTTCAACTCTTCGATTTGTCCAGGCATGGTTGATAGTTGATTCAACACGTCCCTTATGAAACGTGGCGGCTCTTTGTGACCCATCACAGACATAATTGTGAACAAGCTCCCTGCATAAAGTTGCTCCAAGAAAGTGGAAACCGCCTTGAGCTTGACACAGGGGCCTTGACACAGATTGATGCTTCTGCTACCTGCAATATTTGAACACATTCGATTACAGCATTCCCATACAAATATCACAGATTTCGGGCGAGTTATTCCTGACTGATTAGCGGGTCACTTACCAAAGATGGCCTGGGTCATATCGGTAATATAGCGCATCAAGCTGCTTACTCCATCAGTAATGGGCTTGAGCCGGTTCTCTGCCTCTTCAGCACGTTTCAACAACGCTGCTTTTTCTTCCTCGTGAGAGGTCTTCACAGATTTCAAGTTTTCAGCAGCTGTTGATACGGATTCTTGCAAGGCTGCGACAGATGACTCAGCGTCTATACGAAGCTTCTTCTCAGTTTTGAGTTGCTCTTGTAAGCCGGTCACCTTTGACTCGGCATCATTGAGCATATCCTGTCATAACCAGATCTTGTCAGTGGAATGCTATATACTATTGAGCCCACAAAATTGCACAACCCGGCCCATGGGGGCTATGAGATGGCTAAAACTTCTCGCCTAAAGTCCCAAGCTGTTTGCTAGCAATCTACATGGCACTTGGGGGCTAATGCAGGTCATTTTTTCTCTTCTGATGATCTTCAGGGGAATAAGACCCGGCTCATTGTATCAAAATGAGTCGGCCCTTGGGGGCTACACGTCACTTCTCAAGGACAATTGTTAAAGAACCGGCTTGTTATATACATAACAAACCGGCCCTTGGGGGCTACAGGTTGCTTTTAAGGGACATATGTTAAAGAACCGGCTTGTTATATACATAACAACCCGGCCCTTGGGGGCTACAGTTCCGAAACGAGTATATCATACTGAAAGTCTTCCACATATTCATGTTGACCTATGTCTAAGACTTGGCGGCTACACAAGATATATACAGTATGGAAAGAAGGGACATTTCTTACCTCATATTTCCTCTTCAGTATATTGACCAGGCTTACTTCCATTTCCCGGCTTACAGATAGCCGGGTCAAGTACGCCTCATGGAGATCGGCCGCACTGAGATCTTCAAAGTTTGGGAGCTCAAGTTTCTCTTTCCCTTTCTCAGACGCGACCGGCTCGTCTTTTGATACACGCTTGGTCAGAATGCTTGACGTCTCTAGAGTCTTGAAGGATACCCCTGTGATGCCAACTTCATCATCGGCTTGGGAAGATGATAAGACCATATCTTCAGTCGCCTTCATCGGACTAGAAGGGGAAATAGGACTTGGCGGGTTAAGATCCTCCTCCACGTCAGTCGCGCCGACTTGAGTATCCACCTCTTCAGTAGTTGGCGGCTCGTTTTGCTTGGGCGGATCAACATTTTCACCAGGCTGATCCTTCATCATCTCGTGTTGACCTTCAGGGATTACCAAGTTAGGGTTTCTGACTCAAAGTTCTCTGGGGTCGAAGATGACTCGTCAGTTTTCCTCTTCTTAGCCTTTGCCCTATGAATTCATAAGCAGACTCATAAGCGAGACAATGGTTACGACGACGCACGGTTTATTGAGAAGCACTTACCATTGCTTAATGACCAAGGGTGGCAGTTGAGTGGCAGATGAGTCACCAGATGATGGTGGTGACTCCTGGTAATTTGAATCAGACGGGTTAAGAGGCTGCTTAAAAAGGCCGGCTCATGGAAGAGATGGGGTTCGACTGTGAGGCACCTCATTGCGTCACTTACGGGCGGCTGAAGCATCAGGTAAGCCGGCCAAGAGTTCTCCAGAACCACTTCGAGTCTGGCGTCTTGCAGAGCCGGCATGCTGCGATTTCTTTAAAGAAAATTGTGGGTCTAAATAAGCGTGTGGATGAGAAAATGGCACTTTTCTGACAGTTTTTCTAGCTCTTTGGGGAACAAAGTTTTCTGAGCCGGAGGAGATGGAAATTACCTCAACATCATCAGCCCGGCTATTTTTAGCATCGCCCTGAGAATAAGAGGCATTAGCCAGTTCAATAAAAAGGCGGCCAAAGGGAGTCAAGTTCTACCTCTGACTCATCATCAGCTGCTGGTGACCCGCCTCTAGCTATCGTCTCACTTTCAATAGCCAGTTTATTCTTCTTTTGAGCTGGTGCAGCTTTAGCAGACTTAGGCTTGATTGCTAGTGTTTTATTTTTCCTCCTGTTCCAGAATGGAGAGTCGGCCTGCACAGTTTTAAACAAGATCAACAAGTTTAAGAGTTGATAAGCTGAACAAATGATCACATGAATGCTTACTGGAGGAGCCTGGTTAAGGGCATAGAACGGTTTCAGCCCCGTCTTGTTACAGTTTTCTTGTGACTCCCCAAGCAGTTTCTTCACAATCTTGTTTATTTCGTCAGCTGACAGGTCAATGAGACTGAACCTTTGCACATCATTTGAGTTGCCTGAGTAATTGCACATTAAATCCTCCCGGCGACTTAAGGGGAGAATCCTCCAGGTAATCCAGCACCGGGTTAGATCAACCCTGGTCAAACCAACAACAACAACAACAAACAAAGCCTTTAGTCCCAAAGAAGTTGGGGTAGGCTAGAGGTGAAACCCATAAGATCTCGCAACCAACTCATGGTTCTGGCACATGGATAGCAAGCTTCCACGCACCCCTGTCCATGGCTAGTTCTTTGGTGATCCTCCAATCCTTCAGGACTCTCTTTACGGACTCTTCCCATGTCAAGTTCGGTCTACCCCGGCCTCTTTTGACAATATCAGCACGCTTTAGCCGTCCGCTATGTACTGGGGCTTCTGGAGGCCTGCGTTGAATATGTCCAAACCATCTCAGACGATGTTGGACAAGCTTCTCTTCAATTGGCGCTACCCCAACTCTATCTCGTATATCATCATTCCAGATTCGGTCCTTCCTTGTGTGGCCACACATCCATCTCAACATGCGCATCTCCGCCACACCTAACTGTTGACATGTCGCCTTTTAGTCGGCCAACACTCAGCGCCATACAACATTGCGGGTCGAACCACCGTCCTATAGAACTTGCCTTTTAGCTTTTGTGGCACCCTCTTGTCACAGAGAATGCTAGAAGCTTGGCGCCACTTCATCCATCCGGCTTTAATTCGATGGTTCACATCTTCATCGATATCCCCATCCTTCTGCAACATTGACCCCAAATATCGAAAGGTGTCCTTCTGCGGCACCACCTACCCATCAAGGCTAACATCCTCCTCCTCCTTGTGCCTAGTAGTACCGAAAGCGCACCTCATGTACTCGGTTTTAGTCCTACTAAGTCTAAAACCTTTCGATTCCAAAGTTTGCCTCCATAACTCCAACTTCCTGTTGACCCCCGTCCGACTCTCATCGACTAGCACCACATCGTCCGCAAAGAGCATACACCATGGGATATCTCCTTGTATATCCCTTGTGACCTCATCCATCACCAAGGCAAAAAGATAAGGGCTCAAAGCTGACCCTTGATGCAGTCCTATCTTAATCGGGAAGTCATCAGTGTCGCCATCACTTGTTCGAACACTTGTCACATCATTATCGTACATGTCCTTGATGAGGGTAATGTACTTTGCTGGGACTTTGTGTTTCTCCAAGGCCCCCCACATAACATTCCGCGGTATCTTATCATAGGCCTTCTCCAAGTCAATGAACACCATATGCAGGTCCTTCTTTTGCTACCTATATCTCTCCATAAGTTGTCGTACCAAGAAAATGGCTTCCATGGTCGACCTCCCAGGCATGGAAAAGCAACGTCTCTTCGCCTCTGGATCGAGACCTCGCCAAGTTCTAGACTGGGGCCATCAACACATTCAGTCTGGTGGTTGATATAGAAAAACTCCCTAAAGAGAGGAACAGTGGCTTCCATTTGCATATATGCTTCATAGAAGACTTGAAATTGGCATAGGTTGGATATAGAATTTGGGCCAAGGTCTTGAGGATGAAGGTTGAAGAAACTTAGGGCGTCCCGAAATTTTTTTGACCCGGGCGGAGAGAAGCCCCTAAGAAGATGGTCTGTAAACACAATGACTTCTCCTTCGCCGGGTTGGGGAACAGTTTCGCCTTGAGGAGCCCACCAGCCAATCACCTCTTGAGCCGGCAGAAAACCTTGTTCTTTATAGTCATTGAGCACGAGTTGTGAAACTTGGGAACTCACGCAGTTGCAGAATGTGGTCTTTGCCATGGTAAGTCGCCTAAAGAATTATCGGCTGTAGATAAAAATATGAATGGCGGGTCATTTCACGATCGCTAAAGTCGCCTTGGCGGCTTGGAGAGAAGCCAGTACGACAGGTGGTTAAAATTAAGAGGCGAGCCAACATAGTTATTCAATTACCAAAATATACCAACGAATTACAAGCTGTCTGAATAGAGATTCAACTATGTTTCCCAAGGCGGGCGAGTCATGATATATACGGCGGCTCTTATTAAAGTTGAAGATTCTGATTTTTTGCTAAGTGTTGCAGGAACAGATTTCAAACAAAGTGGCTATAATTATGGATCTACAAAATATGCGAAAAGGAAAAATATTTACCATTCCTAACTCATACAGTGGAAGCATGGTTTGATTTATTCGCGGTATTTAGTGAAGATCTGAAGTTCCTAGATGCAGAAATGGCACTACAGCCAACATCGAAGTATTTCTACGACGAGTTCATTAGAATCTAGATCTAAAACAGCAATGATAGGATAAACAGACGAGCGCCCATGAACTAGGTAAAATGAATAAAGAACTGCTATGGATCTAGGAAGAAATGGGGCGTACCTGGATGCGGCGGAAGCTTTGAGAGGCTCTTGACGGTGTTGACGGCGGTGTGCGCGGAGCTATTGAAGCGGTTGGCGTCGTCGGAGACACCAAGGTCGCGCGGCGGCGGAAAGCTCGGGTCGCGAGAAGGCTCGGATGTGAGGGGGAAAAGGACGAAGCAGTAAAAAAGAAAAACCGCGGCCCTTGAGGATATTTATAATATGATAAGAAGGGGAAAAGGCAGGTGCGAAAACAGAGGAGGCACAGTAACTTTTTGGCGAAGAGGCACCTCGATTATCGTGCCTAATAGATATACATCCGGATTCGTTATGACGTCACGCCTGAACCCCGCGATTTCTGGAAGGTGATGTCATGACACAGAAGAATCGGAGATTCTAAGGTAAAAATGTTTTATGAGCCGGCAAACTCACGTGACTCGGCCATGGAATGAGCCTAGATGATGAAAGGAAGCACAACCCGGAAATGTGACTTCTGGACATTGATGTGAATAAATCCACCTCACTCTAGGGGCTAATGTCGGGGATATAACCCCATAGTATAACCCGCCCGTTCGGGGCTGGGTTACCCAGTGGCGGCTTAAAGGATAAAGGACGCAGCGTTCAAAGATCAGGAGGCCCATCAGGCGACTCATAAAGCAGGCCAGTTGAGGGCCCAATACTTGAGGCGGTGGCTAATCCAAGGACGTGATATGTTTTCCTTTCTTGAGGAGGACGATGAGTAGGAAATAGATTAGATCACGGGTCATGTTACGACCCGGACTCTGTTGTAAACCCAGGGCCTCAACCTGTATATAAAGGCGAGCCCCTGAGGCGGAAAAGGACAAGTTACAAGCTCTCGAGTACTTGGTTAGCCAAGTTGCACCCTTGCAATCGAGATCATCATCATCAATAACAATCAAGCAGGACGTAGGCCATTACCTCCATTGTGAGGGGCTGAACCTGGGTAAACCCTTGTCTCTAGATTCCGATCAACCCCGTTCGAGTTACCACCTAGCTGCGATGGCTTCACTACTAAGTCCTTTCACGAGGACATCTGCTGTGACAAAACCACGACAGTCTGGCAGTAGAAAATTTGTCCAACTCACCCCAATATCTTTTTTGTGCAGTTCCACTAAAATTATGCAGCGCTGTTTGCACGACCCCTACTCGCCGGCCAGGCCATCTATGACTCGGTGTCTCTTATCTTGCATTGACGGGGCGGCTATAGTGATTGTTCGCTCCTCCACACATGACAGGCTCGTTATACACTGCGATCAGCAAGTCAATGTACGAATAAGCTTTTTTCATCTTGAGTTGGTCATTCTACCTAGTTACGAATGTAGGAATACCTCGAGCACTGTGAGGTTATCAGACAGCAGGTAGATGCAGCCATCTAATTTTGTGCGGTTCTACTAAAATTGTGGTTTGTGCTTCTGTTTGCACAAATAGAAACCACATGGAGATAGACAACCGTGTTTGCAGAAATATGTGATAGGGTTATTTAAGCAGTGTCATAATTTGCTGTGGCATATGATTAACAGCAGCATCTCATATGTTATCAATGGCATTACATTGACAGTATGAAAAAGTGCCATTAACTAAGAAGTGCCATCACATCAGATCAACACGGGCACTAGATTAACGGGGGCTTAGATTAACATGCACAACTATTGCATTATAACTCAATGATGACAGTAGCACATGATCAGTCGCTACGTGCACGATTAACGGGAACGATCGTTCTAACAAAGGGTGACACGGAAAGGGGAAATACATCATCGTGTCAACCAAATGTGCAATTAAATTTGTGCAGTTCCACTGAGATGAAGCTATGTTACCGGTGTGAGATTTAAGTGTAACACCCCAAAGCACTCTTCATGGGAAATAAAGCAAGACAGAAGCATTTCATAAAACGGTGGTGGCACTGCTTCAGTTTATCAATGGCAATAGATTGATAGCAGCATTACTTAAGAGTGACATCACATTAACAGTGGCATTGTTTTATTTTACCAGATATTAGATTAATAGCTACAGTAAGGGCATAGGGACAGGTGAGGCACAAGCATGTTTTACGTCCACCGAGGCATAACGTGGTGAGGCAGAGGTGGTTGCTGAGAGCGGCAAACATGCAAGCAGAATGTCTGGATTTGTGCCATTTTTGTTCTCGTGATCCCGTCAGTGACCTTTTGCGGCATGACCATAGGAAATCTAGCAATAATGCTACATCAATGGGCTAATTGCGGGCAATTTACAGACTTTCCAACCAACTAAACTTGGCCCCCCTGATTTTCGGGGGGGTGGGGCCCCACCCTCCCCTTTGAACCAATCATAGATTGCCATCTCAAATTTACTCTGTAAAAGGCATGTAAGAGTCCGTTGATGTAGCATTGCTCTGAAATCTAGCCGTGCTCATTCTCAGTTGCGTTGTCCACCCAACACCCCCTCAATTTCTTTCCTTTTTCGACCAAGAGACCGGTCAGGCCAGAATCTTAGTACTACTAGTACTTTCCCCCACCCTTCGCCCCCACCCCAGTTTGTTGCCCTTTTCAACAAAGAGATCGGTTCGTTAACCAGTCTTTGCTACCTCGCCCAACCCAAAAAAAATTCCACATTCAACCAGGCCATCTATTTATCATCATGCATTACCTTTTTTCTTCTAATAGTAAAAATTTAGGTGGTGTTCTAGTGTTCGACAAGGCGACGGGGCTATCTAGATACATGGGGAGCTTTGGACTGAAGAATATCCACATGCAGGATGCTGCGATGTGGGGAGCAAACCAAACTTGATGGGGAAAAAGGATGCAACGACGTGGGGAGCTGGGCCATTAGAAGAAGGCCAGTTCTAAAAGAAGTTATACGTCCGGTCGGCGGGATGTGGCGAGGCAGGCAGCGGGATCTGCCAACACGACGGCAGCGAGCAAGGGTGCGGAGGACCACCCCTGCCGGCGCCAGTTCAGAGAATATGGCGCGTGTCGGCTTCCTCCCTCGCCAACGGTGACCACGTGAACGTTGCACCTCGTACCCTACCTAGCGGAAGGGATCCGGCTGGATCTGTGACCACCGGTGAGAAGAGAGAGAGAGACAGAGAGAGTGGACACCACCATCTTGTTTAGACCTGGAGAGGGTGAGAAGAAGAGAGCAACCCTAGCAAGCAAGTCCCGAAGCTAAGCCTCTCCGTAACAATCATTTTAAATTGAATACGCGCGGAGCCATATTATCATTTAACGTACCAGTAAAAAAACTCGATCAATAACTGCGCCACCGCGTTCAGGTCGCACTTTGTATGGCTCACATGTGGTCCCAGACCCTACATTAAGTGGACAACTAGATGGGTCAAATTATCATAGTTGCCTCTTCATGTGCAAATGCGCTCCACCGTGTACCCGCGCGTGTGTGTGAGGGAACTAGTGCGTGAGTGTGCCTCTTCTCTTCGTGTGTGTGCATGTGTGTCTCTCTCTCACACACAGACAACGAGACCTTGACCTAGACAGAGATGGTGTGTACAAAAAGTCGCGAGCATGTGTGTGTGTGTCTCTCTCTCTCAGAGACAACGAGACACTGACCTAGACAGAGATGGTGTGTACAAAAAGTCGCGAGCGTGTGTGTGTGTGTGCACGCACGTGTGCGTGAGAGCGGACACGGATGCGAGAGGACGCCATCAACTGTAGCCACATACATTTTGATAACAGTTCGAACTAACAAGACGAAAATCGTGCAAACATGGCCGGATTTCATATAAACATGACGGATTTCATTACATTTACATCAATTAAGCGGTGCTAGTCCGGCTCTAGAGGTAAATTAATACCTAATCTAAATGGCCGCCAGCGGCTCCTTTTGTCTTCCTCATGTCCGGCAGCCCGATCACTAGACTGCCAGGAGCACCGGAGGTATATGCTTCAGCACAAGGGTGGCTCGCTTCCCCACCACTCATCGGAGTGGAACCGCTAGCTAATGCTTCAGCTGGAGGGGAAGGGGGCGCCTCCGCTTCCATGGAGCCCATGCGGGGTCGACGATGGTCTGCGCTGAAGAAGAACCGTGCAAGAGAATGGCTATGTACGTCGGCGTCGCCTCGGCGGTGGCCTTCATGGGATACAAGCGGCGGCGACCTCCCGTGTTCTACTTCTCCTCGATGATGGCGGCGGCCGCAGACGTGCTGGCCGCCACCTCATCGACATCCGCACAGCCGACTTCTTTCTCTGCCTGCATGGCGCGGCTACGCGCAAGTCGACGGTGCATGGCGTGGTCGCAGGCACTGGAGGCGCCATGCGGGCGTGGAGCAACTCGCCAGTCCTCCTCGAGCTGGCCTGGAGCGTCGAGTTGCTGAACCACGCGCTGGCTGGGGTGGGCAACAGGCTCCGTCGGGCTAGACGAGAGAGGTGGAGCAGCGAGCTGCCTCGCACGTAACCGCCGGGCTAGGCGGGCCACCCAGCCGGCTTTTATGCCGGAGAACTGCTCTTCCTGCTCGTCGGATGCCATCAAAAGAGTGGAGAAAATGGTGGAAAGAGGAGTTAGCCCGGCGTTTCGTTTAATGCCGACCCGCTCCTGAACGGATGTGTGGATGTGGTAGGTTCTCGGCTTCCATGCGGGTTTAATGGAGGTGTTTGAATGCGGCGAGGAGGCGCGTTCAGCCGGGCGTGCAGCGGGTGGCGCCCTCGGCCAGTGCGCCGCTTCAATGGCGGACGCGACCTCTCATTGTCACTGCGTCCGCCCTGAGCCACCTTCAATGTGGAGCGGCGCGCTCTACAGCGGCGTGAATTCGGGCAGCTGACGCCGGGCGGGAAGCGCGCGAGGGTGGGGGAGGGGATTTTGGTGGGCCAGGGCGGTCAGAACCTCACAACGGGGCTTGGGCAGTCTGGACTCCTGATCTATGCCGCTTCAGCTAGGATGAAACTCCATCGTGTGGAACCACACTAGAAAGCTGCGACCATGGTTCTCGTTGCCCGCCGCTATGGATCGTGCCTTCTATGAAGAACGGCTGGGACTCAAACCAGGTGGTGTACATGGAGCCCATCGATAACGTCTAAGTGGAGTAGTCGTGCACAAAATTATGGGAGCACTGTTAATCTATGTACATGAGAGCACAAATTTTAATACGGGAATGGGGTATGAACTTGTGCGGCATGTTAGCATATGTCCCTTAGAACTTCCTACAGTAAATGTGTACGTGCTACTTGTGTGGCTGTTGCACGGGCTCCGACACGCTTTGTGAGATTACTAAAAGGTGGCACAGCTTTGGCTAAAGCTAACCTTGCGCTTGGCTCTTCGCCTCTTCCGGAAGTCGAACAATGATGATGGTAGTACTACTAGTACTACTGTAGTACGTACTCCTACTACTAGTATATAGTTCTGGCAATCTGACACCGAATGAACTGCTGCATGTCTACCGCGTAGTAAGCAAAAGCTTCTCCTCGTACTGCGAGCCACCGAGTGCGCGTGGGCGAGGGAGAGGGCATAGTAAGGCTGGTCATAGTGGGTAGTAGTGCCATTTCGAAAAGAAAAAAAATAGTGGGTAGTACGTAGTAGTAACTTAGTAACATGCACATGTTACTAGTTTATGTTACTATCTCCATAGTGGGGAGTAACATATACTATGTGTTGTCATGCAAATGTTCATTTATTAGGCTGTAGGCTCATATTGCATTGGAATGTGTGATGTTATGGTAACTACTAGTACCTCCGTCCTGGTTTATTAGGCCTCTTTGTATTTTGGGTCCAAGTTTGACCATGTATTTAACTAAAAATATATTAAGTAGTATATACTACCCAAAGTATATTGTTAGATTTGTATTTGAAAGAGGTTTTCTATGGTATAGTTTTTGTAACATATAGTTTATATTTTATTAGTTAAATTCATGGTCAAACTTTGGCTCAAAATGGAGGGGTAGACTTGTATAGAATCGGACCTTTAGGTGAGATCGTAGGATCAACACAAAAATTTCATATTTAGACAATCCGAAAAATTTGCGTACGTGCCATTGAAGGAAAAAACTTTATTTATAAATAACGCGCCACCACATCATGGTCGAACTTTGATTCGTTCACGCGTGGTTCCCGACCCTCCACTTAAGTGAACACCTACTACACGCATCAAATTATCACGTGAGCTGCCTCTTCGTACAGAAATGAGCTCCACCGTGTACCCGCGCGTGTGTTAGGGAAAGAGGCAAAGAGTACGTGCGTCGCTGCATGCACATCTTCTCTTCGTGCACGTACTCCTTTTTTTGCGGGTGATTCGTGCACGTACTCCACCTACGTTGGTGACCGTTGGTGAGTCTCACTTACACTACTTATCTCCATTTTCTTGCATAACACGTGGACCTGGATGCTGGATGTCTCACGTGTCGGCAAAAGGAAGAAGAACGATTTCCGACGATCGAGAAGGAGCTAGGAACCGCGCGGTGGAGTACTAGACAGGAGGAGTCCGGAACACGGCAGCCAAGTGTAGTTACATCATACATGGCCCACCTCTGCTATCACCATATTCTCGGCCTTCGTGCGACACCTTGCTCCACCAGCCCGTATCGCTTCTAGCTCCTCTTCTCTATCAAAGTGCGGCGGGTTGGCGATTTTGCCGTCAATTGAGGTCGGTTTGCTCCCACTCCCTCCCACATGTTAGTGATATGCCAAGAGCATTCTAAAAAAATGATATATGCCAAGAGGAAGCACTTTGACCGACGGACCAAAGGTGACAGGCGTGCCGTGAGTGAGTCCAGTTTCTCATTTTGAACATGTTTGATGTAGTAGTAACACTTGGTTTTGCACCTTCGTAGATTGATGCAAATCCCCGCTAAAAAGGCGCTCCGCTTTCTACTAATCCCGTCAACCGTCCTGCTACAGTATATCACTCACATCTGGTTTATAGATCTTAATCTCCAAATTTTTGTATTACTATACCATTTTGTATGCGAACTAAAAAGAAATGGAGGGAGTAGTTCATTGGTTGGTTTCGATTTTTGAATTCAGCCCCATAAACCCATACACTTGATGCTGTGCGGCTACCGTCCAATATTCGCGTGTGGTGGTGTGTACAATAAAAAGGAGTTACTTACTCTGGGAAAGGTCACATGATGGTTGCTTCGTCCGAGCAACTTACTGTGGGAATATGGGAGTACAAGCGGATTCAACAAATAGTGAAATGATGGTTGCTTCGTCCAAGCAACTTACTGTGGGAAAGGTGGGGCTCTGTGATTTGACTGCTCAATAGTCATTATTACAGCGGCGCAACGACCAGGGTGAACCTCCCCTGCGGTTGTGCACTCAATATTGGAGCATGGGACGTGGACCAGGATGCTGGATGTCCCACATGTCAGCGAAAGGAAGTTCAATGGTTACTGGCATTGCTATCAAGCTTTCAGGATTTGTTTATATGTCACATAATTTTCCAGCATAATAAATTATACTGTAATGCTATTAAGCTTTTAACTTTGGTTTTTTGTGTCCACTTGCCTCCAAGGTTGTCTCGTTACAACATTCCATCAAATACAAGGTTGTCTCGTTACAACATTCCATCAAATACAAAGAAAACTAACATGGATGCTAATGCATCACAATGATTCGTAGATCAGCCCCAATATTTACATCACAACTGAAGAAAAAGTTGTGAGATGGTCTACAAATAAAGAAAAATTAAAAATTGATCGATGCTCTACGTAGGCATGGTTGCATTTCCTAGCCACGGTGTTCATTGGTCGGCAGCTAGTTTCACGCAGCTCTGCCGAACTGAACAAGACATGTTAGCCAAGAAAGAAGTCTATGGAGGACATGGACCATCCAATCATTTTGTGCAGTTCCACAAAAATCGAGCTGAGCATCCCTGTTTGCAAAGATATGAATAAGTGATTTTACAATAATAGTGGCACTAGTTGGTTAAACATACACACACAAATAGGAGCCGATAACCTTTGCAATCTCTCGTAAAACTAACTACTTGTTGGAGAAGTTTAGGCTGAGAGTTGGATGAGGAGGATAGCACAACCAATCTCCCTTTGTGCAGTCCAACTGAAATGTAGAAACATTGCCCGTGTGACATTTTAGTGCAACTGCACAAAACACTCTTAAGTAAAAAGTGATTTGTGCAGTTCACCAAAAGGTCGCAATAGCAACGAGGTGAAATGGACAGCCCTGTTTGCAAAAAGAGGTAGAAAGGAAACAATTACTGGTCAATAACAGTTGATGACACATACGTCGATGGAAAGAAGCATCTTCATTGTCTTCAGGGGGAGATAGCAGCACAGTGGTTTCTCTCAAACGGTGTGAGGACGAGATTGCAAAATGGGAAGTACTACGCCGGCTGTTGGGGATATTCCCCACGACCAAGACCTGGCTCATAGGGATAAGCCGCCCTGAAGATTAAGTCATCTCTGGGCTTAAGTTACCATGACGTTAAGTCATCTCTAGGCTTAAGTCGCCCTGACGTTAAGTCATTTCTGGATTTAACCTGGCAGATCCTGACCCGGCAGACAGTTGTAAGCCGGCAGATAGTTTCTAACCCGGCAGACAGTTTCTAACCCGGCAGAGAGTTTCTAACCCGGCAGACAGTTGTAAGCCGGCAGACAGTTTCTAACCCGGCAGACAGTTTCTAACCCGGCAGACAGTTGTAAGCCGGCAGACAGTTTCTAACCTGGTAGACAGTTCTAACCCGGCAGACAGTTGTAAGCCGGCAGATAGTTTCTAACCCGGCAGACAGATTGTGACCTGGCAGATTGTAACCCGGCAAGTACTTAGCCATGAAAATGAGCCGCCTGGAGATAAGAAGCCCAGGCATTAAGAAGCCCACGGTGAGAAGCCCGTGATGGGTAGTCAGAATAGGTTAAGTCCTAATCCTACTAGGACTCTACATGGAACCTGCCCCTTCAACTTATATAAGGAGGGGCGGGGCGCCCCAAGAGGGTCAAGTTTTTAGAGGTCTAGATAGACAGATAAGTCTGGAGACAGATGTTTTGGCAGGTCTCAAGACAGACGTTTTGAGAGCTCTCGAGACAGAGTCAGGGAAACAGCACCCTTGTAATCGTGACTATGATCATCAATATTAATCAAGCAGGATGTAGGCTTTTACCTCCGCCGAGAGGGGCCGAACCTGGGTAAAACTCGCGTCTTCTCGATTCCGTTCAACCCCGTTCAAGCTACCACCTAGCTGCGATGGCCTCACCACTAAGTCCTTTCATGAGGACATCTGCCGTGACAAAACCATGACAGTTGGCGCCCAGCGTGGGGCTCTCGCTCAGTGGTGTTGTGTTCTTGGAGGGAGCTCCACAGGATCGAGAGGCTCGCAACAGGCCGGTTGCCGCGATGCCGATTTGGAAAGATCTACATCAGCTTCGAGGTTATCAACCCGGATTTACGACCTGTGAGATTTAAGTTCGAGAGAGATTAAGGGTTGCGGCCCGCCCGCCGCCGCCGTCCTGCAATTCATCTGATTGTTTTTGAGTCACCGAGACCGACAAAGTTCTGAAGAGGACGTGTCCGATCAGCCGCTACCCTCGCGTACATACGCACTATCGCGTTATGTATACCTGCTCTGTCATTGTTTCTGTTCAAGACCGGAGTACGTGGGATCACATCAAGTCCCGAGGGAGCCACTATTTTCACTGCAACTCTAGATCTGACCGGCCAAAAATTCGTTGCATTATCAAACCACGGGTAATTATGCGTCCCGAGGAGATCTGTTATTGTTTCCATCGGACGAAATCAAGAAGAAAAAAGAGGAGCAACCGCTGCTCGATCCCGCAAAGCCGGGCCTGGTCATGCGCGCCTATTAACTCCGGCTACGGAGGGCTAAAGAGTTGGTACGCCGGGCGTTAAATAAATAAATAAAAATGGCCACGAACCGGAAACGGATACGGCCACGACCCGGGCTTCTCCGCCGCTGCTTGCGCGGCCACGCCTCCGAGCCGCCTGCTTCCTCTACCGCTGAGGCCAGGGGCTCGCTTCAAGCCGGCTACGCCTCCGTCGACACAGCCTCGCCTCCGAGCCGCCCGTCTCCAACGGCCTCCGGCGAGTCACCTGCTTCGAATCGCCGGCCCCGCTGGCTTTGAGCCGCCGTGCCGCCGCTGTTTGTTTCTGCAGAAGCCGGCCTTGTTTCGGTCGTCTCCAAGCTGCCGTCGTGAGCTGCCGTCTCACTTCGGCCGCTTCGGACCGCCATCTTCGCCGTGGCCTCGTCACCGTGGCCCCGTCTCTTCCGTTCGAGCCGCCTCCAACGGTCCGCGCCTCAAGCCAGTAGCCTCTGTCGTTGCACGCGAGTCGACCCAGCCGCTCCGCCTCGTCGAGCCACCTCAGCTGACGCGGCAAGCCGCCACTTCACTTCGAGCCGCCCTGGTCCGCGCTCCGTCTCAGCCGCGGCCTCATTCACCGTTGCGCGAAGCTCCGCCTTCGCCGTCGCGCCAAGACGCCGCCTCCGCCTCTGCTGGCTGCCGCGAGTCGCCGTTGCGCCTCAAACGCCCACCTCCGTCTCTCCTGGCTGCCGCGAGTCGCCGTTGCGCCTCAAGCCGCTTCTGCTAGTAGCCGTCGAGCCGCCTTCGCCTCAGCCTCAGCTCGCGGCACGCCTCTGCCGTGGCCCGCCTCTCCTGCCCTGCGCCGCGAGTCGCCCGCCTCCACCGCCGTTGAGGCCATGGCTGCGCCGCAAGCCGCCCGTCTCTGCCACTAGACCCGCTGCCGCCATGACGCGTCTCGGGCCAGGCTGCCCCACCTCGCCTCTTCTGCCTCGCTTCTGCAGCAAGCCGCGACCGCCGTCACGGCCTCGCACCGAGCCAAGCCGGCCTGGCCTCCACTCTGAGCCGCCGGCCGCCGTCGTCGCCTCCACTCCCAGCCGCCTGCCTCGAGTCGCCCCACGACTCGGCCGCCCCCACCGCGTTGGCCTCCCGTGCTGCCCCGCGCGGCTCCGCCCGCGTCGGGTCCCCGCCGGCTCCGCCTCGCTCCTCCTCTGCCGACCATGGCTCCGCCTCGCCTGCGAGCTGCTGGTGAGCCGCCGTCGCACCTTGCCTCCGCAGCGAGCCGCCCTCGCCGGCCTGCCTTACTTGCAAGCCGTTCGCCCACTCCGCCGGGCTCCGATTCTGCCAAGCCGCCGCCGCCGTGACCCGCCTCGCCGCGGGCCCCCCCTCACCAGCAACCGCGTCGAGCCGCCTCCACTGTAACCCACCTAGTCGGGGCCTCCTCGAGCTGCCCAATCGCCGGCTCTGCCCCGCTTGCTCTGCCGCCGTTGGGGTCTCGCCCGGCCTCCCGAGCCGCCCAATCGCCAGCTCCCCACCAACTCCAGCAGCCAGCTCTGGCCTAAAAAAAGCAGACGTGGATCAGTCATTACGACCCGGAGGGTCCGCTCCTAGCCGCCTAGCTCCGGCTCCGCTGCAGTCGTGCTTTAAGACGCCGCGTCTACCGGACATCGCCGTTGCCGCTGCAACCTCGCGCTGAGTCACCTTCGCTCGGCCTCGTTCTGAAGCCGCCTTGCTTCCACTGCGAGCCGCCTCTGCTTCAATATCCGCGGTCTCGCCTCAAGCCATGTTCGACGCTACGGTCTGTCACCTCCGCCGCGGTGTTATCAGCTGCTGCCTTGCCTCCGCCGGAGAGAGTGACTAACTCACCGTTGAAATTACAGGAGGTGGTCCACAACGCTATATGCGGATCATCTGTCATCCAGATGAATCAGGTGAAATCTATCCAGTCGATTTTTATTGATACATTTTTTCGAGAACAATTACTCTGGCTAGCGATATTTTTTATGCAGGACAATTATTCACTGCAAGGGCGATCGTCGTACCACGGATGCAGAGCTCGCGCCAACGTTATCATGCGCCAGCATCCGACCGTGCAGTACTGCTCAATAAACGTGTGTGCAAACCGCTGCCCATGCGGTTTCTGTCTACATCAACACACGGCCGACTCATCTGCTCACGCCGCGGCCGATTCATCCGTCTGCGCCCGCGGTCGAATCGCCCGTCCGCGCCGACTTACAGGACCTGGTCTCAAGGATGACCCGGCCTGCTCAATAAGGGTCAAAGGAATCAAGCCCGCTATGCTGAGCATTATTTCCATGATCATATGGTTACTTGGGGGCTTCCAACTCATCGAGTTTAGCTTACAAAACCTTTTAACCTGGCGAGATGCCGTAAGTTGGTTAAACCTGCCTGTTAGCAAGATGCTACTCCCTAAAAAACGACCCGGCGTACGTCTGATGAGTCAATCACAAAGGTGACCCTGAATTCATCAGAGTTAAAACGCTCGATTGGTTGTGTGAGAGCCGGCTTTCAGAAAGCGAAGATAAACCAACCAGCCAAACTATACTTGGTTAAACCTGCGTGTTAGCAAGATGCTACTCCCTAAAAAGTGACCCGGCGTACGCCTGATGAGTCAATCACAAAGGTGACCCTGATTTCATCAGAGTTAAAACGTTCGATTGGTTGCGTGAGAGCTGTCTTTCAGAGAGATAGGACAAACCAAAAGAGGCCAAAAAGCCTGCTTCCACAGGAAGCGAAACCAAGACTCGAGCCTTGCAAGCCGGTCATATGTCATGCCTCGAAAGCCGGTATTTTTATACTCTTTTATCATACATCATCATGCATTGCATCATACATTGCATCATCATTGCGTCATCATACCATGCTTCATATATGCATGGATATCCTGGTTTATATTGCAGGAGCCGGTTTTCAAACCGAGTTATATTATTCAAATCTTTAATAGCCAACATGGCTGGATTTTCATTATGGTTATCATAGCCAGTATTGGATGATTGAGGTTTTCAAAAGCCGCTTCAGAAAAAATGGCTATTATTTCTTCATCCAAAAATACCAGCTTACATCAAGGAGCATGGTTCAATATTGATATGCAAAGCATTCAGTAACATCATCCAGACAGTGAATATGATTTTATTCTACAATGGAAGGAATAGTCCCAAGTCGCTGCAGGCATACGACCCGGCACTTGGGGGCTACATTATTCAAATCAAGATTACATCAAGTATTCAAGTCCCGTGTCGCTGCGAGCATGCACCACGACACTTGGGGGCTAATGCAAGCTGCTGTTCAAATCATCACATTGTCAACAGACTCGGTTATTTCAGGTAGATGAGCCAGCCTCCCGTCAGTTTCTAAAGTCCCAGCTCAGTATATCTTACTGAGCCGGCCCTTGAGGGCTACAGCATTCAGTTCTTTGCCAATGTCATAAGGTCCAAATCTGCAAAAGTCCCTGCTCCTTATTGCATAATGACCCGGCCCTTGGGGGCTACACTGGTTGAAGTTTTATGAGCATAAGGCGATTACAAGTCCCATGTTGCTGCAGGCAAAGACAACCCGGTACTTGGGGGCTACATATGTGGAACATTCAACTTATGACCGGTGACTTAGATGAACAACCCGGATTTCTCCAAGCTTGCAACATTCATATTGGAGCAAGTCTTAAGCTATCACTACATTCCCCTCTTAAGACTTGGGGGCTACAGGTAATATGGATATAAGTAGAACACCTTCAAAATTTTCAGTGTTGAGCAAACCAGGTCTCATATTTTTTGATGGAGAAATCTGCAAAGATTATTTGCTCTAAGCTATTCAGACAAGTCTGAAGCATTGAAAGTTGGTACAACATCAGACGCAATATTCTTTTTATCAAGCCAAGGCATTTTTGAAGACAGTTCAAGATATCATAAGGGTTATTTTTTCTGCAAGGAACCAGCGTCGGCATATTGATATGACAGAGATTCAGACTTTTCAGGAGTTGGTCAATGAACTAAAACTGGTCTTTTTGAGTGAGCCGGTCCCTTTACATACTCTTATTTCAAGAGTTTAGCATGAATAAATTCAAAGCTAAACTGGGGGCTAATGTTGGGGATATTCCCCACGACCAAGACCCGGCTCATAGGGATAAGCCGCCCTGAAGATTAAGTCATCTCTGGGCTTAAGTCACCATGACGTTAAGTCATCTCTGGGCTTAAGTCGCCCTGACGTTAAGTCATTTCTGGATTTCACCCGGCAGATCCTGACCCGGCAGATAGTTTCTAACCCGGCAGACAGTTGTAAGCCGGCAGACAGTTTCCAAGCCGGCAGATAGTTTCTAACCCGGCAGACAGTTGTAAGCCGGCAGACAGTTTCTAACCCGGCAGACAGTTTCTAACCCGGCAGACAGTTGTAAGCCGGCAGACAGTTTCTAACCCGGCAGACAGTTCTAACCTGGCAGACAGTTGTAAGCCGGCAGATAGTTTCTAACCCGGCAGACAGATTGTGACCCGGCAGATTGTAACCCGGCAAGTACTTATCCATGAAAATGAGCCGCCTGGAGATAATAAGCCCACGGTGAGATGCCCGTGATGGGAAGTCAGAATAGGTTAAGTCCTAATCCTACTAGGACTCTACATGTAACCCGCCCCTTCAACTTATATAAGGAGGGGCGGGGCACCCCAAGAGGGTCAAGTTTTTAGAGGTCTAGATAGACAGATAAGTCTGGAGACAGATGTTTTGGCAGGTCTCAAGACAGACGTTTTGAGAGCTCTCGAGACAGAGTCAGGGAAACATCACCCTTGTAATCGTGACTATGATCATCAATATTAATCAAGCAGGATGTAGGCTTTTACCTCCGCCGAGAGGGGCCGAACCTGGGTAAAACTCGCGTCTTCTCGATTCCGTTCAACCCCGTTCAAGCAACCACCTAGCTGCGATGGCCTCACCACTAAGTCCTTTCATGAGGACATCTGCCGTGACAAAACCACGACACCGGCCGAGCTACGTTTTAGGCAAAGAACTAGAGAAGATCCACATGCAGGATTTTCCACATGCAGCGACTTGGGAAGTTGGGAAGTGGAGCAAGGCCGGTTCCAGATGAAGCTGTACCTGAGGGCCGTCGGGATGTAACTAGGAGGGCGGCAGCAGCCGGGATCTACTGCGGCAACGAGAAAGGGGCGAAGGCCCTACCGCGCCGGAGCTTGGTCAGAGAGAACGATGGGTACCGCAGATCGGGACGCGCCGGTAGTGAGTTTCCTGCCTCGACGCCGGCGACCGGAGCAACGCTGGACATCCTCCTTTTCCGCCGGTGGACGGGATCCGGCCGGATCAGTGACCAGCGGTGAGAGAGAGAGATTGGCCACTGCCATCTTGTGTGAGAAAGTGTGAAGAGACGAACCCCAGCAAGCAAGCATTGAGGCTCCTGCCTATATTTTATAGTATGGTAGAGCGGTGTTCTTTTTTCTCTCGAAAACAATCGTTTTATATTCTGTATGTGCCATTGAGGAATAAACTTTATTTAAAAATAACACGCAAATGCGTCAACTCACACTTTGTTTCGTTCACACATGGTACACGACCCTCCATCAAGTGAACAACCGCTACACGCGTCAAATTATCACGTGGGCTGTCTTTTCGTACGGAAATGAGCTCCATCGTGTACCCGCGCGGGTGTGGTTGGGAACGAGACGTGAGTATGTGCATCATGCGTGCACCTCTTCTCTTCGTGCACGTACCCCGCCTATGTGGGTGTGTGTGAGAGAGATACAAACCTAGAGAGAGATGGTGAGTGCGTTCGTGAGTGTTTTTGGGGGGGGGGTGATTTCATAAGTTTATTTGTGTGCGTGAGAGATAGACAGGGAATATGAGTCGATGATATCTCAAAAAATATATCTAACATATGCAATGTGTGTGAAATGAAGGACTAGATATATCATATATAGAGGGGGCAATCGACGAGAAGAGAGGGGAGGGATCATCGGCGTGAGATATATATCGATATAATCAAAGAGAGGGGTGAAGGTGTATGGGTGCAAGATCGATAAAGAGAGCCAGCGAAATTGTGTGTGCGCACGTCAAAGATATAGGGTGGCCAGCCTACTGGAACGTGAGAGGGGATAGGTGCAGTTTGTGTGTGGCAGGGAGACCTAACTAGAGCGTTCGACTACCGGTGTGTGGGGTGGGGGGCAGAGACCTAACTAGAGAGGTAGATCGACTGGTATATGTGTGGAGAAGGAGAGACCTAGCTATGTATCGACGGAGAACGATCGGCATCCATAAATATGTGTAGAAGAGGAATAAGGTTAGGAGAGAGACGGAGCTAGAGTGCCAGAGGGGTGGTGGTGGAGTTGCTTCTCAGAGATGGTGGCAGAGGCCTACTAGGCAAATGGAGGGTACGACTGCAATATCAATAAGAGAGGGGATGTATGTCTGTGTGTGCGCGTTCGTGTGAGACACGACTGTAGGATGGTCCTAACGTGACACATGCATTAGAGACCCCTCAACCAAACTGTGTGCGATGCATCAATCACAAACGGTGTCATATTAAAACCGTCACCAATAAGACGAACTGTGTGCGATGGCGGAGACATCAAGCACGATTCAGATTAGAGTAGCGTGTGCGATACGTGGCATACAGTTGATCCATATGAACCATTTGCGATGAGCCAGAACAACAGAACTGGTCTGCCAGTTTGAGGTGTGTGCGATATAAGGCATACAGTTCACTCGGATGAACTATTTGTGATTACCCAACACAACAGAAAATGGTCAGCCAGATCAAGGTGTGTGCGATAGACGGAAAATAGTTCACTCGGATGAACTGTTTCCGATGAGTCAAAACAACAGAAACAGTCAGCCAGATCCAGGTGTGTGCGATAGACGGCAAACAGTTCACTCAAATGAACTGTTTCCGATGAGCCAAAACAACAGAAACGGTCAAAGCATCTCCAACAGCCTTCGTATATTGGATTGCTAAAAACATGTTATAGCAAGAGGAGAGAGAAGGTTTGCAAAGCCAACATGTTTTTTGCTTTGGTAGCCTTTGTATATCGGACTGCTATATTTGCACAAAACACACAATGACATGTGGGGATAGTTTGTCATAGACACATCACACGTATACTAGCA
Source organism: Elymus sibiricus (assembly GCA_039707655.1). Lineage (NCBI taxonomy): Eukaryota > Viridiplantae > Streptophyta > Magnoliopsida > Poales > Poaceae > Elymus > Elymus sibiricus. Next base: position 71,131,717 of record CM077676.1, read on the forward strand.
CAACTCGTGTACACGTGTGCACACGCGTACGCGTACATAGACGCAACACACACGCGTACACATACACACACGCGTAGACATACACACGCATGTACACGTACACGTACACATGCATGCATCACACACATACACGCACACACGACGCACATACGCAGCTCACACATACACGTACACATAACACACAGGCTGTAACACCCCGATTTTTGGCCCTTTCTTTTTCTTTTGGATTTCTTCGAATTTTTATTTGGAGTTCTTTTTCCGTGGCTATGTGGTCTTGAACCCTAGGAAGATCTTCTCTCCTACCACTTCCAAGTGGCTTGTCATTCTCAAATCTATCCCAAGGCCATGTCACTTCCTTCCTAACCCAACCCCAATATTTATTTCTTGGGAATATTCCTTTTTCTATTAAAGGAATACCCTTGTTTGCTTTAGGTTGTGAAGCAACCTATATTTCTGCCATTCCAAAAATTCCCACAAAATTCTCATAAATCCTTGGGATCATATCTTCCACTAATATGTCAAAATCCATCCTTGCCTAGTTCAAACATAATTCAGGAATATTTATTTCCTATTCCATCCAGTAAGGCACTTTGTGAAGGAAGTGCTATTTATCTTTTCTTGATTACCCTCAAAAATTTTGGGCACTCTCTCTTATCCAAATAATTGCCACATACCAAAATACAACCCATTTGCCTAGTAAATCTTCCTCAGCAAATTTCCAAAGTTTCTGTCCAGAGGGAAGCTTTGTGAAGGAAGTACTAGCTAGGCTTATCCAAATGAGTTGAAATTTTGGTAGATCATTCATGTGATCAAATCATTACTCTCCACCAAATTTAATCTCCATCCAACAATCTATGTGAGCGCACCTTCAAATCTTGGTTTCTGGTCATAATTTCAGGTTGTGAAGCAACTATATTTTATATTGCTTCAAAAATTCTGAAATTAATCCAGGACCTAAATATCCCTATATCCATTGGGCATGCCAAAATTCACATCATTTTGCCAAGCCATTTCCTCCACAAAATTTCAGCTCAATCCAATCATCCATGTGAGTGCAACTTCCATCTTCACATTTCTGTCCAGATTGGCACTTTGCAAAGCAAGTGTTAGTTATCTTTATCGAATTGAGCTGAAACTTTGCCAAGGTAGTCACCTTAGTGGATGATTTCCCTCAGCCAAAAATCAGGTCCATTGGACTTGCTCTCTACCCACACCATTGATCAAACACCTTCCTGATGCTTGGTGCATGAGCCTAGTCCAGCCATTCCTTGAGCCACTGTTCTTGTTTCCTTGCTCTTAGCATCTTTTGGGGCAGTGATCAACCTACTAGACATACCCGGGCCGCTCAGAACGTGGGGCAATGCCACTGTTAAGCGGTGACCACGCGTCCGGCATGCCCATTCACGCGCTCTGGCAGTTGGGGCCCTCTACCTCGTGCATTCGTCGAGCTCTCGCCACGACACCTTGTCCAGCAGCTTCCCCTTTGCCACGCACACCTCATGGACCCCTCTACCCCTCCTCTTTCGTTGCCAACACAACGCGGCGACCGCGTCCAAGAGCAGACCGCGTCTGCTCCACCATGGCCGGTCGACCGCGTCGCTACAGAGCCCCCCTGGCTATTTGAGAGCATGCGTGAGCTCTTCCGCCACCCAACAACCTCCCCACCCTCTCCTTTGAGCCCCGGAGCCCCTCCTCCTCGCCCATGGTCGCCATGGCTGCCGTTCTGCTCCGCTCGGATTCGAGCTCTACGGTGCCTCCCGCCCCACCTAGCCTCCTCCAGAGGCCTCCACCTACCCCTAGACCCTCCCCGCTACCCCAGCTTCCCCTCCTCGCGGCCGTGCCATGCTCCTCACTGGTGCCCGACGCCGCCGTCCGCCGCGGCCAATGCCGTGCTTGCTCCGGTGCACCTCAGCGAGTGTGAGGTGGTCAGGCAGGAGCGTCTCGTCGCCCCGAGCCCGTCGGTGTGCCGAGCGTCACCGGGGATGGCCCAGGTCGCCAGGACGGGCGCCCGCAGTGCGAGCTCTCTACCTCCATTGAGCGCTGGAGGAGAACAAAGGAGACCCTGCCGGCGGGCCCCACCTCCCCACGGGCCCCACATGTCAGCCACCACAGGCGTGGACCCCGGGCCCGCACCGATTCAAGTGGAAGCGTAGTTGGCGAAATACGCTTCCGTTTACAGAAAGCGTACTATGTTTCTTCTTCGGCCGGAAATACGCTTTCCATGCAGCGAAGGCGTATTCTCCTAAAGGCGCTTTCTCTTTTTCAGCCTGGCGCCGAAACCCTTAATTTGCGGACGTTCGTCCGTTAAGGGCAGAAGTGGACACATTTTTATTCTTTTTCTGACTAACGAAGGAACGGCCGTAACTCGGCAACCGTGACTCCGATTCAGGTGATTCCAAAGCCCACGATCTCAGTTCGTCGAGCCCGTTCCGATGGTATCATTTTCATGAGGTTGTCACACTGTGAAAATGACCGTTTTGCCCTTGCCCTTAAAACAGCTCCGCTGAGAGGGAAACTTTTCCGGCGATTCTTTCCGCGAGTTCATCGCACCTCTCCCTGGTGAATCCTTCACCCCCAGGCAAGCCACAATAGACACTTGCATGATGGCCTTGCAGTAGCCATGGTTTTCACTTGAATATTTAATAATTGCTTGCTCATTATTTTGTGAATAATATATGCTTGTGAATCCATGTCCATGCTCATGCTATGTCCTTGTGCATGTATTATTCCTCTCCATAATTACTGCTATGGTTATTCTCATGCTTTATTCTTGTAATCATTTTAGCTGCTAGTGATAATGACATGCTCATACGAATCATTATGGATTGATATGAAAATACTTATGATACTCATGATCCTCGTTATGCTATGCTCATTTGCATCCCATAGAATAAATGATTTATCATCGTTCATGATAAATGGTTATGTTGCCCATCCATGGTTACACTGATATCATGCTCGCATGCATTGTCATATTATGTTGTTATGACTCAGCGCATCACCATTCAAGTTGAACCTGCATTAATCGAACTTGAACAAATCTGTTGGCTGAGTCATGGTGCCACCGAATCGAGCTAACCAGTGCAACCACACTTGCCTGGATGGGGAGGCCCTAATGCGGTCTATTGTCATGCCTCTCGCTGGTGCCTCCTACTAGGGAAGGTTATGTGCGCGCACTACCCTGATCAGGTAGGCGGCCATAAGCCTTGAGTACCCGAGTTGTATGGATCTGAGGTCCCCGTTTGGGACGATGTTTTGTTTTGGCCACGACGGTGGTGGCCACAACGGTGGCGGATGTCACGAGTTGGCATCGGGGTAACCCAGGACATTGCCCAAAGGGGAGTTTGTCGGAGTGGCCGGGAGAGTGTCAAGCAATAGATTGGTTTTGTCAGAATGTCGTTGGTCCACCCGAATGGGAGCACGAGGCCATGAGTTCCGTGGTGTGGGTACAATGTACTAACCTCTGCAGAGTGTATAATCTATCGATAGCCGCATCCTCGGTCATGGACACAGTTCGTAGTAGGTCACACTATGGGTTAACAGTAATTATAATCTGAATAATAACAACCCCGGTTCGATGAGAAAAGAAGTTGGTTGATCTTTATGTGATCATGAGAGGATCACGATGGTATCGTGGATGCCGATGTTGATTGATTATGAGGTGATCGAGTGATGATCACGATGGTAAGTTTGTGATTACGAAATAACCTATGAGCAGAGTAAGTTGGTCCATGAGACCTTAAATGTCGACCCCCGTGCATGCTAGTGCTAGTATCATCCTGTTCATATCATGAATTATATGAACATGCCATGCTCATGTTGTTGCCATGCTCATGATGTTCTAGTAGTATCATGTTCATCTTTGATGATTAACCTGTAAATGCCATGCTGTTGTATGTCTTGATTGCTTTGGTTGATGTGAGCTTGCGAGTACATTCAAAGTACTCACCTGGTGTGTCATGCCAGATTGCAGGTGATGCCGTGATTGCTTGTTTGTCGAGGACCCCGAGGTTGCGCTCTAGGATACGTCCCAGCCAGAGTCCCTGCGGAGTGGAGTTCATCACCGTCGTCGTTGTTCCGCTGTTAGGATTTGTTCCGCTTCGAGATGTCTCGCTGCTAGCATAGAGCCATCTGAGCAGGCGAAGTGTCGCCGTGGCCCTGTAACCTTCGTGCCTTCAGAACCTTTGTACCCGTGTTATTTGTAATAAAGAGCTCATTTGATCTATGCCAAGCAGTGTCGTATGCCAGAAGACTTGATCTCTGGGCTGGAATACGGGGTGTTCCGGTCTCTCTGAGCCGAGGTGCCACAACGATTGGTATCAGAGCAGGTCTGGCTGTAGGACGCCCTAGTCAGCACGAGCGTTATAAACCGGTAGTTCAGAGTCTAGCTTGCTTGCTGCATTTGGTTGTTGCATTTGTTTGCTGCATAGCATACATATAGACTTATTATATTGTCGCTAACGGTTGATCTTGTGAGTGTAGGTGGCATCGGTTTCGATCCACTACCTGCACCCTCCAGCTTTGCATACTTGTTCTTTGGTGTTTGGTGTCATCTCTGTCCCAGCGGAGTGATGCCAAGGTACCTGGTGATGTCGATCACTTGCAGGGTTGATGCACAGGTATCGCACCAATATTTTCTCTTGAGCCACACCTATCGTTTCGGTGGTAGACATGTTTCTACCCCGGATCTTGTCATCCAACCCGGCACTTTGGCAACCCTTACTGGTCTTTGTCACCAAAAAAGGGCAATGTCAGCAAGACCCTGATTTCCACCGCTATCATACCCTATCACCCATTACCTGGATGAGTACGGTTTCCTTCCGAACACTTGATGATGATGTGTCCGTGTATCCGTGTCTCGCTACATGATCACTGAGTCCGTCCTCACCGCTAAGCCCGTCCAGGTGCAATCTGTGCTGAGCCAGCACTTGGTGTAGCTCTGTTTACACCAACCTCTCAACACGCTGATCCACTTTCGTGTACACCGCCACAGCATATTAGATCGTAGTACCGGAGTTTCCTCGAGAATTGTGTGCTTAAGTAGGCATGCATAGTGAGGTGAATAGATGTAAAATGTGATGTTGCTTGTAAGCAATCTTGATGCTCTATGTGCTTTTGTTTGAATCGTTTCTTTCTTTGGGCCCTCGGTGTTACCTTATTTCCCCTTATGAAAGTTGCTCATCACTGACACCGGACTCAAAGAATCAGTGGGGAATTCAAATATTTGGAAGCTCAGCTAAACATTATGAAACTCTCATCCACTGCATTATATTGAGAATGTTCGGTTTGAATACAAATGATATTCTGGAATGACTATCAGCATCCAGTGTGCAACCATCACAATTATAATGAACCAGCTGGAAGACGATTTGTGCACAAGGCCAACCGTATATTTCGAGAAAAAGCAAGAATATCAAGGGTATATATATATATATGGCATTCAGTACGCACACTATGGTGAGAAGCTTTTGGTGTAAGAAAATCCTGTCTTCTTCCGCACGCTACCAGAAAAGTTTACGACGCAAGGTTCCTCAGCCTTCTTCAGTACGACATGTGGATAGCTTCCAGCGTAAGTCACTCAGTCTTCTTCGGTTAGCCACCGCAGAAAGCATCTGGCATAAGGCACCGAATCCTCCTCAGCAAGCAACCAGGAGGAGAAGCTTCTGACGTACGGTACCCAGTCTTCTTCGACACGCTATCCCGGCAAAAGCTTCAAGCATAACATATCCAGTCTTCCTCAGCACGCTACTCTCAGATAGTGTCCAACACAAGCTATCCCGCCTTTGTCAGTATGGCACTACCAACAGTCATCGTCATTAGTACAAGATACTATACAGTGAGTTGGCAGCATATGGCAGTGCATCTCAAGAATCAGATCCGCAATAGGTTGGTCAGAAACATGAGCTAGTCAGGACACAAGTCTGCCTTGGGAATCAAATGCTCAGTTACACCTACTTCCATATTTATTATGAGCATGCTGCCAAGGTCATGCAAGTCACTCGTACGATAATGCAAGCACAGTGAGAATCCGACAACCACATGAATTATGAGGAAGAAAGCCAGTATACACCTCAGCGTGTTGCAAGGACTGACAAGCTATGAAGTAAGACAATTTGGAACAACAATCTTGACAGTGGATATCAAGGCCAGCTTCCTCCCAACCGACATAGTGATATCATTAACCTCTGTCACTGTCATGTATGATTGACCACAACAGTGAGCTCCATACAAGTAACTGTGAACCTGGTATATGATCAGGATGAACCCTTGCTTACCTTTCTGGTAACGGCACCACGCATGTGTTCTGAGCTGCTTTCGGCCGTTCCGGGTGGATGCCGACTTTATATTTCTCTTTTCAACAACCGGCCTGTGTTCTAAGCTACTTTTCGGCCGTCTTAGGGAACTGCTACGTTCTTCTTATCAACACTGCCTCATGCTCTGAGCTGCTTTTCAACCGTCGTGAGCCATGGTTGAGTTATTTCAGTAATGTCCCCGATCTGAGTTTAAAGACCGTTCTGGTGGCTACTGATTTATTTGCCGATTTCAAGCAAAGGGTTGGATGATCATTGCCTACAGTGAAAGAGATGATAAACTTGCCAGTTAAATGTTGCTGCACTGCCTGAGGATATGGATAAGGTATGACTGCCGGAATATCGCCCCTGACAACACCTATGGTCACACAAAGAATTAAAGATATTTATGGCCAAGCTCTTTCAACAAAATATTCGGATAAAAGCAAACAAAAATGAAGGAGCAAGACCGGCAATACAGGTGTGATAATTGTGGCATGAAGAACATGGTACGGATACCCAAGATAGTCTGATTCCGTATTAATCACTATGAACACACATCCAAGGGGTCTACTCTGTTTGTAAGGACCTCATATCAAGGTGAAAGTTGAATCGTCGATACGGATCTGAGACAAAGAAGTCAGCAAGATTTAGAACTACCTACAGGCAGTCAGATTCCGCCAATAGAACGGTTATGATTCTCATCATTGTTTTGAACCCGGAGGATATGCACCTACTTGAGTAACCTGAGGCAATGATTAAAGGTTTCATGTCCACCGAGGAAATTGCTCCCAACTCCATTGATACTATCAGTGCTGGATATAAGAATGACACATCAATGGGGAAATTCCTCCCGAACTTATGGAAATTCCAGACATGATAATATCAGACAAGCCAGCAGACATAAAAGAATTGAAGTCAGAGCAAGGATGAACATATGAAGGAAGGCCTGTCAGAATGTGGGATACAGTGAAGCAAACCACCCCAGAGCAAGGCAGTCAGTCAGATGCAATTCAGTGGGAACAATTTATAAAGGAAAAGGATACCCGAGATGGAAACGGTTTCCATAAGTCAGAATATTCACATTTGTTCCCTGAGCAACCAAATCTCGAGGACGAGATTTATCGTAAGGGGGGTAGGTTTGTAACACCCCGATTTTTGGCCCTTTCTTTTTCTTTTGGATTTCTTCGAATTTTTATTGGGAGTTCTTTTTCCGTGGCTATGTGGTCTTGAAACCTGGGAAGATCTTCTCTCCTGCCACTTCCAAGTGGCTTGTCATTCTCAAATCTATCCCAAGGCCATGTCACTTCCATCCTAACCCAACCCCACTATTTATTTCTTGGGAATATTCCTTTTTCTATTAAAGGAACTAGCAATGTTGCCCGCGCATTTGCGCGGCTAGACTTGCCAAATATTTAATATCTTTTATTTTGGTTAGCTTCTACGTGAGCATTTATATAGAGAAGTAATATTTATATTATTAAACTTGCGTCCCTTTGAAGTTTTCCAATTCTCATGATTTGTATAAGTTATTTGTAAAGATCTGGATGTGGTCCTCAGATTTCCTAATTCCTTTCCTTCACATCCCTATACATTTGTCTTTGCACTGATATTACTTGAGAAGTCATTGGCAAGAAAAAGAAACATTGATGACTTGTATCATCCTCTAGTTATCTATTCCATCATCTTCCTTTGCACCAACACATTACAACTGTGTTTTCTATTAGAGCAAGTGATAAAGTATATATGCATCCACATCTTCTCATCTTAATGTTATTTTCTACTCCCTCAGTTCCATAATGTAGTACCTATAAAAAAAATTATGTCAAACTTTGACCAAATTTATAAAGAAAAATATTTATAGTGACCATACCAAATATAAAATATTAAACTACATCTTATGGTGAATCTAATGATATATATTTGACATTTTAGATTTAAATGTTTTTCTCCACAAACATGGTGAAAGTTTGTGAGGTTTGACTTTTCAAAAAATCTATATGCACTACATTATGGAACGGAGGGAGTATTTCACTGCTTTCCAATCTAAAACAGCCAAATTTTTTAATAGTGTGGAAATTGGTAGATTTTCTCTCTCTCTCGAGCACATTGTAGTTTTTTTCCTCATGATGCACATGTTCTTTAGCATTGAATTATGTTTTTTAGCATAGCCAAAATGGCTAACCACGTACTTGCAATGAATTTGCTCCTAACCCTCTTGCTAAAACTTTTTTCCTTGCTTCACGCGCATTTTACAGTTATATATATTATTATATTTTCCCTACCAATATTTTCTAATGTAGGGAAACTGTTTTATTTAGTTCATTTTTCCCACAATGCAGTTGATATATAATTTAAATTTCAAAAAATATTATAGCTAACGTATGCATCTCGAGGAAACATGATCAGACTTAAGTGGGGATTTCTATGCTTATGTGGGAAACATGATTGGTACCTTCGTCTTTGACCAAATGTTATTCATACAAAGTTAGTAAGAAACATTTTGGTTTTGCTATTGCTTGGACGACTGTGAAATTAGCATTCGATGATCAGAACCATCTGATCCTATCACTGAGATTCATGTAAGCACAAATCATCGTACAATAGCTATAAATATTGACTAAAAAATAACTTTTTTTGTCCATTTGTTTTGCATCAACTTACATTTTAATGTGATGGTAATCGGATTTTGTTTAATTGTATTCCATTTTCAACTTTATGCATAGAATTTATATGTAAATCTCATTGCTGAATTTTATATGATGAAAAGTGATTTGCTATTTATTTTTACTCATTATTTTGAACTTATAAATTGATTTTTATTCTTTATTCACCTAATAAGAAATATATTTATTATTTTTGTGAGGAACCTGACTAATAACCTTTGATTGACCCCTGATCAAATGTGCAGATTCTCTAGCTTAAAGCGTCAGTGACATTTATGCGATATTCTGTTTTGTCGAGGCTATCATTTAGTTTTGAGCGATGTGCTTGCTATGGTTTTTTGACATCAAACATATTTGCACCAATCTATTCAAGGTACTACCAGCATAAAAATATACAAAGTCTAGCCACATGTACACCTATGATCTAGACATTGACACATGCATACGTTGCCATGCATCTAATAGATGACACATACATACTCGCTAAGCACTCGATCGGTAGATGGAGACAGTCGACAACTTATTTTAGGGTACGGTGAGACAACGGTAGCTTATATGCACGTGAGCTTATCTCTCTCTCAAAAAAAGATGCACGTGAGCTGCCTTTATACATAGTATATATAATGGTGTTTGGGCCTGCTCCTTCCGAGCGCTCGGCTATTCAGACATGAATTGCTCTGCTTTCTTGTTGGCTCTCTACAACATAGTGTTGTTATGTTCAGACGGTGTTTGAAATTGCTTTTTTTATTGATAATTTATCTATAAATTTTGATTAGAAATAAGTGTTTCTACTAAACTATAAAATAATAATTCACTTGATAAAGGTTGGTCGTAAGGAAGTTCTGAAGACATGTTAAGCTGTAAAAAATTAATCACAGTAGTACCTGTAGATATATATTATACAAATTTGATGAAGCGCTGTTGTCATGGCTTTGATCTGTTGGGCGTCCAGGCACCTCGAGCTTTGCATTGGATGTGCTGATATCCTGCCTTTGATTCACCGGCCGATGTGCCTACAACGTTGCCGTGTATAGATGTGTTGCTATGCCTTTCATCTCCAGGACGTGTGGCATGACCTTGAGTGTTCGCCGATGTGCCTCCGAAGTTGCCGCATATAGATGTGTTGTTGCTATGCGTTCGATCTCCGGGACGTGTGGCGGCGGCCTTGAGTGTTCGCCGATGTGCCTCCGATGTTGCCGTGTATAGATGTGTTGTTGCTATGCCTTCGATCTTCTCCGAGACATGTGGTGGCGGCCTCGAGTGTTCGTCGGGCGTGAGTATAGATGTGTTGTTGCGAAGCCTTTGATCTTCTCCGGGACATGTGGCGGCGGACTTGAGTGTTCGCAGGGCGTACAGAGGTGTGTGCACTTCTCAGCTTGTGTGCGTTCATATTCCTGCAGGAAATCAAGATGTGTGCGTGTTTCTATAGGAAATCAATCAGCCGCGTTGTGCGAGTTTCAGTGGGAAACCTGGGCGTATTCTTCATGGAGATCAGTCAAGCGTACTCCTTTTAGGTCTCCCTTTTTTACTGGTAGTCCGTGTGTTTTCGGTCAGGTACATGTACGTGTGTTATGGTTTCTTCCACGTGTGGGTTCAAACATCTACCCTGTAGTCCTAAAAAAATATCTATGCTGTAAATCTCCACCGTTGATTTTCTTAACTTTAGAGCGATTAATCTTCACCGTTCGTTTTCTATCCTTTTAATAATATAATAGATAGATACCCCTGTTTGCTTTAGGTTGTGAATCAACCTATATTTCTGCCATTCCAGAAATTGCCACAAAATTCTCATAAATCCTTGGGATCATATCTTCCACTAATATGTTAAAATCCATCCTTGCCTAGTTCAAAAATAACTCAGGAATATTCATTTCCTATTCTGTCCAGTAAGGCACTTTGTGAAGGAAGTGCTATTTATCTTTTCTTGATTGCCCTCAAAAATTTTGGCCACTCTCTCTTATCCAAATAATTGCCACATACCAAAATGCAACCCCATTTTCCTAGTAAATCGTCCTCCGCAAATTTCCAAAGTTTTTGTCCAGAGGGAAGCTTTGTGAAGGAAGTATCAGCTAGGCTTATCCAAATGAGTTGAAATTTTGGTAGATCATTCATGTGATCAAATCATTACTCTCCACCAAATTTAATCTCCATCCAACAATCTATGTGAGCACACCTTCAAATCTTGGATTCTGGTCATAATTTCAGGTTGTGAAGCAACTATATTTTATATTGCTTCAAAAATTCTAAAATTAATCCAGGACCTAAATATCCCTATATCCATTGGGCATGCCAAAATTCACATCATTTTGTCAAGCCATTTCCTCCACAAAATTTCAGCTCAATCCAATCATCCATGTGAGTGCAACTTCCATCTTCACATTTCTGTCCAGATTGGCACTTTGCAAAGCAAGTGTTAGTTATCTTTATCCAATTGAGCTGAAACTTTGCCAAGGTAGTTACCTTAGTGGATGATTACCCTCAGCCAAAAATCAGGTCCATTGGACTTGCTCTCTGCCCATACCATTGATCAAACACCTTCCTGATGCTTGGTGCATGAGCCTAGTCCAGCCATTCCTTGAGCCACTGTTCTTGTTTCCTTGCTCTTAGCATCTTTTGGGGGAGTGATCAACCTACCAGACATACCCAGGCCGCTAGGAACGTGGGGCAATGCCACTGTTACGCGATGACCACGCGTCCGGCGTGCCCATTCATGCGCTCTGGCAGTTAGGGCCCTCTACCTCGTGCATTCGTCGAGCTCTCGCCACGGCACCTTGTCCAGCAGCTTCCCCTTTGCCACGCACACCTCATGGACCCCTCTACCCCTCCTCTTTCGTCGCCAACGCAGTGCGGCGACCGCGTCCAGGAGCAGACCGCGTCTGATCCACCATGGCCGGTCGACCGCGTCGCTACAGAGCCCCCTTGGCTATTTGAGAGCATGCGTGAGCTCTTCCGCCACCCAGCAACCTCCTCACCCTCTCCTTTGAGCCCCGGAGCCCCTCCTCCTCGCCCACGGTCGCCATGGCCGCCGTTCTGCTCCGCTCGGATTCGAGCTCTACCTACCCCTAGACCCTCCCCGGTACCCCAACTTCCCCTCCCCGCGGCCGTGCCATGCTCCTCACTGGCGCCCGACGCCGCCGTCCTCCGCGGCCAATGTCGTGCTTGCTCCGGTGCACCTCGGCGAGCGTGAGGTGGTCAGGCAGGAGCGTCTCGTCGCCCCGTGCCCGTCGGTGTGCCGAGCGTCACCGGGGATGGCCCAGGTCGCTAGGACGGGCGCCCGCAGTGCGAGCGCTCTGCCTCCATTGAGCGCTGGAGGAGAACGAAGGAGACCCTGCCGGCGGGCCCCACCTCCCCACGGGCCCCACATGTCAGCCACCGCAGGCGTTGACCCCGGGCCCGCACCGATTCAAGTGGAAGCGTAGTTGGCGAAATACGCTTCTGTTTACAGAAAGCGTACTCTGTTTCTTCTTCAGTCGGAAATACGCTTTCCATGCAGCGAAGGCGTATTCTCCTAAAGGCGCTTTCTCTTTTTCAGCTTGGCGCCGAAACCCTTAATTTGCGGACGTTCGTCCGTTAAGGGCACAAGTGGACATATTTTTATTCTTTTTCTGCCTAACGAACGAACGGCCGTAACTCGGCAACCGTAACTCCGATTCAGGTGATTCCAAAGCCCACGATCTCAGTTCGTCGAGCCCGATCCGATGGTATCATTTTCATGAGGTTGTCACACTGTGAAAATGACCATTTTGCCCTTGCCCTTAAAACAGCTCCAGTTACACTGATATCATGCTCGCATGCATTGTCATATTATGTTGTTATGACTCAGCTCATCACCATTCAAGTTGAACCTGGCATTAATCGAACTTGAACAAATCTGTTGGCTGAGTCATGGTGCCACCGAATCGAGCTAACCAGTGCAACCACACTTGCCTGGATGGGGAGGCCCTAATGCGGTCTATTGTCATGCCTCTCGCCAGTGCCTCCTACAAGGGAAGGTTATGTGCGCGCGCTACCCTGATCAGGTAGGCGGCCATAAGCCTTGAGTACCCGAGTTGTATGGATCCGAGGTCCCCGTTTGGGATGATGTTTTGTTTTGGCCACGACGGTGGCGGCCACAAAGGTGGCGGATGTCTCGAGTTGGCATCGGGGTAACCCAGGACATAGCCCAAAGGGAAGTTTGTCGGAGTGGCCGGGAGAGTGTCATGCAATAGATTGGTTTTGTCGGAATGTCGTTGGTCCACCCGAATGGGAGCACGAGGCCATGAGTTCCGTGGTGTGGGTACAGTGTACTAACCTCTGCAGAGTGTATAATCTATTGATAGCCGCATCCTCGGTCATGGACATAGTTCATAGTAGGTCACACTATGGGTCAACAGTAATTATAATCTGAATAATAACAACCCCGGTTCGATGAGAAAAGAAGTTGGTTGATCTTTAAGTGATCATGAGAGGATCACGATGGTATCATGAATACCGATGTTGATTGATTATGAGGTGATCAAGTGATGATCACGATGGTAAGTTTGTGATTACGAAATAACCTCCGAGCAGAGTAAGTTGGTCCATGAGACCTTAAATGTCGACCCCCGTGCATGCTAGTGCTAGTATCATCCTGTTCATATCATGAATTATATGTACATGCTATGCTCATGTTGTTGCCATGCTCATGTTGTTGCCATGCTCATGATGTTCTAGTAGTATCGTGTTCATCTTTGATGATTAACCTGTAAATGCCATGCTGTTGTATGTCTTGATTGCTTTGGTTGCTGTGAGCTTGTGAGTACATTCAAAGTACTCACCTGGCGTGTCATGCCAGATTGCAGGTGATGCCGTGATTGCTTGTTTGTCGAGGACCCGGAGGTTGCGCTCTAGGATACGTCCCAGCAGAGTCCCTGCGGAGTGGAGTTCATCACTGTCGTCGTTGTTCCGCTTCGAGATGTCTCGCTGCTAGGATAGAGCCATCTGAGTATGCGAAGTGTCTAAAGTTGCTAAAATGGTAAGTGAGTGCAAATATAGAAAGGCTATTGGAGATGCTCTCAGCAAGATGAAGGAGTCTGCGATATACGGGCACACATTCTAATTAAAAGAATTGTGCGCGATGGTAATAACAAGCGCACACGGTTGATGGAACAAATCGTGCGCTGACAAAGCCGATTGCGGTGCACATGCCACGTACGCATCCGGGAACGCTTGCCCACGTTACACCATCCAGGAATCGTGCCGCACTTTGAAACCGGAACCGTCAATAAATTTTGAGCTTGTTTCCCGTCACATTCCAAATTACCACGCTATATTTAATTGCAAACCTATTCACACCGATCAAAAGCTAAACGTTTTCCCACTTAGCAGCTTATTTCTACTAGGTTATAAATACTACCTACTGGAAAATGACTGCACAGTCCACCTCGATTCCTCATCAACAAACAAACAAGTCTTTCTTCGTCGTTCCTTCCGTCTGCCATGGCCCGTAGGAGTTCTTCGTCGAGAATTGACCACGGAGCGGCGAGCATGGAAGTGCAAGCACCAGAGATGTCCTGCCTCGCCGCGATAGGAACCGCGAGGTCCCGCCGCGCCGCCGATGCAGCACGGAGGTCCCGCCATGCCGCCGAAGCAGCACAGAGGTCCCGCCACGCCGCTGAAGCAGCACAGTGGTCCGGCCGCGCTGTGGAAGCAGCAAGGATGACCCGCCGCACCGCGGAATCAACAGAGAGGTCCTGCCGCGCCGCGGCGGCCCGGGAAGATCTCTTGCAGGAAGGCGAGGGCTCTCGCAGGCTCATGCGCGCTGAGCTCGACACGCTAAAGGATGAGATCTCCGGCTGAGCGAAGCTGCACGAGAAGATCAATGCCTCATTTTCTAAGGCGATCGACGTCATCCGGGAACTAAGGGATGACAAGGCGAAGCTCCGCACCCTGCGCGACCTGCTGAGGGCGAAGATCGCCGGTAGTGCGAAGCAGCACGAGGAGAGCACTTCCTTGATGAAGAAGACGGCCGCCATGGTCGAGAAACTTATGGACGATAATGCCAACCTCCGCATCGAGCGCGAAACGCTGGTGCGGGAATCCAAAACTGCTGTCAGCCGAAGTATTGAGGACGTGAAAGAGATCATTGCCGCTCATCGTGAGAACTCCGTCACCATGGATGCAATGAAGAAGATGGCGGAGGAGAGGCGAAAGGAGGTGAAGGTTGTGGAGGCAATGAAGAAGGAGTTGGAGGAACTCCGTGCCCTGCAGCAACCCATCAAGAAGGTGTAGAGAAGCGACCCAGATTGTTGTCTGCGTCTTCTTCCTTCTTCTTTTGCCCCTGTGTCTTTCGGGCATTGCCGCGTGTGGCATTTTAAATTGTCTTCCTAAATAGTACAGTAGTATGTAAGACAATTACTATCCATTGCTATCGTCATCATATATAATAGTCTTGCTAAGTCTTCATTAAGTTTTAGTCGAGGCTATGTCCGTGAGTTATCCGTGCAAATTTTTGTTTTCAAATTTTCTTTTTTTCTCCCTTAAATCTCAGTAGACTGAGACCTAGCCACACCATTAAGCGCCTATAAAATAGGGGCTTGGGCGCCATTATTAATGGAGAAGTTGGGAGCGAGGTTAGCGGTGGATGGAGGTCAAAGGGCTCGCCTCCCGGCAAGCCTGCGCAACGGTCTGCTCCACGCCTCCCGCCTAATCAAATAGCTACCCCGCATGGCGCCTCCTAGCCAACAAAAATGGGGACGCGTGGCGGCACGTAAATGGTTAGTACAACGCCCATGGTTTGAAGAACATTTGTGTTTCCGATTGTAACGTGGGACCTCTTTGTTCCAAAATGACTTTGTCGGTTGTTAATGTGTACGCCTTCAAAAAATCGGACTAAATTTTTACCATAGCATGTTGGTGCCATATGAAGGCAACATGCCAAGTTTCATGATTTTCAGGCAAGTTTTGGATTTATAGGAATTTAAAAACCAAGTTTCTCAATGTTTTCGGCCGAGCCACGACGCCCGGATGTTTGAAATCCATTTCCATTTCTTGCATGTGGATGTAGTTCAAATTTGAATTATGCACATTAAATGCCTAGAAAACTCAATAAATGTATAAAAAGGCCAATCGAACCCAGAATAATTCCAAATTATAGCGCGACACACCTATTGGTCTTTGTTGCCTCTGAAAAAAAAATCAAGGCAGGAAGAGGCAGCGTATGTCGTTTCGCCCACAAAGGTGACACATTGCCTATCGGAACCATGAGCCTTCTTGAGAGAAGCTCCGGTTTGTAAGAATCTTATACCAAAACTTGTCCCAAATCGAACAAAAATTTTACCACGGCAGGTTGGTGCCATGCCAAGACACCATGGCAAGTCCCGTGATTTTTAGGCAATTTTTGGATTTACAGGAATTTAAAAACCAAGTTTCTCAATGTTTTCGGCGGAGCCACGATGCCCAGATGTTTGAAATTCATTCCCATTTCTTGTATGGGACCTAAACATTCACCCAAGGACACATATACGATTTTTCAACCAATTTTGGTGCACTGGAGCATGTGCATGTAGTTCAAATTTGTATTATGCACATTAAATGCCTAGAAACTCAATTAATGTATAAAAAAGGCCAAACAAACAAGGAATAATTCCAAAATTTAGCACGTCACTCCTATTGGTCTATGTTGCCTATGTAAAAAAAATCAATCCAGGAAGAGGTAGCGTATGTCGTTTCGCCCACAAAGGTGATACGTTCCCTATCGGAACCATGAGCCTTCTTGAGAGAAGCTCCGGTTTGTAAGAAGCTTATACCAAAACTTGTCCCAAATCAAACAAAAAATTTACCATAGCATGTTGGTGCCATGTCAAGACACCATGCCAGGTTCCGTGATTTTTAGGCAATTTTTGGATTTACATGAATTTTAAAACCAATTTTCTCAATGTTTTCGGCCGAGCCACGACGTCCAGATGTTTGAAAATCACTCACATTTCTTGTATGGGACCTAAACATTCACCCAAGGACACATATACGATTTTTCAATCCATTTTGGTGCACTGGAGCATGTGCCTGTCGTTCAAATTTTAATTATGCACATTAAATGCTTAGAAAACTCAATTAATGTATAAAAAAGGCCAAACGAACCCGGAATAATTCCAAATTTTAGCATAACACTCCTATTGTTGCATGTTCACTGCAGATAAATGTTCTAACAATTCAAACACCGACCTTTCCTGCCGTAACCCGATTTTGTCTTTCAAATCAAAATGAAAAATCAAGTACACCACAAACAGTTTACTAGCAAGAATCGTGTGCGATGCAGTGTAAAATATCTTGGGGCTCCCTCATGTATAGCTTACCCAGGAAGATTCGTCGGCTAAAGTCCACCAGCTGCGCGTCAATCTCACATTATAATGGTGATACACATGGTGTGGTTATGAACATGTTATACTATATATATTATGAACATGTTATACTATATATATTATATATATATATCGAACAAACTGACATTTATTTGAATTGTGATAATGTGTGGCTTTTGCAGCTCACAGCTAAGTAGTTGTAGGCGTAGGGGGCGGGGCACTATACATTGTGTGATAAACACATTATACAAATGAAACATGGTGTAGATTATGAAGATCTAGCTAGAGCTTAAATGTACTATTATTTGAAATCAGCATAAAGTGGATTCAAAATTTTGAATTCTAGTTCATATAGAACACACAGTTCATATCTAACTTGACAGTAATCATGTGGTGTGTTGTGAAGATAATATATAGATGATGGTTTCAGTTGACAACAATCATGATTGTAGATTCTTATTCAAATAGTGAAACGAATTCCAATTTAGTTCATACTGCTGTGGCAGTATATACATTTGGAATGCACTAAAACATTCATTTGAGTAGGTTACATGCATTATGCACCTAGCGAAATATTTTAATTGAACATAACATGGATTCAAAGTTTTGAATGACATTTGTAGTAATTCATACAGTAAAACGGGACAAGACCCTTTCTTGTGTGGTGTGAATTGTTTTTTTTGTTTTTTTGGTTGAGGGAAGTGCGAATTGATATGGTACCGTACACGTTAGCCTTGTCCCGAAAATTCAACCTGTGCCATATTATTCTGAAATTTCAAGATATCTTTTTGTCTGTTTGTGCTCCGAAAACTCCCTCCTTCTCAACCCGCGCCTTGCTATCCCGAAATTACAACGCGCGCGAAAACTCCCTCCTTCTGCGAAATCTCGGCACGCGAAATTCCCGTTCTACCCCTGGGCGGAATGAGCCGCTAGTTCAAATTGGTGGGGGTACTTTTGTAACTTACCCTACATTTCGGACAAGCGCGTCCCTAAGTCATGGTTCACACCTCCTATCTCCTTCTTTTCCCCATTCGAAAACCGAGGCCGCCAAAACCTCTCTCCACCAGCCGCGAAACCCCACCCTCCTCCGTCCGCCCCCACGGCCGCCCAGCCGGAGTCTCTGCCCCGACGACGTCATCCATTGCAACAGCTCAACATCCCTCATCCACCGCACCGGATGTGGATCCGTCGTCGATGTCATCATCCCGCCGGTTCAGCCGCCCCGTCCTCCACCTCCAAGGAGCTGCTCCGACGATCGCCTTGTCTATTGATACGTCTCCAACGTATCTATAATTTTTGATTGTTCCATGCTATTATAGTATCAATATTGGATGTTTTTATATGCAATTATATATCATTTTTTGGGACTAACCTATTAACCTAGTGCCCAGTGCCAGTTGCTGTTTTCTGCTTGTTTTTGGCTTTTCAGAGAAACAGTACCAAATGAAGTCCAAATGCCAAGAAACTTTTTGGAGATTCTTTTCAGGACAAAAGAGACCTTGGAAGCTTCGGGAGGAGGCCAGAAGCCTCACGGAGGCTTCACAAGGCAAAAGGGCACGCCCAAGGGGGGTAGGCGTGCCATGTTGCCTTGTGGGGCCCACGTGACTCCGTTTGACCTAATTCCACTTCTATAAATTCACAAATATTCGGAAACCCTCCGAGAGCCAGAAAAAATAACGTTTTTGCCGCCGCAAGCCTCTATTCTTCCGTGATCCCATCTGGAGGCCTTTTCCGGTACTCTGCCGGCGGGGGAATCTATCACGGAGGGCTTCTACATCAACCTTGTTGCCCTTCCGATCATGTGTGAGTAGTTTACCACAGACCTACGGGTTCATAGCTAGTAGCTAGATGGCTTCTTCTCTCTCTTTGATCTTCAATACCATGTTCTCCTTGATGTTCTTGGAGTTTTATCCGATGTAATCTTCTTTTGCGGTGTGTTTGTTGGGATCCGATGAATTGTGAGTTTATGATCAGATTATTCATCAGAAATATTTGAGTCTTCTCTGAACTCTTTTATGCATGATTGAATATAGCTTTGTATTTCTCTTCGATCTGTCGATTTGGTTTGGCCAACTAGATTGGTTTATCTTGCAATGGGATAGGTGCTTTGTGATGGGTTCAATCTTGCAGTGCTCAATCCCAGTGACAGAAGGGGACATGACACATATTTGTATTGTTTCCATTAAGGATAAAAAGATGGGGTTTATTCATATTGCTTGAATTTGCTTCTCTACATCATGTCATCTTGCTTAAGGCGTTACTCTGTTTTTATTAACTTAATACTCTAGATGCATGCTCAATAGCGGTCGATGAGTGGAATAATAGTAGTAGATGCAGGCAGGAGTCGGTCTACTTGTATCGGATGTCATGCCTATATAAATGATCATTGCCATGAATCAGTCATAATTATTTGCTTTTCTATCAATTGCTCAACAGTAATTTGTTTACCCACCGTATGTTTCTGCGCTCGAGAGAGAAGCCTCTAGCGAAAACTATGGCCCCCGGGTCTATCTTTATCATATAAAAAACCTAAAAATACCTTGCTGCAATTTATTTACTTTTATTTTATTAGTATTTTAGTTTATCAATTTATCTCTATCAGACTTAATTCTTGCAAGTAATCGCTAAGAGGATTGACAACCCTCTTATTTGCGTTGGGTGCAAGTTTTTGCTTTTGTGTATGTAGGTGCTGTTCACTGGATCTTGCTTGGTTCTCCTACTGGATTGATAACCTTGGTTCTTAACTGGGGGAAATACTTATCTCTACTATACTTCATCATCCTCTCCTCTTCGGGGAAATATCAACGCAGTTTACAAGTAGCAGGAAGAATTTCTGGCGCTGTTGCCGAGGAGACATCATCAAAATCTATCAAGTACTTTCGCACAAACTATCAATCACTTGCATTTATTTTATTTGCCTTTTTATTTGCTTTTGCCTCTCATTTTCATCTCCCCCACTTCTAAATTTTTTATACAAAAACACAAAAATATTTTTACTTGTTTGCTTGTTCGCCAGTTCTGTCACTATGTCGTTAGAGGAATTTCACGATAGTTTCTATAACAGAAGATTGTCTGAAAATGAAAATGTTACTAAGCGTTTTATGACTTTGCAATTTGAGCAAAATAAATTCTTTTCTGAAGAGCTTAAGGAACATTCTAGCTTGTTGGATGCCATTAATAAACAACTTGAAGATGTTAATCTAGAAGTATCCAATCTTCAGGCTTAACTTGCTAATACTGAAAATTTACTAGGAAAAATTTCTGATAAACAAACAACTCTAGCGAATAGGATGGCTGCCAAACCAGAGTCACTATCTAGTAATGATGAAGATATTA
Organism: Elymus sibiricus; assembly: GCA_039707655.1. Taxonomy (NCBI): domain Eukaryota; kingdom Viridiplantae; phylum Streptophyta; class Magnoliopsida; order Poales; family Poaceae; genus Elymus; species Elymus sibiricus. The sequence continues at coordinate 71,152,327 of CM077676.1, forward strand.
AAATGATTGGTGTCACTCCTATTGAATTATTATTTAGTAACATAAAACTTGATGAAAGAGGGACTGGAGAAGAGTCAACTTTAGATAGAAGGAGTCCCACTTGCTTGGAGGGTGATAATCTTGTTCATAAAAATCAAAAAAGTGGGTTTGGAGAGGTCAAAACTTTAAATAGTAATGCACCCACTACTTTGGATTACAAGGACTTTAATTATGATAGTTGTTCTTTAATTGAGTGTATTTCCTTGTTGCAATCCATGATTAATTCACCAAATGCATATGAACAAAACAAAGCTTTCACTAAACACATTGTAGAAGCCATGATGAAAGCACATGAAGAAAAGCTTGAGTTGGAAATATCAATTCCTAGAAAATTACAAGATGAATGGGAACCCACTATTAAAATAAAAATTAAAGATTATGAATGTAATGCTCTTTGTGATCTTGGTGCTAGCGTTTCCACTATACCAAAATCTTTGTGTGATGTGCTAGGTCTCATCGACATGGATCCTTGTTCCCTTAATTTGCACCTTGCGGATTCCACTATTAAAAAGCCATTGGGTAGAATAAATGATGAGATTATTCTTGCAAATAGAAATTATGTGCCCATGGACTTTATTGTTCTTGACATTGAATGCCATCCTTCTTGCCCCATAATACTTGGTAGGCCTTTTCTTCGAACAATTGGTGCTATTATTGATATGAAAGAAGGTAATATAAGATTTCAATTTCCACTAAAGAAAGGGATGGAACACTTCCCTAGAAAAATAATTAAAGCACCTTATGAATCTATTATGAGGGCCACTTATGGAATTAACTTGAAGGATGACAACACTTGAAACTATGCATTATGCCTAGCTAGGGGCATAAAACAATAGCGCTTGTTGGGAGGCAACCCAATGAAATTTTTTTGCTTTTACTTTCTGTTTGTGTATGATTATAGGATTATAGCCTCTGCTATGATTGTGTTTTTATGTTTAAATTAGTGTTTGTGCCAAGTAATGCCTTTGGGATGATTTGAAAGATAGTACGATAGATGCTGTTGGATAACAGAAACTTTTGCGTCCAGTGATGGAATTTTATTTTTCGCTGGAGTGTGATAAAATTCTGATTTTTTACACAGTATTCATATATGAATTTCCCACGTTTTCCTAATTTTTTAGAATTTTTAGAGTTACAGAAGTATGACCATAATTCAGATCTTTACAGACCATTCTGTTTTAGACAGATTCTGTTTTTGTTGCATAGTTCGCTTATTTTGATGAATCTATGGATCGTATCGGGGGGTATGAGTCTTGGGGAAGTTGGATTACAGTAGCATTATGACAATATTAAATATGAATCAATTTACTACAGTACCTAAAGTTAAAGATTTATTTGTTATACTAACGGATCTCACGAGGTTTCTGTTGAGTTTTGTGTGCTGAAGTTTTCAAGTTTTCGGTGAGACTACGATGGATAAAGGAATAAGGAGAGGCAAGAGCCTAAGCTTGGGGATGCCCAAGGCACCCCAAGGTAATATTCAAGGAAGACTCAAGCGTCTAAGCTTGGGGATGCCCCGGAAGGCATCCCCTCTTTCGTCTACAATCTATCGGTAACTCACTTGGAGCTATATTTTTATTCATCACATGATATGTGTTTTACTTGGAGCGTCTTGTGATATAGTTTGTTTTATTTTGTTTGCTTTTTCGTTTGTCACAATCATCTTTGCTGAACACACATTTTTGAGAGGGACACACATTATTCATGATTTCTTAGAATACTCTATGTGCTTCACTTATATCTTTTGAGCTAGGCAGTTGCTCCAGTGCTTCACTTATATCTTTTAGAGCACGGAGAAATAGTTGCACTCTCATGCTTCACTCATATCTTTTTGAGAGTCTCATGATAGCAATGGTAATATGCACGGGTTATGAATTTGGTCCTGATATGATAGGTATTCAAGAGGGATATAATAAAAACTTTCATGTAGATCACTGAATATGATAAATTTGATTCCTTGAAATAGTTTTGCGATATTAAGATGGTAATATGGGGGAGGTATTAGTAGATAATTGTGGTTTAGTAAGACTATTGATGTTAAGGTTTGTGATTCCCGAAGCATGCACGTATGATCTGTCGTTATGCTAAGAAGTTGGAGCACGATTTATGGTTGATTGTCTACCTTATGAGTGGTGGTCGGGGACGAGCGATGGACCTTGTCCTACCAATCTATCCCTCTAGGGGCATGCGTAGTAGTACTTTGCTTCGAGGGCTAATAAACATTCGCAATAAGTATGTGAGTTCTTTATGACTAATGTGAGTCCATGGATTATACGCACTCTCACCCTTCCGCAATTTTCTAGCCTCTTCGGTACCATGCATTGCCCTTTCTCACATCAAGAGTTGGTGCAAACTTCGTCTGTGCATCCAAACCCCGTGATATGAGACGCTCTATCACACATAAGCCTCTCTATATCGTCCTCAAAATAGCCACCATACCTACCTATCATGGCATTTCCATAGCCATTCCGAGATATATTGCCATGCAACTTCCACCGTTCCGTTTTTATGGCATACATCATCATTGTCATATTGCTTTGCATGATCATATAGCTGACATAGTATGCATGGCTCAGCCACCATTCATCATTTTATACATGTTACGCTAGCATCATTGCACATCCTGGTACACTGCCAGAGGCATTCATATAGAGTCATATTTTTGTTCTAGTATCGAGTTGTAATATTGAGTTGTAAGTAAATAGAGATGTGATGATCATCATTATTCACTACTAGAAAAAGCCCTATTAGTGGCGCACCTGTTTTCGTTAGTAATGGCGCACTATAGGTGCGCCACTATTAACACGCCACTAGTAACAGATAGTAATGGCGCACCTCTGGTGCGCCATTAGTAATCCAGATAGTAGTGGCGCACCAGCAGGTGCGCCACTACTAACCCTTAGGTGCTCCACTGGTATTCCCTCTAGGTGCGCCACTAATAGCCTTATAGGTGCGCCACTAGTAATAAAGGAAGGTGCGCCACTAATAAGGGCTGAAATGCGCCACTAGTAATGTATTTGGAAAACAAAAAAAAATCCAAATTTACAGAAAACAACCTATAAGGAAAAATAATTTAAAAACAAAAAATGAAATAGAATCATAATTTTTATTATAGTAAGAATATTACAATGTCTTTACAAGTATCCAATAAAAGAAAAATTACAAGGAAATAAAAGAAAATTCTAAAACTAATCTTCTAGTAATCTTTTCTTCTTTTTCTTTACTTTATCCCTGCAAAGAATGATAGAAATATGTGAGAATAAACATTGCAGAGAAGTGAAATTGAGCAATTATTTGCATCCGACATCGAAGATCTAAGATACCTTGAATCATAGACATGGGTCATTTCATGTCAACTGCATGAATAGTTAACTTCAGCTTCAGTCATCATATTTGAAGCAGCTAACAGTGCCAGGTCAACTGCACCAAATGGATCATAATCTAGATTAGCATCATCTTCCATCACTGGCAGATCGACAGAGCACCAACTCGAGACAAACTCATCATGAGGAGTCGCCAAAATTGAATTCGCTGGAATAACAGTTCTGTGGTTGCAAAAAGACTACCTATCAAGGTAGGTATTAAAAGCAGTGGGTTTCAAAGCTTACAGTATTAGTTATGAAGGAAGATCTAAAGTTTGAATCATCAGAAAAGACGTCAACGAGACGCAATGCACTGATAAGCACAGAACCCATGGGGTAACTCTTATAATGGGAACCGGCAGCAGGTTTTTGTTTCCTTCCAAATGCGATCTTCAGCAAATCAAGAAGCTGCAGTAATCATTGTGATAAATTTGATAGCAACTGAATGATTTTTTCAGATGCTGCAAAAAAAGAGTAATTTCATCCCCAGCTGTGGTCGGACCTAGGAGAACTAACCTCCAGCCCTAGTTGCATGCTCTTTGGCAAAGTGGCGACTTCATCGAGGTAAGAAATACTTTCAGATTCACACAGTTGTAACAACTACAGAATGTTTATAGCAGGCATTAGTTACAAACTCAACATTGGCAGTAGACAGTAGTAATACTTGAATTAAACAAAATAATTCAAGACTCATGACAAGCTTACGATAGAAAGGATTTTAGCCTTCTGTCTGGAAATGGAAGAAGCGATATCAGTTGATCCTTTCAGCCATTCTGGAACACCTAACTTCAATATCGTAAACGAGAGTGAGAGTATACCTCCATTTCTACAGAGCTCCTGCATTTAGTAACTTCTTGAGTCAATACCCTCCAAGGGCATACCATGTAATGATATACAGAAACAGTAACATATTTGAGTACATACTCACTTCTTTTAATAGAAACATAGGAAGATGTATGTGTCACTAAATTAAAATATTGTTCCACACACTAGATTAGTCTACAGATTAATCTATTTTCTGGAAATCTTGTTCAAGGGGGTAGCAAGATGGAATTGAACTAAAACGGGAGAACAAGTAATGAGTTTTTTTAGGGAGAGAACAAGTTATGAGTTAGTGTGATATAGTTCTATTTGCGTCACTGATCAGTATGCCAAAACGAGTATATCTTGATAAATCATAAAGAAGACAAGGAGCTCACATTCAGCAGTTTTTCCCATAACAGTGGAACTAAAAATACAAGGAAATGAGATGCATAGAGATATACGGGACCTTGTTTTTTAAAATACGATCTCGGAATAACTTCTGCTGGCACAGTGACAAAAGAAATTGCAATGATGCTTCGCACTGTTGGCATATGAAGTAAGTGAGTTGTGAGTCAAAAGGACCAACAGGAAAGGCTTTGGTGCCCAATGTTGATAGCCTGACACTCAATAACCTCATATCCTCATGCAGACTATCAAATGCTACATCCATAAAGATATCAACCTGACCAAAAAACAGCAAATATTAACAGAGATGAATAGATTGAATACAAAGTACCTAACAGGCAGATCTATGTCTTGCTGGTATAACATTCATATCAAAGGATGCCATAGTGATCCAGGGAGTACACAAAGAAAGAACTATGAGAAGGACAGGTGTTCGCTTTTTCCTCTACCAAAATATCTTTCTACTGAGATGTATAAACGAAACAGGAAACAATAAATAAACAGTAGTCAGCAAAAACTTATCAGCAACTAAGGTTCAGATAAACCAGTAGAATAGCTAAAGGAAGTTAAATACTTACATAATCTCTTAGTATTATATAATAAAATGATGCCTGCGGATAACAGCCTGTGATAATATAGCGTAACCAAAGAAATTGACATACTATGCTGCAACTTCTTTGTTTCTGTTTTCTTTTTATCAATGGCGTTGCTTTTAGCATATAATCAGTAAGATTGTACCTTCATACTATTTCTATGTCAGTTTGGTCTCTGGAAATTTCTGCTTATCTTTTTCTATATTTCAAACTTGAAGGCATGGCTGGAACTCTTCTAACTTGATGTCTATGTACAGTTGCATCTTCAAAGATAACTTTTACTACTGTTTATTTTCAGTTTAGGATGGTATAATGTACGACAGTCATCAGGCTCTGTTAGATGCTTTAGCTGATATACTAGTTGAATTGAAGCGGTATTTTCTTGTTTTTTTATTGTCAGACGATACTGTTTTTGTAGTTGAAATGGATAGCTAGATGCTTGAGGGAACTACATAATTCTTGTTCATGCCTGAAAAATTCTTTTGATTTTCATACTTTTTTTATTTCTCTTCTTTTATTCCATTTATTCTTTCTCCTATTCTTTTATTCATCTTCTTCTTTTATTCCACTTCTTCTTTTTTCTTCTATTATTCCTCTTCTTTCATTCTTCTTCTTTCTCTTCTTTTCCTAACTATAACTAATTAAAACTAAACCTATCTAATTGCTAACTAAAACTAAATCTAATTAAAATGAAATCTAACTAATTGCTAACTAAAACTAAATCTAATTAAAACTAAAACTAACTAAAACTAATTCCTAGAAATTAAATGAAACAAAAAAAGAGGAGAGGACAGGGAGGGGGTGGACTCACCGTGGACGGCGGGGGGCGGGGCGGTGGTGGCAGTGGGGGGTGGCGGCGGCGCGGCTACTCCTCCAGTGGATGGCGGCGCGGCTCCTCCTCTAGTGGACGGCGGCGCGGCTCCTCCTCCAGTGGACGGCGGCGCGCGCGAGACGGGCGGGGGCGGGGGCATCGCGCGGGGGCGGGCGCCGGGGGCGGCAAGCGGGGGCGGGGCCGGCGCGCGGCGGCGGCGACGGCGCGCGGGGGAGGGAATAGGGGCGGCGGGGCAGGGGCTGGGGGCGGTGGGGGCCGGGCGCGTGACGGGCGGGGTGGGGGGAAGAGGAAGAAAGGGGATAAGGCCGGCGGGGTTAATAAGATGTGGCGATTCAGACTTAGTAATGGTGCACTTACCGTGTGGTGCGCCATTGCTACGTAGCATAGCAGTGGCGCACCTAGGTGTGGTGCGCCATTGCTATGTTTGAAATTTTTCGAATTTGTTTGCCTCCCTCCCCAGGCTTACCAATGGCGCACCTTTGCCAGGTGCGCCATTGCTACCTAAAATAGCAATGGCGCACCTGGCAAAGGTGCGCCATTGGTAAGCCTGGGGAGGGGGTGGACCCAGAAAAAAAATAGCAATGGCGCATTGGACTAAAGGTGCGCAACTAGTAAAAAAAATAACAATGGCGCATCTGCTTCTGGTGCGCCACCGCTATATAGCAGTGGCGCACCACCATCATGGTGTGCCACTAATAGGGATATTGGGGATAGGCCTTTTTCTAGTAGTGATTAGAGCATTGTCCCAGTGAGGAAAGGATGATGGAGACCGTGATTCCCCCACAAGTCGGGATGAGACTACGGACGAAAAAAAAGAGAGGCGAAAAAGAGCCATGAAAAAAAATGAGAGAAAAAGAGAGAAGGGGCAATGCTACTATCCTTTTCCACACTTGTGCTTCAGAGTAGCACCATGTTTTTCATATATAGAGTCTCCTATTTTGTCACTTTCATATAGTAGTGGGAATTTTTCATTATAGAACTTGGCTTGTATATTCCGATGACGGGCTTCCTCAAATGCCCGAGGTCTTCATGAGCAAGCAAGTTGGATGCACACCCACTTAGTTTTCATGTTGAGCTTTCATACACTTATAGCTCTTAGTGCATCCGTTGCATGGCAATCCCTACTCCTCGCATTGACATCAATTGATGGGCATCTCCATAGCCCGTTGATTATCCTCGTTGATGTGAGACTATCTTCTTCTTTTTGACTTCTCTTATTTATCTCTACCACCACACTCTATTCCACCCATAGTGCTATATCCATGGCTTGCGCTCATGTATTGAGTGGGAGTTGAAAAAGCTGAAGCGCATTAAAAAGTATGAACCAATTGCTCGGCTTGTCATCGGGGTAGTGCATGATAAATTCTTTGTGTGAAGAAGATGGAGCCTGACAGGATTATATGATTTTGTAGGGATAACGTTCTTTAGCATTTTTATTTTGAAAGACATGATTGTTTATTAGTATGCGTGAGTATTGATGTCTTTATATAAAATTATAGACTATTGCTTTGAATCATTTGGATCTTATTATTCATACCGTAAGAGAGAGATTACATGGTGAAACATGATAGGTTGCATTCCACATTAAAAATTCTGTTTTTATCATTTACCCACTCGAGGACGAGCAGGAATTAAGCTTGGGGATGCTTGATACGTCTCCAACGTATCTATAATTTTTGATTGTTCCATGCTATTATAGTATCAATCTTGAATGTTTTTATATGCAATTATATATCATTTTTTGGGACTAACCTATTAACCTAGTGCCCAGTGCAGTTGCTGTTTTCTGCTTGTTTTTGGCTTTTCAGAGAAACAGTACCAAATGAAGTCTAAATGCCACGAAACTTTTTGAAGATTTTTTCTGGACAAAAGAGATTTTGGAAGCTTCGGGAGGAGGGCAGAAGCCTCAAGGAGGCTTCACAAGGCAACAGGGCGCTCCCCAGGGGGGTAGGCGCGTCGTGTTGCCTTGTGGGGCCCACGTGACTCCGTTTAACCTAGTTCCACTTCTATAAATTCACAAATATTTGGAAACTATCCGAGAGCCAGAAGAAATAACCTTTCCACCGCCGCAAGCCTCTGTTCTTCTGCGATCCCATCTAGAGGCTTTTCTGGTACTTGCATGTGGCGCCCCGCCTGAATACCACTGTAGTCAGACGGTCGCCGCACACACCATTCCAGGAATTCACTCTGGCAAGCGCGTTTATAACAAGTATCATGAACAAAGGCATTTCTATTAATGGATATATAAGTCTTACATGATATTTTACAAGGGTGATGGCAGCGGAAAAGCTCTATCTAAGGCAGCATGGTCTTGGTGCGGCTCCAATCCACGGGGATCTGACTGGGTTACTCTTCTAGCCCACGAACACTCCGGCTCCTCGCTAGTGGATGTCGGATCCTTAGGTGAACCTGGCCACATTGAAGGCCGCTGAGTACTTTTGAATGTACTGGCAAGCAAACCAAACCAACATATACACCAAGCAAAGCAATCCATGGCATTCAAGCATGCACTTGTTATCTTAATAGCATTAACTATTATGTTATGGCAGGATTATCTAGCAAGATTAATCATCTAGCAGCATTAATCGTCATGTTATAGCAAGATTATCTAGCATGATAACTAGTGGAGTAAATACAGTAAGGTAAAGCATATCAAGCAAATAATTCATACTCCGAATATTCTCACGATCCAAGTCCAATCCAAACTTTGCGGTCATCCAACCGCTCATCTGATAGCCATCACATGGCTCGCAATCATACCCCTGACATCATCTGACGTCCATGCATCTGTACTGCAAGTCTGACAAACCTTACCATTCTCTGGTTCATTATTAGTAACATCATATGGTTCATTCCTCCAGACTCGACACAGACCAAATAGTGTGACCTAGTACAAACTGTGTCCCATGATCGAGGACGCGGCTATTCGAATAGATTTACACTCTGCAGAGGTTGCGCACTTTACCCACACTATGGAGCTCCTGGCCTCGTGCTCCCGTTCGGGTGGACCGGTGCTGCTCCAACAAAACTTGTCTATTACCCGGCACTCTTAGGGCCCCACCGACAATCATACCCTCCCAGGGTCAAGTCTTGGGTGGCCCATGTGTCACTCCTGACACCTGCCACCATCGTGGCCAAACAAAACTATCCCAAACGCGGACCTGTGCACATAGCCATAAACTGGGCTCACAGGATTATCGCCGCCTACCTGGCCAGGGTAGCACGCACGCATAATCTCCCCTCTTTGGTGGTACCGACAAGAGGCACGAGAATAGACCAAGCTAGGGCGTTCCCACAAAGGCAAATGTGGCTGCACTGATGAGCTCGGTTCGGTTGCACTATGACTCGATCCAGCCGACGCAGGAGGTTGTCATTATTAAGTCATATTCTTATCCTTGCAATAACAGTAACAATGCATGATGAAAACCTAACAACCTATCTCCATACTATATCACATACGAGTCATTAGTGCGGTAATGATAAATATTAACAAGTAATGTAAACAATAAATATAAACTATCAGGAGTTTAATTAATTCTCACACATGCATATTCATTAATTAAACACGCAAGAATAACACAGAACAATGCTTTAGGGCATATATCAGATGGTCGGCTTGCCTGGGGGTCGATGAATGCACCGGGGAGAAGTGCGGTCACCTTGCGGAAAAATTCGCCGGAGAAGATTCCCTCTCGGAGGGGCTGAATAAAGGGCAGGGGAAAAATAGGTATTTTACGAAAATTTCAATATTGTGAAAAGGGTACCATCAGAACAGGCTTGACGAATAGAGAACGTGGGCTTTGGAATCACCTGAATCGGAGTCACGGTTGCGCAGTTGTGAGCGTTCATTCGTTAAGCGGTAAAATGAATAAAAACTGTTCATTTTATCCGCTAACCAGTGATCGTTCACAGTATAACTGTTTCGGTGGTTGGGTTAAAAGAGAAAGCACACTTTGAGGATATACGTTTCCCAGTGGGAAAAACGTACTGGCCGCTGGGCGCCTCCACTTAAGCTGACGTGGCGGCGGCTGCTGTCACCGCCAGCTGGGCCCCACGCCCCCATCTCTCTCCTCCTTCTCCTCTGCTTCCCGATGCGGCGACGAGAGCGCGGCTCCGGCGTGGCCTCCGGCGCTCCAGTGGCTCTTCTGGCCGGGCGAGGCCACGGACGGGTGCGCCGGCGAGCACCACGTCCAGGGAAGGTTTCGGCCGTGGTCGGGGACAGCCGTAGGTGGGACTTCACGGCGCGGCCGAGGACGGCGGCTCCAGCCAATGGAGGGACTCCGGTGGGTATTGGGGTAGGGCAAGGGTGCTGGCGAGGTCGCCGGAGAACGGTACATCCATGGGTGGACTCCACGGGCGGCAGGGGTGACTGGCCGAGTGGCACTGATGACGGCCGTGGGCGGCGGCTCACCGGAAATTGGGGCGGCTCGGGAAGGGATGGCCCTATCCAGGGGCTTGGGCGAGGTGGAGGGAAGGAGGGAGAGTGAGGTGCATGCTCGAGAGGCTCGGGGATGGGCTATTTATAGCCGTCCGGTGCGAGTGGATGGGCACGGCCGCGGTGGCGGCCTTATCGGCGTCCTGGAGCTTCGGCAAGGTGGCGAGCGGGGAGAGGTGCCGACCTGACGTGCGTATGAGAACGGAGCTGCGCTGGGGTGCTCGAGGAGCTTCGGCTCGGCTGGATACGGCAGCGCACGTGCGGTATAGTGGCGGAGCAGAGTGCTCGTCGCGGCGCGGTGAGGAAGAGGCCGGAGGGAGAAGGAGCTGGAGAGGGGATACGTGGACGGCGGCGACGTAGTCGGCACTAGGGGACACACTACGGTGGCCTGAGCTGGCCTGCCCGAGGTGACGACCGCGTAGAGCAGTGACTTGGCCTATCGCTCACACGGTCACCACGCGGACCGCGTGCTCTAGCCCGTGTCTGCCTGTCTAGACTTGTTTAATAGGTTCAACACTGCTCAAACGGGTGATGTGGATCACTAGATGGTCCAGGATGGGTCTGGAGTGGTCGAACTGATCCAGAGTAGCTTCTGGACAGAATTTTGGAGGAGTCACTAAGGTGAAATGGTTTGGTAATTGGAGCTGAGTTATTGCCACACTGAAATATAGTAGGACGGTGTAGATGCTGGAAAAATTTGAAGTCATTTGGACCAGATTTGCATGTACTTCCTTCACAATGCAACATTTGGTCCAAAAACTGGATTTTGATGTTGTGGTCAATTGGCTGCATGGATTTGGTTGAAATTGGGTGGAGGAAGATTATTTGGGTGTATGGAGATACTGGAAAATTTTCATACCATTTGGACATGCCAAAGTGGTACTTCCTTCACAAAGCTTCCTGCTGGACAGAAACTAGATGGAATTTTTGAGAGAAAATGGCTAGATAAAATGATGTGAATTTTAGCATGCTAACATCATATAGGGAATGTGAGGTCCTGGATTAATTTCAAGAATTTTGAAGCAATATAAAATATAGTTGCTTCACAACCTCAAAATAGGTCCAGAAACAAGAATTGGATGATCCACTCAAAATTTGAACTATGCAACTTGGGTTCTTGATGGAAATGGTGAAGATATGGATAGGAGAAGCTCCACAAATTATTTGGGATTTTTCCTGGCTACCAAAATAGTAGCTCCTTTGGAAAGTGCCCAAAGTGCAATATTGGCTTTAAATAGGAAAATGCAATTTCCCTTATTTAATTATTGCCAATATTTTTATGGGAGCTCAATATGATCACAAATAATATCTCCACAAGTTTTTATGATCTTTGGAGATGGATAGATATTTTTCTGGATTTAATTCCTTTAACTGGCAGAAAAAGGAATTAATTTTAAATGAAAAATATTTCAAATGACTTGGCAATATTTTTGCATATCCAGGGTTCATAGATATGGGATGATCACTGGGAAAAGTTTGGGAGGCAACAGATCAAGGAAAAATAGGGTTCCTTTGTAACGGAAGGTATTAGGGTTTCCCTTCCGGTAAACCGGAGAGTAGGGTTTCGGTGGCAAAATCTTGAGAATACATCTTGGGTGGCAAGATTGAACTGGGGAGAATCTCTGGACTGATAGGAAAGGCAAGGCTATATGACCATCTTCATATACCCAAGAGCGAGAGAAAATCTGATAACACCGAAAAAAAGACGGGAGTCAAATCCCGCGAAGGAAAAAAAACAAGGAGCAAAAACCAGGGTGTTACACTGCCGGAGGGGGAATCGATCACGGAGGGCTTCTACATCAACCTTGCTGCCCTTCCGATGATGTGTGAGTAGTTTACCACAGACCTACGGGTCCATAGCTAGTAGCTAGATGGCTTCTTCTCTTTCTTTGATCTTCAATACCATGTTCTCGTTGATGTTGTTGGAGTTCTATCCGATGTAATCTTCTTTTGCGGCGTGTTTGTTGGGATCCAATGAATTGTGAGTTTATGATCAGATTATTCTTGAGAAATATTTGAGTCTTCTCTAAACTCTTTTATGCATGATTAAATATAGCTTTGTATTTCTCTCCGATCTATCGATTTGGTTTGGCCAACTAGATTCGTTTATCTTGCAATGGGAGAGGTGCTTTGTGATGGGTTCAATCTTCCGGTGCTCAATCCCAGTGACAGATGGGGACATGACATGTATTTGTATTGTTGCCATTAAGGATAAAAAGATGGGGTTTATTCATATTGCTTGAATTTGCTTCTCTACATCATGTCATCTTGCTTAAGACGTTACTCTGTTTTTATTAACTTAATACTCTAGATGCATGCTGGATAGCAGTCGATGAGTGGAGTAATAGTAGTAGATGCAGGCAGGAGTCGGTCTACTTGTCTCAGATGTGATGCCTATATACATGATCATTGCCATGAATCCGTCATAATTATTTGCTTTTCTACCAATTGCCCAACAGTAATTAGTTTACCCACCGTATGTTTCTACGTTCGTGAGAGAAGCCTCTAGTGAAAACTATGGCCCCCGGGTCTATCTTTATCATATAAAAAACCTGAAAATACCTTGGTGCAATTTATTTACTTTTATTTTTATTAGTATTTTAGTCTATCAATTTATCTCTATCAGACTTAATTCTTGCAAGTAACCGCTAAGAGGATTGACAACCCTCTTATTTGCGTTGGGTGCAAGTTTTTGCTTTTGTGTGTGTAGGTGTTGTTCACTGGATCTTGCTTGGTTCTCCTACTCGATTGATAACCTTGGTTCTTAACTGAGGGAAATACTTATCTCTACTATACTGCATCATCCTCTCCTCTTCGGGGAAATACCAACGCAGTCTACAAGTAGCATCTATCGCGGCTGCTCCATTCCCACAGTGCCGCCTTAGCCTGCCCCACCGGAACCGCAGCATCCTCACCGACTCCTCGGATGAAGCCGAGGCCTACTCGGTGCCACCAAAGAGGTTGTACACTCATCGCATCTTCTCCTTCACTCGATCTCATAGCGCCGCCGGTGCTCGATCCCGTTCCACCATGGCGCAGCTCCCTCGACGCAGGCTCCACCGGCGACATCCTCCACGGGGGATCTCCCCCATTGCGAGGCTCCCTCGGCGGTGGCGTCCACACTAGCCGGAGCTACTGCTGCTGTCATGGTTGCTAGTCTGACAGTAAGTACTAGGGGTACGAATGAGGCGCAGGGCCCAGCTACAGCGCAGGTGTAACACTCGGATTTAGCGAGTTCAGGCCCCTCTCGGAGGAGGTAATAGCCCTACGTCTCGTGCCCTGAGGCTTTTTTTCTCGGGGGGTGTATGATTACAATGAGTGCTTAACCTTCATGATGGAGGGAGAGGGTGGTTTATATAGGAGTTCACCGAGCCTCTCAGCCATCGCGTCGTTGGGTAGTTAAGGACATTAACTACGGCAGTTACAGGTGCTTACCACGGCTATGACTACAGCGGTTACAGGTAACGGTAGGCATAACCGCACTTAAAGCCTAATTGAAGACTATTTGACCATTGCAGTTCCCACGCCGTCCTGACGCCTCCATCGTCCGGGTGGTGACGGCTGGCCGACTGGAGGGAACTCATCCGAGTGTTATCCTTGCGAGGTATGAGTGAATCTTCTATGGAGTGCATCCGACTGCAATTGTGACCCTGGGGTCTTTGAATAATGACATGGGCCTTAGGTGGGCCCTAGATGTCAGGTCCATGTCCCTACCAGGGGTAGGTGACCCCATCATTAGCCCCCGAATCGGTTAAGGCTTCACAGGATAAATTGGTCGAGCCTTCGGAGCGATCCGAGTGTCTCGGAAGCACTCGGCGTCCGCACTCCCATGATTGTCCTTAAGAGAAGCCGCAACGGATTCTGGACTAGAGGTTTCCCGAGTGATCGGGTAGTGGTGATTGCTAGGTAAAATTCGGTGGCATTCGCATGTCTCTCGGGAGAGATGGACTTGGGGCCCAAGTGAGGCAGGCCATGAAACCCGAGTGGCGATGCCAACGCGTGGGCAAACTCTATGGAGAGATGCCACTCCATATCCCTGGGGGACGCCAGCACAGGCCAGCTCCGAGTCCAAATTTACGAGACACGCGCCTTGGAGCCTAGTGAAAGGGCCAAGTTAACCCACAGAGGGGCGTCAAGCTCGTCCTTTCGCAATCCTGGAGCAGGCTCCAGTCGGGTGTTTAACATGTCCGAGTGCACGGAGGCTTGCGGAAGGTGGTCGGTCAGGCCGATGGGTGTTTCTTAGGAAACGGTGCGAGCATAATCTGTCAGACTGATTTGCCACGGAAATCCCGGGATTCGAAATCGAGCATGCGCGCGCAGAAGCAGTTACGCCGCGGCTAGTGGGGAAAGTGGGGCGTGGCACCTCAATTTTCGCCCTGACCGCCACCACGTGTCTTGCCATGTCTGCATGCGCACCCGGCGCGCGCGCCGTCCGATCCTGAGATTTTCGGCTGAGATCGGGCCCGACGGGTTTTTACCCGCGGTATAAAGCCGATGTGGGCTAGGGTAAATTGTAGATCCCCTTTCTTCCTCGCGTCTTCTGCCCTCATCTCCCTCTCGCTTCTCTACTCCGAGCTCCCGAGCACTCGCAGCCATGGTGAAGGAGACGACGGCGACGCTGGAGAGGGTGAAAAAGGCTGGGAAGGGCGTGTCCTCGAGCGGCGGTGCGGAGGCCGGCCGCATCTAGGGCGACTGGGTCCCGTTGCGAGTGACGGAGGCGCGGCTGAAGGAGCTGTAGGGCGAGGGACTGATCCCCGCGGGCGGCTGGAGGCTGCCCGAGGTGGACAAAATCGAGCCTGCTCCGGACGCCGACAAGCGAGTCCTCCTCGTCACCCACGTCGAGCGAGGTTTTTCGATGCCCCCGCATCCCTTCTTCCATGCTTTCTTGGATTTCTTCGGAGCGTAACTCCACCACCTTCCGCCGAATGTGGTGGTTTATTTAGCGGCGTTCGTTTCACTGTGTGAGAACTTCATCGGCCATTACCCTCACTGAGGGCTATTCAAGCATATCTTTACTTGTCGGTCCATGACGGTGAAGAAGGACTCGCCCAGGGGCGCGAAGACCAGCATGACGCAGCAGTGTGGTGGTTTGGGGATCTAGCTCAGGGGGCACTCGGCCTTCCCCAAAGTGATCCCACTCGGGTGCACCCCGGCATCTTGTTGGCGAAGGCTCTGGAGGGCAAGATCAAGGTGATCACCTCCACGCGTGACAATCCGCGTGGGGCCAGGAGGGTGCCCCCATATGATCTGGATAACCAGCCCGTTGATGTAAGTTCATACTCCATCTGAATGCTTCATGTGATTGCTCTTTCGCGTATGTTTGCGCTTTGATGAGTGGAGTCTTCTTGCAGAGTTTCCAGAAGATGCTTTCACAAGTGCCAGCTATCGACCATGACCCACAGGATGTGAAGAGCGACACGGAGGCCGACCACGACCCGGAGGATGTGAAGGGTGACACGGAGCGCCCACACTCGGAAGACAGCGACGAGGCGGAAGAGGACAGTGACGAGGACGAGGAAGAAAGCGATGAAGATGCGAGCGACACGGAGGAAGGCGAGGAGGCCGAGTCCTCTTCATCTAAGAATGTTCCCTGGGAGCGCCGCACTAAAGAGAAGAACAATCTGGGCGCAAGGACGAGGAGCACTCGGGCGTCGAGTGATTCAAGGCCGACTGCTTCGGCTTCTTCGCGCGGAGAGAAGCACCTGAGGGCGGAGGCTGCTGACTCAGCGGAGAAACAGCCCAAACAACCAAAGTGGAGACACATCCACGACTTCGCTGGACCCGAACGCCCCGAAACAAGGCCAAATAGAGGGTGATGCCGTCGACGCTGCCAGTTCCAAGGGTAAGGTTTCTCTAATTTCCATTCATTTTGACTCTTGATCGAGTGGTCTATAACTTGACATCGTCTCCCTTATCGCAGCTCCGACTGAAGTCATCCATCTGGAGGAAGACGACAAGGCCGACCCACCGAACCCGGAGGCCAACAAGGGGGTGACGACTGGAGCCGACGTCGTTATGCGGGAAGCTTCACCCAGACAGAGGACCCGTGCTTCTCCTGCTAAGGCTGCCAGGAAGTCTGTCGGGCCGAGTCCTCCGACTCAGGCCAGCTCTTCGTTAGCACTCACCGTGCCACCTCCTGAGCCTACACCCGTGCAGCACTCGGCTCCTGCCACCGCTTTTGTCCTACACAGGGTCCCAGAGGACCAGGTGGGGGCGAGCATGGAGGCCTTGGTCCAGGTGGAGGTGATGAACAGCAGGCTGAGGGAAGCGTACGACGCCAGCGAGGCTCTGAGGACCAACGTCCGAGTAAGTACCATTGTAAGTGTTGTTCGAAGTTTCTATTTTGAATTTGTAGCTGAACTTCCGTCAGTGGGTTTGCACAGGGCACACCCACTGGGTGTTCCTTTTCTCCATTGGGGGCACGCTGAGTTCACCCACTGGGTGTAGTCCCCGAGGCTGCCGTTGGCTGGAATCAGTCGGCGGGAGCCTTAGAAGTTTGTGTTTTCATCAGTGCACTCGGATTGACCAGAGTCTTTGTAACACCCCAAAAACTTAACCATATTATTATTAAGTAAAATTTGGCCAGAAATAAAATTTTGAATTTATATGAGATCATTTATTGTTTTAGAATCATCTCTGTTATTAGTTTTCTAAAATTCTTCCCTTCATATAGAAATTTTTGGAAAAATATTGTGGGTTTTGGAAGTTTTTCCTAATACTTTCATTTATATTTTAAATAACAGTAGGAAATATTTTCATAATAAAATTTGCCCCAAAATAATTCTTTTAATAGCATTTTCAATCCTTGAAATGCTTATGTTGCACTACAACTATTTTAAATAATTCTTTTAAAATTCCACAAAAATTATGAGGGGTCATGTGATGCCTATAGATCACTTTTAAGCAAAAACCCAACATGGTCTTTTGAAAATTTTGAGCAAAACATCCTCTTTTCAATTCTGTCCCATTCCTAGGTTATAACTGCAACCCTAATTTTTCTTCATCAAACAATTCAGAAATTTTTACACCTTATAGTCTTTCCAACCAAACCCTTAAGTCCAGAAGACTAGCTCCATTAGCATAACTTAAGCTCACCAAATAATTCCCTGTAGTTTCTGTCTAGAACTGAACTTATAAAACTTGCACTAACAAGTTTTTCTTTTTGCCAAACCAACTCCCCCACCATCTCTACCATCCAGTATTACATCATCCTGCCAAATTCCAATCTCAGAAAAGACCCCTAGGTGGCCCTAGCATTTCATCAAGCACCTCATGTGCATGGCTAAATATGGCAACCTCATGAAGTTGCACTGGCGACTTGCTCTTCTGGCCAAACCAACATGTCCACCATTCTTACCATCTTAGTAAACAGCACCCTGTAAAATTGTAGCTCATTTAGGTCACTCTAGGACACGCTGGCACTCGGTCGAGCATGTGGTGTGCATGTCCAGAGCGCGGCCAGAGCGCGTGTATTGCAACCACTGGCATCGAGCTACTGCCGCACTCCTGCTACTGCCCTCGCTCGCCCTAGCCCCCATCTGGATCACCCCGACCACCTAGAAGCCTACCGACACTCTCCCTTGGCCGCAAGCGTCGTCCACCATCGTCCACCGCCGCCATTCATCGCCGTCGTCTCTGCCATGGCTCTGCCAGGACGCGTGGTGCGCCCTCGAGCTAACCAGCACACCCCAGCTCTAACTGCTAACCACCCGGGGCTATCTGAACCCACTGACCGCGTCACCGCCCCCAGCTACTTCCTCTGCCGCCATCAATGGTGTCCGCCGACATGTCCTCCTCTGGAAGCCACGGAACCGCGTCGCTCCTGCCTATATAAGTCCATCCCGAGCTCACTCTGCTGACCGGCAACGTCCCTTCATCCTCTGAAATCCACCCGTAGGCGCCAAGCAATCGGAGAGAGTCGTCTCCTTCCTCTCCGGCAACCACGGCCGCCCCCACGATTTCGATGAAACCACCGCATTCGGCTTACATTGTGGGTTTTGGAAGTTTTTCCTAATACTTTCATTTATATTTTAAATAACAGTAGGAAATATTTTCATAATAAAATTTGCCCCAAAATAATTCTTTTAGTAGCATTTTCAATCCTTGAAATGCTTCTGTTGCACTACAAATATTTTAAATAATTCTTTTAAAATTCCACAAAAATTATGAGGGTTCATGTGATGCCTATAGATCACTTTTATGCAAAAACCCAACATGGTCTTTTGAAAATTCTGAGCAAAACATCCACTTTTCAATTCTATCCCATACCTAGGTTATAACTGTAACCCTAATTTTCCTTCGTCAAACAATTTTGAAAATTTTACACCTTATAGTTGTGGCGCCCCGCCTGAATACCATTGTAGTCAGACGGTCACCGCACATACTAGCCCAGGGAATCACTCTGGCATGTGCTTTCACAACAAGTATCACGAACACAGGCATTTCTATTAATGGATATATAAGTATTACATGATATTTTACAAGAGGAATGGCAGCGAAAAAGCTCTATCTAAGGCAGCATGGTCCTGGTGCGGCTCCAATCCACAAGGATCAGACTGGGTTACTCTTCTAGCCCGCGAACACTCCGGCTCCTCGCTAGTGGACGTTAGATCCTTAGGTGAACCTGGCCACATTGAAGGCCGCTGAGTACTTTTGAATGTACTCGCAAGCAAACAAAACCAACATATACACCAAGCAGAGCAATCCATGGCATTCAAGCATGTAATAATTCTTATAGAAATATTAATTATTATGGTTTAACCATCTAGCATTATTAATTATCTTGTCATAGCAGGATTATCAAGCCATATTACTACAGAAGTAAAAACAACATGACGAGGATAAAGCATATCGAGTAATGAATTCATATACCAAACATTCTCATAAACCAATCCCAATCATATCCAAGTCCGATCCAAACCTTGCGGTCATCTGACCACTTATCTCATAGCCATCGCATGGCTAATATTTGACATCATCCGGTGCCCATGCACCTTCACTGCAAGTTTGACAAAGCTTACCTTACTCTGGTTCATTATTAGCATTAACATCATATGGTTCATTCCTCCGGACTCGACACAGACCAAATAGTGTGACCTAGTACGAACTGTGTCCCATGACCGAGGACGCGGGTATTCGAATAGATTTACACTCTGCAGAGGTTGCGCACTTTACCCACACTATGGAGCTCCCGGTCTCATGCTCCCATTCGGGTGGACCGGTGCTGCTCTAACAGAACTTGTCTATTGCCTGGCACACTTATAGTCCCACCGACAATCATACCCTTCCCGGGTCATGTCCTGGGTGTCCCCTGTGTCACTCCTGACACCTGCCACTGTCATGGCCAAACAAAACTGTCCCAAACGGGGACCTGAGCTCAATAACCAAACCGGGCTCACAAGATTATCGCCGCCTACCGGGCCAGGGTAGCACGCGCGCATAACCTTCCCTCTTTGGAGGTATCGACAAGAGGCAAGGCAATAGACCAAGTTAGGGCCTTCCCATAAAGACAAGTGTGGCTGCACTGATGAGCTCGGTTCAGTGGCACTATGACTCGATCCAGCCGATGGAGGAGGTTGATATAATTAAGTCGCATTCTTTAACATTGCAATAATAGTAACAATGGATGATGTAACAATTATGAAAACATAACAACCTATGTCCATATAATATCGCAATGAGTCATTAGTGAAACAATGTTTAAATGGCAAGTTTATCACTTAACAAGTTCTAGCTGTAAGTTACGACCATCTGAACCCTTGCATGAAACCGGCAAATAAACGAGTAGCCACCAGAACGGTCTTTACAACTCAGATCTGGGACGTTACTGGAATAACTCAACCCCGGCTCAAGACGGCTGAAAAGTAGCTCAGAACATGAGACGGTGTTGATAAAAAGAAAGTAGCAATTCCCTAAGACGGCGAAGAACAGCTCAGAGCAGAGGGTTACCACTACAGAAAGAAATTCAACAGGTGCCCGAGACGGCCGAAAAACAGCTCAGAACATGGGCCAGTTGTTGAAAAGAGAAACATAAAGTCGGCATCCACCTCGGACGGCCGGAAGCGGCTCAGAACATAGGCGTGGTGCCGTCACCAAAGAAAGGTAGGCAAGGGTTCATTAGTGTCACATACAGCTCACCACTACGCATACGAGCATAAGCAAATTGATTTAAACGTGCAAGAATAACATAGAGCAATGCTTTAGGGCACATATCAGATGGTCGGCTTGCCTGGGGGTCGATGAATGCACCGAAGAGAAGTGCGATCACCTCGCGGAAAAATTCGTCGGATAAGGTTCCCTCTCGGAGGGGCTGAATTTAGGGCAGGGGCTAAATGGTCATATTTAGAATCTGTACACATGGTGAAAGTGATATCATCGGAACGGGATTGACGAATAGAGAACGTGGGCTTTGGAATCACCTGAATCGGAGTCACGAGTGAAAAGTTGTGACCGTTCGTTCGTTAGGCAGAAATCAAATAAAAATATATTCATTTCTGCACTTAACGGGTGAACGCCCGCAAACTAGAGGTTTCGGCCGGCGGGGTTAAATAGAAAACGCACTTTCAGAAATACGTCTTCGCGGTAGTGAAACCGTATTTCTGACTGAAGAAGCACGGAAGTACGCTTTCTCTGCTGGAAAGCGTATTCTTAAAATACGCTTCCACTAAAACCTGCTAGGCCCGGACTTGGGTCGCTTACAGGTGGGCCCCGCGTTAAATTTTGTCCTGCTCCCTAGGCTGTCTTCTTCCCCGTGACAGAGACAGGGGTAGGGACAGGGGCGCTCGGCCATGGCTGATGCCGGCAAGGCAAGGCACGGCGTGCTCGGCCGGCGGTGGAGATGGGCCCGTGGCTCCCTCTCGCACCCGTGGGTGCCCGAGGCGGAGGCGGGGGTGCACTGAGGCGGGCTGGCCATGGTGGTGGCGGACGGCGGCGGTGGTGAGCTCGGGGTCATGGCTATGGCCTGTCCCGGGGGAAAATGAAGGCGGGGAGGGCCTGTGGTTGGTGGTGGCGGTCGAGTGAGGAGGCGGGGTGGAGCGGGGACGGCCTAGGCGCCGTGTATTCGGGAGAGGCAGTGGTAGCCATGGCGGCCAGGGAGGAAGAAGGGAGCTCCGAGGCTCGAGGAGGAAGGGGCTGGGCTTCTGGTGATGCGGGGAGGCTCGGGGAGCGCTACTTATAGCCGTGGGAGGGCTTCTCGACGACGACCGAAGCTCCGGGAGCTCAATGTCGTGGCCGCATGATGACCCACAAGTATAGGGGATCAATCGTAGTAATTTCGATAAGTAAGTGTGTCGAACCCAACGAGGAGCAGAAGGAAATGACAAGCGGTTTTCAACAAGGTATTTTCTGCAAGCACTGAAATTATCGGTAACGAGTAGTTTGATAGCAAGATAATTTGTAACAAGTGACAAGTAGCAATAGTAACAAAGAGTGCAGCAAGGTGACCCAATCCTTTTTGTAGCAAAGGACAAGCCGGAACGATCTCTTATAGTAAGTAAAGCGTTCTCGAGGACACATGGGAATTTCATCTAGTCACTTTCATCATGTTGGTTTGATTCGCGTCCGCTACTTTGATAATTTGATATGTGGGTGAACCGGTGCTTGGGTGCTGTTCTTACTTGAACAAGCCTCTCACTTATGATTACCCCCTCTCGCAAGCATTCGCAACTACGAAAGAAGAATTAAGATAACTCTAACCATAGCATTAAACATATGGATCCAAATCAGCCCCTTACGGAATAGCGCATAAACTAGGGTTTAAGCTTCTGTCACTCTAGCAACCCATCATCTAATTACTACTCCACAATGCATTCCCTTAGGCCCAAAGATGGTGAAGTGTCATGTAGTCGACGTTCACACAACACCACTAAGGGAATCAACAACATACATATCATCAAAATATCGAACGAATACCAAATTCACATGATTACTTATGACAAGATCATAATCATGTCCAAGATCAGAGGGGTGATGAATAGCATAATAGATCTGAACATATAATCTTCCACCAAATAAACCAACTAGCATCAACTACAAGATGTAATCAACACTACTAGCAACCCACAGGTACCAATCTGAGGTTTTGAGACAAAGATTGAATACAAGAGATGAACTAGGGTTTGAGATGAGATGGTGCTGGTGAAGATGTTGATGAAGATTAGTCCTCCCATGATGAGAGGATTGCTGCTGATGTCGATGATGACGATTTCCCCCTCCCGGAGGGAAGTATCCCTAGCAGAATCTCTCCGCCGGAGAGCAAAAGTTCTCCTGCCCAAGTGCCGCCTCGAGACGGCGGCGCACCATCCCGAAAGTCTTCTCTATATTTTTTCTAGGGCAAAATGACTTATATACCAGAAAATGGGGTGCCAGAGGCTGGCCAGGGGCCCCACGAGGCCCCCAGGCGCGCCCTGGTGCCTCGTGGGCACTTGGGTGGCCCCCTCTGGTACTTCTTGCTTCCAATATTTTTTTATTTATTCCAAAATAAATCTCCGTAAAATTTCAGTTCATTCGGAGATGTCCAGAATAGGTATCTCTGACATAGCTTTTTCAGGTCCAGAATTCCAGCTGCCGGCAATCTCCCTCCTTATGTAAATCTTGCATATTAAGAGAGAAAAGGCATTAGAATTGCTCCACAAAGTGTTATATTGATTAAAAACACTATAAATAATAGTAGCAAAACATGATGCAAAATGGACGTATCAACTCCCCCAAGCTTAGACATCGCTTGTCCTCAAGCAAAAGCCGATATCGATAATCATGTCCACATGTTTAGAGAGAGAGAGGTGTCAATAAAAACAAAATACGGACAGAGTAGCATCATGATCATTATTATAACAGCAATATTTATTATCATAAACTTCTCATGAGCAAGTAACAATTCATCACAACAATGGAGTATAAGGCATAAACTTTCTTGAAAACTAACAAACTATATTCTTAGTCAACAATGCAATTGCAATTCATCATATTTTCAGGAAGGGTCTCATGTAGGAGCTATTTAGCAAGTCCACATACTCAACCATCATTTAGTCTTTTACGATTGCTGACACTCATGACATATATATGGAGCAAAAAGTTTCAGCCAGACACATAGAAAGATAGGGGCTTGTGATTTCGCCTCCCAACTTATTCACCTCAAGGGTGATGTCAACAATAATAACTCATGATCACTCATATCCAGCTGGATATATGTTCTTAGATCTTTCCCCCCCCACATGATGCTTGCAAAAGAGAAAAACAAAAAGGAAATAGAGGAGAACACTATTGACTCTTGCATAAAAAGTAAATCATAAAAGTAAAGGATAGGCCCTTCACAGAAGGAAGCAGAGGTTGTCATGCGCTTTTTGTTGTTGGATGCAAGATCTCTTAATGCAAAGGAACGTCACTTTATATTGCCCCTTGTGATAGCAACTTTATTATGCAGTCTGTCGCTTTTATTTCTTTACCATCGCAAGTTTGTACAAAGCTTATTTCCCTTACAATAAAAGTTCAGACATATTTAGAGGCATTTTTTATTGCTTTTTGCACCGATGACAACTTACTTGAAGGATCTTGTTCAATCCCTAGGTAGATATAGTGGACTCTCATGACATGAAACTGGGTTTAAGGGTTTTTGAATGCACAAGTAGTATCTCTACTTGGTGCGGATTTTTGGCTAGCAAAGATATTGGGCAAGCACCACATGTTGGAGGATCTATAACAATATAACTTCTATGTGAATATGAACAAACATAATTCATTACATTGTCTTCCTTGTCCAACGTCAACAATTTGACATAAAATACTTAATGGGGGCTCACAATCATAAAAGATATCCAAGATAGTATATTTGCATGTGAATCTTCTCTTCCCTTATTAACTCTTTCATGAATTGCATCATTGACTAATGCTATGTTTGTTAACTTCCAATAAATTTTACCACTTATACTTTTCTTTATGTAATGTCATTACTTTCCATAAGATTAGCATATGATCTTTTTCATTATTTTCATTGCTAGAATTGAAACATGAAAGTAAAGAAGCAAAAACTCAAACTACTCTTTATTATATAACTCTCAACTCGATTACATAGATAGATAGATCACGAAGCTAACACTCGAAAATAGATCATACTAAACTTTGATTCAACTAGATCACGAAATAACTAAGGATCGAACTAAAAATAGGTAATGATAATAAAAGTGATGGTGATACGATACCGGGGCACCTCCCCCAAGCTTGGCACAAGCCAAGGGGAGTGCCCATACCCATGTGATCAAGTTTCCTTCTTCGGTGATGGTGGTGATGAAGTGATGGGCTTATCCTCCGGCTTCCATGGCATAGGTTCCCCATCATAAAAAGATGAACGAGTCTCCGGAGTCCTGAAACTTGCAGCTAAACTCATACCTTTGAATCTTGCCTCATACTCAAAATTTTGGTTTTGAAGATCATAGATTTGGCCTTGGAGATAGTCGATTCGCTCATTAAGCTTGAAGATGATGTCCCCCATCGACTGGCCCTCCACATTGTGATTACAGGTGAATTCCGTGATCATGGAGTGGTTGGCTCTGAGTCCACGTTCCACCATCCCTTGGCACTTGAAGATCTCCTGCTCCACCGCTTCGAGCCTGGACTCCACACCCCCGGTCTTCTTGGGTCCTTGAACATCCCGGATGTGAAGCACCCCCTCATGCATCTCAATGGCTTGAGGGTGTTTCATCACCTCCGGTAGGTAGGGGTTGATGACCTTCTCGTAGAACTTGTCCTTGGAAGAGCTTGGTAGAGCCATAGCGATCTAGATCTGTCAGAAAAATAGCACAAAACAAGAACAGAGGAGATTTCCGCGATACAGTGGTCAGAATGTCCGGGAGTATATATAAAGAATTTTTATCTTGCAAAACAAGTAATACAGGAGAAAACGGAGTCGGGAAGGCTCGCGTGGGGCCCACGAGCCACCAGGGCGCGCCAGGGGGGTGGCGCGCCCTGGTGCCTCGTAGGCACCAGGTGGGTCCCCTCGGCTGTTTCTTATTTTTTTGTATTTTTTTAAATATTACAAAACTGACAGAAAGTATTTTTATGGAATTTTTGGAGTCGGTTTACTTACCGTATCACATACCTCTCCCTTTTTAGGGTCCTGGAGTGTTTCGGAAGGTCTCTCTTATGTATTCCTCCGGTGTAATTGTTTCAATAATATTAGATTCAACATTAATGGGGGTACCTGAAATATAGTGCTTAATTCTTTGCCGATTCACCACTCTCGGATTAGTGCCTTCGGAGTTATTTATTTTGATGGCTCCGGAGCTATAAACTTCTTCGATGATATACGGTCCTTCCCATTTAGAGAGAAGTTTTCCTGCAAAGAATCTCAAACGAGAATTGTACAATAGAACTTGCTCACCTACTTTAAATTCCCATTTTTGAATTCTTCTATCATGCCATCTTTTAACTTTTTCTTTAAACAATTTGGCATTTTCATAAGCTTGGGTTCTCCATTCATCTAATGAACTAATATCAAATAGCCTCTTTTCACCGGCAAGTTTAAAATCATAATTTAGTTCTTTAATTGCCCAATATGCTTATGTTCTAACTCAAGAGGTAAATGTCATGCTTTTACATAAACCATTTTATAAGGAGACATACCCATAGGATTTTTATAAGCAGTTCTATAAGCCTATAATGCATCGTCAAGTTTCTTAGACCAATTCTTTCTAGATCTATTGACGGTTTTTTGCAAAATTAATTTTATTTCTCTATTACTCAATTCTACTTGACCACTAGTTTGAGGGTGATAAGGAGATGCAATTATATGGTTAACATCATATTTAGCAAGCAACTTACGGAATGCACCATGAATAAAATGTGAACCACCATCAGTGATTAAATATCTAGGGACTCCGAACCTAGGGAAAATAATTTCTTTAAGCATTTTAATAGAATTGTTATGATCAGCACTACTAGTTGGAATAGCTTCTACCCACTTAGTAACGTAATCAACAGCAACTAAAATATGTGTATACCCATTGGATTTAGGAAAAGGTCCCATAAAATCAAATCCCCAAACATCAAATGGTTCAACAGCAAGTGAATAATTCATAGGCATTTCCTGATGTCTACCAACATTACCAATTCTTTGACATTCATCACAAGATAGGACAAACTTACGAGCATCCTTGAAAAGAGTAGGCCAATAAAAACCAGATTGTAATACCATGTGTGCAGTTCTGTCTCCCGCGTGGTGTCCTCCATAAGCCTCGGAATGACACTTCCGTAGAATTTGTTCCTGTTCATGCTCAGGTATACAACGTCTAATAATACCATCTACTCCTTCTTTATAAAGATGTGGGTCATCCCAAAAGTAATGTCTTAAATCAAAGAAGAACTTTTTCTTTTGTTGGTATGTGAAACTAGGTGGTATGTATTTAGCAACAATGTAATTAGCATAGTCTGCATACCAAGGAGTATTATGAGAAGCATTTATGACAGCTAATTGTTCATCAGGAAAATCATCATTAATAGGAAGTGGGTCATCAAGAACATTTTCCATTCTAGACAAATTATCTGCTACGGGATTCTTAGCTCCCTTCCTATCAGTAATATGCAAGTCAAATTCTTCTAGCAATAAAACCCACCTAATGAGTATAGGTTTAGCATTTTTCTTTTCCATGAGATATTTAATAGCAGCATGATCAGTGTGAACAGTTACTTTAGAATCAACTATATAAGATCTGAATTTATCACATACAAACACAACTGCTAGAAATCTTTTCAGTAGTAGCATAATTTCTTTGGGCACTGTCTAGAGTTTTACTAGCATAATGGACAACATTTAATTTCTAGAATAGCACCAACAGCATAATCACTAGCATCACACATAATTTCAAAAGGCAAGTTCCAATCAGGTGGTTGGACAGTAGGTGCAGTGGTTAAGGCTTTCTTAAGTGTTTCTAAGGCTTCTAGACAATCATCATCAAAAACAAATGGAACATCTTTTTTGCAAAAGATTGGTAAGAGGCCTAGAAATTTTAGAGAAGTCTTTAATAAATCTCCTATAGAAACCAGCATGACCTAGGAAACTTCTTATACCTTTAATATCTTTAGGACATGGCATTTCCTCAATAGCATCAACCTTAGCTTTATCAACTTTAATACCTCTTTCAGCAATTTTATGCCCCAAGACAATGCCTTCATTCACCATAAAGTGGCACTTCTCCCAATTCAAGACAAGATTAGTTTCTTCACATCTCTGCAAAACTCGATCAAGGTTGTTTAAAAAATCATCAAAAGAAGTTCCGTAAACGGAAAAATCATCCATGAAAACCTCAACAATCTTTTCACAAAAGTCAGAGAATATAGCAGTCATACATCTTTGAAAGGTAGCAGGTGCATTGCATAAACCAAAAGGCATGCGTCTATAAGCATAAGTTCCAAAAGGACAAGTAAAGGTGGTTTTCTCTTGATCAGGTTGTGATATAGGTATTTGAGAAAAACCAGAATAACCATCTAGGAAACAAAAGTGTGTGTGCTTAGATAGTCTTTCTAACATTTGATCAATAAAAGGTAAGGGGTAATGATCTTTTCTAGTAGCTTTGTTTAATTTTCTAAAATCAATTACCATCCTATAACCAGTTACAATTCTTTGTGGAATGAGTTCATTTTTATCATTAGGAACAACGGTAATACCTTCTTTCTTAGGGACACAATGAACGGGACTTACCCATCTACTATCAGCTATGGGATAGATTATACCTGCTTCCAGAAGTTTTAATATTTCGATTCTTACCACCTCTTTCATCTTAGGATTTAATCCTCATTGGTGGTCGACAACTGGTTTAGCATCAGGCTCCATATTAATTTTGTGCTGACATAGAGTGGGACTAATGCCCTTAAGATCATCAAGAGTATATCCAATAGCAGCATGGTGCTTCCTTAGAGTTTTTAGTAATCTCTTTTCTTCATGCGCTGAAAGGTTAGCACTAATAATAACAGGATATATCTTCTTTTCATCAAGATAAGCATATTTCAATGTATCAGGCAATTGCTTCAATTCAAATACAGGATCACCTTTAGGTGGAGGAGGGCCTCCAAGAGTTTCAACAGGCAAATTGTGTTTAAGGATAGGTGGTTGATCAAAGAACATCTTATCTATTTCATTTCTTTCATTCATATGCATATCGTTTTCATGGTCTAGAAAATATTGTTCTAACGGATCAGTAGGAGGTACGGCAATAGAAGAAAGACCAATAATTTCATCTTTACTAGGCAATTCTTTATCATGAGGTTGTCTATGAAACTTGGAGAAATTAAATTCATGAGATATATCACCTAACTTGACTCGAACCTTTTCTTTAACACAATCAATTTCAGCATTAACGGTATTCAAGAAAGGTCTACCAAATATAATGGCACAAAAATTATCTTGTTGTGAACCAAGTACTAAGAAATCAGTAGGATATTTGATTTTACCACACAAGACTTCAACATCTCTAACAATCCCAAGCGGTGTAATAGTATCTCTATTCGCAAGCTTAATAGTAACATCAATATCTTCAATCTCAACAAGTGCAATATCATGCATTACTTCTTGATATAAAGAAAATGGAATAGCACTCACACTAGCACCCATATCACATAAACCATGATAGCAATGATCTCCAATCTTAACAGAAATAACAGGCATGCCAACTACGGGCTTGTTCTTGTCTAACATATCTTGATCATTTCTAACAGGTTTAGCAATTCTAGCAGCCTCCTCACAAAAGTAAATAACATGCCCATCTATATTATCGACTAAGAGATCTTTAACCATAGCAATATCAGGTTCAACTTTAATTTGTTCAGAGGGTCTAGGTGCTCTAATATTACTTTTGTTAACCACAGTTGAAGCTTTAGCATGTTCCTTAATCCTAACAGGAAA
Organism: Elymus sibiricus; assembly: GCA_039707655.1. NCBI lineage: Eukaryota > Viridiplantae > Streptophyta > Magnoliopsida > Poales > Poaceae > Elymus > Elymus sibiricus. The sequence goes on from CM077676.1 coordinate 71,181,686, forward strand.
AGGTGGTTTCTCAATATAAGTAGTAGGCACAACTGGATCAACATGGTAAACAATTGTTTCTTCTTAAACACTAACGGGTTCCTCAATCTTTTCTTTAATAGGGGGATGATATTTAAACCACTTCTCCTTAGGAAGATCAACATGAGTAGCAAATGATTCACAAAAGGAAGCTACTATCTCAGAGTCAAGTCCATATTTAGTGCTAAACTTATGAAAAGCATCGGTGGCCATAAAAGATTTAACACAATCGAACTCAAGTATTATACCTGACTCATTACCTTTGTCGAGTTCCCAATCTTCAGAGTTGCATTTAATTCTTTCCAGAAGATCCCATCTGAATTCAATAGTTTTCTTCATAAAGGAGCCAGTCGAAGAAGAATCGAGCGTAGTTCGATTATCAGGAGAAAGCCGAGAATAAAAATTATGTAAGATAATTTCTTTCGAGATCTCATGGTTGGCGCATGTGTACATCATGTACTTAAGCCTCCCCAAAGCTTGAGCGATGCTTTCTCCTTCACGAGGCCAAAAATTATATATATAATTCCGATCACGATGAACCAAATGCATAGGATAAAATTTCTGATGGAATTCTAGTTTCAATCGGTTCCAGTCCCATGTATCAGTATCATCACATAGCCTATACCACATCAATGCCTTTCCCTCCAAACATAAAGGGAATACTTTCTTCTTAACTCCGTCTCCGGATAAACCTGCAAGCTTAAACAATCCACAAATTTCATCCACATAGATTAAATGCATATCAGGATGTACGGTTCCATCTCCTGCATAAGGATTAGCTAGCAGTTTCTCTATCATACCCGAAGGAATTTCATATGAAATATTTTCAGTAGGTGCAGTAGGTTGAGGAGAAACTATTTGTGTTTCCGGTCAAGGTGAAGATACCCCGAACAAACCCCTCAAAGGATTACTTTCCATAGTGACAAGTGACAGTAAATTTCAGCACGTAATATAAATGTTTCCTTACGAAATTCCACTCACCAAAGGCACTTCACTCCCTGGCAACGGTGCCAGAAAAGAGTCTTGATGACCCACAAGTATAGGGGATCAATCATAGTCCTTTCGATAAGTAAGAGTGTCGAACCCAATGAGGAGCAGAAGGAAATGACAAGCGGTTTTCAGCAAGGTATTTTCTGCAAGCACTGAAATTATCGGTAACGAGTAGTTTGATAGCAAGATAATTTGTAACAAGTGACAAGTAGCAATAGTAACAAAGAGTGCAGCAAGGTGGCCCAATCCTTTTTGTATCAAAGGACAAGCCGGACCGATCTCTTATAGTAAGTAAAGCATTCTCGAGGACACATGGGAATTTCATCTAGTCACTTTCATCATGCTGGTTTGATTCGCGTTCGCTACTTTGGTAATTTGATATGTGGGTGGACCGGTGCTTGGGTGCTGTTCTTACTTGAACAAGCCTCCCACTTATGATTACCCCCTCTCGCAAGCATCCGCAACTACGAAAGAAGAATTAAGATAACTCTAACCATAGCATTAAACATATGGATCCAAATCAGCCCCTTACGGAATAGCGCATAAACTAGGGTTTAAGCTTCTGTCACTCTAGCAACCCATCATCTAATTACTACTCCACAATGCATTCCCTTAGGCCCAAAGATGGTGAAGTGTCATGTAGTCGACGTTCACACGACACCACTAAGGGAATCAACAACATACATATCATCAAAATATCGAACGAATACCAAATTCACATGATTACTTATGACAAGACTTCTCCTATGTCCTTAAGAACAAAAGTAACTACACACAAATCATAATCATGTCCAAGATCAGAGGGGTGATGAATAGCATAATAGATCTGAACATATAATCTTCCACCAAATAAACCAACTAGCATCAACTACAAGATGTAATCAACACTACTAGCAACCCACAGGTACCAATTTGAGGTTTTGAGACAAAGATTGAATACAAGAGATGAACTAGGGTTTGAGATGAGATGGTGCTGGTAAAGATGTTGATGAAGATTAGTCCTCCCACGATGAGAGGATTGCTGGTGATGTCGATGACGACGATTTCCCCCTGCCGGAGGGAAGTATCCCCGGCAGAATCTGTCCGCCGGAGAGCAAAAGTGCTCCTGCCCAAGTTCCGCCTCGAGACCGCAGCGCACCTTCCCGAAAGTCTTCTCTATATTTTTTCTAGGGCAAAATTACTTATATACCAGAAAATGGGGGCCAGAGGCTGGCCAGGGGCCCCACGAGGCCCCCAGGCGCGCCCTGGTGCATCGTGGGCACCTGGGTAGCCCCCTCTGGCACTTCTTGCTTCCAATATTTTTTATTTATTCCAAAATAAATCTCCGTAAATTTCAGCTCATTTGGAGATGTGCAGAATAGGCATCTTTTACATAGCTTTTTCAGGTCCAGAATTCCAGCTGCCGGCAATCTCCCTCCTTATGTAAATCTTGCATATTAAGAGAGAAAAGGCATTAGAATTGCTCCACAAAGTGTTATATTGATTAAAAACACTATAAATAACAGTAGCAAAACATGATGCAAAATGGACGTATCACCGCGCTCGGGTGGAGCACCTCCTGTAGGCACGCCCGGCTAGTGTGCTAGGGGACGAGGCAGAGCTGAGGAGCAGGCGACGTGGGCGAGCAAGGGAAGCCGGGCGGCGAGCTGGGTTGGAGCTATACGGCAGGAAACGCCCAAAGCAGTGGCAGAGCGCGCTGTTTGCCGACATGGTGAGCGGTAACCACGAGTACCGCGTGGCCTGGCCACGGATTTGACTTTAGAAGCTGTCAAAGAGATGACTTAGCACTGATGGAGTTGACCTGTCGATGCTTGGAAGCAATCGGGGACAAAGATTTAACTGGTTTGAGTTGTCAATGATCCAGAGCAGAAGGTGTTTGTAGTGGTTTCTAGATAGATCCATGGGTGAAATGAGCTGGAATTTGGCATGCAGTGGTGATCCCTCAAGGTGAGGATGTTGGAAAAAAATTAGGGCAAATGGATCTTCCTTCACACATCGGCAATCTGGACAACAACTAGACTTTGAAGCTGTGGTCAAATGGCTAAATAGATTTGGACCAAATTTGGTGTAGGGTGGTTATTGAGATGTATGAAGGCATTGGAAAAATTTCAGCTCATTTGGATGCCCTATGAAGGTACTTCCTTCACAAAGCTTTCTGCTGGACAGAAACTAGATGGAATTTTTGGGAGAAATTGGTTTGGCAAAATGAGATGAATTCTTGCATGCTCATATCATATAGGGAATGTGAGGTCCTGGATTAATTTCAAGAATCATGGAGCAATATTAAATATAGTTGCTTCACAATCTCAAAATGGGTCCAGAAACAAGAACTAGATGATGCTCTCAAACTTTGAACTGTGGAACTTGGGTTCTTGATGTAAATGGTGAAGATATGGGTAGGAGAAGCTCCACAAATTATTTGGGATCTTTCCTGGCTACCAAAAGGGTAGTTCCTTTAGAAAGTGCCCATAGGGCAATATTGACTTTAAAAAGGAAAATGCAATTTCCCTTATTTAATTATGGCCAATATTTTTAGGGGAGCTCAATATGATCACAAAGAATATCTCCACAAGTTTTCATAAGCTTTGGAGATGGATGGATATTTTTCTGGATTTAATTCCTTTAAACAACAGAAAAAGGAATTAATTTTAAATGAAACATATTGCAAATGACTTGGCAATATTTTTGCATATCCAGGGTTTACAGATATAGGATAATCACTGGGAAAAGTTTGGGAGCAACAGATCAAAGGAAATTGGGGTTCCTTTGTAACTGCAAGAATTAGGGTTTCCCTTCCGGTAACTCAGAAGGTAGGGTTTCGGCGGCAAAATCCTGAGAATATATCTTGGGTGGCAAGGTTGGACTGGGGAGAATCTCTAGTCTAATAGGAAAGGCAAGGCTAAATGACCATCTTCATATGCCCAAGAGCGAGTGAAAATCCAATAACACAAAAAAATAGACGGGAGTCCAATCCCGCGAAGGAAAAAAAAACAAGGAGCAAAAACCAGGGTGTCACAAACCTACCCCCCTTAAGAAAATCTCATCCTCGAGATTTCTGGGCTTACCTCCCGGCGAGGGGGACATAGCTGTGTGCGACTTGGATCAATCAGCTGTCTTGTCTTCATTAGTTCATTGGCCCTTTCAACTGTCTCTTCTGATGGCTCAGGTGTTGTCTTTTCACACAGCTACCTTGAATCCTTCTCTTTCCTGTCAGGTGTACCTTTTGTCCTGGCGATCTGTTGTCTAGGGTTGGTGGGTAGCGGTAGTATCGACAAATAGCTAGGTTTCCATGACCTAGAGCTAGCTGCTTCGTCCAGAGGTCTGAGCTGACACGGAATGTATCATAACAAGGGATTCCCCATGTCCCATTCCATATTTTTACTTTTGGGACTGAATGATTATTTCCGTATCACCTTGTTTCCATATAGGCAATCAAACTCTGTCGATCGCTGAGGTGGCTCTGTCATATATATCCTTTGTAGTCCTGGTTATGGCCACTGAGCTGAACATGGTATGACTATCATTCTGTGTACCTTTCAGAGCATAGCCTCTTATCTTGGTTGATGGCCCATGTTGAGGAGTACAACATGCTTGCTGCATTGTTGTGGCCGTATATGCAAGAATCTGACAAGGATTGATAATATCACCTTGTGTGTGAAGTCTCATTTTATTGCCCGTCACGGGTATGGTTTATCCAAAACTTTTTTGTTCTTGGGGGTTCCTTTTGAGGAACTTGTCATGATCTGTCAACACGGCTTCTTGGTCCTGTCATAACTTACTCTTGCATATCTCGTAGGGGTTGTTGTATTCATATCCTCCTTGGATATTTGGTGCCGATGTTCCTCAGAACACAATCATTCCTGTGTACGAGTGGCTCGCATGAACTGACGAACTAGACGACATGCTCACAACATAGGCAGGGGTGATATAAATCCTTTCATAACCATTGAGTTCCGAGGCAGACGTGTGCCTGGACTAGTTCGTGCTTCTGACAAGGTTGTTGCGGCCACGATGGCGTGTTGAAGAAGGCTGAATTCCTTACGCTCGAAGCTTCTACCAGGGTAGTGTGTCGAAGAAGGCTGGGTATCATACCTCAGAAGTTTCCCCTCAGGTTGCTTACTGGGGAAGGTCGGGTTCCTTATGTTGGAAGCTTTCCGCGGTAGCGGTCTGAGGGAGATTGGAGTGCCATACCCCAGAAGATTTTCTCCCCTAGCTGCGTGGCGAGGAAAATTGGGAATCTTGTGTCGCAAGCTCCTCCCGATAACTTGCGGAGGAAGACTGGGTCGCTTATACCAGAAGTCTTTCAGTATAATATGCGGTCGGATCTATGGCCGTTTCTGGCTTCCTTCCGAAGTATTCAAAATTTACCCATAACAGAGCCAAAACTTGGTATAGGCCATACCTTGTCTAAAAATATCTTGTTGGTCGGGCACACCGCTTGTCCTTTTGCTGGTCTGATCGTTGCAACGGTTGCTGACTTCATTTTGATAATTAATCCAGATGTATGCCGATAGTAAGCAGTTGGCGGATAATTCCATACGATTTGGCTGAGCTTCCAGGTGTTTGGAATTCTCATCGATTCTAGACAGTCATGACCTTATCCATATTTCTTGCAAACCTTGTTCACCATGCCCAGAATTTTATATATGCACCGATAAATTCCAGAATGTGCTTTGCAATGTGTATCCACATACCAGAGTGTTGTTGTTGCTCTCGGCACCTTCACATTCTCGAAATATGTCTTCCGTGGGTAATAAATGATTCTTGAGTCCAGTGAGAAAAGACTCAAGATACACCCTACTGACTGAAATAATCCTTGTATCGAGGATGGAATAATTTGTTCTTACTGGTGTCCATTCTTGGTATCTCATCTCACTGTTCCTTTGGTGTGATCAATTCTGTGGCAAACTCTCTCGGGTATATTCTGGCATTGTCTGTAGCACGTAGATTATGTTCCTGGCCAATTCTTCATTCTTGACAGAGCCGGTGATAATGTTCTGAATATCGGGCAGTTGGCGTGGCTTGACTTGTACTGAGTTTGGATTATTGGGTATTATCCAAGTTGTATGCTGGTCTTCTTAGCGGTACTTGCGGATGGATCCAGTCGGAGCGAAAGAACGGGATCGACAAGAGAAGCAAAAACCACGAAAAACCCAAAAATACAAAAAAGCAAATAAAACCCAAATTTTGCGGACTTTACATACGTGGCCAAAGATTCACTAGTATAACTAACCTAGCGCACTCGATGCACCTCTAAGGACTTAGAAGCAAAACCACACAATGCTCCTGGTAGCAATTGGGGTCAAGCTCCTACTACCTCCTTAGGGAACATCAATCTCAACGCACGACCATAGCCAAAGTGGCTTAGTCAATGATCCTAGAATTATTGGGGAAAGATGGAATTTATAAGCGTTTCCCAAAGGAAACTGGAGTTAAGGAGAGAAATGCCATGGTTAGCAAGCAAGGTAGGGATATCTGGTTTACCTAGGGGTTCAGGGCTCACGGGTCAATGCCTGGGTGGACATTTCACACCGTAGGCAAAGGCCACGAGAGTTGGGGGTCTAATGGAGCCAAAAACCTATGAGATTGCCTTATGATCAATAGTAGCCATGCCAGTCTGGCAAAGATGGCTGAAATCCATCTAGGCATTCTACTGATCAAGAGGCAATGAAGTCTAACTAGGGTAACCTACAGTCAGCCTGGCTCTGATACCATCCGTTGTGGCGCTCCGCCTGAATACCACTGTAGTCAGACGGTCACCGCACATACCAGCCCAGGAAATCACTCTGGCATGCGCTTTTACAACAAGTATCATGAAAACAGGCATTTCTATTAATGGATATATAAGTCTTACATGATATTTTACAAGAGGAATGGTAGCGGAAAAGCTCTATCTAAGGCAGCATGGTCCTGGTGCAGCTCCAATCCACAGGGATCTGACTGGGTTACTCTTCTAGCCCGCGAACACTCCCGCTCCTCGCTAGTGGACGTCGGATCCTTAGGTGAACTTGGCCACATTGAAGGCCGCTGAGTACTTTTGAATGTACTTGCAAGCAAACCAAACCAACATATACACCAAGCAGAGCAATCCATGGCATTCAAGCATGTATCAATTCTTATAGCAATATTAATTATTATGGTTTAACCATCTAGCATTATTAATTATCATGTCATAGCAGGATTATCTAGCCATATTACTACTGAAGTAAAAACAACATGACGAGGATAAAGCATATCGAGTAATGAATTCATATACCAAACATTCTCATAAACCAATCCCAATCATATCCAAGTCCAATCCAAACCTTGCGGTCATCCGACCAATTATCTCATAGCCATCGCATGGCTAACATTTGACATCATCCGGTGCCCATGCACCTTCACTGCAAGTATGACAAAGCTTACCTTACTCTGGTTCATTATTAGCATTAACATCATATGGTTCATTCCTCCAGACTCGACACAGACCAAATAGTGTGACCTAGTACGAACTGTGTCCCATGACCAACGACGCGGCTATTCGAATAGATTTAAACTTTGCAGAGGTTGCGCACTTTACCCACACTATGGATCTCCCGGCCTCATGCTCCCATTCGGGTGGACCGGTGCTGCTCCAACAGAACTTGTCTATTGCCTGGCACTCTTACGGTCCCACCGACAATCACACCCTTCCTGGGTCATGTCCTGGGTGGCCCCTGTGTCACTCCTGACACCTGCCACCGTCGTGGCCAAACAAAACTGTCCCAAACGGGGACCTGAGCTCAATAACCAAACCGGGCTCACAAGATTATCGCCGCCTACCGGGCCAGGGTAGCACGCGCGCATAACCTTCCCTCTTTGGAGGTACCGACAAGAGGCAAGACAATAGACCAAGTTACGGCCTTCCCATAAAGACAAGTGTGGCTGCACTGATGAGCTTGGTTTAGTGGCACTATGACTCGATCCAGCCGACGGAGGAGGTTGTTATAATTAAGTCACATTCTTTAACATTGCAATAATAGTAACAATGCATGATGTAACAATTATGAAAACATAACAACCTATCTCCATATAATATCGCAATGAGTCATTAGTGAAACAATGTTTAAATGGCAAGTTTATCACTTTACAAGTTCTAGCTGTAAGTTACGACCATCTGAACCCTTGCATGAAACCGGCAAATAAACCAGTAGCCACCAGAACGGTCTTTACAACTCAGATCTGGGACGTTACTGGAATAACTCAACCCCGGCTCAAGATGGCTGAAAAGCAGCTCAGAGCATGAGACGGTGTTGATAAAAAGAAAGTAGCAATTCCCTAAGACGGCGAAGAACAGCTCAGAGCATAGGGTTACCACTACAGAAAGAAATTCAACAGCTGCCCGAGACGGCTGATGTCTACTACACAACTTATTCTTGTAGACTCGTGTTGGGCCTCCAAGCGCAGACTTTTGTAGGACAGTAGCAATTTTCCCTCAAGTGGATGACCTAAGGTTTATCAACCCGTGGGAGGCGTAGGTTGAGGATGGTATCTATCAAACAACCCTGCAACCAAATACAAGAAATCTCTTGTGTCCCCAACACACCCAATACAATGGTAAAATGTATAGGTGCACTAGTTCGGCAAAGAGATGGTGATAAAAGTGTAGTATGGATAGTAGATATAGGTTTTTGTAATCTGAAAATATAAAAACAGCAAGGTAGAAAGTAACAAAAGTGAGCACAAACGGTATTGCAATGCTTAAAACCAAGGCCTAGGGTTCATACTTTCACTAGTGCAATCTCTCAACAATGCTAACATAATTGGATCATATAACCATCCCTCAACGTGCGATAAAGAATCCCTCCCAAGTTCCTATTAGCAGAGAACATAAGATAGAAATTGTTTGTAGGGTATGAAACCACCTCAAAGTTATCTTTTCCGATTGATCTATTGAGCTATTCCTATAAGTGTCACAAACAGCCCTAGAGTTCGTACTAAAATAGCACCATATGAAACACATCAACCAACCCTAATGTCACCTAGATACTCCAATGTGACCACAAGTATCCGTGAGTTGATTATTCGATATGCATCAAACAACTTCAGATTCATAATATTCAATACAACACAAAGAACTTCAAGGAGCACCCCAAAGTTTCTATCGGAGAAAAGATAATGAAAACGTGCATCAACCCATATGCATAGATTACCCCAATGTCACCGCGGGAATCCGCGAGTTGAGTGCCAAAACATATATCAAGTGAATCAATATAATACCCCATTGTCACCACGGGTATTCATATGCAAGACATACATCATGTGTTCTCAAATCTGAAATATTCAATCCAACAATAACGAAACCTCAAAGGGAAAAGATTCGATTCACCACAACAAGGATAGAGAGGGAAGACACACCATATGATCCAACTATATTAACAAAGCTCGCGATACATCAAGATCGTGCCAAATCAAGAACACGAGAGAGGGAGAGAGAGAGAGAGAGAGAGAGAGAGAGACAAAACACATAGCTACTGGTACAAACCCTCAGCCCCGAGGGTGAACTACTCTCTCCTCGTCATGGAGGCCGCCGGGATGATGAAGATGGCCTCCGGTGATGATTCCCCCCTCCGGCAGGGTGCCGGAAAAGGGCTGTAGATTAGATCGTGGAGGTACAGAGGCTTGCGGCGGCGTAAAAACTCATCTAGGTTAACTTTCAGGGGTTTCTGAATATATATGATTATTTTGGCATTGGAATCACGCAAAGAAGGGCCACAGGGGGCCCACGAGGCACCAGGGTGTGCCTGGGGGGGTGGCGCGCCCTGGTGGCTCATGGGGCCCCTGTGGGTCTTCTGGCCACCTCCCGAAGCTTCTAGTGTCTCTTATGTTCCAAAAAAATCGTCAAAAAGTTTCGCTGCATTTGGACTTCATTTGATATAGATTTTCTGGAAAACCAAAAACAAGCAGAAAACAGCAACTCGTACTGGGCACTAGGTCAATATGTTAGTCCATGAAAATCATATAAAAGCCATATAAAAGTGCACCAAAATCATACAAAACTATAATAAACATGGCATGCATACTTCATAAATTATAGATATGTTGGAGACATATCAGCATCCCCAAGCTTAATTCCTGCTCGTCCTCGAGTAGGTAAATGATAAAAGAAATAAGTTATGAAGTGTGAATGCTAGCATAGTGCATAAGTTTGATTAATGATAATTTCAATCACTTTTCCTAGCATCATAACAGCAACTTTTTCTCATAAAAGTCATCATGATAAAGTAGCAATTAAAAACAGAAATTTTGATGTGGAATGCTACCTATCATAATCATCATATAATCTTTTCTTTTGTTGCATGGACATTGGACTTGAATGATTCAAAGGAAGATCATTATTATAACAGCAATATTTATTATCATAAAACTTCTCATGAGCAAGTAACAATTCATCACAACAATGAAGTATAAGGCATAAACTTTCTTGGAAACTAACAAACTATTCTAGTCAACAATGCAATTGCAATTCATCATATTTTCAGGAAGGGTCTCGTGTAGGAGCTTTTTAGCAAGTCCACATACTCAACCATCATTTAGTCTTCTATGATTGCTAACACTCACGACATATATATGGAGCAAAAGTTTCAGCCAGACACATAGAAAGATAGGGGCTTGTGATTTCACCTCCCAACTTATTCACCTCAAGGGTGATGTCAACAATAATAACTCATGATCACTCATATCCAACTGGATATATGTGCTTAGATCTTTCCCCACCACATGATGCTTGCAAAAGAGAAAAATAAAAATGAAGTAGAGGAGAACACTATTGACTCTTGCATAAAAAGTAAATACATAAAAGTAAAGGATAGGCCCTTCACAGAGGGAAGCAGAGGTTGTCATGCGCTTTTTGTTGTTGGATGCACAAGCCCTTAATGCAAAGGAACGTCACGATATATTGCCCCTTGTGATAGCAACCTTTATTATGCAGTCCGTCACTTTTATTTTTTTACCATCACAAGTTTGTACAACGCTTATTTCCCTTACTTGAAGGATCTTATTCAATCCATTGGTAGATATGGTGGACACTCATGGGAAGAAACTGGGTTTAAGGGTTTTGGATGCACCAGTAGTATCTCTACTTGGTGCGGATTTTTGGCTAGCAAAGATATTGGGCAAGCACCACATGTTGGAGGATCTATAACAATATAACTTCTATGTGAATATGAACAAACATAATTCATTACGCTGTCTTCCTTGTCCAACGTCAACACTTTGACATAAAATACTTAATGGTGGCTCACAATCATAAAAGATGTCCAAGAGAGTATATTTGCATGTGAATCTTCTCTTCCCTTATTAACTTTTTCATGAATTGCATCATTGACTAATGATATGCTTGTTAACCTGCAATAAATTTTACCACTTATACTTTTGTTTATGTAATGTCATTACTTTCCATAAGATTAGCATATGATCTCTTTCATTATTTTCATTGCAAGAAATCACACTTATCATATCCAATGATCTATATGAAAGTTTTTATTGTGTCCCTCTCGAATATTCATCATCTTGGGACCAAATTCATATCTTGTGCAAATTACCATTACTATTATTAACTCTCAAAAAGATATAAGTGAAGCATGAGAATTAATGACAAACTACTCCAAAATATATAAGCAAAGATCAATGAGTAGTGAAACAATTAAGCAGCTATGTGAGGACTCTCTCTCATTTAAAAAGTTTCAGATCTTGATATTTTATTCAAACAGCAAGCAAAACAAAGACACCTCCCTGGCAACGGCGCCAGAAAAGAGCTTGAGGTCTACTACACAACTTATTCTTGTAGACTCGTGTTGGGCCTCCAAGCGCAGAGTTTTGTAGGACAGTAGCAATTTTCTCTCAAGTGGATGACCTAAGGTTTATCAATCTGTGGGAGGCGTAGGTTAAAGATGGTATCTCTCAAACAACCCTGCAACCAAATACAAGAAATCTCTTGTGTCCCCAACACATCCAATTCAATGGTCAATTGTATAGCTGCACTTGTTCGGCGAAGAGATGGTGATAAAAGTGTAGTATGGATAGTAGATATAGGTTTTTGTAATCTGAAAATATAAAAACAGCAAGGTAGCAAGTAACAAAAGTGAGCACAAACGGTATTGCAATGCTTAAAAACAAGGCCTAGGGTTCATACTTTCACTAGTGCAATCTTTCAACAATGCTAACATAATTGGATCATATAACCATCCCTCAACGTTCGATACAGAATCAATCCCAAGTTCCTATTAGCGGAGAACATAAGATAGAAATTGTTTGTAGGGTACGAAACCACCTCAAAGTTATCCTTTCCGATCAATCTATTGAGCTATTCCTATAAGTGTCACAAATAGCCCTAGAGTTCGTACTAAAATAACACCATATGAAACACATCAACCAACCCTAATGTCACCTAGATACTCCAATGTGACCACAAGTATCCGTGAGTTGATAATTCGATATGCATCAAACAACTTCAGATTCATAATATTCAATCCAACACAAAGAACTTCAAGGAGCACCCCAAAGTTCCTATCGGAGAAAAGATAATGAAAATGTGCATCAACCCTTATGCATAGATTACCCCAATGTCACCGCGGGAATCTGCGAGTTGAGTGCCAAAACATATATCAAGTGAATCAATAGAATACCCCATTGTCACCACGGGTATTCATATGCAAGACATACATCAAGTGTTCTCAAATCTGAAATATTCAATCCAACAATAACGAAACCTCAAAGGGAAAAGATTCGATTCATCACAACAAGGATAGAGAGGGAAGAAACACCATATGATCCAACTATATTAACAAAGCTCGCGATACATCAAGATCGTGCCTAATCAAGAACACGAGAGAGAGAGAGATAAAACACATAGCTACTGGTACAAACCCTCAGCCCCGAGGGTGAACTACTCCCTCCTCGTCATGGAGGCCGCCGAGATGATGAAGATGGCCTCCGGTGATGATTCCCCCCTCCGGCAGGGTGCAGGAAAAGGGCTGTAGATTAGATCGTGAAGGTACAGAGGCTTGCGGTGGCGTAAAAACTCATCTAGGTTAACTTTTGGGGGTTTCAGAATATATATGATTTTTTGGCGTTGGAATCACGCGAAGAAGGGCCATAGGGGGCCCACGAGGCACCAGGGTGCGCCTGGGGTGAGTGGCGCGCCCTGGTGGCTCGTGGGGCCCCTGTGGGTCTTCTGGCCACCTCCCGAAGCTTCTAGTGTCTCTTATGTTCCAGAAAAAATCGTCAAAAAGTTTTGCTGCATTTGGACTTCATTTGATATAGATTTTCTGAAAAACCAAAAACAAGCAGAAAACAGAAACTGGCACTGGGCACTAGGTCAATATGGTAGTCCATGAAAATCATATAAAAGTGCACCAAAATCATACAAAACTATAATAAACATGGCATGAATACTTCATAAATTATAGATACGTTGGAGACGTATCAACGGCCGAGAAACAGCTCAGAACACGGACCAGTTGTTGAAAAGAGAAACATCAAATCGGCATCCACCCCGGACGGTCGGAAGCAGCTCAGAACATAGGCGTGGTGCCGTCACCAAAGAAAGGTACGCAAGGGTTCATTAGTGTCACATATAGCTCACCACTACGCATACGAGCATAAGCATATTGATTTAAACACGCAAGAATAACACAGAGCAATGCTTTAGGGCACATATCAGATGGTCGGCTTGCCTGGGGATTCGATGAATGTACCGGAGAGAAGTTCGATCACCTCGCGGAAAAATTCGCCGGATAAGGTTCCCTCTCGGAGGGGCTGAATTTAGGGCAGGGGCAAAATGGTAATTTTCAGAATGTGTACACATGGTGAAAGTGATATCATCGGAACGGGCTCAACGAATAGAGAACGTGGGCTTTGGAATCACCTGAATCGGAGTCACGAGTGAAAAGTTGTGGCCGTTCGTTCGTTAGGCAGAAATCGAATAAAAATATATTCATTTCTGCTCTTAATGGGTGAATGCCCGCAAACTAGAGGTTTCGGCCGGCGGCGTTAAATAGAAAACGCACTTTCAGAAATACGTCTTCGCGGTAGTGAAAGCGTATTTCTGACTGAAGAAGCACGGAAGTACGCTTTCTCTGCTGGAAAGCGTATTTTTAAAATACGCTTCCACTAAAACCTGTTGGGCCTGGACTTGGGTCTCTTATAGGTGGGCCCCGCATTGACTTTTGTCCTGCTCCCTGGGCTGTCTTCTTCCCTGCGACAGAGACAGGGGTAGGGACAGGGGCGCTCGGCCATGGCTGATGCCGGCAAGACAAGGCACGGCGGGCTCGGCCGGCGGTGGAGATGGGCCCGCGGCTCCCTCCCGCACCCGTGGGTGGCCGAGGCAGAGGCGGGGTGCACTGAGGCGGGCTGGCCGTGGTGGTGGCGGATGGCGGCGGTGGTGAGCTCGGGGTCATGGCTATGGCCTGTCCCGGGGGAAAATGAAGGCGGGGAGGGCCTGTGGGTGGTGGTGGCGGTCGGGTGAGGAGACGGGGTGGAGCGGGGACGGCCTAGGCGCCGTGAATTCGGGAGAGGCAGTGGCGGCCATGGCGGCCAGGGAGGAAGAAGGGAGCTCTGAGGCTCGAGGAGGAAGGAGCTGGGCTTCTGGTAATGCGGGGAGGCTCGGGGAGCGCTACTTATAGCCGCGGGGAGGGGTTCTCGACGACGGCCGAAGCTCCGGAAGCTCGATGCCGTGGCCACGCTCAGGTGGAGCACCTCCTGTTGGCACGTCCGGCCAGTGAGCTAGGGGACGAGGTAGAGCAGAGGAGCAGGCGACGTGGGCGAGCAAGGGAAGCCGGGCGGCGAGCTGGGTTGGAGCTATACGGCGGGAAACGCCCAAAGCAGTGGCAGAGCGCGCTGTTTGCCGACATGGTGAGCGGTCACCATGAGCACCGCGTGGCCTGGCCACGGATTTGACTTTAGAAACTGTCAAAGAGATGACTTAGCACTGATGGAGTTGACCTGTCGATGCTTGGAAGCTAACGGGCACAAAGATTTGACTGGTTTGAGTTGTCAATGATCTAGAGCAGAAGGTGTTTGTTGTGGTTTCTGGATAGATCCCTGGGTGAAATGAGCTGGAATTTGGCATGCAGTGGTGATCACTCAAGGTGAGGATGTTGGAAAAAAATTAGGGCAAATGGATCACTCTATATGGCACTTCCTTCACACATCGGCAATCTGGACAACAACTAGACTTTGAAGCTGTGGTCAAATGGCTAAATAGATTTGGACCAAATTTGGTGTAGGGTGGTTATTGAGATGTATGAAGGCACTGGAAAAATTTCAGCTCATTTGGATGCCCTATGAAGGTACTTCCGTCACAAAGCTTTCTGCTGGACAGAAACTAGATGGAATTTTTGGGGGAAATTGGTTTGGCAAAATGAGATGAATTCTTGCATGCTCATATCATATAGGGAATGTGAGGTCCTGGATTAATTTCAAGAATCATGGAGCAATATTAAATATAGTTGCTTCACAATCTCAAAATGGGTCCAGAAACAAGAACTAGATGATGCTCTCAAACTTTGAACTGTGGAACTTGGGTTCTTGATGTAAATGGTGAAGATATGGGTAGGAGAAGCTCCACAAATTATTTGGGATTTTTCCTGGCTACCAAAAGGGTTGTTCCTTTAGAAAGTGCCCATAAGGCAATATTGACTTTAAATAGGAAAATGCAATTTCCTTTATTTAATTATGGCCAATATTTTTAGGGGGGCTCAATATGACCACAAAGAATATCTCCACAAGTTCATAAGCTTTGGAGATGGATGGATATTTTTCTGGATTTAATTCCTTTAAACAGCAGAAAAAGGAATTAATTTTAAATGAAAAATATTGCAAATGACTTGGCAATATTTTCACATATCCAGGGTTTACAGATATAGGATAATCACTGGGAAAAGTTTGGGAGGCAACAGATCAAAGGAAATTGGGGTTCCTTTGTAACTGCAATAATTAGGGTTTCCCTTCCGGTAACTCGGAAGGTAGGGTTTCGGCGGCAAAATACTGAGAATATATCTTGGGTGGCAAGGTTGGACTGGGGAGAATCTCTAGTCTGATAGGAAAGGCAAGGCTAAATGACCATCTTCATATGCCCAAGAGCGAGAGAAAATCCAATAACATCGAAAAAAAGACGGGAGACCAATCCCACGAAGGAAAAAAAACACGGAGCGAAAACCAGGGTGTCACAATAGTCCTTCCAACCAAGCCCTTAAGTCCAGAAGACATGCTCCATTAGCATAACTTAAGCTCACCAAATAATTCCCTGTAGTTTCTATCCAGAACTGAATTCTTATAAAACTTGCACTAACAAGTTTTTCTTTTTGCCAAACCAACTCCCCCACCATCTCTACCATCCAGTGAGACATCATCCTGCCAAATTACAATCTCAGAAAAGACCCCTAGGTGGCCCTAGCATTTCATCAAGCACCTCATGTGCATGGCTAAATATGGCAACCTCATGAACTTGCACTGGGGACTTGCTCTTCTGGCCAAACCAACATCTCCACCATTCTTACCATCTTAGTAAACACCACCCTGTAAAATTTTAGCTAATTTTGGTCACTCTACGACATGTTGGAACTCGGTCGAGCATGTGGTGTGCGTGTCCAGAGCGCGGCCAGAGCGCGTGCATTGCAACCACTGGCATCGAGCTGCTGCTGCGCTCCTGCTACTGCCCTCGCTCGCCCTAGCCCCCATCTGGATCACCCCGACCACCTAGAAGCCTACCGACACTCTCCCTTGGCCGCTAGCGTCGTCCACCACCATCCACCGCCGCCATTCATCGCCGTTGTCTCTGCCACGGCTCTGCCAGGACGCGTGGTGCGCCCTCGAGCTAACCAGCACACCCCAGCTCTAACTGCTAACCACCCGGGGCTATCTGAACCCACCGACCGCGTCACCGCCCCCAGCTACTTCCTCTACCGCCATCAATGGCGCCCGCCGACATGTCCTCCTCTGGAAGCCATGATTTCGCGTCGCTCCAGCCTATATAAGTCCATCCCGAGCTCGCTCTGCTGACTGGCAACGTCCCTCCATCCTCTGAAAGCCACCCGTAGGCACCAAGCAACCGGAGAGAGTCGTCTCCTTCCTCTCCGGCAACCACGGCCGCCGCCACGATTTCGATGAAACCACCGCCTCGAAAGCAACCCTCACTTTGATTTTCTCTCCAGTAGCCTCCATTCGAGTCCACAACTTCATTCCACCGCCCAATTTCGTTTGGGGGCGATCACGGGCGAAAGTCCTCTTTCTACTTCGCCAGAGCTCCGCGGGAAGCTTTGCCGCCGGCGACTCCGACCATCTTTCCGACCCTAGCGAGTACCGGAGGAACCGACGAGACCTACTGAGCGTGTTGGTGAGCTTTGCTGCCCAAGGGGCGCCGCCATTCGCCGGCCACGGCCACCGACGCGGCCTCCTCTGTTCTGTCGCGAGGAAGAAGGGCGAGGTGGACCGGTCAAACATGACAGGTGGGCCCGGTGGGACCCACCGTCAGTGACCTACGGTCACACACGAAGCGCTGTAAGTGGAAGCGGCTTTCTGAAAATACGTTTTCGCTGCTGGAAAGCGTATTCCAGCTCGAACCGTTTTCTTTTTATGTTTTATTTAAAAACAGATTTTGACCACAACTTTGACTGCCCCTAACTTTTAAACCACAAGTCCAAATGAATTAATTATTTTTTTGTTATTCCTCATTTTTCATCTAGTTTATTTTAGTATTTATTTCAAAAAAATTCAAACAACTTTTGAGTACTGTTTTCAAATTAGGTGATAATTGCATTATTTTGAAAATAGGAAAAAATGGAGGGAAGCTAATTTTTGCAAAATTTTGAAGTGAACCAGCACCACTGCATACCCAAGGCAAGCATCTTGAACACTTGATATGGTGAATGTTTGGTAGTTTGCTAACTAGGATACCTGGATCATGAGTATGATAATTTTTGAATGAAACTTGCATATTGCTATTTTTGCATGCATGATCCATTGATATTTTGTTACCCTCACTTAAACATGAAATATGAGTGAGGATGATTGTTCTCACATGCCACAGATGTCTATGTTGGTCCAGAACTAATCTGCAGGAAAGAATCAGTCACGAGAAAAGTGATCGTGAGACTGAAATCTCGTTGTGACGAGAATGATCAGTGAGGGTATGTTGGGACATGCCAGGTGGTGACCCTGTTGGATACTACCAAGAAAATATATTGTGCTAACCACTGCCGGAAAACTTAAACCTCCTGAGTCGACCGTAGATTGAGTCTTGTTTCGGTAACCCCCATACTTGATCTATGCTGCCACTTGTCCCTGCCACAGGTAGGGTATGGTTAGGTAAGTTGTTAACCCCTTTCCTTGCACACACCGCACAGAGAGGCCATGGTGAAAGATACCAGAGGCCTTTGGTAGGCATGTCACCTGGTCAGGGGGCATGGGTGTATCCGGCTGGGCCGAGAGGGGGGCACCCCTTGTAATCCGCGCGTTATAAATTGTGATCCCATGCTATTCGAGACGGTGGTCTCCCTGTCTTAGAGTTTTACTGGAGTGCTGCCTTGGGTGATTCCGGGCATCAGAACGGTTAAGCTGGTGTGTGCTGGTCAGGTGTGTTTTCATCCCAAAGACCGTAATTGGAATTAGTCAGCGTCTTGGTGTTGGCTAAAGAAATCCTTTACTTGTGGGTAAAGAGTACACCCTCTGCAGAGTTTTATAACCTATTCGAATAGCCGTGTCCGCAGTTAAGGACTACAGTCTGGGTTGATCAAGTGTCGGTCTTAGTGTCGGTCTTCGGAGGAAATAATTAAATTGATCGTGATTCACTTCTGAAGGATGAATATTATCACTACTGATGCTATCATGGATATTATGGTTAATATGAATATTACCTGTGGACTAACCTTTTTCTCTCATATGTAACCTTGAGTATCTCTTGGGATGGTTATGGCACCTGGATACTCATTTCTATTTTCTTTCCTGAGTATCTCTTGGGATGGTTAATCCACCTGGATACTCATTTCTATTTTCTTTTCTGAGTATCTCTTGGGATGGTTAATCTGCCTGGATACTCATTTCTATTTTTCTGAGAATCTCTTGGGATGGTTAATCCACCTGGATACTCATTTCTATTTTCTTTTCTGAGTATCCCTTGGGATGGTTATGCCACCTGGATACTCATTTCTATTTTTTCTGAGTATCCCTTGGGATGGTTATGCCACCTGGGTACTCATTTCTTTTCAAGACCTCTCGAGGCGTCGCATTCAGACACCCGTTTGGCATTTCTTTTCAAGACCTCTCGAGGCGTCGCTTTTAGACACCCGTTTGGCATTACTTTTCAAGACCTCTCGAGGCGTCGAATTCAGACACACGCTTGGCATTTTTCTTGGAATTCCTCGGGCGGTCCAACGCCCGATGTTCCACTTTATTTTCTTGGAATCCTCGAGCGGTCCAACGCCCGATGTTCCATATTATATTCTTTGTTTTTACTAAAATGATATATTTATCCATCCACACCGTATTGATATTTATCATGCCATGCTTTAATTTCGGTCAGCATATGCATATAATTTAGTCCATCATGAACATATGCATTCGGTATATCTTTTGTTCATAATGTTTGCGAGTACATTCAAACGTACTCACTGGCTTGTCCCTGGCTATTGTCTTGGCCAGATCACGATTAGGAGAAGAGCACTACGAAGGCACACCCCGCAACCTAGGAATCAGAGATAGCAGCCACGCAGGATAGGAGTTATCCAGGTCAGCTGTTTCGGTGGGAATGGAGCCCCACCAGAGATGGAGATCAGCTACCCGCTTCCGCCATCCACTGTTAGAAATCATTGTTGTATCATTAGAACTTTATGGTCTTGTATCAAATTCTTGTACTGCTTGGAATTCTGTATCAAGGAAGTGTCCCCCAGCGAACAGTAATCCTGGGGCTGGTGACAACATGAGGGGTTAATTTCTGGGATATTGTGTCCCGGAGAACCGGCCCCGACAGTCTTTACCGAGTGTGCATGTTCCAGTGGGGGCACGCTGAGTGCACCCACTGGGTGTAGTCCCCGAGACTGCCGTCGATTGCAGGCAATCGGTGGGAGTCTGATAGACCTTATCTTCTTCTTTTTTTAGCTTAACACGAGTCATTTTCTAGTGGGGGCATGCTGAGTGCACAGACTGGGTGTAGTCCCCGAGACTGCCGTCGACTGAAGCAGTCGGCGGTAGTCTTAGAGTCTTTTCTTCGGTAACACTCGGAGTGTCTTTTCCCACTCGGCTGACCAAGTGGGAGGCTAGTTAGACTAGGAAACTTCGACTGGTCGAGCTTGTTTGTCTTGAGGTCGACGATGAAGACTAGTGTGTTGTTGTCCTCGATCTTCTTCATTGCTAACTCAGTTGTAAGAGGGTACTTCAAGACCTGGTATTGGTCGAGCTTGTTCTTTCACCCGGCTGATAGCTTCCTTGTTTTGTGACAGAGGGCTTGTGAGCTGGGATCTCATTACACCACACTGGAGAAGGAGGTGGCTCAACTCCGAGTGGATCTGGATGCGGAGAAGCACAAGACCGACCGCCTGGAGAAATAAAAGATTGCCCTGGGAGGTGAGTTCCATCACTTGACTGCTTGTCGAGTTGTATTTTTCCTTTGATCCGAGTCAATTCGCTTCGACAGATGTCCGTGGCGAGAATGCCCGACTGGTAATGAGGCTGAGGACTTCTATTTCTTTAGACACCATGAAGTAGGCCCTGGAGGACAAGGACAAGGAGCTAGCGCTGGCGCAAAAGGAAGCCAGGAGCAAAACCTAGGCTGCTGAGGAGAAGCTGGCTTCAGTCAGAAAACTCGAGGAAGAGAACAGGACCCTGAAGGTCGCTGCTGGGGCGGCGAAGGGCGAGATCGTGGAGTTAAAACAGCAGTATGCCAAGTGGGAGAACAAGTATAACGCCCACGCGAGCATTTTTGAGGAGGAGAAGAAAACGCTGAACGGCCAGATCACGAAGCTTCTTGAGAGGAAGGGTGAGCTGGAACAGTACGCCAAGAGTTTGGCGAGGATATGGGCAAGAAGCTGGAAGGTAAGCTACACTGCTGAGTGGATTATATCCGTTCATCCTGGAACTTTTTGCCTTCTCTGACCCGAGTCATTTTTCCCTGACAGAGTTCTGCTATAACATTGAGCTGGAAACGGACCGAGTGGAGAAAGACTTGGATCCCTCAAGGCAGCTCCTCAAGGACAGTGCCGCCATGGCCATTCTCCGTCTGGAGGAGCGCCTAGAAAGCGCCATGGGGTACATTATCTGACTGAGGTCTGCCCTGTCCAAGTTTGACCTGGAACTCCTCCCGGGTGAAGAGCTTCAGAGTGACGTGGAGTCTATGATGACTCGATCGAAGGATATCCCAAGTCGAGTGCAGTCTTGGAAGAAATCTGCTGCCCACTACGATGCCGGCGTGGCCCTCGCCCTCGTCCACGTCCACTGCAAGGACGTGGACGAAGGGAAGTTGAAGTCTCTGAAGGTGGCTAACACGAAGAAACTCAAGTTCGTGGACTTCATGGCGACGTTCCTCGAGGCCACCACTCGGATCGCGGACGGCATCGACTTGGACACCATCGTTGAGCCAGCCAATCCTCCCACGGCGGAGTGAGAAAACATTTATGCCGTGATTTGCCTCGGAATGCCGAGTGGTTGCTGTAACCGTTAAACTTTAACGAGCCTTGGGCTCGTGTACTTTGCTTTTGGTAGGAGTACTCGAACAGATCGAATTCACTAGGATATTTGCATCTTTATTCCGTTTGTCAACGTCGCCTTTTCTAACTTAGGCGAAATCCGGTCCGCAGCTAAGCCCCCAAGTGTGAAGCAGATCCGCACTCGGATAGTTTTTAACTTAGACGAAATCTGGTTCGCGGCTAAGCCCCCGAGTGTGGAGCAGGTCCGCACTCGGATAGTTTTTAACTTAGGTGAAATCTGGTTCACGGCTAAGCCCCCGAGTGTGGAGCAGGTCCGCACTCGGATAGTTTTTAACTTAGGTGAAATCTGGTTCACGGCTAAGCCCCCGAGTGTGGAGCAAGTCCACACTCGGATAGTTTTAAACTTAGGCGAAATCTGGTTCGCGGCTAAGCCCCCGAGTGTGGAGCAGGTCCGCACTCGGATAGTTTTTAACTTAGGCGAAATCTGGTTCGCGGCTAAGCCCCCGAGTCTGGAGCAGGTCCGCACTCGGATAGTTTTTAACTTAGGCAAAATCTGGTTCGCGGCTAAGCCCCCGAGTGTGGAGCAGGTCCGCACTCGGATAGTTTTTAACTTAGTTGAAATCTGGTTCGCGGCGAAGCCCCCGAGTGTGGAGCCGGTCTGCACTCGGATAGTTTTTAACTTAGGCGAAATCTGGTTCACGGTTAAGCCCCCGAGTGTGGAGCAGGTCCGCACTCGGATAGTTTTTAACTTAGGCGAAATCTGGTTCGCGGCTAAGCCCCCGAGTGTGGAGCTGGTCCGCACTCGGATAGTTTTTAACTTAGGTGAAATCTGGTTCACGGCTAAGCCCCCGAGTGTGGAGCAGGTCCGCACTCGGATAGTTTTTAACTTAGGCGAAATCTGGTTCACGGCTAAGCCGATACACCCACTTGGGGTGTGTGTTGTTAGTTTCCAAACGCTGTTAATCACCAGAGTGAAAACATGGTACTGGTCCAAATTAGACGAAATATAGGAAAAGTAAGATTTTTATTCATCTAATTTCATTCGGAACATTATTACAATGAGTAGAAATTTATTCTAAGTGAAGAATTTGCGGAGCAGATCCGCGTTCCAAGCACGGGGCTCTTCTTCATCCTTGGCGAAGTTGTAAAACCGATAGCTCCGTTGTTCAGTACCTTCGATATTGCAAAAGATCCCAGCCATGAAGGCGCCAGCTTGTGGGGCTTCTGCTAATCCAGTCGGAGAACCAGATCACCTTCCTGGAAAGCGCGCCCGCTGACGTGCCTATCATGATAGCGACGCAGGTCTTGCTGATATGTAGTCGTCTTGATAAGAGCCAACTCATGCTCTTCCTCCAGCAGGTCGAGGCCATCTTGACGTGCTTCTTCTGCCTCCGCTTTCGAGTACAGATCAACACGGGGGGAGTTTTGGAGCAAATCACTCGACAGGAGAGCCTCCGAGCCATACACCAGGAAGAAAGGAGTGCGCTTCGTCGACCGATTAGGAGTTGTCTGTAAGCCCCAGAGGACCGATGGTAGCTCGGTGACCTAGGCTCCCGCTGCGTGCTTTAGGTCGCGCATGAGACGTGGCTTGAGGCCTTGGAGAATCAAACCATTCGCCCGCTCTGCCTGTCCATTCGACTGCGGGTGAGCCACAGAGGCGTAATCGACCCGAGTGCCTTGGGTATAACAGAATTCGCGGAACTCATCTGAGTCAAAATTCAACCCATTATCCGTGGTGATGCTGTGCGGGACTCCAAACCTGAAGATTACCTCCTTGATGAACTTGACTGCAGTCGAAGAGTCCAGCTTCTTTATGGGTTTCGCTTCGATCCACTTGGTGAACTTATCCACGGCCACCAACAGGTGTGTGAATCCACTGGCCCCGGTCCGAAGTGGACCGACCATGTCGAGTCCCCGGGCTGCAAAAGGCCAGGCGAGTGGAATTGCCTTCTGCGCGGACACTGGCTTGTGCAACTGATTCACGTAGAATTGACACCCGACGCAGTGGTCAACGATATCGCGGGCGGCTTCGTTGGCCCTGGGCCAATAGAAACCCGCCCGAAATGCTTTGGTGACCAAGGTTCGAGAGGAAGCGTGGTGCCCGCAAGTTCCCGAGTGAATCTCGTGCAGGATCTGCTGTCCTTCTTCCGGTGTGATGCAATGCTGAGTGACGCCTGTGGCGCTCTTTTTGTAGAGTTGCTCTCCCATAACAGTAAAGGCCTTCGATCGGCGGACGATTTGTCGAGCCTCTTCTTCGTCTTCAGGTAGTTCCTGCCTGAGCAGATATGCGAGGTACGGCTCGGTCCACTCGGGAGTGATGACAAGCACTTCTTGGACCAAATCTACCACCGCTGGGATGTCGACTTCGGTTGGATTCGGCTATCCGATTGGTTGCGGGGGCTCCTCCACAAAAGGGTCTTCCTTGATTGTGGGCGAGTGTAAGTGCTCCAGGAGCACGTTCTTCGGGACCGATTTCTGAGTGGAACCGATCTTGGCTAAGTCGTCGGCTGCTTGATTCTTGATACGAGGGATATGGTGGAGCTCTAGCCCTTCAAAGTTCTTCTCTAGCTTCCTGACGGCGTTGCAGTAGCCTGTCATAGCTGGACTCCGGACATCCCACTCCATCACCTGGTTCACCACGAGATCCGAGTCGCCGTAAACCATCTGTCGGCGGACTCCAAGGGAGAACGCCATACGCAAACCGTGCAGGAGGGCTTCGTATTCTGCCTCGTTGTTTGAGGAGTCAAAGTGGATCTGAAGAACATAACTGAGCCTATCGCCCTTGGGGGAAACTAGGACCACGCCAACCCCCGAGCCATTCAACATCTTGGAACCGTCGAAGAACATAGTCCAATGCTCGGGGACACTCGGGGTTGGCTGTTCTTGTTCAATCCATTCGGCTAGGAAATCCACCAGGGCTTGCGACTTGATGGCTTTCTTGACCTCAAATTTGATATCCAAGGGGAGGAGCTCAATGGCCCATTTGGCCACTCGGCCTCTGGCATCTCTATTGTTCAAAATTTCTGACAGGGGGGCATCGCTTATCACTGTGACCGAGTGCTCTTGGAAGTAGTGAGCCACCTTCTTCGCAGTCAGATAAATCCTGTACACCAGCTTCTGGTAGTGGGGATATCTTTGCTTGGAAGGGGTCAGAATATCAGAGATGTAATAAACTGACCTCTGGACTTTGTAAGCTTTGCCTTGTTCTTCGCGCTCCACAGTGAGCACAGTCCTAACAACTTGGCCTATGGCCGCGATGTACAAGAGCAAGGGCTCTTGGCTGCCCGGAGCAGCAAGCACCAGCTGGGTGGAAAGTAGGGCTTTGAGTTCTTGGAATGCGGCCTGCACTTCTGTCATCCACTCAAACTTCTCTGACTTTTTCATGAGTCGGTAGAGAGGCAGTGCCTTTTCTCTGAGTCATGAAATGAATCTGCTCAGGGCTACCAGACAACTCGTGAGCTTCTAAAAATCATGCAGACGCTCCGGCTGCTTCATTCGGATAATGGCGCCGATTTTCTCGGGGTTAGCATCGATCCCTCGTTCGGAAACGAGGAAGCCGAGTAACTTGCCTGCGGGCACCCCGAAAGTACACTTGGCTGGATTAAGCTTGATGCTGTAGCGGCGTAAGCTCGTGAAGGTCTCGGCGAGGTCTGTCAGGAGGTCAGAACTCTTCCTGGAATTGACCATGATGTCATCCATGTAAGCCTCCACATTCCGACTGATTTGTTTCTGCAAACATTTCTGGATCATGCGCATGAATGTTGCGCCAGCATTTTTCAACCCAAAAGGCATCGTGGTGTAACAGAAACACCCGAATGGGGTGATGAATGCGGTCTTTATTTCATCCAGAGCATACATTCGGATCTGGTGGTACCCGGAGTACGCATCCAGAAATGACAAACGCTCACACCCCACAGTCCAATCTACAATCTGATCTATGCGGGGGAGAGGGAAGTGATCCTTTGGGCAGGCTCGATTGATGTGCTTGAAATCGATGCACATTCAAAGGGATTTATCCTTCTTGGGACCTAACACGGCGTTGGCGAGCCACTCGGAGTGGTATATTTCATGGATGAACTCGGTGGCTAAGAGCCGCGCGATCTCCTCGCCAATCGCCTTGCGCTTCTCGGTGGTAGAGCGCCGAAGATACTCTTTGACATGCTTGGCCTTCGGGTCGACTCAGAGTCGATGCTCAGCTAGTTCCCTGGGAACACCCGGCATGTCAGAAGGCTTCCACGCGAAGATGTCCTAGTTCTCACAGAGGAACTGGATGAGCTCATTTTCCTATTTGCCGTCGAGCGTCGTGGAAATATTGGTTGGGGCGGCATTCGGGTCCTCCGGGTGGATGTGCACCTGCTTCGAATCGCCAGCCGATTGGAAAGCAGATTCCATAGTCGGCTTCTTGCTCTTGAGTAGGTCGCTTGAATCGACCGTCTTCTTGTATTCGTCCAACTCCGCCATTGCCATCTGCTCATCAGCAATCTGGGAGCCTTTCTGCAGGCATGCCTCCGCTATTTTCCGGTCCCCCATGATGGTGATCACGCCTTTCGGCCCTGGCATCTTTAGTTTGAGATACACGTAGCATGGTCAGGCCATGAATCGTGCGTAGGCAGGCCTACCCAGGATGGCGTGGTAAGCACTCCGAAAGTCCACCACCTCAAAGGTTAGCCTCTCTTTCCTGTAGTTCTTCTCTCCGCCGAATACGACATCGAGGGCGATCTGCCCGAGTGACTTTTCCTTCTTCCCGGGGATGACCCCGTGGAACTGCATGTTGCTTTTACTCAGGTGGGTCATCGGAATGCCCATCGCCTCTAGAGTATCAGCGTAAATGATGTTCAGCCCGCTGCCGTCGCCCATGAGAACCTTGCGCAGTCGGACTCCTCCAACAGTCGGATCGACCACCAGCGCTTGCCGCCCAAGGGTCGGTATGTGCGCTGGGTGGTCCGACTGATCGAACATGACCGGAGTCTTGGTCCAGTCCAAATATTTGGTGACAGTCGGAACTGCCATATTGACCTCTCGGTTGATAACCTTGAGGCGACTCTTGCTTTCGACGTCAGCAAAAATCATCAGAACCTTCTCGATGTGGGGGTACCCGGAGGTGCCTTTATCCCCATCGTCATCCTCATCTTCTTATTTCTCCCCGGAGGGGTCTTGTCCCATCTCTTGCTTGAGCAGCCGGCACTCCCGAGTGGAATGCTTCGGCAGAATCAAATTGACATCTTCATCTCTCTTCGTGTGAATCTGGCAGGGCTGATCAAGGATGTCGCTCTTCGGAGGAGCTTTCTTCTTGCTGACACATTCCTTTTTCTGCTTTGGCTGGCCTTTGCCTTTGCTTTGGCCGGCCAGATCCGCGGCCTCAGCATTGCCAGCAACTTCGGCCTTGCGTTTCTGCTTCTTACCCTTATGGTCCGACTGATTTGCATCGCCGGTTCGTCCTTTGCCACTCCGGAGCCGATCGTCCTCTTCGCCATTGGCGTACCGAGTGGTTATCTCCATCGCCTGACTGAGGGTCGGGATTTCAGTCCGCCCGAACTTCAGAGCCAGCTCCCGATATCTGACTCCGGCCTTGAAGGCGCAGATCGCCTGGTGCTCGGTGACGTTCTCCACTATCTTGTGTAGACTGGTCCACCACTGGATATACTCGCGGAGGGTCTCGTTTTGTTTCTGCATGCAATGTTGTAACTCCGACAATCCACCTGCTCGCTTGTACGTGCCCTCGAAGGTCTTGATGAAGACTCGGGCCAGGTCATCCCAACAGTATATACTGTCGGGTGGAAGCTGATTAACCCAGGCCCTAGCGGACCCTTCGAGCATCAACATCAAATGCTTCATGGCCACGTTGTCGTTGCAGCCACCGATCTAAACGGTCACTCGGTAATCTTCCAGCCAGATCTCCGGCTTCGACTCGCCGGTGAACTTGCTGATCCCAGTCGCCAATCTAAAGTTGTTGGGAATGTCTGCAGCCCGAATGTATCGGCTGAAGCACTCGGGCCAAGGTGCTATCCCACCCGGAGCGTCAGTGTCTAGGCCTTCCCTTAACGCCCTGCCTCTGTCGACCAGGTTCTGAGCTAGAACGGATCTTGCGTTAAACTACGGGTCACGGAGGTCACCGGGACGGCGTGAGGGACTCGGCCTCCGATCATTCCGGTGAGTACGCCCGTCATCATAGGGCTGGCGCCCGTATGTGACCTCCCGTGGAGGGGGCATCCGGGTCCAATCATAGTTGTCATATCGCCAGGGCGAAAGGGCTCAGTCGTGTCTCCTCTCTCGGTGGTGATCTCTTGAAGAAGAAGATGTCCGACGCCTCCCGGAGCCAAGAGGGCTATGAGTCGACTGGACGGTCTCGGCGCATACCGACGCGCTGTGGATATGATCACGGGATTCCGACACCACCGCGTTCTACGACAGGGCCATCTTCAGCACGGCCTGGATCTGCCGGATCCCCTCGCCAGCCTCGGAATCGGAGGGCTGGATCGAATCGGCGATACTGGTGGCCGCCGCCAGGTTCTGCAGAGGACTGTTAAGCACCTGGTACTTCCGAGGCCGATCACTCGGGAACAACCGGCGCTTGTGCTGACTGGAGCTTGGCTGCTGCCGGGCGCGGTTATCCAACTCCTTCTGCAGTCGCTCCAGGCGGTCCCACTCGGCCAAAGTGGCTAGGCGCGCCGACTCCATGGCCAAAGCCTCGGGCATTGTCCGGGTAATGGGTGTGTGTAAAGCTTGCTCGTTCTTCCGGCGGAGTTTGTCTCTCTGCTCCCGGGTGAGAGGCTGTGGACCGTACGGCTCGTGATGAGGCAAACGGTCACCCCCTGGGTTGTCTCCATGATGCCCGCGCGAAGTGCCTATGTGCCCCTCGTGAGGACTCGGGTATCCAGGAGGGCCGTGTTGGTCCGTGCCGGCCATGAGGACCTCGCCAGTGGACTCGGTGCTCTCGCACTCGGACCCACTGAGGGAGTCCTCATGGAGCTCGGAGAAGAGGTCGAGGGCGGGCTTGTTAGGTTCGAAGACCGCCACCTGCTGCACGGCGGCTTGGACAGCCGCGGCGTGCTTGATCCACCGCTGGAGCCGAGAGCGTCCGGAGCGATTGCGGCGGCGACCAGCGGAGAGGGTCGGAGCCACTCAGTACGGAACCGATGCCTGACGAAGAAGGACTCCGTACGAAGACGCGCGGAAATGCGCCGCGCCATGGATGGGCAGCGACTCCACGTCGAGCGGCCCTTCAGGGAGCCATGCCGAATCATCGGCGATGAAGCTGAGCGCTCCAAAACGGATCTCGCCGCCGACTAACATGGTGATGATGAGATCCCACCTACGCTGTTGCAAATCGCTAGATGCACCGCCCCACGGTGGGCGCCAACTATCGTGGTTACTAGTCTGACAGTAAGTACTAGGGGTACGAATGAGGAGTAGAGCCTAGCTACAGCGCAGGTGTAACACTCGGATTTCTCGACTTCAGGCCCCTCTCGGAGGAGGTAATAGCCCTACGTCTCGTGCCCTGAGGCTTGCTTTCTCTGGGGGTGTATGATTACAATGAGTGCTTAACCTTCGCGACAGAGGGAGAGGGCGGTTTATATAGGAGTTCACCGAGCCTCTCAACCATCACATCGTTGGGTAGTTAATGACATTAACTACGACAGTTACAAGTTCTTAACACGGCTATGACTACAGCGGTTACAGGTAACGATAGGTATAACCGCACTTAAAGCCTAAGTGAAGACTACTTGACCATTGCAGTTCCCACGCCGTCCTGACGCCTCCATCGTCCGGGTGGTGACGGCTGGCCGACTAGAGGGAACTCGTCTGAGTGTTATCCTTGCAAGGTCCGAGTGAATCTTCTATGGAGTGCATCCAACTGCAATTGTGATCCTAGGGTCTTTGAATAATGACGTGGGCCTTAGGTGGGCCCTAGATGTCAGGTCCATGTCCCTACCAGGGGTAGGTGACCCCATCAACTGCTGCTCCGGCTCTTGCTCGCGTTGCTGCTCTGCTCTTGCTCTCGCTCGTGCTGCTGCTCTGCTCTTGCTCTTGCTCGCGCTGCTGATGCTGGTACATGGGCTGCTGCAGCTACACGAGTTGCTGCTCTGGCTCTAGTTCGCGTTGCTGCTCCGACTACTATCTGCTAGTGCGTTCCCTGTTGAGTGGCTGCTGATTTAGATCACTGCTTCTCTGCTACCAGTGCTCGAGCGGCCTAAACTACCAACGAAGTGCTTGTCTGCTACTAGTGCGTTCAGTTTCGACAGTAAAATTCAGTTTCGACAGTAACAGTCAGTTTCGGCAGTAAAATTCAGTTTCGACAGTTAAGTTCACAGTCAACAGTTTTTACATCATAGTTGAAGTTGGTTGTCTTTTGGTGATGTAGATTTTACAGCTACCATTTTTTGGTAATGTATTTTACATCATCTATTGGAGATGGTATTAGAATCCCACTTCGGATTAACGATGTCCGTCTTGTACTACTTCAGCCTCGACGTCGTACAGCTCGCCGGAGCTGCTCCAATGATGCAACCATCCATCACAACAGAGCAGTACCCTCGGCACCGTCTACAGACGCCTTTGATCTTCTTCACTAGCTCCGACAGCCACCTCCACCGCAACATCTTCAGCGACCGACCCAATGATGCTGAGGTCGACACGGCTACGCCAAAGAGGTTGTACATTTGTCGCATCACTTTTTACTCTACATTCATGTTGATCCCTTAGGGCTATTTTGGTTCAAAGGAAAAATTGAAGGAAAAACATAGCAATAGGAAATTTTCCTATGGTACTCTACTATTCAATTATTCATGCATTTGGTTGAAAGGAATGGATTTTTCCCTTTCGTGTATGTTTCAAAGGAAAAACACAGAAATTTTAACATCCATCTGGACTTACTTATCAAAATCCTATGCATGAAAAGAAGACTAAGTGCATTAGTGGCATAATAACATTCTAACTGTACACATTTGCAGGTGGTTTGACTTTAATTTGGCCATGTTTCTTTGCATCCATGTGCTCTTCCTGCAGGCCAAAGGAGCCCTTACAGAATTACTTCATTTACAGATAGGTGTCGAAGAAAACTTTGTGTGGTTTGTTCTGCTCCTGTCGGGCCATCGCCCACCTCTCCTGAGCTGCTCCATCGACAGAAGCGTCCACCATACCAGACATCATGACTCCTTACCGTCTTTCACCACCTCAGATCTCCTTCCCCGCCACCGGCAGCCACCGCAACTGCATCACCATCATCGACTCAGCAGACGAACCTGAGGAGTACACTGGTCCGCAAGAGAGGTCACACTCTTTTTTTTCTGCTTACTTTATGCATTGCTTAATATTACCTGCTAGTTTATCATCCTGTTCATCTCTTAGACTCCAAGTCAGGTCCAAATTAATGTTCAAACTTGAGTTTTAAAATGCTTGTGGGGCACATATCGAGGCAGCAATGAATAGTATATTGATCTACTATCTGTTTCATCTAGGGTATCTACTATGTCGTTCATCTTCGGTGGGAAACAAACAGTAAAGCAGCCAACATCTGTCTTTTTATTAAATTCAGCTATCATTTGCCTACTATCATTATTTTTGGATCTATCCACTGGTTGTTAGCATCACTCTAGATTTCTGCATACTCTCCTTACTTAATCTCACTATATTTTTTTCGTATCCATGTCAGCTATTGTACACAGTCATGCTGAACATGTAGAGAAAAGGATAAGAGTCTTGCGCGGCAATACAATGGCATGCAGACATCGCTCCATGGTGGGTGCAATGGCAACCCCACCCCCCCCCCCCACCTCCTCCAGATTGTAATCCAGAGGAAGATAGAAGTTCAAAGGTGGAGTCAGAAGGAGCTGACCACTCCTATTTACCCCCCGAGGTGTTTGCTCTAACTTGGCATGATGATGTTGGTCATATCATGCATATGGTGCCTTGATTTGCTTACTTTCGACATCATATATGTCATCTGCTTAGTTTAGACATGTTATGTAATGCCACCACCTGTTTAGTTTCTATATCATATATGTGAATTATGCAATGCCATCTTTTTTAGCCAGCCATAGTATATGTGAAATATGCAATGCCATCCTGTTTAGCCAGGCATCATATATTTGAATTATATCTTGCCATTCCTTTTTTTCATTGCATTTCCATTTGTCAACAATGTTTGTACATTCAACTACTCTTCCTGTGAATTAGCCATTTGGGTGGGTGATGAAAAAATCTGGAGTGAAAACAAGTTCTTCAGAGCAGACAGTGCTACCTGTCGAAGCAGATCTCTTGCTGGGTCCAGATAGCTCCTCAGAGGAGGATTCAGAGACAGATGACCAGTCTTATTCCCCCCCCCCCCCCGAGGTGTATGCTCTAACTTGGCACGGTTATACTGCTCGTATCATGCATATGGTGTCTTGCATTGCATAGTTTAGACATCATATACACAATATTCAACACCATCTGCTTAGTTTAGACATCATATATGTGAATGCCATCTGGTTAGTATATAAATCACAAATGTGAATTATATCATGCCATCCTATTTACTAAGATAACATTTATGTGAATTATGTCATGCGAACCTGTTTACTAAAGACATCATATAATTATCTCCTGCCATCCTTTTTAGTTAGTCATCATATCTTTGAATTATGTCATGCTATACTGTTTAGATAGACATCATATATGTGAAATTATGTCATGCTATCTTGTTTAGTTAAACAACATATATGTGAACCATTTCATGCCCTCTTTCGTCCTCACTATCTATTGCATCTGTCTCATACAAGGTCTGTACATTCAACTACTTTTCTTGTTTATCGGCCATATGAATTGGAGGGGGTGATGGTAGTATCTAGCGGAGTAAAAACACGGTCTTCAAACAAAACAGTGCTACCTGTCGATGGAGATAGCACCCCGGTTGTACTTGCACAAGATCCAGCCCTAGGACACATAACCCAGACTATCGCAGATTGTACCCCTACTCCGATGGACAGAGAACCAGCTTCACCCAATCTAACCCCAACCCCAGCAGATAGTAACCCAGTTCCAGTGGACACAACACCATCTCCACCACAGAGCTCCCAAACAAGAGCAGTTAGTAAGGCAGCTCTAGTGCCCAAAGCGCCAAGACTACCACGGCGAACCCCAACTCTACCAGTTAGTACACCTATTCCTGTGGACGAAGCAGAACCAGTCATCCGTAGTTTAGCGTCTATCGCATTTTATGTTGTTAAATCCTATGTGCGTATCTTCCCATCATGGAAATATTATACTGAAGATGAAGGAAAAAGCCAGTTGCAGGTGTTCCTCCAGGAGTTATGTGTAAGTATTCATGGCAATTACTTTGCTTTGTCCCATACTTTCTTCCTCACTGCTCGTTATAACACAGCAAATGTTCCCATTTTTCTGTGTAGAGAATGATCGATTTGGAAACTCAGGATGAGGTAACATGTGCTAATACCTCTGCTATCTTCAAGAATGCTTTGCGGCAGTATCAGAATTACATGAAGAAAACGTATTTCACTGGAAAGGAAACTCATCAAATTCCCTTACTTTCTCCGGAGACACATTTACGGGACGATGACTGGGAACGCCTTGTTCTGTATTGGTCTAGACCCATGAATCTGGTAGGGTCTATGAGATCATATTTCATTTTGATGTACTACTCCCTCCATCCTAAAATAAGTGTCTCAACTTTGTACTAGCTTTAGTACAAAGTTGTACTAAGGTTGAGACACTTTTTTTGGGACGGAGGGAGTATATGGCTGCGTCTTACTGTACTCTCTTCTTGTAGAACAAGTGCTTAAACCTGAAGAACAACTGTTCTCAGGTAAGATTCCATAGCTATGGTGCATACTGCTTTGCTCTTGATTCACTGTATGTACTCATACCAACTAATTTTTAAATAGAAGGAACCAATCGAAACTCCAATGGCACAACAGGTATGTTTAAACATGTTTCTATAACTGGTTTGCTCTTCTAAATTGCTCTATGTTGATTTCAATTTCAATTGTGTAGACAGTTGTCTTCTCATATCATGCACATTACTAGCATCAAAACAGAGCCAATAGTGTTGTTAGTTGTACATGTATACCCGTGGTACCCATCTGAAATCTTGTGGTGCCGTGTAGTTTCCCACACTTATATTCTTTCAATGCTATTTTGTCATGAACTGATATGATTTGAATGGTGTCTCTATTTTGATTTGGCAAGACAATGCAGTGATAGTAGAACATAGATATATGTTTGTTTGATGCTTTTATAATGTACTACGTTGCAATAGAAGACTTGATAGTTTAATCCTGTCCACCTTACTACTGAACTGGTTCACCAAAATGAGTTTCATATACTACATGCTAAACCTGTTGTGTGTCTGCTTGTTTCTTTTTTTAGAATGCTGACAGAATATTGGAGAAGAGTACCACATTAAGCAATGGTAAAGGAAGTAATGCAGATAAGGTTGAAGATAGTGAGACAACCTTGTTGGTCTCCAACAAAGCTGATAAAACAGATAAGGAAAACTATCTTGAAGACAGTGAGACAACCCCAAAGTCCTGTCTTGATGTAGTGTTCGAGTTACTGGCCATTACCGCTTGCACAAGCTCTTCAAACTCGCTGTCTGAATCAGTTCGGTTTCTTGAGTCTCAAGTACAAGCTGAAAGACATCGATCAGCTGTGCTGCGACAAGAAGCCGAAGGACTGAGGAAGTCCCTGGAGAATTCAGATGCATACTTTCTGGTGCAACAGCAAGCGTTGGAGGATTTTAGCGCCAAACAAGAGAAAGTTAATAAGCTTGCTAAGCTTATTGCCAGCATGGTGGATACCCAGGATAATGTTTCTTGAACTCTTCTGAAGTTGTTTCAGTTCTGGACTTGTTTTACTGCCGCGTTTATTTGCACTGGTGGCCAATTTAGACGCCCAGTGTATGTGATATGCTGCTTTGTTGTTCCCTTTATTCGCACTGGTGGCGAACTTTGATGCCCAGTGGATGTAATGTCTGTAATCGCCGTAATAGCCTAGCATTAGTTGCTTTCTTATTTATTTACTTATATAGTCTTGTTTATTTGTTTCCTTGTAGTCACTGCAGTTCTTTTTCCTCACTTTGCTAGTGGCCGCAATAACCATGGGCCACATACGGGCCGTGGTAATGATGGGCCTCCTACGGGCCGCGGCAACGATGGCCCTCCTATGGGCCGTAGGATCCATGGGCCACCTACGGGCCGTATGATCCATGGGCCTCGTACGCGCCATAGGATCCATGGGCTTACTATTCGTAGGCCAAAACCGGACCGCAATATTGGCCGTAAACGGGCCTAAATCGGAGCCGTCTGTTTGTGGGCCCAGACCATAACGGGCTGATAACAGGCCGGAAGGCAGCGCAGGCTTAATTCTATCAACAGGCATGATGGGTCGTTAATGGGCTGGATTACAGGACAGGATGAAAATGGCCCAACGTGTTAACGGGCCACAAACGGACCGATTGGTACCACAGGCTGAATTTGACCCATTAGCATAACAGCCCAGTAACGGACCATAAGTAATCGAGGGCCGGAAATGAGCCCAAGAATATATGGGCCCATAGAAGGCCGAAAGAAGACTCGGGCTGGAAATGGCCCAACTGAATCATGGGCCGTGAATGGGCTCAAAGCAGTTTACTGTTCATGATGGGCCTGATTCACCTCGGGCCGTCAATGGGCCCAGAGATGCAAAAGGCCTCATATGGGCCAAAAGACTTCACGGGCCATAGATGGGCCGAAAGTGACAACGGACTGGAATCATATGGGCCGGCCCACATGACGCTTCTGGGCCGAATTTTTAAAGGCCGTAACGGGCCGTGAGTACCCGGGCCGTAAATGGGCTGTATGCGAACAGGCTGGTAACAGGCTTTCCATGGGCCGGGCCGTTAACTTTTGACCAAGTCAAACGGGCCGGCCTTTATAACCTAAATGGGCCACTGTTGGGCCGTGCAATGAATGGACGACATCTATCACAACGCCGACCTGACACGTGGATCAGTTAGCTAATGAGAAATTTACACATGGAAAATCCCTATTGGTCAGGCCTGTTAACGGGTTATCAGATCCAAACCGGAACCCGATCGCTTAACGGCGACCCGTTACGGTGGATGCCACGTGTCGGTTACCCTTGACGAAAACACTTCCATGACGCGGCATTTATCATCATGGAAGTGGACACTTCCGTGATGATAATTTCAGTATTGTCATGGAACACTTCTACTACAGCAGAGGTATGACTATCTTGATCCTGTCATAAATTTGTCACGGATGTACATTAATGATAGAAAATGTGACCTACTGTGACAAAGACGTATCATCACAGAAGTGTTTTTTTGTAGTGATAAATATCATGGAGGCTATGTTGGTTTTGAATCAACTACATGTATGAACATGTGCCAAGTCAAGCCACTCGAAACATTCAGAGGAGGATACCATATTATCATACCACATCACAACCATTTTAATGCATGTTGACCTCTAAAATACATCATTATCTACTCCTAGCTACTTAAGCATGGCATGAGCAACTATAATCTCTAATTGTCATCGCAAACATGTTTACTCATAATATGCTGAATCATGGATACTGAGTTAAACATATTTACAAAAACAAAAACAAAAAGAGTTCATACCAGCTTCTCTTCACCACAGTCACTTCATCAAATATCGTCATTATTGCCTTTCACTTGCACGACCAAATGATATGAAAATAATAATAGTGCAAGAGCCGAGGACTAAGTTGGAATCTGCAAACATTTATTCAAGGGAGAAGACATGGTAAAATTGGCTCTTCGTTAGATCAACAATAAGGCATAAGAGAACCTCTCATCATTTTCATCGTGGTCTTCTCCCTTTGACATCTCAAAAGAAAAGAAATTCAGAGAAACACACTGAAATGTTTTTGGAGTTTTTTGGTTTTTCTGAAGAAAGCAAATTAACGAAGGAAAACGAGAAACGAGAAAAACTATTTACGGGAAAGCTCCCAACAAGCAAAAGAAGAAACGAGAAATCTTTTTGGGTTTTCTTTTGCTGCTACGAATTAACTAAACAAGAAAGAAAAAACAAAAAGAAGCGAGAAATATTTTTGGATTTTCGAAATTTATCAAACACACACAAGAAGAAAGCAGAAAAAAATTAAACTAACATGAATAGTATAATGAAAAAGGATGAACACCGACAACTGGAATGAAAGTGTGAACATGAATGTAATGTCGGTGAGAGATACGTACTCCCCCAAGCTTAGGCTTTTGGCCTAAGTTGGTCTACTACCATGGATCAAAGTCAGCATCAGGGTAATGCGGGGGATGCTGAGGGTCCCACTGATAAATCGGCTCCTGATATGGTGCGGGCTCAGGTGCTGGCTCTGGTGTTGGTGGTGCGGTCAAGCCCCAATAAGCGTAAATGTCCTCAGGCATGATGGTGTATATGCCCCTGTGAATGTCAAACAAAGAAGGCGCAGGCAAAGTAATAACCTCGCGCGTCCCCTGACTGAATACCAAGTTATATCTAAAGCGGACATCCCCAGACTCAATAAAATCATGACCAACCATGCTGTCATAATCAAGATAAGCAGTAGGTAAAAGCCTCTCTTCTACCTCGTCATGCCTAATAGGGATCTCAAAGTGTTTAGCAAGGCGGGTAGCATAAATACCACCATAAATGGAGCCCCTCAAACGGTTGGTGAGCAACCGCCGGGCAACCATAGCACCCAGACTGAAGGTCCTATCAGCATAAAGAGCGTGTCACAAAATAGCAAGGTCAGGCGAACTGAGTGCACCACTCTCCCAACGACCAGTCAAACACCTCCCAGCAAATAATGAGTAATAGCGCAGAACAGGGAAATGCAAACTAGCAACCCTAGCCTCAGAAACTCCCCTCCACTCCCCCACGGTAACCTCAGAGATGAACTCCGAGACATCCCTAGGGTGTGGCTCTAATGGGCTGCCCTCATTAGGGAGTTTGCATACCTCGCAAAAATCCTCAAGTGTCATCTCTCTAGGAATATCATATAAATTAAATGACACTGTGGGTGTATCTCTCCTAGCATGAAAGTAAACAACTTTGCATGAATGTATTAGTGAGGAAGAGATACTGATCACACATATCTTCAAGGAACGGGATGAGGCCGGCGTTGTTGGCCAAATAATAGAAATCCTCATAAATTCCTACATCCCTCAAGAAGGTGTCACATGGCCATTCGCACGGCCGCACCTCGGTCGCATGAGGGAGGTGATACTTGGGCTTCAGAGCCTCCTTAGGAGTCCGGCTCGAGGAACCCCTCAACCTCCACTTGAGCATTTTCTTCTCTGAAAATTTCTGAAATTTTTAGCGACTCAAAATAAAAGTGAATGAAACTCCACAAAATTGATAGCAACTACTCCCACAAGTATCTAGAGGCTATATCATGCATCAAAACTACTTTGGACCATACAAATTCAACATGCAAGCTCATAAACATGGTCACCACAGCAGCAAAAATTTACAAAATATAAAGCACTAGAACAAAAACTAATTGGAGCATTGGAGGAGTCACATACCAAGGAGTAATTTCTCAAAACAGTTTTGGAAACGGAGTTTCGAGCAAGGAGATCAAAAATCATAGCAAAATAAGCAAGTACTGTTGGGTAACGTCGCATGGGAAACAAAAAATGTCCTACGCACACACAAGATCTATCCATGGTGATAAGCATCTACGAGAGGGAGAGTGAATCTACATACCCTTGTAGATCGCTAAGCGGAAGCGTTAAGAAACGCGGTTGATGTAGTCCAACGTCTTCGCGATCCAAATCGCAAGTCGTCCCTCGATCCAAACACGATCTAGCGCCGAACGGACGGCACCTCCGCGTTCAACACACGTACGGCTTGATGACGCCTTCACCTCCTCGATCCAGCGAGCGATGGTGAAGTAGTGGATGAGTTCCGGCAGCACGACGGCGTGGTGATGGTGGTGAGGAACAATCTCTGTAGGGCTTCACCAAGCACTATGGAGAATGTGACGGGAGGAACTAGAGGGTTAGGGTTGCCGGCACACGGCTTGGGAAATCTTGATGTCTCCCGTGTGCTAGCCCTGCCCCTCTATTTATATGTTGAGCCCTAGGGTCTAAACTTGGAGAGAAAGCCTCCACAAGGTCGGTTTTGCCCGCACAAGGTCGGTTTGGCCCGCACGGAAAGAGTCCCACTCGGATTCCAGCAGTACCGCGTACAAGCGGTAGTACCGCTCATGAGCGGTAGTACCGCTTCACACAAGCGGTAGTACCGCTTACGCGGTAGTACTGCCTTACCAGCGGTAGTACCGCTTAAGGCAGCAGCAAAACTTCCTTTTGCACTTTCCAATACCTCGTCGGCTTTACCCCTTTGGTCCATATAAAGTGTTGCTGCACCCGAACACTTCGGTAAACATCCGGAACCCCTTCCGGTGAATTCCGGAACCCTTCCGGAGATCAAAACACTATTATCACATATATCAATCTTTACCTCCGGACTCTTCCGGAGATCCTCGTCATGTCCGGGATTTTATCCGGGACTCCGAACAACCTTCGGTCACCAACACAATAACTCAACTATACTAATCGTCACCAAACGTTAAGTGTGTAGACCCTGCGGGT
Organism: Elymus sibiricus; assembly: GCA_039707655.1. Lineage (NCBI taxonomy): Eukaryota > Viridiplantae > Streptophyta > Magnoliopsida > Poales > Poaceae > Elymus > Elymus sibiricus. The sequence goes on from CM077676.1 coordinate 71,220,947, forward strand.
TCGAGAACTATGTAGACATGACAGAGACACCTCTACGGTCAATAACCAATAGCGGGACCTGGATGCCCATATTGGTTCCTACATATTCTACGAAGATCTATATCGGTCGAACCTCTATGTCAAGGATTCAGTTAATCCCGTATGTTGTTCCCTTTGTTCTTCGGTATGTTACTTGCCCGAGATTCGATCGTCGGTATCTCTATACCTAGTTCAATCTCGTTATCGGCAAGTCTCTTTACTCGGTCCGTAATACAAGATCTCATGGCTAACACTTTAGTCACATTGCTTGCAAGGCTCATTGTGATGTTGTATTACCGAGTGGGCCCTGAGATACCTCTCCGTCACACGGAGTAACAAATCCCAGTCTTGATCCATGCCAACCCAACAGACACCCTCGAAGATACCTGTAGAGCATCTTTATAGTCACCCAGTAACGTTGCGACGTTTGATACACACAAGGTATTCCTCCGGTGTCAGTGAGTTGCATGATCTCATGGTCATAGGAACAGATACTTGACATGCAGAAAACAATAGCAATAAACTGACACGATCATAGGCTACGTTTATAGTTTGGGTCTTGTCCATCACATCATTCTCCTAATTATGTGATCCCGTTATCAAATGACATCTCATGTCCATGGCTAGGAAACCTTCACCATCTTTTGATCAACGAGCTAGTTAACTAGAGGCTTACTAGGGACACAGTGTTGTCTATGTACCCACACATGTATTTGAGTTTCCAATCAATACAATTATAGCATGGATAATAAACGATTATCATGAACAAGGAAATATAATAATAACCAATTTATTATTGCCTCTAGGGCATATTTCCAACAAGTACATGGGCTTGGGAGCAAGTTTGATTTTTTCTGGAGGTAGAAGAAGAGTGTGGGTGGCCGGCATAAGTGAGTGGGTCCCTGTGGGACCCACAAGCCTGCAGGGCGCGCCAGGGGGGTGGTCGCGCCCTGTGAGCTTGTGGCTCACAGGTGCACCCCCCTGGGGTGTGTTCAGTGCCAAAAATTCTTAAATATTGCATAAAAAATCATACTAAATTTTCAAGGCATTCTGAGAACTTTTATTTTTTGGCCATTTTTTTATTGCACGGAAAATTTAGAAAACAGGATAATCATGGCATTTTCACTTTATTAAACTTAAATAATAGAGAGCAAAAGGTAGGTACAGAAAGTTGTGCTTACTAAATTCATCGACCACATACCCCTCAAAAAATCCATTAATAAGGTTGATCAAGTCTTATTAATAAACTATTTCCGAGTGACATGAAACCGAAGAATTTTCGTATAACACTAAGTTACTTCAACGGAGATATGCATTTCCCCAACAATAAGAACTCATATTTCTTTTTAACAGTAGGGAGAGGAAATTTGAATCCTCCAATAGTAATTGTCGAAACTTTTTCAATAGAGTTGATACCATTCACTAAACTTTGTTTCTTCAGAAAATAAACCGTATGCTCATTACCATTGACATGAAAAGTAACCTTTCTTTTCTTGCAATCAATAATAGCCCCTGCAGTATTCAAAAAGGGTCTACCAAGGATAATCGACATGTTGTCATCCTCGGGCATATCAAGTATAACAAAGTCCGTTAAGATAGTAACATTTGCAACAACAACGGGCACATCCTCGCAAATTCCAATAGGTATTGCAGTTGATTTATCAGCCATTTGCAAAGATACTTCAGTAGGTGTGAGCTTATTCAAATCAAGTCTTCTATATAAATAGAAAGGCATAACACTAACACCGGCTCCCAAATCACGCAAGGCAGTTTTAACATAACTTCTTTTAATGGAGCATGGTATAGTAGGTATTCCTGGATCTCCTAACTTCTTAGGTACTCCACCCTTAAAAGAATAATTTGCAAGCATGGTGGAAATTTCAGCTTCAGGTATCTTTCTTTTATTTGTGACAATATCTTTCATATATTTAGCATAAGGAGGCATTTTCAACATATCAATCAAGCGAGTGCGCAAAAAGACAGGTCTAAGTATTTCACAAAAGCGCTCAAAGTCTTCCTCATCATCATTCTTAGATGGTTTAGTAGGAAAAGGCATAGGTTTTTGAACCCATGGTTCTCTTTCTTTACCATGTTTTCTAGCAACAAAATCATTTTTATCATTTCTTTTGTTCTTAGGAGGTGGGTTATCAAGATCAACAGCAGGTTCTATTTCTACGTCATTATCTAGTTGAGCATCAACATGAACATCATTATCATTATCCTCATCTTTATCATTTTCACTAGGTGTATGTTCATTACCAGATTGTGTCTCAGCATCAGAAATAGAAACATCATTATGATTCTTAGGAGGTTTTTCTATCTCAGGTTCACTAGAAGCATGCAAAGTCCTATCATTTTTCTTTTTCTTTTTCTTCTTAGAAGGACTAGGTACATCAATATTAATTCTTTGAGAATCTTGTTCAATTCTTTTAGGGTGACCTTCAGGATATAGAGGTTCCTGAGTCATTCTACCTCCTCTAGTAACAACACTAACATCACGATCATTCATTTTATTATTCATCTCATCAAGTAAATCATTTTATGACTTAGCTACTTGTTCTAACTGAGTCTGAACCATAGAAGCATGTTTACTTAAACCTTTAACATCATTAGCAATTATAAACATCAAATCACTCAAACGATCAATCATGATGGCATTTCTTTTTAATTGATTGATGACATGCATATTGAAATTCTCTTGCTTAACAATATAGTTATCAAATTCATCCAAGCACTGACTAGCAGATTTATTATAGGGAATATCACCTTCATCAAATCTACGGAGAGAATTTACCTCTACTACCTGTGTCGGGGTGTTGAGTCCATGTATTTCTTCAATAGGTGGTAAATTCTTAACATCTTCAGCTTTAATACCTTTTTCTTTCATAGATTTCTTAGCTTCTTGCATATCTTCTGGACTGAGGAACAGAATACCTCTCTTCTTCAGAGTTGGCTTAGGAGGTGGTTCAGGAAGTGTCCACTCATTATCATTCTTTAATATATTATTTAATAGTTCTTCAGCCTGTCCAACAGTTCGTTCCCTGAAAACACAACCAGCACAACTATCTAGGTAGTCCCTAGAAGCATCGGTTAGTCCATTATAAAAGATATCAAGTATTTCATTTTTCTTAAGAGGATGATCAGGCAAAGCATTAAGTAATTGGAGAAGCCTCCCCCAAGCTTGAGGGAGATTCTCTTCTTCAATTTGCACAAAGTTAAATATTTCCTGTAAAGCAGCTTGTTTCTTATGAGCAGGAAAATATTTTTCAGAGAAGTAATATATCATATCCTGGGGACTACACACACAACCAGGAGCAAGAGTATTAAACCATTTCTTAGCATCACCCTTTAATGAGAAAGGAAACAACTTAAGAATATAGTAATAGCGAATTTTTTCCTCATGAGCAAATAGGGAGGCAATATCATTCAATTTAGTAAGGTGTGCCACAACAGTTTCAGTTTCATAACCATGAAAAGGATCAGATTCAACCAAAGTGATTAACTCAGGATCAACAAAGAATTCATAATCCTTATCAGTAACAAATATAGGAGAGGTAGCAAACTTAGGATCATATTTCATTCTCTCCTTAATGGATTTTTCTTTCAACTCAGCAAGCAATTTTCTAACTTCATCTCTATCATTACAAGCAATAATTGCCCTAGCTGTCTCCCTATCAAAAGCATTACTATCAGGTATCTCAACTCTAGTAGGAGGACTAGGCATAATAGGTGATTCATAATTTTTAGAAGTTTCATTAATTTCAGCATACTCAATTTCTTTAGCTTTAGCAAGTTGTTCATCAAGAAATTCACCTAGTGGCACAGAATTATCAAGCATAGTACTAGCATCATCATAGGTATCATTTATAGCAGAAGTAGTATCATCAATTACTTGCGACATAGCAGAATGAATAACAGGTGGTGGTGTCGCAAGCCTACTCAAAACAGAAGGTGAATCAAGTGCAGAGTGTGATGACAGTTCCTTACCTCCTCTAGTCATAGAGGGGACAATCTTGGTCTTAGAGTCTTTCAGATTCTTCATGGTCATCAACAAATATAAATCCCAAGTGACTCAACAAATAGAGTTATGCTCCCCGGCAACGGCGCCAGAAAAAGGTTTTGATAACCCACAAGTATAGGGGGTCGCAACAGTTTTCACGGGTAGTATTTCACCTAGATTTATTGATTCGACACAAGGGGAGCCAAAGAATATTTGCGAGTATTAGCAGTTGAGTTGTCAATTCAACCACACCTGGAGATAAAATATCTGCAGCAAAGAATTTAGTAGCACAGTAGTATGATAGTTTTGATAGCAGTAGCAACAGTAACAATAGTAACGGTAACAGTAACAGTGGCAGTTTTGTAGTGATTGTAACAGCAGCAACAACGAAGCAACTTAGCAAAGATCAATATGCGAAAGTCGTAGGCATTGGATCGGTGATGATAATTATGTTGGATGACATTCATCATATAACAGTCACAACCTAGGGCGATACACAATAGCTCTAATTCATCAATGTAATGTAGGCATGTATTCCGTATATAGTCATACGTGCTTACAGTAAGAACTTGCATGACATCTTTTGTCCTACCCTCCCGTGGCAGCGGGGTCCATAAGGAAACTAACGGATATTAAGGCCTCCTTTTAATAGAGAACCGGAACAAAGCATTAGCACTTAGTGAATACATGAACTCCTCAAACTACAGTAATCACCGGAAAGAATCCCAATTATTGTCACCTTGGGGTATGCGGATCATAACACGTAATAGGTGCATATAACTTGCAAGATAGGATCAAGAACATAAATATATTCATGAAAACATAGAGGGTTCAGATCTGAAATCATGGCACTCGGGCCCTAGTGACAAGCATTAAGCATAGCAAAATCATAGCAACATCAATCTCAGAACATAGTGGATACTAGGGATCAAAACCCTAACAAATTGACTCGATTACATGATAAATCTCATCCAACCCATCACCGTCCAGCAAGCCTACGAAGGAATTACTCACGCCCGGTGGTGAGCATCATGAAATTAGTGATGGAGGATGGTTGATGATGACGATGGCGTCAAATCCCCCTCTCCGGAGCCCAGAAAGGACTCCAGATCAGCCCTCCTGATGAAGAACAAGAGGTGGCGGCGGCTCCGTATCGTAAAACACGATGAATCTTTCTCCCTGATTTTTTTATCCGTGAATAGGTACTTATAGCGTTGGAGGTAGGGCAAACGGAGCTGCCAGGGCCCCACAAGCCTGGGGGCGCGCCCTGGGGGGTGGCCGCGCCCCCTGAGCTTGTGGCTCCTGGGTGGCCCCCCTCTGGTAGATTTCTTCGCCGGTATTTTTTATATATTCTGAAATAATTCTCCGTAAATTTTCAGGACATTCTGAGAACTTTCATTTCTGCACAAAAACAACACCATGGCAATTCTGCTGAAAACAGCGTCAGTCCGGGTTAGTTCCATTCAAATCATGCAAATTAGAGTTCAAAACAAGAGCAAAAGTGTTTGGAAAAGTAGATACGTTTGGGATGTATCAGTTCCCTATGCTGAAGTAATTAAAACTTTGTACCACAATACTTGCGATAAATTTGAATGGATTACCAAGGGAATTGATGAGGGATTTAGTGAAGAATGGTTTGAAAGTATGGCTAGAGATCCTATTGATGATGAGATACATGTTTTATATGAAGATCTTTATGGTGATGATTCTGAGTTTGAAGTTATGAATGTTAAGGTCACCGAAGAAAGTCCCTTCAAGTATTTAAGTTCCCCTACTAGAAAATAAGAACATGAAAGTAGAGAATTAATGAGAAAAGTATTGGAAGATTTGATTAAAAAGGATTTGGAAACCAAGGATGATAATACTTGAAACTATGCATTATGCCTAGCTAGGGGCATAAAACAATAGCGCTTGTTGGGAGGCAACCCAATATGTATCCTAAATTTTTGTTTTATTTTATGTTTTGTGTGTTTACACAATTGTAGCTACTGTTATGATTGTGTTTTTATCTTTTAATTAGTGTTTGTGCCAAGTAATGCCTTTGGGATGATTTGGATGATAGTATAATTGATGCTGTTTGAAAACAGAAACTTTTGAGTCCAGTGCAGAATTGTTCTGATTTTACTGGAGCGTGATAAAATTCTGAAGTTTTTTACACAGTATTGGAATATGAATTGCCTATGTTGTCCTAATTTTTCAGAATTTTTGGAGTTACAGAAGTATGACTTTTATTCATATCTTTACAAACTGTTCTGTTTTAGACAGATTCTGTTTTTGTTGCATAGTTTGCTTATTTTGATGAATCTACGGATTGTATCGGGGCATATAAGCCATGGGGAAGTTGGAGTACAGTAGCATTATGCTAATATTAAATATGAATTAATTTATAACAGTACCTAAAGTTCAAGATTTGTTTATTATACTAATGGACCTGACGAGGTTTCTGTTGAGTTTTATGTGCTGAAGTTTTCAAGTTTTGGGTGAGACTACGATGGATAAAGGAATAAGGTGCGGGAAGAGCCTAAGCTTGGAGATGGCCAAGGCACCCCAAGGTAATATTCAAGGAAGACTCAAGCGTCTAAGCTTGGGGATGCCCCGGAAGGCATCCCCTCTTTCGTCTACAATTTATCGGTAACTCACTTGGAGCTATATTTTTATTCATCACATGATATGTGTTTTACTTGGAGCGTCTTGTGATATAGTTTGTTTGCTTTTGTTTGCTTTTTAGTTTGTCACAATCATCTTTTCTGAACACACCTTTTTGAGAGGGACACACATTATTCGTAATTTGTTAGAATACTCTATGTGCTTCACTTATATCTTTTGAGCTAGGCAGTTGCTCTAGTGCTTCACTTATATCTTTTAGAGCACGGCGGTGGTTATATTTTAAAGAAATAGTTGCACTCTCATGCTTCACTTATATCTTTTTGAGAATCTAATAAATAGTAATGGTAATATGCACGGGTTATGAATTTGGTCCCAATATGATAGGTATTCAAGAGGGATATAATAAAAACTTTCATGTAGATCACTGAATATGATAAGTTTGATTTCTTGCAATAGGGTTTGTGATTCCCGAAGCATGCACGTATGGTCTGTCGTTATGCTAAGAAGTTGGAGCATGATTTATTATTGATTGTCTACCTTATGAGTGGAGGTCGGGGACGAGCGATGGTCTTTTCCTACCAATCTATCCCCCTAGGGGCATGCGTAGTAGTACTTTGCTTCGAGGGCTAATAAACTTTCGCAATAAGTATGTGAGTTCTTTATGACTAATGTGAGTCCATGGATTATACGCACTCTCATCTTTCGACAATTTGCTAGCCTCTTCGGTACCATGCATTGCCCTTTCTCACCTCGAGAGTCGGTGCAAACTTCACCGGTGCATCCAAACCCCGTGATATGATACGCTCTATCACACATAAGCCTCCTTATATCTTCCTCAAAACAGCCACCATACCTACCTATTATGGCATTTCCATAGCCATTCCGATATATATTGCCATGCAACTTCCACCGTTCCATTTATATGACACACATTATCATTGTCATATTGCTTTGCATGATCATATAGCTGACATAGTATTTGTGGCTCAGCCACCGTTCATCATTTTTTATACATATTATGCTAGCATCATTGCACATCCTGGTACACTGCCAGAGGCATTCACATAGAGTCATATTTGTTCTAGTATTGAGTTGTAATTTTGAGTTTTAAGTAAATAGAAGTATGATGATCATCATTATTAGAGCATTGTCCCAGTGAGGAAATAAATAAGAAAGAAAAGAAAAAAAAAGAGGCCAAAAAGAGCCCACTAAAAAAAGAAAAAAAAAGGGAAAAATGAGAGAAAAAGAGAGAAGGGGAAGTGTTACTATCCTTTTCCATACTTGTACTTCAAAGTAGCACCATGTTTTTCATATAGAGAGTCTCCTATGTTGTCACTTTCATATACTAGTGGGAATTTTTCGTTACAGAACTTGGCTTGTATATTCCGATGATGGGCTTCCTCAAATGCCCGAGGTCTTCATGAGCAAGCAAGTTGGATGCACACCCACTTAGTTTTTATTTTTGAGCTTTCATACACTTATAGCTCTTAGTGCATCCGTTGCATGGCAATCCCTACTCCTCGCATTGACATCAATTGATGGGCATCTCCATAACCCGTTGATTAGCCGCGTCGATGTGAGACTATCTTCTTCTTTTTGACTTTCCCTTATTAATCTCTACCATTATATTATATTCCTCACATAGTGCTATATCCATGGCTTGCGCTCATGTATTGCGTGGGGGTTGAAAAAGCTGAAGCGCGTTAAAAAGTATGAACCAATTGCTCGGCTTGTCATCGGGGTAGTGCATGATACTTACTTTATGTTAAGAAGATGGAGCATGACAGGATTATATGATTTTGTAGGGATAAACTTCTTTAGCATTTTTATTTTGAAAGGCATGATTGTTTGTTAGTATGCCTAAGTATTGATGTTCTTATATCAAATTATAGACTATTGCTTTGAATCATTCGGATCTTAATATTCATACCTTAAAAAAGAATTACATGATGAAAAATGTTGGGTAGCATTCCACATCAAAAATTCCGTTTTTATCATTTACCTACTCAAGGACGAGTAGGAATTAAGCTTGGGGATGCTTGATACGTCTCCAACGTATCTATAATTTTTTATTGTTCCATGCTATTATAGTATCAATCTTGGATGTTTATTATGCAATTATATATCATTTTTTGGGACTAACCTATTAACCCAGTGCCCAGTGCCAGTTGCTGTTTTTTGCCTGTTTTTGGCTTTTCAGGAAATCATTATCAAACATAGTCCAAACGGAGAAAAAACTTTGGATTAATTTTTTCTGGACCTGAAGGGACCATAGAAGCTTCGGGAGAAGACCAGACGAGTCACGAGGGAGCGACAAGCTCGGGAGGCGCGCCCCCCAGGCTTGTGGGCCCCTTGTAACGCCCAATATGCGGTCCTATCCTCAAGGAGCTCGGAAGTCCCGCTAAGGATAGAAGCGCATATCGAAGACGCTTCGCAAGGTGGATATCATTACAACATACCATGTACTGAATAGATGAGAATACCAGATAAAGGCTTACACTCGCCACAAGCTACATCATGAATACATCAATACATAGCAATCATCAAACAGAAGAGCAGGATCCGACTACGGATGAAATCAAACAAAAAAGAAGAACGACATCCACCCTGCTAGTCCCAGGCTGCCAACCGGGAACCTATCCCATGATCGATGAAGAAGAAGAAGCAGAAGAAGAACTCCAAACAGATCAAGCGTCGCTCTCACGTCAGATCATCGCATTACATGTACCTGCACCTGTTGTTGTAGTAAACTGTGAGCCACGAGGACTCAGCAATCCCATTACCATGGGTATCAAGACTAGCAAAGCTTAATGGGTATGGAATGGTTAAGTGGTGAGGTTGCAGCAAGCTCTAAGCATTGTTTGGTGGCTAACTTAAGAGTACAAGAATAGGAAGAGTGACTACGCATAACGGTCGCATTCTAGTAATGATCAAGAAGTGATCCTGAACACCTACTTACGAGTCAAACATAACCCCACCGTGTTCTCTTCCCAAACTCCCTCGAAAAGAGACAATCACGATTACGCACGCGGTTGGTGTATTTTAATTAGAATTAGCGTCAAGTTCTCTACAACCGGAGGTTATAAATTTCCAAGTCGCCACATAACCGCGGGCACGGCTTCGCGAAAGATTTAACCCTGCAGGGGTGCTCCAAGTAGTCCATTATAAATTACCACACACATCCAATGGAACATCCTCACACCATGATAACACGATGCTTACGATAAGGAATCCCGGTGGACAAGTCACTCGTAAAAGGTAAAACTAAACCAGCAAGACCTCCCGGCGTGTCGACGATCCCGATAGGAGCCGCGTATCTCATTCTCAGGACACGACCGGATCATCCAAACTTTCGGTAGGCCAATTCCAGAGTTGCCCCTAGCGGCCACCGGCGGTTGACAAATTCAGACCAGCACCATCAGCACTGGCCCACCTGTATTATGTTGAATTAAGAATCCTCGGGTTCATGACACCCTATGCAAAATTAATTATTTAATTTAGTATTATTATGTGGCAAATGTTAAAACCAAATTTGGGCCTTCCTGGAGAAGTTTATCCTAAAACGAATGAACAGGGGGGTTCCCATATGCCCCACATGTGTTAGAAGCGCTCATCAAGGAACATAACACCGGTATTACGGAAACTAGGGCGGCATGAGTGGAACAAAACACCAGGCAAAAGGCCGAGCCTTCCACCCATTACCAAGTATATAGATGCATTAATTAAATATGAGATATTGTGATATCCCATGATATCCATGTCCCAACATGGAACAACCTGAAACTGCACCTGCAACTAGCAACGCTATAAGAGGGGCTGAGCAAAGCGGTAACATAGCCAAACAACGGTTTGCTGGGTAAGGGTGGTTAGAGGCTGTATCATGGCATATGGGAGGCTGACATATATGTGGTAGGAAGCGCGACATAGCGATAGCATCGAGACAACTAGCAAGCGAAGATAGTAGAGATATCCAAGGTAATGGTCATCTTGCCTGAAATCCCGCTAGGAAGAAGACCGAATCCATGAAGAAGACGAACACGCGTAGTCGAACGAATCCTCACAATCGCAACATAACCGGAGCTATCAAGAAGAAGCATAACCGGAAAGAAGCAAACAACATGGTAAACACACAAGCATAAACATGGCATGATGCACAATCAAGTATGATGCATGTCCGGTTTAAAGAGGTATGGCATGACAAAGTGCAACAATTGAAATACTAAACATTAAGTGAAGCTCAATATGCAACGGGTTGCATATTGACGAAACTCCACAAACAATTATTTAGTTCACTCCCGTTTATGTACTCAACAAGATTAAATGTTGTTAAACATGGCAAGAGATGAAGCATAATTAATCTACCTATCTAGGCAATTTAAATGAGGCCAGAAACAACACAAAACAATTCCGGAAAATCCCCATATGTAAATTTCGAATTTGGTACTGTTCTGCCCTAAATCATATTTTAAAGTTGTTAAATAGCAAAAGTAAGTGCACCATGTTAATCTACACATATTTTCTACCCCATTTACATATAAAGCTTATTTAATTCAGAGTTACGACTATTTAGTTATGAAATAAACCATTTTTAGCATGTCAATTAGCAATTTTAATGCAAACAACAATTTAAATGTGGTTAACATGCATGAGGATGACATATTCAAGTTATGTGCAATTTTATGAAAATGTTGGCATATAATATGATATGAAGCATTTGTCGCCATGAAGGAAGAAAGGGGTGCCACGGCGGCGAAAACGGAAATGGTGCCACTGAAACATTCCAGTTCCGGTAACTCGTCGAGACACCGGTGCAAAGGAGGAACAAGTGTGAGATGTGCGGAACATGCAAGAGTGACGGGGAGTGATCCCGATTACCGGGTGTCCCCACGTGTCGGTGGCATGGCAAAAGAGAGGCATCGTGCAACAAACAATCGCATACGATGCAAACACGCGGTTCATCTCATACACCACACATGCTTCCGTTCACGGGTGTCGTCTCGCGGTTATACCTTTGAAACGTGCAGTTCGAGACGGTTTGGATCGATGCGGTGTAATTGTTCACGGGTCGTAGCGGAAGTAGTGGTACTCGTGACGGTAGTGGTACATGTTCGGAGAGGAACTTGACGAATCCGAGCTCTTCGGGGTCGACGGTAGTGGAACTTGGCGGTCTCGGTCTCCTACGGTCGTCGAGGTACTTGACGTCCGTGTAGTCAATCTTGAGGGTCTTGCGGCATCGGCGGTAGTCGTACACGATGATGGTTGTCGTTCGTGTTAGCACTCATTTTTGGCAGGAGGCGATTCAAGGCTGATGACCCGCCCCAGGAGGTGACCCGGTGTGGTGATGACTCGGCTAGAGACGGCTCAAAGATCACTGTTGGAGAGGCGCCAATGTGGAAGAGATACAGCCGCCCAGAGAGGTCGGTTATCGGCTCAACAGCTCAGTAACCCGGTGACAGCAATTAGCTCAAGGTCAGAGCCGGCACATCATGGATTCGGCTCCACAGTACCGGCGACTCTGACAAAGACGATGAGCCGCCGCTAGCATATTGAGCCGGCGTCGTTCGAGGGCTGTTGATCATGTTATGTCCCAGTTCACAGGGTTGTCAAAGGCTAGCAAGATCGAGACCCGGCAAGGCGGCTAATCAGCAAAGCGGCAGATTACGAAGCAAAGTGAACTGACGTCAACACAGAAGAGCAACGGGCGACTCAGGGAGCCAGGAGCAACGGGCGACTCAGGAAGCCAAGAGCAAAAGGCGGCTCAGAAAGCCGGGTCTATAAGCCGGCTCTATGGCTCAGGAGAAGGAAAGCTGACTGCGAGAAGCTAAGGATGGACTCAGAAGAACAAGGCCGGCCCATGCTTTCGGCGACTCACACTGTAAGCCGGCCCAACAGAGAGTCCGAGCCCAAGACGGCCCTGGCGGGTGACTTACCTAGTTAAGGCTAGAAACCGACTCTGATTGTAACTTGTAATCCGTGTAGGAGTCTCTTACTTGCACGGGAAGTCCAGCCGCCTCATATATATGTGAGAGGTGATGGCCGATTGAATCAAGCACACAATCGACATATCAATACAATCTACTTTTTACCCCTTAACCCTTGTTCATGCTTCCGTTATTCGGCGACTTCGCGTAAGTTCATCGGATATCGACAACCGAGCTGGGGGCGAGCGAATCGACCCGGTTCAGCCAATCGTCGCCGGCTTCCTCCGACGGGGTCCCTCCCAAGGAACTGGGGCGTCTGGTCTCAAAAGCGCCGGCTTACTGTCTTGCGTATCGCGCTGTGAGCCGGCTTCCCACGGGGCGAGTTGCGGTGCATCACCCCCGGCTCTGCGGGTACACGTTGGCGTGTTCGTGTGCGAACACACTTTTTGGCGACTCCGCTGGGGACGATTCGATCTAAAAATTGGACAGCAATGACCAATTCTAAGACCGACTCCGCTAGCATCAGCACTGACAACATCATCAAACCGGCTCTTGAGGAGCTGTCAGAAGCATAACGCCAAGGCTTGGCGGCTTGGGAAAAGAAACGTGACGAGGAGTTCAAGGTGCTGCGGCAGAAGCAGGCTGAAGCAGATCGGGAGCTATATCTGGCGAGTCTCAAGAAGGATCGGCAAGGAGTCATCTCACCGATCAAAGAGCCGGAAAACGTACCTCTGAGCATCAAGATCAGCCAACCCGCCGTAAGCAATAGCCTCTTTACTCCTGAGCAATTAGCCGAAATCCAGTACTATGTTGGACAAAGCACAAATAGTATTTATGATCTAATGCTGGAACGTGATAAGGCTAAAGAAAACACGCCGCTAAGCCGGCCATCGAAGTTACAGCCGATGAGCCAGAATAGAGATAACCGACTTGTGCCTATGCTGCCAAGTCCGACTCCCATCCAAAGCATGCCGTATTCGGCTAGACAGCCGGATCAAGCAGTACGTTTTGGGGATGAGCCGGCGCCGACTCAAAATTCGGCTCTCTGGGCACAAGCCGCCCCTGTGACCAACTCAGCCACTATGCCGGCTCAATCGTCCAACTTGGACGATATCGTGGCCAAGCTGAGGAGTGAGTTGGACCAGATGGCTTACGATAGATTCGGGGTGACGCTAAAGCCTAGAAATTATACTAAACCCTATCCCGAATATTTTGACTTACAGCCTTATCCCCCTGGTTACCGAGTTCCAGAATTTTCTAAGTTTAATGGGGTGGATAATAAATCAACATGGGAACATATTAGTCAGTATTTGGCTCAATTAGGTGAAGCCAATCATGAGCATCATAAAGTTTGCTTGTTCTCATTATCTTTAACCGGCACTGCTTTTTCATGGTTTTCTGCTTTAGCTCCTAACTCCATACATACTTGGTTTCATTTAGAGCGGAAGTTTCATGAACACTTTTTTGCCGGAGAAATTGAGTTAAAATTGTCTCACCTTACATCGGTTAAGCAAAAGCATGACGAGTCGGTATCCGACTATGTCAAAAGGTTTAGGAACACAAGAAACCGATGTTATAGCTTAGCTATAACTGAGAGAGATATGGCCGACTTAGTACTTAATGGTTTACGATCCCACTTAAAAGAAAAATTAGAGGGGTATGAGTTCCTAAGTGTCGGCCAATTGCAAGAAAAGGCTCTGGTTCAGGAGAGTCGGGCCAATGAGATAAAAGACTCACATCGGGTGAGCCGGAGCCGGCTTAACATCATTGAGGGAAGTGCTGGCTCAGACGAGGAAACCGATATTTACACTGCTGAGTTTGTTTGGCCGGGTAAAGCCAAACCTCATGTGTGTGATGACCTTAAGCCGGTTCGTAAGAATCGGGAGGATGAGTTTAAATGCACCTTCGACGTAGGCAAGTGTGATAGAATATTTGATGCCTTGTTGAAAGACAAAATTATAAAGATCAATCATGTCATACCACCGCTTGAAGAGATAAGGCGGCAGGCTTATTGCAAATATCACCATTCTTTCTCTCATACCACTAACGATTGTAATGTTTTTCGTCGACAGATCCAATCGGCCCTTAATGACGGACGATTGTGCTTTGCTAGCATGGCAATTGATCAACAGCCGTTCCCAATGAATGCGCTAGACCTGGAGGGAAAGAAGGTACTCATTCGGCCAGAGACGGCCGGATCATCTAACAAAGCTAACGTTGTTGTTGGTGAGCCCAGGAACACGCAAGCCGGCAACATGGTGACTAGGAGGAAGGCGACTATAAGTCGAGAACCCGGCGGCAAGGAGGTTATCAAGATTACCATCAGCAATCCTACGCTCGGGGGGCAACAGGAAGAGCCGCCCGGATCACCGCAACGGTTCATTAAGCCGAAGAGCCCGGAAGTCGGCCAGTGGCGGGTTAACACAGCTAATGCTAAGTACAAACGCATTAAGCCGACTTTCGACATGTTGATGAGCAAGTATGTCAGGCAAGCCGGCTCAACCACAAGCCGGCCCTATGGAAAGCGTTCAAGGTCACCGGCAGAGTTCGGTCGGTACGTTAAGCCGGCTGTAGCAAAGACGCCACCTCTGAAAAGCACTTTTGACAAAAGCCGGCTAGGGCCAGCAAGCCGGCTCAAGGAGCATATGCCAAGTCCAAAGAGAGGAAAGGTGTGGCGTGTCAAGCCGCAAGCTGCTAGGGCTGGTGAGCCAGAAAGCATGACGGGCAGAATATTTGGCGGCTCACTTACCATTGGCAGCCAGATACTGAAGATGAAAGAGCCGGTTGTAGAACCGGCAAAAGGTAGACCGATATTTGTTATCGGGCCTAACGGCGCAGCCAATGACCATGAAGCCAGCTCCAGTTAGATTAAGCCGCGTGACCCAAAATACACTCAACCAAGATGGTGCCCTGCTAGGTTAACCAAGACGCAGAAGAGAAAACTGCAAAGGTTGAGGAATCAAGAGAAGGCTGCAGAAGAAGCTGAGCGGCTCAGGGATGCAGGTTTTAACAAGGATCGTCCTATGATACGGTCTCAAGTCTGGGTGCCTAAGTCGACAGAACTCATAACCCAAGCGCCTGGCGTACCAGTCTCTACGTTGGAAAGGGGCAAAAAGCCGGTTGAAATGCCGGCTGTTACTTATTCATCGTGGGCTGATGAGGTTGAAGCTGCAGACCTGGCAAGCTATAAGCCGGCAATGTCACAGCTCATCCCAGAGGATTCAGCGGTGAATGAGTCAGCACTAACAGAATCAATGCTGGGAGAGCCGGCAATCCTAGACTCGGCCATGGATGATCTATCTGGCGAGTCAGCGGCTGACGAAGAACTTCCAAGCCATGTGTCAGATGAGCCGCCAGTCTCAGGAGAGTCGGCCATGGATGAGCCGCCGGGCGAGTCAACAGATGATGAAGAGCTTCTGAATTATGAAGGAACACCGACTCACATGAGTATGGATATCAACATGGTGTACTATCTGCCTGCTGAGTTTCGCGCTGTTGACGAAGCCGGCTCAGTAGCTCAAATTGACTTTGGACCCAAGACGCTATCTTCGAGAAGCCGGAGGAACCGGTTAAGCATCTCAAGCCTTTGTATATCAGAGGGCACATCAATGGGAAGCCGGTTACCAGGATGATGGTTGACGGCGGTGCTGTAGTTAATCTGATGCCTTATTCGGTCTTCAAAAAGTTACAACTTGATGATGATGATTTGATGAAGACGAACATGGTACTCAACGGGTTTGAAGGCGGAGAAGGAGTGGAAGCTAAAGGGGTTATCAGTCTAGAGCTTACAGTCGGAAGCAAGACCCTGGCTACTGCCTTCTTTGTTGCTGAGGTGCAAGGGAACTACAATGTGCTACTAGGACGAGATTGGTTGCATGCAAACCAGTGCGTTCCGTCTACTTTGCACCAACAGCTTGTTCAGTGGGTCGACGATGAAGTAGAAGTCATCCCTGCCGATAACTCGGCCTGCATTGCATTAGCCGAGTCACTAGTTGACTGGCAACACTCCATTGCTACATGTCTTTCGGGGCGTGACTTGTCCGGGTTTGACTTCCTGAGTGCAACCCGGGATGGGTTCGTGCCAGTATCTCTAAAGCCGGTTGGTGAAAACCGGCTCAGACTCAAGTGAATGGATAACAACGATGAGTGGCTTCAAAGCCGGCTTGACAAGTATCGGGCCAACAGGAACGATATGTTTGAGACCATTGAAGAGCCTGGCGACTTAGACAAATTGGGGCAAGGCTTTACGTCGGCTGACCCGCTTGAAGAGGTGGACCTTGGAGACGGCACGGTGCCAAGGCCGGCGTTTGTAAGCCGGAATCTGGAAGCCGGCTATAAGCAGGAGTTAGTCGCCCTGATCAGAGAGTATGCAGACTGCTTCGCGTGGGAGTATCATGAGATGCCTGGGTTAAGCCGCCGGCTCATTGAGCATCGGTTGCCCATCAAAGCCGGCTTTAGACCTTACAAACAGCCGGCTCGAAAGTTCAATCCACAGATATATGGCCGGGTCAAGGAAGAGATCGGCCGGCTTATCCAAGCAAAATTCATCCGGCCCTGTAAATATGCTGAGTGGGTTTCAAACATTGTCCCAGTTGAGAAAAAGGGGTCAGGAAAGATAAGGGTATGCATAGACTTCAGAGATTTAAATCGAGCTACACCCAAAGATGAGTATCCTATGCCAATAGCCGATATGCTTATCAACGAAGCCTCAGGACACAAGATCATCAGTTTCTTGGACGGTAATGCAGGATATAACCAGATATACATGGCCGAAGAGGATTCGGCTAAGACGGCATTTCGCTGCCCCGGCTTTGTTGGTCTATTTGAGTGGGTAGTAATGACCTTTGGATTAAAGAACGCTGGTGCTACTTATCAAAGAGCGATGAACTTAATATTTCATGACCTTCTTGGAGTCATACTAGAAGTCTACATTGATGACGTGGTGGTTAAGTCGGACGGCGGGTTAAATCACTTGGCCGACTTACGACTGGCGTTTGAGAGGATGAGAAAATATGGGCTCAAGATGAATCCGTTGAAGTGTGCCTTTGGCGTGTCAGCTGGGAAGTTTCTGGGTTTCATCATACATGAGCATGGCATAGAGGTTGACCCGGAAAAGGTTAAAGCTATTCAAAAGGTGGAGGCGCCGGCTTGCAAAAGAGACATGCAGAAGTTCCTCGGCAAGGTAAATGATTTGAGGCGGTTTATTGCTAACCTGTCTGGGAAAGTCGACGCATTTACTCAGATTCTTCGGCTTAAGAACGATGATGAATTCACTTGGGGGGCAGAGCAGCAAGAGGCGTTTGAAAGGATAAAGACGTGCTTATCAGCCCCTCCGGTTCTGAGAGCGCCGGCTCACGGTCAACCATGTCGGCTCTACATTGCTGCTGAAGAGAAGGTGATAGGAGCCGCCTTAACCCAGGAAGCCGAAGGAAAAGAGTATGTCATCACCTATCTAAGCCGCCGTTTGGTAGACGCCGAGTCAAGATACAGCTTTGTGGAGAAATTATGCTTATCTCTTTACTATGCCTGCACAAAGCTACGACACTACCTCTTATCTAGTGAGTGTAAGGTTGTTGGTCAGACCGATGTTCTCAAACACATGATTCAGAGGCCGATTCTTAGTGGGCGGATCGGCAAGTGGGCATATGGGTTAATCGAGTATGATTTGGTTTATGAACCTCTCAAATCTGTGAAAAGCCAGGTCGTAGCTGATTTTATTGTTGAGCATCGGATTGACCCGGAGCAAGAAACCGGCTTACACGTTGTGTCGGCTAAGCCGTGGCGGCTCTATTTTGACGGCTCAGTTTGCAAGAATGGGCAAGGAGCCGGTGTTGCGTACATCTCACCCCACGGCACTGTATTTGAGGCCTCCTGCCGGCTTAACTACTTTTGTACTAACAATCAAGCCGAATATGAAGCACTTCTATTTGGGCTCGAGCTTTTAGTCAATGCAGGGGTTTCTCATATCGAGGCATATGGTGATTCGTTGCTAATCGTTCAACAAGTGGCAAAGGTGTTTCGGTGCAACGACGAATCACTCAACATGTACCTTGACAAATGCTTAGACATCATAGCGGACCTGGATTATTTTTCTATCTCTCACGTATCTAGGCAGGATAATTGGCTCGCCAATGAGTTAGCACAACAGGCATCAGGCTATCATGTTGGCAGAGGCATGTTCTTCATAACAGAAAAGAGGATGCTAGTTGTTGCCGACTCAGGAAAAACCGGCTCTGATAAGCCGGCTGACAGGGAAGAGGCCGGCTCAAGTAAACCGGCTGCTGAGGAAGGGGCAACCCGGATTTCTGACTGGAGAGTACCTATCGTGAGTTATCTGAAGGATCCGAGTCAGAAAACAGACAGAGCCATTCGGCGACTTGCTCTCAAGTATACACTGGATAATGGCGACTTATGCCGCCGAACGGCTGATGGTCTTCTGCTTAAATGCTTAGACGAGGATCAAGCTAGAGTCGCCATGGGAGAGGTACATGACGGCTTATGTGGAACACATCAGTCGGCTCACAAGATGAAGTGGATGCTCCGGTGAGCCGGATTTTATTGGCCGACGATGATCAATGACTGCTTCAAGTACTACAAGGGGTGTGAGGCTTGCCAGAAGTTTGGGGATATCCAGCTAGTTCCGGCTTCCAAACTCAATCCTATCATAAAACCGTGGCCTTTCCGGGGTTGGGCGCTTGACTTTATCGGCATGATTCACCCGGCTTCATCAAAGGGGCATCGGTTCGTGTTGGTTGCCACAGACTATTTCACCAAGTGGTCTGAAGCAGTACCTCTCAGGAACATGACTCACAAGGAGGTAATTCAATTCATTACTGAGCATATTGTTCACAGATTTGGTATTCCACAGACTCTCACCACGGATCAAGGAACTTCCTTCATGGCCAAGGAGGTTAAACAATTTGCCGAATCACTGGGGATCAAGATGCTCAGTTCATCTCCATACTATGCTCAAGCCAATGGGTAGGCCGAGTCTAGCAATAAGATCTTGATCAAGTTGATTAAGAAAAAGGTCAAGGACCACCCAAGGCGGTGGCATGAGGTACTGTCCGAAGCATTATGGGCTCACCGGGTCTCAAGGCATGGGGCTACCAAGGTTACTCCTTTTGAGTTAGTATATGGGCAAGAGGGCGTCTTACCAGTTGAGGTGAATCTGGCCGCCTTAAGGTTTGCTAAGCAGAACGATTTGTCGGCTGATGACTACTACGGCTTAATGATGGATAACCTAGACGGTGTGGCCGACAAACGATTAAAGGCTCTGAGGGACATTGAGAAGGAAAAGTTGCGGGTGGCAAGGACTTACAATAAGAGAGTCCGGCTCAAAGATTTTCAGGTTGGCGACTTAGTGTGGAAGGTTATACTACCAGTCGGCTCCAAAAGCCGGAAATTTGGCAAGTGGTCACCAAGTTGGGAAGGACCGCTGCGAGTCGCCAGAATAACACCCGGCAACTCTTATTTGGTGGAAACTTTGGAGGGCGACTTACTACCTCGAGCTATCAATGGAAAATATTTAAAGAAGTTCCACCCAAGTGTGTGGCAATCCGCCTGAGATCGTGGTTATGGCCGATGAGTACAAACATCGCCTTTAGACCATATGGCCGATGAACGTAAGCATCGCCCTTAGTCAAAAATCCTACATGGAATATTTTCTAGCACGCAAGCTCTACTAGAAAACAGGGGGGCATATGTTAGCACTCATTTTTGGCAGGAGGCGATTCAAGGCTGATGACCCGCCCCAGGAGGTGACCCGGTGTGGTGATGACTCGGCTAGCGACGGCTCAAAGATCACTGCTGGAGAGGCGCCAATGTGGAAGAGATACAGCCGCCCAGAGAGGTCGGTTATCGGCTCAACAGCTCAGTAACCCGGTGACAGCAATTAGCTCAAGGTCAGAGCCGGCTCATCATGGATTCGGCTCCACAGTACCGGCGACTCTGACAAAGACGATGAGCCGCCACTAGCATATTGAGCCGGCGTCGTTCGAGGGCTGTTGATCATGTTATGTCCCAGTTCACAGGGTTGTCAAAGGCTGGCATGATCGAGACCCGGCAAGGCGGCTAATCAGCAAAGCGGCAGATTACGAAGCAAAGTGAACAGACGTCAACACAGAAGAGCAACGGGCGACTCAGGGAGCCAGGAGCAACGGGCGACTCAAGAAGCCAAGAGCAAAGGGCGGCTCAGAAAGCCGGGTCTATAAGCCGGCTCTATGGCTCAGGAGAAGGAAAGCTGACTGCGAGAAGCTAAGGATGGACTCAGAAGAACAAGGCCGGCCCATGCTTTCGGCGACTCACACTGTAAGCCGGCCCAACAGAGAGTCCGAGCCCAAGACGGCCCTGGCGGGTGACTTACCTAGTTAAGTCTAGAAACCGACTCTGATTGTAACTTGTAATCCGTGTAGGAGTCTCTTACTTGCACGGGAAGTCTAGCCGCCTCATATATATGTGAGAGGTGATGGCCGATTGAATCAAGCACACAATCTACATATCAATACAATCTACTTTTTACCCCTTAACCCTTGTTCATGCTTCCGTTATTCGGCGACTTCGCGTAAGTTCATCGGATATCGACAACCGAGCTGGGGGCGAGCGAATCGACCCGGTTCAGCCAATCGTCGCCGGCTTCCTCCGACGGGGTCCCTCCCGAGGAACTAGGGCGTCTGGTCTCAAAAGCGCCGGCTTACTGTCTTGCGTATCGCGCTGTGAGCCGGCTTCCCGCGGGGCGAGTTGCGGTGCATCACCCCCGGCTCTGCAGGTACACGTTGGCGTGTTCGTGTGCGAACAGTTCGAATTCGTAGCAGTGCAGTCGTTTTGTGAAGAGGAACTTGGCGGTCTCCAAATCCATCAGCCGTAGGCGGGAAGGTCCTGGACCCGGCGATGCAACAGTGTTCATGATGTCCAAAATGAACAAATCGCCACCGATGGCAGCAATGTTGTGGAGATAGCGTTCGAGGGCAGCCGAAGGTCAACAAGCAGCGGAGACAGCAGCGAGCGGTGCTCGGTGGTGGAGGCATGGAGGTCAACAGTGGTGTGACGGAGACGACGCCATGGGGGTTTGAGGAGGTCCCCGGAGCAGGAGGTGCTGCCATGGAGGGGGCGCAGGCAGAAGGAAGGGCGTCCGGTTGCCAGCGGCGCACAGATCGGGCGGAAGAGGCGGCCATGGCTGGGTCTGACGGGCGCCATGGAAGAGCTTCTGCTCGTTCCTATGAAGAAGAGAGAGAGAGAGAGAGGTAAGAGGACACGGAGGAGAAAGGAAGGAGTGGAAGGGAGCCGAAGACAGCGGGGCACGGCTCACCGACGGCACCAGGGTCGCCGGGCGGCGCGCGGGACAAGCATGCGGTGAAGCAGCGGCTGCGGGGAGGCGCTGGCGGCTGGAGGTGGTGGTGCTCGCCGGCGTGGAGGAGAGGAAGGAGTCCGGGAGGGGCGGCGCTAGTCTCACTGGCGGCGGGGTCGAGCGGGAGGCCGTGGGCGCTGGTGGGCTCTTCCTGGCGGCGCGAGGTCGGAGGAGGGGATCGAGGAGAGGGAGTGGGGGATCGAGAGGAGGGTTATAGGGAGCTGGGTTGGGCCTTGTGAGCTGGTTTGCTGCAGGCTACGGCTGGGCTGCTGCTGTTCTCCCTCTCTTTTCCATTTACAGATAAAAGAAAGAAAGAAAGAGAGAAAAGAAAAGGTTAGAGATAGAGTTTTGGGCATGGGGTAATTTTCCTGGACTCACAAAAATGAGCTTGTCTCAAGAAAATTAGAGGTGGAATGATTGCAAGATTCGAATTCAAAATCATTTGAATTTAATTCAAATGGTTTGAACTAGGACTAGGTTTTAGAAGTGCCCCAAAATGTTGAGATTTTAGGTGGAGCTCGGGAAAATGATGAAAGAATTTATGGGCAAAGTTTGAGGACCAAACTTGAAGTAGAAAAGACATGAGAATTAAATTGCAAGTGTGTTTGGTTAATTCCAAATTAATGGAATATTTTATAATAGCTCCCTAAAATATTGGGAGGATATGTTATAAAGAGAAATCACCATGTGAATTCCCCCCATTTAAATGGATCGAAGATCCATACAATTTATTTATTAAGTTGCAAAATTTTAATGACATGATGGCATGATGAAATGATGCAATGCAAAAGAAATAACACCGGGCAAACAATATAATTATAATAATAATGGAAAGAATCGGTCTCGGGGTGTCACACCCCTCGTGGCACCTCTTGACCTAATTCTAGCGCTATAAATTCCCAAATATTCCCAATATATCAGAGAGACACACGAGAAAACTTTTCCACCGCCGCAAGCTTTTGTTGTTCGGCGATCCCATCTGTAGGCCTTTTCCGACACTCTGCCGGAGAGGGAATCGATCACGGAGGGCTTCTACATCAACCTTGCTGCCCTTCCGATGATGTGTGAGTAGTTTACCACAGACCTACGGGTCCATAGCTAGTAGCTAGATGGCTTCTTCTCTCTCTTTGATCTTCAATACTATGTTCTCCTCGATGTTCTTGGAGTTTTATCCGATGTAATCTTCTTTTGCGGTATGTTTGTTGGGATCCGATGAATTATGGGTTTATGATCAGATTATTCATGAGAAATATTTGAGTCTTCTCTGAACTCTTTTATGCATGATTGTTATAGCTTTGTATTTCTCTCTGATCTATCCGTTTGGTTTGGCCAACTAGATTGATTTATCTTGCAATGGAGAGGTGCTTTGTGATGGGTTCAATCTTGCGGTGCTCTATCCGAGTGACAGAAAGGGACAAGACATGTATTTGTATTGTTGCCATTAAGGATAAAAAGATGGGGCTCATTCATATTAATTGAGTTTACTTTGTCTACATCATGTCATCTTGCTTAAGGCGTTACTCTATTTTTATTAACTTGATACTCTAGATGCATGCTGGATAGCGGTCGATGGGTGGAGTAATAGTAGTAGATGTAGGCAAGAGTCGGTCTACTTGTCTTGGACGTGATGCCTATATACATGATCATTGCCATGAATCCGTCATAACTATGCGCTTTTCTATCAATTGACCAACAGTAATTTGTTTACCCACCGTATGCTTTGTGTTCGAGAGAGAAGCCTCCAGTGAAAACTATGGCCCCCGGGTCTACTTAAATCATATAAAAAACCTAAAAATACCTGCTGCAATTTATTTACTTTTATTTTATTTTGTATTTTATTTTATCTATCTATCACTATCAGAATTAATCCTTGCAAGTAACCGCCAAGGGGGTTGACAACCCCCTTTTTCGCGTTGGGTGCAAGTATTTGCTTTTGTGTGTGTAGGTGCTGCTAACGAGGTTCTGCTTGGTTCTCCTACTGGATTGATAACCTTGGTTCTTAACTGAGGGAAATACTTATCTCTACTGTACAGCATCATCCTCTCCTCTTCGAGGAAATCCCAACGCAGCTCACAAATAGCACCCACCGTATGCTATGTTTCAAGAGAGAAGCCTCTAGTGAAAACTATGGCCCCTGGGTCTACTTTAATCATATTACTAAAACCAAAAATACCTTGCTGCAATTTATTCACCTTTCTTTTCCTTTTCAATTTATCGATCTATCACTATCAGGTTTAATCCTTGCAAGTAACGAGTTCAAGGGGATTGACAACCCTCTTGCCCGCGTTGGGTGCAATTACTTGCTCTTGTGTGTGTAGGTGCTGCTTACTAGGCATACGCTTGGTTTTCCTATTGGTTCGATAACCTTGGTTCTCACTGAGGGAAATACTGAACGCTACTATATTGCTTCACCTTTCCTCTTAGGGGAAAATTCCAACGCAGCTCACAAGTAGCTGGCACAAGCCCGGGGGGCGCGCCCACCTCTCCTCCCCAAAGGGCGCGCCCTGGTGACTTGTGGGCCCCACGAGCGTCCGGCTGACCTAATTCCAAGCCTATGTACTTCGTATTCCCGAGGGAAAAATCAGAGAGAAAGTTTTATCACGTTTTTATGATACAGAGCTGCCGCCACCTCCTGCTCTTCATTGGGAGCCCCTAATCTGGAGTCTGTTCGAGACTCCGAAGAGAAGGATTCATCGCCGTCGTCATCACCAACCTCTCTCCATCAACAATTCCATGATGCTCACCACCATGAGTAAGTAATTCCATTGTGGGCATACTAGATGGTGATGGAGGTGTAATCGAGTCAATTTGTTAGGGTTTGATCCCAAGTATCCACTATGTTCTGAGATTGATGTTGCTATGCTTAGTACTCGTCACTAGGGCCTGAGTGTCATGATTTCAGATCTGAACACTTATGCTTTTCATGATTATTTATATGATATGTTGATCTTACCTGGAAGTTGTATGCACTTGTCATCGTTCTGAACCCTAGACCCCCAAGGGGACAATAATTGGGATATCGACTGGGATGACTTTGATTTGAGGAGTTCATGTATTCACTATGTGTTAATGCTTTGTTCCAGTTCTCTATTAAAAGCAGCGCCTTAATTACCTCTAGTTTCCATAAGGACCCCGCTGCCACGGGAGGGGAGGACAAAAGATGTTATGCAAGTTCTTATCGCAAGCACGTATAACTATATACAGAATACATGCCTACATATGATTGATGAATTGGAGCTATTGTGTGTTACTCTAGGTTGTGACTGTTGCATATTGAATCTCATCTAAATATCCATCGCTACTCCATGCCTATGTTTTAATACTACTGCTATTACTCAAGTTAGCGTTACTCCTGCTGCTACAAAACTGCTATACACTGCTATTGCTTTTACTACTATCGTATTACTATGCTACTAATAAATTGCTGCAACGAAGTGATTGTCATGTGTGGTTGAATTGATAACTCAACTGTTAAGGCTTATAAATATTCTTTGGCTCCCCTTGTGTCGAATCAATAAATTTGGGTGAAATACTACCCTCGAAGACTTTTGCGATCCCCTATACTTGTGGGTCATCGGGCGCAAAGCGGTTTTTGGTTGAAAATTAAACCGTCTGCGTCATGTGCAAAGGGAGTGACGGGCGCTGCAAATCGTCCGCCACCCGAAAGGGGTAAAGCGGTGGATGGCGCGGCCTAACGCCCGCCACTGCTAAGACACTACATCGATCCTCCTGTACACCATTTTACTTACATTTTCTTAAATCATTTTAACCTCAAATCTTTTATATGATTAGTACACAATCTCCAGAGCCCCATGCTCAATATTTGCCACTTTTGAGTTGGTTTGCTATTTTTGTGGCATTAACTGACTTTCCAACAACTAAAAAGGGCAAAAAGCTCTGAGCGTGCAAACGAGCTCGGAAAAGGATGAAACTTTGCATGGTGTCTTCATTGAACACCTGTAGGGTGTGTTAAAAATTTGAGATCGTTACGGCAAAAACTAGACGCACGTCGTGTACAGACCGGATACTCTCTCACCAAGTGTAAGGGTTTGGAACGAAAACCATCACCTTACACACATAATTCATTTTTCTAAGTCATTCTAACTTCAAACTTTTTGCATGAGTAATAGACACTATTGGAAGCCCCATGCTCAAAATTTGCCTCTTTTGAGTTGGTTTGCTATTTTTCGCGACATTAATTGATTTTCCGGTAACTAAAAAAGGGCAAAAAGCTTTGAGCGTGCAAACGAGCTCGGGAAGGGATGAAACTTTGCATGGTTTCTTCATTGGTGTGATAAAAAATTGAGATCGTTACGGCAAAAACTAGATGCACGTCGTGTATAGACCGGACACTCTCCCACCAAATGTAAGGGTTTGGAACGAAAATCGTCTCCTTACACACACAATTCATTTTTTTAAATCATTCCAACTTCAAACTTTTTGCATGAGTAATAAACACTATTGGAAGTCCCATGCTCAAAATTTGCCTCTTAATTTTGAATTGGTTTGCTATTTTTCGCGGCATTAATTGACTTTTCGGTAACTAGAAAGGGCAAAAAACTTTGAGCGTGCAAACGAGCTCGGAAAGGGATGAAACTTTGCATGGTGTCTTCATTGGACACATGTAGGGTGTGGTAAAAATTTGAGATCGTTGCGGCAAAAACTTGATGCACATCGTGTACAAATAGGACACTCTCCCCGAAGTAGCGGACAAACGAGCTATTCTAGGTTTAGTAAATATGATTTCCTTAGAAATTTTTGGACGCCCTTCAAATTTGAGACTACTCTACTTTTAGCACATATGATTTTCTTAGGATTTTTTGGACGTAACTTATGTGTAGCGGGATACTTAGAATTTATTTTGACGCGGGTTACCACAATTTATCTATTCCGGGCGTATCTTTTGCCCGCCACCGTTGCCTGTCAAACCTGTGGCGGGCCTTTTTCGGCGCCCGCCACTGGTAGCTTGCACCACGCGGACAAATTTGGAAGAGATTACTTGTGGCGGGTGGAAATACCCGCCCGCCACTGCTCTAGTGATGCCAGTGGCGGGTTCCTGCCATGTCCACCACTAATTTGAGGCCATTTATAAGCCTTTTCCCAGTAGTGAGCGTTGGATGAATAATTGATGATTAGAGTGAGTACATTAGTAGCACCATAGATCATCAAAAGGCATCTCCATGAGTTGTTGCTATACGATATGAGGTTGAGGTTGCACAGGATAACTCTGATTTTGTTCTCAAATTGATTTATCGAAGGGAGTAGCTTGTAAACAAGATGTATGAAAGGTTGTAAATTGTGATCACATGAGTCAAGATACTATCTTCTTTCTGAGCTTGGTGTTAAGATCCATCAATTTAATCTACCCCATGATATTATGGTGCCTATTTTGATCACGAGCCCGTAGCAACGCACACGCACCTAACTAGTTACGAGTAATACAAGTCAGTGAAAGGAGGGGCCGTCACGACAAGGAGCAGCGGCGACACTATTAGGTCTTGGACTAGGGGGCAAGAGTGTGGGGACAATACATGCATCAAAGATTGTGGGTTCCAGCAGCGGCGACACTATTAGGTCTTGGACTAGGGGGCAAGAGTGTGGGGACAATACATGCATCAAGATTGTGGGGTCCAGTCACCCACCATCATTACAAGCCCGAACTATAACAAGTCACCCACCATCATTACAAGCCGGAACTATTACAAGTCGGAAAGAAGTCCATATAACCCCCTGAGGTTTCAGGAAGCAACTACATAGCCCCTTCAACTGTAAAACCAGGTATCTAACCCCCTAAGCTTTGCAAAACCGGATAGATAACCCCCCCTGAGACTTGTAGGTGGTTTTGAGAGCTGTTTAGTCAAACATGACGCTGACATGGCTGATTAAGTGTGTCAAATAACCTACCGAATGAGTAAATAAAAAATAAATCAAAATGGCCCCTTGTCATGTGTTGTACCGTTTCTTCTCCACGTTCTTCTCTTCCCCTCTCCTTTCTAATCTACTTCCATGTGTCTTCTGGAAGTCCACAACGGCGTCCTCCTCTCCTCCTGGTTCAGTGGTCTTCATGTTCCACCTGTTCGACGTGTGCTTCTAAGGCCTACAGCCCAGCGGCAAGCTGGTCCTGTAAACATTGTAGGTTATCATGACGTGATCGGTTAGTATGTGCTAGCTATAGGCACATCTATCATGATGTATATTGTATACGATGCATGTGCCCTGATTGTAGCGATTTGTTCATATTGTAGTCTCTGTAGCTGCCCGGCTGCCCTGTACATGTACTCCAATGTATACGAAGAGCAGTCCAGCCTTGCGGCTCACTATGTCTAACTGCTCCATTCCAACGGGCACCACCGTGCGTATCCGAGCGCCTCTGACCTCCCCATGCTCACCACCCTGCGTATCCGTGCACGACGTCCACAAAGAATGCCCATAAAAGAACACGTGATGCCACGCGCAGCTCCTCTCATGCTTCCCCTCTAGCCTCCTTCTCGCCCAATTGGCCCGAACACTCCTCCTTGGATGCTGGCGCCGCCGGCGATGACCGCTGCTTGCTCGGACATGGCCGTCGTACACGTGAATGGTCGTGGAGTCAGACCTGGAGAAGGTGACGTACGTTGACGTCGTGGCTCAACACCACGTTCGTGCAACCAAGGGCAGCGCCATGGACATGTGTGCCATGTCGTTCACCTCCCCGGCTGCGTCCATGGTGTCCTTCAAGGTGACCCGCGTCGGCGCGTCCTAGCGATGAGCGTGCCGGCACTAAGGAGCTTGTCCCCGGCGAACCGTGTGCCTTGATAGCTGCACGGATGGGTGCTGCGCTGCTGGCCGACTACTCATGGCGTTGACCTTTTTTTGTGCGTGTGGGGGGGGGGGGGGGGGGGGGTTGTAGGTGAAAGTAGAGCCACGTGGACAAAACCATCATCTAAAACCACGCTTGATATTAGCCTGGTTTTGCAAACCTGAGGGGGTTGAACACCCGGTTTCATAGTTCAGGGGGTAATGTAGTCGCTTTGTGAAATGTCAGGGGGTTATATGGACTTCTTTCTTACAAGTCGTGCAGGGACGGACTCACAAAAACGATGTGCTAATGTGATGAACAAGTTTGTCGTTTTGAGATTGATCACGTTCGTCCACCATCAACAACGGTGATGAAGAGAGGTGGAAACACAGATGTGAGGATTCGTAAACTATGTTGAAAAGTGTCAAATGGACGTCCCATAAGACTGTTGTGCAGTGTCAGGTACATAAAGCAAATCTAGATGAGGTCAAGAACATTCCCTCAAAAAATAGATGAGGTGAAGAACAAGCATATATTTATGGGCATGAACACAAAGTACCAAGCTAACTGAGCTCTCAAATTTAGTCAGTTAACAATGAATGACTACTAGATCAAATTGATAAGAAAACCAAATCCGCATGATCGTCCACAGTGATGCCGAATCAAGAAGCTGCTGCAAACAGAGTAATTAACAGAGAGGGGTCATTTTATCCTATTAATCAAGGCCTAACACATGAACTGAGGCAAGACGGCATGAAACACACATAGGAAGACAATTCTTTTTTTTTTTTAATACTGCAGGCCTATAAACTAAAGTTAACTTCTCTATATAGTTCCAGCGCCTCATCCATGATCTTTGCTCTAGATAAAAACTGTGCTCTTTTCTTCCCCGAAGGATGATAAATGTCATTCCCTTGCTTCTCGATGACCATAGGGGCTATGTGGGGATCGAAACCAGCAGCAGCCATTAGCAGCATTCCGATGCGATCTGCCTCTATCTCCATCCTACATAGATAACATCATCAGAAGTGCATCTAACATGAAATATTCTCATAAGTTTGATAATGCAAAACAAGGTAGAGAATTGTAGACCAAGTACAAAAACACCCAGAAACGACTCTGATAAAGGGAATATATAACAAAGAGTTTGGCTAAGCAGCGAGTCCCATCTAGACGATACCAGTGGCTTATGTTCTAATGAAGATAGCCAAAAAAACTACAACTTACTCAGTTAATCACTACTTGCCTTGGAAAGGCATCTATGTTCGAATTAAAACAGTTTATACAGAAATAAAAGGGATGTAGAGCTGTTGTGCAACTCAGTTTCCAATTATATAAACCATTCAATGCATCACATGAAGAATTTGATTTGGATGAATGGTTTTGCCTAGTTAGGCTTGGGCATGTCTTAGAGGATTCGAAATTAACATTGATTTTTTTATGAATTTATCAATGTATATGAACTATTGTGTCAATTAATTTCTTTGGGTGTCATGACACCTAAAGTAGCACCACTAGCTCTGCCTATGAAAATCACCATCAAAAACATGAGAAGCAGAAGTGAATATACCTTCTTAGGAAGTGCACCTTCAGGGGGAGAGGAAACCACTTTGTGTAAATGATTGACTCTGACCAATGTCTGGCAACCACGTGCGCAATCTATAGAAAGGGACAACAATACCAAATTTGAATATAATTGAAAAGGACTCAAAATCAGAGATAAATCCACTAATCCACTACACCTACCTCATGCGAAAGAGCAGTAGCAATTTCAGCATCAGTCTCCAAATGCTTGAGCAATCCAGTGAACACTAAAATCTTGCCATTGGGCCACGCCGCTGCGCCGACATGCTGATCGTTTTTTACAACAATCACCTCCCAATCGATCCCATCAAGGTGTGTCATTTGTGGCTGTGATCTGCATGGCTTGCTCTGTTTCTTTCTCTCGGTTGCACATCTATTAGCCAAGCTCACCTCTCTATTAATGGAACCATGGAACAAGGCCGCGTCACAGCTCTTAATGTCAAGGCCGCGTTGAACGGCACGGAGAAGTTGCGTTGTGATAAGATTGACACGGACACTATCAGGGTGGAGCGGGCTAAGAAACTTGGAGGAGTGTCTTTTCTTGACAATAGAAAAACATGTCTCACCATACTCTCGGTCATCTAGGGGAGAGCGAATGACAAAGTGGGTTCGGTTGGTATATGGCACAGTCTCAAGATTGAAAAAACAGGTGCGGCTAGTGTATGGGACTTGAACAAGATAAGTGTGATAGACAAACGACCACATAATGTTGATGAAAGCAGCCGCAACCGTGACCTTCCAGAAACACCCAAAGTAGCTACGAGCAAAATGGATCATCGATCTCGATGGGGCCGCGAAGTACTTCCAAGGCCGACATACAACACGATTAATGTTACCAAAGAAGAGTCCCCGGAAGGGTCCCAAGATCTGTCGTTGCTGCCATGGAGCACAGAAGTACCGCCGAGGGAGAAAGATGCCAGGCGTAATGCCTCGAAAAAGGATTCTCCGAATAGACTCCATGTCCTTGACTTGCCGGGTTGCTGTGCAGAAATGCCGAGGAAGCAATGCCGCCTGTGGTAATGTGGACGGTCGACAATTGTGCATGATGATGTTCAGGGCCGGGCCGGTAAAATCCGGGGCCCTGTGCCGAATTTAAAATGAGGCCTGCCGCCCTAATTAAAAAAATAAATCTATAATAAATCTGTCCATAGTTCCTTTCTCAGATTGACTTAATTCATCTATTCTTTGCTTCTTCTTATGCTTTTAGGAACCAGATTTATATTATCTAGACTAATTTGTACAAGACATGAATTGGATCTTTGAACACCTGATGTCTAGACCAATTGACGATGCACAAATGTACGAAAGGTGAAAAGAAGAAAGTTTAAACGATACACATCAAATATTTAGCAAACTAGCAATAAGCTATTGGCAGAACTGCTGAATAGATTGATAAGGCCTCAGAGTACAAATTTAATTATTATAATTGAAATTTGCATGCATTAGTAATACATACCTGAACGCTAGTAGTACTATTTTATCAAAACTGTGAGGATTGAAAGAACCTGTCGTGAATGGTGAAGTGGCTTTGATTAGTGATTTAAAGGTCGATTTGGCGCGGCACCAGTGCATGGCCGTGTGCTTGCCCTTCGCTGATTGTTGCAGCGATGCACTACTGTGGTGCTTCCATGCCGTCGCGGCTTCGGTTGGGCGGCCGCGCCGCCGACTCTCTTCTGCGCCGTCGCTCTGCCCCTGCGTCGCTAGGGCTTTACTAGGTCGTGATTGCTGCGACCTGTGATCGATCGGTGTTCTCCCCGTGGCCAGCGAAAGGCTAGCTGGGCTTAGTCCTATGTATGAAGTACTCACAAACTGGGCCCCTGCAAATTTGGGGCCCTGTGCAACCGGCACGGTCAGCACACCCCTGGGCCCGGGCCTGATGATGTTGCGAAACAAATGTCCTTGAGTTGAGGCCAAGACCTCCCCATGCCATGGCACCGTCGAGAGTACGGCCGAGAAAGCAGTGTCGCTTGTGCTAATGCAGGCGGTCGACTAATGTGCTTGATGATGTTGTGGAACAGACGTCCTTGAATCGGTCCATGCCATGGGGCGGTGTAGTAGTGCCGAGGAAGCTGCATCGTTTGAGGCAACACAGGCGGTCTACAGCCAGCTATCACGCTGTGTTGAAATAAGAGTCCTCTGGTTGTGCCCAAGACCACAGAGGACTGCTCTGGCTGTGGCTGCAGGAGGCGGAAGGCGGCCGGCTTGTAGAGGAACGGGGGCAAGAGGGCGGAAGGCGAGTTTCCCCACATGTTCTTGGGTCTCAATTTCTACCCGGAAGAATATGGATAGCGGCTACCGTCTATACAGGGGTTTGATTCGCCAAGATGTATATATGAGCGATGGTGTTGGGCTGTTGGGATCGGAGTAGGACACTAATCCTTGACGGACTGGAATACTGGACGGATAATCTGAGTTATTAGGGAAAGAAGGAAATTATCATCAGATCCGGTTCATAGGAGAAGAGGAATCCGGCTCGATCTCTTTCTTTGTCTTTGGATAGCAAAATATAGGGGGAGAGGGGATTACCAGCGAAGCTGCCACAACGCGGAGGCATTGGTATGGGCCAGAAATTAAATCTAGCTAGCCCAGCCGTTCATCTGATGCACAGATGATCCTCAAAAAAAAAAATTCTGATGCACAGATTAACTAGAGTAATTAACTACTCCATCTGTTCCTAAATATAAGACTTTTTAGAGATTTCAGTATAGACTATATACGGAGCAAAATGAGTGAATCTACACTTTAAAATATGTCTACATACATCCGTTTGTAGTCTGTATTGAAATTTCTAAAAGGGCTTATATTTAGAAGCGGATGGAGTATTATTGTATAATTGCCTAAAAGAACTATTAATGTATAAAAAATTGACTTTTAATTAGCAATATACATGAGCAACATTCTTAACCGAAAATGAACTCATATTAGAAAAATGGTTTTGCTAAATCTTAGTCATATTCTACGCGGAGCGATTTTGAATATTTTATATTTTTCTTTCCCCTATTTTTGATTTGTTATTGTTTTATCGGTTTGATTAGTATATTTTTTTTGTCTTTTCCCATGCTACTTGTGTAACTGGAGTTGGACAATCATTGACCACCGGATATTCGACGGATATGGTATCGATAATATCCGGTGGATGTGGATTATCCAGTTTTTTGCGATTTATCCGAGGTTATCAAATAGGATTACCCGATAAATTTAGTCCAAACAACAAGTAGCGGTCTACTTTTTGGTATGCCGCTCTGCGAGCAAGGAGCGTCGCGAGGAGAAACAAAAAAAAAAGGCACAAAAAATAAAAATAAAAGTACCAATCCAACCGATATAACAATAATAATAAGGTAAAAACTAGGAAAAAGAAAAATATAAAATACAAAATTCGCTCCGCATAAAATATGACTGAGATAATAATTAGCAAAACCAATTTTCTAATATGAGTTTATTTTGGTTTTAGAATGTTGCTCATGTATATTAATTAACAGTTAATTGGTGTTTTTTAGATAAAAATAGTTAAATTTTTTGAGCAATAATAATAGTTAATTAGTTTTTTTGAGACAAATAATGGTTAATTAGTTTTTTAGGAACATAATGGATAATGTGTTAATATGTGCAGGCGTGTGATGCATTAGGTGAATGGCTGGGCTGGTTGGATTGACGTTTGGTAATATTCTGGCCCATATCAGTGCGTACATGTTTCTCAAAAAAAAATCAGTGCGTACTCTGGGTAGGAAGAAGGCACGGTAGAGGAGCCGGTTCCGAGAGCTGTAGGCACTTTTCATTAGGGTGAGAAGAAGTAAGCACTTTTTGGCAACGTCATTTTTTTTTCTTTGAGGGGTCTTTGCAATAGGAGCTCCTATACGGCGGCGCTGTTAGAGCATCTCCAATAGGTGATGTAAAATAGCAGTCAAAAAACAGGGTGATGTAAAATATACATCACCAAAAACGTGATTTATAGGGCACCGAAAGTGTGCAACTCCAACAGATGATGTATTTTAGGGCATCACTTCCCCAATAGGTGATGTAAAATAGCGCCGCCGTGCGGCAGCCTCCACCCAAAAATTGTGTAAATAGAAGACTTTACATGAATATAAGTGAGAATAAACATGAGAATAAAATTTCCACAAACCATAAGATTATTACATAATTGGGATAATTAATTTGGTGCCCTTAGTTGTGTCCCCCTCGGCAGGTTTACCCCTAGTTTTTGAAAACCTTCGTTCTTGCCCGAACCACTTTGCAAACCTTATGCTTTTGCCCTTCCATCACGGTTTCGTCCAGTCAGCGTCGTTTGACCGTAACCAGCGCTAGATTTCGGACACAGCTTGCCCCCGGTCGATCTAACCAGCCCGTTCCCACTCTCACTCTCTCGTTCCCCATTCTCACTCTCTATCCCCTCTCGGAAACCCTAGTTTCGTCGGCGGCTCACCACCAGATCCACAAACCCTTCCTCGCACCACCAGATCCACAAACCCTTCCTCGCACCACCAGATCCATTTGCAGGCGATGGGGGAGACCGGAGAAACCCTAGGCGGCGGCCGCCGCCGCAAGAAGGGCACCGCATCGGCACGGGAGAGCGGAGAAGGCGATGGTGGCTGCGTCCACAGCGGCGGTGGCTTCGTCCACAGCGGCAAGGACTCGGTATCGGCTAGGGGGGAGCATTGAAGGCAGCTTTGGTGGCAGCCACGGCAACAAGGGCACCACATCTAGACGTGAGATCCTGGCGGGGTAAGTATCAGTCTCAGATCTGCTTCTCTCTGCTTAGTATCGTTGGATGGATTCAGAGAAGATTTAGGCTCGGTTTGGTTCAATTTCTCATGGGAGATGCTTTGTTCATTATTGTAGGATGGATCCAGCGATTGCATTCTTTCTGTCTGTTAGAATGGAGAACACGGTTTTAGTTTCTGCTGGTACTAGAGGAAAAGAAAGCAGCTTCACTTTTCCATTAGTTGTGGATAGCAGTACTAGTTCATGTAATGATTTTAGGGCTGCTATTTGTGCCAAGTATCCATGGGGACTGTTTGATGCTGTTGAGATCAGATACTGGGATAGTTCAAAGGAGTGTTGGAACCCTGTACAGTGTGATGATGAGTTAGGTGTGATGTTTGCAAGTAATGCAGAGGCAAGGACATGCAATCTGGAAATTACAGTAATTCAGAGAAAGAGAGGAGAAAGGTGTGAAAAAACACCTGCATCCAGGACAGCAGTTGGAGGGGCAAGGGGTAGAAGAAGGGGTAGGCCATCTGCATCCAGGCCAGTTGCTAGTAGTACTCATAGTGCTCCTGGAACTAGTGCAGCAAGTGGAAGTAGCACCCCAACTGCTACTGTTGATCCAGTTGATCCAGTTGTGGAGGAGGCACTGCCTGATGCACCTATTTTATCTGATGAGGAGGATGAGAAACTTTATCCAGGTTATGTCCAGCACAACAATGAGGAACATACAGCAAATGAAGAGTACATACCTGCAGAATTTTCAGATACAGATGATGATGAGAGGCAAGAGGATCATGACATGGGAGCTTTTGAGGATGCAGATGAGGACAGACATGTAATGATGTATGATAGAGATAATCCATCTATTGAGGAAGGTGTGGTCTTTCCTAATGCAGTTGATTGCAAAAATGCAGTTGGAACTTTCTCAATCAAGTCTGAAACTGAGTACATTACACTGAAGAGTGACCCAACAGGTTTACTGTAAAATGTGCCTATGACAGGTGTAAGTGGAGGCTGCATGCATCTTTGATGAGGAGGAGCACTTTGTTTCAGGTACTAGCTATTGTTTTAGTAATGTTTTCCTTAAAAATGTACCTATTTGTTTTACTAATGTTATTCTGACTGGCTATTTGTTTTATTTTCATATGTTTTCAGATCAAAGTGAACCCCCACCCTCACACATGTCCTAGTGTGAACAGATCTCAGAGATTGAGAGCTGCAAAAAGAAGGTGGATTGCAGATGCTTCTATGGCTTGGATCAGAAAAAATCCAGGGATTGGCACAAAAGAAATTCAGGGTAGGCTATTAGAGAAGTATGGTCTTGAGGTGCCATACAGCAGATGCTACTATGGTAAGGAGATGGCACTTGACAAGATCTATGGTAAGTACAGTGATAGTTTTCAGTTACTTTATGCATTCAAAGCTGAAGTAGAGAGGGCATCACCAGGAAGTGTTGTTGACATTGACAAGCACACAGTGGAGTACAAGTTAAAAGGAAAGAAATTCTACAAGGAGTGTTTTAGAAGGGTTTTTGTATGCTTCAAAGCTTGTCAGAAGGGGTTCTTGGAGGGGTGCAGGCCATACTTGGCTGTAGATGCAACTGCATTGCATGGTAGGTTCAGGGGCCAACTTGTAGCAGCATGTGCCCTAGATGCTCACAACTGGTTATTTCCTGTTGCATATGATGTTCTTGAAGTGGAGTCAACTGAGAGTTGGACCTGGTTTTTCAAAAACCTGAAGGAAGCAATAGGACATCCTGAAGGTTTAGTCATACATACTGATGCTTGCAAAGGACTGGAGAGTGTTGTTGATGATGTTTACCCTGGAGTGGAGCACGGAGAGTGCATGAGACATTTGCCTCAAAATTTCAGCAAGAAATTCAAAGGGAAGTTTTATGATGACAATCTGTGGCCTTGCTCACTAACTTACAACATCAAGAACCACAACTATCATCTGAACCAGCTGAAAAGCAGGCCCAAAGTAAAGGATTATCTTGAGGAGCACCACACAAAAATCTGGGCTAGAGCAGCTTTCACTGAGTTGAGAAAGGTTGACTATGTTAACAACAATCTTGTTGAATCATTCAACTCCAGAATCAAGAAATACAAGGGCCTACACCTAGTGGACCTGCTAGACAAGATCAGACAGTACATTATGGAGAAGTTTGACTTAAGAAAAAGAATTTGCATTGACCATTTCATTGGGCACTACATCATACCAGCAGTAATGAAGGCACTAATGGGGAAAACTAAAGGTTTGGAGATGAGCATAGTTAGGAGAAGCCCAACAGAGGCTGAGGTAACTACAACTGACAAAGAGAAGAGAGAATGGGGGTACCCTATGGACTTGGAAAAATGGACTTGTAGTTGCAAACAATGGCATGTCACTGGTAAGCCATGCATCCATGCCCTTTTCTTTATCACTGCTCTAAGAGGTGAAGCTAGTGCAATTGACAAGTATGTCCATAAGTACTACTCTGTGGAGATGTTCAAAGCTACTTATGCTGAAAACCTACCAGTTTGGAAGGCAAGAAACAGTGGGACATTGTAGATCCTGGATTCAAATTGTGTGCTCATGTTCAGAAGCAAGCACCAAGTAGGCCAAGAAAGCAGAGGATTAGAGCTAGCAGTGAAGGAAAGAGCCTTGGTCCTAGGAAGAAGAAGTGCAAGAGGTGTTGAAGATATGGACACCAAGCCAAGGGCTGCACACTATCTGTTGATCCAGCCTTTGGAGAAGAAGAACATTGGGGGTGCACAAAATGCAGATGATCATCCTACAGCTAATGAGCCAACAGAAGCAGAAGTGCAAGATGAGGATGAGGATGAGTATGAGCCAGTACCTGATGTTGTCCAGCAGCAAATGCCACCACCAAAGGAACCATCACGTGAAGCATCTACACAAGCAAGTGTAGTAAGGTATATCTAATTCCCAAATCCATTTCTCTTCATCCATATCTTACAATTTGTGACATGTTTGCCATTGTTTTAGTCCTAGGAAGAACTATAAAAGAGCAGCAGACAGAGGAGCTTCTCCAAAGTGTGTGAAAGAGAAGAGAGGTGGAGACTTGCAACCAGCAAATACATTCTGCTCAGTTACTGGAAGTAGTGTTGATAGCAAGGTTGTTTCTCCTGCAAAGAAAGCACCAGCACCATTTCAAGCTCCACCCACTGCCCCCAACCCAGCTAAGAACACTAGAAGCAAGGCAAGGGAAGCTCCAAACCCAGCCAAGAACACCAGGAGCAAAAAACTGAAGTTCTAGAGGTTTAAGTAGTGTGCTCTATTTGGTTTGATGCTGTTATGAACTAGATGTTGATCTGTGTGCACTTGACTATGTGAAGTTTGTTGCTGAACTTTTGAGTGCTTTATGCACTAGTTATGCCCAGTGTTATGTGTACTATGTGCTATTATGCACTTGGTGTTACTATGAATGTAATGTTGTTATGCACTTGACCTTTTCTGTGTGCTGTTTGATGTTATCCCCTTTGTTCATCACTATCTTGTTTGATCTTATTATGTGTGTTGTTTAGTTACATATGATTTGTTTCATCACATAAGATTTGTCGTTGACGACCGTCGACGACAAATCTTCATCTACCAAGGACATTTGGTTTCATCACATAAGAATAGTCGTCGACGTCGCCGACGACAAAAACTACATCTACCATCCACATTTGGTTACTTCTGACAACTTCAAGAACCAAAGTGACATCAATTCAACTTCAACTACAAAGTGACATCAAACAAAATAGGGTTCCTTCAACATCTTCAAATACTCAACTACTTCAAATACATCGATGAACTATATCTACCATACCAGTACAACAAACATAACAATTCCCACAAACAATAGTGCCCACACCAGTAGCATCTCATCTCTCTCTCTAACTTTCTTCTTCAAAGCCCTGTTCTTCCTTGCCAGCTCTACGTTTTCCTTCTTCAAATGGTGGCATTTGATCCAACTGTCTTCAACCTCTGTGTGCAAGTCTTCAAAAGCAAGGGCAACACGCAATGGAGGAGGTGGGTCAACCCAAACCACCCATTCACACTCTTCTGGTAACTAATTGCATATCAGAGGAATCAATATTAGAGAGTATACATAAACAAAAACTAAATTTGTCTCAAATTCACAAGAACTTACATCTAATGGACAACCTAAAAAACGGCGGCCACTACTTGCACCTCCCCATGATACACGGTGGGCAGGAACAAGGCCATGACCAGGGCAGCGATGCTTCGACAGAAACTCCAAGCCGGAGTAGGACTCGTCGGGAAGATAAAACTCCGAGGAATGTTGCACAATCCCGACCCCATCGACCAAAAACAAAAGGTCAAAATTTCCCCCAACTGTCACAAACCCTTGAAAACCCTAGATTGAACTGGGGTTGGGGGTGGAGGAGCACGAAATGCCACCGCATTACTTACCTCTCCGGTCACCGGTGAGAAGTTGGATGAGCCCGAGCTCGCCATGCGCAGCCGCTCCTTTCTCTCCCGCTTCCCGCTTCCCCCTCCAATTTTGTCGTGCCTTCCCTCCCTCTGTTTTTCGCGCGAGCTGCCTAAGGACGAAGGGGTACTGAGGGTTAGCAGCAACAGGGGCAAAAATGTCCAAAATCTAGCGCCGGTAGCGGTCAAACGGCGCTGACTGGACGGAACCGTGCCGGAAGGGCAAAAGCATAAGAAAGCCAAAGTGAGTTGGGCAGGAACGAGTGTTTTCTGAAAGTAGGGGCAAACCTGCCGAGTGTGACACAACTAAGGGTATAAAATCAATTTTCCCTACATAATTCATCAACGTCATAACATCCAACAAGAAAAACATAGATCGAGCAAACTATTACAATAAAATTCATGCAAAGACGATAAAGGCTTCATTGCTTCCCATGCCATGTCCACCACTCCTCCATGAGATCTTTCTGAAGATCAACATGGGTATCAGCATCTCTAATCTCATGATAAACCTGCAGGAACCGCTGAATTCGGTTAGCATTTTTACAAGGCTGCACACGGTGTCCCATGAGGTCAAAGACATTGTAGTCCTGATTCTGTCCACGCTCATTCTCAAGAATCATATTATGCAAGATCACGCACGCTGTCATGATATACCAAAGGTTCTCTTGGTCCCAAAACCTAGCTGGACCTCGCACAATTGCAAATTGCGATTGCAAAATTCCAAAAGCCATTTCCACATCTTTTCTAGCAACAGCTTGTGCATTATGAAAATAAAGTTCTTTCTTACCTTGGGGGCTCACAACCGGCTTCACAAATGTAGCCCACTTTGGATAAATTCCATCGGCAAGATAGTAACCATAGTTATATGTGCTCCCATTTGCTTCGAACTCCACCGGTGTGTGTTCCCCATTTGCTAACTTGGCAAAAAGAGGAGACCGGTTAAGCACATTGATATCATTGCATGATCTAGGCATTCCAAAATATGCATGCCAAAACCATGTCTCATGATCGGCCACGGCCTCAAGAATAATGGTGGCAGCCTTCTTCCGACCTTCGAATTGTCCATGCCATGCTGCAGGACAATTCTTCCACTTCCAGTGCATACAATCAATGGAACCAAGCATACCAGGAAAACCTCTACCTTTGTTTATCTCCAATAACCTCTAAGTGTCTTGAGCATTGGGCGCTCTCAAATATTCTTCCCCAAACACTCCTACTGTCGCCTTTTGAAATGCTTTCACATAAAAGATTGAAGTGCTTTCTCCCATTGCTAAATTATCATCAATTAAATCTGCAGGAACACCATATGCCATCATGCGCAATGCGGCAGTGACCTTCTGCTCAGTGCTGTGTCCAAGCATTCCTCAAGCATTTCTCCTTTGCTGAAATGATCGATCGTAGTGCTTCACAGAATTGCAAACATGTTTAAACAAATTTGTAGACATTCTGAACCGACATCGAAAATACTTCTCTCGATAGACTGAATTTGGAACAAAATAATTCCTCATCAATCTTTCATGAGCTTCAACCCGTTCTCTCCGTAAAAACTCACGGCCAAACACGGAACCGCCATGTTTTGGCCTCTTGTTCTTGTGCACCATTGTCAACATTGCTATGTCTTCCTCTTCGGCCAAATCAAATTCTTCATCCGAGGACGAAGAATCATAGTCATATGAACTCATCTAAAAAACTGAAATCTAAAATTAATTAACTAATTCATTGCAACTATTAAAATAAAGATGAACAGAAGGGAAAAATTCCTTACCTCCACCGGGTGGAGCTGCGGCGACGACAGCGGAGCGCGGCGGGTCTCGATGGAGGGAAGGAAGCATGGACCCGCGGGATCGCGGCGGCGGCGGAGGGGCGGCTGAGGGGCGGCGGAGGGACGGCGAATCGGCGAACCACCGACGGGAAGACGGCGGGGTCGGGGCGGGATCGCGGCGGCGGTGCGGTGAGGTCGCGGCAGTGGCACGGGGTGCCGGCGAAGTCGCAGCGGCAGCGGCGGCGACGACGGTGGCGCAGCCGCGATTCAGCCGCGGGCGGGAAGTTTCCCCCTGCCGGTTGGAGTCATGTGCCATGCGATTCGTGTTATAGGGCACTGCCCTCGGTGATGTATATTTGCATCACCTGAGGCAATTTTTACATCGTGATGTAAAAAAAAAGTCCAAATTTACATCACGGGCTGCTGTTTGAGACCACTTTTTGGTCCCTAGTGATGTAAAAAGCTGTTATTTATTAGTATACATGGGAGCTCCTATCTGCCGCTCTTTGCGGCAGAATGTCGGACGCACGCATAGGTGGAACTCCGAATGGGCCGACCCATGAAAGGTAGCGACCGACAGTGAACTGGTACTGTAGCGCGAACCTGTAACGCTAAAAAAACTGCGCCCTTGAGAAGTTTCAAACCACGGATCTCCAGCTAAATATGCGATAGTACTACCAGTTGAGCTAGCGACCCAATCTGAGTAAACTACCAGCACAAAACAATAAGAACCAACTCCATATTCAAATATTTTTAAAATTTCGAACACAAAACATTTTTTTTAAAAGTGAGTGTTTTATGAAAAGCGACCACTTTTAAATATGTGAACAAAATTCTAAAAACTCGAACATTTTTCGAAAAATCATGAACTACTCCCTCCGTCCCATAATATAAGAGCGTTTTTTACACTACGCTAGTGTCAAAAACGCTCTTATATTATGGGACGGATGGAGTATTTTCTAAAAACGCTGACCTTTTCTGAAACTTTTTTTAAATGCGAACAATTTTTCAAAAACATGACCATTTTGTAAAGATTACCAAACTAAATTTCGAAAAAATAGATTTTGGAACGTGAACATTTTTTGAAACTCTGGCACAAAATTTTAAAACATGAACGTTTTTCAAAATGTTCAAACAATTTTGAAACGGGAACCATTTTAAAACTCTTGAATTTTTATTAAAAACACGAACATTTTCAGAATTTTATGAAATAGGGGAATATTTTTTGAAACTCCAGACCAAAATTAGAAGATACGAACATTTTTAAAATTTGCACACAACGGACCAATTTTTTGAAATCCCAAACATTTCTTTAAAAAAAGTT
The DNA here is from genome assembly GCA_039707655.1 of Elymus sibiricus. Lineage (NCBI taxonomy): Eukaryota > Viridiplantae > Streptophyta > Magnoliopsida > Poales > Poaceae > Elymus > Elymus sibiricus. Next base: position 71,263,437 of record CM077676.1, read on the forward strand.
GTCAAAAAATGCAACAAAAACATTCTGAACAAAGTTTCAAAATAAAGAACATTTTTTATAATTCGCAAACATTTTTTTAATTTAGGAACAAAATTTGAAAACCAGAACATTTTTGGAATTTTGAACGTTTTTTAGAATCTCAAAAAAATTGAAAAATAAAAATATAATTGAAAAGAAAAGAAAAAAAACAAAAACGAAAAAATGAAAAAGAAACAAAAAACGAAAAAGAAAAACCGAAACAAAGGAAAAAACAAGAAATAAAAAAAAGGTAACAGAAAACCGGTGAAAAGTAACAAAAACAGGTTCAGGGAACCTTTTGGATTGTTCCCAAAACCGGATGGGGTAGTACCAACGCGATTGACTCAAATGGGCCGGCCCACTCTGTAGGATCAAAAGTATGTCTAGAGGGGGGTGATTAGACTACTTGACCAAATAAAAACCTAACCTTTTCCTAATTTTAGAAGTAGGCAGATTTTAGCAAGCATACAAGTCAAGCATCACCCTACACATGCAATTCTAAGAGTGTAGCAGCGGAAAATAAACAATTGCATATGTAAGTAAAGGAGGGGATCGGAGATTTCAAACGCAATGAAGACACGGTGGTTTTTGGCGTGGTTCCGATAGGTGGTGCTATCGTACGTCCACTTTCATGGAGACTTCAACCCACGAAGGGTAACGGTTGCGCGAGTCCATGGAGGGCTCCACCCACGAAGGGTCCACGAAGAAGCAACCTTGTCTATTCCACCATGGCTTACGTCCACGAAGGACTAGCCTCACTCGGGGTAGATCTTCACGAAGTAGGCGATCTCCTTGCCCTTACAAACTCCTTGGTTCAACTCCACATCATGTCGGAGGCTCCCAAGTGACACCTAACCAATCTAGGAGACACCACTCTCCAAAAGGTAATAGACGGTGTGTTGTTGATGAACTCCTTGCTCTTGTGCTTCAAATGATAGTCTCCCCAACACTCAAACAACTCCTCACAGATTTGGCTATGGTGGAAGAAGGATTTGAGTGGAAAGCAACTTGGGAAAGGCTAGAAATCAAGGTTTCAAATGGTTGGATTGGAATGTCTTGATCTCAACACATGAGTAGGTGGTTCTCTCTCAGAAAATGTATGGTGGAAGTGTAGGCACGTTCTGATGGCTCTCCTTTCTGAGAAGGAAGTGGTGGAGGGGTATATATAGTCTCCACACAAAATCCAACCGTTACACACTTTTGACCCAACTCGGTGGCACTGATCAGAAATCTCGGTGGCACCGAACTGTGTAAAAGATATGAACGTTAGGAATCTCAGTGGGACCGACTGGAACAACTCGGATGGACCGAAGTGCAATGGCTAGGGCAAACCTCGTCTCGGTGGCACCGATTGCATCAACTCGGTAAGACCGAAGTGAAGCAATAAGGCAACATAGAGTTGGCAAGCCATCTCGGTGAGACCGATTTGCAAAACTCGGTGGGACCGAAGTAAGTGCTAACGATTACAAAGAGTTGGCAAGGCCATCTCGGTGAGACCGAGATCCATATCGGTGGATCCGATTTGTTAGGGGTTTGGCAGTGGCTAAGTCCAGATGAACTCGGTGGCTCCGGATAGGAAATTTCGGTGGGGCCGAGTTGGAATGTAGGTTTTGGACATATTTGGGTAGAGAAAGTGGTTGAGGGTTTTGGAACACTGTCACTAAGCACTTGAGCAAAAATACCATTAAGCAACACCTCATCCCCTTTTAATAGTATTGGCTTTCCTATGGACTCAATGTGATCTTGGATCACTAAACCAAAAATGTAGAGTCTTGATCTTTTGCCAATCCTTGTCCTTAGCATTTTGAGGGGTCAACATCTCTAGTCCTTGCCATGCCAATCATTGAACATCCTGAAATATTTAAGTTGAATGGACATTAGTTCAATGAGATATATGTTGTTATGAATTACCAAAACCACCAAGGGAGCAAATGTGCTTTCAATCTCCCCCTTTTTGGTAATTGATGACAACATATAGATCAAAGCTTCGACAAATGATTAAAAGAATGAAATATATCGTCGCTTTGAGAAGTATGTGATAAGCAAGAGCTCCCCCTAAATTTGTGCATTATTAAAAATTTGCGTTTGAATGCAAATACACAATCGATTAGGATCATGGGTCACTCTTCCATGTCACATACAACTTGGTGGAGCGCGCAAAATGATATGAATGGAATAATAGGCACGCATCACAAACACAAGTGAATGATCATACAAGATAATGATAAGAAAGAGCATCACATAGGGCATAGTATGATCAATCACATCAAGTAGTAGCTCACAATCATAACGATCAAAGTACTCACAGACATAGTATCAAGCACACACATCGAAACAAAGTACCATAAAGCAAATAGTATCAAACGAACTCGAGAAAAATCCAACGAGCAAAGCAAAGCAAGACTCTCTCTCTCTCGAAGCTAAGATCTATACAAATTCTCCCCCTTTGGCAACAAGTACCAAAAAGCTCGAATAGGTATAGGACTAATACGGCACTCTAGGCACGATCCTCGGAAGTTCCTGAAGGGGATCTCAGGCTGGCAGCTCCGGTGTGCGTAGATGGCGTCGAGAGAAGTGCATCCGCGAAGGCTTCAGCTGATGTCTGCTGGGCTGGTGGTGTGGAGACCGGAGGTGGCACTGTAGCAGCAGCAGCAGGTGCAGAGACTGTGGTCCTCAGATCCACAACTGGCACTGCAGCAGACCTGGCTGCCCTGGGCACTGTCTGGAATCTCTCCGTAGTGGGTCGGTCATCTCCACTATCATCTGAAGCGGCTGCCCTGGCTGCATCAACATCGTCCTTCAGCTTCTCCACTATAGTCTGGACCTCAGTGATCTTGACATCTAGATCATGAATCTTCGTCTCGACTATCCGCTCTAAGCTAGCCTGGTTCTGGGTGAGGTTGGCCAGACTTCGCTCAATCCTCAGGGTGGCTTCTAGCAGATAAGTCATTTGGTCAGTCTTAGACTTGAGGTTGGCAATGGGAGCATTGGGAGCAGATGCCTCCTTGGCTGCTTTTGCTTCCTTGGCTACTCGGATCTTCTCTTATGCTTGAGCAGAGGTGTGATGCGAAGGATCCATCACAATGACATTGTCCTCAAACTCTGGACGCAGTGGGAGATGCTCACGATCAAGAAGATAAGTGCTCGTTCCAACTTTGGAATTAATGAGCATCTGAATGTGTGGAGCATATCCGCAAGATCTCTTCTGATCAGCAGTTGTCCTCTTGATGGTTTCTACAATCAAGCTCATCACCTTGAACTTCTGAGGTGTGTCAAAGAGGTGCAGCGGGTTGATGGAGTGGCCACGTATCATCTTATCATCTCCTGACTTGGGCAACAGAGTGTACCGCAAGATAGTGTTTGTGGTGGCCAAACCACGCAGTAGGTGCTTCACTGATCCTAGCTTGTGTGTCTCGATGTCCTTCTCTGGAATCGCTGGCACCAGACATCTTGCAAAGCTGACCCTGTGAATAGATGGGTAAGGGCAGAGTAGATGAGTCATCACAAAAAGCAGAAGTTTTTCATAAAAATTGAGTTCAACTCTTAGTTTCAAGTTTTCACAGAAAGCATTTCGGATGGACCGAGTTGATCATCTCGGTGATACCGAAGCACTCAACAGAAACTTTACATGCCATTTCGGTCAGACCGAGATGGGGTTCGGTGACTCCGAGATGCTAGGGTTTCACAGAGATTTTACTTTCGGTCTCACCGATTCGTACAACTCGGTGGCACCAAGACGTACTAGTGCTATGACCTGGGGCCAAATCGGTGACTCTGAAATTTTCTAATCGGTCGGTCCGAGATGCATTCGGCGGAAACTTAAACCTAAAAATTTTACTCGAATCTAATCTATGGACATTGCAGTGTAATACGAGTTCTCAATCCGGGGCAAGAATCATGGCAATCCAATCATGCATTGAATCAGAAATTGGAGCACGAAAGGGGTCGAATCTCACCCTAACTTGGTGGAGATCCTCTACGGCGGCAACGGCGGAGCAGATTGCCGTTGACGGCGGCGGATTCCGGCGGCGAAGGCGCGCTGGAGACAAAGGCGGTGATCCGGAGACCTGGGCGACGGCAGCAACGGGGTGCGGGAACGAGAGGGTTTGAGAAATTTCAACCGTTCAGGCCCGCGAGACATATATACCCGTATGCTGTCGGTGGCTCCGAGTTGGACAACTCGGTGGCACCGATATGTGTAACTGCAAGCAGATTAGCACATCGGTGGCACCGAAATGGTTCAACTCGGTGACACCGAGATGAAAACCTAGATCAATCTAAATGATTTCGGTTGGACCGAGTTTGAGTGAATTGGTTCGGCCGAAATCATGTAGAAGGTTTTGGAGGTTCAGCCCTTTCAGATCGGTGGCTCCGAGTGCTCCTCACCCGGAGGGTCCGAAAATGACTTGTTCAATTTTTGTGATGTAGCAAGAATAGAATTTGAGACAAGAAAGCATAGATAGCTAGAGAAGGTACTTAGGCATTCTTGTACATCCACTTGGCCAGAAAAGCCAAGACAATCAAAACAACAAATGGATGTCCTCGAATGATGAAAACATACAAACCAACATGCTCACACAATAAGATAGCAAATGAAATATGTGTCAAACATGCACAACCAATTCTAGCATCTATCAAGCAATGGCGATGACTAGGTCATCTATATATGAGTATATTGACTTAGGAGTCAAATGAGAACATTTCATCATAGGTCATACTCATCGTTTAAGCACAAGTGGGGTTGCCACTTTTACATAAAGCATTGATGTGTTCACACCATTAGAGTTGCTTTAGCTCAATTGTTTAGAGCAAAGCTCCCTCTAGATGTGATATCCCCCCTAAGAGGGATGAACTAACCTTGGGTTTTGTCGATGATGACTTCATGTAGATGTTGAAGATGTGGATGCTCAATGTTGATGTAGACCATCAAGAGTTGGGAGCAATCCTTTGGAGTTTTGTGCTTTCAATAACTACATGGGTTAGTCCCACACAAGGAACATACAAGGATATCCATAGACATAGAGTGAAATACACATATATGATGTCCACGAATGCATTGAATACCTTCTCCCTTGCCTTACCAACAAGAGGGTTTGTGACTCCATGTACTAGTGCAAAATGTGGAAGTTGGTTGCACAAGTCCTTGCCATAATGAATATGTGTGAAGTTTGTTGGCGGAGTCACCCTCAAGAACTCTCTAGTTCTTCTTCTTTTGGACCCACATCAACTTGATGGGAATCCTTGGAGTTGTAGTAGCACTTGATGAAGTAGAACTTGATGAAGTCTTGGGAACCCACTTGACCAAGGCTTGAGGGGCTTCTTCAAATGAATCAATCTCTTCTTGAAGCTTGTCCTTGCCTTTTAGCTTGTGGTCTTGTGGTGGAAGATCTTCTTGAGCTTGTGTTCCCTTGAAGGAAGTGGGATCATACTTCTCTTGTTGAGGAACAAACTTCGTCTTGGGGTATTGATCTTCTTCGCACTCAACTCCATTGGCATTGAACTTTCGTTCAAAACCAACACCTTGGTTCTTCCGGTGCCTTCCTTGCTTGCGTACAATTTCCTCAAATTGCTTACTCCCGGCAAGACTCTTGTAGACACCTTTTTCTATAATTCCTTTCAATAGCATATTTTCTTGCTCAAGTGTAACTTGGCTAAGAGAATCATTAGTGGAATCAATAGAACTACTAGAAACAACAACATTGGATTTAGCATTGTCATTGTTACTACTAGAGGTAGAACCCTTTTTGCCCTTGTTGCTAGTTTGCTTAGGTTTAACTTGTGGCATAAAGGTAGACAAGAGTAAACGCTTGGCAAGATATGAAGAACTCTTCTTTCGAAGATCGTCATTCATAGCTTTAAGAAACTCATGCTCTTGCTCTAAATTTAGCTTCTCGAAGCGTAGCTTCTCATGAGTTCTTAGAAGTTCTATATGATCCTCTTGAGTTGTTTCATGAGCTAACTTAAGAGCATTTAGTTCTTTAGTTAGACGCTCAATCTCCTTCATAGCATTGTCACTCGTTTCCTCTTGACTATCATGATTACTAGCATTTTCATTATAGCTCACATCACTAGCCTTATCACCAAGCAAATCATCTTCATCACTATTGAAATCAAGATACTCGGGGTGTGATACCTTGGGGCCTTTTGCCATGAAGCATCTTCCAATTCCTTGATTTGGTGAGTCAAATAGATCATGGGAGTTGGATGACACAAGAGCAAGTCCGGCAACACCTTCATCTTGACTATAGTCGGAGTTGGAGTGATAACTTCTCTCGGAGTGGTTGTCGGAGTCGGAGCCGGAAACCCATTCACCAACATGAGCTTGATGTCTTCTTCTTGTGTAGCTCTTTGATGACTTGTCCTTCCTCTCTGAATCCTTGCTTCTTCGAGAGTGTCTTCGTTCATAACGATCATCTCTACTCCTTCTCTCCTTATGAGGTGATTCATCTCTTCTATGTCTTCCTCTTGGTGATTCGTCTCTTTTCTTGTAGGGAGCCGCACACTCATTGGAATAGTGTTCGGGTTTTCCACAATTGTAGCAATTACAGTCACGACTTGATGATCTTCTCTCATAGTGTCTTGAACTAGAGCTTCTTTCTTTCCCTTTGTTCTTGTAGAACTTGTTGAATCTTTTCACCATTAGGCTTATCTCTTCATTGGATACTAGCTTGTCACTTGGAGTTGTTGGAGCATCGGTTGAGGCTTTTTAAGCACCACTTGATTTGTTGTGTAGCTCCTCTTTGTCCTTGAGTGACATTTCATGAGCAACAATCCTTCCAATGACTTCCGTGGGCTTGAGATCTTTGTAATTTGGCATCATTTGGATCAATGTGCAAATGGTATCATATTTTCCATCCAAATCTCTAAGTATCTTCTTAATGATGAATTTGTCGGTCATCTCTTCACTTCCTAAGCCGGCAATCTCATTTGTGATGAGAGCAAGCCTAGAGTACATTTCTGCGACTCCTTCACCATCCTTCATCTTGAACTTGTCAAGTTGACTTTGAAGCACATCCAACTTAGATTCCTTGACGGACTCAGTACCTTCATGCATATCAACCAAAGTATCCCAAATTTCCTTTGCATTCTCGAGGCGGCCGATTTTGTTGAATTCCTCGAGACACAAACCGTTAAAGAGAATGTCACAAGCTTGAGCATTGTATTGCAACATCTTCAATTCTTCCAGGGTTGCTTCACGATCCGGTTCCTTGCCATCCTCAAAGAAATCACCTTGCAAGCCAACACGAACAACAGCCCAAACAGCGGGGTTATGACCAAGAATATGCATTTTCATTTTATGTTTCCAACTAGCAAAGTTTGTACCATCAAAATATGGACCTCTACGGTGATAGTTACCCTCACTAGATGCCATACTCTCCAAGGCTGTGAAACCAAGGCTATGATCACCAAAGCAATGGAAATCAAGGCTTACGGAGACCAAAGCTCTGATACCACTTGTAGGATCGAAAGTAAGTCTAGAGGGGGGTGATTAGACTACTTGACGAAATAAAAACCTAACCTTTTCCCAATTTTAGAAGTAGACAGATTTTAGCAAGCATACAAGTCAAGCATCACCCTACACATGCAATTCTAAAAGTGTAGCAGCGGAAAATAAACAATTGCATATGTAAGTAAAGGAGGGGATCGGAGATTTCAAACGCAATGAAGACACTGTGGTTTTTGACTTGGAATGTATGTTTTGGACATATTTGGGTAGAGAAAGTGGTTGAGGGTTTTGGAACACTGTCACTAAGCACTTGAGCAAAAAGACCATTAAGCAACACCTCATCCCCTTTTAATAGTATTGGCTTTCCTATGGACTCAATGTGATCTTGGATCACTAAACCAAAAATGTAGAGTCTTGATCTTTTGCCAATCCTTGTCCTTAACATTTTGAGGGGTCCACATCTCTAGTTCTTGCCATGCCAATCATTGAACATCCTGAAATCTTTAACTTGAATGGACATTAGTTCAATGAGATATATGTTGTTATGAATTACCAAAACCACCAAGGGAGCAAATGTGCTTTCACACTCGCGTCGGTTGGCCGCTCGCCTGTGTCTCACTCCGACAACTTGCCGCAACGAGCGGCAAATAGGAAAATCCTGTATACATCACCTATTGGAGATGCTCTTAGCGCCGATTAGACCTCCTGGCGCTCGCAGGGGCGCGTAGTGAGCCAGCCCAGTAAGTCCCGCGTGCGCTGGCATGAAGCAACGCGAAGAAAAAAAATTAATCGTTAAAATGTGAGAACTGGGTCTCGAACTCCAATCAACAACAGGATTGTCACACGCCATAACCACTAGACCATTCTCAATTTCTCAACTACAAACAGGAAAGTGCTCTATTTGAGCCTTATTCTAATACAACAAATAACAAAAATTATGTACGTAGTATAAAATATATTTTTTTAAATGAAAAAAAATCGTGAATTCAAATATGTTCAGGATTTTGAAAACAAAATCACAAATTTCAAAATAGTTCACGTACTTGAAAAAAGGTTCATCGATTTTGAAAAAACCTCATCGAATTTGACAAAAGTTCATCGATATTACAAAAAGTTCATTGCTTTTTTAAAAAACAATTCATCAAATTTGAAAAAAGTTCATTGAATCTGAAAAAAGTTCATCCAATTTGACAAAAGTTCATCATAATTGAAAAAAATATTCATCGAATCTGAAAAAAATATCATCGTTTCGAAAAAAGTTCAGCGGATTTGAAAAAAAAAGTTCATCGATTTTTTAGAAAAGGTCATCAAATTTGAAAAAATTCATCACATTTGAAAAAAGTTCATCGATTTTGAATAAAAGTTCATCAGTTTAACAAAAATCACACATTTGACAAAAAAAGTTCATCGATTTTGAAAAAAGTACATTGATTTTTAAAAATGTTTATCAATTTTCAAAAAAAAGTTCAAAAATTTGAAAAGAGTTCATTGATTTTGAAAAAAGTTCATCGAACTTGAAAAAATTTCATCAAATTAGAAAAAAGTTCATTGATTGAAAAAAAGTCATCAATTTTGGAAAAAAAGTTCGTTAATTTTGAAAAAAGGTTCATCAATTTTGAAAAAAAAATTGTTCAATTTAGCAAAAGGAAAAAAATTGAAAAACGAACAAGAAGATAAAGGAAAAAAGAAAACATGATACGAAGAAAAGAGTGAAGAAGATGTAATTGAGCACATGAGGTGAGGCCGGTCGGGTGGGTAGTGCAGTGTGCGAACGACCGGGAGGTCGCTGGTTCGAATTCCATCGGCCGCGCGTTCATTTTTTTTGGTTTCATCAACAGAAAGAAAGGGGAAGATGGGCCGAGCCCAACTAGACGTGCCCTTCAAGTGCCCATTTGTGAACGGGCGTCGAAGCGCCAAATGGGATCCGCCCTTCGCAATGTCATATGGATCAAAGAAAACGCGTACATGTGCTGTGCGGCCCTTTCAGCGTACATGTCCTATCCTCCTGAAGAAATAAACGCGCCGAAAACTTCTCCTACTTGAATTTATTTTCATTTACGTCTCTTTCTTCATCCTCCTTTCCCGCCCTTTTTTTAACATAGACACAATAGTATTGATTCATGGGATAAGTGTAAGGATGATTTTATTGCCAAATATTTTCCTCCCGCTAAGATTATTTCTCTTAGAAATCAAATAATGAATTTAAGCAATTTGAGCAAGAACATGTTGCACAAGCATGGGAGAGAATGAAATTAATGATTAGAAATTGTCCTACTCATGGTTTAAGCTTATGGATGATTAATTCCTATGCGGGACTAAACTTTGTTTATAGAAATCTTCTAGACTCTGCTGCAGGTGGTACTTTTATGAAAATTACATTGGGAGAAGTTACAAAACTCCTTGATAATATTATGACAAATTATTCTCAATGGCATACCGAAAGAGTTCCAATTGGTAAGAAGGTAAATTCTGCCGAAGAAGTCTCTACTTTAAGTGATAAAATGGATGCTATTATGAAAATGCTTGCTAGTAAAAATGCTCATGTTGATCCTAATGATGTGCCACTCTCTACTTTGATTGAGCAAAATAATGATGCTATTGATGTTAATTTTGTCTATAGAAGTAATTTCAACAACAGTGCTTATAGAGGAAATTTTAATCCTAGACCGTTTCCCGGAAATTCCTCTAATTCCTATGGTAATTCATATAACAATAATAATAGGATACCTACTGATCTTGAGAACAATGTTAAAGAATTTATTAGTTCTCAAAAGAATTTTAATGCTATGGTAGAAGAAAAATTGAATAATGTTGATGAAATGTCTAGGAACATGGATAGGATTGCTCATGATGTGGAAACTCTTAAAATTAAACTTTGCCACCCAAGCATGATATTAATGAGTCCATTAAATCTATCTATGTCTCCATTAATGAAAGTAAAGAGAGAACTGCTAGGTTGAGAGCTAAGCGAGAATTCTTGGAAAAAGCTATTCCACCCGGTTTTTATCGTAATCATGATGAAGATATTAAAATGATTGGTGTCTTATCTATTGAATCTTTATTTTGTAATATAAAACTTGATGAAAAAGGGACTGGAGATGAGTCAACTTTAGCTAGAAGGCGTCCCAATTGTTCGGAGGGTGATAATCTTAATGATAAAAATGATAAAAGTGGGTTTGGAGTGGTCAAGACTTTAAATAGTGATGTGCCCACTACTTTGGATTACAAGGACTTTAATTATGTGCTACTTGTAGCTTGCGTTGGTATTTCCCCGAAGAGGAAGGGATGATGCAGCACAGTAGAGATAAGTATTTCCCTCAATTATGAAACCAAGGTTATCGAACCAGTAGGAGAATCACACAACACCTAGTAAGCAGTACCTGCACACAAACAACAAATCCTTGCACCCAACGCAAACAAGGGGTTGTGAATCCCTTGGCGGTAAGATTGCAAGATTAAATTGTATTTGATAGATTGATAGATTGCAGCAAAAATACTAAATAAAATAAATAAAAGAAAATGGCAGCAATATTTTTAGGGTTTTAGTAATATGATTTTGATAGACTCGGGGGGCATAGATTTCACTAGAGGCTTCTCTCGAGAAAATAGCATACGGTGGGTAGAAAAATTACTGTTGGGCAATTGATAGAAAAGCAAATAATCATGACGATATCCAAGGCAATGATCATGTATATAGGCATCACATCCAAGATTAGTAGACCGACTCCTGCCTGCATCTACTACTATTACTCCACACATCGATGGGCTATCCAGCATGCATCTAGTGTATTAAGTCCATAAGAACGGAGTAATGCCTTAAGAACGATGACATGATGTAGACAAGACAAACTCACGAATTAATAAACCCAATGAATAGATCCCATCTTTTTACCCTTAGTAGCAACGATACATACGTGTCATGTCCCTTTCTGTCACTGGGATTGAGCACCGCAAGATCGAACCCACTACAAAGCACCTCTTCCCATGGCAAGATAAATCAACTTAGTTAGCCAAACCAAATCAATAGATCGGAGAAGAAATACGAGGCTATAATAATCATGCATAAAAGAGATCAGAGAAGACTCAAATAATTTCATGGATAATCTGATCATAAACTCACAATTCATCGGATCCCAACAAACACACCGCAAAGAAAGATTACGTCGGATAGATCTCCAAGAACATCAAGGAGAACATTGTATTGAACATCAAAAAGAGAGAAGAAGCCCTCTAGCTACTGCCTATGGACCCGAAGGTCTGTGGTAAACTACTCACGCATCATTGGAGAGGCAGCAAGGTTGATGTAGAGCCCCTCCGTGATCGATTCCCCCTCCGGCAGATTACCGGAGAAGGACCCCAGATGGGATCTCTCTGGAACAGAGGCTTGCGGTGGCGTAAAAAGTATTTCGTGGACTCCCCTGAGGGTTTCTGATTTTTCCTGAATTTATAGTGCTGGAATTAGGTCAAACGGAGCTGGGGTGGGCCCACGAGGTACCAGGGCGCGCCACCCCCCCCTAGGGCGCGCCCTGGTGCCTCGTGGCCCACCTCTTCTTGTTCTGGCCCTCTCTCGTAGCTTCCAGTGTTTATCTTGAGGAATAAAAAGTCTCCAAAAAGTTTGGTTGCATTTGGACTTTGTTTGGTATTGATTTTCTGTAAAACAAAAACAGGGCAGAAAACAGCAACTGGCACTGGGCACTCGGTTAATAGGTTAGTCTCCAAAAATGATATAAAATTGCTGTAAATGATTATAAAAACATCCAAGATTGATATTATAATAGCATGGAACAATCAAAAATTATAGATACGTTGGAGACGTATCAGCATCCCCAAGCTTAATTCCTGCTCGTCCTCGAGTAGGTAAATGATAAAAACAGAATTTTTGATGTGGAATGCTGCCTAACATATTCATCACATATTATTTTCTTTTTGTAGCATGGACATTGGACTTATATGATTCAAGGCAATAGTCTATAATTTGACATGAAAACATAGATACTCAAGCATACTAACAAGCAACCATGTCTTTCAAAATATCAACGCTAAAGAAAGTTATCAATAGCCCATTATGCTCAATCATTGATCCATTCATGAAACACACTCGAATATTAGCTACAACCAATGCACGAGTATGACAATAGTGTTCTCTAGTTGGTGCTTTTGTAAGAGAAGATGGAGACTCAAAAAACTAAAAGTTGCATAAAAGTAAATAGATAGGCCCTTCGCAGAGGGAAGGAGAGATTTGTCAAATGTGCCAGAGCTCAAAGCTGAAATTAAAGAGATAAAAATATTTTGGGAGGCATGCTTTTCCTGTCAACGAAAACGAATGAGAATTCCCAATATCTTCCATGCTACATACATCATAGGCGGTTCCCAAACAGAAAATAAAGTTTATTCCTTTCCACCAATTCTTTCACAATCCATGGCTAGCCGTATCCACGGGTGCCCTCCATACCATCACTTTCCAAGGAATTTATTATTGTGATCACATAAGATTTTTCATTTCATTTCATTTCACAATTTGGGACTGGGCATCCCTATTACCGCCACACTCTCGTGCAATGACAAGTGAATAAACACTCATCGTGAGAATAACACACCTAGCATGGAAGATATTGGCTACCCCCTTCCGCTTCATGAGCGGTACGGGCACACAAAACAGAAAAATTATTTTGAAATTTAGAGTTGGCACACGCAAATTTACTTGGAACGGCACTGGAATACCGCATATAGGTAGATATAGTGGACTCATAAGGCAAAATTGGTTTTAAGGATTTTGGATGCACAAGCAGTATTTCCGCTTAGTACAAATGAAGGCTAGCAAAAGATTGAGAAGCAACCAACCAAAAAACGAAAATAGTCATAAACATGCATTGAACATAACTAACACCGAATAATGCACCATAGTAGGATATAACTTTATTGCATAACTATTGACTTGACGTGCTTGCATAGGGAATCACAAACCTTAACACTAATATTCTTACTTAAGCACAATTACTCACTAACATGGCATCACATATCATCATTTCCATATCGCAAAACTATAGCAAGGAATCACACTTGTCATATCCAATGATCTATATGAAAGTTTTTATCTATATCCCTCTTGAATATTCATCACTTTGGGGCCAATTGCATAACATGTGCAAATTACCGTTAAGGAAACTTTGCAAACTTTGTCAGCATTCTCTGGATCGACAAAACCTTCTGGTCGCATCATATACAACTCTACCTTAAGGAAACCGTTAAGGAACGCTGTTTTGACATCCATCTGCCAAATTTCATAATCGAAAAAGGCAGCTATTGCTAACATGATTCTGACGGACTTAAGCATCGCTACGGGTGAGAAGGTCTCATCGTAGTCAACTCCTTGAACTTGTGAAAAACCCTTTGCCACAAGTCGAGCTTTATAGACGGTGACATTACCGTCCGCGTCCGTCTTCCTCTTAAAGATCCATTTGTTCTGAATGGCGTACGCCCTTCAGGTAATACTTCCACAGTCCACACTTTGTTTTCATACATGGATCCCATCTCGGATTTCATGGCCTCTAACCACTTCTCGGAATCCGGGCCCATCATCGCTTCTCCATAGCTCGAAGGTTCATCGTTGTCCAACAACATGACCTCTAAGACAGGGTTGCCGTACCGCTCAGGAGCAGTACGCGTCCTTGTCGACCTACGAGGTTCGATAGCAACTTGACCCGAAGCTTTATGATCATCATCAACTTCCTCTTCAGCTGATGTAGGCTCTACAGAAACATCTTTCTGCGCTGCGCTACTCTCAGGTTGAAGTAAAGGTTCAACAACCTCATCAAGTTCTATCTTCCTCCCACTCAATTCTTTCGAGAGAAACTCTTTCTCAAGAAATGTTCTGTTTTTAGCGACAAACACTTTGCCTTCGGATCTGAGGTAGAAGGTATACCCAACTGTCTCTTTTGGGTATCCTATGAAGACGCATTTCTCCGCTTTGGGTTCCAGCTTTTCAGGCTGAAGCTTTTTGACATAAGCATCACATCCCCAAACTTTAAGAAACGAGAGCTTTGGCTTCTTGCCAAATCAAAGTTCATATGGCGTTGTCTCAACGGATTTCGACGGTGCCCTATTTAAAGTGAATGCAGCTGTCTCTAATGCATAACCCCAAAACGATAGTGGCAAATCGGCAAGAGACATCATAGATCGCACCATATCCAATAAGGTTCGATTACGACGTTCGGACACACCATTACGTTGTGGTCTTCCAGGCGGTGTCAGTTGTGAAACAATTCCACATTGTCTTAAGTGACTGCCAAACTCATAACTCAGATATTCTCCTCCTCGATCACATCGTAGGAATTTAATCTTCTTGTTACGATGATTCTCAACTTCACTCTGAAATTGTTTGAACTTTTCAAACGTTTCAGACTTGTGTTTCATTAAGTAAATATACCCATATCTACTTAAGTCATCAGTGAAGGTGAGAAAGTAACGATAACCACCGCGCGCCTCAATACTCATCGGACCGCACACATCAGTATGTATGATTTCCAACAAGTCACTTGCCCGTTCCATTGTTCCAGAGAACGGCGTTTTAGTCATCTTGCCCATGAGGCATGGCTCGCATGTGTTAAGTGATTCAAAATCAAGTGACTCCAAAAGTCCATCAGCATGGAGCTTCCTCATGCGTTTTACGCCAATATGACCTAAACGGCAGTGCCACAAGAAAGTGGTATTATCATTATCAATTCTACATCTTTTGGCATCAATGTTATGAACATGTGTATCATTACTATCGAGATTCAATAAGAATAAACCCCTCACTTCGGGTGCATGACCATAAAAGATATTACTCATATAAATAGAACAACCATTATTCTCTGATTTAAATGAGTAACCGTCTCGCAATAAACAAGATCGAGATATAATGTTCATGCTTAACGCAGGCACTAAATAACAATTATTCAGGTTCATCACTAATCCCGATGGTAATTGAAGAGCGAGCGTGCCGACGGCGATCACATCAACCTTGGAACCATTTCCCACGCGCATCGTCACTTCATCCTTTGCCAGCCTCCGTCTATTCCGCAGTTCCTGTTTAGAGTTGCAAATGTGAGCAACCGCACCGGTATCAAATACCCAGGCACTACAACGAGAGTTGGTAAGGTACACATCAATAACATGTATATCATATATACCTTGTTTGTTGTTGGCCGCCTTCTTGTCAGCCAAATACTTGGGGCAGTTCCGCTTTCAGTGTCCAGTTCCCTTGCAATGAAAGCACACAGTTTCTGGTTTGGGTCCAGCCTTGGGTTTCTTCACGGGAGGAGCAACTGCTTTGCCACTCTTCTTGGAGTTACCCTTCTTACCCTTGCCATTTTTCTTTGAAACTAGTGGTTTTATTGACCATCAACACTTGATGCTCCTTCTGAATTTCAGACTCAGCGACTTTCAGCATCGCAAACAGCTCGGCGACTGACTTGTTCATCCCGTGCATGTTATAGTTCAACACGAAGCTCTTGTAGCTAGGTGGCAATGATTGAAGAACTCTGTCAGTGATAGCCTCTGGCGGAAGGGGCATCCCTAATTCAGCCAGACGGGTGGAGTACCCAGACATTCTGAGTATGTGATCACTAACAGACCCGTTCTCCTCCATCTTGCAAGTATAGAACTTATCGGAGGTCTCATACCTCTCGATCCGGGCATTCTTCTGAAAGATAAACCTCAACTCCTGGAACATCTCATATGCTCCATGACGTTCAAAACGTCTTTGAAGTCCCGGTTCTAAGCCATACAAAATTGCACATTGAACTATTGAGTAATCATCAGAGCGAGCCTGCCAGGCGTTCATAACGTCTAGAGACTTAACTGGAGCGGGTGGATCACCAAGCGGTGCATCAAGGACATAAGCCTTTTGGGAAGCCGTAAGGATAATCCTTAGATTACGGGCCCAGTCCACAAAGTTACTTCCATCATCTTTCAACTTAGCTTTCTCTAGGAACGCATTAAAAATCAGGGGTGCTACTGCGCGAGCCATGATCTACAACATAAATATAGCAAAGACAACTTAGACTATTGTTCAAGATAATGAGTTTAGTTAATCATATTACTTAAAAAACTCCCACTCAAATTGATATCCCTCCGGTCATTCGAGTGTCACATGATCCAAATCCACCAACTCAAGTCCGATCATCACGTGAGTTGAGGTGGTTTCAATAGTGAACATCTTCATGTTGATCATATCTACTATATGACTCATGTTTGACCTTTCGGTCTCTTGTGTTCCGAGGCCATGTCTGTACATGCTAGGCTCGTCAAGTTTAACCTGAGTGTTCCGCACGTGCAACACTGGCTTGCACCCGTTGTATGCGAACGTAGAGTCTATCACACCCGATCATCACGTGGTGTCTCGAAACGACGAACTTTCGCAACGGTGCACACTCGGGGAGAACACAATTTTATCTTGAAATTTAAGTGAGGGATCACCTTATAATGCTACCGTCGTCCTAAGCAAAATAAGATGCATAAAAGGATTAACATCACATGCAAATCATAAGTGACATGATATGGCCATGAACTTGTGCTTTTGATCTCCATCTCCAAAGCACCGGCATGATCTCCATCGTCACCGGCATGACAACATGATCTCCATCATCTTGATCTCCATCAACGTGTCGCCATGAGGTTGTCGCGCCGACTGTTGCTTCCACGACTATTGCTAACTCATAGCGATAAAGTAAAGCAAAACGGCAAAAATAATTAAAGACAACTCTATGGCTCCTACCAGTTGCCGTACTCATCGACATGCAAGTCGTGATATTCTATACAACACATGATCATCTCATACATCACATATATCTCATCATGTAATTGGCCATATCACATCACAACATACCCTGCAAAAACAAGTTAGACGTCCTCTAATTGTTGTTGCAAGTTTTACGTGGCTGCTACGGGTATCTAGCAAGAACAATTCTTACCTACGCAAAAACCACAACGGTGATACAAAAAATGCTTTTCAACCTTCTCAAGGACCGCCTTTGTCAAATCCGATCCGACTAAAGTAGGAGAGACAGACACCCGCCAGCCATCTTTATGCAACGAAGTTACATGTCAGTTGATGGAACCGGTCTCTCGTAAGCGTACGAGTAATGTTGGTCTGAGCCGCTTCATCCCACAATACCGCCGAAACAAGAAAAGACCAAGGGAGGAAGCAATCTGAATATCAACGCCCACAAACTCCTTTGTGTTCTACTCGAGATCTCATCTACACATAGACCTAGCTCAGATGCCACTGTTGGGGAACGTCGCATGGGAAACAAAAATTTTCCTACGCACACGCAAGATCTATCCATGGTGATGAGCATCTACGAGAGGGAGAGTGAATCTACATACCCTTGTAGATCGCTAAGCGGAAGCGTTAAGAAACGCGGTTGATGTAGTTGAACGTCTTCGCGATCCAAATCGCAAGTCGTCCCTCGATCCAAACACGATCTAGCGCCGAACGGACGGCACCTCCGCGTTCAACACACGTACGGCTTGATGACGCCTTCACCTCCTCGATCCAGCGAGCGATGGTGAAGTAGTAGATGAGCTCCGGCAGCACGACGGCGTGGTGATGGTGGTGAGGAACAATCTCTGCAGGGCTTCGCCAAGCACTACAGAGATTGTGACGGGAGGAACTAGAGGGCTAGGGTTGCCGGCACACGGCTTGGGAAATCTTGATGTATCCCGTGTGCTAGCCCTGCCCCTCTATTTATATGTTGAGCCCTGGGGTCTAAACTTGGAGAGAAAGCCTCCACAAGGTCGGTTTTGCCCGCACAAGGTCGGTTTGGCCCGCACGGAAAGAGTCCCACTCGGATTCCAGCAGTACCGCGTACAAGCGGCAGTACCGCTCATGAGCGGTAGTACCGCTTCACACAAGCGGTAGTACCGCTTACGCGGTAGTACTGCCTTGCCAGCGGTAGTACCGCTTAAGGCAGCAGCAAAACTTCCTTTTGCACTTTCCAATACCTCGTGGGCTTTACCCCTTTGGTCCATATAAAGTGTTGCTGCACCCGAACACTTCGGTAAACATCCGGAACCCCTTCCGGTGAATTCCGGAACCCTTCCGGAGATCAAAACACTATTATCACATATATCAATCTTTACCTCCGGACTCTTCCGGAGATCCTCGTCATGTCCGGGATTTTATCCGGGACTCCGAACAACCTTCGGTCACCAACACAATAACTCAACTATACTAATCGTCACCAAACGTTAAGTGTGTAGACCCTGCGGGTTCGAGAACTATGTAGACATGACCGAGACACCTCTACGGTCAATAACCAATAGCGGGACCTGGATGCCCATATTGGTTCCTACATATTCTACGAAGATCTATATCGGTCAAACCTCTATGTCAAGGATTCAGTTAATCCCGTATGTTGTTCCCTTTGTTCTTCGGTATGTTACTTGCCCGAGATTCGATCGTCGGTATCTCTATACCTAGTTCAATCTCGTTATCGGCAAGTCTCTTTACTCGGTCCGTAATACAAGAGCTCGTGGCTAACACTTTAGTCACATTGCTTGCAAGGCTCATTGTGATGTTGTATTACCGAGTGGGCCCTGAGATACCTCTCCGTCACACGGAGTAACAAATCCCAGTCTTGATCCATGCCAACCCAACAGACACCCTCGGAGATACCTGTAGAGCATCTTTATAGTCACCCAGTAACGTTGCGACGTTTGATACACACAAGGTATTCCTCTGGTGTCAGTGAGTTGCATGATCTCATGGTCATAGGAACAGATACTTGACATGTAGAAAACAATAGCAATAAACTGACACGATCATAGGCTACGTTTATAGTTTGGGTCTTGTCCATCACATCATTCTCCTAATGATGTGATCCCGTTATCAAATGACATCTCATGTCCATGGCTAGGAAACCTTCACCATCTTTTGATCAACGAGCTAGTTAACTAGAGGCTTACTAGGGACACAGTGTTGTCTATGTACCCACACATGTATTTGAGTTTCCAATCAATACAATTATAGCATGGATAATAAACGATTATCATGAACAACAAAATATAATAATAACCAATTTATTATTGCCTCTAGGGCATATTTCCAACATTATACCCCCCGATACAATCCATATATTCATCAAAACAAGCAAGTAGTGCATCAAAAACAGAATCTGTCAAAAACAGAACAGTCTGTAGCAATCTATTTAGAAGCCATACTTCTGTAACTGCAAAAATTATGAAAACTTAGGACAACGTGGGAAATTCATATACCAATACTGTGTAAAAAAATCAGAATTTTTCGTCGCTCCAGTGATTTTTAGGATTTTCTGTACTGGACGTAAAAGTTTCTGTTTTCCAACAGCATCAATTATACTATCTTCCAAATCATCCTAAAAGCTTTACTTGGCACAAACACTAATTAAAAACATAAAAACACTATCATACCAGTAGCATGACAGTAAAAACACACCATAACAGAAACTTATAACAAAAATTTATTTTATTCATTGGGTTGCCTCCCAACAAGCGCTATTGTTTTATGCCCCTAGCTAGGCATAATGCATAATCTCAAGTATTGTCATCTTTCAAGTTGATTCCATAAGTGGCCCTCATAATTGATTCATATGGTGCTTTAATTCTTTTCCTAGGTAAATGCTCCATACCTTTCTTTAATGGAAATTGAAATTTTATATTCCCTTCTTTCATATCAATAACGGCACCTATAGTTAGTAGAAACGGTCTACCAAGTATTGTAGGGCAAGAAGAATTGCATTCAATATCAAGAACAATAAAATCAACGGGCACATAATTTCAATTTGCAAGAATAAGCACATCATTAATTCTTGCCAAAGGCTTTTTAATAGTAGAATCCGCAAGATGCAAATTAAGGGAGCATTCATCTATATTGGTAAAACCTAGCACATCGCATAGAGATTTTGGAATTGTGGAAACGCTAGCACCCAAATCACATAAAGCATTGCACTCATAATTTTTAATCTTAACTTTAATGGTGGGTTCCCATTCATCATATAATTTTCTAGGAATTGAAATTTCTAGTTCAAGCTTTTCTTCTAACGCTTTCATCGTGGCTTCTACTATATGTTTAGTAAAAGCTTTCTTTTGCTCATAAGCGTTGGGTGAATTTAACAAAGATTGTAACAAACAAATACCCTCAATCAAAGAACAATTATCATAATCAAAATCTTTGTAATCCAAAATAGTGGGCACATCACTATTTAAAGTTTTTACCTATCCAAATCCACTTTTAGTAATTTTCTTATCAAGATTTTCACCCTCCGAATTATGGGGACGCTCTTTAGCTAAAGTTGACTCTTATTCAGTCCCTTTTTCATCAAGTTTAATATTACTAAATAAAGAATCAATAGATGAAACACCAATCATTTTAATATCCTCATCGTTACTACGATAGAAACCGGGAGGAATCGCTTTTTCTAAAAATTCTCGTTTAGCTCTTAGCATGGCGGTTCATTTCTTACTTTCATCCATAGAGACATATAAAGCTTTGATTGATTAACTAATATCAATTTTAGGTGGCAAAATTTTAGTCTTAAGATTTTCCACATCATGAATAATTCTATCGATGCTCCTAGACATATCATCAATTTTACTCATTTTTTCTTCTATCGTAGCGTTGAAAACTTTTTGAGCATTCATAAATTCTTTAATATTACTTTCAAGATCAGAAGGTATCCTATTATTATTGTAGGAATTACCATAAGGATTGCCATAATTATTAGAGGAATTTCCCGGAAACGGTCGAGCGTTGAAATTACCTCTATAAGCATTACTATTAAAATTGTTTCGTGAGACAAAATTCACATCTACGGGATCATTATTTTTCTCAATCAAAGTGGACAAAGGCACATCATTAGGATCAATAGGAGCATTTTTACCGGCAACCAATTTCATAAGAGCATCAACTTTATCACTCAAAGTATTAATTTCTTCAACAGAATTCACCTTTTTACTAGTAGGAGTTCTTTCAGTATGCCATTGTGAATAATTTGCATAATATTATCAAGCAATTTAGTAGCTTCACCCAAAGTAATTTCCATAAACGTACCACCCGCGGCGGAATCTAAAAGATTTCTAGAGACAAAATTCAATCCCGCATAAAAATTTTGTATGATCATCCATAAATTTAAACCATGAGTAGGGCAATTTCTTATCATTAATTTCATCCTCTCCCAAGATTGGGCAACATGTTCATGATCAAGTTGCTTAAAATTCATAATTTGATTTCTTAGAGAAATAATTTCCGCGGGAGGAAAATACTTAGTAATAAAAGCATCTTTACACCTATCCCAAGAATCGATACTATTTCGTGGTAAAGATGAAAACCAAATTTTAGCACGATCCCGTAATGAGAACGGTAATAATTTCAATTTCACAATATCATTATCCACATCTTTTTTCTTTTGCATGTCACACAATTCTACGAAAGTATTAAGATGGGATGCGGCATCTTCATTAGGACTACCGGAAAATTGATTTTTCATAACAAGATTTAGCAAAGCGGCATTAATATCACAATTCTCCGCACTAGCGGCGGGAGGAACAATCGGAGTACTAATAAAATCATTATTATTAGTATTGGAAAAATCACACAATTTGGTATTTTCTTGAGACATCGTGACTACGCAAATAAGATAGCAATCAAGCAAACAAGCAAACTAGAAAAAAAGCAAAAAGGCAAACGGAAAATATTTTTGTATTTTGGCAAAAACTTTTTAGAAGTGGGGGAGATGAAAACGAGAGGCAAATGGCAAATAAAGTAAATGCAAGGAGATGAGTGTTTGTGCAAAGGTACTTGATAAATGTTGATGATGTCTCCCCGGCAACGGCGCCAGAAATTCTTCCTGCTACTTGTAGCTTGCGTTGGTATTTCCCCGAAGAGGAAGGGATGATGCAGCACAGTAGAGATAAGTATTTCCCTCAATTATGAAACCAAGGTTATCGAAACAGTAGGAGAATCACACAACACCTAGTAAGCAGTACCTGCACACAAACAACAAATCCTTGCACCCAACGCAAACAAGGGGTTGTCAATCCCTTGGCGATAAGATTGCAAGATTAAATTGTATTTGATAGATTGATAGATTGCAGCAAAAATACTAAATAAAATAAATAAAAGAAAATGGCAGCAATATTTTTAGGGTTTTAGTAATATGATTTTGATAGACCCGGGGGCCATAGATTTCACTAGAGGCTTCTCTCGACAAAATAGCATACGGTGGGTAGACAAATTACTGTTGGGCAATTGATAGAAAAGCAAATAATCATGACGATATCCAAGGCAATGATCATGTATATAGGCATCACGTCCAAGATTAGTAGACCGACTCCTGCCTGCATCTACTACTATTACTCCACACATCGATGGGCTATCCAGCATGCATCTAGTGTATTAAGTCCATAAGAACGGAGTAATGCCTTAAGAACGATGACATGATGTAGACAAGACAAACTCATGAATTAATAAACCCAATGAATAGATCCCATCTTTTTACCCTTAGTAGCAACGATACATACGTGTCATGTCCCTTTCTGTCACTGGGATTGAGCACCGCAAGATCGAACCCACTACAAAGCACCTCTTCCCATGGCAAGATAAATCAACTTAGTTGGCCAAACCAAATCCATAGATCAGAGAAGAAATATGAGGCTATAATAATCATGCATAAAAGAGATCAGAGAAGACTCAAATAATTTCATGGATAATCTGATCATAAACTCACAATTCATCAGATCCCAACAAACACACCACAAAGAAAGATTACATCGGATAGATCTCCAAGAACATCAAGGAGAACATTGTATTGAACATCAAAAAGAGAGAAGAAGCCATCTAGCTACTGCCTATGGACCCGAAGGTCTATGGTAAACTACTCACGCATCATTGGAGAGGCAGCAAGGTTGATGTAGAGCCCCTCCGTGATCGATTCCCCCTCCGGCAGATTACCGGAGAAGGACCCCAGATGGAATCTCTCTGGAACAGAGGCTTGCGGTGGCGTAAAAAGTATTTCGTGGACTCCCCTGAGGGTTTCTGATTTTTCCTGAATTTATAGTGCTGGAATTAGGTCAAACGGAGCTGGGATGGGCCCACGAGGTACCAGGGCGCGCCACCCCCCTGGGGCGCGCCCTGGTGCGCCCTGGTACCTCGTGGCCCACCTCTTCTTCTTCTGGCCCTCTCCCGAAGCTTCCAGTGTTTATCTTGAGGAATAAAAAATCTCCAAAAAGTTTGGTTGCATTTGGACTTCGTTTGGTATTGATTTTCTGTAAAACAAAAACAGGGCAGAAAACAGCAACTGGGAATGGGCACTCGGTTAATAGGTTAGTCTCCAAAAATGATATAAAATTGCTGTAAATGATTATAAAAACATCCAAGATTGATATTATAACAGCATGGAACAATCAAAAATTATAGATACGTTGGAGACGTATCATTATGATAGTTGATATTTAATTGAATATATTTTTTGTTGCAATCCATGATAAATGCACCCAATGCTTATGAACAAAATAAATCTTTTACTAAATACATTGCAGAAGCTATGATAAAAGCTCATAAAGAAATAAAGCTAGAATTGGAGGTTTCAATACCTAGAAAATTGCATGATGAATGGGAACCTACTATTAAAATTAAAATCAAAGATTATGAATGTAATGCTTTGTGTGATCTAGGTGCTAGTGTCTCTACTATACCAAAATCTTTATGTGATGTGCTAGGCCTCACCGATATGGATGCTTGTTCCCTTAATTTGCATTTAGCAGATTCAACTATTAAGAAACCTTTGGGTAGAATAAATGATGTGCTTATTGTTGCTAATAGAAATTATGTGCCCGTGGATTTCCTTGTGCTTGATATTGAATGCAATCCGTCTTGTCCTATAATACTTGGTAGGCCTTTCCTACGAACCATAGGTGCTATTATTGATATGAAAGAAGGTAATATAAGATTTCAATTCCCATTAAATAAAGGAATGGAACACTTCCCTAGAAAGAGAATTAAACCACCATATGAATCCATCATGAGGGCCACCTATGGAATCAATTTGAAGGATGATAATACTTGAAACAATGCATTATGCCTAGCTAGTGGCATAAAACAATAGCGCTTTTGGGAGGCAACCCAATATTTTGCTTTATTGCAATTTTATCTTCCTTGTGTTTATTGCAATTTTTATTTTTCTTATGTCACACAATTATAGCTACTGTTATGATTGTGTTTTTATGTTTTAGTTAGTGTTTGTGCCAAGTAATGCCTTTGGGATGATTTGGATGATAGTATAATTGATGTTGTTTGAAAACAGAAAGTTTTGTGCCCAGTAGTTGATTTTTAATTTATTGCTGGAACATCGACAAAATATGAAATTTTTACACAGTATTGGAACACAAATTGTTTACGTTGGCCTAATGTTTCATAATTTTTGGAGTTACAGAAGTATGGATAAATATTTTGTCATTGTGTACTGTTCTGTTTTAGACAGGTTCTGTTTTCTATTGCATAGTTTGCTTGTTTTAATGATGCTATGGACTATATAGGGGGGTATAAGTCATAGAGAAGTCAGAGTACAGTAGCATTATGCAAGAATTAAATATGAATCAAGTTATAACAGTACCTAAAGTTTATGATTGATTTATTGTACTAACGGATCTCACGAAGTTTCTGTTGAGTTTTGTGTGCTGAAGTTTTCAAGTTTTGGGTGAGATTACGATGGATGAAGGAATAAGGAGCAACAAGACCCTAAGCTTGGGGATGCCCAAGGCACCCCAAGGTAATATTCAAGGAAGACTCAAGCGTCTAAGCTTGGGGATGCCCCGGATGGCATCCCCTCTTTCGTCTACAATCTATCGGTAACTTACTTGGAGCTATATTTTTATTCATCACATGATATGAGTTTTACTTGGAGCGTCTTGTGCCATAGTAGTTTTTGCTTTGTTTGCATTTTAGTTTGCCACAATTATCATTTTCTGGACACACCTTTTGAGAGGGACACACATTTATTCGTGATTTGTTAGAATACTCTATGTGCTTCACTTATATCTTTTGAGCTAGGTAGTTGCTCTAGTGCTTCACTTATATCTTTTGGAGCACGGCGGTGGATATATTTTAAAGAAATAGTTGCACTCTCATGCTTGACTTAAATCCTTTTGAGAGTCTAATAAATAGTAATGGCAATTTGCACGGGTTATAAGATTAGTCCATGAAGGATAGGTATTCAAGAGGGATATAATAAAAACTTTCATGTAGATCACTGAATATGATATGTTTGATTCCTTGCAATAGTTTTGCGATATTAAGATGGTATATGTGGATGTACTAGTGAATGATTGTGGTTTAGTAAGAATATTGGTGTTAAGGTTTGTGATTCCCGAAGCATGCATGTATAGTCTCTAGTTATGCGATGAAGTTGGAGCATGATTTATTATTGAGTGTCTACCTTATGAGTGGCGGTCGGGGACGAGCGATGGTATTTTCCTACCAATCTATCCCCCTAGGGGCATGTGAGTAGTACTTTGCTTCGAGGGCTAATAAACTTTTGCAATAAGTATGTGAGTTCTTTATGATTAATGTGAGTCCATGGATTATACGCGCTCTTACCTTTCAGCAATTTGCTAGCCTCTTCGGTACCGTGCATTGCCCTTTCTCACCTCGAGAGTCGGTGCAAACTTCGCCGGTGCATCCAAACCCCGTGATACAATATGCTCTATCACACATAAGCCTCTTTATATCCTCCTCAAAACAGCCACCATACCTACCTATTATAGCATTTCCATAGCCATTCCGAGATATATTGCCATGCAATTTCCACCACTCCGTTTTTATGACATACATATTCATTGTCATATTGCTTTGCATGATCATATAGCTGACATAGTATTTGTGGCTCTGCCACCGTTCATCATTTTTATACATGTTACGCTAGATCATTGCACATCCTGGTACACTGCCAGAGGCATTCATAAAGAGTCATATAGTTCTAGTGATCGAGTTGTAAGTAAATAGAAGTGTGATGATCGTCATTATTAGAGCATTGTCCCAGTGAGGAAAGGATGATGGATACCATGATTCCCCCACAAGTCGGGATGAGACTCCGAACAAAAAAAGAGAGGCCAAAAAGAGCCCAACAAAAAAATGAGAGAAAAAGAGAGAAGGGGCAATGTTACTATCCTTTTCCACACTTGTGCTTCAAAGTAGCACCATGTTCTTCATATAGAGAGTCTCCTGAGTTGTCACTTTCATATACTAGTGGGAATTTAACATTATAGAACTTGGCTTGTATATTCCGATGATGGGCTTCCTTAAATGCCCGGGGTCTTCATGAGCAAGCGAGTTGGATGCACACCCACTTAGTTTCAGTTTGAGCTTTCATACACTTATAGCTCTTAGTGCATCCGTTGCATGGCAATCCATACTCCTCGCATTGATATCAATTGATGGGCATCTCCATAGCCCGTTGATTAGCCGCGTCGATGCGAGACTATCTTCCTTTTTAACTTCCCCTTATTGATCTCTATCACCGCATTCTATTCCACCCATAGTGCTATATCCATGGCTCACGCTCATGTATTGCGTGGGAGTTGAAAAAGTTGAAGCGCGTTAAAAAGTATGATCCAATTCCTCGGCTTGTCATCGGGGTAGTTCATGATTAATACTTTGTGTTAGGAAGACTAAGCATGACGGGCTATATGATTTTGTAGGGATAGCGTTCTTTAGCATTTTTATTTTGAAAGGCATGATTGTTTGTTGGTATGCCTGAGTATTGATGTCTTTATATTAAATTATAGACTATTGCCTTGAATCGCTCGTTTCTTAATATTCATACCGTAAAAGAGATTACATGATAAACATGTTAGGTAGCATTTCACATCAAAAATTTTGTTTTTATCATTTACCTACTCGAGGACGAGCAGGAATTAAGCTTGGCATGCTGATACGTCTCCAACGTATCTATAATTTTTTATTGTTCCATGCTATTATAGTATCAATCTTGGATGTTTTATATGCATTTATATGCTATATTATATCATTTTTGGGAACTAACCTATTAACCCAGTGCCTATTGCCAGTTGCTGTTTTATGCTTGTTTTTGGTTTTCCAGAAAATTAGTACCAGACGGAGTCCAAACGCTACGAAACTTTTTGACGATTTTTTTCTAGACATAAGAGACCCTAGAAGCTTCGAGAGGAGACCAGACGGAAAATGAGGAGACGGCAAGGCAATAGGGCGCGCCCTGGGGGGTAGGCGTGCCCTATTATCTTGTGGGCCCCACGTGGCTCTGTCTGACCTAATTCCACTTCTATAAATTCTCAAATATTGGGAAACCAACAGAGAGCCACCCAAATAACTTTTCCACCGCCACAAGCTTCTGTTCTTTCGCGATCCCATCTGGAGGCCTTTTCCGGTACTCTGCCGGAGGGGGAATCAATCACGAAGGGCTTCTACATCAACCCTGCTGCCCTACCGATGATGTGTGAGTAGTTCACCATAGACCTACGGGTCCATAGCTAGTAGCTAGATGACTTCTCTCTCTTTGATCTTCAATACAATGTTCTCCTCGATCTTCTTGGAGTTCTATTCGCTGTAATCTTGTTTTGCGGTGTGTTTGTTGGGATCCGATGAATTGTGGGTTTATGATCTGAATATTCATGAGAAGTAATTGAGTCTTTTCTGAACTTTATTATGCACGATTGTTATAGCTTTGTATTTCTCTCTGATCTATCCGTTTGGTTTGGCCAACTAGATTGATTTATCTTCAGCGGGAAAGGTGCTTTGTAATGGGTTCAATCTTGCGGTGCTCTATATCCCAGTGACAAAGTAGGGGAGAAGACACGTATTTGTATTGTTGCAATTAAGGGTAAAACGATGGGGTTTATTCATATTATTTGAGTTTACTTTGTCTACATCATGTCATCTTGCTTAAGGCGTTACTCTATTTTTATTAACTTAATACCCTAGATGCATGCTGGATAACGGTCGATGGGTGGAGTAACAGTAGTAGATGCAGGAAGGAGTCGGTCTACTTGTCTCGGACGTGATGCCTATATACATGATCATTGCCTTGGATATCGTCATAACTATGCGCTTTTCTATCAATTGCCCAACAGTAATTTGTTTACCCATTGTATGTTATGTGTTTGAGAGGGAAGCCTCTAGTGAAAACTATGGCCCCAGGTCTACCTTAAATATAAAAAGAAAACTAAAATATACTTGCTGCAATTTATTTACTTTTATTTTGGTTTGCCATTTATCTATCTACTACTACAAGATTTAATCCTTGCAAGTAACGAGTTCAAGGGGATTGACGGCCCACTTGCCTGCGTTGGGTGCAAGTATTTGCTTTTGTGTGTGCAGGTGTTGTTCACGAGGCTTTGTGTGATTCTCCTACTGGTTCGATAATCTTGGTTCTCACTGAGCGAAATACTTATCTCTACTGTACTGCATCTCCTCTCCTCTTCGGAGAAAATCCCAACGCAGCTCACAAGTAGCACCGAGCTCCACCGCCGGTTTGCATCCGAGGTGCCATAGATTACCTCGGTCTTGAAAAAGTTGAAGGAGTTCAGCTGAGCTTAATGCCGGAAATGCCCTCTATGGAGCCAGCCCACTCACATCTGAGCTTTATGCCGGACTACTTCCGAGGTGGTGCACCACCTCGGCAGTGGTCTGTTTTTTTGTGGATAATTTTTTTCGATTGGTGCAATATATTCTCTGTCGAGATGTATAGCCAGTAGGCCTCAAGGTGTATGTCGGCCTAAAATCCAAGATGCACATGTGTCGGCCTAAACTCGGTGGCGCCTCCGTTCGGCACTAGATCGGTTGGATCGTGATTGGATTGCGAAGAGTACGACTACATCAACCGTGTTTTATACGCTTCCGCTTTCGGTCTACAAGGGTACGTAGACACACTCCCCTCTCATTGCTATGTATCTCCTAGATTAGATCTTGGGTGTTTCGTAGGGAATTTTTTGATTTTCATGCAACGTTCCCCATCAGTTTTCTCTAAGATTAGATGCCGGTGAGAGCCCTCCAGCCTCCTCTTATATAGTCGACGGAGGTTAGGGTTTACAGAGAGGAGATGCGATCTAGGACGCCACCCTTCGTGACTTGGGAGGCAAGATGGTCGTAAGTCGGTTCATCCTGTTGCTGGTCCTCGCGGGCCCCTTACTCAGCGTCCTCCCTGGTTTGCCTTGGTGAGCCACTCCCAGTGTATGGAAACATCAACTAGTGACTGCAAAGATTGCAAATCTCTTTGTTTATTGTGTTCCCTACAGGTTGGGCCATTTTAGGTGTGAAATCAAGTCATATATGGAAGATAATAGGGCTGGTGATCCACCCCGATAAACTGGAGGCACAATGTTGCAACCAGCGGAGAAGAAGGCGTCTAGTACGAGCTGGAGCGCTCGTATCAACGGTCGTGCGAGGTACCTCCACCTTTGTGACGTCATCCCTAATGACTTCCGTGAAGGCTCCTGGGGTCAATTCGTATCGGAGAGGCCCCAAAACCCTATTTTGCCCGCCTGCAACATATAAAGGAGAGGAAACCCTTTTGGCAATATGAGTCTCATCCATTAAGTCAACCCTTCGCAGCCACCATCACCATTCCCATCTATAGCAGCCACTACCGTCTCAATAGCCATTCCATCTCTGCAGTTCCCATCTCCATGACCATTACACGCGTAATCAAGAGAACATCGCGGGCATTGTAAGACTATAATCATTCATCTTCAAGTACAATTTCTTCAATGTCTCGTGTTTGTGATTTATCTGCGATGTGTGAATAGTCCACTTGGGCTAAAGGTTGAGGACTAGCCTCACAGCCCCCTGTATGCGCGGTAAGGGATTGTTGGTCTCCTTTAACATTAATGTTATTCGATGTGTTGCACAATGGTTTTTGTCTCTTGTCTCTACCTTGTTCTAAGGCCCTGCAGGTAACCGGGATACCGAAGATCGATCGAGGAGAGGTTAAGTGTTGAGAGGTGCAGAAGGCTATGTCATACGTCAGTGATAGTAATATTAGTACGGTAGCTAGAACCTATTCACTCGGTCTAGGTGCAGTCATTACGTCCAATGTGATGGTCTGGATACTCCTTAATAACCAAGATAACCCCGCAAGACGATAAGGGCCTTGGTTGGACAATAGAACCTCTATGCGGCGACAGTTGGTCATGGGGTTATTTGGACGCATCTCCCACAAATATCACGTTGACTACATATAAGTAATGGTGTTTATCGGTACCATTTTGATTATCTAGATAGGATCCCAAGCGCAATTACACAGTTGAAGGTAAAACCTCTAGCCCTAGCCTATTTCTTTATTATTTTCTTTTGAGGTAATTGCACCAGTGGTGTCTGAACTTGCCATCGATGTTCACTTTGGTGCATGAACTTGAAAAATACATCGAACTGGTTCCAATACTTGGCACTCTTGTTCAAATACGGTTCAAATTACGTTTGGATACGTCCGTATGGCTGAGTTGGCAGGCCAGCGTGGCATGAGGCCCACTTGCAGTGCTGGGACAGGCTGACATGCAAATATACGTCTCTATGCTCATTGGGTCCCACCTGTCAACGCACAACGGAATAAACAAAATATAGGAGCAGCAGGGTTTCAAACCCGCGACCACGGTTATAACAGTCTACTGTAATAACCAGTTCGGCCAGAGTACCTTTCTGTCAACTTTGCATGCATACGCGTTGTCAATCCAAGTTCGCTCGTGGACTTAAATGGGCTGCAGTCAATGCAGCCCATTTTCCACATGTTTGTTATTTCTCCTTTTTTACAAATTAGACATAAAATATGTAAACTATAATCACAATAATAAATGAATGTTCATATAGTTTTAAATGATCATGTAATTAAAATAATACTTATATATTCTAAAAATGCTTGCATAATTTTCGAAAGTGTTTAGATATTTACTAAAATTGATTTTATAATTTGAAAAAAGTTTTACATTTTCAAATGTTAATCTAACTTTCAAAAATTTCATGTTTAAAAAAAATATTATCGCGGTTCTTTTCTAGAATGTTAGTTTATTTTCATGTTTTACGTGGCCCTTCAACATAAAAACTATATTATTATCTTATAAATAATAAGCATACAAAAATAACTTACACTTTAAATGTAATATTTATTAAAAACATTTAATTAAAATAATTTTATGAATTACAAATGTATGTTTAATTTAAAAATTGTTCATTTTTGGCTATATAATATTGGGGGCACACTAGGCTATTAACTATTTTCCACACACATTTTCTAGTTTATTTTTATTCAAAAAAAATATTTTTACCAACACATAAACTTTATTAAAACACGTGAACACTTTTAAAAAAATCATGAAACATTTATATACTACATGAAATTATATCACATCAAGATTTTGAAAAAAATATTAATATTTTTATTTAACATTATATAAACTTTTTACAAAATTATTATTTTTATTAAGTATATGAACACTATTTAAAAATACGCAGACATTTTTAGAATGCATAAGTATTAATATAATTACATGAATATTTACTGTAATTATAATTTACTTATTTTTTATTTCTAAAAACAATGAAAATAAAACTAACACATGAAAAATGGGCCGCATTGACTGCGGCCCATTTAACCCCACAAGCTTTTGGACAAGAAAGGGAAAATATATATGGTACACAACAAATGTGGTTGCGCGTACTGGTTAGCAGCGGTCCATGTAACATGAGAGGTCGTCGGTTCAAACCCCAACCGTGAATTTATTTTTGCTTATTTGCATTGCGCGTTGACAGGTGGGGCCTGATGGTCATACGGACATATATTGGCCCCGCACCATGTTGGCACTCTTAGTCAGCCATACGGACGTATCCGAACGTGATTTGAACCGTATTTGACCAAGAGTGCCAAGTATTGGAACCAGTTCGGTGTATTTTTCAAGTTCAGGCACCAAAGTGAACATCGATGGCAAGTTCAGGCACCATTGGTGCAATTACCTCTTTTCTTTTCCTTTAAACTATGCGAATTGGTCCAGAAACTGAAACTATTTCGGTAACAAGTTCTTGCAGAAATCACTTTTCCAAGGCATGACTTCCTATGGGTTCGATAACCTAGCGTCACTTTTGGGAAAAAGCAAATTTATCTTCATCTGAAACTAGATCGAAGGTAATCAAGTGTCGTCTTGCTCTTCACAATGAGGTCACAACGGACTCATGGATAGACCTAGCACCTTTCACCCAAGGGCAGGAATGACGAGGTCAGTGATGGGTATGTCCCGGTGAAACCCGCTATTTTCCGCTTAGGAGAGCGTGTGTGGCTCGCATGGGAGCATATCATTAATTCTAGCTCGAAACAGGGTAGTTTTTCATAATGGTGTATATCTATTTATAAAGAACTCTATGAAGATATTTTATTATAACCATCCACTTTACATATCTCTGTTAAGATATTTAAGCGCACACACTTACATATATACTATATTCTCACAAGTGCCACAAAATCATCTGTGAACATAAGTGATTTTCTCACATTTAACACAATTTTTGTTTAAACATGCCTCTAAGGGCGTAATGTACCGGAAAAAATGTAACTTTTATCACCAAATACAATTTAAATGTACCATAATATATTACTCCCTCCGTCCATGAATAAGTGTACTTTTGGCATTTAAAATTTGCCCACAGAACAATGTACTTCTATCTTCTTCATGCACTTTAAAGTAGAAAAAAAATGTTTCTCACTCATCACATGGTAATCAAGACCAATAACATTCAACACATTGTCTCCTCATTTCTACATGCACTTAGCTAATTGGGCTGGGGTAATTAAAGAGGAAAGAGATGATGGCTTGCACCTTCCCATTGCATTTTTTTACTCCACTCCATAATCTGTCCTAATTTATATATGTACAGTTATTTCATGGACGAAGGGAGTAGCTATGATTACGATTTGACAAATGATTTATTAACAAATATTAAAGTTTAGTATAAATAACAATATTTCTGTCGCGGCGGAGCGGGCTAAGCAACTTGGAATGGTTCTTCCTCACAATAGCAAAACATGAATCACCATACTCGCGGTCATCTAAGGGAGAGAGAACTACAAAATGGGTCCGGTTGGTATAGGGAACAGTCTCAAGGTGAAAGAAACGGTTGCAGCTAGTGTATGGAAGCATGATGTTGATACAAGTTGCCACTACCATGACCTTCCACAGAGGCCAAAAGTAGCTCACCGAGCTTGATGGGGCCGAAGCACTAAAGTAGCGTTGAGGGAGCTGGATGTCGGGGGACTGAACATTGATCTTTGACGTTGTAGCAGGACAGTCGTCCTTTACTTGAGGACGAGACCTCCCCACGCCATGGAGCGGTGTAGTAGCGTCGAGGGAGCAGTGGCAATGCAGGTGGTCGACTGATGTGCTAATGATGTTGTGGAACAAATGGTGTTGGATCGTGCCCAACACCTCCTCCGCACACCATGTGGTGGTGCAGCAGCGCTGAGGTAGCAGGAATGTCTGTGTAGCACGCACAGTGTGTGCCATGTGTTGAGATTCCCCGGTGGTGCCCAGGAACACCGAGCGCTACAGGAGGCAGAGTATCGACATGCCCTTGCGAGCAGCTCCGCAATTTGGCATTCCTCGGCGGCACAGCGAAGTCAGCCTAGAGGCTGGGGCGTAATGAGCTCGGCGGCGCCGCGCGAGATGCCAGAGGTGGCGAGGGGCAAGGGGAAGGCCGGAACAGCACTCTGGGGCAGATGAGGGGCCAGGTGGGAGGGTGGCGGCGGCGGTGTTGAGGGGCAAGCAGTGGAGGACCCAAGAACAAAATGAAGGGTGTGCACACTACAAAAAAAACTCATATAAATTTAACTAAGAAATAGTTCAAGAGATCATCACTAATAGTAGTTCTCAACTTATTTTTCACTAGTTCATTGCCGAAAATACTCTTTCAACACTCATCGTCGCCACCGTTAAGATCAATACCAACTTGATGAGCAGTATGACATCAATTGTATATAAGCTATACGACTCTTTCAACAATATGATGTCAATTGTATATAAGCAATGTGCAATGTCATAAATTCTGTATAAGACATGAAGCAATTCCACAATTCAATGGCATCAATCAGTTGTATATAAGCACTAAGCAGTGAACATGTGGCTACATTGTTGTCTTGCATCAATTCAATGGTTGGACTATTATCTGATCAGTTCACATTGTCTTGCAGTAAGCAGTAATCACAATCCACATTGTTGCCTTGCAATAAGCAGTAAATTAGTTGGGTAGACTTGGGATCAATTTTCTGATCGGTTCTATACCTTGCTTTCTTCCTGAAGTGGCGAATGGATGGATACCTTGGGGCCTCAGGGTGGAGCCTGGCGCTCGCCAACGTCCCACAACGGCTCGCAACAAGGGAAGGGGCGGGCCGGGCCGCCGCGGGAAGCCGACGCCCACTGCGGAGAGGGGAGCAGCCGGGCGGACCAGGGGGCAGGGGATGTGGGAGCGGGGCGCGGGCGCGGGCTAGTCACAGGAGGAAGGGGAGGGACGGTCGGACGACTGCCGGGAGGGGAGCGGCGGCCGGATGACATGGAGACGGCGAACCGTCGACAGTCAATCTCAGTCGACGATCAGGAATGGCAGCTGTCTGGTTAGGTCTCTCACTCCTGTATGGCTTTTTTTTAGGGGATCATGTTGGCTTCTAGGAGAGGTCGAGAGGAGAGTAAAGGTGGAATGTTGGGTTGGCCTGTGAATCCATTTGAATTGTTGAGCCTTCCGCAAATTTGCAGAGTATATACATAGTAAAAGAACTTCCTGAAATTCTGGGTGTGCCACGGCACACCCGGTACACCCGCTAGGTTCGCCAATGGGGACAAGGCGAACGCCAAAACAGCCCGGGCGCACGGATGCGGAGCAGAGCAGTCTGTGGCAGTGCGGCAACCGGCCGGGAGTGATACATCCATTTTGCATCATGTTTTCCTACTGTTATTTATTATGTTTTGGATCATTATTTCACTTTATGATACAATTCTTATGACTTTTCTCTCTTATTTTGCAAGTTTCACATGAAGAGGGAAATTACCGGCATCTGGAATTCTGGACCGGAAAGGGGTACAACAGAGATAGCTATTCTGCAAACCTCCAAATGACCTGAAAATTTACGAAGAATTATTTTGGAATATATAAAAAATACTGGCGAAAGAATCAACAGAAGGGGACCCACCAGGAAGCCACAAGCCTGGGGGGGCGCGCCCCCCGAGCTTATGGTGCCCCTGGTAGGCCTCCGGGGCCCATCTTCCACTATATGATGTCATTTGCCCTAGAAAAAAATCAGAAGAAGACTTTCGGGACGAAGCGCCGCCGTCTCGAGGCGGAACTTGGGCATGAGCACTTTTGCTCTCCGGCGGAGCGATTCCGCCGGGGATACTTCCCTCCGGGAGGGGGAAATCGAAGCCATCGACATCACCAACGATCCTCTCATCGTGGGAGGATCAATCTTCATCAACATCTTCACCAGCACCATCTCATCTCAATCCCTAGTTCATCTCTTGTATTCAATCTTTGTCCCAAAACCTCAGATTGGTACCTGTGGGTTGCTAGTAGTGTTGATTACATCTTGTAGTTGATGCTAGTTGGTTTATTTGGTGGAAGATCAAATGTTCAGATAGTTAATGCTATTCAATAGCCCTCTGATCTTGAACATGAATATGATTTGTGAGTAGTTACTTTCGTTCTTGAGGACATGAGAGAAGTCTTGTTATAAGTAATCATGTGAAGTTGGTATTCGTTCGATATTTTGATGATGTGTATGTTGTATCTCTTCTAGTGGTGTCATGTGAACGTCGACTACATGACACTTCACCATATTTGGGCCTAGGAGAATGCATTGGGGAGTAATAAGTAGATGATGGGTTGCTAGAGTGACAGAAGCTTAAACCCTAGTTTATGCGTTATTCCGTAAGGGGCTGATTTGGATCCATATGTTTCATGCTATGGTTAGATTTATCTTAATTTTTCTTTCGTAGTTGCGGATGCTTGTGAGAGGGGTTAATCATAAGTGGGAGGCTTGTTCAAGTAAGAATAGCACCCAAGCATCGGTCCACCCACATATCAAGTTATCAAAGTAGCGAACACGAATCAACTAAACATGATGAAAGTGACTAGATGAAATTCCCATGTGTCCTCGAGAACGCCTTGCTTTATACAAGAGTTCGTTCCGGCTTGTCCTTTGCTATAAAAAGGATTGGGCCACCTTGCTGCACTTTTTTTACACTTGTTACTTGTTACTTGTTACGAATTATCTTGCTATCAAACTACTTGTTACCGCTTCTTTCAGTGCTTGCAGAAAATACTTTACTGAAAACCGCTTGTCATTTCCTTCTGCTCCTCGTTGGGTTTGACACTCTTACTTATCAAAAGGACTACGATTGATTCCCTATACTTGTGGGTCATCTGGGAGCCAGCCGTCGGGGGGTAGAGTAGTATGTGGTGGATGGGGGAGGGCGGCAACTATGCGGCAACTGGCGGGGAAGCCACCCGTCGCGGGGCCACACGGGGCGCAGAAGACCAATCGGTAAGATGTCCTGGATCGAACCGCCAGTCTTTTTTGCGGCCTAGGGTTGGGCGCTACTTTTTTTGAACATCAGTACATAGACAAGCACTCATATATACGCGAATACACTCACCCCTATGAACGCACACACGCACACCCTACCCCTATGAGCACCTCTGAGAGACTGAGCCGGCATATCATCTTGAGATTTTACGAAGTCACCGTAGGCGCCTCGTAGTCGACGGAAACGTCTCCTCCCACTAAACGCGCATCGCTGGAAATCTTGAAATAAATTCAGGATAAATGCGAACACCAGGACTTGAACCCTGGTGGGCTGGGGATACCACTGTCCACCTAACCATCCAACGAGCTTGAAGGTTGCGCTCGTCTACACAGCACCAAGACACAGGCAGCCCCATAGGATGGACGTCCAGGCAACGGTTTGCCTGAGAGCGAAGTTTAGGTGGACAGGGACATTGGGGGACTTTATTTCAAGGGACATTTACATTTGTGCCCCTAACTCGAACCCACTACTCAGATTTACCCCTAATTTCGAAGCATGCTCAAATTTGCCCCTCTACCGTTAAGTGACCTTACAAAAATGCCCTTCCGTTCCGTTTCCGGCCGGTCAAAGGGGTTTGACCGTCTACGAGCCGTTTATTGGACATTTTGCCCTTGCCTCCATGTGACACTTACATGTGGGACCCACTCAAAAAATAAAAAGGAAAAAAATCTTTCTCTCGCCTCTCTCTCTCACACACACTTACATGTGGGCCCCCTCATCAATAGAAAAAACAAAACTCTCTCTCTCCCTGTGACCGCTCTCTCTCTCTCACCTCTCACTCTCTACCTCACGGGCGAGCCCAACTCCGGCGAACCCGATTCCCGAACATGCGCCGCCACCGCCGCTGGCCTCCTCTGACGCCATAGACACCGCAGACAGCAGACCCATTGACCCCCATCACCCTTATTCTCTCTCCTACCCTCTAGCCCTCTCCCGCAAGCACGCCGGAGAGCGCGCCGTCGCCGTTGTCTGTCGGGCACGTGGCCAACGGCAACCCGAAGCGCCGCCACCTCGCCAGGAAGCTCTTACGAGATGCCCTCGTCCTATCAGCCTACCAATTGGACTAGAGACGTCCAAGACCGAGCACCACGACGCATCTTCCTCGCCTCTGGCCTCGGACCGCCGCCATCGATTCGACGCCATTGAAGCACGCAGGCCGATCCCTGCCTCTCCTTGAGCATACTGAGGTACCACAGAAGACCTGAGCGTCCTCCAGAACAAACCTATAACCTCAGGCCTTCTTCCCCACGATGGCCGCCGTCGTCGACGTCCTCGCTCCAGACTTCCCCGAACCCCAACGGCGTCGCCATCGTGCTCCTAGTGAGCTCCAAAATCTCACACACCCTGTTTCCCTCTCCCTCCCTCTCGCATGGTAGATCCCCACCCGCGCCACCCAGATCCGCCGCGGGAATGGTCGCCGCTGTTTGCTCCGACGACCATATGGTCTGGAGAAGCCATCACTGGACGCGGGAGGGCCAGGGCTATCGCATTGTTCCCTCAGCCGACCTCCCCGCGGCCTCATGGCGTGCCTCCGTCGCAGAATTTGGTCGCCGCGGGCAACCCACGGCCTAATCCACTCTTAATTAAAACAAAAATATATTTTAGAAAATAATAATAAGACAATGACATGTGGGCCCTATATCTAGTTTGACAAGTCCTCATATAGTTTTCTTTTTCTTTTTATTGGTTGGGGCCCACATGTAAGTGTGTGAGAGAGAGGTGAGAGAAAGAGTTTTTCCTTTTTATTTTTTCTGAGTGGGCCCCACATGTAAGTGACACATGGAGGTAGGGGCAAAATGTCCAATAAACGCACCATAGACGGTCAAACCCCTTTGACCATATGGAAACGGAACGGAAGGGCATTTCTGTAAGGTCACTTAACGGCAGAGGGGCAAATTTGAGCATGCTTCGAAATTAGGGGTAAATCTGAGTAGTGGGTTCGAGTTAGGGGCACAAATGTAAATGGCTCTTATTTCAAATGATTCGAAAATGATATTTTCAAGTTTCATAAAAAAACTTAAAGTAC
Organism: Elymus sibiricus; assembly: GCA_039707655.1. Taxonomy (NCBI): domain Eukaryota; kingdom Viridiplantae; phylum Streptophyta; class Magnoliopsida; order Poales; family Poaceae; genus Elymus; species Elymus sibiricus. The sequence goes on from CM077676.1 coordinate 71,302,529, forward strand.
ATTGCGGCGGATTTGTAAAATTTCGTACATACAAATTATGATTTACAAGCTGCACAAAAAAAAATCTCAACCCAACAACAAAAAAATGGCCCATTTTCATGCACGTATTTGTTTTTTTATATGCATAGTATATTGTTATGAAAATTTCCCTGAATGATTTTTTTTGTGATGTAGAAATATGTTTTTTTAAGTCCTCCCTGGAGCCCGTCCTCGGTATGCTCTTTTCGTTGTTTGCCTTCCCTTTTCACTTTGCTGTTTAGTTTTTGTCTCTCTTCTTTGAAACAAAATACAATAATATATATTAGAGAAACATGAGAACCTTTTCCAATAAACTAATGTACTTAAAAAACGTGCCAACGTATTTTCTTCATAGATCAGATATTTTTTTAAAGTGTTTCACAGATTTATAAAAAATGATTGTGTATCTGCAAATTATTCATCGAGTATTACAAAATGCTCATGATTTGTAAATAAATTTTTAAAAATTCTTCTTGTATTTATAAAAAAATTATAGTGTAGTAAATAAAATGTTCACATCATACTATAAATGTTTATCATCCATTAATAAAAGCCCATAGTGTATTAAAAATATTTGTCGTGTATTAAAAAATGCTTGTCATGAATTTTAGAAAATGGTTATAGTGTACTTCAAAAATGGTCAAAGTGCATTAATTGTTCGCCATGTATTAACAAATGTTTATCATGCATTTCAAAAAATGGTTATAGTGTAGTTACAAATGTTAATCGCACATAAAAACTGTTCATGACATTTAAAAAAATATTTGTACCATTCAAAATGCATGTTCATAGCATTTAAAAACAAGGATGAACCTTCCCAAAACCAGAACGCTTGCTTCACCTGGTCTGCTAGTGGGTCACGGCACGTGCCAAATCGCAAGAGGCAAGAACAATGTTCATCTCGTAAGGGGCAACATATAGCATTTGCGGCCAGGGATCTCTCACCTATTCGCTTGTTTGGCTGGTGGTAGGCTAGGCCCCAAGCTGAGATTGAAGCAATACGGTTATGATTTATGATAAAATTGGATCAGTAAGAATGTGGATTTGAATCCCTATCGCAGCCCCCTTTCAATAGAGGCTAGGGATAACCGTTACGACGCTCGTTTTTATGTTGTTTAAAAGGAAGTTGTACCGCACCAGCCGCCTCTGAGGGTGCCCTCTCTGATGTGTTCGAGGAGGTATCTTCCAGTGTGGTGGTAATCGATTAGTTCTAGTTTACTATCTATCTATTAGTTCTCGTTCTAGTTTATTAGTTCTAGTTTACTAAAGATGATGCATTTTGATGAGAGGTTGAGTGCTAAGGTAGGATGTCTGCCGTTCGCCTGGCTGTTCACGGACACATCTGAACGTGTTGGTGGACAAATGGGGCGTCCGTTTCTCATTTTGCCTTGAAGATGCCCTTAGTTAACAGTGGCAATATCACAGACCGCAGCAGGGATAGATTAATGGCGATGCTTGATCAATCTACATGCATACATGCGCCAACCACCGGCCTATGATTTGGATAGGAGTGCCTTACGCTCCGTGGGACTGTCAAACGAACCCTTGCATGCATGCATGCTCCTGTGTTATCTCAAATGTTAAAAAAAACGTTTACCAAGCATTAATAAATATTCAAACTGTATTAGAAATGTTCTCCATGTATTAACAAATATTTATCATGCATTTTAAAAAAGGTTATAGTGTGGTTAAAAAATGTCCGTTGCTAAATTGTTCATAACAGTTGAAAAAGATTTTTGTACCTCAAAATATATGTGCATAGCATTGTAAAAATATTCGCATGTGAAAAGTTGTTCATGAAAATTATAAAAAAGTGTTAATGAAATGTAAAAAGATTGCACGTAAAAGCTTTGATTTTTTTTTTGAAAAATCAGACATGTATTTAAAAACGTTTAACATGTATTCAAAAAATATTCAACGTGTATCTAAAAAATGTTCAATGTGTATTTTAAAGAAGGGAAATAAAAAGGAAAGGCAAATCAAAAAAACAAACAGGAAACAAAACATAGAATCAGAAAACGAAAGAAAATCAAAACCGATAAAAGCACAGAAAGAACGGACGAACCTTTCCAAAACCATAAAATTAGATCCACCTGGTCAGGTAGTAGGTCACGGCCCATGTCGAATCGCCAATTTGCCCACACTGGGATTCGGCGGGGGAGGTCCGGTCAAGGGCCTTGACGACAACGCCTATGGGCAATATTTTCCACGTTTGAGGCCTAACTATTTAATTTTCAGAAAACAACCTTTATTCCACTACATGCAGCACCAACGACAGCCAACTCCATTACTACTGCCCCCGTAAAGAAATATAAGAGCGTTTAGTTCACTAAAGTAGTGATCCAAACGCTCTTATATTTCTTTACAGAGGGAGTAGTATTTTAGGCTGCCCTATCTCTTTGTTCCTGCAAACTTATCTAGGTTTACCGCCCTCACCATACAAATTACCTTCCTTTGTGTTCTAGGCAAGAGTTGTGTTTGTCTCGCAAGAGGCGACATATAGCATTTGTGCCCAGGGCCTCTCTCACATATTCCCTGTAAAAAAAACTATTCACTTGCTGGGCTGGTGATGGGCTAGGCCCCGGGCTGAGATTGAATCAGTACGGTTATGATTAAATTGGGTAGGTATGAATGTGTATTCAAATCCGGAAATCCCCATCACCAACACCCTTGCAAAAGAGGCCAAGGGAGAACCGCTACCACGCCCGCTTCTACGCCGCAGAGGAAGCCGTACCGCACCAGCCGCCTCCGACTCCGAGGGTGCCCTCTCCGATGTGTTCGAGGAGGAGGTATCTTTCATGGCTCAGGCCAAGGTGATGATGGATTGGTTTTAGTTTGCTATCTATTTGTAAGTGAAATGTGATGTTGAACATATATTATAAAGAAGATATTGCACTTTGAGGAGAAACTCAGGGGTAGGGTTGGATGGCTAGTGTTTGCCCGGCTGTCCGAGGACACGTCCGGACGTGTTCACCGACAAATGGGGCCGGGCGTCCGTACGAGGTATTGCCTTGAAGATGCCCTTAATTAACAGTGGCAATATCACATCCTGCAACCGGGATAGATTAGATTAACGGCGATGCTTGATGAATCTACATACACATACAGACGCCAACCACCGGCCTATGATTTGGATAGGCGTGCCCTACGCTCCGTGGGACTGTCGAACAAACCCTTGCATGCATGCATGCTCCTGTGTTATCTCACCTACCACACACAACTTGATCGGCCGGCCGGTCGATCTACTGGAGATGGTCCAGCTAGCTCAGCTCTTACAGGCTGTTGGCAAGGACCAGAGGAGGAGGAGCCATCGCAAGATCTCTCCCTGTCCCCCTTCCATTTCCTCAATCATAGGCCGTTCCCTTTCACGAATATATATGTATCCGAGGCAGCTGGCGGAACTGGAGCTCCGCCCGTGCACGTACCAGGCACTTCACGCTAGCTAGCTCCCTCGGATTCATCCAAGACATAATTAAATCCTCACCTCAAATGCGATCCAGTTGATTTTCTCCAAATTGCGCCGGCTAGGTCGATCTTGATTCTTGAGTTCAAGATCTATTCATTTGGTTCTGATACCATATTGCAGAATGATAATATTAAAAATCTGACGCTTTTGATGGTAAATTACGTTGTTGAAAGAATTTGCCATGCATGATTAGCCGGTCACCGTGATAATTAAGCCTGGATTAGGGACCTTGATCCGCTCTCTCTATCATGCGTGCAGTTGATTAATAGTGGGGACGTATGATAATTATGTGTACATCATAATAGATAGCAGGAGCTAGCGATCGAGGACGTACACTTGTGTACTTGCGATGGGCTGCAATGGCAATGGCAATGGCAATGGCAATGGCAATGGCAATGGGCATGCACACGGGTGGAGTCGTTGGTTGGGACAGGCACTCGCAACTTGCCGCTCGGGCGCTGTCTGCCTCCCCACACACGCAACGCAATGATTTCCGTCGATGGATTCCCCCGGCGGCCCGTCAACGTCGCCGAGACCACATCGATCCGAACCACCGGCCGGCTCGCCATGTGGAAGCTCAGACGTCGCCGTCCATCGCCCGCCGTCGCGCTCACTCGCCGCGGCCACCATCGGTCGCACCACGTATTCACTCTCACTCTGCATGCATGCAGGGCTCAGTCGCTCGGACTCTGAAACTCCAACGGCCGCTTCTCTTTAGTCGATTTGACCGGTCCGGTCCATGACTCGACGCACGTACAGTCGATTCCCCGGAGCTAGCCGCGGGTCGCCGTCCCGGACCGCCTTTGGCGACGACGGGGACGGCGGCGCCGCGCTCGCTGTCCGCCGCAGACATGCGCGGTACTCCTGACAGCCTAACCTTCAAGCCTGCTTTGTCTGGCCGGTGTCCGTCCGAACTCTGAAAGGAGCACGCACGCCTGTGTCTTTCTTTCTTTCTTTCTTTCTTTCTACCTGCGTGCATGCAGCTGGTAATCCATCGAATCGGATCCAATCTAGCCAGCATTTACGCTGAAAGACGGAGCTCTCCTTCTGCAGTGCACGCATGCATTGCACGGCATGCATCGTCGTCGACGGCAACGCCCCTCGGGAGACCGGAAGGACGTTCACATAAGTTAGTTAGGTCTGTGCCTGCCTGCATGCATGCACGCACGCGTGTGTCTGTACAGTGTGTACGTGCACGACTCTTCGATCTTCTTGTTTGTTACATGCACGACTCTTAGTACAGTCTACAGTTGATGGAGTACCATGTCTTGTTCGAGCCCTGCTGTGCTGGTACGTGTAGGTCTGAATCTGATTGTCTGGAACTGGAACCCTGCGTTGCTGGTCCTGATTTGGGCATGACCCGGCCGGTCGTTGCGGCCGTGCATGTAAGGACGTACATGGTCGCTCGTTTGCGCGCGCCTTTAATTTGTTTGCTCTCGTCAAGTTAAAATGATGCAAGGTCAATATTGCATGCAATGCATGCACGGTAAAATCCTTCTGAGGTGCATCCATGCGTGTGACGTGTGCACAAGGATATGATCCAGCTCCGGTTAGGTGATCAATTAGTGCAGAAAGCTGGATTAATGGGCCAGCCAGCTCAAACTATAGTAGTATAAAATGCAGAGGATCAGACCATGCATAGTTCACGCATGCAGGCTTGAGTTGACATTTCTACGTCCATACTTTGCCGCTTCCATTTGCGATAAGTGGCAACATAATGCTGCGAGTTGGTCGACCGCCCATGCAGCCCTGCTGAACAAATGCAAGAGACACAACCAAACCAAACGCATGGGATGATGGGAGGCCGGCGCTCTGCTCCTGATCGACCAGTGCTGACCACATACATCGCCCCGGGAAATATCCTCAATTAAACCTGAGCCAGAAGTCCAAAACCACTTGGCTGGGTGGTACCTGGCTGGCAGTATTTAAATCGCGGCATGTCGATCTTCACGCATCAATCGGGCTTGTAGTACAGGTAGCGTGTCATTTTTGCCAAAACGGATTGATACGTGATTGAATAAAAAGTAAGGGTCATTTTTGCAAAAGAACATGCCACGACAGCACCTGACAGGCGGGCCCCAACGGTCAGATACACCGTCAATACACTGTTATACGTGGTTTAGACTATTTTGTAACAGACTGCCCCAAATATGGTACTGACACGTAAAAATTACCAAAAGTGGTATCAATCCGTCACCACTGCCCCAAATGTGATACTAACGTGTAATTAACTCCTTATAAAGAGGTCTGGTAGTGCTGGACTGCTGGTGCGGATGGAAGCCTATACATCCACGTGCTAACAGAGTACTCACTCGTCTTAAATTACCGATTAGTTAAAGAAAAGATGCCTCCATAAACAAGGATCCTCCAGTGCGTTGCATAATGCGGGTCTTAAACAAAAAAACACAAAGTAACGACTAGCGTGGAGCCAAATGTGCGTGCGTACTTACAATTGCATCAGCGGCGATGAGCCTCCGCAGCTCCCAAGTGATAAACGGATAGGAAGGAATGTTCGGATCGACCTCCAACTGTGCGTTGCGTTGGCGCACGGTACCTCAACAGCCAGTTTAAAATATATATTTTTAAATGAGTTCGAAAAATTATTTCATATCTGCAAAAATAGGGAGTGCCTAAATGGATGCCGGGCACCTAGAAAAATGATTCGCATCAGTTGCTTCGTTTCAAAATTCGTTAGATTTGCACCCAATTCGTTTTCCTCATCGCAACCTGCCGGTTGCTGCTCGTTCACAGCTCGGCCTCGCCATGACCGAAGCTGGTTGTTGTCGCTCCTCAGAACGTCCCCGCCTTCGGCCTCGCGCCAAGCAAAAAAGTGGCCGAGGCTAGAAATTTTTTTTTTAGGCACATGAGATTTAGCAAACGCAACAAAAATATCACAGGGTCAAATCTTTACTGCGGAGGCTAAGTTTGTAGCCCAAGATTTGTTCCTCTTCTCCACAGATAGTGCATCAGTGTGCCAGTTACGTCAGTGCCTCGTCTTTGAAAAAGATGGTCCACTCCAAAGGCTCCCAAGCTAGCTGAAAGGGGTGGCCATCCTTCAAGCAGGGAACCACCTATCATCGGAAGATGCAACCACTAGCCACTAAACATCTAAACATGAATTTGTTTGTGTTGTACACTCGTGATTGATCCATCTGGCGCTGATCAAGGTCAAGGAATTAAACTGTCAAAACGTTTATTATTTAGGAACAGACGATGTATCTTAATGCAGTCCTGCAAAAGAAAAACACAGCGCAGGATCATCTGTCTTCTGTGACACGAGAATCCGGTACTACTTCCTGGTCCTGGTGTTGGTCATTTCCGGTACACAATATACTAGTACTACAAAGTCGTTAATTTTATGGATGGATGGATGGATCAACTGGCGCTGCAGGGCGGCGTCCGTACAGTGGGCAGAGATACGTTTGCAGGGCAGGGAGATATGGCCATGATTGAGCGTGTCTGCACTCTGCAGCAGCTAGCGACACTGGCTGGTCCGGCCCGGGCACTGAAAGCCGTGTTCTCTCCACTCCACGGCTCCCCGTCTATCTATCTACCTGTATCTTTGCCGTGCCTGCCTGGTTTGTTCTCTCCTTTTTTGAGTTTTTGTGCTACATCTGTAAAGTAAAGGATGCACTTTCAGTGGAGGATTTTGTTTCAGATCTCCATCTCACGCCACACTTTCCATAAAAGATGTCAACCATGGCTGGCTCCTTTGGTTCTCCTCCGCTCAAGCTGCACTCCCATTTTCTGCCTCCCCACTTGTAGCTGATCACGTCCTATGATCTATTTCCTCCGTCCTATAATATAAGAGCGTTTTTGACACTAGTCTAGTGTGAAAAACGCTCTTATAAATTGGGACGGAGGGAGTAACATTGACCTTATGTTTTGAACAGGTGTTCCAGCATTGACTTTGTCATGCATACTGTTAATTATGCACATCGTCCATGCATGCACCAGTCGCTCGTTGAGATTCTCTAACTCAAGTCAGGTCCCACATGTCACCGACGGCTGAGTCGGGGGATTTGTGCCTCTCACCGTGACATGAATATGCTCATCTCCTACTTCTTTCGTCCAAGAAAGCACAGAATTATGCATATGACTTGAAGTATGACTCTGCTTGCAAGTAGCACGTAGAATCTAAAATTCTCAACTTCCGAGTGTGAACTATCACTCACTCACTATGAACTCCTGCACGAACACACCCACACGCACACAGAGAGGACAGGTCCCCTAGATGAGCAGTGGTTATCGGTGCAGTGCAGCACCCACCCAGCACCAGATCCGGACCATCATAAGATTCACCACTAGTCTGCTCGACTCCACCACCGCCGCTGGTTCACGTACGTACGGTGAAACCACGGAGAGACAGGTGGTGCAGCGGGGCCCAGGCCCGCCCGGCAAGCCCACGGGCGCCGCGGCCCCACCCCTGCCCGCCCGCCCGCTCCTACGTACGTGACCCTTCTTGCTCCACCACCTCCGGTCCACCACGCGCGGGCACGGCACCAACCATGGCAGCTATCCCGCCTCCCGCCTCCTATATATACTCCTCCTCCTCCCTCCTCACCGTCCCATCGCCCTCCTCCTCCTCCACCTCCACCTCCACCTCCACATCGCCAGCCAGCAGCCACCGAGTCCAACGAACGACGGACGAGCAGAGCTCCACGCCCAGCTCGTCAATGGCGATCAAGAAGGGAGGAGCTGCGGGGCTGAAGCAGATCCTGAAGCGGTGCTCCAGCCTGGGCCGCCGGCAGCAGCAGAACCATGGGGAGGAGCGATGGGAGGACGAGGAGGCGGCGCCGTCGGACGTGCCGCGGGGCCACTTCGCGGTGTACGTGGGGGAGTCGCGGCGGCGGTTCGTGGTGCCCATCGCGGTGCTGGACCGGCCCGAGTTCCGCTCGCTGCTCCGCCGCGCCGAGGAGGAGTTCGGCTTCGGCGGCGCCGGGGACCTGCTCGTGCTCCCCTGCGAGGAGCTCGCCTTCCGCTCGCTCTGCTCCGCCTCCTCCCTCCCCTGCACCGCCGCCCGCTGAGGCCCCAACCTGCCTCGACGGCGGCAGGCCATTTGTTCGGTCCGTCGGTCCGGCCTAGCGCCATTGCTAAGCGGACCGATGGCCAGGTGCAGAGTGTGTGTAAATACGGATGCATCGATTCGACGAGGCGCATGCGCGTATTAGCGCGCGCCCTTGGAAGTTAATCAACCACCATTGGTCGATTATCGCTGTGTGTGGAGAACTGGAGATGGATCGAGCAAGAAGAAGACCAAGAGGAGGAGATCTTTGGAGAGAGAGAGAGAGAGAGAGAGAGAGAGATTTTTAGAGCTAGTGACCGATTTAATTACCGGCCGGTGTGTGAGTTAATTTGCGTGTACGTTGTTTGTGACGCGTTGGAGTCCTTCTGCCCTCAGCCTTCTCCAGGACCAGGACTGGAGGAGAGCTTAATCAGGCGAGGCGAACCGTCATTACACCCCCTTTTTCACTCTGTACATGCAAGTTAATTAAGATGTGTTTGGCCGGCTAAGCTAGCTAGCTAGCTCTAGCGAACGAGATAATGTGTACGTACATGTGTACTTCTCCTCCCCTGGTTTGGAAAATAAAAATGGTGGTTATGTCATACTACGTACTACAGTATGTTTCTTTTTTTCTTTTCTTTTAGCGGTTGTTTCTGACTATCGTGAATGAGAAGCAATGCTCACATGGTACTACGTCCGTGCAGTATGATGCACGGTGATATTTCTGTGTGTGTCAGCTTCTCTGTCTTGGCTAGATCTCGGTCGACTGAGACTTAACCAAGCCTTAGTCAAGTGGCATAACATGTAAGAAAAGAAAAACCTAATTTTCTTGCACGGATCTTAATGTAAAATCGTATGAATATAGCATCGACTGAGACGTAATGAAGTCTCGGTCGATAGAGATTTAGCAAGACTGAAAAATAAAAAGCTTCTCTATCTTGCGGGTGAATTGCCTAGCGCAAGTACGTACTCCACTAGGTTGATCATATTGCTTACTCACAAAAAATGTAATAAATAAATAAATAAATCTGAAAGCACACTTTCTGGCTAGGTTCCTGTGTTACCGACACTTGCTTCCTGTGAGGTTGTCTGCACAGATGTGCACCCAAGGTACAGCTTTGTGAGAAGCAAGCTGGCTTCGTTAATTCTGTCACAAAACAAAAAGTCATAGATGAAAAAGGATACTACTTTATGAGTAATCTCATCCTTATTTGTATGCGACTAACTAATCTGGCTTGAATCGCTCGCCCGCCGCGCAGTGGCATGATCGCGCTCTGCCGAGGTCACATGGACGCCGGCCCCGGCCGTATAACCGCCATCATGCGGCCGTCCCCATCCCCATGTGAAATGCGCCCATCGCCATGCCTGTCTCTCGCTTTACAACTTTTTACCATGTTACGCGCGCGCCGCGCGGGCCGGCCGGCATGCCATGATCGATCGTCGCCTGTCCGGCCCGCCGGGACCCCTGGCCCTGCCGAGCGAGCTTGCGCGGCCACGAATCCACCCATGATCCAGCCAGTACGGACGGCGGGCCAACTCCATCGCGGCGCACACTACAGCGAGGCCAGCAGAGCTGGAGCACTTGAGCATGTACGTCACGTACGAACCGGCTGCTGGTCCGCACGGAGGGAGGAGATGATCGAGCACGTACGGTGCGATCGGAGTCGGAGCTTGGCTGTTATTACTGGTGTACGTTAGCTCCTGCCGCCGGCCGCCCTCCGGCAATCGATCGGTCGCATGAATCTCACACTCGTGAGATGGTTATGCCCGGCATGGCCGGGTAACCAGACCCAACCACTCGGCCGGCAACCCCACGACGTGACTGCCGCTCCGCTGCGCTGCATGGGGGCTGGTTGCCGGCCGGGGCGTGCCGGGACCCTGGGGCACTCGCCCAGCGCAGGCGCGGGCGCCACACGTCCACATGCGCGGTCACGAGCGCTCCCCTGCCGCTGTTCCTTCGTTCACGGTGGCACTTGGCATGCATGCGGCGCCCACCACCTGCATGCGCGCACGTACGTAACGTGCCCCACCACGAGCATCTTCTGTACGCACGTACACACGTACGTACGCTCAGTTGCAGACCGCCAGTACGTACGTAGACGGTGGATGGTCGGTCGAGTTAACGAACAGTCGCTTTCGACCAGCTCGATCGACCCGACTATCTCTCTCGTTCCAGTTGCAATATATCTTGGTATTATGGTGTACGTAGACTTGGACACAGTGCGTGCACGACTTCATGTTCCTTTTTGTAAGAAAAAACTTCATGCAGTGAGTCATGCATTGACCGGTCCACCAAAGGACCAAAGCCAGGACTCTTGCAGTAAGTAACACATGCATGCGCAGGCATGCATGCAACACAGAGACCAACCCAGTGACTGGCTAGCTACTCCGGTGTGTATGTCCACAGTAACTTGATCACCACCCTTGGACGCACAACAGCTTTTCCACACAGCAGAAATCAGCAGCAGCAGCAGCAGCAGCAGCAGCATGAAAGATAGATGAGCTACCAGGTTTAACTGTTTTTATCTTTCGAGAGGTGGTTGGAGTAGTAAAGTAACGATATCAAGCAGGGTTGAATGAATGAATCGGATAACATGGCATGCAGGGGCCGGGCCAGGGGGCTCAGGCAGGCCATGTGCCGCTCCCTCGGTCGCTCGCTCTACAGCCGCAGCAGCTCGTGACCAACACAGGCAGAGGCAGGCAGGAACAGGGGAAAGCAGCAGCGGATGGCAATAATACCCCACTCGCCTCTCTCCTTGCTCCAAGTTGCGGTGCACACACACTGTCGTACGCCCCGGCCTGCACGGACGTACCCCCAGCCCAGCACGGCCGCCCCCTACGGCCCTACCCCAACCCTACCCACCCTAGCCGGGACCCGTCCCCCACAGCGCCATGTGTAGCCATCCGCCAGCCTGCACCTCACCTCCCCTAGTCACCTCAGCCAGCCAGCCAGCCAGTGAAAAAATCTGCGTACGCACCAACGGCAATCATAATTCCTTCCATGGGAGGAGATTCATCGTTCATTCATGGGGATGGTGACCCGAGCGAAGTCCTGGGCAAGCAAGGCAGCGGTGTCATGGCGCCGCTGGTGGCCATGGCAGGCTCTGCCGGACACGGGCCCCCTTGGCAATGATAAGTTCTTGGACGCAATGCGATGGGTGGACAGAGCTCGATGGATGGCCAGGAAGAGAGACGAGACCCAACGACGATGTGATCGTTCCTTCCTGCGGCGGTTGGGCGACAACGAACCTTGTACAGGAGATTTATTCCCACGATATCTCCCGCCGGATCACATGTCGGGGTCGTAATTTAAGGGAGAAATGGACGGGTAATATAACAAACTCCCTTGTACTGTGTACAGCATAGCTGCAATTTCGCATTGTCGAACTCAAAACAGATCGACTCATTTGATAGACAGGTACACGAAATCGCTCCAAAACAGGGGTTCGATTCTGGTTTGTTGTTACACCGGCCAAGGGCTCGAGCATGATACTACTCTACAGTAAGTAAATTTCCGAGGAACGGAACAGAACCAGAACGGAAAGAAAATTTGTGGGTGAAGCGAGCGCGGCGCCAAATCACAAGAAAAACCTTCTCCTGCTCGTGTCCAGGTCGGGCTGTAAATTTCCAAACGAGGTTCCAGGTTATGTCACGGGGATTCATAATGTAGAGACGAGAGTGGAATGGTGAATGGATGATACTAGTACCTTGTGAACCCACTCGTACTCCCCGCTTTTCGTGTCGAAGGTCCCGTGTTGCAAGGTTTGCAGCTTCAGAGTGAAGCGAGGGCCACATTCCTACAACACCATCAATAACATCGTTAATAATGGTTCAGGTTTACTGATAAAAAGCGGACGAGGTAGAAAAATATTGTTATTCTACAATGGGCTCCAGCAGCAGTAGTCAAATACAGTAGCATCAAACACTAACGGGCAAGATAGTCAAGCTACATGAGTTTCTGTGCTTTCACTTGGTATGAACAGTTTTTTTTGGAAAACAACCATCACTATCTAGACATATCCAACATAGAAAGATTGCGAGGACCTGATCCTTTCAAGGTTGGTCGATTACAGTATTGTGAATGAAAATTCTTGCAATCACATAAGAAACTCTGGTATGGAGTAGTAGTGTATCTCAAGTACCTGAAGGCGACAGTTCACTTGCTTCTCAGTTTTGGTTTCACCCTTCGATTTCTTGTCCTTTGAAACGATTTTCTTTTCTTTCTCCTCAAAGATGTACCTAATAGTGAGGATTGCAGATCATTAATATACAAATGCTGAAGGTAAATTAGTATGCAGAATTACAAACATGTGACACCGTTATAACACACTACTGCTTGCATTGCACATTTGCGCCTGTGGTACTACAAGTATATAAACTATTGTATATCATGAAAACCAAAATTTTCACATCTCTAAAATGGTAACAGCATGCTTTTGACTTTATTGTGTTTTCATATATATTCACCTGTGATGACGGAAAAATATATAGTCTCGCTGATTGTGGAAGGTCACAACTCGGCGGCCGCGGAAATTTGGGTCTTGAGGGAAAAGAGATTGTATCATCCTGAATAAACAACAGGAAAAAGTAGACGTGTTAACAACATGAATATAAGGTTGTCCTTTCGTAAAAGGAGTGCATAGTCTTGAATCACCTCCCAACACGATGACCAAGGCGCGTAGTAAAATTGTTCAGCACCAACTCTGGCTTATGACTTGTAGGGTTCCCATGGTTCTGTCGTACAAATAGAGATAAACTAAAATGTTCAATGAAGGTAATCTTGATTGGTCAGTAGTAAAAATTTCAAGTAAACTAGCTTTATACCGCAATAAACTGCAAAATACCCAACAACACATATTGTCATATAACAAGCACATCAAAATACAAATATTGTGATTACAGAAAATTAGTGAATATCAAGATCGGAAATGCATAGGAGCTCTCAGGTGCCATGCACCATATATGAAAGTAAAATCGAAAAAATACTTAGTGAAGAAAATACAGTCCGACCTATGATTCATTCAAACAGTTTTTTTTATATAATCAAAATTTCTGTCTTTTTTGCTGAGAATACCACAGATGTCATTTCTTCACGAAACTTCACACGAGAGTAGAATGGTTGACCAGGTTTGATATCCCGAAATTTCAGAATTTTTTGATTTTTCCTAGTATTTTTTTGATTTTACTATTCATACAGGGTGCATGGCACCCGAGAGCTCCTAATCCGTGTCCATATCAAGATGTCCTATCTGGTATTACACTTTTCAGCATCCCATCAATCTAGAAGATCATCTACATAGCCAAGAACTGACGAGCCCAACTCCTCTTTGCAATAAGAAATGTTGCAAATGCTAGGCTTCTTTTCTTATCTATGCTTGCTTGCAATTGTTTTGTGTTCCTATTGATTTTGGGGGAGTGATGATCCTATTTTGTGCACTTGTATCCAAATACAAAAATTCTAAATAGTGCACAAATCATGGGGAGCTTCTCTATTTTCCTTAGAACACTCCTTTTCCCAAATCATAATATTCTTTTATCCTTTTGGCTCGTCGGATCTTTTGATCGCTTGCTTCACTTTGTGTTATGCAAATGAGATCAATTTGTGCCATGTGTTTTGTGCCATGTGCCTTGCTCTTATGCTAGGCTCAAAGTTGTATACTAGTGGATTCACCTGTGGATATCATGTTCTTATCAATTACAACCTTTTTGTGTATACGGGGTTCTTTGTGGATACATATCATGATTATTTTTGGCCACTTAGAAATTTTTATACATAAGAAAGTTCATATCTTTCCTTGATATCATTTATTCCTTGCCGGCCACTTTGTGTGTTCCCTTTATTCGTATAGTGGCTTCGGTAAGAGGTTGTGTCATGACTGCTTGTATGTTTTGCATACAATCTTGCATACTCATGTGTTTTGAATGTATTTTGGACCCATGCTTGACATGATGATCACATGGGATATTCCTATTATATCTTATCCAAAATATGTTCTTTGGATCTTTTGAATGTTTTCCTCACGTGTCTAATGCTTGTTTTCATATCTTCGTATCTGACTGCATTCTATAGATTCCGAGCTCTTCCAATTGTTCATCATTGAATATGTGCATTTGTTTTCACTCACATTTTGTGATATGCACACATCAAGGAGGAACTCAAACTATATTGGTCTTCTAGATGTTTTGTCTTCCATTTTGGCATTTGTTGCCAATGGGGGAGAAGTTTAGAGGGTTTAAGATAATCTTTTGGAGTTCTTGTTGTGCATATCTACCCTAGTTATATGTGCTTGTTGCATGAATGTGTATATAGGGAAAACTCCACCTAGTTTATATCAACCAATATATGCAATGAAATTCAAAGTTCATTCACACATGCATATATTGTGGGGGAGCTTGCTCTATATATTGTGGTCCTACTAACATCAAATGCTTGTGTAGTGTTTTGATGTTAGTACAACCGATTTTGATAACATCAAGTTTCTTTGTGATACTTGATGCTATCAAAATCAACCCAGGATAAATTGCATGCTTGTTTAAAAATTCATTATATAAACCCTCTTATTGAGATTGTCATCAATTACCAAAATGGGGGAGATTGAAAGTACATATAGTCCCCATGTGTGGTTTTGGTAATTAATGACAATCCTTATGGACTAATGTTTGCATTGAGATATACATGTGAAGGAAATTTCCATTTGCAATGCATGAAGAATACTTGATGGATTGAAGGCATTGAGACGTGATAATGAATGACAATTCCTATGAAGAAACAATGCCATCAAGTTATATATTAAGGCTTGTTCCATGGGCGATGCAAGAAGGAGATTGAATGGATTCGGAATGAATGCCATATACATATAGTGTGCATCAAGATTGAGCTCAATGATTGAATCAAATATGATCAAGATGAATTCCATGTGATGAACAAGATGTGATCTATATGGAGTTCATTGAAGGATCTCAGAGGTTGTCATGCTTAGGCTTATGGGTTGAGCCATGATGGATCAAGATCTTGAGAGAATGATTAAAGAGAAGAATTCTACGTATGGCTTGAAGATAGGATCATGATGAGCTCATATGTTGAGTCATGGATGATTATGTCTTGAAGCAAGTAATTCAAGTGATGAATTCATTGTGCCTCTCAAGAGATTATGTTGGAACATGAAAAAGAGCAAGTGATGACCAATATGGTATTCATGGATACACTCTATATGGTCATATGATAATTGAGATATTGGTAATCATGTCTTGAAGAAATGAAGCATAGTGAAGAATTCAATATGGCCTTCAAGACATCAAGATTAAGCATTGAGTAAAGATAAAGGTTGACCAAGATAAAGATCAAAGAATCGAACTCTAAATGGTCAACACACAAGCGCAAACGATGCATCACATAGGATCTTGTGGTATGATAAGAAATTGTCAATTGCACTTTGTGTACTAACCCATACTATGTGTTGTCTATGTTTATGAGGGTTAGATTATTCTCATAGGGTCGCATCGAGAGAGAGATTCCAAGTGTCCATGAGAGGATGGCATCAAGTGTTAAGGGCAAGTTCAAGATAACCATCCCGAAGGATTACATGCTTGAAGCTTGTGGATGATCACATGATGGACAAGTGAAGATGAATACAAAGCAAAGCTTCCCACATTGTGTATGGGAGAGCTACTTGAAGACTTCACCAATGTCTTGCCTTCAACTTGAGCCAAGAAGAAACATCAACATCAAGCTCAAGTGAAAGGCTCGAGTCAAAGGTATTAGTTCCTTTGACGTTAGTGTTGTGGAGTGATGACCACCAAAGAAACATATACACTCAAGAATGGATTCTCGATAGCTATGTAGTGTAGCTCTTTTATGATTCTTGAGTTATAGGGATCCCGCACTATTAAGAGGGGATCAAAGGGGTTCGTGATGGATTTGCTCAAGTCAACATCTTCTATACACAATTCCACTCATATCCTATATACCAAAGAAATCCATAGCCAACTAGGTTCCCCAAAGTATATGATCTATCCTTTGCATACTTTGCACCTTTCATTTTGGTTTATCTTGGGTGGTTCTCTATGTGAGGACCTAGAGTTTTTCCATAGCTTCAAAACGAGCCCAAGATCAACAAAATCGGAGTCCGTATGAAAAAGTTATGCATGTTTCAGTTTTGGGGTTCCTGCTGTTTTTTATTGGCCGGATATCCGGGACTTGGCCGGATGTCCGGGCTCCCGGGACGCCCCGGATGTCCGGGATCCTCCCGGAAATCCGGCTCGCTGAGTCCAGAACCTGTGCGTAAATGGTGGTTGTGCCCGCCGGATGTCCGGAACTTGGCCAGATGTCCGGGGCCTGAAGGTTGGCCGGATGTCCGGGCCTTCCCCGGATATCCGGGCCCCCTGTTTTTCTACTATGCATGTGTTCTTCGTGCTATTTTTCTTCAGCCGCCAGATGTCCGGCCCTTTCCCGGATGTCCGGCCCATCTCAGCCACTTACTCAAAAACGGCTAGTTTTCTTGGCTTGCTATATATACCCCTCTACCAATCCGGTAGAGGGTTGACCACTCCACCCAAAAGAACCCTAGAACACCTAATGGCTCCCTCTCACCTCTCCTACACCAAATCTTAGATCCCGGAGAGATTCATGAGAGTTCTTGAGAGATTTTCCAATCAAGTGATAGATCCATTCCCTCTCCCTCTCTTGACCAAAGGAATTTGTGATTTGAGCAAGTCTTGAGCATTTCCCCCTTGATCTTGTTACTCTTGGAGGTTGGAGACTCCTAGGCGGTAGGAGTGCTCCGGTGAGGAATCAACTTGTGATTTGTCCCCCGGAAAGTTTGTGAAGGTTTGGAGGCCACCTCAAGGTCTACCACTAGTGGTTGAGAATCACCTTCGTGGTGATATCTCAAGGAGAATAGGGTGAGCCTTCGTGGCGTTGGTGTGCCTTCGTGGTAACATCCACCTCTCTAACGGTGACTAGCTTCCCCCCAAGGAAGTGAACATCGGGATACATCCTCGTCTCCGTGACTTCGGTTATCCCTAACCCTAACTCCTTACTTGTGGTTTACTTTGGTCACTTGATCGTGCATTCACTATATCTTGTTGTCCTCATTATATTGTGTTGGCCATTCCCTTGAAGAGATTATTTAGGCCTACACTTTATATTCGCAATTCATACTTCCTACTATTGTTCTATCTTGTGCTTAGTGTGAATTGCTAGCTTGTAACATTCATTTCCATATCTTGTGACATAACTTGTGTAAGATTATAGTGCTTATTTGAGTTTGCTTGTATCATTCAATTCCATATATTGTGATACAATTTGTGTAAGCTTGTATTGCTTACTTGTGGTTGTGTGTATTATTCATTTCCATATCTCGTGATATACATTGAGTAAGTTTGTGTGACTTACTTGTGCTTACTCATATCCTCGTTGTTCTCATCTTGTTTATCCTAAGTTGTTGGTGTTGGAAATATGCCCTAGAGGCAATTAATAAAGTGTTTATTATCATATTTCTCCGTTCATGATAATGGTTTATTATTCATGCTAGAATTGTATTGACCGGAAACTTAATACATGTGTGGATAATAGACAAATACTGAGTCCCTAGTAAGCCTCTACTAGACTAGCTCATTGATCAAAAGATGGTCAAGATTTCCTGACCATGGACATGGGTTGTCATTTGATAACGGGATCACATCATTAGGAGAATGATGTGATGGACTTGACCCAACCGTTAGCATAGCAAATGATCGTTCAGTTTATTGCTATTGCTTTCACTATGTCAAATACACGTTCCTCTGACCATGAGATCATGCAACTCCCGGATACCGTAGGAATACTTTGGGTGTATCAAACGTCACAACGTAACTGGGTGATTATAAAGGTGCACTACAGGTATCTCCGAAAGTGTTTGTTAAGTTGGCATGGATCGAGATTGGGATTTGTCACTCCGACCATCGGAGAGGTATCTCTGGGCCCTCTCGGTAATACAGCATCACAGAAGCCTTGCAAGCACCGAGACTAAAGAGTTAGTTGCAAGATGATGTATTACGGAACAAGTAAAGAGACTTGCCGGTAACGAGATTGAACTAGGTATTGAATACCGACGATCGAATCTCGGGCAAGTAACATACCGCCGGACAAAGGGAACAACGTATGTTGACATATGAGGTTCACCGATAAAGATCTTCGTGGAATGTGTAGGAACCACTATGAGCATCCAGGTCCCGCTGTTGGTTATTGACCGGAGAGTCGTCTCGGTCATGTCTACATCATTCCCGAACCCGTAGGGTCCGCACACTTAAGGTTCGATGACGATATAGTATTATATGAGTTATGTGATTGGTGACCGAAGTTTGTTCGGAGTCCCGGATGAGATCACGGACATGACGAGGAGTCTCTAAATGGTCGAGAGGTAAAGATTCATATATTGGAAGGCTATATTCAGACGTCGGAAAGGTTCCGAGTGATTCGGGTATTTTTCGGAGTACCGGGGAGTTACGGGAATTCACCGGGAGAAGTAATGGGCCTTATTGGGCCATACGGGAAAAGGAGAGGCAGGCCATGTGAGGAGGCGCGCGCCCCCCCTTGCCCAAACCGAATTGGACTAGGGGAGGGGGCGCAGCCCCCTCTTTCCTTTCGCTCTCCCTTCCCCCTTTCCTACTTCGTATGGGAGGTGGAATCCTACTAGGACTAAGGAGTCCTAGTAGGACTCCCTCCTCTTGGTGCGCCACCCCCTAGGGCTGGCCTCCTCCCCTCCCTCCTTTATATACGGAGGGGGGGCGCCCCTTGGAGACACATCAATTGTTCCAAGCCGTGTGCGGCGCCCCTCCGTCCACCGTTTTACGCCTCGGTCATATTTTCGGAGAGCTTAGGCGAAGCCCTGCCGGAATCACTTCACCGTCACCGTCGCCACGCCATCGTGCTGACGGAACTCATCTACTTCCTCGACGTCTTGCTGGATCAAGAAGGCGAGGAACGTCACTGAGCTGCACGTGTGTAGAACTCGGAGGTGCCGTACGTTCGGTACTCGATCGGTGGAGCTCGAAGGATTGTTCGACTACATCAACAGCGTTGTGAGACGCTTCCGCTAACGGTCTACGAGGGTACGTAGACACACTCTCCCCTCTCGTAGCGATGCATCTCCATGGATAGATCTTACGTGAGCGTAGGAATTTTTTTAAATTCATGCTCCGTTCCCCAACAGTGGCATCCGATCCAGGTCTATGCGTAGATGTGATTTGCACGAGTAGAACACAAGTGAGTTGTGGGCGTGGGTGTATACATATTGCTTGCCGTTACTAGTTGTTACTTGATTCGGCGGTATTGTGAGATGAAGCGGCCCGGACCGACATTACGCGTACGCTTACGCGAGACAGGTTTCACCGCTACGTGCACTCGTTGCATAAAGGTGACTGGCGGGTGTCTGTCTCTCTCACTTTAGTTGAATCGGTTTCAATGAAGAGGGTTCTTTTAGAAGATCAAAAAGCAATCACTACACCACGTTGTGGTTTTGCGTAGGTAAGAACGGTTCTTGCAAACCCATAGCAGCCACGTAAAACTTGCAACAACAAAGTAGAGGACGTCTAACTTGTTTTTGCAGGGTATGCTGGTGATGTGATATGGCCAAGACATGATGTGATATAAGTTGTTGTATGAGATGATCATGTTTTGTAAGTTATCAGGCAACCGGCAGGAGCCTTATGGTTGTCTCTTTATTGTATGCAATGCCAACGCTATGTAATTGCTTTACTTTACCGCTATTAGTTAGCAGTAGTAGTAGTAGCAATAGCCGGCGAGACGACCACGACGCTACGATGGAGATCAAGGTGTCACGACGCTACGATGGAGATCAAGGTGTCAACCCGGTGACGATGGAGATCATGACGGTGCTTTGCTGATGGAGATCAAAAGCACAAGACGATGATGGCCATATCATGTCACATATATTGAATTGCATGTGATGTTAATCCTTTTATGCATCTTATTTTGCTTAGGACGACGGTAGCATTATAAGATGATCCCTTCACTAAATTTCAAGATAAGTGTTCTCCCCTAGTATGCACCGTTGCGAAGGTTCGACGCTTCTAAGCACCACGTGATGATCGGGTGTGATGGATTCTTTCGTTCGCATACAACGGGTGTAAGCCAGTTTTACACACGCAGAATACTTGGGTTAAACTTGACGAGCCTAGCATGTACAGACATGGCCTCGGAACACAAGAGACCGAAAGGTCGAACATGAGTCATATAGTAGATATGATCAACATGAAAGATGTTCACCATTGATAACTAATCCACCTCATGTGATGATCGGACATGGTTTAGTTGATGTGGATCATGTTACACTTAGACAATTTGAGGGATGTTAATCTAAGTGGGAGTTCTTAAGTAATTTGATTAATTGAACTTCAATTGTCATGAACATAGTCTTACTTGTCTTAGCAAATTTATGTTGTAGATCAATAGACCGCGCTGTAGTTCCCCTGTTTTTATTATGTTCCTAGAGAAAACAAAGTTGAAAGTTGATGGAAGCAACTATGCGGACTAGGTCCGTGATCTGAGGATTGTCCTCACTGCTGCACAGAAGGCTTATGTCCCTAATGCACCGCTCAGTGAAATACCCCTACGGCTTCGTCTGAGAACGTTATGAACGTCTGGCAGACAAGAAAAGATGACTACTCGATAGTTCAGTGCGCCATACTTTACGGCTTAGAACCGGAGCTCCAAATATGTTTTGAGCAACACGGAGCATATGAGATGTTCCAAGAGCTGAAAATCTATTTTTCAAGCTCACACCCGGGTCGAGAGGCATGACACCTTCGACAAGTTCTATAGCTACAAGATGGAGGAGAAACAGCTCCGTTAGTGAGCATGTACTCAGAATGTCTGAGTACTTCAAACACTTGAATCAAGTGGGAGTTAGACTTCCGAATAAAGTGGCGATTGATAGAGTTCTCTAGTCACTATCACTAAGCTACTGGATCTTCGTGATGAACTATAAACATGCAAGGGATAGAAGATCCTTAAGCTATTCGTGATGCTACAATCTACGGATGTAGAAATCAAAAAAAAAGGGAGCATCAAGTGTTGATGGTTAATAAGACCACTAGTTTCAAGAAGGGCAAGGGAAAGAAAAGGGAACTTCAACAAGAACGGTAAAACAGTTGCCGCTCACGCGAAGAAACCCAAGGCTGAACCAAACCCGAGACTTAGTGCTCCCATTGCAAAGGGAAATGTCACAAGGAGCGGAACTTCCCCAAAGTAACTGGCAGATAATAAGACTGGCAATGTCAACAAAGATATTTGATATACATGTTATTGATATGTACCTTACTAGTACTCGTAGGAGCACCTGGGTATTTGATACTTGTTCAGTTGCTTACAACTTGAAACATGGAGCTTCGGAATAAACGAGGGCTAGCTAAGAACGAGGTGACGATGTGCATTGGAAGTGTCTCCAAGGTTGATGTGATCACCATCGCCACGCTCTCTCTACCTTCAGGATTAGTGATGAACCTAAATAATTGTTATTTGGTGCTTGCGTTAAGCATGAACATTATATCTGATAGTGTTTATTGCAAGACGGTTATTCAATTTCAGAGAATAATTGTTATTCTATTTATTTGGATAATATCATTGATGTTCATGCACTTAAAATGAAAGGTTTATTGAATCTTGATCGTAGTAATACATATGTTCATAACACAAATGCCAAAAGATAATGATAGTACCACATTTTTGTGGCACTGCCGCTTAGGTCATATTGCTGTAAAACGCATGAAGAAACTCCATGCAGATGGACTTTTGGAATCACTTGATTATGAATCATTTGAGACGTGCGAACCATGCCTCATGGGCAAGATGACTAAGACTCCGTTCTCCGGAACAATGGAGCGAGCAACAGACTTGTTGGAAATAATACATACCGATGTATGCGGTCCGATGAGTGTTGAGGCGCGCGGTGGATATCGTTATGTTCTCACGTTCACAGATGATTTGAGTAGATATATCTATGTCTACTTGATGAAGCATAAATCTGAAACATTTGAAAAGTTCAAAGAATTTCAGAGTGAAGTAGAGAACCATCGTAACAAGAAAATAAAGTTCTTACGATCTGATCGTGGAGGAGAATATTTGAGTTACGAGTTTGGCAATCACTTAAGACAATGTGGAATTGTTTCACAGCTCACGCCACATGGAACACCACAGCGTAATGGTGTGTCCGAATGTCGTAATCGTACTCTATTGGATATGGTGCATTCTATGATTTGCCACTATCATTTTGGGGTTATGCATTAGAGACAGCTGCATTCACTTTAAACAAGGGCACCGTCTAAATCCGTTGAGATGACACCGTATGAACTGTGGTTTGCAAGAAACCTAAGATGTCGTTTCTGAAAGTTTGGGGATGCAATGCTTATGTCAAAAGGTTTCAGCCAGATAAGCTCGAACCCAAAGCGGATAAGTGCGTCTTCATGGGATACCCAAAGGAGACCGTTGGGTACACCTTCTACCACAGATCCGAAGGCAAAGTATTCGTTGCTAAGAATGGATCCTTTCTAGAGAAGGAGTTTCTCTCGAAAGAAGTGAGTGGGAGGAAAGTAGAACTTGATGAGGTAATTGTACCTCCTCTGGATAGTAGTACGCCACAGAAAGAAATTTCTGTGACATCGACACAGACCAGAGAAGAAGTTAATGATGATGATCATGAAACTTCGGATCAAAGTTGTTACAGAACCTCGTAGGTCAACCAGGACACGCTCCGCACCAGATTGGTACGGCAATCCTGTCTTGGAGGTCATGTTGTTAGACAACGGTGAACCTACGAACTATGAAGAAGCGATGGCAAGCCCGGATTCCGACAAATGGCTTGAGGCCATGAAATCCGAGATTGGATCCATGTATGAGAACAAAGTGTGGACTTTGGTAGACTTGCCCGATGAACGGCGAGCTATTAAAAATAAATGGATCTTTAAGAAGAAGACGGACGCTGATGGTAATGTCACCGTCTATAAAGCTCGACTTGTTGCTAAAGGTTATCGACAAGTTCAAGGAGTTGACTACGATGAGACTTTCTCACCCGTAGCGATGCTAAATTCTGTCAGAATTATGTTAGCAATTGCCGCGTTTTATGATTATGAGATCTGGCAAATGGACGTCAAAATGGCATTCCTTAATGGATTCCTTAAAGAAGAATTGTATATGATGCAACCGGAAGGTTTTGTCGATCCTAAAGGCACTAACAAAATATGCAAGCTCCAGCGATCCATCTATGGACTGGTGCAAGCATCTCGGAGCTGGAATACTCGCTTTGATGAAGTGATCAAAGCGTTTGGGTTTATACAAGTTTATGGAGAAACTTGTATTTACAAGAAAGTGAGTGGGAGCTCTATAGCATTTCTAACAGTACATGTGGATGATATATTGTTGATTGGAAATGATGTAGAATTTCTGGAAAGCATAAATAATTGAAAGGAGGTTGTCAATAAAAACATGTTTTTGAGTTATCCACAGATTGGGCATCGAGATCTATGGAGATAGATCAAGACACCTGATAAAAGATTTTCACACACCTTGATGAGTTTTTGAAGAAGTTCAAAATGGATCAAGTCAAAAGAAATAAGTTCTTGGCTGGTGTGAAGTGGAGTTAGACTTGAAGATCTAGGTAAAGGTTGTTTACATGTTAGGCATCAAAATCTATAGAGATAGATTGAGACGCCTCATATGACTTTCACAAAACATATACCTCGACAAGATTTTGAAGAAGTTCAAAATGGATCAGTCAAAGAAGGAGTTCTTGACTGTGGTGAAAGGTGTGAAATTGAGTAAGACTCAAATCCCGACCACGGCAAAACAAAGAGAAGATGAGTGTCATCCCCTATGCCTCAGCCATAGGCTCTATTTTGTATGCCATGCTGTATACTAGACCTGATGTATGCCTCGCTATTAGCTTGGTGGGAAGGTACCAAAGTGATCCAGGAGTAGATCACTGGACAGCGGTCAAGAATATCCTAAAGTACCTGAAAAGGACTAAGGAAGAATTTCTCGGGAATAGAGGTGATAAAGAGTTCGTCGTAAAGGGTTACGTCGATGCAAGCTTTAAACACCGATCCGGAAGACTATGAGTCTCAGACCGGATACGTAAAGTGGGACAGTCGGTTTTGGAGTAGCTCCAAGCAGTGTGTGGTAGCAGCATCTACAAATAACATAGAGATTTGCCAAGAACACACGGATCTGAATATTGGAGACCCGTTGACTAAAACCTCTCTCACAAGCAAAACATGATCAGCCCTAGAACTGATTGGATGTTAATTACATGGAGATGTAAACTAGATTATTGACTCTAGTGCAAGTGGGAGACTGTTGGAAATATGCCCTAGAGGCAATTAATAAAGTGTTTATTATCATATTTCTCCGTTCATGATAATGGTTTATTATTCATGCTAGAATTGTATTGACCGGAAACTTAATACATGTGTGGATAATAGACAAATACTGAGTCCCTAGTAAGCCTCTACTAGACTAGCTCGTTGATCAAAAGATGGTCAAGATTTCCTGACCATGGACATGAGTTGTCATTTGATAACGGGATCACATCATTAGGAGAATGATGTGATGGACTTGACCCAACCGTTAGCATATCAAATGATCGTTCATTTTATTGCTATTGCTTTCGCTATGTCAAATACACGTTCCTCTGACCATGAGATCATGCAACTCCCGGATACCGTAGGAATAATTTGGGTGTATCAAACGTCACAACGTAACTGGGTGATTATAAAGGTGCACTACAGGTATCTCCGAAAGTGTTTGTTGAGTTGGCATGGATCGAGATTGGGATTTTTCACTCCGACTATCGGAGAGGTATCTCTGGGCCCTCTCGGTAATACAGCATCACAGAAGCCTTGCAAGCACCGTGACTAAAGAGTTAGTTGCAAGATGATGTATTACGGAACGAGTAAAGAGACTTGCCGGTAACGAGATTGAACTAGGTATTGAATACCGACGATCGAATCTCGGGCAAGTAACATACCGCCGGAGAAAGGGAACAACGTATGTTGACATATGAGGTTAACCGATAAAGATCTTCGTGGAATGTGTAGGAACCAATATGAGCATCCAGGTCCCGATGTTGGTTATTGACCGGAGAGTCGTCTCGGTCATGTGTACATCATTCCCGAACCCGTAGGGTCCGCACACTTAAGGTTCGATGACGATATAGTATTATATGAGTTATGTGATTGGTGACCGAAGTTTGTTCGGAGTCCCGGATGAGATCACGGACATGACGAGGAGTCTCAAAATGGTCGAGAGGTAAGGATTCATATATTGGAAGGCTATATTCGGACGTCAGAAAGGTTCCGAGTGATTCGGGTATTTTTCGGAGTACCGGGGAGTTACGGGAATTCACCGGGAGAAGTAATGGGCCTTATTGGGCCATACGGGAAAAGGAGAGGCAGGCCATGTGAGGAGGCGCGCGCCCCCCCTTGCCCAAACCGAATTGGACTAGGGGAGGGGGCGCAGCCCCCTCTTTCCTTTCCCTCTCCCTTCCCCCTTTCCTACTCCGTATGGGAGGTGGAATCCTACTAGGACTAAGGAGTCCTAGTAGGACTCCCTCCTCTTGGTGCGCCACCCCCTAGGGCTGGCCTCCTCCCCTCCCTCCTTTATATACGGAGGGGGGGCGCCCCTTGGAGACACATCAATTGTTCCAAGCCGTGTGCGGCGCCCCTCCATCCACCGTTTTACGCCTCGGTCATATTTTCGGAGAGCTTAGGCGAAGCCCTGCCGGAATCACTTCACCGTCACCGTCGCCACGCCGTCGTGCTGACGGAACTCATCTACTTCCTCGACGTCTTGCTGGATCAAGAAGGCGAGGAACGTCACCGAGCTGCACGTGTGTAGAACTCGGAGGTGTCGTACGTTCGGTACTCGATCGGTGGAGCTCGAAGGATTGTTCGACTACATCAACCGCGTTGTGAGACGCTTCCGCTAACGGTCTACGAGGGTACGTAGACACACTCTCCCCTCTCGTAGCGATGCATCTCCATGGATAGATCTTTCGTGAGCGTAGGTTTTTTTTTGAAATTCATGCTCCGTTCCCCAACAGTTGGTGCACTTAGTGAGCCTAGTATATTTAGGATTTGTGCTTGAAAAGTATCCGCTTAGTTTATTTCCGCATTAGGATATAGCCAAATCCGTAAAAGATTTTAAAACGCCTATTCACCCTCCCTCTAGGCGACATCGTGGTCCTTTCAATTGGTATCAGAGCTAGGTCTCTCCTTATTAGGCTTCACCGCCTAGAGAGTACCGATGTCGACTAGTGAGCTAGTGCACGATGACACATTTTGTTTTAATGGCACAAATTACATTATGTGGAGATTACGCATGCTTTGTCACTTTCGGGCCATGGGTCCAAATGCTTTGCGGATTGTTGTTGTAGGGAATTCAAATCTAAAGGATGGACAATCTCCGTCACTTGAGGATATGCATCTTGATAGTGAAGCTTTAAGTGTCATTCACCAAGCTATAACCTTCGAGGTGTTCAAGTCAATCTCGACTTGTTCGTTGGCTCATGAGGCTTGGACCAAACTTGAAGTTACATATGGTGGGTCCAACCTTGTGGGAGTCAATGCTATTTGGGAGGAAGTGATGGAAGAGCTCTCCATTGCCTCCACCTCCGATTGCTTGGACACTTCAACATCTTCCACTTCATCAACATGTGACATGTCACAGGGTAATGACATGGTAAGTGGAGATATCTCGTGGAGTGATGGTGTCAAGCTCATCATTGATGATCCGTCATATGGAAATGCTAGTATTGTAGGTTCCAAGGACATGAGCATATCTAACACCGAAAACGTCATACATTCTTGTGTAGATAGTCCATGCATATCATCTAATGATTCACTCATAAATTCTTGTGATGATATGCTTGGTCGTTTGTGTTGCCATATTCAAAATGCCTTGATTCCCTCTAGTTTTCTCTGTGAAACTAACCATGTAGAGGAAATCAAGAAAAATGAGGAACGCTTGATTAATGAAGAACCCTCTTCTCCAAAAGAATCATCATCAACCCCCTTTGTTCACATGTGCCTCATGGCAAGAGGTAATGACGAGGTATCATCTTCTCTTAGTGATAATGATGATAGTTGTAATGAGGAAGATGATGATGACTTGACTCAAAATCTCTATGAGATTGGGAAAACTCTTCATAGAGCTAAAAATAACACTTATAAAAGGTTCCAAGATGTTCTTGCTTGCTTTGAAAAACGTAATGATTTATTTCTTAACAAGCAAGCGAAAAGTGAACAACTTGAACATGAACTTCCTAAGGCTCATCAATCTCTTAGTGACTTGAGGTCTTTAAAAGAAGAGATTGAAGTTACTCATTGTAAACTTAAAGAGGATTTTGAGCACCTTGACCTTGGCTACAAGAATGTCAAGAGCTCACTAAACTCTCTAAGTCTCATGAGGAACTTCAAGCTACTCATGCGGAGTCTCTAGTTTCTACATGCTCCTCTCATATTGATAATGATGCTTGTGCTACTAACTCTATCTTGTGTGAAGCATCGATATTGAAAGAAAATGTTGAGCTAAGGACTCAACTTGATTTGCTAACTAGCAATTATGGGAAATTGGAAGAAAGTCATGAAAAGCTCTTGGGCACTCATGAGGATCTTCTAATCTCTCATGATGGGCTAAAGTTAGCTCATGGGGCTATGGTCACCAAGGTAAAATCGTGTGAGTCTCATGTGGATATTAGCACATCTTCTACTCTAAATGCCTTATTGCCATGTGCTAGTCCTAGCAATTCCTCTCTACATGATATTGATACATCTTGTGATGAATTGCTCACCATGCCTTGTTGCTCTAACAATGAATCTTCTACTTCCTCTAGTTCTTTTGTTAATACTAACCTTGTAGAGGAAAATAAAGAGCTCAAGGCCCAAGTCACTAGTTTGAAGAAAGACTTGGAAAAATGTTGTGATAATATCTTGAGTGTGCAAAAGGACCCTCAAGACAAAATAGGACTTGATTTCATCTCCAACAAGAAGAAGTCCAAGAATAAGAAGAAGGGACAAGATCAAGTCAAGAATTCGGCCAACATTATTTGCTTCAAGTGCAAGAATGTTGGACACCATGTGAGATCTTGTCCATTGAAGAAGAAGGCTTCAAGTGTGAAGCATCAAGGGAAGTGGCCTCAACTTCAATCTCAAGATAATGAAAGACCTCTTCCCATGCTTAACCAAGATAATGTTCTACAAGTTGAGAAGGTAAAGAAGAAGAGAAAGGGGAGCACATGTTGCTATATTTGCCGTGAGAAGGGACACATATCTTCATCATGTCCCAACAGTAATGTCTCTAAGCCTCCAATTATCAATGATCGTTATTCACTTAGGAAGGATAATGTTGGCAATTTGTTTGCCAAGTTTGTGGGCACCCAAAGTGGTTTGATTAAAGAAAACACCATTTGGGTTGCCAAGCCTATTGTGACTAATTTCTTAGGATCCAACTTGATTGGGGACCATCAAACTCTAACTTGACCAATAGGTGTGTGGAGAGCATTGGAGACTTGGCTAGTTCATGGGAAAAGTGATTTTCATCATCCATTGAGGTTCAAGCCAAGTCAAAAGGATTATCATCATATTTGTCATTCCAATGCTCCTCGTGGTGGTAACTTATATTTATTCTGTCTACATTGAAAGTTACTAGCCCCTTGCATGTTTAGGTTTTGTATCTTACATGTGATTGTATATGATGTGCTTCCTAGAGTATGCTTGATATGTGTTATCTAGCATGATTAGGTTACAGTACACTTCATATACTTGTGTGCTTTGGTTCGAGCCTTTATTGATTCTCAGTGAATCTTATTTGGCTCTTTTAAGATATTAATGAATCATCACATTATGGGGGAGAGATATGCTATGTGCACATCACAAACCTAGAATGTGTAAATATGCATGATACCACCTAGTATGATTACTATGAGATTATCTAGTTACTATGTGGTATGTCACACTCATGTGAAATTCAAATAACTATTTTTAAACTTTTTTTTAATTGGATTTCATTTGCCTCCTATGAATAAAACATGGATTATCACATTATGGGGGAGTGATATACTTTGTGCATATCACTTCTCGTGTGAACATTAACAATAGAGGTTTGCCACTTAGAATTTATATTTGAGATTATCTTATATCTCTGTGGCATGCAATGCTTTGTTTGAGTATGGCATTCTTGTGCGGTTTTGCCTATGGTTATCTTAAAAATCATATTTGGAAAATCGTTTGATTAAAGCTATTCCAATTGTTGCTTTGCATGATGATCTATCTAATTGGAATGTTAATAATATGCTATCCAAGCATTGTGTTTATTTCTAAACTCTCATGTTATACTTGTGTTAGTATAGATGATCGTGTACTTATTTGGTTTCTACACCGAATGATAACTCGAAATACCATTTTGTTCGAGTTCATCTTATTGGTTTGTATGGAGTTATGGGAGTTTGTTATCTCATTGTTTATAGTGTCTTATATCTACTTGAGTGAGATATTCCTATGAGTATGTGTGCAATGCATATCTTATATGCTCATTGGTTTTCCTTAGTTCATATGTTGAACTTTGTGTGCTATCATATGTTGATTTGTCACTTTGATTCATTTTGGACAATATGAATGACTAGTGATGTTATTGGAGGTATTAACGGTTATGTGTTCATTTGTCCAATTTGTATCTCTTTGGATCTTGATTGGCTTGTGCATGCATGTTAATATATGTATATCTTTATGCCTTGCTTAAATGATTCAATATATAAGGGCAACTCCATCATGTCCTTAATGGTTAATATGTGAACGATATTCAAAGTCATATCTATATGCACATAGTTAAGTGGAGTTTGCACTTTGTATTGTAGTTGTGCTAACTACTTTGGACCCAATAAGTTTGGGGACCATATTGTACTTAAAAGTGATTTAGGTACATTGAAGAAGCATTGTGTGCTTGGCTTATGCATGAAGAAGGTGGTTTCACCATGAGGGAATTAGAGCCAAGTTTGGGTGACTCATTGATCTGCTACTTCATGCCAATGCTTTCTCGGTAACAAGTATTTACTTCATGCATACATTTCTTGCATTCAACCTTGTGTAGGTTGCATCATGGCATGAATTTCTTGACTCGTTCTTGTGATACTTGTTTCCATTCTCAAAGCATCCCAATAATGATCTCTTGTTGCTAGTTGTGATGTCTTTGATGGTTGTGTGTTTCGAGTTCATTAATATTCAATAAGATAATATTAAGCCATGTGCTATACTTTCAAGCAAAGATCTCATTGGTATATTTTATGACTCCCGTTTGGATATCTTATTCTTTCCTTGTGTAACTATGTCATGTGTACATCCTTCTTTGTGAATATATATCATCATGATTGCCATCTACCTAGAATCTTATACACGTGAGAGAAGTTACATCTCTAGTTGATATCCCTATTCCTTCATGTCCACCGTTTCATCCTCTTTTTATATCTTTGGTGGCTCCGTGGAAGCATTTGTCGTATGAGTGCGTGTCTTACCCCTTTGCATCTTAGTGCACTCATGTTTGGTGAAGATTGTTGTCCTCATGCTTGTCTTGACAAGCCTATTATTTCTTATCTTCACCATGGGTTGTCACAAGCTTTGATTTTTAAAATTTGCATATTAGTGAGCTTGTGAACCCATTTGCTTGATGTGTGTGTGACCTGCTTAACTTCGTGTGTGTGGGAAGGACATGTCTTGCACCTTGTATCTCATTTACTCAAGACTATGTTGATGCTTAATTCTCATCCTTATATTAGTCTTCTCAAGTGCTTTAACGTGACTCACACACATCATTTTGGTTGTGCCTATTCTTAGGTTGCCTCATTTACATGTTGCTCAACCATATGTTTGTTGCAAATGCTAGGCTTCTTTTCTTATCTATGCTTGCTTGCAATTGTTTTGTGTTCCTATTGATTTTGGGGGAGTGATGATCCTATTTTGTGCACTTGTATCCAAATACAAAAATTCTAAATAGTGCACAAATCATGGGGAGCTTCCCTATTTTCCTTAGAACACTCCTTTTCCCAAATCATAATATTCTTTTATCCTTTTGGATCGTCGGATCTTTTGATTGCTTGCTTCACTTTGTGTTATGCAAATGAGATCAATTTGTGCCATGTGTTTTGTGCCATGTGCCTTGCTCTTATGCTAGGCTCAAAGTTGTATAATAGTGGATTCACCTGTGGATATCATGTTCTTATCAATTACAACCTTTTTGTGTATACGGGGTTCTTTGTGGATACATATCATGATTATTTTTGGCCACTTAGAAATTTTTATACATAAGAAAGTTCATATCTTTCCTTGATATCATTTATTCCTTGCCGGCCACTTTGTGTGTTCCTTTTATTCGTATAGTGGCTTCGGTAAGAGGTTGTGTCATGACTGCTTGTATGTTTTGCATACAATCTTGCATACTCATGTGTTTTGAATGTATTTTGGACCCATGCTTGACATGATGATCACATTGGATATTCCTATTATATCTTGTCCAAAATATGTTCTTTGGATCTTTTGAATGTTTTCCTCATGTGTCTAATGCTTGTTTTCATATCTTCGTATCTGACTGCATTCTATAGATTCCGAGCTCTTCCAATTGTTCATCATTGAATATGTGCATTTGTTTTCACTCACATTTTGTGATATGCACACATCAAGGAGGAACTCAAACTATATTGGTCTTCTAGATGTTTTGTCTTCCATTTTGGCATTTGTTGCCAATGGGGGAGAAGTTTAGAGGGTTTAAGATAATCTTTTGGAGTTCTTGTTGTGCATATCTACCCTAGTTATATGTGCTTGTTGCATGAATGTGTATATAGGGAAAACTCCACCTAGTTTATATCAACCAATATATGCAATGAAATTCAAAGTTCATTCACACATGCATATATTGTGGGGGAGCTTGCTCTATATATTGTGGTCCTACTAACATCAAATGCTTGTGTAGTGTTTTGATGTTAGTACAACCGATTTTGATAACATCAAGTTTCTTTGTGATACTTGATGCTATCAAAATCAACCCAGGATAAATTGCATGCTTGTTTAAAAATTCATTATATAAACCCTCTTATTGAGATTGTCATCAATTACCAAAATGGGGGAGATTGAAAGTACATATAGTCCCCATGTGTGGTTTTGGTAATTAATGACAATCCTTATGGACTAATGTTTGCATTGAGATATACATGTGAAGGAAATTTCCATTTGCAATGCATGAAGAATACTTGATGGATTGAAGGCATTGAGACGTGATAATGAATGACAATTCCTATGAAGAAACAATGCCATCAAGTTATATATTAAGGCTTGTTCCATGGGCGATGCAAGAAGGAGATTGAATGGATTCGGAATGAATGCCATATACATATAGTGTGCATCAAGATTGAGCTCAATGATTGAATCAAATATGATCAAGATGAATTCCATGTGATGAACAAGATGTGATCTATATGGAGTTCATTGAAGGATCTCAGAGGTTGTCATGCTTAGGCTTATGGGTTGAGCCATGATGGATCAAGATCTTGAGAGAATGATTAAAGAGAAGAATTCTACGTATGGCTTGAAGATAGGATCATGATGAGCTCATATGTTGAGTCATGGATGATTATGTCTTGAAGCAAGTAATTCAAGTGATGAATTCATTGTGCCTCTCAAGAGATTATGTTGGAACATGAAAAAGAGCAAGTGATGACCAATATGGTATTCATGGATACACTCTATATGGTCATATGATAATTGAGATATTGGTAATCATGTCTTGAAGAAATGAAGCATAGTGAAGAATTCAATATGGCCTTCAAGACATCAAGATTAAGCATTGAGTAAAGATAAAGGTTGACCAAGATAAAGATCAAAGAATCGAACTCTAAATGGTCAACACACAAGCGCAAACGATGCATCACATAGGATCTTGTGGTATGATAAGAAATTGTCAATTGCACTTTGTGTACTAACCCATACTATGTGTTGTCTATGTTTATGAGGGTTAGATTATTCTCATGGGGTCGCATCGAGAGAGAGATTCCAAGTGTCCATGAGAGGATGGCATCAAGTGTTAAGGGCAAGTTCAAGATAACCATCCCGAAGGATTACATGCTTGAAGCTTGTGGATGATCACATGATGGACAAGTGAAGATGAATACAAAGCAAAGCTTCCCACATTGTGTATGGGAGAGCTACTTGAAGACTTCACCAATGTCTTGCCTTCAACTTGAGCCAAGAAGAAACATCAACATCAAGCTCAAGTGAAAGGCTCGAGTCAAAGGTATTAGTTCCTTTGGCGTTAGTGTTGTGGAGTGATGACCACCAAAGAAACGTATACACTCAAGAATGGATTCTCGATAGCTATGTAGTGTAGCTCTTTTATGATTCTTGAGTTATAGGGATCCCGCACTATTAAGAGGGGATCAAAGGGGTTCGTGATGGATTTGCTCAAGTCAACATCTTCTATACACAATTCCACTCATATCCTATATACCAAAGAAATCCATAGCCAACTAGGTTCCCCAAAGTATATGATCTATCCTTTGCATACTTTGCACCTTTCATTTTGGTTTATCTTGGGTGCTTCTCTATGTGAGGACCTGGAGTTTTTCCATAGCTTCAAAACGAGCCCAAGATCATCAAAATCGGAGTCCGTATGAAAAAGTTATGCATGTTTCAGTTTTGGGGTTCCTGCTGTTTTTTATTGGCCGGATATCCGGGACTTGGCCGGATGTCCGGGCTCCCGGGACGCCCCGGATGTCCGGGATCCTCCCGGAAATCCGGCTCGCTGAGTCCAGAACCTGTGCGTAAATGGTGGTTGTGCCCGCCGGATGTCCGGAACTTGGCCAGATGTCCGGGGCCTGAAGGTTGGCCGGATGTCCGGGCCTTCCCCGGATATCCGGGCCCCCTGTTTTTCTACTATGCATGTGTTCTTCGTGCTATTTTTCTTCAGCCGCCGGATGTCCGGCCCTTGCCCGGATGTCCGGCCCATCTCAGCCACTTACTCAAAAACGGCTAGTTTTCTTGGCTTGCTATATATACCCCTCTACCAATCCGGTAGAGGGTTGACCACTCCACCCAAAAGAACCCTAGAACACCTAATGGCTCCCTCTGACCATGAGATCATGCAACTCCCGGATACCGTAGGAATACTTTGGGTGTATCAAACGTCACAACGTAACTGGGTGATTATAAAGGTGCACTACAGGTATCTCCGAAAGTGTTTGTTAAGTTGGCATGGATCGAGATTGGGATTTGTCACTCCGACTATCGGAGAGGTATCTCTGGGCCCTCTCGGTAATACAGCATCACAGAAGCCTTGCAAGCACCGAGACTAAAGAGTTAGTTGCAAGATGATGTATTACGGAACAAGTAAAGAGACTTGCCGGTAACGAGATTGAACTAGGTATTGAATACCGACGATCGAATCTCGGGCAAGTAACATACCGCCGGACAAAGGGAACAACGTATGTTGACATATGAGGTTCACCGATAAAGATCTTCGTGGAATGTGTAGGAACCACTATGAGCATCCAGGTCCCGCTGTTGGTTATTGACCGGAGAGTCGTCTCGGTCATGTCTACATCATTCCCGAACCCGTAGGGTCCGCACACTTAAGGTTCGATGACGATATAGTATTATATGAGTTATGTGATTGGTGACCGAAGTTTGTTCGGAGTCCCGGATGAGATCACGGACATGACGAGGAGTCTCGAAATGGTCGAGAGGTAAAGATTTATATATTGGAAGGCTATATTCGGACGTCGGAAAGGTTCCGAGTGATTCGGGTATTTTTCGGAGTACCGGGGAATTACGGGAATTCACCGGGAGAAGTAATGGGCCTTATTGGGCCATACGGGAAAAGGAGAGGCAGGCCATGTGAGGAGGCGCGCGCCCCCCCTTGCCCAAACCGAATTGGACTAGGGGAGGGGGCGCAGCCCCCTCTTTCCTTTCCCTCTCCCTTCCCCCTTTCCTACTTCGTATGGGAGGTGGAATCCTACTAGGACTAAGGAGTCCTAGTAGGACTCCCTCCTCTTGGTGCGCCACCCCCTAGGGCTGGCCTCCTCCCCTCCCTCCTTTATATACGGAGGGGGGGCGCCCCTTGGAGACACATCAATTGTTCCAAGCCGTGTGCGGCGCCCCTCCGTCCACCGTTTTACGCCTCGGTCATATTTTCGGAGAGCTTAGGCGAAGCCCTGCCGGAATCACTTCACCGTCACCGTCGCCACGCCGTCGTGCTGACGGAACTCATCTACTTCCTCGACGTCTTGCTGGATCAAGAAGGCGAGGAACGTCACTGAGCTGCACGTGTGTAGAACTCGGAGGTGCCGTACGTTCGGTACTCGATCGGTGGAGCTCGAAGGATTGTTCGACTACATCAACAGCGTTGTGAGACGCTTCCGCTAACGGTCTACGAGGGTACGTAGACACACTCTCCCCTCTCGTAGCGATGCATCTCCATGGATAGATCTTACGTGAGCGTAGGAATTTTTTTAAATTCATGCTCCGTTCCCCAACAGTGGCATCCGAGCCAGGTCTATGCGTAGATGTGATTTGCACGAGTAGAACACAAGTGAGTTGTGGGCGTGGGTGTATACATATTGCTTGCCGTTACTAGTTGTTACTTGATTCAGCGGTATTGTGAGATGAAGCTGCCCGGACCGACATTACGCGTACGCTTACGCGAGACAGGTTTCACCGCTACGTGCACTCATTGCATAAAGGTGACTGGCGGGTGTCTGTCTCTCTCACTTTAGTTGAATCGGTTTCAATGAAGAGGGTTCTTTTAGAAGATCAAAAAGCAATCACTACACCACGTTGTGGTTTTGCGTAGGTAAGAACGGTTCTTGCAAACCCGTAGCAGCCACGTAAAACTTGCAACAACAAAGTAGAGGACGTCTAACTTGTTTTTGCAGGGTATGCTGGTGATGTGATATGGCCAAGACATGATGTGATATAAGTTGTTGTATGAGATGATCATGTTTTGTAAGTTATCAGGCAACCGGCAGGAGCCTTATGGTTGTCTCTTTATTGTATGCAATGCCAACGCTATGTAATTGCTTTACTTTACCGCTATTAGTTAGCAGTAGTAGTAGTAGCAATAGCCGGCGAGACGACCACGACGCTACGATGGAGATCAAGGTGTCACGACGCTACGATGGAGATCAAGGTGTCAACCCGGTGACGATGGAGATCATGACGGTGCTTTGCTGATGGAGATCAAAAGCACAAGACGATGATGGCCATATCATGTCACATATATTGAATTGCATGTGATGTTAATCCTTTTATGCATCTTATTTTGCTTAGGACGACGGTAGCATTATAAGATGATCCCTTCACTAAATTTCAAGATAAGTGTTCTCCCCTAGTATGCACCGTTGCGAAGGTTCGACGCTTCTAAGCACCACGTGATGATCGGGTGTGATGGATTCTTTCGTTCGCATACAACGGGTGTAAGCCAGTTTTACACACGCAGAATACTTGGGTTAAACTTGACGAGCCTAGCATGTACAGACATGGCCTCGGAACACAAGAGACCGAAAGGTCGAACATGAGTCATATAGTAGATATGATCAACATGAAAGATGTTCACCATTGATAACTAATCCACCTCACGTGATGATCGGACGTGGTTTAGTTGATGTGGATCATGTTACACTTAGACAATTTGAGGGATGTTAATCTAAGTGGGAGTTCTTAAGTAATTTGATTAATTGAACTTCAATTGTCATGAACATAGTCTTACTTTTCTTAGCAAATTTATGTTGTAGATCAATAGACCGCGCTGTAGTTCCCCTGTTTTTATTATGTTCCTAGAGAAAACAAAGTTGAAAGTTGATGGAAGCAACTATGCGGACTAGGTCCGTGATCTGAGGATTGTCCTCACTGCTGCACAGAAGGCTTATGTCCCTAATGCACCGCTCAGTGAAATACCCCTACGGCTTCGTCTGAGAACGTTATGAACGTCTGGCAGACAAGAAAAGATGACTACTCGATAGTTCAGTGCGCCATACTTTACGGCTTAGAACCGGAGCTCCAAATATGTTTTGAGCAACACGGAGCATATGAGATGTTCCAAGAGCTGAAAATCTATTTTTCAAGCTCACACCCGGGTCGAGAGGCATGACACCTTCGACAAGTTCTATAGCTACAAGATGGAGGAGAAACAGCTCCGTTAGTGAGCATGTACTCAGAATGTTTGAGTACTTCAAACACTTGAATCAAGTGGGAGTTAGACTTCCGAATAAAGTGGCGATTGATAGAGTTCTCTAGTCACTATCACTAAGCTACTGGATCTTCGTGATGAACTATAAACATGCAAGGGATAGAAGATCCTTAAGCTATTCGTGATGCTAAAATCTACGGATGTAGAAATCAAAAAAAAAGGGAGCATCAAGTGTTGATGGTTAATAAGACCACTAGTTTCAAGAAGGGCAAGGGAAAGAAAAGGGAACTTCAACAAGAACGGTAAAACAGTTGCCGCTCACGCGAAGAAACCCAAGGCTGAACCAAACCCGAGACTTAGTGCTCCCATTGCAAAGGGAAATGTCACAAGGAGCGGAACTTCCCCAAAGTAACTGGCAGATAATAAGACTGGCAATGTCAACAAAGATATTTGATATACATGTTATTGATATGTACCTTACTAGTACTCGTAGGAGCACCTGGGTATTTGATACTTGTTCAGTTGCTTACAACTTGAAACATGGAGCTTCGGAATAAACGAGGGCTAGCTAAGAACGAGGTGACGATGTGCATTGGAAGTGTCTCCAAGGTTGATGTGATCACCATCGCCACGCTCTCTCTACCTTCAGGATTAGTGATGAACCTAAATAATTGTTATTTGGTGCTTGCGTTAAGCATGAACATTATATCTGATAGTGTTTATTGCAAGACGGTTATTCAATTTCAGAGAATAATTGTTATTCTATTTATTTGGATAATATCATTGATGTTCATGCACTTAAAATGAAAGGTTTATTGAATCTTGATCGTAGTAATACATATGTTCATAACACAAATGCCAAAAGATAATGATAGTACCACATTTTTGTGGCACTGCCGCTTAGGTCATATTGCTGTAAAACGCATGAAGAAACTCCATGCAGATGGACTTTTGGAATCACTTGATTATGAATCATTTGAGACGTGCGAACCATGCCTCATGGGCAAGATGACTAAGACTCCGTTCTCCGGAACAATGGAGCGAGCAACAGACTTGTTGGAAATAATACATACCGATGTATGCGGTCCGATGAGTGTTGAGGCGCGCGGTGGATATCGTTATGTTCTCACGTTCACAGATGATTTGAGTAGATATGGCTATGTCTACTTGATGAAGCATAAATCTGAAACATTTGAAAAGTTCAAAGAATTTCAGAGTGAAGTAGAGAACCATCGTAACAAGAAAATAAAGTTCTTACGATCTGATCGTGGAGGAGAATATTTGAGTTACGAGTTTGGCAATCACTTAAGACAATGTGGAATTGTTTCACAGCTCACGCCACATGGAACACCACAGCGTAATGGTGTGTCCGAACGTCGTAATCGTACTCTATTGGATATGGTGCGTTCTATGATTTGCCACTATCATTTTGGGGTTATGCATTAGAGACAGCTGCATTCACTTTAAACAAGGGCACCGTCTAAATCCGTTGAGATGACACCGTATGAACTGTGGTTTGCAAGAAACCTAAGATGTCATTTCTGAAAGTTTGGGGATGCAATGCTTATGTCAAAAGGTTTCAGCCAGATAAGCTCGAACCCAAAGCGGATAAGTGCGTCTTCATGGGATACCCAAAGGAGACCGTTGGGTACACCTTCTACCACAGATCCGAAGGCAAAGTATTCGTTGCTAAGAATGGATCCTTTCTAGAGAAGGAGTTTCTCTTGAAAGAAGTGAGTGGGAGGAAAGTAGAACTTGATGAGGTAATTGTACCTCCTCTGGATAGTAGTACGCCACAGAAAGAAATTTCTGTGACATCGACACAGACCAGAGAAGAAGTTAATGATGATGATCATGAAACTTCGGATCAAAGTTGTTACAGAACCTCGTAGGTCAACCAGGACACGCTCCGCACCAGATTGGTACGGCAATCCTGTCTTGGAGGTCATGTTGTTAGACAACGGTGAACCTACGAACTATGAAGAAGCGATGGCAAGCCCGGATTCCGACAAATGGCTTGAGGCCATGAAATCCGAGATTGGATCCATGTATGAGAACAAAGTGTGGACTTTGGTAGACTTGCCCGATGAACGGCGAGCTATTAAAAATAAATGGATCTTTAAGAAGAAGACGGACGCTGATGGTAATGTCACCGTCTATAAAGCTCGACTTGTTGCTAAAGGTTATCGACAAGTTCAAGGAGTTGACTACGATGAGACTTTCTCACCCGTAGCGATGCTAAAGTCTGTCAGAATTATGTTAGCAATTGCCGCGTTTTATGATTATGAAATCTGGCAAATGGACGTCAAAATGGCATTCCTTAATGGATTCCTTAAAGAAGAATTGTATATGATGCAACCGGAAGGTTTTGTCGATCCTAAAGGCACTAACAAAATATGCAAGCTCCAGCGATCCATCTATGGACTGGTGCAAGCATCTCGGAGCTGGAATACTCGCTTTGATGAAGTGATCAAAGCGTTTGGGTTTATACAAGTTTATGGAGAAACTTGTATTTACAAGAAAGTGAGTGGGAGCTCTATAGCATTTCTAACAGTACATGTGGATGATATATTGTTGATTGGAAATGATGTAGAATTTCTGGAAAGCATAAATAATTGAAAGGAGGTTGTCAATAAAAACCTGTTTTTGAGTTATCCACAGATTGGGCATCGAGATCTATGGAGATAGATCAAGACACCTGATAAAAGATTTTCACACACCTTGATGAGTTTTTGAAGAAGTTCAAAATGGATCAAGTCAAAAGAAATAAGTTCTTGGCTGGTGTGAAGTGGAGTTAGACTTGAAGATCTAGGTAAAGGTTGTTTACATGTTAGGCATCAAAATCTATAGAGATAGATTGAGACGCCTCATATGACTTTCACAAAACATATACCTCGACAAGATTTTGAAGAAGTTCAAAATGGATCAGTCAAAGAAGGAGTTCTTGACTGTGGTGAAAGGTGTGAAATTGAGTAAGACTCAAATCCCGACCATGGCAAAACAAAGAGAAGATGAGTGTCATCCCCTATGCCTCAGCCATAGGCTCTATTTTGTATGCCATGCTGTATACTAGACCTGATGTATGCCTCGCTATTAGCTTGGTGGGAAGGTACCAAAGTGATCCAGGAGTAGATCACTGGACAGCGGTCAAGAATATCCTAAAGTACCTGAAAAGGACCAGGGAAGAATTTCTCGGGAATAGAGGTGATAAAGAGTTCGTCGTAAAGGGTTACGTCGATGCAAGCTTTAAACACCGATCCGGAAGACTATGAGTCTCAGACCGGATACGTAAAGTGGGACAGTCGGTTTTGGAGTAGCTCCAAGCAGAGTGTGGTAGCAGCATATACAAATAACATAGAGATTTGCCAAGAACACACGGATCTGAATATTGCAGACCCGTTGACTAAAACCTCTCTCACAAGCAAAACATGATCAGCCCTAGAACTGATTGGATGTTAATTACATGGAGATGTAAACTAGATTATTGACTCTAGTGCAAGTGGGAGACTATTGGAAATATGCCCTAGAGGCAATTAATAAAGTGTTTATTATCATATTTCTCCGTTCATGATAATGGTTTATTATTCATGCTAGAATTGTATTGACCGGAAACTTAATACATGTGTGGATAATAGACAAATACTGAGTCCCTAGTAAGCCTCTACTAGACTAGCTCGTTGATCAAAAGATGGTCAAGATTTCCTGACCATGGACATGAGTTGTCATTTGATAACGGGATCACATCATTAGGAGAATGATGTGATGGACTTGACCCAACCGTTAGCATATCAAATGATCGTTCAGTTTATTGCTATTGCTTTCACTATGTCAAATACACGTTCCTCTGACCATGAGATCATGCAACTCCCGGATACCGTAGGAATACTTTGGGTGTATCAAATGTCACAACGTAACTGGGTGATTATAAAGGTGCACTACAGGTATCTCCGAAAGTGTTTGTTGAGTTGGCATGGATCGAGATTGGGATTTGTCACTCCGACTATCGGAGAGGTATCTCTGGGCCCTCTCGGTAATACAGCATCACAGAAGCCTTGCAAGCACCGTGACTAAAGAGTTAGTTGCAAGATGATGTATTACGGAACGAGTAAAGAGACTTGCCGGTAACGAGATTGAACTAGGTATTGAATACCGACGATCGAATCTCGGGCAAGTAACATACCGTCGGAGAAAGGGAACAACGTATGTTGACATATGAGGTTCACCGATAAAGATCTTCGTGGAATGTGTAGGAACCAATATGAGCATCCAGGTCCCGATGTTGGTTATTGACCGGAGAGTCGTCTCGGTCATGTCTACATCATTCCCGAACCCGTAGGGTCCGCACACTTAAGGTTCGATGACGATATAGTATTATATGAGTTATGTGATTGGTGACCGAAGTTTGTTCGGAGTCCCGGATGAGATCACGGACATGACGAGGAGTCTCGAAATGGTCGAGAGGTAAGGATTCATATATTGGAAGGCTATATTCGGACGTCGGAAAGGTTTCGAGTGATTCGGGTATTTTTCGGAGTACCGGGGAGTTACGGGAATTCACCGGGAGAAGTAATGGGCCTTATTGGGCCATACGGGAAAAGGAGAGGCAGGCCATGTGAGGAGGCGCGCGCCCCCCCTTGCCCAAACCGAATTGGACTAGGGGAGGGGGCGCAGCCCCCTCTTTCCTTTCCCTCTCCCTTCCCCCTTTCCTACTCCGTATGGGAGGTGGAATCCTACTAGGACTAAGGAGTCCTAGTAGGACTCCCTCCTCTTGGTGCGCCACCCCCTAGGGCTGGCCTCCTCCCCTCCCTCCTTTATATACGGAGGGGGGGCGCCCCTTGGAGACACATCAATTGTTCCAAGCCGTGTGCGGCGCCCCTCCGTCCACCGTTTTACGCCTCGGTCATATTTTCGGAGAGCTTAGGCGAAGCCCTGCCGGAATCACTTCACCGTCACCGTCGCCACGCCGTCGTGCTGACGGAACTCATCTACTTCCTCGATGTCTTGCTGGATCAAGAAGGCGAGGAACGTCACCGAGCTGCACGTGTGTAGAACTCGGAGGTGTCGTACGTTCGGTACTCGATCGGTGGAGCTCGAAGGATTGTTCGACTACATCAACCGCGTTGTGAGACGCTTCCGCTAACGGTCTACGAGGGTACGTAGACACACTCTCCCCTCTCGTAGCGATGCATCTCCATGGATAGATCTTTCGTGAGCGTAGGAAATTTTTTGAAATTCATGCTCCGTTCCCCAATAGTTGGTGCACTTAGTGAGCCTAGTATATTTAGGATTTGTGCTTGAAAAGTATCCGCTTAGTTTATTTCCGCATTAGGATATAGCCAAATCCGTAAAAGATTTTAAAACGCCTATTCACCCTCCCTCTAGGCGACATCGTGGTCCTTTCAATTGGTATCAGAGCTAGGTCTCTCCTTATTAGGCTTCACCGCCTAGAGAGTACCGATGTCGACTAGTGAGCTAGTGCACGATGACACATTTTGTTTTAATGGCACAAATTACATTATGTGGAGATTACGCATGCTTTGTCACTTTCGGGCCATGGGTCCAAATGCTTTGCGGATTGTTGTTGTAGGGAATTCAAATCTAAAGGATGGACAATCTCCGTCACTTGAGGATATGCATCTTGATAGTGAAGCTTTAAGTGTCATTCACCAAGCTATAACCTTCGAGGTGTTCAAGTCAATCTCGACTTGTTCGTTGGCTCATGAGGCTTGGACCAAACTTGAAGTTACATATGGTGGGTCCAACCTTGTGGGAGTCAATGCTATTTGGGAGGAAGTGATGGAAGAGCTCTCCATTGCCTCCACCTCCGATTGCTTGGACACTTCAACATCTTCCACTTCATCAACATGTGACATGTCACAGGGTAATGACATGGTAAGTGGAGATATCTCGTGGAGTGATGGTGTCAAGCTCATCATTGATGATCCGTCATATGGAAATGCTAGTATTGTAGGTTCCAAGGACACGAGCATATCTAACACCGAAAACGTCATACGTTCTTGTGTAGATAGTCCATGCATATCATCTAATGATTCACTCATAAATTCTTGTGATGATATGCTTGGTCGTTTGTGTTGCCATATTCAAAATGCCTTGATTCCCTCTAGTTTTCTCTGTGAAACTAACCATGTAGAGGAAATCAAGAAAAATGAGGAACGCTTGATTAATGAAGAACCCTCTTCTCCAAAAGAATCATCATCAACCCCCTTTGTTCACATGTGCCTCATGGCAAGAGGTAATGACAAGGTATCATCTTCTCTTAGTGATAATGATGATAGTTGTAATGAGGAAGATGATGATGACTTGACTCAAAATCTCTATGAGATTGGGAAAACTCTTCATAGAGCTAAAAATAACACTTATAAAAGGTTCCAAGATGTTCTTGCTTGCTTTGACAAACGTAATGATTTATTTCTTAACGAGCAAGCGAAAAGTGAACAACTTGAACATGAACTTCCTAAGGCTCATCAATCTCTTAGTGACTTGAGGTCTTTAAAAGAAGAGATTGAAGTTACTCATTGTAAACTTAAAGAGGATTTTGAGCACCTTGACCTTGGCTACAAGAATGTCAAGAGCTCACTAAACTCTCTAAGTCTCATGAGGA
Organism: Elymus sibiricus; assembly: GCA_039707655.1. Taxonomy (NCBI): domain Eukaryota; kingdom Viridiplantae; phylum Streptophyta; class Magnoliopsida; order Poales; family Poaceae; genus Elymus; species Elymus sibiricus. The sequence continues at coordinate 71,346,855 of CM077676.1, forward strand.
ACTTCAAGCTACTCATGCGGAGTCTCTAGTTTCTACATGCTCCTCTCATATTGATAATGATGCTTGTGCTACTAACTCTATCTTGTGTGAAGCATCGATATTGAAAGAAAATGTTGAGCTAAGGACTCAACTTGATTTGCTAACTAGCAATTATGGGAAATTGGAAGAAAGTCATGAAAAGCTCTTGGGCACTCATGAGGATCTTCTAATCTCTCATGATGGGCTAAAGTTAGCTCATGGGGCTATGGTCACCAAGGTAAAATCGTGTGAGTCTCATGTGGATATTAGCACATCTTCTACTCTAAATGCCTTATTGCCATGTGCTAGTCCTAGCAATTCCTCTCTACATGATATTGATACATCTTGTGATGAATTGCTCACCATGCCTTGTTGCTCTAACAATGAATCTTCTACTTCCTCTAGTTCTTTTGTTAATACTAACCTTGTAGAGGAAAATAAAGAGCTCAAGGCCCAAGTCACTAGTTTGAAGAAAGACTTGGAAAAATGTTGTGATAATATCTTGAGTGTGCAAAAGGACCCTCAAGACAAAATAGGACTTGATTTCATCTCCAACAAGAAGAAGTCCAAGAATAAGAAGAAGGGACAAGATCAAGTCAAGAATTCGGCCAACATTATTTGCTTCAAGTGCAAGAATGTTGGACACCATGTGAGATCTTGTCCATTGAAGAAGAAGGCTTCAAGTGTGAAGCATCAAGGGAAGTGGCCTCAACTTCAATCTCAAGATAATGAAAGACCTCTTCCCATGCTTAACCAAGATAATGTTCTACAAGTTGAGAAGGTAAAGAAGAAGAGAAAGGGGAGCACATGTTGCTATATTTGCCGTGAGAAGGGACACATATCTTCATCATGTCCCAACAGTAATGTCTCTAAGCCTCCAATTATCAATGATCGTTATTCACTTAGGAAGGATAATGTTGGCAATTTGTTTGCCAAGTTTGTGGGCACCCAAAGTGGTTTGATTAAAGAAAACACCATTTGGGTTGCCAAGCCTATTGTGACTAATTTCTTAGGATCCAACTTGATTGGGGACCATCAAACTCTAACTTGACCAATAGGTGTGTGGAGAGCATTGGAGACTTGGCTAGTTCATGGGAAAAGTGATTTTCATCATCCATTGAGGTTCAAGCCAAGTCAAAAGGATTATCATCATATTTGTCATTCCAATGCTCCTCGTGGTGGTAACTTATATTTATTCTGTCTACATTGAAAGTTACTAGCCCCTTGCATGTTTAGGTTTTGTATCTTACATGTGATTGTATATGATGTGCTTCCTAGAGTATGCTTGATATGTGTTATCTAGCATGATTAGGTTACAGTACACTTCATATACTTGTGTGCTTTGGTTCGAGCCTTTATTGATTCTCAGTGAATCTTATTTGGCTCTTTTAAGATATTAATGAATCATCACATTATGGGGGAGAGATATGCTATGTGCACATCACAAACCTAGAATGTGTAAATATGCATGATACCACCTAGTATGATTACTATGAGATTATCTAGTTACTATGTGGTATGTCACACTCATGTGAAATTCAAATAACTATTTTTAAAACTTTTTTTTAATTGGATTTCATTTGCCTCCTATGAATAAAACATGGATTATCACATTATGGGGGAGTGATATACTTTGTGCATATCACTTCTCGTGTGAACATTAACAATAGAGGTTTGCCACTTAGAATTTATATTTGAGATTATCTTATATCTCTGTGGCATGCAATGCTTTGTTTGAGTATGGTATTCTTGTGCGGTTTTGCCTATGGTTATCTTAAAAATCATATTTGGAAAATTGTTTGATTAAAGCTATTCCAATTGTTGCTTTGCATGATGATCTATCTAATTGGAATGTTAATAATATGCTATCCAAGCATTGTGTTTATTTCTAAACTCTCATGTTATACTTGTGTTAGTATAGATGATCGTGTACTTATTTGGTTTCTACACCGAATGATAACTCGAAATACCATTTTGTTCGAGTTCATCTTATTGGTTTGTATGGAGTTATGGGAGTTTGTTATCTCATTGTTTATAGTGTCTTATATCTACTTGAGTGAGATATTCCTATGAGTATGTGTGCAATGCATATCTTATATGCTCATTGGTTTTCCTTAGTTCATATGTTGAACTTTGTGTGCTATCATATGTTGATTTGTCACTTTGATTCATTTTGGACAATATGAATGACTAGTGATGTTATTGGAGGTATTAACGGTTATGTGTTCATTTGTCCAATTTGTATCTCTTTGGATCTTGATTGGCTTGTGCATGCATGTTAATATATGTATATCTTTATGCCTTGCTTAAATGATTCAATATATAAGGGCAACTCCATCATGTCCTTAATGGTTAATATGTGAACGATATTCAAAGTCATATCTATATGCACATAGTTAAGTGGAGTTTGCACTTTGTATTGTAGTTGTGCTAACTACTTTGGACCCAATAAGTTTGGGGACCATATTGTACTTAAAAGTGATTTAGGTACATTGAAGAAGCATTGTGTGCTTGGCTTATGCATGAAGAAGGTGGTTTCACCATGAGGGAATTAGAGCCAAGTTTGGGTGACTCATTGATCTGCTACTTCATGCCAATGCTTTCTCGGTAACAAGTATTTACTTCATGCATACATTTCTTGCATTCAACCTTGTGTAGGTTGCATCATGGCATGAATTTCTTGACTCGTTCTTGTGATACTTGTTTCCATTCTCAAAGCATCCCAATAATGATCTCTTGTTGCTAGTTGTGATGTCTTTGATGGTTGTGTGTTTCGAGTTCATTAATATTCAATAAGATAATATTAAGCCATGTGCTATACTTTCAAGCAAAGATCTCATTGGTATATTTTATGACTCCCGTTTGGATATCTTATTCTTTCCTTGTGTAACTATGTCATGTGTACATCCTTCTTTGTGAATATATATCATCATGATTGCCATCTACCTAGAATCTTATACACGTGAGAGAAGTTACATCTCTAGTTGATATCCCTATTCCTTCATGTCCACCGTTTCATCCTCTTTTTATATCTTTGGTGGCTCCGTGGAAGCATTTGTCGTATGAGTGCGTGTCTTACCCCTTTGCATCTTAGTGCACTCATGTTTGGTGAAGATTGTTGTCCTCATGCTTGTCTTGACAAGCCTATTATTTCTTATCTTCACCATGGGTTGTCACAAGCTTTGATTTTTAAAATTTGCATATTAGTGAGCTTGTGAACCCATTTGCTTGATGTGTGTGTGACCTGCTTAACTTCGTGTGTGTGGGAAGGACATGTCTTGCACCTTGTATCTCATTTACTCAAGACTATGTTGATGCTTAATTCTCATCCTTATATTAGTCTTCTCAAGTGCTTTAACGTGACTCACACACATCATTTTGGTTGTGCCTATTCTTAGGTTGCCTCATTTACATGTTGCTCAACCATATGTTTGTTGCAAATGCTAGGCTTCTTTTCTTATCTATGCTTGCTTGCAATTGTTTTGTGTTCCTATTGATTTTGGGGGAGTGATGATCCTATTTTGTGCACTTGTATCCAAATACAAAAATTCTAAATAGTGCACAAATCATGGGGAGCTTCCCTATTTTCCTTAGAACACTCCTTTTCCCAAATCATAATATTCTTTTATCCTTTTGGATCGTCGGATCTTTTGATTGCTTGCTTCACTTTGTGTTATGCAAATGAGATCAATTTGTGCCATGTGTTTTGTGCCATGTGCCTTGCTCTTATGCTAGGCTCAAAGTTGTATAATAGTGGATTCACCTGTGGATATCATGTTCTTATCAATTACAACCTTTTTGTGTATACGGGGTTCTTTGTGGATACATATCATGATTATTTTTGGCCACTTAGAAATTTTTATACATAAGAAAGTTCATATCTTTCCTTGATATCATTTATTCCTTGCCGGCCACTTTGTGTGTTCCTTTTATTCGTATAGTGGCTTCGGTAAGAGGTTGTGTCATGACTGCTTGTATGTTTTGCATACAATCTTGCATACTCATGTGTTTTGAATGTATTTTGGACCCATGCTTGACATGATGATCACATTGGATATTCCTATTATATCTTGTCCAAAATATGTTCTTTGGATCTTTTGAATGTTTTCCTCATGTGTCTAATGCTTGTTTTCATATCTTCGTATCTGACTGCATTCTATAGATTCCGAGCTCTTCCAATTGTTCATCATTGAATATGTGCATTTGTTTTCACTCACATTTTGTGATATGCACACATCAAGGAGGAACTCAAACTATATTGGTCTTCTAGATGTTTTGTCTTCCATTTTGGCATTTGTTGCCAATGGGGGAGAAGTTTAGAGGGTTTAAGATAATCTTTTGGAGTTCTTGTTGTGCATATCTACCCTAGTTATATGTGCTTGTTGCATGAATGTGTATATAGGGAAAACTCCACCTAGTTTATATCAACCAATATATGCAATGAAATTCAAAGTTCATTCACACATGCATATATTGTGGGGGAGCTTGCTCTATATATTGTGGTCCTACTAACATCAAATGCTTGTGTAGTGTTTTGATGTTAGTACAACCGATTTTGATAACATCAAGTTTCTTTGTGATACTTGATGCTATCAAAATCAACCCAGGATAAATTGCATGCTTGTTTAAAAATTCATTATATAAACCCTCTTATTGAGATTGTCATCAATTACCAAAATGGGGGAGATTGAAAGTACATATAGTCCCCATGTGTGGTTTTGGTAATTAATGACAATCCTTATGGACTAATGTTTGCATTGAGATATACATGTGAAGGAAATTTCCATTTGCAATGCATGAAGAATACTTGATGGATTGAAGGCATTGAGACGTGATAATGAATGACAATTCCTATGAAGAAACAATGCCATCAAGTTATATATTAAGGCTTGTTCCATGGGCGATGCAAGAAGGAGATTGAATGGATTCGGAATGAATGCCATATACATATAGTGTGCATCAAGATTGAGCTCAATGATTGAATCAAATATGATCAAGATGAATTCCATGTGATGAACAAGATGTGATCTATATGGAGTTCATTGAAGGATCTCAGAGGTTGTCATGCTTAGGCTTATGGGTTGAGCCATGATGGATCAAGATCTTGAGAGAATGATTAAAGAGAAGAATTCTACGTATGGCTTGAAGATAGGATCATGATGAGCTCATATGTTGAGTCATGGATGATTATGTCTTGAAGCAAGTAATTCAAGTGATGAATTCATTGTGCCTCTCAAGAGATTATGTTGGAACATGAAAAAGAGCAAGTGATGACCAATATGGTATTCATGGATACACTCTATATGGTCATATGATAATTGAGATATTGGTAATCATGTCTTGAAGAAATGAAGCATAGTGAAGAATTCAATATGGCCTTCAAGACATCAAGATTAAGCATTGAGTAAAGATAAAGGTTGACCAAGATAAAGATCAAAGAATCGAACTCTAAATGGTCAACACACAAGCGCAAACGATGCATCACATAGGATCTTGTGGTATGATAAGAAATTGTCAATTGCACTTTGTGTACTAACCCATACTATGTGTTGTCTATGTTTATGAGGGTTAGATTATTCTCATGGGGTCGCATCGAGAGAGAGATTCCAAGTGTCCATGAGAGGATGGCATCAAGTGTTAAGGGCAAGTTCAAGATAACCATCCCGAAGGATTACATGCTTGAAGCTTGTGGATGATCACATGATGGACAAGTGAAGATGAATACAAAGCAAAGCTTCCCACATTGTGTATGGGAGAGCTACTTGAAGACTTCACCAATGTCTTGCCTTCAACTTGAGCCAAGAAGAAACATCAACATCAAGCTCAAGTGAAAGGCTCGAGTCAAAGGTATTAGTTCCTTTGGCGTTAGTGTTGTGGAGTGATGACCACCAAAGAAACGTATACACTCAAGAATGGATTCTCGATAGCTATGTAGTGTAGCTCTTTTATGATTCTTGAGTTATAGGGATCCCGCACTATTAAGAGGGGATCAAAGGGGTTCGTGATGGATTTGCTCAAGTCAACATCTTCTATACACAATTCCACTCATATCCTATATACCAAAGAAATCCATAGCCAACTAGGTTCCCCAAAGTATATGATCTATCCTTTGCATACTTTGCACCTTTCATTTTGGTTTATCTTGGGTGCTTCTCTATGTGAGGACCTGGAGTTTTTCCATAGCTTCAAAACGAGCCCAAGATCATCAAAATCGGAGTCCGTATGAAAAAGTTATGCATGTTTCAGATTTGGGGTTCCTGCTGTTTTTTATTGGCCGGATATCCGGGACTTGGCCGGATGTCCGGGCTCCCGGAAATCCGGCTCGCTGAGTCCAGAACCTGTGCGTAAATGGTGGTTGTGCCCGCCGGATGTCCGGCACTTGGCCAGATGTCCGGGGCCTGAAGGTTGGCCGGATGTCCGGGCCTTCCCCGGATATCCGGGCCCCTTGTTTTTCTACTATGCGTGTGTTCTTCGTGTTGTTTTTCTTCAGCCGCCGGATGTCCGGCCCTTGCCCGAATGTCCGGCCCGTCTCAGCCACTTACTCAAAAACGGCTAGTTTTCTTGGCTTGCTATATATACCCCTCTACCAATCCGGTAGAGGGTTGACCACTCCACCCAAAAGAACCCTAGAACACCTAGTGGCTCCCTCTCACCTCTCCTACACCAAATCTTTGATCCCGGAGAGATTCGTGAGAGTTCTTGAGAGGTTTTCCAATCAAGTGATAGATACATTCCCTCTCCCTCTCTTGACCAAAGGAATTCGTGATTTGAGCAAGTCTTGAGCATTTCCCCCTTGATCTTGTTACTCTTGGAGGATGGAGACTCCTAGGCGGTAGGAGTGCTCCGGTGAGGAATCAACTTGTGATTTGTCCCCCGGAAAGTTTGTGAAGGTTTGGAGGCCGCCTCAAGGTCTACCACTAGTGGTTGAGAATCGCCTTCGTGGTGATATCTCAAGGAGAATAGGGTGAGCCTTCGTGGCGTTGGTGTGCCTTCGTGGTAACACCCACCTCTCTAACGGTGACTAGCTTCCCTCCAAGGAAGTGAACATCGGGATACATCCTCGTCTCCGTGACTTCGGTTATCCCTAACCCTAACTCCTTACTTGTGGTTTACTTTGGTCACTTGACTGTGCATTCACTATATCTTGTTGTCCTCATTATATTGTGTTGGCCATTCCCTTGAAGAGATTATTTAGGCCTACACTTTATATTCGCAATTCATACTTCCTACTATTGTTCTATCTTGTGCTTAGTGTGAATTGCTAGCTTGTAACATTCATTTCCATATGTTGTGACATAACTTGTGTAAGCTTGTAGTGCTTATTTGAGTTTGCTTGTATCATTCAATTCCATATATTGTGATACAATTTGTGTAAGCTTGTATTGCTTACTTTTGGTTGTGTGTATTATTCATTTCCATATCTCGTGATATACATTGAGTAAGTTTGTGTGACTTACTTGTGCTTACTCATATCCTCGTTGTTCTCATCTTGTTTATCCTAAGTTGTTGGTGCACTTAGTGATCCTAGTATATTTAGGATTTGTGCTTGAAAAGTATCCGCTTAGTTTATTTCCGCATTAGGATATAGCCAAATCCGTAAAAGATTTTAAAATGCCTATTCACCCCCCCTCTAGGCGACATCGTGGTCCTTTCAACTACCAAAAGTGGTTAGTGGTCACTCGGTTAGCATGTTTAACAATATTAAGTAGTTTCATAGCAAGAAGGTAGAGGGAAGAGAAATGCTCAAGACTAGGTCGCAGTCTTTATGACTGCTGAACTACAAGATGTCAATAAGTGATAACAGTAAAGGACTTCAAAAAATTCTTCACAAATTTATGGGTCCTTATTTCGGTATTTCCAGTAAAACCTCAAACAGTTTATCTAAGTAAAGAGACTGAGAGTATGCGGTTATGCTCACTAGTTGACTAGATCTTGTTGAGTGACTAGTAAACCTCTACTCAAGAACTATGGACCGCAAAGAAGACATAGTATGGTACATGCAAACAAAAATGGAAGTCACACATGTAATGACTTGACATGAAAGAAGATACTAAAAACTACGGTGTTAATATTAGTATAAAAAGTACAGGTATAGCACCTTTATATCCTTCCGCAGAACGAGCTTGGATAGCTTAAAATGTGCAGTTGGCCCCTCGGGCAGGTTGATGATCAGCAACACATCTGTTACACAAATGCCAACACGAGATGTCAGAAACATAACATTAAAAAATACAAACAAAATGATGAATTCTAACCAGGTTCCCTTCGATTTGTGTGGACAACCATGACTGAAGTGAACTCTCTGTTATTTGCATATTCCACAATCTGAAAATAATAGTGTGTTACTATGGATACAAAGACAACTAACTGGACTAAATGAATGGAACGAAACATGAGAACTCATCATACTTTCTTGAGGTCATAAGTTCCTCTATTAACATATTGAGCATTTGGAATCACTTGCATTAACTCCTTAATAAAAGCAGGTCCCCTCTGTCAACATACAGAGCAGAAAGTACATCATTAGATGACAAAATCTTGTTACATGTTACCAAATTATCACAGATTCAGAATATCGAGCACAAAATCAGTGACGAGGAAGTAAAAAGTGCATACGCCTGAATTGAAGCGGCATGTGGTAATCAATACTTTCGAAGTTACTACTTGTTTAAGCACTGCATTGAATTCATCAGCATCATTCCCTGCAAACAGCTGCACACAGGAACTATTATTAGAACATACACAAACAGGGTAGAGTTGAGACACTAGCCTAAATAAGCATTCGTCCACGGAGAGAATTACGTAATAGATATATCAGAGTCGAGACAGTGGTAGTGGTCTAAATAACATGTCCTAACAGACCTAACAGAGATGCTTAATTCTTTCATAGTGTGTTTCACTGACATTGAGGTAAGAAGTCAGCAAGATGATCAGAAAAATACTTGTTTCGGTTCTAAAGCAATGAAAATGGAGTATTCAAAAACTACGACTGCAGCTATAAATATAACTGTATTGATAGTGACAGAATAATTTGAATGTGTACATTGTAACATGCAAAAAATGGTAGATTGTAATGATGCCCACTATAACAGCATCACAAGCATAGCAAATCTAACTTCGGACCTATTAATTAACTATAACTATTGTAATCGTTCATCCAATATATGTAATTATAAGTGTGATCTTACTGAACATCTGAATACACTTAGTCTTTGCTGCTCATCACTAACATACTACTCCCTCCGTCCCAAAATAAGTGACTCAACTTTGTACTAAAGCTAGTACAAAGTTGAGTCATTTATTTTGGGACGGAGGGAGTACTACAGAAGAGATTCTGGAAAACCATAAGTACTGTATCTATCGCAATACAATAGTACCATAAATACAATTAAGCAGTACATGTGTCATGTCAATGTTATAAAACTGGAGCAGTTTTAACATGCTCCCTCTTATCTCCTCTTTTTACATGAGAGGTAAGAGTATATAATAGATCTGAGCCATTGATCTCATTAATTAGTGGTCTGATTAACTCTTACCTTCTTACCTCACATGTAAAAAGAGGGGCTAAGAGGGAGCATGTTAAAATTTGCCATAAAACTGACATTTGTAGACCAATTGTGCAAGTTAATAACAAGAATTAAGCACAATACTGCAGCACCCAAAACACAAATTCTGACCAAAATCTCCAGCATCCAAATATTTGCTTTTGCTTGAGCTTGAAAACAATCCACTAAGCAAGCAGCCCAGTCAAGGAATAGTAACCACCCAAATGCACACCTAACTTCACCCAACCATATCAAAGAAAGACATCTCCCTCCAACCTCATGTCCATAGCTACTCTCTCATATTTAGTCATGCTGTCAGAAATAAGAAGCAACTAGTTCTGTTGTTCATGCAAGCCAAACATAGCATAAGCACCCTTAGATTCGATGTTCCGAGCTCCGACTAGCCAAACCATTTATTTGTAAGGTATATAAATCTGCAATCATTTCAGCAGCAGGGAAACTCGCACTGATTATACTCATCAATTGAGCAGCACAGAAGACATTTTACAAACCTCCTGGTCGTCAGGCCGGCAAACGGTCTCGTCGGGCTCCCTGGTGTTCTCGATCGTCCGGGGCACCTGCTTCTCCGGCACCTGCAAACATCCAATCGCGCCAAAAGACCGTCAGAATCCATCCAAAGCCTCGCGCTCCACGGGAAATTCGTTTCTGGGGAGGGGAAGAAGGGGGAGGAGATGACGCTTGCCTCCTCGCCGCGCTCGCGGCCGAGCCTGCGCTTCTGGGCCTTCTTCTCGCGCTTGAGCTTAGCGTACACCTCGCCGCGCTTCTCCTTGTTCCTGATCTCCGACGGCAGCAGCGGTTCCGGCTTCTCCTCCTTGGGCCTCTTGTCCCTCCGCCCCCTCCTCTCGCCGTCGTCCGCCGCCTCGTCGCCGTCGGGCTGCCTCCTGTGACGCCCTCTGCTCGACCGTGCACTAATCATACACGCAAACGTGCACGCTCGAGATCAGAGACTCACGGGAAGATATCACAACACAACTCTAAACTCAAAATTTAAACATAAATCTTCATATTACAAACCAGGGGTCACGAGGACCCGAATACATAAGTCATACACACAAATGATATCTGGGTATAGACACAGTTAGTCAAGTTTGCCTTAAGAAGGCTAGCACAAATAGCGACACTGATCGAAAAGGCGAAGGCCTCCTGCCTAGGGCCTCCGAACTACTCCTGGTCGTCGGGGATCTCCATGTTGTAGTAGGCTCCTCCGGGGATCTCCTGCTCCTGGGCTCCGTCGTCTGATCGCAGCAACCGGGTATGGGGAAAAAGAAGTAGCAAAGCAACCGTGAGTACTCATCCAAAGTACTCGCAAGACTGACATCAGAACTATACTAATTATGCATCGGTATCAAAGGAATGGGGCTATATCTTGGAATAAACTGCAGAAATGCCAGAACAGAGGGGAAGAGGCCTAGCCTATCGAAGACTAGCATCTTGAAGCAATCTTGCAGCATCAGAAGAGAGTAGAGTATAGTAACACATAATAGCAGTTATATTTTAGTAATGCCCTAAGATCCTTCCTCGACTACCCTGCGAGAAAGTGATCCCGAGAGCAGTAGTATCAGTTTATCATTGTATCAGTATCCATTTGTAGTTGTAGCAGATCAGGATACAACTCCGAGCGTCCTGTTACAGTGGACACGGCTATTCGAATAGATAATTTCCCTGCAGGGGTGCACTACCGTTACCCAACACGCTCGATTAACTCTAGCCGGACACACTTGCTGGGTAATGCCCGGCCTCGGGTGATCGACACGACGCAGTCCTACCTAGACTCAGCAGAGAGGTCAGCACGCCGGTCTAAATCCTAAGTGCGAAGGGGTCTTGGGCCATCGCCCTTTGCACTCCTGCACGTTGCGTGACTGGCCGGGGCCCAAGCGCGACTGTGGAAGCACCACAGACGTAACCAGCTCACCCCAACAATCAGCCCGCATCTCTGAGCTGTGACATCTGAAGAGCTTTCGGCTGATACATACGACGTAGAGGGTCCCATAACCATTATCCCACGTGGTGGTAGTGCGTATATGGCCAACGACCAACTCAGATCAAATACCCAAATCTGTTAGGCGTATTTAGTAACTCGCAGAGACGTACAGGATTCCTGTCGCTCCGACTTGGTAGCACGCGTCTCGCGGGTGCTCTTGGAGCCGACCCGTCTTTAATATTATTCTCTCGCGGGCACCCTTGGGGCCAGCCCAACTTTAACAGTTTAAAGTATTGCAATAAGTAAACATTTCCGTGATCATCACCCAGAGTGATCACGGCCCGATATCAAGCATGGCAAATGGATAAGGGTGAAGGGCCACAGGTGAATCAATAGCATAGCTAACTAAGCATCATGGGACAACATGTAGGTATCAACAGTAGGCGACGAAATCAGGCTATGCATCAGAATAGGAGCTATCAGAGCAATATCAGAAGCAATACTAATGCAAGCATAAGAGAGAAGGAATGGGCGATATCTGATGGTCAAGGGGGTTTTGCTTGCCTGGAAGCTCAGCTGAAGGGGTCTGGTCGTCGACGACGTAGTCGTACTCAGCAGTGTCGTCGGCAGTTTCGGGGTCTATCGGGGGAGAAGAAGGGGGAAGAAACAATAAATACACGGCAAACAATGCAACAGGGATGCATGACATGCCTAAATGATATGCAGGGGGTGATATAATGCATCTCTAATTATTTAGATGATTTAGGAATTTATCTGGAATTGTTTTATCAAGGTCATGCACTATTCTTTTATCGGAAACAGGCAAAAAGTTCCATGTTCATCATGTTAGAGGGGTGTGGCAGGTATGGGGTGGCATATTCGGATTCTTCATATTTTTCTGATCGTTTTTCATATATAAATTATTTTCATCCGAGTTACGGTTTATTTTATATGATTTTTCAAAGTTTTAATCATTTTCTGGAATTTCTGAAATTATTTAATTCGAATTATCCGAAACTGTATTAGGTGACGTCAGCAGTCAACCCAGCCGGTTGACTGGTCAACCTGACAGGTGGGGCCCATCTGTCATACACTGTATCATTTTAACTGTAGATTAAATTAACTAATTAACCTAATTAGCCAGTGGGACCCACTGTCAGTGACTGATTAAGTTAACTAATTAACTAACAGATTAATTAACGTTTTAATTAACATTTTATTTATTTTAAAAACGTTTTAAATGGTGGGGTCCACATGTCAGTGGCCCACGGGTGCCCAGTCAGCAGTTGATCCAGTCAACTGGGGCCCGTGAGGCCCAGGGGTCAGTGGCGCAGGGCGGCCACGTCGGACGCCGGCACCGGAGAGCGCTCCGACGAGCCCGAGCGCGGCGGCGAACTCCGGCGAGCTCGGAAATCCGCTGTGGTGCACCAAATCGCGCGGGGTTGGGCTCTCTGGAACGTGCTCTCAGCCGCACGTCGGATGGTGGCGGTCTCGGCGGCTGGGGTGGCCGGAATCGGGCGGGGCGACGATGGCGGGCGGCGGGGTTCTCGGGTGAGCTACGGGGATGGCGATGCGGCCTGCTATCGAGCAAATGGGGAGGCTAGGGAGGATCCACGCAGTGCGGCGAGTTCAACGGGCACGAGCCTGTGACCAAATGGTCACCGGAATGACTCCGGTGACGAGCACCGCGGCGGAGGGCTCGGGTACATCGGGGATGGCCGCTACGGCTTGTAATCGGCGGCGAGCGAGGAGGGAAAAGGAGCGGTGGCTTACAGCGGTCCTGCAGATGAGCTTAGTGGGCGCGGGGAAGGCTCGAGGCGGCGGAATGGCGACGGCGATCACCGGACAGAGGTGGAGAAGATGGCGGCGATGTCGATGGAGGAGGGCCTCCCGGCTTGTTCCAGTTGGCATAGCCGACGTAGTCAAGGGAGGGGAAGCCGGTGGACACGGTGCGGCGACGAGAGGGAGGCGGTGGCCGCGCGATCTAGGGAGGCACCGACATGGCTGCGCTCGGGTGAGGGTGGAGAGGGCGAGGGAGAGGGAGTGAGGCTGCTAGGGTTTGACAAAGGGGTCGGGGAGATCTTAATCCACGCGGGGGAGCCACGGGATGGTCGACAGCGTGGCAGGACGGCGGTTGGACGGCGCGCGCGCGTTCGAGCGCGCCATGGCTTCTGGCGCGCGAGAGGAAGGAGAAGGCCGAGGTGGGCCGGGCCGATTTGCACTGTGCTACTCAAGCCCAGTGCGCCAGTAAGTTTTTACGGTTTTTCTTTTTCATTTCTCTGATTTCTGTATTACTTCTGTTTTGTAAATTGTTATGCCACCATTTGAGTTTTGTAAAATATGAAACTTAGCTCAATAATTACAATGCAATATTAACTACTACCAGAAATTTGTTTGAAGATAATATGATCTCATTTGCAATTTTATTAAATAAAATGGGATTAAATATTGTTGTTTGGTGCTGTTTTGATGATGTTAGAGTCATCTAGGTAATTTAGGTGGTGCTGTTTTTCTTAACATAATTAGTTATGGATTATTTGCTATTTAATGAACATTTTAGTTTCCAAATTGGAACAACTTTTATTTTCACTTTAAATTTGAATTTCAATTTGAACTGGAATTTGAAATGAGATATGATGCAAATGATGATCAAGCACTGTTAAACATGATGACTTGGCATTATCAAAAGGTGATCACTGTAGCTTAATTACATGGGGTGTTACACGTCCGCTTCCTGTCCTCCCTCGCCATCGCCTTCGCCGTCGCCGCCGCCGCCGTTCTAGGTTTCTAGGTTCTTCGCGGGGATGGGCTTAAGCGTGTAGGGCACCTTGGCGGCGGATTTGGGGTTGTGAGGAAGACCCGTGTGAGACTACTGGGTCGTGCATCGATGGCGTGGGCTGATATTGTCTTTGAATTTTTTTTCTTTTTTTTATGGTTACTAAAATTTGTGAACTGTGAAGCAATAAAAAGAATCTCTACTCCTAAAATTTGTAAACCAGAGGTACTGTTATTCCTGCTAGATATTTTTTCTGTATCCCTTATATCAACCTTTATTATCATATAGGATAATAGGAAACTTATATTCATCGTGGTTAGATATCTCTTCTATCAACCTTTGTTAGCATCGATAAGCTCTATAATGAATGAATCCCCAACCGCTTGGCCCGTGTTGCGCCCCCCCCCCCCCCCCCCCCCCGCGCGGGTGGCCCAGGCACTCGAACCCTAACCGCCGCCCCCAGCCCCCACCCTCCTCCCCTCCCCCCGCGGCCCCTCTCCAGGAGAGGGCAGAGGAGATCCGCCGCCCGCTCGGTTTCGGCGGTGGCGGGATCTCCTCTGCCCTCTCCTGGAGCGGGGCCGCGGGGGGCTTCTTCCTCGACTGATGGCGGAGCTCGGAGGCCGGTGCGTCAGGCGGGGCGCGCAGGCAGGTGGCGGTGTGTGGCGGCGCAGTTGCTGGCCGGTGCTGGCGCGTCGCGGCGGAGCGCGCGGGCTGGTGGCGGCGAGGCACTCTCTTTGTTGACGGGATTTGGGTCAGTCAGATCTGCGCGCGCCGGAGTGAGGGCTGGCGGCAGGAGCTCGGCAGGAGGACTAGTGCAGCGGCGGGACTGGCAGGAGCAGGCAATGGTGTGTTGGCGAGCACGGGTGCCGGTGGCGCAGTCCGGAGGCAGCGGTGCGAGTACATGGCCAGACCGGTGGCGGCAGCGCTGCGATGGCTCGGCCAAGATGGAGTCTTGGCGAACAGCGAGCGGCCGGCCACCTCTGTGCAATGTGGCGAGCGGCGATGCTCTCTCGATGGTGCAGCTGGACTCTTCGTGGAGATGTGGGTCTGACCGTTGCAAGGCTGTCCCTTGGAGTGGGCGATGGCTGTTGCGGGTGGTCTTGGACCTTGCCGGAGGTGCGGGGTGGCTGCGGTTCCTTGTCCAGGCTGGGTGTCGGTGGTGTGGCCGGTGTTCTCCTTGCCGTGCGTCCGGTTGTAGTCCCTCAGCTTGCAGCTGCGTTGGTGAAGTGCTGCGGTGGCAGCGGTGTGAAGCTTCTGGGATGGTGTTGCCCAAGTCCAGGTGGTGGGGTGGGGTGCAACGCGCGGAAGAAAATCTTGCTCGGCTTCCGTCGGGCCGGCGGCGATGGCACCCGTGGATGTCATCCCCCTCCTTGGAGGCGTCGTCGAGGCGTGTTCGTCATGTCCCTCGCTCACTTGGAGTTGTGGCTGTCTCCGGGCGAAAGCCTCGATTCGTTGGATCGGCACAACGGCGGCGTCCTCGACGTCGTTCCTCTGCTGGGAGCATTGTGTTTGGAGACATGGCTAATTCCTTGACGCTCTCCTCCGGTGTTCGTCGCTGTCCTCTTTGTTCCACGACGGCGCTATGTACGCCCGTCGCCGGTGTGTCCAAGACGGCGTCTTTCTCGGATCGGATCGAGTCCTGCCACCCACTTACCACTTCCTCTTAGGCGATAAGAGTGGATGGTGCGTCGACAAGTGAAGTTCTGCGGAAGTTGGTGGTCTTCGGAGGTGTCCGGCATCGGTCGAGACGCGGTGTTGTGTTTCAGTTTGGATAGGCTCTTTTGCATTGTAGTTTGCTTTGCGGTGTTGTTCGTCTTTGGTGTGGTGTTTGTGCTACTCTCGTTGTTTGCAGCGAGTGTAGTTTCTTGTAACTGAAATTCTGCCTTCTATAAAGCTAGCGTATTCTCGAAAAAAAACCTTTGTTAGCATCTTTGCTCAGAGATTTAAATATAATAATTTAAACTAAATTATTTTACTTCCATTAGGCTAATAACACTGGTTATCTCTCTTATGAGCTATGCCATACAGGAAACTAAGTTATTAATGATGCACACAATTCTTTTTTATTGATGTTCGATGATTGCTGGAAATTTCCAAAATGGTCCACAATACTTATGTGTCCCCGGTCCTTTCCAAAACGCAAACTTCAAACACACCTTTGTCATCGCTCATGGTTATCTTTCATTTCTTTCTATCAAATGTCATCTTCATTATGTTGTATAATGCTCATTTATCCTTAGCCATTTCAAATTTTTAATTCACCTATATATAAGCCACTATATTTATATATTTAGTGATTGCTTAGTGCGACTATGTAATTTGGAAGCATATTTGATGCATTTAGATTCATCAAGGTAGGCACTTCTTAGGAAAAACAGTTGATGGCAATTAAAGACGTTGCCCGCGCACTTGCGAGGGGCACTCTACTAGTTATTATATAATTGTATAATGTGTATTGAATATAAATATCATGTTGTGATGGTCCTTTCACCATGCATGGCTGCATATTGAAATAAGCCATTTTCATTCATGGTTGTATGTTGAGATAGTATGCTTACATGTTAAGAGATAATAATTAGTTGAAAATACCTATTTAATTATATAAGATTTATAGCGGTAATAGTGGATTATAGATGACTTATATACTTACCCACACACCAACATAATTTATACGAATGCAAGCCCACTCTATTTTGAAAGCACCCTGTTCCGACTCTGACACAAAACCTGAAGTCATGGCTTAGTTGCAACAATCGACTACTCCACGACAAGTCTACTTATTTGGGATTCACACAACAACTTTGCCAGGTTTATAAGTACACTTTAGTTCTGACTGGTAGGGCCTTGAACGAGAACCAATATCAAAATGGTAGACAGAATGACCTTGCTTCAAGCCCTTGTTCAAGGTCTATGCTTCGCCATTGTTGTTTCCAGCTTCGGCTTCTTCTCCTTCATCATCGATGCTTCCAGCATCAATTTTCTCATTTCCTCGTCGCTACTTCCAGCATCACTTTCTCCTGATTCACTGTCGATGCTTCCAGATTCACTCTCTCCTGATTCCTCATCAGTGCTTCCCATTTCACTTTCTCCTAAATTGGCCACGTTCTCTACTTGTCCCACTGGCAAAAAATATATCAGTTACTAACTATTAACACCTTCTTGCAAATAACAACTAGTAGTATTACAATAGACGACATAGATGTAAACAAATTACATACCTGGTGGATTGTAGAAGCTAAAATAGGGGAACAGAGCCCATGGATGGTTGTAAAGACGAAGCTCGCTCGTGGGCTTCTTCGACCTTAGTGACTTGAGATCAATCATGTAGGTGCCAAGATTTGTGGTTGCAAAGATTATAGTCGTTCTTTCAGCAGAGCCAACCAACTCAATATGTGAGATCATGGGATCGCCTGCAAGGAGATGCTTCTTTAGGTCAATGACTTCAGATTCTGTCCATGTTGTAACCTGGTCATGAAAAACCTCCCTCCAGTACACGGAGAGATTGAAATCATCGAGCGTTGCAATCCCCAGCTGGCCGTCCTCCGGCGCAATCAGGGCATGAGAGTCAAAGCAGGTGATCTGAACCTCAGACGGCAGCTCAATCGCTGATAGGCAAGACATTCCCAAGTCATACTTAAGAATACCAAGACGAACATCGTGCGTAAAGATAAAATGTAGCGCGCCTCCGGTGAGCACACTGGGCATCCAAGAGTCTGTGATTTCACTCTCGATAAAGCCTAGGTCAAGGGAGGCCGGGGCGCTCCAAGTACTCGTCTCCGACGAATACACCATCGCCGTGGCCACCTTCTCCTCGTCAAGGCTGATGAAGACCACCATAAATGGGCCCGATTGGCAAGCCCCGTGGTCACAACCGTCAACGGCACAAAGCACAGCTGCACATTCACAAATACTCCAACTGTTGCCTCTCTGTGGCGCCGGCAGCTCCCTAGTCTTGCCCGTCATGGGGAACCAGATGACCCAATCCGAAAATAGGACACGGCCGTGGCGGCAGTCGGCCACATTTTGGTGTTTACAGTGACCACGGGGGAGAAATTTTGTGATGGGGACGAAGGGGTCATTGCAGAACCAACTGTGGAGAAGGCCGAGCATAGGTGGCGTATTGTGGAAGGCTCGATAGCGGCTGCGGAAGCCATTGTCGGAGAGGAGGCGGCACCACAGTTTGCAGACGAGGGATGCACGGACGAAATTCTCAGGCTCATCAGGCGGGAGGCGGATGAGGATTGCCTCTACGATTTCTTCCACGTCCTTGATCTCCAGTGCATCTTCCATTACCGGCAGCCTGCGGGTGTTGGCACCAAAATACGCAAACTATTAGCGGGTATTCTCATATGCCTCCAAAGGCCTATAAAATGCTAACCTATACAACTAAAGGTGTTTCAAATAATGGTGGAGATACTCATGAAGGCAAAGACCTTTCAAGCCACTTTTCTAAAACCCCTCAGAAACATAGAATGGGGGCATCTTCAGAACGCCTACAAGCATAATTTGTGGCATTATAAAGAATGCCTCCGATGTTCAAATGTGGCGTTTCTCAGGCCGCCTCCAAAACATTTTCGTGGTGCTTTTCAAATTGCCTTCAAAACATTTTTATGGAATTTTTGAAGAATCCATATAATAATAGACAAGGAGAAATGCCAAAAGCTGTCAATTAGTTTACTGATTTAAGATAAGATCAAGTACACTAGATAACATGTAGGGATGTTCTATATGTAAATGCCAAATTCCCCTGCAGATTGATTACCAATGTGTATATATATAGCTTACTCTTTGTGTGCATTTTTCTAACATGAACAGAAGGCTCACCATACATAGAAGGACACAACGAACAAGCTCAAATTTCAACAGGACAAGTAGTCACACTCCATGATGTCATAGCAAAATGATTCTTCACACAGACCATGCATCTAGCACAAACAAAAAGTGGAAGTAGAATGAACTACAACAATTAAGGGACATTACCTCAAACACCTTGTGTGCACTATGGCGTCAGATCAGCATCAACCAGGCATGGGTATGCCTGGCGTGGGGAGGATGACCCCTGATTTGTGCGTGGCCTGGTCCACCTTGCTCCTCCTCCTCCTCCGCTCCGGCGCCCAGATCCCCCCTCTACTTCACTACGCCCCTTGCAATCCCACCTCAGAGATCGGGGACGAGAGAAGAAGAGGCACGGCGTGGGATGGCAGTGGAGGTCGCGGCGGTTCCAGCGTAGGACTCCGGCGGCACAGGAGGCTCCGGTGGCAACGAGTCGCCCGACGATGAGCAGCAGCGATGGGCAGGATTGTGTTTTTTGTTTAATTTTTTTTGTTAATCATTAATCCTTGAGTTGTTATACATGTGCGTGCCCCACATGGTACCACCACGACACGAGGCAACTCATGGCTCTCGTGCGCTGGGTGCGTTGGGTGACCCTCACAAATGCGAGGACGTCACTGAAAATGCCACTCTCATATGACATAAATTTATCAAGAATTAAAGGTGTTGGTTCGAGCCCTTTAGGTGCAGGATAAAGGTAAACAATAGGCTTGTTGTGTTATGGAACTTGATCCTTATATTGTGTCATGGTGAGGCATGTCAACCTTTCATATTATATGAGTACATATCCTGGGATACTATCAAAAAATATGGATATTATTGAATACGATTACATAGTACTCATGCTATATATATATCCATTTATGTATTTGGAAGGTATTCTTAGCACCCATGATTTTTGTCAACGTATATCCTTGCAAATAGCAGAGATACTATTCGAGGACTTCTGAACAGATTGCACCCTTCACATACTTGAAAAGATTTTTTTTCAACTAATTTAAAATATGCATACCAATTTATGTTTTTTGCTCCCTAATCACTAACATGTTTGAGTTTTAATTTGTGGACACTCTTAAATATATACACACAGTTCAGTTCACACTCTACAACCTACCATGTATTTCCATGAAACATAGTAATATAGTTACCTTGGCAGACATGTCTAGGCACTGCACTTTCCAATTGAACACAAAACTCTATCAATTAACTATGGGTTTTACTTCTGCCATGCGTATTGGACACATACTCCATCAGTAGAGTCTCTGACAAAATGGATCATGTTATTCTCAGTATCCCATTAATTTAAATAGAGACATTAATTTTTTACCCAATTGCCTAAATAAGTTGTGTGGTGTGGAATAATATAGTGCCTCTGGAAATGGTGTGTTATGATTTTAGAATATAACAAATAGATTTATTGTGGTCCATTAAGCACACTTCAGAACCAATAAACAACTACAAGTCGTCCACCCTATACCACCACACAATAATCATATTGATCTAGGATAGTGAGAGGGATGAGCCATAAGTGATGCAATATATGCACAGACGTCAAAAGACCTTCCAAAAGGGGGACTAGACCGGTCAAGGAATAACAATACGATTCATCTGCTTAACATTACAATTAAGGTAGCTATCCTCATTGGCCATAAAAGATCTGCCATCATCCTGCATCCTTGCCAAAGATTCATGAAATGCACAACTAAGAAATAATAATAAAAGGGAAAAGGGTTTGAGCTAGAAGAACTAGCACCGGTGAATATGTATTGATAGAGTCATTTTAAACCAACATCATTGGTCGTGCTAATAACTCTAAAGTTGTTTCCAAACCTGCAGACATTCAACCTAATGCAACAAATCTAAGTGTAGGTAGTCCAAATTAAGCATGAGGGAAAGAAAACAGAAAAAATAAGTAACTATGAAGATCTATTATTTAAAGTGGTGTAAACGAAACTTTGATGTCACCTATAGCTAAATATTTTCAAAATCTAGTGTAAAAAAGATACTCCCTCCGTTCCATAATATAAGAACGTTTTTCAAGTTATATTAGCTTGAAAAATGTTCTTATATTATGGGACAGAGGGAGTACTAATAAGTATTCTAATTGAAGAGCTTCCATGTAAAAAGATCAAAACAAATAAAGCAGATAGAAATCTGAGTAAACAAAGTACCTTCTAGTTGTTATGATACAACTTATCTCTATTGCAAAGCTCAAGGGACCAAGGGGCATATATATCTGTCAAGATAAGATCTCAAGGAGGTTGTCGACGCTGGAGCTATCCACGTCCTTCCAATTCTCGTTGACCGTTCGATCAACCTGCTGCAGCTAGCGGATGGACGGTGGCTCCTTGCTCCCGCGCCAGCCCTCAAAAGCCTCACCAGGACCCTAAAAAACTCTGTTGCGGCCCGGTTGAGCCCATTCCGGGCACCCACAGCCCATTCTCCCTTCACTTCCCTAGCCTCGCCATCCGCACCTCGCCGATTACCTGTCCTCCTCTCCTCCCCCCCTCTCTCAGATCTGGCCGCCGCCGTCAGCCTGTCATCTCGTCCAGCCCCCGCCCCTCCCCTTCTCTCCCTTCCTCTCTTTCCCACTCCACAATGGACCGAGGGCTCAGGGCTGCTAGCGCCTCCCTCTCCCTCGCTCCTCCTCGTCGTCAATGGCTTGGCGTAGCTCTTGGGCGACGCGACTCTGTAGCTGTCCAGCGGAGCTCTTTGGCAGCGTGACCATGGCATGCGGGGCCGGCCATGGACTGGGCTCCCTCGACCACACCGCTGCTGCCCATCCTCGCGGTCTGCCTTCGCGGTGCACGTGCACCACACTGTCCGTGCCGGTGCAAGCCCCCACTACTAGGGAAAAGCTTATAGGTAGTCGCTTACTAGCAGCGCGCTATATTGACCCACGCTACTGCTAATTACTAGTAGCGCGCTATATTGACCCGCGCTACTAGTAAATATTACTAGTAGCACGTGGCCCAAAAAAACACGTTACTAGTAAATATCTCCAATCATACCCCGCGGACAGACCGTAGTAGTAGCGTGGGTTGTACTACCCGCGCTACCACTAAAAAAATAGTTGTAGCGCGTGAGGTACAACCCGCGCTACTACTATCAGTCGACAAAACCCACTGATAGACGTCTAGTAGTAGCGCGGCTCACCGGCATGCGCTACCAAAGCGCACCCATCCCTCTATCTCGCACCGCTCAGAAAAAATCCCTCTCTCTCTCGTGAGCCCCTCTCTCTCTCTCTGCTGCAACTCCTCGCCGCCGCGGCCGCATACGCCGGCCGCCTCGCCTCGCTCCGGCGACTCCTGCCACAGCCAGGCACGCTGCCGAGCTTGCGTCCCTCCGCTACGTCCTCCCCTCCGGCTGGTTTCGACGCTCGTGCCCACCAGCAGCCCTCCCCCGCGGCTAGGGTTTCGGGCGCGGTGGCGCCTCTCACTCCGGCGAGTTCAATCCATCCTCCTTCCTCTTCCTATCTCTCCCCCTCCCCGTGTCTAATCTCTGGTCGGGTCTTCTCTTCTAGATGTGCAGAGAAGAGGGAGATCAACAAGTCCCAGATCCAGCACGCCTCCATGCCATGGACCCTTGACGAACGAAGCTCGAGGAAAGCCACTACATCTGTGCTCGGCCGCGAGAAGATGACATGGAGCTCGTCTGCCCACTCATCCACTTGTAAGGTCGCATCTATCTTCTCTGCTCCCCACTCTGAAAACTGAACCCCTTTCTCCTCTGTACATTTGATAGGTTGCAACTTTGTCATTTCAACTGGATAGATGGATGTATTCGTTTCGTCCTGCACTATATTTCTTGCTCAATTGTTGTTAGTGCTTACGTTGTCCTAGTAGCAGCGGCACAAGTACAAGAAGGGTTCCAGATTTCTCACTTGTGCAAAGAATAAGTTCAGTCAATCTAATATTGATATTTACACTGTAAATCCCTATGTAATTTCAGTGAATTCCCTTCGTAATCGTAGTGTTTGCAATGTAAAATTGTAGTGTAAGATAGACTAATAAAAGACTGAAACTACAGTCCAAATCATTGTTACTTAATTGGAAATATTTAGACTGAAAATATGCACTGTAATCACACTGCAACTTCAGTAATTACAGTGTAATTTAATGTGCATTTTTGCCCAGTAATGTGTATTCCTTCTCTTTTTGGTGGCCTGAATTTAAAGTGGTTTGGACTGTAATTTTTAGTAATGTGTCACTTCTAGTTTATAACTCCGCCTATGTTGTCTCAACATAGCCGGTCCCAAGCCCGGATAAAGGAGGAGGGTTGTGATAGGCTTGGCGAGCCAACGTCAAAACTCAGCCACTCTTATGGAGATGAAACCCAAAAGATTTTCGCTGGGGCGTAACCCTCTCAGCGACGCGCCACATCGGAACCCGGGTGTGGTGGAAAATGGGCAAGGGCCGGGCCGTCACCCCCCAGGTGGCGCGCCGTATCTTGATCTGGATACGGTGACAAGTGAGCGAGGATCGGGTCGTCGCATCCTTAGTGGCGCGCTACATCGGCGCCCGGGTGTAGTGGAAATTGAGCAAGGGTCTTCGCATTTGTCTCGACGAGTGCGAAGGGTAAGGAAGCTAGCCGAGCCTAGGAGGATTCGCTTAGGTAGCTGGAACGTAGGGTCTCTGACAGGTAAGCTTCGGGAGGTAGTTGATACCGCGGTGAGGAGAGGCGTTGATATCCTTTGTGTCCAAGAGACCAAATGGAGGGGACAAAAGGCGAAGGAGGTGGAGGGTACCGGCTTCAAGCTGTGGTACACGGGGACGGTTGCAAACAGAAATGGAGTAGGCATCTTGATCAGCAAGAGCCTCAAGGATGGAGTGGTAGACGTCAAGAGATGTGGGGACCGGATTATCCTGGTCAAGCTGGTAGTTGGGGACTTAGTTCTCAACGTTATCAGCGCGTATGCCCCAAGTAGGCCACAATGAGAACACCAAGAGGGAGTTCTGGGAAGGCCTAGAGGACATGGTTAGGAGTGTACCGATTGGCGAGAGGCTCTTCATAGGAGGAGACCTCAATGGCCACGTGGGCACATCTAACACAGGTTTTGAAGGGGTGCATGGGGGTTTTGGCTATGGCATCAGGAACCAAGAAGGAGAAGATGTCTTAAGCTTTGCGCTAGCCTACAACATGATCATAGCTAACACCCTCTTTAAGAAGAGAGAATCACATCTAGTGACTTACAGTAGTGGGCAACACTCTAGCCAGATTGATTTCATCCTCTCGAGAAGAGAAGACAGGCGTGCATGCCTAGACTGTAAGGTGATACCTGGAGAGAGTGTTGTCCCTCAGCATAAGCTTGTGGTTGCTGACCTCCGCTTTCGGATTCGTGTCCAGCGGGACAAGCGTGCCAAAGTCGCTAGAACGAAGTGGTGGAAGCTCAAGGGGGAGGTAGCTCAGGCGTTCAAGGAGAGGGTCATTAAGGAGGGCTCTTGGGAGGAAGGAGGTGATGTAGACAACATGTGGATGAAGATGGCGACTTGCATTCGTAAGGTGGCCTCAGAGGAGTTTGGAGTGTCCAGGGGAAGTAGAAGAGAAGCTAAAGATACCTGGTGGTGGAACGATGATGTCCAGAAGGCAATTAAGGAGAAGAAAGAGTGTTTCAGACGCCTATATCTGGATAGGAGTGCAAACAACATAGAGAAGTACAAGATGGCAAAGAAGGCCGCAAAGCGAGCTGTGAGTGAAGCAAGGGGCCGGGCGTATGAGGACCTCTACCAACGGTTAGACACGAAGGAAGGCGAAAGGGACATCTATAAGATGGCCAAGATCCGAGAGAGGAAGACGAGGGATGTTGACCAAATCAAGTGCATCAAGGACGGAGCAGATCAACTCCTGGTGAAGAACGAGGAGATTAAGCATAGATGGCGGGAGTACTTTGACAAGCTGTTCAATGGGGAGAGTGAGAGCTCTACCATTGATCTGGACGACTCCTTTGCTGATACTAGCAGGCTTTTTGTGCGGCGAATCCAGGAGTCGGAGGTCAAGGAGGCTTTGAAGAGGATGAAAGGAGGCAAGGCGATGGGCCCTGATTGTATCCCCATTGAGGTGTGGAGAGGCCTCGGGGACATAGCGATAGTATGGCTAACCAAACTTTTCAACCTCATTTTTCGGGCAAACAAGATGCCAGAAGAATGGAGACGGAGTATATTAGTACCAATCTTCAAGAACAAGGGGGATGTTCAGAGTTGTACTAATTACCATGGAATTAAACTGATGAGCCATACAATGAAGCTATGGGAGAGAGTCATTGAGCACCGCTTAAGAAGAATGACAAGCGTGACCAAAAATCAGTTTGGTTTCATGCCTGGGAGGTCGACCATGGAAGCCATTTTCTTGGTACGACAACTTATGGAGAGATATAGGGAGCAAAAGAAGGACCTGCATATGGTGTTCATTGACTTGGAGAAGGCCTATGATAAGATACCGCGGAATGTTATGTGGTGGGCCTTGGAGAAACACAAAGTCCCAGCAAAGTACATTACCCTCATCAAGGACATGTACGATAATGTTGTGACAAGTGTTCGAACAAGTTATGGCGACACTGATGACTTCCCGATTAAGATAGGACTGCATCAAGGGTCAGCTTTGAGCCCTTATCTTTTTGCCTTGGTGATGGATGAGGTCACAAGGGATATACAAGGAGATATCCCATGGTGTATCCTCTTTGCGGACGATGTGGTGCTAGTCGATGAGAGTCAGACGGGGGTCAACAGGAAGTTGGAGTTATGGAGGCAAACTTTGGAATCGAAAGGTTTTAGACTTAGTAGGACTAAAACCGAGTACATGAGGTGCGCTTTCGGTACTACTAGGCACGAGGAGGAGGAGGATGTTAGCCTTGATGGGCAGGTGGTGCCGCAGAAGGACACCTTTCGATATTTGGGGTCAATGTTGCAGAAGGATGGGGATATCGATGAAGATGTGAACCATCGAATTAAAGCCGGATGGATGAAGTGGCGCCAAGCTTCTAGCATTCTCTGTGACAAGAGGGTGCCACAAAAGCTAAAAGGCAAGTTCTATAGGACGGCGGTTCGACCCGCAATGTTGTATGGCGCTGAGTGTTGGCCGACTAAAAGGCGACATGTGCAACAGTTAGGTGTGGCGGAGATGCGCATGTTGAGATGGATGTGTGGCCACACAAGGAAGGACCGAATCCGGAATGATGATATACGAGATAGAGTTGGGGTAGCGCCAATTGAAGAGAAACTTGTCCAACATCGTCTGAGATGGTTTGGACATATTCAGCGCAGGCCTCCAGAAGCCCCAGTACATAGCGGACGGCTAAAGCGTGCTGATAATGTCAAAAGAGGCCGGGGTAGACCGAACTTGACATGGGAAGAGTCCGTAAAGAGAGACCTGAAGGATTGGAGCATCACCAAAGAACTAGCCATGGACAGGGGTGCGTGGAAGCTTGCTATCCATGTGCCAGAACCATGAGTTGGTCGCGAGATCTTATGGGTTTCACCTCTAGCCTACCCCAACTTGTTTGGGACTAAAGGCTTTGTTGTTGTTGTTGTTGTTGTTGTTGTTGTTGTTGTTGTCACTTCTAGTTTATCTGAATATTATACAAACCATTTAGATACAATATTTTACAAACCATTTAGATACAACAACCTGATCTTTGTTTTCTTTATTTTATTTTCCACAAGAAGCTATTTTTGGCTTACATGAAGGGGTGCATCCTCTTCATCTTGCAGGTATGACTCATGTCCTCGCATTCTTACTTCACCTTTGTTTCCTTCAGCTTCTTGATCCTGAAATTTTAAGATAAATTGAAAGTACTCAGTATCATGTTCTTAAGCAAAGCTACTGTTTTTTGCTTGAATTTCAGTGTTTTCTCTGACCTATGTATAGTGTCAACAAAGATCTAAATTACAAGCTGGAGATACATTTTTTGGCGGCATCTTACATCACAGTAATTTACAACCAAGATAGGCTTACAGTGTCTTTTTGATAGCAACTACAATGCATAGCTGCAGATTTTGTCGAATACACATCTGTATTTTGTATGCATGACAGACACTGGGGTCAAATAGAACAAGTAAATCATTCATTTTGTCTTCATCTTTACTTGAAGGACTGCATGTTCTTCATCTTTGTATGCCCCATGTTTTTGCTTGTAAGCTTCGGTAGTGTTATCTAGCTAGTCTGATTTATACACTGCATTCCAAAGCTGAAATATTTTTTGTAACTGAAATATATAGTCTGAGTTTCATTCAGTTATTTGTCACTTTTTAACTGAATATCTTTTTGTAACTGAAATATGTGTGTACTTACAGTGCCATGTTCTAAAAATTCCAGTCCAAATTGTAGTGTAATTTTCATTTTGTAATTTATCCTATGTAAATTACAGTGTAATGTCAGTGTACTTACATATTTTTACACTGTATTTACACTGTAACTCACTCTAATTGCCCTGTTTTCTGGAATTTTCAATGTGTTTTCACTGCAATATGTCACTGGAATATGTAGTATGTTCTACTGTGAACATTTTACTGTAAATCTTATGCAAACTCACCATAATTCCACTGTGTAAAGGGTGTTTTTTATTATGCTTTTCAAGTCTATGTTCATCCAACAACCCCATGCTCTTTTCTATTCTGGTTTCTTATTTTTCTTGCAAAGGTACAGTAACTTCCCCTCTTTTTTCGTGCAGATGCTAAGAAGGTGAGGGGAGATGTTTCTAACAGAGGGAGTAGGTTAAGACCTCACCGTCTGCTTCAACCGAGAGATTTGAAGAGTTGCAAAAGGTAATTTTGGGGCAAATTTCAGTGCATATTCTCATTGTATCAGAATCTTAGTCCCTATCTCCTGTATCATCTGAGCTTATGCTTCCTCTCCATTTATTCGCTATATCTATATGCCTTGCTGATGCTCATTTCCATCGCTGCAGGATAATGAGATATTGAAGCGGCAGCCTGAATCCATGACACTGCAGTGCAATTGCACCGTTCCATTGAATATTACTCAGGAATAAGGAGATTTCACAAGCAGATTAGCTCTATTTTTCCTTTTCATTTTTCTTATTATTGGAGTGAGGACAGGTAGAATGAGGAACTGTGTGATAGTAGAATCAGGAATAAGGACATTTCCATCACTATTGTGTTTTCTCGGAATTGTATGCATAAAGTGGAATTGGTTCATTTTTTTTAATTCCTAATTAGCTAATAGTAGCGTGGGGAAACAACTGTGCGCTACTAGTATTTAGGATACTAATAGCGTTGGTATTATAGACGCGCTACTACTATTTCGTTAGTAGTAGCGCGGGTTTGTGATAGTAGTAGCGTGGGTGTCACCCGCGCTACTACTAACTTTGTTAGTAGTAGCGCGGGTGACACCCACGCTACTGCTAACTTTTTAGCTGTAGCACGATAGCAGTAGCGTGGGTACCCGCGCTACTACTGGCCTTTTCCCTGGTAGTGCCTGGATGGTGGTGGCGGGGACGAGGGACCGATGGTGCCATACGACAACCAGCGGTGCATGGACGTGCTCGGCTCCGTGTTGGGGACGCAGGGTAGTCCACCAGATCGGCTCCCTATGCTCCGCTCCAGGAAGGCCAGTCCAAACGACGCATTGAAGAACTGGAGAAGAGTTGCCTCAACGCCATCCTACACCGGCTGGTCCGTGCTCCCGCCGAAAGGTGAACTCCTTTCTTTGCTGCTCTTCTATCTTTCCTTACTTTGTGCTCTAAAAAATCTTCAGAATGGATGCATTTAGTACTACTTTTTCATGGCGCCTTCTCTTTGGTTCATGATGATGATGCATTTGACTACCCTGAAGCTTCAGGCTCTATTATCTTGCATCTAATGCCCATGCTCATTCTAATTAATTGTTAATTAGTATGTTAGTCATGTATATCTGGAGTTGTACACGGAAGAAATATTGTCAAAATGCACGGAAGAAATGTTGTCAACCACATAAATAATGACATCTGGTGTTGACCATCGGCACCTGAACCGAAGGACAGCAGGGGCCTGATCCAGATGGATTGACCGGCGGCGGCAACACGGCTCGATCCGGTGAATGAAAATTTTCGTGCACAATACGCCCGTATGGGCCAGCCCAATCGCGTGTACTCGTTTCATTAGTTTGGCCATCGTTCGCTGCCGTGTTCATTTTTTGTATTTTGGTTTTCTGATTTTTCCTTCGTTTTCTTTGGTTTTCTATTTTTTTTCGAAGTTATACTTTGGTTTTTTGTTTTTTCTTTGGTTTCTTTCTGTTTTCCATGGTTTTCATCGATTTTTCTTTTCTTTCTCATTTTCATTTCTTTTGCTTTTCTGTTTCTTTCTTGGTTTTCAATGTTTTTTTTCTTTGTTTCTTTATCTTGTTTTTATTGTTTTCCATTCCTTTTTCACTTATTTGCTCATTTTTCTTTTTTTTGGTTTCTTTTGTTTTTCGGCTTTCATTATTTATTTTGGTTTTCGCTATTTTGGTTTTCATTCCACATTTTTTGTATAAGTTAAGAACATTTTTTAATACATGTTTAATATTTTTTAAATACAAGTTTAACTTTTTTTAGTACATGGTCAAAAAACATCTATACACATTTTAATATTTTTAAATGTTTGATTAACATTTTTTAAATACAAGACTATTTTTTTTAAATACATGGTCAACATTTTTCTATACACAATTAACATTTTTCAAATGCTTGATTAACATTTTCCAAATACTTCTTTAACATTTTTTCAAATGCTTAATTCATATTTTCTAAATACGTCATCAACTTTTTAAAACACATTCTATATTTTTTGTATACATTTTTGCATATACATGAGAAACATTTTCTTTATGCACATTTAACATTTTTCAAATGCTTGGTCAAATTTTTTGAATACATGGTTAATATTTTTTCTATACACATTTTAAATATTTTTTAAATGCTTGATTAACGTTTTTCAAGTAAAATATTAACATTTTTTTAACACATGGTCAACATTTTTTTCTAAACACATTTCAACATTTTCAAATGCTTAATTAACATTTTTTAAATATAAGTTTGAATTTTTTTAATACATGTCCACATTTTTCTATACACATTTAACATTTCTCAAATGCTAGACGGAGAGGCAACCGCGCAGCCCGTTATGAAGACGTGGAGGTGTTGACCACCGCTAGCTCGGGCCAATCTGAACCGAAGGGCAGCAGGGGTCTTGATATAGATGGATTGACCGTCGGCGGCAGCACGGCTCGATCCGGTGAGTGAAGATTTTCCTCCACAACAGGCCTGTATGGGCCAACGCAATAGCATCTACTCATTTCATTAGTTCGTCCGTCGTTCGCTACTATGTTCGTTTTCTGTTGTTTGGTTTTCTGATTTCTCCTTCGTTTTCTTTTGTTTTCTATTTTTTCGTTGTTACACTTTGTTTTTTTTTTGTTTTTTCTTTTATTTTTCTTTAGTTTTCATTCATTTTTTTGGCTTTCTATTTCTTTCTTGTTTTTTAATGTTTTTTTCTTTGTTTCTTTGTTGGTATTTATTGTTTCCCATTCCTTTTTCACTTATTTGTTTGTTTATCTTTTTTATTTCCTTTTCGGTTTTCATTGTTTTTTTGTTTTCATTCTACATTTTTCGTATATGTCAAGAACATTTTTCTAATACATGTTTAATATTTTTTAAATACAAGTTTAACACTTTTTTAGTACATGGTCAAAAACAATTCTATACACATTTTGAAGGTTTTTGAATGCTTGATTAACATTTTTCAAATACAAGATTTTTTTTTTAATATAGGACAACATTTTTTCTATACACATTTAATATTTCTCAAATGTTTGACGGAGAGGCAACCGCACAGACCGTTATGGAGACGTGGAGTTGTTGACCATCGGCACCTCACGCCAATCTAAACCGAAAGGCAGTAGGGGGCCTGATCCATATGGATTGACCGGCGGCGGCAGCACGGCTCGATCCAGTGAATGGAGATTTTCCTGTTGTTCATTAGTTCGGTCGTCATTCGCTGCTATGTTCGTTTTTTGTTTTTTGGTTTTCTGATTTCTCGTTCGTTTTCTTTGGTTTTTCTATTTTTGTCGTCGTTATAATTGGTTTTTTTATTTGATTTTTCTTTGGTTTCTTTTTGTTTTCCATGGTATTTCACAAAAAAAAATTGATTCTCATTTTCATTCTTTTTTGGTTTTTTGTTCATTTCTTGGTTTTCAATGTTTTTTTCTTTGTTTCTTTATCGGGTTTTATTGTTTTCCATTCCCTTTTCACTTATTTGTTCGTTTTTTCTTTTGGTTTCTTTTGTTTCCTTTTTGGTTTTCATTGTTTTTTTGTTTCTCTATGTTTCTACATTTTTTGTATACATTAAGAACATTTTTCTAATACATGTTTAATATTTTTGAAATACAATTTTAACATTTTTTAGTACATGGTCACACAAAATTCTATGCACATTTTAACATTTTTTAAATGCTTGATTAACATTTTTCAAATGCAAGATTTAAAAAAAAAATACATGGTCAACATTTTCTCTATACACATTTAACATTTTTCAAATGCTTGATTAACATTTTTCAAATACTTCTTTAACATTTTTTCTATTGCTTAAATAATATTTTCTAAAAAGATGATTAATTTTTTTCAAACACATTGTATATTTTCTGTATACATTTTTGCATATACATGAGAAACAGTTTCTTTATACACATTTAACATTTTTCAAATGCTTGGTCAATATTATTTTAATACATGGTCAGTATTTTTTCTATACACATTTTAAACATTTTTTAAATATTTGTAACGTTTTTCAAGTAGAATATTAACATTTTTTGAATAAATGATCAACATTTTTTTTCTATACACATTTTAACATTTTCA
Source organism: Elymus sibiricus (assembly GCA_039707655.1). Classification (NCBI taxonomy): domain Eukaryota; kingdom Viridiplantae; phylum Streptophyta; class Magnoliopsida; order Poales; family Poaceae; genus Elymus; species Elymus sibiricus. The sequence continues at coordinate 71,378,795 of CM077676.1, forward strand.
AATGCTTGATTAACATTTTTAAAATATAATTTTCAATTTTTTAATACATGTCAACATTTTTATATACACATTTAACATTTGTCAAATGCTTGACGGAGAGGCAGCTGCGCAACCCGTTATGGAGACGTGGAGGTGTTGACCATTGGCAGTTCGGGCTAAACTGAACCGAAGGGCAGCAGGGGCCTGATCCAGATGGTGAAGATTTTCCTGCACAACAGGCCGGTATGGGCCAACGCAATAGCGTGTACTCGTTTCACTAGTCCGTTCGTCGTTCCTGCTGTGTTCGGCTTTTTTTTTCTTCTGATTTCTCCTTCGTTTTCTTTGGTTTTCTATATTTTTCGTCATTATACTTTGTTTTTTTTTTGCTTTTTTATTTGATTTTTCTTTGGTTTCTTTTTGTTTTCCATGGTATTCATTGAATTTTCTTTTCTTTCTCATTTTCATTCTTTTTTTGGGTTTATGTTTCTTTCTTGATTTTCATTGTTTTTTTCTTTGTTTCTTTATCGGTTTTTATTTTTTCCATTCATTTTTCACTTATTTGTTTGTTTTTCTTTTTTTGGTTTCTTTTGTTTCCTTTTCCATTTTCATTGTTTTTTTTCTTTTTTTTTTGGTTTTCATTCTACATTTTTCTTATACGTCAAGAATATTTTTCTAATACATGTTTAATATTTTTTAAATACAAGTTTAATGTTTTTTAATACATGGTAAGAAAATTCTATACACATGTAAACATTTTTTAAATGCTTGATTAATATTTTTCAAATACAAGATTATTTTTTTGAAATACATGGTCAATACTTTTTTATACACATTTAACATTTTTCAAATGCTTGATTAACTTTTTCTAAATATTCCTTTAACATTTTGTCAAATGCTTAATTAATATTTTCTAAATACATGATCAACTTTTTTCAAACACATTTTATATTTTTTATACACTTTTGCATATACGTGAGAAACATTTTCTTTATACAAATTTAACATTTTTCAAATGCTTGCTCAACATTTTTTTATTACATGGTCAACATTTTTTCTATACACATTTTAAACATTTTTTAATGCTTGATTAATGTTTTCTAGTTGAATATTAACATTTTTTGAATACATGGTCAACATTTTTTTTCTATACACATTTTAATAATTTCAAATATATGTTTGAATTTTTTTAATACATGTCAACATTTTTTTCTATACACATTTAATATTTCTCAAATGCTTGACGGAGAGGCAGCCGCGTAGCCCGTTATGGAGATGTGGAAGTGTTGACCATCGGCAGCTCGGGCCAATCTGAACTGAAGGGCAGCAGGGGGCCTGATCCAGATGGATTGACCGGCGGCGCCAGCATGGCTCGATCCGGTGAATGAAGATCTTCCTGCACAACAGACCCGTATGGGCCAGCGCAAAAGTGTGTACTCGTTTAATTAGTTCGTCCGTTGTTCGCTGCTGCTGTGTTCGTTTTTTGATTTTTGGTTTTTTGATTTCTCCTTTCTTCTTTGGGTTTCTTTTTTTTTTGTCGTTATACTTTGTTTTTTTGTTTTTTTTCTTTGGTTTATTTTTTGTTTTCCATGGTTTTCATCGATTTTTGTTTTCTTTCTCATTTTCATTCTTTTTTTGGTTTTCTGTTTCTTTCTTGGTTTTCAATCTTTTTTTGTTTCTTTATCGGTTTTTATTGTTTTCCATTCCTTTTACACTTATTTGTTTGTTTTTCTTTTTTGTTCCATTTTTTGGTTTCCTTTGCTTCCTTTTCGGTTTTCATTCTTTTTTTTTTCTTTTTCTTTTTCTTTTGGTCTTCATTCTATGTTTTTCGTATATGTCAAGAACATTTTTCTAATACATGTTTAATATTTTTAAAATAAAATATTAACATTTTTTAGTACATGGTCAGAAAAAAAATTATACACATTTTTAACTTTTTAAAATGCTTGATTAACATTTTTCAAATACAAGATTATTTTTTCAAAAATATATGGTCAACTTTTTTTCTATACAGATTTAACATTTTTCAAATGCTTGATTAAGATTTTTCAAAAACTTTTTGAACATTTTTCAAATGCTTAATTAACATTTTCTAAATACATGATAAACTTTTTTCAAACACATTATTATTTTTGTATAAATTTTTGCATATACCTGAGAAACATTTTCTTTATGCACATTTAACATTTTTCAAATGCTTGATCAACATTTTTTAATACATGGTCAACTTTTTTCTATGCACATTTTTAACATTTTTTTAAATGCTTGATTTACATTTTTCAAGTAGAATATTAACATATTTTGAATACATCGTCAACATTTTTTATGAACACATTTTAACATTTTCAAATGCTTGATTAACATTTTTCAAATATAAGTTCGATTTTTTTAATACATGTCAATATTTTTCTATGCACTTTTAACATTTCTCGAATGCTTGACGAGAAAGCAGCGACACAGCCCGTTATGGAGACGTGGAGGTGTTGACCATCGGCGAAGGGCAGCAGGGGCCTGATGCAGATGGATTGACCGGCGGCGGCAGCACGGCTCGATCCGCTGAATGAAGATTTTCCTGCACAATACGCCCGTATGGGCCAGCGCAATAGCGTTTACTCGTTTCATTAGTTCGTCTGTCGTTCGCTGCTGTGTTCGTTTTTTGTTTTTTGTTTTTGTATTTTTTTCATAGTTATACTTTGATTTTTTTTATTTTTCTTTGGTTTCTTTTTGTTTTACATGGTTTTCATCGATTTTCTTTTGGGTTTTCTGTTTCTTTCTAGGTTTTCAATGTTGTTTTCTTTTTTATTTATCGGTTTTTATTGTTTTCCATTCCTTTTTCACTTATTTGTTTGTTTTGGTATTTTTTTGGGTTTCTTTTGTTTCATTCAACGCCCCTGGGCCAACCCACCTAGGAGGAGTCTGACGCGAGAGCATGCTAGGTCTCGCTGTTGCACAAGCGGCCAGGAGACGGAAGAGCGAGCGACCACTCGTATATATACCTATATTAAAGCTGCTAAGCAGCGAGCCACCAGGGAGCTCCCCAGCGCTGGCGCTGGGCTTCCCCCGGCCGCCACGTGCCCCGGGGCGAACAGCGCGGTGGTGAACAGTAACCTCGAACAGTAACCCACCCTGAACAGCACCTCTTGGTGAACAGTGCCCCTGAACAGTGCCTTCGAACATTAACCCACCCCTGAACAGTACACTCGACAAACAGTGCCCTTAGTGAACAGTCTTCCCATTTTTTTAAAAAAAAAGGAAATAGTGCCCTGTGTTTTCCCCCTTTTTTCGAAATTAAAATTAAAAGGTTAAAATTACAAAAAAACATTTCTCCGAGTTTTAAAACAAATATTACACCACTTTTCTGTAACAAACACTAATTTCTTATTTTTTTTTACCTTCTTTATTTTTAAAACCCCTTCTAAAAATAATTAAAAAGTTAATAACTAAAAAAAAAACCAATTTGTGGCCGGGGCTCTCCCCTGCACGACATCTTCTTTGAAATTAAAATTAAGGAGATAAAAAGACAAAAAAAAATGAACCCTGCGATGAACAATAACCCTTATTTTTTTCCTTTTCCTTTTGAAATTCCCCTCTTTTTTGAAATTAAAATTTAAAAGTTAAAATTTACAAAAAAAACGTTTCCCCAAGTTCTAAAACAAATATTACACCACTTTTTAAAATTAAGGAGATAAAAATACCAAAAAAATGAAAATAATAAATACATCGCTTTTCTACAAAATAATAATAGTGGTCAAACAATAACTACAAGTACGATGAACAATACCTCCCCCCCCCCCCAATGAACAACCTACCTCTTTTTTCTCCTTCTTCTTTAAAATTCAAATTAAGGAGATAAAATTCCCAAGAAAAATGAAAACATATATTATTCCTTTTTTCCCTCTTCTTCTTTAAAATTCAAATTAAGGAGATAAAATTCCCAAGAAAAATGAAAACATATACTATTTCTCTTTTTCCCCCTTCTCCTTTGAAATTAAAATTATTAAGATTACATAATTACCAATTTTTTCCCCTTCTTAAAAATTTAAAATTACCAACAAAAATTGAAAACAAACATTACATCACTTTTTTGTAAATAGTAATTGCGGTCAAACAATAAGCTATGGTTACAATGAATCCACATTTTTCCCTTCTTCTTTAAAATTAAACTTAAAAAGATAAATTTACAAAAAACAACAACAAATATTACATCACTTTTCTACAAATAATAATAGTGGGTAAACGGTAACTATAGCTAACCAATAATTATGACGAACAATTTTTCACACTTTTTTCCAAGTGAAAAGATAAAATTACCAAAAAAATATATGAAAACAAATATTACATAAAAAACAAATTTGCTAAATGACAGGCTTAAACTCGGGTGCGGCGTGCCGCCGCACCTTCTGCCCTACTAGTAATGATTAGTGGAGTAAAAAAATTACTCCGAGCAGCCGCGGATGATGCTTAAATATACTCGATCTCTCGGCCGACGAGTAAAAAATCCCTCCTACACACGCTTCACCTACCACCCCCACCCACCACGCAATCCATTGCCCCCGCCGCCCAATCCACGCCGGCGCTGCACCCACTTCCACTCCGCCGCCTGCGCGCCGGCGACAATGACCGGATCCAGCCGTCACCGCTCCCCGCCGCTCTTCCACAACACTTGGCTGGCAGATCCACGCCGCGGCGGCGCATCTTCCTCCCACGTCAGCAACGCATCCCACATCCCCCAACTCCCGCCGCCGCCGCCGCCAGATCCGAATTACATTGCGTGCGGCAATGCAAGTGGGGGATGTGGGTGCCGGAGATTTACGACCGTGACACCAGCAAGACGCATTGACTGGGGTCATTCCACTCGGCACAGTAGGCGACGCACGCAGACGACATCAAGTCGGTACATCTCTATGGCGCCGCCGGCCGCCGCAACTTCTCCCATGGCATGCCGCCATTGGAGCTGGTCAACCTCCGGGTGGGGTGTCGAGGCTGCCCTGGCCATTGCTCGGGGGGTCGAGTACCTCCACGATGGCCGCATCCCTCCCATCATCCACTACGACATCAAGCCCGACAACATCCTCCTAGACGACAGTGGCCTCCCGAGGATCACCGACTTTTGGGATTTCCAAGCTGCTGGGGAGCCAGCAGGTGCACACCACGGTGACCCACATCAGGGGCACCAGAGGGTACATCGCGCCCGAGTGACTTCGCAACGATGCATGCGTGGACACCAAGGCGGACGTGTACAACTTCGGTGTCGTGCTGCTGGAGATGATCTGATGCCAGAGGTGCTAGGAGCGCGTGGTGCACGACAACCTGCCGCGGGGCGCGGAAGACGAAGACGAGACAATCACACTATTTGGTTGGTCGTCGCAGCTAGTGGTTGCGCGAAGGATGGAACTGATGTTGGACGGTGATGCGGGCGTTGATACCGTGGAGGACATGGAGAGGGTGGAGCGGTTCACGCGCGTGGCGCTCTGGTGCATCGAGCCCAACCTGCTGTTGCGGCCGTCTATGCACCAGCTGGTGCAGGTGCTGGAGACCAGGAATGGGGCTCAGGTTCAGGCACTGCCTGACCCTCCAAACTATTACATAGAGTCATCACCTTTAATTCCTCAGCTCAAGATTGAATGAGATGCGGATCAGAGTCCTTGTTATTGTACTTGAACGGTAGAGATTTATATTTATTGATCTAAATGTTTCAATGGTGGATATTCGCTAATCTAATTATGTTACTACTACATGTGGATATCGTATGATCTGATGAGACTTTGGCAAGATCCCTGGTTTGGATGGGTGAGAAACCTCTCTGTGAGCAATTTCCTATTCTTTTTTTACCCTTTCCATGATAAAAATTGCACCATCTCTGAGTGTGTTGCCAAGAATTGTCAATTACCCCCCTCCCTATCCCAACATAAGTGTCTCAACTTTAGTATAAAGTTGCGACATTTATTTTGGAACGGAGGGAGTACAATTTAGATGTCGTCTAGACTGTTTAACTGATGCATGGGGGAGAATTGTGGAGTGTGTTAGGAACCTACCTCAGTCTTTAGAGGACGACAAAACTATTTGGGGTTTGAATGAGTCTGCTAAATTCACTACTAAATCTATGTACTCTTGGTTGGGGAAACATTTGGCTGGTGCTAGCAATAAATTGATCCGGAGAGCCGGCATACCTTTGAAAATCAAAATATTCATGTGCCAGCTCTTTAGAAATGTTGTCCTCTTTGAAGAAAAGCAATTGGGTGGGGAACCTATTATGTTTTTTCTGTAATGAGACTGAAACGGCTAACCATCTTTTCTTTGATTGTGGGGTGGCCAAATCTACGTTGGGCGTTATTGGAAAGGTTCTGGTTCAGGGAGCACAATGTTGTCCAAACTCTTTGTGGCAAAGTGTTTCTTGGGGGGTGGGGGGGGGGGGGGGGGGGGGGGATTTTATATGAGTTGCATCGCAGCAGTGTGCTGGGGGATTTGGACTGTGAGAAAATAAAGTATCCTTTGAGAAGGGATATCGTGCGATCACCCATTGAGACCATCTTCATAGTTTTTTCGTTTTTACTGTACATGGCAGGTCTTCTCAAGGAAAGATGTTAATTAGGGGCGTTTTCAAGGATGGAGTGGAGATAGGGATGCTGTTATATTGTTGTAAGATGGTGTTATCAGGTTTTTGCCCTGCGGCTGATGGTTCGATGTTGACCATTTGTGTTGGGTTTCCTGATAATGGTCCAACTCGTTTCTCTCTTTCCATCCTCCTTTGCTTGTGTTCGTGTGTTGTGTCTGTAGTACCTAACTGTGGTGTGTTTCCTTGAGTAATTAATGGAAAGGGGGTGCCCGATTGAAAAAACAATGGGGATATCGTGTGTCCAAGGATAGCCAATTAATCCAGTTAAGCTATCAGCATGTATGACAAACACTACCCGCAAAAAATAAGTATGACAAACGAATCAGATAGCATCACAACCAAGCACATGTATCTTTAAGCATCCATGCTCTCATATTATTACCTCAAACATCCATGTTCCATACTACCAAATCTTATTAAAATTATATTGCAAAACAATCTCGCAACAACGTGTGGTATTATCTAGTATGTATCAACATGGATGTCCTCGGCTACATAAGAAATATATCTGACATAAGCAGAACAAGGACAAGTGAAGGCATGCATTATTATCTGTATTAAAAGAAAGTGGCGTGGGAGGTAAGTATCATGTGAAAAAAAATATGAATTCAAATTTGCATTCGTGACAACTTGAATGAAGGTGGTTTGGTTGTACATCAGCTTTTATAAATAAAAGAGCTAGGCTCGCTTATTAAGGCATGCATTCATTAGATGTCACGGAGTTCACATCGTCTATAAGAATTTTTAGAAGTAGTAGAAGGAGAACATGCATGCAGAAATGACGACTTACAAGGCACACAAGGAGTCGTTAGGAAGAATTAAAGGGTAGAAAAAGTCAATATGATATATGCGAATGAGTGTATCTACGAAGGAAGCAAAATGATATTGTGGTTGCAATATTGAAATTAGAAACGACCAATGATGCCAATACGCAACTCACTAGTCTAATGCAAATTTAAAAAATACTACGAATTTCCGAACTCACTACCATGAGAAAAATAAATAAGAAAAGACAAAAATAATCAGGGCTAAAGGCCAAAAATGGATTGACCATCATATATACGAGGATACAACTGCACAAAACAGAATAGTACCCCACATATAACTAGGAAGCATAACAAATACTGCAAATGCAATGAACAAAAAAACTCAAAAAATGCAACAAAAATACTACCTACCTACCTACCCTGCACAAAACAACTGGCAAAATATTGATGTAGAAATGAAATCATACTGCAAATGCAGTGAACATCACTAAATGCATAGGACCAAACTGAAAATTACACAACCTAAATATGTTGTAAGCTACTAAAGTACCAACAACTTATTGCAACAACTACTAGTGCAGAGAAAAATAATTATTGAAGATAGTAGGAAAAATAATAGGAACACCAATCACATACATTGGAACCTTAACATAACTAAGTGACCTTGTTCACCGGGAGGGGGGGGGGGGGGGGGGGGGAGGTTGGCTAAAACAGTCAGCATGATCATTACAAACAAGTCAATACAAACTGTAACACAAAATGCAGAGAAGGGAGGATCTAACACCTACATCCACACACGAGACCATGGGACATATGAATCAAATGGTGGAAAGGAAGGAGGATCTAACATCTACATCCACACACTAGACCAGAAGACATCTAAATCAAACGGTGGATTGAGCATCTCCACCTACGTCTACATCAAACGTGCAAATAACACTAGATCAAATGCCTGGGAAATCGAAGCAAATAACACTATATCTAGAAGAGCTTGACCACAGGTACATCAAATCCAACGGGGGGGAGGGAGAAGAGGAAGAAAACCAAACGAAACCACAAAACACTGGAGTGGATATCAAGCCCGAGAAGAAGAGCTCGCAATCACCATGAACTACCAGGAATCACCTCATGTGCTTCGCCGATGTAGCTCTTTCCTCTCTCTCTGCCCTTTTCGAACAATTCCACCTAACAAAATGGGAAAGTGCATACATGAAATTCCATCATAAAGGGCAAAATATAGGCAACTGAAACAGACGGGAACAGGCTCATCCGGAAAGAAAACCACACTCGACGTGACAAATGGGCCCGAAAACGCCATCGCCCAGCGTGAATCTCCGTGCGAGATCGAACTGCCAGAATTTTGAGTGAAAGACAATTGTAAATCACTCAACTGAAAATAGCATATATCAGCTAATAAATCAAAACAATGGACTTACTAAAATTTATATAACTATAATATTTACACATCATTTTAGAAATTATTTTAAATCGGCTTGGGATATATTGTTGGATTGTCGACACTGTCTCCTCCCCACTTCACACAGTAAAGGCCGAAGGCCTCACCGCGGTGCCAAATCCCCCCACAACCGCCCAAACACATCCCTGCGGCGGTAATTCCATAAAACATGAAAACATTTTTTGTGCCACGGTAATTTGCCCAAACAAAAGCTCAAATTTAAAGACATTTCCCTACAAATATTTTAAAATAAAAAATGACCTTAAAAAAGGTTTTTATAACTATATTCTACAAATAATACCTTTTGTACATTATTTTGAAAACTCTTTTAAAATCAACCCGGGAGATATTGTTGGATTCCCAACACTATCCCCTTCCCACTTCCCACAGCGACGGCCGACGACGGCCTCACCGCGGCGCAAAATCCCCCACCACCGCCTCCCGCGACGGTCGAAGTCAGCGAGGATGTTCCCATGCCGCCCGCTGGTGTCCCCGCCGCTGCCGCGCGCCCTCGCCGCCGCGGCGCCAGTCTCCGTGCGGCGGCTGCCGTCGCCGTCGTCGGCGTCGCTGCGCGTGGTGCGGTGCATGGCCAAGGAGCGGCGGGTGCGGATGGTGGCGAAGCAGATCCAGCGGGAGCTGGCGGACATGCTGACCCGCGACCCCGTCATGCAGCGCGCCGTCCTCCCCGAGGCCGCCCTCGGCGCCGACCGCTACCTCTCCTCCCTCACCACCATCGCCGACGTCGAGCTCTCCAACGACCTCCAGGTCACGTCCGGACCTTCCCTCGAACGATGCGGCTCTGTAATCTGGGATGGTGAGTTGTGAGAGTGATGCTGAGTTCCTTGTCTGTCTGCAGGTGTGCAAGGTGTATGTGTCCGTGTTTGGGGACGAGAGGGGGAAGAAGGTCGCCATGGCCGGGCTCAAGGACAAGACCAAGTACGTCAGGAGCCAGATTGGCAAGCGGATGAAGCTGCGCCTCACGCCCGAGATACGGTTCATCGAAGATGAGTCCATGGAGCGCGGAAGCAGGGTAAGCTTGATTTTTTTTTTTTTTTACAGACATTGACGTGTTACGAAATGCAAGTCTGTTCTTGTGTTGCCTAAAACAAACTCATCTAACTGCACCATCACCATGACCAGTTTTTCATTTTTCACTAGTTCATGGTCAGACCTTATTCAGTATTCACTGCCTGCTATTTGTTACTACCATCGTTGCTGTTGCAGAGCAGAGTTATCGACACCATGTTTCTTTAAACTCGTTTGCCTGAGCATATATTTGATACATGATCCACTCAATACTGTCTTCTGCGCTTGTTGTAAAACGTAGTACGAAATGCATATCTTAACTGATCTTTTTCTCTTCCCTTGCAATTTGCATGCTGTACTTGCCAGTCGCTTGCTTTCTGTTTATATTTTGTAGTGTATTTGCGCTTCAGTATAAGGTGAAAATTAGAATAATCATTTCCTTGTTATATGGATAAGAATCACTGTATATGTTTTGTTGATAGTATATTAGATGTGTACTTCTCTGTAGGGCTGGAAACTAGCTCAAAAGCTGGAAATGTTTCAGTTTTTGTATAGCTCAGAACCTATAGAGTGGACATTTTAGTCCGCTGTAGGATCTGTATTATTACCACAAAGAATCATTACATGGAGCATTTTTCACATTTTTCTCATATGTACCAGGAAGATCCTTGTCTAACCTGTTCAGCTCTGCAGATTCTTACTATACTGGACAAACTAAAGGAGGAAAGGGAGCAGAGAGAAGGAAATGCTGAAGAAGAAGATGGGGAAGTTTCAGATATAGTAGAAGAAGAAGATGGTGACTGGGAGGGAGATGAACCAGATGAGGAGGACATAATTTATGTAAAATAGCCCACTACTTCTGAAAGCTCGGTCACCATTCGTTCAACTTCAGAGCTCATCAGGTCTGTTTCTTGCCCTGACCAAGCTCTTCTTCAAGCATGGCAGGTTTGCAATAGTATTTAGTGTTGGTTTAGCTCTTGCAATGCATAGGTACAGCAGGATATACTCCTGTGTGCTACTAAATGTCACGGAGAAGAAACGAAGATGGCAAGTAAAACGAAACTGTTTATAACTTGAACACTAGCTGAATTTACAGCAAAACTAATTTATAAAAGAAAACCTGGATTAGATGAACAAGTCCTTAGCATATTAAACATGCCACTTTGGAAATGTCAACCTGTAGCACATAATATGTTACCCTGTTGCTGCAATTCAGTAAGTGACAGATGTGATATGTGGTGACGATGTGACGATGAGAACTTATCAAGTGTTAGAAATGTTATAATTGGTGTTGTCTATCCATGCAGTTCCCCTAGAGTTTTATTCCTTGTCCACCTCATCGACAAAGCGCTCCATGGTATCTCAACACTTGAAGATGACGATATAAGAAGCTTTAGCGGGCATAATGTTGTACCATGTTCACCAGATAAGTATCTGACCTGACCGTCAATAGGAGACAGTTTGACTGATGTCCATCCTGTTCTGTATTGTAACCAGTCCCTGTTATGTCCACCTGTTGTGTCTATTCATGTCGCTGATTGAACATGGAGGCACACGCCTTCCATTTTCCAATTTTGTATTTGGTTTGGGAGCTGTCTTGTACATCTCCCTTCAAAATGTTTTGTAGCACAAAGGCTGGTAGGTAACATTCACTGTTCACCTCCCTTTTGGTGGCGGTCCTGTCCTGTAAATATTGTGCCCTGTTCTTCAAAATGCAGTGCGGGGTCTTCAATTTGGGGGAAAGGGGTAGTGGCTAGGTGCACATTCAATGGATTCATTATGATTTGTTGGTTACAATATTGGGGGTGACCATATGTTAGGCGGTTGAAGAAACTTTTCGTTTCAGTCACCTTGTTCCCGTCCATCCGATGTGCATCCAATGGCTCAGGCTCCTCAATATTTTTTGCTCAACTTCATCGACGGGCTCTGGTCGGCGCACGGTGGCAATCGGATCATTGTGTTCATGACGAACCACCTGCACAAGCTTGACACTGCGCTAATCCGGAGTGGGAGGCTGTGCAGATGACGCCCGCAGACGTCGCGGAGTGCCTGATAGCGTCCAAGCGTGACGCAAATGCTTGCATCAGCCGTCTCATGAACGAGCTCGCGAAGAAGGCCGGGAAAACAGATAAACAAAATGCAACGTGGGCCGTCGGATCTTTGATGGATGTCAAAGATTTTGCGTGAGGGACATGGTGGACAGATTTGTTTCATAGATAATTCTTAGTCAGTGGAGCTTTCATGAAGGGAACATGAAGCAAATGAGGTCAGATGGTGATGACCCAAACATCAAAATTTCTCATTTTAACGACTTTCTCATGTTGAGAACTTTTCCATTTGAGGCCATCTTAATTAAGTTCTTGACCATGCCAAAATCTGGTGTGAACACCTCAACAGTAATCTGTGACATCTATCAAAGATACGACAGCCCACGTTACATTTCTCTATTTTTCACACGAAGGTGTGCTTCTATTCTATTCTTTCTCGGAAGGGCTAGCTGAAAGCACATTTGCTCCCTTGATGGTTTTGGTAATTCATAACAACATATATCTCATTGAACTAATGTCCATTCAAGATTAAGATCTCAGGATGTTCAATGATTGGCATGACATGGACTAGAGATGTGGACCCCTCAAAATGCTAAGGACAAGGATTGGCAAAGATCAAGACTCTACATTTTTGGTTTAGTGATCCAAGATCACATTGAGTCCATAGGAAAGCCAATACTATTAAAAGGGGATGCGGTGTTGCTTAATGGTCTTTTTGCTCAAGTGCTTAGTGACAGTATTCCTAAACCCTCAACCACTCTCTCTACCCAAATATGTCCTAAACCCAAAGTCCAACTCGGCCCCACCAATATTTCCAATCCGGCCCCACCGAGTTCATCCAAGACTTAGCCACTGCCAAACCCTAACAAACCGGATCCACCAAAATGGATCTCGGTCCCACCGAGATGGCCTTGCCAACTCTCTGTAATCGTTTGCATTTACTTCGGTCTCACCGAGTTTGCAAATCGGTCTCACCGAGATGGCTTGTCAAGTCTCTGTTGCCTTATTGCTTCACTTCGGTCCAACCGAGTTGATGCAATCGGTGCCACCGAGATGAGGATTGCCCTAAGCCATTGCACTTCGGTCCATCCGAGTTGTCCATATCGGTCCCACCGAGATTCCTAACGTTCATATCTTTTACACAGTTCGGTGCTACCGAGATGACAGTTTCGGTGCCACCGAGTTGGGTCAAAAGTGTGTAACGGTTGGATTTTATGTGGAGGCTATATATACCCCTCCACCACATCCTTCTCAGTAAGGAGAGCCATCAGAACGTGCCTACACTTCCACCATACATTTTCTGAGAGAGAACCACCTACTCATGTGTTGAGATCAAGATATTCCATTCCTACCATTTGAACCTTGATCTCTAGCCTATCCCAAGTTGCTTTCCACTCAAATCCTTCTTCCACCATAGCCAAATCTGTGAGAAGTGATTGAGTGCTGGGAAGACTATCATTTGAAGCACAAGAGCAAGGAGTTCATCAACAACACACCGTCTATTACCTTTTAGAGAGTGGTGTCTCCTAGATTGGTTAGGTGTCACTTGGGAGCCTTCAACCAGATGTGGAGTTGAACCAAGAGTTTGAAAGGGCAAGGAGATCGCCTACTTCGTGAAGATCTACCCCGAGTGAGGCTAGTCCTTCGTGGACTTAAGCCATGGTGGAATAGGCAAGGTTGCTTCTTCGTGGACCCTTCGTGGGTGGAGCCCTCCGTGGACTCGCGCAGCCGTTACCCTTCGTGGGTTGAAGCCTCCATCAACGTGGACATACGATAGCACCACCTATCGGAACCACGCCAAAAACCACCGTGTCTTCATTGCGTTTAAAATCTCCAACCCCTCCTTTACATACATATGCAATTGCTTACATTCCGCTGCTATACTCTTAGAATTGCATGTGTAGGGTGATACTTGACATGTACTATTGCTAAAATCTGCCCACAACTAAAATTGGGAAAAGGTTAGGTTTTATTTGGTCAAGTAGTCTAATCACCCCCCTCTAGACATACTTTCGATCCTATAATTGGTATCAGAGCTTTGGTCTCCTTTAGCCTTGATTTCCATAGCTTTGGTGATCATAGCCTTGGTTTCACAACCTAAGAGAGTATGACGTCTAGTGAGGGTAACTATCACCGTAGAGGTCCATATTTTGATGGTACAAACTTTGCTAGTTGGAAACATAAAATGAAAATGCATATTCTTGGTCATAACCCCGCCGTTTGGGCTGTTGTTCGTGTTGGCTTGCAAGGTGATTTCTTTGAGGATGGCAAGGAACCGGATCGTGAGGCAACCCCGGAAGAATTGAAGATGTTGCAATACAACGCTCAAGCTTGTGACATTCTATTCAACGGTCTATGTCCCGAGGAATTCAACAAAATCAGCCTTCTCGAGAATGCAAAGGAAATTTGGGATACTTTGATTGATATGCATGAGGGTACCGAGTCCGTCAAGGAATCTAAGTTGGATGTGCTTCAAAGTCAACTTGACAAGTTCAAGATGAAGGATGGTGAAGGAGTCGCTGAAATGTACTCTAGGCTTGCTCTCATCACTAATGAGATTGCCGGCTTAGGAAGTGAAGAGATGACCGACAAATTCATTATCAAGAAGATACTTAGAGCTTTGGATGGAAAATATGATACCGTCTGCACATTGATCCAAATGATGCCAAATTACAAAGATCTCAAGCCCACGGAAGTCATTGGAAGGATTGTCGCTCATGAGATGTCACTCAAGGACAAAGAGGAGCTGCACAACAAGTCAAGTGGTGCTTATAAAGCCTCAACCGATGCTCCAACAACTTCAAGTGATCAGCTAGTATCCAATGAAGAGATAAGCCTAATGGTGAAAAGGTTCAACAAGTTCTACAAGAACAAAGGGAAAGAAAGAAGCTCTAGCTCAAGACATTATGAGAGAAGATCATCAAGTCGTGACCGTAATTGCTACAATTATGGGAAGCCCGGACACTACTCAAATGAATGCACGGCTCCCTACAAGAAAAGAGATGAATCACCAAGAGGAAGATATAGAAGAGATGAATCACCTCATAAGGAGAGAAGGAGTAGAGATGATCATTATGAACGAAGACACTCTCGAAGAAGCAAGTATTCGGAGAGGAAGGACAAGTCATCAAGGAGCTACACAAGAAGAAGACATCAAGCTCATGTTGGTGAATGGGTTTCCTGCTCCGACTCCGACAACCACTCCGAGAGAAGTTATCACTCCAACTCCGACTACATTCAAGATGAAGGTGTTGCCGGACTTGCACTAGTGTCATCCAACTCCTATGATCTATTTGACTCACCAAATGAAGGAATTGGAAGATGCTTCATGGCAAATGGCCCCAAGGTATCACACCCCGAGTATCTTGATTTTAATAGTGATGAAGATGATTTGCTTGGTGATGATGATTTACTTGTTGATAGAGATAGCAATGTGAGCTATAATGAAAATGCTAGTAATCATGATAGTCAAGAGGAAACGAATGACAATGCTATGAAGGAGATTGAGCATCTAACTAAAGAACTAAATGCTCTTAAGTTAGCTCATGAAACAATTCAAGAGGATCATAAAGAACTTCTAAGAACTCATGAGAAGCTACGCTTCAAGAAGCTAAATTTAGAGCAAGAGCAAAAGTTTCTTAAAGCTATCAATGACGATCTTCGAAAGAAGAGTTCTTCATATCTTGCCAAGCGTTTATTCTTGTCTACCTTTATGCCACAAGTTAAACCTAAGCAAACTAGCAACAAGGGTAAAAATGGTTCTATCTCTAGTAGTGACAATAACAATGCTAAATCCAATATTGTTGCTTCTAGTAGTTCTATTGATTCCACTAACGATTCTCTTAGCCAAGTTACACTTGAGCAAGAAAATATGCTATTGAAAGGAATTATAGAAAAAGGTGTTTACAAGAGCCTTGCCGGGAGTAAGCAATTTGAGGAAATTGTACGCAAGCAAGGAGGATACCGGAAGAACCAAGGTGTTGGTTTTGAACGAAAGTTCAATGCCGATGGAGTTGAGTGGGAAGAAGGTCAATACCCCAAGACGAAGTTTGTTCCTCAACAAGAGAAGTATGATCCTACTTCATTCAAGTGAACACAAGTTCAAGAAGATCTTCCACCACAAGACCACAAGCTAAAAGGCAAGGACAAGCTTCAAGAAGAAATTGATTCATTTGAAGAAGCTCCTCAAGTCATGGTCATGTGGGTTCCCAAGACTACATCAAGCTCTACTTCATCAAGTGCTACTACAACTCCAAGGATTCCCATCAAGTTGATGTGGGTCCAAAAGAAGAAGAACTAGAGAGTTCTTGAGGGTGACTCCGCCAATAAACTTCACTCACATTATTTATGGCAAGGACTTGTGCAACCAACTTCCACATTTTTCACTAGTTCATGGAGTCACAAACCCTCTTGTTGGTAAGGCAAAGGACAAGGTAATCAATGCATTCATGGACATCATCATATGTGTATTTCACTCTATGTCTATGGATATCCTCGTATGTTCCTTGTGTGGGACTAACCCATGTAGGTATTGAAAGCACAAAACTCCAAAGGATTGCTCCCAACTCTTGATGGTCTACACCAACATTGAGCATCCACATCTTCAACATCTACATGAAGTCATCATCGACAAAACCCAAGGTTAGTTCATCCCTCTTAGGGGGGATATCACATCTAGGGGGAGCTTTGCTCTAAACAATTGAGCTAAAGCAACTCTAATGGTGTGAACACATTAATGCTTTATGTAAAAGTGGTAACCCCACTTGTGCTTAAACGATGAGTATGACCTATGATCAAATGTTCTCATTTGGCTCCTAAGTCAATATACTCATATATAGATGACCTAGTCATCGTCATTGCTTGATAGATGCTAGAATTGGTTGTGCATGTTTGACACATATGAGATTGTGTGAGCATGTTGGTTTGCATGTTTTTATCATTCGAGGACATCCATTTGTTGTTTTGATTGTCTTGGTTTTTCTGACCAAGTGGATGTACAAGAATGCCTAAGAACCTTCTCTAGCTATCTATGCTTTCTTGTCTCAAATTCTATTCTTGCTGCATCACAAAAATTGAACAAGTCATTTTCGGACCCTCCGGGTGAGGAGCACTCGGAGCCACCGATCCGACAAGGGCTGCATTCCAAAACCTTCTAATTGATTTCGGTCAGACCAACTCACTCAAACTTGGTCGAACCGAAAGCATTTAGACTGATCTAGGTTTTCATCTCGGTGCTACCGATTAGACCAACTCGGTTGGACCGAGTTGCTGTAACTGCAAGCAGTTGCACATCTCGGTGCTACCGATTTGTTCCACTCGGTGCCACCGACAGCGAATGGGTATATATTCCAGCGAACCGTGCGATTGAAAATTTCTTCAAACATCACGCGCCCGCGCCCCATTGCTCCCGCCCCTCTGGTCTCCGGATCGTCGCCGTCGTCGCCTGTGCGCCCTCGCCGCAGGACTCCGTCGCCGTCAACGGCAATCTCCACCGCCGTTGCCGCCGTAGAGAAACTCCACCGAGTTAGGGTGAGTTTCGATCCCTTTCGTGCTTCCCTTTTTCCGATTCAATGCATGATTGGATTGCCTGTAATCTTGCCATGAATGCAATTCACTTTACACCAGATAAGTTCGTTTGAACGAGATTCGAGCAAAAATTTTAGGGTTAGGTTTCCGCCGAACGCATCTCGGACCGACCGAATAGGAATTTTCGGTACCACTGATTTGGCCCTGGCCATAGCACTAGTACATCTCGGTTCCACCGAGTTGTGCGAATCGGTGAGACCGAAAGTAACATCTCAGTGAAACCCTAGCATCTCGGAGCCACCGAAACCCATCTCGGTCTGACCGAAGTGGAGTGCAATGTCTCTGTAGTGTGCTTCGGCGTCACCGAGATTACTAACTTGGTCCATCCGAAATGCATTCTGTGAAAACCTAGAACTAAAGTTTGAACTCATTTTTATGAAAAAATGTCTGCTTTTTGTGATGACTCATCTACTCTGCCCATACCCATCTATTCACAGGGTCAGCTCAGCAAGATGTCTGATGTCAGTGACAGCCAAAACATGTCAGAGCAGCATGAAGAACAAAGTGAAGGATCAAGTCATAATGAAAGTTTCTATGAGGGAGAGAGGAGCTCTTCAGATCTTCCTAAAGCTGCAACCAGAACAAGGAAGAAGAAAACCTCTGACAGTGAGGATGAGGACTTTGTGGCTAGGAAAACAGAAATCAAGAAGAAGAGAACTGTGTGTGCCAAAGAGTATAACTCCAAGCCTACTACTACCAAAGTGAGAACAACTGTTAGAAAAGTGCCAAAACAGACTGTGGAAGAGCCTAGTGAGGCAGCTGCAGGTGCTAAGAAGAAGAGAGTGAGGAAAGCATTTGCCCGTGTGATTGGCAGACCCTCCATGATGGTTGAAGAGGAAGAAGAGGAGGAGGATGAGCCAGCTGCTGCACCCCCTGCTAAAGCACAGAAGCTCATGTCTGATGCAATTAAGACTGCTGCACCTCCCAAGTCAAAGCCTAAGGCACCAGCACCCAAGAGGTCAACCAGAAACATATCTGCTGCAGAGAAGAACAAGGCCCCAGTGCCTGAATCAAATGTTGATGAAGAGCCTCTAGTGCTCAGAAAATTGAAGCCAAAGATTCCAGAGCATGACAACGCACACCCCGTAGCTGAGAACATGATGTTGAGAAAGGATGAAGGACTGCGTCAATGGAGACAGTCAGACCCCTATGCTGTGAGGAGGAGGACTGCTTGTGATTATCGTTTTCACACTCGAGAGCAACAGGATTTCTATGAAACCGTTTTGCTTGAAAAGAAGCCCATAGTCAGTGACATGAGGTGGGTGGACTGGAAATACATTGATGCCAATGAAGATTATTTCCCCCACGTTCATGAAAGCTTCAGAATTGCTGGTGTTGATGAGTTCGTTGGAAAGAAGTTGACTAAGTGGAATGATGAGATGATTATGCAATTCTACTCCACTGCTCATTTCTATCCAGATGGTCGCATAGTGTGGATGACAGAAGGAATCAGGTATCAGTCTACTATTTCTGAATGGGCAAACCTTCTTGGTGCACCCAAGGAAGAGGATGATGATTATGATGTATATGCCAAGCTCAAGTTTGATCACAATTCCATGAAGAACATGTACACTGCTATTCCCCAGGAGGATCTTGAGACTCATAAACTTGGCTCCGTGAAGCATTTGCTGCCTGGTTTGGCCACCTCGAACACTGTACTGCGATACACCCTGCTACCCAAGTCAGGAGATGATAAGATGATTCGTGGTCACTCCATCAACTTGCTGCATTTATTCGATACTCCTCAGAAATTCAAGGTGATGAGCCTGATAGTAGAGACTATCAAGAGGACAGCAGCAGATCAGAAGAGATCATGTGGTTATGGTCCACATATTCAGTTGTTGATCAACTCCAAGGTTGGAACCAGCACGTATCTTCTTGATCGAGAGCACTTGCCATTGCGTCCAGATTTTGAAGACAATGTCATAGTGATGGATCCTTCGCATCCCACATCAGCACAAGCTCAAGAGGAAATCTGAAAAGCTCAAGAAGCCAAAGCAGCTCATGAAGCAGTAGCTCTCAATGCTCCAATTGCGAATCTCAAGACACCAAAAGATCAAATGCAATATCTGCTTGAAGCCACTCTGAGGATTGAGCGAAGTCTGGCCAACCTCACCCAGACCCAGGCTAGTTTTGAGTGGATCATTGAAACCAAATTTCATGATTTGGATGTCAAAGTGACGGAGATTCAGACTTCAGTCGAACAGCTGCAAGGAGACGACGATGCTGTTAAGCAAGACAGATCAGATGACAGTGGAGATGAAAGAACGACTACAGAACAGTTTCAGACAGTGCCTAGGGCTGCCAGGTCTGCTGCGATACCAGTTGTGGATCCACGGACCACAGTATCTGCACCAGCCGCCACAGCCACAGTGCCACCGCAGGTCTCCACTCCACCAGTCCAGCAGACATCGTTAGAAGCATTCGCAGACGCTCTTATCTCAACGCCGTCTACGCACACCGGAGCAGCTAGCAGAAGGTCGCCTTCAGGAGCTTCGGAGGACCGTGCCTAGAGAGCCGACTAGTGCTATACGATTCAAACTTTTTGGTACTTGTTGCCAAAGGGGGAGAATTTGTATAGATCATAGGCTTCGAGAGAGAGTGTTTTGCCTTTTATTTGCTTCGAGTTCTTTTGCTACTTCATTTGCTCGTTGATACTTTGTTATGTGTGTGCCTGCTACAGTTACTTGTTTATCGTTATGCTTGTGAAATACTATGTTGATTGATCATATTATGCTTATTGTGATTATCTTGTATGATCATTCATTTGTGTTGGTGATGCGTGCTTATTATTTTAATCTTATCATTTTGCGTGTTCCACCAAGATGTATGTGACATAGAAGAGTAACCCATGAGCCTAATCGATTGTGCATTTGCATTCAAACGCAAATTCTTAATAATGCACAAATTTAGGGGGAGCTCTTACTTATCACATACTTCTCAAAGCGACGATGAAATTCATTCATTTAATCATGTGTCGAAGCTTTGATCTATATGTTGTCATCAATTACCAAAAAGGGGGAGATTGAAAGCACATTTGCTTCCTTGGTGGTTTTGGTAATTCATAACAACATATATCTCATTGAACTAATGTCCATTCAAGATTAAGATTTCAGGATGTTCAATGATTGGCATGGCATAGACTAGAGATGTGGACCCCTCAAAATGCTAAGGACAAGGATTGGCAAAGATCAAGACTCTACATTTTTGGTTTAGTGATCCAAGATCACATTGAGTCCATAGAAAGCCAATACTATTAAAATGGGATGAGGTGTTGCTTAATGGTCTTTTTGCTCAAGTGCTTAGTGACAATATTCATAAACCCTCAACCACTCTCTCTACCCAAATATGTCCTAAACCCAAAGTCCAACTCGGCCCCACCAATATTTCCAATCCGGCCCCACCGAGTTCATCCAAGACTTAGCCACTGCCAAACCCTAACAAATCGGATCCACCGAAATGGATCTCGGTCCCACCGAGATGGCCTTGCCAACTCTCTGTAATCGTTTGCATTTATTTCGGTCTCACCGAGTTTGCAAATCGGTCTCACCGAGATGGCTTGCCAAGTCTCTGTTGCCTTATTGCTTCACTTCGGTCCAACCGAGTTGATGCAATCGGTGCCACCGAGATGAGGATTGCCCTAAGCCATTGCACTTCGGTCCATCCGAGTTGTCCATATCGGTCCCACCGAGATTCCTAACGTTCATATCTTTTACACAGTTCGGTGCTACCGAGATGACAGTTTCGGTGCCACCGAGTTGGGTCAAAAGTGTGTAACGGTTGGATTTTATGTGGAGGCTATATATACCCCTCCACCACATCCTTCTCAGTAAGGAGAGCCATCAGAACGTGCCTACACTTCCACCATACATTTTCTGAGAGAGAACCACCTACTCATGTGTTGAGATCAAGATATTCCATTCCTACCATTTGAACCTTGATCTCTAGCCTATCCCAAGTTGCTTTCCACTCAAATCCTTCTTCCACCATAGCCAAATCTGTGAGAAGTGATTGAGTGCTGGGAAGACTATCATTTGAAGCACAAGAGCAAGGATTTCATCAACAACACACCGTCTATTACCTTTTAGAGAGTGGTGTCTCCTAGATTGGTTAGGTGTCACTTGGGAGCCTTCAACCAGATGTGGAGTTGAACCAAGAGTTTGAAAGGGCAAGGAGATCGCCTACTTCGTGAAGATCTACCCCGAGTGAGGCTAGTCCTTCGTGGACTTAAGCCATGGTGGAATAGGCAAGGTTGCTTCTTCGTGGACCCTTCGTGGGTGGAGCCCTCCGTGGACTCGCGCAGCCGTTACCCTTCGTGGGTTGAAGCCTCCATCAACGTGGACGTACGATAGCACCACCTATCGGAACCACGCCAAAAACCACCGTGTCTTCATTGCGTTTGAAATCTCTAACCCCTCCTTTACATACATATGCAATTGCTTACATTCAGCTGCTATACTCTTAGAATTGCATGTGTAGGGTGATGCTTGACATGTACTATTGCTAAAATCTGCCCACAACTAAAATTGGGAAAATGTTAGGTTTTATTTGGTCAAGTAGTCTAATCACCCCCCCTCTAGACATGCTTTCGATCCTACACTAGCGTTTTGTGTGGTAGACATTTTAGATGATTCTTAATTTTTTGGCTGTGACGATCATTACTAGGGAGCTATGTGCGACTGTTTTTGTCTATACGGAGCTAGGATCGTTGCCAGGCTCGGTGTCTCTATTGTGCTTCCTGCTATATGGCACACATCTAGCGATTCCAACTTGCCCTCTTTTACGTGCAATAAACTAATGTCAGAAATACAAGCCGGTATACCGAAAATCCATAGCTGGACATGAGCACATCTGATCCTGGATGAACAGTAAAATCAATTTTAAAAAAAAAACTGAAATTTTTATTCATTGAAGATGAACAAGTTTTCTGTGGGCATGGAAAGTTTCATGGAAATGTGACATAGGAGGAGCTCGGGACTGAAAAAACAAAATCAGTGCTCCAAAATAAAAATTGTGAACCTTTCTCAAAACTCTGTTTTTTTGTCCAGAGCTTCTATGATGTCACATCGCCACGAATTTTTGCACAAACCTAGAAAACTTGTTCATCGTTTCTGCCAATAAATTGATTTTTTTAATTTCTTTTGTTCCCCAGCACCAAAATGTCGTCCTCCCGGTATATTCTATACTCATAAAATGCAATGATTCGGTGCCCGTGCAGAGGTATACTCTATACTCATAGAGTGCAGCGATTTGGTGCTCAGGTGCATCTGCATCTGGTCGTGAACAGTAAAATCATTTAAAATAGCAAAAAAGCTGGAAACATATGATTTTTTTGTCATCCAAGATGCTCGAATGCGTGATGTGCATGCAAAAATTCGTGATGTTTGGACATTTGAAGAGGTTGTGGCAAAAAAATTGGTTGTGAAAGAAATTTTTGAAAAATACATTGTTTGGGTCCGATTTTGTCTTTTTTGCCTAGAGTTCCACTAATGTCCAAACACCTCGAAATTTTGCACGCTCCTTGCGCACTGAAACATCTTCGATGGCAGGAAGATTCAGTTTTTTTAATTTTTACTATTTTTTTGAATTTACTGTTCATTGTGTAGATGAGCCCATGGTGGGTGACTACTAGCTTCATATGTACATGTATTTAGTGTTCACCAAAATTTACTGTTCATCGAGTGTAGATGAGCGCATGGTGAAGTGACTTCGCCTCCTGTGTACATAAATTATCCATACTCGTATGTCTTTCCTCTACCATCTCTTTCTCCTGTCTGGGCTTAGAAGTCACAGAAGATAGTTGGACGAGCATTGGAGTGACTAAGCCGCCGGACATGCCCTCGTCCCTCATTTCTTCGGCCGCCAGATGCTGGGTAGATAGCTCCTCCCCATCTCTTTCTCCCCATCTCTTCGGAAACTGAGGTAGAAAATTGGTTGATTACCTTCGATCCGGTTTCGGATGTAGATAGTGGCTTTTTTCCCTAAATACCCTATTCAAGACAGGGGGGCATGCCCCCCCCCCCCCCCCCCCCCCCCCTCCACCCACATGATCTATTAAGTGCTTACGTATCCTCTTAATATCATTTCAAAGTGAAGAGGAATTTTTCAATAGTCATGGTTTGGGCCCTGTATCACGAGTTTGATTCATTTGGCCCCTTCTAACTCTAGATTTGGGATCTGCCACTGGATGTGGTTTTGTAGCCTGAGTGCACCATGCGTGAATAGTACTGCAATTTACATAAGAAATGTTGTTGTCAATTTTTTTGCGTATGCTACATGCTACTTCTGGTACTAAACACCTAATGGACAAATTGATGAATCATTGAACACTACCTATACATTGCATAAATGATGAGCTCATGAGCTAACAATTGCTTGCAGGTCCATTTCTTCTAGGTGTTAGTTGCTACTAATATGTACAAAAGGTTCAGAGAGAGTGCTTCACGTTTTGAGCATTTGTTCCAATTCTGAGGACACATCAAGACTTTTGGCTATGAGTGAAGCAAGTGTGTTTATTTCAGTTCTGAACTTTGGGCCAGGAGGTTGCGAGTCTCGTATTGGAACTGCCACCTCTGGTTAGGTCATGTAGCTTTCTCTTCTGTGGTTCAAGTTGTTGGAAGCAATATCTTGGGCCGTATGACATTCCAACACTCCCTTTGCAACAGCGTGGAATATATTCTCTGTTTGAAGAGGCGACAAAGCGCAGAAGGGTGACGCAGGAAGAAAAAGAACACACATTATTAATTTTCGTCAACCCCCTAGAATATAAAATTTTACTGGAAATTGACCTATTTATTTACAACAAAGCCCCTAGAATTTGAAAACTTCACAAAAAGGCCCAATTTTTGACAAGTCCCAGGCATTTTCTTGATTCACAAGGGAGAAGGAGTACAAGTGACCGGAAATTTGAGTAGCACAACAATGGCATAACTGAGATGTCGCAAGGGACGAATAAGAAACATTAAAAAAATGAAAATATGTGAGAGCTGAAGTACAATAGGTGGTGATTTTCTCTTTGCATTCAGACATTTTCTAACCAATTAGGAGTTTAGACGATTTCTAACCTGAGATAGTGATTTTTAACCACCCCCCCCCCCCCCCCCCCCCCACAATCAAACCAATCAGAACCATTACCAGCAAGGAATTCTAAATGCCAACTTTGTGATCATATCATGATAAGATAGGCAAATGAACATCATGGAGTATGTATTAAAACAATGGATTTTAATGACAAGCTCGGAAAGAAGATAGTACTCCCTCCATTTACTTATAAAAGGCCACTATGAAATATACATTTTGCATCTATACAAGGCCACCAACAGTAATCGAGGCAAAATTAACGATATTTTCTCGTACTAGCAACCTGTTTAATACTCCCTCCGTTCCATAATGTAAGAGCATCTCCACAGATGTGCTAAATAAGCCGTGCGCCGGATTAAATTGCTATATAGCGCGTGCGCGACCGAAAGTAGCGCTCCAGCAGCCGCGCTATAATCCCGCGCGCGGTAAGCAAGGTTTAGCGTGTTGGGGAAAACTGCATCGCGCGCTGTGTATTTGGTGCGCCAACTCCCGCGCGCTGGACAGCGAATATTTGCGCGCGAGCGAGCAACCGCTGCCCTGAATTCTCCGGCCGCGCCCGCCTTCGCCCCACCCCGCGCCGCTGCCGGCGAAATTTCAGCGATGGACGGCCGCGCCGACATCCCCCCAACCCCTTCCTACACCCGCGACCCCTCTGCCGCCGCCGCCGTCGCAAACCCTAGCGCGGGGTTGACCTCCGGCTTCGCCGCCGGTGCCGCACCGGCTCCAAGCACCGGTCTCGCGCGCGGCCTCTTCATGGCGCCCCGGACGAACTCGCAGGGTGGCGTCACACCGCTGCCCGCCGCGAAGCCACGGAGCTCCGTCTCCAACCGACCGATGGCGGCGGCGGCGACGGCGGCCCAAAAGAAGAGGAAAGTGGACGGCGCTTCTAGGCGCGTGAAGAAGAGGAGGAAAAAGAGGAGGAAGAAAATGGGGCATGATTGTTGATGTTTCATTCGTTTGTGTGAACTTGTTTGTCATGAACTTGCTTGTGGTTTGGTGATTTTGAACTATGCCATGAATTTGAACTATGCTATGTTGCTCAACTCATGATTTTGCATATTTTTTAATGTTTGAGATCATCTTGTTTCATATTGTCAAATTGGTATGTGTTGTTTCATATTTGCCAAGCGCCGGCTGGGCGCGCGCGCTGGATTTTACCGCGCCTGATGAAGTGTTACAGCGGCGCGCTAAATTTTGCAGCGCCTGAAAAAGCAATCACCCTCCCCCGCGCACTAAAACGCTATTTCGGCGCTGCAAAATTTTTTTAGCGCGCCACCCTATCGCGCGTCTGTTGGAGATGCTCTAAGTATTTTTAGAGATTCCACTATGGACTACATACGGATGTGATACATCCGTATGTAGTCCGTAGTGGAATCTCTAAAAAGACTTACATTTAGGAACGGAGGTAGTACCTGCATGCATGCAGTCATAATGACAGTCATCTACTTCCTCCACTCAGTTTCCTTGCATGCATGCGGCGTATTAATGATCCCAGTAAACGAAAAGAAAAGATGACTTGCCAAGCAGGCATTAAATTTTACATTGATACCTGTAATCTGAGTTTGTGGCCTTGTATATAAAAATAGAGGGAGTATCTTGATTCATAATTTACCACAATTTACAGCCTTTTCATCTTGTTTATAATTTACTCCTTCACTTTGATACATAGATTAGAAGATGCAAGTGGCCTTTCAACTTGTAGCATCAGCTCATGGAGTCGCTTTTTATGATCTATGATACTAGTTATGTTTCCCACTCTAATCATCAATTATTCATCCACCACAATCTAAGAGCCTCAAAATGATAGTGACATATGTGGATCATATGTTCCAAATACATTGCATGATCTCATACACTCATCTGTACAAAAAAGACACCATTAGGCGAAAGTACTCTTCCGCTCCCGAGCTCACTTGAGCTCGGGATGAACAGTAAAATCAGGAAAAATATTAGAAAAACATTCAAAAAAAATCTGAATTTGTTTTATAGCAAACTTTGACAAATGTTTTCTATGCTTGACAAATTTCATCACGGAATGATATTCTTGGAAGCCATGAAAAATAGTAATCAAAATTAGCACTCCAAAACGCTTTAAAAAATATTGTCGAAGGCTTGTTAGAGTTGTATTTATGATGCCTTTTGGCTTTCTGTATTTTGGCCTTTTGCCTCCCTCATGTACTATATATGATGGCTTTGGCCTCCAGATAATACTAAGTTGCATATTTCCTAACATGGTATTAGAGCTTTAGGGTTTTTTTTTCGCACGTGCAACTCGTGCTCTCCCGATCCAATCTCGTGCTGCCGCTGCCCTCCCGTCGGCCGGCCGTCGTTGTTCCTCTCACCCGCATGCTCACGTGCTGCCCTCCCTCCCTCTCTCATCGCTGCCGCTGCTTGGATTGGGGCGGGCCCTGTGACGCCCACGACTTAATCGTGCACTAATCATACACGCAAATGCACACGATCAAGCCTAGGGACTCACTTGAAGATATCACAACACAACTCTATACACAAATAAAATAAAGTACAAGCTTTATATTACAAGCCAGGGGCCTCGAGGGCTCGAATACATAAGCTTGAGCAAGCAAGCGTCAGCGGAAGCATTAGATATCTGAGTACAGATATAAAAGAAAACAGATAAGCCTTGAACAGGCGGGCAAAACAACACAACGATCGAAAAGGCAAGGCCTCCTGCCTGGGAGCCTCCTAACTACTCCTGGTCGTCGATGATCTCCGCGTCGTAGTAGACTCCTCCGGGGATCTCCTGCTCCTGGGCTCCGACGTCTGAATTGCAGCAATCGGATATGGGGAAAAAGGGGAGCAAAGCAACCGTGAGTACTCATCCGAAGTACTCAACAAGACTGACATCAGATCTATTCTAATATATGCAACATTATCAAAGGAAGGCTGTATATGTGGACTGAACTGCAGAAATGCCAGAATAGGGGGAAAGGCCTAGCCTATCGAAGACTAGCATCTTCAGCGGTCTTGCAGCATTAGAAGAGTGCAGATTAGCATATTATAAATTAACAAGCATGTTGAAGCAAAGCCCAGAGATCCTTTCTCGACTCCCTGCGAGAAAGCGATCCCGGAGCTTCAATTAATTAACATGTATCCATTTTAAGTAGTAATAGATCGGGATACAACACTAAGCGTCCTGTTACCGTGGACACGGCTATTCGAATAGATAACTTCCCTGCAGGGGTGCACTACTGATACCCAACACGCTCGATTACATCTGGCCGGACACACTTTCATCGGGTCATGCCCGGCCTCGGGTAATCGACACGAAGCAGCGTCCTACCTAGGCTAAGCAGAGAGGTCCCCGCCGGTCTACATCCTAAGAGCTCAGGGGTCTTGGGCCATCGCCCTGTGCCCTCCGGGTCGTTGCGTGGGTGAACGGAACAAGCACCACCTCTGTCCTGGATGGCACCTGCCCGAACGCGCCGCAATGCTGAACTGGACGTCTGACAGAGCTTTCGGGAGAAACGTACAACGTAGAGGGGCTCATACCCATTATCCCACGTGGTGGTAGTGCGTATAGGGCACGACGACCCACTCAGATCAATACCCAAATCCGTTAGCGCATTATTAGAAGCTCGCGGAGACGACCAGTGCTTCGGCCGTTCCGACTAGGTATCTCGCGGACCACGACCAGGGACCAGGCCCACCTCTCACCTAGGTAGTCTACGCCTGCCCTGTCGCTCCGACTAGTGTAAGTTCCGTGTCGACTGTCGGGACAAGTCCCGAGCTACCCCCACATCCTGGGTGGTACCGCTAACAGCCAGCCGCCACAGGACTCTCTCGCGGGTACCTTCACAGACAACCCGACTTTACCCCTCTCGCGGGTACCCCACGGGGTCGACCCGACTTTACCCGAGGACTGTAATATAAATAGGGTGTCCGTGTGTTCGTCACATCAAGGGAGAATCCGAGGAATCACCCTCTATGGATTCCTACTCGACGTAATCCGTCAAGGAGAACCAGGAGGAATCACCCTCGATGGTCCTCACTTGCGGGGTTGCACGACAGAAGCTTCGTCGAAGGTGGAGGAAGAGGAATCACCCTCGGTAATCCACGTCCAATTAGCTATACTACAAAGGCATCATCGGGAGTGAGTTAAGAGGTATCACCCTCGTCACTCGAGGATAACTCTGTAGAGTCGAACAACTTAGGGGGTGTGCGGTGCTGTGCTGGTCTCAGCCCGACGATCACATCGATCGGGGCCCTAGTAGCTAAGCGGGGCGACTAGGACAAAGATGGGGCCACAGATGGATTTCGTCCAACCTATACTAAGCATTTAGGGTATCAGGTAAAGTATCAACAGAGGTTACAATAAACAGGCTATGCATCAGAATAGGATAAAACAAATGCAGTAGCAAATTCTAATGCAAGCAAGAGGGAGAAAGAATAGGTGATATAGGCATGCTCAAGGGGGTTTGCTTGCCTGGTTGCTCTGCTGAAAAGGAAACAAAGTCGTCGGTGTCGTAGTCGATCACGGCGGCAGCATCGGTCTCGGAGTCTATCGGATAGAAGGGGGAGAAGAAACAATAAATACAATGCAAACAAATGCACACAGATGCATGACATGGCAATAAGCGGTGCTAGGGGTGATCTAACGCAGTGCCGGGTGATACTGGCGAAGGGGGATAGCATCCGGGAAAGTATTCCCGGTGTTTGGCATTTTCGGACAGATGAACCGGAGGGGGATGGTTGCATGTTCGCTATGCTTGGGACATGTGGCGGACGAACGGACTGCGTATTCGGATTCGTCTCGACGTTCTGAGCAACTTTCATGTAGAAAGTTTTTCGATCCGAGCTACGGTTTATTTTATATGATTTATCAAAGTTTTATTAATATTCTGAAAATAATTTAATTATTTAAATTAAATTAAATAATTCGTCTAATTAAACTAATTATAGATTATTTAGGTTAATTAAATAATTAGTTTAATTAAACATGATTAATTAAGTTAATTAATTAGTTAATTAATTATTAATCATTAATTATTTATTTATTTAATTCTTTTATTTATTTTTCTTTTTCTATTTGTTTTAAACAGTACAGTGGGGGGGGGCACTGGCCAGCGTCTAAACCGGACACGTCCGGGTGCGGTCTGATTGGGCACCGGACATGTCCGGTGTCCACGTGCGTACGCGGGCAACGGGCGGGCGGACACGTCCGCGCGCATAGCCCGCGCGCGGTGGAGAACTCGCAGGCGACGGCGAGGCGGGCGGCTAGCGGCGAGGCCAGCTAGGCAGCGGCAGCGGCAGGCGGCGGCGGAGCCGAGCGAGGGCGTAGGCGGAGGCGGGCGCGAGCGAGACGGCGGCGGCGGCAGCAGCCGCGCGGCGAGGCTGCGGGCGGCGCGGGCTCGGGTGAGGCCATACGGCAGCCAGGCGCGGTGCGCGCGGGAGGAGGGCGTGCGGGAGGAGGAGGAGGAGGCCGCGGGCGAAGCGCAGCGCGGTCGGGGTGGCCACGGGCGGCGGCGACGGGCGGTGTCGACGACGGCGACAGAAAAATGGGGAGAAAGCGGCGGGGTCCTCACGTGCGGTGAAGGGGAGAGGGGCGACGAGGCGCGGTGATGCCGTCGGGAAGGAGCTCGAGGAGGCGACAGCGAGAGGACGGCAACGACGGGCGACGACGGCGGCGGCGGCGTCGCGGGAGGGAGAGGGGAGAGTGGGGAGCGGGTGGGGTTCGGCTAGGGTTCGGTTGCGGGGTGGGGGGTTAAGCAGGGAGGCGGCTGGGCCGGCCTGGTTGGCCCAGTGGTCGGCTGGGCCGAGGCCCAGCAGGGGAGGGGGTTTTCCTCTTTTTTTTTGTTTCTTTTTCTAATTTCTTTTTAAACATTCCTGCTTTGCAAATAGATAGGCCACTACATGAGTTTTATAAATTACGCGGCTTGGTTCAAATATTACATTGCAATATTCTCGACCACCGAAAAATGGTTTGGCTAAATTATAATTTCATTTGTAACTTGTATTAAATAAAATGGCTTTAGGTGTTGCTGTTTTCCACTGTTTTAGCCCAATAGAGTCACTTAACTAATTTATTAAATGTTGATTACATTTTTATAATTGTCTCTGAATTATTTGCAATATAAAGAACATTTTAGTTTTCACATTTGAACAACTTTTATTTTCACTTTAAAATTGAATTGCAATTTGATCTGGAATTTAAGATGTGATATGATGCAAATGATGATCCAGCACTGTTAATCACGATGACATGGCACTGTCAAAAGGGTGATTACTGTAGCTATTACATGAGGGTATTACAATTCTCCTCCTCTAACAAGAATTCTCGTCCCGAGAATTAAGAGGAAGACTGAAAGAAAGAGGGGTATTCTTCGCGAAGACGATCCTCTCGTTCCCAAGTGGCTTCACCTTCAGAATGATTCGACCACTGAACTTTAAGGAACTTGATCTATTTCTGACGGGTTCGTCGTTCAGCTTGATCAAGAATGCAGATCGGATACTCTGGATAAGACAAATCTTCTCGCAATTCAAGCACTTCATGATCCACTGCTCGGATAGGATCCTTGAAGCAGCGTCGAAGTTGCGATACATGAAAGACATCGTGCACTTGAGAAAGGTTTGGCGGCAAATCAAGTTGATATGCCACTTCCCCACGTCTTGCGAGAATTCGGAACGGGCCAATGTAGCGAGGAGCTAACTTGCCCTTGATCCCGAAACGATGAGTGCCCTTGAACGGGGTAACACGAAGGTATGCCTGTTCACCAGGTTGGTAGACCATTACCTTGTGCTTTCGGTCATAGTTGCTCTTCTGACGAGACTGAGCATCCTTCAAATTTTCACGGATAATGCGGACTTGTTCTTCAGCTTGTTGAATAATGTCCGGTCCAACGAGTGCTCGTTCCCCAGTTTCTGACCAATTCAGAGGGGTTCGACACTTACGTCCATAGAGAACTTCAAAGGGTGCCATCTTCAAACTAGCTTGATAGCTATTGTTGTAAGAGAACTCGGCATACGGGAGAGACTCTTCCCATTTCTTACCGAAGGAGATGACACAAGCTCGAAGCATATCTTCAAGCACTTGATTGACTCGTTCAACTTGTCCCTGGGACTGGGGGTGAAATGCGGTGCTGAAGGACAAATGAGTTCCCATAGCTTCTTGGAAACTGTTCCAAAATCTGGAGGTGAAGAGGCTGCCACGGTCTGAACTGATTTCCAACGGAACACCGTGGAGTGACACAATTCTGGAAACATATAAGTCTGCTAACTGACTAGCAGTGATAGTCTCCTTGACAGGCAGAAAGTGAGCAACCTTGGAGAATCGGTCGATGACGACAAAGATAGCATCATGACCCTTTTGGGATCTAGGAAATCCAGTAATGAAATCCATTTGGACCTTGTCCCATTTCCATTCAGGGATATCAAGTGGTTGCAGAAGTCCAGCAGGCCTCTGATGTTCTGCTTTGATACGACGGCAAACGTCACACTCGGCAACATATTTAGCAATATCATGTTTCATATCAGGCCACCAGAACCGCTGACGAATGTCTTGGTACATTTTGGTACTACCAGGGTGAATGGACAAAGGTGTGTTGTGTGCTTCTTTCATGACATCCGAACGAGAGTCCAAATTGCGCCTTCTGGGGACCACTAGGCGGCCTTTGAAGAACAAGGCACCATCCTCACCAACATGGTAGAATGAAGGATTACCCTTGGAGAGGAAGTTCTTAATCTTCTCGACTTCAGAGTCATATTTCTGTCTTGTCTTGATGTTGCGCTCGAGGTCTGGCTCAATCTCCAGGGTATTGAGATGACCCTGAGGAGCAATATGGAGGTTCAACTTGCGAAGCTCTTCATAAAGCATGGGTTGCGCTTCCTGAACCATGAGGTTATTGCAATAAGCCTTGCGGCTCAAAGCATCGGCCATTACATTAGCCTTGCCAGGAGTATATGAAATATTCATATCATAATCGGCTATTGTCTCGAGCCATCTCTGTTGACGAAGGTTCAAGTCTGGCTGAGTATATAGATACTTCAAACTCTGGTGGTCCGTGTATATCTCGCAACGATTACCGAGAAGGTAATGTCGCCACAGCTTCAAGGCATAAATTACTGCAGCAAGCTCGAGATCATGTACTGGATAATTTTCCTCGTGAGGGCGCAATTGACGAGAGCCATAAGCAACTACTCTGCGCTCTTGCATTAGGACACAGCCTAATCCTTGACGAGATGCATCACAGTAAATCACGAAGTCCTTTTGAGAATCCGGGGGTGCTAGCACTGGAGCAGATGTGAACTTATCTTTGAGTGTTTGAAAGCTTTCCTGACATTTTTTTGTCCACTCAAATTTAACACCTTTGTGGAGTAGATCAGTCAACGGCTTAGCAATCTTGGAGAAGTTCTCGACGAATCGGCGGCAATAGCTTGCAAGGCCAAGAAAACTTCTGACTTGCTTAACATTCTTCGGAGGAGTCTAGTCAAGAATAGCCTGAACTCGTTCTGGGTTAACAGCAATGCCATCTTTGGAAATCACATGGCCGAGATATGTCACTTCAGACAACCAGAACTCGCACTTAGAATACTTGGCATACAGCTGATGTTCACGCAGCTTCTCCAGTACAAGCCGAAGATGTTCGGCGTGTTCTTCTTCATTCTTGGAAAATATAAGGATATCATCCAAATAAACCACGACGAATTTGTCGAGGTAATCCATGAAGATGTAGTTCATCAGTCGGGAGAAGGTTGCTGGAGCATTGGTTAAGCCAAAGGACATGACAGTGTATTCATATGACCCATAGCGAGTAACGAAGGCGGTCTTCGGAATATCCTCCTTACGAACTCGAATCTGGTGGTATCCCAATCTCAAATCCAGTTTAGAGAACACTGAGGAACCAGCAAGCTGATCATACAGATCGTTGATTCTGGGCAGAGGATACTTGTTCTGAATTATTGCCTGGTTGATAGGTCGGTAATCTTGAACCAATCGATTTGTTCCATCCTTCTTCTTGACAAAGAGAGAAGGTGCTCCCCAAGCTGAAGAACTGGGACGGATGAAACCCTTCTTAAGTGACTTGTCGATTTCCTCCTTAAGTTCAAGGAGTTCATGCGGCGGCATCTTGTATGGACGCTTAGCAATAGGTGTAGTGCCTGGCTTCAAGTCGATGACGAACTCGACAGCCCTAACCGGGGTATCCCTGGAAGTTCTTCTGGAAAGACGTCCGGAAAATCACGAACGACTGGAACGTTCTCAATTCCCTCAAGAGGCGAAGCATTTAATGCATTCAGAGCATATATCTGGCTTTCGGCATCTTGAACGATTCGGGCAGTGTAGTTCACTATCTCGTCGGAGGGGTGAAGGAGTTGGACAACTTTGGTGGCACAATTGATCAAAGCAATATGAGCTTTCAACCAATCCATTCCCAGAATGAGGTCTATGTTGGAAGACTTCAAGACGATGGGAGAGACAAGGAATTTTAATCCTTTAATTTCGACGGTGACATTAGGACTAACCATGTTAGTACGACATTGGCCCGCAGGGGTGCTCACAACTAGTGTAGGTTTCATCCTTTCAAACGTGATGTCATGCGCTAATGCAAATGCTTCTGACATGAATGAATGAGAGGCTCCCGAATCAAATAAAACAGAAGCTGGCACTGAGTTAACAAGAAGAGTGCCCATCACAGTAGCAGGTTGATTCTGAACTTCTTCGAGGTCAACGTGGTTAGCCTGGCCACGAGCGTAAGACGGAGGCCTGACATTAAAATTCCGGGACTGATGTGCTGGTGTTCTCTGAGGCTGATTCGAGCAACAGTTGATAGCACGGTGTCCTGGCTGTCCACACTGGAAGCAATTCTTATCATTGGGGCGAGGAGCCATAGCATTGGGCTGTCCACTTGAGATATTTAGTTGTCTTGGGGGTGGAGGCAGACGAGGTGCAACATAAGAAGGCCTCGGTGCAGGGGCTGGTCGGTGATGTACATTGTGCGGAATCCAGACTCTGCGTTTCTGAGTAGGCTGACCCGAGGATGAGCCCATATCTCGAGTGCGCTTGAGCGATTCCTGGTACGTATTCAAAGCAGTTTCAATTCGGAAAGACTTGCTGACAAGCGTTGCAAAGTCTTCAGCTTCATGAGCGGCAAGTGCGAGCTTTATATCAGGATGCAGTCCTTCACGGAATTTCTCCTGCTTGCGTGCGTCAGTGTCGACGTCATCTTCAGCATAGCGGGATAACTCAAGGAATTTCCTTTGATATTCATCCACAGTCATTTTGTCCTGAGTGAGTTTGCGGAACTCCTGCTTCTTCTGGTCGATCAGACCTTGAGGAATGTGTCGTGCACGGAAGGCTGACTGAAATCCCTGCCAAGTAACTACAGTTCCAGCAGGCAGCATACGCCTATGGCTTTCCCACCATTGAGCAACTGGACCCCTCAGATGATACGTCGCAAAAGTGACGTAACTGTCAGGGTCAACCTTAGCCGACTCCATCTGAAAGGCGATGTCACGGAGCCAATCATCAGCCTCCATTGGATTAGTCGAGTTGCGGAAGGTGGACGGGTTGAGGCGCATGAAATCTTGCAAAGTTATTGGGGCAGACTGTTGCTGAGCATTCTGAGTTGGGAGTTGGGCTATTACCCCAGTCATAAACTGACGATTCAGCTCAAACTGCTGCATCATTGCGGCTATATAGGGTGGAGGCGGAGGATCGTCAGCCATTCTGCCAAATCAACAGGGGCAGTTTAGCAAGAACAACTGCATGTACATGGGGTTATTCAAGATGTAACATGAGCAAGAACAAGAAGTGCATTAGATACATATCAGTAGTCATTAAAGACATACAAATCTATGCACAGAGTCGGTTATACGCGGACAGCATAACGGCGTAAAATTAAAGAAAAAGACATACTAGGCGGCGCGCAGGCACGCGGTGAGGAATACACAACGGGACATAGCAAAGGCTATATCAACGTCGGAGAAAACTTTTGGAGCGAGGAATCTGCAAGGAACAACGCAGGGGATCCTCGATAAAAGGATCCTGCGGTCCGTGAATATTGTGCGGCAGAACCTGGCCCACATCTTGAAGAAAAGGGGGGATAATTCAGAACTCCGGATGGATGTGATCACGAGAACCTAATGTTAGAGTTAGAAAAACTTTAACCCGAAAGGGAGAGAAGTTCAGAACCCAGAGTATAGAAGAGGAATAAAAGATCCTAATACCACCCATTGGCGACGTGGGCCCGTAAGCCACACAGCCATGTTAGTAAAACAGTTTTTCAAAGACTAGACTCAACTTCGGCCAAGGAGTTGGAAAGGGGGTTCCTACAGGCAGTCGGCTCTGATACCAACCTGTGACGCCCACGACTTAATCGTGCACTAATCATACACGCAAATGCACACGATCAAGCCTAGGGACTCACTTGAAGATATCACAACACAACTCTAGACACAAATAAAATAAAGTACAAGCTTTATATTACAAGCCAGGGGCCTCGAGGGCTCGAATACATAAGCTTGAGCAAGCAAGCGTCAGCGGAAGCATTAGATATCTGAGTACAGATATAAAAGAAAACAGATAAGCCTTGAACAGGCGGGCAAAACAACACAACGATCGAAAAGGCAAGGCCTCCTGCCTGGGAGCCTCCTAACTACTCCTGGTCGTCGATGATCTCCGCGTCGTAGTAGACTCCTCCGGGGATCTCCTGCTCCTGGGCTCCGACGTCTGAATTGCAGCAATCGGATATGGGGAAAAAGGGGAGCAAAGCAACCGTGAGTACTCATCCGAAGTACTCAACAAGACTGACATCAGATCTATTCTAATATATGCAACATTATCAAAGGAAGGCTGTATATGTGGACTGAACTGCAGAAATGCCAGAATAGGGGGAAAGGCCTAGCCTATCGAAGACTAGCATCTTCAACGGTCTTGCAGCATTAGAAGAGTGCAGATTAGCATATTATAAATTAACAAGCATGTTGAAGCAAAGCCCAGAGATCCTTTCTCGACTCCCTGCGAGAAAGCGATCCCGGAGCTTCAATTAATTAACATGTATCCATTTTAAGTAGTAATAGATCGGGATACAACACTAAGCGTCCTGTTACCGTGGACACGGCTATTCGAATAGATAACTTCCCTGCAGGGGTGCACTACTGTTACCCAACACGCTCGATTACATCTGGCCGGACACACTTTCATCGGGTCATGCCCGGCCTCGGGTAATCGACACGAAGCAGCGTCCTACCTAGGCTAAGCAGAGAGGTCCCCGCCGGTCTACATCCTAAGAGCTCAGGGGTCTTGGGCCATCGCCCTGTGCCCTCCGGGTCGTTGCGTGGGTGAACGGAACAAGCACCACCTCTGTCCTGGATGGCACCTGCCCGAACGCGCCGCAATGCTGAACTGGACGTCTGACAGAGCTTTCGGGAGAAACGTACAACGTAGAGGGGCTCATACCCATTATCCCACGTGGTGGTAGTGCGTATAGGGCACGACGACCCACTCAGATCAATACCCAAATCCGTTAGCGCATTATTAGAAGCTCGCGGAGACGACCAGTGCTTCGGCCGTTCCGACTAGGTATCTCGCGGACCACGACCAGGGACCAGGCCCACCTCTCACCTAGGTAGTCTACGCCTGCCCTGTCGCTCCGACTAGTGTAAGTTCCGTGTCGACTGTCGGGACAAGTCCCGAGCTACCCCCACATCCTGGGTGGTACCGCTAACAGCCAGCCGCCACAGGACTCTCTCGCGGGTACCTTCACAGACAACCCGACTTTACCCCTCTCGCGGGTACCCCACGGGGTCGACCCGACTTTACCCGAGGACTGTAATATAAATAGGGTGTCCGTGTGTTCGTCACATCAAGGGAGAATCCGAGGAATCACCCTCTATGGATTCCTACTCGACGTAATCCGTCAAGGAGAACCAGGAGGAATCACCCTCGATGGTCCTCACTTGCGGGGTTGCACGACAGAAGCTTCGTCGAAGGTGGAGGAAGAGGAATCACCCTCGGTAATCCACGTCCGATTAGCTATAATACAAAGGCATCATCGGGAGTGAGTTAAGAGGTATCACCCTCGTCACTCGAGGATAACTCTGTAGAGTCGAACAACTTAGGGGGTGTGCGGTGCTGTGCTGGTCTCAGCCCGACGATCACATCGATCGGGGCCCTAGTAGCTAAGCGGGGCGACTAGGACAAAGATGGGGCCACAGATGGATTTCGTCCAACCTATACTAAGCATTTAGGGTATCAGGTAAAGTATCAACAGAGGTTACAATAAACAGGCTATGCATCAGAATAGGATAAAACAAATGCAGTAGCAAATTCTAATGCAAGCAAGAGGGAGAAAGAATAGGTGATATAGGCATGCTCAAGGGGGTTTGCTTGCCTGGTTGCTCTGCTGAAAAGGAAACAAAGTCGTCGGTGTCGTAGTCGATCACGACGGCAGCATCGGTCTCGGAGTTTATCGGATAGAAGGGGGAGAAGAAACAATAAATACAATGCAAACAAATGCACACAGATGCATGACATGGCAATAAGCGGTGCTAGGGGTGATCTAACGCAGTGCCGGGTGATACTGGCGAAGGGGGATAGCATCCGGGAAAGTATTCCCGGTGTTTGGCATTTTCGAACAGATGAACCGGAGGGGATGGTTGCATGTTCGCTATGCTAGGGACATGTGGCGGACGAACGGACTGCGTATTCGGATTCGTCTCGACGTTCTGAGCAACTTTCATGTAGAAAGTTTTTCGATCCGAGCTACGGTTTATTTTATATGATTTATCAAAGTTTTATTAATATTCTGAAAATAATTTAATTATTTAAATTAAATTAAATAATTAGTCTAATTAAACTAATTATAGATTATTTAGGTTAATTAAATAATTAGTTTAATTAAACAGGATTAATTAAGTTAATTAATTAGTTAATTAATTATTAATCATTAATTATTTATTTATTTAATTCTTTTATTTATTTTTCTTTTTCTATTTGTTTTAAACAGTACAGTGGGGGGGGGGGGCACTGGCCAGCGTCTAAACCGGACACGTCCGGGTTCGGTCTGATTGGGCACCGGACATGTCCGGTGTCCACGTGCGTACGCGGGCAACGGGCGGGCGGACACGTCCGCGCGCATAGCGCGCGCGCGGCGGAGAACTCGCAGGCGACGGCGAGGCGGGCGGCTAGCGGCGAGGCCAGCTAGGCAGCGGCAGCGGCAGGCGGCGGCGGAGCCGAGCGAGGGCGGAGGCGGAGGCGGGCGCGAGCGAGACGGCGGCGGCGGCAGCAGCCGCGCGGGGAGGCTGCGGGCGGCGCGGGCTCGGGTGAGGCCATACGGCAGCCAGGCGCGGTGCGCGCGGGAGGAGGGCGTGCGGGAGGAGGGGGAGGAGGCCGCGGGCGAAGCGCAGCGCGGTCGGGGCGGCCACGGGCGGCGGCGACGGGCGGTGTCGACGACGGCGACAGAAAAATGGGGAGAAAGCGGCGGGGTCCTCACGTGCGGTGAAGGGGAGAGGGGCGGCGAGGCGCGGTGATGCCGTCGGGAAGGAGCTCGGGGAGGCGACGGCGAGAGGACGGCAACGATGGGCGACGACGGCGGCGGCGGCGTCGCGGGAGGGAGAGGGGAGAGTGGGGAGCGGGTGGGGTTCGGCTAGGGTTCGGTTGCGGGGTGGGGGGTTAAGCAGGGAGGCGGCTGGGCCGGCCTGGTTGGCCCAGTGGTCGGCTGGGCCGAGGCCTAGCAGGGGAGGGGGTTTTCCTCTTTGTTTGTTTTGTTTCTTTTTCTAATTTCTTTTTAAACATTCCTGCTTTGCAAATAAATAGGCCACTACATGAGTTTTATAAATTACGCGGCTTGGTTCAAATATTACATTGCAATATTCTCGACCACCGGAAAATGGTTTGGCTAAATTATAATTTCATTTGTAACTTGTATTAAATAAAATGGCTTTAGGTGTTGCTGTTTTCCACTGTTTTAGCCCAATAGAGTCACTTAACTAATTTATTAAATGTTGATTACATTTTTATAATTGTCTCTGAATTATTTGCAATATAAAGAACATTTTAGTTTTCATATTTGAACAACTTTTATTTTCACTTTAAAATTGAATTGCAATTTGATCTGGAATTTAAGATGTGATATGATGCAAATGATGATCCAGCACTGTTAATCACGATGACATGGCACTGTCAAAAGGGTGATTACTGTAGCTATTACATGAGGGTATTACAGGCCCTCACCCGAGCCTCAAGCCGCTACCGCTGTCCACCCCATCTCACATGGTTTGCCGTCTTCGTCGCTCTCTCTACGGTCTTAAGCAAGCCCCTCGCGCTTGGTTTGAGCGTTTTGCCTCTGTGGTGACTGCAGCTGGTTTTTCTCCCAGTGCTCATGATCCAGCGTTGTTCGTCTACCTTTCTGCTCATGGTCGCACTCTTCTTCTTCTATATGTTGATGACATGATCATCACTGGCGACGATCTTGAGTACATTGCCTTTGTCAAGGCCCGTCTCAATGACTAGTTTCTTATGTCTGATCTTGGTCCTCTTCGTTACTTTCTTGGGATTGAGGTTTCCTCCACCTCTGATGGCTTTTTTATTTCCCAAGAAAAGTATATCCAGGATCTTCTTACTCGTGCGGCTCTTAGTGATGAGCGCACTGTTGAGACTCCTATGGAGCTTAATGTTCACCTTCGTGCTTCTGACAGTGAGCCCTTGACTGATCCGACTAGTTATCGTCATCTTGTTGGGAGTCTTGTCTATCTCGCTGTCACTCGTCCGGATATTTCCTATCCTGTCCATATCCTGAGTCAGTTTGTTTCTTCTCCCATTTCGGTTCACTATAGTCACCTTCTTCGTGTTCTACGATATCTTCATGGCACGATCTCTCACCGTCTCTTCTTTCCTCGTTCTAGCTCGTTACAGCTCCAAGCCTATTCGGATGCTACCTGGGCTAGTGATCCTTCGGATCACCGTTCCCTTTCTGCTTACTGTGTCTTTCTTGGTGGTTCTCTCATTGCCTGGAAGACGAAGAAACAGACTGCAGTTTCCCATTCGAGTGCAGAGGCTGAGTTGCGAGCTATGGCTCTTCTCACGGCAGAGGTGACTTGGTTACGCTGGTTACTCGAGGATTTTGGTGTTTTTATTACTACACCTACTACACTCCTGTCAGACAGTACAGGTGCTATCAGTATTGCGCGGGACCCCGTGAAGCATGAGCTTACCAAGCATATTGGTGTTGATGCTTTCTTTATGCGCGCTGGTGTGCAGGACCATGTTATTGCTCTTCAGTATGTGCCTTCCGAGTTACAGCTGGCGGACTTCTTCACGAAGGCCCAGACTAGAGCGCAACATGGATTCTTTTACCTTTCAAAACTCAGTGTTGTAGAACCACCATGAGTTTGAGAGGGGGGGTGTTAGAGTTATATTTATGATGCCTTTTGGCTTTCTGTATTTTGGCCTTTGGCCTCCCTCGTGTACTTGTATATATGATGGCTTTGGCCTCCAGATAATACTAAGTTGCATATTTCCTAACAGTAGAAGGCTAATCTCTCGGTGTCGAAGTGAACATGTTGTCTCATAAAATATTGTCAAGAATTTGGCTCATGATACATGTCCAGGTCTATTGGTGTTCAAAGAAATTCCGTATTGTCCAGTTTCCATAACAAACAAAATCGATCAAGTAACGTTCCTGCACATCTGTGTGTCAAGCATGCTTGCACGCTGAATGTGACCGAGTGCTGGCTCGAAGAGACCCCTAGCTTCCAAGTGACCAGCCTACTGGCTGATTGTCCTAGAAATGCCTTGATTTAATAAAGCTCTCTGAATTACCGCCAAAAAAAAAAAGTAGCCAGTAGTTGGTTGTACTATTACCTGAATCCAACATAGCTCATCATCAACCAGGGATTTCCATTGGCTGGCAACACAATCCCAATAGGATTAGAACACACCAGGATTACCTTCTCCACAAACAAAACCAGTGGCCAGTATAGAGGGGGACCTAATCACGTAACCATACGCGTGGTAAATTCACTGTCACTCGTCATACTGTGCACAGCTCTCTATCAATGGCTTCTCTGCTTCCATGGCTGCCATGGCTCGTCGTCCCCCTCCTCGTCTCGGTCTACCTACTCGACCTCCTCGCCCAGGC
The DNA here is from genome assembly GCA_039707655.1 of Elymus sibiricus. Classification (NCBI taxonomy): domain Eukaryota; kingdom Viridiplantae; phylum Streptophyta; class Magnoliopsida; order Poales; family Poaceae; genus Elymus; species Elymus sibiricus. Next base: position 71,420,443 of record CM077676.1, read on the forward strand.
ACGCCGTCGCGGCCTTCCTCCAGGCCCCCGCCCGCTGCCGCTCATCGGCAGCCTCCACCTCCTGGGCGACCAGCCGCACCGCTCCCTCGCCTGCCTCGGCAGGGCCCACGGCCCGTTCATGTCGCTCCGGCTGGGCGCGGTCACCACGGTGGTCGTCTCCTCCCCGGACGCCGCCCGCGAGTTCCTGCAGAAGCACGACGCCGTCTTCGCCACCCGGGCCGTGCAGGACGCGGTCGGCGCGCACGCCAGGAGCTCCGTGGCCTGGCTGCCCCACGCGCCGCGGTGGCGCTCGCTCCGCAGGATCATGGCCACGGAGCTGTTCGCGCCGCACCGGCTCGACGCGCTCCAGCGCCTCCGGGCCGAGAAGGTGCGGGAGCTCGCGGCCCACGTGACAAATCTGGCGCGCGTCGGCGCCGCGGTTGACGTCGGCCGCGTGGCGTTCACGACCAGCCTGAACCTCCTGTCGCGCACCGTGTTCTCGACGGACGTGACGAGCCTCGACGACCACGGAGTGTCCAAGGGGTTCCAGGTGCTGGTGGCGGAGATCATGGAGGTGGCCGGCAGCCCGAACGTGTCGGACTTCTTCCCCGTGCTCGCGGTGGCCGACCTGCAGGGCCTGCGCCGGCGGTTGGCGCGGCTGTTCGCGCGGCTGCACCTGGTGTTCGACAGGGAGGTGGACCAGAGGCTGAGCCGTCGCGCGCGCGACGCCGCCGGCGAGCCCAGGAAGAAGAACGACGACAACGACGGCGGCGACTTCCTCGACGTGCTGCTCGATGTCGCGGAGCGGGACGACGGCCAGGCCGCGCTGCTGGATCGCGACACGCTGCGGTCGCTGTTCTCGGTAAGTAACACATCATAAAGAATTGATAGAGCCATGTGCATAAGGTTCCTTTGGTCGCTGTCTAGCAAGTTGCACTAAACAAATTCCGCTCTACGACATCCGAAAGTGTGGTTCAAACTTAATTATTTTTGCCAGTTTTTCCATATGGAAACAATGGTCGTGGTTGAATATATTTCTTTACGGAGGGAGTATTTATTTTGCCCATTCACGATACAGATTAGGGTACAGATTAGGGAAAAGTATATTTTTCGTCCCTCAATTCTCTCGAAAGTATGCAAATGGTCCCTCAACTCCAAAACCAGCAAATCATGGTCCCTCAACTTTTCAAACCGGATAACTTTCGTCCCCCATACCGCTTTTGATGTTTTTTGTTTGCCGTGGACACGGTTTTTGATCAAAACTTGACATATCACTCGGTTTTGACCAAAAGTTGAGAGTTGAAGGAAGGGAAATAAATAAGAACGTACAATATATAAATAAATAAATAAATAAATAAAAAGAACAGAGAAGACTCGAGCTCCAAGACCTCACATCGGCTGAACTCTCAAGCTAACCATCAAATCTCAGAGAGCTAACTACTTCATCTGGAGATCCGCACAGTATATATACTTTAGGTCATGTATGAGTAGCCCTTCTGCACCATCCGTAGATGGTAGAGGAACAAGGCTGACACGAGTTCCAGCCGCTCCATGAACGACGCCGACCGGTGCAGTTTGAGCATCGGCGTCAGCAAGTGCGTGTGGCCTCCGACCGCGTGCAGTAGCGATGCACATCGTGGAGGATGTGTCCACGTTGCACCCGTCGCCGAAGGCAATGCGACTGCAAAGCTGCTGGACGCGAGCCACGAGCTCATAGTGTGCCCCGTCGATCTCGTGTTGGCTGGACCAGAACGGGGCCCTCCTGCCATGCCCAGAAGGCCGTGTGCCATGGCGGACGGTTGCTGCTTGCTGCGTTGCGCTGGCGGGTGGAACAGAAGCTGCTGTAGTTGACGGCGGGCGACGGTACGCGCACCGACGTCACGCACGCACATCGCAGGCACACCACGTACAGGACATGCTCACCACGCATGCATGCACACCGGCATGCCGCATGCATGCCAGTGTAGTGATACATGCTAGTATGTATAATAAAGTGTCGCTTCATTCGCTATGGCGCGTAAGCTAGCGGCCAGCGTGGCAACGCCGGTTTGATCCCTAGTCCCGAGTATATATTGATTATTAGGAAGTATAGGATAGACTAGGATTTGGTCCTACCTTGTCTTGTATTCCAAGTTGGTCATTGTACTCCTATATATATGCCCACGAGGCTCAAGCAATAAACATCGATTTCACCAATGCCTCTCTATCCCTTCTAACATGGTATCAGCCTAACCGATCCAAACCCCAGCCGCCACCCGTCGCTTCCGCCTCGCGCCGCCCCCGGGGCGGTCGGCCTCCATGACCGCCGCCGGGGGCCGCGCCGCCCGTATCTAGGGCTCGTCCGCCGGTCGTGTTGACCGGCTGCCCTAGAGAGTCTTTTTCCCAAGTCCTTGCTCCGGGTTTTTCTCTCTCGCCGGTCGTCTTGATCGGCGTTTCTTTTTGGTTTTCCGATCTACGATCGGTTTGCGTCGCCCACCGCCGTTCGTCATCTACAACGCGTGTTTGCTTCATCGACATCTTCATCGTCTTTGGCTGGATTGTGCCTCGGGCTTCACGGCTGTCTCGCAAGCGCGCTGATCCGGCGGCCACGCAACGCGAGTCCAGCGACCACTCACGCGCCAGGCGCCACTGCTCCGTGCTCACACACGTTGGTTCCTCTACGGGTGTGGCTGCACGTGTGCCTAGCGGTGTGCTGTGGCTGCTCATGCATGGACGCGGCCGTCGGCCTCTTGCGCAAAGCGTGTCCCCGCCCGGTTGCACGCGCCCGCACCGTGCGGCTGCAGGATGCACCGCGTGGGCACCTGCATCGCCGACCGAGATCAGCTGCCCGTCCACGATCTGTCTTATCCTCGCTGCGCGGCCGACCTGATCTGTCGTTTGCGCGCGTCCTTAGAAGACTGTCTCCGAATACAACATGCCTCCATCGATCGAGCAACGGGCTGCCACTGCGTCGCCCCGTCGGGCCGCAGCGCCGCCGCCTCGTGGTTCTCCCCGTGGCTGCACCGATCCACGCCGCCGCTGCGTCGCCCCTTTGGGCCGTAGCGCCGCGGCACGTGGTCCCCGCCGCCGCCCTGAGGCCGTCCCCGTGGTTGCACCATCCCGCGCGCTGCCGCTGCGTCGCCCCTTCGGGCCGTAGTGCCGCGGCCCGCGGTCAACCGCCGCCCCGAGGCCGTCCGCTCCAGGCCGTCCCCGAGGCTGCACCGACCCTCGCGTTGCCGCTGCGTCGCCCCGTCGGGCCGTAGCGAGCGTGGCACGCGGTCCATGCAACCGCCCCGAGGTCTTCCCGCCGTCGCCCCGACCCGCCCGCCCGCCGCTGCTGCATCGCCCCTTCGGGCCGTAGCGCCGCGACCGGTGCTCCCCTCCACCGTCACCGCGCGTCGACTTTTCGTGGTATGCGCCGCGCCGCCTCCCCTGGCGCGGGAACGCCACTGTCCGCGCCGGTCTTCGTTACGCTCTCGGGTTCTTCGCCTACTTCGAGCACCGCCGCCGCGCTCCTAACTAGCCGCCGCCGCCGCCGTCAGGCCGCCGCTGCCGCTCTTCTTCGGCCGCCGCTGCCGCTCTTCTTCGGCCGCCGCCGCCGCCGCCGTCAGGCCGCCGCTGCCGCTCTTCTTCGGCCGCCGCCGCCGCTACCCCCGTAGCCGCCGCCGCCCGTCCACCCCCTTCGTCTACGTCCAGCACCAGCCCGTCGCCAGCATCGCCATCATCTTCCCCGACCACTTCGTCTACTCCGACCACCGTTGGTGACATCGGCCCCACACAGATTGGCGCCACAACCATCGTCGAGTCTTCTTCTCTGCTGGTCCTCCGACTCCTCGACATGGCGTACAGCTCGTGCAAGTCCCTCGTCTACGCATGCCCGGTGCTGGCAACACCGATGCGTGCCTTCGTCCACGACGTGTCCCCGGGCCTGGCAAGCCTGGTCGGTGCTTCGTCAACTTCGTCTTCGTCCGTCTACGCATGCCCGGTGCTGGCAACACCGGTGCGTGCCTTCGTCTACGATGTGTCCCCGGGCTTGGCAACCCCGGCGCGACGCGTCGTCAACATCGTCTTCTCCCCGGCGCACCACTACTTCGACACCACTGCGCCCATGACTAACTCGGCGCCTCCTTGCGCCCGCGGCTCCACGGCGACTTCCTCGACACCGGCCACCCCGACTCGACATCGACCACGGCGTTCTTCGCACGGCTACCTCGACCACGGCTCCACCACCCTACGCTCTCGGCTACCTCGACAACGGCACAAAGGGCTAACGCCTTGCTTGAGCAACCTCGTCGGTTTCCACTCCAGCCACGACTTCCGCGATGCATCGACCGTTACGACTGTGAGGGGTGTCCGTCCGCTTACCTTCGGATTCTTCTCCAGTCTCACCGTCTGCGTCGCTACCGTTGTGACCGCGGGGGGATGTTGAGTATATATTGATTATTAGGAAGTATAGGATAGACTAGGATTTGGTCCTACCTTGTCTTGTACTCCAAGTTGGTCATTGTACTCCTATATATATGCCCACGAGGCTCAAGCAATAAACATCGATTTCACCAATGCCTCTCTATCCCTTCTAACACCTACAGCCGCAATATTTTTTTAGTGTTCCTCTTATTTCTTTTTTTCAACCGCTGGCAGGTGGGTCCCACACAAAACCGTGTCCATGTCAGGCAGAAACACTCCAAAGCGGTATTGAGGACTAAACTTATCCGGTTTGAGAAGTTGAAGGACTAAGTTTTGTTGATTTTGGAGTTGAGGGACCAATTCTAAACTTTCGAAAGAGTTGAGGGACGAAAAATATACTTTTCCCTACAGATTAACGTCACTGCATCCAATAAATATTTATGACAATACTGATTGTTTCACAACACATATATATGCCTTATTAGGACTTGTTTGCCGCTGGCAGTGACACAACCTCAAGCACAATAGAATGGGCCATGGCGGAGCTTATTCAAAACCCATCATCAATGGCCAAAGCGCATGACGAACTTGCAAGAGTCATCGGCTCAGGGAGAGACATCGAAGAACCTGACATCGACAGGTTGCCCTACCTCCAAGCTGTGATCAAAGAAACCTTCCGGCTTCACCCTCCCGCTCCATTGCTGCTACCACGCCAAGCTCAGACGACCATAAGAATCACGGGTTACACAATACCCAAAGGCGCACGTGTGCTGGTGAACGTGTGGGCGATGGGGCGGGACGAGGCTATCTGGTCTGAGCCTGACAAGTTCATGCCGGAGAGGTTTCTCGGGAGGGCGGTGGACTATAGAGGTGGAGACTTTGAGTTGATCCCGTTCGGTGCCGGGCGCCGGATGTGCCCAGGGATGCCGCTTGCGATCAGGATGGCGCATCTAATTCTCGGGTCGTTGTTGCATCGGTTTGAGTGGAGGCTCCCGACGGAGGTGGAGAGAAGTGGGATTGATATGTGTGAGAAGTTTGGGGTGACACTCACGAAGGCCGTGCCTCTCCGTGCTATTGCTACACCAATGTTAGTGGATGACACACGCCGTTGACGATAACAATTGCTTTGGTTCTTCTTGTGCAAAATGTAGCACACACCATTGGATCGGATAACGAATACGCGTATCTTTATGTTCTGCGGGCTCGTGAGTCTTGTAGAGGATCCTGATGTGTCAGGGTGTCTTGTTAGTCCGTCGGTGCTTATAAACCTTGTTTAGCTAAGTGGGTTTGCCTGTTTGTTTGGATTTTAGCCCGTTTTTTCGTTAATTAACCGAGCGGTCTCTTGTACCATTTCTCTCTATTCAATGAATATGGGTAGCTAGACCGGCCGGTCCGTGAGTTTAGGGTGTGTTGTGACGGTCTTTGGTTGATTTTCCGTTAATTATCTGCTCAATTTTTTTCTCCTTAATTAATAGATCGAGGCATGTTGAAATCCTGTTCAAAAGATAGCAGTACTGTTGATACCATGTGGTGGTGATTATATTTCCTTTTCGACTCTTGTTTTGCACTTTGTTTATCTTGTGAAATGCGGAGCTCATGTATGTTTTGAACTAAAACCACGTCACTTATTTCCGAACGGAGGGAGTATTTGTTTCTTGCAGGACTTTGAATCACTATAGGGGAAAACCAGTGTCGTGCCAGCACAAATTTGAAAAAGGGTCATTCTGTGTTCTCGTTATTTTTTTTGACTCGTTATATGCCACAATAAGAAGGAAAAGAAATGCATTGTCACTTCTTATTACTGGGCTGGCCAGGAGTACCAATCGTTTCTTTTTGTGGGAGACAACAGTCTTTAGGGTGCCCCTATGTCTCGCTGTAAGCGAGACAGAGGGCAGCCTCTCGCGTCGGGGGAGCTCTACATGGGCCGCGGCCCAGCCGCGCGGAATGCTCCAGCCTCCTTTTTCTGTTTTTTTTTTCTGTTCTCTGTTTTCTGTTTTCCTTTTTCGCTTTTTTGTTTACTTTTGTTTATACTTCAAAATATTCTAAATATATATATTAGAAAAAACACTCTATAAAAACATTTGAAAAATGTTGAACAAGTATTTAAAAAATGTTGAATAAGTATTAAAAAATGTTGAACAAGAATTTGAAAAATATTGAACAAGTATTTGAAAATGTGGAAAAAGTATTACAAATGTTGAACAAGTATTTAAAAAATGTTGAATAAGTATTAAAAAAATGTTGAACGAGTATATGAAAAATGTTGAACAAGTATTTGAAAATGTTGAGTAAGTATTAAGAATGTTGAAAAAGTATATGAAAAATGTTGAATAAGTATTAAAAAATATTGAACGAGTATTTGAAAAATATTGAACAAGTATTTGAAAAATGTTGAATAAGTATTAAAATGTTGAACAAGTATTTGAAAAAATGTTGAATAAGCGTTCGGACAATGTTGAACGTGTATACAAAAATGTTGATCACTTATTATTATTTTTTGACATGTATGAAAATATAGAGTGAAAACGAAAACAAACATAAGAAAAAACAAAAGAAAAACAAAAAATAGAGAAGAAAAAAGAAAACCAAACAAAAATGGAGAAGAAAAAATAAAACCAAACAAAAAACAAAGGAAAAACAAAGAAAACGAAAAAAACTGAAGAAACAAATGAAAAAACCCGGAGAAGAAAAAAAACAAAAGAAAACCGAGAAAGAAAGAAAGAAAACCGGAACAAAACAAAGAAAAAAGAAAAGAAAAGAAAAAACAAATGAGAACCGTGAAAAGAAATAAAATAAAGCCAAATAAAAAGAAAGAAAATAAAAACAGTGAAATTGGAGAAAGAACGAAGAAAAACGTGAAAAAAAGGGAAAACCCTATGGAAATCCGGATCTATTCCCTTAAGTAGGACGCGCCCTATGGTATTCCACGAACCTGATCCTAGCTCATTGTTTTTTTTTTTTTTTGAGAGCTAAAAGTGGCTTTATTGCTCAACAATGTTCATGGGTATACAGATAATATCAGGAAGAGCCACAAGCCACACATGTTGGCCAACTTCAAGAGACGAAGCAGCCTTAGCTAGAGCATGAGCCTCGCCATTGAATTCCCGCTTTTCATGGACAAAAGAGATTTGATTGAAAGGCTTGCTTCGATGAGAGATCTCCCGGATAACTGCTGCAAATTTGCTAGGGTCCCCAGAAGATATGCATGCCACAACCTCCTTAGAGCATCTCTAGTGGCTTGTCTATGTGGTAGTCTAAACCAAATATAGACTACCAGAGGTCAAAAAACGTCTCCAGTGGCTTGTCTATGTGGTAGTCTAAATTTTACACAACCACCAAAATAGCTACCGGTTGTCCACATTTGGACAACCGAGCCACAACCGAGCCACGACGAGGGGAGGGCGCGAGCGGGCTCGATGCGCCGCTTGCCGGTGGGGGACGCCTCCGCTGGCTCTGGCGTATGGGCAGCAGTGGCCGGATCCGCCGCACTCGCCTCGCCAGTCAAGCTGCTCTACGCCAAGTACCTGGGCGCCCTGGAGCGCTGGATCCAGCGGCTCCCGGAGGCGCAACCACCGCCGGCCGAGGAGCTGCTCTGCAGTGCCAATGGAGTTGAGATGGAGGAGCCGTCCATGGACTGCAATGGGAGGGGCCTGAAGAGGAAGAGGGAGGACATGGCTGGGATGCTGGATTGGGTGAGGGGGCTCGCCGAGACTGTCGCCGAGGAGGGCGCCATCGCTGCCGGGTTGGCGGATGAATACTTCCCGGTGGCATTGGCGGCGCGGGAGGCGGTGGCCAGGAAGAGGGTTCGCCGCACAAGCGTGACCAACGGCGCGCTCTTGCAGGTGATTCCGACGCCTTTGATAAACTTGTTACTGAAATAGAGCCGTTGGAAATATAGACTACCAAATTTAGACAATCCGCTGGAAAACAGAGGTTGTCTAAATTCAAAAAAATTTAGACCATTGTCTATATGAAGATATAGACTACCAAATTTAGACAAGCCACTAGAGATGCTCTTAGAGCATCTCCAGCAGCTTGTCTATATCTCGTTGTCTAAATGTCTATATACACAATGGTCTAAAAAGATCCTTTTTTTTTTTTTGACCTCATGGTCTAAAAAGATCCTCTTATATACACAATCAGTTTTTCAGCAGATTGTCTATAGATAGATTTTCTATATTCTCTCTCATATATTTTAATATTATCCTATAACTACCAATTCAACTACCATGTTCATGAAATTTTCATCTCCTTCCATCTGCAAAATAATCGACGCAAAAAATGCAGTAGCAGCAGCACTCCTCTATCAAAACTATCCACACTAAATAAGTACAGCAGCAGCACTCGATAAATTAGCAGCAAAAAATGCAGTAGCAGCAACCCAGGTGCGCCCCTTGCTCTCCTCGAGGAGGCCATGGGCAGCGTCGTCAGCCGTGCTCCCCAACAGCGCCGCCTCCCGTGTTCCCCTACGCTCCTCTTTCACTCTCCGGCCCAGCCACCACCCATGGCGGTTCTCCTCTACCAGATCCAGCATGGCGGCGCCAAGATCTGCCAATTTCTCTATCTCCGGGGGGAAAAAATCAGTCGTACCACGGCTCGGGACGGCGGCGGCGGTGCACAGACGACGCCGACCTCGCTGGGTGGTTCCCACCTTCCTCGTCTCCAACTGCTTCCGAATGTGGCGGGAGGGAGCACCGAGCCAGCTGTTTTGGCTATCGACGATGTCCACGCATCGTCCACGGGTGGACGACGTCGAGCTGAATATAGACGATGTCTATTTTTAGACAACCCTTTACACGAGCTGCTGGAGCCTTGTTTTGCTTCTTCGTTGTCTAAATCCCATATACACAACGGTATAGAAGAGCTGCTGGAGATGCTCTTACAATCAGACGCGTCTTAGATATCAGTGAGGTAAAGATCAACGAAATAGCTTCATTGCATGCTAGAGCTTCAAGGCAAGTCGGATCAGTAAGGCCGTGGAAAACAATTGCAGATGCTCCTAGATAATTTCCCTGGTTGTCCCTGCATACCGCTGCTGCTGCTCCTCTAGTGCCGTTTCTGGACAGACCCCCGTCCACATTTATCTTTGCTGCAGTTCCTACTGGAGCAATCCATCTACATCTTCTCAAGGCTGAAGTTACTGCAGGCGACCTCTTCTTAATGTGTTCAGAGCTTACATTAGAAATCTGAATGTCTTCCAGGAACTTAGAAATAAAACTGAGTGTACTGAGGGGACTCTGAAATTCACTATCATGGATAGCTCTACGTCGTGCCCACCAGATCGCCCATAGTGTGACGAGGACACGAGCGAGATCGTCCCGCTGTAAGGTGTCAAACAACCAGAATAACCACAGCTTTGGGTCCTCCGTTCGGTTTGAAATAACATGCTCAGTCAATTCATCATCCATTAAGGCCCACACACATCGTGCCATGCGGCAATCAAACAGGGAATGTCTCCATGAATCATACGCTGACTTACAGATTGAACACTCGGAGGATCGCGCCATATTCCTGTGTAGGCGAACATCTCCAGTAGGCAATGAGGTATGCGCCAATCGCCATACGAAGACCTTCACTTTGGATGGGACCTTAACATGCCATAATCTCGTCCAGTCCTTTTGCTCAGCAGCAACATTCGAGTGTCCCGGCCTATGCTCAAGCCAATCTTCCCGTTGAGACTTGATCGCATTCAGCATACGATAGGCAGACCGGACAGTGAAAATGCCCCTCTTTTCGTAATGCCATGACCAAAAATCAGGTTGCAATCTTGTACTCAATGGGATGTTCAGAATAACCTCTATGTCCAATTGATAAAAATGTTGATCGAGAGCCCGTTGATCCCAGGTTCTGGTGGTTGCATCAATCAGCTCACAAAGCCGGCTAGGTGGGTGTTCTGATTTTGGGCACACAGGTCTCAGCTTGTAGTCTCTCGGGATCCAATTCTCATGCCATATGTCTGTATCAGCACCCGTACCAATCCTCTTAATGAGTCCAAGAGACAAAGTGTCTCTACCTTCAATGATGGATCTCCAAACCTGTGAAGGTGAAGAACCAAGCTCGGCATCAAGCAAAGAGGTGGATGGGTAGTAAACAGCTCGTAGCTCATTGGTTAGCAGCGCTAGCATTCATCTGGGAGACCCAGGATCGGATCCTTGTGGCTCCCCTTTTTCTTCTCCACATCTTTTGAAGTCGCTGTTGGGCCGGCCCGAAACTGTACATGCTTGGAGCGAGACTTCCCTACCGGTTCGCGTAAAGCGAGAGATAGTCGCGGCGCAGTCTTTACTCGTTGAGAGAGGCTGGCTGGTTCGATGTTGCAAATTCGTTCGTCCTGCAAACCTTATTAGATTACGTAAATATAAGTACCACATTGCCGGCTGAGCACGACGTACACCGGCATATATACGTAGCACCCGTCGGTGCACCTGCCGGGCGCGTGGGGAACGCTTGTGACTACAGCCTCGGAGGGCTAAAGGAGTTGGCATGGGTGTTTGTTCAGTGGGCCTCAGTGGCATCTTGAGGTTATTTCACTCGAATATTTCAGAAGTATAAATAAAAAGAAAAGGCTCTTCCATGGAGGAACATGGCGACATCCAGCCGGTTCCACGGGCAGGCCGTCGTCTCCTCCATAGGGCTGGGACGGCCTTGTGCTGCGGGGTCTACGCCTCCAGCCGTAGCCCAGTCAGATTGCTCACCGAACTTAACTGCCCCCATGCCAACTCTTCCAACCCCCCCCCCCCCCCCCCCCCCCCCCTCTTCTTTTTTTTGGTGGGGAGCCAACTCTTTTTTCAATTTTCTCAATTATTATACTCTTTCTTTGAAAACTACTGTCATGCCCGCACATTTCTGTGGCGGATTTTTTCTCTGAGGTTTGATGTCGTTATGTGTTCTCGTTATGCTGCAGTTTGGAATATATATATATGCTGCAGTTGGGGGGGAGGGGGGGGGGTGGAAATATGCTGCAGTTGTGATCCCAATTCAGGATACTCATTTACACGCCTTTCATGCTGTGTTATCCGCCTTTGCGAATCATTGCTACATTATCACGCATTGAGTTTTCCTGTTTCCCCACCATTTCTTCTACCAATTTATAATTGTATTGTATATATAGCCACATTCAGATCTAATTATTCTGCACATAGTCATGAGGATGCACATAGGCTTCCTTTCTTCATTTTATTTTAGTATTCGTATGAACCTGAATTAGTCATATATGTATCATCTCTTTGACTTGCATATCTCTACAATATCACACTGCCCATCCATTGATCATCTTTATGCTGATGATTAATCTCTCTCTTTAAGCATTGCACTGCCTCAGCACAGTTGAAAGAAAAATTATTAGCTCAACCTGTCGTCCTAATCCGCTATAGATCCTACAGCGGGCATAATTTCATATGCGATAACGCAATGTAATTTCCAGCATCCATGGCTGCAACCGGCCACAAGGACGACGATCCGATGACTCTCGTGCAGGGCTGTACGACACAAACGAATTTGCCATCACCGGCGATTTCAGCATCCGCCACAGCCGCGAACGAGAAGGTCGAGCCCTCGGGGTAGGACTTAGATTCGGCTTCCTCGTGGCATCTGCCATTCATTCAAATCTAGCAGGTGGGACTCGTATCCGTCATCGTCGACGCCGTCGCAGCCGCAGCGACGACAACAGCAGCAGGCACACGAAAGGTGCGGATGTCGTGGGCGGACATGGCGCATGAGAACAACTCGTTGCCGCAGGCCCGCAGCCAACGATTACAGGGAGGAGGAGGAGGCGTGGCCGAGGGCGAAGCTGAGAAGGGAGCGCCAGTTAGGGTGATTGCTCTAGATTGATTAAATCGGCACTTACCAAATAGTTCAGGCTTGTTAATTATGGTGGTTGATAAAAACCGGGTGGACTGCGGTTGGTGAGAAGAAATAGAAAGAAAATTGTGGGGTAGAGGGTAGAAAAAAATTCGACGGAGGAGGAACGTGCTGGGAGGGAAAGAGGGGGGATGACGGGAAGGGCAGGACGCGGTCCGATCGGCAGCAAAGGGAACGCTACCCGTTTTTAAGTACGAGTAGTTTATAGATATAAATATAGATAGATGTAGAGAATTCGGATCGATGTGTTTGTGTTCGAGTCCAAGCGTATGTCTGGTGAGCGCCATTGGGAGACTAAGTGGTAGGGTATTTTAAGATTGAGAACTAAAATTTGTCCATCAATGCGCTTGTGTTTTGCCCAAGCTCTTCGTGTTGTTGAGGCATTGATAAGAAATACACTGTAGATAGGGTTGCAAACGAGTTGTTTTTGAGCTAGTTGAAGTAGGCCCAGCTCAATTTATACTAAAAATTTTAGCGAGCGCAAACGAACTTCAAGGCCAAGTTGTAGAAAGTGGCTCGTGCTGACCTTGTAGCGATCTCGAGTGGATTTCAATCTAGTGTCGAGCTAAATAAGACGATGTTTCTAAAAAAGCTAAACAAGATGATTTTTTTAATAATCTAAGGCAATTCTTCAAACTAAATAGGCTACAAAACAACATAAGAAACCACTATAAAACTTCTTCAAGGTAGTATGACACTAATGAAGACTAGCACTTAGCAAGAGAAGAAAACTAATGTGTGTCTGTTCTAAATTTTGTCCATCGATGCGTTACTACTTGAAAATCCGTCTGTACCGAGTTTCTTCATCTCTGCCGAGTATCAAACCACGGGACCTCGGCGAAGATAATCTAAGTCGAGTCTGGTTCTCTACAATGGGACGAACTCGACATAGACAGACCGTTGCTGAGAGCCATGTAAATTGTGCTCAACAAACAAAACAAACTCGGCTTACATCAACTATGCCGAGTTCTAGGTAGGCCAAACTCGGCAAAGTATGTGTCACGTGGCGGAGACGGCGGCTGCTGTCAGCTCCGTCATGGCAGGCTGCGTTTGTCGAGCGCCTAACTGAAGAAACTCGGCAAAGCCTTGACGCTTGGTCGACCCCGCGCTATATATATTAGAAATAACTAGCAAAAAGGCCCGTGCGTTGCAACGGGTACAAAACAAACAGAAATGTGCTTAAAATCTGAAAAAATAATGTAACACCTAACAAATTTATTGGTGCATGTGAGTTTTGACCGTCTCGCCGCTATCCTCGTCTCCTTCCTCTCCTTCCACCCTTTTCCAAGTATCAGCATGCACACGCCCTTATGATTTTCATCATCATCGTTGCATGATTTCTTCTCTACCCACATTGGTCATCTGCTCTTTTGTGCCTCGTCATAGAGTATAAATTCTTGGGAGGTCTAACTCTAAAGTGAGTATAGTATAGTTATATTATGATATTTGAATATGCCAGAGAAAAAAAATTGGGGGTCGATATCGATTGATGCATACCTGCATCCTAACATGCATGTGTGCTTCCTTGCTAGTATACTTGTACGCATTAGGTGATCTAGCGGAGCTTGCTTTGCTTGGGTGCTGCATAGATGGCGACACACATGCAGGTAATTGATCTGAAAGTAATGCATATAATAAGAAATCAAGAATTTCTAGTGCATTAGTGCTGATGGGCATGGTGTGCGGCTGGAGCTGCTTGTAGTCCTGGAGGAGGCGCTAGTGCCTTAGCCTCGCCGTATACGCCTCCCCTCCTACGCCACAGCGTCTGGGCCTTCGTGCATGTGGCAACAGCCAAGGTGAGCGCGGCTGCTGCCGTCCTAGCTCGTATGCCCCTCTATCTCCTTCTCCCTCTCCATCTCCAAAGCCACAGTTTCAACGCCGTCCGCCTAGGAGCTAGGAGCCTAGGACTCGATGTATGATAGGAAGGAGGTGATGTGCTACTGCAGTCCTACAGCTTCTCCTTGTGGCCGGTCATGGAGTCGAGCTTCTCCTGGTCGTTGTGGAGATCGGGAGGTGGCGCAAGTAGCAGGCTTCCTAGGTTAGAATCACTCCAAGAGATCAATGGGCAAATCACGGCAGCTGCTCTGTTCTGCTGATTGTGCCGACATAGGGACGGATTGCATCACAGTTTCGACAGCCAACAGCGACGGGAGCACATCTCTGACAAAAAACAAATGCATGATGTGATCTCTACTCTCTGATAGCCGGTGGAGAAAGGAGATGGAGAAATATGAATAATGGTGGGGGGAGGGGGCAACCTATTTGCTTTATTAGTAGGTATATATATATATATAGAGAGAGAGAGATATAGATTACTAATATTTTTTGCCCTTCAACCAAACATGCCTAACATGCTGACACCACCCATTGATTTCCCAGCAACAATCTCTTTTTTCTGTGTGTGTTCGGAACTGTCTCCAACGTGGGAGATAAGAAAGTTAAAGAAAAAATTGGCAGTACAATTCAAGAACTAAATCAGCCTCTGAACTCTAGTCTCTCCATTGTCTTTCATTCTTGTTCATTATTTGCAGAAAAGAGTCTCCTTTGTGGCATTTCCGGTAGTCATATTTACCCTGGTGCACAACAGTTGCAAAATCTCTTAGAATCATGTCATCGAATAGAAATGCAGATGGAGAACAAGAGATTCAGAGAATGGATGGCAAGTTCCTGCATATTGACATTGGTTTTCTTCTCACCCGTCAGCAATTTTGCAGAGGTAGTCCCGTTGGTCGTCTCGCAGTGGAACATCAGTGAAATCTGGAGAGGAAAAAAAGTGGAAAACATGACTTGGTGATGCCACAATACAGTAAGATGATATCACACATTGGTCACACGGTGATAATCCAAATATCAAATATGTTGAGATTTCAGGCAGAACTTGGAGATGAACGCTTAGCACTTGCCTGCTCCGTATATGTTGGAACCTTTAAAAGAAGTGTTCCCTGTCACAAGTGCCCCTTCCAAGTTGGCATTTTTTAAATTTACCTGCAGAATGGAACAAGACAAGCCAAATCAGAAGATCGCTGAAATAACCATTTCCCAAAATGAAGGCAGCGCGCAATAATTAAGAAACAAAAGAAGTTTCTAGCAAAATTCACGCCAGCTATGTTACCGCTTATCCTGAACCCAACGATTGTGATATGCTTTGCTGCCTACTGCCTACCTTTGTTACATTTGCCAGCGAGAAATCGGCGTTTCTAAGATCGGCGTCGGAGAGATCAGCGCCTGAATTCACCATGAAACAGTCAAAAAATTGTGATATCACTATGGTTTCAGAACTTGACACTTGACAGTAGGCAAGCATCACAACAACTCTGTCTACTGGTTGGAAGTTGGAACAGCTGAGAAGATGAAGAATAAATGCAGACCCGTAGGCTACCTGTCAGGTCTGCATCAAAGAAGCTGGCGCCAAGCAGGTTTGCGCCTTTGAAGTTGGTCTGCCGCAGAATAGACTGCAGAAAGAAACACAAATTCAGATAAATCATCAGAATTCAGAAATACTCTGAACATTCAGATGTTCTGTTCTATCTCTACATGCTAGAAAGTTCAGTCAGAACTTGCTATTGATATAACTGCAAGAAGAAATTTGAGGCATGATCGCATCAGGAGTGAAACAATTGTAGGAATCGATGGAAGGAGGAGATGAGAGTAGTTAGGTACAGTCTTGAAGTCCTGCTTGATGAGCGTCTGGCCGCTGAAGTCCTTCCTGGTGAGGTCCTGCCCCCGTGTCACCTGCTGCCCGTATGGCCCTCCTCCCTGCATCCACCCACACGCCATTAACGCCACCTCAATCGCCTCACCACCACACTCGCGCGTGCTCGTCCGCAACCCTCTGCTGCTGCCGGCTTCTAGGCAGCCAGAGGTGGAGGCCAGGCCATGGCGCGGTGGTGCTGGGGTTGGGGGCCGGCGACGGTGTGGAGGATGCTGGGTGGGGCGAGGCTTCAGGCGGACGGGCGCGAGGCTGGGAGATTGGCTGCCGGCTTCTAGGCAGCCAGAAGTGGAGGCCGGGCCATGGCGCGGTGGTGCTGGGGTTGGGGGCCGGCGACAGTGTGGAGGATGCTGGGCGGGGCAAGGCTTCAGGCGGACGGGCGCAAGGCTGGGAGATTGGAGGCGGGGGCAGCCGCCGGCGCGACGAAGCCTCCTGCAGCACGGTCGCCGGCTCCGGCGCAGTCGTCACGCGGGTCGCGAGCCTGCCTCCCATCAGGTCCCCTCCTGCTGCGGTGCACAAGGAAGAGGAATGGAGAGTGGAGGCGCCAGCAGCAGGGCGCTGGCCACCTACAGGGGGGCCTGGGAGGCCGGAGGCGGAGGAGAGGCCGAGAGGGCCGGAGGCGGAAGCTCGCCGACGAGCCTTGTCCCCCCTTCCACCTTCTCTGCCACTGGATAAGATAGAGGAAAGGAGCTCGGGTGGAATTCTAATAAATCCAGGGTTTTTTTTTTTTGCACAATCGAAACGTTACCCAGATATACCACTTAAAGAGGGACTGCGGGTTGATTTCCGGAAAATAGGAGGGCTTTTCTGTAAAAATCGCGACGACGGGTAAACGGGCAGAAGCAGTAGCCCTTTTATTATTAGGTAAAGATAGTGCGCGCGAACCTAACTTAGCAGCCACCGCCACCGCGTCCACCTTCCCACCACGCCCGGTGACCTGATCCGATGGCGCGAGCGACCGGCAGAAGTCGTAGCCAGTCGCCCCAGAATCGTTTGCCTTTTGAAAACGGATCACTCTTTGTTCTCGTTTTGCACTAGAAAGGGAAAAAAATATACCTACATCGTGTCACCTTTTTATTATTGGGCCAGGAGCACTAATGCTTGATAGGCTGTCTGGTTCGATGTTTCGGCCCGTGCAGGCCTGACCCCCTTAACCCTGCAAACCTTATTAGATTAATTAAATAGTACCACAAGCAAACCAACCTGTGGTTGGATGGTTAGAGGGACTGTGGTATCCCCAGCCCACCAGGGTTCAAATTCTGGTGCTTGCATTTATTCCTGGATTTATTTCAGGATTTCCGGCGATGCGCATTCAGTGGGAGGAGACGTTCCCGTCGACGACGAGGTGCCTACGGTGACTTCGTAAATTTCAAGATGATATGCCGGCTCAGTCTCTCGGAGGTGCTCATAGGGGTAGGGTGTGCGTGTGTGCGTTCATAGGGGTGAGTGTATGCGCGTGTATATGAGTGCTTGCGTCTGTACTGTGTTAAAAATTAAATAGTACCACATGTTGTTCAATTTTTTTTAAATAGTACCACATTGCTGGCTGAGCACGACGTGCACCGGCATATATACGTACCACCCGTCCAACTCACCTGCCGGGCGTGGTGGCGCACCCTTGTAACTCCAACCTCGGAGGGCTAAAGGAGTTGGCACATTGGTGTTTTTTCGGTGGGTCTCAGTGGCATCTTGAGGTATCCTTCCCTCAAATATTTCATCATCAGAATTATAAAAAGAAAAGGCAGGAATGAGGGCGAAGCATTGCGAGTGCCAGTTCCATGGGCAGGCCGTCGTGTCCTCCGTAGGGCTGGGACGGCCTTGTGCTGCGGGGTCTACGCCTCCAGCGGTAGCCCAGTTGGACTTTGCTCACCGAACTTAACTGCCCCCCATGCCAACTCTTTTTTTCCCCTTTCTTTTGTGGGGAGCCAACTCTTTTTTCAATTTTCTTTATTATTATTTTTCTTTACAGATCTTCGAATGCAATATATGCGAAAACTACTGTCGTGCCCGCACATTTCTGCGGCGGTTTTTTTTTGTTTGAGGTTTGATAAATGGGTCGTTATGTGTTCTCGTTATGATGCAGTTGGGAAAAATATATGCTGCAGTTGTAATCCCGATTCAGGGTACTCATTTACAGGCCTTTCATGCGGTGTTATCCGCCTTTATGAATAATTGCTATATTATCACGCATTGAGGTTTCATGTTTTCCCACTATTTTTTGAGGGTTTTTTTCCACTATTTCATCTACCCTTATATAATTGTATTGTATATATAGTCACCTTCAGATCGGACAGGAACGTTTGGTCTATGGGTGTATATACACCCTATATGGAAAAATTTAGTAATTAAATAAAAATTCAAAAAAATTGAAAATATTTTTGAAATAAACTTGACCTTCCATTGTACTTGAAAAAAATTCCACAAAAATAAAAACTCCCGTTGACTTCTTTTAAAAAATAATTTATTTGGCCAAAACAGTGTGAATAGTGACCTGTAATAGCAATAATTTTATTTTTCCCTGAAGTCACGCTAGTTTTTTATTCCTGAAAAATTATATACTAGTGCAAAAGAAAGTCAAGTTTATTCTAAAAAAATTCTAAACTTTTTTGACTTTTCTTTATTTTTTTTCTCATATCAGGTGTATATACACCCAGGAACCAAAGGGCATTTCCTGATTCAGATCTAATGATTCTTCATATAGTCACGAGGATGCACATAGGCTTCCTTTCTTCATTTTATTTGAGTATACGTATGAACCTGAATTAGTCATATATGTGTCATCTCTTTGACTTGCATATCTCTACAATATCACACTGCCCATCCATTGATCATCTTTATGCTGATGATTAATCTCTCTGTTTAAGCAGTGCATTGCCTCGGCACAGTTGAAAGAAAAATAACTAGACTTCTACTTTACAGTACACAACAAACCAGAACGTAGGAAGATAAAAACACGACACAGATCTTTGAAACATGGGTGCCAATGCAATGCACCAGAATTTGTTCAAACCTGACATGGATGCCTGCCATGGGCATGCTCACCTACTGGAAAAGTTGAGGTCATTTCATGGATGTCCAAAGACTGTTCACCAGAGGGTGTTCGGTTTGAGAGCACGTTATTTTTCGCCATCCTTCAAATGGCCCCAATTTTTCTTCATGCCCTTGTACCACCAATTCCAGGCACCATGCCTATTTGTTTGGGTTTTCGACAAGTTTTGCATTTTCGGGGGGGCGGGGGTTCTCGGTGAAAAAAGACCGATTAATGGCCAGACGTGACGCAACGTGTATACGGTGCCGGAATTTGTTCAAAACTGGCATGGATGCCTGCCATGGGCATGCCCACCTGGTGTCAAAAGTTGTGGTCATTTCAGGCATGTCCAAAAATAGACCATGTTCAAGGGAGGGTGTTTTGGTAGGGTAGAAGGGTCCGTTTGAGAGCACGTATTTTTTTGGCATACATCAAATGGCCTCAATTTGTTTCATGCCCTTTTATCATAAATTCAAGGCACCATGCCAAGTTCTTTGGGTTTCCGACAAGTTTTGCATTTTCGGGAGTTTTTTCGGTGAAAAAGCCCGATAAATGGCCGGACGTGACGCAACGTGCATACGGTGTCGGAATTCGTTCAAACCTGGCATGGATGCCTGCCCTGCGCATGCCATGCTGCTGCAAGAAGTTGGGGTCATTTATTGATAGTCCAGAAAAACCACAAGTTGAGAGGCGGTTGCCAAACTTGCCCAGACGGGTGCATCCATGAGCATGTAGTTTTTCCTAATTCTAATGTTTCTGTTATTTTCATTATGCAATTTTTGTAATTATCAACCAACATGAACATGTCTTATGTCGTAAACATTTCTTGAAATTTGTCAACATTTTTTGACTTTCAAATTTTAAAGAAAATTTTACAAACTTGAACATTTTTTCAAAAATGGTTAACAAATTCCCAAAAATGATGACAAGTTTGAACACAAATTGCAAACCACATACCTTTTCTAAAAAAATTATCAACTTTTTTTTTGAAGCACCAACATTTCTTAAATTTGTGAACACAAATTTCCAAAACAGAAACATTTTTTATGTTCATGAACATATTTTAAAATTATCAAAAAAATTAAGACAAGAAGATTTCTCACCAATCCAAAGAGTATTTCAAAATTTTGAACACCTTTTAACAAGAATACTAAAGTTCGGAAAAGGAAAAATGGATTAACGAAAAAAGTCAAGAAAACCAAAAATTAGAAAAGAAAAGAAACACTCAAGCCTTGGCCAACTACCAGATGATGAGTGATATTTTTACACTCATCTACCCTTTGTTTAAACCGAGATATTTCAATTAAACCGAGATATTCGCTCCGATATTGCCACTAATGACTAATGAATGCAAATGATTCCACAAATCCTCTATTTATTGTGTTTCTACAGGAAATGGGCTAAATATGCACTAAATCAAGTGAGAACATAAAAAGGAGTGAAGGAGGAGATAAAAGAAATCATCAGGAGATGCACCAGGAGCCACAGAGCAAAAGACGATGTTCCATGCAACCGCGGCCGGTTGCATGAGCGGTCGTATGGCGTGGAAACCGAGGCCTCTCGTCCACCTGAACAACTTTTATAAAGGGGTCGAGGCCGAAATGTCAACAGAACATCCGCGAGCGAAGAAAGAACAGAGTCATCCTCATCCATCTCCATCAACCCTAGCCACCACCATTTCCATCTCCATAGCCACCATCACCACCATAGTTCATCTTTCACTAGATCATACTTTTAATCATGCATCGCACACGGCATTCATTGTAAGACATATTATCAATCAATCAATCAATCCCCATGATGTGTTCTTCGTGTGATCTGATCTCCATGTGTGAGTAGTTTGGTAAGGTATGGGTTGAGGCAAGAGCCTTGCAACCCTCTGTATTTGTTGTGGGGATCAATGGAAGTGTTTTGAATTAACGTCCCGTATGTGTGAAATAAAATTGTTCCATAGATGTCTCTTGTCTCGTCTGCGTTCTTCATCCCTGCAGGTACCCAGGATCATGGAAAGCGAGCCACGGAGAGGCTAAGAGCAGGGAGACCATGAAGTGTTATTCTGAACACCAGTGATAGAAGGGTTTAGCACGGTAACACGGATCCTATCTCTGGGGATTCAAGAGGTCTAGGCATTAAACGCCCAAAGCTCTTGTCTGATTATTGTAATCTTAATTATCGAGGCAACCCTGCGAGATGGATAGGGCCTTCGGTTGGTGATGGCTCAAGAATTTGTGATTGTTTTTAGTGATTCTTATTTGTTTTTCACCGGATCTTCGTTACTTCTAGGTTATTTCTAACGCTAATCCTTCGAGAGAGAAGAAAATCCATTTTCCATTGTTTAGCAGGAAATATCGTATATGAAAGGAAACCAAGGAGGATTACTATAAATCAAGTCAAATGGAGCAACTTCCATGTGGAGAGCCAAGCCACCAGGCGCACCAAAGCAAAATACGGCCTTCCATACGACCGCAAGCGCTCATATGAGCGGTCGTATGAGGTGCCAACAGCTCCACCACGTCTATACAAGACACTTTCGTGAAGGGACCAAGGGGAGAAGAGATTAAATTATGTGTTGTATTGACGTTTGAATGCCTGGATATATGCCTATGTATTATGTTGGAACTAACCCCACTGGAATATAAAGAAAAGAAGAGTTTCAGAAGAAACATCACAAAAGACGGCATATTATGCGACCACCACGGTCGTATGGGTGGTCGTATGACTTCCTGGCGGTTCCAGCAGAAAACATCTAGAGGCAATAGAGCAGACGACGGCGTTTCATATGGGTGCCACCACTCGCATGGCCGGTCGTATAAGCTCTTCACAGAAATAGAGAAGGATTCCAGAGCGTTCGATGGCGTTTCATACAAGCACCCCCGCTCATATAAGCGGTCGTATGTCATCCTCAACCAGAAGAGAAAAAGGAACATAGCATTTGGCGGTGTTCCATATGGGCGCTGCCGGTCATTTCAGCGGTCGCATGAGGTATGCACAAACACAAATAGGCTATCAGGGTGAATGACGGCCTTCCATACGAGCTCCCACTCGCATGGCCGGTCGTATGGATCCCTGGCGGCCACAAATAACCCAATGAAGAAGGTATTTCGCCCTCATCTCTCTCATTTCTTCTTCTCTCGTACGATTTTAGTTCAAATCGTTCCGTGTGATTGATCTACGGTACGTTTCTCCTCTGATCCCCAACTTATTTTTCGCGAATGCATGTTGCCATGTCTAGGAAATGCATATTTTTTATCCAAATTTGAGTTTGGCTTGGATTCGTTGATGTTTTTAGAGGAATATGATGTTGTGACTACCATAGGATCAATATTGTTTCATTGTATTGGACTAAAAAATTATTTTGTAGATGTTTACGAGGAGGTCCACTCACATTCACGGTACTTTGAGTTCATCCACGAACACCGCACAACAACAACAAGTTTTCACTCTGGGGATCATCTTCACCGACCATGAAGCAAGAAATAAATACCAGAAGCTTCATGTAAGGAAGATCAAAGCAACCAAGTGGGCTTGCAAGGCAACATTCGCCAAGCTAGGTATTACTAATGATTTCAATTTGCTTTGTGATAATGCCGAGTTGCATCATTTTGTTTATCAGGGATGTGAGACATATGAACGCATGACACTTGAGTTTCTTAGTACTCTCTCGCATAATGTTGGGCTTATGCCAAATGCATATGAGAAGGAGTGGATCACTTTCACTTCAACATCACTCTCGATGAGTGGTGTGCTCGCTTTGGCTTCCCCTAAAACCATGATGACATCCGCTATGTTTATGAGTTTACTAATCCGCACCCGAGGCAATCCTTCTACCAGATGAGTTGCCATGGCTCTAGGCAAAGAGCCAGTTGCATTGAAAGTCCTGCAATACGTTATTTCTATTATGTTATCACTAACTAATTGCAGGCACGAGGAGAAGTTTCTAAGGTGGACAATGAGAACATGTTAATTCTTGGGAAAGTAGCAAACCTTGACGTCGGTTATTCGCCCAACCTAGGGGCAATACTTTTGCTACACCTCGCGCATCAAGCAAATGATGCACAAGGAGATATTGTGTGTGGAGGAGTGATTACCATGTTGGCCAACTCCTTTGGCCTCAACTACAATCACCTTCGCCCCATTGTCGGTAATAACCTTGTTAATATGCGTGTTCTTACTAGCGCTGGAATGGTAGTAGTTAGCCATGGTCGTCATTGCATCAAAATTCCTGGAGTGGCATACTTGTTGCCCACTCCTATGCCTAACCGTTTCTCCATAGAAAATGGGCAATTGCATTATGTGCCATAGGAAGGAGATGCAGCTTTTGACCAAGAAGGCCCCGAATATGAACAAGTAGATGAAGAAGAACTCGCCACCAATGAAGAGGAGGAGCAGCCCCAAGAGCAGCAACAACAAGAGGCCTACACCACCTACATGGACCTCTATAGTCTCCAGGGCTCCATCAATGATATGAGCAGTCTCTCCACGTCCCTTTGAGACACGTCCACCTATATGAGTTCAAGCTTCTCCAACTAGAGCCAAGGATGGGCTCCTGACCAACCGCCGCAATAATCCCGCCGGTTTGGGCTTGCAAGAGCTTAAGCTTGGGGGAGGTCACTACCATGTCTACATCAAGATGTGGCAGTATTATTTGAATAATTTGTAATGGGGTTGTACTTCAGCTCATTGAGCTTCAAAACACTCGTGTTGGTCTGTTCCAACACTCTGCTTTTTATTTGCTTTTCTTTTTAGCCGTTGTGATTTTTCGTTTGCAAGTTAGTTTTCAAAAACCCCAAAACCAAAAAAACAGAGTAAGCTTTGCTTTGTTCTTTTTCTTTGCCCCTTTGGAGTTCGTTTGCATTCTTGCTTATATTCCAGAGGAGTTGATCTATGTCGGACAATGAGGAATGCAAGCATAAGGAAGAGAAGTGTGTAAATTCATGACCGTGAAGGTATGTCCTATGACTCATGTCTTTTGCACTTGAAATACTTAGAGTAGATGTAGTAGTAGTAGTAGTAGTATGAGTGATGTGTGCAAGAGGGAGTAAGTCTTGATAATTAAAACAAAGGTTTTGTTCTAGTAGCTGAAATAATTTTGTAGCCTTTGTTCTATTTATTCTAGATAACCAAGACTTGCCATGGGACTGTTTTTAAATGAAATGATCTTAACTAAGATTAACCATGCACAAGAGAAAGTCTTCAAAGACTTGGGTGTTGAGAAAAAATGTAGAGAAGATGATGTTAGAAATGCTCAACCCCATAGTGTTAATTTTAATAGACTCGATAGCACTTGTGGATTAAATTGTCTAGAGGAACTTAGTTGAAGGGTGAACGAGATTATGCCAAAAATCTGTGTTGTATTTCTTACATGGAGCTTCAGCTTTGCGCTGGTGCTATGGCCCTGCTACTATATGCACGTGTACGTGTGTAACTGTGGCTTCGTCACCTTTCTCGATGTTATGCTGAGGACTCCGCTGGCCAATGAATGATCCACCAGAGTTTCGGTTCGGATTTCGGCTATGAGTTTGTTACCGTACGTAGTGGCAACACTACAATCAAATATTAGTCAGCTTTCTCTTGAATGTGTGTGTATGTGCTAAATACTAGGAACTGATCACAAGAGCTCAAAAGAGACATATATCAAAGATCCATAGTTCCCAAAATTAAGCCACAACTAAACTCTATGTATGATCACTTATTTGGCATAATCCCTTCAGGTGACAACCAAAGTTTCAGCAAACAATGATTGAAACAAAGTGCTTGAGAGCCTTGAGGATGAGACATTTGTGGGTATGTTTATGGGCACTCTAGCATCATGTTTATCTTTACATACCTTTCACTCCCTAATTTATGTTTTAATGGATCCATCCAAAGAAAACTCTTCCGTGCATTCCCGGCATGCAAGTGTTACCTAGAGGAAATAGAATTGAGTGTTGCAAAGTTGTTTTATTTAGTAAAAACTTTGGGTTGATTATCTTTGCTTCACTAACACTTGCATAATAACCATGCCACCGCTACATCTATGCTAAGTTTTAAGGTCAAGAAGCGGAGGGCTATCTAGGCATACCGATCGTAAGTGAACCAAAACCTTCTCATTATTTTGGTTTAAACAACTAAGTTCCTTATGATTTGGATTCTCTCTATGTTGCTCGAGGACGATCAAGTTTAAGCTTGGGGGGGTTGATGAGTGATATTTTTACACTCATCTAACCTTTGTTTAAACTGAGATATTTCAATTAAACCGAGATATTCATTCCGATATTACCACTAATGCCTAATGAATGCAAAGGATTCCACAAATCCTCTCTTTATTGTGTTTCTACAGGAAATGGACTAAATATGGACGAAATCAAGTGAGAACATGGAAAGGAGTGAAGGAGGAGATAGAAGAAATCATCAGGAGGTGCACCAGGAGCCACAGAGCAAAAGACGGCGTTCCATGCGACCGCAACCACTCGCATGAGCAGTTGTATGGCGTGGAAACCGAGGCCTCTCGTCCACCTGAACAACTTTTCTAAAGGGGTCGAGGCCGAAATGTCAACAGAACATCCGCGAGCGAAGCCAGAACAGAGTCATCCTCATCCATCTCCATCAAACCTAGCCGCCGCCATTTCCATCTCCATAGCCACCATCACCACCATATTTCATCTTCCACTAGATCATACTTGTAGTCGTGCATCGCACACGACATTCATTGTAAGTCATATTATCAATCAATCAATCCCCATGATGTGTTCTTCGTGTGATCTGATCTCCATGTGTGAGTAGTTCGGTAAGGTATGGGTTGAGGCAAGAGCCTTGCAACCCTCTGTATTTTTTGTGGGGATCAATGGAAGTGCTTTGAATTAACATCTCATATGTGTGAAATAAAATTGTTCCATAGATGTCTCTTGTCTCGTTTGCGTTCTTCATCCCTGCAGGTACCCAGGATCATGGAGAGCGAGCCACGGAGAGGCTAAGAGCAGGGAGACCGTGAAGTGTTATTCTGAACACCAATGACAGAAGGGTTTAGTATGGTAACATGGATCCTATCTCTGGGGATTCAAGAGGTGCAGTCATTAAACACCCAAAGCTCTTGTCTGATTATTGTAATCTTAATTATCGAGGCAACCCCGCGAGATGGATAGGGCCTTCGGTTGGACAACTGATTCTTGATGCAGGACGCGTGCGGGTCAAGATGTAATTTGGACACATCCCCCACTTCAGTTCGTAACAAGCACATCTCGATGGGTGACTTCCAGTGCCCTAAGATCATATTTGGTCCCAGCACAAATACATGGTTGTAAGCATTAAGACCTCATACCCATAACTATTTTCATTATAAGTGTTTGTAGGATCGAAAGTATGTCTAGAGGGGGGTGATTAGACTACTTGACCAATAAAAACCTAGCCTTTTCCCAATTTTAGTTGTAGGCAAGTTTTAGCAATTCTACCAAGTCAAGGATCACCCTACACATGCAAGTCTAAGAGTTTAGGCAGCGGAAAGTAAAACATTGCACATGTAAGTAAATGAGGGGTTTGGAGATTTCAAATGCAATGAAGACACGTAGATTTTTGGCATGGTTCCAATAGGTGGTGCTATCGTACGTCCACGTTGATGGAGACTTCAACCCACGGAGGGTAACGGTTGTGCGAGTCCACAGAGGGCTCCACCCACGAAGGGTCCACGAAGAAGCAACCTTGTCTATTCCACCATGGCTTCTGTCCATGAAGGACTAGCCTCACTCGGGGTAGATCTTCACAAAGTAGGTGATCTTCTTGCCCTTACAAACTCCTTGGTTCAACTCCACATGAGCTTGGAGGCTCCCAAGTGACACCTAACCAATCTAGGAGATACCACTCTCCAAAAGGTAATAGATGCTGTTGTTGATGATGAACTCCTTGCTCTTGTGCTTCAAAAGATAGTCTCCTCAACACTTAATCACTCTCTCATAGATTTGGCTTGGGTAGGAGAAGGATTGGAGTGGAAAGCAACTTGGGGAGGCTAGAAATCAAGGTTCAAATGGTTGGATTGGAATCTCTTGATCTCAACACATGAGCAGGTGGTTCTCTCTCAGAAAATGAATGGTGGAAGTGTGTGTTTCATTCTGTGTGCTCTCTCACGGAATGAGAGGGGGTGGAGGGGTATAAATAGCCTTCACCAAGAATCCAACTGTTACAACCTTTTGACCCAACTCGGTGACACCGAAACGAAATCTCGGTGAGACCGACCTGTGTAAAAGATTTGAACGTTAGGCATCTCGGTGAGACCGAATGGAACAAGTCAGTGAGACCGAAGTGTGATGACCTAAGCAAGACCTTGTCTCGGTAATTCCGATCAAACCAACTCGGTGATTCCAAAATGGAATGGAAGGATTACAGAAAATTGGTCAGTGCAACTCGGTGAGACCGATCGTCATCTCGATGAAACCGATTTGTTAGGGTTTGGCTGTGGCTCGGTCTAGGATCAACTCGGTGGGTCCGGATGTGGAGATTTCGGTGGGACCGAGTTTGGCATTTAGGGTTTAGACAGAATGGAGTGTGAGAAAGTGGCTAAGGGTTTTGGAGCAATATCTTCAAGCACTTGAGCAATTAAGTCATGATCAAAACCTCATCCCCTTTTAATAGTATTGGCTTTCCTATGGATTCAATGTGATCTTTGATCACTTAACCAAAAATGTAGAGTCTTGAAGCTTTTGCCAATCCATGTCCTTAGCATTTTGAGGGGTCCACATCAACATGTCCTTGCCATTCCATCATTGAACATTCTAAAATTTAACTTAGAATAGACATTAGTTCAATGACTTATATGTTGTTATTAATTACCAAAACCACCCGGGGATTAGTTGCACTTTCAATCTCCCCCTTTTTGGTAATTGATGACAACATATAGATCAAAGCTTCAACAATGGATATAATCAATGAATAATATAGTCGCTTTGAGAAGTATGTGATAAGCAAGAGCTCCCCCTAAATTTGTGCATTATTTAAAATTTGCGTTTGAATCAAATGCATAATCATTTAGGATCACGAGTCACTCTTCCATGTCACATACATCTTGGTAGAGCGCATAAAATGATATGAATGAAATACAACAAGCACTCATCACCAAGCATACAATTGAATGATCATACAAGAAGTAATTGGATAGATCGATAAGCATGCATAGCATTAAAGTACGGTATGATCAAGCACATAAGCATCGAAGACTCATACAAGCATCAAACAAAAGTATCACGAAGTAGCAAAAACTCAACCAAAATCAAACGAGCAAAAGCAAAACACTCTCTCGAAGCCCTATGATCTATACTAATTCTCCCCCTTTGGCAACAAGTACCAAAAAGTTCGAATGAGTATAGAGCTAAGTGTCACTCTGGGCTCGATCTCCGGCAGCTCCTGGTGAAGAAGTCTTCCGACTTGCAGCTCCGGTGTGTGTAGACGTTGTTGGAGTAGAGAGTAGCGTGTCTGCGAAGATCTCGGATGATGTCTGCTGGACTGGTGGAGTAGAAACGACTGGAGGAACTATAGGAGCAACTGAAGGTGTAGCAGCTGGTGCAGAAATTGTAGCTCGTGTGTCTGTGACTGGCACTGCTGCTGACCTGGGCATCGTCTGAAACTGAGTGGTCATTGGAAGACCTATGCCCGGGTTCTCATCATCATCGCTCGAATGCAACTTAGCTTCATCCACTTCCTTCTTCAGACTCTCAACTGTGGCTTGCACCTCAGTGACCTTAATGTCCAGGTCATGGAATTTAGTCTCTATGATCCTCTCGAAGCTCTCTTGGTTCTTCACAAGGTTGGCCAGACTCCGCTCAATCCTCTGAGAAGCATGGAGAAGATATAGTATCTGATCGGCCTTCGTCTTCAGAATTGGAGCTGTAGATGAGCTAGGACCAACATTCTTTGCAGCCTCTGCCACTACCTGAGACTTAGCAGATGTAGGATGATCTTCATCCATAGTCACGATGCAGTCCTCTAGCTCTGGCTGAAGTGGCAAATGCGGACGATCAAGGAAGTAGACTTTGCTTCCAACTTTGGAGTTGATAAGCATCTGAATGTGCGGTGCAAACCCGCATGATCATTTTTGATCCGCAGCAGTCCTCTTGATTGTCTCTACAATCAAATCCATCACCTTGAATCTTGTGAAGCTATCCACCAAATGCAGCATGTTGATTGAATGACCTCTTATCATCTTATCGTCACCAGACTTGGGCATCAAAGTATGCCTCAGGATAGTGTTGATGGTAGCAAGACCTAGTGAGAGATGATAGACGGATCCCAACTTATGAGTCTTGATGTAGTCTGGGGGAATCAGTCCATACATGTCTACCATGGAGTTGTGGTCCATCTTGCCTTTGGCATAGACATCAACATCATTCTCCTGTGCTTTTGGTACTCTCAGAAGTTCTGCCCACTCAGCAATGCTTGACTGGAATCTAGTTCCCTCAGTCATCCAGACAATCCTCCCAATGGGGTAAAAGTGTGCTGTGGAAGAAAACTGCATGATGAGCTCATCTGTCCATGCTTTCATCTTAGTTCCAATGAACTCATCAATGCCAATGGTCTTGAAGTTCTCATGCATGTTGGGGAAGTTATCCTCATTTGCATCAATGAATTTCCAATCGACCCATCTCATATCACTGACAATAGGCTTCTTGTCAAGGAGCACTGTCTCATAGAAATCTTGCTATTTTTTGGTGTGAAAGCGATATTCAATAGCAGTTCTTCTCCTGACAGAGTAAGGGTCTGACTCTCTCCATCTCCCCAGTCCCTTATCTTTCTTTTCCTTCATATTTTCTGCCTCTGGATGTGAATCATCATGGTCTGGCAGTCTTGGTCTGAGCTTCTTGAGCACTATGGCTTCATCATCATCTTCATCAATTGTCCTCTCAGGCACTGGGGCCTTGTTTTCTCTGTAGCTGAGATATTTCTTGTTGTCTTCTTGGGCTTGGTAGTAGTAGTAGTAGACTTGGTCTTGGAAGTGGTGGCTGTCTTCATAGCATCAGCCATGAGATTCCTTTGCTTGAGAGGGGGTGCATCTGCAGCTGGCTCTTTAGCTGGCTCTTCCTCAGCAGCTTGATCCTCTGGATCTTCAAACATAGAAATTGGTCTGCCTTCTACATGAACTATCCTCTTCCTCTCTCTCTTCTTGCATGTCTTCTTTGGCATAGACTTGCCTTGACCTTGCTTGGAGCCACTTGGATTCTCAAGTGAAATGGACATGCCTCTCTTGGCGGCAGTGGACTCAGAAATCTTTCTTACAACAGGTCTTTCCTTCTGAGTATTGCCATACTCATTAGCAATAGCAGTTTTCTTCTTGGAGGTCACTTCCTCTGGCTGGAAGTCTGAATCCTCTTCATCTAAATTTTTCTTCTTTCTAGTCCTGGTGGCAGCTTTTGGAAAACTGGGAGAACTGTGCTCACCCTCATCGTAACTCTCCTCTGGACTTGAATCTGCATCCAGATCCACACTTGCCTCTACAGACTGATTCTGACTGTCACTTGCATCTGACATGCTGGCAACTGACCCTGTGAATTAGATTAGGTAGGATAGAGCAGACGAGTTATCACAAAATGCAGCATTTTGTGAAAAATTTGAGTTCAAAATTCAGTTTTAGGTTTTCACAATAGTCATTTCGGAATTACCGAGTTGAAAATTTCGGTAGCACCGAAGCGGCAACAGAGACTTGGTCACATGTTTTTGGTCAGACCGATATGTGATTCAGTCTCTCAGAAGTGCTAGGGTTCTACACAAATGCTGAATCGGTCTCACCGATTAGCACGTTTTGGTGGCACCGAGAAGTACTATGTGCTATGGCCAAGGCCAAATCGGTGACTCCGATTCTTTCACTTCGGTCCGTCCGAGATGAATGCTGCGGAAACCTAACCCTAAATTTTTTGCTCGAACTACATCTAAGGAATTGTTTGCTGGAAAGAGAAGTGCATACGGTGGCAAGAAAGTAGGCTCAAACCATAGTGCATTGAATCAGATTGGGGAGCACTAGAGGGGTCGAATCTTACCCTAACTCGGTGAAGATTTGCTACGGCGGCAACGGCGGTGGAGATTCCCATTGACGGTGATGGATTCTGGTGGCGAGGGCCCGCTGGAGACAATGGAGAAAGTCCGGAGACCAGGGCGACGGTAGCGACGGGGTGCGGGAGCGAACGGTTTGAAGAAATTTTCAACGTACGGTCCGCGTGAGCTTATATACCCGTGAGCTGTCGGTGAGACCGAGTGAAATTGATCGGTGGTTCTGAGATGTGTAACTGCTATGAGCAGGGAAACCCGGTGACGCCGAGAATTTTACATCGGTCTAACCGAGATGGAAAAATTAGATCAATCCAAGTGAAATCGGTGTGACCGAATAGGTGAGTGTTGGTCTGTCCGAAAAACACTTAGAGGGTTTTGGAAGTCATCCCTAATCAGATCGGTGGCTCCGAGTGCTCCTCACCTGGAGGGTCCGAAAATTGAGCTTGTTCAAATTTTGTGATATAGCATGAAAGAATTTGAGACAAGATGAGATAGATAGCTAGAGAAGGTACTTAGGCATTCTTGTACATCCAACTGGCCACCAAAAATCCAAATCAACCAAACAACAATTGGATGTCCTCGAATGGGAAAATATGCATTGCAACATGCTCACACAATAAGATAGCAAATGAAATATGTCAAACATGCCCAACCACTTCTAGCAACTATCAAGCAATGGGCAATGACATAGTCATCTATATATGAGTATATTGACTTAGGAGCCAAATGAGAACATTTGATCATAGGTCATACTCATCGTTTAAGCACAAGTGGGGTTACCACTTTTACATAAAGCATTAATGTGTTCACACCATTAGAGTTGCTTTAGCTCAAGTCTTAGAGCAAAGCTCCCCCTAGATGTGATATCCCCCCAAAGAGGGATGAACTAACCTTGGATTTTGTCGATGAAGACTTCATGTAGAAGTTGTAGATGTGGATGCTCAATGTTGATGTAGGCCATCAAAAGTTGGGAGCAATCCTTGGATTTGTAGCACTTTCAATACCTACATGGGTTAGTCCCACAAGGAACAACAAGGATATCCATAGACATAGAGTGAAATGCACAATAGATGATGTCCATGAATGCATTGATTACCTTGTCCCTTGACTTACCAACAAGAGGGTTTGTGACTCCATGAACTAGTGCATGATGTGAAAGTTGATTGCACAAGTTCTTACCATGAATGAATATGAGTGAAGTTTGTTGGCGGAGTCACCCTCAAGAACTCTCTAGTTCTTCTTCTTTGGGACCCACATCTACTTGATGGGAATCCTTGGAGTTGTAGTTGTACTTGAAGAAGTGGAACTTGATGTAGTATTGGGAACCCACTTGACCAAGGCTTGAGGTGGTTCTTCAAATGAGTCAATCTCTTCTTGAAGCTTGTCCTTGCCTTTTAGCTTGTGCTCTTGTGGTGGAAGATCATCTTAAGCTTGTGTCCCCTTGAAAGAAGTAGGATTGTACTTCTCTTGTTGAGGAACAAACTTCCTCTTGGGGTATTGATCTTCTTCCCACTCAACTCCATTGGCATTGAACTTCCGTTCAAAACCAAT
Source organism: Elymus sibiricus (assembly GCA_039707655.1). Lineage (NCBI taxonomy): Eukaryota > Viridiplantae > Streptophyta > Magnoliopsida > Poales > Poaceae > Elymus > Elymus sibiricus. The sequence goes on from CM077676.1 coordinate 71,452,956, forward strand.
ACCTTGATTCTTCCGGTGTCTTCCTTGCTTGCGTACAATTTCCTCAAATTGCTTACTCCCGACAAGACTCTTGTAGACACCCTTCTCTATAATTCCTTTTAATAAATCATTTTCTTGCTCAAGTGTAACTTGGCTAAGAGAACCGTTAGTAGAATCAATAGAACTACTAGAAGTAACAACATTGGATTTAACATTGTTATTGTTACTACTAGAGGAAGAACCTTTCTTACTCTTGCTATTATATTGCTTAGATTTAACTTGTGGCACAAAAGTAGACAAGAGGAGACGTTTGGCAATGTAAGAAGAACTCTTCTTTCAAAGATCGTCATTGATAGCTTTTAGAAACTCATGATCTTGCTCTAAATTTAGCTTCTCGAAGCATAGCTTCTCATGAGTTCTTAGGAGCTCTCTATGATCTTCTTGAGTTGTTTCATGAGCTAATTTAAGAGTGTTTAGTTCTTTAGTTAAGCGCTCAATATTCTTCATAGCATTGTCATTCATTTCATCTTGACTATCATGATTACTAACAAGTTCATTATAGCTCACATCACTAGATTTATCATTGAGCAAGTCATCATCACCAAGCAAATCATCCTCATCACTATTAAAGTCAATGAATTTGGGGTGTGATACCTTGGGGCCTTTAGCCATGAAGCATCTTTCAATTCCTTTATTTGGTGAGTCAAATAGGTCATAGTAGTTGGAGGATACGAGAGCTAGTCCGGCAACACCTTCATCTTGACTATAGTCGGAGTTGGAGTGATAGCTTCCCTCGGATTGGATGTCGGAGTCGGAGCCGGAAATCCATTCACCAACATGAGCTTGATGTCTTCTCCTTGAGTAGCTCTTGGTTGACTTGTCCTTCCTTTCCAAATCCTTGCTTCTCCGAGAAGGTCTTCGTTCATAACGATCATCTCTACTCCCTCTCTCTCTATGAGGTGATTCATCTATTCTACTCTTTCTTCTAGGTGACTCGTCTCTTCTCTTGTGAGGTGCCGTACACTCATTGGAGTAGTGTCTGGGTCTTCCACAATTGTAGCAATTTCTGTCATGACTTGATGATCTTTGCTCGTAGTGCCTTGAGTTGGAGCTTCTCTCTTTGCCTCTATTCTTGTAGAATTTGTTAAAGTTCTTGTCCATTAGGCTTATCTCTTCATTGGATACAATCTTGTCACTTGATGTTGTGGGAGCATCGCTTGAGGCTTTGTAAGCACCACTTGACTTGTTATGGAGCTCCTCTTTGTCCTTGAGTAACATCTCATGAGCAACAATCCTTTCAATGACTTCCGTGGGCTTGAGATCTTTGTAATTGGGCATCATTTGGATCAATGTGCACACGGTATCATACTTTTCATCCAAGGCTCTAAGGATCTTCTTGATGATTAATTTGTCAGTCATCTCTTCACTTCCTAAGCCGGCAATCTCATTTGTGATGAGAGCGAGCCTAGAGTACAGTTCGGCGACTCCTTCACCATCCTTCATCTTGAACTTGTCAAGTTGACTTTGAAGCACATCCAACTTGGATTCCTTGACGGACTCGGTACCTTCGTGCATATCAACCAAAGTATCCCAAATTTGCTTTGCATTCTCGAGGCGGCTAATCTTGTTGAACTCCTCGGGGCACAAACCGTTGAAGAGAATGTCACAAGCTTGAGCGTTGTATTGCAACATCCTTAATTCTTCCATGGTTGCTTCACGATCCAGTTCTTTTCCATCCTCAAAGAATTCACCTTGCAAGCCAACACGAACAACAGCCCAAACAGCAGGGTTATGACCAAGAATATGCATTTTCATCTTGTGCTTCCAACTAGCAGAGTTTGTACCACCGAAATATGGACCTCTACGGTGATAATTACCCTCACTAGACGCCATACTCTCCTAGGTTGTGAAACCAAGGCTATGGAGACCAAAGCTCTGATACCACTTATAGGATCGAACGTATGTCTAGAGGGGGGTGATTAGACTACTTGACCAATAAAAACCTAGCCTTTTCCCAATTTTAGTTGTAAGCAAGTTTTAGCAATTCTACCAAGTCAAGGATCACCCTACACATGCAAGTCTAAGAGTTTAGGCAGCGGAAAGTAAAACATTGCACATGTAAGTAAAGGAGGGGTTTGGAGATTTCAAACGCAATGAAGACACGTAGATTTTTGGCGTGGTTCTGATAGGTGGTGCTATCGTACATCCACGTTGATGGAGACTTCAACCCATGGAGGGTAACGGCTGCGCGAGTCCACGGAGGGCTCCACCCACGAAGGGTCCACGAAGAAGCAACCTTGTCTATTCCACTATGGCTTCCGTCCATGAAGGACTAGCCTCACTTGGGGTAAATCTTCACGAGGTAGGCGATCTCCTTGCCCTTACAAACTCCTTGGTTCAACTCCACATGATCTTGGAGGCTCCCAAGTGACACCTAACCAATATAGGAGACACCACTCTCCAAAAGGTAATAGATGGTGTTGTTAATGATGAACTCCTTGCTCTTGTGCTTCAAAAGATAGTCTTCTCAACACTCAATCACTCTCTCATAGATTTGGCTTGGGTAGGAGAAGGATTGGAGTGGAAAACAACTTGGGGAGGCTAGAAATCAAGGTTCAAATGGTTGGATTGGAATCTCTTGATCTCAATACATGAGCAGGTGGTTCTCTCTCAGAAAATGAATGGTGGAAGTGTGTGTTTCGTTCTGAGTGCTCTCTCACGGAATGAGAGGGGGTGGAGGGGTATAAATAGCCTTCACCAAGAATCCAACCGTTACAACCTTTTGACCCAACTCGGTGACACCGAAACAAAATCTCGGTGAGACCGACCTATGTAAAAGATTTGAATGTTAGGCGTCTCAGTGAGACCGAATGGAACAAGTCGGTGAGACTGAAGTGCGATGACCTAAGCAAGACCTTGTTTTGGTAATTACGATCAAACCAACTCGGTGATTCCGAAATGAAGTGGAAGGGTTACAAAAACTTGGTCAGTGCAACTCGGTGAGACCGATCATCATCTCGGTGAAACGGATTTGTTAGGGTTTGGCTGTGGCTCTGTCTAGGATCAACTCGGTGGGTCCGGATGTGGAGATTTCGGTGGGACCAAGTTTGGCATTTAGGGTTTAGACATAATGGAGTGTGGGAAAGTGGCTGAGGGTTTTGGAGCAATATCTTCAAGCACTTGAGCAATTAAGTCATGATCAAAATCTCATCCCCTTTTAATAGTATTGGCTTTCCTATGGACTCAATGTGATCTTTGATCACTTAACCAAAAATGTAGACTCTTGAAGCTTTTGCCAATCCATGTCCATAGCATTTTGAGGGGTCCACATCCACATGTCCTTGCCAGGCCATCATTGAACATTCTGAAATTTAACTTAGAATAGACATTAGTTCAATGACTTATATGTTGTTATTAATTACTAAAACCACCCGGGAATTAGTTGCACTTTCAGTGTTCAACTCAAGGTTGTTGATTTAGATCCGGTCAAAAGCTGGAATTGTTTCTTTAACAAAAGCTTGCTAGAGACCCTAGCTTCAAGGGTACCTTCCTCCTGTGGGTTCGATAACTAAGGGTCATCTCTGGGGAAATAGGTGTGAATAGTTTCTGCTCCATTTTCGGATCACAAAAAGGAAGTATCACCAGACGACATCGACGCCTGTTGGCTCAGCCCGCCAGCTTGCCGCGCGCGCCTGCACAGGCGGGAGTGGGAGTTTGGTCCCACCTCGCCAAGCAAGGGGCGGCGCGACTGGCTTAAATAGCTGCGTAAGCCCCCAAGCTCCTAAGGAAAAAAAAATGAGTTTGTCATTGCCCTGTGGGGCCTCGTCACCGGGCTGTTAAGCAGCCGAAAGGCCGGCCCCTTTCGCCCTCAGGCCATTGATGGGATGGGCCTAGTAGGCCTCGCCGGGCCATTGACGGGGTGGGCCTTTTTTTCTTCTCTTTTTTCTTGTTCTTTTCATTTTCTTTTTAGTTTTACAAATTTCGTAATATATTCAAACAAATCAAAGCTTTGTTGAAACAACTCTTAACGCATTCAAATCATTCATAATTCATCAAACTACTAAAATTTCATTCAGTTTTAGGGATATCTTTCATAGATTTTGAATGAAATTCAAATTCGAAAAAACGTAAACAACTCCTCGTCGCTCATGCAGAGGTCGATGACCTCGGCCATGCCACTGCCGTCTCTTGCACCGACACTGTCGTCGTCGTCGTCGAGCCACCCGAGATCATCCTCAGCCGCCGCCGCCGCCGACTCGCGGAGGGCTTGCATGTAACCCGGCCAGTCCACCGGGACCGCCGAGTACCTCAACTCCGCCGGTGGAACCTAGCCTAGAGTCATCGCCGACTCGCGGCGGCCACCATGTACCCCGGCGTGTCGTAGGTGTTGCCGGCCTCTCTCAGCGCCACCTGCTCCGGTGGCATCTTGACTTTTGTCGGCGCTTGGGGGGAGGGGCGATGCGCGTGGTGGGCGGCGCGCGCTGGCGGCACTGGTGCGCCGGCATGGATGTCCCTCCATCAGAGCTCGTTGAGGACATCCTCGTAGTCGCGCCCGTGCCAAAATCGGTGGCAACCTTGGATATTCCTCTGGCCGCCGGGGTGCCGAAGGCGTTCCTCGAGGGTGGCACAGGGGCCCTGTGTCGCGTAGCCGTCGGCGGTGATGTGCCAGCCTTCCGGCAAGAGCGACAAAGGTGACACCATGATGCCATACCGGCCGAGCTCCTCGGCCCGCGGCGAGCTGAGGCTCGACGGCTAGGAGCCGACCGATGCGCACCACTTCTTCCGGAGCTGCTGCCGGCGCCCGAGTAGACCATCGCGTCGGGAGAGGAGAGCGTGACGGGGGAGCAGAGTGCGACCGGGGGGGCGCATCGAGAGCCCTCGCTGTCCCGGGCGCATTTTATGCGTTAAGCCGGTATTAATGACGCTTCAGGAGCCGGCGAGACGCGTCAAGAGACCGCGCTGCCTCGGGAACCGACGTCTTGCCTCGCAATCACGCCCCACGCAACGCGGTTTAACCGCGGACCGCCTTTGTCACGGCACGACGTGGGGACGTGGCGTACATACACGTCGCCCGTGCGTACATACGTACTAATATGTCGCGGAGCCACACACGATTACGTACACATCGCCCCTACGGCAGACGGCACGGGCGATTTCCTTTTAAAAAGGGACCATCGTGCCCTTTTTTTATGAAGGGGTACGAGGAGATCTCGGCTGTCCTTGTGTCCGGTGGGTGAGGGTACTGAACAGAAGTGTTTCCCTTTTGATTATATAATACATGCTTTTGAAAAGGACTTCATATGTGGAGTTCCATGGATATGGAGCTTGCCTCTAGCCTAAGATATGTGTAGGGTTACTGTTCACACACACTCTAGTGCGTGGAGCTGTAGCATGCAGTCCTAATCCCACCCAATCAAATAACGAGATAAGCCAACCCTAGCTGCCGCCGCCAAGGATCTCCTCCTCATGCCCCCTCATCTCCCCTATCCGGTGACCTCGTCAACTGCAAGTCTGCAGGATGAGTGGGGATCCATCAGTTTCCTTTGTCTTTTCCTTTGGTTTTTTACCCTAGCGGCATCGACAAGGTGGTGGCGACGACGAAATGTTTGAACAAGGTCTCTCCATCCTCGCCCTATCTCGATGACGTCTGATCCGGCACCGACGAAGAGCTTGTGAGAGTTTGTGTTGCTAGATCTGTTGGCTCTCTTCGGATCTTGGCAGTATGTGCTTCTATCAAGGAGAACAATTGACTGGCTACTGGTGCGGCGACTCCGACATCTTCTTCCGTGTTATTGTGCTGCATGGTCCTGTTTATCTAACTGTCTGGACAGGTGGTGATCATATACGACGTCATGATATCGATATATTACAATACCATCAGGTGGATATGCTCCAATTTTGTCACTTTTGATTGATTTTGAATATGCTCCAATTTGGTCACTTTTGAGCTTCAATCAGATAAAGGATGTTTCTTTTTCCATATAGTTCCTAATCACAAAAGCCTCATATGCAGGTTGGGGACATATGCTTCAAGGTGCTGAGTTATCTTCATAGTTTTGATAAGAAAACATCCGCCCTCACCATGATATCGATATATTACTATATCACCAGGTGGATATGCTGCTGCCCATATTGCGAATACTAATCTGCAATAACATGTGCTTACTGGACGTCTCTGTATAGTATTTGTTACGAGATAAAATTTATGCAGACTCAGTAAATGTTAACCCTTCGCTCCAGTGGCGGATCCACCATTGGGGCGAGCTGGGGCGGCCGCCCCAGCTCGCCGGCGACGGAGCAGGGTATCTCCCGTGCCTAGCGACCATCGGCGCAGTGCAATGAAGCTCCATCGTCATCCGCCGCCCCGGCAAACCTCAATTTCTGGGTCCGTCACTGCTTCGCTCCTAACGCACAAGGAGCATCCAGCCTAGGGTTTCCGCTGCCTCCCGCCATGCAGCCACCGGGCTGCCTCGTCTCCTGTGGCCTTAGGGCCATGGAGGTGTGGTGGATCCCAATCCTTGCCGGCGAGAGGGCTCCATTTTTAGGCGTTTCTTTGAGTTTTGGTAGGGTTTGTGTTCTGCTCAGGAAGACGAGGCGGTGGCGACTCTCTGAAGATGAAATAAGCTTCTCCCCGCCTAGCCCCTGTCCCGATGATGCTTCTAGCGTCGTCGGAGGGTGTGTGGATGTTTGTCTCCCGCAGATCTCGCGAGATTCGGTCGGCGTTCGTGTGTCTACAGGTCGGATCCTTCTGATCTATGCTTCCCTTCATCGACGGCGGTTGCTGTTCTGGTGCACTTGTCTTCTAAGACCTTAGCACGACGGCTTTCCGACCATATACTGCAACAACGTTTGCTCGGCTCTGGTGATGGAGGGGCGATGGCAGCGGCTCGGTCCAGTACTTGTAGTCGTCGCTAGATGGTCTACGGACCTAGATGTAATTTTTATTTCTGGTGTTTGTTGTACTACCTTGATAGTTGATGAATAGATGGGAAGTTTTTCCCGCAAAAAAAGAGACCTAAAAATAGCAAAATACTTTTCATATTGATTTTTATTTCCTTTGACACTACTAATTGACCGTATTTCAAGTCCACTGGACCGAATGAACTTTTTCTAACATCCCAGAGTAGAAAATTAATCTACGACTACCTGCTGCAGGATCAGTAACATGATCGACTGAAAAAAGAGGCATTATTTTCGCTACATTTCTCACTTTGAACAGTACCATAGAGTGGATCGGTAGGAGTCTATTATTCTGCCCCGTTCTATCTTTGGAGAGGACTCTCTCTTTTTCCCTTTTGTGGGAAAATATTTTGTAGAGAACTCTGCACTAGCCCATGATTAGTAGCTGTAATATATGATGATGATCCAACGATAAAACTGTTACAGAAAGCTTCATTTTGAAAAGGAATCACGACCTTAATTAATTGGTGCTTTTATACTAATGTCTTTCTATACATTTGCTTGGCTATTTTGATATATATATATATTTTTGCATTTCATCTTCTATTTCAAGTAAATTCTTGCCTAGCATGCTATTTGCCACATATACGTACTTTAACCTGCACAACTGAGGGACCTGCTACAATCCAGTGGGAAATTTCAGATACGGATCAAGGAAACAAGATGCAGATGGAGTGTCCTGTATTGCTTTTTTTTTTCGAAAAGGAGGTTATCCCCCGGCCTCTGCATAGAACGATGCATGCGGCCATCTTATTAATAAGCAAATAGTTCAACAAAGTCTCCAAGTCTCAAAAAAGTAAAAAATGCTCACATAGAGCTAAAAACAAGGAAACGGGATAGCCACAACCGGCGGCATAAAGATAGATAGGAAACTAAACACCTATCCTATTACATGAGCGCCATCCAAACCGGTTGAAGATAGCCCGTGCTACCGTCTCCCAACGGATAGATCCAGTAATCATACGCTCCCTGGCATCCATCGGAGTGAGTAGCGACCACATACGGATCAACGTAGTGGCCCGGAAGATAACCTGTAAGAAATGAATATTTGTTGTTCTGTTAAAAACCAAATCGTTCCTGCAGTTCCATATAGCCCATAATAAAGCACATACGCCTACACGGATGTGTCTCGCTGTTTCTATCTCAACCCCATTTAGCCACGTCCCAAATAACGTGTGGATGCTAGTAGGAGGAGCAATGTTAAACGCTATATGGACAGACCGCCATAAAATTTTGGCCATTGGGCAATCAAGAAAGAGGTGTTTGATAGATTCATCATGATCACAGAAGCTACATCTTCGCGATCCTGACCAGTTACGTTTTGCCAAATTGTCCTTAGTGAGAATGACTTGTTTGTGGACAAACCACATGAACACTTTAATTCTGAAGGGCACTTTGACTTTCCAAATATGCACAGATCGAGGGATAGAGGCCGAGTTGATAATATCCAAATGCATGGATTTTACCGAAAACACTCCATTCTTGGTTAGTTTCCAGTGCAACTGATCTGGCTGTTGAGAAAGGTGGACATCCATCAATCTTCTCACAAGATGGAGCCAAGCTTCCCAACGGTTTCCCGCTAAAGTCCTTCTGAATTGAATATTTAAAGGATTGGATTGTAATACTGTTGCAACATAAGCATCTCTACGCTGAACAATATTATAGAGGGAAGGATATTGGATAGCTAGAGGCGTCTCCCCTAGCCACGTATCCTCCCAGAATCTCATGGAAGTACCATTACCAACGATAAACTTTGTCCTATGGAAGAAGGCTGATTTCACTCTCATCAGTCCTTTCTAAAAAGGCGAATTGGTTGGTCTGACCGTCACCTGTGATAAGGTCTTAGAATGAAGGTACTTATTACGCAGAATCTGGGCCCATGTGGCATCGGTCTCTACAGATAACTTGTACAGCTACTTGCTGAGTAAGCATCTGTTCTTCACCTCTAAATTTTCAATGCCAAGACCACCTTGGTCCTTTGGCCTACAAATAATATCCCATTTAGCAAGTCTGTATTTCCGTTTTAACTCGTCACTCTGCCAGAAAAAACGCGATCGATAGAAGTCCAATCTTTTCCGTACCCCTACTGGTACCTCAAAGAAGGACAAGAGAAACATTGGCATACTCGTGAGCACCGAATTAATGAGAATTAGTCGGCCTCCATATGACATAAGTTTGCCCTTCCAGCAACTTAGTTTCTTTTCAAATCGATCTTCAATGCACTTCCATTCTTTGTTAGAGAGCTTGCGATGGTGAATTGGTATGCCCAGATATGTAAAAGGCAACGAGCCCAACCCACATCCAAACAGTTGTTTGTAAGCTTCTTGTTCGTCTTTAGCTCTCCCAAAGCAGAACAATTCACTTTTATGGAAGTTAATCTTTAACCCCGACAACTGCTCGAATAAGTATAACACGAGCTTCATATTTCTTGCTTTCGCCAGATCATGCTCCATGAAGATGATAGTATCATCTGCGTACTGTAGAATGGACACTCCACCATTCACTAGATGCAGGACAAGACCACCTACTTGGCCATTTTCTTTAGCTCTTCCTATCAGAATTGTCAACATGTCTACCACTATGTTGAACAAGATAGGTGACATTGGGTCTCCCTGTCTTAGACCCTTGTGTGTCTGGAAATAATGACCTATATCATCATTCACTTTTATTCCGACACTGCCTTTTTGCGTGAAAGAATCTACCTGCTTTCTCCAGGATTGATCGAATCCTTTCATCCGCAAGGCCTGCTGAAGAAATGGCCACTTAACCTTATCGTACGCTTTCTCAAAATCCACCTTAACAACAACCCCATCTAGTTTTTTCGTGTGGACCTCATGGAGCGTTTCATGAAGGACCACAACCCCTTCAAGGATGTTTCTGTCCGGCATGAAGGCTGTTTGAGATGGTTGCACCACACTGTGTGCAATCTGCGTCAGCCTGTTAGTCCCCATCTTGGTGAAGATTTTAAAACTGACGTTAAGAAGACATATCGGTCGGAACTGCTCAATCCGTACGGCCTCTGTCTTCTTAGGGAGCAAAGTTATCGTTCCAAAATTTAAGTGAAATAGCTGCAAATGCCCAGAAAACAAATCATGGAACATTGAAAGCAAATCACCCTTAATAATATGCCAGCACCTTTTATAAAACTCTGCCGGAAAACCATCCGGCCCAGGCGCTTTATTATTCTTCATCTGTGAAATCGCCTCAAACACCTCTTTCTCCGAAAACGGGGCGGACAAGATCTCATTCTCGTCCGTCGCAAGTTGAGGGATATCCTCAACCCTCGACTCGTCTAAGGACACAAAACTATCCTCAGGAGCCCCAAACAACTGCTTGTAATAATTGGTGATGTATAATTTTAGGTTCTCCTGTCCCAAAATCGTCCCCTCATCTTGCTCGAGCTGAAATTTCTTCTTCTTGAGATGCTTACCATTCGCAATCATATGAAAGAATTGCGTGTTATTGTCCCCTTGGACGACTTTTCGCACTTTAGCTCTAAGCGCCCACTTCAATTCTTCCTCTCGCAGCAATTCTTTCAGTCTCAGCTCCGCCTCCACTTTAGCCTCCAGCTCGCTGGTATCTAAAATGGAGGACTCGGCCTTTAAATCTAAGTCATCTATAAGGTTAAGGAGCCTTTCCTTTTCGACCTTATAGACGCCACTCAAATGTTTGGCCCAACCGTGGAGGAACTGTCTTAAATGTCTAATCTTATTCTGCCATTTTTCTACGTTCGATCTCCCTCCTGAATCCTTTGCCCACTCCCGTGCAACCAGATCCAAGAAACCTTCTCTCTCAAACCATGCTAATTCAAAAGAGAATATATTTTTATTCCCCACATGAGTTGCCTCCCCGGAGTCAACAAGCAATGGGGTATGATCAGAGATCTCTCGCGACAACGCCTGGACCGTCACCAGAGGAAACTTCTGCTCCCATTCCACACTGGTGAGAACACGATCCAACTTCTCATAAGTTGGATTTGGCAGTGTGTTGGCCCAAGTAAATTTTCTACCAGAAAGCTCGATCTCCCTGAGATCCAGGCTTTCAATAATAGTGTTAAACATAAACGACCATCTGCCGTCAAAGTTATCATTGTTCTTTTCGTCCCGCCTTCTTATGATGTTAAAATCACCCCCAACCAGAATTGGGAGCCGTTCATCTCCGCAAATACGAACCAGGTCAGCCAGAAAATCTGGCTTTAGCTCAGGCTGCGCAGCTCCATACACTGCCACCAGTGCCCATTGGAAACCATCAACCTTCGACCTAACCCAAAATTTAACCGCAAATTCTCCCAGAACAACGTTCCGAACCTCCAAAGTTTCGCACTTGACCCCAAGTAAAATCCCACCGGATCTTCCTCTTGGGGGTAAGCAATGCCAATCAAAATCAACTCCTCCCGATAAGGTGCCAAAAAACTGAGAGGTAAAATTATCTCTACCAGTTTCAGAGAGGGCTATGAAATCTAACTTGTGCTCTATAGATGCATCCGCCAGAAACCTACGTTTAGCCAAGTCTGTCAGACCTCTGCTATTCCAAAAGATTCCTTTCATTTTTCATCATAGAATTTTTTAGCGGTCCGGATCCTAGCACTTCTACGCACCGCCGAGGCCGGATAAATCTTCCGGTTCCACTTGCGCTTAGGCTTGTTTTGCTCATCAACTCGGTCCATACAACCGAGCTCAGTGAGCTTACATGCCTCTGGATCGGCGGGAGTTGAAACCTCCTGAGAATCAAAACTCTCGTCCTCCTCAGACCGGGCGGGAGAAGGCGCAAGGTCCTCACAAAAACTATCAAGAACCCTAACACCCAATGCATCAATTTCCGAGTCATTTAAAGGTTTAACAGCCGCTAAGCTTCTAATCATCTCCATGGCTCGCTCCGCCTCAAGATCAAGTAGGTCATTAACGGATTTAGCAATTTCTTTTCCATTACTACCTAGCGAAACTCCCAACTGATTTGCATTATTCATAATATCGACCTCAGAAAAATGCAAAATAGAATTGGAAGTATTGACTGACATACCTGTAGTGACCTCAATGTCATGAAGCTTGGCCGCTCGCATGGCGCGCCCCAGCTGCAGGTCATCAACGTCAGGCTGATCCTGGAGATGGCTGCTCATCCGTCGACCTTCAGACCTGGGATCCGGGATCCCTCCGAAGGCGACGATCTCGTCCCGCGAAGGTCCGCTCGGGGTAAGGCCTCCTGCCCGACCCCCAACCGGACCAATGTCCACTGAGCCAGTCGGGCTATGGCCACCTGCCATCTGCCCTACCGGAGAAGCCGCACCCGCCTCCACGGGCGCGGGCGCCGGAGACCCCCTCGGAGTCAAGCGCACGGGCACCGAAGTGTTGGAAATATGCCCTAGAGGCAATAATAAATTGGTTATTATTATATTTCCTTGTTAATGATAATTGTTTATTATCCATGCTATAATTGTATTGATTGGAAACTCAAATACATGTGTGGGTACATAGACAACACTGTGTCCCTAGTAAGCCTCTAGTTGACTAGCTTGTTGATCAAAGATGGTTAAGGTTTCCTAGCCATGGACATGAGATGTCATTTGATAACGGGATCACATCATTAGGAGAATGATGTGATGGACAAGACCCAAATTGTAAACGTAGCATTTGATCGTGTCAGTTTATTGCTATTGTTTTCTGCATGTCAAGTATCTGTTCCTTTGACCATGAGATCATGCAACTCACTGACACCGGAGGAATACCTTGTGTGTATCAAACGTCGCAACGTAACTGGGTGACTATAAAGGTGCTCTACAGGTATCTCCGAGGGTGTCTGTTGGGTTGGCATGGATCAAGACTGGGATTTGTTACTCCGTATGACGGAGAGGTATCTCAGGGCCCACTCGGTAATACAACATCACATTGAGCCTTGCAAGCAAAGTGACTAAAGAGTTAGCCACAGGATCTTGTATTACGGAACGAGTAAAGAGACTTGCCGGTAACGAGATTGAACTAGGTATAGTGATACCGACGATCGAATCTCGGGCAAGTAACATACCGAAGAACAAAGGGAACAGCATACGGGATTAACTGAATCCTTGACATAGAGGTTCGACCGATAAAGATCTTCGTAGAATATGTAGGAGCCAATATGGGCATCCAGGTCCCGCTATTGGTTATTGGCCGTAGAGGTGTCTCGGTCATGTCTACATAGTTCTCGAACCCGCAGGGTCTACACACTTAACGTTTGGTGACGATTAGTATAATTGAGTTATTATGTTGGTGACCGAAAGTTGTTCGGAGTCCCGGATAAGATCCCGGACATGACGAGGATCTCCGGAATAGTCCGGAGGTAAAGATTGATATATGTGATAATAGTGTTTTGATCTCTGGAAGGGTTCCGGAGTTCACCGGAAGGGATTCCGGATGTTTACCGAAGTGTTCGGGTGCAGCAACACTTTATATGAGCCAAAGGGATAAAGCCCACAAGGTATTGGAAAGTGCAAAAGTAGTTTTGCTGCCGCGTAAGCGGTACTACCGCTTGGTGAAGCGGTACTACCGCCGGAGCGGTACTACCGCTTGTGTGAAGCGGTACTACCGCCCAAGCGGTACTACCGCTTGTGTGAAGCGGTACTACCGCTTGTGCGCGGCTGTGCACGGTTCGGCAGGGATCCGAGTTGGACTCTTTTCCTGCGGGCCAAACCGACCTTGTGCGGGCAAAACCGACCCGGAGGAGGCTTTTACTCCAAGTTTAGACCCCAAGGCTCAACATATAAATAGAGGGGCAGGGCTAGCACACGGGACACATCAAGATTTCCCCAAGCCGTGTGCGGCAACCCTAACCCTCTAGTTCCTCCGTCATAATCTCCGTAGCGCTTGGCGAAGCCCTGCAGAGATTGTTCCTCACCACCATCACCACGCCGTCGTGCTGCTGGAACTCAACCACTACTTCACCATCGCTCGCTGGATCGAGGAGGTGAAGGCGTCATCAAGCCGTACGTGTGTTGAACGCGGAGGTGCCGTCCGTTCGGCACTAGATCGGAAGGATCGTGATTGGATCGCGGGACGCTCGGCGATTTGGATCGCGAAGACGTTCGACTACATCAACCGCGTTTATTAACGCTTCCGCTTAGCGATCTACAAGGGTATGTAGATTCACTCTCCCTCTCGTAGATGCTCATCACCATGGATAGATCTTATGTGTGCGTAGGAAAATTTTTGTTTCCCATGCAACGTTCCCCAACAGTGGCATCATGAGCTAGGTCTATGCGTAGATGAGATCTCGAGTAGAACACAAACGAGTTGTGGGCGTGGGTGTATACATATTGCTTGCCGTTACTAGTTGATATTTGATTCGGCGGTACTGTGAGATGAAGCGGCCCGGACCGACATTACGCGTACACTTACGCGAGACAGGTTCCTTCAACTAACATGTAACTTCGTTGCATAAAGATGGCTAGCGGGTGTCTGTCTCTCTCACTTTAGTTGAATCGATTTCAATGAAGAGGGTTCTTTTAGAAGATCAAAAAGCAATCACTACACCACGTTGTGGTTTTGCGTAGGTAAGAACGGTTCTTGCAAACCCATAGCAGCCACGTAAAATTTGCAACAACAATTAGAGGACGTCTAACTTGTTTTTGCAGGGTATGTTGTGATGTGATATGGCCAATTACATGATGAGATATATGTGATGTATGAGATGATCATGTGTTGTATAGAATATCACGACTTGCATGTCGATGAATATGGCAACTGGCAGGAGCCATAGAGTTGTCTTTAATTATTGTATGACCTGCGTGTCAATCATTAAGCGCTATGTAATGCTTTACTTTATCGCTAAACGTTAGCAATAGTCGTGGAAGCAACAGTCGGCGCGACAACCTTATGGCGACACGTTGATGGAGATCAAGATGATGGAGATCATGGTGTCATGCCGGTGACGATGGAGATCATGCCGGTGCTTTGGAGATGGAGATCAAAAGCACAAGTTCATGGCCATATCATGTCACTTATGATTTGCATGTGATGTTAATCCTTTTATGCATCTTATTTTGCTTAGGACGACGGTAGCATTATAAGGTGATCCCTCACTTAAATTTCAAGATAAATTGTGTTCTCCCCAAGTGTGCACCGTTGCGAAAGTTCGTCGTTTCGAGACACGCCGTGATGATCGGGTGTGATAGACTCTACGTTCGCATACAACGGGTGCAAGCCATGTTGCACGTGCGGAACACTCGGGTTAAACTTGACGAGCCTAGCATGTACAGACATGGCCTCGGAACACAAGAGACCGAAAGGTCGAACATGAGTCATATAGTAGATATGATCAACATGAAGATGTTCACCATTGAAACCACCTCAACTCACGTGATGATCGGACTTGAGTTGGTGGATTTGGATCATGTTACACTCGAATGACCGGAGGGATGTCAATTTGAGTGGGAGTTTTTAAGTAATATGATTAACTAAACTCATTATCTAGAACAATAGTCTAAGTTGTCTTTGCTATATTTATGTTGTAGATCATGGCTCGCGCAGTAGCACCCCTGAATTTTAATGCGTTCCTAGAGAAAGCTAAGTTGAAAGATGATGGAAGTAACTTTGTGGACTGGGCCCGTAATCTAAGGATTATCCTTACGGCTTCCCAGAAGGCTTATGTCCTTGATGCACCGCTTGGTGATCCACCCGCTCCAGTTGAGTCTCTAGACGTTGTGAACGCCTGGCAGGCTCGTTCTGATGATTACTCAATAGTTCAATGTGCAATGTTGTATGGCTTAGAACCGGGACTTCAAAGACGTTTTGAACGTCATGGAGCATATGAGATGTTCCAGGAGTTGAAGTTTATCTTTCAGAAGAATGCCCGGATCGAGAGATATGAGATCTCCGATAAGTTCTATGCTTGCAAGATGGAGGAGAACGGGTCTATCAGTGATCACGTGCTCAGAATGTCTGGGTACTCCACCCGTCTGGCTGAGTTAGGGATGCCCCTTCCGCCAGAGGCTATCACTGACAGAGTTCTTCAATCATTGCCGCCTAGCTACAAGAGCTTCGTGTTGAACTATAACATGCACGGGATGAACAAGTCAGTCGCCGAGCTGTTTGCGATGCTGAAAGTCGCTGAGTCTGAAATTCAGAAGGAGCATCAAGTGTTGATGGTCAATAAAACCACTAGTTTCAAGAAAAATGGCAAGGGTAAGAAGGGTAACTCTAAGAAGAGTGGCAAAGCAGTTGCTCCTCTCGTGAAGAAACCCAAGGCTGGACCCAAACCAGAAACTGAGTGTTTTCATTGCAAGGGAACTGGACACTGGAAGCGGAACTGCCCCAAGTATTTGGCTGACAAGAAGGCGGCCAACAACAAACAAGGTATATATGATATACATGTTATTGATGTGTACCTTACCAACTCTCGTTGTAGTGCCTGGGTATTTGATACCGGTGCGGTTGCTCATATTTGCAACTCAAAACAGGAACTGCGGAATAGACGGAGGCTGGCAAAGGACGAAGTGACGATGCGCGTGGGAAATGGTTCCAAGGTTGATGTGATCGCCGTCGGCACGCTCGCTCTTCGATTACCGTCGGGATTAGTGATGAACCTAAATAAGTGTTATTTGGTGCCTGCGTTAAGCATGAACATTATATCTGGATCTTGTTTATTGCGAGACGGTTACTCATTTAAATCAGAGAATAATGGTTGTTCTATTTATATGAGTAATATCTTTTATGGTCATGCACCCAATGTGAGGGGTTTATTCTTATTGAATCTCGATAGTAATAATACACATGTTCATAACATTGATGCCAAAAGATGTAGAATTGATAATGATAATACCACTTTCTTGTGGCACTGCCGTTTAGGTCATATTGGCGTAAAACGCATGAGGAAGCTCCATGCTGATGGACTTTTGGAGTCACTTGATTTTGAATCACTTGACACATGTGAGCCATGCCTCATGGGCAAGATGACTAAAACGCCGTTCTCTGGAATAATGGAACGGGCAAGTGACTTATTGGAAATCATACATACTGATGTGTGCGGTCCAATGAGTATTGAGGCGCGCGGTGGTTATCGTTACTTTCTCACCTTCACTGATGACTTAAGTAGATATGGGTATATTTACTTAATGAAACACAAGTCTGAAACATTTGAAAAGTTCAAACAATTTCAGAGTGAAGTTGAGAATCATCGTAACAAGAAGATTAAATTCCTACGATCTGATCGAGGAGGAGAATATCTGAGTTATGAGTTTGGCAGTCACTTAAGACAGTGTGGAATTGTTTCACAATTGACACCGCCTGGAACACCACAGCGTAATGGTGTGTCCGAACGTCGTAATCGAACCTTATTAGATATGGTGCGATCTATGATGTCTCTTGCCGATTTGCCACTATCGTTTTGGGGTTATGCATTAGAGACAGCTGCATTCACTTTAAATAGGGCACCATCGAAATCCGTTGAGACGACGCCATATGAACTTTGGTTTGGCAAGAAGCCAAAGCTGTCGTTTCTTAAAGTTTGGGGATGTGATGCTTATGTCAAAAAGCTTCAGCCTGAAAAGCTGGAACCCAAAGCGGAGAAATGCGTCTTCATAGGATACCCAAAAGAGACAGTTGGGTATACCTTGTATCTCAGATCCGAAGGCAAAATGTTTGTCGCTAAAAACGGAACATTTCTTGAGAAAGAGTTTCTCTCGAAAGAATTGAGTGGGAGGAAGATAGAACTTGATGAGGTTATTGAACCTTTACTTCAACCTAAGAGTAGCGCAACGCAGAAAGTTGTTTCTGTCGAGCCTACATTAGCTGAAGAGGAAGTTAATGATGATGATCATGAAGCTTTGGATCAAGTTGCTATCGAACCTCGTAGGTCGACAAGGACGCGTACTGCTCCTGAGTGGTACGGCAACCCTGTCTTAGAGGTCATGTTGTTAAACAACGATGAACCTACGAGCTATGGAGAAGCGATGATGGGTCCGGATTCCGAGAAGTGGTTAGAGGCCATGAAATCCGAGATGGGATCCATGTATGAAAACAAAGTATGGACTTTGGAAGTATTACCTGAAGGGCGTAAGGCCATTCAGAACAAATGGATCTTTAAGAGGAAGACGGACGCGGACGGTAATGTCACCGTCTATAAAGCTCGACTTGTGGCAAAGGGTTTTTCACAAGTTCAAGGAGTTGACTACGATGAGACCTTCTCACCTGTAGCGATGCTTAAGTCCGTCAGAATCATGTTAGCAATAGCTGCCTTTTTCGATTATGAAATTTGGCAGATGGATGTCAAAACAGCGTTCCTTAACGGTTACCTTAAGGAAGAGTTGTATATGATGCAACCAGAAGGTTTTGTCGATCCAGAGAATGCTGACAAAGTTTGCAAACTCCAGCGATCCATTTATGGACTGGTGCAAGCATCTCGGAGTTGGAATCTTCGTTTTGATGAGGTGATCAAAGCGTTCGAGTTTATACAAGTTTACGGAGAAGCTTGTATTTACAAGAAAGTGAGTGGGAGCTCTATAGCGTTTCTAATATTATATGTGGATGACATATTGCTGATTGGAAACAATATAGAAATGCTGGAAAGCGTAAAGGAATATTTGAACAAGAGTTTTTCAATGAAGGACCTAGGAGAAGCTGCTTTCATATTAGGCATCAAGATCTATAGAGATAGATCGAGACGCTTAATAGGACTTTCACAAAGCACATACCTTGACAAAGTTTTGAAGAAGTTCAAAATGGATCAGTCCAAGAAGGGGTTCTTGCCTGTATTGTAAGGTGTGAAGTTGAGTAAGACTCAATGCCCAGTGACTGCAGAAGATAGAGAAAAGATGAGTGTCATCCCCTATGCTTCAGCCATAGGCTCTATCATGTATGCAATGCTGTGCACAAGACCCGATGTCAGCCTTGCCATAAGTATGGTCGGAAGGTTTCAAAGTGATCCAGGAATGGAACACTGGACGGCGGTCAAGAATATCCTGAAGTACCTGAAAAGGACTAAGGACATGTTTCTCGTTTATGGAGGTGATCAAGAGCTCGTCGTAAAGGGTTACGTCGATGCAAGCTTTGACACTGATCCGGATGACTCTAAGTCGCAAACCGGATACGTATTTATTCTTAATGGGGGTGCGGTTAGCTGGTGCAGTTCCAAGCAAAGCGTGGTAGCTGATTCTACATGCGAAGCGGAGTACATCGCAGCCTCGGAGGCGGCGAAGGAAGGTGTCTGGATGAAGGAGTTCATGACAGATCTTGGAGTAGTGCCTAGTGCACTTAACCCAATGACTCTGTTTTGTGATAATACTGGTGCCATTGCTCTAGCCAAGGAACCAAGATTTCACAAGAGGACCAGACACATAAAGCGACGTTTCAATTCCATCCGCGATTACATCAAGGAGGACGACATAAATATTTGCAAAGTACACACGGATCTAAATGTTGCAGATCCGATGACTAAACCTCTTCCAAAGGCTAAACATGAACAACACCAGAACTGCATGGGTGTTCGATTCATTACAATGTAAATCACATAGTGATGTGAACTAGATTATTGACTCTAGTGCAAGTGGGAGACTGTTGGAAATATGCCCTAGAGGCAATAATAAATTGGTTATTATTATATTTCCTTGTTAATGATAATTGTTTATTATCCATGCTATAATTGTATTGATTGGAAACTCAAATACATGTGTGGGTACATAGACAACACTGTGTCCCTAGTAAGCCTCTAGTTGACTAGCTTGTTGATCAAAGATGGTTAAGGTTTCCTAGCCATGGACATGAGATGTCATTTGATAACGGGATCACATCATTAGGAGAATGATGTGATGGACAAGACCCAAACTGTAAACGTAGCATTTGATCGTGTCAGTTTATTGCTATTGTTTTCTGCATGTCAAGTATCTGTTCCTTTGACCATGAGATCATGCAACTCACTGACACCGGAGGAATACCTTGTGTGTATCAAACGTCGCAACGTAACTGGGTGACTATAAAGGTGCTCTACAGGTATCTCCGAGGGTGTCTGTTGGGTTGGCATGGATCAAGACTGGGATTTGTTACTCCGTATGACGGAGAGGTATCTCAGGGCCCACTCGGTAATACAACATCACATTGAGCCTTGCAAGCAAAGTGACTAAAGAGTTAGCCACAGGATCTTGTATTACGGAACGAGTAAAGAGACTTGCCGGTAACGAGATTGAACTAGGTATAGTGATACCGACGATCGAATCTCGGGCAAGTAACATACCGAAGAACAAAGGGAACAGCATACGGGATTAACTGAATCCTTGACATAGAGGTTCGACCGATAAAGATCTTCGTAGAATATGTAGGAGCCAATATGGGCATCCAGGTCCCGCTATTGGTTATTGGCCGTAGAGGTGTCTCGGTCATGTCTACATAGTTCTCGAACCCGCAGGGTCTACACACTTAACGTTTGGTGACGATTAGTATAATTGAGTTATTATGTTGGTGACCGAAAGTTGTTCGGAGTCCCGGATAAGATCCCGGACATGACGAGGATCTCCGGAATAGTCCGGAGGTAAAGATTGATATATGTGATAATAGTGTTTTGATCTCTGGAAGGGTTCCGGAGTTCACCGGAAGGGATTCCGGATGTTTACCGAAGTGTTCGGGTGCAGCAACACTTTATATGAGCCAAAGGGATAAAGCCCACAAGGTATTGGAAAGTGCAAAAGTAGTTTTGCTGCCGCGTAAGCGGTACTACCGCTTGGTGAAGCGGTACTACCGCCGGAGCGGTACTACCGCTTGTGTGAAGCGGTACTACCGCCCAAGCGGTACTACCGCTTGTGTGAAGCGGTACTACCGCTTGTGCGCGGCTGTGCACGGTTCGGCAGGGATCCGAGTTGGACTCTTTTCCTGCGGGCCAAACCGACCTTGTGCGGGCAAAACCGACCCGGAGGAGGCTTTTACTCCAAGTTTAGACCCCAAGGCTCAACATATAAATAGAGGGGCAGGGCTAGCACACGGGACACATCAAGATTTCCCCAAGCCGTGTGCGGCAACCCTAACCTTCTAGTTCCTCCGTCATAATCTCCGTAGCGCTTGGCGAAGCCCTGCAGAGATTGTTCCTCACCACCATCACCACGCCGTCGTGCTGCTGGAACTCAACCACTACTTCACCATCGCTCGCTGGATCGAGGAGGTGAAGGCGTCATCAAGCCGTACGTGTGTTGAACGCGGAGGTGCCGTCCGTTCGGCACTAGATCGGAAGGATCGTGATTGGATCGCGGGACGCTCGGCGATTTGGATCGCGAAGACGTTCGACTACATCAACCGCGTTTATTAACGCTTCCGCTTAGCGATCTACAAGGGTATGTAGATTCACTCTCCCTCTCGTAGATGCTCATCACCATGGATAGATCTTATGTGTGCGTAGGAAATTTTTTGTTTCCCATGCAACGTTCCCCAACACGAAGACCCCCTCGGAGTCACGCACGGGCTGCAATCGGGAGTCCTCGACCGATGCATACCCACGACGGGTGAAAGACCTCCAGGTGAGGCCGCCCTCTTTGCCGAAGCCAACCCCCACAAGAACTCCTCGGGGGATGGCGCCGGCCCCGGGCAACGCGGGCTGGACAAGGCCGCCTGCCTATTGTCCCCCACCGCACCCCGAAGCAGAATCCGACGAGACGAAGAAGGCGAGGCAGGAAGGGTCACCCCCCTCACACCCCCCTCAGCCACAGATGGCGCAGTAGGCGAGGCCAACGGAGATAACGGCGGTGGTAACTCCTGTTCCACGGGGTCATCCATGTCAGCCCTGTGCCTCCACAATCGGCTGGGGGCTGATGCCGCACCGAAGGAGCCGAACCTGAGGGAGTTCATCGGGGTCGCAGGGGGCGCCTCCCCCTTTCCCCCAGAACCCCCTGTCGACTGTGCCGGCCGGCCCACAGTCTCGTTAGACCCACCGCGGGCCGAACCATCCGCGTCCAAATCGCGCAAACCCTTACCATCATCCCCCTCGGTCATATCCATATCTGAGATCCCATCCGTCGACTCGAACAGCGAGGGACTCTCAATCTCTATCTCCAGCTCGTAGATCAAACCGGCGTGAAGCCATCTCACATCATCAGGAACAAGCTCGACATCCAGGACGCTCACCAGTAGACGTGCCACGCCATTTGCGCGGGTGAAGGGCATATCCACCTTCTCAGTCTTACCAATAAGCGACCCCAGACTCCAGGTGATCCGAGTGTTCTGCAGAGGCTTAGGCGGAGCCCCCTTAAAACGAACCCAAATCTGAGGAAGTGGCATTCCTTGTGGCTCCTTCTTCTTCCAAGGAGCAAACTCCATGATGCAGTTAGTGCTCGCCACTCTGCACATGCCAAACTTGAGGGTCTTAGTAAGATCGTCCAAAGATGGAAAATCTACTTTATAAGTCTGACCCTCAAGCTTCACAAGAACCCACTGAAAGTTTCCTGGAACCAACACACTCAGCTGCTGCACAACCTGAGCCTCAGTCAGAGTCCCATGCGTCACCTTAACAATACCCGTGAGCGAGACCTCCGTCGCGGGTGCTTCCGTTTCAACAGAAGGTGACTCAAAGAACATGAGATCAGCGCAACAGACACCATACATTGCGACCACTGGCATAGGCCCCAACAGTTCCGGGCAGTCCCCCGACTCATGCTTGGGCTTCTGACAAGTGTCACACATCTCAGCGGTGCATTCAGCCACAAAATGACCCGTCACGCCGCATCGGTAACAAGTCATTTTTTCCTTCTTCCGAGCCCATTTAGAAGCTCGCTCACCGCCAGTCTTGTCCATAGTTTTATCGTTCAAGGAGGTCCGCGCCTTTGCAGCATCAGGCTTGGGGACCTCCACCGTGGCAAGAGCCCTCACTGTCTCCATTGCCACATCACTAAGGCCCTCTGTAGCCACCTCGGTCGTCTCCTCCGAGGGACTCTCAGACGTCAGCCCTGGCGGCGGTGGCGGCGGGCGCGGCGGAGGAGGTTGCCTACCCCCTCCCCGACCCCCGCGGTTTCCGCGATTCCCGCGGTAGCGATAATTGGGGCCAGATGACCCCTCCACGAAGCCACCCGGTGGCCCGTTGAAGCCCTGGCCGAAGCCACCATCGCCCTGCCAAGCGTATCCCCGGCCACCACCCGTCGAGGACGAGCCGCGGTGGATACCCTCGCCATAGGCGTCATATCCATCATCTCCCCACCGGCCATTAGTTATTAGTTAGTCCGGTGTTACCTGATTTTCTTTGAGCTTTCAAATTAGTTCTACGCTGTCCTTCAACAATTGCTTTGCTAAATATGTATAATCCACAAGAATTGTTATCTGCATAGGCAATTGGTACCGCGGCATGCTTGCTTAGGCCATCTAACATATTGATAGAGATAGAGTATAGGCACCCAGATAAGGGGATATAGAGATTGTAGGCCAATATAGAATTAGCTGTACAATATCAAATAACTTTATTATCAATATCAAATGTTCTTCTCTTTTCATGGACAAAAGGGATAATGTGTTTTACTTAATATATATAAATTGACATGCCATAGATATTTATGGTACGATGCCTTTCCCACACATTCAATGGACAGTCCACTTCCATATTTATTTCTTCTTACACCCAAAATATTTCTCTCTTGCAAGTATTGATTGAAAGATTAGCAATAAAATTATTAGAAGAGTTATATTCTTGCCTACTTCGAAGTACTATAATGTCTACCATTCAGTTACAGTTTAAAGTTCATATATAGTATTATAGGTTGTTTTCATATTTTTATCAACTGAAGCTTTCTTATTAGATTTTTTTCGAGCTGGTTTCCTTTTCAACATCCTATACTAATATAGGTTATTGGATAAAGTTCTGTATTTACAATCCGAAATTTTGTGGTTGCCCAGGCTATGCAGCCTTTAATCATATTTAACATGGTCAGGTAAGTAAATATGTCATGATCAGAAGTCATTGGCTATGTGCTATACATATGGTATTCCCTGAAACTGAAAATTGGAACAACACAATTTGTAATCTTTTCATAAACTACATTACGCATTCAATTGTTTTCAGGAACAATAGATTTTCTTAATTTTTCTTTCACTCAATGTGAAAATGAACATTGATGTTTTTTTTGTCCCTCAAAGGAGACGAGATTTAATATTTGCTTACATGACTGGGAACATCAGGAGATGTTTAAATGAGTAGTTAAAGAAGAAGAGTTATTCTCAAAGATGATAGCTTTCTTATCTGTACAAAAATGATGGTTATACCCACAGTATTGCTCTTATTCCCTTCTTTTGATGTAGACCGTAACTCATTTTCTTATCAAGATTAGAAGCTTATCAATCAATGAAAATTCTGAATTTATTGTGCGCACATGCTGTTTGGCCAATCAGGAAAATAATAAATTTGCGGTTTTTGTACAAGTTGTATCAGTTTTTTGTTTTCAGAATTAGAATCTTGCTGATTAACCTATCTGCACTTTGTAGTTCAGTAGCTACCTACATGAGGTAGGTCCATTTACTCTTTTGCAGAACCAGATTGTTGATATTTCCTCAGAAGTAAAAATGTTACCTTTTCCTTTACTTGCTTACTTGAAACTAGACTATTAGGTACCCACCTTCCAAGGATATATAAACAACCAAAAGTATCACGTTTGTGTCAGGCTATTCTTTGGTTGTTGATCAAACAACCATCACTCTGGTGTATAGGGTCTCTGGACAAACAAACAAGCTCGAGGAGGGCACTGTTTGGTGCAGCCCACGACGACAACTACTAGATGGTCACTGAAGAAACTTGTTGTCATCTTTTCTTCTGACGGAAAGACACTTTTCTTGAATCTATGTCAGTGTCTGTTATAATTTACCATCATCCCTAAGACAAACATGATTCTGTGTTGTCATTCTTTATCTCTATTGTTGAATCCAAATTACTACTGTGACATGATAACATATATGATGTAATGGACAGTATTCCTAAGAACTGCACCTCGACACCGTGCTTTATCATGTCTTGAGTACATTTTATTTACTGTGTAGCCTATGTGTACAACTACTTGAATCATCTAATTGCAGACTCCACTATTGTAAGCTACTAATGGTCTAATATCTTACATTCTTATATTAAGCAAATATTTGCATTCAGCTCTTGGTTTGAATTGGGCTTTGTGCCATTTGGCGCAACGGGATATAGGATATTGCTACACTGGAAAGCATTTTCTCTCAAATAACTACGGATCTGACCTGGTACCTTGCACCATTTGGCGCAACGGGTAATCTAGTTTCTAACGTTACGGAAAGAGAAGAAAACAAAGATATTCATAAGTTTAGTTAGTTTCCTTTCAGTTAATTAGATATAGTTTTCTTCAAGCGTCGTAGTAGTGGATTTGTCAATTGCACGAACCTATGCGTGTCAAGGTAATGATGCTGTTATGGCGTATATGGCATGTCAAGAATGAAGTAGTTCATTTCAAGCCTGCACCTCCAGGCTCCAGTGCATGTGTCTGCTAGATTCCTTGATAGCTATTTGACGTCTCTCCCGTTGGAGGGCAAGGCGGAGGGCATGTTGGGCGTGTGGTGGTGGCTCTCCCGTTGGTCTGTGCACGGGCGGCGGCGGAGGGGCCGGCAGCGTCAGCGGCCCAGAGGGTCGTGGCTTCGTTGGAGTTTGGTCCTCCGGTGGGGTGGTGCTGCAGCAGCTTGGACATGCAAACGTCCTTGATCTGTGAGGGTCTTCCTCAAGATCTGGAGAGCGGCCTGGAGGAGATGCCCGATGGTTGCTCAATGCCAATGGCCAATATTGGTTTGGGTTGTGACAGCTCGAGCTGTCCGCTTCACCAATTCTCCAGGAGGCTGCTCCGTTGGATGCCAAGTGCAGATGGCTTCGTGCCATGAGGCGTGACGGCAGGCGTGCTCGGAGCGAGCAAAGTACTCCAATCGTGAGGCGCGGCGCTGATCCAACGGTACTGCGCTCTTGATCCGGCGGCGGCTGCGTTTCGCGTGGACGCGTGTTGGCGATGTTGATCTGTCTTTTGTGCTCCAGTTCCGGCCATGTTAGCCGACGGGCCTGAACAGGGCTCTCTTCAATGAGGTGGTAGTTGTCGGTGGTTTGCTCTGCCGTCAGTGTTGGTTCCACTGATGACCACTCCAGCCTGCGGCGGCTGCCTCCCCGCAGATTGCGGTGGCCAATGAAAGGTCTTCGTGGGGGTTCCTCCTCCAGATCCGGTTGTACTTCGGCGTCGAAATGCAAACAATGGACGACGGCTTGACGCAAAGGGATGGTTGTGCCGCGGCGGCGATCGCACGTGGATGTAGGTGCTGGGATCGCAGAAAAATGGTGGCGGCAACACATGAGTGACGTCGATGATGGTGCTACTCGAGCACCCGGTCTCGAGCTCCGGGGTGAAATCCTATGTCTGACCAGAGTTGGTTATACCTGGCAATGGCGATGTTTTTACGTTGTTACCTTGTTGAAGGCATTGCTCGGATATGCTTGGACTTGTTCTTCAGGGTGAAAACCTATATTCTGGCCTTGAGTGGTTGGATCTGGTGACGGCGGCGTTTGAGTGTCGCTCCCTTCATGAAGGTGTTGCTGTTGAAGAACCTCGTCATTCGTGAGGTGCCATGAAATGGTTGGTGCGGATATAGTCCGTGTTGTAGTTTGCCGATCGCGGATCTGATCGCTTTTTTTTCCTCGCCTATGCATAACTTTGGTCTTATATGACTTTGCTATTTGTTGGTGTTTTTTTTGTGTGTGTTGGTATTGGCTGTGTGTATCCTAACTATGTAGAGGCCGGGTGTGTGCTCATTTTGTTTGTATCGCTCTGATGCTTCATTTTGAGCCAATAAAATCCACCCATTGTAGAATTTGACGTCTCTCCATGCTATTGCTACACATGATCAGGATCCTATAAAGGAAAAGGAATAGCAGTATAGCAGGCCAAGCATCTTGTCAGTACATGTGGTAACGATTCTCCTAATTTGCCCTGGACGGTTCCATCTTTGGGGAAAGTATCTGGTGCACCGGATGCCGTAGCACGTTCAAAAATGTTTGAAAAAATCAGAAAAAAAATGTAGCACATTGACACAATATCGGTCTATGTTGTCGCAAAAATTTAAATAAAAATTCAAAACATTGCACAAAATACAAAAATGACAAATTTGGCATCAGTGTGATAATGGGCCAAATCTAAAGCCCAACTTATGTTGTGTACTATTCAGTGTCGATTTTGTGATTTTTGTACCTCAAGCAATGTTTCAAATTTTGAGTTGAAATTTTGCGACAACATAGACCGATGTTGTGTGAATGTACTAAATTTTTTTCAAAAAATTTCAAACAATTTTAAATGCGCTAAGGGCGTCCGGTGCACCGATAGCACTACGAGCACCAGTAGCACTACAAGCACCGGTGCACCAGATACTTTCCCTCCATCTTTGGGCCGTGTAAAGCTCAGTACAGATGGATATTTCGCTGATGGAATTGGTGAAGCTTGAATGGTACTTCTTCACTTCTTGCAGACATCTGCCCTTTTGCTATGACGCGCTTGAACCTGAACTCCGAGCTATCATGGAAGGTTTGATGCTCTCACTGCAATGGAGTACATTACCAATTGATATGGAATCAGATTGTCTTAAGGGTGTTTCTATGGTGTAGAGTAAAGACAACAACAGATGTGTTGGAGATCAAGGAATATATGAAGGAACAAAATTCTTGTATTACTCATATCCATCGTAGCCAAAATACTGCTAGTCACTATATGGCAAATTTTGGTAGGACTAGTGGTCGTACGGCTGTCTGGCTTGGTTCCGGGCTGGAGGACGTCATAAACGTTTGTGAATTCGGTTGTAATCCCTAAAGTTTTTGAGTAATACAACAGTTATTTCGCAAGAAAAAGTCTAGTCTTCCATATAGAGGGGGACACCACCTAGTCATTTATAATGAAGTAATGCATGCATTATAGTAAAAAAAGCATCAAGCCACTCCAATCACCCCAAGGAACCGGCCCCGCCAGCGAGATGAGGGCGAGTATATACAAATTGAATGCTTGTCCACTGAGGACTGCACTAAACTCGTGTTGTTGTTCGATAGTATTCTCAGACAATCGCTGAACTTGTGAATACCATGTTTCATAATTTTACTGCTCCCTTACCACATGATAACCATGACGTGAACAGAAAGAAGAACCACCAAATGTTCTAGGTCTCTTACTATGAGAAGGGAAAGTTGTAGTTGAGCTCCCATGCATCGAAGTTTGTGTGCATAATTTTCTCTTTTTTGTTTCTTTGAAACAAGGAAAGATTTGAACTTGAAATTTTGCATGTTAACATCACATGAGTACTTATGAGCAGAAATTGTTGTGGATTTTTTGGCGCAACATAAATATATAAAATGGCCAGGCTTATTTTAAATTCTATCATTTGAGAAATTTGTGTTGAACTAAAAATGTCCGAAACATTTTCAGCACAGAGTGGTACTTGTGTGAGGTTGACCTTCAAAGTTTCAAATTCACATGCTTATTTTTTCGACAAAGGGTGGATTTAATTGACTCAAAATGAAGCATCAAGTGGATACAAACACAATGAGCACACACCCGGCCTCTGCATAGCTAGGATGCACACAACCAACTCGGGTCAGACCAAGGTTTTCCTCCAGGAGCTCGAGACCGGGAACTCGAGAAGCACCATCATCGAAGTCAATCATGTGTTGTCGCCACCACTTTTCCGCGATCCTAGCAGCTGCATGCACTGGGTTAGAAAACCGATCGCCGTTGCTGCAAAACCATATCCTCTGTGTCAAGCCGTCGTCCATAGAGAGAGGAACCCTCGCGAAGACCTTTTGGTGGCACCACAATCTGCAGCGAGGCCGCTGCCGTAGGCCGGAGTGGTCACCACACGGACCAACACCGATGACGGAGCACATTACTGACTACAATCTCACCGGAAATAGCAGTGCCCGTCAGCCAAGGGGCCGACATGGCCGGATCTAGAGCAAGGCAGATCAGTCTGATATCGAAGACTTGGTGTACGATTCAAGACTTAGAGTTCGACTACGGCATGTTCTATCCTTAACCGGAACCGACCTTTGTAACCCTAGGTACCCCGGCATCTATATAAGCCGTGGGGGTTAGGCCATAGAGGGACAACTCGCAACTGACACACGATCTCGAGGTAGATCAACCCTGTACTCGATACTTCCCAATCAATACAACAAAAGCAGGACGTAGGGTTTTACCTCTTCGAGAGGGCCCGAACCTGGGTAAAACATCATGTCCCCTGTGTTCCTGTTACCATCGTTCCAAGGCTACCAGATCGGGACCCCCTACCCGAGGTCTGCTGGGTTTAGATACATCATTGGTGGCCCATACAGGTCCCTCTAAGTAGTCGAAGCGGTTCGATGGCGTGCCTTCAGTTCGACGACCAAGTTGGCGGTGGCATGCTCTTTGTGCCGGGACAACTCTTTGTCTTCGGAAGCGTAATCCTCTTCGCAGATTCAACCGGCCACCTTGGCCGGGTCGACAACTTCGCCCTAGGTCGGATCGTCAGATTCGGCAATCTAGAATACGCCGCGGACTCGTGTGGCAAACTCGCCTTCTCCAACTGGGTGTCAGACTAGATCGAGGAGCTTGAGGATCCACCGGTCCAAACCTTGGAATCAACCCAGGAGCTGGAGGACTGTATCAACTCTACCTCGGATCCGGCTTCGAGCCACTATCCGAGCATGATCACGAATGACCAGGCATCTAGCCTGATTCCCGATGAAGAACCTGGGTCCATGTCAGATCGGACCTCGGTAAAGATCCCTCTGGCACCAACCCTTGAGCAGGCCATGGAGGAAAAAGATAAAGCACTTCTGAACAAGATGTTAGATCAGATTTAGAGGCTTGCGATCTCAGACGATCAGAACTCGATTTATGGACATGGGCCACTGGACCGCAACATCTCAGACGATCAGAACTCGATCTCAGACTGTTCTTCGAAGAAGCAACCGACATGGATGACGACGTGGTTGAGTCCTCGGAGACTGCAACACCGGCCGTAAAAAACATGGGCCACTGGACCGCAACATCCACGCACGACATGTACATGGTGGATACCCGCAGGAACGGAGGAGGGGACAACCCTAATAGATACGCCGAAGATGATGGCAAAAATGGTCCCCCCAGGCGAAGGAACGGCAAGAATAACGATGACGCAGATGGTGAAGCTGATGACGTGGGACACGGAGGCGATAACGTGAACTACAATTCTGTCGAAGACAAGGACTACAATCCCGACAATGACCCCGAAAGAAGCCCCGATCCCGTGGACGAACATGTCCTGGACATGCCCTTAGGCAACGTCAATTATGAAGCGATGCGCTCAAGATTGAAAACCACCAACAAAAGAATAAAGAACAAGTCTAGACGCCTCCGAGATGCAGAGAACCACCTCACTGATCGGTGGAACGAGCTCCTAGAAGCTGAACAAGCACTCCAGGCCAAGCTAGCAAACATAGAGGCGAATAATCAACCTTCTTATCTCCGCAAGAACCTCATGGAAGAGATGAATGCGGCGGCCCATGACAATGTCATATCAAGACGCAGATGGGCCGATGACCTCGAGCGGCCTACTCGGAACCAACAGCCTCGCATCACCGAGCATCACGCCGGCACTGGCAGGCGTACTCCTGAGATCACCAGGCACCGAGAAGATCGAAGCCCATGGCAGGATGATCATAGGCCGGATCCAAGGGGCAACAGGCCGTTAAGGTCTGAAGTCCCACCACGGTCAATTTACCAACCCAGGCGGTACCCAACTACTGAACACGTGGACACCGGACCTGGCCAACCAGACATAGCGATGAACGCGATTACAGAAGAAATCCATATGGACCCACGTCGGACGCGCGTCATGCCTCCGGGTGTGATCGGGGACCCGCTCACCCCCCCGTGCTTTACGGACGAGGTAATGCATCACCAGTTCCTGGACGGGTTTAAACCCGCCAATATGGAGCAATACGACGGCACTACTGACACCGAGATTTGGATAGAGGACTTTCTCATGTCTGTCAACATGGCTGGTGGGGATAACGTCCATGCCATAAAATACCTGCCGTTGAAACTGAAGGGCCCGGCCCGGCATTGGCTGACTAGTCTCCTGCCCAACTCGATCGGCCATTGGGATGATCTCGAGTATGAGTTTTTGTCCAACTTCCAGGGCACATATGTCAAGCCACCAGATGCCGATGACTTGGCCCATGTCGTGCAAAAGGAGGGGGAGTCCGTATGTAAGTTCTGGAACCGCTTTTTAACAAAGAAGAACACGATAGTCGACTGCCCTGATGCTGAGGCCATCGCCAGCTTCCGGCATAATGTCAAGGATGAATGGCTGGCAAGAGAGCTCGGGCACGACAAACCGAGGACTATGGCAAGCCTTACTCAGCTGATGACCAGATTCTGCGCCGGCGAAGATAGCTGGCTTGCTCGCAAGCCAAATCGAGACAATGACCCCGGTGATGGTGCAGAAAACCATCAGATCCCTCGGTAGGGGTCTGAGCGCAGCTAGAAGTCTCAGATCAGAGGTCGCACGGGGTTTTTACCCAGGTTCGGGCCTCCGGAGAGTAATACCCTGCATCCTGCTTGCTTTGATTATTCATGGTGGAAGGATACCTCATGCGAGGGGTTACAATGGTGTATGAGATTGCTACCGAGAGTTTTCTATCTTTTGAATAGATCGGAATGAGAGGACCCTAGCCTCCCCTTATATACACGGTGGAGGCTAGGGTTTTACAGGAGGAAGGATGTGATCTAGGCCACCGCCGCCCTTGTCTTGGACAGCAGGATGGTCGTCATGCGCCTATCTTCCCTTCTAGGGCTTCTCCTCCTTGCTGGGCCTCGTGGGCCCCCTGACGGGCCTGCTGCCGGGCTCCCCATGATGAGCCACCCCCAGTGTATGACACTGTCCGTAGCCCCGGAGCATGGCGGAAGTCGCAGGAGTTAGTCTTCGAGACCTCCATCGGGCTTCATCTTATGCAGTTCTAGCTTCACGCCATCTCCTTTGGGGAGCTCGGCTTGGGGACCTCCTAATCTTTGACAGTTGCTTGATTTGGTCCGCCCGACCGAATCGGGGTCTTCTGGGAATCATTTTAGAGGATCCCGTTAATTATGCTTCGTAGTGATGATGACTTCCGGAATCCGTGCACCTGCGCCTCGCAAAACGGGAAACCACAGGTGACGCGAGGCACGTGTCGTGTTGCGAGGTCCAGCGCTTCAGTTTTGAGCCGGCTATAAGGGGAAGAAGAAGTGAAGGGTTTTCTTCTTCCTTCGCTCTCGCTCATTTCAGCTCCTTTGCCTCCAACCTGCAATCATGCGCCGCCGACGCATCCCTTCTCTTGTTTGCTCGTCCTTCATCGGATCCATTCCCTTCGTCGCCATGGCCAAGACCAGGAGCGAGTGGAGTTCCCGTGCTCCTAGTCAAGATCCGCCTGCCTTGGAGGCAAACAGGAAGCGGAAGAGGGCCACCCCCAAAGGCAGTGAGAAGCGGGCGCGGGAGACCCCCAAGACTATGGGGAAGTGGTTCCCCTCCAGGGCCATGCCAGAAGAGCTGCAGATCCTTGTGGACCAGAAGCTGATGCCAGCAGATCTGGCCATCCGTATCCCTGCCGGTGAGGTCCCTCCGACGCCTCATGATGATGAGCGCATCCTCTGTTTAGAGTATTTCGGGAGGGGGCTCGGATTTCCCCTCCACAAGTTCATGCGTGGACTGCTTCATTTCTATGGCTGTCAACTGCACCACATCCCGCCCAACAGGGTGATGCACATCACAAACTTCATCACTTTTTGTGAATGCTTCTTGGGGACAGCTCCTCATTTTGAGCTGTTCCGGTATTTTTTTTCTGAGTTTGCGTCCAGACGAATGATGGTGCCATCTGCGACCTGGGAGGAGCTATCCTGCAACTCCGTCCCAATTCCAGGTTCTTTACCACCGACCTCCCAAAGTCCGTCTAAGAGTGTGTAAGTGCATCAAGTGCCCCTTAGTGGTTTTGGAGTATTGAAGACAAATAGGTTGAGGAACTAATGTGTTTGTGAGTATACACAGGTGACAGAGTCCCTGAAGATTTGGTTTAACACATGGAAGATGACCCCTAAAATATATTTCTTCAAGTGAAGAATTTGATGATGAACTTGGTACGGCCTTCGAAGAAATTGATGTGAAGACTTTGAAGCTTGAAGACTTTGGTTTTCGTAGTTTCTTTTCTTCTTATTTGAGTCATAGGAAAAACCCTACTGTTAAAGGGGGTCTAGGTGAAACATATTTCACATTTCCAAAGTGATGCTCAAACCTTCTCAAACTTACTGAAACCCATACACAAGCCGCTTCGAGTGAAGCCTTTGGAAATCTCCTGTACAGCTGACGCATTTGCTAGCGACAGTGACGAAGTTCATCTGGTCGCTGACGAATTTGGTCAGGCTGAGGAGTTAGGAGTTCGCCAGTGCGATCTGCCTAAAAGTGAGGAAATTGAGTGCCCCGACGAATTTGAGAGTTCAAATTCCGACCGTTACTGCGCCGCGTGCCAGCTGTCGTGTGGATCCTTATCCTGACAATGGTCGAATCTGCCAAGGGCATTTATGACATTTTATGTCGGGTTGCCCCCCGGCTATAAATAGCCGCCCCCCCAACCAGTTGTTGGTTGGCTGCTCCGAGAGAACTTGACACTTGTCATTTGAGAGCAACCCTTCCTCTGACGACTTTGTGAGAACCCAAGTGAGGAAAAACCCAACCAGAGCCAAAGTGATTGAGCATCACTGAAGAGATTGATCTGTGTGATCCGACGCTTGTTACCTTTGAGGACTGTCATTCCTCCAGACGGTTAGGCATCATGTTCTGAGCACCCAAGAGTAATTGTGGCGTGCCGGTGAACAAGTCTGTTAAGGTTTCGAAAGTCTACCTTGAAGACTTACCACGAGTGATTGGGCAAGGTCTAAGTGATCTTAGCTCAAGAGGAATACGGTGAGGACTAAGTGTCCTCTGAGTTGCGACTCAGCCACCTCAACCAGACGTACAGTTGATACAGCAACTGGAACTGGTCTACCAAATATCATTGTCTTCACCGAGCCAACCTGGTTTCAAATTCCTCACCCTCTCTTACATTATTCCGCTGCTGAAGAATTTGTGATCTGTGCGCTGACGAATTTGAACTGAAGTATTTGATCATGTTACCTTTTATTTCCTCAGTTCGTATTCTTCATGCTTGTATGAGTGTATGATTGCATGTTCTTCATTGTTATGTATCCTGCTCGCATGTACTCTGATTCTGTGATGTCTTAGTTTCCCTTGCGTTTCTATTACTTCACTCTGTTCTTCGTCAAATTCTTCAGAGTTTGACGAATTTCTAAATATCTCCCATTCACCCCCCTCTGGGAGTTTACCTGCGCTTTCAATTGGTATCAGAGCAAGGTGCTCCCTTGTTCTGTGTGATTTTGGTTTAACCACCTGGAGTTTTAGTTATGTCGACCGCAGGTATGATCAAGGTCTCCGCTGCGTGCCCCATCTTCGATGGCACAGACTATCCCTATTGGAAGAACAAGATGCGAATGCATCTTGAGGCTATTGACAATGATCTCTGGTTCGTCGTTGAGAACGGCATCCCCACCATCTCACCAAGTATCAATGCTGCTGACATGAAGAGATTCAAGCAACTGGATTCTCAAGCGAAGAACATCATTTGTGGTCATCTCAACAAAGGACAGTATGGCAGAGTGAGTGCACTGGAAACTTCGAAGCTTATCTGGGACCGGCTTTCAAAAGTGAATGAGGGTGTTTCCACTCAACGTGACTCCCGAGTTGATGTTCTGCGCGATCTCTTCAATCGCTTCAAAAGACTCGACAATGAAAATGTGCAGCAAACCTTCGACCGCCTCACTGATATCTCCAATGAGCTTCAAGCTCTTGGTGCTGCTGACATCACCGATCATGAGGTGGTGAAGAAATTACTGAGGTCTCTGGACAGTTCCTTCGACACTTTGGCACTGATGATTCAAGAGCGCCCTG
Source organism: Elymus sibiricus (assembly GCA_039707655.1). Lineage (NCBI taxonomy): Eukaryota > Viridiplantae > Streptophyta > Magnoliopsida > Poales > Poaceae > Elymus > Elymus sibiricus. The sequence goes on from CM077676.1 coordinate 71,487,839, forward strand.
ATTACAAGTCTCTGGACCCAGCTGATATTCTGGAAAGGCTCAACACACATGAATTTCAACAAGCCGAAAAGAGAGACATGTATGGACCCAGCTATGGTCGCCCTCGCGCTCTGAAGGCTAAAGCAAAAAACCAAGGCTATTTCTTCATCTGAAGAAGAAGAAGAGGAATGTGAGTGCAGTTCTGACGGTGCTGAAGAGATTGGCAGAGAACTGGCTATGCTAGTGAAGAAGTTCCAGAAGTTTTCCAAGAAGAATAGATTCGGAAAGTCTTCAAAGTATGACTCGAAGAACACTGCAGAAGCGTCTGCTCGAGACTACAACAAGAGAACTTGTCACAAATGCAAGAAGCCAGGTCACTACATCGCCGACTGCCATCTTTGGAAGAAGAAGAAGAGCAGGGATGATGATGAATCTGATGAAAAAAAGAAGAAATCCTCAAAATCTTCATCAAAGTCCACAAAGTCCTCATCAAAGTCCGCATCTCACAAGAAGCCTAGTTCTAGCAAAGCTCGTGCGTTCCTTGGAAAGGAGATGGATTCTGAAGAAGAATCTGATGATCAGCAGGCTGAGGAATCTGAGGAGGAGTCAGACACTGGTGTGGCAAGCCTTGCTCTCACCACTGAGTACGTCAGCAAGTCCATCTTCAACACTGAGGATAATGGTATCTCCATCAACAATGATGACTGTGCTGATGACAACGCTCCTACCTATTGCTTCATGGCTCGAGGTGCAAAGGTAACTTCACGAGAAGCTTACTTTGAAACTTCCAGTGATGATGACTCTGAGTGTGAATCTAAACCAAGCTATAAGAAAATTGCTAAAATTGCTACTGAACAACAACATGCCATGGAAAAGATTCAAAAACTGCTAGACAAAAGCGATGGCCTGTTGGACGAGGAAATGGATCATAGTCAAGCCTTATCTGAGGATCTCAGAAGGCTCAAGTCTCTTTATGACGAACTTGAAAGTCGTCATGTGTCCCTCTCAGCTGAACATGAGAAGCTGTCCTATGAATTTCTTCAAAGGAAGCAAGATCTCGAGAAGCTGAGAGCGTCTCATGATGATCTTCAAAAAGAAAACGATTCACTCCTTGCTCAACAGATCAGTACCGCTCAGGAAGAATTTGTTGCACCATGCTTAAAATGCCTTGAACGTGATAATGCTAATTCTTCAGCTGAATGTTCAAATGCTTCTGTGCTTGCTATTGCTTCAACTGCTACGGTGGCCACTAACCCCTCCTCTGAGGAAGCCACCAGTGATACTGATGAAAATGCAGGGCTGAAGGAATTGTATGTCACTGGCATGTACAAAAGCCTCAAAGGACATCAAACCCTGTGTGACGTGCTCAAACAGCAAATTCTTCACAGGAACCCTAGGAAAGAGGGTATTGCTTTTGAGAGAAAGCTCAATGCTGATGGTTCGTACTGGAAGCCTGAGCAGTATCCCAAAACCACATGGGTTGCTGCAAAGGGACCTCCAGTAGACCCATCCTCTTTATCTGGTTACACTTGTGATTCTTCATATCCTTCAGATGAGTCATTTGACTTGAACTATAAACTGTTCAAGAATCAGAACGGTGAGGTCTTTGCCAGATTCATTGGTACTAACTGCAGGAACGGTCCACCTATGAAGAAAATCTGGGTTCCCAAAAGCCTTCTGGAAAATCTTCAGGTGAATGTCATCATGACACCACCGATGAAGAAGAAACCTCCCAGGGCAAATTCTTCACATGGATCAAAGTCGTCAAATGGACGCAGACCCGCTTATGGTCGCACTAATGCCTCTGTTTCGCAGGGAAACAGACAGCGAGTTGATGAATATGAGCATTATTCTTCGAACCACTATGTTCACAAATCTTCGAAGAATTTCTTTGCTTATTCATTCAATTACTATAACCCTCCTGTGAAGAGAAATGCATATTCTTCAATGCCTAAGTTCTCCATCAATGCACTTCGTCACATTGCTTCTCAGCCACCCATTCAGATGTGGGTGGTTAAGAAGAAGAACTAATCTCTTCTGCAGGGTCAGGTCTTTAGACAACTAAATGTCTGATGAATTTGCTGAAGACCTGACATAATGCCTGTTGGGATGCAGGCTAATCATGCTGGAATGAATACTTCATTTCACACATCCCTTATGCTGCTTGATATTATATGCTGATGAAATTGTCTAACAAAATTGTTCACTATCATATTCTTCACTTTGAAGTATATGAACTTGTAAGTCAGACTAATGCTTCTACAGGATGAAACACCTTCTGCCACTGAATGGGTCTTGGACAGTGGCTGCACGAATCATATGACTGGAGATAGGAATCTCCTCACTGATGCTCCCCTTACTCCGTCTCATCTGAAGCATATCACATACGCTGACAAAGGAAAAAGCAAGGTATTGGGTCTAGGTAAGGTTGCCATTTCAAAGGATCGACACATGGAAAAGGTGATGCTTGTCGAGTCCCTTGGATTCAACCTCATGTCTGTCTCAATGCTTTGTGATCTTGATATGATTGTCATCTTTGGCAAATATAGATGCATTGTGCTGTTGGAATCTGACAAATCCAAAGTCTTCGAAGGCTTTAGGAGAGGTGACTTGTATATTGTAGATTTCTCTACAGGTCCTCAGCCCGCAACATGTCTAATGGCAAAAGCTTCAGAATGCTGGCTATGGCATCGACGTCTTGGACATGCTGGAATGAGGAATTTGAGCACTCTCGTCAAGAAGAAGCATATCATTGGCGTCGAGGGTGTCAAATTCGTCAAGGATCACCTCTGTGGCGCTTGTGAGTCTGGAAAGTTGACCAGAGCCAAGCACCAGGCGAAGACTATCATGACCACTACACATCCTTTTGAATTGCTTCATATGGATTTGTTTGGTCCTACACATTATGCCACACTAACCAATGCAGCATCTCTCTATGGATTCGTCATTGTGGATGACTACTCTCGCTACACCTGGGTGCACTTCATTACCTACAAGACTGAAGCTCAGAATGTCTTTAGACGATTCTCCAATCGGGCCATGACGAATTATGGTCTCAAGATCAAGCATATCAGGAGTGACAATGGCACTGAGTTCAAGAACACAGGCCTCGACGACTATCTTGATGAACTTGGTATCACTCATGAGCTCTCTGCTCCCTACACGCCTCAGCAGAATGGAGTCGTGGAGCGCAAGAACAGAACCCTCATCGAGATGGCGCGCACTATGCTTGATGAATACAAGACTCCTCGTCACTTCTGGCCTGAAGCAATTGACACTGCATGCCACATCATCAACAGGGTATATCTTCACAAATTCCTCAAGAAGACTTCATATGAGCTCCTCACTGACAAGAAACCCAATGTGAGTTATTTCAAAGTCTTCGGTGCAAAATGTTGGATTAGAGATCCTCATCACAATTCTAAATTCGCACCGAAAGCACATGAAGGTTTTATGCTTGGTTACGGAAAGGACTCGCACACCTACAGGGTCTTCAACTCCTACCAGCACAAGGTTGTTGAAACTGTAGATGTGCGGTTCGATGAAACTAACGGCTCGCAAAGAGAGCACCTGCCTCCTGTGCTAGATGAAATGCCACCTGAGGAATCTATCAAACTGATGGGCACTGGTGAAATTGTGACCAGTGAAGAAATAGCTGTTGATGAAGAAGTGATTGTTCCTCGTCGTGAAGAAAATGAACATTCTGACAAAAATGATGCTGAGGATTCTGCACGGCAACAACAACAACAACAAGGCCCTCGTCCAGCACATCCACGAGTGACAAATGAAGTGCAGATTGAGAAAATCCTCGACAACATCAATGCACCTGGTCCCCTCACTCTCTCAAGAGCTTCACATTTAGCTAACTTTTGTGGGCATTATGTGTTTGTCTCTATTTCAGAGCCCACCAAAGTTGATGAAGCATTTCTGGAACCTGAATGGATTCAAGCGATGCAAGATGAATTGCGTCAATTCGAGCTCAACAATGTGTGGGAGCTTGTCAAGCATCCCGATCCACGCAAGCATAACATCATCAGCACTAAGTGGATCTACCGCAACAAACAAGACGAAAATGGCCAAGTGGTGAGGAATAAGGCCCGTCTTGTAGCTCAAGGCTACACACAGGTTGAGGGTATTGATTTCGATGAAACATTTGCACCTGTTGCTAGGCTTGAAGCCATTCGAATATTGCTTGCATATGCTAACCATCATGATATCCTCTTATATCAAATGGATGTGAAAAGTGCATTCCTCAATGGTAAACTTGAGGAAGAAGTATATGTTGCTCAACCACCAGGTTTTGAGGACCCAAAGCATCCTGATAAAGTCTTCAGACTCAACAAGGCTCTCTATGGCCTCAAGCAGGCCCCCAGGGCTTGGTATGATACACTGAAGGAATTCCTAAAGAAAAAGGGGTTCAAGCCCGGTTCACTTGACCCTACTCTCTTTACTAAATCTTATGATGGTGAACTGTTCATATGCCAAATATATGTTGATGATATTATCTTTGGTTGCACTAACAAGAAATACAGTGACGAATTTGCTCATATGATGCAAGAAGAATATCAGATGTCTATGATGGGGGAGTTGAAATTCTTCCTCGGGCTTCAAATTCGTCAACAACCCAATGGCATCTTCATATCTCAGGAGAAATACCTCAGAGACTGCCTGAAGAAATTCGGAATGCAAGATTGCAAAGGCCTCAAGATACCAATGCCAACAAATGGCCAACTCAACACTGACGAAAATGGTAAAGATTTCGATCAAAAGGTATATCGCTCCATCATTGGTTCGCTGCTTTACCTATGTGCATCTAGGCCAGATATTATGCTTAGCGTTTGCATGTGTGCCCGCTTTCAAGCGTCACCGAAGGAATCACACCACCAGGCTGTGAAACGAATTCTTCGATATTTGGCTCACACCCCAACGCTTGGATTATGGTATCCCAAGGTCTCATCACTTGATCTTGCTGGATATTCTGATTCTGATTACGCTGGTGACCGAGTGGATCGCAAGTCAACATCAGGCACATGCCATTTCCTCGGACGATCTCTTGTATGTTGGTCCTCGAAGAAGCAGAACTGCGTTTCACTATCTACTGCCGAGGCTGAGTACATTGCTGCTGGCACCTGCTGCTCACAGTTACTATGGATGAAGCAAACCCTCAAGGACTATGGCGTCAACGTGAAGAAAGTGCCACTCTTCTGCAATAATGAGAGCGCCATCAAGATCGCCCACAACCCAGTGCAACACTCTAGGACGAAGCATATTGAGATTCGTCACCATTTTCTTCGTGATCATGTGCTGAAGGGAGACATCGTCATCGACCACGTGAAGACTGAAGAATAGCTTGCAGATATCTTCACAAAGCCCTTGGATGAGAGAAGATTTTGCATGTTGCGGTGTGAGCTAAACATCATAGAATCTTCGAATGTCCTTTGAAATGGACACACATCCTAACGCTTATGCATTCTTGATGACTTTGATGCACAACACACGAAGTAACATTTTTCTTCAATCAATGAAGACTAACCCTCCAAGTGTGAAGAAATTAATGAAGAACTTGATTCTCAGAACCCTACGACAATTGTACGCGGTGTCTGAAATCATCACAGTTCTTATACGGTGGGTAACGCCACCACCTCTTTTTTGACGTTCTTCAATTCGAGATTTTCGTCATTTGCTTTTTCGCCAATCTTCTCGAATTCGTCATTTGAGGTCTTTCTTCACTGCTTTTGGTGCTATTCCATTTATTTATTTGAGTTTTTCATGTCCTCTGCAGTATCCACATATAGCTAATTCTTAATCGTGTTTTTCGTCATCTATGTGGATGTGATCGGACCCGCTCCCCTCTGTGCTAAACTCAACCCACTCTGTTCACAAATTCTTCATATGCGTTCTACTTGACACTGTTCAAAGTCTTCACTGTGTCCTTGACAGCTGAAGAACTTGCGAACACATTTTGAAAATTATTCTAATCTTTTTGGCGGTTGCCACAGTATCGTTATCCCGTGCTTCGCTCGCGTGGATAGAGATGAAAATGCATGTGTGACGCGTGTCACTCTGATGCGAATCGCCAGGGGCTTATCCGTCCAAATTCTTCGGGTCGCTCAAGTTTTTACCGCTCCTATATAAAGGCTTGACCCCGTCAACCTCAATCCATTTCACTCTCGCGCCCCTGTCACTCTCAAACCCTAGCGCCGCCGCTGGAATCCATCGTCGCCGGAGAGGAAGAGCTTCACTGCCTCGACTTCTTCGCCGTCGTACTCGCGCTGGCTGCGGATTTCTTCACCTCCGCCGCCGCCGTAGACGTCTTTCGTCGCCAAGTTAGGGCACGGAAGATCTGAACTGACGATTTCCATCGCCTCGTCGTCCAGTTCGTCGTGTTCATCCTTGGGGTAAATAAAATCTATTTTTACTGCCCCAGTTTGATCTTCTTACTGCCACAAAATCTTCAAGTGCTGTTTTTACCACTTTTCTAATTCTTCAGCACTTCCTTCTGGCCAGTCTTGAGTTTTGGCATCTAAGTCATACTTAACAACTAGATTCCTCAATTGTGCAATTGCCTCAATCTGTACAACTCGGGAATCTTTGTCAAGAACACTTAGTGAAATGCGTCAAGACGATAAGGGTCAATTTCTTCACCTGGTTTATTTTGAAAATATCTGAGAACGCATGTGACTCTTCCCTATTTCCTCGCAACTATACTCTATTCACAGGTACAATGTCTGCAGACGAATCACTAGGTTCTCATCAAATTAATTCATTTGCAGCGTTGCTTGAGGAAAATCTTCAAACATCTTCAGAGTCCTCAAAAGTTCAAAAACCACAGCTGAAGAAAATGGCTGATGGGAAAAGGCCTCAGAAGGGAGGCAAGAGAAAAGAAGAACAGACTGCCTTTGAGATTCCTGATGAAATATACGCAGGGTACTGTACACCTGATGAAGACACTCATGGCAAGGAAACTAAGGAACAGCGCAAAACGCGACTGCAAAAGATAAAAAGATACTGGACATATCAGTGGAGAGACTACAAGTTTGTCACCTCCAAATACATGAAGGACTTTGCTGTGACGCCTCCATGCAATAGGCCACCGCTTGCTGCATGTCAAGTTGCTGATCCCACAAGTATCAGAAGGGGTGAAGAATTCCCCAAAGAATGGGCCAAGCAACAAGCAAAGCTACAGAAGCAAGCCCAGAAAGCTGTTGAAGAATTCAACCAGGCCTCAAAGGCCTCAGCTGAAGCTGGTGCCAGCGGCAGTGCAAGTGCACCTAAGAAAGCCATGAAGAAGAAGCCGGCCAGCAAGCCAAAACCATCTGGCCCAAAGGCTTCAGCTCCAAATGTTTCAAAGTCTTCAGCTCCTCCTCCTGCTACAAGTTCTTCTGTGGCCGCAGCAAAATCTTCAACGCCGGTTGTGCTCGCATCTTGCCAGCGCACCGAGGGCTTTGCAACAGCCTCTATCGCTGCATCAATTGCCTCAGCTTGTGGGCAGTCATCATCATTGCCCACACTGAAGACAAAGGTAACAGCTGGCCGTGGAACAAGGCCAAGTCCAAAGAGCAAGGCCGTCGTGCCTCAGGCAGATGAACACGGGTTAGCTGACGAAGATGAGCTCGCAGATTACCTCAGAAGAAGGCAAGAGCAAGCTGCAATTGCTAAGAATTCTTCAGTGCCAATGATGCTGGATCCCAAGAAGCTGTTAGACTTCATTGACATCTGGTGCAAAAAGCCAGACACACCTCTTGATGATTTGAACTTACCTCCTGGACCGAGTCATGTGCTGTCTGCCTTCATCTTGAATGAGAAGCACAAAATTGCACAAGCAAAGCTGGTGAGGAAACAGCAGCAACAGAAAGAAAAAGAGCTGCGGAAGAACATGCTATCCATTTCCCCTCAGCAGCTTGTGGCTTTGCAGATTGAGATTCAACAGTTGTCTGAGGAATTTGAAAGACAATCTAGTCATTGTTGTGGTGTGCGCGACAGATTCATCTCTGCAACCAACCAGGTCGTTGAAGACCACAACAAGCGCGAAGCCGCCAAGTTTGGTACTGTGCCACCCACAAGTTCTTCAGCATCACCTCCACTTGCTCAGGCCAGTGAGACTGCATCCTTATCTCCGCAAGAACCAGACATGGCAACTGAAGAAGTTGATCCTGAAGAAACAGCCAGGGCGACTGCATTAGTCGTGCCTGAAGAAAATGTACCATCAAATGCCTCAGCAGCATCACCACCAGTGAAGCATATCACCCTTCCTTCTGCATCAGAAGGGAAGAAGACGAAGGCTACTGAGAAGGAAGCAAGGAAGAGAAAAGCTTCAGCTCCATCTACCAGCACTGCACTAGTGAAGAAAATGAAGACGACATCATTATCTTCAGAAGGACCTATTGATGCTATTCCAATCTCATCAGCGCCCCCTACTCCTGTAAACCTTCAGCTTGTTCCATATGGGGTGGACTATGAAGTTCCTCAGGCTGATGAAGATGACGCAGATACCCACTCAGCTGCTACCACAGAGCTAGTGGATGAAGAAATTGAAGTGGAAGCTGATGCTTCGCTTCTCCAAGCCGTGTCACGGAAGCCCTCACCGGTTCCGATGACAGTAGAACATACCACTGCTTCAACTGGAAGTGGTGAAGAAACTGAAGAGGATGTGGATATTGACGGCGCTACAACACCTCCAATTGTTGATGACTTTTGGGAAGTGTTCCATCCTAACTCGCCCCTCACCACACCTCTGACGCAAGTGCCTCAATCACCAGCAGTCACTGAAGAAATTCATACGGGCTCTGAGGAGAAACAACCATCACCCCTCCAGAGCATACCTGAGGAAATTCCAGCTGTAGCAGCTGATGAAACTGCTCATGATGAGCCCACTGTTGATGTCATCAATACATCCCCTCCGCGTACTGACTCAATTCCTTCAGCAGACACAGATACAGTTCCTACTGCTACAGCTGAAGAAATTGCTAAGTCTCTTGCAGTAACAGATCCAAATGATTCAACTGGGTCCCCACGACCAGTATTTGACGTTCGCAAGAAAATGCAAAACCTTCACCCATTGCCAGTAATGCCCAAGATAGGCAGAACCCTCAAACGGCCTCAGTTCGACAACGCCAAATTCTTCGAAGAGAAGAATTTCTTCATAGGCGAGTCCCCATATGACTCAGCCAAAATCAGGCGTCTGCGATTCTGGACACGGACGCAGATGAACTTCTACGCCTCACTGCTATTTGATAAGAAGAAAGTATTTCCTCATCGCCATATTCCTCACGTGGATATGGAGTCACTACCGTGCTTTCGGCCAGTTCTGGCTGTTCTTCACGATGCAGGATTGCTTAGTTTCTGCTCTGATGTGTGCGACTGGAATGAAGAACTTATACTTCAGTTCTATGCCACCGTTTATTTTTCTGGAGAGGCAGAAGACATTGCAACATGGGCACTGGAATGGATGAGTGAAGACACTCACTATAAAGCACCGATTGAAGAACTTCTTCGTGCTCTTCCAGTTGATCCGTCCCAAGATGATGAAAAAAGAATTTATGAAGAACCTGAACTGCCTGACCACCTCATGCAAGTACTGATGAAGCCAATGGCTGAAGGAGATGCTCCAAGGACAACCTTCCTAGTGAAGGATTTGCTATATGTGCCCAAGACCATTTTTCGCATTCTGTCCAAAACCCTCAGTCCAATTAAGGGTCACAACTCCAACACTGAAGAAGTTGTGGGAATAATGAAGAACTTGCTGTTCCATATTATTCACGGCACTCCAATCAACATTCATGATTTCTTTCTGAGGACTTTAGTCATAGTGGCAAAGTCGCCTTTTGATCTGAAGCCATACGCTCCATGGATCATGAGATTCATCAGATCCCGTTCTGCTATTCATTACAAGGCTGACTGTCAGAACCACTTGAGCTTTTTGCCTGAAGTTGAAATTCTTCAGAATACTATTTCTTCAGTACCTGGCAAGGGCAAGACACCTGTAGATGAAGGAATTCGTCCCCTCGATGGACAATTTCGTCAACCAATCTCCAGCTCCCATGCTGATGAATCTGCTAGCCAGGATACAGCTGCAAAAGCTTCAAGGCCAGCAACTTCACCTGAAGCACCACGTGTTATGACAGACCGTGAGCTGCTCATCAGTCTTCACCAGAAAGTGGACAGAAATCACCGATGGGTTAAGCGTCAGTTTGCTGCAGTTCAAGCCAACATGACAGTGACGCATAACTCTGTGCGCAAAAACCGCTACTATCTACATGAGATATTTCACAGATCATGGGCCATTCTTTCGCATCTCAAGACCGATGAAGAACTTGCAGACATGGATTTCCAAATGAACTTTGACTGGGCGGATCCACCAAGGAAGAAATTGAAGAACGTTCAAGTTCCTCTCCTCATGACATCATCAGAGTCTTCGTCGCGACGAACTGATGAAAATGAAGCTGTTGAAGACGATGCAACTGGACCATCTGCTTCCCGCAACCCCAACAATGCCGGGGCTCCATAATCTTCATCACGATGTTTTTCTTCAGGGGCGTTAGTCCTCACCTTGTCTCCTTTTGGTCATCTGATGACAAAGGGGGAGAAGTGTGAGTTAGTCTTCAGCGGGGTCCATATTTATGGCTGTTTTTGCTTAAGTTGCAACTCTTGGTCTTCATTTGATTTGCTCTTTGACGAGTTGTAACTTAAATACTGTTGGTTGTCTGACTCTTATGCTACAGTTATTATGCGTGCTCTGATCATAAATATATCTGCTCATGCATGCACAATTTTGCCAGACACCAATTTTGATCATGCCTTCATATTCCTCAAGTATCTTATGATCATGCATGATTGGATTCCAAGATATAGGGGGAGATCTCCACAATTTCAACCTGCCATGTGCATTTGCAATCCAATGCAAATTCCTCATATGCACATCTTCAGGGGGAGTTCCTCAATATCTTGTAACCAATTGTGACGCCCCCGACTTAATCGTGCACTAATCATACACGCAAATGCACACGATCAAGCCTAAGGACTCACTTGAAGATATCACAACACAACTCTAAACTCAAAATAAAATAATACAAGCTTTATATTACAAGCCAGGGGCCTCGAGGGCTCGAATACATAAGCTTGATGACAAACAAGCATCAGCGGAAGCAAAGTATCTGAGTACAGACACAAAGTTAAACAAAGGTGCCTTAAGAAGGCAAAAACAATCAACGACACTGATCGAAAAGGCGAAGGCCTCCTGCCTAGGGCCTCCGAACTACTCCTGGCCGACGGGGATCTCCATGTCAGTGGTAGGTTCTTCCGGGGATCTCCTGCTCCTGGGCTTCATCGTCTGATGTATCATCAAATGGGTATGGGGAAAAAGAATAGCAAAGCAACCGTGAGTACTCATCCAAAGTACTCGCAAGACTAACATCAGATCTATACTACTTATGCATTGGTATCAAGCGAAAAGGCTGTATCTGTGGACTATATTGCAGAAATGCCAGAATAGAGAGAGAAGGCCTGGGCCTATCGAAGACTAGCACCTTCAGGGTCTTGCAGCATAAGAAGAGTGCAGATTAGTATTATAATTTAGTTATCAAACATGTTGAAGCAAAGCCCAGAGATCCTTCCTCGACTCCCTGCGAGAAAGCGAGCCCGGAGCTTACCATTAATGTATCATGTATTCAGTTCAAATAATAGTAGATCGAGATATAACACTGAGCGTCCTGTTACCGTGGACACGGCTATTCGAATAGATAACTTCCCTACAGGGGTGCACTACTGTTACCCAGCACGCTCGATTAACTCTGGCCGGACACACTTTCCTGGGTCATGCCCGGCCTCGGCTGATCGACACACCGTAGCCCTACCTAGAGCTCAGCAGAGAGGTCCCCGCCGGTCTACATCCTAAGCGCTCAGGGGTCTTGGGCCATCGCCCTGTGCACTCCGGGTCGTTGTGTGCAGGGTGGGTCCAGGCACCACCTCTGTCATGGATGGCGCCGGCCCGACCCGGCCACAATGCTGAACTGGACGTCTGACAAAGCTTTCGGCTGATACATACGGCGTAGAGGGCCCCATAAACCATTATTCCACGTGGTGGTAGTGCGTATAGGGCCAACGACCCACTCAGATCAATACCCAAATCCGTTAGTGCATTATTAACTCAAGTGACGGCTGTCGGGACAAGTCTGGAGCTACCACCACAACCTGGGTGGTACCGCTAAACAGCCAGCCGCCACAGTACTCTCGCGGGTGCTCTTGTAGCCAACCCGTCTTTAATATTATCCTCTCGCGGGCACCCTTGGGGCCAGCCCGACTTTACATTCCCCGCGGGTACCTCTCGAGGTGGACCCGCCTGCGTCAAAGGCCAAAGTAACTGTGTGTCTAAAGCATCGAGAGGAAATCCGAGGAATCACCCTCGATTGATTTCCACTCGAGGAGTTACACGACGGAAGCTTTATCGGAAGTGATGAAAGAGGAATCACCCTCGGTAACACACATCTGGTTAGCTATTCTACAGAGGCATCATCGGAAGTGGGATAAGAGGTATCACCCTCGGCACTCGATGCCAGCTCTGCAGAGTCGAGCAACTTAGGGGGGGTGTGCGGTGATGTGCAGTTCTCAGCCCGATCGATCTCAACGATCGGGGCACGGATACTAAAGTGTAGCAACTACAGCAAGGGAGAGAGGCCACAGATGGTTTATCATCCAACCTATACTAAGCAGTTTGGATATCAGGTAAAGTATCAACAGAAGTTACAATAAACAGGCTATGCATCAGAATAGGATGAAACAATAGCAGTAGCAAATTTCTAATGCAAGCAGGAGGGAGAAGGAGATAGGTGATACAGGCATGCGTCAAGGGGGTTTGCTTGCCTGGTTGCTCTGCGATAAAAAGGGGGGGTCTTCGGTGGAGTAGCAGTCCTGCGGGGTGGCGTCGGTCTCGGCGTCTATCGAGAGAGAAGGAGGGGGAAGAAATAGTAAATAAAAGCAAACAAATGCAATAGTGATGCACGACATGCCTAAATGATATGCAGAGGTGATATATTGCCTAACTAAATGTTTTAGTTAATTTAGGAATTTATTTGGATTTATTTAATTAAGGTAGGGCACTATTCATTTATCAGAATCAGGCGAAATGTTCCATGTTCATCTAGCTAGGAGTGTTGGACAGGTGTTTTGATCACATATTCTGAATCTTCATATTTTTCTGATCATTTTACATATATAAATTACTTTAATCCGAGTTACGGTTTAAAAGATATGATTTTCTAAAGATTTAATCATTTCTGGATTTATTTAATCTATTTAAATTGACATTATCCGAAACAGTGTAATGGTGACGTCACTATGACGCATAGCTGACGTCAGCGGTCAACCAGCGGCTGACCAGGATCAAATCTTACATGTGGGTCTAGTGGGACCCACATGTCAGCCTCACAGTAGTCTAATTGGGTTTTATTTAAACTATTTAGGATTAATTAACGGTGGGGCCTACTGGTCAGTGAGTGATTAACATTTTAATTAACTAATCAACTAATTAACCGATTAATTAATTATTAAAAACATTTTAACCGCGGGGGACCCACATGTCATAGACACGGGGCCGCCCAGTCAACGCTGACCCGGGTCAACAGGGCCCGCAGTCAGCCTCACAAAGGCGGGGCCCGGGGTGCCACGTGGTCGCCGGCACCGGAATATGCTCCGGCGAGCGCCGAGCGCGGCCGCGAGCTCCGGCGAGCTCGGGTTTCGCCTACAGAGCTCCGTTCCGGGTGCGGTTTGTTGCTCTGTAATGAGCGGACGAAGCCGCATCCGGTGGTTGGGGTGGTCGGAGCTGGGGAGGCCGGGATGGACGGCGGCGAGCACGTCGGCGGCGACCGTTTCGGGCGAGCAACGGGGAGGCGGCTACGGTGTGATTTAACGCGCGCATTCGGGCCTGTTCAAACGAGGGGAGCTGCGCGCGTCGATCTAACCTACTGGCGCGGCTTGCGGTGGTCGGAGACAACGGCAACGGCAAGCTCAGGCGGCGGACAGAACGGGGCCACGCCGGCGAGCTAGCTAGAGCGAAAATGCGGCCGAGAGGAGAGGAAAGGAGGGAGGGGAAAACTCACCGCGCGGCCAAGAAAGGCCCTCGACGGTTTTGTAGTAGCGGAGGAGGTCGAGGACGGCGGGGATCACCGGCGACCGAGAAGAAGCCGCGGTCGATCCCAGCAATGTGATGGAGTAGAGCTTCAACGCACGGCCTCAGGCGACGGAGTCGAGGACGGCGAGCACGTTGGGCAAGTCGGAGCGGTGATCGGGGCTCAGCAGCCGCGGGATCGAGCGGCGACGGCGGAGGAGCTCGCGGGTGGGGAGAGGAGGAGCGAGGGAAGAGGGGACCGAATGGGGATGGGCTAGGGTTCCAGGGGGGCCGAGGTGGTCCTTATCCACGCGAGCAGCGCGGCGGATGGCTGACGCATGCGACGGCGGCGACGTGTCGACGGGCGCCGTCGACAGCGCGGGAAGAGGAGGAGAGAGGTAGGGGACGACGGGGAGGTGGGCTGGGCTCGAGCACTGTAGACTAGAGCCCAGCGCCACAGTAGCGATAGGCCTTTTCTTATTTTATTTTCTGTTTTCTTCTACTCTTTTCTGTTTGCAAAATGTTTAGCCATCTGAACACTTTTGTAAAATGTGCAACCTAGCCAGTTAAATATGTTGCAATTTTAGACAGTGGAATAAAAAGGTTTGGGAATATTATCTTTTCATTAGGATTTTAAATAATAGAAATGCATTTTAATAGTGCTGTTCTGGTTCTGTTACATGTTGTTGGAGTCATCTAAACAATTTAATAAATGTTGATGTTATTTATATAATAGCTCTGGGATTATTTGCCACACTATGAACAATTTAGTTTATGGTTTGAACAACTTTTATTTTCCACTTTGGATTTGAATTGCAATTTGAATTGGAATTGAAATGAGATATGAAGCAATGATGATCAAGCATGATTAATCTTGCTGACTTGGCATTAACAAAGGTGATTGCTGTGGCTATTACACAGGGGGTGTTACACCAATTTCCTCAAACACTGTACTTACACATCAATTATTTTTACTCCCGATGAAAGCCTAACCAATTTGTCATCAATCACCAAAAAGGGGGAGATTGTAAGTGCATCAAGTGCCCCCTTAGTGGTTTTGGAGTATTGAAGACAAATAGGTTGAGGAACTAATGTGTTTGTGAGTATACACAGGTGACAGAGTCCCTGAAGATTTGGTTTAACACATGGAAGATGACCCCTAAAAATAGATTTCTTCAAGTGAAGAATTTGATGATGAACTTGGTACGGCCTTCGAAGAAATTGATGTGAAGACTTTGAAGCTTGAAGACTTTGGTTTTCGTAGTTTCTTTTCTTCTTATTTGAGTCATAGGAAAAACCGTACTGTTAAAGGGGGTCTAGGTGAAACATATTTCACATTTCCAAAGTGATGCTCAAACCTTCTCAAACTTACTGAAACCCATACACAAGCCGCTTCGAGTGAAGCCTTTGGAAATCTCTTGTACAGCAGACGCATTTGCTAGCGACAGTGACGAAGTTCATCTGGTCGCTGACGAATTTGGTCAGGCTGAGGAGTTAGGAGTTCGCCAGTGCGATCTGCCTAAAAGTGAGGAAATTGAGTGCCCCGATGAATTTGAGAGTTCAAATTCCGACCGTTACTGCGCCGCGTGCCAGCTGTCGTGTGGATCCTTATCCTGACAACGGTCGAATCTGTCAAGGGCATTTATGACATTTTATGTCGGGTTGCCCCCCGGCTATAAATAGCCGCCCCCCCAACCAGTTGTTGGTTGGCTGCTCCGAGAGAACTTGACACTTGTCATTTGAGAGCAACCCTTCCTCTGACGACTTTGTGAGAACCCAAGTGAGAAAAAACCCAACCAGAGCCAAAGTGATTGAGCATCACTGAAGAGATTAATCTGTGTGATCCGACGCTTGTTACCTTTGAGGACTGTCATTCCTCCAGACGGTTAGGCGTCATGTTCTGAGCACCCAAGAGTAATTGTGGCGTGCCGGTGAACAAGTCTGTGAAGGTTTCGGAAGTCTACCTTGAAGACTTACCACGAGTGATTGGGCGAGGTCTAAGTGATCTTAGCTCAAGAGGAATACGGTGAGGACTAAGTGTCCTCTGAGTTGCGACTCAGCCGCCTCAACCAGACGTACAGTTGATACAGCAACTGGAACTGGTCTACCAAATATCATTGTCTTCACCGAGCCAACCTAGTTTCAAATTTCTCACCCTCTCTTACATTATTCCGCTTCAGAAGAATTTGTGATCTATGCGCTGACGAATTTGAACTGAAGTATTTGATCATGTTACCTTTTATTTCCTCAGTTTGTATTCTTCATGCTTGTATGAGTGTATGATTGCATGTTCTTCATTGTTATGTATCCTGCTTGCATGTACTCTGATTCTGTGATGTCTTAGTTTCCCTTGTGTTTCTATTACTTCACTCTGTTCTTCGTCAAATTCTCCAGAGTTTGACGAATTTCTAAATATCTCCCATTCACCCCCCCCCCCTCTGGGAGTTTACCTGCGCTTTCAGAGTGCCACAAGTCCTGGTTTTATGCGCACGGGTTTGGTGGCGACCTACCCATTTTCGTGAACGAGCCCCCACAGATGTTGCGGTCCTGGTCTCCACTAGCAAAGCTATCGCCGGAGGCCAAAGCGCTTGCTGAGGCCACCGCCCGTCTAAAGAAAGGCGGGCTGACAGGCAGCCACATCATCAAGACATGGGTGGAGCGTCGCGTCCTCCCTCTGCAAGCCCGTGCATCCCCCATGTATAAGTATATGGGGCCAGAGGACCCAGCGTGGGTGACTAGGGAGGAACTGGCGCCAGAAGATGTTGAGACCCACCTTAGCTATTTGGTGGGGCCCAAGGCCATCAAGGACTCCGGGAAGGAGGTTGTGAAGCCCTTTAGCACCGAGCTCCTGCCAGGCGGCGTAAGTGCGTGATTTTCTTTATTCTTCTTCTTCTTCTGAGGCTTGGTGCCGTACGCTCGGGTGTCATTCATCCTTGTCGCATAGGAGTTTGCGGTCTTCGAGGCCTACCACTCGGAGCCCCCGCTACCGGAGCAGGTGGTGGATGCGGCGATGGCCGCACTAATGTCGCCCGCCCCTGTGGAGCCCATAAGGGCCAAGGGCGCACCCTCTAAGAAGCTGAGGAAAATGTCCAGGAAAGCCTCGGAGGATGAAGATACTGAGGTGGAGGCCTCTGGTGACGCCGAGACGGTGGACCTCCTTGACAAGGAGGATGACAAAGCCGTGACCTCCACGCATGGGGGGCGCGAGAGCGATGATGACGATGACGACGCTGAGGATGATTACGAAGACGATGATGATGAGGGGCTGGTGGATAAGGACGAGGAGGCCATCGAGGAGGAGAGGTCGCCACCACGCTCGTAGTTCAAGAGACTGCGCCGAGGCCTGTGGGAGGATGGCTCATCTGTCGGGAGCAGTCGTGAGCTCCGTGGGAACCCCATTAAGTCCCCGAGCCTCAGTATCCCGATGGTTGTGCCACCGCCACCCTGAAGGCATAATATCCTGGCGCTAACCCCATAAGTTTCATTTTACTTCTTCCTTCCCACTGCCTAGTATTCTTCTTCGCTGATCTTGAGTCCTTTGCAAGGCCGCTCCCCTTGGAGAGGAGGCCGCCTTTACTGCGGGCTCTTTGGTCGTCGCGGCCATTGCGGCGGTCCCTCTATTGAGCGCTCCCAGTGTGCCCATTCCTCCAGAGGCCGCATCCTTGGAGGCCGGTGGTCACGCCACAGGTGAGGCTTTATTGCTTCACTTGTCCTTCTTGAGTGGATTTGATGACGTTGATAACAGTGATTCTTTTTGGAATAGGTCCGTTTGTTGAGCCTATGGTGGATGTTGCCGCGGGGGGTGATAAGGTGGGCTCGCTGGATGCTGAAGGAGAAAAGAGCCCACCTCCTGTCTTGGAGGAGAGGTCGCAGCCTAAGGGTGCGGCCTTTTACCCATTGGCGAGTGTGCCCATGCAGCCTTCAGTGGTTGAGGCCACAATTGGTGGCTTCGCTTCACCCTTGGCCCCGGCAACGGCCTGCCCCGAGCGTCCAAGAAAGGAAAGGGCAGACCCAGCAGCTGATACGCCTGGGATTCCATCGTATCTTGCTGGGCCATCTGGTCCTGAGGTGCCCAAGGAGGTCGCGGCATCCTTAGGAGCCGCTAACAAGGTCCTGCAGCGCCTTTGGTCTGCTCTACGGGAGGTGGGACTTTTAGTGGAGCCCGGCTTTAAGGTGAGTATTGTGCTCCTCTGGTAGTAGCCCCCGGGACCGAGTGTGGCTTCATTTTTTGGAGTCGCGCTTGGTTCCATGTAAATCTTTGCTATTCTTCATTGAGATGAACTTATCACTACCGGAATCTGGGGCTACGCCGACGGCCCAGGCCGTCGGCATAGGCCCATTTGCCGTCGGCATAGCCCCGTCGGCGTAGTATACGTCGGCATACCCGGGTCCACCGTCGGCATAGGTATCTATGCCGACGGCGTCCGTACGGCCATCGGCATAGTTTCCCCGTCGGCAAAGTTTTTCGTTTGACGGCGGCAGACGGCGTCGTCGTCAAATTGCAGCCAACCAGCGAGTGCCACGTGGCACTACTATGCCGACGGTTAAGCCGTCGGCATAGCTACGTTCATTTTTGGTTTTTATTTTTTTATTTTTTTTATAAATTTTTTTAAAAAAAATTGATTAAATTGAGCTATGCCGACGGCTTAATCGTCGGCATATCTGCCACGTGGCGGCACCTGGGGGCTGCTGGCGCGGGGGGTATGCCGTGGCGCCAGCAGCCCCCAGGTGCCGCCACGTGGCAGATATGCCGACGATTAAGCCGTCGGCATAGGCCCAAACCTATGCCGACGGCTTAACCGTCGGCATAGCTACCACGTGGCGGCACCTGGGTTCTCTTGTCGTCCCTATGCCGACGGTTAAGCCGTCAGCATAGGTGCTGGCAATTTTTTTTCCCTTTTTTTCTATTCTATTTCATTTCAATTTCACAGGACAGATACATATATTCAAATTCACAGCACAAATACATATAACATTAACATCACATAAGTATCATCGTCATCACCATCACATAAGAACTATATAGCATCATCAAATCATCATTTCAAACAACTATATAGCATCAACATCAAGCATATAGCATCATATCCAACATAGCATCAACATCAACAATAGAGCATCGACTACATAGTATCCAACATAAAAACCATCATCCAACATAGCATCCACTACATAAGTCGAAGTCGAAGTCGAAGCCGACGAGGAACGCCCATCGCCAGAACCCAAAGTCCACCTCCAAATAGCATCATCACTACAAAATGAAGAATCACAACCGTTTAAGATGGCATTTAGCATGGCATTTTATCTAGTTCTAAGTTTGCGGCTTCGAAAATGTTCTAACTATGAAAATTTGCATCTTGAGAGTAGGGGACTTACAAAAAGAGGCGATCCAGGCCTCGAGGTAGAAGCATCACCACCTGGGTTATGAACTGGGGTGACTGGGCTCCATGAAGCAGGAGTACCATCACCAGGAGTACCACCTACGTTTGATCCATGGCCGGATCCCTACATTGTGTTTGAAAGAGACATTAAGGAGAGATCTCAAGCTATTTTCTGAAAAAATGATAGGTGATGCTTGACTAGGTTGGCAATGTACTAACCGGAGTCCCGTCGTCACCACGTGCCAATCATCAGCATTACTGAGGCCGGTCCAGGATTGGGTGGTGGTGGTCCCATAGATGGAGCCCGAGTGCCATTTTTTTTTACCAACAAACAAACAAACACACATCAGGTCAGGCGGCTGCAAGGCAACGTACAAGAATTCTAGGAGCACATCAATCTAGTCTACTCTACAGCCACACATACACACAACTTCTTCAAGCACCAAAACATGCAGACAGGGATACAATAGAAACAGGCATCATCTAATACATCTAGTATAATAAGGTGTGTTGAGCCTCATATTGCTGCTGCTAGCATCTAATCAGCAACGAAACACAATGAATAAGTATTGACTGGGCATGTCCGGCTGTGTAAAAAATGCCATGCAACAGCAAAAGGGAATTCATATTCATTCTGAGAAGAAGAATTATCATCATCCACGGCACAACGCCCATCATTCATCATATCTCTGAATAATCAACCAACCAACCAACAGGGCCAGCTATTTATTTATGCACGGTTTAGAGTAGTTATCCTATTGATGCACACAGAGTACAGCGAGAAGCGTTTATGAATGCTAGAAACGTTTGTCAGTTATTATCAGTTGCAGCAAGCAAGCAGAGGAGGACTTTCAGCCACAGCAAAACAGCAACACAAGGATAGGGGAAAGAGCATCTTGAGTGGGGCGGTAAGCTAGGGATCAACCTTGTCATCGAGCTCGAGGTTGACGATGCCGTCGTCGTCGAGCTCGTCAGGCTAGGGGGTCAGGTCACGCATGTTCATCATCGTGAGTGGTCCTCCTTGTCCATGGAGTCAGTGTGCCTGCAGCAGTACCATGTGAATGGATTATGAGCATAATCATCCTGGGCATACAAATTCTAGTAGAGACGAGAGAGCTTGACAACAGAAATTCTATCTACTACAGATTGGACTCAAATAAATCACTACCTACATCACTGTACAACACAGCATCAATGAATCATGTGGATTGACGAGAGCAATTTCTCTCAAGGAAAAGCTCTGGCCAAGACCAAGGAATCTGTACCGAGTATCATCAATTTTAGTCAGTAATGAATGACCTGGTTCAAGCACAAAAAGAATGCCCAGCTTAGAGCAGAGTAGAGCACAATCTTGTAACTGAAAATATCTAGAACCTGATGCAAATGTATAGAAACTATGCTATATGTGCACAGCATCAATCAATCCTCTCATATTATTGAGTGAACTGCGAGACTATGTCGTCAACAAACTCGAACACTATGAACAGGAGCTAGAAACTGTGTCATAGCAGAGCAGCAATAACTTGGAAATTTTGTTCTTAGGTGCATATATATATATATATATAGAAAGAAAGAAAGAATTCAGAGATGGCCTACACTGAAGATGGCAACGTGTTGATGAATGCTGAACAGGGAGGAGCGGAGCCTCACATAGAGCAGTGAAGGAATCACCTGGCATGAGTTTCAGATCGACGATGGCACATGTTCTTGCCTGTTGAGGATCCTCAATGGACAAGAGAAGGCGTCAGCACCAAAAAAAAAAATAGCCTATGAAAACTGAAATGACCGTGGGGTGCTGCTTACCCGAGGAGCCGCCGAGGCAGAGTTCACCCTCGTGGTCGTTGGCCTAACTTGGCTGCACCACACCGGCGCAGACGACCGCGACCACGGCGAGCGACCAAGGCACCGATCTTCTGTCCAGCTCGACCATGTGCAGGGCGTCGACGTCGCCGTGGAGGTCCTGGTGGTCGTCCTCATCCATGGATGGTTCCTGCTGCTCCGAATCGAAGAAACAAGTAAGGGGATCAATCAATCCATGGAGAGAAGGAAGCAAAGGAGACACACACCTACACGTACTGCTGCTAGCATACAGACCAATCAAGCTGCCTGTGTGTGTGCTTGAGTACGTACGTGGTTGGGCTCTTGGGTACACTAGCTAGCTAGTGTTGTACTAAACTGAAACAGAGGATGCCATAGGAGCACAAGAGAGGGAGCTAGGGATAGCAGATGGAGGATTCCTGCTGCTACAAGTCGAAATCGAAGAAACAAAAAAATTCAGTTGACATGCTGTCAAATTCAGTTAACACATAGCAGCAGTCAGTGTAGTGCATCTCCATCGGCTGCCGGATCGAATCAAATAGAGGGGGGAGGGAGGGGAGCACCTTGCCCTTGGGTGGCTGGACGACGGTGCCGAGGAGG
The DNA here is from genome assembly GCA_039707655.1 of Elymus sibiricus. Taxonomy (NCBI): domain Eukaryota; kingdom Viridiplantae; phylum Streptophyta; class Magnoliopsida; order Poales; family Poaceae; genus Elymus; species Elymus sibiricus. The sequence goes on from CM077676.1 coordinate 71,509,718, forward strand.
TCGAGGTCCAGGTTGAAGAAGCGCTTGACGGCGGCGACCTTGACCTTGGTGGTTGGGTGCGCCCCTCCAGCTCTCCTGCTCCTCGAGCAGGACAAGGCCGGAGGCTGCAGCTAGAGAAGAAGGGCACTGCTCCCGGATTCGGCGCCCTCGTCGCCGGCGCTCGGCTCGTCCGCGCCATGGGCGGTTGCAGCAAAAGGGCAGGAGCCGAAACCCTAGCCGCGGGCGAGGGTGGAGGCCGCGAGCGGCGATTCTGGCCGGAGAGGAAGAAGGAGCGGAGGGAGGGGAGCGTGGGGGCGTGTTGCGCGCCGCCGGGACTCGCCGGAATTCGCCGGCGTGGGTGGCGGCGGCGGCGAGGAGTCGTGGGGAGAGGGACGCTCGCGAGAGAGAGGGGTCGTGAGAATTTCTGTTCGGTGGATTCTGTCTATATTTTTTTTACGTTCCTTTTCTTTTCTTCGGTGGGCTGCGCGCGGAGGCCCGAAATTGAGAGAGATCGTGCGAGGGAAAAGGAAATTTCGCGCCCACGACGCCCGAAACTCAAACCTATCACGTGTTGATTGTTGATTGGTCCATGTAGTGCTCCCACGGATTGATCTCTGTTTTGAGTCAATCTCGGCCGTCCGTCCGGATCCGACGGCATCGAAGTTTTGACCTTCCCCATCCGCTCAACTCTCACATAACTAAGTTTTGTAATTACAGAATTATAGAACTAAAAAGAAAAATATATGCAGAGAACAAGTTCAACGTGTAAATATATGTAGAGAATAAGTTCAACATGTAAAAAAAATTCCTTGACCTTTATAGCCTCTATATTTTTTCGACCCGTGGGACTCACTCGTCAATGGGATTGATCAGGGAGTGATATAGTACCGAGATATATTGCCAGTTTGATTTGATTGAATTGGCTTAATTTATATTGGTTTTTTTTCTCTTTCATACAAACAATTAATTGTCTGGAAAAATAAAGGTGTTGATCAAGCACGGGAGGCTCCCGGTGTTGATCGAGAGAAGGGAATGAGGGGCCGGCGGAGGGGACGAGCAGAAAGCGGCCGCTGTAGAGTCCGAAAAATCAAACGATGTCGGATCCAGCCGTTTAAATCCAAGGAAAATCATACGATGCTGGAAATCCTCGGGACCTGGCATGGTATCGTCGTATGGCCCCTGTAGGGTGCAGTAAAAGTTTGAGCGCGTTTCACAGAAGCCTGACCGGAGGCCGCTTGTTGAAAGAGCATTCATGACAACATATACTTGTGTTCTAACCACATGCTCTAGTTGTAAAAAGTGCAATCAAATCACGGAAGAATACATGGATGGTTAGGTTCCCCTCTACTCGTAAAAGGAAAAAGAAGCGTTGCCAATATTTTTCATATTATTACTGAGTCCATAGGGCAACCGCACTATTAAGAGGGGGTGCACCCTGAAAATACTTGGGAATCAACTTCACTTACACAAAGATACAGGCACAACCAATCTCATATTATTCCGGAGGAGAGAAGTGCCCAAATGCCATAGTTGGAGAAGTTTCTATGAAGGCCGGAACCTGCCCAGACCCTCACCCGGAACTTCTGGCGGCCGGAACTTCCGGGACGCGGAACTTCCGTGGCAAGTGTGGTCAGCTTCCGGGCATCCAGAGTGATTGCACACTTGTGCAATTCCTCTGTTTAGCCCGGAACCTGCCCGGAACTTTTGTCTGCTGCCGAAACTTCCGAGGCACGCAGAAATCTGCCCCAACGGTTGGATTTGGACCCCTCCCCCCACCTATAAATAGTCTTCTTCTTCCCCACGAAGATGTTGATGACTCCATTTCTCCCTCCTCCATTTTTTGAACTCGGTTTCTTGGAGATCTCCCTCCTTAGCCAACCAAAGCTCTTGATCTTTTGACAAGCGAAGGAGAAGTGCTCGATCTACACATTCACCAAAGCAAAAGTTGATTCCCCCTTGTTTTCGTGGTGCATCTTGTTACTGTTGGAGGTTGAAAACTCCTAGGCAGTAGGAGTGCTCTGGCGAGGAATCGTTCATTGTGATTACCCCTGGAAAGTTTGTGAAGGTTTGGAGACCACGGAGCAACCGAACCCTGACCCGTTTGACAAGCAAATCTACCCCTTTGACCGGTGTCGAACGGCATTTCACCAATGGACTTTTCTATATGGTTGTGCTAGGTTAGGCCATAGGAACATCGAAAAACAAGTTTGAGCCCAAGTTATCACAAGATTCCTTCCGGCTTACCTGTGGTGGCAGTTTCCCCCTCAAAGTGTCGAACGTTCCTTCGGTGTTAGTGCCGTCCATGAAGCGGGTCACACTCGGGAGCTGGGTATTGGATATTTAAACATCCCACCACACCTATATACATGTACTAGGACACAATGTAAGTTTTGGTGGGATTCCTACCCTCCGAAGATCCCAGAGCGGCCGAACCCTGACCCGTTTGACCGGCAAATCTAGCCCTTTGACCGGCGTCGATCGGCATTTCACCAATGGACTTTTCTACTTGGTTGTGCTAGGCTATTCCATAGGAACATTGAAAAACAAGTTTGAGCCCAAGTTATCACATGATTCCTTCCGGCTTACCCGTGGTGGCAGTTTCCCCCTCTAAGTGTGGAACGTTCCCTCGGTGTTAGTGTCGTCCGTGAAGTATCAAGAATTGTGCAAATCATCCACCAGCGGCTGCATGAACACATTCAAATTCTTCCCCGGGTATTCAGGCCCCGGAATGATCAGCAACAGGAACATGGTCTTGCGTTGCATTAGGACGCCGGGAGGGAGATTGAGCGGAATAACAAACACAGGCCATCAGCTGTATGAATTAGATTAGCTTGTAGATGGTGTAGTTTACAAGCGGCCTCATGCGAGGCTTTTTTGAAATGCGTCCAAACTTTTACCACACCCTACAGGGGCCATGTGATGGTGCCGTGCCAGATCCCGAGGATTTCCGGCATCGTACGATTTTCCGAGAATTTATACGGTTGGATCATACATGCCGCCGAGCTAATTTCAACCCCTCGATGGCCGGGCCCGCCACTCCCTCGTCTGCACATGGCCTATGCATGGCGCAAAGACATCACATAGGATTTTCCATTTAGCTTATGGGCATGATTTCATGTGCCGCCTCGCAGATCTGCAATTTCTGATGTTGAAACCCTAGAGTGCACTAAATGTCTCAAATATTGCATGTGGGTCCGGAAAATGCGGGGGCCTGGCACGTGTCATGCGATGGCCTCCTTTGAGAGCACGAGAAGTTTTCAGGCCAACGGAGCAACTGGCCAACGGGCACAACCCACCGCAAGATTCCCTCCGTTACTGCCCGACGTGGCCGTTCCCCCCCTCTGTGCGACGGCGGCGGCGACGTCGGTGAGGGGGGTCACACCACGGAGCCCCGTGCCGGGTGCTTGCACCCGCCACCGCACTTCCGGACGTGTAGGACGGCCCAGCGAAAAACCTCGCGGCATAGCTACCCCCCAAACTACACCCGTCTCGTCTAACCCTGCGAGAGTTGACCGGGCGGTAAAATGGGCCTAAGAGACACGCGTGGTGTATCTATGTGTGTTTATGTATAGATAAGGCACAATTTGATTAATGAATTTTTTTCAAAAAAATTTAATAAAAAAATTTGAACATAGCTATGCCGACGGTATAGCCGTCGGCATAGCTCTATTTAATTAATTAATTTTTTTTTAAAGTTATAAAAAAAAGCAAAAAAAATTATAAAAGAAATTTGAACATAGCTATGCCGACGGTATAGCCGTCGGCATATCTCTGTTTAATTAATTAAATTTTTTTAAAAAAAAGTTATAAAAAAAGCAAAAAAATATTATAAAAAAAAATTTGAACATAGCTATGCCGACGGTATAGCCGTCGGCATAGCTCTATTTAATTAATTTTTTTTTAAAAGCATTAATTTTTTTTTAAAAAAACGAACGCAGATATGCCGACGGCTATGCCGTCGGCACAGCTCCCTGCCACGTCAGCGATCCGCGGCACCGTGGGGCCGGAGCTATGCCGACGGCATAACCATCGGCATAGATCCGGGCCCACGGGCCGCGGATCGATGACGTGGCGGCAGATAGGTATGCCGACGGCCGACGTTAGGGCCGTTGGCATACGTTTGACGGCGTCAACCGGCTGTTAAAACCAGGGCGGCCGGGCCCACACATATGCCGACGGCCGGGCTACGCCGACGACAACCGTTGGCATAGACGGAGGTATGCCGACGGCCTAGATACGCCGACGGCTACCGTCGGCATAGACGGAGGTATGCCGACGGCCTGGCTACGCCGACGGCTGGCTGTGGGCCGTCGGCATACCCCCGTCTATGCCGACGGTAGCCGTCGGCATAGGCTAGGCCGTCGTCGTCGGCGTGAATTCCGGTAGTGTATGCTTGCTTGTCGATGTAGGCCTTTGTTGAGGCGAACCGCGGCCTTGCGACCTAGGCTGCTGACCTGCAGCAGCGGCTGGATTCTCAGTGGAAGAATGCTGACGGGCTGCAGAGTCTGCGTGATGGCTCCATTTGTGAGTGCCATCTGCATGCTTGCTCTTTGTTGCTTTGCATGTGTCACTTGAAGCTTGTTTGGTCTTATGTTTTTCTTTTCTTTCTTCATAGCTCCTGAGGAGGCCGACGCTACCCGCCACAACCTTAGTGAAGCCATAAAGGCGCGTGCGGCGGCTGAGGAAGCCGAGCAAAACTTGAAGGGTGAGTTGGATAGTGCTTTGTCGGTGAAGCGTACCTTGGAAGACGCCCTTCTAAAGGAGCAGGAGTCCTGCCGAATTCTTCGTGGCGAGATACAGGGTAGCAAGGATCGCCAGGGCTTACTTGGCCAAGAGCTTGATGCTTTGAAGGAAAAGCTTCGTCAGCAGACCTCCTTGTCCCAGAAGCATGAGAAGGAGGTCGCACATCTCCAGAAGGTGAATGAGGAGGCGGCCGGATAGCTAGAGGAGGCCCAACAGTATTGCCGTGACCTTGTGGCTGCTGCGAAAGGTAATGGGCTGGGCTGCTTGTCTTCTTCTTCCCCTATCTTTATTCCTCCTCTCTGTACGGTTAGTATCAGCTGATGCGTTTTGTTGCTCTTGTGCTGTAGCTCCCCTCCCTGAAATTCAGGATGACGATGCGGAAGCCCGGCTCCGGGAGGTCTCAGCCACGATGGAGAAGATGCGCGATGCGCTTGGGATCGCTGTTGGGACCCTTTTTTGTGGGGACTCCCGGCTTCAGCCTGATCTTGAAACTGTGCTGAGCTTGCTTGGTCAATCCGCGGAGCCGCTGGAGGATTGACTTTATTCTGCCGCCTTTGAAGGAGCACGCCAGGTTTTTGCTGGTGTGCGGGCGCATTATCCCAACATGAATCTTTGGCCGTTGGTGTGGACCGTGCCTGGAGACCGCAATCCTAGGCAGTTCTTCACAGAGGTCAACGGTGATGCTGAGTATGCTGCTGGAGCTTGTGCCCTGGAGGAAATCATCAAGAGGGCTCCAAAAAACAATGATGGTGCAAGTTAATTCTTGCATTAGTGAAAACCTTTGTACGTTTGGTTTGTGCGGTTTATTTTAGTTATTAAGTTGGACCTGCCGTCTTTTGTGTCGTGCGACCTCTTAATATCCGCCGTGAGAACACTGCTGTTCAACCAAATTATTTCACGTGTTAGCGTTGGTTTCTAGAACAGGAGCCCCTTGTGAGCCCGGCGTGCTGGCCTTTGCGCTATGCATAGACTTTGGCATCAGGCTCTGGGTAGATTCTCAGCATTTGTTAAGACTTAATGTCGCGACACAAACGACGAGGTCGGCCATAAGCCTTGTGACCAACTGTCCTTTTTTTAGGACGACGGAGGTCGGTGTACCGTGAATGCAGCCCCCGGTCTTTTACTTGAAGGGTTACTAGATGCAGCCCTTCTACCGACTGCAGCGAGGTCCAAAAAATGATGCAGCCCCCGAGTCAAAGTGAGTAAGGAGGTCTCTTGAACCAATCCGCAAGAATTCCCCAGGGAGGTTCAGTACTAAATGCTTTGTGTACTTTATTTAGCGAGTATTTAACCAGAATAAAGTGATTGCATAACAAAAAACACTAATAGATTCAATTTTTAATGCATGACCGAGCTAATATCATAATTCCACAAAGTCTTACTTATTTAAACTGCGCTTTGAAGTAAAAACAAGAAAATTTTAAAATTACTAAAATAGTTGTGTCATGGATGGCTTGGCGATCCTGCGTGCTTCCTGGCCTCCAGGGGATCCTTGTTGGAGACTTGCTCTACCAGGCGGTGCATGGCCTTGGTCTTGAATGGTATTGCGGGGGTCTCCGCCCCCAGTCGTGCCTGAACATCCTTCTCACTGGTGGCTGGGCGGCCTCTGCCATTGCTGTGGGTTCCTCAATCTGATCAAGATTTGTGGCCTCTGCCTCGAGGGCATGCAGAGGGCTGCCGTTGATTGTGATGACGCCGTAGGGCCCTGGCATCTTTAACTTCATGTAGGCGTAGCATGGTAGCGCCATGAATTTTGTGAAAGCTGTCCTCCCCAGGATTGCGTCGTACCCTCCTTGGAAAGGGATGACCTCAAAGCAGAGGAGCTCGCATCTGTAGTTGTTTGGGATGCCAAAGATGACTTCCAGTTTTATCTGCCCAATGGGTGCTACCTTGTTTCCTGGTACTATCCCGTGGAATTCTGTTGATGAAGGTCGGAGGGCGTCTAGTGGTATCCCCATTTTGTGGAGGGTGCTGACGTACAAAACGTTGATGCCAGAGCCCCCGTCCATGAGCACTTTGGAGAACCAGCAGCCTGCTATTAGCGGGTCAGTTACCAGCGGCATCCTATCGTGGAGTGTCCTCCTGGCTGAAGGAAATTGTTTTTTCTGACCACTCTAAGAATCGGATGTGGCGTCTGGCGTGTGTATGGTGTCGTCGGCATGTGTGCCTCCTTGGCTTGAACTCTGATATTATCATATTAACCTGCCGTATGTCTTTGGAGAATGCCCGTTGCCCTGGGCTGCGGGGCTACTGGTCTTGAGGGGCTGCCTAGACTTGTGGGGTTGCATCATTGTTGGTCTCGTGACCTCCGCCAGGATTGCCACCGTTCTCCCTGATGAGCTGCTCGTTGAGCTGGCATTCCCTCGTGGAGTGCTGAGCTTTATGGACCCCGAAGATATGGTATAGGCATGGCCCACTCATGATTTCTTCGTACATGCGGGAAGGCCTCCTAGGCTTGCTATTCCATTTTTGCTTTTTGGGTGCTGTGTCCGTTTCTTCGTTTGTTGCGGCCACCAGTTCAGAGTCCTATTCTTCCTTTCGCTTGCGGTCCTCTTTGGATTTGCTATTGCGGCCTTTGGAGCTATCTCCGCTGGCAGGCTCTGAGGTCTGTAGGATTGGCATGGGTCATCGACCTGCTTGTGCGTCTCCTCGCCCATGGCGTAGTCATTTGCAACCTTCATGAGGGCTGCCATTGAAGTTAACTTTCCTTCTCCTCTCTTTTTGCCGAGCTTATCATGGAAGAACGGGTCTTGTGCGCTATTGATGAATGCCTCAACGACGGTTTCATCGGAGACGTTAGTCAATGTGTTCCTCTTCTTGAACCATCATGTCAAGAAATCACGGACCGATTCATTGTCGCCCAGTATTACACTGTGGAGGTCGGCGCCGCTCCCTGGATGCTGGTAAGTGCCCTCGAAGTTGTTGAGGAACGCGTGCTCGAAGTCTTCCCAGTTGTGAATTGAGTTGGGTAGGAGGCCACTTAACCAAGAGCGTGCGTGCCCCATGAGGCACAAAGGTATGTGCCATAGAGCGTTGCCGATGTCGCTGATGTCCCCATTGGCCATCTCGGTTGCAGTGAGGTAGTCGTTGAGCCAATGGTTAGGTTTAGTGTCACCTGAATACTTCTCGACGCCATGGACAATAAAGGGCTGAGGGAACGGGTGTGTGATCTCCGCATGGCCAAAGCATGCAGGTGTGATGCTTGATGTGAGTGAAGTGAAGCGCGTTGGTGGAGCTCCCTGGTTCTGTCCGTAGTACTCCGTTCCTCTCGCCCGATGATCGGGGTAGAGCCCTGGGTGGCCCACCATGATCAGGCCTGCTGGCGGTAGGGCTGCTCACTGCTGCACTGCCATTGCTGAAATGGGTTGTCGTAGATGTGCGGCCTCTGTTTCTGGTGTGGCCACTGGCCGTTGTTCTGACTCCTAGCATTGATCGCGGGCCGGGTGGTTGGCAGCGGATAAGACGTTGTTGGTACCGGCGAGCCTATCTCTTGATCGTGATACGTTGTCTTGGAGCTCCACCGTCCTATGGAGGACCTGCGTTAGGTCGGCCAGGATCCTCGGGTCTCCTGGGGTAGCTTGCAATTTGTTGACTAGCGCCGTGGCAGCCTGGAGTCCACGTGCTGGTGTTGGTGGTAGCACTGCTTCTGTTGGTTCAGTGAATCCAATGCCCGTTTCCCAGTTGCAGGGCATGAGGTCATTGACTATGGCATGTGGCGGCGTGGAGCTTGTCGCAGCCGCTCGTGCGCTATTGTCTCGTGCCACCGCGCACTGTGGACGGCCTCCTCAAGGGCACGCTGTTGTATTTGTAGTTGTGTGTTGAGCTGTGACACGCGAAGGGCCTCCCCAGTGTCTCGGATGCTGGGTCACTACTCGGAATTGGCGTTGTTAGGTAGTTAATACCATATGCGGTGATGGGTGGCAGCATCGTAGTGACGCCAACGAGGTTCAGGTTGGCTGCGCTGGCGTTGGGAAGCCCGGGGGTGCGGTTCCCGAGGCTGTCGTGCCACCCTACTGTTTGTTGTGACGATGGGCGCTACTGGCACCTGCGTCATCGTGGCCTGCAGTGTAGAGACCAGAAGATGCGGGGCTGCGAGCCCCGTGCTTGTTGTTGCTGGCGGTATCTGGGCTGTTGAGCCCGTGGTCGTGCCTATTGGTTCTGTCATCATAACTTGTTGCAGCGTCACTGTGTGCGGGACCTCAGACTGAGAGGCCTCCTCATTTGTTTCCTCGCTGTCTCCCATTTCTTCGGTCGGCTCTGACTCACTCCATGAGCCCTAGCCTGTGGCCTCCACAGTGACAGGGAGGCCGGCATTTTCATCTTCATTGGTGAGAGGGATCAACTAGTAGTCGCTGCTTTCGTTGTCTGAGACTGACATGATATTGACCATGTCAGTGTTGTCGTTGGAGGTGAAGCCGCTGATGATGCAGTCCTCCGGGGTGTGGGTGATTAGGCAGTTGTCGCAAACCATTGCGACTAGTTGTGAGGTTGGGGTGGGCTGGTGGAGACACATGAGGTCGGCACAGCCCCTGGCCCCTGACATCCATGGGACAGGTGTCGGATCTGCTGATGCTCCGGCGTACCGGGGCCTCAATGGGTTTGAAGGACCTAGACTTTGTGGCGAGGGTGCCATGGTTGTTGATGAAGGTGCCGATGCAATCTGCAGGATCGGCAGCAAGCACATGCGTGGGTCGTCATGGTTGTTGATGACGAAGGCCACGGCGCCCACATAGATCGTGTGTGCGGGGTGGGCCGGTGGGTTGACGTTGACCCGATCGGCCCCATCGGAGGTGAAGGTGAAGGAGCCAAAGGTGAGGCTCTCCCTGGGCGAGAGGCCGCCGAAGGACAATGAAGATCCGATCTGAGGTCGGTCTCCAGCTGATGCCGCCCATGCCTGGCACGCCAACTAACGATGTAGAAAACTGTCAGATCCCTCTGTAGGGGTCCAAGCATAGCTGGAAGTCTCAGATCGGAGGTCGCACGGGTTTTTTACCCAGGTTTGGGCCTCTGGAGAGTAATACCCTACATCATGCTTGCTTTGATTATTCATGGTGGAGGGATACCTCATGTGAGGGGTTACAATGGTGTATGAAATTGCTACCGAGAGTTTTCTATCTTCTGAATAGATCGGAATGAGAGGACCCTAGCCTCCCCTTATATACACGGTGGAGGCTAGGGTTTTACAGGAGGAAGGATGCGATCTAGGCCACCGCCACCTTTGTCTTGGACAGCAAGATGGTCGTCATGCGCCTATCTTCCCTTCTAGGGCTTCTTCTCCTTGCTAGGCCTCGTGGGGCCCCTGACGGGCCTGCTGCCGGGCTCCCCTCGATGAGCCACCCCCGGTGTATGACACCGTCACCTAGCACATCTCAGGTGCGTGATGGAAACGAGAAACCTCATCACAATCGGAGGAGTAAGCATCACAATAGAACTGACAGTGATGCTGAGGAAGGCGAAGTTAACGCGGGGTTCAGCAACCAGCGTCAGAACAATGGCAAAATGAAACCCTTTCAATGGGGATGTGGCTCGCAGATAGATAAAATCTTGGATCAACCCTTAGCCATCCATGGAAACCCTGAGAAGCCGGCCACCCATACTAACCAAAATTGCTGGGTTTTAAAGCAAGCCAGGAAGGTAGCAGCCGAGAACCAGGGCAAAAGCCAACCTCACAGCAACAACATCAATGGGGATAAAGATCAGCCCGAGCCGAGCAATGCTGGTCAAAAGCAGTTCCCTCTCGAGGTGAAAGATGTTTACATGATCTATGCTACAAACATCACCAAAAAGGGGAGGAAGCGTGCGCTCCGCGAGGTGTACACCGTAGAGCCCACAAAGCCGAGGTATAGCCCTTGAGCAGATATGCCAATCACGTTTGATCGTCGGGACCACCTGACTAGTGTCCGCCATGGCGGCACGGCGGCCTTGGTAATTGATCCTATCATGGATAGTTTTCATCTAACTCGAGTCCTGATGGACGGAGGCAGCAGCCTTAATCTTATATATGCTGACACCGTTAAGAAGATGCATATTGACCCAACATGGATCCTGCCTAGTAGCACCAAATTCAAAGGAATTATACCAGGCATTAAGGCAGAGTGCTCGGGCAGGGTAGTCCGGGATTTAGTGTTCGGCACACCCGACAACTTCTGAATCAAAGACTCGAGCTTCGACATCGTGCCCTTCCGGAGTGGCTATCACGCGCTCCTCGGGAGGACGGCCTTCACCCGTTTCCATGCCATCCAGCACTACGCTTATCTAAAGCTAAAGATGTCGGGACCTAAAGGCGTCATAACGGTGAACGGCAACATGGAGCGATCGCTCCGAACTGAAGAGCAGACCGCATCCTTCGCGGCCGAGGTGCAAGCAGCCGAGGAAGTGTCATGGGCGAGGGCTGGATCAGGCAGCCCCAAATTCCCAAAGTGTCAGAGGTCAACTCACAACGCATCCGATGACGACTTTGGTGTACATCAGATACCCCTCGAGGACCAGATGGACGCCACCTCGGAACCTGCCGAACAAGACCCTAAATAGGGATACACGCTCCGCCTCCCCCAGTGTGCTCCCGAGGATCACATTCCTTGGCACGACAATTTTGCATTAAAAATTCCCCGGGGGCTGGCGGAGCACGATTATACAGGGCTTCACGCCCAAACATCGGGTAAATCAACAAATACAACGTCCTCGGGGCCGCGCCTTAGGCGATGGCACAATACTGAGGTACGATTAACCAAACCCGGTGTCAGACCAGAGGCTGGCTCAAAGCTTAGACTTTGGAGGCCGGCACCATACCTGCTCAGTACCACTCGGTACGCAAGGCGTAAAAGTGACTGTAATAGTCTAATCGGGGCCATACCCTGCTACTCCCACAGGAGTTGTTGGGATTCCCTAAAGAGGTAGGGTGATGCAGCACAGAAGCAAAGTATTTCCCTTAGTGAAGAACCAAGGTTTAATCGAACCAGTAGGAGGTAACAAGCTAACAAGATAAGCAGCACCTGTTCACAAACAAACAAACTACTTGCACCCAACTTGGCAAGAGGGTTGTCAATCCCCTTGTCTTGCTAGTTACAAGATTAAAACTGATAGAGGTAGATGATAGTTGTAAAGTAGTAAAGCATTTAAGAAAGCAAGTAGCAAGAAAAAAATTCGTAGAGGCAGAATTTAATGGAGAAAAGACCCGGGGGCCACAGGTTCACTAGAGGTAACTCTCTCGAAAGCAGGCAAGTGGCATGGTGAACAAATTACAGTTGGGCAATTGACAAGAATAGCAATCTTTATAACTATAATCATTCATGGCATAATGTCACATAGGCATTACGTCCGTGATAAGTAGACCATTAATCCAACAACATCTACTACTAATACTCCAATCCAGCATGCATCTCAAGATATTAAGTTTACAAGAAACAGAGTACTGCAATAAGCAAGATGACATAATGTAGACAAGAAGAGATCAATCAATATGATCAAACCCCGTTGTTTTATCCTTAGTGGAAACAATATCAAGACCACTTCCCCCTCCGACAGGGCTCCAGAATAGGGCTCTAGATGGGATCTCTTCGGAGCAGAGGCTTGAAGCGGCGATAAAATTCTTCTGAAAATACGTCAGAGGGTTTTGGTATTTATAGGAATTTATGGCGGTGGATTTAACGTAAGGCGGTAAGTAAGGGACCCACACGGCCTAGGGTGCGGCCACCCCCCTGGGCGCTATTGGGGAACGTTGCATGGGAAACAAAAAATTTCCTACGCTCACCAAGATTGATCTAGGAGATGAACATCTATGAGAGGAGAGATTGTATCTACATACCCTTGTAGATCGCTAAGCGGAAGTGTTAAGAAACGCAGTTGATGTAGTCGAACGTCTTCGCGATCCAATCACGATCCGTCCACGAACTCCCGATCAAGTGCCGAACGGATGGCACCTCCGAGTTTAGCACATGTGTGGCTCAGCAGCGTCCTCTCCTTCTTTATCCAGCAAGCGAGAGAGAGGGGGTAGATGAGATCGGGACCAACACAACGGTATGGTGGTGGTGGTGGCAGCGGAATTCCGGCAGGGCTTCGCCAAGCGCGTACCGGTGAAACGTGGGAGGAGTTGGGAGAGGTAACGGGCAAGGGTCCAAGGGGTGGCTGCCCCCAACGCCTCCCCACCTTTATATAGGCGTGGAGGGGGCTGGTGGCTTGCCCTCCAAGGGCCTAGGGTCGTTAGCCAAAGGGGGAGGAAGGAAATCCCTCCTTTCCTTCCCCACCGATCGCTATCCCCTTTTTAGGGATCCTGATCTTATCCCTTTGGGATATGATACTATTCCTTTTAAGGGAGGATCTTGGTGCGCCTAGACCAGGGTTGTGGGGACTTTCCCCACTACCCACGTTCATGTGGGTCCCCCATGCAGGTGGGCCCCACTCCGGAACCTTCTAGAACCTTCCCGGTACAATACCGAAAAAACTCGAACTTTTTCCGGAACCCGATAACAACTTTCCATATATGAATCTTTACCTCCGGACTATTCCGGAGCTCCTCGTGATGTCCCGGATCCCATCCGAGACTCCGAACAACCTTCAGACTTTCCACTATTAATATCTCAATACTACCCTAGCGCTACCGAACGTTAAGCGTGCGACCCTATGGGTTCGGGAATATGCAGACATGACCGAGACTCCTCTCCGGTCAATAACCAATAGCGGGACCTGGATGCCCATATTGGTTCCTACATATTCAACGAAGATCTTTATCGGTCGAACCTCGATGTCAAGGATTCAGCTAATTCCGTATGTAGTTCCCTTTGTCTATCGGTATGTTACTTGCCCGAGATTCGATCGTCGGTATCTCCATACCTAGTTCAATCTCGTTACCGGCAAGTCCCTTTACTCGTTCCGTAATACAAGATCCCGTGGCTAACTCATTAGTCACATTGCTTGCAAGCTCATTGTGATGCTGTATTATCGAGTGGGCCCTGAGATACCTCTCTGTCATACGGAGTGACAAATCCCAGTCTTGATCCATGCCAACTCAACAGACACCCTCGGAGATACCTGTAGAGCACCTTTATAGTCACCCAGTTACATTGCGACGTTTGGTACACACAAGGTACTCCTCCGGTGTCAGTGAGTTGCATGATCTCATGGTCATAGGAACAGATACTTGACATGCGGAAAACGATAGCAATAAACTTGATACGATCATATGCTACGTTTATAGTTTGGGTCTTGTCCATCACATTATTCTCCTAATGATGCGATCCCGTTATCAAATGACAACTCATGTCTATGACCAGGAAACCATGGCCATCTTTGATCAACGAGCTAGTCCGGTAGAGGCTCACTAGGGACATGTTGTTGTCTATGTATCCACACATGTATTTGTGTTTCCAACCAATACAATTATAGCATGGATAATAAACAATTATCATGAACAAGGAAATATAATAATAACAATTTTATTATTGCCTCTAGGGCATATTTCCAACAGTCTCCCACTTGCACTAGAGTCAATAATCTAGCATTACATGGTTATGAATCTAACACCCATAGAGTTCTGGTGTTGATCATGTTTTGCCCCTGGAAGAGGTTTAGTCAACGGATCTGCAACATTCAGATCCGTGTGCACTTTGCAAATGTTTATGTCCTCCTCCTTGATCGCATCACGGATGGAATTGAAGCATCGCTTTATGTGTCTGGTCCTCTTGTGAAACCTTGGTTCCTTGGCTAGAGCAATGGCACCAGTGTTGTCACAGAACAGAGTCATCGGGTCCAGTGCACTGGGCACAACTCCAAGATCTGTCATGAACTGCTTCATCCAGACACCTTCCTTCGCCGCCTCCGTGGCAGCTATGTACTCCACTTCGCATGTAGAATCAGCTACCATGCTTTGCTTGGAAGTGCACCAGCTTACCGCTCCCCCATTTGGAATATATACGTATCCGGTTTGAGACTTAGAGTCATCCAGATCAGTGTCAAAGCTTGCATCGACGTAACCCTTTACGACGAGCTCTTGATCACCTCCATAAACGAGAAACATTTCCTTAGTCCTTTTCAGGTACTTAAGGATATTCTTGACCGCTGTCCAGTGTTCCACTCCTGAATCACTTTGAAACCTTCCGGCCATACTTATGGCAAGGCTGACATCTGGTCTTGTGCACAACATCGCATACATGATAGAGCCTATGGCAGAAGCATAGGGGATGACACTCATCTTTTCTCTATCCTCTGTAGTCGCTGGGCATTGAGTCTTACTCAACTTCACACCTTGCAAAACAGGCAAGAACCCCTTCTTGGACTGATCCATTTTGAACTTCTTCAAAATCTTATCAAGGTATGTGCTTTGTGAAAGTCCTATTAAGCGTCTCGATCTATCTCTATAGATCTTGATGCCTAATATGAAAGCAGCTTCTCCTAGGTCCTTCATTGAAAAACTCTTGTTCAAATACTCCTTCACGTTTTCCAAAAGTTCTATATTGTTTCCAATCAGTAATATGTCATCCACATATAATATTAGAAACGCTATAGAGCTCCCACTCACTTTCTTGTAAATACAAGCTTCTCCGTAAACTTGTATAAACCCGAACGCTTTGATCACCTCATCAAAGCAAAGATTCCAACTCCGAGACGCTTGCACCAGTCCATAAATGGATCGCTGGAGTTTGCAAACTTTGTCAGCATTCTCTGGTTCGACAAAACCTTCTGGTTGCATCATATACAACTCTTCCTTAAGGAAACCGTTAAGGAACGCTGTTTTGACATCCATCTGCCAAATTTCATAATCGAAAAATGCAGCTATTGCTAACATGATTCTGACAGACTTAAGTATCACTACGGGTGAGAAAGTCTCATCATAGTCAACTCCTTGAACTTGTGAAAAACCCTTTGCCACAAGTCGAGCTTTATAGACGGTGACATTATCGTCCGCGTCCGTCTTCTTCTTGAAGATCCATTTATTCTGAATGGCCTTTCGCCCTTCAGGTAATACTTCCAAAGTCCATACTTTGTTTTCATACATGGATCCCATCTCGGATTTCATGGCCTCTAACCATTTGTCAGAATCCTGGCCCACCATCGCTTCTCCTCGTAGGTTCATCGTTGTCCAACAACATGACCTCTAAGACAGGGTTACCGTACCACTCAGGAGCAGTACGTATCCTTGTCGACCTACGAGGTTCGATAGTAACTTGATCCGAAGCTTCATGATCACCATCATCAGCTTCCTCTTCAACTGACGTAGGTTCCACAGAAACATCTTTCTGTGCAGTGCTACTCTTTGGTTGAAGTAAAGGTTCAACAACCTCATCAGGTTCTATCTTCCTCCCACTCAATTCTTTTGAGAGAAACTTTTCTCGAGAAAGGACCCGTTCTTAGCGACAAACACTTTGCCTTCGGATCTGAGATAGAAGGTATACCCAACCGTCTCTTTTGGGTATCCTATGAAGATGCATTTGTCCGCTTTGGGTTCAAGCTTTTCTGGTTGAAGCCTTTTGACATAAGCATCGCATCCCCAAACTTTGAGAAACGACAACTTTGGTTTCTTGCCAAACCACAGTTCATACGGTGTCGTCTCAACGGACTTAGATGGTGCCCTATTTAAAGTGAATGCAGCTGTCTCTAACGCATAACCCCAAAATGACAGTGGCAGATCGGCAAGAGACATCATAGAACGCACCATATCTAATAAGGTTCGATTACGACGTTCGGACACACCATTACGCTGTGGTGTTCCAGGTGGCGTCAACTGTGAAACAATTCCACATTGTCTTAAGTGACTGCCAAACTCATAACTCAGATATTCTCCCCCTCGATCAGATCATAGGAATTTGATCTTCTTGTTACGATGATTCTCAACTTCACTCTGAAATTGCTTGAACTTTTCAAACATTTCAGACTTGTGTTTCATTAAGTAAATATACCCATATTTACTCAAATCGTCAGTGAAGGTGAGAAAGTAACGATATCCACCACGCGCCTCAATGCTCATCGGACCGCACTCATCAGTATGTATGATTTCCAACAAGTCACTTGCCCGTTCCATTGTTCCAGAGAACAGGGTCTTAGTCATCTTGCCCATGAGGCATGGTTCGCATGTGTCAAGTGATTCAAAATCAAGTGACTCCAAAAGTCCATCAGCATGGAGTTTCCTCATGCGTTTTACACCAATATGACCTAAGCGGCAGTGCCACAAGAAAGTGGTATTATCATTATCAACTCTACATCTTTTGGCATCAATGTTATGAACATGTGTATCACTATCGAGATTCAATAAGAATAAACCCCTCACAATGGGTGCATGACCATAAAAGATATTACCCATATAAATAGAACAACCATTATTCTCTGATTTAAATGAGTAACCGTCTTGCATTAAACAAGATCCAGATATAATGTTCATGCTCAACGCAGGCACTAAATAACAATTATTCAGGTTTATCACTAATCCCGATGGTAATCGAAGAGCGAGCGTGCCGACGGCGATCACATCAACCTTGGAACCATTTCCCACGCGCATCGTCACTTCGTCCTTCGCCAGCCTCCGTCTATTCCGTAGTTCCTGTTTAGAGTTGCAAATGTGAGCAACCGCACCGGTATCAAATACCCAGGCACTACAACGAGAGATGGTAAGGTACACATCAATAACATGTATATCATATATACCTTGTTTGGCGTTGGCCCCCTTCTTGTCGGCCAGATACTTGGGGCAATTCCGCTTCCAGTGGCTTGTTCCCTTGCAATAGAAGCACTCAGTTTCCGGCTTGGGCCTAGCCTTGGGTTTCTTCACGGGAGGGGCAACTGCTTTGCCACTCTTCTTGGAGTTTCCCTTCTTGCCCTTGCCATTCTTCTTGAAACTAGTGGTTTTATTGACCATCAACACGTGATGCTCCTTCTGGATGTCTGACTCAGCGACTTTCAGCATCGCAAACAGCTCGGCGACTGACTTGTTCATCCCTTGCATGTTATAGTTCAACACAAAGCTCTTGTAGCTAGGTGGTAGCGATTGAAGAACTCTGTCAGTGACCGCCTCTGGCGGGAGCACAACTCCCAACTCAGCCAGACAGTTGTAATACCCAGACATTCTGAGTATGTGTTCACTGACAGGCCCGTTCTCCTCCATCTTGCAAGCATAGAACTTATCGAAGGTCTCATACCTCTCGATCCGGGCATTCTTCTCAAAAATAAACTTCAACTCCTGGAACATCTCATATGCTCCATGACATTCAAAACGCCTTTGAAGTCCCGGTTCTAAGCCATACAACATGGCGCACTAAACTATTGAGTAGTCATCAACACGCGTCTGCCAGGCGTTCATAACGTCCACAGACGTTGGAGCGGGTTGCTCACCAAGCGGTGCATCAAGGACATAAGCCTTTTGGGCAGCCATGAGGATAATCCTCAGATTACGGGCCCAGTCTACAAAGTTACTTCCATCATCTTTCAGCTTGGCTTTCTCTAGGAACGCATTGAAATTCAGGGGAGCTACTGCGCGAGCCATTGATCTACAACATAAATTTGCAAAGACAACTTAGACTATTGTTCAATATAATGAGTTTAGTTAATCATATTACTTAAAAAACTCCCACTCAAATCGACATCCCTCCGGTCGTCTGAGTGTAACATAATCCAAATTCACCAACCCAAGTCTGATCATCACGTGAGATGAGGTGGCTTCAATGGTGAACATCTCCATGTTGATCATATCTACTATATGACTCATGTTCGACCTTTCGGTCTCTTGTGTTCCGAGGCCATGTCTGTACATGCTAGGCTCGTCAAGTTTAACCCAAGTGTTCCGCATGTGCAAAACTGGCTTGCACCCGTTGTATGTGAACATAGAGTCTATCACACCCGATCATCACGTGGTGCTTCGAAACGACGAACTTTCGCAACGGTGCACACTTGGGGAGAACACAATTTTATCTTGAAATTTTAGTGAGGGATCACCTTAAAATGCTACCGTCGTCCTAAGCAAAATAAGATGCATAAAAGGATTAACATCACATGCAAATCATAAGTGACATGATATGGCCATCATCTTGTGCTTTTGATCTCCATCTCCAAAGCACCGGCATGATCTCCATCATCACCGGCATGACACCATGATCTCCATCATCGTGTCACCATCGGGGTTGTCACGCCAACCATGCTCCTACTACTATTGCTACTGTTTAGCGATAAAGTAAAGCATTACATAGCACTTAATGATTGACACACATGTCATACAATAATTAAAGACAACCCTATGGCTCCTGCCGGTTGCCGTATTCATCGACATGCAAGTCGAGATCAACTATTACAAAACATGATCATCTCATACATCAAATATATTTCATCATGTCTTTGGCCATATCATATCACAACATACCCTGCAAAAACAAGTTAGACGTCCTCTAATTTGTTGTTGCATGTTTTACGTGGCTGCTATGGGTATCTAGCAAGAACGATTCTTACCCACGCAAAACCATAACGGTGATATGCAAGTTGCTATTTAACCTTCTACAAGGACCGCCTTTGTCTAATCCGATTCAACTAAGGTGGGAGAGACAGACACCCGCCAGCCATCTTATGCAACAAAGTCGCATGTCAGTCGATGGAACCTGTCTCATGGACGTGGACATGTAAAGTTGGTCCAGGCCGCTTCATCCCACAATACCGCTGAATCAAAATAAGAATAAGGAAGGAAGCAATCTGAATATCAACGCCCACAAACTCCTTTGTGTTCTACTCGTGATGTCATCTACGCATAGACCTAGCTCATGATGCCACTGTTGGGGAACGTTGCATGGGAAACAAAAATTTTCCTACACTCACCAAGATCGATCTAGGAGATGAACATCTACGAGAGGAGAGATTGTATCTACATACCCTTGTAGATCGCTAAGCGGAAGCATTAAGAAACGCGGTTGATGTAGTCAAACGTCTTCGCGATCCAATCACGATCCGTCCATGAACTCCCGATCAAGTGCCGAACGAACGGCACCTCCAAGTTTAGCACACGTGCGGCTCGGCGGCGTCCTCTCCTTCTTGATCCATCAAGCAAGAGAGAGGGGGTAGATGAGATCAGGACCAACACGATGGTATGGTGGTGGTGGTGGCAGCGGAATTCCGGCAGGGCTTCGCCAAGCGCGTACCGGTGAAACGTGAGAGGAGTTGGGAGAGGTAACGGGCAAGGTTCCAAGGGGTGGCTGCCCCCAACGCCTCCCCACCTTTATATAGGCGTGGAGGGGGCTGGTGGCTTGCCCTCCAAGGCCCTAGGGTCGTTGGCCAAAGGGGGAGGAAGGAAATACCTCCTTTCCTTCCCCACCGATCGCTATCCCCTTTTTAGGGATCCTGATCTTATCCCTTTGGGATATGATACTATTCCTTTTAAGGGAGGATCTTGGTGCGCCTAGACCAGGGTTGTGGGGACTTTCCCCACTACCCACGTTCATGTGGGTCCCCCATGCAAGTGGGCCCCACTCTGGAACCTTCTAGAACCTTCCCGGTACAATACCGAAAAAACTCGAACTTTTTTCGGAACCCGATAACAACTTTCCATATATGAATCTTTACCTCCGGACTATTCCGGAGCTCCTCGTGATGTCCCGGATCCCATCCGGGACTCCGAACAACCTTCGGACTTTCCACTATTAATATCTCAATACTACCCTAGCGCTACCGAACGTTAAGCGTGTGACCCTACGGGTTCGGGAATATGCAGACATGTCCGAGACTCCTCTCCGGTCAATAACCAATAGCGGGACCTGGATGCCCATATTGGTTCCTACATATTCAACGAAGATCTTTATCGGTCGAACCTCGATGTCAAGGATTCAGCTAATCCCGTATGTAGTTCCCTTTGTCTATCAGTATGTTACTTGCCCGAGATTCGATCGTCGGTATCTCCATACCTAGTTCAATCTCGTTACCGGCAAGTCTCTTTACTCGTTCCGTAATACAAGATCCCATGGCTAACTCATTAGTCACATTGCTTGCAAGCTCATTGTGATGCTGTATTACCGAGTGGGCCCTGAGATACCTCTCTGTCATACGGAGTGACAAATCCCAGTCTTGATCCATGCCAACTCAACAGACACCCTCGGAGATACCTGTAGAGCACCTTTGTAGTCACCCAGTTACGTTGCGACGTTTGGTACACACAAGGTACTCCTCCGGTGTCAGTGAGTTGCATTATCTCATGGTCATAGGAACAGATACTTGACATGCAGAAAACGATAGCAATAAACTTGATACGATCATATGCTACGTTTATAGTTTGGGTCTTGTCCATCACATTATTCTCCTAATGATGCGATCCCGTTATCAAATAACAACTCATGTCTATGACCAGGAAACCATGGCCATCTTTGATCAACGAGCTAGTCAGGTAGAGGCTCACTAGGGACATGTTGTTGTCTACGTATCCACACATGTATTTGTGTTTCCAACCAATTCAATTATAGCATGGATAATAAACGATTATCATGAACAAGGAAATATAATAATAACCATTTTATTATTGCCTCTAGGGCATATTTCCAACAGGCGCGCCATGTGGCTGTGTGGGCCCGCTGCTGATCATCTCGATCTCTCCCGAAGCTTCCCGGGTGTCTTGTTGCCCAAAAAAATCATGTTAAATCGGCAACATATTTTGACCTCCATAGATATTGATTTCCTGTGAAACCAAAAACAAGCAAAAAATAGGAACTGGCACTGGGCACTAAATTAATAGGTTAGTCCATAAAAATGATATAAATTGCTATAAAAAATATATAAAAGTGATAACATAATAGCATTTAACAATAAAAAATTATAGATACGTTTGAGACGTATCAACATCCCCAAGCTTAATTCCTGTTCGTCCTTGAGTAGGTAAATGATAAACAAAGATAATTTTTGATGTTGAATACTACCTAGCATGATCTTGATCAAATGATGTAAACAGTAATATGAACTTGGGACAAAAGTGACTCAAAGCAATAATCTATATTTGACAATAAGCAAGTAACATCAAAATGTGAAAAACAAAAATCACTATTGCTTTTCATGGTTTAATGTTTTTATGAAATACAAAATCAACACTCTATGTCATATTCATATCCCAATCAATCAAGGCTTTGTCATATTCAAACATTTTATCACAACACAACCTAGAGTTTCAGTCAAGCAATCAATATTTATGACGAACCCTTTTCAACTACTTAGCACTTCGTTCAATGATCAACTTACAAGCCTTGGTCTTAGCATAATGGATGGCAAAGAGAATGATGTTGGGGGTTTATAAGAAGACAAAAATATAAGAAAGTCTCACGTCAACAAGGCTTGATCATTAGGCTATGGAGAGGCCTTACAATCGATGTCAATGTGAGGAGTAGGGATTGCCATGCAACGGATGCACTAGAGCTATAAGTGTATGAAAGCTCTCCTAATGCATCTAAGTGGGTGTCTATCCAACTTGCTTGCTCATGAAGACCTCGAGCATTTGAGGAAGCTCGTCATTGGAATGTACAAGCCAAGTTCTATAATGTAAAAATCCCACTACCATATGAAAATGATAATCATGAAAACTCTCTATATGAAATACTTGGTGCTACTTTGAAGCACAAGTGTGGTAAAGGATAGTAGTGTGCCTCCTCTCTCTTTTTTTCTTCTTTTTTCTCTCTCTTTTCTCTTTTTTTGGTGGGCTCTTTGGCATCTTTTTTTATCTCTCACAGGTAGAGGCACACTCTAATAAACATCACACTTTTATTTATTTACAACTCTTTTTTGAAATGAAAAATAATGACTACATATGAATGCCTCTGGCAGTGTACCAGGATGTGCAATGATCTAGCATAACATGTATGGAAATTATGAACGGTGACTTTGCCACAAATACAATGGTAGCTCTATATGATCATGCAAAGCAAAATGAAAATGAATGCTCAAGTCATGTAATGAATAGTAACAATGGAAGTTGCATGGCAATATATCTCGGAGTGGCTATGGAAATGCCATAATAGGTAGGTATGGTGGCTGTTTTGAGGAAGGAGATGGTTTATGTGTAGGAGAACAAGAGGAAGTTCTCCTATAGGATTTGGATGCACCGGCGAAGTATGCACCATATCTCGAGGTGAGAGAGGGCAATGCACGGTACCGAAGAGGCTAGCAAAAAGATGTATAGGTGGAACTACTTTAAAGACCGCAACTCATAAATAAAATCATATCGCTAATACTTCATAGTCTACACCGAGTCAACCATAAAACCAATTACTCCAAGGGGTGAGTTTGACGAACCGAAGTCCGCTAGGCTTCCCTACCCATTCTACAAAGGTGGTTACTTAAAATGGTTTTCAATTTAGATCCTTCATAATTAGTTCTACTTCAATGACGGCAAGTATTAACATGTATGACTTTATTACATCTCTCCACTAATAAGCTCAAGTTCTTTTAGCTACACAAAAAATCAATTACTCACATCTCATCTCAAAATTATTACTAGGAACCCCAATTATCAAGTTCAATGATCTACAAGTTCACGCCAGTTTTTATTATACCACTTCTACATACCTATTATTTTTAGGACCATCATATAATTTATGCAAATTACCAATTACTATTCAACTCTCTAAAAAGATATATGTGAGTCAAGAGAGTCCTAATTGTGACGTATCCTAGGGTGCAACCTCGGGATCCTCGACAAACAAGCAATCACGGCATCACCTGCAATCTGGCATGACACGCCAGGTGAGTACTTTGAATGTACTCGCAAGCTCACAGCAACCAAAGCAATCAAGACATACAACAACATGGCATTTACAGGTTAATCATCCATGATGAACACAATACTACTAGAACATCATGAGCATGGCAACAATATGAGCATGGCAACAACATGAGCATGGCAACAATATGAGCACGGCAACAACATGAGCATGGCATCAATATGAGCATGGCATGTACATATGATTCCGGATATGAACATGATGATACTAGATCTGGCATGCAAGGGGATCGACGTTTAAGGTCTCATGGACCAACTTACTCTGCTCGGAGGTTACCTCGTAACCACCATATATCTCTGACTTACCATCGTGATCATCGCATGACCACACGGAGCTTGATCTTTACCTGTGATCATCGCATGACCACATAAAGATCAACCAACTTCTTTTCTCATCGAACCGGGGTTCTTATTATCCAGGTTATTATTACTGTTGACCCATAGTGTGACCTACTACGAACTGTGTCCATGATCGAGGACGCGGCTATCGATAGTTTATACACTCTGCAGAGGTTAGTACACTGTACCCACACCACAAAACTCATGGCCTCATGCTCCCATTCGGGTGGACCAACGACGTTCCGACAAAACCAGTCTATTGCATGACACTCTCCCGGCCACTCCCGACAAACTCCCCTTTGGGCTATGTCCTGGGTCGCCCCGATGTCAACTCGTGACATCCGCCACCTCTGTGGCTGCCACCGTCGTGGCCGAGCAAACAAACTCGTCCCAAACGGGGACAACCGCGCGCAAACAACTTGGGCACAAGGCTTATGGCCGCCTACCTGATCAGGGTAGCGCGCGCGCATAACCTTCCCTAGTTGGAGGCACCGGCGAGAGGCAGGACAATAGACCGAATCAGGGGCCCCCATAAAGGCAAGTGTGGCTGCACTGGTTAGCTCGATTCGGTGGAACCATGACTCAGCCAACAGAGGTGTTCAAGTTTGATTAATGTCAGGTTCAACTTGAATGGGGATGAGCTGAGTCATAATAATATAGCATGATGAAATAATGATGCAGATGAGCATGATATCAATGCAACCATGGATGGGCAACATAACCTTTTACCATCATGACATGAACGAAGATAAATCATTTATACTACGGGACGCAAATAATCATGGCATAATGACGATCATGAATATAACAAATATTTTCAAATCAAATCATAATGATCCGTATGAGTATAGCATTATCACTAGCATCAAAAATAATTACAAGAATAAAGCATGATGAGAATATCCTTAGCAATTAGTCATATCACTTACTAGATGAAAAAGAACATGGCATTATCATAGACATGGATTCACAAGCGTATCCGAATTATTCACAAAATAATTAAATGAGCAAACAAATATTAAATATTCAAGTGGAAAACCATGGCTACTTCAATGCCATCATGCAAGTGGCTGTTGTGGCTTGCCTGGTGATGGAGGAACCATCGGGGAGAAGTGCGGAGATACTAGCGGAAAAATCGCCGAAGAAGATTCCCTCTAGGAGGGGGCTGAATAAGGACAGGGGCAAAATGGTCATTTTTAGAGTGTGACAACATTATGAAAATGCTACCAACGGATCGGGCTCGATGAATAGAGAACGTGGGATTTTGAATCACCTGAATCGGAGTCTCGGTTGAAAAGTTACGGCCGTTCGTTCGATAGACAGAAAAAGAATTAAAAATTGTCCACTTCTGGCCTTAACGGACGAATGTCCGCTAATTAGAGGTTTCGGCCGGGCTGAAAAAGAGAAAGTGCATTTTGAGAAATACGTCTTCGCTGAATTAAAGCGTATTTTTAACAGAAAACTTAACAGACTACGCTTTCAATAAAGGAAGATGTACTTTCGGAAGTACGCTTCCACTTAAAAATACGCGGGCCCGGAGTCAACGCGGCTGTAAGGCTTACACGCGGGGCCCACCCGCAGGTCAAGCCGGTCGTCGTCTTCCCTGCGTCCTCGCGCGCCTGGCCGAGGCGGGGATCGGCGCCGGCGAGCGCCTGGGCGGCTCAGGCCACCTCTGGCCGAGCTCCGGCCACCGGCGGGCTCAGCTCAGCGAGACCCATCCGCCTGAGGGTGTTGCTCTCACCGGAGAGCAGCAGAGCCAGCGGGGCCTTGGCCGAGGCAGACGGCGGCCACGGCAGCTTCGGGCTCGGCGCCACGGGACCCTAGGGAAAGAGAGGAAGGGCGGAGGAGCATCGCGATGCTTCGGTGGTCCTTCTGGTGGGGAGAGGAGAGGAGGAGGGGCTCGGCATTAGGCGAATTTAGAAGGAGGCCGAGAGTGGCCATGGCAGCAATGGTAAGCGAAGGAAGCTCCTCGAGCTTGTTTGGCTGGTCGGGGAGGGTGCTGGGGTGGAGGAGAGGAGGTGTGAGAGATCGGGAGGCCTCGGGGATGCTTAAATAGCCGGGGAGGAGGTGGTGCCGCCCCCGGGTGTTGCACGGCCGGGCGCGCCGTGCTCTGACGATGGGCGGGCACGCGCGGGCTCTTGAGGCGACGGGAGAGGCAGAGGAGATGCTGGGCAGCGCCAGGGACGCGCGGGTGCGGACGGGGTGAGCACAGGGGAGGGAGCAGGCGCGGGCGGCCACAGTGCACGTGTGGCCGTCGATTTGGCGCTGTCCGGCGAGCTTCTAGTGGGGGAGGGTGAACCAAAGAGGCGAGGGCGAGCTGGGGAAGTGCTGCGGCAAGGCGAGGTGTCGAGAGGATGGCGTTTGGGCGGCGGCAGGAGGGTCCCGAAGCTCAGAGCACTCTTTTGGCAGCAGAGCACGCGCTCTGAGCCTGGTCACCGCGTGCAAAGGAAAGAGGAGAGCTCCAGTGGCTGGCGAATGGTGTCTAGAACGTTGTAATTCCTGGATGGGTCCTACAAGAGTTGATATATCGAAGAAAGGAACTGTGGTTGGATGTGAGTGATCAGGGAAAGATTGCTGTTGCAAACTTAGGCATGATGTTGTGGTCAAATGGAATGAGATAAGAGATAACCAGGATGTCACAGAGACTTAGAGTTGGAAGTACTACCATCCTGTGGGTTTTGAGGTCATTTGGGCAAATATTTAGCCTAGTTGCTTTGCAACCACCTAATCTGGTCCAGAATATAGATCAGGAAGTAGCACTCACATGGAGTGCTGGATTAGGCTGAAAATGGGTGAAGCATGATCATTTCGGCATATGAAGATACCATAAAATTTTCATCCTATTTGGATAAATATAAATGGTACTTCCTTCATAATGATCCCCACTGGACAGAAACTTGAGGGAATGTTTCAGAGAAAATGGTTTGGAAAAATAATGTGAATTTTGGCAAGATCACATAATTTAGGGATATTTAAGTTCTGAATTAATTTAATAATTTTTGAAGCAATATAAAATATAGTTGCTTCACAAACTGAAACTGTGACCAGAAAGCAAGATTGGATGTTGTGCTCACATAGATTGTTGGATAGATATGAAATTTGGTGTAGAGTCATTATTTGACCATCTAAATGATATCCCAAAGTTTCAACTCATTTGGATAAACCTAGCTAGTACTTCCTTCACAAAGCTTCTCTCTGGACAGAAACTTTGGGAATTTGCTGAGGAAGATTTACTTGGCAAATAAAGTTGAATTTTTGCATTTGGAAATAATTTGGATATGAGAGATTTCCCAAAAAAAATTAGGGCAATCAAGAAAATATAAATAGCACTTCCTTCACAAAGTGCCATTCTGGACAGAATAAGAAATGAATATTCCTGAATTATTTTTGATCTAGGCAAGGATGGATTTTAGCATATTTGTGGAAGATATGATCCAAATAATTTATGAGAATTTTGTGGGAATTTTGTGGAAGACAGAAATATAGGTTGCTTCACAACCTAGGGCAAACAGGGTTATTCCTTTAATAGAAAAAGGAATATTCCCAAGAAATAAATATTGGGGTTGGGCTAAGATGGAAATGACATGGCCTTGAGATAGATTTGTGAGTGACAAGCCACTTGGAAGTGGCAGGAGAGAAGATCTTCCCAGGTTTTAAGACCACATAGCCACGGAAAAATGAAATTCCAAATAAAATTCGAAGAAATCCAAAAGAAAAAGAAAGGGCCAAAATCGGGGTGTTACAACCAGCGAAGTTTGTGCCAAGTCTTGAGGTGAGAGTGGGCAATGAATGGTACCGAAGAGACTAGCAAAATATGGATAGGTGGAAGTGCATAAAGACTGCGAACTCACATTAGTCATAAAGAACTTAAGTATTTGTTGCAAAAACTTATTGGCCCTCGAAGCAAGCACGACTCGCATGCCCCTAGGAGGGAGGTTGGTAGGAGTTAACCATCACGCGCTCCTGATCCGTACACACGTGAATGTCACTTCAAAATATCTCATACTTCGATTTCTTAACTTAAACCAATGTTTATCACTTTGATGAATGAGACTTCACAAACCTTAACACCAATATTCATACTCAACTCTAAGCATCCATTCACATAATCACATATTATCATCTCAATATCGCAAAACTATTGCAAAGAATCAAGTTTATCTAGTTCAATGATCTACAAGTTTCATGCAAGTTTTTATTATACCACTACTACATACCCATTATTTTTGAACCAACACATAATTCATGTAAATTACCAATTACTATTCAACTCTCTAAAAGGATATAGGTGAAGCAAGAGATTCCTAATCTTTTCTACAAAAGCATATCACCGTGCTCAAACAAATATAAGTGAAGTACAAGAGCAATTGCCTCAACTCAAAACAATATAAGTGAAGAACAAACGAGCATTCTATAAATATAGGATGAATGTGTGTCTCTCTTAATAGGTGTGATTAGGAAACAATGAGTGTGCAAACAAGCAAACAAACCAAACAAAAACAAAAGATGCTCCAAGCAAAACACATATCATGTGAAGAATAAAAATATAGCTCCGAGTAGGATTACCGATAGATTTGAAGAAGAAAGAGGGGATGCCATCTGGGGCATCCCCAAGCTTAGATGCTTGAGTCTTCCTTAAATATTACCTTGGGGTGCCTTGGGCATCCCCAAGCTTAGAGTCTTGCCGCTCCTTATTCTCCTACCATCGTCATCTCACCCAAAACTTGAAATTTTCATTTACACAAAGCTTAATGAAACTCGTGAGATGGGTTAGTATAAAAATAAATCATTCACTCATGTACTGTCAAGGCAAGATTCATAATTATTCCCAAATAATGTCTACTGTATTCTATCATTTCCATAATTTATATCCCCCAATATAAACCATGGAAACTCCAACACAAGCAAACTAAGAAAACCGAATAGAATCTTTCAAAACAGAACAGTACGTAAAGACAGAATTTATCATCATACTTCTGCAACTCTAAAAATTCTGAAAAATTAGGACAACACAGACAATTTGTAGCTCAGTACTGTGTAAAAGTTCAAATTGATCACGTTCCAATAAAGAGAAACAATTCAGTAACTGGACGCAAAAGTTTCTGTTTCTGCACAGAATCAAATCAACAAACATTCACATCACCCCAAAGGTCTTACTTGGCACAAAAAGCAAAATAAAAGATAGAAACACAATTACTATAGTAGCAATAATCATGTTGACAAACAAAAACAGAAGGGAAAAATAAAAGATAACTATTGGGTTGCCTCCCAACAAGCGCTATTGTTTAATGCCCCTAGCTAGGCATAATGCAATCTATCAAGTTTTATCATCTTTTAGTGATAGATCATATGTAGCTCTCATAATAGATTCAAAAGGAGGCTTTATTCTCTTTCTAGGGAAACATTCCATACCTTTCTTTAGTGGAAGTTGGAACCTTATGTTGCCTTCCTTCATATCAATAATGGCACCTATAGTTCTCAAAAAGGGTCTCCCAAGTATAATAGGACAAGTAGGATTGCATTCAATGTCAAGAACAATAAAGTCTATGGGTACATAATTTCTATTAGCAATAATAAGCACATCATTTATCCTTCCCATAGGGTTTTTAATAGTAGAATCCACAAGGTGCAAATTTAACGAACATTCAGTCATAGCATCAAAACCAAGAACATCATATAACGCTTTAGGCATAGTTGAAACACTTGCTCCTAAATCACATAAAATGTTGCATTCATAATTATTAATCTTGATTTTTATAGTAGGTTCCCATTCATCATGCAATTTTCTAGGGATGGAAACCTCAAGTTCAAGTCTTTCTTCATTAGCTTTAATAAGAGCTTCTACAATATGTTTAGTAAAAGCTTTGTTTTGTTCATAAGCATTGGGTGAATTAATCATGGATTGAAGCAAGGAAATACATCCAGTAAGAGAACATTTATCATAATTAAAATCCTTGAAATCCAATATAGTGGGAGTATCACTACTTAAAGTTTTGACCTCTCCAAACACACTTTTATCATTTTTAGCATCGAGATTTCACCCTCCAAATAATTGGGATGCCTTTTATCTAAAGTTGACTCATCTCTAGTCCCATTATTATCTACTTTAATATTTTTAAATAATGATTCAATAGTTGACACACCAATAGTTTTAACATCTTCATCATGATTAACATGATAACTCAATTCAGCCTCCCTTTCTTCTCGCTCTCTTCTAGCTCTAAGCATGTCAATCATTTTTCTAGTATAATCAATGGAGACTTGGATAGCTTGTAATGATTCAGGCATTTCATCCTTATTAGGTGGCAAAATTTTAATTTTAAGAATATCCACATCATGCACAAGTCTATCCATATTTCTAGACATATCATCAAACTTGCTCAATTTTTCTTCTACCGTAGTGTTGAAAACTTTTTCTGAACTAATAAATTCTTTAATAGTGTTTTCAAGTTTAGTAGCATCTTATTATTATTATTATTATTATTATAAGAATTACCATGGGAATTGCCATAATTATTTGAGGGGTTACCGGGATATGGTCTAGGATTAGTATTAAAGTCCCCCCTATAAGCATTATTATTGAAATTGCTCCTCGAGATAAAATTCACATCAACGTTGTCCTTATTTTGCTCAATCAAAGTAGATAAAGGCACATCATTTGGATCAATAGTAGAACTCTTAGTAGCAAGCATGGACATAATAGCATCAACCTTTTCACTTAGGGAGGAAATCTCCTCGACAGAATTTACCTTCTTACCACTTGAAGCTCGTTCGGTGTGCCATTGGAAATAGTTTGTGGTCATATTATCAAGAAGCTTAGTAGCATCTCCAAGAGTCATTCCCATAAATGTACCCCCTGCAGTAGAATCTAGAAGGTTTCTGGAAACAAAGTTTAGTCCTGCATAGAAATTTTGTACTACCATCCAAAGACTCAATCCATGTGTGGGACAATTTTTTAGCATAAGTTTCATTCTTTCCCATGATTGTGCAACATGTTCTTGATCAAGTTGTTTGAAATTCATAATTTGATTCCTCAAAGATATAATTTTTGCGGGAGGAAAATACTTGCCAACAAAAGCATCTTTACACTTAGACCAAGAATCAATACTATTTTTCAGTAAAGACACTAACCATGCTTTGTCTATATCTCTTAGAGAAAAAGGAAATAGCTTCAGTTTAACAATATCATTATCCACATCTTTAATTTTTTGCATATCACATAATTCAACAAAGGTATTAAGATGGGAAGCAGCATCTTCATTATAATTTCCAAAAAAATGTTCTTTCATAACAAGATTTAGTAGAGCAACTTTAATATCATAAGACTCCGCACTAGTGGCGGGAGGAGCAATAGGAGTACTAATGAAATCATTGTTATTCGTACTTGAGAAATCACAAAGATTGGTATTTTCAGGAGTAGACATAGTGGCAACACAAGCAGAAAAGTAACACAAGATTTTTTTTGGTATTTGGAATTTTTTTGCTAAACAAAGAAGAAGGCAAGTAAAAGGCAAAAGGCAACTAGACAAGAAATTAAAACAAGCAAAAATAGAGTGCTTGTGCGAAGGTAGCTAAATTGGTAGATAATGACTCCCCAGCAATGGCACCAGAAATTCTTCTGCTACTCACGTTGGAGTTGTTGGATTTCTTTGAAGAGGAAGGGTGATGCAGCACATCAGCACAAAGTATTTCCCTCAGTTAAGAACCAAGGTTTATCGAACCAGTAGGAGTCACTAAGCTAACAATGTTGGCAGCACCTGCACACAAGCAAATAAATTGCTTGCACCCAACAAAGGCAAGAGGGTTGTCAATCCCCTTATTCTTGCTAGCTACAAGATTAAAAGCAAATAGTGATAAAGCAAAGTGGCAGAAAGTAAAAGAAAGTTAAAGTGTAATTGTAGGAGTTTTGTATTGATGGAAAATAGACCCGGGGGCCATAGGTTCACTAGTGGCATCTCTCTCGAAAGCATGTAGTGGCATGGTAACAAATTACTGTTGGGCAATTGACAGAATAGCGGAAATTATAACTATGATCATTCATTGCATAATCTCACATAGGCATTACATCCATGACAAGTAGACCATTAATCCAACTGCATCTACTACTATTAATCCACCCAAAAACCGCTATCCAGCATGCATCTCGTGGTATTAAGTTTGCAAGAAACAGAGTAACGCAATAAGCAAGATGACATAATGTAGATAGAAGAAAACCTAGCAATAAGATTAACCCCATCATGTTATCCTTAGTAGCAACAATACAATACGTGACTTTGTCCTTATTCTCACTAGGCAAGATCACCGCAAGATTGAACCCACTACTATGCACCACTCCCTCTGAAGAACTACTCATGTATCTTGGCCAGAGAAGACTCATAGATCAGAAAGCATACATAGCTATTTAATTATGCAGCAAAGAAACTTCAAGAGATTCAAATAAATTCAATGAACAATCTGATCATAAATTCACAATTCATCGGATCCCAACAAACACACCACAAGAATTACATTGGATGGATCTCCGGAGAGATCATTGTATTGAAGATCAAGAGAGAGAGAGAGAGAGAGAGAGAGAGAGCCATCTAGCTACTACTATGGACCCGTAGGTCCTAAAAGAACTACTCACACATCATCATGGAGGCAGCAAGGTTGATGAAGATGACCTCCCCAATGATTCCCCCCTCCGGTAGAGTGCTAGAATAGGGTTCCATACGGGATCGCTTCGGAACAGAGGCTTGCGGTGGCAATAAAATTGTTTTGGGTCTTGCTCCGAGGGTTTAGGATTTATGGGAATTTATAGGCCAGGAATTAGGGCAAACGGAGGCTCAGGGGGCCCACAAGCTTAGGTGGCGCGCCCTACCCCCTAGGGTGTGACCCTGGGCTTTTAGCCCCACCTTCTGACTTCTTGTCTCCTTCCGAAGCTTCTAGGGTCTCTTATGTTCCAGAAAAAATCGTTAAAAAGTTTTGTCGTGTTTGGACCTTCGTAGGTATCGATTTTCTATAAAACCAAAAACAAGGAGAAAACAGCAACTGGCATTAGGCACTGGATTAATATGTTAGTCCAGAAAAATAATATAAAATGATGGCCAAAGTATGTAAGAATGATAATATAATGGCATTTAACAATGAAAAATTATATATACATTTGAGACGTATCAATCGCTGAGACAGAGGTCGGGTTTGGTGTCTCCGGATTACTTCTCGACGCCATGGACGATGAACGGTTGCGGGAACTAATGTGTAATCCCAACGTACCCGAAGCATGGGTGTGCTATGCCCAACATGAGTCATGGTATTGGGGCCTCATAATGGTGGCCGTAGCGTTCCATTGCTCAGGCCCGTAAATGGTCGCGGAGGTCTGGGTGATGGCCCTGGCGATAGTGGGCTAATCTCCCTTGCTGTGGTGGTTGATGCCCCATTGTTACTCTTGTGATTGGCTGATGAAGGTCTTCGTGCTCCAGCTCTATTGCGGCCTCCTGCCTCGGGGAGGAACCCTGGCGCTGGTCGTGATCTGGCCCTCCAGCTGCAGACAGCACACTGTCTATACCGGCCAATCTGTCTTGTGACCTAGAGGCATTGTTTTGAAGCTCAACTATCTTATCAATGACCTGTGTGAGGTCCTCCAAGATGTTCCGATCTCCTGGTGTAAGCTGTAACTTGTCAACCAGTGTTGCGGCCGTCTGGATGCCGTGGGCTGGTGTTGGTGGATGGATGATGTTGTCACGCTTGTTGCGGCCTACACCATGTTCCTGGCCGCGGGTTGTGATACCTTGAGTGCCGGCCTGCGATCTGCGATGTGCGTCACCAGCGCTCATGGGTTGTCGTGCTCTGCTGGTGCTCGGTGAGCTCCAGGCGATCCTACTGGAGTTGTGACTTTCTGTTCATCGGGGAGACCCGTCGGTCCTCCATGAGTCTGGCCGCCGGGTCATTGCTAGATGCAATAGCCCCCGGAGTGAAGAAATTCTACTGCTCAAAATCTGTGGCCTCCTCACTGTTGGGTTGCTGAGGGGTGATGAATGGTTCCCTTGGAGCCAGGGTTGTGATGACCTGAGACTGGGGGGCTGTAGACCCCATCATGGTGGTTGGTGCTGTGGTTGTTGTTGGTGCCACTTGTTCATTGGGGTCAATGTTTTCATCTGTGTGCTCTGTCATCATGACTTGATGCAAGGAGATTGGTTGTGGTACCTATTCATCTAAGGCCTCATTGGTTGTCTGTCTGAAATCGCCAGCCTCCGTCGGTGGTTTTGGCCCGCAGTTAGTTTCCACCTTCCTGTATTCTTGTGATGGCCTAGCCAATGTTTTCTTTTTTGTATCATCAGGAACGGATGTTGTGTCATCGCCGTTGTTCTCGTGGTCTGAGGTTGAGATTAGGTCTGCTGTGTTGCCGCTGCAGCCAGATATGGATTTGTCGAGGAAGCAATCCTCCGGGGAGTGACCAACAAAATAGTTGTCGCAGACCATGGTGACTAGTTGTGAGGCTGGGGCGGGTTGGTAGTGATGTGTAAGGTTGGGGTAGATCCTAGCCCCCGGCGCCCATCGCGTGGGCGTCTTTGCTTCTGGTTCGTCGGAGGCCGAAAAAAGTTGGTTTGACATGTCTGAACGGCTGCGCATCCTTCGGCCGATCTAGACATGCAGGTGCTTGGAGGTCCGCTAGTACGTGCCCGCCACATTTTGGAGCCCGAACGGATATGATGGACCCGTGGGTGGTGGCGAGTATAACATGGTTGTTGATGAAGGTGCCGGCGTGGTCTGCAGGATTGGCGGCAAGCACATGCAGGGGTCGCCGTGGTTGTTGAGGACGAAGGACACGGCGCCCACGTAGGTTGTGCGTGCGGGGTGGGCCGATGGGTTGATGTTGACCCAGCTCACCCCATCGAAAGTGAAGGTGAAAGAGCCAAAAATGAGGCTCTCCCCCAGCGAGAGGCCACCGGAGGACAATGAAGATCTGATCTTAGGTCGGTCTCCAGCCGACGCCGCCTATGCCTAGCGTGCCAACTGACAGTGTAGAAAACCATCAGATCCCTCGGTAGGGGTCCAAGCATAGCTGGAAGTATCAGATCGGAGGTCGCACGGGGTTTTTACCCAGGTTCGGGCCTTCGGAGAGTAATACCCTACATCCTGCTTGCTTTGATTATTCATGGTGAGGGATACCTCGTGCAAGGGGTTACAATGGTATATGAGATTGCTACCGAGAGTTTCTATCTGAGAATAGATGGGAATGGGAGAACCCTAGCCTCCCCTTATATATACGATGGGGGCTAGGGCTTTGCAGGAAGAGGGATGTGATCTAGGCCGCTGCCGCCCTTGTCTTGGACAGCAAGAAGGTCACCATGTGCCTATCTTCTCTTCATGGACTTCTTCCTCTTGCCGGGCTCCCCTCAATGAGCCACCCCCGGTGTATGACACCGTCACCGCCCTTGCTTGGACAAGGGCCGATGAAAGGCGAATGACACGGACCAACACAATGACGTTGGACATAGAGTCGTAAGCTCGGACCTCGGAATGATATCCTTGTCGCGACAACTTGTAATAAACCTTCAGCATGTATCCTTACTTTATGTTTAGCTCGATCACTAGGCTTTGACCTCAGTAAATTGAATAAAGAGATGCCCAAAGTTTGGGCTATGAATACACTCATGGTGCAACCTTTGTCTCCTTCAATTCTTTTTTTCTGAACGCTATTCTACTATCCTCGGATGATTTCCTTGTCGGACACCTTTGGGTGACACTAAAGGTTCCTGAGGGCTGCATAGACAACCCAGTTCGATGTGCCGAAGTGCTCTACAGAGCTGCCAACATCTTCCTTGGACCTTACGCCATTATATGCATCGATTTTGACTTAAGACTTTTGCCAAGCTGGGTTGCCTGGCTCCTATGTGTACCCCTTACGTTTCCGCATGTTTGGCTAAGGGTGTAACGAGAGCACCTCTGTGATTGTTGCTTCCAGGGTCAGCCTAGTTAGAGCACCTCTGGTGGGTGAAGCTGAAAGCTAGCGGTCATAAAGCACGTATCGGTCGGCAAGTCATGAGTGGTTCAACTGTTAGGGGTTGTTTGCGTTAGGCGCACACCTTTCTTAGGAAAGGTTGGATTTAAACTCAGCTGGCCCGAGGTTGCACACCGGTCGCCGTGGTCATAGACTGAACCAGGGGCTATTTACTTGCCCATTATACGCTCCTTGACAAGCGTGTGTTTTAGCCATATAGGTCCGGATTGCCTGGTTCATTCTGATACAGCCGCCTCCAGGCACTGAGACATCGGCTAAGGGCTATTATTAGAGAAAACACTCTAAGTAATTAACTTAGAGGCAGAAGCCGAGGACTGGCCAACTACGCATTTAACAGTCATGATCGAGTCAAAATAATTAAAGACACATGGAAATTTAACTTCCAAATCCACCTACTATGAAAGGCGCGATTAAATAGATAGTTATTGAACCTTAGTGTTTTGTACAGCTACTTCTTGGCATTTCGAGGATACCAATTTTTCCATCATAGGTTATCTATGATGGACCCAAGCTTGCAGTCCTGCTCAGAAATCCGAGCATCGGGCATGACCTATTCGAAGTGTGTCTTGGGCAGGATATCATTGTCTTGGTTGTCATAAGGACACTTCTTGGCGATAGGCGTGAGATCCACCATCGGATACCAGGCTTGCATCTGTGCCCAGGCCTGTCGAGCTCCTTCCCGACATGCCGACTGCTTCCATCTTCAGAATTGGCTGTGACCCTCTTGAAGGCGACGCACCAGCTCGAAGTAGCTCGTTGGTAGGGTTCCTTGCGCCAGAGAGATCAGAAGAGGTCCTCCATTGCAGGCCTCACCATCTTTTGCAGCTCCTCAAGCTGCTTCAGCCGATCCCCTAGGATGACCCCGCGCGTCGAGTCCTGGAATTGCAGCCAAAACAGCAATCGATGCTGGTCGGCCTCCTCCTGGCTCCCGTTGTATAAGTGGCGGGCATCTTTGACACTGCGAGGGATATCGGGAAAGGCAGCTGGCGATCACCACACTTGCGTCAGCTCAGTGAATGCCCGATGTCCGAAGATACACTACAAAAGATATGGCTTACCAGACACAGTCGCCAGGGCTTGCCAAAGCTCTTCTTGGGCCAAGGAGGCCCGCTAAGCCACCTCTTGTCGTTCGCGACTGAGACACTGGATCTCGGCGGCATCAGCCTCCTTGGAAACCTTTAGCGCGTCACATTCAGTGACACACTTCTGGAGTTCGTCCTCAATGGAAGTCACCTTTGCCTGGGCAGCTTCCCGGATTTTTTGCTCCTCTTGGAGCAGGCCGGCGTCTTCCTGGATCTTCTCCTTAAGCTGATCGGCCTCGGCACAAACCTTCTCAAGCTTGGCCTTGTGGTCGGCCAGGCGCTGATCCATGGCTCCAGGAGACAAATACAGAAGTGAGTTTCACTACATATATTTGTGTGATAGACCACGAGAAAACAGTGTGATGGACAGCTTGAGTACCACTGTAACCAGACGTCCACTGCACACGCCAGCCCAGAAAATCACACTGGCGCACGCGTTTACAACATGCATCATGAACACAGGCACATCTACAAGAAGGATTTATAAACCATTGAGGCTTGAATAACTGTAGCATAACCATAAATGGTACTTTACAGAGACGGGGGCACCGGGAAAATACTATCTAAGGCAGCACGGACTTGGAGCAGCTCCAATCCACAAGGATCTGACTGGGTACTCTTCTAGCTCGCGAACGCACCGGCTTCTCCCTACTGGAAGACGGATCCTTAGCTGAACCTGGCCATGCTAAAAGCCGTTGAGTACTTTTGAATGTACTCGCAAGCAAACCAAATAACATATACACCGAGCAAAGCAATCCATGGCATTCATGCATGTATCAAATCATCTTAACAATACTAACTATCATGTCATAGCAGGATTATCTAGCAATAAAACTACTGAAGTAAATACAGTAAGATAAAGCATAACAATAAATGTATTTGATCAAGTCTATTCTCATGATCCCTCTGGATCATACTTAAGTCTTACGGTCATCCGACCATCTCTCTCATAGCCATCCCATGGCTAACATCTCAAGTTCTTGACATCATCTGATGTCCATGCACCTGCACTGCAAGTCTGATAAATCTTACCTTTCCGAACTCGACACAGACCAAATAGTGTGACCTAGTACAAACTATGTCCGTGACTGCAGACACGGCTATTCGAATAGATTCTTACACTCTGCAGAGGTTGTGCACTTTACCCACACTATGGACATTCGTCCAACAAAACTTGTCTACCGTATGACACTCTTACCGTATCATCGACATACCCTCGGGTCATGTCCTGGGTGTCCCTTGTGTCACCTTGTGACACCTGCCACCTCATGGCTCACTGATCCCAAACGGGGATCTGGTACCATATAAACTATACCGTGCTCACAAGATTATCGCCGCCTACCTGATCAGTGTAGCACGCATGCATAATCTCCCCTCTTTGGTGATACGGATAAAAGGCATAATAGTAGACCAAGCTAGGGCCTTCCCATAAAGGCAAATGTGGCTACACAGGTAAGTTTGGTTCAGTGGCACTATGACTCGATCCAGCCGATGGAGGAGGTTGTTGTAATTAGGTTTCATCTCTTAACATGGCAATAATAATGATAATCCATGATAAAGACAAGTATATTAACACAAAGCATAACAACCTATCTCCATATCACAAACAAGTCATTAGTGCGGTAATATTTATAATACCCACAAATATTAGTGAGTAATGTAATTCAAATGAGCAGAGGTTTATCTTTTCATTTTCTTCTAGCATAAACATGTTTACTGTTGCAAACACACAGGAACAACATAGAAGCAGTGCTTTAGGGCATATAACAGATGGTTGGCTTGCCTTGGGGTGAAGGAATTCTCCGAAAATAGGGCCGATCATCTCGCGAAACGATTCGTCGGAAAGGATCTTCTCCGGAGAAGCTCAAAGATAGGGAAAGGGCAAAAATGTCATTTTCAGAATGTGACAACATCATGAAAGTGACACCGTTTGAACGGGCTTAGAAAAATATGAACGTTGGCTTTGGATTCACCTGATTCGGAGTTACGGTTAAAAAACTGTGGATGATTGACTGCACAGGGATCTTTCTATAAAACTATTATTCACATCTGGGTCCCTGGATAGTTTTTCTGTGAGTAAAAAGAAACGGCACTGCTGCACCAGGCCGACTTGGGCTGAATCCATCTGTTGCCGCTACTGCTCCATTGGGCCAGCACATTGCAATGTTGCCTTTAAAAAAAGAGGGACGGGGGGGAGCCACTGCCAGGGGGGCCGCTTGTCGGGACCGTCTCCTTCCTCTGGATCGCGCCGGCCAAGAGACAGGGGCGGCATTGGCTGGGGATTGCCGGCGCTAGGAGGCACCGTTCCAAGAGCTCGGCACACCGGCGTGCTCCTGGAAACACGCCGCGCCATTTGCCCCTATCCACAGGTGCAGGTGGGGGGCCAGGGCGAGCAGAGCATTGGTTGAGGCGGACGGTGGCGACTGGTGTTGTCGAGACACATAGCACAGCCACGGGGAAGGGGGCTTGTGGTGTCGGGGAGGTCTTTGGTGGCGAGGAGGTGGTGCTAGATGGGGTAACCGACGAGGGGAGGGGCTGGCTGGTCGGTTTGGTCCGAGGATAGAGGCGGCGACAATGTTGCCGAAGGTGGGGAAGGAGAAGGCTAGAGATCGATTCCATGGGCAGCGGGTTCTGAGAGAGAGGGGAGGAGGCATGTGAGCTCTGGGCAGCTCGGGGCTGGCTATTTATAGCCGAGCCACGACAATGGATGAGGATGGCCGCGGGATGAGCTGGCCGTGGTCCTGGAGCTCGGAGGCGACGACTCTGGCTGGTTCATGGCATCGAGGAGCGTCATGGAGGAGCAGGGGAGGCTAGCTGGTGCTCTGGAAGGCTCGGGTTCGTCCGGATACGGTGGCGGCAACAGTGGCGGTACGGCAGCGCTCATCGCGGCGTGGCGAGGAAGAAAATGAAGGGGGAAAGGTGACCGGACGGCGTACATGGATGGTGCGGAGCTAGTCGGCATGCTCGGATAAGCTCTAGCTGGCCGGAGCTGGCCTGGCCGACACGACGGGCGCGCAGAGCACCGTTTTGGCGTGTCCACTGCGTGGTCACCGCCGGCACCACGTGTCCAACGCGTTATATAGTCCTAAGACTTTGTCAACTTGATTTATTAGAGATCCATGAGTTGACATGTCGAGGTTTGGATGGAAGTGGAGACAAGAAATTGACTGATTTGAACTAACTTTGATTCTGAACAGAAGGTGTTTGTAGTGTACTTGGGGAGGCTCACTTGGTGAAAGCTGGTGATTTTTGGTGGATAGCAATGAGCTACTAAGGTGAATTACTCTGCAAAATTTCACCTCAATTGGATCAATCTAGCTAGCACTTCCTTCACAAATTGGCAATCTGAACAGAATTTAGAAATGGATGCTATGCTCAAAATTTGAACTATGGATCTTGATATTTTGGTGGAAATGGTGAAGGTTTGGCTAGTAGAAGCTCCACAAATTATTTGGGAAGCTTTGCAGGAATATAAATGGTAGCTCCTTTAGAATGTGGTGGAAATGAAATATTGGCTTTATAAAGGAAAATATAATTTCCCTTATTTAATTTTGGCCAATATTTTTATGAGAGCTCAATATGGGCACAAAGAATATCTCCAGATATTTTTCTGGATTTAATTCCTTCACAGGGAAGAAAAAGGAATTAGTTTTAAATGAAAAATATTGCATATGAGATGGCAATATTTTTGCATATCCAAGGTTTATATATGCAGGAGAGTCTCTTGGAAAATTTTGGGAGGCAATGGATCAAAGGAAATTGGGGTTCCTTTGTAACTGTAGGAATTAGGGTTCCCTCTCCGATAATTCAGAAACTAAGTTTTTGGCGGCAAAACCCTGGGAAAGAGTTTTTGTAGGTAAAGGTGGCTTGAGAAGAATTTTCTGGTTTGAGAGGAAAGGCACTACCATATAACCATCTTCCTATACCCAAGATCGAGAGAAAATCCAATAACACCAAAAGAAAGCGACGTGAGTCCAATCTCGCGAAGTAAAAATCGAGGAGGAAAAATCAGGGTGTCACAAACAGACTCCTCGGCCCCTTAACCCTTGGGCTACCTCAGCACATTGTTTCAGATGTTGGGCCTCCTCCTCGGCTTGAGCAAGCCAGCGCTTAACCTCCTCCAGCTTCGAGGAGCTCGTTTGGAGGTGGGAGGTGGAACTCTGCACATTGACAACATATAAGATTACATGACCTAAATCTGAGGTGATTCGATCCTCACATTGGTTCCTTTGAGAACCAACATGATTCTCAGGGGCTACTGGATATTGGCGTATAATAAGCTAAGAACAGGGTCCAATAACCAATCAGATTCGATCCTCTTGTCGATTCCTTTGAGAACCAACATGAGTCTCGGGGGCTACTGGATATGCGCGCAAATCTTGAAATTAAAGAAGTATTTTTGGCATAGAGTCTTGATGTGTTGATGACCGTCAAGTCAGTTTGTGCAAACTAACTTAAGGCTCGGGGGCTACTGTAAACCACGATTTATTTAAAAATCCAAGGTAGTAGTACGTCAATCATCCTCTGCTAAGAAAGTACACACTTTAAAGATACCGTAGTTCTAAGCTATGCTTTTTCCTGCTTCTACGGTGTCCTGGGCTATTTGACTGACAACTACGTTGAGGGCTACTGG
Source organism: Elymus sibiricus (assembly GCA_039707655.1). Taxonomy (NCBI): domain Eukaryota; kingdom Viridiplantae; phylum Streptophyta; class Magnoliopsida; order Poales; family Poaceae; genus Elymus; species Elymus sibiricus. The sequence continues at coordinate 71,551,213 of CM077676.1, forward strand.
GCATATTTACGTGCTCGGATTTAAAATCATTAAATGCAGGGAAATCATACCTCCATGCCTTTGGCAAGGTTGATGAACACGTCCATCACCCCGGCCTCGACAGACCGGAAGTGGCCCAATGCGGCTTGGAGGCGGGTGTGCTGCTCGGGGAGGAGTGTCGAGCTTGTCAGAGCTATCGCCACCTCTTGGCGGTGAACCGCTAGATCAACCTCGGATATTTCCGAGGCCCGCGCTGGAGACCTTGGGGCGCCCGTGTCAGCTGCAGGCGACGGGGGGGACACCGGTGGCTCACGGGAGAATGGATCCTCATGAGCCAGTGTGACCGGACTGGCGTCCAACCTCTCTTCATGGGCCCGAGGAGTTTCACCTCCGCAGTCCATATCTTCACCTCTAATGGCTGAGGTGTTGGCCTCGGCCATGATATCTTCGGCCCCATCCCCGCCGTGAGTCATCAGGGAAGGGGGGTTGAGCTCGCCCTTCTGCTCCTCGGTTTGGACGAGGAGGGGGGCGATTTCAACCACTTGGGTGGCAGGAGCGGCCTCCGTGCTGGCATGCAGAGGAGGCCCTTGAAGATTCAACGTCGCCTCCTCGTCGAAGATGCGTGGTGGTCTGCAGACAAGAAAGACAGTAATTGTCAAAATGGTACTCGCCGAAAGTCATAGAACTAAAGGTTTGAGGAAATAAAAGGAAGCTTACTCTTCGGGCGGAGGTCGGGCCCATGGGCCCCGGCCCGATGACCATGAGCCGTCGAAAAGAGCCCGAGGTTGAGGGGGAACAGGAATAACCAGAGCTGATGATGGGCCCGATGCTTGGACATCGGAGGTCCTCGGGCGCTTGGAGCTCCTGGGGGGAGAGGACGACTCCTCGTCATCCGAAAGGATGAGTCGGCCTTTCTTTTTTGTCACTGCCTCTAGAGGAGCATCGCTGGATTCCGCACTAAGCTCGACCCCTGAGCTATGGTCACCCCAAGGAGGAAGCTCGGGGGAGCTGTCACGGATGGACAGGCTCTTGGAGGCCTTGGTTTGCCCAGCCTTGATAGGAGCAACTGACCGATCCTCGGTCAGCAGCTTGGCCAAGACGACATCCATCCGCTCCTCGGGCTGAGGAGCCGGCGACTTGACGCTGGTGGCGAAGTTGACCCAACTCTGAAAAGGATTAAGCTGATGACCCGGTTAGTCAAGCATCACAAAGAACCTGTAAAAGGAGATGGATATGATATCAAACCTGTCTGGGGACGCGCTCTGCCAATACCCTTCATCGGGCCCCTTGGACCTGAACTCATGGTCCTTGGTGGTGAAGAGGATGGATTGCATCCCCTTGATGGACCTTCCCCCATAGAAGCCTCGGATGACCGAGGTCTCGTCGTTCTCTTGAAGGGACTTGCACATGAGGTGAGTCCAGGCTTGAAGGGGTTGGATGCTGCGGTGGAGCGTGACGTACATCACGTCGATGGTGGAGACGCACCTTTGGACGAAGAGGTCCACCCTTCCGAGGAGTTTTTCTATCTCCTCCTCCGTCCCCCAAGCGAGCTTCTTGGGGTTCTAGGATTGGAGCCTTTGCAGAGGGGCGACCGAGAAGGGGGTTGGAATCGCGTCTCGGTCACCCAATGGCACGTCGGCCATGTAGAACCATTCCTCCTGCTAGTACTTCATTGTTTGAATGGATTTTCCCTTCAGCCACTTCACGCCGGGGATCTTCCTGATCATGGTGGCTCCGCACACTGTAGGCTTGCTATCGTTTGTCTGCTTCTTGTAGAACAGCTTGAGCCAGAGTCCAAAGTAGGGCTCGATGCAGAGAAAGGATTCACAGAAGGTGATGTAGCAGGGGATATGCAGGATGGAATTGGGAGCAAGGTGATGGAGTTGGAGGCCGCAGAAATAAAGAAGACCTGAGAGAAAGGGGTGGATTGGGAAACCCAGACCTCAGAGGAGGTGAAAGACAAAGATGATGTGCTCATCAGCACAGGGCTCGGGGACCCTTTCGGAGGAATAGCACTCCGGACCCTCGATGAGTGGCGAGCGCGCCTGTGCGACCTTGGATGTCGGGAGGTATCCGATATTTTGATGCAATGGGATGTGCCTCTGGGTGACGGTGGACGGGCGCCATTGCCCCCTGGTACTTGGAGCCTTCTGAACTTCTGCGGCGGTCTTCCTGCCTCCCCTCGCGGGCTTCGCCGTCGCATGGGAACTTGCTCCGGCCATCACTCGTGGGTGGAAAAGGGAGGAAGGAAGGCTGGAAGCTTTTGAGCTTTTTTTGTTCTCGGTGCACTGGAGCTCGAGGAAGATGAAGACAAGCGCGAGATTGGAAGCGTAAAAGTGTGATTTACCCCACCCTTTGCCTTTTAAGGGTGAGTGGAAATGCAGATGAAGCACGCCGCGTGGCGGTAATTTCGCAGGTTTCCCATGTGACATGCGGTAAGTGCATGCGGGAATCGAGGGGTCTATTGATAATGCCGCTGCAAATCCGGAGCACGATCTCTGTATTGATTCGACGTGCCAATAGCAGTGGCCTCGAGCTGCCGCGCTAGCACGTTACTGCGACATCTGAAAGGACTACATGACTCCACAGTGCATATGATTCGGGTTGGTCAAGGCTGTCAGAGCAGGACTGGACCATCACCTTACCCCAGGCGTGGGAAGACTTCGTTGTTAAGGCAGCGCTGCATGGGAAAAGGGGTCCTCGGGTCCGAGGATCAACTCGAAGATGATTAAGAACCTCCGACGATGTGCAAGTAGTGGAACAGTGAGGGACTCCTCGGAGGCCCAAGACATGAAGACTCCTCGAATAAGGATGGAGACTAACTGAACCAGCTTGCAAGGCCGATGACCAGGTACAACTCGGAGGAACCGATGAGCATCTTCGGCTTGAAGACCAGTTCAGGGGCTACTGATGGTATCCTGGACTAGGGGGTGCTAGCCACATCGGATCCCGGCCAGGTGGGCTGGGCCGAGGACCCCCGGTATTATCAACCAAGTGGGCCATGCTCGAGAGGCCCAGGAGCGCCACAACAGATTGATATCGAAGACTTGGCATACAATTCAAGACTTAGAGTTTGACTATGACACGTTCTATCCTTAACCGGAACCGACCTTTGTAACCCGAGGTACCCCGGCATCTATATAAGCCGTGGGGGTTAGGCTGTAGAGGGACAACTCGCAACTGACAGACAATCTCGAGGTAGATCAACCCTGTACTCGATACTTCCCAATCAATACAACAAAAGCAGGACATAGGGTTTTACCTCTTCGAGAGGGCCCGAACCTAGGTAAAACATTGTGTCCCCCGTGTTCCTGTTACCATCATTCCAAGGCTACCAGATCGGGACCCCCTACCCGAGATCTGCTGGATTTAGATCCATCACATGGTGGCTCCATGACCTTGGATCTGAGGGAGGGGTTGGAGGAACCAAGGAGAGGTAGCACATGTCCTCGCCGGTGTAGTTCGCCATGGGGCTTAGCCCGGCGGCCTCCTCCGGCGACGCTGAGGTAGAGTAGCGATGGTGGCGGCCTCTTGGAGTGCGGCGGCAGCCTCTGGAGTCGCTCGCGAGAGCGACCCGGGAGGCAGTTACCTCAGACTGTTGTTCATTCACATGCTTCTTGTGTGGGAGAAACGAAAAAGAGAAATTTATTTACAAAGATAGCATAGATGTTGACGCAAAACTTGATGCCCCAGATAAGGAGGTGCACTTGCATGCATGGTCGAAAAATCATTTGAGAACTAGATCAGTCAACATAAGACGCTGATGCTATCCAAAGTACGGGATGTGAAATATCAGTGAAGATCCTAACACTTCTTGTTCTCCACAAGAAAACCATTTTGCAGTACCAACTTCTGTTGTAGAAGAGGAGGGTCGAATGTCAAATCGCACAGGATCAAACAACTCCAATGGTATTTGATTCGCCTTTCGACAATACCTGATTTAGCAGGGATAAATAAAACCAAAAGTGGTGGGATAAGTTCATTGGTTAGTACTTCCGATGGTATTAATTCCGCCTTTCATCTATTCAATGCCAATTAGTCTTGTTTTAAGTCGAACTACGCATTCTACCATGCCCATCCATCTTGAAGAAAGAACAACCAAAAATGAAGTTCAATTTTTCTAAAATTATACATATTTATTTTATTTCCTAGGTGCATTCAAAGTTTTAGGTGAAGGAATGCACAAATCGATGATCAATGTGACTTTTCAGAAAAATAATGGTGTTGAATTTTGGTCTGAATACACAAGTTTCATATTGCTATTCTTCTATATCTAAATAGCTAGCCCCACTAACCTATTTCTCTTAACATGTAGGCATGCCACCTTAGCATGCATCATGCATTTGAAAAGTTCTACCTCAACATGCAACCATACATAGGAAAAGACCACCTCAACATGCAAACAAACTTGAGGATTTCCCTTTTATTATGCTATTTATATTTAATAAATATTTTACAACTATGCAATAATAATCAAACACAATAAATAATATGTATTTTCACTTTTAGTTCTCATATTATTACTCCAGATATTCGTGTTCCATACAACCAAATTTCATTAAAATATATTGCAAAATATTCCCACAACAACGTGGGGGGTGTCATCTAGCATTAAAAAAAGTTGAAACATGAAGATTATTCTGCATTGTCTCTTGAACATAATTAGATGCATAACTAAAAATTATATGGCTACCCGATAGATTATGCTCATTAAAAGGATTTAGCAACAACCGAATATGAATTATTTACATCTACATAAGTAAACTAAGCATTCATACTACCGTTGTAGACTCTAAATAGCTAGCCCCACTAACCTATTTCTCTTAACATGCAGGCATGCCACCTCAACATGCATCATGCATTTGAAAAGTTCTACCTCAACATGCAACCATACATAGGAAAAGACCACCTCAACATGCAAACAAACATGAGGATTTCCCTTTTATTCTGCTATTTATATTTAATAAATATTTTACAACTATGCAATAATAATCAAACACAATAAATAATATGTATTTTCACTTTTAGTTCTCATATTATTACTCTAGATATTTGTGTTCCGTACAACCAAATTTCATTAAAATATATTGCAAAATATTCCAACAACAACGTGGTGGTATCATCTAGCATTAAAAAAAGTTGAAGCATGAAGATTATTCTGCATCGGCTCTTGAACGTAATTAGATGCAGAACTGAAAATTATATGGCTACCCGATAGATTATGCTCATTCAAAGGATTTAGCAACACCTGCTTATGAATTATTTACATCTACATAAGTAAACTAAGCATTCATACTACCGTTTTAGACTTCAAACCCTTGATGATGATCTCTACGTAGTAACGGTGATCACAATAGGTCATTCAGCGCTTCTTCCTTGGCGAAGTCACCAAATAGTGTGTTTGCACACGGACATGTCACCGTAACACAACCGAGAATTACACACAACTTTATATGACAACACATCCTTTTCGTAACACAATATTTTTTGAGTACTTTTTGTAACACAATTGAGAAGGCCAATCTCTCGGTGTCGAAGTAAACATGTTGTCCCATAAAAAATTGTGAAGAATTTGGCTCGTAATACATGATCGGGTGTATTGGTGTTCAAAGAAATTTTGTAATGTTCAGTTTCCACGACAAACAAAACCGATCAAGGTTGTTAATACTCTCTATTATTTTTACAACATACTATAATAATGATAATTACGTTGAGATGATAAGGACAACTTTAATATACTCCCTCCATTCCAAATTATTTGAAGTTCTATATTTATGTACTTAAAATGTGCATATATGAAATATTGTATGTGTATTAATGCCATATTTTTGGGTCTAATACTTAAGTGTTTTACAAAATAATTTTCTTAAGTATTTTATAACTAACAACCTTTGTTGTACTAGCATATATTGTATATTCAACACGTGGCGTACGTGGTAAACAACCCAAAATGGAAAAAAAACATATATATTGTATATTCAATAGTAGTGAAAATCATTATAAGTAACCAAAACTGGAAGATAGGGAAAGCATTAATTGCCATTGTTATATCATCCCTTAGTTGGTGTTCTGCGTGTTTTTTTTTTTTTTGCGGGTTTTAACAGCGATAAAATTTGCTTCCTTGTTTGTACAAGCAGAATGTCCATATTAGCTTTACACCATGATGGCCATCATATACTAGTACCAAGATGTAAGAGTAATTTAGAGATATGATTAATTTGCATTGTTATATATTTCCCTTTTTTGGTGTTGTTTTTAATCGCGGTATAATTCGTTTCCTTGTTTGTAAAAGTAAAATGTCCATACAAGCCCTACACCATCATGGACATCATATCATCTTACCTCCCAAGAGGTAATAATAACATTAGCCGCTAGATGATAAAAATTAAAAATAAAAGAACAGCCCATACCTGTCTGGGAGCATGTTAAAGAACTCTAATAGCCTAAAAAAATGCAGTGGGTTTGAGTAACTCTTATATTCTTACCTCCCATGTGAAAAGAGGAGGATAGACCATGTTAAAACTGCTCAAAAAGTTGATGTGCCGTTTGAGTTGAGTGGCAAAGTAATAAAAAAAGGATTAACAAAAAATCCTAACAATCAACGCCTAGACTTCTGAAGTTCTGAGGGAAAATAAATACGGATAGCCGGATAGGGGAGCTACTTGACGCCTCGTTAGCATCACCATCCACTTGGTGCGCCAGACGAGGAGCCTTAATTAGTTGTTGCGTTTAGAGTTTAAGAAACTACCGTCAAGGAGAACAGGATCCATTTTCACATTTGCTCCAGCTACAAATAGTGGACTTACATCAGATGTAGATGGAGCCTGTCACAAACCACAGGGAATCCATGCCAATCTTCTGGTTTAGATAAGTTTTCTGACCCATCTCGAAATGGTGAACCAGCTGCTACTCCTGATCGAATGAGCCTGACCACAGCTGCAACGAAGGACATCTTCTTCGACGTGGAAGGCTACACCGCCGCCATACTCATGTCCACCGGTGACAATTGTTACTATCCATCGGAAAGGTTCACCGTTTGCGGGTATGACTGGGCCGTCCGCTTCTACCCCAACCAACTGGGCTCCCACATATCCATCCTCCTCGTGCTCCTCAGCGAGCCCAAGGATGGCACCAGTGGCGGAGCTACATCCACATCTTTGGGCGGGCCAAAACTTACCAGCTTAAAAAATAGTACAGTATATATCTGAAGTTTTGCTCTTAGGGCCTAAATTCAGCACGAATCTTCACTAAATTTTCGTTGAGCTGGGCGGGCCATGGCCTGGTTTTGCCCAGCCGTAGCTCCGCCACTGGATGGCACCATGGTCGGCGTAAGGTTTGGATGCGCGGTGCTGGACAGGTCCGGCAAGCCGTCGGCGGAGCTTTGGCAGAGCTCCTCGACCGTCCTGTCTTTCTATGGCGAAGAGTGGGGGTTTTGGAGATTTGCGCCTCGCGATGTTCTGGAGGACCCAGATTACCTTGAGGGGGACTGCCTCACCCTCAGCTGCACCGTTTCTGTTCTCAGGAAACCGCAACTGTCGTCCGACTGAGCCAGCCATGGCTTTCTTCTCCTCATCGATCTGCATAAGCTTTTATTTATTCGAGGGTCGATCTGGATAATTTTTGGGAGGAACTGAGCAAGAGGTTAAGTTTTTTACTTCCAAGTTCGGATGGATGGGAGGAACTGGGAGTCCACAAGTTTTCTACACATAGATTTCACCTGCTGTTTGTCTCTTTATCTGGTGGTATTTTGCTTAAAACTTGTTTGAACTGCTGCTTGTTAAACCATCTCCTAGGATGGATTCCGGAGTCAGGTACTTCTGTAGGTTATCGGCTTGTGAAGTTGATATAGCCTATTGGGGTCTATGTGAACAGATGAGGTTAGCTCATGTTGTTTCATGTAGATCTTTTTTTATTTAAAGATTACCCCCCGGCCTCTGCATCAAGTGATGCACACAGCCATTTTATTAAACAAAGTAGCAACAAAGTACGTACTTCAACACATGTTCGCAAGCAAACTCAAACGGAAATGAATAAAATGCCACAACCGGCGAAAATATGACAACATGACTAAACACCTATCCTATTATTGGACAGCCATCCAAACCGGTTGTACGTATCCCGTGCTACCGTCTCCCAACGGTTGCACCCATAGGCCATATGCTCCCTGACTTTCGCACGGCTAAGTAACGACCACGTACGGATCCATCCAGATACCTGGAAGATGACCTGTAAAAAATTTGTGATGTTGTTTCGGTTAAATATAACGTCATTCCGAATAGCCCAAAGTAATGCACACATTCCGACTCGAATATGTGCCGCTGTCTTAGGCTCTACCCCATTTAATCATGTCCTAAATAAACTGGAGATGCTATTAGGAGGACGGACATTAAAGGACGCATGTATTGTATGCCACAATAACTTGTCTAGTGGGCATTTGAGAAAAAGATGTTGGATTGTTTCGTCCTGATCACAAAAACAACACCGTTTACTACCCTCCCATCTACATTTTGCCAAGTTGTCCCTAATCAAGATCACTTCCTTGTGCACAAATGTGACGCCCTCTGCTCGACCGTGCACTAATCATACACGCAAACGTGCACGCTCGAGATCAGAGACGCACGGGAAGATATCACAACACAACTCTAAACACAAAATAAACATAAATCAACTTATTATAGACTAGGGGCACGAGGGCCCGAATACATAAGTCAGACACACAAATAATATCTGGATACAGACATAGTTAGCCAAGGGGCCTTAAGAAGGCTAGCACAAACAGCGACTCTAGATCGATAAGGCGAGGCCTCCTGCCTGGGAGCCTCCGATCCTACTCCTGGTCGGCTGGCTCAATCCAGTAGTAAGTGCCATCGGGACCCTCCTGGTAGTAAGCTCCTGCGGTGACGTCTGGCTCCTGGGCTCCGTCGTCTGATGTATCATCGATTTGGATATGGGGGAAAAAGAATAGCAGAGCAACCGTGAGTACTCATCCAAAATACTCGCAAGACTGACATCAGAACTATACTAATTATGCATTGGTATCAAAGGAAGGGGGCTGTATCTGTGGACTATACTGTAGAATGCCAGAGTGGAGGGGGAGAAGCCTAGCCTATCGAAGACTAGCATCTTCAAGCAGTCTTGCAGCATCAGAAGAGAGTAGGCTATAGCAGCATATAATGTTGGTTGAACAATAGCAGCGCCCTGAGATCCTTTCTCGACTATCCCGCGAGAAAGCGATCCCGGGAGCAGTAGTAACAGTTTATCATGTATCATCATCACTTTGTAGTTGTCATAGATCCGGGCACAACTCCGAGCGTCCTGTTACCGTGGACACGGCTATTCGAATAGATTACTTCCCTGCAGGGGTGCACTACTGTTACCCAACACGCTCGATCACCTCTGTCCGAACGCACTTTCTGGGTAATGCCCGGCCTCGGGAGATCGACACGACGCAGTCCTACCTAGGCTCAGCAGAGAGGTCAACACGCCGGTCTAAATCCTAAGTGCGAAGGGGTCTTGGGCCCATCGCCCTTTGCACTCCTGCACGTTGCGTCGGTGGTTGGGGTGCAGGCGCGACACTGTATACACAAGTGAAGTACCAGCCCATTCCCAACAATCAGCCCGCATCTCTGAACTGTGACATCTGAAGAGCTTTCGGCTGATACATACGACGTAGAGGGCCCCATTAAACCATTATCCCACATGGTGGTAGTGCGTATAGGGCACGATGACCCACTCAGATCAAACACCCAGTTCCGTTAGGTGTATTCATAACTCGCAGAGACGATCAGAGTTTCTATCGCTCCGACTTGATATCACGCGCGGGTGCTCTTGGAGCCGACCCGTCTTTGAGTTGTTCTCTCGCGGGCACCCTTGGGACAGCCCGACTTTAACATCGGGAGCTGTCAGGACTCAGGTCCATCTCTGACTGGATAGTACCACCAGCCCTTCAGCCCCGTAACAGTAATGAATGTAGTAATGTAAGCATTTCCGCGATCACTCCCAGAGTGATCACGGCCTGGTAACACGCAGGGCATACGGACAAGGTGTAGGGCCAACTGGTGGGACTCCGACCAACCTATACTAAGCAAGTGGGATAACAGGAAGGTATGAACAACAGTCACAAAACCAGGCTATGCATCAGAATGGGATTAAGCAAAGCAAAGCAGCGACAATTCTAATGCAAGCAGGAGAGAGAAAGAATAGGATTTATCGGCATGCGTCAAGGGGGGATTGCTTGCCTGGAAGCTCTGCGGAAAGTGGCTGATCGTCAGTCGGCTGCTCGTCGGGGGTGTAGTTGAACTCTGCTGCGGCGGCGTCGGTCTCGGCGTCTATCGAGAGAGAAGGAGGGGGGAAGAAACAGTAAATCCATGGCAAAAATGCAAACACCATGCATGACATGCCTAAATGATATGCAGATATGTTTAACTGCCTAACTAAATGATTTAGTTAATTTAGGAATTTATTTGGATTTATTTAATTAAAGTTGAACACTATTCATTTATCGAATCCGGGCAAAATGTTCCAAGTTCAACTAGCTAGGAGTATTGGACAGGTGTTTTGATTACATATTCAGAATCTTCACATTTTTCTGATCATTTTTCATATATAAATTATTTTAATCCGAGTTACGGTTTGAAAGATATGATTTTCTAAAGATTAAACTAAATTCTGGATTTATTCTATTTAGTTAATTCGAATTATCCAGAACGGGTAAATACTAAACGCACCCGATTTTGTACCCAGTCAGAGGCACAGAGGGGCTGACCAGTGGGCCCGTTGACTGAGTCAACGGACCAGTCAACCAGAGGCTGATTGGTGGGCCCCTGCTGAGTCAGCACGCTGACTGGGCTGGATCTTATCCAGTTAAACAGTAGATGGGGCCCACATGTCAGTTTATTTAATTAAACTAACCGGTTTTATTAGCTCTAACTAAATCCGCGCGGGGCCCGGCTGTCATAGGGGATTAGAGGGGGGGTTAGGCACTAATGACCGCCACGTCAGCGAGGTTAGCGCCGGCGAGGTGCTACAGTGCGCCGGCGACGGCACCGACGCGGGAACTCGCCGTGTTTGCAGCACAGGGCGCCGTTCATTGCGCGGGTAGGCTCATTGGATAGCCGGGGCTCGGCCGCATCTAATGGTGGTCGCGGGGGTGCCGGAGACGCACCGCGGCGACGGCAACATCGGCAATGGCGGAGGCGGCGTTCGGGTGGCAGTGGATGGGCAGCAGCAGCGCATGAGCGATCAATCTAAACGGCCAGGGGCAATCTACTTGCGCGTGCGAACTAGATGGACTCCGATGCATGACCATATGGTCACCGAGAAGTCGCCGGCGAGGAGCCCATGCGGTGATGGGCTCGGCCTCGAGTGGATCTTGGCCTAGGGAACGAAATCGAGCACCCATTCATAGGGGTTTTGATCGTGTGCTCACCGCGGTTGTAGAGAAGCGGTCGATGGAGCCAGAGGAAGCTTGACGGCAACGAGATGGTCGATGGTGTTCTCGGGGGTCCGAGGGAGAAGAAGACTCGCGGGCGGCGCTGTGACGAACTCCGGCTCGATCTGGTACTCGCAGGTGATGCAGACGACGATGACAGAGCGCTGGGACACGATGGCGTGGCAAAGGGGGCTCGGTGGGCACGTGGTCTATGGAGGATCAGCCATGGCAGACTCGGCCGAGCTTGGATCGGAGCGAGGGAGGCGCGAGGGGAAGAAGTGAGGGGGGGCTAGTGTTTCGGGCGAGGGAGAGACGACCAGAGGAGGTCTTGACGGCGACGGGGAACCGCAGGATCATCGACAGCGCGGCGATCTGCGCTCGGGCTCGCGCGCCAGGCGACACCAAGGCAGAGGAAGGGGATGACCCTCCAGATGGGCTGGGCCGGTCACTGTTGACCTAGAGCCCAGCGGCACAGTAGATCTCCTGCGTCTTTCTTTTTTTATTTTTCTGTTTCCTCTTATAGCTACCGTTTGCAAATTATTTGGCCACTAAATGATTTTTATAAAACATGTGACTTAGCCCATATATTACAGTGTATTATTATCTACCACCAAAAACTAGTTTGAGAAAAATATGATTTCATTTGAATTTTGGGTTAAATAAAATGGATTTAATTGCTGCTGTTTGCTACTGTTTTATGTTGTTAGAGTTACTTAGGCAATTTTAGTAATGTTGTTCAACTGAGCATAATTAGTTATGAATTATGTGCTATTTAATGAACATTTTAGTTTCTGATTTGAACAAATTTTATATTTCACTTTAAATTTGAATTGAAATTTGAATTGCAATTTGAAATGTGTTATGATGCAAATGGTGATCAAGCAGTGACAATCATGCTGACATGGCATTAACAAGGGTGATCACTGTGGCTAATTACATGGGGTGTTACAATTCTCCTCCTCTAACAAGAATTCTCGTCTCGAGAATTAAGAGGAAGACTGGAAGAAAGCTAGGTATTCTTCTCGAAGACGATCCTCGTGTTCCCAAGTGGCTTCATCTTCGGAATGATTTGACCACTGAACTTTGAGGAATTTAATCGACTTCTGACGGGTTCGTCGTTCAGCTTGATCGAGAATGTGGAACGGATATTCTGGATAAGAGAGATCATCTCGCAACTCAAGCATTTCATGATCCACAGCTCGGATAGGATCCTTGAAGTAGCGTCGGAGTTGAGACACATGGAAGACATCATGCACCTGAGAAAGGTTTGGCGGCAACTGCAATTGATAAGCCACTTCTCCACGACGGGCGAGAATACGGAACGGGCCAATGTAGCGAGGAGATAACTTGCCCTTGATTCCGAACCGATGAGTGCCCTTTAACGGAGTAACACGAAGGTAAGCTTGCTCGCCAGGTTGATAGAACATTACCTTGTGCTTTCGGTCATAGTTGCTCTTCTGACGAGACTGAGTAGTTTTCAAATGTTCACGGACAATGCGGACTTGTTCTTCACCTTGTTGAATAATGTCCGGTCCGACGAGTGATCGTTCCCCAGTTTCTGACCAATTCAGAGGGGTTCGACACTTACGCCCATATAGAACTTCAAACGGTGCCATCTTCAAACTAGCTTGGTAGCTATTGTTGTAAGAGAATTCGGCATACGGGAGAGATTCCTCCCATTTCTTACCGAATGAGATAACGCAAGCCCGAAGCATATCTTCAAGCACTTGATTAACGCGTTCAACTTGTCCCTGAGACTGAGGGTGAAAAGCAGTGCTAAATGACAGATGAGTTCCCATAGCTTCTTGGAAACTTTGCCAGAATCTTGAGGTAAATAAGCTGCCATGATCTGAACTAATCTCCAACGGAACACCGTGGAGTGACACAATTCTAGAAACATACAAGTCTGCTAACTGACTAGCAGTGATAGTCTCCTTAACTGGCAGAAAGTGAGCAACCTTCGAGAATCGGTCAATGACGACAAAGATAGCATCATGACCCTTCTGAGACCTAGGAAATCCAGTAATGAAATCCATTTGGACTTTGTCCCATTTCCATTCAGGAATTTCATGGGGTTGCAGAGTTCCAGCAGGCCTTTGGTGTTCTGCTTTGATGCGACGGCAAACGTCGCACTCGGCAACATATTGAGCAATGTCATGCTTCATATCAGGCCACCAGTACCGCTGTCGAATGTCTTGGTACATCTTGGTACTACCGGGGTGGATAGATAATGGGGTGCCGTGTGCTTCTTTCATGACATCCGAACGAGAGTCCAGATTGTGCTTTCTGGGGACCACTAGGCGACCTTTGAAGAACAGGGCACCATCATCACCAACATGGTAGAACGAAGAATTTCCCTTGGAGAGGTATTTCTTAACCTTCTCGACTTCAGAGTCATATTTCTGTCTTGTCTTGATGTTATGCTCGAGGTCTAGTTCAACCACCAGGGTATTGAGATAACCCTGAGGAACAATATGGAGGTTCAACTTACGAAGCTCTTCATAAAGCATAGGTTGCGCTCCCTGAACCATGAGGTTATTGCAATAAGCCTTGCGGCTCAAAGCATCGGCCATTACATTAGCCTTGCCAGGGGTATAGGAAATATTCATATCATAATCGGCTATCGTCTCGAGCCATCTCTGTTGACGAAGGTTCAAGTCTAGCTGAGTATACAGATACTTCAAACTCTGGTGGTCGGTATATATCTCGCAACGATTACCAAGGAGGTAATGTCGCCACAGTTTCAAAGCATAAATAACCACAGCAAGCTCGAGATCATGTACTGGATAATTCTCCTCATGAGGACGCAACTGTCACGAGGCATAAGCAATTACCTTGCGCTCTTGCATTAGGACACAGCCTAATCCTTGTCGGGATGCATCACAATAGATCACGAAGTCCTTCTGAGAATCCGGGGGTGCTAGCACAGGGGCAGATTTTAACTTATCTTTTAGCGTCTGAAAGCTTTCTTGACATTTTTCTGTCCAATCAAATTTAACACCTTTATGGAGCAGATCAGTCAATGGCTTGGCAATCTTTGAGAAGTTCTCGACGAATCGGCGGCAATAGCTAGCGAGTCCGAGAAAACTCCTGACTTGCTTGACATTCTTCGGGGGAGTCCAGTCAAGAATAGCCTGAACTCGCTCGGGATTGACAGCAATGCCATCTTTGGAAATCACATGGCCAAGGTAGGTCACCTCAGATAACCAGAATTCACACTTGGAGAATTTGGCATACAATTGGTGCTCTCGAAGTTTCTCCAATACAAGCCGAAGATGTTCGGCGTGTTCTTCTTCATTCTTGGAATATATAAGGATATCATCCAAGTAAACCACGACGAACTTGTCGAGGTAATCCATGAAGATATAGTTCATCAATCGGGAGAAGGTTGCTGGAGCATTGGTTAATCTGAATGACATGACGGTGTACTCGTATGATCCATAGCGAGTAACGAAAGCGGTCTTCGGAATATCTTCTTCGCGGACGCGGATCTGATGATAACCCAACCTCAAGTCGAGTTTCGAGAACACAGAAGATCCAGCAAGCTGATCATAAAGATCGTTGATCCGGGGCAGTGGATATTTATTCTGAATTGTGGCTTGGTTAATAGGCCGATAGTCCTGGACCAATCGGTTAGTTCCATCCTTCTTCTTAACGAAGAGTGAAGGTGCTCCCCAAGCAGAGGAACTGGGGTGGATGAAACCCTTCTTAAGCGACTTGTCGATTACTTCCTTGAGCTCGAGAAGTTCATGCGGAGGCATCTTATAAGGACGCTTCGCAATAGGGGTAGTGCCAGGTTTCAAGTCGATGACGAACTCGACAGCTCTAACCGGGGGTATTCCTGAAAGTTCTTCCGAAAATTCGCGAACGACTGGAACGTTCTCAATTCCTTCCAGAGGTGAAGCGTTCAAAGCATTCAGAGCATATATCTGAGCTTCGGCATTTCGAGTAATGCGAGCAGTGTAGTTCACTATCTCGTCGGAGGGGTGAAGGAGTTGGACGACTTTGGTGGCACAATTGATCGAAGCAATGTGAGCTTTCAACCAATCCATCCCCAGAATGAGGTCTATGGTGGAAGAGTTCAAGATGATGGGTGAAACAAGGAATTCCAATCCTTCGATTTCAACAGGAATATTGTGTGCTATCATGGAGGTTTGGCAACGGCCTCCAGGGGTACGGACAACCATTGGTATGTTCATCTTTTCAAATGCAATGTCATGCGCTAATGCAAATGCTTCAGACATGAATGAATGCGATGCTCCTGAATCGAATAAAACAGAAGCGGGTACTGAGTTAACGAGAAGGGTACCCATCACAGTAGCAGGTTGGTCTTGAACTTCTTCAATGTCGATGTTGTAAGCATGTCCACGACCATAAGCAGAAGACCCAGTATTATAGTTGTGGGTCTGATTGTTGCCGCGACCATTGCCACGGCCAGTACGAGGGAATGCCAACTGATTCTGAGTCTGACGGCAGTCCTTGGCAAGGTGACCTGGTTTGCGGCACTTGAAGCACAGACCATCTTCGGGACGAAGAGGAGCAGTGGGTGGAGCAGCTTGAGCTCTTGGCTGCCTCGGTGGTGGAGGAGGCAGACGGGATGCAGCATAAGAGGGTCTTGGCACAGGGGCAGCTGGATGGTACACACTGTTGGTTATCAAGATCCGGCGCTTCTGTGCTGAGCTCGAAGATGAGCCAACGTCACGATAGCGCTTCTGCGATTCCTTGTGCTCGATCTGAGCGGTCTCAATCCGGATAGCCTTGTTTACAAGAGTGGCAAAGTCGGTTAAGTCTTGAGCGGCAAGGGCAAGCTTAAGGTCCGGGTGGAGTCCGTTGAGGAACTTCTCCTGTCTGCGAGCATCAGTGGCTATGTCTTCTTCAGCATAGCAGGATAAGTTAAGGAACTCCCGCTGATAGGCTTCGACAGACTTGTTGCCCTGAACGAGGTTGCGGAACTCGGTCTTCTTCCGGTCCATGATTCCCTGAGGAATGTAACGGGCACGGAAGGCAGTCTGAAACTCAACCCAAGTAACGACTGTCCCAGCAGGCAGTGTACGCTTGTGCATGGACCACCATTGTGCAGCGGGGCCCTTCAGAAAATAGGACGCAAAGGTGACCAGGTTGTCAGGGGCGACGTTAGCAGACTCCATCTCATGGGTGATGTCGCGAAGCCAGTCATCGGCATCTAGTGGCTGCTCAGAGTTGCGGAAAATAGTGGGGTTGAGCCGCACAAATTCCGACAGAGTTATTGAAGCTAGGTTCTGGTTCTGGTTGTTCTGATACGGAAACTGAGCCATGATATTGGTCAGGAACTGACGGTTCAACTCAAATTGCTGCATCATAGCGGCCATATAGTCTGGCGGTGGTGGGTTTTCAGGGGCACGACCACGACCACGACCACAAGCACCTGGTCTAACCATGCTGCTAAATTTCAACAGGGGCAGTTTAGTAAAAGCAACTGCAAGGGTTTAGCGACGATCATGATGTAACACGACAATAATTAAGTAGTGCAATAGATACATAATAGTAGTCAATTAAGACTTACAGATCCATACACAGAGTCGGTTACACGCAGACAGCATAACGACGTAAAATTAAGGAAAAGACATACTAGGCGGCGCGCAGGCACGCGGTGAGGAATACACAACGAGACATAGCAAAGGCTACATCAACGTCGGGGAAAACCACTGAAACAGGGTAGCTGCAAGTGCGGACGGCGTGTCTCCACGGCAGAAAAGTCCTGCTCTCCGTGTGCACTTTGATGCAGAATCCGGTCTCGAACTGGGAGAAGAGGTCCACACGCGGGTGTATGACCTCCAACAGCAGCCAATCGATACCTGCCGGCATCTGAGTCCTGCGCGGGTAAAGGATGTACTCTGGATGTATCCCTGCACGAACAGCTGGTAGCAACTGTGTCATAGCATCGTAGAGACGTGCTCGAGTGGCAAACAACTCGACGGCGAGAGCCCGAACAGTACGATCCAGAGCCTGAGTGCACTGAATCAAAACGTGCGGGTCGTATCGACGGCGCTCGTATGGGGCACAGATAGCTGTGTAGTATCCGGTAGCATCTCCAGCAGGGGCATACGGAATGTATCGAAACTCCGAGGCATCCAAGTGACTATGCTCGCCACGGAGTCGTGCGACAGCAGAATAGACAGCATCATGGACTGCCATCTCAATCATCACGCCGATACCGTGAAAGATGTGCAACTCAGCGTCTGAGTCATCTCGCTGATCGTAGATACGAACATCAGCATGTTACTGCTCCTGGTTGAACTCGTGGTAATCCTCGTAGACCATGTACTCAGGGTACCAGCGGTAGCCCAGTCTGGTCAGGAGGTCGATCAGGATAGCCGGAAATCCAGGGGCATCACGAGCCCAAGTGCGAAGCACAAGCTGCGTCGCAGGGCGCGGCGGAAACAAGCGATCCATTTGAAACAGAGGAAATTCAGGATTGTCAACTGACAATGAGAAGTATAATATAACTTGGAGAGAAAGGTTAAACAAACCAATGGAAAAGAAAATAATTATCAGACTAATCAGATCAATGTAAGGGAATACGCACAGATAATCCAGCTCTCCGGGTGGACGAGATTAAGAGATCCTAGTGTCGGCGTTAGTAAAATTCATTTAACCCGAAAGGAAGAGAATTCAGAGTCCCAGAGTATAGAAGAGAAATAAAAGATCCTAATACCACCCATTTGGCGACGTGGGCCCTTAAGCCACATAGCCATGTTAGTAAAACAGTTTTTTGTGTCTAGACTCAACTTCGACCAAGGAATTTGGAAGGGGGCTTCCTACAGGCAGTTGGCTCTGATACCAGCTTGTGACGCCCTCTGCTCGACCATGCACTAATCATACACGCAAACGTGCACGCTCGAGATCAGAGACGCACGGGAAGATATCACAACACAACTCTAAACACAAAATAAACATAAATCAACTTATTACAGACCAGGGGCACGAGGGCCCGAATACATAAGTCAGACACACAAATAATATCTGGGTACAGACATAGTTAGCCAAGGGGCCTTAAGAAGGCTAGCACAAACAGCGACTCTAGTTCGATAAGGCGAGGCCTCCTGCCTGGGAGCCTCCGATTCTACTCCTGGTCGGCTGGCTCAATCCAGTAGTAAGTGCCATCGGGACCCTCCTGGTAGTAAGCTCCTGCGGCGACGTCTGGCTCTTGGGCTCCGTCGTCTGATGTATCATCGATTTGGATATGGGGGAAAAAGAATAGCTGAGCAACCGTGAGTACTCATCCAAAGTACTCGCAAGACTGACATCAGAACTATACTAATTATGCATTGGTATCAAAGGAAGGGGGCTGTATCTGTGGACTATACTGCAGAATGCCAGAGTGGAGGGGGAGAAGCCTAGCCTATCGAAGACTAGCATCTTCAAGCAGTCTTGCAGCATCAGAAGAGAGTAGGCTATAGCAGTATATAATGTTGGTTGAACAATAGCAGCGCCCTGAGATCCTTTCTGGACTATCCCGCGAGAAAGCGATCCCGGGAGCAGTAGTAACAGTTTATCATGTATCATCATCACTTTGTAGTTGTCATAGATCCGGGCACAACTCCGAGCGTCCTGTTACCGTGGACACGGCTATTCGAATAGATTACTTCCCTGCAGGGGTGCACTACTATTACCCAGCATGCTCGATCACCTCTGTCCGGACGCACTTGCTGGGTAATGCCCGGCCTCGGGAGATCGACACGATGCAGTCCTACCTAGGCTCAGCAAAGAGGTCAACACGCCGGTCTAAATCCTAAGTGCGAAGGGGTCTTGGGCCCATCGCCCTTTGCACTCCTGCACGTTGTGTGGGTGGTTGGGGTGCAGGCGCGACACTGTATACACAAGTGAAGTACCAGCCCATTCCCAACAATCAGCCCGCATCTCTGAACTGTGACATCTGAAGAGCTTTCGGCTGATACATACGACGTAGAGGGCCCCATTAAACCATTATCCCACGTGGTGGTAGTGCGTATAGGGCACGACGACCCACTCAGATCAAATACCCAGTTCCGTTAGGTGTATTCATAACTCGCAGAGACGATCAGAGTTTCTGTCGCTCTGACTTGATATCACGCGTGGGTGCTCTTGGAGCCGACCCGTCTTTGAGTTGTTCTCTCGCGGGCACCCTTGGGGCCAGCCCGACTTTAACATCGGGAGCTGTCGGGACTCAGGTCCATCTCTGACTGGATAGTACCACCAGCCCTTCAGCCCCGTAACAGTAATGAATGTAGTAATGTAAGCGTATCCGCGATCACTCCCAGAGTGATCATGGCCCGATAACATGCAGGGCATACAGACAAGGTGTAGGGCCAACTGGTGCGACTCCGACCAACCTATACTAAGCAAGTGGGATAACAGGAAGGTATGAACAACAGTCACAAAACCAGGCTATGCATCAGAATGGGATTAAGCAAAGCAAAGCAGCGGCAATTCTAATGCAAGCAGGAGAGAGAAAGAATAGGATTTATCGGCATGCGTCAAGGGGGGATTGCTTGCCTGGAAGCTCTGTGGAAAGTGGCTGATCGTCAGTCGGCTGCTCGTCGGGGGTGTAGTCGAACTCTGCTACGGCGGCGTCGGTCTCAGCGTCTATCGAGAGAGAAGGAGGGGGGAAGAAACAGTAAATCCACAGAAAAATGCAAACACCATGCATGACATGCCTAAATGATATGCAGATGTGTTTAACTGCCTAACTAAATGATTTAGTTAATTTAGGAATTTATTTGGATTTTTTTAATTAAAGTTGAACACTATTCATTTATCGAATCCGGGCAAAATGTTCCATGTTCAGCTAGCTAGGAGTGTTGGACAGGTGTTTTGATTACATATTCAGAATCTTCACATTTTTCTGATCATTTTTCATATATAAATTATTTTAATCCGAGTTACGGTTTAAAAGATATGATTTTCTAAAGATTAAACTAAATTCTGGATTTATTCTATTTAGTTAATTCGAATTATCCAGAACGGGTAAATAATAAACGCACCCGATTTTGCACCCAGTCAGAGGCACAGAGGGGCTGACCAGTGGGCCTGTTGACTGAGTCAACGGACCAGTCAACCAGAGGCTGACTGGTGGGCCCCTGCTGAGTCAGCACGCTGACTGGGCTGGATCTTATCCAGTTAAACAGTAGATGGGGCCCACATGTCAGTTTATTTAATTAAACTAACCGGTTTTATTAGCTCTACCTAAATCCGCGCGGGGCCCGGCTGTCATAGGGGATTAGCGGGGGGGTTAGGCACTATTGGCCGCCACGTCAGCGAGGTTAGCGCCGGCGAGGTGCTACAGTGCGCCGGCGACGGCAGCGACGCGGGAACTCGCCGTGTTTGCAGCACAGGGCGCCGTTCGTCGCGCGGGTAGGCTCATTGGATAGCCGGGGCTCGGCCGCATCTAATGGTGGTCGCGGGGGTGCCGGAGACGCACCGCGGCGACGGTAGCATCGACAATGGCGGAGGCGGCGCTCGGGTGGCAGTGGATGGGCAGCAGCAGCGCATGAGCGATCAATCTGAACGGCCAGGGGCGATCTACCTGCGCGTGCGAACTAGATGGACTCCGACGCATGACCATATGGTCACCGGGGAGTCGCCGGCGAGGAGCCCATGCGGCAATGGGCTCGGCCTCGAGTGGATCTTGGCCTAGGGAACGAAATCGAGCACCCATTCATAGGGGTTTTGATCGTGTGCTCACCGCGGTTGTAGAGAAGCGGTCGATGGAGCCGGAGGAAGCTTGACGGCGACGAGATGGTCGATGGTGTTCTCGGGGGTCCGAGGGAGAAGAAGACTCGCGGGTGGCGCTGTGACGAACTCCGGCTCGATCTGGTACTCGCGGGTGATGCAGACGACGATGACGGAGCGCTGGGACACGATGGCGTGGCAAAGGGGGCTCGGTGGGCGCGTGGTCTATGGAGGAGCAGCCATGGCAGGCTCGGCCGAGCTCGGATCGGAGCGAGGGAGGCGCGAGGGGAAGAAGTGAGGGGGGGCTAGGGTTTCGGGTGAGGGAGAGACGACCAGAGGAGGTCTTGACGGCGACGGGGAACCGCAGGATCATCGACAGCGCGGTGATCCGCGCTCGGACGCGCGCGCCAGGCGACACCGAGGCAGAGGAAGGGGATGACCCTCCAGATGGGCTGGGCCGGTCACTGTTGACCTAGAGCCCAGCGGCACAGTAGATCTCCTGCGTCTTTCTTTTTTTATTTTTCTGTTTCCTCTTATAGCTACTGTTTGCAAATTATTTGGCCACTAAATGATTTTTATGAAACATGTGACTTAGCCCATATATTACAGTGTATTATTATCTACCACCAAAAACTAGTTTGAGCAAAATATGATTTCATTTGAATTTTGGGTTAAATAAAATGGATTTAATTGCTGTTATTTGCTACTGTTTTATGTTGTTAGAGTTACTTAGGCAATTTTAGTAATGTTGTTCAACTGAGCATGATTAGTTATGAATTATGTGCTATTTAATGAACATTTTAGTTCCTGATTTGAACAACTTTTATATTTCACTTTAAATTTGAATTGAAATTTGAATTGCAATTTGAAATGTGTTATGATGCAAATGGTGATCAAGCAGTGACAATCATGCTGACATGGCATTAACAAGGCTGATCACTGTGGCTAATTACATGGGGTGTTACAACAAACCACATAAAGACCTTTATTTTTATGGCACCTTAATTTCCCAGTATGAAGTTATTTTGGGATTCACTACTGGGAAAAGGCTTATAGGTGGTCTCAAATTAGTGGCGGGCACGGCCAGGAACTCGCCAATGCTCTTTTGGAAAAGTAGCAGTGGTGGGTAACAAATCGAACCCGCCACTGAAATAGACACAGCAGTGGCGCGCAGAAATACTTACCCGCCACTCGTAAACTCTTCCAAATTTGTCCGCGTGATGAAAGCTAGCAGTGGCGGGCGCACAAGTATCGCCCACCACTGATTTATCCCACAACAGTGGCGGGCGAAACTCTTGCCTGCCACAGAAAATTTTTGGTAACCCGCGCAAAAAAAATGCAGAAGTTAGTTGTGGCAGGCCCTAAGAGCCGCCCGCCACACATAAGTTAGGTACAAAAATTCCTAAGAAAATCATATTTACTAAATCTAGAATAGTCTTAAATTTGAGCATGGGACTTTGGACGTTGTGTACAAATCATATAAAAAGTTTTAGGCTAGAATGATTTAGAAAAAATGAGTTGTGTGTGTAAGGCGGCGGTTTCCGTTCGAAACCCTTACACTTGTGGGAGAGTGTCCGGTTTGTATACGATGTGTATCAAGTTTTTCCCATAACGATCTCAAATTTTTATCACACACTACATGTGTCCAACGAAGATAGCATGCAAAGTTTCATCCCTTTCAGAGCTCGTTTTCCCGCTATTTCGTACCGAAGAGGGTTCTGCCCTTTTTAGTTGCCGAAAAATCAGTTAATGTCGTGAAAATAGAAAACCAACTCAAAAAGTGCTCAAATTTGAGCATGGGGCTTTGGACGTTGTGTACTAATCATAGAAAAAGTTTTAGGCTAGAATGATTTAAAATAAAATGAGCTGTGTGTGAAAGGCGGCGGTTTCCGATCGAAACCATTACACTTCGTGGGAGAGTGTCCGGTTTGTACATGATGTGCATCAAGTTTTTGCCGTAACGATCTCAAATTTTTACCACATCCTACATGTGTCCAATGAAGATAGCATGCAAAGTTTCATCCCTTTCAGAGCTCGTTTTCTTGCTATTTCGTGCCGAAGAGGGTTCTGCCCTTTTTAGTTGCCGGAAAATCAGTTAATGCTGCAAAAATTGAAAACCAACTCAAAAAGTTTTCAAATTTGAGCATGGGGCTTTGGACGTTGTGTACTAATCATAGAAAAAGTTTTAGGCTAGAATGATTTTAAAAAATGAGTTGTGTGTGTAAGGCGACGGTTTCCGTTCGTAACCCTTACACTTCGTGGGAGAGTGTCCGGTTTGTACATGATGTGCATCAAATTTTTGCTGTAACGATCTCAAATTTTTACCACACCCTACATGTGTCCACTGAAGATAGCATGCAAAGTTTCATCCCTTTCAGAGCTCGTTTTCTCGCTATTTCGTGCCGAAGAGGGTTCTGCCCTTTTTAGTTGCCGGAAAATCAGTTAATGCTGCGAAAATAGAAAACCAACTCAAAAAGTGCTCAAATTTGAGCATGGAGCTTTGGACGTTGTGTACTAATCACAGAAAAAGTTTGATGCTAGAATGATTTTAAAAAATGAGTTATGAGTGTAAGGCGGCGGTTTCCGTTCGAAACCCTTACACTTCGTGGGAAAGTGTCCGGTTTGTACACGATGTGCATCAAGTTTTTGCCGTACTCATCTCAAATTTTTACCACACTCTACATGTGTCCAATGATGATAGCATGCAAAGTTTCATCCCTTTCGGAGCTCATTTTCCCGCTATTTCGTACTGAAGATGGTTCTGCCCTTTTTAGTTGCCGGAAAATCAGTTAATGCCGCGAAAATAGAAAACCAACTCAAAAAGTGCTCAAATTTGAGCATGGGGCTTTGGACGTTGTGTACTAATCATAGAAAAACTTTGAGGCTAAAATGATTTTTTTTAAATGAGTTGTGTGTGTAAGGCGGCGGTTTCCGTTCGAAACCCTTACACTTCGTGGGAGAGTGTCCGGTTTGTACACGATGTGCATCAAGTTTTTGCCGTAACGATCTCAAATTTTTACCACACCCTACATGTGTCCAATGAAGATAGCATGCAAAGTTTCATCCCTTTCGGAGCTTGTTTTCCCGCTATTTGTACCGAAGAGGGTTCTGCCCTTTTTAGTTGCCGAAAAATCAGTTAATGCCGCGAAAATAGAAAACCAACTCAAAAAGTGCTCAAATTTGAGCATGGGGCTTTGGACATTGTGTACTAATCACAGAAAAAGTTTGATGCTAGAATGATTTCAAAAAAATGAGTTATGAGTGTAAGGCGGTGGTTTCCGTTTGAAACCCTTACACTTCATGGGAAAGTGTCCGGTTTGTACACGATGTGCATAAAGTTTTTGCCGTAATGATCTCAAATTTTTACCACACTCTACATGTGTCCAATGAATATAGCATGCAAAGTTTCATCCCTTTCGGAGCTGATTTTCCCGCTATTTTGTACTGAAGATGGTTCTGCCCTTTTTAGTTGCCGGAAAATCAGTTAATGCCACGAAAATAGAAAACCAGCTCAAAAAGTGCTCAAATTTGAGCATGGGGCTTTGGACGTTGTGTACTAATCATAGAAAAAGTTTGAGGCTAGAATGATTTTTTTAAATGAGTTGTGTGTGTAAGGCGGCGGTTTCCATTCGAAACCCTTACACTTCGTGGGAGAGTGTCCGGTTTGTACACGATGTGCATCAAGTTTTTGCCGTAATGATCTCAAATTTTTACCACACCCTACATGTGTCCAATGGAGATAGCATGCAAAGTTTCATCCCTTTCAGAGCTCGTTTCCCGCTATTTCATACCGAAGAGGGTTCTGCCCTTTTTAGTTGCCGGAAATTCAGTTAATGCCGCGAAAATAGAAACCAACTAAAAAAGTGCTCAAACTTCAGCATGGGGCTTTGGACGTTGTATACTAATCATAGAAAAAGTTTGAGACTAGAATGATTTAAAAAAATATAGTTGCGTGGCGTAAAGAAGAATCGATGGAGTAGTGTCTTAGAAGTGGCGGGCTTTAGGCGCCGCCCGCCACTGCTATGCCCCCCAATTCGGGTGGCGGGCGCTATACCGCGCCCGTCACTGCTATGACCACGCGCACGGTCCAAATTTCCTGCAAAAACCATTTCGCACCCAAACCCCCCATTTCCCCCGCCCACGCCCTCCAAATCACGCCCTGCCTCGCCGCCGCTCCCCTCCTCGCCGCCACGCCCCTCCTCGCTGCCGGGGCCCCTCCTCGCCACCGCGCCCCTCCTCGCCGCCGGGGCCCTCCTCGCCCTCCGGATCAAAGGAAACACGACGACGCTGACAGAAAGGTTCTCCCTCTGAAGGAGAAGAAGCACGACGTCCCAGCATCGGAGCAGCTGCAGTAGCTAAGGGTGAAGCCCACTCTGCCGAGGTCTCACGTCGGCTACCAGACGAAAAGCCAGGCGGTCCGAACGAACTGGAAGGAGTGTCGGAAGGTGGAATAGGTGGAGTATACATCGGTGAAAATGGAGGTGGAGGAGGAGACTGCGCTGCTGCAACGGCCGCAGGTGCCTCGCGAGCAGCAGTCAACTCCTCGGCTAGAGAAGTGATCATACAGTAACTGGCGTGCAGATAACGAGATAAAACACCAGTAGCACGATCACTCGCCGGATCAACAGGTGCGAAAAGGAATCGCCCTGTCATAGGTGACAAGGTGGGATAGTGAAAGAAACCTGGGTGAGTCTGCATCTCGACCTCGTGGAAGCGCAAGTTAGTAAGAGCCTCCATCGCAGCAAACTGGATCGCCAACTCCGGAGTAGAAGCAGTTCCGCCCTTGGAAGAACGGGAGTAGCTGCCGATGTCTGAGCTCGTAGTCAAAAAGGCTTCCGCGTGATACTCGAATACTGAACCAGCAAGCTTCTCTCGAAACACCTGGTACCCTGGGTCTTCGCCATTGGGATACAACCGAAGCCAGACGTTACGAAGCAGTACTGGAAAAGTGAACGGTGCCGGCTCATGATTGAAGTGGTACGGAACCGGTGCCATCTACACTCATCAAACCAGTGGTTAGCACAATAAAAGCTATATGCATGCCATGCAATGCAAGCACTCAAATGCAACGAGCGAATGCAGCAAGCAAGACACACCAAGACTCTAACCTATTCGCGGTTCTAGCGCAGGGTTAACTAGGGTGTCCTACAGTCAGCGCGGCTCTGATACCAAGCGTTGTGGCACCCCGGCTCAGGGAACCGGTTTACCAGTGTTTCCAACCCAGAGATCATGTCTTCTGGAAACACACAACAACTTGGAACAGAACTGAACTGAACTTTATTGAAATATCTCGAGTACAAGCTCATAATTTACATGATAGCGAGGCCAGAAGCACTACAGGTGCCGAGAATGATATCTACATTATTTATGGAACATAGCAGGGCCTCGATACTACTGGGTAGACTACGGCGTAGCGGAACATAGCGCGGGAACTCCATCCACAGGGACACTGCTGTGGACACGGCCTAGTTAGCGTAGCACGAACCATCGGGACCGCCGTCCTCGGCTTCTCCTGCATCTGGCATGATACGCCAGGTGAGTACTTGGAATGTACTCGCAAGCTCATGGCAACCAAAACAATGCAACAAATAATAGCATGGCAATAACAGATTAAGTACTTAGATTGCTCACTTACTAGTACCAACTTACTCACTTCTGGGTTGTCCCACAACCCTCGGAATGCTCACCATCCAGGGGCACTTCCGAACATAAGACAAGTTCTTTCATCATTATTATCATTCTGGTTGACCATCCTAGAGAGGCCTAAACGGACTGTCCAATACCGTGGACGCGGCTATTCGAATAGGTTTTACACTCTGCAGAGGTTGCGCACTTTACCCACACCATGGAGTACCTGGCCTCGTAATCCCATTCGGGTGGACCGGTGGTGCTCCAACGAAACCTGCCTAACCCGTGACCCCTCTATCGTACCACCGACAATCATACCCTCCCAGGGTCATGTCCTGGGTGGCCCCCTGTGTCACCCCGTGACACCTGCCACCGTCGTGGCCAAACTAAACTGTCCCAATCGGGGACGCCGGCAAAATAACTCAACTGGGCTCACAGGATTATGGTCGTCTACCTGATCAGGGCAGCACGCACGCATAACCCTCCCTAGTTTGGTGGTACCGATAAAAGAGCACAAAGTCAGCCCAAGTCAAGGCCGTCTCATACCGGCAAATGTGGCTGCACGGAAAAGTCCGGGTAGGTGGCTCTGGATCAACCAACTAAGTTTAATATTGCCAAGCATTTACCAGTATGGATATTAATCAAGAATAATGTAATATGGCAGTGGCTAATCAATTAAATAATTTACTAAGAATTATCACATATTGAAATAATGCATGAAATTCACTTAAATAACCAACACTATTGAATTGCTGTATGCAATAGATGACATGGCTTGCCTTGCTCTTTTGGGTTGTCCACAAACTCCTGGGCTTCAAATCCAAAAGAATCTCCTTCTGAAAATATTTTTAAAATGCAATTGAAAATGTCACATATTGCTGTTCTATTCACCAAAAATTCTGTGAACATGGGAAAAATACCCAATTTTGCAAGAAAATAGAGGAGCTCAAGACAAACTCAGAGCAAAAAGAATCAATTGATTTGGACTTATGGTTTAAAAGTTATGGACGGTCAAAGTTTTGGTCAAATCTGGATTTTAAATAGAAATTAGAAAATCTGCCAGGGGGCCACGTCGAAGGCGTAAAGTGGAGGGGCGCTTCCACTTACCGCTTCGGTGTGTCGCTGACAGGCGGGCCCCATCGTCAGATTTAAAAGGGGGAGGAGGGAAACAGAGAGAGGGCGGGACTCCGGCGATCGTCGCCGGCGATATGGACGGCGGCGAGGTCGGGAGAGAGGGGGAATGGATCGAGCTCAACGAGACGAACTCACCCGTACCCGTGGCTTCGCGAGAGACGGCCGGACGATGTCGCCCCCTTCCTCTCCGGCGGCGGCGGCGCGCGGGTGTCGTCGGAGACGGCGACTCCGGCAGCGATTCGACTCGAAAAGGGCTCGGGCGAGGTCAGTAGAACGAGCTGAGCTCGATGGCGTGGTCAGTGGAGCTCGGGGAGGAGTGGAACGGCGGGGAGGCAGAGCTCGAGTGGTGGCGTTGCTCCGGCGAGATTCGAGGCCAGAGGGCCTCTCGGCCGTGGCTCGTTGCTCGGGGGCTCGATAGGAGGCGGAGTGAGGTGGGTGATGCGCTCGGGAGAGGCCGGGGATGGCTATTTATAGGAGGGGGAGGGGCTCAGGGGAGGTCTCTGGAAGCGGCGGGATTCGGCCACGTCGCCGGCGCAAGGACGGCGAGCTGGCTGGCTGCTTGCGGGCGACGAGACGGGAGAAGGCAGGGAGGAGTTAATGCGCGGCGGCAGCTAGCGGAGGAAGAAGACGCACCGCTCGACCACCGTGTCCACACGGGCGGCACAGTGCGCGCATGCCGTGGCGGCCGACGAGGGCTTCTCCGGCGAGGGCCACGCTCCAGGACGGCCAGGTGGACGCAGGGGAGGATGTCGGCGCAAGGAGACGAGCTGCTGCGGCGCGGGGCAGGCGGACGCGACGGATCCAGCACGGGCGCGATGCAGAGCGCGCAGTGGCATGCCAGTGTCGTGCTCACCACGGGCAAGGGTGTCCAGAGGCCTCGCGAGCCTGGCATTTCTTGTCTGGCACGTCGACCCTCGACCCCTTAGTCTCTCCATGCCTTTGGTTCGACCAGGTTCACTCTGAACCGAAGTGTAGCTTCAGCTACAGCCTCTGACAGCAAACTTGAGAGAGATCTAGAGGAGTGGTGAGGTGGAGATGGAGCCAATGGAGATGTCTGGGGTGTTCTGCTTTGGAAGGACTATGAGCTGGCCAAGTTTGAAAGGATTTGATCAAGATTTGGATATAGTTCATGTACAACTGCTGTACTGAACCAGAAACAGAGATGAGCTTGATGCACTCACCTGGTTGATTGTCTGGAGCTGAATTTTGGTGTAGGAGAGTTATTTGATGAGGAGAAGATGCCATAAAAATTTCAGCTCAATTGGATACCTCTAGCTGGTACTTCCTTCACAGAGGTTCCAACTGAACAAAAACTTGGCTGAATATTGGTGGTGAAAATTTGTACTGGACAAGATGATATTTTTGGATATTGTGGAAAGATAGGTTCCCTAATATCTCAGGGAATTTTCTGGGAATTAATTGAGTAGGGAAAATATGAGCTCCTTCACAAATGACCAGTACTGTCCAGAGAGCAAATGGAGTTTTCTGGGCAAAACTTTGTACTGGACCATGAAATGTTTTTGAAGATTGTGGGAGTAGATGATGACAAGAAGGTCTGTGATTAATTTGGGATTTTTCTGGTCACCAGAACTATAGGTTGCTTTGTAACCCATAGTGATGACCAATTTTCCCAAAGGAAGAAAATGAATATTTGGGAGAGACAAAGAATTGGAAATTGGTCCAGATGGTGAGTGACAAGGTTTTGGCAAGATGCTGAGGGCTTTGGATCACTGAGAGGAATTCATAAGTCCAAAGTCAACTGAAAAGGTTCAAAATCCAGCCAAATTGCAAATAAAGCCAGAAAGATTTCGGAAAGAAAAAGTTGCCAAAAGCCAGGGTGTCACAAACCTACCCCCCTTAGAATGAATCTCGTCCTCGAGATTCGGTTGCTCAGGGAACAAGTGTGGATATGCTGATCTCAGGAAATCCTCTCTTTCCCAGGTAGCCTCTTCCTCAGTATGATGATCCCACAATACCTTGTAAAACTTAATTGTCTTACTCCTGGTAGTCCTTTCCATCTCATCCAATATTCTGACAGGTCTTTCCTGGTAGGTCAAATCCTTAGTCAGCTCTAGTTCACTTATATCTGCCTGTTTGATTGGAGGTGCAATGCACTTTCTCAGCTGTGATATATGGAAAACATCGTGAACATCTGACAACTCTGGGGGTAATTCTAGCTGATATGCCACTCTGCCTCTTTTAGCCATTACTGGAAAGGGACCGGTATATCTCGGTGCAAGCTTTCCTCGGGTGTGAAACCTTTTTATTCCTTTCATGGGGGTAACTCGGAGATACGCATAGTATCCTGGTTCAAAAGTTACTTCCCGATGCTTTGGGTCATAGTAGCTCTTTTGACGGGACTTGGCTGCTCGAAGACGTTCCTGTATATCCTTGACTTGTTTCTCAGCCTCGAGCATCAAATCTGTGCCGAAGATATGGTTGTCTCCTGTCTGAGACCAATTTAAAGGGGTGCGGCATTTCCGTCCATACAGAGCTTCAAACGGTGACATCTTGAGACTTGACTGATAACTGTTATTGTAGGAGAATTCTGCATAAGGTAGGCTATCCTCCCATTTGGGTCCATGGGCGAGAGCACAGGACCGAAGCATATCTTCCACTATTTGAGTCACACGTTCGGTCTGGCCATCTGTCTATGGGTGATATGCCGTACTATGTTTTAGCACAGTGCCCAGGGCTTGATGCAGTCGCAGCCAAAATGCTGAGGTGAACAGGGAACCTCTATCTGACGTGATAGACTTAGGTACTCCATGAAGGCTGACTATCCGGGACATATATAGCTGTGCGAGCTGATTCGCGTTGAAAGTGGTCTTTACCGGAAGGAAGTGAGCCACTTTCGTAAGTATATCCACGATGACCCAGATAGCATCATGGCCTCTTGTTGACTTGGGTAGTCCGACAATGAAGTCCATGCATATATCCTCCCATTTCCACTAGGGAACTGGTAAAGGTTGCAGTAGCCCAGCGGGTTTCTGATGCTCAGCCTTGACTCTATTGCAGATGTCACAGCATGCGACATAGTATGCTATATCCCTTCGCATTCCTGGCCACCAAAAGGTTTCTCGCAAGTCCTGGTACATTTTTGTTCCTCCCAGATGGATCGAATATGTAGATTCATGTGCCTCTCTGAGTATTTGCTGTCTTAAGCTGTCTTGATCAGGCACACATATTCGGTTCTCAAACCATACAGTGTCTTGGTCATCAATTCGGAATGACTTGGCCTTTCCTAGCGGAATGCGCTCTCTGATCACTTGTATTTCTTGGTCTGATTTCTGAGCTGCCTTAATTTCTGCCATCAGTGTCGGAGTAATTTCCATCGTATCCGGGCTGATTGGGCCGCATAGCACCATATTCAACTTGGCAAGTTCTTCTCGCAGCCTCGGATGCATTCCCTCCATGAGTGCATTCAGGGTACCTTGCTTTCTGCTGAGGGCATCAGCGACTACATTGGCTTTTCCCAGATGATAATTAATTCCAATGTCATAGTCCTTGACCAATTCAAGCCATCTTCTTTGCCTGAGGTTGAGGTCAGGTTGAGTGAAAATATACTTGAGACTCTTGTGGTCTATGTATATCTCACATCGCTGTCCAATGAGATAATGCCTCCAAATTTTTAGTGCATGAACTACGGCTGCCAATTCCAAGTCATGAGTGGGATAATTCTCTTCATGAGGTCGTAGTTGCCTGGATGCATATGCTACAGCCTTTCCTTCTTGCATTAGAACGCAGCTGATTCCACGCCTGGAAGCATCACAGTATATGTCAAAGCCCTTGTGAATGTCGGGGAGAACTAAGACAGGGGCGGTAGTTAGCCTCGTCTTTAGCTCCATGAAACTGCTATCACATTCTTCCGTCCAGGCAAACTTGTGGTTCTTCTTCAGCAGTTCTGTCAGGGGCTTGGCTATTTTTGAGAAGCCTTCGATGAAGCGACGGTAGTAGCCTGCCAATCCCAGAAAGCTACGGACTTCCGTTACTGTGGCTGGTGTCTTCTAGTTTAGTACATCAGTCACCTTGCTGGGGTCGACAACCACACCTTGTTCTGACAGAATATGTCCCAGAAATCCCACCTTTCTGAGCCAAAATTCACATTTGCTGAATTTGGCGTACAAGTGATGGGTCCTTAGTCTTTCCAGGACAGTGCGGAGATGTTGCGCGTGCTCCTCTTCATCTCTGGAGTAGATGAGAATATCATCGATGAATACTACCACATATTTGTCCAGAAAGTCCATGAAGACCTTATTCATCATGCTCATGAAATATGCTGGAGCATTTGTCAGTCCGAATGACATGACTGTGAACTCATACATGCCATATCGGGTAGTAAAGGCTGTCTTGGGGATATCCTCCTTTCTGATTTTTAACTGATGATACCCCGTTCGGAGGTCAATCTTGGAAAATACCCGGGCTCCGTTCAACTGGTCAAACAGATCATCAATGCGGGGGAGCGGATATTTATTCTTGATGGTGACCTCATTCAGCTGGCGGTAGTCTACGCACATTCGTAGGTTGCCATCCTTCTTCTTGACAAACAGCACGGGTGATCCCCACGGTGAAGTGCTTGGACGAATATACCCTTTCTGTGATAATTCATCCAGCTGTTTCTTCAATTCCACCAGCTCTGGGGAAGGCATGCGATAGTACTTCTTGTATATTGGAGCAGTTCCGGGAACGACATCAATAGCAAACTCTAGTTCCCGATCAGGTGGCATTCCTGGTATCTCTTCTGGAAATACATTCGGAAATTCACTGACTACCGGAATCAGACTTATGTCTGTAGCTATGGCTTTGAATGCCATTCCTTTCTTTGACATTACTCTGCTAGCAGTGAATTGCACTGGTTGGCCTGCCGGGTTAACCAGTGTCACTTTCCGAGTGGCACAATTGATACACACCTGGTGTGGTACCAACCAATCCATTCCCAGTATTATATCCAGTCCAGGGGATTCAATGGCAACGAGAGTGGCTGGAAACTTCACATCGTGTATCAAGATTTCCAGATTCTTGTATATCACATTTGTTCTGAGCATGGAGCCAGGGGATTGTACCACCATGATTTTGTCCAAAAGGGAAGGAGGAAATTTGTGTAAGGTGGCAAAACTCCGCGAAATAAACGAATGAGAAGCCCCAGAATCGAATAAAATTATTGCAGGTATGTTGTTAACAGAAAACATACCAAGGACCACATCTGGTGCTTCGCGGGCTTCCTCAGCTGAGATATGATGGACTTGGCCGCGATAGAAGTTCGCATTGGGGCGGCGTCCAACACTGTTGACTTGTGGCTTGAAGTCGGATGGTGGCTTCCCATTTCTTGCGGGGCATTGCTTGGAGTAGTGCCCGCTCTGGCCGCAAGTGAAGCATGTATTGTTGCGGCGGCAATCCTCCAGCACTGGCTGTTTGCCGAAGGTCTTATCCTGGCTGACAGGCTTATTGTTGTTGCCATTGTTCCATGCGGGCTTGTATTCAGATGAACTTGGTTGCCAGATACGTGGCTTCTGCACAAACTGCTCACGGTTGTCCTTCTTGGGTTCAAACTTCCTCTTGTGATCGTTATATCCTGACTTATGCTCTCGTTCAGCTATGAAAGCCTTGTTCACCAAAGTCTGGAAGTCAGGAAAGTCCAGCATACACAGCTGACAGTGGAGGGTATGGTTCAGCCCTCCTAAGAATCAGTCAATCTTCCTTTCTTCGGTGGACACGTCATGAGGAGAGTACCGTGCCAAATTATTGAACTTGTTCAGATATTCACCCACTGACATATTCCCTTGAGTAAGAGCCAGAAATTCCCTCTGCTTTACCTTCATTATGTCAGTAGGAATATGATATTTGCGGAATACCTCCTTAAATTTTTCCCAAGAAATATCTTCTCCCGAGGGCCATAACATTTTTGTGTTGTCCCACCATATAGCTGCTGGTCCCTCTAGGTAGTGAGTAACAAATGGAACCTTGTCTGCCTCATCACAGCGGGCTATTTCTAATTTCTTTTCCATAGTCCTCAGCCAGTCATCAGCTTCCATGGGATCCACAGCTTGACCAAAACTGGGTGGCTTTGTTCGCTGAAAGTCAGACAGCTTAGAGTGTGTCCCGTTATGGTTGTTCTGACCCACCATAGTCTGCATACTTTTCAGAAATTCCATGAGATCTTGGTTTCTTTTCTCTTCAAACATCCTCATAATCTGATCAGTGGTTGGGGTTTGTGGAGGTGGAGGTGGTAAATCTTCTGGTGACTGTCCTGCCTGTCTGGCGGATCGACGGACGGGAGTTCCATCGCCGCCTTGATTACTACACCTCTTCATCCTAAATTTTGTTCCCATAAAAAAATACCGAATCGATGAGGAAAAGCAGGGTAGTATGACACCAGAAAAGAAGCCAAATAAGAAGAGCGAATAAAGTAGCATAATTATACAAGGCAACCCAACATCATACATGACAAGCTAGTAGGGGGATGATCATGACTAGACTGCTCAGACGGCAGTTGACATATGCAGGGATGCTAGGATGCATGCACTGAAACTCAAGCCTCCGCTCTAGTGACGCCGGTGGCACGAGCACAGGTACACTGAAGACTCCTTGTCGTCTGACTCTGACTCGGAATCTGAGCTGATGATGTGCACCTCGGCCTCTGGATCAAAGGAAACACGACGACGCTGACAGAAAGGTTCTCCCTCTGAAGGAGAAGAAGCACGACGTCGCAGCATCGAAGCAGCCGGAGTAGCTAAGAGTGAAGCCCACTCTGCCGGGATCTCACATCGGCTACCAGACGAAAAGCCTGGCGGTCCGAATGAACTGGACGGAGTGTCGGAAGGTGGAATAGGTGGAGTATACATCGGTGAAAATGGAGGTGGAGGAGGAGACTGTGCTGCTGCAACGGCCGCAAGTGCCTCGCGAGCAGCAGTCAACTCCTCGGCTAGAGAAGTGATCATACAGTAACTGGCATGCAGATAACGAGATAAAACACCAGTAGCACGATCACTCGCCGGATCAACAGGTGCGAAAAGGACTCGCCCTGTCGTAGGCGACAGGGTGGGATAGTGAAAGAAACCTGGGTGAGTCTGCATCTCGACCTCGTGGAAGCGCAAGTCAGTAAGAGCCTCCATCGCAGCAAACTGGATCGCCAACTCTGGAGTAGAAGCAGTTCCGCCCTTGGAAGAACGGGAGTAGCTGCCGATGTCTGAGCTCGTAGTCAGAAAGGCTTCCGCGTGATACTCGAATACTGAACCAGCAAGCTTCTCTCAAAACACCTGGTACACTGGGTCTTCGCCATTGGGATACAACCGAAGCCAGACGTTACGAAGCAGTACTGGAAAAGTGAACGGTGCCGGCTCAGGATTGAAGTGGTACGGAACCGGTGCCATCTACACTCATCAAACCAATGGTTAGCACAATAAAAGCTATATGCATGCCATGCAATGCAAGCACTCAAATGCAATGAGCGAATGCAGCAAGCAAGACACACCAAGACTCTAACCTATTCGCGGTTCTAGCGCAGGGTTAACTAGGGTGTCCTACAGTCAGCGCGGCTCTGATACCAAGCGTTGTGGCACCCCGGCTCAGGGAACCGGTTTACCAGTGTTTCCAACCCAGAGATCATGTCTTCTGGAAACACACAACAACTTGGAACAGAACTGAACTGAACTTTATTGAAATATCTCGAGTACAAGCTCATAATTTACATGATAGCGAGGCCAGAAGCACTACAGGTGCTGAGAACGATATCTACATTATTTATGGAACATAGCAGGGCCTCGATACTACTGGGTAGACTACGGCGTAGCGGAACATAGCGTGGGAACTCCATCCACAGGGACACTGCTGTGGACACGGCCTAGTTAGCGTAGCACGAACCATCGGGACCTCCGTCCTCGGCTTCTCCTGCATCTGGCATGATACGCCAGGTGAGTACTTGGAATGTACTCGCAAGCTCATGGCAACCAAAACAATGCAGCAAACAATAGCATGGCAATAACAGATTAAGTACTTAGATTGCTCACTTACTGGTACCAACTTACTCACTTCTGGGTTGTCCCACAACCCACGGAATGCTCACCATCCAGGGGCACTTCCGAACATAAGACAAGTTCTTTCATCATTATTATCATTCTGGTTGACCATCCTAGAGAGGCCTAAACGGACTGTCCAATACCGTGGACGCGGCTATTCGAATAGGTTTTACACTCTGCAGAGGTTGCGCACTTTACCCACACCATGGAGTACCTGGCCTCGTAATCCCATTCGGGTGGACCGGTGGTGCTCCAACGAAACCTGCCTGACCCGTGACCCCTCTATCGTACCACCGACAATCATACCCTCCCAGG
This sequence comes from Elymus sibiricus, assembly GCA_039707655.1. Classification (NCBI taxonomy): domain Eukaryota; kingdom Viridiplantae; phylum Streptophyta; class Magnoliopsida; order Poales; family Poaceae; genus Elymus; species Elymus sibiricus. The sequence continues at coordinate 71,587,405 of CM077676.1, forward strand.
GTCATGTCCTGGGTGGCCCCCTGTGTCACCCCGTGACACCTGCCACCGTCGTGGCCAAACTAAACTGTCCCAATCGGGGACGCCGGCAAAATAACTCAACTGGGCTCACAGGATTATGGTCGTCTACCTGATCAGGGCAGCACGCACACATAACCCTCCCTAGTTTGGTGGTACCGATAAAAGAGCACAAAGTCAGCCCAAGTCAAGGCCGTCCCATACCGGCAAATGTGGCTGCACGGAAAAGTCCGGGTAGGTGGCTCTGGATCAACCAACTAAGTTTAATATTGCCAAGCATTTACCAGTATGGATATTAATCAAGAATAATGTAATATGGCAGTGGCTAATCAATTAAATAATTTACTAAGAATTATCACATATTGAAATAATGCATGAAATTCACTTAAATAACCAACACTATTGAATTGCTGTATGCAATGGATGACATGGCTTGCTTTGCTCTGTTGGGTTGTCCACAAACTCCTGGGCTTCAAATCCAAAAGAATATCCTTCTGAAAATATTTTTAAAATGCAATTGAAAATGTCACATATTGCTGTTCTGTTCACCAAAAATTCTGTGAACATGGGAAAAATACCCAATTTTGCAAGAAAATAGAGGAGCTCAAGACAAACTCAGAGCAAAAAGAATCAATTGATTTGGACTTACGGTTTAAAAGTTATGGACGGTCAAAGTTTTGGTCAAATCTGGATTTTAAATAGAAATTAGAAAATCTGCCAGGGGGCCACGTCGAAGGCGTAAAGTGGAGGGGCGCTTCCACTTACCGCTTCGGTGTGTCGCTGACAGGCGGGCCCCATCGTCAGATTTAAAAGGGGGAGGAGGGAAACAGAGAGAGGGCGGGACTCCGGCGATCGTCGCCGGTGATATGGACGGCGGCGAGGTCGGGAGAGAGGGGGAATGGATCGAGCTCAACGAGACGAACTCACCCGTACCCGTGGCTTCGCGAGGGACGGCCGGACGACGTCGCCCTCTTCCTCTCCGGCGGCGGCGGCGGCGGCGCGCGGGTGTCGTCGGAGACGGCGACTCTGGCAGCGATTCGACTCGAAAAGGGCTCGGGCGAGGTCAGTAGAACGAGCTGAGCTCGATGGCGTGGTCAGTGGAGCTCCGGGAGGAGTGGAACGGCGGGGAGGCAGAGCTCGAGTGGCGGCGTTGCTCTGGCGAGATTCGAGGCCAGAGGGCCTCTCGGCCGTGCCTCGTTGCTCGGGAGCTCGATAGGAGGCGGAGTGAGGTGGGTGATGAGCTCGGGAGAGGCCGGGGATGGCTATTTATAGGAGGGGGAGGGGCTCAGGGGAGGTCTCTGGAAGCGGTGGGATTCAGCCACGCCTCCGGCGCAAGGACGGCGAGCTGGCTGGCTGCTTGCGGGCGACGAGACGGGAGAAGGCAGGGAGGAGTTAATGCGCGGCGGCAGCTAGCGGAGGAAGAAGACGCGCCGCTCGACCACCGTGTCCGCACGGGCGGCACAGTGCGCGCATGCCGTGGTGGCCGACGAGGGCTTCTCCGGCGAGGGCCACGCTCCAGGACGGCCAGGTGGACGCAGGGGAGGATGTCGGCGCAAGGAGACGAGCTGCTGCGGCGCGGGGCAGGCGGACGCAACGGATCCAGCACGGGCGCGATGCAGAGCGCGCGCAGTGGCATGCCAGTGTCGTGCTCACCACGGGCAAGGGTGTCTAGAGGCCTCGCGAGCCTGGCATTTCTTGTCTGGCACGTCGACCCTTAGTCTCTCCATGCCTTTGGTTCGACCAGGTTCACTCTGAACCGAAGTGTAGCTTCAGCTACAGTCTCTGACAGCAAACTTGAGAGAGATCTAGAGGAGTGGTGAGGTGGAGATGGAGCCAATGGAGATGTCTGGGGTGTTCTGCTTTGGAAGGACTATGAGCTGGCCAAGTTTGAAAGGATTTGATCAAGATTTGGATATAGTTCATGTACAACTGCTGTACTGAACCAGAAACATAGATGAGCTTGATGCACTCACCTGGTTGATTGTCTGGAGCTGAATTTTGGTGTAGGAGAGTTATTTGATGAGGAGAAGATGCCATAAAAATTTCAGCTCAATTGGATACCTCTAGCTGGTACTTCCTTCACAGAGGTTCCAACTGAACAAAAACTTGGCTGAATATTGGTGGTGAAAATTTGTACTGGACAAGATGATATTTTTGGATATTGTGGAAAGATAGGTTCCCTAATATCTCAGGGAATTTTCTGGGAATTAATTGAGTAGGGAAAATATGAGCTCCTTCACAAATGACCAGTACTGTCCAGAGAGCAAATGGAGTTTTCTGGGCAAAACTTTGTACTGGACCATGAAATGTTTTTGAAGATTGTGGGAGTAGATGATGACAAGAAGGTCTGGGATTAATTTGGGATTTTTCTGGTCACCAGAACTATAGGTTGCTTTGTAACCCATAGTGATGACCAATTTTCCCAAAGGAAGAAAATGAATATTTGGGAGAGACAAAGGATTGGAAATTGGTCCATATGGTGAGTGACAAGGTTTTGGCAAGATGCTGAGGGCTTTGGATCACTGAGAGGAATTCATAAGTCCAAAGTCAACTGAAAAGGTTCAAAATCCAGCCAAATTGCAAATAAAGCCAGAAAGATTTCGGAAAGAAAAAGTTGCCAAAAACCAGGGTGTCACATTTGCCTAGGATTAATTATAGTATCATTGGCTTATATTTGCTGGTATTGACATGAGTGCCAATGTTTTTGCGAAACGTCGATTCATTTCCGTTTCGCCAAATTTCTGGCACTCGTTAGGTCCAATTTTCAGCAAAGGTCATGTCGATTTTTTCCGTCGATATTTTGCCTAGGATCAGTTCTAGTATCGTTGGCTTATATTTGCTAGTATTGACAAGAGTGCCAATATTTCGTTTTTTATGCTTTATGACTCATAATTGCCACACTAAATTTTAGCAAACGCAACAAATGGATTCCGAAGAACCATCTTCTATGGGCCCCGCTAAGCGTCATAAAAAGGGTAGAGCTCGAAAGAAGAAATCGGGCAACGAACCTACCGCCGATAAGACACCAAAATAAGATGTGGTTCGTACTGCGCCCTAGAGCACTACTAAATGGTGCATATGGCGTATGTTTCAGCCCGGTCAACCAATGTTACCAATAGACAAGTTGAGCGCAATCAGAATTGAAGCTCAGCTTCTACACAATGACGTGGTAGCTTCTGTTGCCGGCAACAACCGAAAGACAAAAACTTCCACATGTCTGGCTACTATGCCATGGTCCTCATGGATGACTGTGCGTGCAGGACCACTTTTGAGAAGTCATTCAATGTTGCTGAAGTGGTCCAAAGAGAATGAGGAGGAAGTTAAGCTAGCTCACTTTTGGACAGAGCATAACCGCCTTCAGAGGGTGCTCACGAATATCATCAATCGAGCTGTAGCGAGGGATGAGGGGATGTTCTACTGCGAGGCAGAGGGCAACGAAGAACGAGACTTGAGAATTAGACATCAAAATGCCGACGGATGTTATCACTAAAGGATAGATATATATGCTCCTTTTGAAAAACTTGTCAAACTTTAAATTATGACATGACACAATGCTTGTTGCCTTGCACTACTCTATGAATTACCTTGTGATCTTTAGTTTATACGTACGTGTGTCATATGTTCATATGAATTACCTTGTGATATTTAGTTTATATGTACGTGTGTCATATGTTTATATGTACCTTGTGATCTTTTGTATATGTATATATTTTGAATGTTGTTGTGTGCTAACAATAACAGATGGGATCACGAGAAGAATTATGGGAGGGGGTCTCTGCGGCAGACATGAAGAAGCACTATCTATGGACGCGGGACAAGCATAGGGCAGAGCAGCTCAGGGAGGCGATGTTAGCTTGGGTCAGAAGTGTTCCAGCGGCCCAGTGTGATCTCCCAGCGATGCATAAGATAGCAGAGAGGCGGTTCAATGACCTCGCAGTGTGCATCTTGATGGAGGCGACCCCGGATGAGAGGTTGAGGATCTGGCCAGGTCTGAGTCCAACCATCATACCCACTCCGGGTGAGGTAGTTAAATGGGCTCTTCGAGAGGCCAAATCTCCGATTCCAGAGCAAGCCGTCCGCTGGTCCCGTTCGTTCCATGCATTCGTCATTCATGTAGTATGTGCGAGTCCTAGTAACACACTATGTGTTGAACATCGCCCGCCACTCATTTGACCCCTAAACAACTCGTCAAACTACTAATTATGTGATGAGTCCTAGTAACACACTATGTGTTGAACATCGCCCGCCACTCATTTGACCCCTAAACAACTCGTCAAACATATGGCTGTTATTGTAATGCACTTGTTATATTTGCTTTAGTACTACTTTTAATTAATCTGACATCATTGTAATGTGGTGTGTGTGGATGTGGATCAATGTTGAAACAACAATTTATATATCTCATGCAATCTGATGATCCGATCCAGGTGCAATATGCTGCAATAGCAGCAATTCGGCCTGGATTAGTACCAGTGGCGGGCAGAAATAAGGCTCACCACTACTGTCACATACAGTTGCGGCGGGCGAAATACACCGTCCGCCATTGCTACAAAAAAAAAAGCTGTGGCGGGCGATGACTAATGCCCGCCACTGATGCTGCACTACCAGTGGCGGGCGCGCGCCCACCACTGATGGCATATTAGCAGTGGCGGGAGGTCAGTGGCGGGCGCCCCTGAGAGCCTTGCCCACCAGTGCTGGGCTTTGGGCGCCCGCCACTGCTAGGCATTCCTGCAGTAGTGATTAGACCAGTGTTTATCAAATCTACATACATAGATTTTACTGAGAATATGCTTAACACCGATAGTTTCCAGTGCAGGGTATCTGGCTCATCAGAGATGTTGACCTGCATCAACCTACGCATAAGATGTAGCCATCTATCCCACCGTTCCCTCCCCAATACCTGTCTGAACTGAATATTTAAGGGGACATAACCTAGTATTCTACTTACGAAAGCATCTTTACGTTGTACAATGTTATATAGTGTTGGATACTACAAGGCTAACGGTGTCTCCCCTAGTCAGGCAAATACAATTTCTTTTGTTGCATGCGGACCCGCTTGTGAGACTGAAGAAATTGAAGCTAAATGACAATCTTAACCTACTTGCTTACAGGATCCTTAAGAAACTGTGGACTTTTGCACCTTTCTGTCTAGCTTGAGTTATCTTTTAGTTCTCTCCCCTCGGCAAAGTGGATAGGAAAGAGTCTTGCTTCCATTCCACTAGCCAAGAATAAGGAGAGTGACTTTCTCTTTTGAACCTCTTAAGCTGACTTGAAAAAAAAAAGTGGTACACCCCTCAGAGATATAGGGACCGCCATGCTCGTCCACTTTCTTGATAAACGACTCGATGCATTTTCTCTTCCTTGCCGCTGAGACATATCAAAAAGATCTCCCCTAGTCAGGTATGTTCCCAGAATCTAGTAGTGTTTCTGTTCCCTACTATGAATTTACTCCTATTGAAGAAGGTGACATTTGTCCTCATCAGCCCCTTCCATGTAGATCATGCATCATTTTATTTCCTTTTGCTTTACGCTGATCCTGGTAGCTGTAAAAAGACAATGTGGTTTGTTTTAATAGAAATCGAAGAGGAAGCTCTCTTTATAAAAAACATTTCTGCTTCGGTACAACCCCCTAAACACATCAACGGAGGAGATCTCTCCATACCCCCCGCAGCGAGCGCACCGAGACGCGGCCTATGTACGTACCGCCTATACATGGTCCGGCCCACGTGGCATACCCAAACACTATTTGGCGCCCTCAGCCCTTTTTCTCTTTCTTTTTAATCTTCAAAAAATGTGCGTTGTTAGAGATACGACAGGCAAATCAAACGACGAAGAACGAAATCAAACACAGGAGACATGCGATTTTAACGTGGAAAACCCCTCCAAGTCGAAGGGGAAAAAACCACGGGCGCCAGCCAGCAAATCTTCACTATATCGGGGGAGGTTACAAACGCCGGGGATTTACAACTGATCAACTTATCGCTACGCTCCGCTTCGGCCCAAGCCTACCGGCGACGGGCCTCGCTCCGCTCGCTCGTCAGAAGTTAGCCTTTCTCTTTATACTTGAATTTGGATCACAACATAACATGCGCCACGGGAGATTCGAACTCCAACCCTCAAGGTTTACTTCAAATTCTAGCAACCAACCGGGACAAGTTACTTGTTGTGCCCACTTGCTTTCTTTTTGGCGTCTTATGTGGCAAATGTAACTTCGTGAATTTCCAGGCCGGTTTTTTTGTGTTTTTTAAAACTGGGTTTTGTTCTGTTTTATTCTTCTTTTTTTCTGTTTTTTCAAATGCGTGAACCTTTAAAAAAATTTAAAAAAATCAAATTCATGAATTTTTTCTCAAATTTGTGAATCTTTTTCAATTTCTCAGACTTTTTTTGCAACCTTTTTTAGTGAACTTTTTTTGAAAATCTGCGAAAAATTTCAAATCCGTGAACGCTTGGGCCGGCCCAACAGGCGCCCGACCGGAGCGATGCCGTCGCCTATCGGGGTGGGCATTCGGTAGAAACCAAAAAATCGGTTTTACCTTTCGTTTTTTTTTAAATTCCGGTTAGCAAACCGAAAAACCGAAAAATGTCAGCCCAATACAACAATGGGTTTGTTAACCGACTGATTCGGTTCGGTTTTCAGTTTATACCGAAAACCCTTTTTGTAGCTCTCGCAAAAAAAAAAAAAAAAAAAAAAAAACTTTTTGTAGCGTATACGTACAAGGTGGACGCAGTTGCGAGCGCTTCCCCTGTGAGCCGTCCTCTTATATCCACGAGCACCTTTACCCTTTGAGCGTACTTATAGGCGATGTGGTAGGGGCTCTTTTGCCTTTCCCTTCTACTGTTGGAGAGAGGCGACCGACAGGAGAAAAGCGAGGCGGAGGGCTTCCCAGCCCGATCCCCTGCCGCTTCCGTCGGCGTTGCCGGCCGGAGTTGGCTTGGGAGAGGTGCTTGGGATCCTCTTGTGCATAGTAGCGCCAGGTTTGTTGTAGTTTTGCTGCTGTTCGGCCTTGTGCTGGTTTGGCGTCATGCCGATGGGGTGTTTCCATTGGAGCTCGCGAGCAGCCTTCGATGGACTCCGCCGTCATCTCCTGCTGGTCCTCCATGGTGGAGAGGAGAAGGAGACGACGGATCCGGTGAAGCCCTGTTAAATAAGCTCGCGAAGGCAACGAAGCGTGGCGATGCGGTGGCCCTCCCGTTTCCTCTGTGCTATCGAGGTGGCGGACGAAGAAGCAGTGGGGGATCTCAACTTCGTGTGTCTCGTTGCTGGTGTGCCTCGTCGGATTCGAGCTTCTGGCGAGGCTGGTGTCGTTCCCTGGCTTGCAGGAGGAGCTCTGGCTCGTCGGAGCAGTGGAGCGGCGAAGATGTGATTGGGACTCGAGCGTATCATCAGTGGTGGTTCTGGGTAGGCTACGGCTCCGGTCCTCCCCGGCGAGCCGCTGATTCTTATGGCCGAAGGGCGGCCCCCTTTCTTCCTCCCGGCCATGATGCCAAAAGGGAGGCAGCTCAGCTTCAGGACGGTGTCCACGGCGATCGCTGTGGAGGGCTCGGCGGACCAAGTGGTCTTGTCCCCGGCGCCGGCGAGTTCACTACCGTTCGGAGGTTGATTTGGACCCAATTGCAGTTCTCCTCTTCCTTTTGGGGTCCTCTTTGCTTAAAGCAGGGACTAGTTTGTAATTTTCTTTTTTCTGAGGGTCCTGTTGTTAGATGCTCTGTACTTTGGACTGATAAATAAATGTAGCATCGGGGTCCTTCTGGACCCTTCTTGTGTGTTAAAAAAAAAAAAATAGGCGATGTGGTACTAAACAAATAAGACGGTTGCCGCTGCACGCTCTGCCAGCCCACGGAAGTACTAATAGTTGCCTGTGGGCCTTGCAATTAGTTTTTTTTTTTTTTTTTGAGGTGTGCCTTGCAATTAGGTGGACGACGAAGCCTGGCAATAGCTTAGCTAGCTTAGCTCTCACGTGGGGAACAAAGCATTCATTGGGCCGTTCGTATCCTACGTGGCTGGACACGCGTGCGCGACTGAGCCGTCGGTGTTTTTTTTTTTGAAGTAGAGCCGTCGGTGTTGGGCGACACGCGTGAGGGAGCCTCATACTGGATGCCTGGACTTCGGTTTTTCTTTCGGTTATACGGTTTAATACCGAACCTGATTTGAATTCAGTTATTAAAACAAAAAACTGATTTTAACTGTACTAACAATAAAAACGGAAAATTCGGTTTTTTTGGTTTTGGCTTCTGTTCGGCATTCGGTTGGTCGGTTTTTATGCCCACCCCTAGTCGCCTAGTTGGGCCAAGGCCTAAGCGTTTTTTTCCTTTTCTATTTTCTCGTTTTTCTTCTCTTCTTTCGTTAATTCATTTTTCTCCTTTTGAACTTTATTATTCTTTTTGAAACCTGTTCAAAAATTTGAAATATTGTTTGGAATACCAAAAAATGTTCTTGTTTTCAAATATTATTTACAATTTTAAAAAATATTCTGGAATTTCAAAAAATGTTCCTGTTTTTGAATTTTTTGTTCACAAATTTAAGAAATGTTTGTGTCTATGGATAAATGACATCAACTTCTTGCAGCAGTCTGGCACGGACATATAAGGCATCCATGCCAGTTTTGAACGACTTCCGACACCGTTTGCACGTTGCGACACATCCGACCATTTATCGACCCTTTTTCACCGAGAAAACTCCTGAAAATGTAAAACTTGTCAAAAATCCAAACAACTTGGCATGATGCCTTGAATTGGTCATAGAAGCTGGTGGAAAATTTTTGAGGCCATTTGATGGATGTCAAAAAATAACGTGCTTTCAAATGGATCCTTCTGGCCTTTACCCGAACACCCTTCGTTAAACATGGTCTATTTTTGGACATTCATGAAATGACCCTAACTTTTGCAAGCAGGTGGGCATGCCCATGGTAGGCATCCATGCCTGGTTTGAATGAATTGCGACACCATATGCAAGTTGCGACATGTCCGGTCATTTATCGGCCTTTTTTAACCGAGAAAACTTCAAAAAATGCAAAACTTGTCGAAAACCCAAACAACTTGGCATGGTATCTTGAATTGGTCATACAAGGTCATGAAAAAATTGGGGCCATTTAAGGGATGTCGAGAAACGAGGTGCTCCCAAACAGACCCTTTTCGTCTTACCCGAACACTCTTCGTTGAACAAGGTATTTTTTTGGAAATCTCAGGACTGACCCCAACTTTTGCAAGCAGGTTGGCATGCCCATGTTAGGCATCCATGCCTTCTTTGAATGACTTCTGACACCGTATGCACGTTGCGAAACGTCCGGCCATTTATCAGCCTTTTTCACCAGGAAAACTCCAGAAAATGCGGAACTTGTCAAAAACCCAAACAATTTGGCATGGTGCCTTCAATTGGTGCCATTTCAAAGAAGGCATTTCAAGGATGTCGAGAAATAACGTGCTCTCAGACGGAGCCTTCTGGCCTACCCGAACACCCTCCGTTCAACTATGTCTATTTTTTGACATTCTTGAAATGACCCCAACTTTTGCAAGAAGGTGGGCATACCCATGGTAGGCATCCATGCTAGATTTGAAAGATTTCTGACATCATATGCAAGTTGCGACACGTCCAGTCATTTATGGGCCTTTTTTGACCGAGAAAACTCAAGAAAATGCAAAATTTGTCGAAAAGCAAAATAACTTGGCATGGTGCTTTGAATTGGTCATACAAGCCAATGACAAAAAATTGTGGTCATCTGATGGATGTCGAGAAACAACGTGCTCTCAAACGGAGCTTTATGGCCTACCCGGACAGCCTACGATGAACATGGTGTTTTTTTGGACATTTCTGAAATGACCCCAACTTTTGCCAGCAGGTGGGCATGCCCATGATAGGCACCATGCCAGATTTGAACGGAAAAAGTATTTAAAATCATAATTTAAACCGGTACTTAAAACTGTTATTTTAAGTTTTTAACATAACTAATAAATACAAAGGGATAAAGTTAAAAACAGTAAATGATTTTTTAAGAAGAATCTAATAAATATTTGAAGAAAAAAGAATTTAAAATAATAATTTTAAACAATTACTTAAAACTGTTATTTTGGTGATTTTTTCCTGTTTCCGTGTGCGATAGTGGTCTAGCCCAGTCGGGCGGCCTCCTGTGCGTGGTGCCGTCTATTTGACGCTACTCCCCAAACGTACGAAATTTCCTAATTGACGCTCGCTGCGTCAAGTTGTCGACCAAACGCATAGAACGAGCGAAGCAAGTAACGTTGTGGGCCGACCCATTCAGCATCCTTAGCGTAGGTTTTTCGCTTCTACCACCAAACCTTCTAGAAGGTTCCCAGCCGTTTTTTCGGTTCTGGGAACCTTCTAGGAGGTTCCTGAACCGGTTTTTTTTCTTTCCTGTTTCTTATTCTTTTTTTCATGTTTCTTTATTTCTTCTTTTTTCTTTTTCCTTTTTTTTTCAAGTTTATTTTTCTTTTTGTCAAAAAAGTTTGTGTTTTTCAGAAATTGTTCAAAACTTCAAAAAATGTTCCCATTTTCAAATTTTGTTCACAAATTCTATAAATGTTCATTTTTTCAAAAAATGTTCGTGACTTTAAAAAATGTTCGTGGCTTTAAAAAATTGTTATTGTTTTCACTTTTTTTCACAAATTCAAAAAATGTTCACGGTTTTCAGAAAATTTTTCCAAATTTGAAAAATGTGTGCCTTTTCTAAATTTTGTTTGGAGTTCAAAATTTTGTTCACAGATGCAAAAAATGTTCACGTTTTCAAATTTGTGTTCATGTACTCAAAAAATGTTCGTGTTTTCAAAATTTGTTCAGGATTTTCAAATTATTGTCGGTTTCAAAATTTTGTTCTCAAATTCAAAAATTGTTCGCGCTATAAAAAATGTTCATGATTTTCAAAACTTGTTTTTGTCAAAGAATGTTCAATATTTTTTGAAAAATGTTCATGCTTTTAAAAGAAATGAAATTTGCAAAATGTGTTCAAGTTGTTCAAAAAATTGTTGGATTATAAAAAAAATATTTGGTTTTTAAAAAGTTATTCAGAATTTGCAACAAATGTTCGAAAACATTGAAAAGGTGTCCGGATTCTGCGTTGGTGTTAGTTCTTAAGCTTGCACGCTCCTCATTTTTCATAAACACTAGTCAGCTCAACTGGTGAGCCACTCACGTCTCACGTGCAACAGGTCCGCAGTTCGATTCCTAGCGAGTGCATGCACTTCTTTTGTGAATTTTTACATCCCGCGAACAGGCGTGCTCCCTACAGCCATCACCAATGGGCCGGCCCAGTCGGGGTGCCTCCCCGTACGGCGTATATGTTCCGGCAGGCGACCCATCATACATACGAAAGTGCATATGTTTTGTCAAAGGTCCATATTACCCTTTATACGTTTAGTGAGGGGGGTTGTACCGAAGCGGGGCTCTATAAAAAAAGTCCGGATTGATGTGTTTCTATTTGAGTCCAAGGGTATGTATAGTGAGCGCTAATGGGAAATTAAGTGGACAAGTCGTAAGGTATTTTAAGCTTGAGACTAAATTTTGTCCATCGATGCGTGTTTGTGTTCAATTCCAAGATATTGGTTCCGTTGATAAGAACAATGTTGGAATTAAACCAACGTTCGGTCCGATTAGGCTAGTCATAGTGGGGAGTAACTTACACTAGTGTCATGCATATGACACTAGTTTATGTTACTACCTTCATAGTGGGGAGTATCATGGAGGTAGTGTCATAGATGGTTGTATTTATTAGTTTGTAAACTCATTTTGTCTTGAAAAGTGTTATGTGATGGTAACATATTATGTTACCACAAACACCTCTCTCTTCATTAACTACCTGCCACATAAGCAAACTTGCCTTGGGGTGCATTATGCTACTAGCTAAGTTACTCCCACTATGACCAGCCTTACAAGTATGTATATGTGTCCGGCTAGTGTAGGAATCAATTGCCTAGTAGGATTAGTACTAGCCTAGGCTAGCTGCTATATATATACGATGTAATACCTCCTGTAAACAACCACCGTGATTTGAAGGAATAAAGAAACGGGCACGTATACAGGCACGATACGTGCCCGCAGCAATCAAAAAGCCCTCTCGTGTACGTGTGTGCTCCGCGTGTTTCTTGTCTGCAGCAATAATCGATCAGCTAGATCGTGTGCTAGCGTTGTGCAGGGGCGTGACATGAGAAATTGATCTTTCTACTTCAAGTCAAATTAGATTCATGTGTTGCGGTGAGTCTCGACGTAAGAGAACCTCGTCAAGAGTACAATGGCACAGCGGGATCTCGTCAGTATTACTTCATCGTCGTTCGTCGTCGGTCGTTGCGTGTCGTCTAAAAGTACTCGGCTCCGCGGACTGGGACAACAATTGGTATCAGAGCAAGGTTGATCTTCTAGTAACGAAAGATCATGTCAGACGATGAGAAGGACAAGAACAAGCAACTGGCGGAGTACTCTGGTGCGGCTAAAGTATTTGCTGTTCCAGCGAGATCGGAGTATCGACGATTCGACCGTGGAAACTTCGTGGTGTGGGTGACCATGATGGAGTGGGTGCTCGAGGCTAATGAGCTTTGGGAAGCCGTCGACCCCGGCGGTGACGAGTTCCTGAAGGGTAGTGCCTTCTATCGGAAGAATCGCCAGGCGATCACGACCATCTGCTCGGTGATGCCGATGGACATGCAACAACATCTAATCTTGAAGAAATCAGCGAAGGAGGCATGGGACATGCTCCAGATATTGCAAGGGCGAGGCGAACTTGCAAACTTTGCTGAAAAGTTATGAGAATCTGAGGATGGGAGAAGATGAAACGATGGACGCCTTCGCCGAGAGGGCTGCCACGATGGTAAACGGGATTCACGGTCTCGGAGAGAAGCTCCGTGTTCCGGCGTTTCCTACGTGCCGCTCCACTGCGCTACATGCCGATTGTGTCAGTGATCGAGCAATGTGTTGATCTCAAGACTCTCACTTTAGATAATCTGGTTTGTCACTTCAAGGCATATGACGGGCGGATGAAACTGAGTTACGATGACACGAAGCAAGGGGAGTACCTGATGCTTACGCGTGCTCCGTGGCAAGCGATGATTTCCAAGGAGAACAATCTCGACAAGGCGTCCGGTAGCGGTGAAAAGTACCATTTCTCAAAGGACATCGACGAACAGTCGGAGAAGCCAAAGAAGAAAAAGTTTGACAAGAGAAAGATTCGCGGCCACAACTGTAATCTGCTCGGGCACTTCAAGTCAGAGTGTAAGAATCCCCCGAAGGACAAGGTGCTCATGGCCCAGTAAAGAGATGAAGGTGACATGATGTTGATGTGCGAACTCGTGGATGTGGAGGATCCAGTTCTTCAAGCGTCGGCTAAAGAAATTGTCACGCTCATGGATTAAAAAGTTTGTCTTCATGATCATGATTCGAAAACTCATGTCGATGCTACGGATGCGGTGGGTGATTCCGAAACTTACGTCAATGTTACATATGTAAGTGCTATCTTTACTGGAGCAGATGCAGCGAAAGTCGCATGCGCTCGGCCATGAAGAAGCAGCTCGGGGCCCGTAGGTGGCCGAAAAGCAGCACCAGTGCCAGACGTGGTGTCTCACCAAGTAGGCCGAAAGTACTGGCCACGGGCACATGCGCAGGTGGCCCAGAAACCGAAGACGGGTACGGCTTGTGTGCTGCGCTAGTGAGCCTACCTTTGGTTGCAGTAAAAAAGTCATGCAAGGCCCAATAGATGGGCTACAAGGCCTAGTGGACAGCAACCGTAGCCTAGCAGGAGGGCTAGTGGCAGACCGTGGTACTAATTTATTATTGGCTTATAAGAGCAAGGTTTATAATATAGCTAGCAGCTGGCTATATAAAACAACCATGTCATCAAGAGTTAGCAATACCGTTCACTCATACAATAGGGTTGGCTATAAGGTTGACTATTACATTACTACTTTTTTCTACCTTCTCTCTTTCTCATTCTTCACATTTATTGTATTTTTCTAGAAGTACGTATATAGCTAGTCTATTGCATGAGAGCACACTCCCCTTACTTTTTTATATCTCTCTCCTCCACATAGGCAAACGTGTCATGTAAGCGGGCTATAAACCTGCTATTGTACTTGCTCTAAAATGTACTGTCTTGCTACTGCCTAGTAGTTCTAATTAGCTTGTTATTCGTTGTGTTGTACTAATATGCTATGCTGATATGGCTAGTTGGCTGCTGCCTACTTGAAGTTCATATCAATTACTCGGTTTTAGGTAAAATTTAAACTAAAACTGCAATACTTATTTTGGATCGGAGGGAGTACTAAATTTTGACATGTACACTTGTTATTTGTAATTGTGTGACGTGTAGCCGCCCGGTTATTCTTAAATTCGTCTCATCTTTGGTTTGATTGGTATTTACTGAAATTGTACTGAAATAGTATGGTATTTATCGAAACCGAACCGTTTAGCTATTTTATACTATATTAACCATTGTATCAAAACCATACTTACTGAACCGTATTAATCATATTAATCAAACGCCCGGGGCTAAGCTCCATGCACGTGGGCGTCGAGCGGGTCAGAGGGGTGAGGATCCATTCCTTGCACTCAGAGTTTGATAACCTCAAGATGGCCAATGGAGAGTGTGTGGATGATTTTGTGGAGAAATTCATGATGCTTGTAGGGCATATCCATGAGCTTGGCGGCCCAATGAAGGAGAAGTATGTTGTGAAGAAGCTATTGCGAGCCGTGCCCAACAAATTCATCCATGTACTTCATCGATTGCGCTACTTAGTGATGTTATCAAGATGGCCATGGAGGAGGCCATTGTGTCACTCAAGGCGCATGAGGAACTCCTCAAGGGGCTGGAGCCGAGTGGTGTAAAACTAAAACTTCTCATGGCAATAGAACATGACTCGTCGCATGGATGAGGTCGTGGTCATGGGCGTGGATGCGAACGCTATGGGGGATGCAAAAATAAAAGTGAGGTACAATGCTACAACTATAATCACTTTGGACATTATGCTTATGAGTGTCCAAAGAAGAAAGACAATGCACTCCCTGCTCAAGCTCGTTGTGAAGACGATGAGCCAACACTCCCATGAGAGGAGTTGAGGTGAGTGCACACTTTGTGGAGTGATGCCATTAGGGACTGTGCACAACTGACAGTAGTGTGATGCCATTATCGTTGAAGCATTGATGTGAGGCCAACGAAGGTGATGGTGTGAAGCTCTTGTAGGCAGGATTGATGTGAAGCCGGCGGCGGTGGTGTGATGCCATTGTCACAAGAAGTATCCGTGTGATGCGGATAGATAGTCAGTGTGAAGCCAACGACGATGGTGTGATGCCATCATACAGAAGATTCAGTGTGAGGTTGACAAGCACAGTGTGATGGTCTTGCTAGATGTGAGCTTAGAGCAAGGAGTGGAATGGTTAAGGTAACAGACAAGAGTTAGGGGAGAATGTTAGTTATCATACTTGTGTGATGTGCTTAATTAAATAGGCATTGGTAAAGGTCGATTCAGCCAGTACTTAGCTAGTAGAGCAAGTACAATAGCAGGCTTATAGCCCGCTTACATGGCAATTTTGTCTATGTGGAGGAGATTGACATGAAAAAGTGAGGAAAGTGGGCTCTCATGCAAGAGCCTAGCTATATGCTAACTCCTAGGAAGATACAATAAATATGAAGAAAGAGATAGAGAGAAGGTGGAAAAAGGTACTATTCTTATAGCTAACCTTATTGTATGAGTGACTATAAGTGATGACTATATATGACATGACAACATTATATAGCCAGCACTTGGCTATATACTATTAACCATGCTCATAGGAATATGCAGTCGGCTGGTAGTTAATTTGGTTTCTGTTTGTTCTGTCAGCTGCTAGAGCTATAAAAGACAGTAGTAAATGAGCTATTTGTACTGGTAGTAATAGCAAACTGCTTATGAGTTTTATTGTTCAGGTTGGCTTGGAGGTCAAGGTCAATTCATGTAGCCTATAAATAGGCATGTATGTCTTCTTTGTAAGATAAGCTTGTACTGCTTCAACAACAGAAAAGGCTTTGGCTGTATGAGGCAGCAAGTCACCAAAACAACTTGTGTATTTGTGCATTTTGTGAGAAAAGAGAGAGAGAGAGAGAGAGAGAGAGAGAGAGAGAGGATGATAAAGATGCCTAGTGTAAGAGAGAGAGAGAGAGAGAGGGGGGGCAAACTGAGAGATCGAGGATGAGAAAGATGCCTAGTGTAAGAGAGAGAGAGAGAGTGAGAGAGAGAGAGAGCTGAATGATTCAGCTCTAACAGAAAGGGAGAGAGAGGGGGGCTGAGTGACTAAGCTAAGCTTCAGTGCTAGTGTTGTGTGTGCATGAGATATCAATAAAGCCTCACTGCTAGTAGTTCGGTTGTCTGTTTGAGAGTGTGTGCAGGACATCTCAGAGAGAGGAGTTGAGTGATTCAGTTCCAACAACATATAGTCATGAGGACACACAGAGTCTTCCTTCATTTTATTTCGGTGTACGAACTGGAATTTTTCATTTTTTGTATCATCTCTTTGACTTGCATATCTCTAAAGTATCATACCCCACATAGATTGATCTTCTTTAGGCTGCTCATAGTGGGAGTAATTTAGCTAGTAACATAACGCAACCCAAGGCAAATTTCTTATGTCGCAAGTAGTTAATAAGAATAAATATGTTTGTGGTAACATAATATGTTACCGTAACATAATGCACCCCGAGGTAAAATGAGTCTACATCTAAATAAATGAAGGCTTGCATGATACCATACATATGTTACTACCCATTATGAAGGTAGCAACATAGACTAGTAACATATGCATGTTACTAGTCTAAGTTAATTCCCACTATGATCAGCCTTCTCACTACAGGAAAAATAAATGAAGCCGAGTATGGAACTTACTCGGCGAAAAACATTTTAACCTCGGTAACGTGTAAGTCGAGTGTTAGACTCCGATTAGCCTGCTCGGCTTAATTTGTATCAGCTTAGGGGCTGTAAGCTGAGTGTCAGTTATCGGGGACTTGGCTTATACGTAAGCCGAGTATAAATCAGTGGCACCCTGTAACACCCCCTTGTAATATGCCACAGTGATCATCAGCTAAACATGCCAAGTCATTTTCATTTGCAGTGTTATATCATCATTTGTTCATATCTCAGTTCAAATTCCACCTTAATCAAAAATTCAAAATGCAAGTCAAAATAAAAGCTTGTCAAATATTGAAACAAAATAGTTCATAATTGGGCAAATAATCATTAAGTAATTTTAAAATAGAAACCAACATTAATTGGATTGATAAAATGCCCTTAATCTATTTAAAACAGTAGCTTAGTAGCCTTTTAAAATCATTTTTTAATTTGAGCAAAATTCAAATCAAATTAAATAACTGCCAAACTTGTTGTGACAGAACAGAAAAATGTAATGTGAATTATGATGCAAGTGGCATATTTTACTAAACTCATTTTGTGCCTAATCTAAATACAAAACATTAGAGAATAAAAGAAACAGAGAAATATAAGAAGAAAAGGAAAAGCTCACCTGCGCTTGGCCCAAGCTACAGGAGCCGGCCCAGCCCGTCTGGGTCATCTCCCTCACCTGCCCCCCTTCTCTGTGTCGCCCTCCCCGCATCCGGCGCCCGCCGCACCATTCTCCGTCCGCCACCACGATGGAGCTGGTGGCTGGGAGGATAAGGCCGCCCCGCGACCCCCCCTGAACCCTAGCACCTCCTCTCATTCCCTCCCTCTCACTCTCCTCGCCGTTTCTGTTATCCCCGAGAGAAGCCGCTGCCGCGCCTCACCGTCGACGCGGCCACCTTGCTCCCCTCGCCGCGCGGGCGTGCTTGGGAGGACCCCCATCGTCTGCTCCATCCTCTTCGCCACTGGGTCAAGGCCGGGAGCCCCATCTTCGTCGCCTGCTTCGACCCCCTCCGCTACGGCCGTCATGCTCCGTCGCTCGTCGCCGGCGTCCTCGACCTCCCCGCGCCTCCCTGAGCTCTTCCGCGAGACCGCTATGAGCGCGCACTCCCCCTCCCTCTTTTCTGAGCTCGATTTCGAGCTCGAGCACGCTCGTCCCACGCTTCCCGAACTCCGACCACCGCCGTCCATCGTCTCCGGCACCGTTCCGGCCAAACCCAGCTCATGCCGCTTGCTTCTTCCGACGCGCGCTCATTCGCTCGTTCGAACGAGCTGTCCCGCGCCCGATTTGGTCGCTTGTGGACGAATCCCGTGCATCGCCACCGCGTACTGCCTCGCCGGAGCGTCGTCGCCGGGGCGCGCGTAGTTTGAACACCCACGGGGCCCACTTGGTAGTAGGTTAGCACTAATCTAACGGCTAACAGCCACTGACTAGTGGGTCCGGGTACTGTAGCTGTTAGGATTAATACTAATTAACCCACTAACAGTTGTATCACTGACACCGGGCCCCACACCCACTAATTAGCTATTTAGATTAGCTAAATTCTGTTAATTACTAATAGTCACTGACGTGTGGGCCCACTCGGACCCAGTTGACCAGGTCAACTGGCTGACTGGGCAGGGCCCAGTCACTGCCAGTGGGTCCCCCGTGGGCCTCGTTGACAGGTCAGCGGGTCAACTGACCGCTAACGTTGTGATGACGCCATGATGACGTCATATTCCTTTTCTGACGAATTTTAGTAATTAAAATAATCTGTAAATTCCAGAAAATATTTAAAACTTTCGAAAATCATAGAAAAATAACTGTAGCTCGGATGAAAATAATTTATAAATGAAAAATGATTAGAAAAATCTAACGAATCTGAATATGCCATTTGTTTTCATTTTTGATCACTCTAAGTGGATGAACATGGAAGTTTTGGCCTGTTTTCTATAGATGAATAGTGCCTGACTCAGGTAAAATAAATCCTAATAAATTCCTAAAATTATCTAAAACATTTAGAAAGGCAGTAGATCACCCCTGAATATCATATAGGCCTGTCTTGCATTTTTGATTGAAATTATATGATTTGTATTTATTTGTTTCCCCTCCCCCTTTCTCTCCGGTAGACTCTGAGACCGCTGATGATCCAGTAAGTAGCCGCTACCGAAGATTACCTTTTCGCCTGCAGAGCAACCAGGCAAGCAAACCCCCTTGACGCATGTCTATATCACCTACTTCTTCCTCCTTCCTGCTTGCATTAGAATTTGCTACTGCTATTGTTTTATCCTATTCTGATGTATAGCCTGTTTATTGTAACTTATGTTGATACTCTACCTGATATCCAAAATGCTTAGTATAGGTTGGATGATGAAACATCCGCGGCCCCTCTTCCTTGTTGTAGTTGCCCTGCTTAGTACCAGTGCCCCGATCGATGTGATCTACGGGCTGAGAACAGCACATCACCGCACACCCCCTAAGTTGCTCGAGTCTACGGAGCTGGCATCGAGTGCCGAGGGTGGTACCTCTTATGTCACTCCCGATGATGCCTCTGTAGAATAGCTATCCGGTGGTGAGTTACCGAGGGTGATTCCTTTTTCATCACCTCCGATAAGCTTCCGTCGTACAACTCCTCGAGTGGGAACCATCGAGGGTGATTCCTCGGCTTCCCTCTCGATACTTTGGACACACGGTTACTTTGTCCCTTGTTACAGGCGGGTCGACCCCGAGGGGTACCCGCGGGGAAATATAAAGTCGGGCTGGCCCCAAGGGTGCCCGCGAGAGAATAATACTAAAGACGGGACGGCTCCACGAGCACCCGCGAGTGATATCAAGTCAGAGCGACAGGAACCCTGTTCGTCTCTGCGAGATCCTAAATACGCCTAACGGATTTGGGTATTGATCTGAGTGGGTCGTTGGCCCTATACGCACTACCACCACGCGGGATAATGGTTTATGGGGCCCTCTGCGCCGTATGTATCAGCCGAAAGCTTTGTCAGACGTCTAGTGCAGCATTGCGGCACGGCTGGGCCGGCGCCATCCAGGACAGAGGTGGTGCCTGGTTCGCCCTGCTCGCAATGACCCAGAGTGCAAAGGGCGATGGGCCCAAGACCCCTGAGCACTTAGGATGTAGACCGGCGGGGACCTCTCTGCTGAGCCTAGGTAGGACTACGTCATGTCGATTACCCGAGGCCGGGCATTACCTAGCAAGTGTGTCCGGCCAGATGTAATCGAGCGTGCTGGGTAACAGTAGTGCACCCCTGCCGGGAAGTTATCTATTCGAATAGCTGTGTCCACGGTAACAGGACGCTCAGTGTTGTATCCTGATCTATTACGACTTGAACTGGATACATGTTAATTAAAATGAAGCTCCGAGATCGCTTTCTCGCAGGGAGTCGAGGAAGGATCTCTAGGCTTTGATACAACATGCTTGTTACTTAATGTTATTCTACTAATCTACACTCTTCTTATGCTGCAAAACCGCTGAAGATGCTAGTCTTCGATAGGCTAGGCCTTTCTCTCTATTCTGGCATTTCTGCAGTCCAGTCCACTGATACAACCCTTCTTTGATACCCATGCATACCTAGTATAGTTCTGATATCAGTCTTGCGAGTACTTTGGATGAGTACTCACGGTTGCTTTGCTATTCTTTTCTCCCATACCCGATTGCTGCGACCAGACGACGGAGCCCAGGAGCAGGAGATCCCTGGTGGAGCCTGCTACGACGTGAAGATCTCCGATGACCAGGAGTAGTTCGGAGGTCCTAGGCAGGAGGCCTTGCCTCTTTCGATCAGAGTCGTTGTTTGTTTTCGCCTTCTTAAGGCCTATCTGTTTAACTTTGTGT
Source organism: Elymus sibiricus (assembly GCA_039707655.1). Taxonomy (NCBI): domain Eukaryota; kingdom Viridiplantae; phylum Streptophyta; class Magnoliopsida; order Poales; family Poaceae; genus Elymus; species Elymus sibiricus. The sequence continues at coordinate 71,608,104 of CM077676.1, forward strand.
CTGTACTCAGATACCCGATGCTTCCGCTGATGCTTGTATGACATCGAGCTTATGTATTCGACCCCTCGAGGCCCTGGCTTGTAATATAGAGCTTGTATTATTTTTAGTTGTGTTTAGAGTTGTGTTGTGATATCTTCCCATGAGTCCTTAGGCTTGATCGTGTGCATTTGCGTGTATGATTAGTGCACGATTAAGTCGAGGGCGTCACAAGTTGGTATCAAAGCCGACTACCTATAGGAACCCCCTTCCCATTCCTTGGCCGAAGTTGAGTCTAGACTTTGAAAACCGTTTTACAAACATGGCTGTGTGGCTTACGGGCCCACATTGCCAACGGATGGGATTAGGATATTTTATTCCTCTTCCTTACTCTGGGACTCTGCTCTCTCTTCTATTCGGGTTAACGATTTTACTGACTCTAACATTAGGTTCTCGTGATCACATCCAACCGGAGTTCTGAAATTATCCCCCCTTTCTTCAAGATCGAGGGCCAGGTTCTGCTTGCAGGATCCTTTTATCAAGGGCACCCTATGTTGTCACTTGCAGATTCCTCGCTCCAGCAGTTTTCTCCGACGTTGGTGTAGCCTTTGCTATGCCTCGTTGTGGTACCTCTCCACCGTCTAGTTGTCTAGCTGCGAGTGTTTCCGAGCTCGTACTATCCGTTTGAATCTAATTCTGTGCATGGATTTGTATGTCTTTAACGACTACTGTTATATATCTAATGCCCTTCTTGTTCTTTGATCATGTTATATACTGAATGACTCCATGCAATTGCAGTTGTTCTTACTAAACTGCCCCTGTTGATTGGCAGGATGGCTGACGATCATCCACCTCCACCCTATATGGCTGCAATGGCACAATAGTTTGAGATGAACCGCCAGCAGTTTGAAATGAACCAACAATTCATGGGGAGTCTAGTGGACCGATTAGCCAGCAACAATGCTCGTCAGGAGCCTGGTCCGATCTCACTGCAAGAGTTCGTGCGCCTCAACCCGTCTGTTTTACGCAACTCCACCAACCCTATGGATGCTGATGATTGGCTTCGTGACATTCTGTTTGAGATGGAGTCAGCTAATGTTGCCCCTGATAGTTATGTCACCTTTGCGGCATTTCACCTGAAGGGTCCAGCTGCTCAATGGTGGGAAAGCCACAGGCGTATGCTGCCTACTGGAATAGTAACCACGTGGCAGGAATTTCAGTCAGCTTTTCGTGCACGGCACATTCCTCAAGGTCTGATGGACCAGAAGAAGGAGTTCCGCAAACTCACCCAGGACAAAATGACTGTGGATGAATATCAGAGGAAATTCCTTGAATTATCCCACTATGCTGAAGATGACGTCAACACAGACACTCGCAAGCAGGAGAAATTCCGTGAAGGACTGCATCCTAATATAAAACTCGCACTTGCTGTTCATGAAGCTGCAGACTTTGCGACGCTTGTCAGCCAAGCTTTTCGAGTTGAAACTAGTCTGACTGAGTACCAGGAGTCGCTCAACTGCACTCATGACGTTGGCTCGTCTTCGTGACAGCCTGCTCAGAAACGCCATGTCTGGATCCCGCACAATGTTCACCACCGACCTGCTCCAACCCCTAGGCCGTCTTATGTTGCGCCTCGTCTGCCTACACCGCCAAGACAGCTCAGTGATCAATGTAGACAGCCCAATACTATGGCTCCTCCCCATAATGATGGCTTATGCCACAACTGTGGACAGATAGGGCACCTTGCTCTCAACTGTCGTCCGGGTCAGCCACAGAATGCATCAGGTACTCCTGTTGGCCGCAGGAAGGGTCGTCGGAACCATCCTAGAAAAAGAAACAGTGCCAGGTCACCTGCGGTGAATTGTGGCCAGGTCACCCATGTCAAAATGGAAGAAGCTCGTGAGGCCCCAAAAATTGTAATGGGTACCCTTCGCATTAATTCAGTGCCAGCCTCTGTTCTCTTTGATTCAGGAGCATCACATGCCTTTGTGTCCCAACAATTTGCACAGTTACATGGGCTAGGCATGGAAAAATTATCCACTCCATTATTGATTCAATCTCCGGGAGCTAAGTGGCAAACCACAATGGTAAGCCCTCACAACCAAATTGAAATTGGAGGTCTAATTTTCCCAGCTTCTCTCATTGTGCTCGAACCTTCCAACATAGACATCATTCTTGGTATGGAATGGTTGGCAGCCTATAATGCTTTGATCGACTGTGCCGCCAAGAAAGTCCAGCTCACCCACCCTTCTGGCCAGGTGATCAAATACTCAGCCCGAACAACTCAGAATGCCAAAAGCCAGATATATGTTTTGAATGCTTTGAATGCTTCACCTCTTGAGGAAATTGAGAACGTTCCAGTCGTTCGCAAATTTCCGGATGTCTTTCCAGAAGAACTTCCAGGAATACCCCCGGTTAGAGCTGTCGAGTTCGTCATAGACTTGAAACTGGGCACTACCCCTATTGCTAAGCGCCCATACAAGATGCCGCCGCATGAACTCCTTGAACTTAAGGAGGAAATCGACAAGTCACTTAAAAAGGGTTTCATCTGCCCCAGTTCATCTGCTTGGGGAGCACCTTCGCTTTGTGTCAAGAAGAAAGATGGGACAAACCGGTTGGTCCAGGATTACCGACCTATCAACCAAGCAACAATTCAGAACAAGTATCCACTTCCCCGGATCAACGATCTTTATGATCAGCTTGCTGGATCCTCTGTGTTCTCTAAACTCGACTTGAGATTGGGATACCACCAGATCCGAGTTCGTAAAGAGGATATTCCGAAGACAGCCTTCGTTACTCGCTATGGTTCCTACGAGTACACGGTCATGTCCTTTGGCTTAACCAGCGCTCCAGCAACCTTGTCCCGATTGATGAACTATATCTTCATGGACTACCTCGACAAATTCGTCGTGGTTTATTTGGATGATATCCTTATATTTTCCAAGAATGAAGAAGAACACGCCGAACATCTTTGGCTTCTATTGGAGAAACTTCGAGAACATCAACTGTATGCCAAGTTTTCCAAGTGTGAATTCTGGTTATCCGAGGTGACCTATCTAGGTCATGTGATTTCCAAAGATGGCATTGCTGTTAACCCAGAAAGAGTTCAGGCTATTCTTGAATGGACTCCTCCGAAGAATGTCAAGCAAGTCCGAAGTTTTCTCGGTCTTGCTAGCTATTGCCGCCGTTTCGTCGAGAACTTCTCCAAGATTGCCAAGCCACTAACTGATTTGCTCCATAAAGGCAAGAAGTTTGAGTGGACAGAAAAGTGCCAAGAAAGCTTTTAGACACTTAAAGACAAGTTGACATCTGCCCCAGTGCTAGCACCCCTGGATACTCGCAAGGACTTTGTGATATATTGCGATGCGTCTCGCCAAGGATTAGGCTGTGTCCTAATGCAAGAGCACAAAGTGATTGCTTATGGCTCTCGTCAGTTGCGTCCTCACGAAGATAAGTATCCAACTCATGATCTCGAGCTTGCTGTAGTCATTTATGCTCTGAAACTGTGGCGACATTACCTTCTCGATAATCGTTGCGAGATATACACGGACTACCAGAGTCTGAAGTATCTGTATACTCAACCAGACTTGAACCTCCGTCAACCAAGATGGCTCGAGACAATAGCCGACTATGACATGAATATTTCTTATACCCCTGGCAAGGCTAATGTAATGGCCAATGCTTTGAGTCACAAAGCTTATTGCAATAACCTCATGGTTCAGGAAGCGCAACCTATGCTTTATGAAGAGCTTCGCAAGTTGAACCTTCACATTGTTCTTGAGGGTCATGTCAATACCCTGGTTGTTGCACCAGATCTCGATGACCTCATCAAGCATATACAAAAAGCTGACTCTGAGGTCAAGAAAATTAAGCGCGGTCTCAAAAGGGGAAAGCCCTCATTCTTCACTGTTGATGCTGATGGCACCTTGTTCTTCAAGAATCGCTCAGTGGTTCCTAGAAAGGACAATCTGAATCTGACCCCGCGTGTCATGAAAGAAGCACATGACACACCGTTGTCTATCCACCCCGGTAGCACCAAGATGTACCAAGACATTCGTCAACGGTATTGGTGGCCAGATATGAAGCGAGACATTGCTCGTTACGTTGCTGAGTGTGACGTTTGCCATCGCATCAAAGCAGAACATCAAAGGCCTACCGAAACTCTGCAACCCCTAGATATTCCTGAATGGAAATGGGACAAAGTTGAAATGGATTTCATTACTGGTTTTCCCAGATCACAGAAGGGTCATGATGCTATCTTTGTCGTCATTCACCGATTCTCAAAGGTTGCTCACTTTCTTCCTGTCAAGGAGACAATCACTGCTAGTCAGTTAGCAGACTTGTATGTTTCCAGGATTGTGTCGCTCCACGGTGTTCTGTTGGAAATCAGCTCAGATCATGGCAGCCTCTTCACCTCCAGATTCTGGGAATGTTTCCAAGAAGCTATGGGAACTCATCTGTCCTTTAGCACCGCTTTTCACCCTCAGTCTCAGGGTCAAGTCGAACGAGTCAATCAAGTGCTTGAAGATATGCTTCGAGCTTGTGTCATCTCATTCGGTAAGAAATGGGAGGAATCTCTCCCGTATGCCAAATTCTCTTACAACAATAGCTACCAAGCTAGTCTGAAGATGGCACCGTTTGAAGTTCTGTATGGACGTAAATGTCGGACCCCTCTGAATTATTCAGAAACTGGGGAACGTTCACTCTTCAGACTGGATATTATTCAGCAAGCTGAAGAACAAGTCCGCATTGTCCGGAAACATTTGCAAGCTGCTCAGTCTCGTCAGAAGAGCAACTATGACCGAAAACACCAGGTAATGGTCTATCAGCCTGGCGAGCAGGCTTACCTTCGCGTCACTCCTTTGAAAGGCACTCATCGGTTTGGAATGAAGGGCAAGCTAGCTCCTCGCTACATCGGCCCATTCCGTATTCTCGCCAGACGGGGAAAAGTGGCATATCAGTTGGAACTACCGCCGAACCTTTCTCAGGTTCACGATGTTTTCCATGTGTCGCAACTCCGTCGCTGCTTGAAGGATCCGATCCGAGCAGTGGATCATGAAGTGCTTGAAATACAGGATGACCTGTCTTATAAGAAACATCTGATCCGTATTCTTGATCAAGCTGAACATTGAACCCGTCAGAAGGCAATCAAGTTCTTAAAAGTTCAGTGGTCGAATCATTCTGAAGATGAAGCCACTTGGGAACACGAAGATCGTCTTCCTGAAGAATACCCCGACCTTTTCCCTTCTACCTCCTGAATTCTCGGGACAAGAATTTCTTTTAGAGGAGAATTGTAACACCCCCTTGTAATATGCTACAGTGATCATCAGCTAAACATGCCAAGTCATTTTCATTTGCAGTGTTTAATCATCATTTGTTCATATGTCAGTTCAAATTCCACCTTAATCAAAAATTAAAAATGCAAGTCAAAATAAAAGTTGGTCAAATATTGAAACAAAATAGTTCATAATTGGGCAAATAATCATTAAGTAATTTTAAAATAGAAACCAACATTAATTGGATTGATAAAATGCCCTTAATCTATTTAAAACAGTAGCTTAGCAGCCTTTTAAAATCAGTTTTCATTTGAGCAAAATTCAAATCAAATTAACTAACTGCCAAACATATTGTGACAGAACAGAAAAATGTAATGTGAATTATGATGCAAGTGGCATATTTTACTAAACTCATTTTGTGTCTAATCTAAATACAAAATAGTAGAGAATAAAAGAAACAGAGAAATATAAGAAGAAAAGGAAAAGCTCACCTGCGCTTGGCCCAAGCTACAGGAGCCGGCCCAGCCCGTCTGGGTCATCTCCCTCACCTGCCCCCCTCCTCTGTGTCGCCCTCCCCGCATCCGGCGCCCGCCGCGCCATTCTCCGGCCGCCACCACGATGGAGCTGGTGGCTGGGAGGATAAGGCCGTCCCGCGACCCCCCTGAACCCTAGCACCTCCTCTCATTCCCTCCCACTCACTCTCCTCACCGTTTCTGTCGTCCCCGAGAGAAGCCGCCGCCGTGCCTCACCGTCGATGCGGCCACCTTGCTCCCCTCGCCGCGCGGGCGTGCTTGGGAGGACCCCCATCGTCTGCTCCATCCTCTCTGCCACTGGGTCAAGGCCGGGAGCCCCATCTTCGTCGCCTGCTTCGACCCCCTCCACTACGGCCGTCATGCTCCGTTGCAAGTCGCCGGCGTCCTCGACCTCCCGCGCCTCCCCGAGCTCTTCCGCGAGACCGCTGTGAGCGCGTACTCCCCCTCCCTCTTTTTCGAGCTCGATTTCGAGCTCGAGCACGCTCGTCCCATGCTTCCCGAACTTCGGCCGCCGCCGTCCGTCGTCTCCGGCACCATTCCGGCCACCCCCAGCTCACGCCGCTTGCTCCTTCCGACGCGCGCTCGTTCGCTCGTTCGAACGAGCCATCCCGCGCCCGATTTGGTCGCTTGTGGACGAATCCTGTGCATCGCCGCCGCGTACTGCCTCGCCGGAGCGTCGTCGCCGACGCGCGCGCACGGGGCCCACTTGGCAGTAGGTTAGCACTAATCTAACGGCTAACAGCCACTGACTGGTGGGTCCGGGTACTGTAGCTGCTAGGATTAGTACTAATTAACCCACTAACAGTTGTATCACTGACACCGGGCCCCACACCCACTAATTAGCTATTTAGATTAGCTAAATTCTGTTAATTACTAATAGTCACTGACGTGTGGGCCCACTAGCACCCAGTTGACCAGGTCAACTGGCTGACTGGGCAGCGCCCAGTCACTGCCAATGGGTCCCCCGTGGGCCTCGTTGACTGGTCAGCGGGTCAACTGACCGCTGACGTTGTGATGACGCCATGATGATGTCATATTCCTTTTCTGATGAATTTTAGTAATTAAAATAATCTGTAAATTCCAGAAAATATTTAAAACTTTAGAAAATCATAGAAAAATAACCGTAGCTCGGATGAAAATAATTTATATATGAAAAATGATTAGAAAAATCTAACGAATCTGAATATGCCATTTGTTTTCATGTTTGATCACTCTAAGTGGATGAACATGGAACTTTTGGACTATTTTCAATAGATGAATAGTGCCTGACTCAGGTAAAATAAATCCTAATAAATTCCTAAAATTATCTAAAACATTTAGAGAGGCAGTAGATCACCCCTGAATATCATATAGGCTTGTCTTCCATTTTTGATTGCAAATATATGCTTTGTATTTATTTGTTTCCCCTCCCCCTTTCTCTCCGGTAGACTCTGAGACCACTGATGATCCAGTAAGCAGCAGCTATCGAAGATTACCTTTTCGCCTGCAGAGCAACCAGGCAAGCAAACCCCCTTGACGCATGTCTATATCACCTACTTCTTCCTCCCTCCTGCTTGCATTAGAATTTGCTGCTGCTATTGTTTTATCCTATTCTGATGCATAGCCTGTTTATTGTAACTTCTGTTGATACTCTACCTGATATCCAAAATGCTTAGTATAGGTTGGATGATAAAACATCCGCGGCCCCTCTTCCTTGTTGTAGTTGCCCTGCTTAGTACCAGTGCCCCGATCGATGTGATCTACGGGCTGAGAATAGCACATCACCGCACACCCCCTAAGTTGCTCGAGTCTACGGAGCTGGCATCGAGTGCCGAGGGTGGTACCTCTTATGTCACTCCCGATGATGCCTCTGTACAATAGCTATCCGGTGGTGAGTTACCGAAGGTGATTCCTTTTTCATCACCTCCGATAAGCTTCTGTCGTGCAACTCCTTGAGTGGGAACCATCGAGGGTGATTCCTCGGCTTCCCTCTCGATACTTTGGACACATGGTTACTTTGTCCCTTGTTACAGGCGGGTCGACCCCGAGGGGTACCCGCGGGGAAATGTAAAGTTGGGCTGGCCCCAAGGGTGCCCGCGAGAGAATAATACTAAAGATGGGTCGGCTCCACGAGCACCCGCGAGTGATATCAAGTCGGAGCGACAGGAACCCTGTTCGTCTCTGCGAGATCCTAAATACGCCTAATGGATTTGGGTATTGATCTGAGTGGGTCGTTGGCCCTATACGCACTACCACCACGCGGGATAATGGTTTATGTATCAGCCAAAAGCTTTGTCAGACGTCCAGTGCAACATTGCGGCACGGCTGGGCTGGCGCCATCGAGGACAGAGGTGGTGCCTGGTTCGCCCTGCTCGCAACGACCTGGAGTGCAAAGGCGATGGGCCCAAGACCCCTGAGCACTTAGGATGTAGACCGGCGGGGACCTCTCTGCCGAGCCTAGGTACGACTATGTCGTGTCGATCATCCGAGGCCAGGCATTACCCAGCAAGTGTGTCTCGCCATATGTAATCAAGCATGCTGGGTAATAGTAGTACACCCCTGCAGGGAAGTTATCTATTCGAATAGCCGTGTCCACGGTAACAGGACACTCAGTGTTGTATCCTGATCTATTACTACTTGAACTGGATACATGTTTATTAAAATGAAGCTCCGAGATCGCTTTCTCGCAGGGAGTCGAGGAAGGATCTCTAGGCTTTGATACAACATGCTTGTTACTTAATGTTATTCTACTAATCTACACTCTTCTTATGCTGCAAGACCGCTGAAGATGCTAGTCTTCGATAGGCTAGGCCTTTCTCACTATTCTGGCATTTCTGCAGTCCAGTCCACTGATACAGCCCTTCTTTGATACCGATGCATACCTAGTATAGTTCTCATGTCAGTCTTGCGAGTACTTTGGATGAGTACTCATGGTTGCTTTGCTATTCTTTTCTCCCATACCCGATTGCTACGACCAGACGACGGAGCCCAGGAGCAGGAGATCCTCGGTGGAGCCTGCTACGACGTGAAGATCCCCGATGACCAGGAGTAGTTCAGAGGTCCTAGGCAGGAGGCCTTGCCTCTTTCGATCAGAGTCGTTGTTTGTTTTTGCCTTCTTAAGGCCTATCTGTTTAACTTTGTGTCTGTACTCAGATACCTGATGCTTCCGCTGATGCTTGTATGACATCGAGCTTATGTATTCGAGCCCTCGAGACCCTGGCTTGTAATATAGAGCTTGTATTATTTTTAGTTGTGTTTACAGTTGTGTTGTGATATCTTCCCGTGAGTCCTTAGGCTTGATCATGTGCATTTGCGTGTATGATTAGTGCTTGATTATGTCGAGGGCGTCACACACCCGGCAAAAAAACTGGGATCACGGCCGACTCAACCTAACGGCGGTGCCACGTGGCACCTGTATAAGCCGAGTGTATGTAGAAGCCATGTGTCATAGATGACCCACGGTTTAGGTGTAAGCCGAGTACCTGGCGTAAACCATGTGCTCCGCCCCGTACACGGCTTACGTATAAGCCGAGAGCCATCAAAGCCGTGTGCATAGTTCGTTCACAGCGTACGCGTAAGCTGAGTTCGATATGTAAGCCGAGTGTCATGTATAAGCCGATGAAAATACGTAAGCCGAGTGTCCCATCTCGGCGTACGTCCTCCCAGCCGAAGCTCCTCGTCTTGCCACGTGTCCTGACTAAAACGAGCATGTTCACCATAACACTCGGCTTATAGCTAAACCGGTAGAGGCCATTTGGACATTTAGCTCCAGCTTACACAGTATAAGCCGAGTGTGTTTTCCTGGGCGACTCGGCGTATAGGATGTTGATACGTCTCCAACGTGTCTACTTTTTCAAACACTTTTGCTCTTGTTTTGGCTTCTAATTTGCATGATTTGAATGAAACTAACCTGGACTGACGCTGTTTTCAGCAGAACTACCTTGGTGTTGTTTTTGTGCAGAAATAAAAAGTTTTCGGAATTGGACGAAACTTTACGGAATTTTTTATGGAATAAATAAAAAATATTGGAGCAAAGAAGTACCAGAGGGGGGCCACCATGGGCCCACAAGCCAGGGGGCGCCTACCCCCAGGGCGCACCATGGTGGCTTGTGGGGCCCCTGGACCACCTCCTGACCTAATTCCAGCGCTATATATTCCGTCTTCCCGAGAAAAAAATCAGAGAGAAAGTTTCATTGCGTTTTACGATATGGCGCCGCCGCCACCTCCTATTCTTCATTGGGAGCCCTAATTTGGAGTCCGTTCGAGGCTTCGGAGAGAGGGATTCGTCACCGTCGTCATCACCAACCCTTCTCCATCAACAATTTCATGATGCTCACAATCATGTGTGAGTTATCCCCTTGTAGGCATACTGGAGGTAGATGGAGTTGGATGAGATTTCATATGTAATCATGTCAATTTGTTAGGGCTTGATCCCTAGTATCCACTATGTTCTGAGATTGATGTTGCTATGACTTTGCTATGCTTAATGCTTGTCACTAGGGCCCGAGTGCCATGATTTCAGATCTGAAGATATTATGCTTTCATGAATATATTTGCATTCTTGATCTTACTTGCAAGTTATATGCTGTTGGTGCAATAATTTGCCTCCTTATGTTTTGGAGATTGTTGACAAACAGTGAGGGACTAATGTGTTTGCTAGTGCACACAGAGTAACAGGTCCCTGGAGTCAAGAGGAGTTTGGTTTCAAACTCCGAAGAATATCCCCTGCGTAGCAGTGAAGGCTATCACCGAAGATTATGACGACAAGAGTGACCCCTCAAAAATTGTTGATGCAAAGCAATTCATTCGGTGTTCATCCGAGGAATATGACTGCTGTCGAGAAGATTGAAAGCGAAGCAAAGACGTAGCATTCATTTCATTGTTTCTTTTTCTCTTTATTGAGTCATAGGACCACCATACTATTAAGAGGGGTGTAGCGTTCAAAGATTTGATTCGCTGATGCTGAACCCAAATCCTATGAAAGCTGCGAGAGAAATCTCTTTGTGTTCCGAGCAAATACTTGCCAGCAAGAGACTGTGATCTTCTTCGCTGCGAGAGATTTGTCTCTGACCGAGGAGTTAGCATTACTTGCTCCCCAAGTAATGTTACCGTTGCTATTAAAATCCGACCGTTGTGAACGTGTCGGTTGGCCATTGGCTGGACCGCGTGTCCAAAATGGTCATTTCCCATCAGGGAAGGCTGCGGCTATAAATAGCCACTCCGCACCGGCGTTGTCCGGTGGCTGCTCCATTTGATTCTGAGAAGATTGTTGAGCAACCCCCTCTCCAAGTGATTTGAGTTTAAAATCCACTGAGAGAAAACCCTAGAGCTGAAAAATTAGATAGTGGTTCAGCATCACTCGAATCTAAGTCCAGTACGCTCCGCCTATTACTCTTGAGAGCTGCAAACTCTCTAGACGGTTAGGTGTCAATCTCTTCAGAGACCAATAGTAATTGTGGTTCTCGAAGAAGAAGTCTGTAAAGGTTCGGAGATCGCCTCAAGCATCTACCACGAGTAATCGGCATTGGTTGATGAACCAATTGTCGAGGAGAATAGGGCGAGGAGAGTTTATCCTCTATGTTAAATCACAACCCCTCCAACCAGACGTAGTCCTTGTGCAGAAGGGCGAACTAGTCTACCAAACACTTTGTCGCCTTCGAGCATCACCGGTCACCTCTGCTACTCTCCTTTACATTGAAACTATGCCATGTGACAAGTTTCAATTATGTGATTTACCTCGATGCATGTTCTGAGTTTCCATTCGGTAGTTTAAATTCGCTCACTGTTCACTGTTTTCTTTCATTCCACTGCTGGGTTCCGAGAGTTTTGATATTTCCGAAGAAAATTTAAAACTCCTATTTACCCACCTCTGGTAGACATACTTCGTTCCTACAATTGGTATCAGAGCGAGGTACTCCTTGACTCTACTCATTTTGGTCTAACCACCTTGGAGTTTAAGTATGTCTTCAGTGAGCTACAAGTCGCACCTCAAGATTCCTATCTTCGATGGGACGGACTATCCCTTCTGGAAGGAGAAGATGAAGATCCGTCTCCGAGCCATTGATGATGACATGTGGAATGTGGTGCAGAATGGATTCACAGTTGAAGTGCCCCAGGTCCCCACTGACCACGAGAAGAAACTTATTCAGATGGATGCTCAAGCCAAAGATGAAATTGGTGGCCATCTCTCTCGTGCTCAATTTATTCGCTACCGCCAGTGTGAAACTACAAAGGAATTGTGGGACATTCTCGAAAAGATAATCGAGGGTGTTTTAACTCAGAAAGAAGCTCACATTGACACTCTTCGGGCCAAGTTCAATCGGTTCAAGCGAATTGGAAACGAAAGCTGCCAGCAAACCTTTGATCGTCTGAGTGACATTGCAAACGAGCTACATGGTCTCGGCGCCAAAGACATCACTGATCACGAAGTTGTGTAGAAACTGCTCCGATCCACAAAGTTGTGTAGACATCACTGACATTTCAAAGTTCTCGACTCTACTGATATCATGGAAAGGCTGAACACCCACGAAGAACAAGAAGAAGAAAAGAGAGATCTCTATGGCTCAAGTCACCGAAAAAGTCATGCTCTCAAGGCCACGGGTGATTCTTCCTCAGAAGGAAATGGCGATGAAGATTCAGATGACCCCGAAAGACTCATCAAGGATCTCGCATTGATCATGAAAAGATTCCAGCACCTTCATAAGAAGAATCACTTTCAGAAGAAAGGATCCAGCAACTCTGGTGGCTCCAAATCTTTATCAAAACCGACAGGAGATTACACCTGCTTCAAGTGCAAAAAGCCAGGGCATTTCATTTTGGACTGCCCTCTCTGGGAAGCTGAAATCCATGCAAGTGGAAGATATGATTCAGGAAACCATGGAAAAGGCAAGAGCAAAAGCTACGAATCCGATGATGATAAGAAAACGAAGAAGTTCTTCAAGAAGAAGGAAAGCTCCTCCAAGTCCTCGTCAAGATCTTGTTCAAGGAATCCCTCCAAGTCCTCGTCCAACCGCAAGAACACTTCTCGCAAGGCCAAGGCGTACATCGGCAAGGAGATGGATTCCGATGAAGAAGCGGCATCTGACTCCGAAGAGGAAGAAGAATCCGATGAGGATTCTGATTCCGGCATGGCTGGCATAGCATATGCCTCTACTCATGCATCGGACTTCTTCGAAAATCATTCAAGCGACAACGAGTCCCCTGTGTACTGCTTCATGGCCAAAGCTTCAAAAGAAAAGGTATCCTCCAAATATCACAAGGTTCACTCCAGTGATCAATATTCTTCTGATGAGGATGACCATGCTAAACTGATTAAAATTGCTAATATGCAACAAAACTCTCTCGAGAAAATTGAGAAAACCCTCAGGAAGTCTGAAGGGTTGTTGGTTGAGGAGATGGAGAAAAATCAGTCATTGACTGAAGAGCATTCAGCTCTCGAGTCTCGAATGAAAGAACTATCAGATCGTCATGATTTTCTCTCAGCTGACCACGAGAGATTGACTTATGATTACCTGAAACGGAAACAGGAACTCGAGTCACTGAGAGAGGCTCATGATGACTTGATTAGAGAAAATTCTCTCCTCACCCAACAACTCAAAGAGAAACCTGAAGTGTTTGTACCTCCTTGCTTAAAATGCCTTGAACGCAGTAACGCTGAATCAAATGCTGAATCTTCTGTGAATACTAACCCCTCGGTCAAGGAAAATGGTTCTGTTTCTGATGAAAATGCTAGGTTGAAGGATCTTCTTCAGACAGGAATGTTCAAGTCTCTCAAAGGGTATCAAACCCTGTGTGATGTTCTGAAGAAATCCATTCTTCACAAAAATCTCAGAAAGTAAGGTATTGGTTTCGAAAGGAAACTAAATGAGAATGGCTCCTACTGGGAACCTGATCAATATCCTTGCACTGTGTGGGTACCTGCTAAGAGCAACACGCTCGATCCAGCTTTACTTTCGGGATATGACTCTCCTATCCCTGAATACTCATATGATGATTCTCTGGACAACTATAAGTTGTTCAAAAACCAACGTGGTGAGGCTGTTGCTCGCTATGTTGGACCAAACAGCAGGAATGGCCCCCCAAAGGAATCCATATGGGTGCCCAGGAAAACTATCGAAGCATTACCTATTACTAGACTACTAACCATGCAGGAAGAAAATGCTCGATATATCCTTGAAAAGATTCGATAGAATGAGTACATAGCTGCCTCACCCAACCGCTATACTCATTCATCTGGAAGGAAGTTCAATGCATACTCTTTCGGTTATGCTCGTACTCAGTCAAGTTACCATTCGTATAATTATCGAAACAAATCATATCCTGCTCGCTCATATGTTTCGAAGCCACCTACAATGATGTGGGTGGTTAAGAAAGCCTGATTTCTCTGCAGGACTATGTCTCCGGATGTACCGAATGGATAATGGATAGTGGATGCACTAGTCATATGACCGGAGACAAGTTGTTGTTTGTCGACCCCAACTTAACTGCTTCATCTGAGAAGTATATTACTTTCGGCGACAACAACAAAGGAAAGGTAATTGGGTTAGGTAAAATTGCTATATCCAAGGACAAGAACATTGATGATGTTTTACTTGTTCAGTCTCTTGGATTTAATCTCATGTCAGTTGGCAAGCTTTGTGATCTAGGCATGCTAGTTCTATTTTCTAAATCCAAATGCATCGTCTTTATGGCCACTGATAATTCCTTCATTTTCGAGGGAAATAGAAAAGGTGATTTATATATTGTGGATTTCTCTAAGGGTCCCTCAGTCCGAACTTGTTTGCTTGCAAAAGCAACCGAAGGATGGCTGTGGCACCGAAGACTTGGTCATGCAGGTATGAGAAATTTGCAGACTCTCATGAAGAAAAATCATCTCCGTGGTATTCCTGATGTGAAATTCGACAAAGATCGTCTCTGTGCTGCGTGTGAAGCCGGTAAATTGTCCAAGAAACACCATTCATCAAAAACTGTCATGACCACAACAAGACCTCTGGAAATTCTTCACATGGATTTATTCGGGCCTCAAAACTATGCAAGTTTCGGAGGCAGTCATTATGGTCTAGTCATTGTTGATGATTTCTCTCGATACACTTGGGTATTCTTTCTCGAAGACAAAACCTGCACCCAAGATATCTTCAAAAGATTCGCTAAGAAGGCTCAGAATGAATATGATGTGCGAATTAAGCATATCGGAAGCGACAATGGCACTGAGTTCAAAAATACTCATATCGAAGATTTTCTCGATGAAAATGGTATCACTCATGAATTCTCTGCCGCATACACTCCCCAACAGAATGGAGTTGTTGAGCGAAAGAATAGAACTCTCATTGAAATGGCGAGAACAATGCTCAGTGAGTATAAAACTCCCATTCATTTCTGGGCTGATGCTATTAACACTGCTTGCCATGTTGTGAATCGTGTTTATATTCATAAATTCATAAAGAAAACTTCATATGAGCTTATCACTGGCAAGAAACCAAATGTTTCTTATTTACGTGTTTTTGGTGCTCCTAGCTATATTCGTGACATGAATCATAATTCAAAGTTTGCATCCAAGGCACATGAAGGTTTTCTTCTTGGTTATGGCTCGAACTCGCATACTTATCGTGTCTATAACTCTCACCACGGGAAAGTTATGGAAACGGTAAATGTGCGGTTTGATGAATCTAATGGCTCCCAAAAGGAGCACCTGCCTAATGTGATAGATGAACCTCCTATTTCGGATGCTATTCGGCAAATGGCCATTGGGGACGTCAAGCCAGTCGAAGGAAATTCACCTGACTCTTCTGACGATGATGCCCCCATAGCTCGACGCACACGCCAATCAACTGCTGAAGAAAATGCCGCACCGAACACAAATGGCAACCCAAATGCAAATGCAAATGCCGATAGAAATGGAAATCAAGATGAAAATGGCGATGCTAATGCCAATCCTAATCCCGATACTGAGGAAAATGAAAATGATCGTCAAGAAGGAAATCCTCTCCCATGAGTGGCAAATCAAGTTGACCCTGTATTAATCCTCGAAGATCTTGAGAATCCAGGTTATTGACCCACAACTCGCTCTCGCACTCATTTGGCTAACTACTGTGGTAGTTTCTCTTTTGTCTCATTGACAGAACCTACCAAGTATGAAGAAGCTATGAATGATCCCGATTGGATGAACGCTATGCAAGAAGAGCTAGTGCAATTCGAATTAAATGATGTGTGGGAATTGGTTGATAAACCGAATCCTAAGAAGCACAATATCATCGGCACAAAATGGATTTTCCGGAACAAGCAAGATGAAAATGGCATTGTTGTGAGAAACAAAGCACGTCTTGTCACTCAAGGGTATACACAGGTAGAAGGTATTGATTTCGGTGAAACATATGCTCCTGTTGCTCGCCTTGAGGCAATTCGTATTCTTCTTGCTTATGCAAATTACAATGATATTCTGCTTTATCAAATGGATGTGAAAAGTGCTTTCCTCAATGGTGAAATTGATGAGGAAGTATATGTTAGGCAGCCACCTGGCTTTGAAAACCCTCAGTTTCCTAACAAATTTTTCAGGTTGAAAAAGGCGTTGTATGGGCTAAAGCAAGCCCCTCGAGCTTGGTATGACACTCTTAAGAGGTTTTTCCTCGACAAAGGGTTCAAGCCAGGATCCACTGATTCCACTCTGTTTACTCATGCCATTGATGGCGATCTATTCGTGTGTCAAATTTATGTGGATGATATTATTTTCGGCTGTACTAACAATGCTTGCAGCATGGAATTCAGGGGGATGATGTCCGAGAAATATCAAATGTCCATGATGGGTGAACTTAAGTTCTTTCTCGGACTACAAATTCATCAACAGGACAATGGAATTTTCATATCTCAGGAGAAATATCTGAGAGACTGTCTTAAGAAGTTCAAAATGCAAGATTGCAAACAGAAGGGTTACAAAACTCCCATGCCCACAAATGGCCAGCTGGAGGCAGATGTGTACGGTAAAGATTACGATCAGAAATCTTATTGTTCGATGATTGGTTCTTTGTTTTATCTATGTGCATCCAGACCTGATATTATGTTGAGTGTTTGTATGTGTGCTCGTCTTCAAGCTGCACCGAAAGAATCGCATCACCAAGCGGTCAAGCGTATTCTGAGATATTTGGCTCACACCCCCACCTTAGGTTTATGGTATCCTAAGGGAGCACAGTTTGACCTCGTTGGAAATTCAGACTCAGATTATGCAGGTGACTGGGTTGACAGGAAATCTACTTCGGGGACATGCCATTTCCTCGGTAGATCATTGGTATGTTGGTCATCAAGGAAGCAGAATTGTGTCTCGCTCTCTATGGCTGAGGCCGAATACATTGCTGCTGGTGCTTGTTGTACTCAGTTATTATGGGTGAAGCAGACTCTGAAGGATTATGGCATCAAGGTCAAGAAGATCCCTCTATTGTGCGACAATGAGAGTGCAATCAAAATTGCACACAATCCTGTGCAGCACTCTCGCACCAAGCATATTGAGATCAGACATCACTTCCTACGCGATCATGTTGCTCGGGAGGATATTGTCATCAGTCACGTTAATACCGAAGATAATCTCGCTGATATCTTAACCAAGCCTCTCGATGAGAAAAGATTCTGTGCGTTATGGTGTGAGCTAAATATCCTAGATTCCGCAAACATGCAGTAAGCTGGACTCGGCACCCGTACCATCACTTCCACATCTTAAAAGGAATGGGTGCATAACACTCGAAGAGTTTGAAAATTTCGACAAAGTGAAATTTTCTTTCTGAGAGTGAATACATTAACGAAGAACTAGACTAACCGGGTGCCACGATAATTGTGCGATGCTCGGGGTCATACAGTTCTTATACGGTGGGTAACGCCACCACAATTTCTCCTCGTTGAGTCGCATTTGAAGTTTTGTGTTAAGTCCGAATGTATTTCACTCATGTCTTTTCTCTCGAGTGTTTGTGTTTCTTCGTCAGAGTGAAATGCCTAGGATCCTGTTTTCCCTCTATTTCTATCTCTTCCAGTCTATGCTGTTCCGTTATGAATGCACAAAATTCATCTGGAAACAAAACCTTATCTGGTGTCCTTGACCACGTTAAAGTTTCGGTCCGAACTTAATCAGTTTTGGCAAAAGCCGTCCAAAATTTGGGGTTCCCGCCCAAGTCTGGACCACGTTCTTTGGTGACGGTTGCCACGTGCTCTTCATCAACTGCCAGCTTATCCGATCCGTTGAATCGCAATAGTCCCTTGACTCTGGCCGTCCGATCAGATTTACTGGGGTGCGGTTATTTCCTCCTCGCATATAAATGCTGTGCCGCCACCCTCCTCGTTTCACTTCACACATTACCCATCACCACCTTACGAAACCCTACCGCACTGCTCCTCCTCAATCTCGACGACGTCGACTGTCTTCGCCACTTCGCTGCCGGAAAGAGGTCGCCGGAGTCATTCCTCGCCGCCACAGATCATCTTCATCTCCGCGCCACCGTAGTCGCTGCACATCACCGAGTTAGGGTATGTGTAGTACGAACTCATGCTTCCATTCATCCTGTTCGAGTTCGTCCGCGATAGAAATTACCTGTTTTTACTACAATTCCCAGATCTTCACTCCTAGGTAAATTGTGCGGATGTGGTTTGTAGTTGTCCCTCGCATCCGGAAAAACTTTAGATCTAGGGTTTGAGTTATGTCTCGTACGAACGGAATGCTTAGCATGATTACTAGTATTTTCTTCGAATCTACTAGTTCGGTCTACTCGTTTCTCTCGCCCAAAACATCTCTCAAAGTCTGCATCTACTTCTTCATCAAAAACAATTTCTTTTTCAAAATCTTCGCTGTGTGCATTCGTAACCCTGTCCCCATTTTCCCTCGCATCTATCTATGTTCACAGGAAAATGCAGTCAGTTGAGGATTCAGCTAAACCAGCTAGTCGGGCTGACAGAGATGATGTTATTCTGGGAACTGCTGATGAATCCAAAGCTCCGAATGCTAAGGGCCCAACAGTAGGCCCATCAACCAGCAAGAGAAAAAGGACCGATCAAAATGTCGATGAGCAAGAAAAGAATGCTCCAAAGAAGAAGCGGGGTGGCAGACAGGCATACACCAACACCGCCGAGTACATCTCTCATGATCGGTATGACACTATTCCAGGAGAAACCAAACATCAGAGAGATACTCGTCAACAATGGATTCGCCGCCACTAGGTGCGCAAGTGGTTCAACTATGAATTTGTTCATCCTCGGTTTGCTCAGAACTTTGCATTTCATCCACCGTGGGGTGACTGCTGTGAAATTTCTCTCATCAAGGCAAATGGTCCCCAAGAAAGACCACCTCCTCCGCCAAATGCTGACGAATCTTCCCTTCGCACACCTGCATCATATCCCGATGAGCTTGCTAAGCGTCAGCGCAATGCCATCAAGCGAGCCCAGAGGGCCAAAAAGCAAAAGGCACATGAACAGGAAAACCTTCACCTCCTCAAAGATGATGTGGAGAAGAAAAAGGCCAAAGGAAAATCCAAAAGTTGTTCCAAACGCAAACATGATCCCAACACTGCTGTGAAGAAAAAGAGCGCATCCAAGAAGAGAAAGGCTGAACCAGTAGATGAAGCTCAAATGGATGATTCCTCGACTGACGATGATGATCCTTCGCTCACCAAAGAAGAAGTTGCTGCTACTCTCAGCGAGGACGTAAACATTACCACATCAACCGTGCTGCCTGATCTTCGGGTCAATTTGGCTCCACCGAAGAAAATGCCTGCCAGAAAGACGCCGGCTACCAATGTCACGATGAAGCAGCATGTGAACACCGGTCCTCATCCCGATGCTATAAATTTGAAGGATTTGATAGTTGACCCTCCTGTGAATTCTGCTAAGCCAGGCGAAAGAATTCCCAAGCCTGAATTGAAGAAAATCCAGGCGCCTACCAAGAAAGATGCTCCTTAGGCCACTGCACCGAATGAGAAGGCTGCTAAGTTTGCACCTGTATTAACTCAGCCTTTGGCTTCAAAGCCTCCCTCCGACCAAGTTCCAGTCCAGACTGCTCCCTCTGTCAAGTCTGATGCTCCTCATTACTATGATCACATATTTATCATGGAACAGCTCGATAAATTTGTGGACAACCTGTTCGATGGAGAAGTGGCATCTTTGCCTATCCCTGCTGAAGTTATTTCTCAAGACAATTCTGTCGTCCAAGAACTAAGAGAAGATGCAGTTGAGATCAACTCTCTCTCTGCCGAGCTAATGGACCTTGATAAATGAATGAAAACTACCTCCTCAAAATTTGTCATTCGAGCACTTGAAGATTCATACAAGGATATCAATCGTGCCCTGACTCTCCTTCGTCACCGAAGGTTACGCTTTCACACGGATCTAGATGAAATTGTTCGCAAGATATGTGACGAGCATCAAGCAAAGGTCACCGGTTACAATGATTTGGTTAAGGGCCACATTGATCAAGTTGCTCAGGAAAAGAAAAAGCAACGAAAGAAAATAGCGAAGAAGAATGTACCTCCTGCTCCGAAGGAACCATCGCCTGCACACCAAGTTGATCAGATTTAGAAAGACAAATCACCAGAGCCAGATATTCCTTCGAAGTCCCCAGTCAAGGACTCGGATGCTCCTCCCTCACCAAGGCCAATTGAATCAGTGCCTGTGGCCTCCCCTGTTCGGGCTGATATTCCCTCGCAAAAATCTGTGTCTGAAGAAGGTGAAATCCCTCTCTCCGAGCACCAAGCTTCTCCGGCTCATGAAGCTCCAAAAGTCTCGGCTTCTCCTATAGTCGAGCAATAACAGATTTCCGCCGAACAACAACCTTTAGTGAATGACTCGGTCTCAGTGCCTATAGTGATTGAACCTGCTCTGCTGCTTTCTCCCTCAGCACCTCCCACAGTTGCGACACCTGCTCTGTCTCCACTCAAATTATCCATCGACACCGCTCCACGAATGCCAGATGTTGGTCCCTCCGATCGGAAATCTGTCTCTGCTCGCCGTACGGACTCGGTTGTCTATGGTGATGAAGATCTCTCTCCTGAAGAAGAACTCAAATATCCATACCCTCGTGAAGAACTGCCTTTGTTCTCGTCAGGCGCAGGCGCAAAAGGTCCTCTTTTCAATCGGAATGCGCATCCCAAATTCTTTCAGGCTAGTCCATATGATGGGCCGCGCACTTCAGAATCGCCTCATTTCTGGACTAAGGAACATGCCATCTATTACTCTCAGGTCCTCTATGAGAGCAGAAAGATATTTCCTCATGAATATCCGGGCATCTCTGGTATGCGCAATATTGGCTATTTCAATCAATTGCTTCAGGATCTGGATGATTTCTGTCTCACCAAGGTCTTTGAATTCGAACATCCCTGGAACAGAGAGATTATTCTTCAGTTCTATGCAACACTGTATATCTCTGGCGATGAAACTGATAGTTCCAAATGGGTCATGGAATGGATGACCGAAGGAAAACGCATCAAATGCACCTCCACGGGTTTTGTCTCTCACTTCCATTTCCCTCGCTTTGAGCATGGTAACACTGAAATTCGGGTTCACAACATTGATGTTATATCTGATGAATGTTTTCGATGCACAATGGATCCAGAAAAGGTTCGTGACTACACTGGTCCTCCTCGTCCTGAGCATTTGACCTTCGAGAATCAGACGCTATTCCACATTCTCTCCTACACCATTTGCCCACTGGCTGGAATGAATCCGGACAAGTCCATCTCAGATGTTCTTCGCAATGCTGTATATGCAATCTCTGAGCGTTACATCTTCAATGTGGAAGACATGTTCCTGCGCATTCTAAAGGATTCTGCTCAATATCCTTTCTGCATCAAAGTGTTTGCGCCATGGATCTAGAAAGTTGTTGAGCATGCAATGCGCACAGTGTATCTTGCGAAGGAAAACCATAAGTGCTTCATTCCTCCTGTTCACAATACTTTGAAAGTAATGAATGATATCTCTTCGGGCAAATCGCCCGCATCAAGCTCCCAAGACTATCACGAGGAATTTGATGGGTCTCGTCTACCTCAGCGCGACCGAAAGATTTCGCATCAACCTCCGTCGCAACTCGAAGTTAGTTTGCATACACAACAACTGCTACTGCAACATATCACTGAGGATCGTCGCAAGAAAGAACATCTCACCTCCGAGCTGAATGCACTGAACAATCGCACGAGGATAATGCATCTGATAGCTGATGAAAACAAGAAGAGACTCTGGAAATTGCTTCGCAAGTTCTTCACCGAGAAACAACTCCTGAATGTCAATCTCCAAGAGCTCTATGACTATATTGACAAAGGCTTCACTATCCAAGATTTTCAAGATCGGAGTACCCCTCCTCTGCCTGCCCGTGAGCCTACAACAGATCTTCTTCATCTCAAGCTTCGCAAACTGATTGACGAATCTGAAGCCACCTCACCGACAGAGAAACCTGCCGAAGGCAATGTGCACTCCCGTGTTCCTCCTGTGGCCACTCCAGCTATTCCATCGTCTACTCAGCCCCAATCCATTATTCCTGAAGGAAAATCTGTTGCTGCTGAAGACGAAGACAATACCGTCACTTCTGAAGAGGAACTCTCCTTGGACAGCTCGTCTAGAGATGCCACCAATTGAGCCAAGCTCTGCGTTTCTTCACTCATGTTATTCGTCACCTTTTTGACACTTGTTGACAAAAAGGGGGAGAATTACATCGAGTCTCGATAGATTTGCTTTCGGTGTTTTGTTTGATTTTGGTTTCGTGCGAGTTTGCAACTTCTGTTTTACGCTTATCCGTACTATGTTGTAAAACTCGATAACTTCTGTGCTGTAATGTGTATTACCCCTGCTACTGCACTATTTCTCTCGAAGCATTTGTCTTGCAGGTGGAATTATTATCAGAAGTTATAACTGATTGCACTACGATCTCGATGGATTATATCTCATCAGTGCGAATCAATGTCTCGAATGATTGAAATTTCCTCCACATACTTCAATTCTTGCAGGAGATTTTATCTCATATCTTTCTTCCCTACATACGTTTAGGGGAAGTCTATTTCATCTTCGAGCAAAGTAACACTTACTCACTCTTGTTGGTATTGTTTTTACTTATCTATCTTCACTTCGATGATTATCTGTTTTGTCATCAATCGTCCAAAAAGGGGGAGATTGTTGGTGCAATAATTTGGCTCCTTATGTTTTGGAGATTGTTGACAAACAGTGAGGGACTAATGTGTTTGCTAGTGCACACAGAGTAACAGGTCCCTGGAGTCAAGAGGAGTTTGGTTTCAAACTCCGAAGAATATCCCCTGCATAGCAGTGAAGGTTATCACCGAAGATTATGATGACAAGAGTGACCCCTCAAAAATTGTTGATGCAAAGCAATTCGTTCGGTGTTCGTCCGAGGAATATGACTGATGTCGAGAAGATTGAAAACGAAGCGAAGACGTAGCATTCATTTCGTTGTTTCTTTTTCTCTTTATTGAGTCATAGGACCATCGTACTATTAAGAGGGGTGTAGCGTTCGAAGATTTGATTCGCTGATGCTAAACCCAAATCCTATGAAATTTGCGAGAGAAATCTCTTTGTGTTCCGAGCAAATACTTGCCAGCAAGAGACTGTGATCTTCTTCGCTGCGAGAGATTTGTCTCTGACCGAGGAGTTAGCATTACTTGCTCCCCAAGTAATGTTACCGTTGCTCTTAAAATCCGACCGTTGTGAACGTGTCGGTTGGCCATTGGCTGGACCGCGTGTACAAAATGGTCATTTCCCATCAGGGAAGGCTGCGGCTATAAATAGCCACACCGCACCGGCGTTGTCCGGTGGCTGCTCCGTTTGATTCTGAGAAGATTGTTGAGCAACCCCTCTCCGAGTGATTTGAGTTTAAAATCCACTGAGAGAAAACCCTAGAGCCAAAAAATTAGATAGTGGTTCAGCATCACTCGAATGTAAGTCCAGTACGCTCCTCCTATTACTCTTGAGAGCTGCAAACTCTCTAGACGGTTAGGTGTCAATCTCTTCAGAGACCAAGAGTAATTGTGGTTCTCGAAGAAGAAGTCTGTAAAGGTTCGGAGATCACCTCAAGCATCTACCACGAGTAATCGGCATTGGTTGATGAACCAATTGTCGAGGAGAATAGGGCGAGGAGAGTTTATCCTCTGTGTTAAATCACAACCCCTCCAACCAGACGTAGTCCTTGTGCAGAAGGGCGAACTGGTCTACCAAACACTTTGTCGCCTTCGAGCATCACCGGTCACCTCTGCTACTCTCCTTTACATTCAAACTATGCCTTGTGACATGTTTTAATTATGTGATTTACCTCGATGCATGTTCTGAGTTTCCATTCGGTAGTTTAAATTCGCTCACTGTTCACTGTTTTCTTTCATTCCTCTGCTGGGTTCCGAGAGTTTTGATATTTCCGAAGAAAATTTAAAACTCCCATTCACCCCCCCTCTGGTAGACATACTTCATTCCTACATATGCACCTGTTATCATTCTGAACCTTAGACCCCCAAGGTGACCTTGAATTGGGATATCGACGGGGATGACTTTAACTTGAGGAGTTCATGTAATCACTATGTGTTAATGCTTTGTTCTGGTTCTCTATTAAAAGGAGCGCCTTAATTACCCTTAGTTTCCATTAGGACCTCGCTGCCACGGGAGGGTAGGACAAAAGATGTCATGCAAGTTCTTACCGCAAGCACGTATGACTATATACGAATACATGCCTACATATGATTGATGAATTGCAGCTATTGTGTATCGCTCTAGGTTGTGATAGTTACATATTGAATCTCATCTGAATATCCATCGCTACTCCATGCCTACGTATTAATACTATTGCCTTTGCTCAAGTTACTACTACTCTGCTAGTTACAAATCTACTGCTATTGCTATTACTGCTACTGTCACTTTGCTACCGCCACTATCATATTACTGTGCTACTAATAAATTGCTGCAAGGTTGAATTGACAACTCAACTGCTAAGGTTTATAAATATTCTTTGGCTCCCCTTGTGTCGAATCAATAAATTTGGGTGAAATACTACCCTCGAAGATTGTTGCGATCCCCTATACTTGTGGGTCATCAAGACTATTTTCTGGCGCCGTTGCCGGGGAGCGTAGCTCTATTTATTAAGTTCACTTGGGAGTTATTTATCTGCTGCAATTTATCTCTACTATGAAAAACCTCAAAGATTCTAGAACTAAGATTATGCCCTCTAAGACTAGAGGAGGTAAAGAACTGCCAACTAGCTCTACGCTTGATTCTCCTACTGTTTTGAGTCAACTTGTGATACCTCCACCACATGCTTTACATGATAATATGTCACACTCAGTAGGCACTGCTTCTGTTATTGGTGATACTCACGATGATGCTTCTACTTTGCTTGATAATACTGTTCCACTTGGTGAATTTTTGGATGCTCAAATTGCTAA
Source organism: Elymus sibiricus (assembly GCA_039707655.1). NCBI lineage: Eukaryota > Viridiplantae > Streptophyta > Magnoliopsida > Poales > Poaceae > Elymus > Elymus sibiricus. Next base: position 71,633,256 of record CM077676.1, read on the forward strand.
AGCTAAAGAACTTGAAACTTCTAAAAATGATGAATCACCTACTACACCTAGTACTCCTGTTAGAACTAAAATACTTGATGTTCCTGAGGGATACACTTTTGATGAGGAGATTACTATAGAGTTTATGGCTTATGATACTGATAAAGGGTTAGATGGTTTCATTGCTATACTTAAAAAAAAGCCATGAACAAAATGATGAAACATGATCCTAAGTTTGCAACTTCTCCAATTTTTGTTGATGATAAGGACTATGAATTCTCTGCTGATCCTAAACTTATTACTTTGGTAGAATCTGATCCTTTTAATGGTTATGAATCTGAAAAAGTTTCTGCACACCTTACTAAATTGAATGATATTGCCACCCTATTTGCTCAAGAGGAAAAGATTCGCTATTATTATATTTTTAAGTTATTTCCTTTCTCATTAAAGGGTGATGCTAAAATATGGTTTAATAATCTTGCTTCTAGTTGTGTGCGTAGTCCCCAGGATATGATATACTATTTCTCTGAAAAATATTTTCCTGCTCATATGAAACAACCTGCCTTACAGGAAATATTTAATTTCAAGCAACTTGAGGAAGAATGTCTCCCTCAAGCTTGGGGCAGGCTTCTCCAATCACTACAGGAATCAGCTAATTTGCCGTCTGCCAAAGAACAAGGCCACCGACGGCAAACCTCTTTGCCGTCTGCCACGGACGGCAAACACTTCCGGCACTGAAAGTCACGGTAATGACTTTGTTTGCCGTCTGCCTAACGACAGCGGACGGCAAAGAACTTTGTCGTCTGCTTTTCTGGCCAAGCTAACGGCAAAGATCATTAATGGCAAAGAATAGCTATTAGCCCCGTTAGGTGGCTAACGGCAAACTTTGCCGTCTGCCGGCGGACGGCAAACTTTGCCGTCAGCCCTATGACGTCAGCAGACCCGTGGCTAACCGTCACTTCTGCTTAGTCTTTGCCGTCGGCCAGGGCTGGTCTTTGCCGTCTGCCAGCAAACGGCAGAATGACCAAATGGTCAGACCTGATGCTCCCAGGTTGCATAGGTTGCTGCCACGTGGCACCTTTGCCGTCCGCCTACCGACGGCAAAGGGCTTTGCCGTCCGCTGGCAGATGGCAAAGTGCCTGTATTGCCACTGTTTTGTTTGTTTTCTGTTATTTCCCTGCATTTTCAAAACACAAATATGATATATATAGCAGTCCATCAATGCATAGGCCATGTATCCAACATCTAGCAGTCTATCAATGCAAGAGAACACATAGGGTATTAAAAGATCCAATACATACATAGTTTCACGGAGTTCATCCATATATACATACATAGTTTCACATTGTTCATCAATACAAATCAAAACAAAAACCAAACACTAGTAGTCCATCAATGCCAGCTTCCATGAAGTGAATCAAACCTGCAAAAATGGGAGTAAGAAAGTTAGAAGAAGAAGAAGAAGAAGACTAGAAGAAGAAGACGAAGAAGAAGAAGAAGAAGAAGAGAAGAAGAAGAAGAATAAGAAGAAGAAGAAGAAGAAGAAGAAGAAGAATAAGAAGAAAGAAAGAAAAAGAATAAGAATAAGAAGGAGTAGAAGATGGAGAAAAAGAAAGAAGAGAAAAAGGAAGAATAAGAATATATTTTCTTCTTCTTCTCTCCTTTTCTCATCTTTCTTCTTCTCTTCTATCTTTTTATCCTTTTCCTTCTCATTCTTCTTCTTTTATTCTTTCTTTTTCTTCTCTTTCTTCTTCTATTCTTTCTTTTTCTCCTCTTCCTTGTTTTTCTTCTTCTTATTCCTTATTTGTGTCATTTTAGAGCTAACTTAGGTAATTATGCCATTTTTGAGCTAAGTAAGCTTATTATGTCAATTTGGAGGAAAATAAGGTAAGTATAGGTCATTTTTGTGCTAACCTAGGTAATTATGGCATTTTTGAGCTAACTTAGGTAAGTATAGGTCATTTTAGAGCTAACTTAGGTAATTATGTCATTTTGGAGGAAAATAAGCTAAGTATATGACATTTATGAGCTAACCAAGGTTATTATGCCATTTTTGAAATGAATAAGCTAATTATGTCATAAATGAACTAAATAAGCTAATTATGTCATTTTGGAGGATAATTAGCTAAGTATGTCTTTTTTGGGGAAAATAAGCTAAGTATGTGGCATAATAGGGCTAACAAGCATGTACGAAGCTAAGTATGAATTTGTTAAGCAAAACACTAGAGAAAACTTACCGGAGGTCAAGCACCGAGGTTCCTCGAGCCGGTATCACCTAGAGAAGGGTTGTGCGATGCGGCTCCGGAGTTATGCTGCACCAAAGATCATTTGCAAAGTCTCGTTGGCATGATGACACTCAAATGTTAAGACTAGTAAATAATGACCATTCAAATGAAACTCACCATTCCCGCTCTAGTAATGACCGGCATCGGCGGAGGGGTCTGACCGGTCTTCTCGCACATAGACTGCACATTTGGTTTTTTTTGTTTTTTTACCATGGAAACTGCAGGGTTGACCCCACATCAATTTTATTAAAAAACAGTAAAAAGGTACAATAATTACAGGTTCCATCAGAAATGGAACAACAGAACAGAAAAAGGAAAAGCTATTCTAAACTAACCTACTAAAGGGAAAGAGAACTCAAGGAGGTAGGAAGGCAATCCAGTGCAACAACTCTTCCTTGTGTCTGGTCTTGATTCTGTGGGACAACAAGGAGATATCATGGATGAAACCAGCCTTCCATTTTCCAAAAGATGGCCGCTCCTTTCTGAAGACCTTATCATTTCTCACTGTCCATATGTTCCACCACGTGAGAAAGACCACTTCTGCAAAGAAGGGAGCAAACTCCCTTCTGGCTTGAATAGCAATATCCACCATATCTTGACTGGGTGACCAATTAATCTGAAGATAATTCCAGATCCTAGCACTGAAATTACATTGAAAGAATAAATGGTTTCTATCTTCCCTCTCCGCTGCATGACACAACACACATTCAGGGCCATCCTCAATTCTCCAGTGCCTTCTCTGAATCATATCCTTTGTGTTGATCCTGTCCATAATCACCAGCCATGCAAACATCTTAATTGACATAGTACAACAGCTTTTCCATACCCACCAAAGGATTGGGTTAGCTTGAATAGGTCTATGAAAAAACTCATAGAACTTCTTCGCAGTGTATTGAGTGTCTTTACCAACACTCCAGGTCCAGAAATTAGATCTCGTTCTATCTCCCTTGAATGCTCTCAAACTTTTTGTGACTGTTTGGAGTTCATTGTAAGCCTGCTCAGAGAGGGGCAAGTTAAAGAGAGATAGGATGTTTTCACTATTCATCACCTCCTGAAGAGAGACAGATTTATCAGAGCAATATGAATACAGTCTTTTAAATCTAGTTTCCAGTGGTATGCTGCAATTGTCAAGCTCCCATTTGTCACTCCAAAACAACACAGTGTCCCCACTGTTAGCTTGAACAACAGAAACTGCTCTATATTTATCCATGAGCTTTGAAACATCTCTCCACCAGAAGGAGCCACATAATGCAGTATCATGTGGTACTCTGCCATAGTAATATGTATTCCATATCAGATTTACCCATGGCACATCCTCCTTATTATAAAACTTGTGCAGGTGTTTGATGAGCAAAGCCTCATTCTGAACACTCAAGTTTAAAATGCCTAGGCCACCCTTATTTTTAGGTCTGCACACTAGAGGCCAAGCAGCTAGGGAGTGACCATTTTCTTTCCCGTATTTCCTCCACAAGCACTGCCGTTGGATCCTCTCCAACTGCTTGGTGATACCAGGTGGAATTTGCAGACTGCACAGAAAAAAGATAGGCATTGAAGATATGACAGAATTAAGAAGCTGGAGTCTTCCACCCTATGGCAAGAACCAGGAGCTGGCCGTGAGCCTCCTCTCCATGCAGTCCACCAATGGCATGAGATCAATGATCTTTGGTCTGGTTGTCCCAAGAGGAAGACCAAGGTACGTGAAAGGCATCGTACCAATTTTGCATATGAGCAGATTAGCCAAATCAGAGGCCAGATGGTCTTCCACATTGATCGGTATCATTGAAGATTTGTGAAAATTGATATTCAATCCAGTGGATTGGGAAAATGCAAACAAAGCTTCCTTAAGGGCCAAAATCTGGGCTCTGTCAGCAGAAATAAACAAGATAGTATCATCTGCATATTGAACAACAGGGAAATCTGGGTCATGTGAAGGTATGGGTAGAGTAAGAGAGCCTCTTTGGACCAAGTCGTTGAGCATAGATTGTAGCAGATCAGCAGCAATCACGAAAAGCAGGGGAGATATGGGATCCCCTTGCCTAACCCCCCATTTGCACTTAAAGTGCCTGCCAGGAACACCATTAAGGAGAACAGATGATGTGCCAGTAGAAAGCAACTCTTTCACCCAGGATATCCATTTAGCAGGAAATCCCTTAGCTTCTAAGATCTTGTAAATAGCCTCATGTTCAATGGAGTCAAATGCCTTCTCAAAGTCCAACTTCAGTAAAATGATTGATCTCTTGGACTGTTGACATTGATGGATATATTCAAAACTCCAGCCCAGGCAATCCTGGATTGTTCTTGTTTTGATGAAGTCAGTCATATTAGTTAGTAATGAAACGAACATTATGTGCATGATTTGGCTAATATGCAGAAGAAACTTACCACGAGGAGCTCGTACATGGCCCGGTGAGCCGCATCATTTCGTGCCCTCTCCTCCTCCAACAACCTAGCCGTCTTCTCCTCCGCCAGCAGTTCCTTCTCTGCCGCCACCCGGTCCCTCCCCTCCAGAAGCGCCTGGGTTGTCACTCTCTTTTTCTGAAGAGCAGCCTGCAACACCACTCCTCGTTAGCATTGTAATCATCGATGGCCACACACACAATGTAATGGAGGAAAGATATCTGAGTCCGTATAACTAACCTCGATGGCGAGATCGACTGGCCGTGGAGGAGTCCTTATCTCAGGACAGGAGCTCGTTTGGCGCGCCTTGATCTCCGGGAGAGTGAGAGGAGAACGTATTAGTCCATCTCCAATGGCTAATGAGCCATGGGGCCTCCCGCCACCAGATATCATCACCAGCTCTGGATCAATAGGATTCTGGCTCGGGTTAAAGTCCTCCCCTTTCCTCGCCTTCCCCTCCTGGTTGTACCTCACGAGCTTGTGGTGGGAGGATATATTGGTGAAATTCTCTGGATGATCGAGGTCAGACTCAGAGAATGCCTTGGCCTTCTTGTACGAGGCAGTATGGGCCATGGCATAGAGCCACGCAACATCACTGGCATTACCCGCTCAAGCCATATGTGCCAATCATGACTCTTGAGACCAAATATTTTCAATTTTTTAAGACTCACTCCCCTCTTTAGATTTACTGCATACCCATCGGGGAACATCAACTGCATTTTCACCCACAAGATAATTTCCCTCATAGCTGGCCTTCCAAGATTGAACCAGGCCTTTGGCTTCGTCCAGTTCTGCTTTCCTTTCGGTTGTCGCATGTTTTGTAATGGTCTATCACATAGAGTCTGCAGATCGACTCTAGCCTTAGGATTATCCTTTGACTTCCCATCTATGCTGAATAATGTACCAAAAAGGGCCTCGCCGATATTCTTTTCCGTGTGCATCACGTCGATGTTGTGTGGAAGAAGGAGGTCTTTGAAGTAAGGCAGATCCCACAAGCATGTCTTGTGAGTCCAGGCGTGTTCTGAATTATACCCCTTGAAATACCCTGGACGCTCTGGATCAGGCTCGAGAGCGTTTAACTGATCCAGGATCTGTTGGCCAGTCAACACAGGTGGTGCAGAGTTTTTGACAACTCTACCTTTGGTGAAGTTCTTCTTGTCTTTTCTGAACTTATGGCGAGGATCCAGGAACTGTCTATGCAAGTCGAAGCAAGAATACTTGCGACCCGCCTGCAGCCAATGAAACTGAACCTTCCATGTGTACACCAGCCAACGAATAGCGCATACGCTGGCAAGTCATGCATCGAGTACATGTACCAGACACGCATTATGAAGTTTCGTATGCTAGCGGCGTCGTATATCTTGAACCCATTATCCCAAGCTTCTTGCAATTCATCCTTAAGCGGCTGCATGTACACATTCATATTCTTCCCCGGATAGTTGGGCCCTGGAATTATCAATGTCAGGAAAATGTTCGTTCTTTGCATAATCTATCCGGGGGGGAGAGATTGAGTGGAATGACAAATACAGGCCAACAACTGTATTGGGTTGCCATCATACGAAACAGATTGAACCCATCCGTGCCGATGCAGACTCGAGGATGCCTTGGATCTGCCGCTTTTTGCTCATGTAATGCATCGAAGTGCTTCCACGCAGAACCATCCGATGTGTGTACCATCATCTGATTCCCATCTGCATCTAGTTCGGTTCTTTTGCCCATTTTTTGCCATGTCATCTGTCTGGCCATCTCTTCGACCATGAAAAGACATTGAAGTCTTGGTATGATTGGCAGATATCGAAGAACATTAACGGGGATTTTGCTCTGCCTCTTCTCACCCATATCGTTGTCTACCACAACATACCTGGAAGAGTTGCAAATGGGACAATAGTTCAAGTCCGCATACTCAAGCCTAAATAAGGCACATCCTTTCTCACATGCATCTATCTTCTCATAGGGCATCTTAAGTGCACGGATGATTTTGTCCGACTGGTACAGGTTTGCAGGCATTACATGGCCTTTAGGTAGAAAGCGTCCAAATAGTGTCATCATCGCGTCGTAGCATTCTTTGCCCAAGTTGAATTGAGCCTTCAGAGCCATTACTTGTGCGATGGCATCCATCTGACAAAGCTCAGTGTGCTCGTGGAGAGGACGTTTTGATGACTCCAACATTTCATTGAAGGCCTTTGCAGATTCCTCCATCTCATCGTCTGAATCCCGAGCATCATCAAAGTCTTGCACCATGTCGTCGATCCCAGTACCATGCTCGTCGGTGCGACGACGAACCACCTCAGCTCTGGTACGTTGGGCAGACTCTCCATGAAATGTCCACACCGTATAATTGGGCGTAAACCCCCACTTCTGCAGGTGTTTACCCATTTCATCCTCTTTCCTCTGAGAAAAGTTGTCGCACCTAACACAGGGGCACCAGGTTTTTCTCTGGCCATTTGCAAATGCGGCTTTCACAAACCCCTTGGTTTTTGTTAACCATTCATTGCTCATGTCTTCCTGACTAGTGTGACCGGTGTACATCCACGCACGATCACTCATCTTGCCTAGCTACTAAACACACAAGAAATATATATATAATTCAGCATATATATTCATCAGTTAATCAAGTTTGTTAATTTTATTACGTCCATGCAACCTACACGCTAATAGGTAAAGATAGGTCCTAATCCCACCCGAGTATGTGTAGATTGGGTTCGTTTTCCCATGCTCTACTCCGGATCCGACGCAGAATTTCGGTAGCACCTCCCCGCTGTTCTCCTGATACACATCTCGGCATTAAACAGAGAGGATGTGTACCCGGAGAACAACAGGGAGGCACTGACGAAATTCTGCATCGGATCCGAAGCAGAGCATGGGAAAATAAACCCAATCTACACGTACTCGGGCTGTCCATGGATAACATGGACAATTCGAAAGGATGGCGGTTATAAATATGCAAAGACATGCATATTTATAGATGCCGCCCTTTTGAACGGGAGACGCCTAGGTTACGAGACTTGACATGAAAGAAAAATGTAGTGGCATCGGCACGATGACTGGAACAGAGCAAATAGGGGAGGGGGAGGAGATGACAGTCGAGCTCACCCCTAGACCATAGAGGCGATATTCGAACGACGACGGCAACGGCAATGGGACTGACAGTGCTCCTGGAGGTGAAGAGAAGATCGTCGCTCTGATTGATCGACAAAATTATGATATCAAATAGTTACTCACAATCTGGTCGGTGAAATTGCTTAAACATGATTATCAAAACCATACATCTATGTTCTGAAGGTTTTAGTTGTATCATCTATTTAATTTATTTATCAACATTGTTGCCCGTTGCAATGCACTGGCATTTAACTAGAAACCTACAAATAGAGTTTATTTATTTATATATACAAGCCAGAAGTTTCTATACGTATGCCTACGGAAGATTTCAATGCATCGAGGAAACAAACTTTAAATGTTCACGCCACTTATTTTTAGATACCTATTACTAAATTTTCCCTACTATAGTTTGATGTTCTTGCAACGGATGTTTTAGCAGTATGTAGATATGACACCGGTCGCCTGGCAAAAGCCAATGAAGACAGGCCGGCAAATGTTCTAGCTTGAAAATTCTCAAAAGTTCTTTTATTTCTACACATCAAATTGTTATGCATATCGTTCATCTCATTTTTAAAGCATGTATATGTACATCTTGTACACTTTTGTTATCATCCAAAAAAAGCAAATCAATCGTCGAGTCGTGCATATGGTTTTCTGTTTCACCATTTAATCTCACTCTCCTTGAATACGAGGGCAAGGCATGTGAGTTGTCAAAAGGCATGGACAAGTGTCCTATTTCCAGATAATCATGATGCTACTTAAGCTTCAACTTCTTTGTGTGTTTCAAATTTGAGGTTGCTTCTAACAGACATGGACAAGAAGACTAAAGTTGCCTCGGTTATTGCATGATCTGGTGCTAATAGTATGTCTTCCTCACTAACAAAATAGTATATGTCTAGATTTTTTGACCTATTTTCATTACTCACTAACAAAATTAAATTCATGCTAAAAATCTTGGATCGAGGAGGAGGGCTCACCTTGGATCGAGGAGGACGCCGCGGTGGTGGAGGAAGGCCGGTGGAGGAGGGCCGGCACAGGGAGGAAGGCCGGCGCGGGGCGGTTCGGGGATGGCGCGGGGAGGACACCGCGGTGGTGGAGGAGGGCCGCGGGGAGGGGGGCGGCGCCGCGGCCTGGCTCTGGTGGTGGGGCGTCGTGTCCTGGAGCCATTGCGGGGCTCGCCGTGGCCTGGATCCGGCCCGGGCTTCTGCTGCGAGGTGGTCAGGGGAGGGGCGGGCGCAGGGGGGGCGGGCGCAGGGGCAGGCGGCGGGTCTGGCTGGCGGCGGTGCTGGGCGGCGTCGGGAACGGCAGGGCTGGGGTGGCGGGTGTGCTAGTGGGGTGTGGTGGGTGGGTGAGGTGGGGGGAGATAGAGGGGGGAGAGGAGGGAGCACGGCCGTTAGGTAGGCATCTTCTTTGCCGTCTGCCAGCAGACGGCAAAGGGCCAAAAGGCAGACGACAAAGAGCTAGCAGACGGCATCCAGCCCGTCCATTTGACCTAGCCAGCTCCACAGTCCAGTGGGGCCTAGCTGGTCTCTTTGCCGTCTGCCTTTTGGCCCATTGCCGTCTGCTGGCAGACGGCAAAGAATGCACTGATGGCAAACTATACCTTTGCCATGAGTCCGTTCTTTGCCGTCTGCTTTTTGGAAGCGGACGGCAAACACCTTCTATGCCGTCTGCTAGCAGACGGCAAAGAACTGGCTGACGGCAAATTAGCTGATTCCTGTAGTGAATTACTAAATGCTTTACCTGATCATCCTCTTAACAAGAATGAAATCCTTGATATTTTCTATAATGGATTAACCGATGAATCTAGGGATGACCTAGATAGTTGTGCTGGTTGTGTTTTCAGGGAAATAAGAGTTGAATAGGCTCAAGAATTATTGAATAACTTATTGAAAAATGCTGATGATTGGACACTTCCCGAACCACCTCCTAAGCTAACTCCGAAGAAATGAGGTATTCTATTTCTTAGTCCTGAAGATATGCAAGAAGCTAAGAAATCTACAACCTATCGAAGAAATACATGGACTCGACACTCCGAAACAGGTAGTAGAGGTACATTCTCTTTATAAATTTGATGAAAAAGATATTCCATACAATAAGTCCCCTAGTCAATGCCTGGATGAATTTGATAACTTTGTTGTTAAGCAACAAAACTTTAATATGCAAATAAGTGATCAATTGAAACAAAATGCTAGGGTCATTGAAAAGTTGAGTGATATGCTGATTAGAATTTCTAATGATGTTAAAGGTTTATGTAAGCACTTCTCTATGGTTCACACTCAGCTTGAACAAGTTTCTAGATCACAACATGATTTGTTTAGGGACATGCAAAATAAATATGATAAGTATGCTTATTGGATAGAGACTAGAGGAGGTAAAGTTACTCAGGATCCTTTATATCCTCACGGTCATCCTAAAAGAATTGAGCGGGATTCTCAAATGATTAATGATAGTGCACCTAGTTCACCTAAGAAGAATAAAAAGAAAAAGAAAAATAAAACTGCTTCTAGTGAACCTGTTATAGAAAAACCTCCTGAGAGTCCTAATAATGTTTCTGTTTCTGATGCTGAAACTCAATCTAGTAATGAGCATGAACCTATTGATGATGATAATGATGCTCCACCCAATGATAATAATGAAACTGATAAAGAGGTAGAAATAGAACCTGAAGTTGAGCTTGATGACCCACCTCCTTAAAATAAGACATATGATAAGAAAGATTTTTTTCCTAGGAAGCATGGTAGAGAAAGAGATCCATAGGTACAAAACCCCATGCCTTTTCCTAGTAAAGCTTTGAAAGCTAAAGATGAAGAGGCATTTAATCACTTTGTTGAATTGCTTAGGCCTCTATTCTTGCAAGTTCCTTTGACTGATGCTATGAAAATGCCTCCTTATGCCAAATACATGAAAGATATTGCCACTAATAAAAGAAAAATTTCCGAGGCTGAAATTTCCACTATGCTTGCAAATTATTCTTTCAAAGGAAAAATACCTGAAAAGCTAGGAGGTCTAGGGATACCTACTATACCATGCTCTATTAGAAATAACTATGTTAAAACTACTTTGTGTGATTTAGGAGCTGGTGTTAGTGTTATGCCCTTTTCTCTCTATAAAAGACTTGACTTGAATAAATTAATACCCACTAAAATTTCTTTGCAAATGGCTGACAAGTCTACAACTATTCCTGTTGGTGTTTGTGAGGATGTCCCAGTTGTGGTTGCTAATGTTACTATCTTAACGGACTTTGTTGTACTTGATATGCCCGAGGATGACAACATGTCTGTCATTCTCGGAAGACCTTTTCTTAACACTGTAGGGGCTGTTATTGATTGTAATAAAAGCAAGGTTACTTTCCATGTTAATGGCAATGAGCATACGGTTTATTTTCTGAGGAATCCAAACAAAGTAAACAGTTTCAATTCTATCAAAAAAATTATGACCATCACTATTGGAGACTTTGAATTTCCTATTCTGGAATTTCACCTCTTGGGATTGTTAGAGATGTTGAAGTCTTGTGTGGTAATATTAAATATCCTACTGATTTTCTAGTACTTGGATCACAACAAGATAATTTTTGTCCCATCATATTTGGTAGACCCTTCTTGAATACAGTTAATGTTGAGATTGATTGTGCTAAGGGAAAAGTAAAGGTTAAGTTTGGTGACGTATCTCATGAATTTAATTTTTCTAAGTTCACTAGACAACCTTATGATAAAGACCTACCTAATAGAGATGATATTATTGGTCTTGCTTCTATAGTTGTGCCTCCTACTGATCCTTTAGAACAATATTTGTTGGATCATGAAAATGATATGCATATGAATGAAAGAAATGAAATAGTTGAAATATTCTATAGGCAGGAACCTATCCTTAAGCATAATTTGCCTGTTGAAATTTTGGGAGATCCTCCTCTGCCTAAGGGTGATCCTGTATTTGAATTAAAGAAACTCCCAGATACCTTGAAATATGCTTATCTAGATGAAAAGAAGATATATCCTGTTATTATCAATTCTAACCTTTCAGCGCATGAAGAAAAGAGATTATTGAAAACTTTGAGGAAACACCATGCTGCAATTGGATATACTCTTGATGATCTTAAAGGCATTAGTCCTACTATGTGCCAACACAAAATTAATTTGGAGCCCGATGCCAAACCAGTCATTGATCATCAACGTCGCTTGAATCCTAGGATGAAGGATGTGGTGAGAACTAAAATATTAAAGCTCCTGAAGGCAGGTATAATTTATCCTATAGCTGATAGTACATGGGTAAGTCCTGTTCATTGTGTCCCTAAGAAAGGTGGCATTACCATTGTTCCTAATGATAAAAATGAACTTATCCCACAAAGAGTTGTTACAGGCTATAGGATGGTAATTGATTTTAGAAAATTAAATAAAGATACTAGGAAAGATCATTATCATTTGCCTTTTATTGATCAAATGTTAGAAAGATTATCTAAGCATACACACTTTTGTTTCTTAGATGGATATTCTGGTTTCTCTCAAATACCTGTGTCACTAGAAGATCAAGAGAAAACTACTTTTACTTGTCCTTTTGGAACTTATGCTTATAGACATATGCCTTTTGGTTTATGTAATGCACCTACTACCTTTCAAAGATGTATGACTGCTATATTCTCTGATTTCTATGAGAAAATTGTTGAGGTCTTCATGGATGATTTTTCTATATATGGAACTTCCTTTGATGACTGTTTGAGCAATCTTGATAGAGTTTCACAGAGATGTGAAGAGACTAGTCTCGTCTTGAACTAGGAGAAGTGTCACTTTATGGTGAATGAAGGTATAGTCCTCGGACATAAAATTTCTGAAAGGGGCATTAAAGTAGACAAAGCTAAAGTTAATGCCATTGAGAAAATGCCGTGCCCTAAAGATATCAAAGGAATAAGAAGCTTTCTCGGTCATGCAGGTTTCTATAGAAGGTTTATTAAGGACTTTTCTAAAATTTCGAGGCCTCTTACTAATCTCTTACAAAAAGATGTTCCATTTGTTTTCGATGATGATTGCGTAGAAGCCTTTGAGATACTTAAGAAAGCTTTGATAACTGCTCCTATTGTTCAACCACCTTATTGGAATTTACCATTTGAAATTATGTGTGATGCTAGTGATTGTGCTATTGGTGCTATTCTTGGTCAAAGAGTTGATAAGAAATTAAATGTTATCCATTATGCTAGTAAGACTTTGGACACCGCCCAGAAAAATTATGCCACTTCTGAAAAAGAATTTCTAGAAGTCGTGTTCGCTTGTGATAAATTCAGGCCTTACATTGTTGATTCTAAAGTTACTATTCACACCAATCATGTTGCCATTAAATATCTTATGGATAAGAAAGATGCTAAGCCTCGGTTGATTAGGTGGGTGCTTTTATTACAAGAGTTTGATTTGCATATTGTTGATAGAAAGGGAGCTGATGATCCTGTCGCAGATAACTTGTCTAGGATGGAAAATATTCTTGATGACCCAATACCTATTAATGATAGTTTTCCTGATAAGCAATTAGCTGTTATAAATGCTTCCTCTTCTCGTGATAACCCTTGGTATGCAGATTATGCTAATTATATTGTTGCAAAATATATACCACCTAATTACACTTACCAACAAAAGAAAAGTTCTTCTTTGATTTAAGACATTACTTTTGGGATGACCCACATTTATACGAAGAAGGAGTAGGTGGTGTTATTAGATGTTGTGTACCGGAGCATGAGCAGGAACAAATCTTGAGGAAGTGCCACGCCGATGCATACGGAGGACACCATGCTGGAGACAGAACTGCACATAAGGTATTGCAATCTGGTTTTTATTGGCCTACTCTCTTCAAAGAAGCACATAAGTTTGTCCTTTCTTGTAATGAATGTCAAAGAGTTGGAAATATTAGTAGACATCAGGAAATGCCTATGAACTATTCGCTTGTCATCGAACCATTTGATGTTTGGGGTTTTGATTATATGGGACCTTTTCCTCCTTCGTATGGGTACACTCATATCTTAGTTGTTGTTGATTACGTTACTAAGTGGGTAGAAGCTATTCCAACTAGTAGTGTTGATCATAAGACTTCTATTAAAATGCTTAAAGAGGTTATCTTTCCTAGGTTTGGAGTCCCTAGATATCTAATGACTGATGGTGGTTCACATTTCATTCATGGTGCTTTTCGTAAAGTTAAAGCTAAATATGATGTAAACCATAGAGTAGCATCACCTTATCGTCCTCAGTCTAGTGGACAAGTAGAATTGAGTAATTGAGAAATAAAGTTAATTTTGCAAAAGACTATTAATAGATCTAGAAAGAATTGGTCTCAGAAACTTGATGATGCATTGTGGGCATATAGAACTGCTTATAAGAACCCTATGGGTATGTCCCCTTATAAAATGGTCTACGGAAAAGCTTGTCATTTACCTCTTGAGTTAGAACATAAAGCTTATTGGGCTATTAAAGAACTTAATTATGATTTTAAGCTTGCCGGTGAAAAGAGGTTATTTGATATTAGTTCTCTAGATGAACGGAGGACACAAGCCTATGAAAATGATGGATTATTCAAAGAAAAAGTTAAAAGATGGCATGATAAAAGAATTCAGAAATGAAAATTTAATAATGGTGATAAAGTTCTTTTGTACAAGTCTCATTTTAGATATTTTGCAGGAAAACTTCTCTCTAAGTGGGAAGGACCTTATATCATCGAAGAAGTTTACCATTCCGGAGCCATCAAGATCAATAACGCCGAAGGAAACAAACCAAAGGTGGTTAATGGGTAAAGAATTAAACATTATATTGCAGGTAACCCCATTAACATTGATTCGGATGTTATTCAAGTAATTACACCAGAAGAACATATCGGAGAAACCTTCCGGAGTACTCCAGAATCCTAAAAAAGGAGTAGTACGTGATACGGTAAGAAAACCGACTCTAAAATTCCATAAAAATACTTTTTGTTAGTTTTGGATAATATAGAAAAATACAAAAATAATAAACAGCCGAGGAAGTACCTGTAGGGGCCACAAGCCCTGGGGGCATGCCCCTCCTAGGGGCGCGCCACCCCGGCTTGTGGGCCCCATGTGCACTTCCCCGACTCTGTTTTCTTCTCGTTTACTTGTCCTGCATGGTAAAAATTCATTATATATCTTTCACTGTTTTGACCTCCGTATCGCAAGTTTTTCTCCTATTTTTGTTTGGGGCTACTTTTTTGTCAGGTTTTTGGAGATCTAGATCGTCATGTCTTCGTCAAGCTCCTCCAACGATCAATTCTTTGAGAAGGTCATCAACCCCTACCTGCCCGGAGTCATGAAGCATCCCCAAACCATGGAGTTCTGGGATGGGGTGCTTCATATTCGGGATCTTGAGGGACCAAAGAAGGAGGGAGACATGAAGGCCAGGCTTGAAGATGTGGAGCAAGAGCTCTTCAAGTGCAAGCTGATGGTTGAACGTGGACTTGATGCCAACCACTCCATGATCAAGGACTTCACCAGCAAACAAAAGTGGGAAAGTGGCAAGATCTAGGAGGCTATCGATGGCCTTCACATCAGGATCAAGAATCTCCAAGCACAAGTCTATGACCTTCAGAACCAAAACTGTGAGTATGAAACCAGGTTTAAAAAGATGACTTTGGCCACGGAGTTCAGGATGCCAGAGACCTTATGTTCCTTTACGGATGGAGAACCTATGCCCTGAAAGATAGATGACAAGCCCACCGCTTCATCACCACCATCACCAAAGAAGGAAACTTGAGTACTTGGGTATGGGCACCTGTTAGGGAATGCGACAGAAAACAAAAAATTTCCGCACTACGCACCAGCCCAGGATCACTATGGAGATGCATACAGGGTTTGATCTTTTCGTTACCGACTCATAGCGCAGCGGAAGTAGAGTCGATGATGATCGGCGGTGCAGATCCCTGTAGCTAGGATTTACAACCTCCCAACCGCGAGGATGTACTCCCACATCTGCCCCTCAGACAGTCCCTCGGACAGCCCCCCGGGAGGCGGTCGGACAGTCCCCCGGACGGTGTCACGGACAGCCCTTCGGGAGGACCCTCAAAACTCGGATGGTACCTCGGACAGCCCTTCGGGAGGCACACTCGAACAGCCCCTCGGGCAAAAAGGATCGAATATATGACCTCTCTACGGGGTTGCACACATACGGTGTCATCTATCCGGCAGGGCTTCGCCGTCCAGAACTAGTTCCCACCGGAACCCAGACAGCCTTTCGGCTCTACGAAACTATTTCGCGGGGAGGGAGAGAAGAAGCCAGATCATTGCAATGGCATGTGTATGTGAGAAAGAGTGAGTGTGGAGAGCTCCTCTCCACCTCCTTTTATAGGAAATCCCAAGGGGTAGGGTGGTTTTACAATAAAACCCAAAATGCACATGAATGAAGTCCTTCACAAGGGCATAAAGGTGAAGCCATGGAACAAGTGGGGCTCCATGGAGGAGACCCTCATGTGGCTGGCCACCCCTTCATGTGGGGGCCCCAAAGGGGCTCCCATCCATCCATGTCATCCCTAGATATTTTTGGGACAAAGCCCAAAAAGGTGGCTTTCCAAAAAGTAACCCAAAAAGCACTTTCACTATTCACGGAGACATTTTTTTGCATCCGTTAAATCCCAAATTATTTTTGTGTTCCTAGAACATTTCCAGTATGCACAAAAACAATTTTGAACACATTCCGAAACAATGTTTTTCTTTAGCGAAAAGAAACCAAAGCGGTTCCGGCAGCTCCGGAACATTTCCGGTTTTTCTTCCAGAAAAATCTCAGAAGTTCCCAGAACAATTCTGGCACCCTCCAAGAATTTCCAGGCATGTGCCAAAACCATTTTGACTTAATGGTATACACCGAAACAACCTTTCAGTTTTACCAAAACTATTCCGGTGTTCTCTCTCCGGAACTCTTCCGTTGTCTCCGAAACTTTTCCGGTGACTTTCTCTCAGACTCCCTATCTAGAATTCAGCAGATAGATAACCCTTAAGTGTGTGACCCTATAGGTTCGGTGAAGTATAGACATGACTGGAACACTTTCCGATCAATGATCAACATCGGAGCCGTGGACACCCATATTGACCCCCTATACCCACACGAATGAATATTCGAGTGAACCTCCAGTTGCCGTGTGCTATTCCTGTTGCTTCACGATATGTTACAAATACCCAAGGTGAGACTTATCGGCATCCCCGTGAATCAACAACTTGTCCACTATGCCAGTTTCCTCGTTACCAGTTTAGTTCTCTTTTCTCGTTTCCGTGTTCCGGCATCCCCGTGATCAAATCACGTTGTGTCTGGCCAGACGATGATGGATACCATAACACCGAGAGGGCCCAAAGAATATCTCTCCATCGTCGGAGGAGCAAATCCCAATCTTGAGCTATTAAGTTACTTGTCACACTTTTCCATGAACCCGTAAGCCGCCGTAATTGCCACCCATTTACGGATGATGTTTAACAAACCCCAAAGTTCATGAAGCAAGTGCGAAGGAACTCGATACTCTCATGGTCTAAGGAATTATGCAAACATTAACTTTCTCTATGTTATTAACCATTAACTTGTGACGAATGTATCTCATAGCATAACATCAATCGGGTCGATTCAACACAAGTGTTCTTCTAACATCGTGTCCTCAAAGTTGCCAGCATAGTCATGCCCCCGATCAGGAAGACAGAACCATCATGCAACACTTGAGCTAGTCTGAGAGGCCAGACTAGGAATACATTTTACCATTTATTATTCCACACGTGTATATGAGTTTTCCTCCGAGCCTCGTGGTTATTGCAGACTCGAGAACCATAGCAGTTATAGCACGGAATATAAACATAATTATGAGCATGGAGATAAATAATAACATTTATTATTGCCTCTAGGGCATATCTCCTACAGACTCCCACTTGCACTAGAGTCAATAATCTAGTTAATGCTAATGCACTTTACACCTATGGCATACCGGTGTAAAATATGCTTCACTTATGGTATAGTCTTTGTCCAACGGATCTGACAACTTCAGTTCCATGTGCATCTTTGCATATCCTCGCGTTTTCACGCTTTCACAAAATTCATATTTTGTGTGGACTTGGCTTTGTATATATGTGAATCACCGGTCGAACCTTGATTCCTTAGACTGAGCTATGGAGCAACTATCTTCAATAGTGTTCCATTGACCAAGCCATCTTGGAACCATACTAAGTTCATGAATGAACTCACTATAAGAAATCTGTTAATACATGACAGTTCTGGTCCATCATGGATCAATGGAAAACTGTCATGGGTGCCCGTCCATGACATATTTGAAATCCGTCATGTATATCGCGTCATAATTTGACAGCGTGCCTTACATGACGGTTCTTGTCCATCATGGATCTGCCCCAGGCCCGCCTAGGCCCAATCCATTGTGACGGAACAAACCGTCATCGACTAACGCCACATAAGATTTTTGATTGACCAATTCGAATGACATGGCTGCCAACGTGGATACTATTTTCCGTCACAAAATTCATCATGGTTGAGCACATTAGCCCATTTCTTTCGGCCCAATTTTTTCCGATACATTTTTAGCATAATGCGTTACACAAATCCTAATGCCAATTTTGGCCCAAGAGAAAGTATTTGCAAAGTGTATAACATTACACAGTTCAACCAGTATGTAGCCATCTGTATGTATCTACAACATAGCAGTTTACAAAATCCTCTACAAAATGATAACTTACAATATAGATTGACAAAATATATCACACATCACAGTTAGGAATGAGTACAATTCATTTTACATCAACAGAACATACAAACTATCGAGGCAGTTATTTAGGTTTTTGCTGTCGGCCCTCCTGATGGCAACCATCATGTCTTAGCTGATTGTGATGAGCCGCACCAAGTAGCCCACTTCCCAATCTTACCTGCATATTTACAAGAACCTTAGATATTTGTAGATATGAATAGATAGTAGAAATAATATAATTACAACAAATATAAAAATGAATTACATGTTGTCCAAAATTCTTAAATCTTATAGTGCCTACAAATGAGAATAACATTGTATCTACTATAAAACAAGAGTAAACATGAGGTTTCTTAAAATTAATCCAAAGAAAAGTGTGTCAAATGACAAAGTAACAAAACACACATCACATAACTAAGTACTATATTATTGAGGTTGTTGTTCAGGTTCTTGTCATCAGACCTCCTGAAGGCAACTATCATTTCGTCGTCATACCTACATATTTGCAACAACATTAGATACTTGTGATATGAATAGATAGTAGAAATAAGAGAATTAGAACAAACGAAAAAAATGAATTACGTACTGTCCAGAGTTCTTAAATCTTACAGTGCCTACAAATGAGAATAACAAAGTATCTACGCCAAAAACTTGGCATCACTAACAAACAATATGCACGACGCGAAGCCTCTAATCGTCGAACCGGTCGGCGTAAACTTCAAATGTTCGTATGTCAACAAGTTTACACAGGAAACTCGATGTTTATGCTGCAAGTTCATCTCAAAGCGCTGACAACAGTAAACAATGTGTAACATATTTAAGTGGTATAGACTGATCAAGCAACTTTAAGAAAATGCCAAAGGAGTGCCATGTAACAAATAATCTATTTACATGGTTACAGGAAATAGACTAGCAGCAATCTGTGAGCACACGTCTCGGTTACATGTGCAACTCTGGCATATACATACAGTTTGACATTTTTTTCTTTCTTAATATACAAGGCAAAGCTTTTGCCTCTTTCGGAAATAATGTGAATCACATGTCTGGAGTAACTACATACAGCTATCATTGATAGTGTAATGATAACTACATCCTAATTGTTCTTATATTCAGCTAAACAGAACAGGTGGACACGAGGTAGATAAAACTAGCTAAAATCTTAGCAGAGATAGTCCAAGCAGAGCCATAAGTATAACAAGAGGTGTACATATGCTTAAGCTAGATATATCCTTGATACTTATGAAATCTGTAACTCATACAAGTATATAGCATGCTCAGAAAAATGTATCTTGTTCTTGAGCTTCCAGTGTTAAAACAGCATGGCAGATATTTCAAACTAAAATATTAGCTATAATGTGTTGCCATTGCAGTTTTATATTGCTGCTAACGAACAAGTTAGGTGATGACAGAAGAGTTCGGAATATGTATTTACCTCCTGTGTTCTGTCACCATGGATCGCCGTTGCAGGGAAACCTCTGTTGTATAGCCAATATCTCAATGAATCAGCTTCTCGTTTTGTCTCCACGAAAACCAATGTTAGAGGCTGTTCAGGCTAGACAAACCAGAAAACTAGCATGAGAAAATCTTACAGAATAATAGTAAATAAACCCAATTGTTACAATCCAAGATGGCAGCAACTAATACCTTGTCGGTGAGTACGACAAGGTGCGATGAACAAAATATGTAATATTTGCTGCAACCAAATGATGGTAGTAATTACATTTCACGGATCTGACACTAAACTTGTATGTAATTAGTGCGAGAGCGAGAGTAGGCGAGGAGGACTGATCAACCAAATGATGATAACACATAGAAAGTTTGCACATAATATATAACAGAGAAGCAGTGTAATAGCAGCCCTAGTTAACAATCTTACTCTTGGTCAATCGATTGAGTGAGATTAATAAATTACTTTTATTCCATAAACAAGAAAAATCCAAGGAACCAACAGGAGCATCTCATGGGCATTTAATTATTAAATTAGTAGTTGCTTAACTAACTAGCAGATCTCACAAATTCTACACTGCTAGTGCTCGCACGGTGAGAGAAGAAAAAGGAAATAGCCAGCAGAACTAGTCTATCGTTGGCTGTAACTTGCGAGTATCAGGAAAACGAAGTGGCCACATTTTCTGCAACACGTTCAGTCCAAGAAAATTGGATAGCCCCTGGAGAACTACGCTAGAGCAGAGCAGCAATCACTTGGAAAGAAAAGAAAAACAGGGCGAGAGGGTCGACCTTCTTGTTCTCTGGGGAATCATGGTGGTCGGGGCAGAGGACCTCGCCATCGAGCTCATCCCGCTCGTCAGGCTCGAGTGTGGGTCCCGGTCGTCGCCGTCCATTGAACTGGAGAGGCAGAGAGCTCCTGCTGATCTGAATTGAAGCAAAAAACTTCGATTGGGGATGGGAGAGAAAAGGAAGTAATGAAGGAGACAGGAGACGATGGGAGAAGCAGAGGCACGCCACAGCGGCTAGGGTTGGCCGCCGCTTCCATCGGCCCACTGCAGCCGCTGTCGCCATGGATCTCAAGCCGTCATCATCGTTAAAATGAACATGAGGTTGATTAAAATTAATCCAAAGAAAATTGTGTCAAATGGAAGTCTAACCAAGTTGACATATAAGTGACAAAGTAACAAAACACACATCATAGAACTCCAAGTACTACAACAGCAACAGTTAAGACCATATAAATCCGCCGAAAAACAGCATCACTAACAAACAATATCCATGACACCAAGACGCTGCTCGTCGACCCGGTCAGCAAAAACTTCAAATGTTCATGTGTCAACAAGTTACACATGAAACTGAATGTTTATGCTGCAAGTTCATCTTAAAGCGTTGACAGTAGTAAACAATACTTGCTTATTCAAATCAACTAGAGCACTAGCAACATCATAAATAAAAATTATGGTTATATGCAGAACCAATTTGTTAACTGAACATGTCATATTCAAAGCATCATTAGTAAACATCAGATACATGCAGGCTAAGCACGCGGTATGCTTCAGAAATTATGGGAGACCGAAGCAACATAAATACAAAGGAGCTTTAACTTCGGGAATAACAGGACATGATAGAGAATTGCATGATAACACCCTAATATACATCAGAACTGGTTTATAAATCTTCACGAGAGCACAAATTCAGTATCATAACATCAGTATAAAACAACTCACTTGTGCATATTATTGATAAGAGGACAAAAGGAAATCACATTACATCAGAACTGGTTTAGAAATCTTCACGAGAGCACCAATTCAGTATCATAACATCATTATAAAAAAACTCACTTGTGCATATTATTGATAAGAGGACAAAAGCAAATCACATTTATGCAGCCAAGAATATGCAGTGCAGTAATGCATATAGAGGACAAAACTCATCCCAGCAATCTGATACAGCACTATGATAGTTACCTAGTAGGCTTCATTTTAAGAAACTATCCTCCTTGTGATAGTGCTAGTAGTTATATCCAAAGGGCTCTCCAATCAGCTGTAAATGCCCATATCCATTGGGACAGCATATGGACTAGATCAGGCAATGCACTGTACATTGCAAGGAACTGCCTACAATACATAAAAGTTATATAAGTTTACATACAAAAGCCGTCTAAATAGTGGATGTTGTCGGGCTGTGTAAAATAACATTCTGTTGTATATATGGGTTATGTGACGTTTTTTTCTTTTTTGTTGTGATTGATGGTGCAGACGTGTACTGAGAAATTCAAGTCATGTGTTCTTGTCATGATTCAGTTCAGAATAATGCCCAGATGTGGCTAAAAAATTCAGAAGTTTATGCAATGTTCAGCTTCTCTAATGAAAAATGCATGCTTTGTGATGCCAAATGAACTAGAAATGTAAGAAATTGTTTTTTGATTTCTAGCACTACTCATTTACTAAGCCTGAGAAGGGAGGATGTTGTATGAAGAAGCAAGGTGCCTAATCGGGTTAGCATGCCTCTTGATACATGGTGTCACACATGATGATATGATCTATCAAGTTTGAGTTCTCAAATTTTGGAAGACACGTGTGGGAATAGACAGGTCGAGTGTGGTTAAGCAAAGCCGGGTGAGGGAGAGTACTGCCACCTATGCGTGATTTTGTCGTGAGATATTCAGTTCGTATAGCAGGAATTGTGTAGGAGAGGAAATGACTCTCATGGATAGCTTCAGCAATACCTGAAATTAATAAGAGATGGTTAAGAACATGCAGGTTTAATTCCCATTACTGGATTTCTTGCACTGTCGTACTAACAACCAGCAGTATTTCGATCCAGTGAAGATTGAAATTGCAGCATTGGACAAATCCCAGAGCCAACATACAGCAATGGAATCCAAACAAAAGTATAAAACTGTACCCCTAAAATACATCTGGAACTCAAGTAAAAGCAAGCGATTTGCCGAGGTGCACTCACCAGATGAAATCGATGCGGCCGGTGCCGTCGTCGTGCGTGAAGGACACGTCCGTGTTCCGCTCAGAACTGCAGCTGACCATCCCCACGAGCCGGACCTGCAGATCCCACAACCAGGGGGGTCACTCATGTTGGCTCGCCGCCGGATGGAGCTGGATCCGTGCCCGCCGCCGGCGACCTCGGGGGGTTCCAAACCCGGCAGTCGGTCCCGCCGCCACCGCGGCCGCGTCAGCTCGAGAGGCAGGACTGGGCCGCCGCAGCTCGAGGGCGCGATCTGAATGGGAAGGGGCCCTGGAGTGGGGTAGACAGCGAGGGGTCCGGTGCGGGATAGATGGGAGGGGCCTGGCGCAGGGTGGTTCAGCGCCGGCGCCGCCGCCGGCGACATGGAGCGACGCGAGGAGGGAAGGTGGAGTGGCGGCGGCGGCTGGTGGTTGGCATGGGAGGAGACGGGAGAATGGTAATTAGGGTTAGTCTGGTGTGGACTCTGCAGTTAAATGGGCTGGCTCGAAATTTTCCACTCCCCGCGCTGGCGACTTAAAATTGCCCTTCTCGCGCGCGCGCGCTCTGTTCGTTCTACTCTCCGTTCTTTCCCTATTCATTCACTGTTGCATTCGACTGACATGTAGGCCAAACAAAATGGCACGCACAGCAGGAGCCACCCGTGACGGTCCAAATGGTGTATAAAGAAAAAAAAATTAGGCTCGACTAGGCCCAGTTGGTTGATCCGTGACGGTTTTCATGACGGTCCATCGATGTTCGTCATAATGGGGTTATCTTCTTGAGGCCCATTCGCATCCAGCCGAACCATGACAGTTTCCGTGACGGTTTATGAGAACGTCATGAGAAATCTATCACAGATTAACAGATTTCTTGTAGTGACTGTACGATTCATCATCTTCTATGTCGCTTCTAAAGCGGCAACATACTTAAACTTTGTTATAGAATTCGCCACAGTAACCAGTTTAGAACAATTCTAACTTACCATGCCACCATATTGTGTGTTACACAAAACCCTTAACTTAAATCGAAACTCGCATGGAGCATTGATGAAGACTGTATCGATGTAATCACTTACAACGAGCACTTCATAATTTCTGCTTGCGAGAAAACATGTCATCAGTGCTACTTTAGTACTCAATGACCCTTTTTCACTGTTATCTCATGATCAGTGCTTTGATCACTTTGGTATCTATACTCGCAACACCTTGGGAGTATCGGACATATCTGGTTGTTTTATATACCATGGAATACATGATTAATCCAAACACAGAAGTGTGTGGAATGTCCATCATGTATTTTGCTCATCAGCATTTTTGGACACCGAGTCTTGCAAAAACTCTTTCCATGTCACTTCGGCAAGAATCACTCCTTGGCGTTCTTATGCTAAATGGTTTTAGCATCTTGTCAATATGTATTTTGGCTTTAGCTCTATTAGGCAATTCTATCTCCGTAGATAATTATGCCTAATGACAAGGCTATTTAGCCCAAGCTCTTCATTGAAGAAACTATTTTTCAATGAAGTGCTAATTCGTGTCAAGAAATTAATATTATTTCCAATCAACAATGTGTCAAGCACACAAGGTTTTTAGAAATATTATTTTGCTCCCACTTACTTTCTTGTCTCCACAAGCATCTTCGCTTTCCATCAATGAAATCAAAACTCTTTTGACTATTTCATCAAAACGAAGATTCCAACTCCATTTTGCTCTCTTCTGTCCATTGCTGGAACTTTGAAGTTTGCATACTCACTAGCATCCTCTGGATTGACAAAATACTTTGGACTGTATCACATGCAAGTCCTAAGTTGCATTTCCATCTCATGGAAATCCTTTTGGCATCCATGTATCATATCTCATGATTGAAATATGTATTAATTGCTAGTTTAACCCGAACCGATTTTAAGCATCGCTATGGTGAGACAATCTCATCATAGTTAACTCCTTGAACTTGTTATTCCAACAAGTCGAGCTTTATGGATAAAACTTTTTATCCACATCAGTTTATAGTTCCATTAATGTTCGTTAGACTCTAAGTCTTCCGAAGGTTCATCAAGATATAATCTTGAATCATTTATATGGAAACTATCTCGGATTATATTAGCATTTAGCCAATTCCGGAGTTAGGGCCCATCAACGCTTCTTTGTTTATCATAGGTATATTATTGTCTAACAACAATATCTCATTTGCGCACCTGAGAGGTTTGCACGAGTTTTGCCTACGTGGTTCAGTTGCAAGTTTGACCGAAGTCCATACATCTCATGTAGAGGCTTCCGTATCAGTCGCGGTAGGAAACTCTGGAATCACTTCCATGGTATCTTTACCTTGTCATGATAACGAAGATACTGTTATCTCGTCGAGTTGCACTGTCCTCCCACTCACTCTTTTGAAAGAACCATTTTCTTCAAAATCATACCGTTCTTTGTGGCAAAAACTTTTGCCTCGGTATAGTGGTGGGGAAAAACCCAATAAATCAGGATAACCTACAAAGTAGCACTTGTCTGATTTGGAATAGGTTTGTAAATATTTTACACAAACCCCATATTTCAAATGTTAAGAAAAGACAAAACATGGTTGGGCGTACCATACCATGGTGTCATTTCAACAGATCTGATGGCACTCTTTTCAGTGAAAAAGCCGCAGTCTCTAAAGCATTACTTTAAAAGGGATAATGACAAATTGATTTATGTCATTTTTGATCTTACCATGTCATAAATGGTTTGATTACACTTTCATGGACATTCCACTCACAGCGGTGTTCCGGGAGGTGTAAGTTATGAAACTCTTTTCATAACTCATCAGACATTCGCTAAACTTGCAACTCAAATATTCCTTTCCGCAATCTAATTGCAGAAACATAATTTTTCTTGTTAAAATAATTTCTACTTCATTTTTGAAAACCTTTCGAATGATTTCAAAAGATCCAGACTTACGTCTCATCAAGTAAATATCCATATATCTACTTGAGTCATTTTTGAAGATAGACAAATCCACTGCTTGCAACAACATTTATCGGACTACACACATCAAAATGTATGATCACCAATAAGTTCGTTGCTCATTCCTTATGGCCTGTGAACGGTATTTCAGTCACTTCACTTTTCGGAGGAAAGTTGCAAGTGTCAGATAATTCATAATCAAATGACTTAAAAAAATCCATCATTATGGAATTTCTCCATGCGGGTTTCTCCAATGTGACCAAATGCAGTGCCACACATATGTGGTATTCTTTTAGTCTTGCGACATTTAGCGTCAGTGTTATGAATGTATCGTATCATTATCAATATTCATAACATACATCTCATTCATAATGAAAGTATGGCCCCCATGTTATTCATAACACCGAACAACAATTGTTCTTTCATGAACAACTTTCTTGCAACATTGTTTATGCAATGGGCTAGAGTGTATGAAAGTCTAAAATGAATTATGAAAAATGAATCAGAGGTAATGTATTATTATCAATATTCATAACATACATCTCATTCATAATGAAAGTATGGCCCTTATGTTATTCATAATACCGACATGAAATGTTCTCTTATGAACAACCTTCTTGCAACAAACATTGTGCAATGGGCTAGAGTGTATGAAAATCTAAAATGAATTATGAAAATAAATCAGAGGTAATATACCGATGGAAGGCATAGTAACTTTTACTATGTTCCCAACGTGTATTTGAAACCTCATTACCGGCTAGTCTTTTAGGCCGTAGTAGTTCTTGCATCGAGTCGCAATTGAATGCAATCGAGCGGGCATTTCTGTGATCAACTTTAACCACAATACCCAAGAATCAGTGACTAACAGTTTAACCATAATTCTCAAGAACTATTTCTTTGACCAGCCTTCCAAACATCAATAACTTGTATGACTTTCATACATGAGCTGGACATTCCAGTCTTCTCTCTTTTTGCCATTTTACTTCTAACAGTTTTACTCCTAGTATTTCTCCTACTCTCAGAAGAAGCACCCAACTTAAGAGTGGCATCAGCCCCCGGACTTCCTAGGTGTGTAAGTCTTACTAACACCCTTCGGACACTTCCTTCCTCTTTAAGTTGTTTGTTTTATTCACCATCATCATATGACAGGCGTTCTTCTGGATCCCTCTTGTATTAGTCTAATGCATAGTAAACATTTTTACTAATAGTTTGCAAAACAAACATTGCTTTGGATATCCCATATCATTTAGCTTTTGTCTGTCTCTAAAAATGATTTTTAGTTCCATGAATATCACATAACTATCCCAAACTTATGAAGTTCGGTCTTATGGAAGCAAACATATTGCACTTTGACCGTAACGGAATTTTAGCTTTTGGATCGAAGGACGAGAGTCACATTATCCATAGCATTAGTGGGAGAATACCAAAAGCATGCGATAGGACAAAGTCCTTCTCGGCACTCTTGAGGACAATCCTCACATTACGTTACCAACCGTAAAGTTTAACTAGATATTTAACAGCTATTCAATTTTTTAATAGGGAAGGTGGAAACGCGAGCCATTCTCTACAACTATTATGCAAATTTCACTTAGACAATGTTCATAATTAATTGCACTGAGAATTAAAACAAGTCAATTCTACAGTGCGCTCCCACTCAAATCAATATCTCTCATAATTGATTGTGAGTGATTCAAGACCCCTATTTCCATTCAACGCCACGGTTCGAGATGAACACAAACGGCGCGAACTTCAATCGGTAGGCCAACTTGCCGATCACATCTCTATGTGATTCTTGTTCATCTTTCGATGCGTGTGTTCCGAGCTCTGGACTGTCCTGCCTGAACGTCAAGACAACCAAGTGAGCTTGCTGCGAGGTCTCAACTCACCCGCCTCACACTTCTCTAATCATTCGCACCCATGGAGATCATGTGATGCCCCAAAGAGATAGGTGCCGTGACGGTGCTACACTTGGGAGAACACTAACTACTTGATATTTTAAGTGAGAGATCACCCTAATAAAAAGCGACTACCGCGGAATCAAAAGGGTGCATCATAAGGGATAAACATCTCAGGCAATTCATAACAGCATGATATGGTATAGCCCATTCTGACGGAGAAGTCTTTTATTTCTTCGTCTTCGGCATTCGCGTCGGTGTTCACCTTTGCGAAGATTGCCACCACCTTGTCGATGCACCAAATAATATTGCTATCTCTATAGCTAATAAAATAATGCATTACAACAAGGTTGACACGCAGGTCATTTAAAGTGACAATCATATGGCTCCAGCCATCATGCCGAATCATGACACGCAGGTCATGTTAATTTACATTACATAGTCATCTCATACAAAATCAAATTGAATATGATGAAGATTATACCACATCATATGCATATCTCATGTCATCCTGCAAAACCAAATTTAGACGCCTCTAATCGGTTCATGCAAAATTTTATTTTACGTGGCTTCTAAGGTTTTGAAACAAACCGAAGCTACCAACGTTCATCATCAAGTATGATTATTCAGGTCGCTAGATTAACTTTGCGGGGTGTATGAAACACGAGATAATAAAATCTCGAGCCCCATACTGAACTTCGTCATATGCATGACCCCCGTGCAGATCATATCTGCATTGCCCTTTAGTTTGCGAAATTTCATCTTTCTTTTAACTACGGTGGAATTCAACGAACTGTTAGCACTTCGTTGATCAATCAGGATCGCGGATTGCCAGAACTTTGAAATTCCACCATGCTGTTATCAAGATCAGAAATACGCAAATTCCAGGGAAGCAACAAGAACATCGGGTAATAGATTTCATCTGCTACCCACACAAATAATTTTCAGCTATAGAACTCATCTACTACCTAATTATATTGTGCAACACCCATACATCTCATGTATTCTAGATCGCAACCTGCATCTACGCATAGCACGGCTCATGATGCCACTGTTAGGGAATGCGACAGAAAACAAAAAAATTCCGCACTACGCACCAGCCCAGGATCACTATGGAGATGCATACAGGGTTTGATCTTTTCGTTACCGACTCGTAGCGCAGCGGAAGTAGAGTTGATGACGATCGGCGGTGCAGATCCCCGCAGCTAGGATTTACATCCTCCCAACTGCGAGGATGTACTCCCACGTCTGCCCCTCGGATAGTCCCTCAGACAGCCCTCTGGGAGGCGGTCGGACACTCCCCCGGACGGTGTCACGGACAGCCCTTCGGGAGGACCCTCAAAACTCGGACGGTACCTCGGACAGCCCTACGGGAGGCACACTCGAACAGCCCCTCGGGCAAAAAGGATCGAATCTACGACCTCTCTACGGGGTTGCACACATACGGTGTCATCTATCCGGCAGGGCTTCGCCGTCCAGAACTAGTTCCCACCGGAACCCAGACAGCCTTTCGGCTCTACGAAACTATTTCGCGGTGAGGGAGAGAAGAAGCCAGATCATTGCAATGGCATGTGTATGTGAGAAAGAGTGAGTGTGGAGAGCTCCTCTCCACCTCCTTTTATAGGAAATCCCAAGGGGTAGGGTGGTTTTACAATAAAACCCAAAATGCACATGAATGAAGTCCTTCACAAGGGCATAAAGGTGAAGCCATGGAACAAGTGGGGCTCCATGGAGGAGACCCTCAAGTGGCTGGCCACCCCTTCATGTGGGGGCCCCAAAGGGGCTCCCATCCATCCATGTCATCCCTAGATATTTTTGGGACAAAGCCCAAAAAGGTGGCTTTCCAAAAAGTAACCCAAAAAGCACTTTCACTATTCACGAAGACATTTTTCTGCGTCCATTAAATCCCAAATTATTTCTGTGTGCCTAGAACATTTCTAGTATGCACAAAAACAATTTTGAACGCATTCTGAAACAATTCCGGAACAATGTTTTTCTTCAGCGAAAAGAAACCAAAGCGGTTCCGGCAGCTCCGGAACATTTCCGGTTTTTCTTCCAGAAAAATCTCAGAAGTTCCCAGAACAATTCTGGCACCCTCCAAGAATTTCCAGGCATGTGCTGAAACCATTTTGACTTAATGGTATACACCGAAACAACCTTTCGGTTTTACCGAAACTATTCCGGTGTTCTCTCTCCGGAACTCTTCCGTTGTCTCTGAAACTTTTCCGGTGACTTTCTCTCAGACTCCCTGTCTAGAATTCAGCAGATAGATGACCCTTAAGCATGTGACCCTATAGGTTCGGTGAAGTATAGACATGACCGGAACACTTTCCGATCAATGATCAACATCGGAGCCGTGGACACCCATATTGACCCCCTATACCCACACGAATGAATATTCGAGTGAACCTCCAGTTGCCGTGTGCTATTCCTGTTGCTTCGCGATATGTTACAAATACCCGAGGTGAGACTTATCAGCATCCCCGTGAATCAACAACTTGTCCACTATGCCAGTTACCTCGTTACCGGTTTGCTCTCTTTTCTCGTTTCCGTGTTCCGGCATCCCCGTGATCAAATCACGCTGTGTCTGGCCAGACGATGATGGATACTGTAACACCGAGAGGGCCCAAAGAATATCTCTCCATCGTCGGAGGAGCAAATCCCAATCTTGAGCTATTAAGTTACTTGTCACACTTTTCCATGAACCCATAAGCCGCCGTAATTGCCACCCATTTACGGATGACGTTTAACAAACCCCAAAGTTCATGAAGCAAGTGTGAAGGAACTCGATACTCTCATGGTCTAAGAAATTATGCAAACATTAACTTTCTCTGTGTTATTAACCATTAACTTGTGATGAATGTATCTCATAGCATAACATCAATCGGGTCGATTCAACACAAGTGTTCTTCTAACATCGTGTCCTCAAAGTTGCCGGCATAGTCATGCCCATGATCAGGAAGACAGAACCATCATGCAACACTTGAGTCTTAGAGGCCAGACTAGGAATACATTTTACCATTTATTATTCCACACGTGCATATGAGTTTTCCTCCGAGCCTCGTGGTTATTGCGGACTGGAGAACCATAGCAGTTATAGCACAGAATATAAACATAATTATGAGCATGGAGATAAATAATAACATTTATTATTGCCTCTAGGGCATATCTCCTACAGCACCACCCTTGGCTTGTTCCAAGCTTGGGGGAGGTGCCCCGGTATCGTATCACCATCACTTTTTACCATTATTATCTATCTTAGTTCGATCTTGAGTATTTCATGATTTAGGAAAAGTATTAGTATGAACTAGTTTGAGTGTTTCATGCCAGTGCTATCAATGTAATCATGCTTGAGAGTTATAATAAAGATTAGTATGAGTTTGAGTATTCTTTTGCTCCCTTGCATCAATCTTTGCAAGAATAATAAGGAGTTCATAAGCTAATCTCATGGGGAGTAATGATTTCACGTAAAAGAAGAGTAATTGATAAAATTTGTTGGAAGATAACAAACATAGCATTGGTCATTGGGGCAATTCATGAAAGAATGATAAAGGAGGAGGAATTTCACATATAGATATAATATCTTAGACATCTTCTATGATTGTGAACCCCCATTAATTATTTTTAAACTTGATCAAATAGTTGATGTTGGACAAGTAAGACAACATAATGGGTTATGTTTGCTTATATTTGCATAGAAGTTATATTGTCATGGATTCTCTAACATGTGATGCTTGCTTATAATCTTTGCTAGCCAAAAATTTCCTACTAAGTAGAGATACTACTTGTGCATCCAAATACCCTTAAACCCAGTTTCTTGCCATGAGAGTCCACCATATCTACCTATGGATTGAGTAAGATCCTTCAAGTAAGTTGTCATCGGTGCAAGCAATAAAAATTGCTCTTAAATATGTATGATCTTTTATTGGAAGGGAAAATAAGCTTTGTACGATCTTATGATGGTAACGCAATAAAAGCGATGGACTGCTCAATAAAGGTTGCCATCATAAGGGGCAATATAAAGTGATGTTCCTTTACATTAAGACTTTGCACATCCAAAAATTAAAAGCGCATGACAACCTCTGCTTCCCTCTGCGAAGGGCCTATCTTTTACTTTTCAAGCTTTACCTTTGTGCAAGAGTCAAAAATATCTACTCATATTCCAATCTCAACTATTCTCCACTGGCAAGCATCATGTGGTGGGGCAATATCTAGGCATATATATCCGGTTGAATATATGTGATCATGAGTTATTATTGTTGACATTATCCCTGAGATAAATAAAGTTGGGAGGTGAATTATTAAACCCCCGTCTTCCTTTGTGTCTAATTGATACAGTTTGTTCTTAAAATATGCTTTGAGTACCAGCAATCATGGAAGACTATATGATAGTTGAGTATGTGAAGTTTGCCAAACCAAAAAGCTCTTACATAGACCCTTCCTGGAAATATAATGAATTGCAATTGCTTTGATGACTGAGAGCATAGTTTGTTAATTTTCAAGAAAGTTTATTGCTTACACTTTAGCTTGTGAATGAATTATTACTTGATCATGAGAAGTTTATGATTAATAATTGCTGTAATAATAATAACCATAATGCTACCATGTCCGTATTTTCTTCTATCGACGCCTCTCTCTAAACCTATGGTCATGATTATCGAGTTCGGTATTCGCTTAAGGACAAGCGGAGTCTAAGCTTGGGGGAGTTGATACGTCCATTGTGCATTATGTTTTCCTAGTGTTATTTACAATGTTTTAAAGTTATATTTCACCTTTTGATGCAATTCTAATGCCTTTTCTCTCTTAAATTGCAATATCTATCACAAGAGGGAGATTGCCGGCAGCTGGAATTCTGGACCTGAAAAGAGCTATAGCAGAGATAGCTATTCTCTGGAGCTCCAAATGACCTGAAAATTTACAGAGATTTATTTTGGAATATATTAAAAATACTGGAAGAAAGAAGTACCAGAGATGAGCCTCGGTGGGCCCACAAGCCCTAGGGCGTGCCCCCTAGGGGCACGCCACCTAGGCTTGTGGGGCCCACGTTGGCCCTCCGGCTGTGATCTTCTTCTATATGAAGTGTTTTACCCTAGAAAAAATCAAGAGCAGACTTTCGATATGAAACGACATCGTCTTGAGGCGGAACCTGGGCAGGAGCACTTTTGCTCTTCGGCGGAGCGATTCCGCCGGGGATACTTCCCTCCGGGAGGGGGAAATCGAAGCCATCGTCATCACCAATCACTACAGGAATCAACTGATTTGCCGTCTGCCATGGCAGACGGCAAAGGACCAGAAAGCTGACGGCAAAGGTATTTGCCGTCAGCCGCGGACGGCAAACATGCCCGGCATAGTAAGTAACGGTAAACAGCTGATTTGCCGTCTGCCATTTTCCAGCGGACGGCAAAGACCCCTTTGCCGTCGGTGGCAGGCGGCATAGAAGGTGGACGGCAAAAAACAGACGTTAGCCACGTTAGGTGGCTAATGGGAGACTGTGCCGTCTGCCAGCCGACGGCAAACATGCCCTACCCTTTGCCGTCTGCTATCTCACGTCAGCAGACGCGTCATGCCCTCCCCGTTCTTTGCCGTCTACCACAGACGGCAAACCCCCCCCCCCCCTTTGCCGTCTGCCACGGATGGCAAACCGCCCCAGCCTTTGCCGTCTGCCACAGACGGCAAAGTGACCAAATGGGTCAGCTCCCAGGTTGCACAGGTTGCTGCCACGTGGCCTCTTTGCCGTCTGTGGCAGACGGCAAAGAGACCTTTGCCGTCGGTGGCAAACGGCAA
The DNA here is from genome assembly GCA_039707655.1 of Elymus sibiricus. Lineage (NCBI taxonomy): Eukaryota > Viridiplantae > Streptophyta > Magnoliopsida > Poales > Poaceae > Elymus > Elymus sibiricus. The sequence goes on from CM077676.1 coordinate 71,666,745, forward strand.
AGAGCCTGCATTGCCTCTTTTTTTCTGTTTTTTCTTATTTCCAAGCATTTTCATAGCAAATATATGATATATATATATATATATATATATATATATATATATATATATATTTCACAGGGCAATTTCACAGCAAACATATGAGATATCCAACACATATAAGTTTCATCATACATGCATAGTTCCATCCAACCATACATAGCAAGTTCCACATACAGGCATCCAACAATACATATTACAATAGTTTCATCCAACCATACATGCATAGTTCATCGATACAAAAGAAAAACAGAAAGGGAAAACAAGCACTCCATCAATGCAAGCTTCCGTGAAGTGAATGAAATCTGCAAAATGGGAAATAAGAAAGTTAGAAGAAGAAGAAGAAGTATAAGACATTTATGAGCTAACTTAGGTAAAAATGACATTTATGAGCTAACTTAGGTAAAATGGATCATTTTGGAGCTAACTTAGGTAAAATGGATCATTTATGAGCTAACTTAGGTAAAATGGATCATTTATGAGCTAAGTTAGGTAAAATGGATCATTTTGGAGCTAACCTAGGTAAAATGGATCATTTTGGAGCTAACTTAGGTAAAATGGATCATTTTGAAGCTAACCTAGGTAATCATGCCATTTTTGACGTAAGTAAGCTAACTATATGACATTTATGAGCTTACCAAGGTTATCATGCCATTTATGAGCTAAGTAAGCTACTTATATCATAAATGAACTAAATAAGCTAAGTATAGGTCATTATTGAGCTAACCTAGGTAATTACGCCATTTTTGAGTTAACTAAGCATTTTATGCCATTTTTGACATAAGTAAGCTAAGTATAGGTTATTATTGAGCTAACCTAGGTAACTAAGCATATTAGAGCGAACTTAGCATATTAGAGCTAACTTAGAGCTAACTTAGGTCATTTTGGAGCTAACTTAGATAAAATGGATCATTTTGGAGCTAAGTAAGGTTATTATGTCATTTTGGAGGAAAATAAGCTAAGTCTAGGTCATTATGGTAAGCATATTGGAGTAAATAAAGCTAAGTCTAGGTCATTATGCATTTGTTAAGCAAAACACTAGAGAAAACTTACCCTCATCACGGAGGTGAAGCACCGGTGTTGCTCGTGCCGGTACCACCTGGAGAAGGATCGTGCGATGCTTGTCTGGAGTTACGCTGCACCAAAGATCATTTGCAATGTCTCGTTAGCATGATGACACTCAAATGTTAAGACAAGTAACTAATGACCATTCAAATGAAACTCACCGTGGTCCCCGGAGCAATGACTGGCATCGGCGGAGGGGTCTGACCGGTCTTCTCGCACACAAACTGCACATTTGGTTTTGACGAGTCAGTCATACTAGTTAGTAATGAAACGAACATTACGTGCATGATTTGGCTAATATGCAGAAGAAACTTACCACGAGGAGCTCGTACATGGCCCGGTTCGCCATGTCATTCCGTGCCCTCTCCTCCTCCAACAAACTAGCAGTCCTCTCCTCAAACTCCCGCTCCTTCTCCGCCGCCTGCCGGTCCCTCTCCTGCATGAGCGCCTCGGTTCTCTCTCTCTCTCTCTCTGAAGAGTAGCCTGCAACACCACTCCTCGTTAGCATTGTAATCATCGATGGCCGCACACACAATGTAATGGAGGAAAGATAGCTGAGTCCGTATAACTAGCCTCGAAGGCGAGCTCAACTGGCCGTTGACGAGGCTTTATCTCAGGATTGGAGCTCGACTTGCGCGCCTTGATCTCTGAGCGAGTGAGAGGACAATGTATAAGTCCATCTCCAATGGCTATCGAGCCATGGGACCTCCCGCCACCAGATATCATCAGTAGCTCTGGATCAATGGGACCCTGGCTCGGGTTAAAGTCCTCCCCTTTCCTCGCCTTCCCCTCATCTCTGTACCTCATGAGCTTGTTGTGGGAGTAGATGTTGGTGAAGTTCTCTGGATGATCGAGGTCATCCGCAGAGAATGCCTTGACCTTCTTGTACGGGCCAGTATGGGCCATGGCATAGAGGTCGTACACCTCTGGCACCTCTGCCTTATTGTGTCACGTCTAAAAGAGAGGAACAGAGTAAATTAGTAATTAAAGGGCTCAAGCTAACACGAAGAATGAATTGCATGAATCATGAAGCAAACCACATACCCAGTTCCGCCCGAACTGATATAAGTTGGCGCTGCCTTGATGGTGTGGCACACCTTCCATTTGGGCACGCCGGTCCTTGGCATTGTTGTGGAGGGCTAGCCATTGGTCTGAGCACCACTCATCCACCAACACCTCCCAACAGTCCATCTGATCCGCACACCATCTCGGGGGCACCTAAGTTAGTAAAGAGAAACTTGAGCGCTACGCCTATGAATCAAATCAAGGAAACTAAGTACAAGGCCTTAAGAATAGGTAATTACCGTCATGTACTGCTCCTTCTGTAGAAACTTTCCGCGGCACGCCGGCTTGGTCTTCTTAATACCACGCGAGGCGTAGTAGTCTCGAACAGCCTGCACCCGAGCCTCGTGCCGTAAGTTTTGTAGTAGGCGCTTGCACTCGGCATCGATAACCTGTGCCGCGGCCTCCTCGTATCCCTCCTCACACCTATAGAAGGTCTGCAATCAAACGAGACAACATTGATTAGTACAATAACTAGCTATTTGAAGATTTTTAATTGTGTGAAGGAGAAATTACCCAACACTTTTCTGATCACCATCTCTGCCCTCATGTGGCACAAGACACCGTCGATCATCTCCTCCGGCGGGGCCGGGGCAGCCAAGTAGTGCTCCCAGCTCAATCCTAGCTGTGGAACCTGACCCTCACCGGGCAACGTGACAAACCCCGGGAAGTTTTGCCGGCAAAGCACACCAAGGACGGTGTTGGGCCTGCGGACATTCGGAGCGAGGTCCCAACCCTTGCAGTATGACAAGGCCAACGCATTAGATATTTGAAGAAACGTGAAGGCAAAAGGTACAAAAAGAGTAAATGCACTTACCTCTCCCCATCAGGGAAAATCAACCACCTCTGCTCGCGGGTCGCCGGCACGGTCGGGAGCCGTGTACAACCATGCTGGTAGACGGTGGCCCCCTCAACCACCTCGCCCTCGCTATCAGCCGAATCCCCGCCACCATCAGCATGGCCACTCGGCCCCTCAGGCGGATCCGGCCAGGTACCCCATCAGGACGTCTCCTGGGACGTACCCTGGTCTGGAGTCTCGTGGGCCGAAGGCCCGTCGACCCGAGGCTCGTGGACCGGAGTCCGCGTAGCCTCCTCCTCAGACGTGTCCACCCTAGCAGTCCTGTGCTCGGGTGAATCAGCTGGGGGTGGCGGCGAGGAAGGCGTAGGAGCCTGCCTACCTCTCCCACGGCCACGTCCTCCCCGACCTCCTCTCTTCCTCCCTCCCCGACCTCCTCTCCCGTTGGGCAACGACGCCAACGAAGAAGCGCCCACCGGTGAAGCCATACCCTCGTACAACGCTCTCCGGAGAGGTACGGGTGGAATGGAAGTACCACTCCCACCACGCGCCGACGAAGAAGGAGCCTCGGAGCGCTCCTTACCCGCGCCCACCATCTTTCAACACCTGCCATGACAAAGAGTAAACGAAATTAGTACAACATAAAAAAAATTAATACCGACATGAATAATAATATGTATATAACTTAAGTGTATCATCATCAAGTACAACATAAAAAAATTGAATACCTAACATGAACTAACAATATATATATATATAATATAAATTGAATACCTGACATGAACTAATAATAATCTTGATCGTCTATATATGCTCCGGGATCAATAAATGCATCATCATCATCACTATCAGGAATGACGTGCTCATCGGGTTCAGCGGCATCAACATGTGGAAGGCCACCTTTATGTAATCGGTCAAGCATTGACAGGTCATCCGCAGCAGTAACCTCTTCTTGTTCCGGCTCTTCTTGTTCCGGCTCAGGGGTGAAGTCGGATTCACTGTCGCTGTCTACTTCAATGTTCTGGGGTGAAGTAGAGCGTTTCTTGAAACGTTTTTTGGAAAGACGTGTTTCTTGGAAGAATTCTCCTTCATATGTGTCTGGGTTAATATGAGGTTCATAATCCTCTTCATTGGGGGGAGGTGGTCTAACACGTGGCGGCACTTCACAAACGACATCCCAACCATTCAAATTTGGATCAGTTTGGCAGGCCCACGGTAGATAGAAAACTTGGGTCGCCTGTTGAGCCGTAATATAGACATCGGGGACATCTAAATGGGTGCTTTGTTTGATTTCGACTAGCCCTATATGTTCATGAGTCCTTCTAGTCTTCTTCGGCTGGAACCAATAACATTTGAAGACTATGACGTTCGGTGGGTTTTCACCATAGAATAGAAGTTCATAAACTGCTTCAACTCTCCCATAATACTCGGTACCTCCTTCGTCGATAGCAGAGACACAACAATTTGTAGACTTTCGGTCGGCCATAGATAGCTCTTTGCCGTAGGTACGAAAGCGATACCCGTTGATGTCGTATTTGTCAAATGAACGGACCTTATAGTCAAAACCATTAGCGACTTGTCTCAATTCGGCGTCCATAGACTCTGAATTAGCCTACAAGTTTAATACGAAAGGATTGTTGCATTAGCCGCAAATTAGACGAAGAAATGAGAATGGTCTAATGGAAATTACCGTTTGTTTGAACCAAGAGATGAAACCGGGAAAGCCGCCTCCATGCTTTGCCAGAAGCTCATACTCTTCGATGGATTCCTTTTGGATCACCACTCCATCCGAGAATTTGGCGACGTATAGACTGTATCAAATATCCGGGAGTAAGAGCAGTTCAAAGGAATTAGAAGTTGCGAAACAATGTACCGAGAACTTACTCGATGTACGACCGCACTTCTGTTAGGTTGTTGAAGATATACAACGAAATGGTCCGCCATTCTTCGACATCCAACGGTATTGGTTTCGAAGCACCAGCTGGTGCGAGATTCCCTTTGAATAGGCTGAGATTGGATCCACCTTTTTTAGGGTCGCCAGCATTGTACCGAGGCTTCGGATTATGCAAATGACGATTTTTGGCTTCATAGTGTGCTGTCACGAAGTTTGCCGCCTCCTCAGTAATGAATGCCTCGGCCATCGATGCTTCAATTCTACGTTTATTTTTACATTTTTCTCGAAGCGTCTTCTGCATCCTCTCAGTTGCGTAGCACCAACGATTTTGCACGGGCCCCCCCAATCTTGCCTCGGTCGGGAGATGCAAAATCAAGTGCTGCATTGGATTAAAGAAGCCCGGCGGAAAGATCTTCTCTAACTTGCAGATCAACTCCGCCGCCAACTCTTCCATTTCTTCTAGCACGCCAGGCGATAGTTCTTTCGCACAAAGAACACCGAAGAAATAGCTCAGCTCTGCCAGTACTAGCCATTCACCCTCAGGGATGAAGCCACGCAACATCACCGGCATTACCCGCTCAATCCATATGTGCCAATCATGACTCTTGAGACCAAATATTTTCAATTTTTCAAGACTCGCTCCCCTCTTTAGATTCGCTGCATACCCATCGGGGAACATCAACTGCATTTTCACCCACAAGATAATTTCCCTCATAGCTGGCCTTCCAAGATTGAACCAGGCCTTTGGCTTCGTCCAGTTCTTCTTTCCTTTCGGTTGTCGCATGTTCTGTAACGGTCTATCACATAGAGTCTGCTGATCGACTCTAGCCTTAGGATTATCCTTTGACTTCCCCTCTATGCCGAACAATGTACCAAAAAGGGCCTCGGCGATATTCTTTTCAGTGTGCATCACGTCGATGTTGTGTGGGCAAAGGAGGTCTTTGAAGTAAGGCAGATCCCACAAGCATGTCTTATGAGTCCAGGCGTGTTCCGAATTATACCCCTTGAAATACCCTGGATGCTCTGGATCTGGCTCGAGAGCGTTTAACTGATCCACGGTCTCTTGGCCTATCAACGCAGGTGGTGCAGAGTTTTTGACAACTCTACCTTTGATGAAGTTCTTCTTGTCTTTCCTGAACTTATGGCAAGGATCCAGGAACGGTCTATGCAAGTCGAAGCTAGAAAACTTGCGACCCGCCTGCATCCAACGAAACTGAAGAGCTGCCTTGCATGTGGGGCACGGGAACCTTCCATGCACACACCAGCCAATGAATAGAGCATACGCCGGTAAGTCATGCATCGAGTACATGTACCAGGCACGCATTATGAAGTTCTGTTTGCTAGCGGCGTCGTATGTCTTGAACCCATTATCCCAAGCTTCTTGCAATTCGTCCTTGAGTGCCTGCATGTACACATTCATATTCTTCCCCGGATAGTTGGGCCCTAGAATTATCAACGTCAGGAAAATGTTCTTTCTTTGCATAATCTGTCCGGGGGGGGGGGAGATTGAGTGGAATGACAAATACGGGCCAACAACTGTATTGGGTTGCCGTCAGACCAAACACACTGAACCCATCCGTGCTGATGGCGACTCGAGCATGCCTTGGATCTGCCGCTTTTTGATCATATAATGCATCGAAGTGCTTCCACGCAGAACCATCCGATGTGTGTACCATCATCAGATTCCCATCTGCATCTAGTTCGGTTCTTTTGCCCATTTTGTGCCATGTCATCTGTCTTGCCGTCTCTTCGACCATGAAAAGACGTTGAAGTCTTGATACGATTGGCATATACCGAAGAACATTAACGGGGATTTTGGTCTACGTCTTCTCACCCATACCGTTGTCTACCACAACATACCTAGAAGACTTGCAAATGGGACAATAGTTCAAGTCCGCATACTCAAGCCTAAATAAGGCACATCCTTTCTCACAGGCATGTATCTTCTCATAGGGCATCTTAAGTGCACGGAGGATTTTGTCCGACTGGTACAGGTTTGCAGGCATTACATGGCCTTTGGGTAGAAAGCGTCCAAATACTGTCATCATCGCGTCGTAGCATTCTCTGCCCAAGTTGAATTGAGCCTTCAGAGCCATTACTTGTGAGATGGCATCCAGCTGACAAAGCTCAGTGTGCTCGTGGAGAGGACATTTTGAAGACTCCAACATTTCATTGAAGGCCTTTGCAGATTCCTCCATCTCATCATCCGAATCCCGAGCATCATCAAAGTTTTGCACCATGTCTTCCATCCCAGTACCATGCTCGTCGGTGCGACGACGAACCACCTTAGCTCTGGCACGTTGGGCAGACTCACCATGAAATGTCCACACCGTATAACTGGGCGTAAAACCACTCTTCTGTAGGTGTTCGCCCATTTCATCCTCTGTCCTCTTGTGCCAATTGTCGCACCGGACACAGGGGCACCAGGTTTTCCTCTGGCCATTTGCAAATGCGGCTCTCACAAACCCCTTGGTTTTTGTGAACCATTCATTGGTCATGTCTTTCTGACTAGTGTGACCGGTGTACATCCACGCACGATCACTCATCTTGCCTAGCTACTGGACACACAAGAAATATATATATATAATTCAGCATGTATATATTCATCAGTTAATCTAGTTTGTCAATTTTATTACGTCCATGCAACCTACACTCTAATAGGTAAAGATAGGTCCTAATCCCACCCGAGTATGTGTAGATTGGGTTCGTTTTCCCATGCTCTGCTCCGGATCCGACGCAAAATTTCGGCAGCACCTCCCCGCTGTTCTCCTGATACACGTCTCTGCAATAAACAGAGAGGATGTGTACCCGAAGAACAACACGGAGGCATTGACGAAATTTATGCATCGGATCCGGAGCAGAGCATATGGGAAAATGAACCCAATCTACACAAACTCGGGTTGTCCATGGATAACGTTGGACAATTCGAAAGAATCACGGTTATAAATATGCAAATGCATGCATATTTATAACTGTAACCCTTTCGAACGGGAGACGCATATTGGTCATGCATACTGATGATTGAAGACACCTATAGGTAGCAAGTTTCATCGGCACGAAGACCGGAACAGAGCAAATAATGAAGGGGGGAGGAGGAGATGTCATTTGTGCTCACCAACGAACGCAGGGGCGGAGCTCGTCGAACACCAGACCCTCGCAGCGACGAAACAACTGCACATTTAAATCCAAAGATGAGTAACATAGCATTATTGTTTTTGCCATCAACCTAACTAAGGATGCCACCGCCAAGTTGTAAAAAAATGATTCGCACTGCTCGTTCCTCGACCCTCGACCCCTCGACCCTCGATCCCTCGGCGACCCTCGACCACTCGGCGACCCTCGACCCTCGACCCTCGACCCCTCGAAGATCCTCGACCATCGACCCCTCGACCCTCGACCCCTCGATCCTCGACCCCTCAACCCTCGACCCCTCGGCGATCCTCGACCCTCGACCCCTCAACCCCTCGGCGATTCATTTTCTACTTTTTCTACTTCTTTTTTTCATCTTCTTCTTCCTTCTTTTTCATCTTCTTCTTCTACTTCTTCTTCTTTTTTTTCATCTTCTTCTTCCTTCTTTTCTTCTTCTTCTCCTCCTCCTCCTCCTCCTCCTCTTCTTCTTCTTCTTCTTCTTCTTCCTCTTCGTCTTCCTCTTCTAATTATTCTTATTTTCTTCTTTTTTTTCAGAACTAAACCTAAACCTAAAACTAAACTAAACAAAACATAAACCTAAAACTAAAACTAAAACTAAATCTAAACTAAACATAAACCTAAAAGTAAAAAAAGAGAAAAAAAGGATGAGGAGCTCACTGCAGGGGAGGGGGCGGCCGGTGGAGGAGGTGGGGCGGCCCGGTGGAGGAGGTCCGCCGCAGGGGAGGGGGGCGGCGCCGCGGCCTTCCTCACGGTGGGGCTCGGGCGGCCGCCGCAGGGGAGGGGGGCGGGGCGGCCTGGGCAGGGCGGCGGGGCGACGTGGCCGGGGCGGCGGGGCGACGTGGCCGAGGCGGCGGGGGGTCAGGGGAGGCGGGGGCGCGGTGGGGGTCGGGTCGGGTCGGGGGGTAGGGAGAGAGAGAGAAGAGAGAGGAGGTGGGGGCAACGGCCGTTATGTACTCAATTCTTTGCCGTCTGCGAGCGGACGGCAAAGAATCTTTGCCGTCTGCTAGCAGATGGCAAAGAGGTGGGGGGTGGGCCGTTACAGCGCTGGCCTCCACTGGACCCACCCACCTCGTTGCCGTCTGCTAGCAGACGGCAAAGATTCTTTGCCATCCGCTAGCAGACGGCAAAGAATTGGCTGATGGCAATAAGGATCTTTGCCATCAGCTATCTCTTTGCCGTCTATTTTTTGAAAACAGACGGCAAAGGAGGTCTTTGCCGTCTGCTAGCAGACGGCAAAGAATTGGCTGATGGCAAATCCTCTGATTCCAGTAGTGAATGCTCCTCTCATCATGGGAGGACTCATCTCCATCAACATCTTCACCAGCACCATCTCATCTCCAAACCCTAGTTCATCTCTTGTACTCAAGCTTTGTCTCAAACCTCAGATTGGTACCTCTGGGTTACTAGTAGTGTTGATTACATCTTGTAGTTGATGCTAGTTGGTTTACTTGGTGGAAGATTATATGTTCAGATTGTTAATCAAATATTTATCTCCCCTGATCATGAACATGAATATGATTTGTGAGTAGTTCTGTTTGTTCTTGAGGACATGTGAGAAGTCCTGTTATAAGTAATCAAGTGAAGTTGATTTTCATTCAATGTTTTGATGATGTGTTGTGTTGTTCTTCCTCTAGTGGTGTCATGTGAATGTCGACTACACAACACACTACCATGCTTGGGCCTAGGGGAAGGCATTATGGGATTTGTTAATAGATGATGGGTTGCAGGAGTGACAGAAGCCTAAACCCTAGTTTATGAGCTATTCCGTAAGGGGCTGTTTTGGGTCCATATGTTTAATGCTTTATGTGATAGCTATATTGTTGATTTTGTTCATGATGCCACTGAAAATTATTATGAGAGAGAGGAATATATGCTTATAAATATCTCAACAACATCAAATTTCCTCTCTTTATGTTGAAATTTTTAAAGTTGCATTTGTTTTGCCTTCCTATGCTAGTTACTTTGTGCTTCAATAAATTGTTTGCTTATAAAATTCCTATGCATAGGAAGTGGGTTAGGCTTAAATGTGTTTGCTATATGATTCATGATTCTCCATTTATGTTTCAAATCCTACTTTTATGTGAGCATCATTAAAATCATCATGCCTAGCTAAAAGGCATTAAAGAAAAGCGCTTGTTGGGAGGCAACCCAATATTTATCCTTACTGTTTTTATGTGTTTACATGATTAATGCTACTGTAGTAATCATGTTTTGTATCTTTTCTTTTAATAAAATGCAAAGAGTAGCCTTTGGGATGTTATTATTGCAAGTTGTTTGAGTTATGTGCAGAAACAGAATCTTTGGTCTTCTATATTTGAATTATCATTCTGTACTGGAGCGTGCTAATTTTCTGAGTTGAAGGAGTATACATTGGAAATTTAATACTACAGACTGATCTGTTTTGACAAATTGTTGTTATAGTTTTGTTATCTGCTTATACTTGAGTGTTCATGGCTTATATTATGGGATATAAATTATTAAAATGATAGTACACAGTAGCTAATGTTTAAAAATAATTATGCAACATGTCTTGGCAGTACATGAAGGTGATTTATTTTTATGTGTACTAACCCATCTCACAAGTTTTGCGAAGTTTTGTGTGGATGAAGTTTTTAAGACCGAGGGGAGACTATGATATGAGAGAAATTAAGGAGACATAAGAGCTCAAGCTTGGGGATGCCCAAGGCACCCCAAGGTAATATTTCAAGGAGTCTCAAGCATCTAAGCTTGGGTATGCCCCGGTAGGCATCCCACCTTTATTCATCAACAACAATTGGTTAGTCTCGGTTGGGGCTAAGTTTTTATTTGTTCACATGATATGTGCTATTCTGGAGTGTCCTTTTGTTTGTTTGTTTGTTTGTTTGTTTGTTTTTGTTTGCTAAAATTCATGATATTAGAGAGAGTTAATTCATAGCTACTTATTTACTTAACTACTCTTTGTTCTTCACTTATATCTTTTGGAATAGTTTATTATTTACTCTTGTGCTTCACTTATATTCTTAGAGAAAACTTGGGAATGAATTGAATATCATGCACTTCATATTATTTATGTGTTGAGAAGTAATTACGCATCCATCCTTAATTTATCAAAATAGAAATGAAACTATGATAGTGCATATGTTTAATCAAATAGGGAGTTATATAATAATGACAAAGAGCATTAGTTGCATAATTAAGTTGAACCAATCATGTTGTGGTGGTAAGTATGTCCCAGTGAAGGATGGATGATTGGCTTGGCACATGTTTACACATGTTTGATAAATTCCAAATTCAGCTTTGATGGTATTCAGGTTTGTAGGTTATCATCATGATTATATTTTTCTCAATAACATTACTATTAGAGAATGCATGATTGTGGTTTCTGTGCTCACTAAAGTGGTTGCTCCCAGTCTTTTGCTAGCCTTTTCCTGCACTAAGCGGAAATACTGCTTGTGCATCCAAAATCCTTGAAACAAGTTTATGCCATAAAGTGTCCACCATACCTACCTATACATGGTACTTCACTGCCATTCCACGTAAATTTGCATTTTCCACCTCTAAACCTTCACAAAATACATCTCTTTTATATGCCCGTACAGCTCATGGAGCGGTGGGGGAGTCATTAATGTGTTTTACTCCCAACAAGTATGACATCTACTTGTTTAAAATTGCAAAAGAGCTGGTAAATGGATGCCCAGTCCCGAATTAATTAAACAAATAAAAAAGCACTCCTCCAAAAAAGTTGAAAGTTGGCAGGCACCCGTGGATTCAGCTAGCCATGGTTTCTGTTAGTTATGGTGGAGGAGGAGTGTTAAAGCATGGGAACCACTCTTAATGTGTTTAGCATGGAAGATGATGAAAACCTTTGTCATTAAACCATTGACAGGAAAAGTACACCTCTCAAAATAAATTTATCTCTGTTTTAACCAAATGAGCTCTGGCACATGTTAATCTATGCTTCCCTCTGCGAGGGGCCTATCTATTTATTTTTATTGTTGAGTTAATTCCATCTTTCTTTCTTTCGGCACCACCTATATTGAGCATGGGGATTACTCTTAGCTTTGCATGCATTCTTCTAATAGAAATTTGTTGAGCATTGCATAAGTATGATAGTTATCTTTAAATTGGGGTACCTAGTCATCATCTTTACTTCATTGATTGCTTTATGTTTGCAATATAGTCTTGAAAGATTGTGAACTACTTCATTATCACTTTGTCATATGTTGAATGTAATACAATGTTGCTACTTGTTATTAGAATTATCATTGCCTATGTGATCAAAGGTTTGTTCTATTCTAGCATTCACACTTCATAAATTATTCTTTTTTATCATCAACCTACTTGAGGACAAGTAGGAATTAAGATTGGGGATGCTGATACGTCTCCAACGTATCTATAATTTATGAAGTTTTCATGCTATTTTAACATCAATTATATATGGTTTTGGTGCACTTTTATATTATTTTACTAGACTAACCTATTAATCTACTGCCCAGTGCCAGTTGTTGTTTTCTGCATGTTTTTGGTTTTACAAAAAATCAATATCTAGGAAGGTCAAAATACCCCAGAGATTTAATATGATTTTTTCTGGAATATATGTGATTTTTGGGCAAAGGAATCAATGCAAGAAGGTGCCCAAGGGCCCCACACGGCCAGGTGGCGTGGCCACCCCCTGGCCGCGCCATGTGCCCATGTGGGGGATGTGGATGTCAGTTGGAGCTCTCCTTCGGGTGCAAGAAAACTAATTTATGGAAAAAAATCATTAAAAAATCAGCCCGATTGGAGTTACGGAACTCCGTCTATAAAAGAAACAGTGTTCGGCCAGAAAACGGAAGCGAAAAGAGGAGACAGAAAAGAGAGATCCAATCTAGGGGAGAGCTACCTCTCTCCCCGGAGGGCCAAGGAAGAATAAGAAGGAGGGGGCCCTTCCCCCTCTCTTCCGATGGCGCCGAGACGCCGCCGGGGACATCTCCGTCACCACCATCACCAACAACTCCTCATCTGTTCTCATGGTGATGTGTGAGTAGTTCATCCTCAAGGCTGAGGGTATGTACTAGTAGCTATGGGTTCGATCTCTCTCTCTCTCTCTCATGTTCTTGATGGATTCGATCTTGATGTATCATGAGCTTTATTAATAAAGTTGGATCTTGTGATGTTAATCTCCCTCTATTCTTTTTGTGGTGAATTGAGTCTTCCTCTTTGAAGTTCCTTTATGTTGGATTGATGACGGTGCCATGCACCGGGGGTGGCTCACCCCAGGGAGCCTAGCAGGAGGCCTGCCAGGGGGCCCATGAAGCCCAACAACTGAAGGAAGCACGCAGGGGGAAGTAACCACCTCACGAGCATCTTGCTTCCCAAGGCAAGGGCGGTGGCATCCTAGATTGCATCAGGCTAGGGAGCACTCATTCCCATCTATTCTCAGATAGACAAACTCTCGGTAGCGATCTCATACACCATTGTAACCCCTCGCACGAGGTGTCCCTCCACCATGAATAACAAGAACAAGCAGGATGTAGGGTATTACTCTCCGGAGGCCCGAACCTGGGTAAAACCCCCATGCGACCTCTGATCTATGACTTCTAGCTGCGCTTGGACCCCTACCGAGGGATCTGACAGTTTTCTGCACCATCACTTGGCGCGCAAGGCACGGACTGCGTCGGTTGGAGATCGATCTAGGATCAGATCTTCCCCACCCTCCGGCGATATCCCTCCAGGGTAGAGCCTCACCTTCGGCTCCCTCACCTTCACCGCTGATGGGGCGGGCCAGGTCAACATCAACCCACTAGCCCACCCTGCACGCATGATCTACGTGGGCGCCATGGACTTTGTCGTCAACAGCCATGGCGACCTCCGTATGTGCTTGCCATCGATTCAACGAGTCACGTCGGCATCTTCATCGACCATCATGGCACCCTCGCCACCAACTTCAGGCTCATCATACTCGTTTGGGCTCCTGAATGCTAGAGCCACGTATCAGTAGGCCATCCTCGAACACCTCCATGACTGGATCGGCCAGACAGCACACGTCTAGTTGGACGCGCCAGACTACTCAACGCCCTCATCACCGGTCTCCGACTCCGATGATGATGGCGCACCATCGGCATCGGTGCCCACATCTTGGGCACCGAGGGCTAGGGGCTCTTTTAACCACATACGTCAGCACCAGCCCGCCCCAATCTCACAACTGGTTGCAATGGTCTATGACAACTATTTCATCGATCACTCACCAGAGGACTGCTTCAACGACGAGCCCATCTCAGGTGGCAGCATCAACACAGCAGACATGATCTCATTCTCTGATAGCGAGAACAATGGCGACGATGCAACCTCCATCCCTGGCAGCAATGATGAGGAAATTTTAGCAAAGCCTTTGCCAGAAGTCGTGAAGGCAGACACCAACAATAGGCTAGAACCATCAACGGAAGCCGGTGACAGTCAACGAACCTCTAAAGAGGCCTTAGACGAATATGTACCACAACCAATTTCCCTGCAGTAGGTGATCATGATGGAGCTGATAAATGTAACTGCGGGCCCAGAGCTCCAGGTAATAACTACCACGGCTGCGGCACCATCGGCCACAATGAAGCTAACAGCCCTCCATCTTCCGGCTGTGGAATCATAGGTCGCCGCAACCTCAGCTCCAATGGCGCCCTTCATCACCCCTCAACAACCGAACGGGGAGAATACCCTGGACTTTGGACCACAAGTCTTCTTCACCCTGGGGGCTGCCATGTCAAACCTGGCAGGTGCCTCAACGACTCCCGCAAATATGACCACCAGGGTTATACGCATCTGTTGGTGCAATGTTTTGCCCTCCTATGTTTTGGAGATTGTTGACAGAAACAGGCATGGACTGATTTGTTTGCTAGTGCACACAGAGAGAAATAGTCCATGCAGGCCCGAGGAGAATGCTGAATTCGGTGTCAAGTTCGAGGAACTTCACCAAAGACTTTCTGCACTGCAGAGAAGGGTAAGCTATACATGTTGATAACATGATGGTGAGAAGATTATGATGAAAGAATTGACCCCTCAAAATTTAAATTGCTTGAGCAAAGCAATTTCCATTCGGTGTGTCTGAAGAAGAATGGCTGCAGGCTAGAAGAATGAAGACGAAGTGAAGACGTAGCATTTATTTCGTTCTACTTTTTCTATTGAGTCATAGTACCACCGTACTATTAAGGGGGGTATAGGATCTCGAAGCTTAGGTCTGCTGTGATGCTTAGCCGAATCCTATGCAAGACTGAGAGAAATCTCTTTATGCTTCAAATGATTACTTGCCAGCAGTAGACGTTGTTCTTCGGTGCGGCAGGAGATATCTTTCGGACTGAGGAGTTAGCATTACTTGCTCTGCAAGGAATGTTACCATTGTGCTCATATTTCCGACCGTTGGACTCGTGTCGTTCGGCCATTGGCTAGTCAGCGTGTCCAATTTGGTCTTTTCCCATCAGGGAAGGCTGCGGCTATAAATAGCCACCCCACTCCAACATTGCCCATTGGCTGCTCCACTTAAGATTTCTGAGAAGATTGATTGAGCATCCCCTCTCCGAGAGATTTGAGTTTAAAATCCACCGAGAGAAAATCAAGAGCCAAAACTTAGACAGTGGTTGAGCATCACAGTAGTTCTGAGTTAGAGTTCTTGTACCTATTACTCTTGAGAGCTGCACACTCTCTAGGCGGATAGGCGTCGGCTCGTGTGTTGAAGAGTTGTTGTCTTCACCGAGCAAGATCTTCAGCAACCAAGAGTCGTTGTGGTTTGTGAAGAGGTCTGTCGAAGGTTTGGAGATCGCCGACAAGTATCTACCGCAAGTGAAATCAACTGGAGTCTGATCAGCTCCGAGTTGAAGGAGAATAGGGCAAAGAGAGTTTATCTTCTGTGTTAAATCACAACCCCTCCAACCATACATAGTCCTTTGGCAGAAGGGCGAACTGGTCTACCAAATCCATCTGTCGCCATCGAGCACCACTGGTTCACTCTACATTACTGCATTTCCTTCAGCAATTTACTTTCATGCTCTGAGTCGACAGTTTTACCTGATCTATAATTACCTGTCGCATTATCATTCATATCTTTCATATTTTTCGTAACTGTCTGATACATGGTTCTTCACGTCTATCTCTTCGTGTGTTAGCATGATTTCCTTCGGTGCTACATCTTTTACCTCATCATTATTTCCCTCAGCATTTCATTCATAGTTCACTCCTAGTTTTTCCCTCATGTTTCTGTATCTGTTCGTATATTGCATTACCGTCATCATAGTCAAACCAGTAATATACTATGCTCGAACTGTCATTGCTTCATACCTCGAGAGATATGTTTCTCTATAGTGTGCTTGATTAAGTTCTCATCTACCAACTCCTTTTTCCCGCTGCTGTGTTTGGATCTGTTCAAAACATTCACAAGATTTTTTTTTGAATCTCCCATTCACCCCCCCTCTAGTCGATATACTCTCGGTCCTAACAATTGGTATCAGAGCGGGTACTCCCTCTCTGTTCATTAAAGGTCTAACAACCTTGGAGTTTTGAGTATGTCGTATGCAGGTAGATCCTCGCACTCTGAAAGGTTTCCTATCTTCGATGGAAATGACTATGTTTACTAGAAAGAGAGAATGAAAATCAGACTTCAAGCCATCAACATAGAACTACGGCTAATAGTGGAAAATGGATACATCGTTCAGCACCCTGATGATCCTACCTCTGAAGATAAAGTTGTAATGCGGTTGAATGCTCAAGCAAAAGATATCATTTGTGATAGTATCTCGAAAGATATTTTCCTTCGGTTCCGAAAGCTTGACACTGCCAAGCAACTCTGGGATGCCATTAAAAATGTTCACAAAGAATTCATGGCCAGAACAGATTTGCACACTGATATGCTTCGTGCCATGTTCACTGGCTTCAGAAGTCTTCATAAGGAAAGTGCTATGGAACTCACTAATCAGTTGAGAAATATTGTTGAAAGACTTCATTAACGAGGAGTAACAGATATCACCAAAAGAGATGTGGTCAACAAGTTGCTGAGTGCTCTTGATGCAACCTTCGATCCAATCATAGCTGAGATCAAGCGAAGACCAGACTATGAAGAACTTCACTATGTCGAGATCATGACGCTGTTGTCTGTTCACGAAGAAAAGATGGAACTTGAAAATGGACAACAAGAATCTTCTTCGGAAAGTGAAGAGGAAATTCTTTCACACTATGGCAGTTCACAAGAAGAAGAAGATGTCGCGAATCAACACTCAATCACAAGAGAGCTTGAAATGCTTACCGAAAGGCTTAGTAATCTCAGAAGATAGAATCTGTGTCTCACTAATGCTGACGAAGGTGACATGTCTGAATCTTCAAGAAAATTACCTCCAAAAGAAATAAAGTGCTTCAACTGCAAACAATTCGGTCACTTCATAGCTGACTGTCCTTGCTGGGAATCAAGTGGAAAACCTAGCAGCAGATGGATCTCTCTTCATTGCATTGGATTCACTCGAATGAACCGTCATACTAAGCTCTCGAAGAAAAATGAACCTTCCTCATCCTCTTCGAAGAGACCAGTCACTGACGTGCAAGCCAAAGGAACCATTGAATCTAATATGAAGAGGATATCACAGCTGACTAGAGCATGTGTTGAAATGAATATGGATTCTGAAGAGGAGACATCCAAATCTGAATCAGAAGATGAAGAGCTTCACAGAAGCCTAGGAAGAGGAAATGCATTCGTTGCTTATGAATCATCTAAGAAATCACTCGAATCAGACACCGATGATGATGCTTCAAGTGATGATGAACTAGTCACAATCTGCCTTATGGCAAAAATCTCAAGGGATTAGGTATCAGCAAAGCACCAAAAATCTATGACTGAATTCTCTTCGGAAAATATTGCATATGCTAAACTTGTCAAGATAGCTAAATCTCAACAAGATGAGCTTGAAAAACTGGAGAAGAATCTCAGGAAATCTGAAGGATTACTGGTGGAAGAGATGAGGAAAAATCAAGAGTTGACCGAAGAGCATGATGCTCTTTCTTCAACCCTCGATGATCTTTCCGACCGCCATAATTCTCTTACAGTTGATTACGACAGTTTGTCTGAGGATCTCCTTAACAGGAATCATGAACTCGAATCACTAAAAGTATCTTATGATGCGCTTGCGAAAGAAAAGGCTTCTCTCTTCGCCGAGCAATCTGAAAAACTTCCTGATAATTTTGTGGCTCCTTGTCTAAAATGCCTTGAACGCAGCAATGCTGACTCCATTGCAGAATCATATACAGCTGTCATCGAGAATCATGCAACAATTACGAATGATACTTCTAATCCCTCTCCCGAGGAATTTGTTGCTATCTCTGATGAAAATTGCAGGTTAAAGGACTTGCTTGAGACAGGAATGCTAAAAAGCCTCAAAGGGCATCAAACTCTCTGTGATGTGCTCAAGAAGTTAATACTGCACAAAAATCCTAGAAAGGAAGGATTGGGTTTCGAAAGGAAACTCAACGTTGATGGAACCTACTGGACTCCCGAGCAATATCCTCGAACGAGCTGGATTCTTGCTAAAAGCAAAACCCTCAAGCCTACACTTCTGTCTGGATATGACACTCCCATTTCTGTTAATGTTGATGAGTCAGATGACTCAAACTACAAATTCTTCAAACAACAGAATGGTAAGGTTTTCGCTCGGTATGTTGGGACTAACTGCAGGTCTGGTACGCCCAAGAAGCAAGTTTGGGGGAAGAAATGCTTAACTGGAAAATTTTCCTGTCACTGCTAACCTGACTATGCAGGGTAATTCACTTTGAAGAAATGATAACCACTCGCAGAATGGCACTGCATCTTCCTCAAACGGAGATTGGTTAAACTTTTGTTAGAAGGAGTACATGCGTACCTCCTCGAATCATTATGTTCATGTCTCCGGGAACAAGTTCAATGCATATTCATATGATTACTCTCGCAATGCACAGGCGAACTACAGAGATCAATGAAGGAAGAAGGTCCCTACTCAGTAGAGACAAATGAGGTCTCCGCTGCCCACACAAGTGTGTGTTGCGAAAAAGAACTAACTCTTCATGCAGGAACTCTCTCAGGGATTTACTCACTTATCCTTCACCCTGAGATATATCTTGTTGGTGCTATTTTCCCTCGTGTTTATTTTTGCCTTGTTGTTTGTCTTTGCATTGTCATGTTTGTGTTTTGTCCGATGAACAACTCACTCATAGCTATTGGTTTGGTGTTTCTTGTCTCTTTTGGCTGAGTGTTTTGTTTCGGACCCTGTTTCCCCTTCTATTATTTCTCATCCAAATCTATGTTGTCCGTCATGAGCATGCAATTTGATCTCAAGAAAATTTCTCTCCGACGTCCTTGGTCGCGAAAGAAATCGACTTCGAACTTTTATCCATTTTTGGTGATAGCCCTTTTTCAAACCTTTCGGTCTCCCGCTCTCTTCCCGAGTTTCTCGCAGAAAATGGTTGCCATGTGCCCACGATCTCCACAATCGTGATCATGCCCATTGAATGCGGAACGTCCATCATCTGAGGACCGTTGATTTCAGAGAGGTGGTTCTGTGCTCCAGCTATAAATACCCCTTCCCTCATTTTCTTCCTCAGTTCATCTGCCCATTTCCTTCAAACCCTCCTGCCACCTTCTGTCCGAGCCCACGCTCGAAGCAACTCCAGCGAGGAGCTCCGCCGTGCAACTCCGGTGGAATCTCGTCACAGCTGTTCATGCCAGTGCGGTAATTTTTCCTCCAGCACTGCCGTAGTTGGTTCATGTTACCAAGTTAGGGCGCTTGGATCTAGAACTGCTCCTATCCATCTCTCAGTTCTTAGGGCAGTTCTTACCGATGCCATTTTCTATGATTTATTTTACCACGGTAGATCTTTTGGATTCTCTAGGAAATAACTTGTACGGTTTGTAATTCTCCCTCGTACGAGTTCCTCATATCTAGGGTTCATGTGCAGTTCTCCGAAGATTAGATAGTGCTAATATGCCTAGATATCTCTGTGGCTAAATTAATCTATCGAGGATATCTTTACTTACTGCATTGAATCTTATTCCTTCAGAAAAATGTTTTCCTTCCAAACTTCCTTTCTGTGCATGTTTGTGACCCTATCTTGTATTTCCCTCACATCTATTCTTCTTCACAGATTGCTCATGGCTTTCGGTTCACAAGAGCATTCAGAATCTGAAGAAGAATTGCCTCAGCTTCCATCAAAATCTGAACGAATGAGATTGACTGGAGGAGGAAAATCTTCAAAGCCACCCAAGGCTCCGAAGAAGAAACTAGAAGCTGAGTCCGAAGAAGATGATGAGGAGATTCCTTCTGCTAACAGTCAGCCCAAGGACTAATTGGTCACTGACGCCCTTACCATCTTCTCTGATGGTAATCCAAAAAGGGGCGGTCGTGGCAGAGAGAAAAGCACCACTACTGAGATGTCAGATCTTGAAGGTTATAGAACTCCACCAGGAATAGAATCAACGACTGATCGCAACAACAGGCTGCAAAGGATTCGTCGCCATTGGGCAAGAAAATGGTTCTGGTATGAAAATGTTCACAATAAGTACCAATGTTCGCAATAAGTACCGGATTATGTTTGCCTTCACACCGCCGTGGAACGACTGCATTGCAGAAAACAGCCTTGGCCCTGACGACGAAGAAGTCAGACCACCACAGCCTTCGAACGCTCACCCAGACTCCCTCAAAACTATTGCTAATTTCCCCGAGGAAGTAGCTAAGAGGGCAAAGACCAAAGCCAAGCATGATGCTAGGGAGGCCAAGAAAAATAAAGTTGAAGCGAAAAACGTCGCGCTGACCCAGCAAGACGTGCAGAAGAAGAAGGAATTTGCCTCTGCTTCCAAAGCAAGCAAATCAAAGAAATCTATTTCCCCTCTTGCATTTCGAAAGAAAATTGTCGCAAAGCATACAAAGAAGACAGTTTCTGGCTCGTCTGATGAGTCATGCAGCGAAGATACTGCTGATGAAACCCACTGTATGACCGACTTGCTCTTCTCAACAAGCCAACAAAAAGCCCCTCTCCAGTGAAAGTTTTGCCGTCTCCAAGAAGGTCACCAAGACATGCGCCAGCTCCAGTCCCTGACAAACCTTCAGGTTCTGCTGTTCCGAGGACTTTGATCAATACTGCAGTGAAGAGAAAGCTGCAGCCCAAAGAAAAAGTTGATACTAAGAAGGCAAGGTCCAGTGTTCCTCCTTCCACAGAGGAACAAAAGTATGACTTCAAACTCTTCATCGATGTCATTGACAGTGTGGCATACGATGCCAAATCTGATGAGCTGAGCAGTCTTGGACTGCCTGATGATGTTATCGAAAGGGTAACAAAGCACTTTGCTGAACTGAAGGAAAACTCTAAGAAGCTCAAAAAGGCTGTCAGCGACAAGCAAGTGCTTGAGCAGATGAAGAGGGATGCCAAAACTGAGTACGAGCAAAAAGGACTGAATAAAGAGCTCATTGAGATCATGACAACATTGAGCGCCATCCGAAATGAAAAAGTGGATTGGCACTCACGAATGCACATGGATATAGCTCAACTGTGTGACAAAAGAAACGAGGAGATTGAACGCAAGGCAAATCTCGCTCGTAGAAGAATTCAAGAGGAAAAACGTCAGAAGGCTAGGGCGAGAGTTAGCAAACTGAAAGAAAACAAAGACCGCCACCTCCAGAATGTTGTTGCTGATGCTATCCCACTCAACTCCAGTGAACCCTTGCAGCAGGTTCCACCATCTCCATCTCACGAAGATATACCTATGCAGCAAGCTGGCACCATCGATGTTATCTTTCCAGAACCAGTAGCCCAAGAGCAGCAACCTGACGTTGTTGATATATTCCAGGAAAAGTCTGATGAGAAAAATGCATTGCCTAAGCAGCAAGCCCCAGTTGATGAGATTGATGAGGAAATTGTTGTTGGGAAGGCAGATCCGTCACCTCCGAGAACTTTGCAAGCTGAGCCCTCCGCATCAAAGAAGAATGACGAGATTGAGGGGGAGCTAGATGCTTCCCAAGAGAAAACACCCCCGGTCGCATCATCTGGTGCCCCTACCTAGATGGATGTTGATCCTGCTCCTCTTTCCACTACACGACAGTTGGAGGACAAAGAAAAGAAATCTGATGAGCCGATGACTCAAGATGCAGTTGTACCACCAGTTGTGCCTCAAGCTTCTGTGCAAGAGATTGTTGTGCCTCCAACCAAAGAAAATAAAGAGAAAGAAAAGGCCCTTGTGTCCGAAAGTCAGAAAGGCACTGAAGGAGTTCCAGCGAGCAAAAATAATGGTCCTTCAAGTTCTTTGAAGCCACCAGTCCAAGGAAAATCTAGGATGGCGAGTGCTCCACTGAAGCCCATTGAAGAAGGTGTGCCCACACCTGATGACATTCGGACCCAACATATGACTGAAGAAGAAGAGCTGAGAAACCCGTTGGGAACCTACCCCTTATTTCCTGCCGAAGACAGCCCGATTGGTCCAGTTTTCAACGAGCAGTTCCATCGTTCGAAACTTGCTTTCTTCGGGACCAGCCCATATGAAGTAGAACGCACTTCCTTATCGCCAAGGTTCTGGACTAAGGAATAGGCTGTGTACTACGCACGCATACTGTACTGCAAGAACCGCATATTCAAGCACAAGGTGCTGAACTTTGCAGAGCTCAAAAGTTTACCCTGTTTCCATCGAACCATTGAGCTAATTGAGCAAGCATTCCTAAAGGGATTTCTGCGTTTCAACCATGGCTGGAACCAAGAAGTAATACTCCAATTCTATGCCACTCTTTATATCTCAGGAGATATTGCTGACATCAGAACCTGGGTTCTCGAATGGATGACCGAAGAAGATAAGCTCAAGTGCACTGCTGAACAATTCTTAGCTTTGCTAAATCTTCCTCCCTTCGAATTTGATGAGACTCGAGAATATAGACTGCACCACTGGGAAGTTTCTGAAGCACAAATTTATATGTTAATGGACCTCGAGCTTGTTGGAGATGCTTGCACTGAATCGAATCCAAAGAACTTAGCATATGAGAACAAAGTGCTATTCTACATCCTATGCAGTTCTCTCACTCCAACGAATCGGCCCGAATCCATTGGTGGCATAGTGGCAAACACTCTTCATGCTATATCCCTCGGCATTTGGTTTGACCTGCCTGACCTCTTCATGACAAATCTATCTTTTGCAGCTGATAATGCTCAGGCCTTGAAGTCGTATGCTCCGTGGATCATGCATGGCATTGAGCAACTTACTAAGAAAAAGTTCTTCTGTCCTCACAAGCCGAAGGTTTTCACTCCACCAGTCCGCGACACGCTTTGAGTTGTCAAAGATATTAGGAAAGGGAAGACGCCCATTGATGCCACTACTCCTGCCTCAGATCATGCTCCGAAGGTCATGAAGGCCACTGTTGAAATTCCTCGCGAAGAAAATCCTTCGCTGTATGAAATTTGTCTTCGCACTCAGCAGGCCTTGGAGAGTCATATCAAGCTTGACCGCAAAGTAAAGGTGGAAATGATGACTGAGATCAACTTACTTCACAATTATGCTCGCCAAACACTTCTACATGAGAAGGAATAGAAAAAGCGCTCATGGATGCTTCTGCGTAAGCATTATTCTCGCAAGCAGCTCTATGTCAAGGGCATAGAGAAGAATTATGATTATCTGGAGCTGTTTGAAGTACCTCGCATCCGAAGACAAACTCCAGTGCTGCCTCAATGATCTGATTCCACTGATCTATTGTTTGTTGAGCCTGACGATGAGATTGAGGACACTGCATGCACTCTGATCCTCAAGCCAGATGCCCCTCGCACTGAAGACCCAGAAGCTGATCCAGAAACCAAAGATGGCAGCCCTACTACAGCATCTGCCTCCACCATCGCTCGTTCTGCTTCGCCGAACAGTTTGAGTTCTGAGGGTTCTTCGGACGAGTAGTTCCTCGCGTGCTCTCATACCTTTTTGCCACTTGTTGATAAAAAGGGGGGGAAGAACATCGAGAAGTTAGATGTGCGGGTTATCTGCAGGGAATTTGCTTTCGCCATTTGCTTTTCTTTCAAACAGTTTGGTTTTCTCAGTTAAACTTTTGCTTCGTGATTGGTCATGGAACTTTAAAGCACCGCCTGTGGTGTTGGTAAACCTCGTCGTCATGTACTGTTAATAACCTTTGCAATGCTATTTGCCTTCGTCTTTCTGTTTGTAGGGTTATCAGTTTCTTGTAGTTCTTTCTCTCCATATCTATATTGCAGGAGAAGCGAAAGAAGATTGACAATCTTCTCAGCAGAGACAAGTGCCTCGATAATATATGTCTCCTGCTATGGTTTCTCATCGTTATCTAACATGCAGGAGAAGAAAAATCTACTTCAAATTGTACATCTTCGGATCTCCAAAGAGAATCAAATCAGTTTGTTACGACAGCAGTTTATCCTCGTAGATGTTATCTCTGTCTAATATGCAGGAAAACTTCTGTAGCATACCCATCTCGAGCAAAATTCATTTTCATCCCCTGCTCTGATATTACTCGAGTATCTAACATGCAGGGAGCCTATATGTCTCGGGTGGATCCAAACTGTGTTTTGAGAAAATCCTCATGGCTTATTTATTGCCACAAATCATTTCAAAGTATTCACACTCTCTAATAAATCTATTTCAAAGGCTGTGTGTTGCAGGAAACATCTCAGACACCATCGAGTGCATTGGATAAGACTACGAATGATATCATTTGTCAATGTCACTCATAGGAAGATTCACCTCGCCACCTCCCACTTACTATTCTATGCATGTCCTCGGTGGTAATATCTTCAGCAAGATGCATGAATTCAGGGGGAGTGCGTTTCATCTTCGTAAATATCTCTCACTAGTTGTGTATTTTCCTTCGCACTCCATTGCATCACTTTCATCTATCTTTCGATGTGCTCTGTTTTGTCAACAATCGTCCAAAAAGTGGGAGATTGTTGGTGCAATGTTTTGCCCTCCTATGTTTTGGAGATTGTTGACAGAAATAGGCATGGACTGATTTGTTTGCTAGTGCACACAGAGAGAAATAGTCCATGCAAGCCCGAGGAGAATGCTGAATTTGGTGTCAAGTTCGAGGAACTTCACCGAAGACTTTCTGCACTGCAGAGAACGATAAGCTATACATGTTGATAACATGATGGTGAGAAGATTATGATGAAAGAATTGACCCCTCAAAATTTAAATTGCTTGAGCAAAGCAATTTCCATTCAGTGTGTCCGAAGAAGAATGGCTGCAGGTGAGAAGAATGAATACGAAGTGAAGACGTAGCATTTATTTTGTTCTTCTTTTTCTATTGAGTCATAGGACCACCGTACTATTAAGGGGGGTATAGGATCTCGAAGATTAGGTCTGCTGTGATGCTTAGCCGAATCCTATGAAAGCCTGAGAGAAATCTCTTTATGCTTTGAATGATTACCTGCCAGCAGAAGACATTGTTCTTCGGTGCTGCAGGAGATATCTTTCAGACTGAGGCATTAGCATTACTTGCTCTACAAGGAATGTTACCGTTGTGCTCATATTTCTGACCGTTGGACTCATGTCGTTCGGCCATTGGCTAGTCAGCATGTCCAATTTGGTCTTTTCCCATCAGGGAAGGCTGCGGCTATAAATAGCCACCCCACTCCAATGTTGCTCGTTTTCTGCTCCGCTTAAGATTTTCTGAGAAGATTGATTGAGCATCCCCTCTCCGAGAGATTTGAGTTTAAAATCCACCGAGAGAAAATCAAGAGCCAAAACTTAGACAGTGGTTGAGCATCACAGTAGTTCTGAGTAAGATTTATTGTACCTATTACTCTTGAGAGTTGCACACTCTCTAGACGGATAGGCGTTGGCTCGTGTGTTGAAGACTTGTTGTCTTCACCGAGCAAGATCTTCAGCAACCAAGAGTCGTTGTGCTTCGCGAAGAGGTTTGTCGAAGGTTTGGAGATCGCCGACAAGTATCTACCACAAGTGAAATCAACTGGAGTCTGATCGGCTCTGAGTTGAAGAAGAATAGGGCGAAGAGAGTTTATCTTCTGTGTTAAATCACAATCCCTCCAACCAGACGTAGTCCTTTGGCAGAAGGGCGAATTGGTCTACCAAATCCATCTGTCGCCATCGAGCACCACTGGTTCACTCTACATTACTGCATTTCCTTTAGCAATTTACTTTCATGCTCTGAGTCGACAGTTTTACCTGATCTATAATTACCTATCGCATTATCATTCATATCTTTCATATTTGTCGTAACTGTCTGATACATGGTTCTTCACATCTATCTCTTTGTGTGTTAGCGTGATTTCCTTCAGTGCTGCGTCTTTTACCTCGTCATTGTTTCCCTTAGCATTTCATTTGCAGTTCACTCCTAGTTTTTCCCTCATGTTTCTATATCTGTTCGTATATTGCATTACCATCATCATAGTCAAACCAGTAATATACTATGCTCGAACTGTCATTGCTTCATACCTCGAGAGATATGTTTCTCTATAGTCTGCTTGATTAAGTTCTCATCTACCAACTCCTTTTTCCCGCTGCTGTGTTTGGGATCTATTCAAAACATTCGCAAGATTATTTTTTTGAATCTCCCATTCACCCCCCTCTGGTCGATATACTCTTGGTCCTAGCAGCATCCTCACCACACCCATTCCAGGCAACAACCCGACAGCCCGAGCAATGGAAGCCCGATGAGTCTCTGTGCTGAACAAACAAGTACAGTTATAGCAGAGTAACTTGGAGGCCGCCGCATGCCAGCAAAACACAACAAACTAGGAGCGCCGGTGCTGAACACGACGCAGGTTGCGGGCTGGCACCAAGGTACTGCAGCCCGCGGTTGAGAGAGCACCATGGGTCTAACCAAGCACAATGACATTATCCACCCACAAACACCTGCTCACAGCATCCAAACAGCCGCGACACTGGTCGATAAGCTAGAAGCCACACCAGGAGACTAGAATCTCCTGGCGGATCTAACACAGGTCAAACACAGGATAGTCGAGCTCCAAGACAATGTCTCTAGGTTAGGAGGCAGACTCGCCGGTACAGAGAGCATACTGTCAGCAGCAGAAGGGGCAGCCCATGATAAACAACGGGGCTTCACCCAGAGGCAGGAGGCCACCACGGCACGAGAGCCTGATGATCTTCATCAAACAATAGTGGCAGTAATGGCACGGTGTCAAGCTCAGCCCCCACATCAAGGCGTATTAGCCCATGATCGCCTGGGCCACCGCCCTGATCTCCAGGACCACATAAGGGCCTGGGCCATGGAACACTATGGGCACAGTTACGGGGCCCCGGTGCCCCGACTCAAGTCAGGCATAGCACCCCCATGTTTTGGGTATGAGGTGATCACTCATCAGTTCCCAAACTGTTTGTCGTACAGGGCATCAAGAAGTACTCCGGTGACACCAAGCTCGACCTCTGGCTTAGCGATTACCTAACGGTGATCGAAATGGCCAATGGCGACATCAGCAATGCACTGAGGCATGCCCCACTATGCCTTACAGGTTTGGCGCACTCTTGGCTAAACATATCACCACCCAACTCCATACATACTTGGGCGGATTTCAAGCATGAGTTCCTCAATAACTTCGAAGGAACATATCAGCGACCAGGGAGCAGTGTCGAACTCCACAACATTATACAGGGAGATAAAGAGTCCGTACGCAACTATGTAGCATGCTGGCCCAAGAAGAAAAATATGTTGACCAACATCTCTGATGAAATAGCTATTGAAGCATTTATGAGCGGTGCACAGGGCCATTTCTTTCTCCACAAACTCAGCAAGAAGCGAGGAGACGGCAAGTTGACAACCATGGCAGCACTAATGAAAGTAGCCAATGACTTTGCAACAGGCAAAGAAACCGCCCGCGTAGGCCACCGACCTACTTAAACTGCCAATGCGGCCAAACCCATGGACGGCGAGAGCTCCTGAGGCAGGAAGAGAAATCACCATTGAGATCGCAAGCATAAGGGATCAAGATTCTGAACTGGTAGCAGCAACGGACATCGGCCACGCCGGAAACAGAAAGTGGAAGTGGGAAGAAAGGCCCAAGAGACCATCCCATGCATACGAGGACATCATGAGCGGTCCTTGCCGGTACCATAGCCATGGAGCATTCAAGGCCAACCACTCAACAAGGGAGTGCCAGCTCAATTACCAGCTCATGAGAGAAAAGAATGGCAAAGCCGGAATGAAAGGAAGTTCAAATGATGACAGCAGCCCCCAACTCCACCAATAAGAGCTGGACCACAGGCCTGTAACCAAGGAAGCGGAGGGCGGCATGCCTTCTAGAAGGAAACCAGAGAGGTGAACATGATCTTTCGTGGGCTTGAGTCCAAGCACGCACAAAAGCAGACCATACGGGAGGTCTACGCGCTTGTTCCCGGAGTCCCCTAGCTCCTCGATTGGTCAGATCACATGATCTCATTCAGACTGATGGATCACCCAGAGTACATCCTGAACCCAGGCAAGAATGCGCTCGTCGTCGATCCAATCATCAGTGGTTATCAACTATCCAAAGTCCTAATGGATGGCGGGTTGGGGCTCCCCATCACCGGCCTATGCCCGTCGCCTACACACTTCCACGACATAGTCCCCAGAAAGAAAGCAGAGCCCCTCGGCCAAGTTACCCTAGAAGTAATATTCGGAATAGAAGAAATTTTAGGGCTGAAAAGCTTTGCTTCGAAGTGGTGCCATTCAAGGGGGGTTACCATGCTCAGCTTGGCCGACCTGCATTCGTCAAATTCATGGCAATACCCTGCTACGCGTATATGAAGCTCAAGATGCCAGGACCAAATGGCGTCATCACCATCTCCAGTGACCCCAAGAATGCACAAGAGGCGGTGGTCACCAACCTGGAGCATGCCGAGGTTGAACTATCCAGCTACGGCGACGGCAAGGAAGAGGTCGCAACCGACCACTTGAAGAAACCCCGACCCAGCAGTATGGGGTTGGAACCATGGTCTCCCCTAACGGACCCCTCTGACTCCAACTGGCACGAGGCCTTGATGAGGAGCTAGAGGCCATGCGGACATCAATAGCGCTAAAAAAGGATGCCGCAACCAATTAAGAACCATCGGAATAGGCTATCTCATTCCCTATCTTAGTAAACTTTTCAATCTCAATTTATCTTTTGGAAGTAATCTCAATAAGATATAACAAGTGTTCCTGCTAACTTAGCTTGATAATATAAAGCATTGAAATTATGATGTTATAAACAAAACCATAGCACCCTTGTCACTTCAAACTTTTCCCTATGATTGCTAAAACAAACAACACCCTATACCGACCTCCCCGTCATAAGGTCCTGAGGAGAGTCGAAGAGAACCTTCTATGAGATGGGCTCGGGGGCTGCAGCATTTTTCGTACCTCCCCACGTCACCTTAGGAGTTGTATCCACTAGCCACTCAATCTTACACGGGGGCTGCATCAGTGTACACCAACACCTCTGTCACACAACATGACCCCAGGTGTATAACCAGGCTAACGGCCACCCCGTCTCTTATGTTTGTGTTTGCGACCTACATATCCTAAACAGCTGAGAATCATACCCTAGCCCATAAAGGCCAGCACTGACCATAGGTTTGCATGCGAAAGCCGGGCTCAAACAGGGGCTTCCCATGACAACTAGTGCCACCGGCGCAGTTGTGAAGCATTCTTGCCAGCTAACTTGGATGGCGATCTAATACAAACAAAGAACAAAACAAAATGTATAAACATACAAATACCATATAGCAACTGTATCACAAGATTCTTACAAATCACTTTGCTCATCTGCGACACAACGCTTTAAGATCTTTTTCAGCTCACAGGCGCCGGCAGCATACTCGGCCTCTACAGCGACCTCCTCGAAGAAGGTCTCAATCTCGTGATCGCCGGGGCTCTCCTTGACAAGAGGATCTAGCGGCATGGTTGGATATCAGGCTCTCATGCTAGCTAGAACCTGGCGGGCTCCCTCATATGCGGCAGAGATCTGCCAATCCAACAATTGGGTCGGAGCCCACTGAAACAGCTCCACTAGACTCTCTAGATCGCTTCGGAGGTCGGGGTCACCTCGCCACAGTGTCCCGACGGCTTTGCCCAAGGCGACGCGCATCTGCTCTGCAATACTAGTGACCTGCTGAAGTCGGGCTCCCAGGTCTTCATGCCGAACATCAGGAAGAGGCATTGTAAAAGAAAGGCAGAGTCAGAACATCAACACAAGAAGACAAACATCATAAACAAAAGGGACGGAAGAACACTAGCGCTTGACAATGTCCTCGAGGTCGTGATACCACTTCTCCCATTGCTTTTACAAAGACACAGCATCAGACTTGGCTTCAGATAGCTGCTGAACCATGGCCTCCTACTTTTTAAGCAATTCTCCTTGGCGAGCCAACTCTCGCCCCTTTGAGGCAACATTGGCCTCTAGGTCACATAACTTGAGATTATAATTCTTGAGCTCGTCATCAGCAATCTTTATAGCGGCTTGGGCCTCACTATGCGCTAGTTTTGTGCCCTCCAACTCACATCGGATACTGTTAACCTCATCGGCAGCTACAATAGAAGAGAGCACAATATCAACAAGTCATCAACGGGAGGCATCGAAGGAAAAGTAAAGGCAAGACAAAGGCACTTGTAAATAGCCCCCACTGTCAACCTTGTCAGGCACTCGTTCTCCCACTGACGCAGGTCTAGCTGTTCACGCAAGCGGCTAACCTCGGCATCAAGGTCCCCATTCTTTTGTAGCAAGGCTTGCGCAAGTAACAGACCATGTCAGACGCCATTAGGAACAAGGGATCAAAGAAGCCTAGGCACGGGTCTATAACTGATACCGAACCTAGCCTCAGGGGCTACTACTACTACACGATGAAAGAAGTTAGCAGTACATGGACCTCATACCTAATAACTAGACTTTGCCAAGCTTCCTGCGCTCTAAAAGGCAAAACAGAACTGCCCGAGCATTCCTTCCACACCATCGAACACCGCAATCAACTCCTCGGAGGCGATAGCCCTGGAGGAACGGGTCACGGTAGCCTCCTTCACTGGCTTAGCTGGCCTCTTTGGCTAAAGCATGACTTCCAGCCCTGAAGTCCCCCCATCCGAATCCTGCAAAGGAGAGGTGAGTACAGTGGCCGGGGGCTCCACTACGGCCTCACGGTCGCTAGTCTCCATTGCAACTCTGGACTGAACCTCTGTTGTCACGTCTTCACAGTACAAACATATTCCAGGAGGTCACAAAACCAACCTCTCATGACTAACGCGGATGGACAGGAAGACCGAAAGCATTACCAGCGCTGGGTGGGGCGGCCTCTTTCAGGACGTCTTGTCCACCTTCGGGCTCGACAGCCTCGGTCACCAGAGGGGCTGCTTTGAATTCTCAAGGCCTGTGCTCATCCTGGAGACACGCAAGACAACAGTCAGGATACGCGAGCCAGCGTAAAAGAAAGCATTTGCAAAAATAAAAGACGTACGGGACCAGATCGACTGGATTCTGCTTCCTCTTCAGCGGTGGCACAACTACCGGGATGGAAAGCACTGGTGGGAGCTCTGGGCCTTCTCGGGGCTGCTGAAACTTTGGCACCTCCAACGGCTAACCAGAGGAGCTCCCCTCAGTATTCTAAAGAATTGGTGTCTTCTCCAAGGCAACGACCTCTTCTTGGGAGGCCGTCTCATCAACCTCGCCTTCGACATCGGCGGCGACCTTGTCTTCCCTCTCGCCAGAGGGAAGGGAAGCACCATCATCCTTAGGGCAACTTCAGGAACTAGTTCGCCCACGTCCTCCTCTCCTGTGGAGGTCACCACGGCCTTCACCTTCTTTTGAAGGGGGTTCTTCTTTGGCCTCGGGGCCCTTATGGGCGCAACCTGCAGCCACCCCTGCATGACTGGATTCAGATCTTGGCCCAAAAGTGGGGGCTTTGACAAAAGGGCGACAAAACCTGTGAACTCCTGCAAGATCAAAGGCCCAAAAGACAGAACAGTCAACAACTTTACTCAACAAAAAACACAAGGCGGAGATCTACCTCTTCCGGGGGAGATCCGTGCTGAAAGGGCTCCACCACCACTTCCATGGAGACCTTGTCGACCTCCAAGCCTGTCAGAAGGCTAAGCCAGCACCGGATCTCCACTTCCCCGAGCTCCCCCTGCGAGACCCGAGAAGGGTCGGTTGGGCCGCGGTAGGCACACATCAACTCCTTTCGGGCCTGCAAAGGGAGGACGTGGCGCTCCACACAGGTCGTCATTATATGAATCCCCTTTAGTCCTTCGCCCTTTAGATGCACGATGGCATCAACCAACAGCTTGGTATCATTAGAGATGGCATCCAGAGACTCCTAGGATCGAAGACGTCGGGGGGCTCCACCAAAGTGGGTGGGCAGGCAGTTGATGAGGCCCGACACATAGAACCAATTCTTTTACCAAGCCCGCATTGACTGAGGGAGATCAACCGGGGAAAACTTGGAGGAAGGCCGCAGTTGGAGGCTCACCCCGCCAAGGTCACAAATGGTGTCACTATTCATCTATGGCCTAATGTAGAAGAGATGGCAAAACAATTCGAAGTGAGGGGCGGTCCCCAGGTAGCATTCACAAAAAGTGATGAAATTCATGATGTGGATGATTCCGGTCGGATTCAGATGGTGGAGTTGGCAGTAAAAAAAGAAAAGGAGCCCCCGCATGAAAGGATGCAGGGGAAAGCCGAGCTCGGCCAAAATAGTCGTAATGGAGCACGCGCTCATCGGCAACCGTCGCCAGAGGAACCTCTCTGTCAATAGGAATCCGATACCTCAGGTCTCGCAGGAATGACCCCTCCGCCTTCAGCTTCCTGATCTCTACGTCCGAAGCTGTAGAAGGAAACCACTTGCTGGTGGTGTCGTTGGTCGTTCTCTTCGGCTCATCAACAGCGGCGGCATCCCGTTTCCGCTTTTGCTTCCACTTGGCCTCCTTGGTCGCCTGAGCAGTGCTCCTGCCTCGGCCTCGGGACGAGCTGGCCCTCGACTTTGGCATTTCCTCTGGATCGGGGGAGGAATCTAGTAGTGCGAGGATCATGAATGTCACAATGGCAGAAAATGGAGGTCAGGGAACTCAGCAGAAGCATGAGGAAAAAGATGGAGGTTGAATGGGGTTTTTACTTTTTCCCCACCTCTCTTATGGTAACAACGGCGAGCGCCGGATATCCAGGCATCATACCGCGACATGCATCCCACCTTCTCTGTGGTTACTACTTCTCGAGACATGAGCATGGGAATCCAGGCGCCCTCATCATGGCAAAGGAGAGGTTGACGGTTCCTTGACCCACATCGACAAGACATGACGACGGGCAGGCATGACCTTTCAAACTGCGCAGAGCCAAGCTGCGATTACCCTCTGGCTCCCCAGCAGTGACCTATGGGCACGAGTGCCTTGGCAGCCCCCTACCGTGGCCTACTAATAGATCAAGCATCAGGAGGCCGGATATCTTGAAGAAATAGAAAAGTCAATCACAAAGGTAAACGTTGTGAGAGAAGAGCCCGCTGGAGGTCTCAAAGGCTGACTCCTGCGACCTCTGCCATGCTCGGGGGCTACTAATGGTGCCATGCACCAGGGGTGGCTCACCCTAGGGAGCCTAGTAGGTGGCTTGCCAGGGGGCCACGAAGCCCAACAACCGAAGGAAGCCCGCGGGGGGAAGTAACCGCCTTGCGACCATCTTGCTTCCCAAGCCAAGTGCGGCGGCAGCCTATATCGCATCTCCCTCTCTGTAAACCCTAGCCTCCTCCGTGTATATAAGGGGAGGCTGCGGAGCACTCATTCCCATCTATTCTCAGATAGACCAACTCTCGGTAGTAATCACATACACCATTGTAACCCCTAGCACGAGGTATCCCTCCACCATGAATAACAAGAACAAACAGGATGTAGGGTATTACTCTCCGGAGGCCCGAACCTAGGTAAACCCCTGTGCAACCTCTGATCTGTGACTTCCAACTGTGCTTGGACCCCTACCGAGGGATCTGACAGTTTTCTGCACCATCAATTGATTACTTTGGTTTTGATATTACGTGATGCATGTCTAGTAATTAACTTGCGGATACCCGCAGTGACATTGGGGTACTCTTAGCATAAAGGTTGAATGAAAAGTATCATATGGTGTTGTCGTAGTATGATTTCTGGGATTATCCGTGGCACTTTGTGGGTGGTTCAATAGATCAAGATTGGAAAGACAACTTTGAGGTGGTTTGATGTTAAGTGCACCTACGCGATTTCATCCTACTTTCTCTGATAGAATAGAAACTTTGGAGTGATTCTTTGCTGCACTTTGAGGGATTATCATGTGGTTTAATTATGATAATGATGTTGAGAGTTGGCACTAGTGAAGGTATGAACCCTAGGCCTTCTTTCCAAGCATTGAGACACCGTTTTATCTACTTTTGTTACTTGCTACCTTGCAGTTTTCATTTGTTTAGACTACACAAACCTATTTCTACCATTCATATTACACATCTATCATCACCTCTTCGCTGAACTAGTGCATCTATACAACTGAAAATTGTATTGGGTGCATTGGGGACACAAGAGATTACTTATATTTGATTGAAGGGTTGTTTGAGAGAGAACCACTTTCATCCTACACATCATAGATTAGTAATACCAGTAACCTTATATCATGAGTTTAGTATTTCATTTGCCTGTTTAGTAGGCGGATCACCCTAGAGTCATGGAACTCCTCGCAGAATTACATTCCATACTATGGTCCTGCTTCGCCGTTGCCACAGCGTGGTCGTCTCCACAATTAAGGTTGTTAGACCGGAACCATGCATTAAGTTCAATGGATCACCATTATCTCATATTGTCTTTGGCCCACATAGATGTCTCCACCTGTCACGTTAGAGGTCGCAGATTTCTTAAACACTATGTGTTACCTATGTAGGTCTTAAGATCATGTTGCCTAGGCCCTTAAATTGGACAACATGCATAGAGTTCACCACAACATAACAACTTACTAGACAGATCATAAGACTACAAACATGAATGATGACATATAGGATAGGCACAAATGAATCTTACCACTCACCTACATCTCCCACGCCTAGGGGGAATTTCTCACACATCAGAAGAGAATAACCAATCATCTCAGAGAATAAGCCCATGAAAACCATGTCGATAATACCATGAAGATCCACAATAAGAGGAATGATTAAACAAGTCTCAATCTCCAGATGAGTATGAATAGAGTATACACCCTGATCTTACAACTTGGAATTCCTCTTACAATAGTGAAGGTGAAATGATGAGATGGAAGAACAAAACTAGAAGGATTTCCGGTGGTTCTTCTTCTCTGGATCTCTTCTCTCTCTGTTCTGGGTGCGAGGCGGCGGCTAGGTTTCTCCAATTGTGTTCGCTTCCTTCATGAAAGTGTCTTCTGTAGATGAGGGGGTGCCCCTGGCACTGCATATGATCGGCCATACGAGCACTTGCGCTCATACGAAAGGCCATCTTGTGCTTTGGAGCACCTGGTGGCCAAACTCCCAATATGGAAGTTGCTCCATTTGGCTTGATTCCCAATAATTCACTTTTGTTTCCTTCCATATGTGTTTTTTCCTGTCAAACAATGGAAAAGTGGATTTTCTTCTCTGTCAAAGGATTAGCGATAGAAATAACTGAGAAATAATGGAAACCCGATGAAAACCAAATGAAAACTCCTTGCAAATAATCATGAATTCTTGAGCCATCAACTCCCCCAAGCTTAAGACTTGCTCGCCCTCGAGCAACTAAGAGATCAAGAGAATGAAAGGGAGTTCGACAATTGAGTAGAAAGAATTTTACCAGCTTGTAAAGGTGTAATATCTTCATTCTCACAAATCCTGCAACCTTTGTTAAGAAAATACTTGCATTTGAATGGTTGCACTTAAGCTCGATGCCTAGCCATGTCTAGTCTCATATCACTAGTTATAATTTCTCAAGTCAAACCTTCCGTAGTTAACTGAGTGTTAGGCAAGCAAAAACTTTTTGTTCTTTTAAGAGAATGAATTTTTCTTTGAAGCTTCATGAAAACAAATTTAACCAAGGAGTTTCGGAATAGAAGAAAACATAGTAATCAAGTATTTCATTAACACCCACTAGTACCTCCAAGTCATGACTCTCAAATACTTCCTTCAATTGTTATTCATTGGAAGTTCAATCTTTTGGTGATGGGGTTATGCCAAAATTTGCTAAGTGCAATGGGGTTTCCGATGTGGCTTAATTTTGTCCACTATGGATCAAAAGGGTGTCTCCTTCAAGCTTAGCGATCAGTGTTCGCATTTACCACATATACACCTCTTCGGAGAAGGCCGATCAATTTCAGCTCAAGCTCCAAATTGGTGACGGAGTCGCATTTACGCACATTATCGCAACATATAGCAACAGTACATGAAACCAGCGAGAAGCTGAAGCTCCATGATTTTAGTATCGCGGACAAGTTTTGGCAACCTCGATCACCTCAAATATTCATTCCTCTAAACAACTATATCAATAGGTATCATCGAGACAATCAAATTCTGTGCTATGAAGTTGAACTACTTAAATGCTAGTTCTCTTCAAAAATCTGAGCCCTTAAGTTTCTTTTAGAGTTTTTCTTTTCTTTTCTTTAGGAGCAAAATCATGCTTTACATCAAAGTTTCCCTAGCAAGATTCAGAGTTGGGAGTTATGACTAAATGATATTCAACTATCATGGGGAACGAAGCTTTAGTGCAACCAGCCAAATAAAAGTATTAACTTAAATAAGCTTGTGAGAAAAGTGAGTATGGATATATTATACCTTTCTGCGCTGGTTTGCCCTTCCCTCAAGTCACTTCTCCGCTTCGTTCTCTTCATTCCCAACTTGCTAGTGGTGAACAAATCTGTTGGCTTGAACAAACAAAAACACAAACGAAGAGGGTTCCAACTAACAAGAACAAAGTTCAGTCCAGAAATTTACTATGCAAAGTTGAAAGTAAACATGATGACAAACAAAAGAAAATAAATAAAAGGAAGAAAACAAAATATGCATGCATGGATTACTAGGGGATGAGCTCCCCCAAGCTTAGGCTCTTGGCCTAACTCTCTCTAGTCCATGTCCTCGTCATTGTGGTCACCAGGTGCAGCATGGGGCCACTACATCTGTGATGGGCCACTGGAGGATGACGGGGCAGTGCCAGGCTACCAGAATGAGAACAGGGACTGCATGTTCCCACTAAGCAGGTTCATGTTATCATTGGCCAACCAGAGGTCCGTGCGGATCCCTCCAACCTGCTGCTGCAACTGCTGAAATTCAGTCCTAGGCACATACTCACCACCGTAGCCATAGTGATGCTGCGGTGGCGGAACATATTGGGGTGCCTCTCCCCAGGCTTCCCAACCATGCGCTACGCCCTCTGCTGCAGCGTCCCACTCAGGTGCTGGCTCGAGATGAACATCATTCCCGAACCCTGATGCGTGCCTATACTCATTGAGCTCATCTATAGAGAGCACCCACATTTGGCACTCTGGCACAAAAAAAGCTTGCGCAAGAGGCAAGCGAACAAGCACGGCATTAGTGCCAGGTATGGGGCACTTGCAAGAGTGATCCCCTCCATGTTCCACGTCAGGCCCTATGAATTTGTAGTTAAACATAACCTTCCTATTGAGCTCAGTGTACCCCTCAACATGCTCAACTCCCTCTAAATTTAGGCCAAATTGCTCAGCGAGGTGAGTCACAAGGCCACCAATAAGAATGTGTCCCGATGGCTGCTTGGACTGCCGATGAAAGTGAAGCATAAGCAAAGCTCCTAAATTTAGTTTAGGAGTTGAGTGGGGGTGGAGTGCCGTGTGAATAACACACATGTCATAACTAGACATGCCCCCAAGATGCTGCCTACCAAACATACTATTTGCAAGTAAGGTCATAAAATAGCGAATGGTAGGGTTTTAAATGCTAGTTACCTTTGCACCACCAAACTGCATCCTTGACGGAGATGAGGTCCATGTACCGGATGCCTCGGCGGTGGGTATTCCCTTGGTGTCGAGGAACCCACGATTCTCGAACCCAAAGCAGTTGCACCACTCCTCGAGCGTCATCGACCGTGGCACTCCTCCCAGTGTGAAGGAGCACCTTGGCGGCACCCTGGAGTCCTCAAGGGTGTCCTTGAAGTTGGCAAGGAACACGTTGGTGATGTCCCGATATGTCAGGTAGTGGAAGTTGCTGAAAAATCCCAGCCCAGCGTTGCTGGCCATCCAAACGAAGTCATTGTGGAGCCATTGCTCACGCAAGAACACCTCAAACTTCCACTTGGTGGGCACCATCTTTCGGCTGCTCACCCGCTCATAATCCTTGTCCACAGCGGTGCGGAGGCCCTCTCCCTCACTCTATGAACGCTTCGAATGCGAGGCCATGGCCTTCTTCCCTGCCGCAATCGCCGATTTCATCATGACCTACACAACAAAAATAAAAATAGAAAACTATAAGTTTAACATGGGGATCAGATTCTAATACTACCTAGGATAAATCCTAACCAAATACTTTGAATCCTAACGTTCAAATTGAATGGAAAAATGAAATTATTTGCATCTCATCTAGGGCAAGAAGTAGAACAAAATAACCACTGGAATACAAAAATAGACCATGGATCGGAGGAGAAACTCACCGGTGGTGAAGGTGCATGAATCAAACAAACGAAAACCACGAAGAATCAAAGGATTTGAGTGATTTTGGGTAGGGTTTGAGAGAGATACAGAGGAGTTGGGGGTGCAAGGAGGAAGAAAGAAATGTTCCTCTTGTGCCGGCGGCGTCATTATATGAGATTTCATGCCATACGAGCATCCATACGAGCGCGAGCACTCGTATGGAATGCCCACTCATGTTCAAATCCCACGATCTAGGGTTTGTCTACCTGATACGACCAACCATATGAGCGTGTGTGCTCGTATGGAAGGCCATTGTTTGCTCTAGAGGGTCGAAGCTTTTGTGGGGCAGTGTCCATACGACCGCTCATATGAGCATGCCTGCTCGTATGAAATGCCGTCGTTCACTCCGTTCCCCTGGTGAGTTTTAGCCAGCACTTCATACGACCGGCCATACGAGTGCTTGTGCTCATATGGTAGGCCGTCTTTGGCTCTGGTCTTTTCAACGTCTTCTCTTCCCTTTCATGCGAGTGCTCATACGAGCATGGCCACTCGTACTTTAGGCCGTCCTTTGTTCTGTTTCTCTCTCTGCTACCTTCTTCTCTGGTTTTCTTCTTCGTCAGTAATTCTCCTACAACACAAAGTCAAAATGGACTTCTCGGAGCATTATTTAGTCAAGTTTTTGTACGAGAGCATCTTAACTAAGATTAAACTCTTAAATTCTAAGAGATGATGGGTTGCCTCCCATTAAGCGCTGGTTTTTAGGTTGCTTAGCTCAACCTTTTACCTTCCTGTGTAGTCTTAGGTCCCTGGTGGCCTAAGTTTTTTTTTCTTACCGCACATACTTGTTTTGGAGGTGGAATATACTTTTCTTTCTCTCCGGGCTTCTTCGGGAAGTATTTCACTATTTCTTCATCGTATATTCTGAAAGTAACCTTCCCTTCAGCACAATTCAGAGCTGCACCAGTGGTATTCAAAAATAGTCTCCCGAGTATTATAGATAATTTTTCATCTTCAGGCATATCAAGTATAATGAAATCGGTAGGAATAACATGTCCATCCAATCGCAAGAGCACGCCCTCTGCTACTCCTATTGGTTTCTTCGTAGACTTGTCAGCCATCTGCAAAGTTATATCCGTCAGGATGCACCCCCCCTAAATTCAATTTGCAATAAAGAGTTAGAGGCATAACACTGACTCCAGCTCCAATATCGCAAAGAGCATTGTTTATATCGATATTACCTATAGAACAAGATATTGTCAGTATACCTGGATCTCCGTGCTTTGCCAGTATCTTGTCCTTGAATGGATATTTTGTTATCATAGCCACCTATTCTTTTAGATTCATACTTCTTTTATTATTGATAATATCTCACATAAACTTAGTAAAAATAGGAATCTTCAATACGTCAGTCACATGCAGAGAAACACGAATATCTGAGATAGCTTTTAAGAAGGATGAATATAGCTCATCATTTGAAGGTGGTCTAACTGCTTTAGGGTAAGGAAGAGTTTTCTTTGATTTACCTCTTTATTTTTATTTTTATTTCTCCTTACCTTTATTCTTATTCCATGAAACTTGAATGCTTTCACCTCTTGTTGGGTATGGAGGTTTGCTTCTCTTTTCCACTCTAGGTTCTTCAGTCTTATCAGATTCTAGGGTAGCTTCTTCTTCATTGGTATCATGGTTGCCATCGATGGTTTCTATGTCGGAATCAATTTCTTTGTTATTCTCCCCTTCTTCTTCATTACCTTGTGCATCTTGGTGAGCTGGTTCTTCTTGGTCTTGGTCATTGTTGAGGTGTTCTTCATCTTCTTGGGTTTGACTCTGACTTTCTTTCCTCTTCAATGCTTGTTCTCTTTCATACCACTCAGGTCCTTTCGGGTCCTGCGTCATTTTACCACTTCGAGTACCAATCCAGTTAGAAGGAACAAAGTTATGTTTATCAAGTTGGGCAAGAATCAAAGATTGAGTTTCAGATATTTGTGAGCATTGAGTTTCTATCATGTGAGAATGTTTATCAAGATTTTTCATGGCATGACTTAAACCATCTACTTCTTCAGAGAGGTAAGATATAACCTTTTCCTTATGATGGATGCATCTCCGGCGGTCTCGGTTGAAATCCTCCTGGTGATGCTTAAATCTATTCGTTGTCTCCCTGAGTTCGTCTTCCTGGTGATAAATACTGAATAGATCCACTTTTCATGAATAACTTGTTCAACAGGTTTACCTTTTTCATGAGTAACCTTCTTAAATTACTCCATGTCTTCAACATGGTAGACTTTCCACGTATATTTAACAGGTTCCTCTATATTCCACTGCTCTCTAGCAGCCATAATTCTTTCGACGAGTGCCTTTCCTTCTTCAAGGGTTAAAGCCATAAAGCGTCCACCTGCACTCAGATCAAGAGTAGATTTAGATTCATCATTAATTCCATGATAAAACATATGAAGTATAACATATTCAGCAAAACCATGGTTAGGGCAAAGATTCAGGAGTTTAGAATATCTCTCCCAAGCTGCATATAAACTCTCTCTGAGTTCCTGAACAAAAGAAGTGAGATTTCTTTGGAGTTTTGTGATCTTAGAGCTAGGGAGGAATTTGGCCATAAATCTCTCTGCACACATTTTCCAACTGGTTAAGCTATCATAAGGTAATTGGTTATACCACACTTCTGACTTATCTTTCAGAGAAAACTTGAAGAGTCTCAATAAAACAAATTCCTGAGACACATCTTTGATTTTAAAAGTCCCACATAAAGTATCAAAGAACATAAGATGTGCTTGAGGGTCTTCTTCTTCAATTCCTGCAAAGGCATGCTTTTTGACTTCCTGAATAAGATCACAGTCAATTGAATACTTAGTGGCATAATTGGTAGGATAGACTATGGGAGATCTTGAGCCCATGAATGGAGCATTGTACTCTCTCATAGATTTCTCTGGTTTTTGAGTAATCGACATTTCTGCAAACAAAGTATTAAGCTCAATAGTTTGATTTTTTGGTATTTTTCTATTAATGAAGCTTGACACTCCTGCGGAAAACGGGAAATGTATTCCGGTAAATAAGTCTTCCCAGAATGAGTAGCACCCCTGCCGCTGACAGGAAGCATCTACAATAACAACACATGTAAAATAGTTACGAAACAAATACTTTGCGCTTAGCTCCCCGGCAACGGTCCCAGAAAATGTTTGATGGCATGCAAGACACACAGGGTAGTGTAGCACCTTCGTGTAAGTATCCCAATAGTAATCGTCCCAACGAAGAGCAGAGGAGAGTATTTATGAGTAACGTTTCTGTCACACACAAGTTGTCATAGTTTGAAGTAACTGCTTGAGATTCTGCAGAAGTTGTTAGTGTTCCAAGAGGCAAATAAACTAGAATGGTGAATATGATGAGTTTGTTGCTGCGAAGATAATAATGGCTTGAGAGCGAAGAACATAAATAAAACTAAAAGTAAAAGTGTTTCCTGCAATGGAGAGATTAGGCGCGGGGAAACTTCGAATCATGGTTTACATCAAGTGTGCCAGTGCGACAGTAATACCAGTTACTTTGTATCATGAGTTTAGTATTTGATTTGCCTGTTCAGTAGGCGGATCACCCTAGAGTCATGGAACTCCTCCTCGCGGGATTACTTTCCATACTATGGTCCTGCTTCACCGTTGCCACAGCGTGGTCATCTCCACAATTAAGGTTGTTAGGCCAGAACCATGCATTAAGTTCAATGGATCACCGTTATCTCATATTGTCTTCAGTCCTCATAGATGTCTTCACCAGTCACGTCAGAGGTCGCAGATTTCCTAAACAATATGTGTTACCTGTGTAGGTATTGAGATCATGTTGCCTGGGCACTTAAATTGGATAACACATATAGAGTTCACCACAGCATAACAACTTACTAGACAGATCATAAGACTACAAACACGAATGATGACATATAGGATAGGCGCAAACGAATCTTACCACTCACCTACATCTCCCATGCCTAGGGGGAATTATTCACACATCGAAAGAGAATAACCAATCATCTCAGAGAATAAGCCCATGAAAACCATATCGATAATACCATGAAGATCCACAATAAGAGGAATGATTAAACGAGTCTCAATCTCCAGATGAGTATGAATAGAGTGTACACCCTGATCTTACAACTTGGAATTCCTCTTACAATAGTGAAGGTGAAATGATGAGATGGAAGAACAAAACTAGATGGATCTCCAGTGGTTCTTCTTCTTCAGATCTCTTCTCTCTCTGTTCTGGGTGCGTGGCGGCTGCTAGGTTTCTCCAATTGTGTTCACTTCCTTCACGAAAGTGTCTTTTGTAGATGAGGGGGTGCCCCTGGCACTGCATACGACCAGCCATACGAGCGCTTGCGCTCATATAAAAGGTTGTCTTGTGCTCTGGTGCGCCTGGTGGCCAAATTCCCAATATGGAAGTTGCTCCATTTGCTTGATTCTCAGTAATTC
Source organism: Elymus sibiricus (assembly GCA_039707655.1). NCBI lineage: Eukaryota > Viridiplantae > Streptophyta > Magnoliopsida > Poales > Poaceae > Elymus > Elymus sibiricus. The sequence goes on from CM077676.1 coordinate 71,709,712, forward strand.
GCTTTGGTTTCCTTCCATATGTGCTTTTCCTGTCAAACAATGGAAAAGCGGATTTTCTTCTCTCTCGATGGATTAGCATTAGAAATAACCGAGAAATAATGGAAACCCGGTGAAAACCAAATGAAAACTGCTTGCAAATAATCATAAATTCTTGAGCCATCAATGGTGAACTAAGAGTGGTGTGTCATCCAGGTGATGGAGCGATCCAGATGAAAGAAGCAAGTAGCATAAAACTATAAGATAGCTGCCTCACTCCTGTCACACTGCAGAGTCATGGCATGACGAAGCCCCATCCCATCAATGATCTCCACAATTCTAGGGTACTTCTGAGGGTGCTCATCGATGCACTTCATGCTGACATGATGCTGAGGAGAGAACTTCATGGGAAGAATCATGGTCCAAAAGATGTCCTGCTGAACCAGAGTGCGGAAACAGGGATCGGTGGTAGTGGCAGGTTCAGCAAACTGGTTCACATCCCTCCTCAACACATTGTAATCTGATGGCTCAAACTCAGAATAATTGAGGGGCGCACGACCTCTAGTGATAGGATGAGCCATGGAAATCACAACGCCAGGAGGAGCAGACGGGGGAGCACAAGAGCTAGAGGAAGTGGTGGTCTTCTTCTTAGTGGTGATCTTCTTTTTCTTTGTTCCAGGCTTGGTGCGATCAACCACCAATTCCTCCTCCTCAATCTCTTCTTCATACGCATCATAGTCTTGGCCGACATAAGATGGGCGAGAACGGCTTGCGCCGGCCTCAGACTCGTGATGGGGTGGCTTCTTGAATGGACGGTCAAACTCATCAGAATCCGAGGTAGCCTAACGAAATGCATCATGGTTGGGTCCCTTGGTGACGGTCTTGACATTCTTTCATCCACGGTCGTGAGCCATGGTGAGTGTCAGAGATGAACTCCATGAAATGCCGGCGAGAGAGGCCCTTGACCTGAGCAGCCCACACCACCAACCGAGGAAATAGCCTGTGGAAGGGGTAGATCGAGGGAAGGAGGTGTGGGAGGAGAGAGATCCGGCGTGACGGTTGGCCGGAGCGGACGAAAACAATGGGGGCAACCACCGACGGTGGCTAGGGTTAGAGGAGGCCGCGAGGGGGACCAACAGAGGAATAACCCTCTGCCCCCTCGCGGCCTAAGCTTTTATATCGCCTAGACCGCCCGGATGTTTGGATTGGGACCGGATGATCCAGGCAATGCCCGGATGTCTGGATTGGACCCCAGATGTCTGGCTTTGGCTGACAGATGTTTGACAGATTTTTCAGAGAGGATTACAGTGGAGCCTGGATGTTCGGACAGTAGTCCGGATGATCCGGTTACATAGAAAATTTTCTGTCAATACTGGGCAGATGGACCAAGATGTGGCAATGATGATTGAGTGAGTTAAACTCAAGACATAGGATAGGCAAGGAATAATGAGATATATGTATATATATGATAGTTGGGCCTATACACTCATCTTTGCAAAAATTGAAAGGTAAAATACCAAACATGAGTGTGATACCCAAAATAAAGCATATAATGTATATAGTGGCATACATATGGCTTAGACACACACGACACAAAATCAACATGAATACCAACCCAAATGACAAACAAACCTTTCAAAGGGAAGGGCGATGGCCGAGGCCACCATGTTTGAGCATATGTGACTTGGCACCATGAAGATTTTAACCTTGGGCCCAAAATCACTACTCCATCATTTAAAGCATCGTTGTCACATAGACATGGACATAGTTACTTTGATGTTCGTTTTATTTGCGCATCATATAGAGAGAAGAAGATTCATGAATTGAATTTCTCCCCTAAATACATGCCTACACCTAGACAAGACATGAAGTAAATGAATGCATGGGTACAATATATCACATAATGCTATCATGCTCCAAGATACCAAGTTCACGCCTTAGTTGGCAAAACCTTGCTTCATCCAATGGCTTGGTGAAGATATCGGCAAGTTACATATCTGTGCCAACAGAGCCATATCAATGTCTCCTCTTGCAACATGATCTTGTATGAAGTGATGATGAATGTCAATATGCTTGGTGCGAGGATGTTGAACATGATTGGTGGCGATCTTGATTGCACTTTCATTGTCACATAGAAGAGGCACCTTCTTATATGTAATTCCATAATCCTTCAAGGTTTGCCTCATCCATAGCAATTGTGTTGCACAACTTACGGTTGCAATATACTCGGCTTCGGCGGTGGAGAGGGAGACGCAATTTTGCTTCTTCGAGGACCAACTTACCAAGGAGCGTCCAAGAAATTGGCATGCACCAGAGGTTGACTTCCAATCCACCTTGTCTCTGGCCCAATCCGCATTCATGTACCCAATGAGATCAAACTTGGCATCCTTGGGGTACCAAAGGCCCAACTTTGGGGTGTGAACAAGGTATCTAAGAATGCGCTTAACCGCCAAATGATGACTTTCCCTAGGGAAAGTTTGATTTCTCACACACATGCATACACTTCACATGATATCTGGTCTAGATGCACAAATATAAAGCAAAGACCCAATCATAGAACGATGGAGAGAGGTGTCAAAGGGTATGCCATTTGTGTCTTCATCAAGGTTACCTTTGGTTGGCATGGGTGTCTTGATGGCTTGGCATTTGTCATCCCAAACTTTTCAAGAATGTCCTTGGTGTACTTGGTTTGAGAGAGAAAAATCCCTTCTTGGAATTGTTGGATTGGAAATCCGAGAAAGAACTTCAAATCCGCATTGAGTGACATCTCAAAATTCTTGGTCATGGAGGCCGCAAATTTCTTGCATAGATCAAGGTTAGGTGAACCAAAAGTGATGTCATCTACATAGACTTGGCATAAGATCATGTTGGAAATATGCCCTAGAGGCAATAATATTTGTATTATTTGTTTCCAAGTTTATAGTTAATGTTTGTATTCTATGCTATAACTGCTATGATTCTTAAATATGTGATTCAGAGGAAAACTCATTAGCACGTGTAGAAGTATAAATGATAAAACCAGATTCCTAGTCTTTCCTTTAGGACTAGCTCAAGTGTTAATTCGATGATTCTATTTTCCTAATCATGGGCATATGCCAGTTACATTTGAGAGCATGATGTTGGTAGAACACTCATGTTGAATTGACCCAATTTTGTTTCTTATACTTAGAGAATATATCGTCTGAAGTCTATAGTTCATAACACAGGAGTTAATGTATGTATGATTCCTTAGACCATGAGAGTATCAAGTGACTCCATACTGGACATTGCACTTTGGGGTTGTTCCAATGTCATCTGTAATAGGGTGATCATAACGACAACTTATGGGTTCATCGGAAACGTATGACGAGAGACTAGATAGCTCGAGAGTGGGATTTGCTTCTCCAATGATGGAGAGATATTCTTAGGGCCCTCTCAGTGTGACAGTATCCATAATCATCTGGCCAGACATAGGTGACTATATCACAGGAATGCCGGAACACGACAATAAGAAAGAAGAACAAAATTGGTAACGAGGAGACCGGTATAGTGAGCATGTGAATGACTCACGGGGATATCGATATATCTCACCTCGAGTTTTGTAATGTATCGCGAAGCAAAGAGAATAGCATATGATAACCAAAGGTTTAATTGAATATCATTCATGTAAACATAGGGGTCAATATGGATGTCCACGGTTCCACTATTGATCATTGAACGAAAGGGGCTTTCGTTCATGTCTATGTTTTACCGAACCTACAGGGTCACACGCTTAAGGGGATTATGATCTGTTGAGTTTTAGTGAAGCGAGGAATATGAAAACATATTCTCAAAATAGTTACGGGAATGAAAGAAATAGTTTCGAGAGAAATCAGAAGCGTTTCGGGGTTACCGGAAGTGTTTCGAGGAATATCGGGTAATACCCGGTATTGATATATAGGAGGAAAAAGTTTCTGGAGACATCTATTATATCTATCTACTATCTACTACCCCTATAAAAGCACGATCTAACGACCCAAAGCCTCCCAATGTTTAGCATTAACCATGGTTAGCGCACATCCCCACAAAATTACCCACGCTGCCACCACTAACCCTCTCCCGTACCCCTTTGCCCTCCACGAAAACGAGAAACTGCTCCCTGCCTTCGACGGTGCCGTCCATCCCCACGCGCGGCCCTCTGTAACCAGCCCTCCTTCCACTACTCCGGCCTCCCCGTCCGCCGTTCCTCCACTACTCCCTTTCGACAGCACCTCCTATACTTGATGACACCGCCGCATCAGAGTAACCTCTGTCGTGTGCGTCGGTGACGCGGCCGCATCGGAGTAACCTCTGTCGTGTGCGTCGGTGATGCGGCCGCATCGGAGTAACCTCTGTCGTGTGCGTCGGTGACGCGGAGGAAGTCCTCAAGGAGGCGGCTGCCGCTGCAGCCGCAGCAGATCGCAGCAGGTCTAGGAGGTCGCCAACTACATCTTCAAGCTCGTCGATGTGGACCAGGCCGTTGTTTAATTAGCGCCGACTGGCCACTAACCTGTCTCCCTAACAATTTACTCTCTTCCTCTGTAGAATCTTGTGGATGACAACAAATTCAGGCCATGGACAGATGATTTCAAAGATTACCAAATTATTTCTTATATGGAATGAGATTACCCACATAACAATTTAGAAGAGTAGTACTTTATCTTACTACCTTGAGAAGTTCATCACATGGTTGGTAAGTTGGCATTGACTCTTTTTCTCTGAATATCCATTCCTCCTTGATTCCTAAGCCACAGAGTATCAAACTTTGAGTATTGTGCAATATCAGCAGATGAGACTGAACACCCTGATGCGTTGTTGGAGGAGGTGGTGATGCGGTCATGTTATGCCCAATAGGAAATATAAGGAGCTGAACTGGTCTTTTTGGTGTGTGGCTGGTCGCTTTGGTGTTTCTAGAACTGCCTCTGCGGCAACACACAGGTGACTGATTTCAGCGGCATTTCTTCTATGAAGTGTGTGGTTCACTCCATCTATTAGAAATGTTCGAAACCTAAAAGTAGGTTTGCTTTCTTCTATACATGTATGTGTGCATGATTTATAGTAAAATGTAGTCAAAGTCTGTGATAACTCAAGAAACACGAACAGGTAGTACATGGATTTTGTCTGGTGTGAGAACAAGTCATAAATTTAGTACCATTTCTATAGGAACGAAAACACAGCCATTTCTATTTGTCTGTTTTTTACAGCACATAATGTTACATTTGTGGATAAACCAATGTAGGGAAATCTGATTGTTGCTTTGGCTCTTTTGTACTTTTGCTTAGATTTTTAGTAGTTTAGAAAGCAAGTCTCACTTTTTCTCACAGGATTTCACTCCATACTTGGGTATGTTCTGCTTATGGGTAATGGAGGGATTCAAAGACTTGATGAAATTTCTACCATTGTTTGCTTGATCAGTATTTTCTTAGTACAGAACAGAAGAATGTTATTTTCTGGTCACCGACAATAAAAATTATTTCTTTTACCTACGTTATCATTTCTTATTCTTCTCTCTTTAACACGAATATGCAAAGATAGAAGATAAACACATGATCTACTCTACTGACTGCAGATCATCCTTTATCAATCAACAGGCTGATACGAGATGTTAAAATGGGTTCCTATTTGTCTACCATTTTTCTTCTATTTCAAAAGTGTCAATTCCATTGATTTCTTGCTTATATGTATACTGACTGCAGATTTGCTGAAATTTCAGTTAGCAAAACCCATGATCCAACCCATGCCTTGTCTTATGCTACTGCTGGCCTTGTCCTTCCAAATAGATAAATGCATGATGGACTGAGGTAGCTCCTGCAGATGCTAACTTGTTTTCAACATTAGATGATGATTTGGTTAGTGACTATTCTGAAAAAATATATTCTTAGTCTAACATGTACACTATATTCTCATGTTAGTTTTGTTTTTGAACTGGCTCATGGGTGTATTTCATATGTGTGTTGGCCGCATGAAGTTGCAAGTTTCTTTTTCTTACATAAGGGGAATATTGAGCGCTCTCACTGAAGCCTTTGCAAAATTGTCTTGTCTGGGACTAAGCAAAGATTCAAGCTACACCAATTATTGCGTTCTTTTAGTTGGGTTCATATGGCTTTAAAAGATTATTTCTTTAAAGGTATGTAATTTTTGGATCTATAGTGATTTTTTTCTATTGAAGAAGATGGGGAAATTCATAGTTTATCAGTTTACATTCTTTGTAATTTACAAATTTAAGTGAAATACTTGATGTAATTATAAACATATGTAAATTTCTCGTGCTTTCAACATATTGATTTTGATTATTATTAGTTCAAACCTTAACTTTGAAATGTTGCTTACAGCTTCAACATTCTCTCGAGAGAGAAACGTGGCCCTGTTAAACTTTCAATCTGGAAGAACTGTAGTATGCTGTCAAAGCTTATTTTATCAAACTAAGTGTTAGAGATATATTTGGTAGTTAGAGATTGTCCGGGATTAGATAGGAATTGATTCCATCTTATCTCTAGGAGGCGTCTTGTCCTCCAAGTCTTGTACTCAATATGTACTCGCCCTTGATGCTCAATAATATCATCCACCGCATTACGCCAGTCATCTCCCCTCTATTCCTCTTACACTAAGGGTAGTTTAATTTGTCTGAATCATCTCTTTGCAAGATGAATGATTTAGCTTCCTCTCTATCTTTATGTTTCACTCCAAACCAAAGCTGTGAAAAGACTCCAGCAAAATGCACTGTAATTGTCACTTTTAACAAATCAAAAGAGCTCAGTGCATACAAATTCAGGAGATCCCCCAAGGCTCAAGTTCAGAAGCTTGTACCAGCTCTAAAGAGCTAGAAAAATTCAATGTAGCTATAACGTGTTGAGAGATTGACCCATGAATGTTATGAAACAAACATGTAGGGTGCATCGGATCCTTCTACGAGCGAGTGGACACCATCACGTGGGTGGAGCCGCGGCCGTCGCGTCGGGGCAGCGGCGCTCTTAGCTTGCATCAGCTTCGGCGACCGGCTCGCCCAACTCCTCTGGGGCATCTTTCCGTGGGATTAGAAGATAGGGCGGCACACCTCCATGCGGCACTAGCGCTCCCTCCGACTGCTTCGAATCCCTTCGGCGGCCGCGGCTGCGGTGGCGGCAGCTTCTACAGAGTAGAAACGAAAGGGCAAATAATATACCTACAATTATTGAGAGGGGTTATCTACAAAACAGGCTTAAGTGGATGGTTAGGATTCCCACATGTGATCTGCCACCGTCTGTCGTCGCCCAAGAAAAAATATGTAGGTATATGATTGATGATTATAATGTTTCCTTCCACTTGAATGAGGTAGCTATGTTGTTTCACAAACAATTTGAAATTTAGAGTTTTTAATATGTTTGACTAAGTATATATATTGATCGGGACGTGCATTGCACGTGCAAGCTTACTAGTAGTTATTAAAATAGAAGACAAACAAGCCATCATGTTTACCCACATAGGTTGAAAATATATACTCCGTTGATTTAAAGAATAATGATTGAGATTAAAAGGCATAAAAGTTACGTAAAACAATAAGACGTACAATCCCATAGTTAAATTCTAGAGAAAAATGAAGCCTTCTCAGGGCATGTGTTATTGCAGCCGTCGGATTGCCTGTCCAAATGAATCCAGGACGTTGGATCTTCAGATGGAATGATCTGGACCGTTGGATCAAGCTGATGTGACAATCATTGAACAGTGCCCATTTTTTGCCCCCGCTCCACCGTCCTGTGTGTCTATGGATGGTGGGGTCCAGACAGGGTGGGCCCCGGCTGTCATCGACCGCGGGGGCGGGTGTTACCGGTGCTGGTCTTTGTGTGCGCAGGAGGCGTGCCACCGCCTGTAATTTTCGGTGGTCGCCGAGGGTAGTTTCGGGATTTCACCTTTCTGGCGTGTCGTGGCGTGCTATGGGTTGCTGGGTTCATCCCCAATTGGTGAGAGGCTAGGGTTTGTCTCATCCTGTCACTCATCTCGCTTCCCACCCGCTCCCCTGTGCCGCGCCTCCACCCTTTCTCCTCCTCCCCTGCTCCTCTCTGCCGCCCGGTCGCCATGCCCACGCTGCTCGAGCGCTCTCCCATCCATCACCACCTGGCTGCCTCTCACTCTGAGGGGTGAAGGATGTCGAGCCGACAAGAACCACTGGAGACGGTGGTGAGGAGGACGCCATCGATGGGGTGGTGAGGATCATGCACAGCTCCGATTTGCTCGGCAGGGGGAAGAGCGGCGGATGGCCCACGGTCGCCGCATGCGCGAGAAGGCGACCCGAGGTGAGCCGTCTCCAATCCGCCGCTTGAGGCGCCCACTGAGTGCCTCCCCGCCAAATCCGGCCACCACCGACTGACACGAGCTCGCCTCGGCCTCCTCCTCTTCCTCCCTAATGGCTTCTCTTCCTCGTCGGATGCTGGGCAGCAGAGTGGTGCATGTTCGTCTCCGTTCACCTGCTGGTAAGTCACCATCAAGCCCAACAGGGGGCAACAACGGACTAGCGATATTGAGGCGCCGGCAGCCTTGGCCATGATAGATAAAGCCCCGGGCATGAGCACCCATAGCGACTCCTTCCTGTTGATGTCGGAAGATTGGGACAATGAGGGCTGGTGGGCAATAATAAGATGTTTCTGCTATTAGGATCACTCTTGCCTTATGGTGCCACAAAAAATGTTTTATTTCCCATAATTGCAACTCTAGCTTTCTGATGTTCCCTTAATTAGCTAAATTCGGGTTAGCAGTTCCATATATATGCGCCAAGAGAGTATGCGGGGAAATCATGATGTGCTTTTCTTTTGCAGTGTCAACACTGAACAAATGTAAAGTGTGTCATGTAGGATTTTATTACCTGTTTTATGATTTGGATGATAGTTGTACAAACAGATTTTCTAATTATGCACTTCTCTCCTTTGCTCGGCAGGAATTCTTGTTGGAAAGGGCAAAGGCATGGTTTGCATGACATTGTCCTCGGTGGGTGGTAATGGGGATTGCTAAAGGTTTGTTTTGCTTGTGTGTATTTGTCTTGTGTTTTACCGGGTTGTGAGCTAGGTCATGGCGTTCGATTGGCATCCGGAGAATTAAAGAGTCCAAGGAATTGGTAAATTGTTTGCAATTAAGCCTCTTTATTTTAGTTGCATCTTATTTGATTCGGTCTCGATTTATAGTGAGAGGTACTAATGTGTTCTCTGAGGTCACCAAAGGGATTCAACAATTACATAGTAATGTTTTGTATTGTGAACTGACATAGAACAATCTGAGCTACTCATTATAGTCGTTATCGATTTTAACTCTTGTGCATGTTTGCTAGGTTATCTGCCTTTTGCTGATCTGCTCCTGTTGCTGCAGTAATCCAAGGGCGGGGTGTCGTGACTGCTACTTGCCGGTTCTTTCCTCCGCAAGCTTGCGATGGAAGAGGTGATTTTTTTGCTTGCTGCCTTGGCTGTGCGCTCGATTCGTGTTATCCTGATTCTTACCTAGGCCTGTTTCCCTTGTGATAAGCAGGGTTGCTGTTAGGGTTTGATGTCGTTCGTTCGGTCCTTTGGCATTGGTTGCTCTGTGTTGCTGTTCTTCTGCTTCCAAGGTCTAGGATTTGGTGCTGCTGCTTCTTCCTGAGCGTTGGCTGTCGGCCCTATGGAAGGTACCTTCCTTTTCCTTGCTTGTCCTGGTCGTGCTGGCTGTGATGCTTACCTGACTACTTTAATGAGGGGTAGAAATTGATAGTCTGTTGTTTTGATGTTTAGTTGGTTCGCCGGTTCGTTGTTATAGGTTGTGCTATGGTTAGCTGTGTGAGGAGAGGGCTCTGAAACCTTTTGTTGGCTCATTTGACCGGTGCTATGATGGTTAGAAATTATATTAGATTAATATTAGATAGAGGGCTCTGGAACCCTTTGTTGGCTCATTTGACCAGTGCTCTGGTGGTTGGAAATTATATTAGATTGTATTAGATAGGTTGGATGGATAAGCAATGTGTTTGTATGAGGAGCAGATACGGGTGGCCCTTTATTTTGGTAGTTCTGATCCTGCAGGTGCTATACTTGCAAAGGTGGAGATGGAAGAGAAAAGACAAAAAGGGGTAAACTAGCTCATACCGGAGAACTAAACAGAACTTCTCTATTTATCGTGTAGGATTTTGGTGCAGATAAGGCAACTACCGGGAAAAACCTAGGCAGCAAGAGGAAAAGGTATGCCTGAAAATATTGTGTTTATTTGGTAGGTGTCAATGTACAATAGATATTATATGCGACATGAATGAAATATATGCGACATAGATGTAAGTGGTGCCTAAAGTGAAGAATTCATATTAGGAAGCTATTTAGCAGAAGTATATGAGCTAGCAATTGTTGTGCTTTAGAATGCTTTGCTATGACTGATTTTTAGTGTGATGCTAGCTTTTAATGTTTGTTTCTGTCCAACTGTGCAGGCAGTCTTGGTAATTGTGAGAAGATTAATGAGGTACGGTGCATTAGTGAAGAATGGCACACATCCAGTTCTGGTCAGGTATACATTTTGTTTCCTAACTTCTGTTTTTAGTTTTTCTACTATGAATCATTCAACTGGTGGTTACTCCAACAAAAGAGTTAATCTTTTTGCTCCATATATCTACATAAAACTTATGATGGTGGTTTGTTACCTGTTCAATTGTTTTTTTATAAAATGGTTATGTATTATAATATTTCAGTATGGTTCTTCTACTGTTACAAGCTTTTGCATGTCCCTCTTAGGGCCCGTTCGGAACATCTCCACCAGCCAGCTTCCCGTCTCCGCGTGTGGAGGCAGCCCGAACGATCCCGCTCCCAGAAGCCTGCTCCGCGGAGACAGTCCCGGAGTAGTGCAATTTGTAGGAGCAGCAGAAGTGCAGCTTCACGTAAAGGAGAAGGAGAAGTTGCTTGTAATTACATGGAAATGCCCTTCCGAAGTGCCTCGATGCGAACCGTTTTCTTTCACTCGATCTGTTTTCCTCTCGTTACGAGCCACCAAACTGGGCCTCAAACTCGCTTCCTGGGCTGCCAGCCCATGCTGACGGAGAGGAGCTGCTCATCGATGCCGAACGCATTCTTCTCCCTTCAGAAGCTGGCGGGGGCTGGCTTCTCAGGAAGCTGGCTATTTCGTGAAGCTGGAGAAGATCCGAACGGGCCCTTAGTCTTTTACTTTCCTGTATACGCTTTGTTTTGGCAGTGGACTACCTAAGAGATAAGGATGCTGACTTTTCTTCAAGCAACTACTATTCATTTAAGAGCTTTATTGACTAGAGTCCATGGCCATGACAATATGAACAAGGGACTCTACTCTAGGTGTTGAGGGCCACCATGGATGTGATTGGCAGTCTGACTACTATAGTTATAATCAGGATGGAATTATTTGCTATGGTAAGATTTGAAAAAAATTAGTTATAGCCTATTTGAATTTCAGATTTATTATGGAAAGATCGCCTCCTCCCAGCAGACACCATTTTGTGCATACAAAATCAACTTCATTTGCTCACTATTGTGAATGCACTTGAATATATTTGTTTGAGCATTGTGTATGGTGGTACTGCACTCAAATTGTGCAATCCACTATCATTGATGCCATTACTGTTGGTACATTATGTGTAAATTTGAAGAATGATATTAGCTTTGAATATGGTAGTTATCATACAACTTGGACGGATGTGTTGTCAAGAAGGTCCATTGAATTCGGATGCAAGCACCCATCTTTCATGAGAGAGACCTATGTTGTACATTCCAGTTCTTCTCTGTTTATACTCTGCCAAGTTATCTCAAGCATATGCTTTTACTTTGGTATAGGTTGATTTTATAACTGGATGCATAGGCTTAAATCAGAGGATATAGCAGCGAAAGAACAAGTTGTATTTGTCGAGATGCTCTCTTCTTCTTTAATTGACATGTTAAAGCATGGACCTTCTTGCTCAGGTTTTTGATTTCTCAATCCATACTTCTGCGCAAATATTTCTGAGCAAATATTAATTCTTGACTGGTTATTCAGTAACCTCGCACATGTTCATTTGCTCTCTATGTCCTCAGTATTAAAATTCATACATAATACCTTATATTCTTGGGTTTATAACATTGCAAATCAGGGTAGGCGCTACATTTCAAATGCTTCATAGTAGAATATGCTACCTCATTTTTTAGGTGTCCCGAGTTTCATATTTCATTGCATTAACTAAAGCAGCATGTTTTATCATGTTTGCCATGGTCTTGGGGTAGATATAATTTTTTAGGTGTCCCCAGGTTATTATTTTAGACTGCTGGTCATATACGCTTCCTTGCTACAAAGCATGGATACGGCAGAAACTGCCGAATTGCCGTCCTAGTACGGGGGGATACGCCGGGATACACGTATCCCGCAGTATCCCATCTTTTCCGAATTAAAAAAAGGGGAAAGGAATCGGGATACGGCAGATACGGTGTGGACACGGTGGGGACTCGGGAGCCAGCCTCTCCGCTGCAGCCTAGACTCGAGGCTGCTGCCGCCTGGACTCGCTTCTTTGGTCGCCGGCTCGCCGCCGACGTTTCCCCCAAGCCCAACTCTTCCCTTGACGAAGAACATCCATCCAGCAGAGAGGAAGATGGCAAGGCGTTCGACGACGAGGAAGAAGGACCGGGCGGGGAGAAAGATGGGGACTGCAGCCAGCAGCGAGGAAGAAGATATAGGCGGCGGCGCAGTCTTTTCATCTGCTCTCTGCAGCTCTCAGGCGGCTGGAGGAAACGAGAAGAGAACGGCTAGAGGAGCTGACTAGTCTAGGGTTTCAGGAACTGGACTTTATATGGGCTCTGAGTGGAGAGCTACATGGGCCTGAGTGGAGGGTTCGTATGGACTATGGGCTGCCCCAAAGTCTTTTATCAATAGAAATGAGGCAACATATATCCAGTAATTCCTTTACAAAAAAATATATCCAGTACAAAATCTCTGATCTAAAAATTATCATTAAATCTTTATTACATGCTTTTTTTTTCTAAATATTTATATACCCTGCCGTATCCTCGAATGGCTGTTTTTGAAAAATGCCGTATCCCGTGTCCCCGTATGCGTATCCCCGTCTTTCCGTCCCCGTGTCCGTGCTTTTTAGCTTCCTTGCATTTGCTTGCAATTTTGCCCATTTGTGCCTTTCATTTAGGGATTTTCCCCCTATGGTGCATGTTGTTGTTACTGCTGTATGACGCTTTCGTGGCTTAGGAGAAGGAATAATCGATGCTATTCCCTTTTAAGGTTGTTGCTTCCTAATTTTTCTTACCATAGGTTGTCATCTAAAATTGATTTTTAGAGGAATCATGGCCTGTTCTTTTTCCTTTCCATTGTTTGTCATCTAAAATGGATTTTTAGAAGAACCAGGATCTGGTTCCTGATTCGAATTTGTCCTCTTTGTCGATGATCCTATTCTCCCTACAGTTATGCAGGCCGGAGTCTCAGTTCGATCTTGCCATTCTGCATCTCAAACATTGATGACTACCGTCGGGCACTACCCAGTTAAGTCTACCAAGCTGTAAGCTCCTCCATGTTATGTTCCTTTGGTTACTTTCGGTACGATATTCCCTATTGTTGGACTGGCTAATTCCTGTATGACCAAATAACACATTGGAAGACAGAAAAACATATCTGCATGCATGTAACTGCTTTTATTAACACGATCATGTGTGTCATCATGTGTATTTATTTTTTGTTTTACCTGGATAGACGATTATTTGGTTTCTTTCTCAGCTGCGACAACTATAAGAGAAAGTGCGTAGGGCAGGATTACCACCATTTCAAGATAGTGCGAACGAGGAGAGGTGACTAACAGTGGTAACCGGGTGATGATCTTCCCATAAAACTAAGTCGAGCTGACATAATTTTTGTTTCTAGCTGCACCTAAAAATTTAGAAACTTATACAAAATCAACAGCGCGGTCTTAAATTTAAAATGTAACTAGAGAAAGTGGCGATGCTGGGCTTCTGGATGATGAAGAAACAACTGCAGTGATCACAAACATGGGAAGTTGCCTTATGGCTGAAAGATTTAGAAAACCAGCCTACGCTATTGCTTTATCGGAAACAATACGGTGCCATTTAGGGGTGCTTAGGGAGTGAACAAGACCCTCTCTAAAAAACCAAACAAAGATGATGTGGTTTTGTTTTAGCCCAGCAACCACCGGTTTAACGAACTCTGAATACTAAACATGAGTGAATGTAAAAATATTTTACTAACATGTATTAGTTCATTATATACCTGATCTTTCCCTATCCTACAGACCATATACATGCATGCGTTTGAAGGCTGATTAGAGACTGGTCTTTAGTACCGGCTGCCTTCTACCTGAAAGATCAAACATTTATTTCCTCCTATGATGCCGATGCTTGGCTTTTGTGATTGCAGATTGACTTGTGATGTTGAGAAGATCACCACGTTGAAGGATGAACAATTAGAGAAGAGTGTTCTCGCCAAAGTAAGGTGACATTTGTTTCTGTTCATCTTGGTTGGGTTTAAAATTGGTGAACCTGGCAATGATTTGTCAGAGTATTCTCTTATCCTCTCGGTCGTCTCACAATACAAATTCTTCTATTTTACTCTAGCTCCGCTTTTTATTTGTAGTACGTATGCAAGAAAGAAAACAAGAAAAGAATGCTTGTGTTAGGTCACCTAAATATGCAACGCAACTGCACTACTAGAAACATGATGTCAGTTTCTCCATTTGCTTCACAAATTCTGGTGTGATATTCGTGGCACTATTTTTTTTTGCACCAGTACCAAGTACAAATGTTTGTATGTACGTAAACAACGCAATGAGGGAGTAACGCGTATGCTCTTATTCCATGACTATAGATATACTACATTGAGTATATTTTTTAGACCAGTGCAGTGCAACAGATTAAGTACCGCTCCCTCTTAGTCTCTCTATTGTCTCTCAACTTGATCAACATTCAATTTACACACATAAAATATATGTTCCTTATGTACAGCTCACTAACAAAATATAAGATCAGAAAAACATCAACTTGATGCAAAGAAAATCTGGTCCAAGTCTTGCCTACATTTTGATTGAATCATGCTTGGTTAGATCGATATAGCTATTTGCCTAAAAAGGTTTTACTTTATATCTAACTTTGGTTCTGTTTACCAGAAATAATCTGATGTTGCCTTTTCTGTGCAGATTGAGTTGAGCAAGGCACGATGGTCATAGTTTACTTTCCGCGAGCTGTATCTTCTATGCTCACAGATTATTAACCTAGGCTTATGCCGTGTACCAAAAGATGGTGACTTCATGCTGAATACACATGGAGCTTTTTGTTGACCTTATCTTCCAAATACTCATGGTATGTCACTTGCTTCATGAATTTGAGCATACCTGTGTACTACTTGACTTTGTAATAATATAATGCACATTAGTGGGTGAAAAAATATTCAAGCTTTCAATAGAATTCTTTTTGCCACGTATAATGAGAAATATGTTACTCCCTCCGATCCATATTAATTGTCGCTGATTTAGGAAGTAGTATTTATCAGAAATTTGGTTGACTTAACATGTTGACGGCTGCATGGAACAATTCTTGAAATCCCCAAGGTTATGCAAATTGACAGTGGCATACAAAGTTTATTTGGTTCTCTCGCACCTATGATATTTTGTTGCCTCGGTCACTATGGTTGTTCATAGTGCCGGATTGTTCATTTGATCACCATGGCCAAATTGAGAGGTGCTGAACCTAGGAGGGCAGGGGGTTGATTTAAATTCCCATTACTTACTTACTTACTTACTTACCAAGCCTTTTATCCCAAACAAGTTGGGGTAGGCTAGATATGAAACCCTTTCACGAGGACTTCCCAGGAGGTCACCCATCCTAGTACTACTCTCGCCCAAATGGGTTTCATACCCAAAAGAGTGGCTAGTTTTTACGTTGGCTCGCCAAGCCTATCACAACCCTTAGATATGAAGCCCTTTCACGAGGACTTCCCAGGAGGTCACCCATCCTAGTACTACTCTCGCTCAAATGGGTTTCATACCTATGGGACTGGCTAGTTTTTACGTTAGCTCGCCAAGCCTATCACAACCCTCCTCCTTTACCCGGGCTTGGGACCGGCTATGCCTAGAAGACATAGGCAGAGTTATTTAAATTCCCATTGTAGAGAAATATTTACTACACGTGAATCAACAATTCACCGTCTATTTCCATTTGTTTCGATATCAATGTCTAAATTATTGTTAAGGCTAATACTTAGACAGGGGACTACTAAAAAACAGATCATGCCTGATGTCATATTATGCTACAAACAAATTAGTTTTATTTTTTAATGAGCAAGTTTTGTGTACTTCTCACTGATTGACTCTTCCTTTTTCTTTTCTTGAAGGTGGATTTCGACCTTTGAAACTAAACTATGTAACAACGCAATGCTCGGATTTGAAGGGGTCATGCTGCGCACATGTCAGCTATGGAGGGGCAACCCTGTTGGTTCATCAAATTAACTGAAGGTGGACCTTAGGAGTGTATTAATATGTTGTAGCATAACTACACAAATCCTTTATACCACTGCTCAACTTTTGGTATATCTTGGATCTATATGTTTTGTGTTGAACTTGATGCAATTAAGCTTTCTTAGGCAACTATGGTACAAATTGAATCTCTATGCTTTGTATTGAACTTGACATACATTTATCTTATGTGACAACAGTTCCTTGCTTTTGCTATAACTTCTCCCTGGCTATATGTTGTACACTATTGTGCAACACGCATCAAGGCTTACAATCATTTTTTGTTTGGTTATGAGCTCAGTTGTATTAATCTATATTTAAAAACATGGATTACAACCAGGGTTATATGTGATGGTTTATAGAGTGATTAAGTACACGACTTTAGTATATCAAGGGCAGCAAATCTTCTTTCGTTTAGCTACTCTGCACACTAAATTGTTTTGATCGTTTTGGATTTGGCACACTGGACCAATGGGATGGATTAAGCAACGTGCGCCAGGGCGCACTTCCTATCTAACCCTTGAGTGACATATGAGAAGTAAAGGGTGAACTGATATGATAAACTGTATCTAACCCTTGTTGTTTAGGGTTGTTTACACGTTCGGGCAATTAGAGAGAAGTACTTGGCCCATTATGTGCTTTGTTTACACATTCGGGCAATGGGTTGAGCCAGGCACCGCGCGCCGAGGCGTAGCACGTTTCTAAAAGAAGGTATACAGTTCTAAAAAAAAAGGTATACATCTTTTAGGAAAATAAAGTTGTACGGAGTACGTGTTAGCATCCCATACGGGACAGTAAATTAATCAGCCCTCTGGCCGGTCTCGAACGTCACCACTGATGCAACCAACAAAGATACACGTGAGACCAATTAGAGTCCGTGTACATCTGTGTATACATGTGTCATACTTGGACACGCTTATGTGCAACAAAAACAAGACAGCTACGACCAATCGGCTGCCAGTCCATCGAGAGGACAGGACAAGACATGCTGCAGAAAAGAAACTCTTAACATCCCGATTCTTGCCAGATTCACGATAGAGCTGAATTAGCTTAGCGTATTCTCCATGTTCACTCTTCATACGTGTCTACTGGACTGCATATCATGACTCTTGCTTTCAAATATGTGTATACTATTTCTTATTTGCGGGAAAAAATAATGTGTATATTATTAAGTGATAATTAGTTTTAAATCATCTTTGATGGAATAATACTATGTCATACATAAGCTTTTTTTAGGGTATGTCGTACAGAAGCCACCTATATCTATACATACTAATAAAGTACTCATTGCTTCTGCCCGTTCAATGTCGCTAATTTTGCATAAAAGCCCCTGTGGTTTTTGTTATTCAACCCGCAGTCTTTTTTAAGTGGATATTCGGAAAAATGATTCGTTCTTACAAAAAACACCCTGCATTTTAGAGTATTCAACCCGCAATCCTTTTTTGCGTGGCCAATTTTAGATAACGTTTTGATTTTTGCAGGGGGCGGCCATGGTGGGGAGGCGGTGCTGCGCTTGGGCGCCGCATCAGGCGGCGGCAGCGAGGCGGGAGGCACGCGCGGAGAAGGAGGAGAAAATGGAGAGTCGTCCGGGGGCGAGGAGTTCGCTGGCGTCGAAGCCACGGACCACGGCGGCGCAGGCTTGCAGGGGGCAGCAAGAAGACGAACAGAGGGGAGCGTCGGGTAAGGGGGATGCCGGCGACGGGGCACCCGGGAACGCATCGACGAGGGCAACCGACAGCGGCGGCGCGAACTGAAAGGAGGCGGCCATGCCTTCCTTCAGCCCTGCAGCAGGGAAGAACAGAGAGAGGGTGAGAGTGGGGCGATGGGGAGCAGAAGGAGGAGGAGAACACGCGCAAGACACGGGTGGCGGCGATGGAGGACCTCGCCGGCGGCAGCGGCCGGCCGGTGCAGGGGATCGGGCGCGCGCTGGTTCTCTCCTCCTGGCGGCGCGAGGTGAGATCGAGGGGATCGAGAGGAGGGAGGCAGACGAGTGAGAGAGGGGTGAGAATTGGGCTAGGGTTCTCTGCTGGTATTTTTTTTTTTTTGAGCGGGGGTTCTCTGCTGGTGGGGATAAGTGGAGGCCCGGCTGGGCCTTGGGCTGGCTGGGGTGTGCTGGAAATGGTCCCGCGAAGAAAACAATTGGGCCGGTCGGTTTTTAAAGAAAAGAAGGGATTTTCCTCTATTGAGAAGGTAGAAAATCATGCGAGAGTTGTGTTCTTTTGTTTTTTTTTTATTATTAGGCGGTGTGGGGACTGCATTTGTGGCTGAGAAAAAAGGTGGGGAAAAGCGGGAACCCCTAGTCAGCGCCTTCAGCGCCACGAACGGCAACTGGCGCTCACAGCAATCCCTCGTGGGCCGGCCCACGAATGCGAGGCGACGCGAATTGATTTCTGTTTTATAGCGCAAAAAATGACTAGAAAAGATAGACACTACCAGGAATCGAACTCGCACCCCTACCGTATATACATGTTCGCCTAACCACTGGACCTTCTTAGCGCTAGTGACCAAATTCATAGCGAATTATTTAAGAACAATGGTAGCCGCGCTATCTATTGCACAAAATATTGTACGATTTACTTTAAAGCTTAGATTTTCTTATTTTTAAAATACATTTTGAAAAAAAAGTTATTTTTTTGAAAAAAGTGAACAACATTTGAAAGTTCTCAGATTTCAAAAAAAGTTCGTCTATTCAAAAAAAGTTCATGAAATCAAAAGAAGTTCATGTATTAAAAAAAAGTTCACGAATTAAAAAAACATGAAATTAAAAAATTTCATGAAATTTTGAACTAAGCTCACAAATTTGAAAAAAATTCATCAGATCTGATTAAAGGGTCATTGAATTTGAAAAAAAGTTCATCGAGTTTGAAAAAAGTTCACCGAGTTTGAAAAAAGTTCATCGAAGTTGAAAAAAAGTTCATCGAGTTTGAGAAAAGTTCATCGAGTTTGAAAAAAGTTCATCGCATTTGAAAAAAAGTTCATAAACTTGAAAAAAGTTCAAAAAGAAAAGAAAGAAAACCCGAAAAAAGAAAAGAAAAAAAAATCACGCATTTAATAAAAAGAAAAAGAAAGGATAAAAAAAAAGAAAACCCGAATAAAACTGTCCCGGAAATGACCAGCGAACTGGGAAAAAGCCGGCTTTGGAAGCTTTTGGGAGCTTCCCAAAACCGGTGGACTGCCGCGACTTAAGAAACAAATAAATGAAAAAAAAAACCTAGCAATCACTAGTGGTTCTGTGGCGTGGTGGTTACTGTCGTTCGCTCGGGAGGAATTGTGACGCCCCCGACTTAATCGTACACTAATCATACACGCAAACGTGTACGATCAAGCACAGGGACTCACGGGAAGATATCACAACACAACTCTAAACATAAATAAACGGAGATCCACAAATATTACAAACCAGGGATCACGAGGATCCGAATACATAAGTCAGTCATACAAATAATATCTGAGTACAGACATAGTTAGTCAGGGTGCCATAAGATGGCTAGCACAAACATCAACTACGATCGAAAAGGCGCAGGGCCTCCTGCCTGGGAACCTCCTAACTACTCCTGGCCGGGTGGCTCGGCCCAGTAGTAGGTGCCGTCGGGGCCCTCCTGGTAGTAAGCTCCTGCAGTGGTATCTGGCTCCTGGGCTCCATCGTCTGATGTATCATCAATTGGGGAAGGGAGAAAAAGAATAGCAGAGCAACCGTGAGTACTCATCCAAAGTACTCGCAAGACTGACATCAGAACTATACTACTATGCATTAGTATCAAAGGAATGGGGCTGTATCTGTGGACTATACTGCAGAATGCCAGAATATAAGGGGAGAAACCTAGCCTATCGAAGACTAGCATCTTCAAGCAGGCTTGCAGCATCAGGAGAGAGTAGAGTATGGTATCATATAATATTGGTTGTATAACAGCAACTCTCTGAGATCCTTTCTCGACTAACCCGCGAGAAAGCGATCCCGGGAGCAATAGTAACAGTGTAACATGTATCATCATCACTTTGTAGTTATCATAGATCCGGGCATAACTCCGAGCGTCCTGTTACCATGGACACGGCTATTCGAATAGATTACTTCCCTGCAAGGGTGCACTACTGTTACCCAACACGCTCGATTAACTCCGGCCGGACACACTTACTGGGTAATGCCCGGCCTCGGCTGATCGACACATCGCAGCCCGACCTAGAGCTCACCAGAGAGGTAAGCACGCCGGTCTAAATCCTAAGCACAAAGGGTTCTTGGGCCATCGCCCTCTGCACTCCTGCACGTTGCGTGACTGGCCGAGGCGCAGGCGTGACACTGAATACACCAGTGACGTAACCAGCCCAACCCCAACAATCAGCCCGCATCTCTGAGCTGTGACGTCTGAAGAGCTTTCGGCTGATACTACGACGTAGAGGGTCCCATAACCATTATCCCACGTGGTGGTAGTGCGTATAGGGCACGACGACCCACTCAGATCAAATACCCAGTTCCGTTAGGCGTATTTAGTAACTCGCAGAGACGATCAGACAACCTGTCGCTCCGACTTGATTTCACGCGCGGGTGCTCTTGGAGCCGACCCGTCTTTGTGTTGTTCTCTCGCGGGCACCCTTGGGGCCAGCCCGTCTTTAACATCGGGAACTGTCGGGACTCAGGTCCACCTCTACGGGATGGTACTGCCAGCCCTTCAGTTCCCCAATAGTAAAGGAAAGTAAAACGTGTGCAGTTCCGCGATCACACCCAGAGTGATCACGGCCCGACATCAAGCAGGGCATACGGACAAGGTGTGGGGCCAATTGGTGGGACTCAGACCAACCTATACTAAGCAATATAGGATAACTGGAAGGTATGAACAACAGTTACAAAATCAGGCTATGCATCAGAATAGGATTAAGCAAAGCAAAGCAGCGGTAATTCTAATGCAAGCAGGAGGGAGAAAGAATAGGATTTACCGACATGCGTCAAGGGGGGATTGCTTGACTGGAAGCTCTGCGGAAAGTGTCTGATCGTCAGTCGGCTGCTCGTCGGGGGTGTAGTCGAACTCTGCTGCAACGGCGTCGGTCTCGGCGTCTATCGGGAGAGAAGGAGCGGGGAAGAAACAGTAAATCCACGGCAAAAATGCAAACACCATGCATGACATGCCTAAGTGAGGTGCAGATGTGTTTAAACGCCTAACTAAATGATTTGGTTAATTTAGGAATTTATTTGGATTTATTTTATTAAAGTTGAGCACTATTCATTTAACGAAATCAGTCAAAATGTTCCATGTTCATCGAGCTAGGAGTGTTGGACAGGTGTTTTGATCACATATTCAAAATCTTCACATTTTTCTGATCATTTTTCATATATAAATTATTTTCATCTGACTTACGGTTTAAAAGATATGATTTTTCAAAGTTTTAAATATTTTCTGAAATTATTTAATTTATTAAATTCGAATTATCTAAAACATTATCCAAAACAGTGCTTATACTTTTTATACCCAGCTCTGTCCAGCCATAGTGTATGACAGGTGGGTCCTACACGTCAGCGGCTCAGGGAATAATCCCGGTCAAACCCAACGCTGACCGGGTTTGACCCGGCGGTAGGGCCCGGTGTCAGTGGCTGTGGGGGGCTAATTAGGTGGAATTAGTGCTAATGGCCTTGCCACGTCGGCACTCGCCGGAGCTCGACCGGCGACGACCAAAACGGCGGCGGCGGACTCGCCGGACTTCGCTACAGGCAGCGGCTGGACGCGCGGAGACCACCAGAAGGTAGCCCGCGCTCGACCGCATCTAGGGGAGGCAATCGCAGGGCACGGGGTGCCCCGAATTCGCTGGAGACAAGCTCGCGGCGGCGGCCGGAGTTCGGAGTTCACGGATTCGTCACCACGGTCGCGATTTCTTCAAAGCAAAATGGCCGCACGCATCACTGGAACTCCAGTAGCACGCCAGGGGGTTTGGTTCATCACGGGGAGGTCTAAGGCGTCGACAGCGAGCTCACCCGCGGCGGGTAGAGCGGCAACAATGGCGACGAGCGCGTGGGACTACGGATTTGAGCGCAGCCAAGGGGGTTTTGCAGCGCATATCACCTAGTGGCTCATGAATAGCCGTTGACTGCTTCGTAGCTGCAGACGGCGTCGAATTTTTGCCAGAGAAGTTGTCGGAGCCGAGGACGAAGATGCGGATGCGGCGGTGGATGCAGAGGGCTCCAACTCCAACGGGAGGCTCCAACAGATGAGGCAGTTGATGGCGAGTCTCCTGGCGTAAATGTTGGCAGCGGGGAGCTAGGTGGCCGCGAGTTCCATGGCAACAATGGCGACGGCGGCGCTGGTGCTCTCTGGATCAAAATGAGGAAGGAGGGGAAGGGGGCAAATGACCTAGGGTTGCACCAGGGCCTCGCGGACGACGCCCTTATCCACACTGTGACGCCCTATAGCGCCTCGGTGTCGTTCATCGATCGACGAGGGAGGATCGGCGCCGCGCGCGTGCTGACACGGCGATGGGAGGAGGGAGACGACCAGAGCCGGGCTGGGCCTTGCACTGTGCGCCTAGAGCCCAAAGGCATAGTGTGCTCCATCCATTTCCCTTTTTCTTTTCTGGTTTTCTCATTTCACTTCTGTTTTGCAAAATGCTTGACTGCTAAATGACTTTTATAAAACATGTGACTTATCCCAAACAATTCAGTGCATTATTCTCTACCACCAAAAAATAGTTTGTCTAAAATATAATTTTATTTGTAAAATGGATTAAATAAAAGGTATTAAAATGTTGCTGTTAGGTACTGTTTTAGGTTAATAGAGTTGTTTAGGAAATTTTTGTGATGTTGCTTTCCTAAACATATTTAGTTATAAATTATGTGCTATTTAATGAACATTTTAGTTTCTGATTTGAACAACTTTTATTTTTCACTTTAAATTTGAAATGCAATTTGAATGGGAATTTGAGATGTGTTATGATGCAAATGATGATCAAGCATGGTTATTCTTGCTGACATGGCATTAATCAAAAGTGATCACTATAGCTATTACACGGGGGGTGTTACAATTCTCCTGCTCTAACAAGAATTCTCGTCCCAAGAATTAAGAGGAAGACTGGAAGAAAGAGGGATATTCTTCGCGAAGACGATCCTCGCGTTCCCAAGTGGCTTCATCTTCAGAATGATTCGACCACTGAACTTTGAGGAATTTGATCGACTTCTGACGAGTCCGACGTTCAGTTTGATCAAGAACGCGGATCGGATATTCTGGATAAGACAGATCTTCTCGCAATTCAAGCATTTCATGATCCACGGCTCGAATAGGATCCTTGAAGCAGCGTCGGAGTTGCGATACATGAAAGACATTATGTACTTGAGAAAGATTCAGCGGCAATTCCAATTGATATGCCACTTCTCCTCGATGGGCAAGAATACGGAACGGGCCGATGTAGCGAGGAGCCAACTTGCCCTTGATTCCGAACTGATGGGTGCCTTTCAACGGAGTAACACGAAGGTAAGCTTGCTCACCAGGCCAATAGAGCATTACCTTGTGCTTTCGGTCATAGTTGCTCTTCTGATGAGACTGAGCGGTTTTCAAATGCTCACGGACAATGCGGACTTGTTCTTCAGCTTGTTGAATAATGTCCGGTCCCAAGAGTGAACGTTCCCCAGTTTCTGACCAATTCAGAGGGGTTCGACACTTACGTCCATAAAGAACTTCGAATGGTGACATCTTCAGACTAGCTTCATAGCTATTGTTGTATGAGAATTCGGCATATGGGAGAGATTCCTCCCACTTCTTACCGAATGAGATGACACAAGCTCGAAGCATATCTTCAAGCACTTGATTAACTCTTTCAACTTGACCCTGAGATTGAGGGTGAAAAGCTGTACTGAAGGACAGATGAGTTCCCATAGCTTCCTGGAAACTTTCCCAGAATCTTGAGGTGAATAGGCTGCCACGATCTGAACTGATTTCCAGCGGAACACCGTGGAGTGATACAATTCTGGAAACATACAATTCTGCTAACTGGCTAGTAGTGATTGTCTCTTTAACTGGCAGAAAGTGAGCAACCTTAGAGAATCGGTCAATGACGACAAAGATAGCGTCATGACCCTTCTGAGATCTGAGAAAACCTGTAATGAAATCCATTACGACTTTGTCCCATTTCCATTCAGGAATTTCAAGGGGTTGCAGAGTTCCAGCAGGCCTTTGATGTTCTGCTTTGATGCGACGACAAACGTCACACTCAGAAACATAACGAGCAGTGTCTCGTTTCATATCAGGCCACCAATATCTCTGACGAATGTCTTGGTACATCTTGGTGCTACCAGGGTGGATAGACAATGGGGTGTCGTGTGCTTCTTTCATAACCTTCTCTGGCATATCCTTAATCATAGGCACGACAAGGCAATTTCGGAAGAATAGAGTTCCATCATCAAGAAGGGAGAAGGCTGAGGGCTTGCCAGTAGCAAGATAGCGCTTAATTTTGTGAACTTCATTGTCATACTTCTGCATGTTCTTGATTCTGCTCTCGAGGTCTGGCTCAACAACCAGGGTATTGAGATAACCCTGTGGGACAATATGGAGGTTCAACTTGTGAAGCTCTTCATAAAGCATAGGTTGCGCTTCCTGAACCATGAGGTTGTTGCAATAAGCCTTGCGACTCAAAGCATCGGCCATTACATTAGCCTTGCCAGGGGTATAGGAAATATTCATATCATAATCGGCTATTGTCTCGAGCCATCTTTGTTGACGGAGGTTCAAGTCTGGTTGGGTATACAGATACTTCAGACTCTGATGATCCGTGTATATCTCGCAACTATTACCAAGAAGGTAATGTCGCCATAGCTTCAAAGCATAGATTACTGCAGCAAGCTCGAGATCATGTACTGGATAATTTTCCTCATGAGGACGCAATTGTCGCGAGGCATAAGCAATTACCTTGCACTCTTGCATTAGGACACAGCCTAATCCTTGACGAGATGCATCACAGTAAATCACGAAATCCTTCTGAGAATCCGGGGGTGCTAGCACTGGGGCAAATGTCAACTTATCTTTAAGCATCTGAAAGCTTTCTTGACATTTTTCTGTCCAATCAAATTTAACACCTTTGTGGAGCAGATCAGTCAATGGCTTGGCAATCTTCGAGAAGTTCTCGATGAACCGACGGCAATAACTAGCGAGTCCGAGAAAACTTCGGACTTGCTTGACATTCTTCGGGGGAGTCCAGTCAAGAATAGCCTGAACTCGTTCTGGGTTAACCGCAATGCCGTCCTTGGAAATCACGTGACCAAGATAAGTCACCTCGGATAACCAGAATTCACACTTGGAGTACTTGGCATATAGTTGGTGCTCTCGAAGTTTCTCCAATACAAGCCGAAGATGTTCAGCGTGTTCTTCTTCATTCTTGGAATATATAAGGATATCATCCAAATAAACCACGACGAACTTGTCGAGGTAATCCATGAAGATATAATTCATTAATCGAGAGAAGGTTGCTGGAGCATTGGTTAATCCGAATGACATAACTGTGTACTCGTATGATCCATAGCGAGTAACGAAAGCAGTCTTTGGAATATCCTCTTCGCGAATGCAGATCTGATGATAACCCAACCTCAAGTCGAGTTTGGAGAACACAGAGGATCCAGCAAGTTGATCATAAAGATCGTTGATCCGGGGCAGTGGATATTTGTTCTGGATTGTAGCTTGGTTAATAGGCCTGTAGTCCTGGACTAACCGATTGGTCCCATCCTTCTTCTTAACGAAGAGAGAAGGTGCTCCCCAAGCAGAGGAACTGGGGCGGATGAAACCTTTCTTAAGTGACTTGTCGATTTCTTCCTTAAGCTCGAGAAGTTCATGCGGAGGCATCTTATAAGGACGCTTCGCAATAGGGGTAGTGCCAGGCTTCAAGTCGATGACGAACTCGACAGCTCTAACCAGGGGTATTCCTGGAAGTTCTTCTGGAAAGATGTCCAGAAAATCACGGACGACTGGAACGTTCTCAATTCCTTCAAGAGGTGAGGCGTTCAAAGCATTCAGAGCATATATCTGAGCTTCGGCATTTCGGGTAATCCGAGCGGTGTAGTTCACTATCTCATCAGAGGGATGAAGGAGTTGAACGACTTTGGTGGCACAATTGATCGAAGCAATGTGAGCTTTCAACCAATCCATTCCCAGGATAAGGTCTATGGTGGAAGACTTCAGGATAATGGGCGAAACAAGGAATTCAAATCCCGTGATTTCAACAGGGACTTTATGTGCCATCATGGAGGTGTGACAATGACCTCCAGGGGTGCGGACGACCATTGGTGGTTCCATCTTTTTAAATGCAATGTCATGTGATAATGCAAATGCTTCAGACATGAATGAATGTGATGCTCCTGAATCAAATAAAATAGAAGCGGGTACTGAGTTAACGAGAAGGGTACCCATCACAGTTGCAGGTTGATCCTGGACTTCTTCGATGTCAATATTGTATGGATGTCCACGACCATAAGCAGCAGACCCAGTGTTATAGTTGCGGGTCTGATTGTTGCCACTACCATTGCCACAGCCAGTACGAGGAAATGCCAGTTGATTCTGATTCTGGCGGCAGTCTTTATCAAGGTGACCTGGCTTGCGGCACTTGAAACAGAGACCATCTTCTAGACGAAGAGGAACATTGGGTGGAGCAGCTTGAGCTCTTGGCTGTCTCGGTGGTGGAGGAGGCAGGCGAGACGCAGCATAAGAGGGCCTTGGAGCAGGGGCAGCTGGATGATACACACTGTTGGGAATCCAGAATCGACGCTTCTGTGCTGAGCTCGAAGATGAGCCAACGTCACGATAGTGCTTCTGCGATTCCTTGTACTTGATCTGAGCGGTCTCAATCCGGATAGCTTTGTTCACGAGAGTGGCAAAATCAGTGAAGTCTTGAGTGGCAAGTGCAAGCTCGAGATCGGGGTGGAGTCCATTACGAAACTTCTCTTGTCTTTGAGCATCAGTGGTAACGTCTTCTTCAGCATAGCGGGATAAGTTAAGGAACTCCCGCTGGTAGGCTTCTACAGTCTTGTTGCCCTGAACGAGGTTGCGGAACTCGGTCTTCTTGCGATCGATGATTCCCTGGGGAATGTATCGGGCACGGAAAGCAGTCTGAAACTATGCCCAAGTAACGACTGTCCCAGCAGGCAGTGTACGCTTGTGAGTGGACCACCATTGAGCTGCGGGTCCTTTCAGAAAGTAGGACGCGAGGGTGACAAGATTGTCCAGGGCGACACTAGCAGACTCCATCTCATGGGTGATGTCGCGAAGCCAGTCATCGGCATCCAGGGGCTGCTCAGAGTTGCGAAAAACAGTGGGGTTGAGCCGCACAAATTCCGACAGAGTTATTGAAGCTGGGTTCTGGTTCTGGTTGTTCAGGTGTGGGAACTGAGCCATAATTCCAGTCATAAACTGACGGTTCAGCTCGAATTGCTGCATCATAGCTGCCATATAGTCTGGTGGTGGTGGGTTTTCAGGGGCACGACCACGACCACGAGCACCTGGCCTAACCATCCTGCTAAAATTTCAACAGGGGGTAGTTTAGTAAAAGCAAGTGCAGGTGTTTTGCGACAACATGATATAACACGACAATGAATAAGCAGTGCAATAGATACATAACAGTAGTCAATTAAGACATACAGATCCATACACAAAGTCGGTTACACGCGGACAGCATAACGGCACAAATTAAGAAAAAGACATACTAGGCGGCGCGCAGGCACGCGGTAAGGAAATACACGATGAGACATAGCAAAGGCTACATCAACATCGGGGGAAACCACTGAAACGGGGTAACTGCAAGTGCGGACGGCGTGTCTCCACGGTAGAAAAGTCCTGCTCTCCATGTGCACTCTGATGCAGAATCCGGTCTCGAACTGGGAGAAGAGGTCCACGCATAGGTGTATGACCTCCAATAGCAGGCCAATCAATACCCGAAGGCATCCGAGTCTTGCGTGGGTAAAGGATGTACTCCAGATGTATCCCTGCACGAACAGCTGGCAGCAACTGCGTCATAGCATCGTAGAGACGTGCTTAAGTGGCAAACAGCTCGAAGGTAAGAGCCCGAACAGTGCGATCCATAGCCTGAGTGCACTGAATCAAAACGTGCGGGTCGTATCGACGACGCTCGTACGGGGCACAGATAGCTGTGTAGTATCCGGTAGCATCTCCAGCAGGGGCATACGGAATGTATCTGAACTCAGAGGCATCCAAGCTACTATGCTCTCCACGAAGACGTGCGACAGCAGAGTAGGCAGCATCATGTACTGCCATCTCAATCGTCACGCCGATACCGTGGAAAAGGTGCAGCTCAGTGTCTGAGTCATCTCGCTGATCATAGATACGAACATCAGCATGGTACTGCTCCTGGTTGAACTCGCGGTAATCCTCGTAAACCATGTACTCGGGGTACCAGCGGTAGCCCAGTCTGGTTAGGAGGTCGATCAGGATAGCCGGAAATCCAGGGACATCACGAGCCCAAGTGCGAAGCACAAGCTGTGTCGCTGGGCGCAGCGGAAACAGACGATCCATCTGAAACAGAGGAAATTTCAGGATTGTCAAATGACCACGAGAAGTATAATATAACTTGGAGAGAAAGCTTAAACAAGCCAATGGAAAGGAAAATGATTGTCAGACTAATCAGATCAATGTAAGGGAATAAGCACAGATAATCCAGCTCTCCGGGTGGACAAGATTACGAGATCCTAAGTGTCGGCGTTAGTAAAATTCATTTTAACCCGAAAGGAAGAGAATTCAGAGTCCCAGAGTATAGAAGAGGAATAAAAGATCCTAATACCACCCATTTGGCAACGTGGGCCCGTAAGTCACACAGCCAGGTTAGTAAAATAGTTTCCAATTGTCTAGACTCAACTTCGACCAAGGAATTGGAAAGGGGCTTCCTACAGGCAGTCGGCTCTGATACCAACTTGTGACGCCCCCGACTTAATCGTACACTAATCATACACGCAAACGTGTACGATCAAGCATAGGGACTCACGGGAAGATATCACAACATAACTCTAAACATAAATAAACGGAGATCCACAAATATTACAAAGCAGGGATCACAAGGATCCGAATACATAAGTCAGTCATACAAATAATATCTGAGTACAGACATAGTTAGTCAGGGTGCCATAAGATGGCTAGCACAAACATCAACTACGATCGAAAAGGTGCAGGCCTCCTGCCAGGGAACCTCCTAACTACTCCTGGCCGGGTGGCTCGGCCCAGTAGTAGGTGCCGTCGGGGCCCTCCTGGTAGTAAGCTCCTGCAGTGGTATATGGCTCCTGGGCTCCTTCGTCTGATGTATCATCAATTGGGGAAGGGGGAAAAACAATAGCAGAGCAACCGTGAGTACTCATCCAAAGTACTCGCAAGACTGACATCAGAACTATACTACTATGCATTAGTATCAAAGGAATGGGGCTGTATCTGTGGACTATACTGCAGAATGCCAGAATATAAGGGGAGAAACCTAGCCTATCGAAGACTAGCATCTTCAAGCAGGCTTGCAGCATCAGGAGAGAGTAGAGTATGGTATCATATAATATTGGTTGTATAACAGCAACTCTCTGAGATCCTTTCTCGACTAATCCGCGAGAAAGCGATCCCGGAAGCAATAGTAACAGTGTAACATGTATCATCATCACTTTGTAGTTATCATAGATCTGGGCACAACTCCGAGCGTCCTGTTACCGTGGACACGGTTATTCGAATAGATTACTTCCCTGTAGGGGTGCACTACTGTTACCCAACACACTCGATTAACTCCGGCCGGACACACTTACTGGGTAATGCCCGGCCTCGGCTGATCGACACATCGCAGCCCGACCTAGAGCTCACCAGAGAGGTCAGCACGCCGGTCTAATCCTAAGCACAAAGGGGTTTTGGGCCATCGCCCTCTGCACTCCTGCACGTTGCGTGACTGGCCGGGGCGCAGGCGCGACACTGAATACACCAGTGACGTAACCAGCCCAACCCCAACAATCAGCCCGCATCTCTGAGCTGTGACGTCTGAAGAGCTTTCGGCTGATACTACGACGTAGAGGGTCCCATAACCATTATCCCACATGGTGGTAGTGCGTATAGGGCACGACGACCCACTCAGATCAAATACCCAGTTCCGTTAGGCGTATTTAGTAACTCGCAGAGACGATCAGACAACCTGTCGCTCCGACTTGATTTCACGCGCGGGTGCTCTTGGAGCCGACCCGTCTTTGTGTTGTTCTCTCGCGGGCACCCTTGGGGCCAGCCCGTCTTTAACATCGGGAACTGTCGGGACTCAGGTCCACCTCTACGGGATGGTACCGCCAGCCCTTCATTTCCCCAATAGTAAAGGAAAGTAAAACGTGTGCAGTTTCGCGATCACACCCAGAGTGATCACGGCCCGACATCAAGCAGGGCATACAGACAAGGTGTGGGGCCAATTGGTGGGACTCAGACCAACCTATACTAAGCAATATAGGATAACTGGAAGGTATGAACAACATTTACAAAATCAGGCTATGCATCAGAATAGGATTAAGCAAAGCAAAGCAGCGGCAATTCTAATGCAAGCAGGAGGGAGAAAGAATAGGATTTATCGGCATGCGTCAAGGGGGGATTGCTTGCCTGGAAGCTCTGCGGAAAGTGTCTGATCATCAGTCGGCTGCTCGTCGGGGGTGTAGTCGAACTCTGCTGCAACGGCGTCGGTCTCGGCGTCTATCGGGGGAGAAGGAGGGGGGAAGAAACAGTAAATCCACGGCAAAAATGCAAACACCATGCATGACATGCCTAAGTGAGGTGCAGATGTGTTTAAACGCCTAACTAAATGATTTGGTTAATTTAGGAATTTATTTGGATTTATTTTATTAAAGTTGAGCACTATTCATTTAACGAAATCAGTCAAAATGTTCCATGTTCATCGAGCTAGGAGTGTTGGACAGGTGTTTTGATCACATATTCAGAATCTTCACATTTTTCTGATCATTTTTCATATATAAATTATTTTCATCTGACTTACGGTTTAAAAGATATGATTTTTCAAAGTTTTAAATATTTTCTGAAATTATTTAATTTATTAAATTCGAATTATCTAAAACATTATCCAAAACAGTGCTTATACTTTTTATACCCAGCTCTGTCTAGCCCTAGTGTATGACAGGTGGGACCAGAGTCCAAGTCAGCAGCTGACTGGGTTTGACCTTATCCACTTGAACAGTAAAAGGGGCCCACATGTCATACACAGCAGAGATAATTAGATTTTATTTAATCTAACAGGGTTATTTAATGGGTGGACCCCATCTGTCAGTGGGTCATCTAACTAAACCGGTCTATTAGGTTTAATTAAACAGCGTGGGGCCCGGTGTCAGTGACTCAGCTAATTACCGATTACGTTAATTAACGGTTTTAACTAATTAAGTGGTGGGGCCTACATGTCAGCAGCTCAGGGACTAATCCCGGTCAAACCCGACGCTGACCGGGTTTGACCCCGCGGTAGGGCCCGGTGTCAGTGGCTGTGGGGGGGGGGGGGCTAGTTAGGTGGAATTAGTGCTAATGGCCTTGCCACGTCGGCACTCGCCGGAGCTCGACTGGCGACGACCAAAACAGCGGTGGCGGACTCGCCGGACTTCGCTACAGGCAGCGGCTGGACGCGCGGAGACCACTAGAAGGTAGCCCGCGCTCGACCGCATCTAGGGGAGGCAATCGCAGGGCACGGGGTGGCCCGAACTCGCCGGAGACAAGCTCGCGGCGGCGGTCGGAGTTCGGAGTTCACGGATTCGTCACCACGGTCGTGATTTCCTCACAGCAAAATGGCCGTGCGCATCACTGGAACTCCAGGAGCACGCCAGGGGGTTTGGTTCATCACGGGGAGGTCTAAGGCGTCGTCAGCGAGCTAACCCGCGGCGGGTAGAGCGGCAACAATGGCGACGAGCACGTGGGGCTACGGATTTGAGCGCAGCCAAGGGGGTTTTGCAGCGCATCTCACCTAGTGGCTCATGAATAGCCGTTGATGGCTTTGTAGCTGCAGACGGCGTTGAATTTTTGCCGGAGAAGTTGTCAGAGCCGAGGACGAAGATGCGGACGCGGCGGTGGATGCAGAGGGCTCCAACTCCAACGGGCGGCTCCAGCAGATGAGGCAGTTGATGGCGAGTCTCCTGGCATAAATGGTGGCAGCGGGGAGCTAGGTGGCCGCGAGTTCCACGGCAACAATGGCGACAGCGGCGCTGGTGCTCTCTGGATCGAAATGAGGAAGGAGGGGAAGGGGGCAAATGACCTAGGGTTGCGCCAGGGCCTCGCGGACGACGCCCTTATCCACACTGCGACGCCCTGTAGCGCCTCGGTGTCGTTCATCGATCGACGAGGGAGGATCGGCGCCGCGCGCGTGCTGACACGGCGATGGGAGGAGGGAGACGACCAGAGCCGGGCTGGGCCTTGCACTGTGCGCCTAGAGCCCAAAGGCACAGTGTGCTCCATCCATTTTCCTTTTTCTTTTCTGGTTTTCTCATTTCACTTCTGTTTTGCAAAATGCTTGACTGCTAAATGAATTTTATAAAACATGTGACTTAGCCCAAACAATTCAGTGCATTATTCTCTACCACCAGAAAATAGTTTGTCTAAAATATAATTTTATTTGTAAAATGGATTAAATAAAAGGTATTAAAATGTTGCTGTTAGGTACTGTTTTAGGTTGATAGAGTTGTTTAGGCAATTTTTGTGATGTTGCTTTCCTAAACATATTTAGTTATAAATTATGTGCTATTTAATGAACATTTTAGTTTCTGATTTGAACAACTTTTATTTTTCACTTTAAATTTGAAATGCAATTTGAATGGGAATTTGAGATGTGTTATGATGCAAATGATGATCAAGCATGGTTATTCTTGCTGACATGGCATTAATCAAAAGTGATCACTATAGCTATTACACAGGGGGTGTTACAGGAATAGATCGCGAGTTCGATCTGCCGCCGGCGCACCTTTTTTGAGCCTTTAAACAGAAAAAACGGGAGATACATGGGCCGGCCCAGCTAACGCAGCTGCAGGCGCCGGTTTGCTGAAACAATAGTAACCGGCGCCTGCAGCGCCGAATAGGACAACCGAAGCTTCGGTACTCGGTTTTTTCGGCTTCGGTTCCTGTTTTTTCAGCTCCGGTCTTCGGTTCTCGGTTTTTATGCTCACCCTTACGCACGAGGGAAGGAGGAGAGGATCGAGCTGCGCTAGGGTTTGTCGGGCGTGGGCCGGCCAAAAAGGTTGGCCAAGTGGGCCGGTGTTGGGCCAAGGCAGGCAAATTGTGGTAGGCCAGCTTTCGGTTCTACCAAAAATGTTTTCTTATTAATTAATAGTACCACCTCACTAATTTACACAAGATCTCATCAATTTATATATATCCCCAAATAGACAATCAACAAGCCTCTTCGGAAATAAACAAAACAGAGAGTGAGGTGTGGCTATAATTTGGCAACGACAGACCCAGTAAAGAAGGAATGCAACTTGTGTACAGGGTTGAGGTGTGTGGCTATAACGTGGCAATAAGAGAGTGACCCGGTAAAATAGGAATGAACGTTACGTGGGTTGAGATAAGTAGTTATAACGTGACAGTAAGAGAGGACTGTGTGGCTATATAAAGTGGCAACAAGAGAGACCTGATAAAGAAGGAACGAACAATGTTGATGTTTCCTCTCCCATTGATATACAATGCTACTCAAGATGCCCAAGTCGATAATGCTCGAACTGAAAACCGTAGTTTGCCAAATCTAGAAGACCGACTGTACCATGTGCGATTTTTTTCCCGTTGCAACGTACGGGCCCTTTTGCTAGTGTATTGAATAAATATGCAGTACATGTGATATATAGCAAAGTTTTTTATGCACACATATATAAAAAAAGTACAGGACCGTCTAGAAAAAAGATAAAAAATGCTTACGTATGTCATATTTTGGAATTTCCACTAATTAATATTTATGTCATTAAAGTTGTGCTAGGAGGAGACTTAAGACAAACTTAACGATATAATCAAAAGGAAAGGAAATTAAAGAGAAGGTAGTAAATGTTCCCATCAAAACGTCATATCTATGGAAGCACTTCAAAATGTACAACGTAACACAAAACATGTGGCTGACGTGTTTGTTGGATAATATCACACAATAACAAAATGTTTCTGAAATTAAAAACGCATCATATCATGGAGCCATAGGCCCAAATTACTTGAATGTGGTATGGATGTATCGACCTGTTGGAGGAATAGTTAATTTCCTACCCAAGAGCCTGCCAAGCCCTATGTGGCAATTTTCAAGGTCGAGTCGAAGTTGGAAAGAAGCTAAATATACAACGTTACAGGAATGTCTTAAAGCAAAAAAAGAAGTCAAGAAGAGCCTCGACAATAAGAAGGCCGCCAAGGTAGCGGACACTGGCGGAGCTACTCACGGGCAAAACCGGGCTGTGGCCCGCCCAGCAAAATCACCAAGCAGCGTACTGTAGCAATTACTGTACACATCTGCTACAGTATACAAAGGCGGCCCGCCCCACCTTTTCTTTGAAGCTCCGCCGCTGGTAGCGGAATGAGAGTCTTGGTCAAAACTTTACAAGAAAAAATGTATTAACATTTGCATTGACTTGGAATGACACTCAAGCAAAATAGAAAATTAGAATAAGATAATCTATCCTGGGAGCATCTCAACGCATTAGCCATGACTATATGAAAAATTGAAAAACACCATTTTGTTACAATGTGGTGAGAATTTGACAAAAAATATTAGTGGGAAGATAAATGGATGGGAAGGAGTAGATGACGACAAAGTAAATGATCATTCTCAAAAGTATCCATGGTTTCACATGGTAAACTACAAGGGCCAATCTGCCTGTATTTTGTTATTTCTCATTATCACTAACCTGACACGGAAACATTTCTACAGAACTGTAATCATGTTTCACAAAATATACATGTGTGGTTAGATGTTGAATAATGATCATGGAACAAATGTTCTAATAAAATTGTACTAAATAAGTTATATGCATCTAGCCGTGCAAATGCGCAGGTCACACCACTAGTTGAATAAATAATAAAGGACTCTAATAATGATTAGGAGGCTCCTAGGATTTATTTAATATCAATGGGCTATAAAAAATACTAAAAGGCCTATAGGGGAAAAGTTAATGGGCCAAAGAGGCCCATTAGGAGGTGGCGCCCCCTTAGCTTCTTGGAGAAGCTAGGGGAGGCCGAATTGGAGGAGTCCTCCTCCTAGGCCGGTGCAAGGGGGGAATTCCTCCCCCCCCTGTGGCGCCCCTCGCCCTATCTCCACCTATATATACTAGAGGTTTTGGCCCCTTTGAGACACACAAGTTTTGGAGCCTACTCTAGTTCTCTAGTTCTAGTTCTAATTTAGAGTTGATCTAGATTAGACCTAGTTCTAGTTCTCTCTAATCCTCATAATAGAGAAGCCCTGTGTGGCTCTCTTTTCCCTCCTCTAATTCTCCGGCGACGATTATCTCTAGACGGCGAAGCGATGCCGGATCATGACGCCCGTACGCATGCAATCCATAGAGAGGTTGTGCTTTCGGTCTTCGGTTCAAGGGATCGTACATGGACGGTTCGAGGGACTTCAAGTTTGATCTACGCCAACTCTTCTTTCGCTACAACTCAAAGTTGGTAACGATCCGATCCAAACCTCTAATGCATCTTCATAGTGGTCCTGGATCTTGATCGTAGGATGAATTTTTTTGTTTTCTACTACGTTTCCCAACAGATCAAATCACCTTTTCCCCTCTTAGTAAAAAGAGTGGGCTCAATCAACCCTCTCACAAAGCCATCATCGATTAAAAACTTCTTGAGATGATCATACCAAGCACGTGGTGCTTGTTTGAGGCCATACAAAGCCTTGTGAAGTTTATAAACATAGTCTTTGTGATCGGGATCAACGAACCCGGGTGGTTGTGACACATATACCTCCTTTTGTAGAGGACTATTAAGAAAAGCACTTTTCATATCCATTTGATGTAGAGTGAAACCATTGAAAGTGGCATAAGCAAGTAAGATGCGAATAGACTCAAGACGGGCAATGGGAGCAAATGTCTCATCAAAGTCCAAACCTTCAACTTGAGAGTACCCTTGTGCCACTAACCTTACCTTGTTTCTAATGATGATTCCGTGCTCATCTTGCTTGTTCTTGAAGATCCATTTGGTTCCAATGACATTGTGTTCCTTCTCGGTTGGCCTCTTGACCAACATCCACACTTGTTTGCGTTCGAAATTGTTCAACTCTTCTTGCATGGCTACAAACCAATCATTGTCCATCAACGCATCTTGGACCTTGAGTGGTTCAATACTAGAAACAAATAAGAAGTGAGCACAAAAGTTTGTCAATTGTTTACGAGTGACCGTACCTTCCGACAATTAAGAAAGGATTTGGTCAACGTCCACGCGCCCGGCCACTCGAGGCATGATGGAAGGTAAGGTTTCATGAGGTTCAACTTCATGTCCATCATCAACACCCTCAACATAAGGATCCGGAATGTGCGGTGGTATATCTTCCTCTTCACATTGTACTTGTAGAGGTTCATCATCTCTTTCTTCATTTACTTCAACATATGCATGTGGGGGGTCTTGTTATTGTTCTTGGATAATGGGCCTCTCTTGAGCAATGGGTTCTTGATGTGGTGTAGGGGTTGTAGTAAATTGGACATGGGTGGAGCTTGTGTCTTCTTACTCATCTTGATGAGGCACTTGTTCCATTGGAAGAAGAGCACCAACACCCATGGACAAAATATCTTGTGATGGATCTTCATCACCTACATCACTTAGATCAACTTGCTCCTCATGGGAGCCATTAAATTCATCAAACACCACGTCACAAGTTTCTACAACACATTCGGCGGATTTTGTTATAGACCCTGTAGGCATGAGAGTTTGAACCATAACCAACAAATATACCCTCAATTGTTTTGGATTGAAATTTCCCTAACCGATCTTTCTTGTTAAGAATGAAACACTTGTAACCGAATACACGGAAGTACTTGACGTTTGGCTTGTTCCCGGTTAGGAGCTCATA
Organism: Elymus sibiricus; assembly: GCA_039707655.1. Taxonomy (NCBI): domain Eukaryota; kingdom Viridiplantae; phylum Streptophyta; class Magnoliopsida; order Poales; family Poaceae; genus Elymus; species Elymus sibiricus. The sequence goes on from CM077676.1 coordinate 71,747,099, forward strand.
TGGAGTCTTCTCCAAGATATTGCGGAGGAAGAGCCGGTTTGAAGCACGACATGCGGTGTTGACGCCCTCAGACCAAAAGCTATGTGGAGACTTGTACTCATCCAACATGGACCTTGCCATCTCCACAAGTTTCCGGTTCTTCCTCTCGGCTACACCTTTTTGTTGAGGGGTGAATGGTGCGAAATATTGATGCTCAATCCCCTCATCACTAAGGAACTCTTCCAAGGTGTAGTTCTTGAACTCGGAGCCATTGTCGCTTCATATTGCCAAGATCTCTTTGTCAAACTTGCATTGAGCTTGCTTGGCAAAATCAATGAAGGTGATCTTCGTCTCGTCCTTGGACTTGAGGAAGAACACCCACATGTATCTTGAGTAATCATCAACAATGACAAGTCCATACTTTTTCCCACCAAGACTATCCCATGAAGGAGGCCCAAAGAGAACCACATGAAGGAGCTTCAAAGGCCTTGACGTTGATACAATATTCTTGGGTGGGTGCTTTGCTTGATGTTACTTCCCGGCTATGCATGCACTACACACATGATCTTTCTCAAAAGAAACATTAGTTAGTCCAAGGATGTGTTCACCCTTTAAGAGATCTTTTAGATTTCTCATGCCGACATGGGCTAGCCGGTGATGCCATGGCCACCCCTTATCGGCCCTAGCCATTAGACAAGTTGCATGGAAAGTGCTCTCTTGCAAGAAATCAACCGTGTAAAGGTTGCCATCCAACTCTTCAACAAAGGACACTTCAAGAGTATCTCTCTTAAAGACTTTCACATCCGTTAGTCCAAATAGTGTATCATAACCAATGGAAGCCAATTGGCGTACGAAAAGCAAATGATATTTGGGATTGGACAAGCATGACATTTGCAAGAGACATGTCATTAGTAATAGCCACCTTGCCCAACACAAGTACCTGTCCTTTTGATCCTCCACCAAACACAATGCTCATGAATGGTTGAATAGCTTCCATGAAGTCCGTGAGCAATTTGCTATGTACGATCAGATGGTTGGTGCATCCACTGTCGATCACCCATTTGACTCCACCGGAGAAAGCACCCTACATACAAATCAAGTCTTGGTTAGAGGCACCCATTTTGCAATGGGACCTCCCAAGTTAGTAACAAGGGTCTTAGGAACCCAAATTGCATAGTAATGGAAAGCAATAAACATCTCCATCCTTTGCCTTATGGAGCGCATAGGATGGAGGCATAAATTCATTTGGCTTGTTGTGAGTGGGCTTTCCCCTAGTGGCCTTCCCATTCACAACCTTATCAACTTTACCCTTTCCTTTCTCCTTGTGCCCTTCATGCACATATGTCTCCTTGATAGGAGTAGAGCATTTTTTAGGAGTAGTCTTCTTATTGCTAGTGCTTGGATCGAACCCAAGCCCTTCCTTACCGACAACCTCCTTGTGTGGTCTCAACACTTCATTGAGGTTCTGTTGTCCTTGAACACATGACATGACCCCTTTTCCAAGTTGGGCCCTTAGTGTGCGGTTCTCCTCAAGAATAATTGCTAGATCACCACTAGAGTTAGTAGCACAAGCATCAGCATTTATGAGAAGAATAAGCCTTGCCAAGAGTCTCTATATGAGTAATCTTGAGGTTCTCAAAACTCTTTTTAAGACTAGTGAGCTCTTCCTCCTTAGTCTTGAGAGACAAGGAGAGAAGCTCAAGATCCTTAGAGAGAGTGGCATGAGATTCTTCGAGCTTATTTTTATCATTCATTAACTCTTTGCAAGAGCTCTTTGCCTTTTTCAAGGAGGCTAGTTTCTTAGCATGTAGATCATTGTTTGTTCCAATTTTTAAGCATAGCTCATCATTACGAGCTTCCTCATATTGGACTTTGATACGTCCATTTTACATCACTATTTCCTACTATAATTTATCCTATTTCAATGATATATTTCACATTATGGTTCAATTCAAATGCCTTTTCTCTCTTAAAATGCAAGTTATATCAAGAGAGGGCGATTACCGATAGCTAGAATTCTGGACCTAAAATACAACAGAAGAAAAAGCAATTCTTCGGAGTTCAAAATGAAGCGTGCATTTTTGGAGAATTATTTCAGAATATATAATGATTTTTGGAGTGAATAAGCACCAGGGGGGACCCACCTACCAGCCACATGGACAGGTGGCGCGCCCTACCCCCTGGGCGCTCCATGTGTCCATGTGGGGCCATGGTAGCTCCCCTCTCAATGCCCTTTGGCCATAAATTTCTATTTGCTGAGAAAAAATCATAGAAAAGTTTTGGGACTTTCCGCCGCCCTCTGCGCGGCGGAACTTGGGCGAAGCACTTTTGCTCTCCAGCGGAGCGATTCCGCCGAGAAAATTTCCCTCCGGGAGGGGGAAATCAAAGCCTTCATCATCACCAACACTCCAATCATCATGAAGATCATCATCCTCATCAACATATTCACCAGCACCATCTCATCTCAAAAACCTAGTTCATCTCTTGTATTCAATCTTTGTATCAAACCTCAGATTGGTACCTGGGGGAGTCTAATAGTGTTGATTAGATCTTGTAGTTGATGCTTGTTGGTTTAATTGGTGGAAGATTGTTATGTTCAAATTGATTATCAAATATTTATACCCACTTATCATGATCAATATGATGTGTTGTGAGTAGGTCCATTAGTTCTTGAGGACATGTGAGAAGTCTTGTTACTAGTAATCATGTGAAGTTGATTCCTGTTCATCATTTTGATATTATGTTGTGTTGTCCTTCCTCTAGTGGTGTTATGTGAACGTCGACTACATGACACTTCACCATCTTTGGGCCTAGGGGAAGACATTGTGGAATTAGTTTGTAGATGATGGGTTGAGGGAGTGATAGAAACCTAAACCCCAGTTTATGAATTGTTCCGTAAGGGGCTGTTTTGGATCCAGTTACTTAATGCTATTGTTAGATTTATCTTAATTACCTCTCTTGTAGCTGTGGATGCTTGCATAGAGGGTATAATCATAAGTAGATATTTGTTCTTGTTAGAATAGTACCTTAGCTCCGGTCCACCTACATAACACTTATCAAGGCAATGAATGTTAACTCAATGAATCATGGTGAAAGTAACTTGACGATATTCCCTTGTGTCCTCAAGAGCGTTTTAATCACTATAAGAATTACCACCGGCTTGTACTTAGTACAACTAAGGATTGGGCCATTTGCTGCACTTTGCTACTTTGTTACTTGCTATTGTGTTACTATTTATCTTGCTATCAAACTATCTGTCAAAACTATCTTACAACACTTGCAGAGAAAACCTTGCTGAAAATTGCCTATCAATTCCTTCTGCTCCTCGTTGGGTTCGACACTCTTACTTATCGAAAGAACTATGATTGATCCCCTATACTTGTGGGTCATCATGACTCTTTTCTGGCGCCGTTGCCAGGGAGTGTAGCGCTCTTGGTAAGTGGAATTTGGTAAGGAAACTTTTATCATACGTGCTGATTTTTATCTACACTTGCTATTATGGAGAATAATCCTTTGAGAGGCTTGTTTGGGGTTTCCTCGCCACATCCACAAGTTAAGAGATGACTCTCCACCTACTGAAAATACTAGTTATGAAATTCCTCTTGGTATTTTGGAATGACTGCAAGCTAATCCTTATGCAGGAGACGGAACGATACATCATGATATGCACTAACTTTTAATGGATGAACTTTGTGGATTGTTTAAGCTTGCAGGGTTATCAGATGATGAAGTAAAGAAGAGGATATTCCCTTTATCTTTAGAGGGAAAAGCATTGGCATGGTATAGGCTATTGTATAATTCTCATTCATGGCAATGGAACCGACTGAATCTGGAGTTTCATAATTAATTTTATCCTATGCATGTGGTTCACCGTGATCGGAATTATATCTATAATTTTTGGCCCCGTGAAGGAGAAAGTATCACTCAAGCTTAGGGGAGGCTTAAGGAATTAATGCTCAAATGCCCTAATCATGAGCTCTCGAGAGATATTATTATTCAAAACTTTTATACTAGGCTTTCACTTCGTGATAAGGAAATGCTTGATTCTTCTTCTGCAGGTTCTTTCTCAACTAGACAAATCAAATTCAAATGGGATCTTATTGAAAGAATTAAATGCAACGCTAAAGATTGGGAAGTCGACAAAGGTAAAGAGTCAGGTATAAATCTTGAATATGAATGTGTTAAGTTCTTTGTTGAGACTAATGATTTTCATGAGCTTAGTGCAAAATATGGACTTGATTCTGATATAGTTGTTAATTTCTGTAAGTCTTTTGTTGCTCATGTTGATCTTCCTAAGGAGAATTGGTTTAAGTATCATGAACCCATTAAAGATATTTGTAAGGAACCTATTATAGCTAATACTGAAATTCAAGCTTATACTGTTAATCCTGTTGTGCCTACTGCTTATATTGAAAAGCCTCCTTTTCTTGTTAGAATTAAGGAGCACTCTAAGGCTATAACTGTGGTAAATAAAAGTCATATTAAAGCACCTAAACATTCTGAGCAAATTAAAGTGGAACCTTCTATAGCCATGGTTAAAGATCTTTTGGTTGAAAATATTGATGGGCATGTTATTTATTTTTGTGATGATGCTGCTAGAATTGCTAAGCCTGATAAGAAACCACAAGATAGAAATAAAGGAGTTGTTGGCATGTCTGTTGTTTCTGTTAAGATTGGAGATCATTGTTACATGGTTTATGTGATATTGGTGCTAGTATAAGTGCTATTCCTTTCTCTCTCTATCAAGAAGTAATGCATGATATTTCACCTGTTGAGATAGAAGAGATTGATGTTACTATTAAGCTTGCTAATAGGGATACCATTTCACCGCTTGGGATTGTTAGAGATGTTGAAGTCTTGTGTGGTAAGATCAAATATCCTACTAATTTCTTAGTACTTGGATCTGAACAAGATGATTTTTGTCCCATAATATTTGGTAGACCCTTCTTGAATACTGTTAATGCTGAAATTATTGTTCTAAGCAAAAAAGTTAAAGTTAAGTTTGGCGATGAAGCACATGAATTTAATTTTTCCAAGTTCACCAAACAACATCATGCTAAAGAACTACCTAATGAAGATTTAATTATTAGTCTTTCTTCTATTGTTGTACCTCCTACTGATCCTTTATAGCAATATTTGTTAGATCATGAGAATGATATGCATATGAAAGAAAGAAATGAGATAGATGAAATATTCTTTAGGCAAGAACCTTAAACATAATTTGCCTGTGGAAATTTTGGGAGATCATCCACCACCCAAGGGTGATCTTGTGTTTGAATTAAAGAAACTCCCTGATACACTCAAATATGCCTATCTGGATGAAAAGAAAATATATCCTGTTATTATCAATTCTAAGCTTTTAGTGCACGAGGAAAAAATATTATTGAATACTCTGAGGAGATATCGTGCCGCAATTGGATATACCCTGGATGATCTCAAGGGTATTAGCCCAAGTATGTGTCAACACAAGATCCATCTGGAGTCCGATGCTAAACCTTTTATTGATCATCAGCGTCGTTTAAATCCTAAGATGAAGGATGTGGTAAGAACTAAGATATTAAAGCTCCTAAAGGCAGGTATAATTTATCCTATTGCTGATAGTAGATGGGTAAGTCCTGTTCATTGTGTCCCTAAGAAAGGTGGCATTACTGTTGTTCCTAATGATAAAAATGAACTTATCCCGCAAAGAGTTGTCACTGGTTATAGGATGGTTATAGATTTCAGAAAATTAAATAAGGCTACTAGAAAAGATCATTATCCTTTGCCTTTCATTGATTAAATGTTAGAAAGATTATCTAAACATACACGTTTTTGCTTTCTAGATGGCTATTCTGGTTTCTCTCAAATTTCTGTATCTCCTAAGGATCAGGAGAAAACTACTTTTACTTGTCCTTTTGGAACTTTTGCCTATAGACGTATGCCTTTTGGTTTATGCAATGCACCTGGTACCTTTGAAAGATGCATGACTGCTATATTTTTTGATTTCTGTGAAAAAATTGTTGAGGTTTTCATGGACAATTTCTCCGTCTATGGGACTTCCTTTGATGACTGCTTGCACAATCTTGATAAAGTTTTGTAAAGATGTGAGGAAACTAGTCTTGTCTTGAACTGGGAGAAGTGCCACTTTATGCTGAATGAAGGTATAGTCCTTGGTCATAATTTTTTTGAGAGAGGCATTGAAGTAGACAAAGCTAAGGTAGATGCCATTGAGAAAATGCCATGTCCTAAAGATATCAAAGGTATAAGAAGTTTTCTTGGTCATGCTGGTTTCTATAGGAGATTTATTAAGGACTTCTCTAAGATTTCTAGGCCTCTTACTAACCTTTTGCAAAAGGATGTTCCTTTTGTTTTTGATGATGATTGTGTAGAAGCCTTTGAAATTCTTAAGAGTACTTTGATTTCTGCACCTATTATTCAACCACCTGATTGGAATTTACCCTTTGAAATTATGTGTGATGCTAGTGACTATGCTGTAGGGGCTCTCCTTAGCCAAAGAGTTGATAAGAAACTAAATGTTATTCATTATGCTAGTAAGACCTTGGATAGTGCCCAGAAAAATTATGCTACTACTGAGAAAGAATTTCTAGGAGTTGTGTTTGCTTGTGATAAGTTTAGACCATATATTATTGATTCTAAGGTAACTATTCACACTGATCATGCTGCTATTAAATATCTTATGAATAAGAAAGTTGCTTAGCCTAGGTTGATTAGGTGGGTGCTTTTATTACAAGAGTTTGACTTGCATATTGTGGATAGAAAGGGAGCTGATAATCCAGTGGCAGATAATTTGTCTAGGATGGAAAACATTCTTGATGACCCAATTCCTGTTAATGATAGTTTTCCTGATGAGCAATTGGCTGTTATTAATGCTTCCTCTCGTGATAATCCTTGGTATACTGATTATGCTAATTATATTGTTTCTAAGTTCATACCACCTAACTTTACATACCAACAAAAGAAGAAATTCTTATTTGACTTGAGACACTACTTTTGGGATGACCCACATTTTATAAAGAAGGAGATGGTATTATTAGATGTTGTGTACCTGAGCATGAATAGGAACAAATCTTGAGAAAGTGTCACTCCAGTCCATATGGTGGTCACCATGCTGGAGATCGAACTACACACAAGGTACTACAATCTGGTTTTCATTGGCCTACTCTCTTCAAGGATGCATGTAAGTTTATCCTTTCTTGTGATGAATGTCAAAGAGTTGGAAATATTGGTAGACGTCAGGAAATGCCTATGAATTATTCACTTGTGATTGAACCATTTGATGTTTGGGGTTTTGATCATATGGGACCTTTTCCTTCCTCGCATAGTTACACTCTTATTCTAGTTGCTGTTGATTATATCACTATTTGGGTAGAAGCTATTCGTACTAAAAGTGCTGATCATAAGACTTTTATTAAAATTCTTAAGATGTTATCTTTCCGAGGTTTGGAGTCCCCAGATATTTAATGACTGACGGTGGTTCTCATTTTATTCATGGTGCTTTCAGATTTTTTTTAGCTAAATATGATGTAAACCATAGAGTAGCATCTCCTTATCATCCTCAGTCTAGTGGGCAAGTTGAATTAACTAATAGAGAAATTAAATTAATCTTGCAAAATACTGTTAATAGATCTAGAAATAATTGGCTTAAGAAACTTGATGATGCTCTCTGGGCTTATAGAACTGCTTATAAAAATCCTATGGGGATGTCCCCTTATAAAATGGTTTACGGTAAGGCTTGTCATTTACCTCTTAAATTAGAACATAAGGCTTATTGGGCTATTAAAAATCTTAATTATGATTTCAATCTTGCTAGAGAAAAGAGGTTATTTGATATGAGTTCTCTTGATGAGTGGAGGACTGAAGCATATGAGAATGCCAAGTTGTTTAAAGAAAAAGCTAACAGATGGCATGATAAAAGAATTTAGAAAAGAGAATTTAACATTGGTGATAAAGTTCTTTTGTACAAGTCTCGTTTCAAGTATTTTCCAGGCAAACTTCTTTCTAAATGGGAAGGCCCTTATATCATCAAAGAAGTTTACCGTTCTGGAGCTATCAAGATAAATAACGCCGAAGGAAATAAACCGAAGGAAGTTAATGGGCAAAGACTTAAACATTATATTACAGGTAACCCAATTAACATTGATTCGGGTGTTATTCAAGTAATTACACCAGAAGAGTACATAGAAAAAACCATCCGGAAGACTCCAGAATCCTGAAAAAAGAATAGGTACGTGATACGGTAAAAAAACCGCTCCAAAAATTCCAGAAAAATTATATCTGCCAGTTTTGGAATAAATATTTTTTTTGGGAAAAAGAAGCAGCCGAGGCGGTGCCCAAGGGCTCCACATGGACAAGGGGCGCGCCCTACCCACTGGGTGCGCCACCTGTCCATGTGGGGGCCTCGTGCACCATCCCAACTCCGTTTTCCTCTCGTATGCTTGTCCTGCACGATAAAAATTCCTATAAAATCCCCAGGATGATCTGACCATCGTATCGCAAGTTTTCCTCCTGTTTTCATTTCGAACTATTTTTCTGCCAGGATTTTAAGATCTAGATCGCTATGTCATCGTCAAGCTCCTCCAAGGATCAATTCTTCGAGAAGGTTATCAACCCCTATCTCCCTGGGGCCATGATGCATCACAAGACCCTGGTGTGTAGGGAAGGGATGCTTCATATCAAGGATCTTGAGGGCCCAAGAAGGAGGAAGACGAGAAGGATAGGCTTAAGGACGTGGAGCAAGAACTCTTCAAGTGCTAGAGGATGGTGGAGCATGGACTGGATGCAAATCATCTCATGATTAATGAGTTCGTTCATGAGCAGAAGGAGGGAAGCGAGAAAATATGGGAAGCAATTGATCGTCTCCATGTCAAAGTTGAAGATCTTCAGGCTCAACTCTATGAACTACAGAATCAAAACTGTGAGTATGAAACCAAGTTGAAGATGATGGGTTTAGGTGCAAATTTCAGTATCCCGAAGACCACTTCCTCTTTCCTTGATGGAGAACCTATGCCCTGGAAGAAATATGACGAGCGTGCTCCTTCACCACCTCTATCACCAAAGAAGGAGACTTGAGTATTTGGGTTTTGTGACACCCTGGTTTTTGGCAACTTTTTCTTTCCGAAATCTTTCTGGCTTTATTTGCAATTTGGCTGGAATTTGAACCTTTTCAGTTGACTTTGGACTTATGAATTCCTCTCAATGATCCAAAGCCCTCAGCATCTTGCCAAAACCTTGTCACTCACCATCTGGACCAATTTCCAATTCTTTGTCTCTCCCAAATATTCATTTTCTTCCTTTGGGAAAATTGGTCATCACTATGGGTTACAAAGCAACCTATAGTTCTGGTGACCAGAAAAATCCCAAATTAATCCCAGACCTTCTTGTCATCATCTACTCCCACAATCTTCAAAAACATTTCATGGTCCAGTACAAAGTTTTGCCCAGAAAACTCCATTTGCTCTCTGGACAGTACTGGTCATTTATGAAGGAGCTCATATGTTCCCTACTCAATTAATTCCCACAAAATTCCCTGAGATATTAGGGAACCTATCTTTCCACAATATCCAAAAATATCATCTTGTCCAGTACAAATTTTCACCACCAATATTCAGCCAAGTTTCTGTTCAGTTGGAACCTCTGTGAAGGAAGTACCAGCTAGAGGTATCCAATTGAGCTGAAATTTTTATGGCATCTTCTCCTCATCAAATAACTCTCCTACACCAAAATTCAGCTCCATCCAATCAACCAGATGAGTGCATCAAGCTCATCTCTGTTTCTGGTTCAGTACATCAGTTGTACATGAACTATATCCAAATCTTGATCAAATCCTTTCAAACTTGGCCAGCTCATAGTCCTTCCAAAGCAGAACACCCCAGACATCTCCATTGGCTCCATCTCCACCTCACCACTCCTCTAGATCTCTCTCAAGTTTGCTGTCAGAGACTGTAGCTGAAGCTACACTTCGGTTCAGAGTGAACCTGGTCGAACCAGAGGCATGGAGAGACTAAGGGGTCGAGGGTCGACGTGCCAGACAAGAAATGCCAGGCTCACGAGGCCTCTAGACACCCTTGCCCGTGGTGAGCACGACACTGGCATGCCACTGCGCGCGCTCTGCATCGCGCCCGTGCTGGATCCGTCGCGTCCGCCTGCCCCGCGCCGCAGCAGCTCGTCTCCTTGCGCCGACATCCTCCCCTGCGTCCACCTGGCCATCCTGGAGCGTGGCCCTCGCCGGAGAAGCCCTCGCCGGCCGCCACGGCATGCGCGCACTGTGCCGCCCGTGCGGACACAGTGGTCGAGCGGCGAGTCTTCTTCCTCCGCTAGCTGCCGCCGCGCATTAACTCCTCCCTGCCTTCTCCCGTCTCGTCGCCCGCAAGCAGCCAGCCAGCTCGCCGTCCTTGCGCCGGCGACGTGGCCGAATCCCGCCGCTTCCAGAGACCTCCCCTGAGCTCCTCCCCCTCCTATAAATAGCCATCCCCGGCCTCTCCCGAGCTCATCACCCACCTCACTCCGCCTCCTATCGAGCCCCCGAGCAACGAGCCACGGCCGAGAGGCCCTCTGGCCTCGAATCTCGCCGGAGCAACGCCGCCACTCGAGCTCTACCTCCCTACCGTTCCACTCCTCTCCGAGCTCCATTGACCACGCCATCGAGCTCAGCTTGTTCCACTGACCTCTCTCGAGCCCTTTCCGAGTCGAATCGCTGCCGGAGTCGCCGTCTCCGACGACACCCGCGCACCGCCGCCGCCGGAGAGGAAGGGGGCGACGTCGTCCGGCCGTCTCTCGTGAAGCCACGGGTACGGGTGAGTTCATCTCGTTGAGCTCGATCCATTCCCCCTCTCTCCCTACCTCACCGCCGTCCATATCACCGGCGATGATCGCCGGAGTCCCGCCCTCTCTCTGTTTCCCTCCTCCCCCTTTTAAATCTGATGATGGGGCCCGCCTGTCAGCGACACACCGAAGCGGTAAGTGGAGGCGCCCCTCCACTTTACGCCTTCGACGTGGCCCCCTGGCAGATTTTCTAATTTCTATTTAAAATCCAGATTTGACCAAAACTTTGACCGGCCATAACTTTTAAACCATAAGTCCAAACAAATTGATTCTTTTTGCTCTGAGTTTGTCTTGAGCTCCTCTATTTTCTTGAAAATTGGGTATTTTTCCCATGTTCACAGAATTTCTGGTGAACAGAACAGCAATATGTGACATTTTCAATTGCATTTTAAAAATATTTTCAGAAGGAGATTCTTTTGGATTTGAAGCCCAGGAGTTTGTGGACAACCCAATAGAGCAAGGCAAGCCATGTCATCCATTGCATACAACAATTCAATAGTGTTGGTTATTTAAGTGAATTTCATGCATTATTTCAATATGTGATAATTCTTAGTAAATTATTTAATTGATTAGCCACTGCCATATTACATTATTCTTGATTAATATCCATACTGGTAAATGCTTGGCAATATTAAACTTAGTTGGTTGATCCAGAGCCACCTACCCGGACTTTTCCGTGCAGCCACATTTGCCGGTATGGGACGGCCTTGACTTGGGCTGACTTTGTGCTCTTTTATCGGTACCACCAAACTAGGGAGGGTTATGCGTGCGTGCTGCCCTGATCAGGTAGACGACCATAATCCTGTGAGCCCAGTTGAGTTATTTTGCCGGCGTCCCCATTTGGGACAGTTTAGTTTGGCCACGACGGTGGCAGGTGTCACGGGGTGACACAGGGGGCCACCCAGGACATGACCCTGGGAGGGTATGATTGTCGGTGGTACGATAGAGGGGTCACGGGTCAGGCAGGTTTCGTTGGAGCACCACCGGTCCACCCGAATGGGATTATGAGGCCAGGTACTCCATGGTGTGGGTAAAGTGCGCAACCTCTGCAGAGTGTAAAACCTATTCGAATAGCCGCGTCCACGGTATTGGACAGTCCGTTTAGGCCTCTCTAGGATGGTCAACCAGAATGATAATAATGATGAAAGAACTTGTCTTATGTTCGGAAGTGCCCCTGGATGGTGAGCATTCCGAGGGTTGTGGGACAACCCAGAAGTGAGTAAGTTGGTACCAGTAAGTGAGCAATCTAAGTACTTAATCTGTTATTGCCATGCTATTGTTTGCTGCATTGTTTTGGTTGCCATGAGCTTGCGAGTACATTCCAAGTACTCACCTGGCGTATCATGCCAGATGCAGGAGAAGCCGAGGACGGAGGTCCCGATGGTTTGTGCTACGCTAACTAGGCCGTGTCCACAGCAGTGTCCCTGTGGATGGAGTTCCCGCGCTATGTTCCGCTACGCCGTAGTCTACCCAGTAGTATCGAGGCCCTGCTATGTTCCATAAATAATGTAGATATCGTTCTCAGCACCTGTAGTGCTTCTGGCCTCGCTATCATGTAAATTATGAGCTTGTACTCGAGATATTTCAATAAAGTTCAGTTTAGTTCTATTACAAGTTGTTGTGTGTTTCCAGAAGACATGATCTCTGGGTTGGAAACACTGGTAAACCGGTTCCCTGAGCCGGGGTGCCACAGGTTTGGGCACCACCCTTGGCTTGTTCCAAGCTTGGGGAGGTGCCCCGGTATCGTATCACCATCACTTTTATCACCATTATCTATCTTAGTTCGATCCTTAGTCATATCATGGTTTAGGAGAAGTTATAGTATGAAATAGTTTGCAATGTGTCCTATCTTTCCTTAGTGTTTTCATTGTATCCGTTGGTGAGAGTATATATAATAAAGAATAGTATGAGTATTGTGTTTACTTTTTCTTTATTATATATCTTAGCATTGCAATTCAATATCATATGCTTACTTAATGGGAAGTAATGGCTTCACATTGGGTTTAGGAAGTAAAGTCTATTGAGATTTAACAAACATAGTATTGGTCATTTGAACAATTCATGAAAGATTAGTACAAGGAAGAGAGATTTCACATGCAAATACACTATCTTGGACATCTTTGTGATTGTGAATCCTCATTGAATATTTCCAAACTTGATCGAATAGTTGATGTTGGACAAAGAAGACAACGTAATGAGTTATGTTTGTGTATATTTGCATAGAAGTTATATTGTCTTGGATCCTCCAACATATGGTGTTTGTTTATAATCTTTGCTAGCCAATTGCTTCCGCACTAAGTGGGAATACTACTTGTCCATCCAAAACCCATAAACCCAATTTCTTCCCTGAGAGTCCACTATAACTACCTATGGATTAAGTAAGATCCTTCAAGTAAGCTGTCATATGTGCATGCAATAAAAATTGCTCTAAATATGTATGATCTTTTATTGGAAGGGAAATAAGCTTGGTACGAACTTGTGATGGTGGAGTAATAAAAGTGACAGAATGCTCAATAAAGGCTACTATCACAAGGGGCAATATTTAAGTGATGTTCCTTTTCATTAAAAACTCATACATCCAACTCTAAAAGCACAAGAGAACCTCTGCTTCCCTCTGCGAAGGGCCTATCTTTTACTTTTCTGTTTTGAGTCAACTTCTCTTTATTCCAACCTCATTATTCTGCACTTGGCAAGCATTGTATGTTGCGGCTAATCCAGGCACATATATCCAGTTGAATATATATGATCATGAGTTATTATTGTTGACAATCATCCCTGAGATGAATAAAGTTGGGAGGTGAAACATTAAACCCCCATCTTCCTTTGTGTTCGACGGGAATTGTTTGCTCTAAAAATATGCTCTTGAGTACCAGCAATCATTAGAAGACTATATGATAGTTGAGTATGTGAAGTTTGCTAATCAAAAGCTCTTACATAGAATCTTCTAGAAAATAAGATAAATTGTAATTGTTTGATGACTGAAAACATAGTTTGCTGAGTTTCAAGAGAGTTTATTATCTATACCTTAACAGGTGAATGGATTGTTACTTGATCATGATAAGTTTTATGAGAAAGAGTTACTGTTTATGATATATAATGATGTTAGTAAATATGATGCTGTCATGTCCATATTCTTTATCATCGACACCTCTCTCCATAAACTTGTGGTCATGTTTACTGAGCTCGGTATTCGCTTGGGGACAAGCAGAGACTAAGCTTGGGGGAGCTGAAACGTCCATTTTGCATCACTATTTCCTACTATAATTTATCCTATTTCAATGATATATTTCACATTATGGTTCAATTCTAATGCATTTTCTCTCTTAAAATGCAAGTTATATCAAGAGAGGGGGATTGCCGGCAGCTGGAATTCTGGACCTAAAATACCAACAGAAGAAAAAGCAATTCTCTGGAGCTCAAAATGAAGCATGGATTTCTGGAGAATTATTTGGGAATATATAATGATTTTTGGAGCGAAGAAGCACCAGGGGACCCACCTGCCAACCACATGGACAGGTGGCGCGCCCTACCCCTTGGGCGCGCCACATGTCCATGTGGGGTCGTGGTAGACCCCCTCTTGATGCCCTTTGGCCATAAATTCCTATTTGCCAAGAAAAAAATCACAAAAAAGTTTTAGGACTTTCCACCGCCGCCTGCGAGGCAGAACTTGGGCGGAGCACTTTTGCTCTCCGGTGGAGCGATTCCGCCGGGGAAATTTCCCTTTGGGAGGGGGAAATCGAAGCCTTCATCATCACCAACACTCCAATCATCGTGGAGATCATCATCCTCATCAACATCTTCACCAGCACCAGCTCATCTCAAAACCCTAGTTCATCTCTTGTACTCAATCTTTGTATCAAACCTCAGATTGGTCCCTGGGGGAGTCTAGTAGTGTTGATTACATCTTGTAGTTGATGCTTGTTGGTTTAATTGGTGGAAGATTGTTATGTTCAGATTGATTATCAAATTTTTATACCCACTGATCATGATCAATATGATGTGTTGTGAGTAGTTCCATTAGTTCTTGAGGACATGGGAGAAGTCTTGTTACTAGTAATCATGTGAAGTTGATTCATGTTCATCGTTTTGATATTATGTTGTTTTCCTTCCTCTAGTGGTGTTATGTGAATGTCGACTACATGACACTTCACCATCTTTGGGCCTAGGGGAAGACATTGTGGAATTAGTTTGTAGATGATGGGTTGTGGGAGTGATAGAAACCTAAACCCTAGTTTATGAATTATTCCGTAAGGGGCTGTTTTGGATCCAATTACTTAATGCTATGGTTAGATTTATCTTAATTATCTCTCTTGTAGTTGCGGATGCTTGCATAGAGGGTATAATCATAAGTAGGTATTTGTTCTTGTTAGAACAGTACCTTAGCTCCGGTCCACCCACATAACACTTATCAAGGCAATGAATGTTAACTCAATGAATCGTGGTCAAAGTAACTTGACGATATTCTCGTATGTCCTGAAGAGCGTTTTATCACTATAAGAAGTACCACCGGCTTGTCCTTAGTGCAATTAAGGATTGGGCCACTTGCTGCACTTTGCTACTTTGTTACTTGCTACCATGTTACTATTTATCTTGCTAACAAACTATCTGTCAAAACTATCTTACAACACTTACAGAGAAAACCTTGCTAAAAACTGCCTATCAATTCCTTCTGCTCCTAGTTGGGTTCGACACTCTTACTTATCGAAAGGACTACGATTGATCCCCTATACTTGTGGGTCATCAGACTTTCCACTCAAGGATTTCATATTTCCCTTTTCCTCGGTTGCGAGGATCTCAAGTTCCTTATGGGTTATTGTGTGCTTACCCACCATCTCCATAAACATACGAAACATAGTGAGCTTCTTTCCTTTGAGGGAGCTCATGAATTTGCTCATCTTTTCAAACAAAGGATCATTCAAATCATTTACATCATGGTTATCCTTCGCATCAAGAAACTCATCACTGGAGGGACTAGGGATGAAGAGAGGAGGAGTTACCCTTGGGGTTACCTTGACTTCTCCCAAAGAAGCTTGTTGCTCATCATCCACCACGGCCTTGGCCATTAGGCACTTGTGTGCGTTGCCCTTGTAGTATTTCATGTAGTTGTAGGTGACAACGTCACCACTCTTGTTGACTAGCCTCAAGGTGTTTTGAGAGTCTTGGGCTACACCGGCAACACCACCAACATCATCGGGGTCGGATTCTTCTTGAGTAACCATAGCCTTCCTTCTTTCTTATTGAGCTTGGAGTTCAAGGGGTTTGGCAACTTCTTCTTCACAAATGTCTTGGGAAACCTTGGTCTATCTTCTCTCTTCTCATAGGGGCAAGCATCATAGAAGTGGCTTGTCTCTTCACAATTGTAGCATGTTCTAACTTTCTTCTTTGGGAACCTTCTTTTGAATGCTCCGGAGCTAAACTTCTTCACAAAGAGTGCCATATCTTCATATGAGGGTCACTCATTCGAGTCAATCTCACCACTTCCTTCATACTCTTCTTCTTCATCACTTTGTTCCTCAACATACACTTGCTTGGCCTTCAATGCTAGATTTGGCTTTGATGATGATCCACCGTGCATGGCAAGATGTCTTGTGGCATTGTTCTTGTGTTCTTCATAGAGTTGAAACATAGAGATAACATCATCGGGAGTCATGTCTTTGAATCCATGCTCACACCTTATGTCCCACACCATCTTATCATGATATGGGGCGAGAGCGTTTAACAACTTGTCCACAAGGTATCGCCTTGTCATGTTGAACCCATCTTGTGTCTTGTCACAATCAAAGCACTCAATGTCGGCGGCAAGTGTCATGAGTCGCTCATGAAGGTGCTTGGGGGTCTCACCCTTCTCCATACAAAAGTAGTGCAATGCACCTTTGGCTATTTCATATTGTGCTAGACGGAGAGCAGAGGTACCGGTCTTGGTCATCACAATGCTATCCAATAGCTCCTTGGCACTTGTGATGTGAATGTATGGCCTTCTCTACTTATCCGACATACCCCTTCTTATGACCATGAGTGCGGATGCGTTGAGATGCTTGTTATAGACTTCTGACGGTGTGAGATCCTTTGGATTGATGGGGTTGAAGCCGTCCTCCACAATCTCCAACATCTCGTCAGAGACGAACCTCATATGATCCTGCATCGCAATCTTCCATAGAGAAAAGTCTGCACTGTCATCAAGCAAGGGAGGAATACCCCCAAAGTTATACTTAGACTTCCTAGGTTTAAGTTTTACATAAAGCCACGAAACACCAGAGATCCCATTCATAGGAGGTTGTTGGACCGAAGGAGGTGAGGGCACATTTGTCCCTGAAGGCATACCATGTGAGTTACCACTTGGTATAGCATTTGGAACCATTGTGGCTAACCTCATTTGGACCAAGGCCTCAAGAGAAGCATCATGCTCCTCCTTTTGCTTAGCAAGAGCACTAGCCGTATCATCGTGAGAGAACATCTTATCCTTTTTTGAGGATTGGTCAACTCCCTCACGATGATCCGAAAGTACCATGGTCCCATCGGGATTCATCTCGCTCTAGGGCGGTTAAGCCACAAGAATAGAGCATGAGGCTCTGATACCAATTGAAAGGATGGAGATGGACCTAGAGGGGGGTGAATAGGTACAATTACAAATTTTAATTCTTACTTAGCAATTTTAGGCAATAATGCGGAATATGAAAGTGAGCCTAACAACTGCAAAGGTGAATCTATTGCTAAGAAATATATCCAACAACAACAAGTAACAAGGTAAACAAGCACAATAAATATAAGTAAAGACAAAGAGACAAATAACCACAAGTAGAGAGTTAGGGTTAGGGATAACCGCAACTCCGGAGACAAGGATGTATGTCGATGTTCACTTCCATGGAGGGAAGCAAGTCACCGTTGGAGGGGTGGATGTTACCACAAAGGCACACCAACGCCACAAAGGCTCACCCTATTCTCCCCTTGAGATAACACCACGAAGGCGTTTCTCAACCACTAGTGGTAGACATTGAGGTGGTCTCCAAACCTTCACAAACTTTCCAGGGGCGATCACAATGAACGATTCCTCGCCGGAGCACTCCTACCGCCTAGGAGTCTCCAACCTCCAAGAGTAACAAGATCAAGGGGGAAAAGATCAAGACTTGCTCAAATCATGATTTGCTTCGGTCACAAGAAGGAGAGGGGGTAGATCCATCTTTTCATTGGAACAACTCTCAAGAACTCTAATAAATCATCTCAAGATTTAAGATTTAGTGTGGGAGAGTATGAGAGGGAGCATTTGTGTTCTTGGGGAAAATATAAGTGTAGTGGTCAACCCTCTCCTGGAGTGGGAGAGGGGTATTTATAGTCCCAAAGAAATGTAGCCGTTTGAGTGCATAAGTGACCTACCCAGATGATCCGGATGCCTACTCGGACGATCCGGGCAATGCCCGGACGATCCGGATATGGATCCGGATGATACGGCTGGGTCAACCTAGCACATCCATGAAGAGGGGTCAGGATGTCCGGGAGGGACCTCGGATGGTTTAACACTGGCAGCAGTGCAAAGGGCAAGCCGGATGTTCGGAGTGCTGTCCGGATGATTCCGGCAAGCCTAGATGAAGTTGTTGTTTGTGTAGCCGTCCGGACACGGCATCCGGGCTATGGGCGGATGATTCGGATAGGTGTAACATCCCCAGCATCACTACACAGTGATCTCCCCCTAATGATGGTCATGTCATCATGATCATCATGCCAATCTGCCACTTGTCTAATCAAAGTCAATTTTCCAATTTAAATTGTATGGCAAAAATTTACTTTCTCTGTCATGTAATCAAAATAGTTCACATTTTGGAAAATGTTCTCTAAATATTTTCCATGTTGGAACCAACATTTTTGGAATTCCCAAATTGCCCCTGGGAATTTATTTTCTGGTCCAGCAACATTTTAAATGGCCTTTTCATTTTCTAAAAATGCTTGGACAACTCCAAATGGCCCCAAACTTTTTGTGCAGCACCACAATATTATGCTTGATTTATGAGCCAAGTTTAACATTTAACAAAAATGGTTTGCTTACTCAAATAGATGCAAACAGTGGCTATTTCTTTTTAGTAGAGAGAGAAAGGAGAAAAGAGAGAGCTCCCTGTGCATCTGGCCATAGCTACAGCAAGCAACGGCCCAGCCCACCCCGAGCCTTCACCTACTTCCCACCTGCTCCCCCTCCCGTGGCATCGCCGGAGCCGTCCCGATCGCCGACGCCGCACGCGTCGCCCATCCGCGGACCCCTCCGGTGGATAAGGACCCCGAGCACTCCTGGAACCCTACCTCCCCCTTTCTCCCACCCGCTCGTTCTCTCTCTCCAGTCCCGAGCTCGCCAGATTGACACCGCCGCCGCGTCGTTGCCATGCCGCGGCCACTGGCTCCTCCTCGCCGTTCCCGTCCATCCAGGAGCTCCGTGGCGACGAGCTCGTCCTCGCCAGCCCTTCCGCTCACCCCGGGAGGCCCTCAAGACGATGCTCGCGACCTTCTTCTCCGTCCACGGCCGCCGGACGCCGCCCGTCGATTCGCTGGCTATGGAGCTTCCCCAGCCTCGCCGTCTACTCCCATCAAATCGCTGTGAGCCCCGCTTCTGTTTCCCCCAAACCCTGCTTCTTCTCGTGGCCGGCAGCACCAGATCCACCAAAGGCCAACGCCGGCCGCCGCCCCGGCTCGACGCTGCCGTTGCTTGGGCCTGTCCCCGTGCCAACTGACGGCGCCATTAGATGCGCGCCACTGCGCCCGATTGAACGTAGTGCTCCGCCGCCCGAATGGCCATTGGAGGACGAAGTCCGGCCATCACCGCCGCCCCTGTAGATCATCGCCGGCGGGCACGTACGCACGCACGCGCGGCACCGGTTTAAACCGGGTTAGTCTCACAAACAGGCGGGCCCTGCCGGTTTAATTACTGTGCGTTTAGATTAGGGGATTAATTAGTTTAGCCTAAAACACTGACGTGTGGGTCCCCTGGGCCCCTTTGACCAGTCAGCTCTGCTGACTGGGCCAGCTGACTGGGCGTTGACCACAGTCAACATGGCCCACTTGACAGCCTCTGGTACATCTCTGTGTACACAGAGCTGGGTACCTTTAGCATTTTAGAATTAAATCATTTTCGGATTAAATAAATTCCAGTAATTTCAAAAACTGTTTAAAACTTTGAAAAATTGTAGAAAATTAACCGTAGCTCGGATCGAAAAACTTTCTACATGAAAGTTGCTCAGAACGATGAGACGAATCCGAATACGCCCTCTGTTTATCTGTCACATGCCCACAACTACCTGAACATGGATCCGTCCCCTCCGGTTCAATATACCGAAGTCAGTCTAAACGCCCGGGAAAATATCCCAGATATTTTCCCGATTCATCTGCGGCATATAGTAATGCATTAGGTCACCACTAACATTGCATACCGCCATGCCATACATCTGTGTTGCATTATTTGCCCTTATTTATTGTTTCTTCCCCCCTCTTCTTTCCGGTAGCCCCGAGACCGCTGATGATCCGGTGGACGACTACTTCACCGTAGAAGACCCGTTTCTATCTGCAAAGCAACCAGGCAAGCAACCCCCCCCTTGACGCATGCCTATATCACCTATTCTCTCTCCCTCCTGCTTGCATTAGAAATTGCTACTATTTTGTTTTATCCTATTCTGCTGCATAGCCTGTCCTTGTAACCACTTTTGATACTGTACCTGATATCCAAAATGCTTAGAATAGGTTGGATGGTAGTGAACCATCTGTGGCCCCTCTTCCTTGCTGTAGTTGCCCCGCTGTAGTACCTGTGTCCCGATCGATGTGATCGTCGGGTTGAGACCAACATTTCACCACACACCCCTAGTTACTCGACGCTGCAGAGCTAACATCGAGTGCCGAGGGTGATACCTCTTATCTCACTCCCGATGATGCCTCTGTAGTACAGCTAGTCGGTTGTGGGTTACCGAGGGTGATTCCTCTTTCCCACCTCCGATAAAGCTCTGTCGGTAACCCCGCAAGTGTGAATTCCATCGAGGGTGATTCCTCCGGATTCACTACGACGGGATCATCGAGTAGGCATCCAACGAGGGTGATTCCTCGGATTCCTGCTAGATGTTATGGACACACGGTTACTTGCACATTATTACTCCTGTTACTTGATAAAGACGGGTCGGCCCCGAGGGGTACCCGCGAGAGATATGTGTTCGGGTTGACCACGAGGGTACCCGAGAGTTGAATACGAGGCACGGCCGGGCATTCCTAGCCCTTGCCGTAAGTCCTCGAGACGGGGCGACGAGGTCACAGGATCGTGAGTCTCTGCTCGTTACCGCGCGCTCCAAATGCACTAAGGGTTAGGATATGTAATCTGAGTAGGCCTCTGGCCTTTTTGCGCTAACCAGCACGTGGGAATAATATGGGTACTCGGCGTCGTAGTGTCAGCCGAAGCTCTTCAGACGTCAGCGATCGAGCGGCGCGCGCCGGGTTGGTCTGGTAAAGCCTGCGCTTGTATTAAGGGGGCTAGGACTGCTCGCCGGCCGCGTACGCAATGCGCAGGAGTGCAAAGGGCGATGGGCCCAAGACCCCTGAGTGCTTAGGATGTAGACCGGCGTGCTAGCCTCTCTGTTGAGCCTAGGTAGGGCTACGACGTGTCGATCACCCGAGGCCGGACATCACCAGGAACAAGGGTGTGCGGCCGGAGGGATCAAGCGTGTTGGGTAAGTTGGTGCACCCTTGCAGGGAAGTATATCTATTCGAATAGCCGTGTCCACGGTAACAGGACGCTCGGAGAATATCCCGATCTACTACAACTAGAAATGGGTTAAATATATTGGCTCCGGGATTGCTTTCTCGCAGGGAGTCGAGGAAGGATCTCTGGGCGATGTTTGATACTTGATACTACTATTATAATTATGTGCTAATCTGTACTCTTCTATTGCTGCAAGACCCTGAAGATGCTAGTCTTCGATAGGACTAGGCTTTTCCCTTCTATTCTGGCATTTCTGCAAATCAGTCCACATACACAGCCTTTCCTTGATAATGTTGCATACTGTAGAATAGATCTGATGTCAGTCTTGCTGAGTACTTTGGATGAGTACTCACGGTTGCTCTGCTTTCTTTTTCCCCATACCCGATACTTGCGACCAGATGACGGAGCCCCGGAGCCAGCTGCCCCTGCTGCCGACGACGACTACTACCACTACTACCCCGCCGGATACTACTACTACGAGGAGCCCTCCGACGACCAGGAGTAGTTTAGGAGGCACCCAGGCAGGAGGCCTGCGCCTTTCGATCCAGTTGTTTTATTTTGCCCCGCCTTCTAAAGGTCTATTCTGTTTAACTTTGTGTCTGTACTCAGATACCTGATGCTTCCGCTGATGCTTGTATGACATCGAGCTTTTGTATTCGAGCCCTCGAGGCCCCTGGCTTGTAATATAAAGCTTGAATTATTTTATTTGTGTTTAGAGTTGTGTTGTGATATCTTCAAGTGAGTCCTTAGGCTTGACCGTGTACACTTGCGTGTATGATTAGCACACGATTAAGTCGGGGGCGTCACAAGTTGGTATCAGAGCCGACTGCCTGTAGGATCCCCCTTTCCAACTCCTTGGCCGAAGTTGAGTCTAGAATTTGCAAAATGATTTTACTAACTTGGCTGTGTGGCTTACGGGCCCACGTCGCCAATGGGTGGTATTAGGATCTTTTATTCCTCTTCCTTACTCTGGGACTCTGATCTCTCTTCTATTCGGGTTAAAGATTTTGCTAACTCTAACACTAGGTTCTCGTAACCGCTTCCTCCCGGAGAGCCCCCTCATTCCAGATGACCGCCTGCGTCACCAGAAGATTCTGAAGATACTCTTCGATGAATTCCGATATCTTGTGCCCACTGCTTTTGCAGTTCCCTATCACCGATAAATCCCTGTGGATAACTAACCATCCCTGCCATTTGTACCTTCTTTCCCAGCTGCTCTTGTTATCATGAGATACCCTGAGATACTCTCCGTTGATCCGAAAATCCTTTGTGCCTACTGTCTTGCAGCTTCCCTTCGCACTGCGGATAATTCCTCATCCTTACCGGGGATCCGTTCATCCCCAATTGTTCATGTGCTTTCCAACATACTTTGAAGTGCTATCTGATCCCCCGAGATTCCTCTGCAGCCTATTGCTTTGGAAAGTCTTGCCTGCCTGCATTCTGGTTAATTCCATATATCTAGCAGCATTCGTTAGCGTCCTTTGTCATCGTTATTCTGAACCTATTGATTCATAAGTATGTGAATACTTCTATCATCGGTTAAATCCTTGAATTCGTCCTTCCGGCTTAGACGTCATTCCGGACATGAGCTCGTTCTCGGCAAATCGAACATTGATCGATTGTCCCACTGACTCTTCCCAACTTAATCATTCTTTTATCAGAGCATCTGCTGCTGATCCCCCGAAATTGGAAATCATAATTCATTGTAATTAAGCTTCAAACTATTCAGATGTTTCTACAATCCGATGCCTGTGCATTCTTTCCTCTTCTGGTTGAGTACCGATACTCACATCAGATCCCTTGTGGCCAGATCCTTTGTTGGATTATTATCCGACAGTGTCCTTCATATTCATCAACCTTGTGAGTTCTTCCCCCGATACATAATGCCTTTGGTAAATTATATCCTTTGCTTTCATCAAACATGCTCTCCTTCCGAGCTTGAGTTAATTACTCCTGAAATTTGTGGTATATGTTCCTAATATGCCCCGATGGGTTGAACCTATGCCTTCCCTAATCTGGGTGAACCCGAAAACTTTTACAGGTCATACTCTTCTGGTACTTCGCCAGATAAATTTTTTCAACACTACAACTTCATCGAAAGCGAGAAGTGAAGGAAAGGTTATGCATTGAAGAAGTGGGAGTCGACCTTGAACTTGTGTTCATGCCCATGGAAATGATGTAGACCATTACGGAAGCTTCTTGCAAAATAATTGCTCATTTGTATAATTCTTCCGGTATCATTAAATTTGATCCCTCGCAACTATGGTTCTGACTATGCTGTCCTTATTCGATATATCTGAAAGGAATCCATTCTCGTGTCTCGTCCTTTTTTTCAACAAGGTTAAAGTATCTGTTTTCCGCAGATCGATGATCTAGTTCAGCTTCTATTCCGTTCCACCTTCGAGTATGACCCTCTGGTGTCTTGAGGATATCATGCTCTGCTTGTTCTTGAGAAGGATATACACCTAATACTTGTGAGTAAACACATTTTCCTTTCCATTCGTCTGTTTAACCTTTCTTGTGATCTGTGTGATATAAGCAGTACTAATTCTCTGCTTATGAAAACACCTCGGTGTACAACTATGTCAGTAACACCTTGTTACTATTGTTGATGACATTCCGGTAACCGCCGGTGGACGAGAACTTTGCCTGTTGGTCCGCCTCGTTCTTACGAGCAGGAAAATGGTTCTCTTCGTCCCTCGCCCTTGGTACCGACGTTGTTGCCAACATAGCTGACAGACTTCCTCTGACTTGCCTTGCTGTCGTGATCGTGCAGGATGTCACCGTCCCCCTACTCTCGATCGACCGTTACCACAGCTCCACAGGATCGTAACCTGACTCTTCTGTACATCCTTGATTCCGAAGTATTCTTTGCACTTGGCTTCGTATGTAAATCATGAGCTAATTTCCTTACCATGTTTTATTCCGGTGTCAGATGCAACATTATTCTTCGTTGCTCTGAAACCCTTCATCATCTGTTTTAGGCGTCAGTTGGATGCCTGCCTGATTGAAATTGTTGGACCTTCTTATATCACTCTCGATATGTTCCCAGATGCTTATACACCTCCTTCCCTGAGACAAGTACCGGAGGCCAATCCTTCCAGACCTCCGTCCCTATACCCCATTACTCCACCGCTTAAATCTCGGGACGAGATTTCTTGTAGTGGAGGAGATTTGTAACATCCCCAGCATCACACCACAGTGATCTCCCCCTAATGATGGTCATGTCATCATGATCATCATGCCAATCTGCCACTTGTCTAATCAAAGTCAATTTTCCAATTTAAATTGTATGGCAAAAATTTACTTTCTCTGTCATGCAATCAAAATAGTTCACATTTTGGAAAATGTTCTCTAAATATTTTCCATGTTGAAACCAACATTTTTGGAATTCCCAAATTGCCCCTGGGAATTTATTTTCTGGTCCAGCAACATTTTTAAATGGCCTTTTCATTTTCTAAAAATGCTTGGACAACTCCAAATGGCCCCAAACTTTTTGTGCAGCACCACAATATTATGATTGATTTATGAGCCAAGTTTAACATTTAACAAAAATGGTTTGCTTACTCAAATAGATGCAAACAGTGGCTATTTCTTTTTAGCAGAGAGAGAAAGGAGAAAAGAGAGAGCTCCCTGTGCATCTGGCCATAGCTACAGCAAGCAACGGCCCAGCCCACCCCGAGCCTTCACCTACTTCCCACCTGCTCCCCCTCCCGTGGCATCGCCGGAGCCGTCCCGATCGCCGACGCCGCACGCGTCGCCCATCCGCGGACCCCTCCAGTGGATAAGGACCCCGAGCACTCCTGGAACCCTACCTCCCCCTTTCTCCCACCCGCTCGTTCTCTCTCTCCAGTCCCGAGCTCGCCAGATTGACACCGCCGCCGCGTCGTTGCCATGCCGCGGCCACTGGCTCCTCCTCGCCGTTCCCGTCCATCCAGGAGCTCCGTGGCGACGAGCTCGTCCTCGCTAGCCCTTCCGCTCACCCCGGGAGGCCCTCAAGACGACGCTCGCGACCTTCTTCTCCGTCCACGGCCGCCGGACGCCGCCCGTCGATTCGCTGGCTATGGAGCTTCCCCAGCCTCGCCGTCTACTCCCATCAAATCGCTGTGAGCCCCGCTTCTGTTTCCCCCAAACCCTGCTTCTTCTCGTGGCCGGCAGCACCAGATCCACCAAAGGCCAACGCCGGCCGCCGCCCCGGCTCGACGCTGCCGTCGCTCGGGCCTGTCCCCGTGCCAACTGACGGCGCCATTAGATGCGCGCCACTGCGCCCGATTGAACGTAGTGCTCCGCCGCCCGAATGGCCATTGGAGGACGAAGTCCGGCCATCACCGCCGCCCCTGTAGTTCATCGCCGGCGGGCACGTATGCACGCACGCGCGGCACCGGTTTAAACCGGGTTAGTCTCACAGACAGGCGGGCCCTGCCGGTTTAATTACTGTGCGTTTAGATTAGGGGATTAATTAGTTTAGCCTAAAACACTGACGTGTGGGTCCCCTGGGCCCCTTTGACCAGTCAGCTCTGCTGACTGGGCCAGCTGACTGGGCGTTGACCACAGTCAACAGGGCCCACTTGACAGCCTCTGGTACATCTCTGTGTACACAGAGCTGGGTACCTTTAGCATTTTAGAATTAAATCATTTTCGGATTAAATAAATTCCAGTAATTTCAAAAACTGTTTAAAACTTTGAAAAATCGTAGAAAATTAACCGTAGCTCGGATCGAAAAACTTTCTACATGAAAGTTGCTCAGAACGACGAGACGAATCCGAATACGCCCTCCGTTTATTTGTCACATGCCCACAACTACCTGAACATGGATCCGTCCCCTCCGGTTCAATATACCGAAGTCAGTCTAAACGCCCGGGAAAATATCCCAGATATTTTCCCGATTCGTCTGCGGCATATAGTAATGCATTAGGTCACCACTAACATTGCATACCGCCATGCCATACATCTGTGTTGCATTATTTGCCCTTATTTATTGTTTCTTCCCCCCTCTTCTTTCCGGTAGCCCCGAGACCGCTGATGATCCGGTGGACGACTACTTCACCGTAGAAGACCCGTTTCTATCTGCAAAGCAACCAGGCAAGCAACCCCCCTTGACGCATGCCTATATCACCTATTCTCTCTCCCTCCTACTTGCATTAGAAATTGCTACTGTTTTGTTTTATCCTATTCTGCTGCATAGCCTGTCCTTGTAACCACTTTTGATACTGTACCTGATATCCAAAATGCTTAGAATAGGTTGGATGGTAGTGAACCATCTGTGGCCCCTCTTCCTTGCTGTAGTTGCCCCGCTGTAGTACCTGTGTCTCGATCGATGTGATCGTCGGGTTGAGACCAACATTTCACCACACACCCCTAGTTACTCAACGCTGCAGAGCTAACATCGAGTGCCGAGGGTGATACCTCTTATCTCACTCCCGATGATGCCTCTGTAGTACAGCTAGTCGGTTGTGGGTTACCGAGGGTGATTCCTCTTTCCCACCTCCGATAAAGCTCTGTCGGTAACCCCGCAAGT
Source organism: Elymus sibiricus (assembly GCA_039707655.1). Lineage (NCBI taxonomy): Eukaryota > Viridiplantae > Streptophyta > Magnoliopsida > Poales > Poaceae > Elymus > Elymus sibiricus. The sequence goes on from CM077676.1 coordinate 71,774,134, forward strand.
GTGAATTCTATCGAGGGTGATTCCTCCGGATTCACTACGACGGGATCATCGAGTAGGCATCCAACGAGGGTGATTCCTCGGATTCCTGCTAGATGTTATGGACACACGGTTACTTGCACATTATTACTGCTGTTACTTGATAAAGACGGGTCGGCCCCGAGGGGTACCCGCGAGAGATATGTGTTCGGGTTGACCACGAGGGTACCCGAGAGTTGAATACGAGGCACGGCCGGGCATTCCTAGCCCTTGCCGTAAGTCCTCGAGACGGGGCGACGGGGTCACAGGATCGTGAGTCTCTGCTCGTTACCGCGCGCTCCAAATGCACTAAGGGTTAGGATATGTAATCTGAGTAGGCCTCTGGCCTTTTGGCGCTAACCAGCACGTGGGAATAATATGGGTACTCGGTGTCGTAGTGTCAGCCGAAGCTCTTCAGACGTCAGCGATCGAGCGGCGCTCGCCGGGTTGGTCTGGTAAAGCCTGCGCTTGTATTAAGGGGGCTAGGACTGCTCGCCGGCCGCGTACGCAACGCGCAGGAGTGCAAAGGGCGATGGGCCCAAGCCCCCTGAGTGCTTAGGATGTAGACCGGCGTGCTGGCCTCTCTGTTGAGCCTAGGTAGGGCTACGACGTTTCGATCACCCGAGGCCGGACATCACCAGGAACAAGGGTGTGCGGCCGAAGAGATCGAGCGTGTTGGGTAAGTTGGTGCACCCCTGCAGGGAAGTATATCTATTCGAATAGCCGTGTCCACGGTAACAGGACGCTCGGAGAATATCCCGATCTACTACAACTAGAAATGGGTTAAATATATTGGCTCCGGGATTGCTTTCTCGCAGGGAGTCGAGGAAGGATCTCTGGGCGATGTTTGATACTTGATACTACTATTATAATTATGTGCTAATCTGTACTCTTCTATTGCTGCAAGACCCTGAAGTTGCTAGTCTTCGATAGGACTAGGCTTTTCCCTTCTATTCTGGCATTTCTGCAAATCAGTCCACATACACAGCCTTTCCTTGATAATGTTGCATACTGTAGAATAGATCTGATGTCAGTCTTGCTGAGTACTTTGGATGAGTACTCACGGTTGCTCTGCTTTCTTTTTCCCCATACCCGATACTTGCGACCAGATGACGGAGCCCCGGAGCCAGCTGCCCCTGCTGCCGACGACGACTACTACCACTACTACCCCGCCGGATACTACTACTACGAGGAGCCCTCCGACGACCAGGAGTAGTTTAGGAGGCACCCAGGCAGGAGGCCTGCGCCTTTTGATCCAGTTGTTTTATTTTGCCCCGCCTTCTAAAGGTCTATTCTGTTTAACTTTGTGTCTGTACTCAGATACCTGATGCTTCCGCTGATGCTTGTATGACATCGAGCTTTTGTATTCGAGCCCTCGAGGCCCCTGGCTTGTAATATAAAGCTTGAATTATTTTATTTGTGTTTAGAGTTGTGTTGTGATATCTTCAAGTGAGTCCTTAGGCTTGATCGTGTACACTTGCGTGTATGATTAGTACATGATTAAGTCGGGGGCGTCACAATAGGGAACCGGATGATCCGGGCAATGCTCGAATGATCCGGCTACCTGTCCGGATGATCCGGCTCCAGCTCCAACCTTCAGGTGCCTCCTGCTCCTCTAGCCAGATGATTCGGGACTAAGTTCAGATGATCCGGGAGATGCCCAGACGATCTGGGATGATCCGGCTGTCTGGACAAGTGTTGATCATTTGGACCATGGGTTCTGAGTAAGTGGTTTTGTAGGTGTTTAGGTAGTGGGATATTGGCTAAATACTATTTGTAGCTGTGTGTGAGTAGGATTATAGTGACAAGATGATGACTTGAGCAAATCTTGAACGAACCCCTTCGATTCCCTCTTAATAGTGCGGGATCCCTATAACTCAAGATTTAAATGAAAAAGCCTATGCTTCTTTTCTTGTTATCGTCATGCTTGAGTCATATCTCATTTGATGGGTCCATGATCCCTACACAATGATGCCAAATGGACTAATAGCCTGTGTAAACACTTAGCAACCATAATTAGTCCCCTATATGTATTTTGTCATCAACATCAAAATATGATTAAGGGCATGATTGCACTTTCAAGCGCCCCAAGCGCCCGAAGAACTACGGGCATTTCCATGAGGACGCCGGTACAACCCACTTCTGCAAGGTCATTCTTGCACCAAAGCTGGACTGTCTGTCGATGCCACTGGAGTTCACCAAGCACTTCGCCACCGTCCTAGAGGAATTCAAGCTGAAGACGAACACCGACTACGTCTGGGGGTGACAGTCCGGATGATCAACGGCAGGCTCACCCTTGATAATGGTTGGGCCCCTTCGCCGTTGTTCACCAGATCAGGGTTGGGTACCTCGTCACCTTCAAGCTGGTGACTCCCGACATGCTGAAGGTGATCGTATTCAATGATAAGGTCGTTGAGGTGGTGACCAAGTGCAAGAAGCACGACGAGGCCTTTCCCATGGATGCCCAGGAAGTTATCTCTGCACCTAAGACTTTTGAGTAGATTGTTTCAGACTTTGCCACAACTGTTCATGGGTTTAACTGCGTGTTTAAGACTCGGGTTTAAGGGTTTATGGTATGCCTATTTATCTATGGCATGCTTGTGAGTGTGCTGGTAACCTCACCACTCCGAAAGGAGGTTACCAGATAACATGTGTTGCATCTAAACAAACATCACACGTCCTGCATCTGCCTAGAACAAGCCCACAACCAAACACCATGAGTGCGTTTCTTCGCAGCCAGGCTAGGGAGGATGCAGGCAACCAAACAATGTGCACAATATGGTTTTTTACCCAGCATTTGCTCAGCCAGGTCCAACTGAGTCACACATGCAAAGAGGCAAAAAACGGTGTAGGTAACCAAACACGCCACTGACGAACTGGACCCAGCGGTAGCGATTAGGAAATGGACGTCTCTCCAGCGCACGTTTTCTTTTTATTTTATTTTATTACTTTTACTTATATTTCTAAAATGGGAAAATATTTTTGTTAAAATTTAAAAAGTTCATCGTGCATTCAAACAATGTAAAAAAAAGTTCAAGTGTTTCAAAAAAAATGTTGATAGCATTTTAAAAATGTTTGTGACATTTTTAAAAAATGTTTATGCATTGTAGAAAAATATTCCGTGTAATTCGAAAAAAATGTTTCATACCATTAAAAAATGTATGCAGCATTTTAAAAAAGTTCACACGGTTTGAAAAATATGTCTGTGCATTTATAAAAAATCTTTATACAATGTAAAAAAAGTTTGCATAATTCAAAAACATGTATTTGAAAAATATTCAACATGTATCAAAAAAATGTTACACATGTATTAGAAAAATGTACAATGCATACTGAAAATAGTAGGGACATGTGTTGAAGAAAAAAAATAAAAAACCCAAATAAAACCGTAGAAAACAGACACAGAAAACAGAGGAAAAAGAAAGGAAAAACCAAAAAGGAGAACGAAAAAAGAAAAAACCGCTAAAGAAACACAAAAAACCACAAGATAAAAAGATAAAAAAAACAACACAGGAACACGCAGAAAAAAGATAGAAAGAATACCACGCCCAGAAAACCGCTCCCGCTGGAACCCAAACTGGGCCGGCGTATAGGCGAGAAATAGCTCCCGCTGGGTCCAATGGGGCCAGCGCTTTGCAGCACGAAACTCTAAAAAAAACTAGAGGTAGGTCAAATGTGGCCTAAGTGTTTTTTTTTTCAGGTTCTACATTTTTTAGGTTTTTCCCTAAAAACTTTTTTTAGATCTTATAAAACACCAAGATTAGAAAAGTACTAGCACATATGCCCGTGCGTTGCAACGGGAAAATTAGAACTGTGTTTTAAAAAACAAAATTGTAACTGTGTTGAACCACACATGCTTTGCTACGGAGTAAATGCTAGTTATCACGAATTAGGATTTCCCCGGTGAGGAACTGGATCGTAGTAGAAGAGTTGCTAATGACAAAAACGATTGATCAACAGGGTTCTTCGGGATGGGATGCCAGTTCAGCACATGGGACGTGATAGTGCTTCCGGAGGACGGCGGTGCGACGTTTTTCTACCACCATGTTTGGTACTCACCCGGCGGCGAGCCAGGCCGTTCACAGGCGGCGAATCGAGTTGCTAATGTTACGGGCACCATGGTCACGACCGAAGGAGACGACGTGAAGGAGGAACTTGGACAGGGGCACGAGGAGCGGTTAATATTGTAGTAGGTGTTGTTACACAAAAATTTAATCTATGTACATTAGATTTACGGCTCTGAAAGAAATTTACTACCCCAAAAACATTGCATTGTCTGAACCTAAAAAAAATGATCGTTCCTTTTGAGACCTAGGAAAGACACCCCGTAAAAATATAGTAAAAATATCAAGGTAATTTTGGTTTTTTCCCGCAAAAAAAATGATTGTTTTGGTTTTGTCAAACTATCAGATGACATCTATAATAAAGCATGGTTGTGCAATTTCGTGAACATGAGAAAGATAACAGCAAAAAAATGTAAACACACCTTTCAGATTATTTTTTTGTAAACGCAGTAAATCCATGTAGAGTATAAAGAAATCCCTCTCTCGCCCCTTTTAATTAGGATGCGAGTCCTAATTACATGTGTTTAATTAGCCTACATGAGGAGGAGTGCGATGCTAGGGTGCAGAATGCATGGGATCTCGTAAAGGTCACCGACAATGGTACTGTCCAGAGTTGCCTGAAGTCGGTGATGACTGATTTAAGTGACTGGAGTCAAAATATTTTGGGCGACCTAGCGAAGCGGATCAAAAAACTCAAGGGCGAGCTAGAGGCGTGCAGAAGGAGGGATCTTTCACAAGCTTCGGTTCATCAGGAACAAGTCCTCCGGTTTAAACTTGAACGGCTTGAGGAGCAACACGACTTGATGTATAGGCAGAGAGCTCATGTGGATTGGATGACCTATGGGGATCGGAATACAAAGTTATTCCAAGCTCATGCAAGTGAACGGAAGCGGGTGAACACAATCAAAACTCTGAAGAAAGACAATGGATAGGTGGTGGAGGGGGAGGGAGGTTTAAAGGTCCTTGTTACTAACTATTTTTCTTCCCTATTCACTCCCGTGACAGGTCTCCCCTATGGCGATTTCCTCAACATCGTTACACCGAAGGTCACAGAGCAGATGAATGCCTTTCTCATGGCGGAATTCACAGCGGAGGAAGTTAAAAAAGCCCTCGACAGCATCGGGGACCTTAAGGCACCGGGGGCGGATGGGATGCCAGCGATCTTCTACAAGAAGTATTGGCAGCTCGTTGGTGATAGCATGGTACAGGAGGTGTTACATGCTTTGCAAGGCGGCAGTATTCCAGAGGGATGGAACGACACCCAAGTGGTGCTTATCCCAAAGGTGAAGAACCCAGAACGACTCAAAGATCTTCGCCCTATTAGCCTCTGCAATATCGTGTACAAGCTTGTGTCGAAAGTCATCGCCAACCGGCTTAAGTGCATCTTGGGAGAGATCATTTCTGACAATCAAAGCGCCTTCGTTCCGAGGAGATTGATTTTGGATAACACGCTGCTAGCTTATGAGTTGTCTCACTATCTGAAAAGGAAGAGGTCAGGTGCTACTGGGTTCGCGGCCCTCAAGCTAGACATGAGTAAAGCTTATGACATGGTCGAATGGAGCTTTTTGGAAAGAATTCTCGGCCAGCTGGGCTTCTGCGAGGGTTTTGTACAATTGATCTCAAAATGCATCAGATCCGTCTCGTACAAGTTCAAGATCAACTCATCGTACACAGAGACCGTTGTTCCGGGCAGGGGTTTGCGGCAGGGGGACCCCATCTCCCCCTACCTCTTTCTTCTTTGTGCCGAAGGCTTTTCTGTGCTCCTTCAACAGGCTGAAAGTACAGGCAGATTGAGAGGGATCAGAGTTGCTCCGAACGCACCAACAGTGACACACCTTCTCTTCGCGGATGATTCGTTACTCTTGTTTGAAGCCACGGAGGAGGGGGCAAATGAGATTAACGGTATCCTGCAAGTCTATGAAGCAGGTTTAGGGCAGATGGTGAACCGGGACAAATCCTCGATAATGTTCAGTAGAAACACCAACACTAGTAGAAAAAGGGCCTAATGTGAAGCTCATTAGTCCCGGTTTGTAATTGAACCGGCACTAATGTGACCATTAGTGCCTGTTCCAACGGCTAGCCGGGCGGCGCTCATTAGTACCGGTTCGTGGCGAACCTTTAGTACCGGTTCGTGCCACGAACCGGTACTAAAGAGGTGGTGGCCTTTAGTACGGGTTGGTGGCTCCAACCGGTACTAAAGACCCCCCCCCCTTTAGTACCGGTTGGAGCCACCAACCGGTACTAAAGGGCCGCGCTGCCACCCGCAGTGCACAATGTTTAGTCCCACCTCGCTAGTTGAGAGGAGTTCGCAACGATTTATAAGCCCCGCCGCGGCTACCGTATCGAGCTCCTCTCTAAGCAGGCCTTTGTGGGCCTATTGCAAGTCTTCTGCCCTGTGGGGCCTACTGGGCCGTACGGGCCTGCATCCTGGCCCAACTAGAGGTTGGGTTTCTAGTCGTATGCAGGCCGTGCCGGCCCAGTAGGCCGCCTGTTTTTGCTTTATTTCAAAAAAAAATCAAAAAAAAATCCTTTAGTACCGGTTGGTGTTACCAACCGATACTAAAGGTCTCCCTGCCCCCGGTGCGGGCTCGTGCCACGTGGTGGCCCTTTAGTGGCGGTTCGTGTTGAACCGGTACTAAAGGGGGGGGGGGCTTTAGTCCCCACACTTTAGTGCCGGTTGCAGAACCGGCACTAAAGGGCCTTACGAACCGGTGCTAAATCCCGGTTCTGCACTAGTGCAAGGCAATGGTCAAAGGGGCGGTGATGCATATTTTGGGTCTGCAACAAGAAACTTCAAGTGGCAAGTACCTAGGGCTTCCCATGTACGTCAGCCGCTCTGTCAAGCAATGTTTCGAGTATATAAAAGATTGGTTGTGGGCAAGAATCCAGGGTTGGCTGGAGAGGTTTCTCTCGATGCAGGGCAAGGAAATCTTGGCGAAGTCCGTTGCACAAGCTATACCGGCGTATGCGATGAGCCATTTTGACCTTACTAACGGCCTGTGCGAAGAACTTAGCAATGTTGGTGTGAAATACTATCAGATCCTTCGGTAGGGGTCCAAGCGTAGCTGGAAGTCACAAATCGGAGTTCACATGAGGGTTTTACCCAGGTTTGGGCCTCCGTAGAGTAACACCCTACGTCCTGCTTGTTTCTGTTATTCATGGTGGAGGGATGCCTCGTGCGAGGAGTTACAATGGTGTATGAGTTGCTACCGAGAGTTTCTATCTGAAATTGGATGGCTTCGAGAGCCCCCTAGCCTCTCCTTATATAGACGGTGGAGGCTAGGGTTTACAGAGGGGTAGATGCGATCTATCCTGCCGCCGACCTTGTCTTGGTGGGCAAGAAGGCCCCTGGCGCCCTCTTCTGGGCTTATCCTTCGTCTTGGGCCTCGTGGGCCCTCGGTATAGCTTGAGGTCGGGCTCCCTCGGGTGAGGCACCCCCGGTGCATGGCACCGTCAGTAGCCCCCGAGCATGGCGAAGGTCGGAGGAGAGGTCTTTGAGACCTTCGGCGGGCTCATGTGCTTCCTTCCGTTGGGGAACCCAGCTGAGAGATCCTTCGCTATTGTTTCGCTGGGCCCCTCAGATGCCCCTGTGGCGCCCTAGTTTCCGGCCAAGCCTGCGGGGCGGCCTCCCGCCGTGACATCGCGGGCCTCCGCGAGCTTCTACCCGCGACGTCCTACCTTGCGGTCCACCCCATTAAGCTCTAGAGGAGGTCCCGATTTGCCCCTGCTTTTCCTGAAGGGTCGCGCCTGCCAACCGTCCTGTCAGCGTAGGGCGGGAGCTCATCGGGTCTTTTCTTATGGTGAGTTCGCCTAGATTCTCGCGCCCACGTCTCGGGATGTGGTAACTGAAGGAGAAGGTGGGGCATGTGGCGCATCGTGGCGCCTTGACTTCTGGCGTTTTATTGTGATTGGCCATAAGAGAGGCGAAGAGAGGCCAAGGTTTTTCATTCTGCTTCCCTTTTTCCTATCGTCTCCGCTGAATCGCCCGTCTCCCACTTCTGCCATTGCGATGTTCATAGTCTTTGCACTGTTAGACTCCTCTCCTGAGCCGAAGAAGATGCCGAGGACGTCGGTCAGCGCCTCCCGTGGTCGCGGCAGGGGGCATTCAGGAAACGGAAGAGGGAAGCCGATGCCGTTGATGAGGCGCCGTAGGCGTCTGAAGCGGCCACTAGCAGGTGGTCTCCTTCCATCGCGTTGGATGGAGAGGTCCGGAGGCTGATAGCGGAAGGGTCATTCCCTCCGGCTTTGAGGTACCAGATTCCTTTGTCCAGAGAAACTCCTCTGGCACCGCTTCCCGACGAGCACGTGGTTCATTTTGATTTTTTCAGCCACGGGCTTGGCTTTCCCCTGCACCCATTCATGCGGGGGCTCCTTTTCTTTTATGGGTGCCAGCTTCATCATCTCAGCCCCAATGGCATTTTGCACCTTGCTAATTTCATTATGTTTTGCGAGTGTTTTCTGGGGACCGCTCCCCACTTGGACTTGTTCTGCCACCTGTTCTGCCTTAGGCCGCAGATGAGCGGTAACACCGTCCATGACCTTGGTGGGGTGAGCATCCAGCTGCGGCCCTCCAGTCATTTCTTCCCTGTGGAGCTCCCCAAATCGATGGGATCTTGGCACAAGAACTGGTTCTATGTGTCAGGACTCGGAGATGGCCTCCCACCTTTTTACGGGGGCTCCCCGCAGCGTCTGAATTCCTGGGATTCCCTGGATGATCTCTCTAAGGGCACCAAACTCCTGGCCACCACCGCCGCTCGTCTGAAGGAGAGCGGCCTAAAGGGGATCCACACCATGCGGACCTAGGTGGAGCGCCGCGTCTCCCCCTTGCAGGCTCGGGAGGAGCTGATGTGTGTCTATCAGGGCCCGTCTGATCCTTCTCGGGTCTCATCGATCGAGCTTGGGGAAGAAGAGGTCCGTCGGTGGCTTGCCCTATTAACGGGGCAGGAGGTCGAGAAGATTTCCATGGAGGTTGCGATGGAAGCCTTTCATCGCGAGGCTCCCCCTGGAGAGGTAACTGCTCTTTTTCTTTTCTTCCTTAGCCATACTCGAAGAGTCCTTCACCTTGCTTATCCCCTGAGCTATTTGGTTTTCAGGAGTTCGCTGGCTTCGCCGCCTTGCTGTCGCAGCCCTCGCTTCCAGGCCAAGACCTGAGCCCAGCTCTGCAGGAGTTGCTGCGAGTTGCACTGGAGCGGGCGCTACCCCAAAAGAGGGGGAAGAGCGCTACGACCTCCATGGGAGATGACGGAGCGGGCCGTGGAGCTGCTCCCGAAGATGATGATGCCTCCTCTCTGTTGGAAAGGAGGGAAAATGTGACCGTCGCCAGGTCTGGCGATGGTTTTGATGAAGTAGCCTCCCGGGGGGCGGTTGCCAATGAGGACCCTGACCCGGCAGCTGCTGGGAGGGGCCCTGCCAGAGCCCAGAGCAACCGGCGGGTCTCTCAGTCCCATTGGTGGTGTTGCCACCGAGGAGGCGGAAGCCTGTCGCGTCAATCTCGTAAGCACTTGACGCGTCTTCTTAAGTGTAGCTGTTTCGCGATCTCTTATCACCATCTTGCTTTCTGGTCAGGGTGAAGGCATCTTCTGGAGACCCCTCACTTGCTGTTGAGCAGCCTAGGGCGGGCATGTCGGATCATGCCCGGGTGACCTTCGAAGGGAGGACTCTTCCCGGCGCCGGTAAGGTTTTCTCTTGTGCTTCTGTGGGAGTTGTGGTAGGCCAGGCAGGTGATCTCTTGACATATTTGCTGGCAAATGCAGCCGCGGAGGCTTCCGCTAAACCATCAGCAGTGGTCGGTGGCCACGTAGACGTGGCGGAGCCCTCGACCGGTGAAACCGTGACCTCTCTGCAGGGAGGAGCCATAGGGCTGGAGGTTGCGCCTCATCCAGGGCGGGCGAAGGTGCCTGTGGCTGAGGCTGTTGTTGCCTATTCCTCTGGGCCCGCACCCTCCACGGAGCTGGTCGCGGCTGTGGAAAGTGCAAAGTGCGCCCTTGGGCGACTCAGCATTGCGCTTGACGGAGTTGGAGGCCTGGCTGAGGCCAGCTCTCAGGTGAGAGTTCTTCAGGTAGTTTCTATTGTGGTAGCTATAGTAGCCCCCGAGGCTGGGTGTCATGCCTATTAGAGGCTCGCAGCCAGGCTGTCGATCTTGTCTGTGTGTCAGCGAATAGCTCCACTCAGGGAATATTTGTATTCTGCAGAAGAATGGGCGGCTTGAGGCTGAGATTGCCTATTTGCGCTGACAGCCGGTCGCCCAGAGCCAGGAGAATGGTCGTTTGACGAGGCTGGCTGCAGAGGCTGTCTGTAAGTGTATTGTGTGCTTTAGACTTCACCTGTTTGCTTCGTCCTTTCCTCCTGTTGATCTTCTCTCTCTCTCTTTGTAGCCGCCGAGGAGGTCGCACTTCTCCGTACCGAGCTGGCTGAGGCAAAGAAGTCTCATGGCGAGCTCCAGGTCGCTCTGGATGTGGCCGGTGGCGAACTGGAGGTGTATAAATGCAAAGTGTGTGATTTTGAAGCCACCATCGCCTCCAAGGATCTGGAGCTGAAGGCGCAGTCCGACCGGCTGGAGAGGAAGGAGGCCGTAGTTCAGCAGCTTTCTGAGGCCAAGTCCACTGCTGAGCTTCATGCGAAGAAGATGGAGAAGCAACAACGCGAACTTGAGGCCATCACCAGTTGTAAGTTTCTCTTTGCGCCATCGAATATTGCGTGGTCTATTTTCTTGGAGGTCACCATTTTGACCTTTGTTCTTTTTTTTAGTGCCGCTCCCTGATGTCTGCCATGAAGATCCTGCGGCGCGGCTGCAGCAGGTTGCGAAGCTTGTGGAACAGATGCGTTGCGCTCTGGGCACTGTAGCTGGGACGTTGTGGAGGGGGGATGACGCCCTCCGAGGCGATCTGGACAGCATTGTCGAACTGCTCCCACGGGCTCCACGCCAGCTCTTGGATTGGCAGTACTCGGCGGCGTACGAGGGAGCCTGGCAGGTGCTAGCCGGTGTGAGAGTCCGGCATTCGACAATGCCGCTGGCCCCGGTCGTACACCAGGAGCCCGAGCATCCATTGGTGGAGTCCTTCTTTTGGGAGGTCGATGCTGAGGCGGAGTATGCCGCTGAGGCCTGCAAACTTGTAGAGATTGTAAAGCGGTGCCCTGTAGATGAGGGTGACTCATAGGGCTTTTTTTGTTGTTATGGATACAGTATGCTGTATATTCTTTTGTTTGTGTTTATATGTTGTCCCTTGCCAGCACCGGAGTGATATCCAGGTTAGCCGGTGAGAAGTGCGTCCCGCCACACCGTGAGTGCTGGCTTTTCTAGGAGGCCCCTGTTTGAGCCCGGCGTTCGCAGGCCGACCTGTGGTCGGTGCTGGCCTCTGGGCTAGGGTAGTATTCTCAGCTGTTTAGGATATCGCAAATGCAAACGTAAGGGACGGGGGTGGCCGTAAGCCGGGGGAACACTGGAGGCCATGTTTGGCAGCTCGGGTGTTGGTGTACGCTGATGCAGCCTCCGAGTAAGATTGAGTGGCCGGTGGATACAGATCCTAAGGTGACTGCAGGGAGGTACGAAAAATGATGCAGCCCCTGAGCCCATCTCATAGAAGGGTCACTTCGACTCTCCTCAGGACCTTAACACGGCGAGGTCAGTACGGGGTGCTTCTTGTTACCGCAAGTCATGAGTTAAAAGTTTGAACTGATTGAGGCGCTAAGGTTTGTTTATAACACCATCACTTCAATGCTTTGTATAATCAAGCTTAGGGTAATGGAAACACTGTTTTATCTTTATTTGAGGTTTGTTCATAAAACAAAACTGATGGAAGAAAAAGTAAATGAGTTGAGGGAGCGAGGTAGCCTGTTCCCGTTGCAGCGTAGCGGTTGTCTTGCCCTTGCTGTCTTTGTTGGTCATGCATGCGACCTTTAGCCGCTCATGCCGCCCTCGTGCCAGTTCGAGCATGAAGGGTCCTGCGGTTCTGACCCCATACGGTCAACTCTGTGCTTCTTTGCATGGTCAATTGCGACCTCTTCTTTGCCTTCTCCGTTGCTTGGTAGCTCAGCCTCGGCGTGTTCCAGGTTGGCAACCTCTGCCTCGTGTGCATTCTTGGGGTCGCTGGAGATGGTGATGGTGCCATTTGGCCTTGGCATTTTAAGTTTCATATAGGCGTAGCAAGGTATAGCCATGAATTTGACGAACGTCGGGCGGCCCAGCAGCGCCTGGTAGCCCCCTCTGAATGGCACCACTTCAAAGCAGAGCTTCTCTGCTCGGAAGTTGTCCTCTGTTCCAAATATTACTTCTAGTGTTATCTGGCCTGGGGGTTCTGCTTTCTTTCCTGGGACTATGCCATGGAAGTGGGTTGGTGAGGGACGCAGACCGGTAATGGGGAGCCCCATTTTCTACATTGTGCTGGCGTATATGATGTTGAGGCCGGATTCGCCGTCCATTAGCACTTTTGAGAGCTAGTAGCCGCCAATAATTGGGTCGACCACGAGCGCGTTTTTCCCTGGGTTTGGGATATAGTCTGGATGATCTGTCAGTCCGAAAGATATCATGTGGTCTGACCAGTCCAGGAGCTATGGAACTCCGAGGACTAGCACGTAGACCTCTCGCAGGGTCTGTTTTTGCGCCCTTCTCGATTCAGGGCCTCGAAAGATCATATTCACCTCTGATGTGTCCCTTTGGGCGGGCTGTCGCCTTCCCTTCTTGTTTCTGTGGACCGGGGGTCAAGTTCTTGCTTGGGGGGCCGGAGAGTTGCTGTCGTCATCCGAGCCTCCCTGAGCGTTTATTTTGGCATTTTTCTCTCTCGTGAGCTGGTCGTTGACCTGGCAGTCCCTTGTTGAATGATTCGCCTGAAATGCTCCGTGGCTATGGTATCTGTAGGGGCCGCTCATGATGTCCTCGTAAGAGCGAGAGGGTCGCCTGGGCCTGTCCTCCCATTTTCTTCTCTTATTTCCTATCTGGGCAGCCTCTCTTGTGACGACCACTAGATCTGAATCTGGGTTCGCTTTGCGTTTGCGATCACGGTTGCGATTCCTGTTGCGTCCTTGGGGGCCTCCCACCTCGTTGAGCTCTGCTGCTTCGGTGGTTTGTATGTATCGGCGGCCTGCACGGGCGGTTTCTTCGCCTGCGGCGAAGTCGTTAGTGACCTTCATGAGGGCTGCCATAGTAGCTAATTTTCCTTTGCCCCTCTTCTTGCCGAGCTTGTGGAGGAAAAACTGTCATGCGGCGAAGTCGTTAGTGACCTTCATGAGGGCTGTCATGAATGCCTCGATGGCTGTTTCGTCTGACACGTTTGTCAGCGTATTCTTTTTTTTGAGCCACCTTGCGACGTAGTCGCGGACCGACTCTTTGTCTTCTTGTATTATGCTGTGAAGGTCGGCGCCGCTTCCAGGTCTCTGTTATGTCCCTTCGAAGTTATTGAGGAATTCGTGCTCGAAATCTTCCCAGGCGTGTATGGAGTTGCGTGGCAGGCCGTCCAGCCACGACCGTGCCAAGCCCGTGAGGCATAACGAGATGTGTCGTAGTGCGTTGCCGATATCTCCTCGGGCCATCTCTACTGCTGTTAGGTAGTCGCTTAGCCATAAGTTTGGTTTGGTGTCGCCAGAGTATTTCTCGATGCTTCGGACGACGAATGGCTGTGGGAATTGATGCGCGATCACTTTGTATCCAAAGCATGGGGGTGCTATCCCTGATGTGAGTCGGAGCACCGGAGGCTCGTGGCTTGCTTCATGGCGTTCCAAGGGTCGAGTTCGTAAGTGGTTTCGGAGGTCGGGGCGGGGACCTAGGTGGTCGTGGACCGCTATAGCGTGGTCCCATATTGTTTCTGCTGCGTTCGGTTGGCAGAGGTCTCCGGCCTCATGCTCCTGAGCGATCTCTTGAGCTCGAGGGGACCGTTGGCGCTGGCGATCGGATTGCTCTTCCGCTGCCGATAGGATGCTTTCTGTGGCTGCCAATTGGGACATGGCGGCATTAACCTGCAGCTCGACCGTCCTGTGGATGACCTTCGTGAGGTCTGCCAGTAGATCCTGGTTGCTCGGTGCCATTTGTAATATGTCTGCTAGTGTCACAGCTGTCTGGACCCCGTGGTCCGGTGTTAGTGGGTTGAAGATGTTGTTGTGGTTGCCGAAGCCTACCCCGGCTTCCTGGTTACGTGGTGTGCCGTACCAGGCGTTTGCCCGCGACCTGCGGCGTGTCCGGCGCCAGGGCTAGTGGTTGGTCGAGGCCTGTCATCGGGTGGCGGCCTCCAAGGTATCGTGTTGGAGCCGCACCTGTCTGTTTAGCGCGTATATTCTTTGCGCTTCCCTTGACCATGATTTGGGGTCACTGCTTTGTATGGGTGTTAAGAGGCGTCAGATAGCCCTGGTCGTCATGATTGGCGGAGTTGTTGCAGCGTTTGCTGGTGTGGATGCAGCAGCCCCCGGAGTGAAGAATTCCTGAGGTTCTGTTTCTGGGGTATTCCTGTTTTGTGGTGCAGTGGTCCTAGGTGGGAAAACTACGTATTCTATTGGTATTGCCGGTGCTTCAGCTGTTGTTGTTGATTCAGGGACCTCCCGATCTATCGCCGCGTCATCCAACTCCATTAGCATGACCTGCTCTATGGAGATTGCTTGTGGGATGTACTCCTCGATGGCCTCTGTGGAAGCGTCTCCGTTGCTTCCGACCTCTGCCTGTGGCGCTAGGGTTTCTTTTGTTGGCGGCCCGAGGCTGCCATTTGCTTCCTCTGCGCCTCGGGGTACCGCTGCCGCCTCTTTGGTTGTGTCGTGAGGCTCCAGCAGCGGTTCTTCATCGTCGTTATCGAGGTAGGAGAACGAGATTACGTCTGCTGTGCCGACGCTGCAGTCGGAGGTGGGTTCATCGAGAAAGTAGTCCTTTGGTGAGTGGTCGATGTGACAGTTATTACAGACCATGGCGACCAACTGTGAGAATATCACTGGTGGATCTGGATGTATGAAGCTTATACCCTTGTAGGCTCTGGTCTCACGTTGTTTGGGTGTCAGGGTTTTGCCGTCGTGATCCAGATCTGATGTCGACAGATGGAGGTCAGGCGGGGCCGACCAGCCATTGCTCTTTTGATCGGATCGACAGTATGGGCGTTGGAAGAGCTCCTGCTGATATATCAGCTCTGAATTCGGTGACCTGAACGGGCACCAGTACCTTGCTGCCGATGACGGGGAGGCCTCCCTGGTTGGAGAAGGCCTCGGTGCGATGCGCCGGATCGGTGGTAAGCACAATCGGAGGTCGCCGTGTTTGTTGATGGTGAAGGCGACTTCTCCTATGTAGATCATGCATGCAGGGTGGGCCGGTGGGTTGATGCTGACCCGACCTACCCCGTCGGTGGTAAATGTGAGGGAGCCGAGGGTTAAGCTTTCCCCCGGCGAGAGGCCGCCGGAGGATGGGGTAGATCCGATCTGAGATCGGTCTCCAGCCGGTGCAGCCCGTGCCTGGCGCCAACTGACGGTGCGAAATACCATCAGATCCCTCGGTAGGGGTCCAAGCGCAGCTGGAAGTCACCAATCGGAGTTCACACGAGGGTTTTACCCAGGTTCGGGCCTCCGTAGAGTAACACCCTACGTCTTGCTTGTTTCTGTTATTCGTGGTGGAGGGATACCTCGTGCGAGGAGTTACAATGGTGTATGAGTTGCTACCGAGAGTTTCTATCTGAAATTGGATGGCTTCGAGAGCCCCTAGCCTCTCCTTATATAGACGGTGGAGGCTAGGGTTTACAGAGGGGTAGATGCGATCTATCCTGCCGCCGACCTTGTCTTGGCGGGCAAGAAGGCCCCTGGTGCCCTCTTCTGGGCTTCTCCTTCGTCTTGGGCCTCATGGGCCCCCGGTATAGCTTGAGGCCGGGCTCCCTCGGATGAGGCACCCCCGGTGCATGGCACCGTCAAGCAATATTATATGTAGGTACTGGTGGTCACAACAGAAGGATGAGAGGAAATTGCACTGGGTTGGATGGGAGAAGATGAAGCTACCCAAGGAGTGCGGTGGGCTCGGCTTCAAGGATCTATACTCGTTTAATCTGGCGATGCTTGCGAGGCAGGCGTGGCGGCTGCTTCAAGCTCCCGAATCACTATGTGCTAGAGTTTTGCAAGCCAAATACTTCCCCGATGGCAACATTCTATCTGCCACACCCATGGCCGGTATGAGCTACACATGGCGTAGCATCCTCAGAGGGCTCGAGATCATCAAGGAAGGATACATATGGAGAGTGGGGTCTGGTGAGAACATAAGGATCTGGTCTAAACCCTGGCTCCCGTGCGATCACTCGAGGAAACCACTGACTGGACAGGGGCAAAATCTTCTCACCCATGTCTCTGAGCATATGGACCCGTCGATGAGCAGTTGGGATGAGAGCCTTGTGAGACAGACCTTCCAACAGGAAGACCACTAGTAGAAAACAGGGCATCTGTCCCGGTTCCAGAGGGCCTTTAGTCCCAGTTCTGGAACCGGGACAAAACGATCGGGACTAATGCCCATCACTTTTAGTCCCGGTTGGCTTACGAACCGGGACTAAAGGTGCTCCACGTGGACGCTGTGGGGCGCCCAGGCAGGAGGACCTTTAGTCCCGGTTGGTAACACCGACCGGGACTAAAGGGTCTCCACGTGGCCGCTGCGCAGCGCCCAGGCAGGAGGACCTTTAGTCCCGGTTGGTAACACCAACCGGGACCAAAAGGCAGCCACGCGTCAGCAGCTCGCAGGCGCTGGGATTTTTTTTTGAAAGGGGGGGTTTTGGGGTTTTGGAGGGTTTAGGGGTTTCATATTGTGTTAGCTAGCTAATAGAGAGAAGTGACCTCTATTTCTCCGTGCTTGGTCGATGCTAGCTACTACATATAGAGAGAACTCGACGCTAGCTAGTAAGCAAATGAAGGAAACCATTAATTACACAAGATCGTCATGAACATATATAGAGAGAAGTGACCTCTCTTTCTCCGTGCTTGATCGAACAACAAGTTTTCGTATATCTATCCGACGCTACTACATATATACAATATAACATCCCTGACATCATCAAGCGCCAAACTCCCATTGAATTTCCGTATGGTATTCTCCCTTTTCATGTATGACGTGGTCAAGAAAGAATCCCGCCAATTCCTCTTGAATTGCTCGTATGCGATCATGTGGTAGGAGTTCATCCCGCATCTGTCAGATCTAATTTAAAGAAGGGGGTCAATACATATATATGAATGAAACTCAACACAATTGATGGTAATAAAATAAAATTATGAATATTGTTTACGTACTTGAAATTGTTTGTCAGACAAGAAGCCCCGCTTAGTGGTCAAGTTGTGAATGAACTCGCAAACGTAGTATGCACATAAATTATTCCCGCCTGCCTGCCACAAGCACTTTACGAGAATAGAGTTCAATCAAACTGATAATCAAGCATGATAATGGTATTGATGAAACTAGAATCAATGAGAGATGCGCGGAACTAGCTAGTACGACTTACTTTGGGGTGTGTAAATCGCAGCTCGTTCTTCAGACCCGGAACCATTCCGGTGAACTGTTTCCAAACCCTGCCAGGCAAAGAAAATAATTACTTGATATCAGGAAATGAACGAAAGTTTCCGACATGGTCCCGGTATTGATTGAACTTACTTCTGGAGCATTGCAGTCATGTCCGCATAATCCTTGGGATCTTTACGTCTCGAGTCTAAGACAGTTACTACTCCCCCGTCAACCGGGACGAAAGGGCTGTGCTGCCGCAGCCAAAAGTTTAGTCCCACCTCGCTAGTTGAGAGGGGCTCGGAGTGGTTTATAAGCGTTGCTGCCGCTGCCATCTCGAGCTCCTCTCTAAAGTGGGCAGTACATGCCTATCTCTCGCCCTGTTGGGCCTGCTAGCACTGCGGGCCTGCATCCTGGCCCATTTGTAGGGTTTCTAGTCGTATGCAGGCCGTGGTGGCTAGTAGGTGGGCCTTTTTTTTATTTTTTGCATATGTTATGTTTTTAAATTTTTAATGTTATTTTTTGCATATGTTATTTTTAGTTATATAATTTTAGTTGCATAAATTTTATATAATTTTAGTTGCATAAATTTTATATAATTTTAGTTGCATAAGTTTTATTTTTTATTGATTCTTTTTAGTTGATTCCTTTTGCTATTAGAGTTTTATAAAAGCTTTTTAGTTTTCTATTAAAGTTTGTAACCAAAAATATTTTATGAAAATTCTTTTTACTATTAAAGTTTTTAACAAATAAATACTTTGATAATTTTAGTTAATATTATTTTGATTTTTTTAGTTGATTCTTTTTGCTATTGAAAAATATTATATTTAATTGATTCTTTTTAGTTCATTCTTTTTGCTATTAGAATTTTATGAAAGCTTTTTAGTTCATTCTTTTTGCTATTAGAGTTTTATAAAAGCTTTTTGATTCATTCTTTTTTCTATTAATTCATTCTTTGAGCTAAATGAACCTGAAATTGAAAAGCAGTACAAATGAACTCTGAAAAGGTTGAAAGTTGGCATGGTATCATCATTTCACCCACATAGCATGTGCTAAAAAGTTGAGAGAGTTACGGCAAAAACTGGATGCACTTCGTGTACAAAATGGACAATCTCTTTCGAAGTATCACGGTTTCGGACGAAAACTCATATGTTACAAAGGCATTCCATTTTTTTAACTTATTTCAACTCCAGACTTTTTGTGCGTTCAACATGCACCATTCAAAGCCACATCATCAATTTTCAACCCTTTCTGACTTCATTTGCTATTTTTCATGCATTTACTGATTTATTTTAGCTAAATGACCCTGAAATTGAAAAGCAGTACAAATGAACTCTGAAAAGGTTGAAAGTTGGCATGGTATCATCATTTCACCCACATAGCATGTGCTAAAAAGTTGAGAGGGTTACGGCAAAAACTGGATGCACTTCGTGTACAAAATGGACAATCTCTTTCGAAGTATCACGGTTTCAGACGAAAACTCATATGTTACAAAAGGCATTTCATTTCTTGACATGTAACTGCAGTGATATTCTAGATCAAAGCCATCATCAGAATAGTTGTGGAGATAAATTCTTCACTTTTTCTTCGCATGTGTCCCTTGCTTATTGCGCCGTAACCATGGATAATCTTCATCGTTTAACAGGGTGCTTGGGTCAGCCTTCACTTTGAAGGGAGGAATTTCATGAAACTTTTCATAATCTTCAGACATGTCTGTCTTGCCCTCCACTCCCATGATGTCTCTTTTCCCTGAAAGAACTATGTGGCGCTTTGGCTCATCGTATGATGTATTCGCTTCCTTATCTTTTCTTTTTCTCGGTTTGGTAGACATGTCCTTCACATAGAAAACCTGCGCCACATCATTGGCTAGGACGAATGGTTCGTCTGTGTACCCAAGATTGTTGAGATCCACTGTTGTCATTCCGTACTGCGGGTCTACCTATACCCCGCCTCCTGACAGATTGAACCATTTGCACCGAAACAAAGGGACCTTAAAATCATGTCCATAGTCATGTTCCCATATGTCCACTATGTAACCATAATATGTGTCATTTCCCCTGTTGGTTGATGCATCAAAGCGGACACCACTGTTTTGGTTGGTGCTCTTTTGATCTTGGGCGATCGTGTAAAATGTATTCCCATTTATCTCGTACCCTTGGTAAGTCAATACAGTCGAAGATGGTCCCCTGGCCAACGAGTACAGCTCATCTCCAACAATGTTGTTACCCATGAGATGTGTTTGCAACCCACTGCCGAAAGTCCTGATGTGTTCACATGTAATCCAGTCGTCAGACTGCTCCGGGTGTTTGGAGCGCAGAAAATTCTTGTGTTCATTGACATACGGGGTCACCAAGGTAGAATTCTGTAGAACTGTGTAGTGTGCTTGAGCCCAAGAATGCCCGTCCCTACATATTATTGCATCCGCTCCTAGCGTGCCTTTTCCAGTCAGTCTCCCCTCATACCGCGATTGAGGGAGACCAATCGGCCTAAGGTCAGGAATAAAGTCAACACAAAACCCAATGACCTCCTCTGTTTGCTGGCCCATGGAGATGCTTCCTTCTGGCCTAGCACGGTTACGAACATATTTCTTTAAGACTCCCATGAACCTCTCAAAGGGGAACATATTGTGTAGAAATACAGGACCCAGAATGGCAATCTCATCGACTAGATGAACTAGGACGTGCGTCATGATATTGAAGAAGGATGGTGGGAACACCAGCTCGAAACTGACAAGACATTGCACCAAATCGTTCTTTAACCTTGGTAGGATATCTGGATCGATTACCTTCTGAGAGATTGCATTAAGGAATGCACATAGCTTCACAATGGCTAATCGAACATTTTCCGGTAGAAGCCCCCTCAATGCAACCAGAAGCAGTTGCGTCATAATCACGTGACAGTCATGAGACTTTATGTTCTAGAACTTTTTCTCTGCCATATTTATTATTCCCTTTATATTCGACGAGAAGCCAGACAGGACCTTCATACTGAGCAGGCATTCAAAGAAGATTTCCTTCTCTTCTTTGGTAAGAGCGTAGCTGGCAGGACCTTCATACTGCTTTGGA
This sequence comes from Elymus sibiricus, assembly GCA_039707655.1. Lineage (NCBI taxonomy): Eukaryota > Viridiplantae > Streptophyta > Magnoliopsida > Poales > Poaceae > Elymus > Elymus sibiricus. Next base: position 71,794,701 of record CM077676.1, read on the forward strand.
TGCATGCCGTCTTTTTCGTGCACACGTTGCTGGTCCTCTCGTGCCTCTGGTGTATCTTTTGTGTTCCCATACACGCCCAAGAAGCCTAGCAGATTCATGCAAAGATTCTTTGTCACGTGCATCACGTCGATTGCAGAGCGGACCTCTAGGTCTTTCCAATAGGGTAGGTCCCAAAATATAGATTTCTTCTTCCACATGGGTGCGCGTCCCTCAGCGTCATTCGGAACACATTGTCCGCCAGGACCCTTTCCATAGATTACTTGTAAATCCTTGACCATATCAAGTATGGCATCACCAATACGGAGGGCGGGCTTCTTCCGGTGATCTGCCTCACCTTTGAAATGCTTGCCTTTCTTTCTTAAGAGATGGTTGGTCGAAAGAAATCGACGATGTCCCAAGTACACATTCTTCCTGCATTTGTCCAAATATATACTTTCGGTATCATCTAAACAGTGCGTGCATGCGTGGTATCCCTTGTTTGTCTGTCCTGAAAGGTTACTAAAAGCAGGCCAATCATTGATGGTTACAAACAGCAACGCATGTAGGTCAAATTCCTCCTGTTTGTGCTCATCCCACACACGTACACCTTCTCCATTCCACAGCTGTAAAAGTTCTTCAACTAATGGCCTTAGGTACACATCAATGTCGTTGCCGGGTTGCTTAGGGCCTTGGATGAGCACTGGCATCATAATGAACTTCCGCTTCATGCACAACCAAGGAGGAAGGTTATAGATACATAGAGTCACGGGCCAGGTGCTATGATTGCTGCTCTGCTCCCCAAAAGGATTAATGCCATCTGCACTTAAACCAAACCATACGTTCCTTACGTCACCTGCAAAGTCCCCCCACCTTCTCTCGATTTTCTCCACTGCGACCCGTCAGCGGGTGCTCTCAACTTCCCGTCTTTCTTACGGTCTTCTTTGTGCCATCGCATCAACTTGGCATGCTCTTTGTTTCTGAACAGACGTTTCAGCCGTGGTATTATAGGAGCATACCACATCACCTTGGCAGGAACCCTCTTCCTGGGGCGCTCGCCCTCAACATCACCAGGGTCATCTCGTCTGATCTTATACCGCAATGCACCGCATACCGGGCATGCATTCAAATCCTCGTACTCACCGCGGTAGAGGATGCAGTCATTAGGGCATGCATGTATCTTCTGCACCTCTAATCCTAGAGGGTAGAGAACCTTCTTTGCTCCGTACGTACTGTCAGCAATTCGTTATTCTTTGGAAGCTTCTTCTTCATTATTTCCAGTAACTTCTCAAATCCCTTGTCAGATACATCATTCTCTGCCTTCCATTCCAGCAATTCCAGTGTGGTACCGAGCTTTGTGTTGCCATCTTCGCAATTTGGGTACAACCGTTTTTTGTGATCCTCTAACATGCGATCGAACTTCAACTTCTCCTTTTCACTCTCGCATTCTCTCTGTGCATCAACAATGACCCGGCGAAGATCATCATCGGGCACATCGTCTGGTTCATCTTGATCTTCAGCTTCCCCCGTTGCAGTATCACCGTATTCAGGGGGATAGTTGTCATCATCCTCTTCTTCTTCGTTGTCTTCCATCATAACCCCTATTTCTCCGTGCTTGGTCCAAACATTATAGTGTGGCATGAAACCCTTCTCAAGCAGGTGCAAGTGAAGGGTTTTCGAGTCAGAGTAATCCTTCGTATTCCCACAGACAGTACTTGGACAATACATAAAACCATTCTGCTTGTTTGCCTCAGCCACTTCGAGAAAATTATGCATGCCATCAATTTACTCGGAGGTGCGTCGGTCACCGTACATCCATTGCCGGTTCATCTGCGTGCATTATATAATTAAGTGTATCAAAAACCATTACATAACATCATGAATAGAGAAGTGACCAAATTAATACAAGTTCATCATCACATTAAAACCAAAGTACTGTAGTGATCAAATGTTATTACTGAAAAAATAAATACATAAAGTTCATACATAGTTCTCATTATCAACTATGTAAAACATTTAAATGCAACAACAAATGCGATCATAATCGCAACGAAGGTAACAATTGATCCAACAGCATAATGATACCAAGCCTCATTATCAATGGCATATTTTCTAATCTTTCTCATCTTCAAGCGCATTGCATCCATCTGCATCTTGTGATCATCGACGACATCGACAACATGCAACTCCAATTTCATCTTCTCCTCTTCAATTCTTTTCATTTTTTCTTTCAAATAATTGTTTTCTTTTTCAACTAAATTTAACCTCTCGACAAGAGGGTCGGTTGGAATTTCCGGTTCACATACCTCCTAGATAAAAACATCTATGTCACGTTGGTCGGCATAATTCTCATAAACACTAAATGAAACAAATAGTTATAAAAGATAATATACCACATCCGAATCATAGACCGGATGAGAGCCGACGGGGGCGGATACCAAAACCATGGCACTATATAATAACAAATAATAATAAAAGTAAGAAAATTATACAAGTAGCTATATAACTCGTACAACAAGTAAGCATTTTTTTCTTTTAAAAAGAAGATAAGAACAAGAGGCTCACCACGGTGGTGCCGGCGACGAGATCGGCACGGGCGATCGACGGCGGTGAGGACGGGGACGGGGACAATGGTGCACCGCCAAACCTAGACAAATCTTGGGGAAAATGGAGCTTGGAGGTCGAGCTTGGAGAGGAGAAAGCTTAAGTGTGACTCGGGCATTTCATCGAACACCTCATGTGCATAAGAGGTGAGAGCAGAGCAGCACACACCTCCCACACCGGCCGGCCAAAAAACAGAGGAGTGAGCGGGCAAGGGAGAGCATATATATAGGCATCTCTTTAGTCCCGGTTCGTGGCTAGAACCGGGACAGAAGACACACATTTAGTCCCGGTTCCAGCCACCAACCGGGACTAAAGGGGCTGCGCCAGGAGCGAGGCCCTTTAGTCCCGGTTCGTGTCTGGAACCGGGACCAAAGGGGTCAGACGAACCGGGACTGGTGCCTGCCGTGGCCCGGCCGGCGCCCTGGCCTCACGAACCGGGACTGATGCACCCATTGGTCCCGGTTCGTAACAGAACCGGGATTGATGCTCTTATCTGGCCTGGACCAAAGCCCTGTTTTCTACTAGTGGACGCTGATTTGATTCTATCCATTCCCGTTTTTGAGCAACACAAAGATTTCATCGCATGGCACTTCAATGCAAAATTCTTACTTGTATAATTTTCTTACTTTTATTATTGTTTTTATCTTCAATGCAAAGATTTCATCGCATGGCACTTCAATGCAAAATTTTCTTACTTGAACAGGTGTGAACCAGCCGAGCTCTCGCCTTGCTGCACCTTGTTCTCCCTTGCTGTCCCGTTTAATTAACCCATACACAACACATCTCTACTCCTAAGGGGGAGTTGGTAGGCCGGTATCCATGGTTTATTTTTGCCTCACCTCCCACCACCCCTCCCACTGGTTTATTTTTGCCTCACCTCACACCACCCCCTCCCACTGGTTTATTTTCGCCTCACCTCCTACCACCCACTCCATGCTGGTTCCTATCCCTTGCACGTTCCCACCGACTTTTTCCCCAACTGAACCCCACCTTCCCGTTTTTCATATCGATTTTTGGACCTTCCCTCTTAACAAAATAACTTGCAAAAATCTGAACGGATCAGAACTTTTCCTTATCTTGATAGATGGATTTCGTTGATCGCCTTGTCTTTCCATGCGAGCGCACGTGATCCCCTATATGTATCAAATTATGTTTATGAATGTTCCTTAACAAATGCACAAATAAATTGCAAACCGAGATCAATTTGGAAATCAAGCATTAATGTAATTAATTACACATGCAATTAATTAGGTCTGTTTAAATAGGGATTTCTTTTGCGCCAAATCAATTTGGAAACTGAGTCATTAATGCAAATAATTAATTAGTCAGGCAGTTAATTAGGCATGCAGATATTTAGTAGTAGGGATTTTTTCCAAAAGTATCTCTACCTCCCACCAAGCCCTCCAAGCTGGGTTTTTTTATGCCGAGGACAAGGGTCCGGCGTCCGGTTTTGTTAGGCCGCACTCGATTTTCTCTTCCATATCTTGTTGTTTTCTTTTCTATCTTTTTTTTAGGGTATTTTCTTTTCTATCTTGGCAATTAACTATCAGTCGTATAGAATCGATGAGACGTGAATTGGAAGGAAGTGAGTTGAATGGTGCATGCGTGATTTAAGGCGATCTGATCGGGCATGCGCGGGATATGGAAGCACACGCGAGAAGGGATCATCTTAGATCAGCGAGTAATTTGGGGATTTAGGTGCAGTAATTGCATCTCTTACTAACAAGCAGTTTTCGATATTGATAGATGGATTTCGTTGATCGCCTTGTCTTTCCATGCGGGCACACGTGATCCCCTTTATGTAAATTATGCTTATGAATGTTCCTTAACAAATGCAAAAACAAATTGGAAACCAAGCACCGAATCAATTTGAAAATCAAGCCATTAATGTAATTAATTACACATGCAATTAAATAGGTATGTTTAAATAGTCATTTTTTCGCGCCAAATCAATTTGGAAACCGAGATATTAATGCAAATAATTAATTAGTCAGGCAGTTAATTAGGCATGTAGATAATTAGTAGTGGGATTTTTTCCAACCGTATCTCTAGCTCCCACCAACCCCTCTAAGCTGGGTTTTTTTAATGCCGAGGACAAGGAACGGGCATCTAGTTTTGTTAGGCCGTGCTCGATTTTCTCTTCCATATCTTGTTGTTTCCTTTTTTATTTTGGCAATTAACTACCAGCCGCATAGAATCGATGAGACATGAATTGGAAGGAAGTGAGTTGAATGGTGCATGCGTGATTTAGGGTGATCTGATCGTGCATGCGCGGGATGTGGAAGCACACGCGAGAAGGGATCATTTTAGATCAGCGAGTAATTAGGGGATTTAGGTGCAGTAATTGCTTCTCTTACTAATAAGCAGTTTTCGATCTGCACGCCCGTGTCTTGGTCTTAATTTGGAAACCGAGCGCCGAATGAACATGCAGTCATTAATGCAACTAAAAATCATATCCAGTGAAATCTTTAGTCTTCGTATGTCTCCCATCCTCTTGGCGTGTCTCCGCTGAGAATAGAACGGGATGCAATCCCTTATTTCCGCGTCTCTAAAAAAAACACCTTCCGTCTATTTTCTATTCCTGCCCACAACTCCCACTTGATGCATGTTGAACGGGAACGTCCTCATTGGCCGTTTACAAGCCTCCATGTGGACAGACCTTCTTGAGTTTTCACAGCCCAACGGATGTCACAGAGGCTGGGGGAGCTCACCACTGCCATGGCCGCCACAAGTAGCAAGGACAAACGGGAGGGAGTGGCCACGGCTCGAGCGGCTGCGCAGGGGGTACACGCACGAGGCGGGAAACCTGCGATGTCTATACACCTATGAGGTGCAACTGCTATATGCCGAGCGGCAGCGGCACAACGCAAGATGGGCCGGAGCACTTGGCGAGGTCGTATGTGTTGCCAACGAGGAGCACAAGGCCGCATGTTCATCGACGAGAGCATCATTGCGAGAGCATCATCCCGCATTGTGAAAAACGAATTATAATAATTATAATTTTTTTGAACTTGTACTTACCCTTCTCTCTGTGTAGATCTGCATCAGGTAATTTTGTTGTTGATCTCTCTTTCCATGTGTAGATCTGCACCGATTGAAGCGAAGCTTGTCCAACATCGTCTGAGATGGTTTGGGCATATTCAGCGCAGGCCTCCAAAAGCCCCAGTGCATTGCGGACGGCTAAAGCGTGCTGATAATGTCAAGAGAGGTCGGGGTAGACCGAACTTGACATGGGAGGAGTCCGTAAAGAGAGATCTGAAGGACTGGAGTATAACCAAAGAACTAGCCATGGACAGGGGTGCGTGGAAGCTTGCTATCCATGTGCCAGAAGCATGAATTGGCCGCGAGATCTTATGGGTTTCACCTCTAGCCTACCCCAACTTGTTTGGGACTAAAGGCTTTGTTGTTGTTGTTGTTGTATCTCTCTTTCCATGTGTAGGTCTGCAACTTTGAAGAACAGGCTGCAGAGGGAGGAAGAAAGGTGGTAAAAAGAAGTCGACATTGCCGCCTGGTGTGCATGAGGATCGTTTTTTAGACACAATTAGTGTTGAGCGGCTACACTGCAGGATGATACATTATTCTGGTGATGCAAGCCCCATGGAAAACGCCTCGCGCTCCTCTTCCTCCTCGGGAACCGAGGCGACTCGGTGATTTACTCCCCCTCGCCCTCCTACCTCCCTACCCACCTCCATTACTGCGCCTTCCACAACCCTCCCCAATCCATCCATCGAGCCCCATGGTAGGCGCTCATCGTCGCAGAGTGCGGGTTTACCGAATACAGCCAGCGACGAGGGTGGCGGAGCCGATTGCTCTGTTGGCTCCTCCACTAGATGCGAGCTCACCGAAGGTGTGCAGGGAGATGCGGAGGGTGGTTCTGGAGCAGTTCCCGGATCATGCAGATTGGTCGGAGCTTTTCACCACCATCATCCAGCACGCGACCTTCGAAGAGTTCGCGAGATTCACAGGCAAGGATGGCTGCAGCGACGTGGAGCTCCTCTTCTGGACAATCAAGGAGGCGGAATCCCCCGATCCACAGCAGGTAGCGCGGTGGGCCAACTACCGCACAGGCAATCCGTCACACCTCAACATCGTGCGGTCACGGGTGGAAGCGCTCGCCAACATCCCACCGGGAGTGCTGCCTCCCGGGGTTCACCCCCCCCCCCTGCGCCGTCAGTGAACCCGAGCCGCCGCAATGGGGAGGAGGTTCGAGGATCTGCTCAGTGCGTCCTCGCCCGTCGGGCGGTGGCCAGGGTACGCCACCACGACATCGACCCCCCTCCATGGCCTGGCGATGGAGGTATGATTTCCCAAGACATCCCTGCATCATTGCGTGCTCGTCTGATTGCTTTTCGTTCGCATGATTCACGCTCCAAAATGAGTTCAGATGCTGTGTGTTTTGGCCTGGGTGTTGTTCAGTCGAAATTGGGGTTCTCCCTCTGGGTAATACTGTAGTTGGGCATGATCTTTTGGAGATTGCTCCGGGTAATGACGCTGCCAGTCCGTTTCCAGATTCAGGTGAGTTGCGTTCCGCGCCGGCGATTTCCGCGGTGGATACTGCTTCTGTTTCAAAAAATTGTACCCAAAGACCGTTTTGCCCTTCCTCCCCGCCAGTCATGCCGGCCCTGATTCGTGGGCGCGTTCTCAGTAGGAAAATGGCTTCACAGTTTACGTGTTCGCGTTTAGATGGTGGTGACCTAGAAAATGCGGAAGAGCATTTTGGCCAGCTCTGGTCCATTCCTTCCCCCCTCGCCGCCGCCAACCTCCTACCTAGTCCCTCCCTGAGTCATCTTCTGGATTCCTTTGCTGGATCCGGAAGGACCTCATTGATTCCATCTCTTTCTCCCTCTCGGATTGCCACCCTACCAAACGTCATTCCACCGATCCCATCCCAAAGCTCTTCAAGCTCTCTCGTGAAGGAATTGGCCCCGGGTCTCTGTCCTTTGCTGAGGTTGTGAAGAGAGGTCTGAAGATGTCGGATCGACGTGGTGGTGGTGGTAACACTGGTGCGGCCATGCTAACAAGGCCCCCATGCAGAAATCTAACCCTCCCGGTGGACGCAAGCAGCCATCTGCTCCATCTGGTAAGGATCCAGTCCCTATCCAGAAACAATCTAAACCCATAGCATCCACTGCGGCCTCTTCCCAGGTCCAATCTTCTCAGGTTGTGGAGGTGTAATTAGAGAAGATTTTAGACCCTAGATATAAGGACATGATCTGTTTTAAATGTGGTGGCCCAGGGCACTATGTGGGCAATTGTGTTAAGCCAAAAGCTTGTTTTATCTGTCAGCAGAATCGCAATGTCAACAACTGTGCAGCTTGGTCTAAGATTCAACCTACTGCAGCTTTCTTTGGTAGTGGTGCTAGTGGTCTTGGTTTCTACCATGTGGATGTCCCTATGGAAAATGAGTCTAAGTGGCTCAATTTCCAAAACTATGCTGTGTTTAACATTTTGAGGGGAGAGGTCGATAAGACTGAGCTTGTGAGTCTTCTGACTGCTACCTTTTGCAAGAACAAACATTGGCCTTGGCAAGTTAGAGATTTATCCAGTAAAACTTTCTTGGTTAGGTTTCCACCTTGGAAGAAAGTGGAAGATCTTATTGAACTACCTGCCTTTTGCCTCCCTCAAGATGTGTCTGTTAAGTTGACTGAGTGGAAAGGTGTGTGTGACCCTTTTGGGGAATTGGTTGAAGCTTGGGTTCTAATTGAAGGCATTCCTCCTAAGTGGTGTACTTGGAAAGTTTTTACTCAGATTGCTTCCTTATTTGGTGTGCTAACTGATGTTGATTGGAATGGTATGTTTAGGACCTTTTTTGAAAATGTTAGGGTTAAGATTGCTTGTAGGGACCCCACCAAAATACCTTTTGAAAACTTAATTGATATGAAGAAGTTGTTCCTACTTGGATTTACTATGGAAGGTTTTGAGCAAGCTGGTGGAATTGATGATGTGGTAGATGTGGATGATGATGATATGGAGGATGATGACATTGGGGAAGAACAAGATAAGCTGGATGGGGATACTCCAGATGATGCTCACACTGAAAATCTCTCTACCTCCAGGAATACTGATGAGGCAGTCCTTCACACTGCGATGATATCTGATTCTGATCATGAAAACTTTATCCTTGAATGTGTTGTATATGAATCTTGCCTCCCTGCTCCTATTACATCTTGTGATGATATGCAAACTGCCAATGTCCCAAAACATGTAGATCCTATTGATCCTAAAGATACATCTCTTGTTGCTCTCTCTGCTTGGGATGTATTAAGAAATCTCTGAATGAGCTTACTGGGATTTGTACCCCTCTGGTGACTGAAAAAGGTTTGTTATCTGATGACAAGAACAAATCCAAGAATCTTGAGTATTGTGATGCTCTTTTGAAGTCTGTTGACCTGGTGGAATCTGATGATGACAATCTAGGTGAAGAAGAGATGGGGGTTCTCCCTCCCTTGGCTGTCCAGGTTCTTCAATCTAGCACACTTAAGAGATCTCTCTTGGAGTCCATGGACCAAGTGATTGAAAAAAAAACTCAACCTCCTAAAATCTCTAAGTGGGGACCAATCCTTTCCCAGAAGCCTCTTACCAGGAACCATGGGAATATCAACATTATTGAGAAGGCTGCTGCTTACAAGAGGAAACAAAACCTGGAAGTCCCACCCACTTTCAAAGGTAAATCATTTTCCACCTCTGATCCTACTTCCTTGATTGATAAAGCTTCTAAAATTAATATTACTATTGGTGGTGATGATGTTAGTAGGAATAATATTGTCTCTGATTTGGTTAAGGATGAAAAGGAAAGATGTTTGGCTTTTGCTAACAATAACCCTAAAACTGTCTTGCCTAACAATATTGATATTATCTCTGAGGATTTAGTGAGAACTCTAGTAAGGTCCTCTTGCTCTAACCCAGTGGGCATTGCTGATGTGTTTGGTAAGAATCCTACTATTCTCACTAAGGTTAAGCCTTGTGGCTTGTCTCACCCCTTTAAAATATCATAATTATGATAGGTCTAATATGGAATATTAGGGGTCTTGGCCAACCTGGTAAAGTTCAGTGCCTTTGTGACACCATTGCTAAAACTAATCCTGGTTTTATTGGTTTTCAAGAGACTAAATGTGAGATCATCTCTGAGGGTTTCCTCAAGGCTTTGGATAAACATGGGAATTTTACTTGGCATTTCTTACCTGCTTTGAATACTGCTGGGGGTATCTTAGTTGGTCTTAGAAATGACTTGTTTGAGGTGATTGGTTTTTCCAACAAGGAGTTTGCTGTTGTTTCTACCATTAAAAATAAATCTGATGGTTTTCTATGGAACTTAGTTGTGGTTTATGGTTCTGCTTATCCTGAGTTCAAGATGGATTTTATTGCAGAGCTTCATGATATTTTAGAATCTGCCTCTTATCCCATTTTGGTTTGTGGTGATTTTAACTTGGTTAGAAATGATGCTGATAAGAGTAGTGGGTTAATCAACCCCTTGTTGGGGAACGTTGCATGGGAAACAAAATTTTTCCTACGCACACACAAGATCTATCCATGGTGATGAGCATCTACGAGAGGGAGAGTGAATCTACATACCCTTGTAGATCGCTAAGCGGAAGCGTTTAATAAACGCGGTTGATGTAGTCGAACGTCTCCGCGATCCAAATCGCAAGTCGTCCCTCGATCCGATCACGAACTAGCGCCGAACGGACGGCACCTCCGCGTTCAACACACGTACGGCTTGATGACGCCTTCACCTCCTCGATCCAGCGAGCGATGGTGAAGTAGTGGTTGAGTTCCAGCAGCACGACGGCGTGGTGATGGTGGTGAGGAACAATCTCTGCAGGGCTTCGCCAAGCACTACGGAGATTATGACGGAGGAACTAGAGGGTTAGGGTTGCCGCACACGGCTTGGGGAAATCTTGATGTGTCCCGTGTGCTAGCCCTGCCCCTCTATTTATATGTTGAGCCTTGGGGTCTAAACTTGGAGTAAAAGCCTCCTCCAGGTCGGTTTTGCCCGCACAAGGTCGGTTTGGCCCGCAGGGAAAGAGTCCAACTCGGATCCCTGCCGAACCGTGCACAGCCGCACACAAGCGGTAGTACCGCTTCACACAAGCGGTAGTACCGCTTGGGCGGTAGTACCGCTTCACACAAGCGGTAGTACCGCTCGGGCGGTAGTACCGCTTCACACAAGCGGTAGTACCGCTTACGCGGCAGCAAAACTACTTTTGCACTTTCCAATACCTCGTGGGCTTTTATCCCTTGGCCCATATAAAGTGTTGCTGCACCCGAACACTTCGGTAACATCCGGAACCCCTTCCGGTGAACTTCGGAACTCTTCCGGAGATCAAAACACTATTATCACATATATCAATCTTTACCTCCGGACTATTCCGGAGATCCTCGTCATGTCCGGGATCTTATCCGGGACTCCGAACAACTTTCGGTCACCAACATAATAACTCAATTATACTAATCGTCACCAAACGTTAAGTGTGTAGACCCTGCGGGTTCGAGAACTATGTAGACATGACCGAGACACCTCTACGGCCAATAACCAATAGCGGGACCTGGATGCCCATATTGGCTCCTACATATTCTACGAAGATCTTTTATCGGTCGAACCTCTATGTCAAGGATTCAGTTAATCCCGTATGCTGTTCCCTTTGTTCTTCGGTATGTTACTTGCCCGAGATTCGATCGTCGGTATCACTATACCTAGTTCAATCTCGTTACCGGCAAGTCTCTTTACTCGTTCCGTAATACAAGATCCTGTGGCTAACTCTTTAGTCACTTTGCTTGCAAGGCTCAATGTGATGTTGTATTACCGAGTGGGCCCTGAGATACCTCTCCCTCATACGGAGTAACAAATCCTAGTCTTGATCCATGCCAACCCAACAGACACCCTCGGAGATACCTGTAGAGCACCTTTATAGTCACCCAGTTACGTTGCGACGTTTGATACACACAAGGTATTCCTCCGGTGTCAGTGAGTTGCATGATCTCATGGTCAAAGGAACAGATACTTGACATGCAGAAAACAATAGCAATAAACTGACACGATCAAATGCTACGTTTACAGTTTGGGTCTTGTCCATCACATCATTCTCCTAATGATGTGATCCCGTTATCAAATGACATCTCATGTCAATGGCTAGGAAACATTAACCATCTTTGATCAACGAGCTAGTCAACTAGAGGCTTACTAGGGACACAGTGTTGTCTATGTACCCACACATGTATTTGAGTTTCCAATCAATACAATTATAGCATGGATAATAAACGATTATCATGAACAAGGAAATATAATAATAACCAATTTATTATTGCCTCTAGGGCATATTTCCAACAGTCTCCCACTTGCACTAGAGTCAATAATCTAGTTCACATCACTATGTGATTTACATTGTAATGAATCGAACACCCATGCAGTTCTGGTGTTGTTCATGTTTAGCCCTTGGAAGAGGTTTAGTTATCGGATCTGCAACATTTAGATCCGTGTGTACTTTGCAAATATTTATGTCGTCCTCCTTGATGTAATCGCGGATGGAATTGAAACGTCGTTTTATGTGTCTGGTCCTCTTGTGAAATCTTGGTTCCTTGGCTAGAGCAATGGCACCAGTGTTATCACAAAACAGAGTCATTGGGTTAAGCGCACTAGGCACTACTCCAAGATCTGTCATGAACTCCTTCATTCAGACACCTTCCTTCGCCGCCTCCGAGGCAGCGATGTACTCCGCTTCGCATGTAGAATCTGCTACCACGCTTTGCTTGGAACTGCACCAGCTAACCGCACCCCCATTAAGAATAAATACGTATCCGGTTTGCGACTTAGAGTCATCCGGATCAGTGTCAAAGCTTGCATCGACGTAACCCTTTACGACGAGCTCTTGATCACCTCCATAAACGAGAAACATGTCCTTAGTCCTTTTCAGGTACTTCAGGATATTTTTGACCGCCGTCCAGTGTTCCATTCCTGGATCACCTTGAAACCTTCCGACCATACTTATGGCAAGGCTGACATCGGGTCTTGTGCACAGCATTGCATACATGATAGAGCCTATGGCTGAAGCATAGGGGATGACACTCATCTTTTCTCTATCTTCTGCAGTCACTGGGCATTGAGTCTTACTCAACTTCACACCTTGCAAAACAGGCAAGAACCCCTTCTTGGACTGATCCATTTTGAACTTCTTCAAAATCTTATCAAGGTATGTGCTTTGTGAAAGTCCTATTAAGCGTCTCGATCTATCTCTATAGATCTTGATGCCTAATATGAAAGCAGCTTCTCCTAGGTCCTTCATTGAAAAACTCTTGTTCAAATATTCCTTTACGCTTTCCAGCATTTCTATATTGTTTCCAATCAGCAATATGTCATCCACATATAATATTAGAAACGCTATAGAGCTCCCACTCACTTTCTTGTAAATACAAGCTTCTCCGTAAACTTGTATAAACTCGAACGCTTTGATCACCTCATCAAAACGAAGATTCCAACTCCGAGATGCTTGCACCAGTCCATAAATGGATCGCTGGAGTTTGCAAACTTTGTCAGCATTCTCTGGATCGACAAAACCTTCTGGTTGTATCATATACAACTCTTCCTTAAGGTAACCGTTAAGGAACGCTGTTTTGACATCCATCTGCCAAATTTCATAATCAAAAAAGGCAGCTACTGCTAACATGATTCTGACGGACTTAAGCATCGCTACGGGTGAGAAGGTCTCATCGTAGTCAACTCCTTGAACTTGTGAAAAACCCTTTGCCACAAGTCGAGCTTTATAGACGGTGACATTACCGTCCGCGTCCGTCTTCCTCTTAAAGATCCATTTGTTCTGAATGGCCTTACGCCCTTCAGGTAATACTTCCAAAGTCCATACTTTGTTTTCATACATGGATCCCATCTCGGATTTCATGGCCTCTAACCACTTCTCGGAATCCGGGCCCATCATCGCTTCTCCATAGCTCGTAGGTTCATCGTTGTTTAACAACATGACCTCTAAGACAGGGTTGCCGTACCACTCAAGAGCAGTACGCGTCCTTGTCGACCTACGAGGTTCGATAGCAACTTGATCCAAAGCTTCATGATCATCATCATTAACTTCCTCTTCAGCTAATGTAGGCTCCACAGAAACAACTTTCTGCGCTGCGCTACTCTCAGGTTGAAGTAAAGGTTCAACAACCTCATCAAGTTCTATCTTCCTCCCACTCAATTCTTTCGAGAGAAACTCTTTCTCAAGAAATGTTCCGTTTTTAGCGACAAACACTTTGCCTTCGGATCTGAGGTAGAAGGTATACCCAACTGTCTCTTTTGGGTATCCTATGAAGACGCATTTCTCCGCTTTGGGTTCCAGCTTTTCAGGCTGAAGCTTTTTGACATAAGCATCACATCCCCAAACTTTAAGAAACGACAGCTTTGGCTTCTTGCCAAACCAAAGTTCATATGGCGTCGTCTCAACGGATTTCGATGGTGCCCTATTTAAAGTGAATGCAGCTGTCTCTAATGCATAACCCCAAAACGATAGTGGCAAATCGGCAAGAGACATCATAGATCGCACCATATCCAATAAGGTTCGATTACGACGTTCGGACACACCATTACGCTGTGGTGTTCCAGGCGGTGTCAATTGTGAAACAATTCCACACTGTCTTAAGTGACTGCCAAACTCATAACTCAGATATTCTCCTCCTCGATCAGATCGTAGGAATTTAATCTTCTTGTTACGATGATTCTCAACTTCACTCTGAAATTGTTTGAACTTTTCAAATGTTTCAGACTTGTGTTTCATTAAGTAAATATACCCATATCTACTTAAGTCATCAGTGAAGGTGAGAAAGTAATGATAACCACCGCGCGCCTCAATACTCATCGGACCGCACACATCAGTATGTATGATTTCCAATAAGTCACTTGCCCGTTCCATTGTTCCAGAGAACGGCGTTTTAGTCATCTTGCCCATGAGGCATGGCTCACATGTGTCAAGTGATTCAAAATCAAGTGACTCCAAAAGTCCATCAGCATGGAGCTTCTTCATGCGTTTTACGCCAATATGACCTAAACGGCAGTGCCACAAGAAAGTGGTATTATCATTATCAATTCTACATCTTTTGGCATCAATGTTATGAACATGTGTATCATTACTATCGAGATTCAATAAGAATAAACCCCTCACATCGGGTGCATGACCATAAAAGATATTACTCATATAAATAGAACAACCATTATTCTCTGATTTAAATGAGTAACCGTCTCACAATAAACAAGATCCAGATATAATGTTCATGCTTAACGCAGGCACCAAATAACACTTATTTAGGTTCATCACTAATCCCGACGGTAATCGAAGAGCGAGCGTGCCGACGGCGATCACATCAACCTTGGAACCATTTCCCACGCGCATCGTCACTTCGTCCTTTGCCAGCCTCCGTCTATTCCGCAGTTCCTGTTTTGAGTTGCAAATATGAGCAACCGCACCGGTATCAAATACCCAGGCACTACAACGAGAGTTGGTAAGGTACACATCAATAACATGTATATCATATATACCTTGTTTGTTGTTGGCCGCCTTCTTGTCAGCCAAATACTTGGGGCAATTCCGCTTCCAGTGTCCAGTTCCCTTGCAATGAAAACACACAGTTTCTGGTTTGGGTCCAGCCTTGGGTTTCTTCACGAGAGGAGCAACTGCTTTGCCACTCTGCTTGGAGTTACCCTTCTTACCCTTGCCATTTTTCTTGAAACTAGTGGTTTTATTGACCATCAACACTTGATGCTCCTTCTGAATTTCAGACTCAGCGGCTTTCAGCATCGCAAACAGCTCGGCAACTGACTTGTTCATCCCGTGCATGTTATAGTTCAACACGAAGCTCTTGTAGCTAGGTGGCAATGATTGAAGAACTCTGTCAGTGATAGCCTCTGGCGGAAGGGGCATCCCTAACTCAGCCAGACGGGTGGAGTACCCAGACATTCTGAGCACGTGATCACTGATAGACCCGTTCTCCTCCATCTTGCAAGCATAGAACTTATCGGAGATCTCATATCTCTCGATCCGGGCATTCTTCTGAAAGATAAACTTCAATTCCTGGAACATCTCATATGCTCCATGACGTTCAAAACGTCTTTGAAGTCCCGGTTCTAAGCCATACAACATTGCACATTGAACTATTGAGTAATCATCAGAACGAGCCTGCCAGGCGTTCACAACGTCTAGAGACTCAACTGGAGCAGGTGGATCACCAAGCGGTGCATCAAGGACATAAGCCTTCTGGGAAGCCGTAAGGATAATCCTTAGATTACGGGCCCAGTCCACAAAGTTACTTCCATCATCTTTCAACTTAGCTTTCTCTAGGAACGCATTAAAATTCAGGGGTGCTACTGCGCGAGCCATGATCTACAACATAAATATAGCAAAGACAACTTAGACTATTGTTCTAGATAATGAGTTTAGTTAATCATATTACTTAAAAACTCCCACTCAAATTGACATCCCTCCGGTCATTCGAGTGTAACATGATCCAAATCCACCAACTCAAGTCCGATCATCACGTGAGTTGAGGTGGTTTCAATGGTGAACATCTTCATGTTGATCATATCTACTATATGACTCATGTTCGACCTTTCGGTCTCTTGTGTTCCGAGGCCATGTCTGTACATGCTAGGCTCGTCAAGTTTAACCCGAGTGTTCCGCACGTGCAACATGGCTTGCACCCGTTGTATGCGAACGTAGAGTCTATCACACCCGATCATCACGGCGTGTCTCGAAACGACGAACTTTCGCAACGGTGCACACTTGGGGAGAACACAATTTATCTTGAAATTTAAGTGAGGGATCACCTTATAATGCTACCGTCGTCCTAAGCAAAATAAGATGCAAAAAAAAGATTAACATCACATGCAAATCATAAGTGACATGATATGGCCATGAACTTGTGCTTTTGATCTCCATCTCCAAAGCACCGGCATGATCTCCATCGTCACCGGCATGACACCATGATCTCCATCATCTTGATCTCCATCAACGTGTCGCCATAAGGTTGTCGCGCCGACTGTTGCTTCCACGACTATTGCTAACGTTTAGCGATAAAGTAAAGCATTACATAGCGCTTAATGATTGACACGCAGGTCATACAATAATTAAAGACAACTCTATGGCTCCTGCCAGTTGCCGTACTCATCGACATGCAAGTCGTGATATTCTATACAAAACATGATCATCTCATACATCACATATATCTCATCATGTAATTGGCCATATCATATCACATCATACCCTGCAAAAACAAGTTAGACGTCCTCTAATTGTTGTTGCAAATTTTACGTGGCTGCTACGGGTTTGCAAGAACCGTTCTTACCTACGCAAAACCACAACGTGGTGTAGTGATTGCTTTTTGATCTTCTAAAAGAACCCTCTTCATTGAAATCGATTCAACTAAAGTGAGAGAGACAGACACCCGCTAGCCATCTTTATGCAACGAAGTTACATGTCAGTTGAAGGAACCTGTCTCGCGTAAGTGTACGCGTAATGTCGGTCCGGGCCGCTTCATCTCACAGTACCGCCGAATCAAATATCAACTAGTAACGGCAAGCAATATGTATACATCCACGCCCACAACTCGTTTGTGTACTACTCGAGATCTCATCTACGCATAGACCTAGCTCATGATGCCACTGTTGGGGAACGTTGCATGGGAAACAAAAATTTTCCTACGCACACACAAGATCTATCCATGGTGATGAGCATCTACGAGAGGGAGAGTGAATCTACATACCCTTGTAGATCGCTAAGCGGAAGCGTTTAATAAACGCGGTTGATGTAGTCGAACGTCTCCGCGATCCAAATCGCAAGTCGTCCCTCGATCCGATCACGAACTAGCGCCGAACGGACGGCACCTCCGCGTTCAACACACGTACGGCTTGATGACGCCTTCACCTCCTCGATCCAGCGAGCGATGGTGAAGTAGTGGTTGAGTTCCAGCAGCACGACGGCGTGGTGATGGTGGTGAGGAACAATCTCTGCAGGGCTTCGCCAAGCACTACGGAGATTATGACGGAGGAACTAGAGGGTTAGGGTTGCCGCACACGGCTTGGGGAAATCTTGATGTGTCCCGTGTGCTAGCCCTGCCCCTCTATTTATATGTTGAGCCTTGGGGTCTAAACTTGGAGTAAAAGCCTCCTCCAGGTCGGTTTTGCCCGCACAAGGTCGGTTTGGCCCGCAGGGAAAGAGTCCAACTCGGATCCCTGCCGAACCGTGCACAGCCGCACACAAGCGGTAGTACCGCTTCACACAAGCGGTAGTACCGCTTGGGCGGTAGTACCGCTTCACACAAGCGGTAGTACCGCTCGGGCGGTAGTACCGCTTCACACAAGCGGTAGTACCGCTTACGCGGCAGCAAAACTACTTTTGCACTTTCCAATACCTCGTGGGCTTTTATCCCTTGGCCCATATAAAGTGTTGCTGCACCCGAACACTTCGGTAACATCCGGAACCCCTTCCGGTGAACTTCGGAACTCTTCCGGAGATCAAAACACTATTATCACATATATCAATCTTTACCTCCGGACTATTCCGGAGATCCTCGTCATGTCCGGGATCTTATCCGGGACTCCGAACAACTTTCGGTCACCAACATAATAACTCAATTATACTAATCGTCACCAAACGTTAAGTGTGTAGACCCTGCGGGTTCGAGAACTATGTAGACATGACCGAGACACCTCTACGGCCAATAACCAATAGCGGGACCTGGATGCCCATATTGGCTCCTACATATTCTACGAAGATCTTTTATCGGTCGAACCTCTATGTCAAGGATTCAGTTAATCCCGTATGCTGTTCCCTTTGTTCTTCGGTATGTTACTTGCCCGAGATTCGATCGTCGGTATCACTATACCTAGTTCAATCTCGTTACCGGCAAGTCTCTTTACTCGTTCCGTAATACAAGATCCTGTGGCTAACTCTTTAGTCACTTTGCTTGCAAGGCTCAATGTGATGTTGTATTACCGAGTGGGCCCTGAGATACCTCTCCGTCATACGGAGTAACAAATCCCAGTCTTGATCCATGCCAACCCAACAGACACCCTCGGAGATACCTGTAGAGCACCTTTATAGTCACCCAGTTACGTTGCGACGTTTGATACACACAAGGTATTCCTCCGGTGTCAGTGAGTTGCATGATCTCATGGTCAAAGGAACAGATACTTGACATGCAGAAAACAATAGCAATAAACTGACACGATCAAATGCTACGTTTACAGTTTGGGTCTTGTCCATCACATCATTCTCCTAATGATGTGATCCCGTTATCAAATGACATCTCATGTCAATGGCTAGGAAACATTAACCATCTTTGATCAACGAGCTAGTCAACTAGAGGCTTACTAGGGACACAGTGTTGTCTATGTACCCACACATGTATTTGAGTTTCCAATCAATACAATTATAGCATGGATAATAAACGATTATCATGAACAAGGAAATATAATAATAACCAATTTATTATTGCCTCTAGGGCATATTTCCAACAGTCTCCCACTTGCACTAGAGTCAATAATCTAGTTCACATCACTATGTGATTTACATTGTAATGAATCGAACACCCATGCAGTTCTGGTGTTGTTCATGTTTAGCCCTTGGAAGAGGTTTAGTCATCGGATCTGCAACATTTAGATCCGTGTGTACTTTGCAAATATTTATGTCGTCCTCCTTGATGTAATCGCGGATGGAATTGAAACGTCGTTTTATGTGTCTGGTCCTCTTGTGAAATCTTGGTTCCTTGGCTAGAGCAATGGCACCAGTGTTATCACAAAACAGAGTCATTGGGTTAAGCGCACTAGGCACTACTCCAAGATCTGTCATGAACTCCTTCATCCAGACACCTTCCTTCGCCGCCTCCGAGGCAGCGATGTACTCCGCTTCGCATGTAGAATCTGCTACCACGCTTTGCTTGGAACTGCACCAGCTAACCGCACCCCCATTAAGAATAAATACGTATTCGGTTTGCGACTTAGAGTCATCCGGATCAGTGTCAAAGCTTGCATCGACGTAACCCTTTACGACGAGCTCTTGATCACCTCCATAAACGAGAAACATGTCCTTAGTCCTTTTCAGGTACTTCAGGATATTTTTGACCGCCGTCCAGTGTTCCATTCCTGGATCACCTTGAAACCTTCCGACCATACTTATGGCAAGGCTGACATCGGGTCTTGTGCACAGCATTGCATACATGATAGAGCCTATGGCTGAAGCATAGGGGATGACACTCATCTTTTCTCTATCTTCTGCAGTCACTGGGCATTGAGTCTTACTCAACTTCACACCTTGCAAAACAGGCAAGAACCCCTTCTTGGACTGATCCATTTTGAACTTCTTCAAAATCTTATCAAGGTATGTGCTTTGTGAAAGTCCTATTAAGCGTCTCGATCTATCTCTATAGATCTTGATGCCTAATATGAAAGCAGCTTCTCCTAGGTCCTTCATTGAAAAACTCTTGTTCAAATATTCCTTTACGCTTTCCAGCATTTCTATATTGTTTCCAATCAGCAATATGTCATCCACATATAATATTAGAAACGCTATAGAGCTCCCACTCACTTTCTTGTAAATACAAGCTTCTTCGTAAACTTGTATAAACTCGAACGCTTTGATCACCTCATCAAAACGAAGATTCCAACTCCGAGATGCTTGCACCAGTCCATAAATGGATCGCTGGAGTTTGCAAACTTTGTCAGCATTCTCTGGATCGAGAAAACCTTCTGGTTGTATCATATACAACTCTTCCTTAAGGTAACCGTTAAGGAACGCTGTTTTGACATCCATCTGCCAAATTTCATAATCAAAAAAGGCAGCTACTGCTAACATGATTCTGACGGACTTAAGCATCGCTACGGGTGAGAAGGTCTCATCGTAGTCAACTCCTTGAACTTGTGAAAAACCCTTTGCCACAAGTCGAGCTTTATAGACGGTGACATTACCGTCCGCGTCCGTCTTCCTCTTAAAGATCCATTTGTTCTGAATGGCCTTACGCCCTTCAGGTAATACTTCCAAAGTCCATACTTTGTTTTCATACATGGATCCCATCTCGGATTTCATGGCCTCTAACCACTTCTCGGAATCCGGGCCCATCATCGCTTCTCCATAGCTCGTAGGTTCATCGTTGTTTAACAACATGACCTCTAAGACAGGGTTGCCGTACCACTCAAGAGCAGTACGCGTCCTTGTCGACCTACGAGGTTCGATAGCAACTTGATCCAAAGCTTCATGATCATCATCATTAACTTCCTCTTCAGCTAATGTAGGCTCCACAGAAACAACTTTCTGCGCTGCGCTACTCTCAGGTTGAAGTAAAGGTTCAACAACCTCATCAAGTTCTATCTTCCTCCCACTCAATTCTTTCGAGAGAAACTCTTTCCAACACCCCTAGATTACATTTATGTTCAATGATTGGATAAATAGATGGGGCCTTTTGGAAATTTCTATTTTCAACCGTAGTTTTACTTGGTCTAATAACCAGAGTGATCCAGTATTTGCTGTCATTGATAGGGTGTTCACTTCTGTGTACTGGGATACCCATTTTCCCTTATCTTCTCTTGTTGCCCTTCCTAGGGTGGGCAGTGACCACACTCCTCTAGTGTTGGACACTGGTGATAGAAAAATCTCTAGCCCAAAAATGTTCAGATTTGAAAAATGGTGGCTATCTCAGCCTGGTTTTGCTCAGTTAGTCCATGATGCTTGGAATTCTGTTTCTATCCCTAATTCTTCTGTTGACAATTGGCTTTGTAAGACTAGAATACTTAGGAAGAAACTCAAGGGATGGAGCATTAATGTTGAAGCAGCTATGAAAAAAAGAAAAAAGGCCCTCCTTATGGAGTTTGACATCCTTGATGTCCTGTCTGAATCAAACCCTCTATCCGTCGCTAACTTTGATAGGATGAAAATGGTTAAAACTAAATTGGATGAGATTTGGAAGAAGGAAGAGACTGCCTTGTGGCAGAGATCTAGGGATAGAAAAATTCTTGAGGGTGATCAAAATAATGCTTACTTTCATGCCCTGGCCAACTATAGACATCGCAAAAATCAATTATCTGAGCTGGTTGGCCCTGATGGTCTTGTGACATCCACCTCTGATATGCTTGATGTTGCCACTTCTTTTTATAAAAATCTTTTTCCTTTGAACCCAAACCTAATATCCACTTAGATGCCAATTTTTGGGCTGAGGAGGAATTAGTAACAAATTAGGAAAGGATTGCCTTGGAAAAACCCTTTTTCAAGGATGAGATTAAGAATGCCATCATGGGTTCATATGCTAATGGTGCCCTAGTCCTGATGGCTTGTCGTTCATCTTTTACCAGTCCTTTTGGGAGTTAATTAAAAAAGATTTCATGTGGCTGGTCAAAGATTTTGAGGAAGGGAATTTGGATGTTTATAGGCTAAACTTTGCTATTATTACCCTCATTCCTTAAACTCCTCATGCTAGAGAGATGAAGAATTTTAGGCCTGTCAGCTTGAGTAATTGTGCTGTCAAAATCTTTTCTAAGGCTATGACTACTAGAGCTTCCCCTCTATGTGATAGACTTATATCTTCTAACCAAACTGCTTTATTAAAGGTAGATTCATCTTGGAAAGTGTGGTTATGGCTCATGAGGTCATTCATGAGATTCATAGGTCTGGTACTGGTGGTTTAGTCCTGAAACTTGATTATGAGAAAGCTTATGACAGAGTAAGTTGGGATTTCCTTGTGGAGATGCTTACTTCTAGAGGCTTTGGGAGTAAATGGATTGGATGGATTTGTAGTTCCCTTTATAAAGGTTCTTTCCAGGTTAGAATTAATGATACCAATGGTCCTCACTTTGTGGGAGGCAAAGGGTTGAAACAGGGTGACCCCCTCTCTCCCCTGCTTTTCAACCTTGTGGCAGATGTTTTTTTCTAAAATGTTGTCTAAAACTGTCTCACATGTTTTGATTGATGGTCTGCTTCCTAATGCTATACCTAGGGGTGTTGTAAGTTTACAATATGCTGATGATACTATTCTGTTCCTTGATGCCTCCTTGGAACATGCTAGAAATTTGAAGTGGATCTTGGCTTCTTTTGAAAAACTTTCTAGATTAAAAATTAATTTTCATAAGAGTGACCTTCATACCATTCATGTAAATGAGGAGATGTCTAAAAACTTTGCTTAGATCTTTTGTTGTCAGATTGGGGATTTCCCCTTTAAGTATTTAGGAGTTCCCCTACATTTCAAGAAACTTAGGAGGGAGGATCTCCAACCTATTATTGATAGAATTATCAAGAATATTTCTGGTTGGCTGGGTAGGAACCTATCTTATAGAGTCAAACTAATCTTACTTACTACCTGCATTGCTAGTATTCCTACCTACCTTATGTCTATTATGAAGTTTCCTAAATGGGCAATTGAGGCCATCACTTCCCAAATGTCTCACTTCTTTTGGGGCAATTTGGGAGATGAACACAAATACCATTTAGCCAATTGGAGGCTTATCTCTAGGAAGAAGGAAATTGGGGCTATGGGTGTCCCTAATCTTAGGGAGTTCAATATGGCCTTACTTGCTTCTTGGAGCAAGAGATTCTATGATGAGAGAGATAGTGATTAAAAGAAATTGCTCTGCTTTAAATATGCTGTTGACAAACCTAATATCCTATGGTCCAAACCTGGGTTGGGCTCTCCTTTTTGGAAAAGTGTTTCTTGGGCTTTTACTGCTGCCAAAACTTTTTATAGATGGATCCCTGGTAATGGGAAGAATGTGGCTTTCTGGCATGACATTTGGATTGGGGAGTGCTCACTCAAAACCCTGTTTTGGGATCTTTTTGAGATATGTCAGCAGCAAGATGCTACAATTGCCCAAGTCTAGGATGGGAAAAACCTGCACCTCATCTTTAGAAGATGTGTGGATGAGCTAGCTATGGCTAGATGGTTCAGGTTGGTTGATCTTGTCAAACAATGTGCTTTATCTACTAGTAAAGATCAACCAATTTGTATGCTGGAGCCTTCTGGCAAATACTCTGTTAAATCTTTTTACAAGATGATTAACTTTGGGGGGATATCTTCTGAAATTAAAGATTCTATATGGAAAATCAAAATCCCTCCAAATATACATGTTTTCCTTTGGCTTATCTTTAATAATAAAAGTTTGACTAGGGACAATCTGGCCAAGCGAAGACATGTTGGTGATGCTTCATGTGTTTTCTGTAGTGATCCTGAAACCATTCAACATCTTTTCCTTGATTGCATTGTTGCGAAGGAGACTTGGTCTATTATTGCTGATAGTATTGGTATCTCTATACCTGATTCATTTATGTCTTTGATGCCTCTTTGGAAACAAAAAAAGAAGTTTGAAGCTGTTAATTTGGTCACCTCTGCCACCTTGTGGGGCTTATGGTTGTTGCGAAATGACTTTGTTTTCCAGGGGTGAAACATGCGATGCATCCTGGATCTGGTTGGGTCGCTGGTCAGGCAGTGGAAGATCTTGTGTTCAGACGCTTAGGGTGCTCTTCTTCTCTGGTGCTTAAGGCCGTTGGATCATCGGCGAGGAGAGTTGCTTAGGATCGCATGGTTTAGTGGCCAAAAGCTGGAAGGCCCGATATGCTTATTTTGTAATCTGAAAGTTTGTAATATTATCGAGTGCTTCCTATATGTTTGTATCCCTGGGGGTGAACTTCTTAAAACCCCTTATTCTGCTGCTGCTAATTTTGGTCTGCACCAAGAGCTGTAAAATGTTGGATGTTTGGTTTCTTGCCTTGGATTAATAAAAGTTGAGGCAGGGGGGAAACCCCTTTTGTTTCAAAAAAAATTAGTGTTGAGCCACTAGAAGATGAGAACATGTATGCTCCCGTTGCAACGCACGACCATCCTATGAAACCGATTGCAGTCGTGGACACACTTTGTTACCAATGTCATTTGTTCTTATTGTTTGGTTTACTATCTCAATAATATGATTTATTGGATGTTAAGAAGAGACAACACATTATGTGTAGTGGAGATAATTTTAGAGGTCAGAAGAATGAGAACATGGGAGGACAAATACAATGCCTTGTCTTGTTCAAGGTTGTGCATTCGAGGAGGCACTTGGACTTGGAGCCGGAGACAATTTGAGAGGTAAGAAGAATGAGAACTTGGGAGGACAAATACAATGCCTTGTCTTGTTCAGGGTTGGGCATTTGAGACGGAGGCACTTGGAATGGAGAAAAAATTGAAGGAGATGTGGTGGCTGCAAGAGTGAAGCAAGAAGGTGTCAACATTGTTTGGGCTGGAGTCTTAAATTGCATGAGCCTTTGCACTTGTGGTGGTAGAACCGGTGCACGCCTCCTTCCCCTTATGGCGGTGGTGGATTGGCACGAACACGAGGGGAGGGGATCAGAGCGGGGCGGTTGGCGGGGGACTCGTCCTTGGCGGTCCGTGGGGAAGTATGGCGTGAAGGAGAGAGGGCGCCATGGAGAAGGTGAGGTGTGAGTCATCCGGTTTTAAAGGAGAGAGCTCCAGCAAGAAATGTCCCGCTATGACAGGAAGCCGAGCGGGAAGGGGAGGAGGCGACAGGAAGAGGGAAGGGTGCGTCGTAGGGTGGAGGTTTTGTGTTGGGCCCGCGTGTTGGAGATAACATGGAGGATAGTTCGGACAACCACATTTCTCCCACACATATGGTCTCGATTTGGGAGAGCTCGGACTGTCCACATCAAATTACCCTCGAAATTGGCAAGAATTACACACCAATGCCATCCGTAAGTGGCAAAAACGATTCCTTTTTTATTTAAGTCGCCGCCGGTTGCGTTTGATTCATCTACAGCTATGCCCTTACACAACACAAGCACCCGACTGGCTAGAGCGTTACTTAGCCAGCGGGGAGACCTGGGTTCGATCCCAGCTTCTCCCCTTTTTGTCTGCCTTTTCTCCACGAATTAAAAATAAACTCCAGAGGTGAGACTCGAACTCGGGCTGGCGACATCCCATCAGGTGTTGTCTACCAGTTGGCCCCGGCTCAGTACTCAATTTCGATTGGCGTAAGAGATAGAGCTGCCTCGCCAAGTGTTTCTTGTCGTCCGACACTTTTTTCCTGATTTTACCCCTGCAGGTTTGGAGATATTACAGCCACAGCCACAGCCACCGCCCAGAGTTCTCCTGCCGCCCACACCCGCCGGTTCTCCCACGAGCAGAGCACGCGGGTTCCCCAGAAGAAGAGCGCAGCCGGGTGTGCGGTGGAGGCGTTGGCCGTAGTGGCGGAGGCGGTGGAGGGTGCTTCCTTTATTCCCCTCGATTTCAATCCAGGTTCCTATATCACCACCCAGGTTGGCCCGCAGCCTTGGCTCCCGGCGGTTCCAGCTGGCCCGGGTCAGCGCCGTCGAATCCGGTTTCCGCCGCGAGCTGCTCCATGCTGCCCCGGGGCACCTCCTGAACTGACGCGACTCCGCACTGGCCGTCCAGAGGGGCGAGCCCTGGTATGCAGCAGCCACACAGAAGCGGCAGCAGAGTTAGTTGAGATGGGTTGGCGGGGTCGTCGTCCCCGCAGGCCGTGTTAGGGGCGCAGTGGAGGAAGCAGCAGAAGCAGCGCCACAAGCTGGGAGCAGTCCTTGGGTTCAACGATGAGCTGCTCCGCTGCTGATCTGGAGAACCACTCAGTCTCCTCCTAGATTTGGGTAATTGCTCCTCCCTATCTGCACAAAATTTACCAGTTAATATTTCCGCATGATGCATAATCTGCTAATCGTCCATGGGTAATTGCTCCTCTCTCTCTCTCTCTCTCTCTCTCTCTCTCTCTCTCTTTGCATTATCTGCTATTTTCCAAGTTAGGTTGGCGTGGCCAAGAAAATTAAAAGTCACATACATCTGCAGAGCTCCATGGAAACTTCAAAACTAGGATTATGTTGATTCTTCAGTAGTCTTTGATTTGATTAGTAATGCTGCTACCACACAAATTTTAAATTTCTGGAAATGAACTGAAACATGCTCACAATCCAGTCAAGAAATTGGATTTTTTGTATCTGCAAATGCATGTGCACTAGCTGCTTAAGTTTAATTAGTTCAATATGGTCAAAAGTTCAAGAACAGAACAGTGCTTTCCTGAATCTAGATGGAATAATGGTTTAACTTGGTATCTTTCCATTTTAGTTCAAACCAAATCTACTTAAGAATTCTTCAGTGGTCTTTGGTTTGATTAGTGTTGTTGAAATACGATTTCTCTTTTCTGAAACCTGACCAAAATCCAGCCAATCTGGAGATGAGGGACATCGACCCGAGGACGGCATTCTAGGCAGACTGCAAGGTGATGGAGGGATTCTTCAACCGGAGCACGCTGCAGTAAGAGGCGAGCCAGAGCAGGCTGCAG
This sequence comes from Elymus sibiricus, assembly GCA_039707655.1. Lineage (NCBI taxonomy): Eukaryota > Viridiplantae > Streptophyta > Magnoliopsida > Poales > Poaceae > Elymus > Elymus sibiricus. Next base: position 71,821,585 of record CM077676.1, read on the forward strand.
CTACAGGCTAGCGAGAGCTTCCCAAGACGGAGCACACTTCAGCTAGAGGCCTGCGAGGGCCTCCCGAGCCAGAGCATGCCGCAGCTTAAGGACAGCGAGGGCTTCCCTGGACAGAGCACGCTGAAGCTAAATAGGGTAGCGCTCTCATGCCTGTCTCAGCGCGGCAGGGGACAGGCAACCAGCGCCGGCGGCTCAGCCTCCTGCACCGTCACTGCCCCATGCCCAGGACGCCGCATTGATCTTGGCCTCCGGGTACGTCGCCGTCACCCCGAGCACCCGGCCATCTGCTTCGCCCGTCACCAGGAACCGCGCCACCGCTGCCCCTTGGCACGCTGGGAGTCCACACCAGGCTGCCACGGGAGTCCACCGGCTCCAGGAGTCCACTTCGGCCGCCTCGCCTTCTCCTTTGAACTCCCACACGGGCGCGAGGAGGACAAACTCCCCCTGCTGCCAGCAACTCCCTCCTTCACTGCCTTTGTGCAGAGAGGGCTCTGTTCGGGAGCAGTGAAACTGTTTTGAGTTTTCTTCGAAGAGAGAAACTATTGGTATTGGTTGCAGTACAATCACATGTTCCTCCGATGGCACACTCTTCGCACTCCATGACAGTTAATTGAAGTGCTGCTTGGCTTTAGCAGTAGAATCTACCTGGAACATGCAACTTATGTGGAACCTGAACAGCAAACAAGATTGTTCATTTATTTATTAGGTTCAGTAGCTGAGCTCAGTAAGCATTATTGCATTTGTTGTATGTACACGTGAACTTTGATATTGGATTATGGTGCCAGAACTAGATCGTGCACTGTTATTTCTAAAAACAATGGAAGCATAATGTACACTTCTTAGTTTTGATGTGGATGAGGGACGTCGAGGAGAAAGAACACGATGTCTGACGATTTTGTTGGCCATAGTTAATAGAATGACAGCATACCAACTTTTTTCTTTAATTATTAGATTCAGCCATTTGAACTGACCTTTGATCTGATCCTTGCATTGTTGAGTTACAAAATTTTCTGGGGTTATGCATCATGACATACTCTGTTAATGCAGGTCCTGCATCAGATATTGCAGCCTTCCCGTCAATGGTACCACCAACCGCGTCAAGCGACTGTAGACGCAGGGAGATGCCAGCGGCAAGGGCTCGTCGTCTTCAACCTCCTGCTGTACGCCGCCGTCGCAGACCCAGGCCATGGACGCACTGCTCCTACAGAGGATCTCCGGCGCCTCTGATTCTTTGACAGAGACGTACACGGCTCAGGGAGCTGGCCAGGTTGATTTTTTTTATTCGAATCAAATGCCTAAGTGAGATTAGAATTGCGTTTTGGAAGTTCGCAGTCTACTAGCGCAGTACACTTATTTTGTGCCAACAAAACACTATTTTCACCATGTTGTAGTTTAGTTATACCAGAAATATAAAATAGAAGTGCACACTTCAGGAAGTACACACTTATGGTCGCCTCCATGCTGCAGATCGCAGATGCCCCCGGGTGTGCCACCTCGCCGTTCAGTAAGGTGCAAGTTGTCAGTCAAACAATTGACGGAAAGTCTAGCATTTTTTCAAGGACAAGGATTCTTCTGCTGTTCTTCTCTCACAGGAAGTTTACAAGGTGTTTCTGCTTTTTTATTGAAACCTCAAATCAGGTGGGCGATGAGTACTCATTGGTTTGTCAAATTGGGCATCAATGATAAGATGGTCTGAAGACTCAAGTGGATGCTACTTGAGGGATGTGAGCAGCAAGAATTACACTGTAATTTCTATCAACTCTGGCTACTCTTGCTCAAAGAGATCTCCATCTGGTGGTGTCAAATTCTCCCTCCAATAAAGATCAACCAGCAAGAAGAAAGTTGCTGAAACTGTAACCGGAAAGGTAAGGAAGTGAGCTATCTGTCGTTCAGTTTACTTTGTCTTCAATTGAGATTAGCTAGGTTAGATCATCATTCCTGTAAGAGGTAAGAAACTTGGAACTTTCTTTACAAACACCCCACTTGTAATATGGTTGTCTTGAGAATAACTTATCGAGATTAATGTCAGTGTTACAATGGTTGAAGCTACAGTAATTGTGCACAGGTGATATTATAAAATTTGGCATAATTAGAGGTGTGAGTTTTTAGTTGTGGATTTTCATTTTGTGATTCTGTCCCGTTGCAACGCACACGCATGTTTACTAGTATTAACTGGTGGTATTCGGTGCATAGGATCGAGGTGGGATTCATTGTAACATATCTATGTGTCCTCTCTTTTGTACGGATCAAAAGGCTTGTTGTTTAAGTCACAAACGAAAGCTACTAAGCTAGCTTTGTTGGTCGCCGCGGCCTAGGAGATATAGGAGGTTTTGGGTTCGAGCCCCACACCATCTCAATTTCTTACTTATATTTTTCCGGGATTGTAGGAAGCCCGCTTGTGGTGCATATGAAAAATCAGGCCCATCAGCGCAGGGTGCCGACCAAACCAAAATTAGTTATATAAATCAAGTCCGAAACCAATAAAATGACCTAAGCTAGACTAAAAAAAAATCTCTACTACTATTAAAAGAGCAAACATTATTTTTCCTAACCGCACCCCGCCTAACGTACACATAACAACCCAAAGCAATTAGAGCCACATGATCAGACCCACTCATTTAGATCTAACCGTCAAGATAACAATAACGCTCACCAAACGCGTGTTTAGCAATTTCAAGGGCGGATGAAAACTCTGCCATCCCACGTATGCAACCACACAAACAAGCGGATGAAAAAAGGTTCGTTCCGCACCCATTAATCCCACCGCGTAATTAGCGCTAACATCCCGCGTGGTGAGAGGCCGTCCGCTCGGGGACCCAGCACCCTTGTGCGCTCACGCCGGAGAACTTTGTGGTGCATCGGCCGTTGGCTGCTCGGGTCGCCGCCCCTACTCCTGAGGGCACCGCACACCGAGAGGTCGAGGGAGTGGCTCATGGATGCCATCCACATCTGCTTGGCGGCCTCCATGGATGCGGGAGACCATGAGGTCACCAGATCCGTCGCTGGCCGATCGAAGGGTCCCCGGAGGAAGGCCGTCGGCCGGAGCCTCGTCATCTATCTCCAACAGCCGTCCGGCACCCCATTGCTACACGCACGTCGTGGCCCTTCCGAACCAACGTCGGGCCCCTTTCCAACCAACGTCGCCGACAACGTCACGGATGCCGACAACGCCGGGCCTCCTCACCTCCCTCCCTGCCCCCATCGCAGCGGCGCTGCTCTCCGAGTTGGCGGCCTGCAGGGACGGGGCGGGAGCGGGCTGCAGAATCGGCGGCGACAACACATCCACCATCAGAGGGGGTGTCGGGACCCGGGGTCTACGCACGTAGATCTAGCCTGTAACAGACCATATAAGTGCACAATACTCACGCACGGTAAAAACAGAGGCTGCCGCCTTACCTAGGCCGGACCATTTGCGTCTTTTGTCTCGAACTTATATATCAATCTGTCGCTAGCAACTACAAGACAGAGATCCCGGCTTGACATGATTAGTCATAAACCAAGGCGGCTCGATCGTACAGGGGTTGACGCAGTGCCACTGCAGAACACGTGTCGCTCGAACACTGTGTTCCTGAGCCGTAGCAAACTACAGGGGCTCATGGAAGCACAATGAGACATTCCTCTGTAAGAAAGATTGCCAACGGTGTATAACTAGGTGTCAAACCCCACACATACCGTGCATTTCAATAATCATACACGCATTATGCATGTTATGTGTTGGTACATCAAGGTATCACAACATAACTCTACAACTCAAAGTATTTATTCAATGGCTCTGACGAGCCATACATAACAGAGTTATTACAGGCTAGGGTCACATGACCCGACACTCAAGCATCAAGCAATGGAAGCAAATTATGTCTGAGTACAGAACAAACTTAACAAACGGCTTAAGAATCCTTAAACATAAGCAACGACCCTCCCAAGGCACCAGATTGCCATCTAGGATCCCAAGCTACTCATCGACGTCAAGAAAAAACCCATCAGGGGTATCAGTGTCCACCTCTGCAAAAATGTAAATGAGCAACAATGAGTACAAAGGTACTCAGCAAGACTTACATCAGAACTATCTACTCATGCATCAGTATCAATGAAGGGGGTTGTGTGTTTAATTGCAGCAAGCCAGCTTTAACTCTTGGCTACCTGAACTATGACTACCAGTATTTTGACTCAAGGTGAGAGAGCGCACACGATTCCATCTAGCTAGTCACCACAACAATACACCACTATGGATCCACACCTGTCTCCCTACGAGAAGGCCTTCCATAGCACTCACACTTATCTTGACAATTTTGGAGTATCCTTAAAGTTATCTATGAATAGTATAAGTCTCCAAGTAGTCCTTATCGCGGACGTGGCTATTCCAATAGATCATTAACCCTGCAGAGGTGTACTTCATCACACATGCGTTCACCACTTACCACCATGTACTCGACAGACTTCAAGCGAAAGCCGGCGAGGGTGTCGGCCACGACCGTTAACCTACCACGACTCTAGTCCAGGTCTATCGCCTATTTGAGCATGAACCCGCATAGGAAGTCCGACCAAAATTTCCAATACGGCTCCAAAAGTTGTGTGCGGGGTTCACCAGCCCACCATGTCGGATGGTACTTTGCTTGCTACACCATGCCACGTGTTATGACCCAAGCCCACCTCGTCAGATGGTACTTCGCCTGGTAAACCACAACACCTGCCTATCAAACACCAGAAACTACTTGCAACTCCTGGACAGAGATCGAGTAAATTAATAGGCCAAGCGGGTCAGGGTCACTGAGTTCCCAACGTGTGGTGGTAGCTAGTCTTGGATCACAAACACAGAACTCAGTTCCTAAGAACGGTTTCAATGAGACAACCCACCATGTACTCCTACATGGCCTCTCATCGCTACCTTTACCAAAATAGGTCACATACTTAGCTCTCACACATTAGGACATGATCACTACCACTTCCAATTCATCGCCCATGATGGATTAGACATTGCATAACTCTAAGCATCTTAAGCAAGCATGATGAAGGGTCACAACATGGCTTCAAGCAACTCCTAATCATGCTAGGAATATGGTAATCTTTGTACTGTGACAATGTCAGGTCATGCAAAGGAATGGGTTCAGCTACCGATAACATGTGTCAGTTGAATCGTTCATCCTAATGCATTGAAAAGAGGGCAAGAGCGAGAGAGTAGGATTGTATCAACTTGATCAAAGGGGATTGCTTGCCTTGCAGATCAGCGGTGGGGTATAGCTGTTCACTCGGATACTCAACCACGTTCACGGATTCAGTTCCTAATGCGAAGAAGCAAAACAACGAAGAGAAGACATTTCAATACATTGCAAATGCAATAATCAGAATGAATGTCATGACATGTTAACATGGTGCTATTTGGGTTAAACTAATTAGGCAACAGAATTAAATGAAGTTGATTTGAACCAAAGTTGCAAATTCAAACTTCATATATGACATTTCAAAGGCCATTTAATTGAATTGACCTAAACAACAACTTTATGTTGTTCAAACATGCATGAAAATGGTACAGATGGAAAGATTGGATTTTTCTGATCATTTTTCATATCTAGATTATTTCCATCTGAGCTATAGTTTATTTTCTATGAATTTTTAAAGTTTATAACAATTTCTAGAATTTATTGTATCATTTCTGAATTATTAAAAACCAGAAAAGTATTTGTGACATCAGCTTACGTCAGCACGGTCAACATAGTCAAACCTGACCTGTGGGACCCCTATGTCAGTGGCACAGTGTTAACAGGGTTAATTAAAATCCTAACCAAAAATTTAACAGGGGCTGGGCCCACTAGTCAGTGACTCAGGGGAGTCATTAGTGGGTAACTAAACCGGGATTAACTGGCGTTTAGCCATCGGCGAAGAACAGGCACGGCGGAGGTGATCGGAAACGCAGCTCAGAGGACGGCTCAATGCGTGGGTGGTTGTGACGCCCCCGAAATTAATCGTGCACTAATCATACACGCAGCATGCATGATCAAGAACGGTGACTCACGGTATAATATCACAGCACAACTCTAAGACACAAAATTCAAGTTCAAATCTTTATATTACAATAGGGGCCACATGGACCCGGGGATACATCAGTTCAAATACCAATAAGTTTGGGTACAGACAAGTTCACACAGGTAGTGCCTTAAGAAAGCTTAAACATAACAACGTCTTTAAATCAAAAGAGGCAAGGCCTCCTGCCTGGGACCTCTGAAACTACTCGGCCTTGTCGAGCTCCACGAAGTATCTGGTCTCGTGTTCACCTGCAACCTCGGTACTAGCATCTGTTTGTAGCAACCGAGTGGATAAAAGAATAGCAAAGCAACCGTGAGTACTCATCCAAAGTACTCGCATGACTTACATCAGATCTATGCTAAGTATGCATCGGTATCAAAGGAATGGGGCTATATCTTTGGACTATACTGCAGAAATGCCAGAGTAAGGAGGGGGAAGCCTAACTTAATGAAGACTAGCATCTTGCAGCATCAGGAGAGAGTAGCGACAATGATACCAACTTGCTCTAGTAATAACATTGTAGTAACATCATACCCAGCGATCCTTCCTCGACTCCCTGCAAAAAAGTGAATCCCGGGTATTATACAGTTAAGTAGTCAAGTTTTATCAAGTTTTCGGTTAAAGTTGTAAGAGGTCAGGATACAACTCCAAGCGTCATGTTGCCGTGGACACGGCTATCGAATAGATTAACTTCCCTGCAGGGGTGCACCACATTTGTCCCAATACGCTCGATATCCCATTGGCCGGACACACCTTTCCGCGGGTCATGCCCGGCCTCAAAGTATCGACATGCCGAAGTCCTACGTCAGCTCTCCAGAGAGGTCACCCGTCGGTCTATATCCTATGGCTAAGGGATCTTCGGCCGATCACCCCGAGCACACATGCACGTTGCGTGACTGGTCGAGGACCAAGCCCACCATCTGACTACGCAGAAGGCAGTATCCGCTCACCCCAACAATCAGTCCGCAGTTCCGAACTGCAACATCTGGATCACTTTCGATGGGAACTGACGATGCCGAGGGCCCCATAGCCATTATCCCGCATGGCGGTTAGTGCGTATAAGCCAGTGGCCAACTCAGATCAAATACCCAGAACTCATTAAGCATGTTTAGAAAGTAAACGCGAACGATGACCAGGGCCAGGCCCACCTCTTCCAGGAAGGTCCCCGCCTGCCCTGTCGTTCCACTATAGTGATCTCTCGCGGGTACTCTTGGAGCCGACCTGACTTTAGCATAAACATGTATTGTATAGTAAAGTAATGCAGTAATTCTAAGATCATCACCCAGAGTGATCTCAGCCCGATAATAATAGCATGGCAAGACGGACAAGGATGTAGGGCCATCTGATGAAACATAATCATAGCTAAACTAAGCATGGTAGGATAGCAGGTAATGTAAATAGAACAGGCTACAACATCAGGCTGTGCATCAGAATAGGAGCTACCAGAACCATAACAGTAGAAAAATCTAATGCATGAATAAGAGAGAAAGAATGGGTGATATCAGAATGATCAAGGGGGTTTGCTTGCCTGGAAGCTCTGTTGTGACGCTCTGCTCGCCATCGGGGTAGTCGTACTCCTAGTCTACCGGAGTCTCAGGGTCTACCGGAAAATAATGCGGGGAAAATAATGAACAACGGGCAATCAAATGCAATATTATGCATGACATGGCAAAATGTGATGCAGGGATGCTCTAATGCATTACTAAGCAATTTAATTGACTTGGGAAAATATTTGGGAATATTTTCCCAAATTCAAACACTATTTATTTAGTGATTTAGGGTCAAAAGTTCAAGGTTCATCATGTTAGAATGGTTTGTCATGGATGCAAATGGCATATTCAAATTCCTTGTATTTTTCTGACCAATTTTCATATATAAATTATTTTCATCTGAGTTATAAATTATTTTATATGATTTTTTAAAAGTTTTAATGATTTTCTGTAATTTCTTGATTTATTTTAATTCAGATTTTATTTAACTGAAAATGCTAAGTGCACCCGAAAGTGTACCCAGCTGAGAGCACAGAGGGGCTGGCAGGTGGGGCCAGTCAACGCTGACTGTGCAGAGTCAAAACTGGCACATGGGGCCACTGTGATTAAAATTAATCTTAAACAGAAACTAATCCGGATTTAATTAAGCAGTGGGGCCCACCTGTCAGTCTCACTGGGGGGTCATTAGCGACTAACTACTCGGCCATGTCAGCATCGCCGGCGTTTAGACGCCGATGACCAAACTTAAGCAGTGGGGCCCACCTGTCAGTCTCACTGGGGGGTCATTAGCGACTAACTACTCGGCCATGTTAGCATCGCCGGCGTTTAGACGCCGATGACCAAACTTATGGCTCAAAGCGTGCGTGTGCACGTTCGAACGCCCGTGGCATTGCGCATCGAATGGAGCAAGCGGCGCGGCCGGAGGTGGACCAGAGCGACAGCGGCGACGGCTCGAGCGGACGCCGGAGTTCGGGCGCAATGGCGAATGGCGCTATGGTGCGGCTCAGGAAGAATGGTCGGGCTCTACGGGCTCCTGGTGAAGCACTGAGCACGGTGACGTGCTCAGATGTGAGCTTCAACGGCCGTAGCCACGGTGGCGACATGGCCAGCGGAGCAAAGCTCCGGCTTCGATGGAAAGGGAGGCTAGAAGTGGCGATTCATTGCGCAAGGAGAGGGGTTTTGAAGCACAGCTCACCGTGAGTCGGACGGGAAGCTCGAGGAGGCCGGGGGTGCAGTGAAGGTGGCAAATTCGTCGATGGCGTTCGTCGGAGCCAAGGAAGAAGACGAGGTCGAGGAGCTCGATGCAGGGGAGTCCAGCTCCAATGGGTTGCAGCAGCCGACGGAGTGGACGACGACGAAGCTTCTGGACAAGCTCTCAAGGCGTGGGGTGGACGGTGGTTACGCGAGCAAGGTCGGTCATGGCGATGCAGAAGCAGGCGAGCTCGAGGTGGATGAAGCAGAGCGAGGTGGAAGGGGGAGAAAGATCTGGCATGTCCAGGGCATCCGCGGTGGAGCTCTTATCCGATCTAGGGCTGCAGCAGCGTCGCGGTGGCGTTCATCGGGCGGCGTGCGCGTGTGGACGGCGATGTCGTGCTCTGTCCAGAGCGATGGCGAGAGGAGGATGAAAGGCCCCGGCTGGTGGGCTGGGCCGCACTGTGGTGACTCGAAGCCCAGTCCACCAGTGGTTTTCCTTTCTTTTTCTTATTCTTTTCTGCTTTATATTTTCTGCCCCTGTTTTGCATTTATTTTTCATACCAAATGAATTTTGTTGCAACTAAAATTTGTCACATAAATACTTGGGATTATTTTGAAGCTGTTCCCAATGTTTCATGCCATTTTGAAATGTTTACATATCTGTTTGAATTTAAATGGCCATAATAAGTGCTGCTGGTCCACTTTAATTGTGGATAGGGTCATTTAGGTAATTTAGGTGATGTTGTTTTCCTTAACATAATTATCTAGGGAATATTTGCAATGATACGAACATTATTGTTTCCATGTTTGATGAAATTTATTTTGTCTTGCAATTTGAATTGAAATTTAAAGTGGAATTTGAAATGAGATCACTAGTAGAAAAAGGACTTTACGTGAGCCCCATTAGTCCCGGTTTGGAAACGGACCGGTACTAATGTGACCATTAGTCCCGGTTCCAACGGCTAGGGCGGCCGCACGGGCACAGCCACCTTTAGTCCCGGTTCAAACAGGACCTTTAGTCCCGGTTGGAGACACCAACCGGGACTAAAGGTTGCGTCACATTTAGTCCCGGTTGGTGTCTCCAACCGGGACTAAAGGTCTAACCTTTAGTCCCGGTTGGAGACACCAACCTGGACTAAAGGGTTGAGGCTTTAGTCCCGGTTGGTGTCTCCAACTGGGACTAAAGGTTAGACCTTTAGTCCCGGTTGGAGATACCAACCCGGACTAAAGGGTTTTGAAAGTTTCTGTTTTTAGTTTCTGTTTTAAATTGCTTATATCTTTTAGGATATTTGATGTTTTTGAGTGATTCTTTTTGCATTAGATTCAAAATTTTGTCTAGTTTCTATTTGTGCCATTAGTTTTCAAATTTGAATGGTTTAAATATGAATTTGTTCAAATGTGCTTCAAACCCTAGATTGTGAATAACTTGAGTTTAAAAATAGTTTTAAATTTAATTCTTTTTGCTCCTAGTCACATGTTAGATTATTTTCACAATAAGATTTATTTGGTTATTTTTAGAATAATTTAAATTAGGATTTTAATTAAAACAATACTGTTTTGCTTATATAGTTGTTTTAGTCATTTAATTGTTGTTTTCTATTATTTTTAGTTAGTTCTTTCTGTAGATTTTAACATGTTGTAGTATGGTGCATATTGAATGCACAAAAAGTCTAGAGTTGAAATAAGTTTAAAAAAATGAAATGCCTTTGTAACAGATGAGTTTTCGTCCGAAACCTTGATACTTCGAAGGAGATGGTCCAGTTTGTACACGAAGTGCATCCAGTTTTTGCTGTAACCCTCTTAACTTTTTAGCACATGATATGTGGGTGAAATGATGATACCATGCCAAGTTTCAACCTTTTCACCGTTCATTTGTGGTGCTTTTCAATTTCAGGGTCATTTAGCTCAAAAAATCATTAAATGCATGAAAAATAGCAAATGAAGTTAGAAAGGGTTGAAATTTGAGAATGTGGCTTTGAATGGTGCATATTGAATGCACAAAAAGTATAGAGTTTAAATAAGTTTAAAACAATGAAATGCATTTGTAACAGATGAGTTTTCGTCCGAAACCTTGATACTTGCAAGGAGATGGTCCAGTTTGTACACGAAGTGTATCCAGTTTTTGCCGTAACCCTCTCAACTTTTTAGCACAAGCTATGTGGGTGAAATGATGATACCATGCCAAGTTTCAACCTTTTCAGAGTTCATTTGTACTGCTTTTCAATTTCAGGGTCATTTAGCTCAAAAAAATCATTCGCCATTTCAGTTTTGAAAAAACAAAAGAAAATGATAAAAACTTCAAAAATTAAAATCCTTCGAGATGTAGTTATGTTACTACATCTACTAGTTAGGAAAATTAAAAAACATAAATTTCGACATGTTTTGCAAAAAAAGTGTTATGAAAAAGTAAAACGGCTATAACTTTTGCATACGATGTCGAAAAAAAAACGTATAATATATCAAAATGTTCAGCACGAGAAGTCGGTTTCGATTTCAATTGCCTTAGGCCGTTTTGCAATTTTTAGAATCCTCAAATTCCGAAAGGAAAAAAAGTTATCATCAAATTTAAGTTTTTTCGAATTTTAAAGATTTTTAAAAAAATAAATGATGTCATATTTGGATTTCTCACATTTTTCTGATAATAATGGATATATTATTTGTCGAATTTCGATTTACAGATTTAAAGATATTAATTATGCCATATTAAATGAATAAATGGCAAAAAATGAATAAAATAATATTATTACTTATTTTATTTTCATTGAAATTCAATATTATTATTACTTATTTTGTTTATATTAATAATTGTTTGGAATTCAAAAAATTAAATCATGTGACATCAAGACCTAAGGGTTAATAGGATTGATAGCTTATTATTGTCAGGAAAACAACAAGTGCAGACTTGGAAACTAGGGGCGATAGAACCTAAAAGTTAAGCATGCTGGGGCTGGAGCAGTGAGAGTATGGGTGACCGGCCGGGAAGTTAGACGATTTGGAATGAGTGCTCCACGCTGGAGCAGTGAGGAGGGGTGATTAGAGATTAAATTGTCAAATAATTCAAAGATTTGAAAATCGGAAAAAAACTTAAAAACAAATAAAAAAAAATTCAAAAAACAATTTCAAAAAAAAAATTCAATTTTTTTTTAGTCCCGGTTGGTGTTACCAACCGGGACTAAAGGTGGAGCCTTTAGTCCCGGTTGGTAACACCAACCAGGACTAAAGGTCCTCCAGCCCCAGCGCACGAGCGCAGCCACGTGGAGGGCCTTTAGTCCCGGGCCGTGTTGAACCGGGACTAAAGGGGGGGCCTTTAGTCCCCACCCTTTAGTGCCGGTTGCTGAACCGGCACTAAAGGCCCTTACGAACCGGCACTAAAGCCCCGTTTTCCACTAGTGGATATGGATCCAGTGGCAATTAAGCTTTGCAAATCATGATGACTTGGCACAATTTGGGGGAGATCACTGTGGCTTAATTACAGGGGTGTTACAACTCTCCTTCTCTAAAAGAAATTCTCGTCCTGAGAATTAAGAGGTAGTCTAAAAGAGAGAGGGGTATTCTTCACGAAGACGATCTTCGCGTTCCCAAGTGGCTTCGTCTTCAGAATGATTCGACCACTGAACTTTAAGGAACTTGGTCCCCTTCTGACGTGTACTATGTTTAGCTTGATCAATGATGCGAACTGGATACTCACGATAAGAGAGATCTTCTTGAAGATCTAGCAGTTCATGATCCACTGTTTGGCTTGGCTCCTTGAAGCAGCGGCGGAGTTGTGACACATGGAAAACATCATGAACCTGTGAAAGGTTCGGCGGCAATTCCAACTGATAGGCCACTTCTCCATGTCTTGCGAGAATACAAAATGGGCCAATGTAGCGTGGAGCTAGCTTGCCCTTAATACCGAAATGGTGAGTGCCTTCGTCGGGGTGACTCGGAGGTAAGCTTGTTCTCCTGGATGATAGACCATTTCTTTATGATGGCGGTCATAATTGCTCTTCTGACGAGACTGAGTTGTCTTCAGATGTTCACGGACTTGCGGACTTGCTCTTCAGCTTGTTGGATAATATCCGGACCGAAGAGTGGACGTTTCCCAGTTTCAAACCAATTCAGACGAGTTCGGCACTTACGTCCATACAACACTTCAAAGGGTGCCATCTTCAAGCTAGCTTGCTAGCTGTTGTTGTAAGAGAATTCAGCATACGGGAGAGATTCCTCCCATTTCTTGCCAAATGAGATGACACAAGCTCAGAGCATATCTTCGAGCACTTGGTTGACTCGTTCGACTTGACCACTGGACTGGGGGTGAAAAGCTGTGCTAAAGTATAAGTGAGTTCCCATAGCTTCTTGGAAACTTACCCAGAACCTTGAAGTGAAAAGGCTGCCACGGTCTGAGTTGATTTCCAACGGAACACCGTGGAGTGAAACGATTCTAGAAACATACAAGTCTACTAACTGACTAGCAGTGATAGTCTCTTTGACAGGCTGAAAATGAGCCACCTTGGAGAATCGGTCAATGACAACAAATATGGCATCATGACCCTTCTGTGATCTGGGAAATCTAGTGATGAAGTCCATTTCGACCTTGTCCCATTTCCACTCAGGAATAGCAAGTGGTTGTAGAGTTCCAGCAGGTCTTTGGTGTTTTGCTTTGATGCGACGGTAAACGTCACACTCAGCGACATATTGAGCAATGTCCTGCTTCATGTTAGACCGCCAGAATCTCTGACGGATGTCTTGGTACATCTTTGTGCTACCGGGGTGAATCGACAGAGGTGTATCATGGGCTTCCTTAAGAACGGCCTCTTGCATACCCTTGAACTTAGGTACCACAAGGCGTCCTCGAAAGAATAAGGTGTCTTGTTTATCAACGGTGAAGTCTGAGGGCTTTCCGTCTGCAAGGTAGTGCTTAATCTTCTGGACTTCGGGGTCATACAACTGCATTGACTTGATGGTGTGTTCGAGAGTTGGTTCAATGACCAGGGTGTTGAGATAACCCTGAGGAACTATCTCAAGGTTCAGCTTTCACAGCTCTTCATAAAGATGTGGTTAATGTTGTTGCACCTCGAGGTTGTTGCAATATGACTTGCGGCTCAAGGAATTGGCCATTACATTAGCCTTGCCAGGGGATATTCATGTCATAATCTGCAATGGCCTCCATCCATCTCTGCTGATGGAGGTTCAAATCTGGTTGAGTGAATTGATATTTCAGACTCTGATGATCCGTATAGATCTCACAATCATTACCAAGGAGGTAATGTCGCCATAACTTCAGCGCATAGATGACTGCGGCAAGTTTGAGATCATGCGTTGGATAGTTCTCTTCATGGGGACGCACTTGTCGAGAGCCATAAGCAATGACTTTTTGGTCTTGCATTAGGACACAGCCTAATCCTTGACGGGATGCATCGCAATAGATGACAAAGTCCTTATGTGTATCTGGGGTGCAAGTACTGGGGCAGAAGTCAATTTATCTTTCAGCATTTGGAAGCTTTCCTAACATTTTGGTGCCCACTCAAACTTCTTGTCTTTGTGGAGCAGATCAGTCAGTGGCTTAGCAATCTTGGAGAAGTTCTCAACAAAATGATGGCAGTAACTGGCGAGTCCGAGAAAACTTCTAACTTGCTTCACATTTTTCGGAGGAGTCTAGTCAAGAATAGCTTGAACTCGTTCTGGGTTTACAGCAATGCCATCCTTGGAAATCATGTGGCCTAGGTAGGTAACCTCAGACAACCAGAATTCACTCTTGGAAAATTTGGCATATAGCTGATGTTCACGTAGCTTCTCCAGTACAAGTCAAAGATGTTCGGCATGTTCCTCTTCACTCTTGGAATAGACAAGAATATCATCTAGATAAACCACGATGAACTTGTTGAGGTATTCCATGAAGATGTAGTTCATTAACCGGGAGAAGGTTGCTGGAGCGTTGGTTAAATCGAAAGACATGACTGTGTACTCGTATGAACCATAGCGAGTAACGAAAGCTGTCTTCGGAATGTCCTCTTCACGAACTCTGATCTAGTGGTATCCCAACCTCAAATCGAGTTTAGAGAATACTAAGGAACCAGCAAGTTGATCATAAAGATTGTTGATTCTGGGAAGTGGATATTTGTTCTGAATTGTCGCCCGATTAACAGGTTAATAATCTTGAACCAATCGATTTGTTCTATCCTTCTTCTTAACGAAGAGAGAAGGGGCACCCCATGCAGACGAACTTGGACGAATGAAGCATTTACGAAGAGATTTGTCAATTTCCTCCTTAAGCTCAAGGAGCTCATGTGGCGGCATCTTATAGGGGCGCTTAGCAATAGGAGTAGTGCCTGGTTTCAAGTCGATGATGAATTCGACAGCTCTAGCAGGGGGCACTCCTGGAAGTTCCTCTGGAAAGACATCTTGAAAGTCGCTGACGACTGGAACGTTCTCGATTCCTTCGAGAGGTGAAGCCTTCAATGCATTGAGTGCATATATCTAGGCTTTGGCATTTGGGATTGATCTGGTTGAGTAGTTTATGGTTTGGCCAGAAGAATGTGTAAGTTGTCTTGTTTTAGCGGCACAGTCGATCAGGGCGTTATGTGTTTTCAACCAATTCATTCCCAGAATGAGGTCTATGTTGGAAGACTCGAGCACGATGGGAGAGGCAAGGAATACTAATCCTTCGATTATAATGGGAACATTGTGGCTAATCATGTTGACATGGCAATGGGCATCGGGGGTGCTAACAACTAGCGGAGGGTTCATCTTTTCAAATGGTATGTCATGCGCAATTGCAAATGTTTCTGATATGAATGAATGCGATGCACCTGAATCAAATAAAACTGATGTTGGTACTGAATTAACGAGAAGGGTACCCATCACAATTGTAGGCGCATCGATAGCTTCATCAATATCCACATGGTTAGCTTGACCACGACCGTAAGGTGGCGGCCTGGCATTGAAGTTGCGGGGCTGGTTGTAACCACGACTAGCTGAAGGTAGTGCAAGTTGGTTCTGGCAGCAATCTCTGGCACGGTGACCTGGATGGCCACACTTAAAGAAGAGTCCATTGTCAGGACGTGGAGCCATAGCATTGGGCTGTCTTGGTGGTGGAGGAGACAGACGTGGTGCAACATACAACGGCCTTGGTGCAGGGGTAGCTTGACAATAAGCATGGTGCGGCATCCAGACCCTGCGCTTCTGACCCGATGAGCCCGAAGATGAGCCCATGTCTCTGCTACGCTTGCGATCTTCTTGGACCTCAGATTGACTACTCTCGGCCTGGATATCCATGTTGACCAGCGTAGCAAAGTCAGGGCAGCAATGGAGGCTGAGGGTATGCTTCAGTTCATGGTTCAGTCCCTCATGAAACTTTTCCTGTTTGTGGGCATCGGTAGAGACGTCATCTTCCGCATAACGGGACAAGTCAAGGAATTCCCTCTGATAGGCCTCCACAGTCATCTTGCCTTGTGTGAGGTTATGAAACTCCTTCTTCTTCTTCTTGATTAGCGCTTGGGGAATATGATGAGCTCGGAAGGCAGCTTGGAAGTCAGCCCAGGTGATGGCTGTTCCAGTGGGCTGCATTTGTCTGTGACTAGCCCACCATTGAGCAGCAGGCCCCTTAAGATGGCAAGCAGCAAAGGTGACATAGTTGGCTGGGGCAACGTTGGCAAACTCCATCTCGAACGTAATGTCGCGGAGCTAGTCATCAGCGTCGAGTGAGTTGGACGAGTTGCGGAAAATAGCAGGTTGAGGCACACGAAATCTTGCAGCGAAATCGGGCCCAGCTGGTGATGAGCATTCTGGTTCGGGAACTAGTTCATTATCCCGGCGATGAACTCGTGGTTCAGCTGAAACTGCTCCATCATAGCAGCAACACAGGGTGGAGGCAGTGGATTGTCAGCATTGGCACCACGGCCACGACCATGAGCATTGGGTCTAACCATCCTGCTTAAATTAACAGGGGCAGTTTAGCAAAATGCAACGGCATCAAGCAAGAGCAGCAAGTTTATGGAATCATTCATGATGTATACAGCAAGACAGAAATTATAGTGCGGTAGACACAAAGTAGTAGTCATGTCTGACATATAGATCCATACATAGAATTTAGTACAAGCTCAAAGCATGGGTTCGGAATGAAATAGTTAGGGGTGGTAGGCGGCATGCAGGCACGCGATGGATACAACTACTACAAGCAGCAAGGCTACATCAGCATCCGTCAAATCTAACGAATCCTGGCATCTGCTGGTGATACCCCAGAAAATCCTCAACAAAAGGATCATGCGGATCATGAACACTCTGGTGGAGAATCTGGCTCTCAATCGGCAAAAGAGGTCCACGTGCGGGGGTGTATCCCTCAACTGCAGGCCAATCAACACCTGGTGGCATCAATGTCCTGCGTGGGTAGAGTATGTATTCGGGCAGCATTCCTGCTCTGACAGAGGGCATCAACTGCTTCAGGGCATCATAAAGACGGGTGCGAGTCGCAAACAACTGGACGTGAAGAGCTCATGCAGTATGATCCAGAGCCTCAGCATGCTGGATCAAGATCTGTGGGTCAAACCGACGTCGCAAGTAAGGGGTATAGATACCAGTGTAGTATCCTTCCTCACCCTCATCAGAGGCAATCGCAATGTGTCCGAACTCAGAATCATCCAAGTGACGGTATTCTCCATGAAGACGTGTGAGAACAGCATAGGCAGCATCATGGACTGCCATGTCAATAGTCACGCAGACACCATGAGCGATGTGCAGCACAGTGGTGGAGTACATCTCCCGATCATAGATACGGACAACGGCACGGTACTGCTCCTGGTTGAACTCGTGGAACTCCTCGTAAATAGTGTACTCGGGGTGCCAGCGAAAACCCAGGCTGGTCATGAGGTCGACCAGAATAGCAGGAAATTCGGTCACACTAGCAAACGTAGTGTGACATACGACCTATGTCATAGGAATCATCTGAAACAAAGGAGGTTTCAAAAGTGTTAAATTACAGTAACTTGAATGCAATGGCATGCAAGGCTATGACTGTAAGTAATTAGATCTCCGGATTGATGTGATCACGAGAACCTAGAGTTAGTAAAATCTTTAACCCGAAAGGATAAGAAGTTTAGAACCCAGAGTAAAGGTGCGGAAATCCCAACCATTTGCGATGTGGGCCCGTAAGCCACACAACACTGTTAGTAGTTCAAAAATAGTTTTGATTACTAGCCTCAACTTTGACCAAGAGGTTTGGGGGTTTCCTACAGGCAGTCGGCTCTGATACCAACTTGTGACGCCCCCAAAATTAATCATGCACTAATCATACACGCAGCATGCACGATCAAGAACGGTGACTCACGGTATAATATCACAACACAACTCTAAGACACAAAATTCAAGTTCAAATCTTTATATTACAATAGGGGCCACATGGACCCGGGGATACATCAGTTCAAATACCAATAAGTCTGGGTACAGACAAGTTCACACAGGTAGTGCCTTAAGAAGGCTTAAACATAACACCATCTCTAAATCGAAAGAGGCAAGGCCTCCTGCCTGGGACCTCCGAAACTACTCGGCCTCGTCGAGCTCCATGAAGTATCCGGTCTTGGGTTCACCTGCAACCTCGGTACTAGCATCTGTTTGCAGCAACCGAGTGGATAAAAGAATAGCAAAGCAACCGTGAGTACTCATCCAAAGTACTCGCAAGACTTACATCAGATCTATGCTAAGTATGCATCGGTATCAAAGGAATGGGGCTATATCTTTGGACTATACTGTAGAAATGCCAGAGTAAGGAGGGGGAAGCCTAACTTAACGAAGACTAGCATCTTGCAGCATCAGAAGAGAGTAGCAACAATGATACCAACTTGCTCTAGTAATAACATTGTAGTAACATCATACCCAGTGATCCTTCCTCGACTCCCTGCGAGAAAGCGAATCCCGGGTATCTATACAGTTAAGTAGCCAAGTTTTATCAAGTTTTTGGTTGAAGTTGTAAGAGGTCAGGATACAACTCCAAGCGTCCTGTTACCATGGACATGGCTATTCAAATAGATTAACTTCCCTGCAGGGGTGCACCACATTTGTCCCAACACACTCGATATCCCTTTGGCCGAACACACCTTTCCGTGGGTCATGCCCGGCCTCAAAGTATCGACAGCCCGAAGTCCTATGTCAGCTCTCCAGAGAGGTCGCCTGTCGGTCTATACCCTATGGCTAAGGGATCTTCGGTCGATCACCCCGAGCACACATACACATTGCGTGACTGGTCAGGGACCAAGCCCACCATCTGACTACGTAGAAGGCAGTATCCGCTCACCCCAACAATCAGCCCACAGTTCTAAACGGCAACATCTGGATCACTTTCAGTGGGAACTGACAAAGCCGAGGGCCCCACAGCCATTATCACGTGTGGCGGTTAGTGCGTATAAGCTAGTGGCCAACTCAGATCAAATACCCAAAACTCGTTAAGCATGTTTAGAAAGTAAACACGGATGACGACCAGGGCCAGGCCCACCTCTTCCAGGATGGTCCCCGCCTGCCCTATCATTCCGCTACAGTGATCTCTCACGGGTACTCTTGGAGCCGACCCGACTTTAGCATAAACATGTATAGTATAGGAAAGTAATGCAGTAATTCCGAGATCATCACCTGAGTGATCTCAGCCCTATAATAATAGCATGGCAAGACGGACAAGGATGTAGGGCCATCTAATGAAACATAATCATAGCTAAACTAAGCATGGTAGGATAGCAGGTAATATAAATAGAATAGGCTACAACATCAGGCTATGCATCAGAATAGGAGCTACCAAAACAATAATAGTAGCAAAATCTAATGCACGAATAAGAGAGAAAGAATGGGTGATATCGGAATGATCAAGGGGGTTTGCTTGCTTGGAAGCTCTGCTGTGGCGATCTGCTCGTCAGCGGGGTAGTCGTACTCCTGGTCTATCAGAGTCTGAGGGTCTACCGGAAAATAATGTGGGGAAAAATAATGAACAACGAGCAATCAAATGCAATATTATGCATGACATGGCAAAATGTGATGCAGGGGTGATCTAATGCATTACTAAGCAATTTAATTGACTTGGCAAAATATTTAGGAATATTTTCCCAAATTCAAACACTATTCATTTAGTGATTTAGGGTCAAAAGTTCAAGGTTCATCATGTTAGAGTGGTTTGTCATGGATGCAAATGGCATGTTCAAATTCCTTGTATTTTTCTGATCAATTTTCATATATAAATTATTTTCATCTGAGTTATAGATTATTTTATATGATTTTTCAAAGTTTTAATCATTTTCTGGAATTTCCTGATTCATTTTAATTCAAATTTTATTTAACTGAAAATGCTAAGTGCACCCGAAAGTGTACCCAGCTGAGAGCACAGAGGGGCTGACAGGTGGGGACAGTCAACGCTGACTGTGCAGAGTCAAAACTGGCACGTGGGGCCACTGTGATTAAAATTAATCTTAAACAAAAACTAATCCAGGTTTAATTAAGCACTAGGGCCCGCTTGTCAGTCTCACTGGGGGGTCATTAGCGACTAACTACTCGGCCACATCAACATCACCGGCGTTCAGATGCCAGTGACTAAACCTACGGCAGCGACGCGCGGGATTTGCACACAGGGCACGGCTCGAAGCGTGCGTGTGCGCGTTATAACGGCCGTGGCGTTGCGCATCGAATGGAGCAAGCGGCGCGGCCGAAGGTGGACCAGAGCGACGGCAGCGACGGCTCGAGCGGACGCCGGAGTTCGGGCGCAATGGCGAATGGCGCTATGGTGTGGCTCGAGAAGAATGGTCGGGCTCTACGGGCTCCTGGTGAAGCACTGAGCACGGTGACGTGCTCAGATGTGAGCTTCAACGGCCGTAGCCGCTGTGGCGACATGGCCGGCAGAGCAAAGCTCCGGCTCCGATGGAAAGGGTGGCTAGAAGTGGCGATTCATTGCGCAAGGAGAGGGGTTTTGAAGCGTAGCTCACCGTGAGTCGGATGGGAAGCTCGAGGAGGCCGGGGGTGCAGTGAAGGTGGCGAATTCGTCGATGGTGTTCATCAGAGCTGAGGAAGAAGACGAGGTTGAGGAGCTCGATGCAGGGGTGTCCAGCTCCAACGGGTTGCAGCAGACGACGGAGTGGACGACGACGAAGCTTCTGGACAAGTTCTCAAGGCGTGGGGTGGACGGTGGCTACGCGAGCAAGGTCGGCCATGGCGATGCAGAAGCGGGCGAGCTCGAGGTCGACGAAGTAGAGCGAGGTGGAAGGGAGAGAAAGATCTAGCGTGTCTAGGGCATCCGCGGTGGAGCTCTTATCCGATCTAGGGCTACATCGGTGTCGCGGTGGCGTTCATCGCGCGGCACACGCGCGTGGACGGCGATGCCGTGCTCTGTCCAGAGCGATGGCGAGAGGAGGACTAAAGGCCCCGGCTGGTGGGCTAGGCCGCACTGTGGTGACTCGAAGCCCAGTCCACCAGTGGTTTTCCTTTCTTTTTCTTATTCTTTTCTGCTTTATATTTTCTGCCCCTGTTTTGCATTTATTTTTCATACCAAATGAATTTTGTTGCAACTGAAATTTGTCACATAAATACTTGGGATTATTTTGAAGCTATTCCCAAAGTTTCATGCCATTTTGAAATGTTTACATATCTGTTTGAATTTAAATGGCCATAATAAGTGTTGTTGGTCCACTTTAATTGTGGCTAGGGTCATTTAGGTGATGTTGTTTTCCTTAACATAATTATCTAGGGAATATTTGCAATGATATGAACATTATTGTTTCCATGTTTGATGAAATATAAAGTGGAATTTGAAATGAGATATGGATCCAGTGGCAATTAAGCTTTGCAAATCATGATGACTTGGCACAATTAGGGGAAGATCACTGTGGCTTAATTACAGGGGTGTAACAGTGGCACGGTTGGGTAGCTGGTGGTTGTGCGCATCGATTGGAGGTGGTGGCTAGTGCTGGGATGGCCTGTAGCGGCGCCGGCGACGACCACAGCGGCAGCCGGAGCTTGGGCTAGCATAGGCGAGGTGCAGCATCACGCAAATGAGCAAATTAAAGTGCTAGCGATGCACTACGGCCTACTACGGATCTAGTTGACGTGCTGACATGACCAAATGGTCACCGGAGCGTGGCCGGCGATAAGCTCGCGCGGCGGTGAGCTCTCGGCTCCGGTGAAACTATGACCTTGATGAGGCAATCGACAAGGGGGAGAGAGGGGAAACAGCCAGGAGCTCACGGCGAGTCAGAGGGGAAGCTTGGCTTGCTCGGTGAAGCCTCGGAGACGGCGAATCGACGACGATGGCTGACGATGCAGGAGGTTGAAGACGATGGCGATTGCGGTGATGCAGCATGTCCGGACTTGTGTGACTCATCTGGTCAATGTGCGGTGTCGAGGCGGAGCTCCTAGACACGGAGATGGGGCGAGGGGTGGCTCTGGCTATGTGGGCGATGGTGGCGCGGCCATGGCGGCTCTCGGGAGTTCTCGGAGAGGCAACAGGAGGAGGGGGGAATGAACAGAGGGAGATGGGGTCGGCTCAGGGCATCCAGGGCGATCTCCAGGCACGGAATAAGGAAGCAGGAGAGCTTGCCAGCATGAAGCAGGAGGTGGCGCGCTCCGCGCGCATGCGCTGTCTCGCCTCTGCCTACTGGCAGAGGTTGAAGACGGTGGGGGAACTGGGCTGCGCCAGGTAAGTTTCCTCTTTATTTATTTATGTTTTCTATTTTTCTGTGATTTGTTTTGATTTGATTTTGAAACCAAACCATTTTATATGCTTCTGGAAATTATTATGTGGCATAGTAGGATATAATCAGAGCCACTCACAAGTTTCCAGAATTTTTGGAGCTACAAAATATTTATAAGAATTCATATGTTAGAGACATAATTCAAAACTCCAAATATGTCCTTAAAAATATGCAGCATTTTTGGTAGATCATCTCATCTTATTTCAGAAATGATGAACTGTTTTGAATGGCATTTTGGGTCCATTGAAAATATTTAATTTGAATCTTGTTATTAATATGAGCTTCTAGGGTTTAGGCAATCCCCATTTACAGTTAAGATGAAAATGAAATATGATGTAAACATGGAATGACTATCCTAGTGCATACCAAAACTAGGGTTGTGACAACTCGCCACCACTCAAAAGAATCTTATCCCAAGATTCAGGAGTCATCGGGAAGAGGGTGGGGTACTCAAGTTGAAGACGATCCTCCCGTTCCCAAGTAGCTTCTTTCTCAAAATGATGAGACCACTGAACCTTGAGAAACTTGATGTTCTGGCGTTGAGTGCTGCGCTCGGGTTGATCAAGAATACGAACAGGGTACTCTCGATAAGTAAGGTTATCTTGGAGATTAATCGTTTAATGGTCAACTTCATGGATAGGATCCTTGAAGCAATGCCTGAGTTGGGAAACGTGGAAGACATCATGAACTTTGGAAAGATGCAGGGGTAGTTCCAATTGGTAGGCAACTTCTCCTCGTTTAGCGAGAATGCAAAAAAGGACCAATGTAACGAGAAGCCAACTTGCCCTTGATATCGAAGTGATGGGTACCCTTCAGAGGTGTGACCCGAAGGTAAGCCTTCTCGTCAACTTCATAACTCATTTCCCTATGACGACGGTCATATTGGCTTTTCTGACGAGATTGGGCTGTTTTTAGCATTTCATGAACAATGCGAACTTGCTCTTCTGCCTCCTGAATCATATCCGGTCCAAAGAATTGTCTTTCACCGATTTCTGACCAGTTCAAAGGCGTTTGACATCTTCGTCCATAGAGAACTCCAAAAGGAGCTTTGCCTAGACTAGATTGGAAATTGTTGTTATAAGCAAATTTGGCAAATGGAAGACATTTCTCCCAATTCATTCCGAATGAGATAACATAGGCTCTGAGCATATCTTCAAGAATTTGATTGACCCTCTCTACTTGACCACTGGACTGAGGGTGAAAAGAGGTGCTAAAGGAGGGATGGGTTCCCATAGCATTTTGAAAACTTTCCAAAAAATGAGAGGTGAAAAGACTTCCATGGTCTGAATTGATCTCTAGTGGAACACCATGAAGAGAAACTATTCGAGAAATATACAAGTCTGTTAATTGACTAGCAGTTATACTTTCTCGAACAGGAAGGAAATGAGCAACCTTGGAGAGACGATCGATGACTACAAAAATAGCATTATTCCTTTTCTGAGTTTTTGGAAAGCCGGTAATGAAATCCATACTAACTTTATCCCATTTCCACTCGGGAATAGCTAAGGGTCGAAGAGTGCTAGCAGGCCTTTGATGCTCTGCTTTAACGCGACAACAGACATCACAATTAGCAATTAACTGAGCAATTTCTCATTTCATCCTGGTCCACCAGAACCTCTGGCGTAGGTCCTGATACATCTTAGTACTACTAGGGTGAATCATGAGGGGAGATTCATGAGCTTCCTTAAGGATCATTTGTTGTAGGTCTTGTTTCTTGGGAACCACTAAGCGATTCTCAAACAAAACAACACCTCAATCATTAAAAGAGAAACATGTAGTAACTCTACTAGCAATAATTCTCTTGATCTGGAGAATTCCCTTATCATACTTCTGGGCAGCTATGATTTGATCCTCAAGAGTCGGTTTCACCACCAAGGTAGATAGGAATCCTTGAGGAACTATGTGAAGATTTAGCTTACAAAATTCCTCATGGAGAAGTAGTTGACTTTGTAGCAACATGAGGTTGTTACAATAGGATTTATGACTTAGTGCTTCAGCCATGACATTGGCTTTGCCTGGGGTGTAAGATATTCCTAGGTCGTAATCCGTAATCAACTCGACCCAACGTCTTTGCCTAAGATTCAAATCCGTTTGGGTGAAGATGTACTTCAAACTTTGGTGATCTGTGTAAATCTCGCAACGATTACCCAGCAGGTAATGTCGCCATGTTTTAAGTGCATAGACTACAGCTACAAGTTCTAAATCATGTGTTGGATAATTATCCTCATGAGGATGCAACTGTCAAGATGCGTAGGCAATCACATGTCGATCTTGCATACAAATGCAACCTAGTCCTTGTCACGAGGTGTCGCGGTAGATAATAAAGTCCTTGGAGATGTCCGGTGGCACAAGTACGGGAGCAGTAGTTAGACATCTTTTTAGTTCCTAAAAACTTTCCTCGGACTGTGGGGGCCACTCGAACTTTTTTATCTTTCTTGAGGAGTTCAGTTAGAGGTTTGGCAACTTTGGAGAAATTCTCGATGAAGCGGCAGCAATAGCTTGCTAGACCAAGAAAACTCCTAACTTGCTTAACCGATTTAGGTGGAGTCCAATCAAGAACATCCTGAACTCTCCCGGGATTGATGGCAATACCTTTTCCAGAGATCACGTGGCCTAGATAGGTTACTTCTGGCAACTAGAACTCACACTTAGAGAATTTGGCATAAAGGTGGTGCTCTCAGAGTTTCATCAATACCAGCCTTAGATGCTCAGCATGTTCTTCTTTGTTCTTCGAGTAAATGAGAATATCGTCGAGGTAAACCACGACAAATTTATCCAAGTACTCCATGAAGATCGAATTCATTAAGCGGGAGAAGGTGGCTGGGGCATTGGTTAGACCGAAAGACATGACGTGTACTCATACTGGCCATAATGAGTGACAAAAGCCATCTTGGGAATGTCCCCGTTCCTGATTTTGATTTGATGGTAACTTAATCTCAAATCCATCTTGGAAAAGATTGAGGATCCAGCGAGCTAATCATACAGGTCATTGATCCTGGGGAGCGGATATTTGTTCTTTATCGTGACCAGGTTAACGGGTCGATAATCCACAACCATCCGATCCATACCATCCTTCTTCTTGACGAAGAGGACAGGACAAGTCCATGGAGAAGAACTAGGGCGAATGAAACCTTTCCCTAAAGATTCATCGAGTTGCTTCTTGAGCTCAGCTAACTCTAGGGGTGCCATCTTGTATGGTTGCCTAGCGATTGGGACAGTTCCTGGGATAAGGTCTATGACGAACTCTACACTCCTATCAGGTGGAACACCTGGCAGCTCTTGTGCAAAGACATCCAAAAAGTCATGGACTACCGGTATATCTTCAAGGTCTGGAAGAGGATTGGCATTAAGAGAATATACCTGGCACTCTGGAGTATGAGTTAAGACATTGACTAGCTGGCCAAAAGGATGGGTAAGCTGAACAGACCTAGCGGAACAATTGATCTTGGCATGATGATCTATCATCCAGTCCATCCCCAAGATGATATTAATATTGGAAGACTTGAGAGTTATTAGAGAAGCAAGGAATACTAATCTATCAACAAGAATTTGATTCCCATAGCTTACTCGAGAAGTTTGCCATTTAGATCCTGGAGTCTGAACTACTAATGGAGTAGGCATATCACAAAATGACATGTCATGCAAGCGAGCATAGCTTTTAGAGATGAAAGAATGAGAGGCTCCAGTATCAAAAAGAACAGATGCTGGATGAGAATTAACAAGGAGCGTACGAAGCGCGATGTCAGGATCATCTTGAGCTTCTTTGGCTGAGACATGATTCACACGTCCATGTCCGGTGACAGCTGGCTTGGCGTAGAATGTCTTGGCTGGCGCCTTGCCATGGCCAACAGTCTTTCTAGGCCGGGGTGGGGCAAACTTATTCTGAGGGCAATCTCGCACAATGTGACCTGGCTCACCACACTTGTAGCAAGTCACTGAGCTCGAGCGTGGGATAGCATTCATGGGTGGTCCACCATAGGACTTGGGTGGTGCATATGGCAGTGTTGGGCGAGGCGACACGTAGGATGGCCTTGGTGTAAATTTGGGTGGAAGAGCCATGTTCGGAACCCAAATGCGGTGCTTCTGAGGTCCTGATCCAGAAGATGAACCATAATCACGACTATGCTTGCGGGTCTCCTCGTAAGTGCTCTGGGCAGACTCTGCATTGATGGCCTTGTTTACGAGGGCCTGGAAGGTAAGACACTCATGCAAATGGAGCTCACGATGAAGATCTGGGCTAAGTCCCTTCCTGAACCTAGCCTGCTTCTTGGCATCTATGGACACTTCCTCTGGAGCATAACATGCAAGATTCCCGAACTCACGACTGTGGGTGTACACAGTCATTCTGCCCTGGGTGAAGTTGCAGAAATCCTCTCTCTTGCGGTCCATTAGACCCTGGGGAATGTGGTGCTCATGGAATGCCTCAATGAAATCCCTCCAAGTGGTAACCTGGTCAGCGAGACGCATGGCCTCATAGTTTTCCCACCACAGACTTGCGGGACCCTCAAGGTGATATGCAGCATAAGTGACCTTGTCACCATCAGCTACGTTTGTAGAACGCAGCTTATGATCGATGCTATGAAGCCAGTCATCTGCATTGAGTGGATCAACAGAGTGTTGAAAGGTGGGTGGATTCAGCCTGATGAAGTCGTGGACAGACACCAGCTCATCATGCTGATGGGTAGTGTTCTGCTCAATGCATGTAAGCAAGCGGTTGGTCTCACGCTTGTTGCCTCTAGCATGACTTCAACTAATGAAGGTGGGTGAGGAAGGTCCTCTGCCTCCCTACTGCTACTTGCCTGGCCGTGACCGCGGCCAACAGCGGCTCGAGTACCATGCGACATCCCGAGGAACAAAACCATGGTTCAAAACAATGATGACATCAACATCAACATAAGGTGCGGAAATGTATGGGATTAACCATAGAGTGCAAGAGATGATCATCAGTACAGCATGGTAATAAACAAACAAGACATACATATACCATCTGACCGTACACACCATAACATAGTTTAGTACAAGCCCAAGCTGAAGTACAAAGTACGATGGAGAGATGATACAACCCATCAGAGGCACTCTGATCTCCTATACATTATTTATCTAAGCCTCTGGAACTCAGTACACACCCTAGTTATACCCCATGAGGCACGCAGGACCGTGGCAGGTACAACTGCTAACTATACTACTCGAGACCAAAGCCGATCTCAAATACTACCATAGTAATCCTCATAAAAGTTCCCCGCGTATCCTAGCAACTGGACGTGACCATCTGAAAACTGACTAGCCCGGGGGCCCTGGGGTCCGTGAGGACACGAATATGGCCTAGGCCCCACAGCTGGTGGAAGGAGTGGACCACGCAAAGGAGTGATACTTCTAACCTCTGGCAGAGCTACTCGTGATGGCATAAACGTCCTCGCTGGGTAGAGCACATCCATATCACGATAACCAGACTGAACTGTGGGTGCAAGCTGTGACAAAGCCGTCCAAAGATGCTCACGTGTGGCATAAAGCTCCATACGATAGGCACGAACCTCACGATCTCTATCCTCAACTAACTGAGCAGTGGTATGAACCAAAAGCTCCTCGTGTGAAGAATCAGAGTAGGCGCCACTGAGATAGCCTTGTTCTCCGGGAAGTGATGCTGGGACGTATCTATACTCTGTCTCTCAAAGCATAGCATGGTTCTCATGAAGTAACATCAACAAGGAGTAGGCATCATCCTGCACGGCCATATTAACCGTAACTCGCACACCATAAGACCAGTCGATAGGCTCAACAGCTCCAAACTCTGAGGGAAAAATCCTAACAGTGCACATATACTGACTCTGGTTGAAATCTCTATACTGCTCCACCACGGTATACTCCAGGTACCAACGATATCCTGTGTCAGTCATCGCACGAGCTAACATAGCTGTATGACCATGTACATTAGTGCACCTGGTCAAACGTACAACCTGTGGAGAGGGAAGATGGGCCATCTGAAACAAAGGATAATGCAAAAGCATTAGAACTCCTCAAAATCCTAGGGCAAATCGGACAGCATAACGGCTGTAAATACTCGAAATATGAGACATCCTGCAAAAGATTTGGCAGCACAACAACTCAACATCTTAGGATCAAGGTACTGTGGGAATCCTAGACATCACTACACATGAAATTAGGCGGAAACAGGATTGTGACACAGAACAACCATTCCTATAAGTCTACAGAATAGTAACACATGATCCTAGAAGGAACAGGTAAGAATCCTAGGTCCTATTCCCCATAGAAAAGGTAAGGGTGACTCAGAACTTAGAGTGACACAAGGAAAGGAGTAAAAAGAGCTTTACGTTCCTTCCATCAATCAAGTAGCCCCTATATAACTATAGCATTGCTAGACTCAACATCGGCCAAGGGCTTGGTAATCCTACACACAGTCCTGCTCTGATACTGTAACACCCCATGTAATTAACTACAATAATCCCCTGTTAACAGTGCCATGTCATCATGATTAGCAGTGCATGATCATCATTTGCATCATACTCCATTTCAAATTTCAATTCAATTTGCAATTCAAATTAAAAGTGAAAATAAAAGTTGATCAAAAACAGAAACTAAAATGTTCATTAAATAGCAAGTAATTCAGAGACAATTATAAAAATATAATCAACATTTAATAAATTAGTTAAATGACCATTTCAACCTAAAACAGTACCCAACAGCAACCTTTTAAGCCATTTTTATTTAAATAAAATTCAAATGAAATCCTTATTGGCTCAAACCAATTTCTGGTGATAGGTAAAAATACACAATGAATATTGGGCTAAGTCATCCGTTTTACTAAATTCATTTTGGGGCCACACATTTTGCAAGACAGAGATAAAAATAGAAAACAGAAAAGAAAAAGAAGAGAAAGAAAACGGCCCGACCGCCTGAGCCTAAGTGGCAGCCGGCCCAGCCCACCTAGCTTCACCCCCTACCTCGCACTGCTCCCGCGCGCGTTGTCGTCGTCGCCGCACTCGCCGCGCCGCCCCCCCCTGCTCGTCCGCTCGCCCACGCCGCCCCCTGGTCGACTAAAGCCGCGGCTCCCGCTCCCCCCTGGCTCCTCCCTCGTCATTTCTCCCCCTCCATTCGCTCTCTCTCTCTCGGTTCCCCACTTCGCCAAAAATCGCCGCCGCCATTTCCGTCGATCCCGAGCCCACCGTCGACCCTTCGCCTCGCCGAGATGCCGTGGAGCTCCGCCGCCCTCCGCTGCGTCGCCTGAGCCCAGCCGTTGGAGACGACGGGCTCGGCATTGGGCGGATCGAGCCGCCCGCTTCTTCTCGGGTTCCGGCGAACTCCGGCCATCCCCGACCTCTCTGCAGCTACTAATCCCCCCACCGGCTTTTCGTAGCCTCCCGGTGAGCTCCGCCGTCTTCTTCCCCTCTCTCCGGCCTCTTCCCGTACCCGTAGGCACCGCTGCCATCGCCGCCCATGCCGTGCTCCGCCGCGCTGCTCGTCGCCATCGCCTCCGTCGTTGTCATGCTCACCCGAGCACGGGAGAGTGCTCAGGGCAGCTCCCTGAGGCCGCCCGTGCCTTTAGCTCGCCTCGCCGTGCCCTCTAGCCGCCGTTCGCGAGATGCCCGAGCGCCGCCGTCCGCCGTCGCCGTCGTAGCGCTCGTCTCCGGCCGTCCCGCCTCGCGTTAGTACCACAGATCGACGCGGCTCGGTCTCCCCGATCGAACGCCGCAAACCGCGTCGCAAACGGCCGCCTGTACGCGGATCCCGAGCCTCTCCGGCGAAGGTCCGCCGCGGATTTGGTCGCCGGAGTAACTCCGGCGACGTCGCCGGTCGTCGCCGACGTGGACGGCCTGGCCCACCTCCAGTGCCACTGACTGGTGGGTCCGTTGACCAGTCAGCGTGCTGACGTGGCCCCCTGTCTCTTTGACATGTGGGTCCCGCGTGAATTAAACGATTTAATAAAAGAAATAATTAGATAAATAATTAGTTAGTTAATTAAAATGTTAAACACTCGCTGACATGTGGGGCCAGGTGCTAATTAAACCGGTTTAGTTAAAAATAAACCTCTGTTTAAACCCACTGTCTATGACAGGTGGGTCCCACCTGTAAGAGTTGACCGGTCAGCGCCTCTGTTGACCGCTGACGTCAGCATTGCGTCATGCTAACGTCACCCCCGGTACTGTTTCGGATAATTCGTATTTATTAATTAAAATAATTTCAGAAAATATTTAAAACTTTGAAAATTCATATCTTTTAAACCGTAAGTCAGATGAAAATAATTTATATATGTAAAATGATCAAAAAAATCTGAAGATTCCGAATATGTGATCAAAACACCTGTCCAACACTCCTAGCTAGATGAACATGGAACATTTTGACTGATTTCGGTAAATGAATAGTGCCCAACTTTAATTAAATAAATCCAAATAAATTCCTAAATTAACTAAATCATTTAGTTAGGCAGTTAAACACCTCTGCACAGCATTTAGACATGTCATGCATAAGTGATTGCATTTTTCTGTGTATTTGTTGTTTCTTCTCCCCCTTCTCTCTCGATAGCCCCCGTGATCGCCGACGACACTGCCGTCTACGACGACGCCACCGACGACCAGGTCCCTTCAGCAGAGCTTCCAGGCAAGCAAAACCCCCTTGATCATCAGATATCACCCATTCCCCTCTCTCTTATTCTTGCATTAGAATTGCCCCTGCTACTGTTCCGATAGCACCTATTCCGATGCATAGCCTGATTTTGTAGTCTGTTATTGAAACCCCACCTGTTGTCCCACTATACCTAGTTGTGCTACTTCTTCATCGGTGGCCCATCACCCTTGTCTGTATGCCATGCTTGATTACCGGGCCGTGATCACTCTGGGTGAGGATCACGGAAACATTTACTTTACTGCATTACTTAAACTGCTAAAGTCGGGCTGGCCCCAAGGGTGCCCGCGAGTGAATATCATTAAAGACGGGTCAGCTCCAAGAGTACCCGCGCGTCATGCCTTACCAAGTCGGAGCGACAGGAACCCTGTACGACTCTGCGAGTTACAAAACATGATTAACGGATTTGGGTATTTGATCTGAGTTGGCTACGTGCCTACACGCACTACCACCACGTGGGATAATGGTTTAATGGGGCCCTCTGCGTTGTACGTTTCTCCCGAAAGCTCTTCAGACGTCGCAGTTCAGACATGCGGGCTGATCGTCGGGATTGGGCCGGTACTTCACTTGTGTATACAGTGTCGCGCCTGCACCCCGTCCAGCCACGCAACGTGCAGGAGTGCGGAGGGCGATGGCCCAAGTCCCCTTCGTGCTTAGGATTAGACCGGCGTGTTGACCTCTCTGCTGAGCTTAGGTAGGACGCTGCTTCGTGTCGATTACCCGAGGCCGGGCATTACCCAGCAAGTGTGTCCGGCCAGATGTAATCGAGCGTGTTGGGTAACAGTAGTGCACCCCTGCAGGGAAGTTATCTATTCGAATAGCCGTGTCCACGGTAACAGGACGCTTAGAGTTGTATCTGGATCTGCTACAACTACAAATGGTTACTGTCATATTATTAAATTGCTACTACTGCTCTCGGGATCACTTTCTCGCAGGGTAGTCGAGAAAGAATCTCAGGGAGTTACTAAACTATGATTGATATATTATACTTTGCTCTACTCTCTTCTGATGCTGCAAGATTGCTTCAAGATGCTAGTCTTCGATAGGCTAGGCCTCTCCCCCTTTATTCCAGCATTCTGCAGTACAGTCCACAGATATAGCCCCATTCCTTTGATACAATGCATTTAGCATAGTTCTGATGTCAGTCTTGCGAGTACTTTGGATGAGTACTCACTGTTTCTCTGCTATTCTTTTCCCCCATACCCAATTGCTGATACAACAGACGACGGAGCCCAGGAGCCAGACGCCACTTCAGGAGCTTACTTCCAGGAGGGTCCCGACGGCACTTACTACTGGGTTGATCCAGCCGACCAGGAGTAGTTTGGAGGCCCCAGGCAGGAGGCCTTCGCCTTTTCGATCTGTATCGTTGTTTGTGCTAGCCTTCTTAAGGCACCCTTGACTAACTATGTCTGTACTCAGATATTATTTGTGTGTCTGACTTATGTATTCGGGTCCTCGTGACCCCTGGCTTGTAATATGATGATTTATGGTTATTTTGAGTTTAGAGTTGTGTTGTGATATCTTCCCGTGAGTCCCTGTGCTTGATCGTGCACGTTTGCGTGTATGATTAGTGCACGATTAAGTCGGGGGCGTCACAAGTTCGTATCAGAGCCGCCTGCCTGTAGGAAGCCCCCTTCCGATTACTTGGTCGAAGTTGAGTCTAGACATCGGAAAACTATTTTACTAACTTGGTTGTGTAGCTTACGGGCCCACGTCGCCAACTGGGTGGTATTAGGATCTTTTATTCCTCTTCTATACTCTGGGACTCTGAATTCTCTTCCTTTCGGGTTAAATGAATTTTACTAACGCCGACATTAGGTTCCCGTGATCACATCCACCCGGCGCTTTGATTATCTGCAATATTACTTCATTGAATGCACGATGCAAGAATACACTCACTGTCAATTGACAATCTTGAATTTCCTCTGTTTCAGATGGATCGCCTGTTTCCGCCGCGCCCTGCGACGCAGCTTGTGCGTCGCACTTGGGCTCGTGATGCCCTTGGTTTTCCAGCTGTCCTGATCGCCCTCCTGACCAGACTGGGTTACCGCTGGTACCCCGAGTACATGGTTTACGAGGATTACCGCGAGTTCAACCAGGAGCAGTACCATGCAGATGTTCATATCTTTGATCAAAGGGACAACTCCGACACTGAGCTGCACCTTTTCCATGGTATCGGCGTGACGATTGAGATGGCAGTCCATGATGCTGCCTATTCTGCTGTCGCACGACTCCGTGGCGAGCATAGTAGCCTGGATGCCTCTGAGTTTCGGTACATTCCGTATGCCCCTGCTAGAGATGCTACCGGATACTACACAGCTATCTGTGCCCCTTAAGAGCGTCGTCGATACGACCCGCACATGTTGATTCAGTGCACTCAGGCTCTGGATTGCGCTTACCGGGCTCTTGCTGTCGAGTTGTTTGCCACTCGAGCACGCCTCTACGATGCTATGACACAGTTGCTACCAGCTGTTCGTGCAAGGATACATCCAGAGTATATCCTTTACCCGCGCAGGACTCAGATGCCGGCAGGTATCGATTGGCCTGCTGTTGGAGGTCATACACCTGCACGTGGACCTCTTCTTCCAGTTCGAGACCGGATTCTGCATCAGAGTGCACACGGAGAGCAGGACTTTCCTGCTTTGGAGACTCATCGTCCGCACTTGTAGTTACCCCGTTTCAGTGGTTTTCCCCGACGTTGATGTAGCCTTTGCTATGTCTCGTTGTGTACTTCCTTACCGCGTGCCTGCGTGCCGCCTAGTATGTCTTTTTCTTAATTTTACGCCGTTATGCTGTCCGCGTGTAACCGACTATGTGTATGGATCTGTATGTCTTAATGGACTACTGCTATGTATCTAATGCACTACTAAATCGTTGTCGTGTTACATCTTGTTGTTACTAAGCATTTGCAGTTGCTTTTACTAAACTACCCCCTGTTGAAATTTAGCAGGATGGTTAGGCCAGGTGCTCGTGGTCGTGGTCGTGGTCGTGTCCCTGAACAGCCACCACCACCCGACTACATGGCCGCAATGATGCAAGAGTTCGAAGTGAACCGTCAGTTCATACAAGGCATTATGGCCCAGTTCCCGCATCAGAATCAGAATCAGAACCAGCAACCTGCCGCAATAACTCTGCAGGAGTTCGTTCGTCTCAACCCAACCACCTACCGCAACTCTGAACAGCCATTGGATGCTGATGAATGGCTTCGCGACATCGCCTATGAGATGGAATCTACCAGTGTCGCCCTTGATAGCTATGTCACCTTCGCGACCTACTTTCTGAAGGGCCCCGCCGCTCAATGGTGGTCCACCCACAGACGTTCACTACCTGAGGGAACAGTCATCACCTGGGTTGATTTCCAGGCTGCCTTCCGTGCTCGCTACATTCCTCAAGGAATCATGGACCGGAAGAAGACCGAGTTCCGCAACCTCGTTCAGGGCAACAAATCTGTCGAAACTTATCAGCGGGAGTTCCTTAACTTATCCCGCTATGCTGAAGAAGACGTAGCCACTGATGCTCGTAGACAGGAGAAGTTCCTCAATGGGCTCCATCCAGACCTTAAGCTCGCCCTTGCTGCTCAAGACTTCACCGACTTTGCCACTCTCGTAAACAAGGCTATCCAGATGGAGACTGCTCAGATGGAGCACAAGGAGTCACAGAAACGCTATCGTGACATTGGCTCATCTTCGAGCTCAGCACAGAAACGTCGCATCTGGATTCCCAACAGCATGTATCGCCCAGCTGCCCCTACACCAAGGCCCTCATATGTTGCACCCTGTCTGCCTCCTCCACCACCGAGGCAGCCAAGAGCTCAAGCTGCTCCACCCCGTGCTGCTCCTCTTCATCCTGAAGATGGTCTCTGCTTCAAGTGTCGCAAGCCAGGTCACCTGGCCAAGGACTGCCGCCAGAGCCAGAATCAGTTGGCTTTTCCTCGCAATGGCCGTGGCAACAATCAGACCCGCAACTATAATACCGGGCCTGCTGCTTATGGACGTGGACAGGCTTACCACGTTGACATTGAAGAAGTTCAGGATCAACCTGATACTGTGATGGGTACCCTTCTCGTTAACTCAGTACCTGCTTCTGTTTTATTTGATTCAGGAGCATCGCATTCATTCATGACTGAAGCATTTGCATTAGAACATGATATTGCATTTCAAAAGATGAACCTACCAGTGGTTGTCCGCACCCCTGGAGGCCAGTGTCAAACCACCATGATGGCACACGATGTCCCAGTGGAAATCAAAGGACTTGAATTCCTTGTTTCACCTATCATCCTGAAAACTTCCACTATAGACCTCATCCTGGGAATGGACTGGTTGAAAGCTCACATTGCTTCAATCAATTGCGCCACCAAGGTTGTCCAGCTCCTCCACCCCTTCGACGAGATAGTAAACTACACCGCCCGAATTACTCGGAATGCCGAAGCTCAGATATATGCTTTGAATGCATTGAACGCTTCACCTCTCGAGGGAATTGAGAATATTCCAGTTGTTCGCGATTTTCCGGATGTCTTCCCAGAAGAACTTCCCGGAATACCCCCTGTTAGAGCCGTTGAGTTCGTCATCGACTTGAAACCGGGCACCACCCCTATTGCCAAGCGCCCATACAAGATGCCGCCGCATGAACTCCTTGAACTCAAGGAGGAAATTGACAAGTCACTTAAGAAGGGTTTTATCCGCCCCAGTTCCTCTGCTTGGGGAGCACCTTCTCTCTTTGTTAAGAAGAAGGATGGAACTAATCGATTGGTCCAGGACTATCGTCCGATTAACCAAGCAACAATCCAGAACAAATATCCACTGCCGCGGATCAACGATCTCTATGATCAGCTTGCTGGATCCTCTGTGTTCTCTAAACTCGACTTGAGGTTGGGTTACCATCAGATTCGAGTTCGTAAAGAGGATATTCCGAAGACTGCTTTCGTTACTCGTTATGGATCATATGAGTATACCGTTATGTCCTTCGGACTAACCAATGCTCCAGCAACATTCTCCCGATTGATGAACTATATCTTCAAGGACTACCTCGACAAATTCGTCATGGTTTATTTGGATGATATCCTTATATTTTCCAAGAATGAAGAAGAGCATGCCGAACATCTTCGGCTTGTATTGGAAAGACTTCGAGAACATCAACTGTATGCCAAATTCTCCAAGTGTGAATTCTGGTTATCCGAGGTGACCTATCTTGGTCATGTGATTTCCAAAGATGGCATTGCCGTTAACCCCGAACGAGTTCAGGCTATTCTTGACTGGACTCCCCCGAAGAATGTCAAGCAAGTCAGGAGTTTTCTTGGTCTTGCCAGCTATTGCCGTCGATTTGTCGAGAACTTCTCGAAGATTGCAAAGCCATTGACTGATCTGCTTCACAAAGGCGTTAAGTTTGAGTGGACAGAAAAATGTTAGGAAAGTTTCCAAACACTCAAAGACAAGCTGACATCTACCCCAGTGCTTGCTCCCCCTGATTCTCGCAAGGACTTTGTGATATATTGCGACGCGTCTCGTCAAGGATTAGGCTGTGTCCTAATGCAAGAGCGTAAGGTGATTGCTTATGGCTCTCGTCAATTGCGTCCTCATGAGGAAAATTATCCCGTACATGATCTCGAGCTTGCTGCGGTTATTTATGCACTAAAGCTATGGCGACATTACCTCCTTGGTAATCGTTGCGAGATATACACGGATCATCAGAGTTTGAAGTATCTGTATACTCAACCAGACCTGAACCTTCATCAACAAAGGTGGCTCGAGACAATAGCCGATTATGACATGAACATCTCTTATACCCCTGGCAAGGCTAATGTGATGGCCGATGCTTTGAGCCGCAAGGCTTATTGCAACAACCTCATGGTTCAGCAAGCACAGCCTCATCTCTAAGAAGAGCTCCGCAAGTTGAACCTTCATATTGTTCCACAGGGTTATCTCAATACCCTGGTGGTTGAACCAGACCTCGAGTCCAACATCAAGACGAGACAGAAATATGACTCTGAAGTCGAGAAGATTAAGAAGTTCCTTTCCAAGGGAAATCCTTCTTTCTACCATGTTGGAGATGATGGTGCCTTGTTCTTCAAGGGTCGCCTAGTGGTCCCCAGAAAGCACAATCTGGACTCTCGTTCGGATGTTATGAAGGAAGCGCATGATACCCCTTTGTCAATTCACCCCGGTAGTACCAAGATGTACCAAGACATTCGTCAACGGTACTGGTGGCCTGATATGAAGCATGACATTGCTCGCTATGTGTTTGAGTGTGACGTTTGTCGTCGCATCAAGGCTGAACATCAAAGGCCTGCTGGACTTCTGCAACCCCTTGAAATTCCTGAGTGGAAATGGGACAAGGTCGAAATGGACTTCATCACTGGTTTTCCCAGATCGCAGAAGGGTCATGATACTATCTTTGTCGTCATCGACCGATTCTCCAAGGTTGCTCACTTTCTGCCTGTCAAGGAGACAATCACTGCTAGTCAGTTAGCAGACTTGTATGTTTCCAGGATTGTGTCACTTCACGGTATTCCGTTGGAGATCAGTTCAGATCGTGGCAGCCTCTTTACCTCCAGATTTTGGAACAGTTTCCAAGAAGCTATGGGAACTCATTTGTCCTTCAGCACCGCATTCCACCCTCAGTCTCAGGGTCAAGTTGAAAGAGTTAACCAAGTGCTTGAAGATATGCTTCGAGCCTGTGTCAGCTCATTCGGTAAGAAATGGGAAGAATCTCTCCCGTATGCCGAGTTCTCTTATAACAATAGCTATCAAGCTAGTTTGAAGATGGCACCGTTTGAAGTTCTTTATGGACGTAAGTGTCGAACCCCTCTGAATTGGTCAGAAACTGGGGAACGATCACTTGTTGGACCGGACATTATTCAGCAAGCTGAAGAACAAGTCCGCATTGTCCGAGAACATTTGAAAACTGCTCAGTCTCGTCAGAAGAGCAACTATGACCGAAAGCACAAGGTAATGGTCTATCAACCTGGCGAGCAAGCTTACCTTCGCATCACTCCGTTGAAAGGCACTCATCGATTTGGGATTAAGGGCAAGTTAGCTCCTCGCTACATTGGCCCCTTTCGCATTCTCGCCCGTCGTGGAGAAGTGGCATACCAACTGGAATTGCCGCCAAACCTTTCTCAAGTTCACGACGTCTTCCACGTGTCGCAACTTCGTCGCTGCTTCAAGGATCCCATCCGAGCTGTGGATCATGAAGTACTTGAATTGCGGGAAGATCTGTCTTATCCAGAATATCCGATCCGCATTCTTGATCAAACTGAGCGTCGAACCCGTCAGAAGTCGATCAAGTTTCTCAAGGTCCAGTGGTCGAATCATTCTGAAAGTGAAGCCACTTGGGAACGCGAGGATCGTCTTCGCGAAGAATACCCCTCTTTCTTTCAGTCTTCCTCTTAATTCTCGGGACAAGAATTCTTGTTAGAGGAGGAGAATTGTAACACCCCATGTAATTAACTACAGTAATCCCCTGTTAAC
The DNA here is from genome assembly GCA_039707655.1 of Elymus sibiricus. Lineage (NCBI taxonomy): Eukaryota > Viridiplantae > Streptophyta > Magnoliopsida > Poales > Poaceae > Elymus > Elymus sibiricus. The sequence continues at coordinate 71,860,087 of CM077676.1, forward strand.
AGTGCCATGTCATCATGATTAGCAGTGCATGATCATCATTTGCATCATACTCCATTTCAAATTTCAATTCAATTTGCAATTCAAATTAAAAGTGAAAATAAAAGTTGATCAAAAACAGAAACTAAAATGTTCATTAAATAGCAAGTAATTCAGAGACAATTATAAAAATATAATCAACATTTAATAAATTAGTTAAATGACCATTTCAACCTAAAACAGTACCCAACAGCAACCTTTTAAGCCATTTTTATTTAAATAAAATTCAAATGAAATCCTTATTGGCTCAAACCAATTTCTGGTGATAGGTAAAAATACACAATGAATATTGGGCTAAGTCATCCGTTTTACTAAATTCATTTTGGGGCCACACATTTTGCAAGACAGAGATAAAATAGAAAACAGAAAAGAAAAAGAAGAGAAAGAAAACGGCCCGACCGCCTGGCCTAAGTGGCAGCCGGCCCAGCCCACCTAGCTTCACCCCCTACCTCGCACTGCTCCCGCGCGCGTTGTCGCCGTCGCCGCACTCGCCGCGCCGCCCCCCCCCCCCCCTGCTCGTCCGCTCGCCCACGCCACCCCCTGGTCGACTAAAGCCGCGGCTCGCGCTCCCCCTGGCTCCTCCCTCGTCATTTCTCCCCCTCCATTCGCTCTCTCTCTCGGTTCCCCACTTCGCCGAAAATCGCCGCCGGCATTTCCGTCGATCCCGAGCCCACCGTCGACCCTTCGCCTCGCCGAGATGCCGTGCAGCTCCGCCGCCCTCCGCTGCATCGCCTGAGCCCAGCCGTTGGAGACGATGGGCTCGGCATTGGGCGGATCGAGCCGCCCGCTTCTTCTCGGGTTCCGGCGAACTCCGGCCATCCCCGACCTCTCTGCAGCTACTAATCCCCCCACCGGCTTTTCGTAGCCTCCCGGTGAGCTCCGCCGTCTTCTTCCCCTCTCTCCGGCCTCTTCCCGTACCCGTAGAAAAGGTAAGGGTGACTCAGAACTTAGACTGACACAAGGAAAGGAGTAAAAAGAGCTTTACGTTCCTTCCATCAATCAAGTAGCCCCTATATAACTATAGCATTGCTAGACTCAACATCGGCCAAGGGCTTGGTAATCCTACACACAGTCCTGCTCTGATACCAACGCTGTCGGGACCTGGGGTCTACGCACGTAGATCTAGCCTGTAACAGACCATATAAGTACACGAGACTCGTGCATAGTAAAAACAGCGGCTGTCGCCTTACCTAGGCTGGACCATTTGCGTCTTTTGTCTTGAACTTATATATCAATATGTCACTAGCAACTACATGACAGAGATCCCGGCTTGACATGATTAATCATAAACCAAGGCGGCTCGATCATACAGGGGTTGACGCAGTGCCACTACAGAACATGTGTCGCTCGAACACTGTGTTCCTGAGCCGTAGCGAACTACAAGGGCTCATGGAAGCACAACGAGAGATTCCCCTGTAAGAAAGATTGCCAACGGTGTATAACTAGGTGTCGAACCCTACACATACTGTGCATTTCAATAATCATACACGCATTATGCACATTATGTGTTTGTACATCAAGGTATCACAACATAACTCTATGACTCAAAGTATTTATTCAAAGGCTCTGACGAGTCATACATAACAGAGTTATTACAGGCAGGGGTCACATGACCCGGCACTCAAGCATCAAGCAACGGAAGCAAATTATGTCCAAGTACAGAACAAACTTAACAAACAGCTTAAGAAGCCTTAAACATAAGCAACGACCATCCCAAAGCACCAGATTGCCATCTGGGATCCCAAGCTACTCATCGACGTCAAGATAGAACCCATCAGGGGTATCAGTGTCTACCTCTACAAAAATGTAAATGAGCAACAATGAGTACAAAGGTACTCAGCAAGACTTACATCAGAACTATCTACTCATGCATCAGTATCAATGAAGGGGGTTGTGTGTTTAATTGCAGCAAGTCATCTTTGACTCTTGGCTACCTGAACTATGACTACTAGTATTTTGATTCAAGGTGAGAGAGCGCACACGAGTCCATCTAGCTAGTCACCACAACAATACACCACTATGGATCCACTCCCGTCTCCCTACGAGAAGGCCTTCCATAGCACTCACACTTATCTTGACAATTTTAGAGTATCCGTTAAAGTTGTCTATGAACAGTATAAGTCTCCAAGTAGTCCTTATTCGTAGACGCGACTATTCGAATAGATCATTAACCCTGCAGGGGTGTACTTCGTCACACATGCATTCACCACTTACCACCATGTACTCACCAGACTTCAACTGAAAGTCGGCGAGGGTGTCGGCCATGACCGTTAACCTACCATGACTCTAGTCCAGGTTTATCACCTATTTAAGCATGAACCCGCATAGGAAGTCCGGTCGAAGTTGCCAATACGGCCCCAAAAGTTGTGTGCAGCGTTCACAAGCCCACCACACCGAATGGTACTTCGCTTGCTACACCGTGCCACGTGCTATGACCCAAGCCCACCTCGTCAGATGGTACTTCGCCTGATAAACCACAACACCTGCCTATCAAATACCAGAAACTACTTGCAACTCCTGGACAGAGATCGAGTAAATTAATAGGCCGAGCGGGTCAGGGTCATTGAGTTCCCAACGTGTGGTAGTAGCTACTCTTGGATCACAAACATAGAACTCAGTTCCTAAGAACGGTTTCAATGAGACAACCCACCATGTACTCCTACATGGCCTCTCATTGCTACCTTTACCAAAATAGTTCACATACTTAGCTCTCACACATTAGGACATGATCACTACCACTTCCAATTCATCACCCATGATGGATTAGACATTGCATAACTCTAAGCATCTTAAGCAAGCATGATGAAGGATTGCAACATGGCTTCAAGCAACTCCTAATCATGCTAGGTACATGGTAAGCTTTGTACTGTGACAATGTCAGGTCATGCAAAGGAATGGGTTCAGCTACCGATAACATGTGTCAGTTGAATCGTTCATCCTAATGCATTGAAAAGAGGGCAAGAGCGAGAGAGTAGGATTGTATCAACTTGATCAAAGGGGATTGCTTGCCTTGCAGATCAGCGGTGGGGTATAGCTGTTCAATCGGATACTCGACCACGTTCCCGGATTCAGTTCCTAACGCGAAGAAACAAAACAACGAAGAGAAGGCATTTCAATACATTGCAAAAGCAACAATCAGAATGAATGTCATGACATGTTAACATGGTGCTGTTTGGGTTAAACTAATTAGGCAACATAATTAAATGAAGTTGATTTGAACCAAAGTTGCAAATTCAAACTTCATATATGACATTTCAAAGGCCATTTAATTGAATTGACCTAAACAGCAACTTTAAGTTGTTCAAACATGCTTGAAAATGGTACATATGAAAAGATTGGATTTTTTCTGATCATTTTTCATATATAAATTATTTCCATCTAAGCTATAGTTTATTTTCTATGAATTTTTGAAGTTTATAACAATTTCTAGAATTTATTAAATCATTTCTGAATTATTAAAAACCAGAAAAGTATTTGTGATGTCAGCTTACGTAAGCACGGTCAACACAGTCAAAACTGACCTGTAGGACCCCTATGTCAGTGGCACAGTGTTAACAGGGTTAATTAAAATCCTAACCGAAAAGTTAAGAGGGGTTGGGCCCACTAGTCAGTGACTCAGGTGAGTCATTAGTGGCTAACTAAACCGGGATTAACCAGCATTTAGCCGCCGGTGAAGAACAGGCGCGGCGGAGGTGATCGGAAACGCATTGGGTAGCTGGGGCACGGCTGGGCTTAGAGCACGGCTCGATGCGTGGGTGGCACGGTTGGGTAGCTGGTGGTTGTGCGCATCGATTGGAGGTGGTGGCTAGTGTTGGGGTGGCCTGTAGCGGCACCGGCGACGACCACAGCGGCGGCCGAAGCTCGGGCTAGCACAGGCGAGGTGCAGCAGCACGCAAACGAGCAAATTAAAGTGCTAGCGATGCTCTATGGCCTACTACGGATCTAGTTGATGTGCTGGCATGACGAAATGGTCACCGGAGCGTGGCCGGCGACAAGCTCGCACGGCGATGAGCTCTCGGCTCCGGTGAAACTATGACCTAGACGAGGCTATCGACAAGGGGAAGAGAGGGGAAACGGCCAGGAGCTCACGGCGAGTCGGAGGGGGAGCTCGGCTTGCTCGGGGAAGCGTCGGAGACGATGAATCAACGACGGTGGCCGACGATGCAGGAGGTTGAAGACAATGGCGATTGCGGCGATGCAGCGCGTCCGGACTTGCGTGACTCATCTGGTCGACGTGCGGCGTTGAGGCGGAGCTCCTAGACACGGAGATGGGGCGAGGGGTGGCTCTGGCTACGCGGGCGAGGGCGGCGCGGCCATGGCGGCTGTCGGGAGTTCGCGGAGAGGCAACAGGAGGAGGGGAGAATGAACAGAGGGAGATGGGGTCGGCTCAGGGCGTCCAGGGCGATCTCCAGGCGCGGGATAAGGACGCAGGAGAGCTTGCCAGCGCGAAGCAGGAGCTGGTGCGCTCCGCGCATGTGCGCTGTCTCGCCTCTGCCTAGCAGAGGTTGAAGACGGTGGGGGAGCTGGGCTGGGCTGGGCCAGCTGGGCTGCGCCAGGTAAGTTTCCTCTTTATTTATTTCTGTTTTCTATTTTTCTGTGATTTGTTTTGATTTGATTTTGAAACCAAACCATTTTATATGCTTCTGGAAATTATTATGTGGCATAGTAGAATATAATCAGAGCCACTCACAAGTTTCCAGAATTTTTGGAGTTATAAAATATTTATAAGAATTCATAACTCCAATTCAAATATGTGAGAGACTTAATTCAAAGCCCCAAATATGTCCTTAAAAAGATGCAGCATTTTTGGCATATCATCTCAGCTTATTCCAGAAATGATGAACATTTTTGAAAGGCATTTTGGGTTCATTGAAAAGATTTAATTTGAATCTTGTTATTAATATGAGCTTCTAGGATTTAGGCAATCCCCATTTCAAGTTAAGATGAAAATGAAATATGATGCAAACATGGAATGACTATCCTAGTGCATACCAGAACTAGGGTTGTGACAGGGGGCGACGCGTCGGCCGATTAGTGGACACAGCCCATCAGCTCCGGCGTGAAGGACGGCCTCGCCTGCGCGGTTGGAGGTGGGGGAGGAGCGGGAGGGCTGCCTTACGGCCAGTTCCTCGGTGCGTGCTTCCTCTGCCAGACCAGCAACCACGACATCTTCTTCATCAGGTCTGCTCCCGGAGTCCGTCTCTCTGGCTAGCCTTCCTTCTTCTTCCCGCGTTGATTAGCTTTCGTTCCGTGATGTTGCTTGGGTTTTCGGCCGTCGTTTGGGTATCCCGGACAGTGAAAAATCCGGTGTCTTTGGAGTTGTGTTTTTGGAGGAAGAAGAATAGCAATTTTGACCGCCGGGGAAATGCTTCAGTCGGTGGCTGACCTGTTTCTCCAAACAAAAAAGGGTATAATGTGATTCGTTTCTTCCCCCAAAGAAAAACGAGGTTGAGCTGGCTTGATTTTATTGCGTTGCTAGAGACAGGGCGCCACATGTATAATATCAAGTTTCTAGCAACGCAATAAAACTGGAATAGCAGAGGCTAGAAAGAAATTTCACGATGAAATATGAAAGGCATTTTCTGGAATAGCAGAGGTCTGAGGGACTTGGCTAAACGTAGACTTCTTTCAGATGCATCTAGGGAGCATAAGCTTGATTTTATTGCGTTGCTAGAGACAGGGCGCGATAATTTCACCTCCCAGTTTTTGGGGACGTTGTCAGGGGGTTTGGATTTTGACTGGCATTGCTTGCCACCTCGGGGAAGATCCAGTGGGATCCTCCTTGGAGTCAATTGCGAGACTCTTGAGGTAATTAATGTTTTCATGGGAGAATTTGCTGTTAAATTCCACGTCCGGTCTAAGGTTGACGGATTCAGATGGGCTCTTGTGGCTGTGTATGGGGCGGCACAACCAGAGCTCAAACCAGATTTTCTTACTGATCTAGCTAGAATATGTGGAGGCGAGACTCTACCCATTCTGGTAGGCGGGGACTTTAACATCATTAGAAGACGGGAGGAGAAAAATAACGATAATTTTGATGCCCGTTGGTCATTTATGTTTAATGCGATCATCGAAAGCTTAGACCTACGTGAAATTGAGCTCACTGGTAGACAATTCACCTGGGCAAATAATCTGCCAATTCCTACCTATGAAAAGCTTGATCGGGTTCTCATGAGCACTGAATGGGAACAAAAATTTCCTCTAATATCTGTGATGGCGATGCCTAGAGGGGTTTCTGATCATGCGCCACTTCTTGTAGATTCAGGTGAGGCTGTTCACCTGGGTAACAAGAGTGTTTTCTCCTTCGAAACAGCGTGGTTCGAGAGAGAGGACTTCCTTGACTTGGTTCAAAGGGAGTGGGCGGTAGAGCAACGGGGCACATCTAATATTGAAAGATGGCAATACAAAATTAGACACCTTAGACAGTTCTTGAGAGGCTGGGCTAAGAATATTAGTGGAGTTTATAGACTTGAGAAGGAAAGACTACTCAAGTTGATTGATGATCTAGATATTAAGGCAGAAACTATGACTCTAGACACCAATGATCGGGTAGCCAAGAGAGAAGCTGAGGTCAGTTTGGCAAAGCTTCTTAGAGAGGAAGAAATGAAATGGGCTCTTAGAGCAAAAGTGCGTAGCGTTGTGCAAGGAGACAACAATACGCAATTTTTTCATATGATTGCCAATGGAAAACATAGGAAAAAGAAGATTATCCAACTTGAACAGGATGAGGGTACTATTGTAGGCCATGAGAACCTAAAATTGTACATCACCAATTACTATAAACAATTGTTCGGAGATCCAGTTGAGAATTTTGTCAGCCTGGATGAGGCAAGGGTTGATGATATTCCACAACTTCGGAATGATGAGAATGAGATCCTCACTGCCCCTTTCACGGAGAAGGAGGTTTTTGAGGTGATTACTCAAATGAAAAACAACAAAGCACCTGGTCCGGATGGTTTCCCAGCTGAATTCTATAAGAAGTGTTGGAGTATCATTAAAGGAGATTTGATGCCTATGTTCCATGATCTCTTTAATGGACACTTACAACTCTACAAATTAAATTTTGGGATTATCACTTTATTGCCTAAGAAGGAGGAAGCAGTCCGCATTGAGCAATTTAGACCGATATGTCTACTCAATGTGAGTTTTAAGATCTTCACGAAAGTGGGTACGAACCGTCTTACTCAGATTGCGTCTAAGGTGGTTCAACCAACACAGACTGCTTTCATGCCTGGACGACATATTCTAGAAGGAGTGGTTGTCCTACATGAGACCCTTCATGAAATCCATTCGAAGAAACTTGATGGAGTGATTTTCAAAGTGGATTTTGAAAAGGCTTACGATAAAGTCAAATGGCCTTTTCTACAACAGGCCTTGCGCATGAAAGGATTTGACGAAGCCTGGAGAAACCAGGTTGAATCCTTTGTGCAGGGAGGCAGCGTCGGTATTAAAGTAAATGATGATATTGGCAATTACTTTCAGACGCTTAAGGGATTAAGACAAGGTGATCCCATGTCTCCGATCATGTTCAATGTTGTTGTAGACATGCTGACTGTTCTTGTTAATAGGGCGAAACAAGAAGGTCAAGTAGGGGGCTTAATCCCACATCTGGTGGATGGTGGGGTTTCCATCCTACAATATGCGGATGACACAATTATATTTATGGAGCATGAAATTGCGAAAGCAAGGAACATGAAGTTAGTGTTATGCTTATTCGAACAACTGTCCGGTCTTAAGATTAATTTTAATAAGAGTGAATTGTTTTGCTTTGGATGCGCCAAGGAGGAACAAGATAGTTATAAACAGTTGTTCGGATGTGAATTAGGTGCGCTTCCCTTTACGTATTTAGGGATACCAATTCACCATCGGAAACTAACAAACAAAGAATGGAAATGTATTGAGGATCGGTTTGAGAAGAAACTAAGTTGCTGGAAGGGCAAACTTTTATCTTATGGAGGAAGATTGATTCTCATCAACTCGGTTCTGACTAGCATGCCGATGTTCCTCCTGTCCTTCTTTGAAGTACCAGTAGGAGTACGGAAAAGATTGGACTTTTACCGATCCAGATTCTTTTGGCAAATAGATGAGAATAAATTAAAATATAGGCTTGCTAGATGGGATATAATTTGTAAACCGAAGGACCAGGGTGGCTTGGGGGTTGAGAATTTAGAGGTTAAGAACAAGTGCTTACTGAGCAAATGGTTACATCGTCTTTCTGTAGAGAATGAGGGTGTATGGTTGCAGCTATTACGTAACAAATACTTATATGCGAAGTCTTTGGCTCACGTAACGGCGCAACCTACCGACTCACCATTTTGGAAAGGACTCATGCAGACGAAAGTTGCTTTCTTTAACAGAGTAAAATTTCGAGTAGGGAATGGGCAAGGGACTAGATTCTGGGGGGATACCTGGTTAGGGGACACTCCATTAGCGTTGCAGTATCCAAGTCTTTATAACATTGCACAACGGAAGGATGTTTCGGTTGCTTCAGTGTTACAGTCCATTCCGCTAAATATTCAATTTAGACGGGCACTGCTGGGTCCACGTTGGGATACATGGTTGCATCTTGTGCGTAGATTAATGGATATTAATCTGTCAGATGCCACTGACACGATAGTCTGGAAGTTAACGGTGTCAGGCGTCTTCACGGTTAAATCTATGTATACGGATTTAATCAATACCGGAGACATACCAACGACGGGCCACATTTGGAGAATTAAAGTGCCATTGAAAATAAAAGTGTTTATGTGGTTTGTTCACAAAGGTGTTATCTTAACCAAAGATAATCTAGCCAAACGTAATTGGGTAGGGAGTTCAAGATGTTGCTTCTGTGATCAAAACGAAACAATTGAACATTTGTTCATTAAATGTCCACTTGCCAGGTTACTATGGAGAACTATTCATGTGGCTTTTAATGTCAGTCCGCCAATTTCAATATCACAATTCTTTCACAACTGGCTGAATGGGGTGCCACCTCAGACAGCAGCACAAATAAGAGTCGGGGCATGTGCGCTGCTTTGGGCTATATGGAATTGTCGGAATGACATGGCTTTTAACAGACAACATGTGACTAATTTCTTGCAGGTCATCTTCAGAGCGTCTACTTGGATCCGTACGTGGTCCTTGCTGAGCCATACGGACCACAGGGCGCACATGGCTACTGGGTGCAACCGATGGGAAACGGTTGCACGGGATACATACAACCGATATGGATGGCGGTCAGTAATAGGTTAGGTGTGTAGGCATCTTCATCTATTACAGCCGGTTGTGGCTTTTTTTTTTTTTTGGCCGCGTGTGGCATTGGTTCCTTATGTTATTTTCGAGATTGTTTGAGGAGACTTTTGGACCTCTTTGATTATTAATAAAATGGCTGTGTGCATCATGGTGATGCAGAGGCCGGGGGTACGCCTCCTTTTCAAAAAAAAATTAAATTGACCTGTAACAGTGTAAAGTATATCTTATCGTAATTAAGACCGGTTGAAATGTTGCAAAAGTTGATGGTTTGGTTGTTTCTTTCCTACCTCATGGTCTTACTCGATGTAATGACAAAGAACTGATTTTTTTTGCTGTTACAGGTGGTCACCGAACGAGCACCACCGTGCCTTGGCTTTGGCGCTAACACCATCTGGATGGCGATGGCTGCGTTCAAACCTCCATGTTTGGCACTTCGTAGGGATACCTTTTTCTTGGAATTTTATCAGAAATTTTGGTTGCTCTTGGGAGATTTTATTCCAATTAGGTCCCCATATCCGCTGGAACCGAAGGTGATCCAGCTAACATGTCGCGCATTCAGGGTTGTGTGTGGGATTTCCAGTAGAAGAGTAGCTTCAGATATGGCTCTTCTTGGCACCGCTACCTCTTGTGGGATTGTCCTTGTCATGCCCAAGTCGATACAGGCCACAGTGCAGGAGGCTAATGTTATCAGGTACCACTCATTGACTGGTTATGGACTACTATGTATGTTCGTTCGTCCAAAATAAATGGCATATTAGAAGTGTGCAGTCTAAATTTGGCTCATACCGTACAAAATTGTATTCAGATTGTTCTCTTGAGAAAAGTAGTATTCAAATTGATTAGGTGAAAACGTATTGTTAAAATTGTCATCATAATAATAATTTCATGCTACCATAATTTTATAATTTATTTACTAACATATACATACAAAAAAGTGATGGAATGATTAAATGTTGGAGACCATGCTCATGTCCAAAACATCGTTTATTTATGAATAGATGGACTAGGTGCAGACGTGCAGTCATTCAAGGTACAACTTGAAACATGGTATTTTACCATATGTTTGTCAGAACTTAATCGATTCATGTGAAATTCTTATGTTTGGGCTCTTAACTTATGTATTATGCCTAAATGTTTTATCTCTGTTTTAAAGCTAGATAGTGGAGTAAAGCTTGCAGGTACTTGCAATTAGTGAGATGGTTTTACACGATCAGTTCCTGGGATGAGAGCTTATATGTGGAAGAGCTCGGTTTCTTTATGGAACCCCGCGCATGCGCCGCCACAATAGGTGTGTGATGTGTCCTTCCTCTGCCCTAAGTGTGCTAAAATGCTGTGTACTTGCACGGTAGGTGTCTGCTAATTTTTTCGAGAGGCTGGAGTTGTATGCTGTTATGCCCTTCAATTCTTTTTCAGGTTATGTTTGCTCTAGCACTTCTAGCTTTAGCACATTAGGAAACTAACTAAGCATTTCTCATTCATTGACCATCAACATTTTGGGTTCAGGTTCTTGATATTACAAGCATACTAAAAATCATGGTTTGGTATCTCCAAATTCACTAGAAATTCAAGCATGCTACATTGCTGGTGTACAATAAGTTAGAAGAATATTGGTGGTATGAAATGCATGCCACTTTTTCTCAGACTTCTAACTGCATAGGCTGGCTGAGAACATGTTACCCCTTCTGGCCAACTATGTTGATGATCATTGGCGTAGGTCTAACGCAAATGATCTTACTTGCTTACCTGTCATGTTCGCTACTTAAATACTAAGGGGACATCGGGCTGCATTTTGTATTTAGTCCATAATTTAATCATTATCTCATTTTATCCACTTTTTTATTTTGGTTATTCAGATTGAATTTGAACTTAATTATCTTGTTTATTGTTGTTCCTTTCAGGCTTCAATCTTGAACAAATTAAGGTTCAAAGGAACCTCTTTGGTCACTAGGTTTGGTTGGTGATGGTTGTTTATTTATTTATACATGATGCACGATCCTCTTTTGATGGGGAAACTTTTATAAGTTGCACGAAATGGTTTCCCTTTTTTGTTTATTCTAAACTAATCATTATTAGCAAATATTACTTCCCATTTCTGCTCAAGAGTTACATGTGAGGCAAGCAAATATTTTGGGCAGTGCTTGTCCTTGTAATGTGCCATATATTATTTCCGGTTACTGCACATTGGTTCGTCTAAAAGACACAATTTTCTACAATGTTTGAACGATCTTTCTTGCATTTAATTTTAAAAAATTTATTACTCTGTCTGATGAGTGATATTAATTTATAAAATATTTTTAAATCGTTTTTCCTTTCTTTGTTAGAGCTATGTTCTATTATTGTAGCAACCTTCTTTTATAAGTCAGCCACTCCCTAACAACAGTTTCTGTTGTCCAGGCAAACTCAGCTCCTGAACACTACATTGAGAAAGAAAGGGAAGACAAGAGCCTAGGTTTTATGTTGGGATGATGGCATCTAAGTTCATGCAAGCTACATGATCTGCATGGAAAAATTCCTCTGCGGCGTACCATGTCACTTAGGGATGCAAGCGGGGTGGGCTGGTGGATACTAGCACAATACAAATGTAGCGTTAAATTTATAGCATCGATGAACTAATTGATAGTTTCGCAGGACGAAGCGGGATGCCACTTGCACCTCTATGTCAATCAAGACCTCGTATTCAAAGATACCAGTAAAGGCACAATTATCACTGTAAAGAAACACTATCTTGTGCAAAATATTACCATGATATGCTAATAGAATAGTATGGAAAGGTGTCCGCCTAATGGATGATGGATACAAATCTAGACCAAATAATGCAATACTTATTTCGTACTTACCATTGCTTACCCCATGATAATGCCTTATAATCCTTATGTGATGGTAGGGAGACAAGGAGCAATTTTTGATGTACTGACTCAAGTACAACAATAATGAAGATGCACCCAAGATTTCTGTACGATAATTTTAAAACATATTAAGAAATAAGTAATTACTTGTGTCTTTGCTCTCTATATGTAATGCTAAATTATACTCCCTCCGATCCAAAATAAGTGTCGCAGTTTTGAACTAAGGTTAACTGCGACACTTATTATGGATAGGAGGGAGTAGCATTTTTTGAATATTGTGAATTCCAATATTATTAGGATATCTTTGCTTTTATCTTTTTCATGTACATGAATTTTCACATTATTTATATTATTAGTCGAGACGTGCGTTGCACGTGCACGCTTACTAGTGACTTAAGCGGGACGAAACCAAGAATATCACCTTGCTTTATTAGTAGGGGTATAGGTAATTTTTAGATCATTTTTAGCATTTGCAAGCCCTATGATGGAAGCACATAGTTGTGCCAGTTTCAATGTCTGGATCAAGCTTCCTCAACATGACGTATGATCTTAACAAGTGTTGGGGTTCAAACTTCAACTCGACCTCGAGTGTCGAGTGCATCTCTAGCTTTAGTTCCGCGTTACTTTCTTGCATTCGCTGTTTTCTTGCTCCCTAATGATTGTTGTAGAGAGCTTGGGCCAAGATAGGATAACAAGTAAAATTGGGTAGAATTTGAATCTCCTATTTATACCTCTCTAGCCAATACCCAAAGGTCCTACAGAGGGGTAAAGTCTCTCTAAGCCAATGCTTGAAGGGGTTAAATCTATAAACATACTTCCAGACTCACTATACTTGTATAAATTTTCAGGTTCAATAAAATCACGTTCGAAACCTTTCTATGCTATGAAATAACATAACAGACTCTTATTGCCGCGCAAAAAGAAAAGAAAAAACTCTTAACAACTTTAGTTACTCTTACCACAGACTGAAATTATGCATACATAGTAGAACAAACCATTGAAGTACTGTAGTTGTATAAATTATTACTGTCCGGAATTTCTTTGAGATTTTTGGTAGTTCAACCGAGTGGTGATCCCATCCAGCGCCTACTAATTCAGAACTTATTTGAAAGCCACATTTCAACCCAGACGCTGCAGGATAACCAACGTATAGTAAACGTATGGCAAGTGTTAGATTTTGGACACCAGCCAGACGGAGATACCTGCCGCTCAGGCCAACATGACTAGACCGATTTCGGGCCAGTTCTTCGTCGTTCACCGACCCGTCGTTGATCACCACGCAAATCCAGTCCAGTCCAGATCAAGACTAGACCGGATGTCCAGATCGTTGCCCTGCCGTGCCGCCGCTGGAACAAGCTATCGATCCACTTGTTTGGCTGTTGTGCTTGATTCCACCGTGCTTAATTATTTGTCACCCTGAGCACAGTTGATTCCTCCGTTGCATCAACTATGTCCGTTCTGTCCAAGACCACACAAAAAAAACATGGTGGACCTGAACGCTGAACTCGTCATCAGAAGTACCTAAGATGGCACGGAGTCGAAAACAAATATAAGCAATTAAGCATGTGGCACTAAATTATAAAAATTGATCTGTGCATGTGCACTAAATTATAGAAACTGATCTGTGCATGGCAGTAAATTATAGAAGAACCGATCGCCTCTTGCAAACTTTTGAAGTCCCATTCTGTCAACCTCTCTTCTGTTGTTGTGCAACAGTACGAGAAATAGCAGCACTTCACTATATCTCCTGCACTTTCTGAATGTCCCTCTAGTATCTAGTACATCTCACACCACACCGAACAAGCAGGCAAAAGATTCATAAATTCAGGTTAAGCCTCCACGCACACCTAAAAGTACTGAGCAGCTCAGTCCTGCTACTTGTCTGTTCCCTACATACATCTCTTGCGGTTCAGTACCGGAGTCAGTACCGCTACTTATCCCAGACATGCTCTCACTCCAAGAAGCAGCAACAAGTGCCATGGCCTCCATCCCTCGCGAGCAGCGCTGCCAACACCACCAGAGCGGGCACCATGATCAGTCGCACAGCGCATGGATCAAACTGCTCCTGCTCCAGTCGAACAGTGCATGCTACGGCAACACATACCCTTGCACTGTTGCACACCTTATAACCTAGGCAAACCATCAATGGCAAGTTGGCAACGGACTGAAAAAAAAATGTGCCATAGATCGGAGGGATGCCTACAGGATCACGCTGCCGTGGTGCCATTACCAGTTCACCAACGACAAGCCGCTAGCCACCAGCCAATGCGTGAAGTTTGCCTGCATCTTGGGAGTGTCAATCAGAGACTGAAGGGCAGTCATGGTCTACTACGTTCACAACCCCCGTGTCCTTCCTTTGCCCTTTCCTTTCTGCCACACAAATCCAACAAGACTATAGACTACACTGTTGGCCTGCCATGCAGGCTATGCAAGATGCAGTTGATCATCACCACTGGAATAAATTTTCACTCCACTAGTTAGGCCGTTGTGCTTGACTCCGCCGTGACTATTTATCACCATGACCACTGAGCACCCAGTCTAAATTTGCAGCCTTTGCACAACAAGTTTCTGCACGCCCAGTTCACCATGCCTCTCCTCCTCAATTGTTTTCACCCTGCTCTTGCACCTACACATCCCAGCAAGTTCTGCCGCGACGGACACCATCTTAGCCGGCCAAACACTTGGCGTCAACGACAAGCTCATTTCCAGCAATGGCAGGTACACGCTTGGCTTCTTCGAAACAAGCAGAAAATCCTCCGGAAGCACTCCCAACTGGTACCTTGGCATATGGTTCAATACAGTCCCCAAATTTATTTCAGCATGGGTTGCAAATAGGGATAAGCCAATCAAGAATACCACCTCACTGGAGCTCACAATCTCCCACGATGGCAACCTTGTCATCTTAAACTGCTCCACCAAGTCCATAATATGGTCTACACAAGCAGACATCACAAGAAATAGCACCACAGCAGTGCTGTTGAGTAGTGGAAATTTCATCCAGGCAAACTCTTTGAACTCATCAGAAGTTTTGTGGCAGAGCTTTGATCACCCCACAGATACATTTTTTCCTGGGGCAAAGCTTGGATGGGACAAGGTTACCGGCATAAATCGCCGCCTTGTTTCTTCAAAAAACTTGATCCACCCGGCTAGTGGCATGTACTGTACTGAGATAGACCCCAGGGGCATTAACCAGTTCTGGCTTGCACCATTGAATTCCTTGGTACCATATTGGTCTAGCGGTGTATGGAACGGTAAATACTTTGCCTCAATTCCAGAGATGGCAGCCCATTATATTTTCAGTTCGGCGTTTGTCAGCAATGACCAAGAGAAGTATTACACATACAACTTAGAAGATGAAAATACGGTTACTCGCCAAGTACAGGATGTTTCAGGTAGATCAAGTTGTTCATCTGGTTAAAGGGTTCACAGGACTGGGTAATGATATACGCCCAACCAAAAGCTCAATGTGATGTGTATGCAATTTGTGGACCTTTCACAATTTGCAATGATAATGCACTCCAGTATTGCAATTGCATGGAGGGCTTCACCATAACATCCCCTGAGGATTGGGAGCTAGAAGATCGAACCGGTGGATGCTCAAGAAATACTCCTTTAGACTGCATTAACAATGAAAGCACAACGCATACCACGGACAAGTTTTACCCTGTGCCATATGTTAAGCTGCCGCATAATGCCCCAAAAGTAGAAGTTGCTGCAAGCACGAGTGAGTGTGCACAAGCTTGCCTAAATAATTGCTCTTGCACCGCGTATTCCTTCAGCAACAGCAGATGTTCTATCTGGAATAATGAATTGCTCAATATGAGACAGTTACAATGTGGTGGCACTACCAATTCAAATGAAGAAACTATTTACCTTCGCCTTTCTGCTAAAGGACAGACCCAGTGCATAGAAGCTCCCACACAAGGTGGGGTCTGGGAAGGGATTATAGGAACCTAGTCTTACCCCTGCAAAGTGCAATGCAGAGAGGCTGGTTTGAACCCAGGACCTCTTGGCACAAGTGGGGATGACTTCACCACTGCGCCAGACCTGCCCTCTACCTTCGCCTTTCTGCTAAAGATATCAAAAGTTTGAAAAACAACAGAGGGTTTATTATTAGAGTTGCAATTGGTACAGGCTTTTCTGCACTAGGCCTATTTTCACTTATCCTCTTACTAATGATTTGGAGAAACAAAAGGAAGAGCTCTGGTCTCGTACTTAATGGTGCTCAAGGTTCTAATGGAATCATTGCATTTAGATACACTGTATTACAAGGTGCCACAATAAAGTTGGGGGCAGGCAGTTTTGGTGCTGTATACAAGGGGTTTATAAATGACTCAATAGCTGTAGCAGTGAAGAGGCTTGACGGTGCTTATCAAGGGGAGAAACAATTCAGAGCTGAAGTGAGCTTCATTGGAGCTGTCCAGCACATCAATTTAGTTAAGCTCGTCGGTTTCTGTTGTGAGGGTTCTAAGAGGTTGCTTGTTTATGAACACATGTCAAATCGCTCTCTTGATATCCATCTATTCCGAAACAATTCAACAACATTAAGTTGGACTGCTAGATATCAGATAGCTCTGGGGGTTGCTAGAGGGTTAGCCTACTTACATGAGAGCTGTCGAGACTGCATCATACACTGTGATATTAAGCCAGAAAACAAACTTCTTGATGCTTCATTTACTACAAAAATTGCAGACTTCGGCATGGCAAAGCTTTTGGAAAGGGGTTTTAGCCGAGTACTAACTACAATGAGAGGAACTGCAGGGTACCTTGCACCTGAATGGATTACTGGCGTGGCTATTACACCAAAAGTCGATGTTTATAGCTACGGGATGGTTTTGCTGGAAATGATATCTGGAAAGAGGAACTCATGCGCACCATGTTCTAGTGGTGGGAACCTTGGTGTTTATTTCCCTGTGCATGCTGCACATAAGCTTCTTGAAGGAGACATGGGGAGTTTGGTAGATCAGAGTTTACATGGTGATGCCGATCTGGATGAGGCTGAACCGGCTTCCAAGGTTGCGTGTTGGTGCATCCAAGATGATGAGCTTGATCGGCCAACAATGGGACAGGTAGTTCAGATTCTTGAAGGGCTAGTTGAGATCAAGATGCCTCTGATACCAAGACTGCTCAAAGCTATGGCTGGCAGCTCGCATTCAACGTGCTCCTAATTATTATTATTATTTGGGGAGACTAACTAGATTGCGCATCTAGATGTTATAATATACGTATATGTCTGTACTTCAGACTAGAGTTGTATGCTTGTATTCACTATACAGATGTTATGCTTATGATTGACGAAATATTTGTATTTCGTATAAATTTGTAACAGTCTAAGAAATACTTAATGCTACGATCTGGGGAAAAAGAATACCTAATCATGAGGAGCCCTGTTGTTTCAGCTTTGATTGTATTCGAATCACCCGTGGATTCGCTTCAGTGGCAAAGCTGATTCGCAGTGATATAATTCCTTGTTTGTTTCATCTTTGATAAGATTTGAATCACCTGTAGATTCGCTTCAGTGGCAAAGCTAATTCGCAGAATCAGCTTCGCCACCGAAATACACTTTTGAGGTGCTTCAGCAAATTGCACTGAAAATGGCCTGAATCCAGATTCAGCTTCACTGGCACTGTTTGTTTCAGATTCCAGATCCAGTTTCACTGGCAAAGCTGGCTTCAGTGGCAAAGCTGATTCAAAATAGTTGTTTGTTTCAGATTCGAGATTCAGCTTCACTGGCAAAGCTGAATCTGGTTCCTGAAGCTCAAACAAACATGGCACTGTACCCTCACTGCATCATTATAGTCTGAAGCTATATCGAAATAGGCGCCATATATATTTCTCTTTTTCTCTACTTAACATAGAAATTCTAGCTTTTAAGATCCAACTTGGAAGCTTATTTTAGCCTTGTCTCAAGAACTAGCACGGTGGAGCACAAACAACATCTTTATATGATATTGAAAATGAAGACAATAATGGTAACCATGGCAGCATGGCGTGGTCACAAAAGCTACGCCGTACCAGCAATGCTACTGCCAAAAAAATGCGCTCGCATCCGCCTAAGGGTTTGCATAAACTCACCTGCATTGGAAGCAGGCTCTGATATGGTCCAAGGCGGTGGATCCGATGTTTACGGCGATCCCTGCTCGGTGATAGCAAGCTGGCGTGCACGGCAGCATTGGTCAATAGGGGGTAGAGAAAGTCGAAATGATGCTATGGGAGATAAGAGGTTTCACAGAAAGCACGAGGAATGTGGCTGCTGCAGTTCGGCCGGAGTTGATGGGCACGACGGCGGTCTCCAGTTTGGGTACAGGAATCTGGAAATTTCATGAGAGTTCACTGGTGAGGGAAATCAGTGACGTGCGCCACGGCGGCGTGGCGGGGGAGCTCGATTTCCAAGTTCGCCTCAAGAGCTCGACCTCGAGCTCCGGTGCGCGAATCTGGAAATTATTTGTGGTATAGGGAAGCTAGGAAAACTCATAGATGTGCTCAGCCTCTGCTTTTGTAAAGGGAGGCGGTCACGGGCACGACAAGCCGCCTGGTGCTCGATTGCGGGCGTAGGGTTGTGAGCTGGGACTGAGGCTCAAAGTGCGTGCATAGAGGCGGCCAGATCACGCGGGAGAGCGAGAGGGAGGCTCGTACGCTCGGGCAGGTCGAGCAGAGAGGGGCGGCGACGGGAAGCTAGGGCGAGGCGGGTGTGAGCTGGGACTGAGGCTCAAAGTGCGTGCGTAGAGGCGGCCAGATCACGCGGGAGAGCGAGAGGGAGGCTCGTACGCTCGGGCAGGTCGAGCAGAGAGGGGCGGCGACGGGAAGCTAGGGCGAGGCGCAACAGATCGAGGCGACGCGGAGCAGAGCACAGGCTCTCCTCGCCGCGCGATGATGGTGGCGAGAGCGGCGCTGCTTCGTTGCCGCCGCGGTGTTAGAGGAGAGGCAAAGCCGGAGGTTGGGGATGGGTCTGATGACCGGGGCCCGGTGGCAGAGGCGTCGGATCGGGCCAGGTTGCGGGTAACTCCTTCAACTCAACAAACGGGCCGGGTCTATCTGCAGCACCGAGCAGTACTAGAAGGAGACGCGGGCTTTGCCACGCCGTTTTCCTCTTTGTCGTTGTAGAAATGGTTCTATAGGCAATCAATCTAATTTATTGAACAATGCATCATATCTTAAGCTTGCAATATGCCTTTTTCGGAAGAAGAAAAATTTACATATAAAACATGATACTACAGGAACTCCCTTTGATTATGATTACAATTTTTACCAACTCTAGCTTCCCTCCCGCAACATATTAATTGTTCTTAGGACCATGATGAAACATATTGCAAAACCATTATTTCCGACAGGTCTTTGAAGCTCTACCAATCCACGAATCCTGCATGCCATCTCAAAAGGGAAGCTCCAACCATATGATACCAGTAAATAATATGAGTAATCTTCAAATAGAAAACTGGTACTCCTACAAAGAAAAAATAGCTAAGCATTTCAATATGTTTTGTGTTCATTCTCTTACGTAGCACACAGGAGATTGTAAGACAATGATAGCATACTACCATAAATCAATCAATCCATCATTTGTTGGAAGGCCAAAATACCAAAATGGAGGACATACACAAGCACACCATCTTACTGCCATCACCAAAGATATTCCTCTCACCTTAACTTTTTCTATATGCCAATTTTGTTATACCTAATACACTCTAAACTTTTATTGCAGGACTGGATTGATGTGGCGCCCCTGCTCGACACGTGCACTAATCATACATGCAAATGTGCACGTTCGAGATCAGAGACTCACGGGAAGATATCACAACACAACTCTAAACACAAATAAAATAATACAAGCTTTATGTTACAAGCCAGGGGCCTCGAGGGCTCGAATACATAAGCTTGCGCATGCAAGCGTCAGCGAAAGCATTAGATATCTGAGTACAGATATAAAAGTAAAACAGATATGCCCTAACAGGCGGGGCAAAACAACAACACAGATTGAAAAGGCGCAGGCCTCCTGCCTGGGAGCCTCCTAACTACTCCTGGTCATCTGGCTCAACCCAGTAGTACATGCCTCCGGGACTCTCCTGGAAGTCGTCTCCTGTAGTGGCGTCAGGCTTCTGGACTCCGTCGTCTGATGTATCGACAATTGGGTATGGGGAAAAAGAATAGCAAAGCAACCGTGAGTACTCATCCAAAGTACTCGCAAGACTGACATCAGAACTATACTAAATGCATTGTATCAAAGGAGTGGGGCTGTATCAGTGGACTGTACTGCAGAATGCGGGAATAAGGGGGAGAAGGCCTAGCCTATCGAAGACTAGCATCTTGAAGCAGTTCTTGCAGCATCAGAAGAGATAAGAGCAAGGTAATATATAGCAATCATAGTTTAGTAACTCCCTGAGATACTTCCTCGACTTCCCTGCGAGAAAGTAATCCCGAGAGCAATAGCAGCAGTTTAATCATGTGACAGTATCCATTTGTAGTTGTAGCAGATCAAGATACAACTCTGAGCGTCCTGTTACCGTGGACACGGCTATTCGAATAGATAACTTCCCTGCAGGGGTGCACTACTGTTACCCAACACGCTTGATCACATCTGGTCGGACACACTTGCTGGGTAATGCCCGGCCTCGGGTGATCAACACGAAGCAGCACCCTACCTAAGCTCAGCAAAGAGGTCAACACGCCGGTCTAAATCCTAAGCACGAAGGGGTCTTGGGCCATCGCCCTTCGCACTCCTGCACGTTGCGAGGGTAGCCGGGGCGCAGGCGCGACACTGAACAACCCAGTGACGTAACCAGCCCAACCCCAACATGCCCGCATCTCTGAACTGCGACGTCTGAGGAGCTTTCGGAAGAAACGTACGACGCAGAGGGGCCCATACCCATTATCCCACGTGGTGGTAGTGCGTATAGGGCCAACGACCCACTCAGATCAAATACCCAATCTGTAAGCTCGTTTAGTAACTCGCAGAGACGAACAGGGTTCCTGTCGCTCCTACTGGGTAAGACATATCACGCGGGTGCTCTTGGAGCCGACCCGTCTTTAATGATATTCACTCGCGGGCACCCTTGGGGCCAGCCCGACTTTAACATTGGGAGCTGTCGGGACTCAGGTCCATCTCTGACTGGATGGTACCACCAGCCCTTCAGCTCCGTCAAAGTAATTGAAAGTAGTGATGTAAGCATTCCCGCGATCCTCACCCAGAGGAATCACGGCCCGGTAACAAGCTTGGCATACGGACAAGGGTGATGGGTCACCGATGAAGAAGTAGCACAGCTAAGTATTGCGGGACAACAGGTGGGGTATCAACAACAGGCTACAAAATCAGGCTATGCATTCGGAATAGGTGCTATCGGAACAGTAGCAGGGGCATTTCTAATGCAAGCATAAGAGAGAGGGGAATGGGTGATATCTGATGATCAAGGAGGTTTTGCTTGCCTGGAAGCTCTGCTGAAGGGGGTTGGTCGTCGGCGACGTCGTCGTACACTGCGGTGTCGTCGGCGGTCACGGGGGCTATCAGGAGAGAAGGGGGAGAAGAAACAATAAATACATGACAAAAATGCAACAGCGATGCATGACATGTCTAAATGAGCTACACAGGTGGTTAACTGCCTAATGAATTGATTTAGTTAATTTAGAAATTTATTTGGATTTATTTTAATAAAGTCAGTCACTATTCATTTACTGAAATCAGTCCAAAAATTCCATGTTCGGTATGTTAGAGGGGTGAGACAGGTATACGGATAGCGTATTCGAAATCTACGCATTTTTCTGATCGTTTTACATATATAAATTATTTTAATCCGAATTACGGACTAAAAGATATGATTTTCTAAAGTTTTATTAATTTCTGGAGTTTATTTAATTAGTTAAATTCAACATTATCCAGAATAGTGTTCTGCTGACGTCAGCAGTCTGACAGGTGGGTCCCACCTGTCATACACTGTTCAGATTAATTATTAATTAATTAAGTTAATTATAGATTAATTAGTTTAATTAATAATTAGATTAATTAATCAGGGTTAATTAAGTTAATTAATTAGTTAGTTAATTAACTAATTATTTATTTATTTATTTATTTTATTTACTTTAATTATTTACTTATTATAATCTTTTAATTATTTATTTAATTCTTTTATTTATTATTTCTAATTATTTATTCTTTTATTTCTTTTTTAATCCTTTTTTTTAAACAGTTCAGGGGGTGGGGGCCACTGGTCAGTGGGGAGGGGCGGACATGTCCGCACGGGTCGGACATGTCCGGCGTTCTCAGCGCGGGCATAGCAGGGGAGGGGCGGACATGTCCGCCCGTCCAAAGCGCGCGCGCGGGCACGGGGCAGCGGACGCGTCCGCGCTCGCGTAGCGCAGCTGCGGGCGGATGGCGAGCGGGGTCAGGGCGGCGCGCGGCGGGGGCGCGCGGGCAGTCAGCGGCGGAGCCGAGCGGGACGGCGGCGGCGGCGGCAGCCTAGGCAGCAGCAATAGTCGACGGCGAGGCGGGCGCAGTAGCAGCGGCAGCGGGGCGCGGGCGCGCGGCAGATCGGGCGAGGCCAGTGCGGGAAGAGGTGGGCGCGCGCGTGCGGGTGCGCGCGAGAGCACGCGGGCGAGGCGGCGAGCGCGTGCGCGAGCGGGCGACAGCGGAGCACGGCGGTCGGACGGGGAGGGGAGGCGGAGGCCGGGGAGCGGCAGCGGGGCCGAGCGGCGACGGCGAGCGCAACAGAGAGGGGAAGAGGGGAGAGGGGCGCGCTCACGTGCGCGTAGAGGATCGGGGGCCGGCGAGGCTCGGTGGAGCCAGCGAGGGGGAGCTCGGGGAGGCGACAGCGACGGGGAGACGGCGACGAGGCAGCGACGGGCGTCGGGCGGCGACGTCCACAGAGAGCGGGAGAGAACGAGAGGGGGGGGAGTGGGGGATCGGGGTTAGGGTTCGGCCGGCGTGGGGGTTAAGTAGGGGGGGGCGGGCGACGTGGGCCGGCCTGGCTGGGCTTCGGCCCAGCAGGCCAGGGGGGCTTCCCTTTTCCTTTTTCTTCTTTTCTTTTCTTTTCTGTTTTTTTTTTCCTTTTCTGTTTTTGTTTATTTTCTGTTTAGTAAAAATCTTAGCCACAAATTTAGTTTTGAAAAATAGGGGACTTAGCCCAAAATTAACAGTGCATTATAACACAGCTCTAGAAATTGGTTTAAGTAAAATATATTTTTATTTGTAATTTGTATTAATTAAAATGGTTTTAATTGCTGCTGTTTGCTACTGTTTTAGCTCAGTAGATTTATTTAAACAATTTAAATAATGTTAGTTGTAATTTGATAATTGCCTCTGAATTATTTGCAATATTATGAACATTTTAGTTTCTGTTTTTGATCAACTTTTATTTTCACTTTAATTTTGAATTGCAAATTGAATTTGAATTTGAAATGAGTTTTGATGCAAATGATGATCATGCACTGTTAAACATGATGACATGGCACTGTCAGAAGGTGGTTACTGTAGTGATTACATGGGGATGTTACAATTGATAATGCTCTTCTTCATCTTCAATCAAAAGGCTGATGATAACCAAGTGTGTAATAACAATAACTGACCAAAAGGCGCCTCTAAGTTGTATAAATTTGTTGAACTGAGTCATATTCATTACCATGCCTATGTTCATAACATCTAGAAAACAGAAACTTTTTCCAAGATGACCCTTGTATACACCTAGAGAACTTGTTCAGAGAAGAAATTTAGTATTCACCACTAAGCATGTAATCGGAAATCGGAATATCTCTTCCTTATCAAAGACTATTTAAAAAAAACATAAGCATCAGCAGACCAGACTGATGTAACAGCAAAAAGAAAGGAAGAGTGGCTCAATGTGCAGCTTGGCTAAGAGACGTCAATTGCTATTGCATTACGGCAAAGTGATACTACTAAAAGAACCATAACTCAGACAGATCACGCAATAACGAATTGTTTGGAGCACTTAATCGACTACAAAGCATTGCTATTCATGTTAATTTGGCAGTTATAGAAGAGAAATAGGAAGGTATATCTCAAATGAAATGTCAGCATATATGTTTCCAAACCTGTGTATTGATGGAATTCTCTAATTTGGTCAAAAGTAATTCACATGAGACACACTCATAAAAAATCAAGAGTGTTTATTTGATTCCCTACTTGATCAAGACCGATGCTTTGCGCCTCTGCCTATCTTCACAATGACCAGAATACATACCCCTAATTCTTACAAGAAATTTTAAAAAATGTATGGACATGGGAAAGAGCAGAAATACTTCAGAAACAAACACACTTATTATAATCATAGCTTTATTGTCATCTAATTGATTAATCTTCCTTGACACAGTTAATCTTTGTTCATTTTGGCGTGAGGACACATCCATGCCAATAAAGACAACCAAAGTAAATAACTTAAAATACCTCAACGAAATTGTGTATCCCCTTCGAACTATTGCAATGCGAGATCAGGAGGGAGGCCTGTCAGACCTAGTGCATTGAGTAAAAAGAGAATGATGAAGATAGTTGAATTTACGGCTAATATACATTATAGCCAGTATGTTTCGTACCATGATATCTACGCACATCCCAGAATTCCTTGAAGTTGCATTTCACAAACTTGAAAAGCTCCATTTACATAATGGCTTGCAAGTGAATAATATCAATGGAAAGAATTCCTTCGCGGAAAATGAAGTAAAATTAACCATGCCAATGGCACATGTTAGTTTCACAAGATTAATTAGAATGCAAGGCATACTTGGGTGGGGAATAACATATAAAAATAGAACTAAATCTACATGGAAGGTCACTGCCTCACGGCGAATCAAATGTGGTTGAGAAGGTTCATATGTCCTGTAGCTACTCTGATTGTAATAGTTCCATGAAAAGGAAACTGAGAAAAGGTGCGCATATCCAAGCATGCTACTTGGTGAACACAGTTTGTTCAGATGAAAAAATAAAGCTAAAATCCAGGACAAAAGGTTTCAGTGACTGTACAATGGTTGTATTCTGTTCTGTACAGTGCTAAGTGCATATTCAGGAGAAGATTGACTGCTGTACAAATTAACTACTCAACGCTACCCACCAATATGAAAAAATATTGATGGCTGAAAACTGTTTCTCTACATTCATAGAAACAAGCCTCCAGAGCAAATAAATTCAAGCACGATTCTTTTGTCCATTATTAAAAAATCATTAGAATCTTTGGTTTACAAATTAATGTTGCCCGTCTTTATGTGGAGAAAACCATGAACAACTCTTCTCAGTTTTCATATATGAATCTATTGCCCTGTCTTAATCTTTAAATTAACTTCACAATAATTATAATTACAATCTAGATAATTGGTAAAGTTAAGTGCTGATGAAATACCTGCGAAAACTAAAGTAAATGATACCCAAGTTATCATGGAATGGCATACGTGCAAAAGAAACCTTCACTTCTTCACATTAATCAGGCGTGGCAAACATAAAGAGTATGATATTGATCTAAGTACCGAGTCGAATTTTTCACTTGTTCGCACAAACCAGTCCCAATCTCTATAGTATCAATGTACTCCAAAAACAGAATAATTGCAGCTCACATCTAGATCTGGTAGCCCGTACTCCAAAAACAACTTATACGTTTGAAGTTTCGTTGATCACTTTCACGTTGTGTTGCTATGCTCCTCATCACATATTCATGTACCCATTTCGATGCATTGTTTACTCTAGGTTTTAGAAGTGCATCTCCCTCTGCAAGCACTACAAAGTTGAAGTCTTACACCAACCGGAATATAACAGAAGCAGTATGCGCTGCTACATCTGATGCAGCCCTCCATTACAGCATCTTCTCCTCTCTATAATGCATCCCCTCCTCCTTCTGTTGGGCCTTTTTATACTTGCACTCACAACGCTATTCTCTAACTCGCCATATCATCAGAAATACCATAGAGAATCCAATCAAAATTTTGATTCAGCAGAAAACCAATTTGTTGCTAGTAAAAAGATAACTGGAATACACGGTGATGTGGTTGCAGAGTAAATGGAAGTCATGATCAACGATGATCCAAATCGGCCTTCCTACAGGATGTAGTCCAACGATCTGTGTATAATCTCAAACACACTGAGGCAAATCGACTAAAGGCAAAGGAAATTCACCTAGGGATGGAGGTTCTTCACAATCCACGTACCTGCGCCGAGAAAGGAGCGAGTAGATCGCGGTGTGGCCTTTCTTGTGATGGATCAGACTCGGCGGCGAGCTTTTCTGTCAGCCATGCTAGCGGCGGGTGCGGCCCGACCTTCCCCCATCACCTCCTTGGTGGCGCGAGGCCCTCCTCTGTCTACAGTGGATGCAGTGCATGGAACTCCTGCTCCCCCAGCGACGGCGCGGCTCCAATCCCTCCTCTATGGCACGACTCGCCCCTTTTTCTCTCTCCGCGGCGTCGCTCGTCCGTCAAGCCCTCGCCTCCGCGAACGGTGCGGGAGGTGGCCAATGACCTATGGTGGTGGGAGTAGGCAGCGACCAACCTCCGGGGGGTCACGGATCTGGACGCTAGATGCCGGGTCGAGCCCGCCTCTCGGGGCTCCTGCGTGTTCTGGCTGAGGGGCACCGCTGCGGTGCCGCGGGGAGCCGCCCCGAGGGCGAGGACCACACCGCGAGGCCGCACAGCTATGGACCGCCGTCGCCAAGAAGCAGTAGAGCCGCGCGCCGCCACACACAGCGCCGAGGTGAGGCGCCCCCCGCACCGGCTATTGGTCGCTGCCGCCGCTGCGTTAGGCGGGAACGCCGTGGTCTGGGAGGAGCGGGGCGTGGGGGTTGTGTGCCGGCTTGGGGAGTGTTCGAGGGAGGTCACGATCGGTGGCCGGAGGAAGCTCGTAGTCGCGGCTACCGGCGGGCGGCGGCTGACCACCGGGAACCCTAGCCGCCTCTCGTTAATGGTCGTTCGTTTGTTCGGGTGAGGGAGAATAAACACGAGGCCGCGTGGACCAGGTGTGACCGTCGCTATCTCTCTTTGACTGAAGGGATCCACCTCTCTTTGTAACACTGACCAACGTGGTCCACACGCCGCCTCGATGCACCACAGGCCGCTAATTCCTGGGAGCTTGGCGTGTGGCATCTGGCTCGCACCCACCATGCAAAATCCAGTATGTTCAGTGCCCTGTGCGGCCTCCTCAGCCTGGCCCAACCAATGCAAAAGAGGCCTCTCAGCCGGGCTGAGGCGAACGCAGGAATCGTCCGTATCTCCGAGCCAGGCCCGTGCCATGCTCACCTCGCGTGTCTCCTTTTCCCCCTTCTCTCCCTCGCGCGTCAGATTGGATCGAGCACCCAACCCGCTGCCGCCGCCGCCGTCTTCGTCCACCACCAGTCCAGGTTCCCTCGTCCACCACCGGTCTGGGCTCCCTCGTCCGCCACCGGTCCGAGCTCCCTCGCCGGTGCAACTCCACGCCCACGCCGGGGGCTCGCCGCCCCGCCTCGACATCGTCGGGTTCCACAGCCACTTCATCGACCACCGGTCGGAGCTCCCTCGTCGGTGCTCCTCCACGCCCACGTCGGGGGCCACGCCGTCCGCCACCGATCGAGAGGAAGAAGGGGGAGGGGAGCACCTGCGCGCCGTGAGCCGCAACCGGCACGGCATTTCTCCCCCTCAAACTGTGCCAGCCAATCCAACTGCAGTCGCATCTCCCCCGCCGGCATCTCCTCCGAGCAGGCCATCTCTGTCGCCAGCATCTCCTCCCGGCAGGCCATCTCCGCCACGGCCATCTCGTGGCCCTCCACCTCTTCATCTGGTTGTTCTCCGCCACGGCCATCTACCCCATCTCAGTAGAATTAAGCCCATGCTCAGTCTACCAAACAACATCTGTCGTGTATAGCATCTCTCATGCATCCGTATCATACAGTCAACCAAACCCATCTCACCCCATCCTTGCATGCGCTCAAGCAGGCCAGGCTCACCCAGGATGCCCCATGCGATGCAGGGTAGAGCCCCCTAGGCAACCAAACACTCCCTTAGGGCGAGTTTGGTTTCCTGGCTCGCCCACACCACGCAAAATTCAGTATGTTTGGTGCCCTATGCGGCCTCCTCAGCCTGGCCCAACCGATGCAAAAGAGGCCTCTCAGCCAGGCTGAGGCGAACGCAGGAATCGGCCGTATCTCCGAGCCAGGCCCATGCCATGCGCACCTCGCGTTTCTCCTTTTCCCCTTTCTCTCCCTCACGCGTCAGATTGGAACGAGCACCCAACCCGCTGTTGCCGCCGCCGTCTTTGTCCACCACCAGTCCAGGCTCCCTCATCCACCACCGGTCTGGACTCCCTCGTCCGCCACCGGTCCGAGCTCCCTCGCTGGTGCTCCTCCACGCCCACGCCGGGGGCTCGCCGCCCCGCCTCGACATCGTCGGGTTCCACAGCCGCCTCGTCCACCACCGGTCGGAGCTCCCTCGCCGGTGCTCCTCCACGCCCACGTCGGGGGCCACGCCGTCCGCCACCGATCGAGAAGAAGAAGGGGGAGGGGAGCACCTGCGCATCGTGAGCCGCAACCGGCGCGGCGTTTCTCCCCCTCAAACTGTGCCAGCCAATCCAACTGCAGTACCATCTCCCTCGCCGGCATCTCCTCCCGGCAGGCCATCTCCGTCGCCGGCATCTCTTCCCGGCAGGCCATCTCCGCCACGGCCATCTCGTGGCCCTCCACCTCTTCATCTGGTTGTTCTCCGCCACGGCCATCTACTCCATCTCAGTAGAATTAAGCCCATGTTCAGTCTACCAAACAACATCTGTCATGTATAGCATCTCTCATGCATCCGTATCATACAGTCAACCAAACCCATCTCACCCCATCCTTGCATCCGCTCAAGCAGGCCAGGCTCACCCAGGATGCCCCATGCGATGCAGGGTAGAGCCCCCCAGGCAACCAAACACTCCCTTAGGGCGAGTTTGGTCTCCTGGCTCGCACACACCATGCAAAATCCAGTATGTTTGGCGCCCTGTGCGGCCTCATCAGCCTGGACCAACCGATGCAAAAGAGGCCTCTCAGCCAGGCTGAGGCGAACGCAGGAATCAGCCGTATCTCCAAGCCAGGCCCGTGCCATGCACATCTCACGTGTCTCCTTTTCCCCTTTCTCTCCCTCACGCGTCAGATTGGATCGAGCACCCAACCCGCTGCCGCCGCCGCCGTCTTCGTCCACCACCAGTCCAGGCTCCCTCGTTCACCACCGGTCTGGGCTTCCTCGTCCGCCACCAGTCCAAGCTCCCTCGCCGGTGCTCCTCCACGCCCACGCCGGGGGCTCACCGCCCCGCCTCGACATCGTCGGGTTCCACAGCCGCCTCGTCCACCACCGGTTGGAGCTCCCTTGCCGGTGCTCCTCCACGCCCATGCCGGGGGCCACGCCGTCCGCCACCGATCGAGAGGAAGAAGGGGGAGGGGAGCACCTACGCACCGCGAGCTACAACCGGCGCGGCGTTTCTCCCCCTCAAACTGTGCCAGCCAATCCAACTGCACACGCATCTCCCCCGCCGGCATCTCCTCCCGGCAGGCCATCTCCATCGTCGGCATCTCCTCCCGGCAGGCCATCTCCGCCACGGCCATCTCGTGCCCCTCCACCTCTTCATCTGGTTGTTCTCCGCCACGGCCATCTAATCCATCTCAGTAGAATTAAGCCCATGTTCACTCTACCAAACAACATCTGTCGTGTATAGCATCTCTCGTGCATACGTATCATACAGTCAACCAAACCCATCTCACCCCATCCTTGCATCCGCTCAAGCAGGCCAGGCTCACCCAGTATGCCCCATGCGATGCAGGGTAGAGCCCCCCAGGCAACCACAAACTCCCTTAGGGCGAGTTTGGTTTCCTGGCTCGCACCCACCATGCAAAATCCAGTATGTTTGGCGCCCTGTGCGGCCTCCTCAGCCTGGCCTAACCGAAGCAAAAGAGGCCTCTCAGCCAGGCTGAGGCGAACGCAGGAATCGGCCGTATCTCTGAGCCAGGCCCGTGCCATGCGCACCTCGCGTGTCTCCTTTTCCCCTTTCTCTCCCTCATGTGTCAGATTGGATCGAGCACCCAACCCGCTGCCGCCGTCTTCGTCCACCACCAGTCCAGGCTCCCTCGTCCACCACCGGTCTAGGCTTCCTCGTTCGCCACTGGTCCGAGCTCCCTCGCCGGTGCTCCTCCACGCCCACACCGGGGGCTCGCCGCGCCGCATCGACATCGTCAGGTTCCACAGCCGCCTAGTCCACCACCGGTCGAAGCTCCCTCGTCGGTGCTCCTCCACGCCCACCCCGGGGGCCACGCCGTCCGCCACCGATCGAGAGGAAGAAGGGGGAGGGGAGCACCTGCGCGCCGTGAGCCGCAATCGGCGCTGTGTTTCTCCCCCTCAAACTGTGCCAGCCAATTCAACTGCAGTCGCATCTCCCCTTCGGCATCTCCTCGCGGCAGGCCATCTCCGTCGCCGGCATCTCCTCCCGGCAGGCCATCTCCAGCACGGCCATCTCGTGGCCCTCCACCTCTTCATCCGGTTGTTCTCCGCCACGGCCATCTACCCCATCTTAGTAGAATTAAGCCCATGTTTAGTCTACCAAACAACATGTGTCGTGTATAGCATCTCTCGTGCATCTGTATCATACAGTCGACCAAACCCATCTCACCCCATCCTTGCATCTGCTCAAGCAGGCCAGGCACACCCAGGATGCCCCATGCGATCCAGGGTAGAGCCACCCATTCAACCAAACACTCCCTTAGGGCGTGTTTGGTTTCCTGGGTCGCACCTGGCTCACACCCACCATGCAAAATCCAGTATGTTTGGTGCCCAGTGCGGCCTCCTCAGCCTGGCCCAACCGATGCAAAAGAGGCCTCTCAGCCAGGCTAATTCGAACGCAGGAATCAGCCGTATCTCCGAGCCAGTCCCGTGCCATGCGCACCTCGCGTGTCTCCTTTCCCCCTTTCTCTCCCTCACGCGTCTAATTGGATCGAGCACCCAACCCGCCGCCGCCGCCGCCGTCTTCGTCCACCACCAGTTCAGGCTCCCTCGTCTACCACCAATCTGGGCTCCCTCGTCCGCCACCGATCCGAGCTCCCTCGCCGGTGTTCCTCCACGCCCACGCCGGGGGCTCGCCGCCCCGCCTCGACATCGTCGGGTTCCACAGCGGCCTCATCCACCACCAATCGAGCTCCCTCGCCAGGCTCACCCAGGATGCCCCATGCGATGCAGGGTAGAGCCACCCAGGCAACCAAACACTCCCTTAGGGCATGTTTGGTTTCCTGGGTCGCACCTGGCACGCACCCACCATGCAAAATCCAGTATGTGTGGTGCCCTGTGCGGCCTCCTCGGCCTGGCCCAACCGATGCAAAAGAGGCCTCTCAGCCAGGCTAAGGCGAACGCAGGAATCGGTCGTATCTCCGAGCCAGGCCCGTGCCATGCGCACCTCGCGTGTCTCCTTTTCCCCTTTCTCTCCCTCACGCATCAGACTGGATTGAGAACCCAACCCGTTGCCGCCGCCGCCGTCTTCGTCCACCACCATTCCAGGCTCCCTCGTCCACCACCGGTCTGGGCTCCCTCTTCCGCCACCGGTCCGAGCTGCCTCGCCGGTGCTCCTCCACGCCCACGCCGGGGGCTCACCGCCCCGCCTCGACATCGTCGGGTTCCACTGCCGCCTCGTCCACCACCGGTCAGAGCTCCCTCGCCGGTGGTCCTCCACCCCCATGCCGGGGGCCTCGCCGTCCTCCACCGATCGAATTCTGCCAGCCAATCCAACTGCAGTCGCATCTCCCCCACCGGCATCTCCTCCCGGCAGGCCATCTCCGCCACGGCCATCTCATGGCCCTCCACCTCTTCATCTGGTTGTTCTCTGCCACGGCCATCTACTGCATCTCAATAGAATTAAGCCCATGTTCAGTCTATCAAACAACATCTGTCATGTATAGCATCTCTTGTGCATCCGTATCGTACAGTCAACCAAACCCATCTCACCCCATCCTTGCATCCGCTCAAGCAGGCCAGGCTCACCCAGGATGCCCCATGCGATGCAGGGTAGAGCCACCCAGGCAACCAAACACTCCCTTAGGGCGTATTTGGTTTCCTGGGTCGCACCCACCATGCAAAATCCAGTATGTTTGGTGCCCTGTGCGGCCTCCTCAGCCTGGCCCAAATGATGCAAGAGAGGCCTCTCAGCCAGGCTGAGGCGAACGCAGGAATCGGCCGTATCTTCGAGCCAGGCCCGTGCCATGCGCACCTCGCGTGTCTCCTTTTCCCCTTTCTCTCCCTCACGCGTCAGATTGGATCGAGCACCCAACCCGCTGCCGCCGCCGCCGTCTTTATCCACCTTCAGTCCAGGCTCCCTCGTCCTCCACCGGTCTGGGCTCCCTCGTCCGCCACCGGTTCGAGCTCCCTCGCCGGTGCTCCTCCACGCCCATGCCGGGGGCTCGCCGCCCTACCTCAACATCGTCGGGTTCCACAGCTGCCTCGTCCACCACCGGTCGCAGCTCCCTCGCCGGTGCACCTCCACGCCCACACCGGGGGCCACGCCGTCCGCCACCGATCGAGAGGAAGAAGGGGGAGGGGAGCACCTGCGCGCCATGAGCCACAACCGGCGCGGCGCCAACTGCAGTCGCATCTCCCCCGCCGGCATCTCCTCCCGGCAGGCCATCTCCGCCACGGCCATCTCATGGCCCTCCACCTCTTCATCTTGTTGTTCTCCGCCACGGCCATCTAATCCATCTCAGTAGAATTAAGCCCATGTTTAGTCTACCAAACAACATCTGTCGTGTATAGCATCTCTCGTGCATCCATATCATACAGTCAACCAAACCCATCTCACCCCATCCTTGCATCCGCTCAAGTAGGCCAGGCTCACCCAGGATGACCCATGCGATGCAGGGTAGAGCCACCCAGGCAACCAAACACTCCCTTAGGGCGTGTTTGGTTTCCTGGGTCGCACCCACCATGCAAATTCCAGTATGTTTGGTGCCCTGTGCGGCCTCGTCAGCCTGGCCCAACCGAAGCAAAAGAGGCCTCTCAGCCAGGCCGAGGCGAACGCAGGAATCGGCCGTAGCTCCGAGCCAGGCCCGTGCCATGCGCACCTTGCGTGTCTCCATTTCCCCTTTCTCTCCCTCACGTGTCAGATTGGATCGAGCACCCAATCCACCGCCGCCGCCGCCGTTTTCGTCCACCACCAGTCTAGGCTCCCTCGTCCACCACCAGTCTAGGCTCCTTCGTCCGCCACCGGTCCAAGCTCCCTCGCCAGTGCTCCTCCACGCCCACGTCGGGGGCTCGCCGCCCCGCCTCGACATCGTCGGGTTCCACAGCCACCTCGTCCACCACCGGTCGGAGCTCCCTCGCCGGTGCTCCTCCGCGCCCACACCGGGGGCCACGTCGTCCGCCACCGATCGAGAGGAAGAAGGGGGAGGGGAGCACCTGCGTGCCGTGAGCCGCAACCAACTGCAGTCGCATCTCCTCCACCGGCATCTCCTCCCGGCAGGCCATCTCCGTTACCGGCATCTCCTCCCGGCAGGCCATCTCCACCACGGCCATCTCATGGCCCTCCACCTCTTCATCTGGTTGTTCTCCGACACGGCCATCTACTCCATCTCAGTAGAATTAAGCCCTTGTTCAGTCTACCAAACAACATCTGTCGTGTATAGCATCTCTCATGCATCCGTATCATACAGTCAACCAAACCCATATCACCCCATCCTTGCATCCGCTCAAGCAGGCCAGGCTCACCCAGGATGCCCCATGCGATGCAGGGTAGAGCCACCTAGGCAACCAAACACTCCGTTAGGGCATGTTTGGTTTCTTGGGTCGCACCTGGCTCGCACCCACCATGCAAAATCCAGTATGTTTGGTGCCCTGTGCGGCCTCCTCAGCCTGGCCCAACCGATGCAAAAGACGCCTCTCAGCCAGGCTGAGGCAAACGCAGGAATCGGCCGTATCTCCAAGCCAGGCCCGTGCCATGCGCACCTCGCGTGTCTCCTTTTCCCCTATCTCTCCCTCACGCGTCAGATTGGATCGAGCACCCAACCCGCTGTCGCCGCCGCCGTCTTCGTCCACCGCCAGCTAGGCTCCCTCGTCCTCCACCGGTCTGGGCTCCCTTGTCCGCCATCGGTCCGAGCTCCCTCGCCGGTGCTCCTCCATGACCACGCCGGGGGCTCGCCGCCCCGCCTCGACATCGTCGGGTTCCACAGCCGCCTCGTCCACCACTGGTCGGAGCTCCCTCGCCGGTGCTCCTCCACGCCCACGCCGGGTGCCACGCCGTCCGCCCCCGATTGGGAGGAAGAAGGGGGAGGGGAGCACCTGCGCGCCGTGCGCCGCAACCGACGCGGCGTTTCTCCCCCTCAAACTGTGCCAGCCAATCCAACTGCAGTCGCATCTCCCCGGCCGGCATCTCCTCCCGGCAGACCATCTCTGTCACCGGCATCTCCTCCCGGCAGACCATCTCTTGGCCCTCCACCTCTTCATCTGGTTGTTCTCTGACACGGCCATCTACTCTATCTCAGTAGAATTAAGACCATGTTCAGTCCACCGAACAACATCTGTCGTCTATAGCATCTCTCGTGCATGCGTATCATACAGTCAACCAAACCCATCTCACCCCATCCTTGCATCCTCTCAAGCATGCCAGGCTCACCCAGGATGCCCCATGTGACGTAGGGTAGAGCCACCCAGGCAACCAAACACTCCATTAGGGCGTGTTTGGTTTCAGGGTCGCACCTGGCTCGTACCCACCATGCAAAATCAAGTATGTTTAGTGCCCTATGCGGCCTCCTCAGCCTGGCCCAACCGATGCAAAAGAGGCCACTCAGCCAGGCTAAGGCGAACGCAAGAATCGGCCGTATCTCTGAGCCAGGCCCGTGCCATGCGCACCTCGCGTGTCTTCTTTTCCTCTTTCTCTCCCTCACGTGTCAGATTGGATCGAGTACCCAACCCGTTGCCGCCGCCGCCATCTTCGTCCACCACCAGTCCAGGATCCCTAGTCCACCACCGGTCTAGGCTCCCTCGTCCACCACCGGTCCGAGCTCCCTCGCCGGTGCTCCTCCATGCCCACGCCAGGGGCTCGCCGCCCCGCCTCGACATCGTCGGGTTCCACAGCCGCCTCGTCCACCACCGGTCGGAGCTCCGTCGCCGGTGCTCCTCCACACCCACGCCGGGGGCCACGTCGTCCGCCACCGATCGAGAGGAAGAAGGGGGAGGGCACCACCTGCGCGCAATGAGCCGCAACCGACGCGGTGTTTCTCCCCCTCAAACTGTGCCAGCCAATCCAACTGCAGTCGCATCTCCCCCGCCGGCTTCTCCTCCCGGCAGGCCATCTCCATCGCCGGCATCTCCTCCTGGCAGGCCATCTCCATCGCCGGCATCTCCTCCCGGCAGGCCATCTCGTGGGCCTCCACCTCTTCATCTGGTTGTTCTTTGACACGGCCATCTACTCCATCTCAGTAGAATTAAGCCCATGTTCAGTCTACCAAACAACATCTGTCGTGTATAACATCTCTCGTGCATCCGTATCATATAGTCAACCAAACCCATCTCACCCCATCCTTGCATCCGCTCAAGCAGGCCAGGCTTACCCAGGATGCCCATGCAATGCAGGGTAGAGCCACCCAGGCAACCAAACACTCGCTTAGGGCGTGTTTGGTTTCCTGGGTCGCACCCACCATGCAAAATCCAGTATGTTTGGTGCTCTGTGCGGCCTCTTCAGCCTGGCCCAACCGATGCAAAAGAGGCCTCTCAGCCAGACTGAGGCGAATGCAGAAATCAGCCGTATCTCCGAGCCAGGCCCCTGCCATGCGCACCTCGCATGTCTCCTTTTCCCCTTTCTCTCCCTCACTCGTCAGATTGGATCGAGAACCCAACCCGCTCCCGTCGCCGCCGTCTTCGTCCACCACCAGTCCAGGCCCCCTCGTCCACTACCGGTCAGGGATCCCTCGTCCGCCACCGGTCCAAGCTCCCTCGCCGGTGCTCCTCCAAGCCCATGCCGAGGGATCGCCGCCCCGCCTCGACATCGTCGGGTTCCACAGCCGCCTCGTCCACCACCGGTCGGAGCTCCCTCGCCGGTGCTCCTCCATGCCCACGCCGGGGGCCACGCCGTCTGCCACTGATCGAGAGGACGAAGGGGGAGGGGAGCACCTGCGTGCCGTGAGCCGCAACCGGCGCGGCGTTTCTCCCCCTTAAACTGTGCCAGCCAATCCAACTGCAGTCACATCTCCCCCGTCGGCATCTCCTCCCGGCAGGCCATCTCCGTCGTCGGCATCTCCTCCCGGCAGGCCATCTCCGCCATGGCCATCTCGTGGCCCTCCACCTCTTCATCTGGTGCATCTTCGCCACGGCCATCTACTCCATCTCAGTAGAATTAAGCCCATGTTCAGTCTACCAAACAACATCTGTCATGTATAGCATCTCTCGTGCATCCGTATCATACATTCAACCAAACCCATCTCACCCCATCCTTGCATCCACTCAAGCAGGCTAGGCTCGCCCAGGATGCCCCATGCGATGCAGGGTAGAGCCACCCAGGCAACCAAACACTCCCTTAGGGCATGTTTTGTTTCCTGGGTCGCACCTGGCTCGCACCCACCATGCAAAATCCAGTATGTTTGGTGACCTGTGCGGCCTTCTCAGCCTGGCCCAACCGATGTAAAAGAGGCCTCTCAGCCAGGCTGAGACAAACACAGGAATCGGCCGTATCTCCGAGCCATGCGCACCTCGCGTGTCTCCTTTTCCCCTTTCTTTCCCTCACGGGTCAGATGGGATCGAGCACCCAACCCGCTGCCGCCGCCGCAGTCTTCGTCCACCACCAGTCCAGGCTTCCTTGTCCACCACCGGTCTGGGCTCCCTCGTCCGCCATCGGTCCGAGCTCCCTCGCCGGTGCTCCTCCACACCCACGCCGGGGACTCGCCGCCCCGCCTCGACATCGTCGGGTTCCACAGCCGCCTCGTCCACCACCAGTCAGAGCTCCCTCGCCGGTCCTCCTCCACACCCACGCGGGGGGCCACACCGTCCACCACCGATCGAGAGGAAGAAGGGGGAGGGGAGCACCTGCGCGCCATGAGACGCAATCGACGCGGTGTTTCTCCCCCTCAAAATGTGCCAGCCAATCCAAATGCAGTCGCATCTTCCCCGACGGCATCTCCTCCCGGCAGGCCATCTCCGCCACGGCCATCTCGTGGCCCTCCACCTCTTCATCTGGTTGTTCTCTGCCACGGCCATCTACTCCATCTCAGTAGAATTAAGCCCATGTTCAGTCGATCAAACTACATCTGTCGTGTATAGCATCTCTCGTGCATCCGTATCATACAGTCAACCAAACCCAGCTCACCCCATCCTTGCATCCGCTCAAGCAGGCCAGGCTCACCCAGGATGCCCCATGCGATGCAGGGTAGAGCCACCCAAGCAACCAAACACTCCCTTAGGGTGTGTTTGGTTTCCTGGGTCGCACCCACCATGCAAAATCCAGTATGTTTGGTGCCCTGTGCGGCCTCCTTAGCCTGGCCCAACTGATGCAAAAGAGGCCTCTCAGTCAGGCTGAGGCGAACGCAGGAATCTGCCGTATATCCGAGCCAGGCACGTGCCATGCGCACCTCGCGTGTCTCCTTTTCCCCTTTCTCTCCCTCACGCGTCAGATTGGATCGAGTACCCAACCCGCTGCCGCCGCCGCCATCTTCGTCCACCACCAGTCCAGGCTCCCTAGTCCACCACCGGTCTAGGCTCCCTCGTCCACCACCGGTCCGAGCTCCCTCGCCGGTGCTCCTCCATGCCCACGCCAGGAGCTCGCCGCCCCGCCTCGACAACGTCGGGTTCCACAGCCACCTCGTCCACCACCGGTCGGAGCTCCCACGCCGGTGCTCCTCCACGCATACGCCGGGGGCCACGCCGTTCGCCACCGATCGAGAGGAAGAAGGGGGAGGGGAGCACCTGCGCCATGAGCCGCAACCAACGCGGTGTTTCTCCCCCTCGAACTGTGCCAGCCAATCCAACTGTAGTCACATCTCCCCCACCGACATCTCCTCCCGGCAGGCCATCTCCGTCGCCGGCATCTCCTCCCGGCAGGCCATCTCCGCCACGGCCATCTCGTGGCCCTCCACCTCTTCATCTGGTTGTTCTCCGCCATGGCCATCTACTCCATCTTAGTAGAATTAAGCCCATGTTCAGTCTACCAAACAAGATCTGTCGTGTATAGCATCTCTCGTGCATCCGTATGATACAGTCAACCAAACCCATCTCACCCCATCCTTGCATCCGCTCAAGCAGGCCTAGCTCACCCGGGATGCCCCATGCGATGCAGGGTAGAGCCACCCAGGCAACCAAACACTCCCTT
This sequence comes from Elymus sibiricus, assembly GCA_039707655.1. Lineage (NCBI taxonomy): Eukaryota > Viridiplantae > Streptophyta > Magnoliopsida > Poales > Poaceae > Elymus > Elymus sibiricus. The sequence goes on from CM077676.1 coordinate 71,898,445, forward strand.
CGGGCGTGTTTGGTTTCCTGGGTCGCACCTGGCTCGCACCCACCATCAAAAATCCAGTATGTTTGGTGCCCTGTGCGGCCTCCTCAGCCTGCCCCAACCGATCCAAATGAGGCCTCTCAGCCAGGCTGAGGCGAACGCAGGAATCGGTCGTATCTCCAAGCCAGGCCCGTGCCATGCGCACCTTGCGTGTCTCCTTTTCCCCTTTCTCTCCCTCATGCGTCAGATTGGATCGAGCCCCCAACCCACTGCCGCCGCCGCCATCTTCGTCCACCACCAGTCTAGGCTCCCTCGTCCACCACCGGTCCGAGCTCCCTCGCCGGTGCTCCTCCACGCCCACGCCGGGGGCTCGCCGCCCCGCCTAGACATCGTCGGGTTCCACAGCCGCCTCGTCCGCCACCAGTCCAAGCTCCCACGTCGGTGCTCCTCCACGCCCACGCCGGGGCTCGCCGCCCGCCTCGACATCGTCGGGTACCAGAGTCGCCTCATCCACCACCGGTCGGAGCTCCCTCGCCGGTGCTCCTCCGCGCACACGCCGGGTGCCACGCCGTACGCCACCGATCGAGAGGAAGAAGGGGGAGGGGAGCACCTGCGCGCCGTGAGCCGCAACCGGCGCGGCGTTTCTCCCCCTCAAACTGTGCCAGCCAATCCAACTGCAGTCGCATCTCCCCCGCCGGCATCTCCTCCCGGCAGGCCATCTCCGTCACCGGCATCTCCCCCCGGCAGGCCATCGCGTGGCCCTCCACCTCTTCATCTGGTTGTTCTCTGACACGACCATCTACTCCATCTCAGTAGAATTAAGCCCATGTTCAGTCTACCAAATAACATCTGCCGTGTATAGCATCTCTCATGCATCCATATCATACAGTCAACCAAACCCATCTCACCCCATCCTTGCATCCTCTTAAGCAGGCCAGGCTCACCCAGGATTACCCATGCGATGCAGGGTAGAGCCACCCAGGCAACCAAACACTCCCTTTGGGCGTGTTTGGTTTCCTGGGTCACACCTGGCTCGCACCCACCGATGCAAAAGAGGCCTCTCAGCCAGGCTGAGGCGAACGCAAGAATCGGCCGTATATCCGAGCCAGGCCTGTGGCAGGCGCACCTCGCGTGTCTCCTTTTCCCCTTTCTATCCCTCACCCATCAGATTGGATCGAGCACCCAAGCCGCTGCCGCCGCCGCCGTCTTCATCCACCACCATTCCAGGCTCCCTCATCCATCACCGGTCTGGGATCCCTCGTCCGCCACCGGTCCGAGCTCCCTCGCCGGTGCTCCTCCACGCCCACGCTGGGGGCTCGTCGCCCCGCCTCGACATCGTTGGGTTCCACAGCCGCTTCGTCCACCACCGGTCGGAGCTCCCTCGCTGGTGCTCCTCCACGCCCATGCCGGGGGCCACGCCGTCCGCCACCGATCGAGAGAAAGAAGGGGGGAGGGGAGCACTTGCGCGCCGTGAGCCGCAACCGACGCGGCGTTTCTCCTCCTCAAACTGTGCCAGCCAATCCAACTGCAATCGCATCTCCCCGCCGGCATCTCCTCCCAGCAGGCCATCTTCGTCGCCGGCATCTCCTCCCGGTAGGCCATCTTCGCCACGGCCATCTCGTGGCCCTCCACCTCTTCATCTGGTTGTTCTCCGCCATGGCCATCTACTCCATATCAGTAGAAATAAGCCCATGTTCAGTCTACCAAACAACATCTGTCGTGTATAGCATCTCTCGTGCATCCGTATCATACAGTCAACCAAACCCATCTCACCCATCCTTGCATCCGCTCAAGCAGGCCAGGCTCACCCAGGATTTCCCATGCGATGCAATGTAGAGCCACCCAGGCAACCAAACACCCCCTTTTGGCGTGTTTGGTTTCCTGGGTCGCACCTGGCTCGCACCCACCATGCAAAATCCAGTATTTGCATACCCTGTGCGGCCTCCTCAGCCTGGCCCAACCGATGCAAAAGAGACCTCCCAGCCAGGCTGAGGCGAACGCAGGAATCAGCCGTATCTCCAAGCCAGGCCCGTGCCATGCGCACCTCGCGTGTCTCCTTTTCCCCTTTCTCTATCTCACGCGTCAGATTGGATTGAGCACCCAACCAGCTGCCGCCGCCGCCACCGTCTTCGTCCACCACCGGTCCAGGCTCCCTCGTTCACCATCGGTCTAGGCTCCCTCGACCGCCACCGGTCAGAGCTCCCTCGCCGGTGCTCCTCCACGCCCACGCTGGGGGCTCGCCGCCCCGCCTCGACATCGTCGGGTTCCACAGCCCCCTCATCCACCACCGGTCGGAGCTCCCTCGTTGGTGCTCCTCCACACCCACGCCGGGGGCCACGCCGTCTGCCACCGATCGAGAAGAAGAAGGGTGAGGGTAGCACTTGCGCACCATGAGCCTCAACCGGCGCGGCGTTTCTCCCCCTCAAACTATGCCAGCCAATCCAACTGCAGTCGCATCTCCCCCGCCGGCATCTCCTACCGGCAGGCCATCTCCGTCGTCGGCATCTCCTCCCGGCAGGACATCTCCGCCACGGCCATCTCGTGGTCCTCGACCTCTTCATCTGGTTGTTCTCCGCCACGGCCATCTACTCCATCTCAGTAGAATTAAGCCCATGTTCTGTCTACCAAACAACATCTCTCGTGTATAGCATCTCTCGTGCGTCCGTATCATACAGTCAACCAAACCCATCTCACCCTATCCTTGCATCCGCTCTAGCAGGCCAGGCTCACCCAGGATGCCCCATGCGATGCAGGGTAGAGCCACCCACGCAACCAAACACTCCCTTAGGGCGTGTTTGGTTTCCTAGGTCACACCTGGCTCACACCCACCATGCAAAATCCAGTATATTTGGTACCATGTGCGGCCCCCTCAGCCTGGCCCAACCGATGCAAAAGAGGCCTCTCAGCCAGGCTGAGGCAAACGCAGGAATTGCCGTATCTCCGAGCCAGGCCCGTGCCATGCGCACCTTTCCCCCTTTCTCTCCCTCACGCGTCAGATTGGATCGAGCACCCAACCCGCTACCTCCGCCGCCGTCTTCGTCCACCACCAGTCTAGGCTCCCTCGTCCACCATCGGTCTGGGCTCTCTCATCTGCCACCGGTCCGAGGTCCCTCGTCGGTGCTCCTCCACGCCCATGCCGGGGGCTCGCCGCCCCGCCTCGACATCGTCTGGTTCCACAGCCGCCTCGGCCACCACCGGTCGGAGCTCCCTCGCCGGTGCTCCTCCACGCCCACGCCGGTGGCCACGCCGTCCGCCACCGATCGAGAAGAAGAAGGGGGAGGGGAGCACCTGCGCGCCGTGAGACACAACCGGCGCGGCGTTTCTCCCCCTCAAACTATGCCAGCCAATCCAACTACAGTCGCATCTCCCCCGCCGGCATCTCCTCCCGACAGGCCATCTCCGTCACCGGCATCTCCTCCCGGCAGGCCATTTCCGCCACGGCCATCTCGTGGCCCTACACCTCTTCATCTGGTTGTTCTCCGCCACGGCCATCTACTCCATCTCAGTAGAATTAAGCCCATGTTCAGTCTACCAAACAACATCTGTCGTGTATAGCATCTCTCATGCACCTGAATCATACAGTCAACCAAACCCATCTCACCCCATCCTTGCATCCGCTCAAGCAGGCCAGGCTCACCCAGGATGCCCCATGCGATGCATGCATGGTAGAGGCACCCAGGCAACCAAACACTTCCTTAGGGCGTGTTTGGTTTCCTGGGACGCACCTGGCTCGCACCCACCATGCAAAATCCAGTATGTTTGGTGCCCTGTGCGGCCTCCTCAGCCTGGCCCAACCGATGCAAAAGAGGCCTCTTAGCCAGCAGAGGTGAACGCATGAATCAGCCGTATCTCCGAGCTAGGCTCGTGCCATGCGCACCTCGCGTGTCTCCTTTTCCCCTTTCTCTCCCTCACGCGTCAGATTGGATCGAGTACCCAACCCACTGCCGCCGCCACCGTCTTCGTCCACCACCAGTCCAGGCTCCCTCGTCCACCACCCGGTCTGGGCTCCCTCGTCCGCCACCGGTCCGAGCCCCCTCGCCGGTGCTCCTTCACGCCCATGCCGGGGGCTCGTAGCCCCGCCTCCACCTCGTCGGGTTCCACAGCTGCCTCATCCACCACCGGTCAGAGCTTCCTCGCTGGTGCTCCTCCACGCCCATGTTGGGGGCCACGCCATCCGCCATCGATCGAGAGGAAGAAGGGGAAGGGGAGCACCTGCATACCATGAGCCGCAGCTGGCGCGGTGTTTCTCCCCCTCAAACTGTGACAGCCAATCCAACTGCAGTCGCATCTCCCCCGCCGGCGTCTCCTCCCGGTAGGCCATCTCCGCCACGGCCATCTCGTGGCCCTCCACCTCTTCATCTGGTTGTTCTCCGCCACGGCCATCCACTCCATCTCAGTAGAATTAAGCCCATGTTCATTCTATCAAACAACATCTGTCGTGTATAGTATCTCTCATGCATCCGTATCATACAATCAACCAAACCCATGTCACCCCATCCTTGCATCCGCTCAAGCAGGCCAAGCTCACCCAGGATGCCCCATGCGATGCAGGGTAGAGACACCCAGGCAACCAAACACTCCCTTAGGGCGTGTTTGCTTTCCTGGGTCACACCCACCATGCATAATCCAGTATGTTTGGCGCCCAGTGCGGCCTCCTCAGCCTGGCCCAACCGATGCTAAACAGGCCTCTCAGCCAGGCTGAGGCAAACGTAGGAATCGGCCGTATCTCTGAGCCAGGCCCGTGCCATGCGCACCTCGCGTGTCTCCTTTTCCCCTTTCTCGCCGTCAGGCGTCAGATTGGATCGAGCACCCAACCCGCTGCCGCCACCGCTGTCTTTGTCCACCACCAGTCTAGGCTCCCTCATCTAGCACTGGTCTGCGCTCCCTCATCCGCCACCGGTCCGAGCTCTCTCGCCGGTGCTCATCCATGACCACGCCGGGGGCTCGCCGCCCCGCCTTGACATCGTCGGGTTCCACAGCCGCCTCGTCCACCACCGGTCGGAGCTCCCTCGCCGGTGCTCCTCCACGCCCACGCCGGGGGCCACGCCGTCCGCCACCGATCGAGAGGAAAAGGGGGAGGGGAGCACCTACGCGCCATGAGCCGCAACCGGCGCGGCGTTTCTCCCCCTCAAACTATGCCAGCCAATCCAACTGCAGTCGTATCTCCCACGCCGGCATCTCCTCCCAGCAGGCCATCGTCGTCACTGGCATCTCCTCCTGGCAGGCCATCTCCGCCACGGCCATCTCGTGGCCCTCCACCTCTTCATCTGGTTGTTCTCCGACACGGCCATCTACTCCATCTCAGTAGAATTAAGCCCATGTTCAGTCTACCAAACAACATCTGTCGTGTATAGCATCTCTCGTGCATCCGTATCATACAGTCAACCAAACCCATCTCACCCCATCCTTGCATCCGCTCAAGCAGGCCAGGCTCACCCAGGATTTCCCATGCGATGCAGGGTAGAGCCACCCAGGCAACCAAACACTCCCTTTGGGCGTGTTTGGTTTCCTGGGTCGCACCTGGCTCGCACCCACCATGCAAAATCCAGTATGTTTGGTGCCCTGTGCGGCCTCCTCAGCCTGGCCCAACCGATGCAAAAGAGGCCTCTCAGCCAGGCTGAGGCGAACGCAGGAATTGGCCGTATCTTCAAGCCAGGCCCGTGCGATGCGCACCTCGCGTGTCTCCTTTTCCCTTTTCTCTCCCTCACGCGTCAGATTGGATTGAGCACCCAACCCGCTGCCGCCGCCGCCGTCTTCATCCACCACCAGTCCAGGCTCCCTCGTCCACCACTGGTCTGGGCTCCCTCGTCCGCCACCGGTCTGAGCTCCCTCGCCGGTGCTCCTCCACGCCCATGCCGGGGGCTCGCCACCCCGCCTCGACATCGTCGGGTTCCACAGCCGCCTCGTCCACCATCGGTCGGAGCTCCCTCCCCGGTGCTTCTCCACGCCCTCGCCGGGGGCCACTCCGTCCGCCACCGATCAAGAAGAAGAAGGGGGGGAGCACCTGCGCACCTTGAGCCGCAACCGGCGCGGCGTTTCTCCCCCTCAAACTGTGCCAGCCAATCCAACTGCAGTAGCATCTTCCTCGCCGGCATCTCCTCCCGGCAGGCCATCTCCATCGCCGGCATCTCCTCCCGGCAGGACCTCTCCGCCACGGCCATCTCGTGGCCATCCACCTCTTCATCTGGTTGTTCTCCGCCACGGCCATCTACTCCATCTCAGTAGAATTAAACCCATGTTCAGTCTACCAAACAACATCTGTCGTGTCTAGCATCTCTCGTGCATCCGTATCATACAGTCAACCAAACCCATCTCACCCCATCCTTGCATCCGCTCAAGCTGGCCAGGCTCACTCAGGACGCCCCATGCGATGACTGGTAGAGCCACCCAGGCAACCAAACACTCCCTTAGGGCGTGTTTGGTTTCCTGGGTCGCACCTGGCTCGCACCCACGATGCAAAATCCAGTTTGCTTGGTGCCCTGTGCGGCCTCCTCAGCCTGGCCGAACCGATGCAAAAGAGGCCTCTCAGCCAGGCTGAGGTGAACGCAGGAATCGGCCGTATCTCTGAGCCAGGCCCGTGCCATGCGCACCTCGCGTGTCTCCTTTTCCCCTTTCTTTCCCTCATGCGTCAGATTGGATCAAGCACCCAACCCGCTGCCGCCACCGTCGTCTTCGTCCACCACCAGTCCGGGCTCCCTCGTCCACCACCGGTCTGGGCTCCCTCGTCCGCCAACGGTCTGAGCTGCCTTGCCGGTGCTCGTCCACGCCCACGCCGGGGGCTCGCCGCCCCGCCTCGACATCGTCGGGTTCCACAGCCGCCTCATCCACCACCGGTCGGAGCTCCCTCACCGGTGCTCCTCCACGCCCATGCCGGGGGCCACACCGTCCACCACCGATTAAGAGGAAGAAGGGGGAGGGGAACACCTGCGCGCCGTGAGCCACAACCGGTGCAGCGTTTCTCCCCCTCAAACTATGCCAGCCAATCCAACTATAGTCGCATCTCCCCCACCGGTATCTCCTCCCGGCAGGCCATCTCCGTCGCCGGCATCTCCTCCCGGCAGGCCATCTCCGCCACGGCCATCTCGTGGCCCTCCACCTCTTCATCTGGTTGTTCTCCGCCATGGCCATCTACTCCATCTCAGTAGAATTAAGCCCATGTTCAGTCTACTAAACAACATCTGTCGTGTATAGCATCTCTCGTGCATCCATATCATACAGTCAACCAAACCCATCTCACCCTATCCTTGCATCCGCTCAAGCAGGACAGGCTCACCCAGGATGCCCCATGTGATGCAGGGTAGAGCCACCCAGGCAACCAAACACTCCCTTAGGGCGTGTTTGGTTTCCTCGGTCACACCTGGCTCGCACCCACCATGAAAAATCCAGTATGTTTGGTGCCCTGTGCGGCCTCCTCAGCCTGGCCCAACCGATGCAAAAGAGGCCTCTCAGCCAGGCTGAGGCGAACGCAGGAATGGGCCGTATCTCCGAGCCAGGCCCGTGCCATATGCACCTCGCGTGTCTCCTTTTCCCCTTTCTCTCCATCACGCGTCAGATTGGATCGAGCACCCAACCCGCTGTCGCCGCCGCCGTCTTTGTCCACCTCAAGTCCAGGCTCCCTCGTCCACCACCGCTCTAGGCTCCCTCGTCCGCCACCGGTCCGGGCTCCCTCGTTGGTGCTCCTCCACGCCCACGCCGGGGGCTCGCCGCCCCGCCTCGACATCGTCGGGTTCTGATGAGTGATATTTTTACACTCATCCAACCTCAGTTTAAACCAAAATATTTCATTCAAAACAAGATATTTGCTCCAATATTGCCCCAAATCACTAATGAATGCATAGGATTCCACAAATCCTCTCTTTATTGTGTATCAACAGGAAATGGACTATTTATGGATGAAATCAAGTCAGGAAAAGGAAAGGAGTAAAGGAGGAGAAGGAATAAATCAATTGGAAGCGCACAGGAGAAGACAGAGCAAAAGATGGCCTATCATGCGCCCGCACCCGCTCGCATGGGCGCTCGTATGCCGTGGAAACCGATGCCTCTCATCCACCTGATCAAACTTTATAAAGGGGTCGAGGGCCAAATGTTAACAGAGGAGCCGGCAGAGACAGAAACAAGTCACAGATCAGAGAACCACCATCATCCCCATCTCCATCAAACTCTAGCCGCCACCATCTTCATCTCCATAGCCACCACCATAGTTCTCTGCCATCTAGCCACACTTGTAATCGTGTATCACATCTAGCATCCATTGTAAGACATATTATCAAATCAATCTACCTTCATGATGTGTTCTATGATGTGTTCTTCGTGCGATCTGATCTCCATGTGTGAGTAGTCTGGTAAGGTATGGGTTGAGGCAATAGCCTTGCAACCCGATGTATCTATTGAAGGGATCAATGGAAGGGCTTTGAATTAACATCCCGTATGTGTGAAATAAAATTGTTTCAAAGTTGTCTCTTGTCTCTTTCACGATCTTCATCCCTGCAGGTATCCAGGATCGTGGAGATCGAGTCACGTGGAGGCTAAGGGCAGGGAGACCGTGATGTGTTATTCTGAACACCGGTGACAGAAAGGTTTAGTACGGTAACACGGATCCTATCCCTGGGGATTCAAGAGGTGTAGTCATTAAACGCCCAATGCTTTTGTCTGATTATTGCAATCTTAATTATCGAGGCAACCCCACGCGACAGATAGGGCCTTCTGTAGGACAACTGACTCTTGATGCATGACGCGTGCCGGTCAAGATGTAATTTGGACACATCCCCCACTTCCAGTCATAACAAGCACATCTCGATGGGTGACTTCCAGCGCACAAATTAAGATCATATTTGGTTCCGTCACAGATATATGGTTGTAAGCATTAAGACCTCATACCCGTACCTGTTTTTATTATAAGTGTTTGCAGTATCTAGCTTGATTTACGATCCGGCCTAAAGCTGGAATTAATCCTTTAGCAAAAGCTTGTTAGCGACCCTAGCTTAAAGGGCACCGTCCTCTCGTGGGTTCGATAACTCACGGTCACCTCTGGGGAAAAAGGCCAGAATCCTTATTGCTCCATTTCCGGATCACCAAAGAAAGTAATCAAACCTTTTTCTGGCGCTATTACCGGGGAGGCTATGTGTGCCTAGTCTTTGTGTTTAGAGTTTTTGCTAAAGTTTAGTTTTAGTTTTAGTTTTAGTTTTTAGTTTTACTTTTTGTTGCAAGTCTTGTCAGTAGAAAACCCTAAAAAAATACTATGGCTCGTAAGCTTGGAAGCTTTGCTACACCTAGCAATAGTTTCATGCGTGAACCTATAGCACAACCTGATGTTGCTGTCGCTGAGTGTGAGATAAAACCAAACCTAGTCTCTATGGTTCAACAGGACCAATTTGGAGGCTCTGCATCAGAAGATGCCGGTATGCATTTACATAATTTTTCTGAATTGTGCAACATGACTCGCATCAAAGATTATGACCCTGACGCTTTGAAGTTGTGTCTATTTCCTTTCTCTTTGAGAGGAAAAGCAAAAGAATGGCTTCTAGCTTTACCTAGAGGCAATATAACTTCTTGGGCTGATTATTGCAGCAAATTTTTATCTAATTTTTGCCCACCTGCAAAAATTATGCAACTTCGTTCGCAGATAACAAGTTTTAAGCAGGAAGATCGTGAGCCACTAGCGCTTGCGTGAAACTGTCCTAACCATGGAATGGAAGAATGGTTACTCCTTCATATGTTTTATAATGCCTTAAATCCTATGTCAAAAACTATGTTAGATACTGCTGTAGGAGGAACTATTATGGGTAAGCCCATAAATGATGTTAAAAAATTGCTTGATGATATGCAAGAGAATCATGCCCAATGGCATGTTGAAAGAACAACCACCAAGAGTGTGAATGCAATAGAAGAGAAGAATACGGGGTTGACAGCTAAGCTTGATGAACTCATCTCCGTCTTGAAAGGTAAAGAAGAGGTAAACATCAATGCTATAACTGATGAAGAAGTTAGTGATGTGAATTTTATTGCTCGTAATAGCTACAATCCAAATTGGGAAAATAATGGGTATGCTCCCAGATTACCGTATCCTAATAACAATGGAGCACCTAACAATTTTAATGGAGCTAGTCATAGCAATAGAAATACTCTTGAAGAAACACTGAAAAAATTCATTGCTAGTCAGAGTGAGCAAAATGAAACCTTCAAGAATATCTTGAAGAATCATGATAACTTACTTGTTCAATTGACCAGTAAGATTGTTGGACTAACAAATGATGTGCAGATTCTTGATGGAAGAACCAAGAACATGGAAGCACAAGTGGATAAAATTGCAGAGAGCCAAACATTAATCTTAGCTAAGTTTGCAGGTAAACCGGAACCTAACCCGGTTGAAGATGTCAAGATGATGAGAAGCAACGAAGAAAATGCAGAAGAGCTTGATAAAGGCCATGTGCCAGAATATACTTATACCGTTGCAGATTTTGTAAAGATGATAGCTATGAAAAACCCACTACCCGAGGTATCAAATGATGAGGCATATAATATCTTTGTTAATCATGTTGCAGCTAAGGTACGTGAGTTAGATGATGAAAGAAATAAGCTATTCAGTAAGTTACCTACTAAGCAAGAGGATGTTTTTGAGCCTACTATTGAGATTGAGATAGGACTAAATAAATTTGATGCCTTATGTGATCTAGGTGCTAGTGTCTCCACTATCCCTAAATCTATTTATGATAGTCTCAATCTTGGTCCTTATAACACTACTGAGATAAGATTGAATATGGCTAATTCTACTTTTACGCAAGCAGTAGGGATTAAGCATGGTGTTATAATTCAGATAAATGATTGTCCTGTCATGATTGATCTTGTGATAGTTGATATGCCTGAAGATCCCATTGCTCCTATAATTCTCGGTAGACCTTTTCTTCGGACTATAAAGGCTGTGATAAATGTGTTTGAGGGGAATGTAAGATTTGACTTACCTGCAAAAGATCCTTTTGTGAGACATTTCCCCAGGAAAAGGAAAAAAAGAAGACCTACACTGGAGATGGCATTGTCATCAATGCTAGAAGCTATGGTCTCGGTGTATTTGTACACAAGTGATCTTCACTACGGTCGAGCTAACCGACCAAAAACAAGCGCTTCGTGGGAGGCAACCCACGCGAATAAAGTAAGTTAGTAAGTTTTTTTTTGTTTTTCATTTTAATAAGGAGTGTTGAAGTTTTGTCATAAAGTTTAAGGTGAGAAGAGTTGCTTTATAAGGGCTTTGATATGTGCAAAAAAATTTTGTGGTGTACTGATGTTTGGATGCCTGGATATATGCATATGTATTATGTTGGAACTAACCCCGCAGGAATTAAGCGAAAAAGAGAAGTTTCGAAAGAAACAGAAGAAAAGACGGACTAATATGCGACCGCTTCGGTCGTATGACCGGTCGTATGGAACTCCTGGCGGCTCCAACAGAAACACAACAGAGTCAAAAGAATGTTTGACGGCGCATCATGCGAGCGCAGCCGCTCGTATCGATGGTCGTATGAACGATGAGCAGAAAGAGAGAAGAGATCCAGAGCGTTTGACGGCGTTCTATGCGAGCACCCGCGCTCGCATGAGCGGTCGTATGACACCATCAACCAGAAGACAAGGATTGACAGAACATTCGACAACGTTCTATACGAGCGCTGCCGGTCGTATAACAGGTCGTATGAGGTGAGCACAGAGAAGGTTGCGTTTACAAATTGAAAGACGGCGTTCTATATGAGCGCTCCCGCTCATATGACCGGTCGTATGGATCTCTGGCGGCCACAATAAGCCCAGGGAAGGAGGTATTTCGCCCCCATCTATTTTCTCTCTTCTTCTTCTTCCTCCAAACCTCTCCAAACCCTACCACAACTCTGCCCGATCTACCTACTCGTTCGATTTCAGTTCAAATCCTTCCGTGTGATCGATCTACGGTACATTTCTCCTCCGATCCCCAACTTACTTTTCGTGAATCCATGTTCTAGATGCCTAGCATTGCCATGACTAGGGTATGAGTGTTTTTGATCTAAATTTTGAGTTTGGCTTGGATTCATTGATGTTCTTAGAGGAGAATGATGTTGTGATTGATGTAAGATCAATATTGTTTCATTGTATTGGACTGAAAGATTGTTTTGTAGATGTTTACAAGGAAGTCCACATGTGTTGCTCGCGGTGATGCACCGGGTTCATCCACGAACGCCGCACAACAACAATAAATTTTTACGCAGGGAATCGTCTTCACCGACCGTGAAGCAATGAGGAAATACAAGAAGCTTCATGCAAGGAAGATGAAGACTACGAAGTGGGCTTGTGAAGCCACCCTGGCCAAACTAGGTATCACTAATGATTTCAATTTGCTTTGTGCTAATGCCGGGTTGCATCATTTTGTTTATCAGGGATGTGAGACATATGAACGAATGACGCTTGAGTTTCTTAGTACTCTCTCGCATAATGTTGGTCTTACGCCAAACGTATATGAGGAAGAGCAGATCACTTTCCGTCTCATGGACCAGGACTTCAACATCACTCTGAATGAGTGGTGCACTCACTTTGGCTTCACCAACAACAAGGATGACATCCGTTATGTTTATGATTTTCTTGAATCGCACCCGAGGCAATCCTTTTATTAGTTGAGTTACCGTGGTTCCAAAAAAAGGGCCAGTTGCATTGAAAGTCCTGCTATTCGTTATTTCTATTATGTTATCACTAACTCGTTGCAGGCACGAGGAGAAGTTTCCAAGGTAAATGATGAGAACATGCTAATTCTCGGAAAAGCAGCTAACCTTGACGTCGGTTATTCGCCCAAGTTAGGGGCAATACTTTTGCTACACCTAGCGCATCAAGCAAATCATGCACAAGGGGATATCGCGTGTGGAGGAGTTATCACCATGTTGGCCAACTCCCTTGGCCTCAACTACACTCGTCTCCGCCCCATTGTCGGTAACAACCTTGTTAATATTCGTGTTCTTTCTAGCGTTGGAATGGTAGTAGTTCGCCGTGGTCGTCATTGCATTCAAATTCCTGGAGTAAGGTATTTGTTACCTACCCCTATGCCTAACCATTTCTCCATAGAAAATGGACAATTGCATTATGTGCCACAGGAAGGAGATGCAGCATTTGACCAAGAAGGCCCGAAACCTGAACAAGTAGATGAAGAAGAACTCGCCACCGAAGAAGAAGAAGAGCAGCCCCAAGAACAGCAACAACAAGAAGCCTACACCACCTACTCGGACCTCTACAGTCTGAAGGGCTCCATCAATGACATAAGCAACCTCGCTGAGTCCCTTCGAGACACGTCCTTCTACATGAACGAGAACTTCTCCAACTGGAGCCAAGGATGGGCTCCCGACCAGCCGCCACAATGATCTCGCCGGTTTGGGCTTGCAAAAGCTTAAGCTTGGGGGAGGCCACAACCACGTCTACATCAAGATATGGCGGTATTATTTGAATAAATTGTAATGAGGTTGTACTTCAGCTTGCTGAGCTTCAAACACTCATGTTGGTTTGTTCCAACACTTCGCTTTTTATTTGCTTTCATTTTTCTTTTTGCAGTTGTGATTTTTTGTTTGCAAGTTAGCTTTCAAAAACCAAAAACCCAAAAATAGAATAAGTTTTTGCTTTGCACTTGTCTTTTTGCCCCTTTCGGAGTTCGTTTGCATTCTTGTTTATATTTCAAAGGAGTTGATCTACGCTGGACAATGAGGAATGCAAGCATAAGGAAGAGAAGTGTGTACATTCATAACCATGAAGGTATGTCCTACGACTCCCATCTTTTGCACTTGAAATTCTTAGAATAGATGTAGTAGTAGTATGTGTGATGTGTGCAGGAGGGAGTAAGTCTTGATAATTAAAACAAAGGTTTTGTTCTAGTAGCTGAAATAATTTTGTAGCCTTTGTTTTGTTTAATCTAGATAACCAAGACTTGCCGTGGGACTGTTTTTAAAAGAATATGATCTTAATCAAGTATAACCATGCACAAGAGAAAGTCTTCAAAGACTTGGATGTTGAGAAAATTGTAGAGAAGATGATGTTAGAGATACTCAACCCCATATTGTTAATTTTAATAGACTTAATAGCACTCGTGGATTAAATTGTCTAGAGGAACTTAGTTGAAGGGTGAACGAGATTATGCCAAAAATATGTGTTGCATTTTTTCACATGGTGCTTCAGCTTCTCGCTGGTACTATGGCCTCCGCTGCTATATACATGTGTACGTGTGTAAATGTGGCTTCGTCACCTTTCTTGATGTTATGCTGAGGACTCCGCTAGCCAATGAACGATCCACCTGAGTTTCAGCTCGGATTTTGGCTATGAGTTTGTTATCGTACGTAGTGGCAACACTACAATCAAATATTATTCAGCTTTCTATTGAATGTGTGTGTATGTGGTAAATACCGGGGACTGATCACAAGAGCTCGAAAGAGACAAATATCAAGGTCCATAGTTCCCAACATTAAGCCACAACGAAAACCTATGCATGATCATTTAGTTGGCATAATCCCTTCATGTGACAACCAAAGTTTCAGCAAACAATGATTGAAACAAAGTGCTTGAGAGCCTTGAGGATGAGACATTCGTGGGTATGTTAATGAGTTACTCTAGAATCATGTTTGTCTTTACATACCTTTCACTCCCTAATTTATGTTTTCATGGCTCATTCAAAGAAAAACTCTTCCGTGCATTCCCGGCAAGCAAGTGTTAACTAGAGGAAATAGAATAAAGTGTTGCAAAGTTGTTTTATCTAGTTGAACAAAAACTTTGAGTTGATTATCTTTGCTTCACTAACACTTGCATAATAACCATGCCACCGCTACAGCTATACTAAGTTTTCAGGTCAAGAAGCGGAGGGCTATCTAGGCGTACCAATTGTAAGTGAACCAAAACCTTCTCGTTATTTCAGTTTACAACTGAGTTCCTTATGATTCAGATTTCTCTTTATGTTCCTCAAGGACGATCAAGTTTAAGCTTGGGGGAGTTGATGAGTGATATTTTTACACTCATCCAACCTCAGTTTAAACCGAAATATTTCATTCAAACCGAGATATTTGCTCCAATATTGCCCCTAATCACTAATGAATGCATAGGATTCCACAAATCCTCTCTTTATTGTGTATCAACAGGAAATGGACTATTTATGGACGAAATCAAGTTAGGAAAAGGAAAGGAGTAAAGGAGGAGAAGGAATAAATCAATTAGAAGCGCACAGGAGAAGACAGAGCAAAAGACGACCTATCATGCGACCGCGCCCGCTCGCATGGGCGGTCGTATGGCGTGGAAACCGATGCCTCTCGTCCACCTGATCAAACTTTATAAAAGGGGTCGAGGGCCAAATGTTAACAGAGGAGCCAGAAGAGACAGAAACAAGTCACAGATCAGAGAACCACCATCATCCCCATCTCCATCAAACCCTAGCCGCCACCATCTTCATCTCCATAGCCACCACCATAGTTCTCTGCCATTTAGCCACACTTGTAATCATGTATCACATCTAGCATCCATTGTAAGACATATTATCAAATCAATCTACCTTCATGATGTGTTCTATGATGTGTTCTTTGTGCGATCCGATCTCCATGTGTGAGTAGTCCGGTAAGGTATGGGTTGAGCCAATAGCCTTGCAACCCGATGTATCTGTTGAAGGGATCAATGGAAGGGCTTTGAATTAACGTCCCGTATGTGTGAAATAAAATTGTTTCAAAGTTGTGGAGATCGAGTCACGAGGAGGCTAAGGGCAGGGAGACCATGATGTGTTATTCTGAACACAAGTGACAGAAAGGTTTAGTACGGTAACACGGATCCTATCCCTGGGGATTCAAGAGGTGTAGTCATTAAACGCCCAATGCTTTTGTCTGATTATTGCAATCTTAATTATCGAGGCAACCCCGCGCGACGGATAGGGCCTTCGGTAGGACAACTGACTCTTGGTGCAGGACGCGTGCCGGACAAGACGTAATTTGGACACATCCCCCACTTCCACTCCTAACAAGCACATCTCAATGGGTGACATCCAGCGCACAAATTAAGATCATATTTGGTCCCGTCACAGATATATGGTTGTAAGCATTAAGACCTCATACCTGTTTTTATTATAAGTGTTTGTAGTATCTAGCTTGATTTATGATCCGGCCTAAAGCTGGAATTAATCCTTTAGCAAAAGCTTGTTAGAGACCCTAGCTTAAAGGGCACCGTCCTCTCGTGGGTTCGATAACTCAGGGTCACCTCTGGGGAAAAAGGCGAGAATCCTTATTGCTCCATTTTCGGATCACCAAAGGAAGTAATCAGGTTCCACAGCCGCCTCGTCCGCCACCGGTCCGAGCTCCCTCGCCGGTGCTCCTCCACGCCCACGCCGGGGGCTCGCCGACCCGCCTCGACATCGTCGGGTTCCACAGCCGCCTCGTCCACCACCAGTCAGAGCTCCCTCGCCGGTGCTCCTCCACGCCCACGAGGGGGCCATGCCGTCCGCCACCGATCGAGAGGAAGAAGGGGGAGGGGAGCACCTGCGCGCCGTGAGCCACAACCGGCGTGACGTTTCTCCCCCTCAAACTGTGCCAGCCAATCCAACTGCAGTCGCATCTCCCCCGCCGGCATCTCCTCCCGGTAGGCCATCTCCATCGTCGGCATCTCCTCCCGGCAGGCCATCTCCGCCACGGCCATCTCGTGGCCCTCCACCTCTTCATATGGTTGTTCTCCGCCACGGCCATCTGCTCCATCTCAGTAGAATTAAGCCCATGTTCAGTCTACCAGACAACATCTGTCATGTATAGCATCTCTCGTGCATCTGTATCATACAGTCAACCAAACCCATCTCACCCCATCCTTGCATCTGGTCAAGCAGGCCAGGCTCACCCAGGATGCCCCATGCGATGCAGGGTAGAGCCACCCAGGCAACCAAACACTCCCTTAGGGCGTGTTTGGTTTCCTGGGTCGCACCTGGCTCGCACCCACCATGCAAAATCCAGTATGTTTGGTGCCCTGTGCGGCCTCCTTGGCCTGGCCCAACCTATGCAAAAGAGGCCTCTCAGCCAGGCTGAGGCGAACGCAGGAATCGGCCGTATCTCCGAGCCAGGCCCGTGCCATGCGCACCTCGCGTGTCTCCTTTTCCCCTTTCTCTCCCTCACGCGTCAGATTGGATCGAGCACCCAACCCGCTGCCGCCGCCGCCGTCTTCGTCCACCACCAGTCCAGGCTCCCTCGTCCACCACCGGTCTGGGCACCCTCGTCCGCCACTGGTCCGAGCTCCCTTGCCGGTGCTCCTCCATGCCCATGTTGGTTGCTCGCCGCCCCGCCTCGACATCCTCGGGTTCCACAGCCGCCTCGTCCAGCACCGGTCGGAGCTCCCTCGCCAGTGCTCCTCCACGCCCACGCCGGGGGCCATGCCGTCCGCCACCGATCGAGAGGAAGAAGGGGGAGGGGAGCACCTGTGCGCCATGAGCCGCAACCGGCGTGGCATTTCTCCTCCTCAAACTGTGCCAGCCAATGAAACTGCAGTTGCATCTCCCCCGCCGGCATCTCCTCCCGGCAGGCCATCTCCGTCGCCGGCATCTCCTCCCGGCAGGCCATCTCGTGGCCCTCCACCTCTTCATCTGGTTGTTCTCCGCCACGACCATCTACTCCATCTCAGTAGAATTATGCCCATGTTCAGTCTACCAAACAACATCTGTCGTGTATAGCATCTCTCTTGCATCCGTATCATACAGTCAACCAAACCCATCTCACCCCATCCTTGCATCCGCTCAAGCAGGCCAGGCTCACCCAGGATGCCCCATGCGATGCAGTGTAGAGTCACCCAGACAACCAAACACTCCCTTAGGGTGTGTTTGGTTTCCTGGGTCACACCTGGCTCGCACCCACCATGCAAAATCATGTATGTTCGGTGCCCTGTGCGGCCTCCTCAGCCTGGCCCAACCGATGGAAAAGAGGCCTCTCAGCCAGGCTGAGGCGAATGCAGGAATCGGCCGTATCTCCGAGCCAGGCCCGTGCCATGCGCACCTCGCGTGTCTCCTTTCCCCTTTCTCTCCCTCATGCGTCAGATTCGATCAAGCAACCAACCCGCTGCCGCCACCGCCATCTTTGTCCACCACCAGTCCAGGCTCTCTCGTCCACCACCGGTCTGGGCTCCCTCGTCTACCACCGGTCCGAGCTCCTTCACGCCCACGCCGGGGGCTCGCCGCCCCGCCTCGAGATCGTCGGCTTCCACAACCGCCTCGTCCACCACCGGTCGGAGCTCCCTCGCCGGTGCTCCTCCACGCCCACGCCGGGGGCCACGCCGTTCGCCACCGATAGAGAGGAAGAAGGGGGAGGGGAGCACCTGAGCGCTGTGAGCCCAACCGGTGCGGCGTTTCTCCCCCTCAAACTGTGCCAGCCAATCCAACTGCAGTCGCATCTCCCCCGCCGGCATCTCCTCCCGGCAGGCCATCTCCGTCGCCGGCATCTCCCCCCGGCAGGCCATCTCCGCCACGGCCATCTCGTGGCCCTCCACCTCTTCATATGGTTGTTCTCCGCAACGGCCATCTACTCCATCTCAGTACAATTAAGCCCATGTTCAGTCTACCAAACAATATCTGTCGTGTATAGCATCTCTCATGCAACCGTATCATACAGTCAACCTAACCCATCTCACCCCATCCTTGCATCCGCTCAAGCAGGCCAGGCTCACCCAGGATGCCCCACGCGATGTAGGGTAGAGCCACCCAGGCAACCAAACACTCCCTTAGGGCGTGTATGCTTTCCTGGGTCGCACCTGGCTCGCACCCACCATGCAAAATCCAATATGTTCCGTGCCCTGTGCGGCCTTCTCGGCCTGGCCCAACCGATGCAAAAGAGGCTTCTCAGCCAGGCTGAGGCGAACGCAGTAATCGGCCGTATCTCCGAGCCAGGCTCGTGCCATGCGCACCTCGCGTGTCTCCTTTTCCCCTTTCTCTCCCTCACGCGTCAGATTGGATCGAGCACCCAACCCGCTGCCACCGCCGCCGTCTTCGTCCACCACCTGTCCAGGCTCCCTCGTCCACCACCGGTCTAGGCTCCGTCGTCCACCACCGGTCCGAGCTCCTTCACACCCACGCCGGGGGCTCGCCGCCCCGCCTCGAGATCGTCGGGTTCCACAACCGCCTCGTCCACCACCGGTCGGAGCTCCCTCGCCGCAGCTCCTCCACGCCCACGCCGGGGGCCACGCCGTTCGCACCGATCGAGAGGAAGAAGGGGGAGGGGAGCACCTGAGCGCCGTGAGCCCAACCGGCGCGGCGTTTCTCCCCCTCAAACTGTGCCAGCCAAACCAACTGCAGTCGCATCTCCCCCGCCGGCATCTCCTCCCGGCAGGCCATCTCCGTCGCCGGCATCTCCTCCCGGTAGGCCATCTCCGCCACGGCCATCTCGTGGCCCTCCACCTCTTCATCTGGTTGTTCTCCGCCACGGCCATCTACTCCATCTCAGTAGAATTAAGCCCATGTTCAGTCTACCAAACAACATCTGTCGTGTATAGCATCTCTCATGCATCCGTCTCATACAGTCAACCAAACCCATCTCACCCCATCCTTGCATCCGCTCAAGCAGGCCAGGCTCACCCAGGATGCCCCATGCGATGCAGGGTAGAGCCACCTGGGCAACAAAACACTCCCTTAGGGCATGTTAGGTTCCCTGGGTCGCACCTAGCTCGCACCCACCATGCAAAATCTAGTATGTTCGGTGCCCTGTGCAGCCTCTTCAGCCTGGCCCAAGCGATGCAAAAGAGGCCTCTCAGCAAGGCTGAGGCGAACTCAGGAATCAGCCGTATCTCTGAGCCAGGCCCATGCCATGCGCACCTCGCGTGTCTCCTTTTCCCCTTTCTCTCCCTCACGCGTCAGATTGGATCGAGCACCCAACCCGTTGCCACCGCCGCCGTCTTCGTCCACCACCAGTCCAGGCTCCCTCATCCACCACCAGTCTGGGCTCCCTCGTCCGCCACCGGTCCGAGCTCCCTCGCCGGTGCTCCTCCGTGCCCACGCCGGGGGCTCGCCGCCCCGCCTCGACATCGTCGGGTTCCACAGCCGCCTCGTCCACCATCGGTCGGAGCTCCCTCCCCGGTGCTCCTCCACGCCCACACCGGGGGCCACGTCGTCCGCCACTGATCTAGAGGAAGAAGGGGGAGGGGAGCACCTGCGCGCCGTGAACCGCAACCGGTACGGCGATTCTCCCCCTCAAACTGTGCCAGCCAATCCAACTGCAGTCGCATCTCCCCCGCTGGCATCTCCAGCCGGCAGGCCATCTCCGTCACTGGCATCTCCTACCGGCAGGCCATCTCCGCCACGGCCATCTCGTGGCCCTCCACCTCTTCATCTGGTTGTTCTCCGCCACGGCCATCTACTCCATCTTAGTAGAATTAAGCCCTTGTTCAGTCTACCAAGCAACATCTGTCATGTGTAGCATCTCTCGTGCATCCGTATCATACAGTCAACCAAACCCATCTCACCCCATCCTTGCATCTGCTCAAGCAGGCCAGGCTCACCCAGGATGCCCCATGCGATGCAGGGTAGAGCCACCCGGGCAACAAAACACTCCCTTAGGGCGTGTTTGGTTTCCTGGGTCGCACCTGGCTCGCACCCAGCATGCAAAATCCAGTATGTTCAGTGCCCTGTGCGGCCTCCTCACCCTAGCCCAACCGATGCAAAAGAGGCCTCTCAGCCAGGCTGAGGCGAATGCAGGAATCGGCCGTATCTCCGAGCCAGGCCCGTGCCATGCGCACCTCGCGTGTCTCCTTTTCCCCTTTCTCCCTCACGCGTCAGATTGGATCGAGCACCCAACCCACTGCCGCCGCCGCCATTTTCATCCACCACCAGTCCAGGCTCCCTCGTCCACCATCGATCTGGGCTCCCTCGTCCACCACCGGTCCGAGCTCCCTCACTGGTGCTCCTCCACGCCCACGCCGGGGGCTCGCCGCCCCGCCTCGACATCGTCGGGTTCCACAGCCGCCTCGTCCACCACCGGTCGGAGCTCCCTCGCCGGTGCTCCTCCACGCCTACGTCGGGTGCCACGCCGTCCGCCACTGATCGAGACGAAGAAGGGGGGGGGGAGCACCTGCACGCCGTGAGCCGCAACCGGCGCGGCGTTTCTTCCCCTCAAACTGTGCCAGCCAATCCAACTGCAGTCGCATCTCCCCCGCTGGCATCTCCTGCCGGCAGGCCATCTCCGTCACCGGCATCTCCTCTCAGTTGGCCATCTCCGCCACAGCCATCTCGTGGCCCTCCACCTCTTCATCTGGTTGTTCTCCGCCACGGCCATCTACTCCAT
This sequence comes from Elymus sibiricus, assembly GCA_039707655.1. NCBI lineage: Eukaryota > Viridiplantae > Streptophyta > Magnoliopsida > Poales > Poaceae > Elymus > Elymus sibiricus. Next base: position 71,919,675 of record CM077676.1, read on the forward strand.
CTCAGTAGAATTAAGCCCATGTTCAGTCTACCAAACAACATCTGTCGTGTAGAGCATCTCTCGTGCATCCGTATCATACAGTCAACCAACCCCACCTCACCCCATCCTTGCATCCGCTCAAGCAGGCCAGGCTCACCCAGGATGCCCCATGCGATGCAGGGTAGAGCCACCCAGGCAACCAAACACTCCCTTAGGGCGTGTTTGGTTTCCTGGGTCGCACCTGGCTCGCACCCACCCTGCAAAATCCAGTATGTTCGGTGCCCTATGCGGCCTCCTCAACCTAGCCCAACCGATGCAAAAGAGGCCTCTCAGCCAGGCTGAGGCGAATGCAAGAATCAGCCTTATCTCCGGGCCAGGCCCGTGCCATGCGCACCTCGCGTGTCTCCTTTTCCCCTTTCTCACCCTCACGCGTCAGATTGGATTGAGCACCCAACCCGCTGCCGCCGCCGCCGTCTTCGTCCACCACCAATCTAGGCTCCCTCGTCCACCATCGGTCTGGGCTCCCTCGTCCGCCACCGGTCGGAGCTCCCTCGCCGGTGCTCCTCCACGCCCACGTCGGGGCTCGCCGTCCCGCCTCGAATCGTCGGGTTCCACAGCCGCCTCGTCCACCACCGGTCCGAGCTCCGTCGCCGGTTCTCCTCCACGCCCATGCCGGGGCCACGCCGTCCGCCACCGATCGAGAGGAAGAAGGGGGAGGGGAGCACCTGCGCGCCGTGAGCCGCAACCGGCGCGGCGTTTCTCCCCCTCAAATTGTGCCAGCCAATCCAACTGCAGGCGCATCTCCCCCGCCGGCCACTCCTCCCGGTAGGCCATCTCCGTCACCGGCATCTCCTCCCGGTAGGCCATCTCTGCCATGGCCATCTCATGGCCCTCCACCTCTTCATCTGGTTGTTCTCCGCCACGGCCATCTACTCCATCTCAGTAGCATTAAGCCCATGTTCAGTCTACCAAACAACATCTGTCATGTATAGCATCTCTCGTGCATCCATATCATACAGTCAACCAAACCCATCTCACCCCATCCCTCCATCCGCTCAAGCAGGCCAGGCTCACCCAGGATGCCCCATGGGATGCAGGGTAGAGCCACCCAGGCAACCAAACACTCCCTTAGGGCGTGTTTGGTTTCCTGGGTCGCACCTGGCTCGCACCCACCATGCAAAATCTAGTATGTTCGGTGCCCTGTGCGGCCTCCTCAGCCTGGCCCAACCGATGTAAAAGAGGCCTCTCAGCCAGGCTGAGGCGAACGCAGGAATCGGCCGTATCTACGAGCCAGGCCCGTGCCATGCGCACCTCGCGTGTCTCCTTTTCCCCTTTCTCTTCCTCACGCGTCAGATTGGATCGAGCACCCAACCCGCTGCCGCCGCTGCCGTCTTCGTCCACCACCAGTCCAGGCTCCCTCGTCCACCACCGGTCTAGGCTCCCTCGTTCGCTACCGGTCCGAGCGCACTCGCCGGTGCTCCTCCACGCCCACGCCGGGGGCTCGCCGCCCCGCCTCAACATCGTTGGGTTCCACAGTCGCCTCGTCCACCACCGGTCGGAGCTCCCTCACCGGTGCTCCTCCACGCCCATGCCGGGGTCCACGCCGTCCGCCACTGATCGAGAGGAAGAAGGGGGAGGGGAGCACCTGCGCACCGTGAGCCGCAACCGGCGCGGCATTTCTCCCCCTCAAACTGTGCCAGCCAATCCAACTACAGTCGCATCTCCCCCGCCAGCATCTCCTCCCGGCAGGCCATCTCCATCGTCGGCATCTCCTCCCGGCAGGCCATCTCCGCCACGGCCATCTCGTGGCCCACCACCTCTTCATCTGGTTGTTCTCCGCCACGGAAATCTACTGCATCTCAGTAGAATTAAGCCCATGTTCAGTCTACCAATCAACATATATCGTGTATAGCATCTCTCGTGTATCCGTATCATACAGTCAACCAAACCCATCTCACCCCATCTTTGTATCCGCTCAAGCAGGCCAGGCTCACCCAGGATGCCCATGCGATGCATGGTAGAGCCACCCATGCAACCAAACACTCCCTTAGGTCGTGTTTGGTTTCCTGGGTTGCACATAGCTCGCACCCACCATGCAAAATCTAGTATGTTTGGTGCCCTGTGCGGCCTCCTCAGCCTGGCCCAACAGATGCAAAAGAGGCCCCTCAGCCAGGCTGAGGCGAACGCAGGAATCGGCGGTATCTTCGAGCCAGGCCCGTGCCATGCGCACCTCGCGTGTCTCCTTTTCCCCTTTCTCTCCCTGACGTGTCAGATTGGATCGAGCACCCAACCCGCCGCCGCCACCGCTGTCTTCGTCAGCCACCAGTCCAGGCTAACTCATCCACCACCGGTCTGGGCTCCCTCGTCCGCCACCGATCCGAGCTTCCTCGCCGGTGCTCCTCCATGCCCATGCCGGGGGCTCGCCGTCCCGCCTCGACATCGTCGGGTTCCACAGCCACCTCGTCCACCATCGGTCGGAGCTCCCTCGCCGGTGCTCCTCCACGCCCACGCCGGGGGACACGCCGTCTACCACCGATCGAGAGGAAGAAGGGGGAGGGGAGCACCTGCGCGCCGTGAGCCACAACCGGCGCGGCGTTTCTCCCCCTCAAACTGTGCCAGCCAATCCAACTGCAGTCGCATCTCCCCCGCCGGCATCTCCTCCCGGCAGGCCATCTCCGTCGCCGGCATCTCCTCCCGACAGGCCATCTCCGCTACAACCATCTCGTGGCCCTCGACCTCTTCATCTGGTTGTTCTCCGCCACGGCCATCTACTCCATCTCAGTAGAATTAAGCCCATGTTCAGTCTACCAAACAACATCTGTCGTGTATAGCATCTCTCGTGCATCCGTATCATACAGTCAACCAAACCCATCTCACCCCATATTCGCATCCGCTCAAGCAGGCCAGGCTCACCCAGGATGCCCCATGCGATGCAGGGTAGAGCCACCCAGGCAACCAAACACTCCCTTAGGGCATGTTTGGTTTCCTGGGTTGCACCTGGCTCGCAGCCACCATGCAAAATCTAGTATGTTCGGTGCCCAGTGCGGCCTCCTCAGCCTGGCCCAACCAATGCAAACGAGGCCTCTCAGCCAGGCTGAGGTGAACGCAGGAATCGGCCGTATCTCTGAGCCAAGCACGTGTCATGCGCACCTCGCGTGTCTTCTTTTCCCCTTTCTCTCCCTCACGCGTCAGATTGGATCGAGCACCCAACCCGCTGCCGTCTTCATCCACCACCAGTCCAGGCTCCCTCGTCCACCACCGGTCTGGGCTCCCTCGTCCGCCACCGGTCCGAGCTCCCTCGCTGGTGCTCCTCCACGCCCACGCCGGGGGCTCACCACCCCGCCTCGACATCGTCGGGTTCCACAGCCGCCTCGTCCACCACCAGTCGGAGCTCCCTCGCAGGTGCTCCTCCACGCCTACGCCGGGGGCCACGCCGTCCGCCACCGATCGAGATGAAGAAGGGGGAGGGGAGCACCTGCGCGCCGTGAGCCGCAACCGGCGAGGCGTTTCTCCCCCTCAAACTGTGCCAGCCAATCCAACTGCAGTCGCATCTCCCCCGCCGGCATCTCCTCCCGGCAGGCCATCTCCGTCGCCGGCATCTCCTCCCGACAGGCCATCTCCGCCACGGCCATCTCTTGGCCCTCCATCTCTTCATTTGGTTGTTCTCCGCCACGGCCATCTACTCCATCTAAGTAGAATTAAGCCCATGTTCAGTTTACCAAACAACATCTGTCGTGTATAGCATCTCTCATGCATCCGTATCATACAGTCAACCCAACCCATCTCACCCCATCCTTGCATCGGCTCAAGCAGGCAGGCTCACCCAGGATGCCCCATGCGATGCAGGGTAGAGCCACCCAAGCAACCAAACACTCCCTTAGGGCGTGTTTGGTTTCCTGGGTCGCACCTGGCTCGCACCCACCATGCAAAATCTAGTATGTTTGGTGCCCTGTGCGGCCTCCTCAGCCTGGCCCAACTGATGCAAAAGAGGCCTCTTAGCCAGGCTGAGGCGAACGCAGGAATCGGCCGTATCTCTGAGCCAGGCCCGTGCCATGCGCACCTCGCGTGTCTCCTTTTCCCATTTCTCTCCCTCACGCGTCAGACTGGATCTAGCACCCAACCCGCTGCCGCCACCGCCACCGCCGTCTTCGTCCACCACCAGTCCAGGCTCCCGCGTCCACCACCGGTTTGGGCTTCCTCGTCGGCCACCGGCCTGAGCTCCCTCGCCGGTGCTCCTCCACGCCCACGCCGGGGGCTCGCCGCCCCGCCTCGACATCGTCGGGTTCCACAGCCGCCTCGTCCACCACCGGTCGGAGCTCCCTCGCCGGTGCTCCCTCGCCGGTGCTCCTCCACGCCCACGCCGGGGGCCACGCCGTCTGACACCGATCGAGAGGAAGAATGGGGAGGGGAGCACCTGCGCGCCGTGAGCCGCAACCGGCGCGACGTTTCTCCCCCTCAAACTGTGCCAGCCAATCCAACTGCAGTCGCATCTCCCCCGTCGGCATCTCCTCCCGGCAGGCCATCTCCGTCATCGGCATCTCCCCCCGGCAGGCCATCTCCGCCATGGCCATCTCATGGCCCTCCACCTCTTCATCTGGTTGTTCTCCGCCACGGCCATCTACTCCATCTCAGTAGAATTAAGCCCATGTTCAGTCTACCAAACAACATATGTCGTGTATAGCATCTCTCATGCATCCGTATCATACTGTCAACCAAACCCATCTCACCCCATCCTTGCATCCGCTCAAGCAGGCCAGGTTCACCCAGGATGCCCCATGCGATGCAGGGTAGAGCCACCCAGGCAACCAAACAGTGTTTGATTTCCTGGGTCGCACCTGGCTCGCACCCACCATGCAAAATCCAGTATGTTTGGTGCCCTGTGTGGCCTCCTCAGCCTGGCCCAACCGATGCAAAAGAGGCCTCTCAGCCAGGCTGAGGCGAACGCAGGAATCGGCCGTATCTCCGAGCCAGGCCCGTGCCATGCGCACCTCGCGTGTCTCCTTTTCCCCTTTCTCTCCCTCACGCGTCAGATTGGATCGAGCACCCAACCCGCTGCCGCCGCCGCCATCTTCATCCACCACCAGTCCAGGCTCCCTCGTCAACCACCGGTCTGGGCTCCCTCGTCCGCCGCCGGTCCGAGCTCCCTCGCCGGTGCTCCTCCACGCCCATGCCGGGGGCTCGCCGCCCCGCCTCGACATCGTCGGGTTCCACAGCCTCCTCGTCCACCACCGGTCGGAGCTCCCTCGCCGGTGCTCCTCCACGCCCACACTGGGGGCCACGCCGTCCGCCACCGATCGAGAGGAAGAAGGGGGAGGGGAGCACCTGCGCGCCGTGAGCCGCAACCGGCGCGACGTTTCTCCCCCTCAAACTGTGCCAGCCAATCCAACTGCAGTCGCATCTCCCCCGTCGGCATCTCCTCCCGGCAGGCCATCTCCGTCATCGGCATCTCCCCCCGGCAGGCCATCTCCGCCATGGCCATCTCATGGCCCTCCACCTCTTCATCTGGTTGTTCTCCGCCACGGCCATCTACTCCATCTCAGTAGAATTAAGCCCATGTTCAGTCTACCAAACAACATATGTCGTGTATAGCATCTCTCATGCATCCGTATCATACTGTCAACCAAACCCATCTCACCCCATCCTTGCATCCGCTCAAGCAGGCCAGGTTCACCCAGGATGCCCCATGCGATGCAGGGTAGAGCCACCCAGGCAACCAAACAGTGTTTGATTTCCTGGGTCGCACCTGGCTCGCACCCACCATGCAAAATCCAGTATGTTTGGTGCCCTGTGTGGCCTCCTCAGCCTGGCCCAACCGATGCAAAAGAGGCCTCTCAGCCAGGCTGAGGCGAACGCAGGAATCGGCCGTATCTCCGAGCCAGGCCCGTGCCATGCGCACCTCGCGTGTCTCCTTTTCCCCTTTCTCTCCCTCACGCGTCAGATTGGATCGAGCACCCAACCCGCTGCCGCCGCCGCCATCTTCATCCACCACCAGTCCAGGCTCCCTTGTCAACCACCGGTCTGGGCTCCCTCGTCCGCCGCCGGTCCGAGCTCCCTCGCCGGTGCTCCTCCACGCCCATGCCGGGGGCTCGCCGCCCCGCCTCGACATCGTCGGGTTCCACAGCCTCCTCGTCCACCACCGGTCGGAGCTCCCTCGCCGGTGCTCCTCCACGCCCACACTGGGGGCCACGCCGTCCGCCACCGATCGAGAGGAAGAAGGGGGAGGGGAGCACCTGCGCGCCGTGAGCCGCAACCGGCGCGACGTTTCTCCCCCTCAAACTGTGCCAGCCAATCCAACTGCAGTCGCATCTCCCCCGTCGGCATCTCCTTCCGGCAGGCCATCTCCGTCGCCGGCATCTCCTCCCGGCAGGCCATCTCCGCCACGGCCATCTCGTGGCCCTCCACCTCTTCATCTGGTTGTTCTCCGCCACGGCCATCTACTCCATCTCAGTAGAATTAAGCCCATGTTCAGTCTACCAAACAACATCTGTCGTGTATAGCATCTCTCGTGCATCCGTATCATACAGTCAACCAAACCCATCTCACCCCATCCTTGCATCCGCTCAAGCAGGCCAGGCTCTCCCAGGATGCCCCATGCGATGCAGGGTAGAGCCACCCAGGCAACCAAACACTCCCTTAGGGCGTGTTTGGTTTCCTGGGTCGCACCTGGCTCACACCCACCATGCAAAATCCAGTATGTTCGGTGCCCTGTGCGGCCTCCTCAGTCTGGCCCAACCGATGCAAAAGAGGCCTCTCAGCCAGGCTGAGGCGAACGCAGGAATCGGCCGTATCTCCGAGCCAGGCCCGTGCCATGCGCACCTCGCGTGTCTCCTTTTCCCCTTTCTCTCCCTCACGCGTCAGATTGGATTGAGCACCCAACCCGCTGCCGCCGCCGCCGTCTTCGTCCACCACCTGTCCAGGCTCCCTCGTTCGCCACCGATCCGAGCTCCCTCGCCGGTGCTCCTCCACGCCCACGCCGGGGGCTCGCTGCCCCGCCTCGACATCGTCGGGTTCCACAGCCGCCTCGTCCACCCCCGGTCGGAGCTCCCTCGCCGGTGCTCCTCCACGCCCATGCCGGGGGCCACGCCGTCCGCCACCGATCGAGAGGAAGAAGGGGAGGCCTGGCTGAGAGATACGGCTGAACATTTGGTACGCTGCATGGACAACTGGGCCTGGCCCGACGGATGCAAACAGAGCCCCCGAGCCAGGCTGAGCGGAAACGCAGGTTCCGGCCGTTTCCGCGAGCCAGCACCCGCGCGTGCACCCGCACCTGCACCCACACGAGCAAACTTTCCTCTTTCTCTCTCCCCACCGAACCAGATCGGATCGAGCACACTATCCCGAGTTCCCTCATCCGCTACAACCCCGCCTGAGCTCCTTCTTTCGCCACCGGTCCGGGTTCCCTCATCCGCTACAACCCCGCCTGCCGCTCGCCCGTCCGCGCTCAAGCCCCGCCGCCGGACGTGTGCTCAGCAGGAGCCGGGTCGGAGGGGGAGGCGCGCCGTTGCCGGCTCGGCCAGACCGCCGGGCGTCGCGTCGTCGCCATGAAACACTAGCGCTGGAGCTCGCGCTGATGATGCTCACCCGGTAAGCTGTAACCTTTTGCTGTCCCGCTCAGATCATCCGCCGCCATTGCTCTTCCCCCCCCCCCCCCCCCCCCCCCCCCCCCCAATCTCCTCTACTCCATGAGCGGCGTCCCCTGCCAGATCCAGATCCGGCACTGATTTTCTTCCCTACGGCGTCCTCCGCCTTCCTCCTCCACCGGTTCTCAGATTGGTTGGCCACCGCAGCCAAAGATGATGTGTTCTGTATCACTTTGCACCTTGCCTTGTAGTTTGCATCTCATATAATTCAGAAGTTTTTTTTGAGGAATTTCTAATGCAGTCTACCAAACAACATCTCTTGTATACTACAGTCCACCAAACACACATCTCACCTCATCCTTGCATCAGCTCAACCAGGCCAGGCTCAGCCAGGATCCTCCATGCGATGCAGGGTGTAGCTACCCAGGCAACCAAACACGCCCTTAGTTACTCTAGGGATACCGCGCAGGCAGCCATGCCGCCGCTCGCCTCAGCAGCCACCTCGGCGGCCCTCCGCCGCGAGGACCTCCTCCGCGTCGCCGCCCCGCTCTGCTCCCTGCTCGCCGCGGTGCCCTACGCGCCCCCCGAGGGTTCCGACACCTCCGTCAAATCCCTCCTCGCCTCTCTTCTCCCGTCCCCCTCTGAACCCCCGACGGGCGGGGCCGGCAAGGAGGCCGTGGACCTGCTCCTCTTCTGCGCCGCCGCCCGCGCGGCCTCCGCGGAGGCCCCCGCGCTGCACTGGGTCCCGGAGGCGCTCTCCAAGGCGGTCGCCGCCGTGATGGAGGAGATGGCGGCGATGGGCGGGTGGGGCGGCGTCGTGGAGATGGTGGTGGCCATGATGCCGGAGGCGGTGCCACCGCTGAAGGCCGTGCTGACGGATACGGGCGTGGACGCCAATGATGACATGATGATTGGCGCCATGAAGCCGCCCAAGGAGCACGCCTTTGTCGCCACGCATCAGTTCCGGTGGCTGTTGTCTCAGGTTTGTGTTCCCATGCTAGTTACACAAGCGACATTCTCTTTGCAATCAGTAAATTCTAGGACCATGGCGGGATTGTAGTAGTTTATTTAGGAAACTTGACACCTGCTTGAATAAAAATGTTCAAATTACTGTGAGAAACAGAAAATGTGTTGCAACAAGTACTTGTGACAGCACCGGAATCATTAATCAGTAGAGTTGAGCCATTTCAGCATTAAAGGGGTTTACTGTAGTTGCTTCTCTGGGTGTTTCAGGTTAATTACCCGAAGCTCGGGGATTTGTGCTGGTTAGTCATTCCATGTGCTTTGACGGCGTTGGATCATTGGTCGCCGGATGTTAAGGTATGATGATATTCTTTTTTTGGTTTCTCTTGAGGATAACGTTAGTATGTGCTGAATAGCGGTGCTAACTTTTTCTTTAACGGCATTCAGCTAGCCCTGTAGTGCTGATTACAGTTTTCCTTAAATTGCTGTTGGTGGGCATTTTGAGTGAGAATGATCCATATGATTGACAGGAACAGGGAATGATTAGCTTCATGCACATAGCAAAGAATGTGAAAGTAACAGAATTAAGTTTGTATGAAGATGCAATACTTGATGCGTGTTGCCATAACATTCCTGCAGATGATGAGTTATGGTATCGCGTTGTTGAGGTATCGGTGCTGCTGTTGACTTGCACTCAGAGAAGCAATCCACGTAGCCCTTGGTACACTCTTTTCCTACTTGTAAATTTTCCCCTTTATTCCATGTTGTGATCATGCCTATTCTTTCAAGATCTACTATCTCTGGAGGAACAAACCTCATCCTTCTCGGATATTACATTGGAGTATGGGAATTGGAAATGTATACGATAATTATTATGATACAAATGTACTACTCATCTAACATTTTGAGAACAGTGGTAAAGCCTTTTCCTTTTGCGCCAAAAGGCTAGTAAGGAGGGTGATATGGAAAGGAAAATTTTGTTAAGTGTGATGCAAATGTCTTCTAGGCATAGCTGGTCCCAAGCCCGGGTAAAGGAGGAGGGTTGTGATAGGCTTGGCGAGCCAACGTAAAAACTAGCCAGTCCCATGGGTATGAAACTCATTTGAGCGAGAGTAGTACTAGGATGGGTGACCTCCTGGGAAGTCCTCGTGAAAGGGTTTCATATCTAAGGGTTGTGATAGGCTTGGCGAGCCAACATAAAAACTAGCCAGTCCTTTGGGTATGAAACCCATTTGGGCGAGAGTAGTACTAGGATGGGTGACCTCCTGAGAAGTCCTCGTGAAAGGGTTTCATATCTAGCCTACCTCAAACATGTTTGGGACAAAAGGCTTAGTAAGCTAAGGTGATGCAAATGTGGTCCTGATATTTTAATGATGGCTTGGGAAATCCACATTTACAAATGGAATGGTTTAAAACTGAAAAGCTGCCTTTAAGTGAGATAAATACAGTTACATCATCTTCTCCTTTTGCTCGTCAATAGTCACTGTATACAAAAGCAACTTTGATGGAATTTGTTCTACTTAGATTGAAGTACATCATCATCTTTAGGAATCTGAGATGATAGTTGTAGTCATTGTCTGAAGAATGCAAAGCTAGGAAAAAAAAACACTGGCTTAAGTTACTCAGCTGTCTACTGGAAATGTTTGCATGCTAATATGAGTTTTGTAGGTACCATCAGTCTGGTTTATATCTACCATAAACCTCAACTACTTGTCTTGTTTTTTTTTTTTTTTAACTTTAACTTCAGTTTTCCATTGGCTCCAGGTACGACCGCGTGCTTTCTGAGATGTTGGGTCACCTGGGACGGCAACCACTAAACAAAGAACGTCGTGTTGCATGGCTTACCCTTATCGGGCCGGTTTTCGATGCTATGGGCCTCTTCCTATTGGCACATTTTCGTCTCCTGTTCTCTCTCTTTTTCCAATGGATGCATGCTGATGATGATAGAACAGTTCTTCTGGTAAGGAAATTGTCCCGATTATGGACAATGTAATTATATGTGTATTAGTAGACAGGTCCATGATACACCCACAGTATTGATAGTGATCTAAACGATCTTATATTAGTTTACAGAGGGAGTATATAGGTATTGATAGATAAGACCATAATTTTTTTTTTTTTACATTTTAGCCATGTATCGTTTGCAGGTTTTAGAGCGAATTCATACAGTTATTAAGCTCACCTGGATCAGGAAGTCACCCTACACTTCAAGGTACTAGGAATTATGATACTTTTTATCGCTATCTTCTGTTTTCTCCACTTGCTGAATCTGGAAACTTCCAACTCACTTTATTCGTATTTAGGCTGGTGGATGAGCTTGTTCTTTTGTATAAAGAGTCAGCCATGAGAAAGAGCCGTGAGATCATGCGAGATCACATAGTGGAAATACTCATGCTACTTCAGAAGTAAGATTATCCTTAACTAGTTAGTTTTTGCATCACATCCCTATTAAATGGCAGTTGGATACCTCTCAGAGTAAATTAGTTTCGGAAATTAGAATAGTACACTGGTTCAGAATGAGTCCTTATCTTCCACCTTGTTGGCTGCCATTCTACTATCTTGGTGGGCAGTTAAATTAGTTATTTTGTTCTTTAGTGTATCATGCTTATGACTTTTACTAATTGGTGCTCAAGATAACCTTCTATTATTTCATCCAAGCAAGTTAGATTACAGCTGAAGATAATTTATCTAATCAACAAATGGACTAGTTGGAACAATACTTATGGCTGGTGTATTTTTTTTTAATGTTAACCTTATATTATGAATAAAATCCACAGAACCACCACAATCGTGTCACACAATGCAAAAAACCACCACTTTACAAAATGTTGCAGAATCCACCGCACCAAAAAATTGACAGTGGCAAAAAACACGGATGGTAGATACTAAGCGTTTGGATGACGTCACTAATCGGTCGGGCCTACCCGTCAGGCTGAGTTGGCAGAAAAAAAATGCCACCTAGGCAAATTGGACTTGGTCTTCTTCTTCTTCCTTCTTCTTTCTCTCTTTGGCATTTTATCAAGTACCTTGTGTGCTCCCCGCAGCCGCTGCTCGAGAAGCGCCGGCCAGCGCCGCCAGCGACCACCAGCAGCTCGACCTGGAGCAGAGGTGCGGCTCGGAGCGCGACCGCTGGATGCTGGGAGGCGGGGAGAGCACAAGCAGCAGTAGCATCCCTGCCGTAGTCACCGGCAGCTGGATGAAGCTCCACGTACGGGAATGAGGGAGCTCAATGAGACAACGAGGTCCTCACTGGCAGCTGCGGCCTGGACCTGAGACGCGTCCGTCACAGGGGGAGAACTGCACGCCACCAGAGCCCTCAGCCCTTCCGCTGCGGGGGTCTGCGCCGGCCTACGAGACGGTCATCGCCTACCTTGACCTGGCGGCGCATGAGGCCGCATGCTCATGGACGGGAGGTGAGCCTCCGGATGGAGATGCGGGGACGCGGCGAGCGTGACGGAGACACACTGGACGGAGAGGGGGGCGGCGGACCTCGCCGGCCGGCGGCTCATCAATGACGCGCTGGACGGAGCCGCCGCGTGGTGGGAGCCTGCTTGCCTCGTCCAACGCCGGCGCGCTCGCGGCCGAGGCCGGCGTCCTGGAGTCCTGGCCGGCGCGAGGTGGGGGAAGCATCAGCTCACGCCGCTCCAGGCTGGTGCTGTTGGGACTGGGAGGCCGGCGTCTTGCCTCCGCCGACGGAATCAGCCAGCGCGGCGAGGAACAAGCCCGGCGCGGAGCCGTACCACACCAGCTGCTGCAGCGGCATGCCCCTGTGGTGCGCCGGCCGTACATGCCCCTGTGGTGAATCGGCTCACACCAGCTGGAGTCGTACCACACCAGCTGTGGCAGCGACATTGCTGGTGCCAAGCGTCAAAGGGCACCCCTGCCACGCGCCCTTGCTCCCTTCCCCTCCAACCCCTTTCTGGACCATGTCAAGCCCACCGCTTTTGATGTGTTTGATGAAATGCCTCATAGAGAGGAGGAAGAAGAAGATGTGGCAGTTTTTTTGCCTACGTGGCACTTTTTTCTGCCAACTGAGCCTGACGGGCGGGCCCGGCCGATTAGTGACGTCATCCAAACGCTTAGCATTTACCATCAGTGTGTTTTGCCGCTGTCAATTTTTCGGTGCGGTGCATTCTGCCACGTTTTGTAAAGTGGTGGCTTTCCGCACATGCTGACACGATTGTGGTGGTTCTGTGCATTTTACTCTATATTATGCTACTGGAGTGGTGATGAGAGTAAAGTATTTTGATCTTTAGAGTGCACGCAAAGCAAGTCAGTTTCTGTCCAGGAAGCAACTGCTTACCTTCTGTTGGTTTCTGCCGCTTGGATTCACGGGCAAATTGCTGTTATCTCAATATATACTTACACATATCCAGCCAGAACTCCTACTTGAATTTTTTGTACTTACTATTGCTGCATTTCATCATTTTTTCCTCTGAGATCTGTCATTCAGTCTTCTCATAGTAAGATGTACCCTTGTAGATGCAAGGGAGAGCAGTTTGAGGAAGCTTGGAAGAAGCATGAAGCTGACCCAGATTTAACATTGCTGCTATCCCGTTTCAAAGAACTTTGCATCGGAGATCGTTCGCCAGAATTTTGAGCTCAACTGGTATTCTCAATGTGGATAGTTGTTTAGCATAGATCAAATCAAGGCTATCTTAGATCTCAGTGTTTGGATTTGTGCGCATGTATTTGCAGGTGGGTTTTTTCCTGTAAGGTTTGCCCTCATACTCAAGGATCGCCACTGGAGGCTTCGGGTCCAGATGAAAGCGTGATAGTACTATCTTTTTTTTTCTTTTTTTTTGAGAAAGTGATAGTACTATCACTAGCTAGATACATGAACTGAGGACCCTTATGCTGTAACTTTGTAACTTCTTTAGAGAAATGTAGGTTTGTAACTGTGTACCAAATCAACACGTAAAATCCTTTCTTTTTACCTGAGAGATGTAACTTTGTTTGTAACTGTTTACTTTTACTTTACCTCGTAGTTTAATATGGATACATAGTGCAGAGCACAAAAAGAGTAGCATATAGCCATGGAAGGACTCATCGAAGGCTCAAAATGTCGCGGCGAGGCTTCCATCGTGGAGCATCAGACAGTTCTATCATGTCTGCCCATTCTTCTCCGGGAAGTTGAGTATCTGCGGCTGCAGGTACCGCCCATGGTAGATGAGCCTGGACATGGCCTTGTACGCCGCCTGGGTCATGTGGATGCCGTCCCAGCTCACGTACGCCGACGGATCCGCGCACACCGCCGTCCCCTCCACGCCGCACATCAGCCTCTCGTCGTAGTTGTACCTGCCGCCGGCGCCGCAGCACGCCTTGTGCGTGCTATTCTCGTCGAAGTACAAGGCGTGCTATTCTCGTCGAAGCCGAGCGACGGTGCGCCCTTGAGGAGGCTGAGGAAGGAGTTGAAGTAGTCGGCGTAGGCGATGGCCGCGTCGGGGTATGACGCCCGGAGACCGGCGACGGCTTGCTGGAGCTGCGCGTTGTGCTTGGCGGCGAAGATGTTGAGGTCCTTGAGGCAGGCCGTGGAGTCGTAGGCCGACGGCTCCGGCGATTCCATCGCCGTCAGGTAGCTCGGGAGGCAGCCGATAGGGAAGTTGCCCGGGACGATGACTCTGCTCGCGCCCATGTCCAGCACTTTGATGATAGAGGCACCTCGACAGAGTTATTAGTTCCTAATTAAGGTTAATCTATTTGGCTGTACGTGTAAGAGAAGATGTTTGGAGATACCTTGGTGGCATTGATGATGGTCTGAACGACGGCTGGGATTAGCTTCTCCACCTCACTGACAGACTTGTTCCCGAAGAACGCGAAGTTGTAGTCGTTTCCTCCGATCTCCCCGACCAAAACAAGAGATGATTGGAGCCTATTGCGAATTTCTGCACGAACGATTTCACACACAAAATTCACATACAAACATAACTTGACTCTGTTCAAAACAGAGTATGCATTGATCGTTGGTAAGTGATAAGAGGGAAGAAGTGGGTTGCCTTGATCAGTGGCGAAGGTGGACTTCATGAAGTCCTTGAACCACCGGAGCTGCAGCTTGAGGGAGTTGGCGGAGAAAGGCATGGAGAAGGTGCGGTTGAACTGGTCGGCGGGGTCCATGGCGGTGGCTCCGGCGACGGCGAAGTTGACCCCGTGGTCGAAGCTCATGTTCTTGGCCAGGTAAGGGTTGAGGAGCGGGAGGCCCATGTCGTGAGCTGCATTGCACACGAACCAGAGCGGAACACTCTGTCACCTATACGATTACTACGTGCAGCACCACTCCTGTTCACTCAGAACCAGAGCATGTAGCCGTACGTACCGAGGAAGTCGATCATGAGGAGGCCGTCGGAGCATCGGCCGGTGGGGCGGCCGAAGGTGACGCCGTAGGGGAGGTGCTTGATGGTCTCGAAGGCGCCCGGCGGTGCCTCCTTGATCAGGTTGCCCGTGTCCGTGATGGAGTCGCCGAGGCTGTAGATCGCCGCCACGGCGCCGTCGTCGCCGCCCTGCCCGTGGCAGCAACACATGTGCAAAGCAGCGACGACGAGGAGGAGGAAAGCCGCGGAGGAAGCCATGCACAAAACAGTCGATGAGTTCCTGCTTTGCTACGGCCTCCTTTTATACACGGATGGAAGAGGCACGATGTGCTGGGCGGCGATATGCCGCACGCGGGGGGGGGGGGGGGGGGGGGGGGGGGGGGGGGGGCGTTCTAGAGAAAGGCGTGGATTGACTGAGTGGTGGTTTTCGTCGCCGGGGGGAATTTTAAGTGCCATGCGGCGCGATTCTGTATGTCTGGCGCTTTGCTGCTGAAAAAGATGTCACGTAGGCTCAGATTCGGTCCGAGATCGTGGGGCTCGCGATCGGCTCTGCTTTTGACTAGTCTCATCGTGACCACAGAAAGAAAGAAGAAATCCTGCCGTTGCTCACCACGTATGTACCTTCCCCCTGAAAAGATATCGAAATCGTCGGCCATAACCGGCAGACTCAGTGCATCTCTAACCAAAGTAAGGGGTGGGCGTTCGGTATAAACCAAAAATTCGGTTTCTACCATTCATTTTTTTTTTTGGTTTCCGAAAGCATAAACCAAAAATGGCAATTTAAAACAGCTAACCGAAACTTCGGTTAGGAAGCGTTTGGCTAATTAGGAACTGCGGCGCCGTTCCATTTTAGAGAGGATTAGAAGGAAAGTTTCATTGGCTCCCCGACCCCACCCCTGAAATTTGGGGGGGGGGGGGGATTAGGTGTATATTAAATCCTGTACATGCATGGATGGGCTGCTTGCATGTTCAAAGGACTGGGTTTTTGGAAAGGGAAACATCAAGGTCGGAAGCTGATTGGGGAACATACGAAGGGGATCGCGCGTTGGCACAAGCGATCGTGAAAAGAGTCTTTTCGTATACCGAAATCCATTGCCTTCAGCTATTTGATCACAAGCGGCAGCAGCATCTTCTTATATTGCCGAAGCTCTCTGCCTCCTTTCCTCAGCCAAGCGAGGTGGGATTAAAGGAACATCCGACTCGGCTGGTCGCACAGTCATAGACTCACAGTTGAGCTAGTATCCATGCAGGTGTCCAGCCCATGGTCCATCAAGTGCGTCCCTACTAGCTCCACACGGGCTGGGCTTATCTAGCTTAGTCCAATCCAATAGCAAGTAGTAAACGCACCGGCCTAGTACCCCTCAGAAAAAAAACGCACCGGCCTGGTTAGCGTACAGACGTCAGAAGTGGACTGCTGGGCACGGGAGAACGGGAAGCGAAGCGCCGTTGGTTCGTGCGAGAGACCCGCGCCAGCTTCTGATTTCTGTCTCAAACGTACAGTTCGGTTGTACTTCGGCTAACCGAGATAAAAACTGAACTAACCGAACTCGGTTCGGTTAATGAAAGTGAAAACTTAATTTCTGTGTACTAATAATAAAAACCGAAAATTCAGTTCTTTTGGTTTCGTTTACCGAACCCTCGAAAAGACTAACTCCTTGTGAACCAACATGTGGTTGGACGGTTAGAAGCAGGCCCGTTGATAAGGGGGCCAAATCGGCCGACCGCAAGTAATACTATGCAAGTATATATATATGTAAAACAACCCACTCCCAAGCAGCCCACTATAGCACTTCTCGATTGGCAATCAACCAAATACACGCACGCACACACCCAGGCAGCCCGCCTGTTGGTTTCCTGTAACTCCCGATTAGCCTGCCGAATTGCATGCACATGTTGCAGTTCCCCCTGGCTTAGCGATCTAGATCGAGGAGAGGTCTCGAGCAGGGCGAAGGGCGGCAGACGCCACGCCCCACAGCGTATTTGTACGGCGCATACCCGCTTGCCGGCGCAAGTCCATCTGTACGAACTACGAAGCCCTATTATATTTTGCTCGTGTAGGCTATTTTTTGTTAAATATTTTTTTCAAAATCATAAATCAAGGTGAAGTCTTTTCCTATTTTATTAGCTACAAAGGCTATAATTCATAGAGTTTGAATTGATTCATATTACTTTTGTTTGTTTTATAAAACAGAAGAAACATGCATCTTAATTAGAAGGAAAGTATGATTCTGGTGCTGAAAAACGTAGAAAGTTTATTACTCCCTCTGATCCATATTACTTGTCTTAGATTTGTCCTAGTTTATTGCTTTAGTACCATCTTTACTATTTTACCATGAGTATTTGATATATCTTCCAAATATTGTACTCCCTCCGTCTCAAAATAAGTGTCGCTGATTTAGTACAAAGTTGTACTAAATCAGCGACAATTATTTTGGGACGGAGGGAGTACCAAATAACGTATATTTGTAAGTGAGAATATGTTTTACTTATATTAGTTCTTTAGTTACATATTTTTTTTAAACATTAGGGCCCTCTTTTGATTTTCGTCCCGGGCCCCCAAATTTCTGGAGACGGCCCTGGTTAGAAGGACAGTGGTATCCCCAGCCCATCAGGATTCAAGTCCCAGACTTGACATTGGTGCTCGCATTATTCCTGGATTTATTTCAGGCCTTTCGACGATGTGCGTTCAGTGGGAGGAGACGTTCCCGTAGTCAAGGCGTCTATGGCGACTTCGTGAATCTCAAGATGATGTGTCGGCTCAGTCTCTCGAAGGTGCTCATAGGGGTAGGGTGTGCGTGTGTGCGTTCATAGGGGTGAGTGTATGTGCGTATGTGTGAGCGTCTGCGTCTGTACTGTGTTAAAAAAAAGACTAACTCCTTAAAAAGGTTTTGTTTTAAGAGTTAATCACTGAGCGACACACGTGCTACAATGGGCGGGACAAAGGGTCTCTCATGAGGGTGAGCTAAGCCGCATCTAGCTGAACTGTCAGACGGTTAACTCTTAAAAATTTGAGGAGTTAAGCCAATTTTTTTCTTCAAATTCTCTCACTTTTGAGCAGTGTCGCACACTTCTCAACAAAAGATTCCCTCCTTCAACTTTCGCCCGCGGCGCCTCCTCTTCCCGCCTCTGCCGCGCAATGCCACCGTCGCAGCCGCCGGAGGCCATGGTTCCGACGGGAATGGAACCGCCGGCTTCCTCCGCAACCCCGCCGACCACTCTTGCTGGAGCTAAGCCGCCGGAGTCGACCGACGCGCTGCCACCCGCGTCAAGGAAGCGCCCCGGGGCGAAGAGCATCGTGTGGTCCGTCATGCCGTCCACGAAGGCCGGCGGCAAGGTTGTGCCCTCCGCGAAGACGACCGGTCCCCTCCGGTTGCTATAGCTGCCGGGAAATAGATGAGGAAACTGACGGCGGCGGGGAAGGCCCTCGACGAGGCGGCAGCGAAGAAGAGGAAGAATCCCTCCGCTCCAACGCCTTCTTCACGTCTGGTGGCACACACGCCTTCTACTACATCTTCGGCCACCCCATCGCCTCCTCCTTTGCCACCGCAGCCGCCCGCGATGATCATGCCCGCCAAGTGTCCGACTCAATGCCTGAAATGTAAGAAAAACACTTTTCTTTTTTAGCTAGATATTTTGATGATGCAATGCGGCGATGATCGTGTGACGTGTTTGTTTTTGATGATTGTAGCGTAGACAAACATGATATTACAAGTCTCATGTTCCAATTGGATCAATCACACATACTCTCGGTCTCGATGACATAGAGTTATCCATGGCTGATGATGGTGAGAGGTTTGAAGATCATGAGGGCGAGAAGGATGATCCCGAAGCGAAGGAGGTCGATGATCCTGTGGAGACATAAACAAGCATCAAGAAGACAAGGACAACGAACTACAACTGCCAAGAGGACATTGCTTTGTGTCTTACTTGTATGAATATCTCTCTTGATGCCTCGGTTGGTACGGATCGAACAAAGGAGAAGTTTTGAAGTAGGATTGAAGACTAACACTCCACAATTTGGCTGTCCTGTTGGAAATATGCCCTAGAGGCAATAATAAAGTTGTTATTATCATATTTTCTTGTTCATGATAAATGTTTATTCTCCATGCTATAATTGTATTAACCGGAAACTCAAATACATGTGTGGATACATAAACAAACACCGTGTCCCTAGCGAGCCTCTACTTGACTAGCTCGTTGATTAAAGATGGTTATGGTTTGCTAACCATGGACATGAGTTGTCATTGTAGGAGATATGCCTAAGAGGCAATAATAAATGTTATTATTTATCTCCATGCTCACATTGGAGAAACCCGCATGGAGAAATTCCATAATGATGGATTTTGAAGTCATTTGATTATGAATCATCTGACACTTGCAACTTTCATCCGGAAAGTGAAGTGACTGAAATACCGTTCACATGCCATAAGGAACGAGCAACGAACTTATTGGTGATCATACATTTTGATGTGTGTAGTCCGATAAATATTGTTGCAAGCAGTGGATTTGTCTATCTTCAAAAATGACTCAAGTAGATATATGGATATTTGCTTGATGAGACGTAAGTCTGGATCTTTTGAAATCATTCGAAAGGTTTTAAAAAATGAAGTATAAATTATTGTAACAAGAAAATTATGTTTCTGCAATTGGATTGCGGAAAGGAATATTTGAGTTACAAGTTTAGCGAATGTCTGATGAGTTGTGAAAAGAATTTCATAACTTGCACCTCCCGGAACACCACTGTGAGTGGAATGTCCGTGAAAGTGTAATCAAACCATTTATGACATGGTAAGATCAAAGATGACATAAATCAATTTGCCATTATCCCTTTTAAAGTAATACTTTAGAGACTGCGGCTTTTACACTTAATAGAGCGTCATCAAGATCTGTTGAAATGACGCCATGGTATGGTACGCCCAACCATGTTTTGTCTTTTCTTAACATTTAGAATATGCGGCTTGTGTAAAATATTTACAAACCTATTCCAAATCAGAGAAGTGCTACTTTGTAGATTATCCCAAATTATTGGGTATTTCTCCATCATGATACCGAGGCAAAAGTTTGCCACAAAGAACGGTATGATTTTGAAGAAAATGTTTCTTTCAAAAAGGTGAGTGGGAGGACAGTGCAACTCGACGAGATAACAGTATCATCGTTATCATGACAAAGGAAAGAAAACCGCGGAAGCAATTCCAGAGTTTCCTCCTGCGACTGATACGGAAGCCTCTATAATAAAATGTATGGACTTCGGTCGAACTTGCAGCTGAACCACGTAGGCAAAACTCGTGCAAACCTCTCAGGTGCGCAAACGATATATTGTTGTTAGACAACAGTATACCTACGATAATCAAGGAAGTGATGATGGGCCCTGACTCCGGAATTGGCTAAATGCCAATATAATCCGAGATAGTTTTCATATAAATGATTCAAGATTATATCTTGATAAACCCTTCGGAAGACTTAGAGTCTAACGAACATTAATGGAACTATAAACTGATGTGGATAAAATGTTTTATCCATAAAGCTTGACTTGTTGCAATAACAAGTTCAAGGAGTTGACTACGATGAGGTTGACTCACCTTAGCGATGCTTAAAGTCGGTTCGGGTTAAACTAGCAATTAATACATATTTCAATCATGAGATATGAAACATGGGTGACGAAAGAATTTCCATGAAATGGGAATACAAACTAGGACTTGTATGTGATACGGTCCAAAGTATTTTGTCGATCCAGAGGATGCTAGTAAGTGTGCAAACTTCAAAGTTCCAGCAATGGACAGAAGAGAGCAAAATGGAGTTGGAATCTTCGTTTTGATGAAATAGTCAAAAGAGTTTGATTTCATCAATGGATAGCGAAGATGCTTGTGGTTACAAGAAAGTAAGTGGGAGCATAATAATATTTCTAAAAACCTTGTGTGCTTGACACATTGTTGATTGGAAATAATGTAAATTTCTTGACACGAATTAGGACTTCATTTGTAAATAGTTTTTCTGATGAAGTGCTTGGGCTAGGTAGCCTCAATATTAGGCATAATTATCTATGGAGATAGAATTGCCTGATAGCGCTAATAGCCAAAATACATATTGACAAGATGCTAAAACAGTTTAGCATTAAAAATGCCAAGGAGTGATTCTTGCCGAAGTCACATGGAAAGAGTTTTTGCAAGACTCGGTGTCCCAAAACACTGGTGAGCAAAATACATGATGGAATTTCCACACACTTTTGTGTTTGGATTAATAATGTATTCCATGGTATGTAAAACAACCAGATATGTCCGGTACTCCCAAGGAGTTGCGAGTAAAGATACCAAAGTGATCAAAATACTGATCATAGGACAACAGTGAAAGATGTCATTGAGTACTAGAGTAGCACTGATGACATGTTTTCTCGCAAGCATAGATTATGAAGAGTTCATTGAAAAAGGTTACATCGATACAGTCTTCATCAATGCTCCATGCGATTTTTGATTTAAGTTAAGGGTTTTGTGTACTACACGATATGGTGGCACAGTAAGTTGGAATTGTTCTTAACAGGATACTGTGGTGAATTCTATAACAGAGGCTAAGTATGTTGCCGCTTTCGAAGCGACAAAGAAAATGTTGAATCGTATAGTTCGTTCATGAACTTAGTATGATTCCAAGAAGGCTTTGGCCAATAGGACACTGTTGAAGATAGTTGCTCCATAGCTCAGTCTGAGGAATCAAGGTTCGACCAGTGATTCACATATATACAAAGCCAAGTCCACACAAAATATGAATTTTATGAAAGCATGAAAACGTGAGGATATGCAAAGCTACACACGGAACTAAAGTTGTCAGATCCGTTGGACATCAGACTATACCACAAGCGAAGCATATTTTACACCGGTATGCCTTAGGTGTAAAGTGCATTAGCATTGACTAGATTATTGACTCTAGTGCAAGTGGGAGTCTGTAGGAGATATGCCCTAGAGGCAATAATAAATGTTATTATTTATCTCCATGCTCATAATTATGTTTATATTCCGTGCTATAACTGCTATGGTTCTCGAGTCTACAATAACCACGAGGCTCGGAGGGAAACTCATATGCATGTGTGGAATAATAAACGGTAAAATGTATTCCTAGTCATGCCTCCAAGACTAGCTCAAGTGTTGCATGATGATTATGTTTTCCTGATCATGGGCATGTCTATGCCGGCAAACTTTGAGGGCACAATGTTAGGAGAACACTTGTGTTGAATCGACCCGATTGATGTTATGCTATGAGATATCTTCGTCACAAGTTAATGGTTAATAACACGGAGAAAGTTAATGTTTGCATAATTCCTTAGACCATGAGAGTGTCGAGTTCCTTCATTCTTGCTTCATGAACTTTGGGGTTTTGCTAAACGTCATCCGTCACTGGGTGGCTATTACGGCGGCTTACGGGTTCATGGGAAAGTATGACAAGGAACGAGGTAGCTCAAGATTGGGATTTGCTCCTCTGACGATGGAGAGATATTCTCTGGGCCCTCTCAGTGTTACGGTATCCACCATCGTCTGGCCAGACACATTGTGATTTGATCACAGGGATGCCGGAACACGAAAACAAGAAAAGAGAACAAAACCGGTAACGAGGTAACTGGCATAGTGGACAAGTTGTTGATTCACGGGGATGCCGATAAGTCTCACCTCGGGTGTTTGTAACATATCATGAAGCAACAGGAATAGCACACGGCAACTGGAGGTTCACTCGAATATTCATTCAGGTATAGGGGTCAATATGGGTGTCCACGGCTCCGATGTTGATCATTAATCGAAAAGTGTTCCGATCATGTCTATACTTCACCGAACCTATAGGGTCACATGCTTAAGGGTCATCTATCTGCTGAATACTAGTCAGGGAGTCTGAGAGAAAGTCACCGGAAAAGTTTCGGAGACAACGGAAGAGTTCCGGAGAGAGAACACCGGAATAGTTTCGGTAAAACCGAAAAGTTGTTTCGGAGTAAACCATTAGGCCAAAGAGGTTTCGGCAAGCACCTGGAACTTTTTGGAGGGTGCCAGATTGTTCTGGTAACTTCTGGAAATTTTTCAGACAGAAAAACCGACAATGTTCCTGAGCTGCCGGAAATGCTTTGGTTGCTTTTCGCTGAAGAAAATCATTGATCCGGAAATGTTTCAGAACGCGTCCAGAATTCTTTTAGTGGGTACTGGAAATGTTCTTGACCTACATAAATATTTTCGGGTTTAACGGACGCGGAAAAATGTCTTCATGAATAGTGAAAGTGCTTTTTGGGTTACTTTATGGAAAGCCCTTTTTGGGCTTTGTCCCAAAATATCTTGGGGATGACATGGATGGATGGGAGCCCCTCATGGGGGCCCACTGGGTGTGGCCGGCCACAAGGGGAGCCCCTCCATGGGGCTTCTCTAGCCTTCCCATTATGCCCCTTTGGAAGATCCATGTGATTTTTTTTTGGGTATTTCAAGTGCCATCCTACCCCTTGGGTTTTTCCTATAAATAGAGGTGGAGATGCACTCTCCACACACACTCTTTATCACATACAAATGCCATGCATGATCTGGCCTTCTCTCTCCCTCCCCGCGAAATAGTTTCGTAGAGCCGAAAGGCTGTCTGGGTTCCGGTGGGAACTAGTTCTGGACGGCGAAGCCCTGCCGGATAGATGACACCGTATGTGTGCAACCCCGTAGAGAGGTCGTAGGTTCGATCTTTTTGCCCGAGGGGCTGTTCGAGAGTGCCTCCCGAAGGGCTGTCCGTGACACCGTCCGACCGCCTCCCGAAGGGCTGTCCGAGGGACTGTCCGAGAAGCAGACGAGGGAGTACATCCTCGCGGTTGGGAGGTTGTAAATCCTAGCTGCGGGGATCTGCATCGACGATCTACATCGACTCTACTTCCGCTGCACTACGAGTCGGTAATGATCAGATCTAACCTTGTATGCATCTCCATAGTGATCCTGGGCGTGCTCGCAGTACCGAATTTTTTTGTTTTCTGTCACGTTACCCAACAGTGGTATCAGAGCCGTGCTATGAGTAGATGTAGGTTACGTTCTAGAATACATAAAGATGTATGGGTGTTGCACAATATAATTTGTAATAGACGAGTTCTATTACTGAAAAATATTTGTGCGGGTAGCAGATGAAATCTGTTACCCGATGTTCTTGTTGCTTCCCTGGAATTTGCATATTTCTGATCTTGATAATAGCATGGTGGAGTTTCAAAGTTCTGGCAATCCGCGATCCTGATTGATCAACGAAGTGTTAACAGTTCATTGAATTCCACCATAGTTAGAGAGAAAGATGAATTTTGCAAACTAAAGGGCAATGCAGATATGATCTGCACGGGGGTCATGCGTATGACGAAGTTTAGTATGGGGCTCAAGATTTTATTATCTCGTGTTTCATGCACCCCGCAAAGTTAATCTAGCGACCTGAATAATCATGCGTGATGATAAACGTTGGTAGTTGCGGTTTGGTTGAAACCTTAGAAGCCACGTAAAATAAATTTTTGCATAAACCGATTAGAGGCGTCTAACTTGGTTTTGCAGGATGACATGAGATGTGCATGAGATGTGGTATAGTCTTCATCATATTCAATTTGATTTTGTATGAGATGACTATATAATGTAAATTAACATGACCTGCGTGTCATGATTCGGCATGATGGCTGGAGCCATATGATTGTCACTTTAATGACCTGCGTGTCAACCTTATGTAATGCACTTATTTTATTAGCTATAGAGATAGCAATATTATTTGGTGCATCGACAAGGTGGTGGCAATCTTCGCAAAGGTGAACACCGACGCAAATGCCGAAGACGAAGAAATTAAAGACTTCTCCGTCAGAAAGGGCTATACCATATCATGCTATTATGAATTGCCTAAGATGTTAATCCCTTTTGATGCACCCTTCTTGATTGCACGGTAGTCGCTTTTTATTAGGGTGATCTCTCACTTAAAATATCAAGTAGTTAATGTTCTCCCAAGTGTAGCACCGTCACAACATCTTTCCTTTCGGGGTGCGCCATGTCCACATGGGTACGAACGATTGTACGGGTGTAAGGCGGGTGAGGTCAGACCTCGCAGCGAGATCACTTGGTTGTCTTGACATTCTGGCTTGATCGTCCTGAGCTCAGAACACGCCCATCGAAAGATGAACAAGAATCACATGGAGATGTGATCGGCAAGTTTGCCTACCGATTGAAATTCTCGTCATCAGTGATGTCCACATCAATGGCGTTGAATTGAAATGCGGATCTTGTATCACTCACAATCAATTATAAGGTATATTGATTTGAGTGGGAGCGCACTTTAGAATTAATTCTTTTAATTCTTAGTGCAATTAATTATGAACATAGTCTAAGTGTGATTTGCATGAAAGTTATCGAATAATGGCTCGCGTTTCCACCTTCCCTATTAAAATTGAATAGCTGTTAAATATCTGGTTAAAACTTTATGATTGGTAACGTAATGTGAGGATTATCCTCAAGAGTGCCGAGAAGGACTTTGTCCTATCGCATGCTTTTGATATTCTCCCGCTAATGCTATGGATGATGTGACTCTCGTCCTTTGATCCAAAAGCTAGAATTTTGTTACGGTCAAGTGCAATATATTTGCTTCCATGAGGCCCGAACTTCAAAAGTTTGGGATAGTTATGTGATATTCATGGAAACTGAAAATTATTTTCAGATACAAACAAAGGCTAAAAGATATGAAATATCCAAAGCAATGTTTGTTTGCAAACTATTAGTAAAAGTGTTTACTCTGCATTAGATTAATAAAAGAGGGATCCAGAAGAACGCCTGTCATGTGATGATGGTGAATAAAACAAACAACTTAAAGAGAAAGGAAATGTCCGAAGGGTGTTAGTGAGACTTTCATACCTAGGAAGTCCGGGGCGGACGCCACTCTTAAGTTGGGTGCTTCTTTTGAGAGTAGGAGAAATATTGGAAGTAAAACTGTTAGAAGTATAAAGGCAAAAGAGAGAAGACTGGAATGTCCAGCTCATGTATGAATGTCATACAAGTTATTGATGTACAGAAGGCTGGTCAAAGAAATAGTCCTTGAGAATTGTGGTTAAACTGTTAGTCACTGATTCTTGGGTGTTGTGGTTAAAGTTGCTCACAGAAATACCCGCTCGATTGCATTCTGTTGCAACTCGATGCAAGGACTATTGCGGCCTAAAAGACTAGTCGGTAATGAGGTTTCAAATACACTTTGGGAACATAGTAAAAGTTACTATGCATTCCATTGGTATATTACCTCTGATTCATTTTTCATAATTCATTTTAGAGTTTCATACACTCTAGCCCATTGCATAAACAATGTTGTAAGAAAGTTGTTCATGAGAGAACAATTGTTGTTCGGTGTTATGAATAACATAAGGGCCATGCATCCATCATGGATGGAATGTATGTTATGAACAATGATAATGATATGATACATCCATAACACTGACGCTAAATGTCGCAAGACTAAAAGAATACCACATATGTGTGGCACTGCATTTGGTCACATTGGAGAAACCCGCATGGAGAAATTCCATAATGATGGATTTTGAAGTCATTTGATTATGAATCATCTGACACTTGCAACTTTCATCTGGAAAGTGAAGTGACTGAAATACCGTTCACAGGCCATAAGGAACGAGCAACGAACTTATTGGTGATCATACATTTTGATGTGTGTAGTCCGATAAATGTTGTTGCAAGCAGTGGATTTGTCTATCTTCAAAAATGACTCAAGTAGATATATGGATATTTGCTTGATGAGACGTAAGTCTGGAACTTTTGAAATCATTCGAAAGGTTTTCAAAAATGAAGTATAAATTATTGTAACAAGAAAATTATGTTTCTGCAATTGGATTGCGGAAAGGAATATTTGAGTTACAAGTTTAGCGAATGTCTAATGAGTTATGAAAAGAATTTCATAACTTGCACCTCCCGGAACACCACTGTGAGTGGAATGTCCGTGAAAGTGTAATCAAACCATTTATGACATGGTAAGATCAAAGATGACATAAATCAATTTGCCATTATCCCTTTTAAAGTAATACTTTAGAGACTGTGGCTTTTACACTGAATAGAGCGTCATCAAGATCTGTTGAAATAATGCCATGGTATGGTACGCCCAACCATGTTTTGTCTTTTCTTAACATTTAGAATATGGGGCTTGTGTAAAATATTTACAAACCTATTCCAAATTACAGAAGTGCTACTTTGTAGGTTATCCCAAATTATTGGGTATTTCTCCATCACGATACCGAGGCAAAAGTTTGCCAGAAAGAACGGTATGATTTTGAAGAAAATGTTTCTTTCAAAAAGGTGAGTGGGAGGACAGTGCAACTCGACGAGATAACAGTATCTTCATTATCATGACAAAGGAAAGAAACCGCGGAAGCAATTCCAGAGTTTCCTCCTGCAACTGATACGGAAGCCTCTACAATAAAATGTATGGACTTCGGTCGAACTTGCAGCTGAACCACGTAGAAAAAACTCGTGCAAACCTCTCAGGTGCGCAAACGAGATATTGTTGTTAGACAACAGTATACCTACGATAATCAAGGAAGCGATGATGGGCCCTGACTCCGGCATTGGCTAAATTCCAATATAATCCGAGATAGTTTCCATATAAATGATTCAAGATTATATCTTGATAAACCCTTCGGAAGACTTAGAGTCTATCGAACATTAATGGAACTATAAACTGATGTGGATAAAATGTTTTATCCATAAAGCTTGACTTGTTGCAATAACAAGTTCAAGGAGTTGACTATGATGAGGCTGACTCACCGTAGCGATGCTTAAAGTCGGTTCGGGTTAAACTAGCAATTAATACATATTTCAATCATGAGATATGAAACATGGATGGCGAAAGGATTTCCATGAAATGGGAATACAAACTAGGACTTGTATGTGATACGGTCCAAAGTATTTTGTTGATCCAGAGGATGCTAGTGAGTGTGCAAACTTCAAAGTTCCAGCAATGGACAGAAGAGAGCAAAATGGAGTTGGAATCTTCGTTTTGATGAAATAGTCAAAAGAGTTTGATTTCATTAATGGATAGCGAAGATGCTTGTGGTTACAAGAAAGTAAGTGGGAGCATAATAATATTTCTAAAAACCTTGTGTGCTTAACACATTGTTGATTGGAAATAATGTAAATTTCTTGACACGAATTAGGACTTCATTTGAAAATAGTATTTCTGATGAAGTGCTTGGGCTAGGTAGCCTCAATATTAGGCATAATTATCTATGGAGATAGAATTGCCTAATAGCGCTAACAGCCAAAATACATATTGACAAGATGCTAAAACAGTTTAGCATTAAAAACGCCAAGGAGTGATTCTTGCCGAAGTCACATGGAAAGAGTTTTTGCAAGACTCGGTGTCCCAAAACACTGGTGAGCAAAATACATGATGGAATTTCCACACACTTTTGTGTTTGGATTAATCATGTATTCCATGGTATGTAAATCAACCAGATATGTCCGGTACTCCCAAGGAGTTGCGAGTAAAGATACCAAAGTGATCAAAATACTGATCATAGGACAACAGTGAAAGATGTCATTGAGTACTAGAGTAGCACTGAAGACATGTTTTCTCGCAAGCATAGATTATGAAGAGTTCATTGTAAAAGGTTACATGGATACAGTCTTCATCAATGCTCCATGCAATTTTCGATTTAAGTTAAGGGTTTTGTGTAATACATGATATGGTGGCACAGTAAGTTGGAATTGTTCTTAACAGGATACTGTGGTGAATTCTATAACAAAGGCTAAGTATGTTGCCGCTTTCGAAGCGACAAAGAAAATGTTGAATCGTATAGTTCGTTCATGAACTTAGTATGATTCCAAGAAGGCTTTGGTCAATAGAACACTATTGAAGATAGTTGCTCCATAGCTCAGTCTGAGGAATCAAGGTTCGACCAGTGATTCACATATATACAAAGCCAAGTCCACACAAAATATGAATTTTGTGAAAGCGTGAAAACGCGAGGATATGCAAAGCTCCAAATGGAACTGAAGTTGTCAGATCCGCTGGACATCAGACTATACCACAAGCGAAGCATATTTTACATCGGTATGCCTTAGGTGTAAAGTGCATTAGCATTGACTAGATTATTGACTCTAGTGCAAGTGGGAGTCTGTAGGAGATATGCCCTAGAGGCAATAATAAATGTTATTATTTATCTCCATGCTCATAATTATGTTTATATTCTGTGCTATAACTGCTATGGTTCTCGAGTCTACAATAACCACGAGGCTCGGAGGGAAACTCATATGCACGTGTGGAATAATAAACGGTAAAATGTATTCCTAGTCATGCCTCCAAGACTAGCTCAAGTGTTGCATGATGATTATGTTTTCCTGATCATGGGCATGTCTATGCCGGCAAACTTTGAGGGCACAATGTTAGGAGAACACTTGTGTTGAATCGACCCGATTGATGTTATGCTATGAGATATCTTCGTCACAAGTTAATGGTTAATAACACGGAGAAAGTTAATGTTTGCATAATTCCTTAGACCATGAGAGTGTCGAGTTCCTTCGTTCTTGCTTCATGAACTTTGGGGTTTTGCTAAACGTCATCCGTCACTGGGTGGCTATTACGGCGGCTTACGGGTTCATGGGAAAGTATGACAAGGAACGAGATAGCTCAAGATTGGGATTTGCTCCTCCGACGATGGAGAGATATTCTCTGGGCCCTCTCGGTGTTACGGTATCCACCATCGTCTGGCCAGACACATTGTGATTTGATCACAGGGATGCCGGAACACGAAAATGAGAAAAGAGAACAAAACCGATAACGAGGTAACTGGCATAGTGGACAAGTTGTTGATTCACGGTGATGCCGATAAGTCTCACCTCGGGTGTTTGTAACATATCGTGAAGCAACAGGAATAGCACACGGCAACTGGAGGTTCACTCGAATATTCATTCATGTGGGTATAGGGGTCAATATGGGTGTCCACGGCTCCGATGTTGATCATTAATCGGAAAGTGTTCTGGTCATGTCTATACTTCACCGAACCTATAGGGTCAGACGCTTAAGGGTCATCTATCTGCTGAATACTAGTCAGGGAGTCTGAGAGAAAGTCACCGGAAAAGTTTCGGAGACAACGGAAGAGTTCCGGAGAGAGAACACCAGAATAGTTTCGGTAAAACCAAAAAGTTGTTTTGGAGTAAACCATTAGGCCAAAGAGGTTTCGGCAAGCACCTGGAACTTTTTGGAGGGTGCCAGATTGTTCTGGTAACTTCTGGAATTTTTTTGGATAGAAAAACCAGAAATGTTCCGGAGCTGCCGGAAATGCTTTGGTTGCTTTTCGCTGAAGAAAATCATTGATCCGGAAATATTTCGGAACACGTCCAGAATTGTTTTAGTGGGTACTGGAAATGTTCTAGGCATACATAAATATTTTCGGGTTTAACGGACGCAGAAAAATGTCTTCATGAATAGTGAAAGTGCTTTTTGGGTTACTTTATGGAAATCCACCTTTTTGGGCTTTGTCCCAAAATATCTTGGGGATGACATGGATGGATGGGAGCCCCTCATGGGGGGGCCCACTAGGTGTGGCCGGCCACAAGGGGAGCCCCTCCATGGGGCTTCTCTAGCCTTCCCATTATGCCCCTTTGGAAGATCCATGTGACGGTTTTTTTGGGTATTTCAAGTGCCACCCTACCCCTTGGGTTTATCCTATAAATAGAGGTGGAGATGCACTCTCCACACACACTCTTTCTCACATACAAATGCCATGCATGATCTGGCCTTTTCTCTCCCTCCCCGTGAAATAGTTTCGTAGAGCCGAAAGGCTGTCTGGGTTCCGGTGGGACCTAGTTCTGGACGGCGAAGCCCTGCTGGATAGATGACACCGTATGTGTGCAACCCTATAGAGAGGTCGTAGGTTTGATCTTTTTTCCCGAGGGGCTGTTCGAGAGTGCCTCCCGAAGGGCTGTCCGAGTGACCGTCCGAGATTCTGTGAGTGCCTCCCGAAGGGCTGTCCGTGACACCATCCGGGGGACTGTCCGACCGCCTCCCGAAGGGCTGTCCGACCGCCTCCCGAAGGGCTGTCCGAGGGACTGTCCCAGAAGCAGACGAGGTTGTAAATCCTAGCTGCGGGGATCTGCACCGACGATCTACATCGACTCTACTTCCGCTGCGCTACGAGTTGGTAACGATCAGATCAAACCTTGTATGCATCTCCATAGTGATCCTGGGCGTGCTCGCAGTACCGGGAATTTTTTGTTTTCTGTCATGTTACCCAACAGTCATTTAATAACGGGATCATATCATTAGAAGAATGATGTGATGGACAGACCCAATCATAAGCTTAGCATCTGATCGTGTCACTTATCTGTTCCTTAGACCATGAGATCATGCCACTCTCTTATATCGGAAGAATACTTTGTGGGTATCAAACGTCACTTCGTAACTGGGTGATTATAAAAGTGCTCTTCAGGTATCTCGGAAAGTATTTGTTGGGTTGTATGGATCAAGACTAGGATTTGTCACTCCATGTGACGGAGAGATATCTCTGGGCCCTCTCGGTAATACGACATCCTAAGTAGCTCAAGCATGTGACTAATGTGTTTAGTCACGGGATATTGTATTACGGAATGAGTAAAGAGAACTTGTCGATGACGAGATTGAACTAGGTATGGCGATACCGACGATCGAATCTCGGGCAAGTAAAATATCGCGAGACAAAGGGAATTGTATACAGGATTATCTGAATCCTTCACATCGTGGTTTAAACTGATAAAGATCTTTGTTGAATATGTGGGAGTTATTATGCACATCCAGGTCCCGCTATTGATTATTGATCGGAAAGGTGTCTCGGTCATGTCTGCATGTTCTCGAACCCGTAGGGTCACACACTTAACATTCGGTAACGCTAGGGTAGTATTGGGATATTTGTAATGGTGAGTCCGAAGATAGTTCAGAGTCCCGGATGGGATCTGGGACATCATGAGGAGCTTCGGAATGGTCCGGAGGTAAAGTTTTCATATATGGAAAGTGGTTTTTGGGTTCCGAAAAAGTTCGATTTTTTCCGGTATTGTACCGGGAAGCTACCGAAAGGTTCCGGAGTATTCCAGGGGTCCACCAGTGGGTCCCACCTCTCTCGGGGGCCAACATGGACTGAGGGGTGGTGCCCTGGCCTACATGGGCCAGGAGCACCAGCCCCTACAAGGCCCATGCGTCCAAGAGGGGGAAACCCTAAAGGGGGGCGCCCGACTTGGTTTGGGGGCCAAGCCACCCCCTTGGGCACCCCACCCCTTGGTGCACCAGCCCTAGGGGCTTGGGGGAGGGGCAAGGAAGACCCCCACAGCCCTATATAAAGAGGGAAGAGGGGAGGGGGCGCCCCAACCTGAAACCCTAGGCTCCCTCTCCCTCCTGCTACTCCATCTCCTCGTTCCGTAGTGCTTGGTGAAGCCCTGCTGCAGTTTTCGCTGCCACCACCACCACCATGCCGTCGTGCTGGTTCAGATCCCATCTACCTCTCCCCTTTGCTTGCTGGATCAAGAAGGAGGAGACGTCACCGAGCCGTACATGTGCACATCTCGGAGGTGCCGTTGTTGCGGTGCTCGATCGGATTGGATCATGAGGAGTACAACTACATCAACCACGTTCATTGAACATTTCCGCTTTCAGTCTACAAGGGTATGTAGACACACTCTCCCCTCATTGCTAGCCTCTCCATAGATTAGATCTTGAGTATTTCATAGGAATTTTTTTTGTTTTCCATGCAACGTTCCCCATCAGTGGCATCATGAGCTAGGTCTATGCGTAGATGTTATGCACGAGTAGGACACAAATTTGTTGTGGGCATTGATGTTCAGATTGCTTACCTCCTTTGTTATTTTGGATTGGGCGGTATTGTGGGATTGAAGCGGCCCGGACCAACTTTACTTGTCCACGCACAAGAGACCGATTCTGCGCTTGACATGTGACTTGTATCGCATAAAGCGGCTGGCGGGTGTCTATTTCTCCCACTTTAGTCATAATCTGATTTGACAATGGTGGTCCTTGTAGAAGGTTAAAAGGCAACTTGTATATCACCATTGTGGCTTTGCGTAGGTAAGAATGGTTCTTATACGTTGCCCCTAGAAGCCACGTAAAATTTGCAACAACAAAGTAGAGGATGTCTAACTTGTTTTTGCAGGGCATGTGATGTGATGTGGTATGGCCGAGATGTGATTTGATATATGTGATGTATGAGATGATCATGTTTTGTAATAAGTTCACGACTTGCATGTCGATGAGTACGGAAACCGATAGGAGCCATAGGGTTGTCTTAATATTATTGTATGACCTGCATGTCAATCATTAATTGCCATGTAATTGCTTTACTTTATCGCTATGAGTTAGCAATAGTTGTAGAAGCAATAGTTGGTGGAGACAACTACATGACGGTACCTTGGAGATGATGGAGATCAAGGTGTTATGCCGGTGATGATGAAGATCATGCCGGTGCTTTGAAGATGGAGATCGAAAGCACAAGAAGACAAAGGCCATATCATGTCACATATTGCTTGCATGTGATGTTTGTCTGTTATGCATCTTATTTTGCTTAGACCGCGATGGTAGCATTATAAGATGATCCCTCACACTTAATATCAAGATAAAAGTGTTCTCCCTTAGTATGCACCATTGCGAAAGTTTGTCGTTTCGAAGCACCTCGTGATGATCGGGTGTGATAGACTCTACGTTCACATACAACGGGTGTAAGCCAGTTTTACACATGCAGAAATACTTTGGTTAACTTGACGAGCCTAGCATGTACAGACATGGTCTCGGAACACAGTGAACCGAAAGGTTAAACATGAGTCATATATAAGATATGATCAACATGTAGATGTTCACCATTGAAACTACTCCATCTCACGTGATGATCGGATTTGGTTTAGTGAATTTGGATCATGTATCACTTAACAACCTGAGGGATGTTGATTTAAGTGGGAGTTCATTAGTAATTTGATTAAATTTGAACTAATTATCATGAACATAGTCTAAAATATCTTTATGCAAATATGTTGTAGATCAATGGCTCGTGCTGTAGCTCCGCTCAATTTCAATGCATTCCTAGAGAAAGAAAAACTGAAAGATGATGGAAGCAACTTTGCGGACTGGCTCCGTAATATGAGGATAATCCTCATTGCTGCACAGAAGGCTTATGTCCTTAATGCACCACTCGGTGTGCCATCACCCCCTGCGTCTGTAGATGATATGAACATCTGGCAGGCATGTTGTGATGACTACTCGATAGTTCAGTGTGCCATGTTTTATGGCTTAGAACCAAGGCTCCAAAAACATTTTGAGCACCACGTGGCATATGAGATGATTGAGGAGCTGAAAATGGTATTTCAAGCTCATGCCCGTGTGGAGAGGTATGAAGCCTCAAACAAGTTCTTTAGCTGTAAAATGGAAGAGAACAGCTCCGTCAGCGAGCACGTACTCAAAATGTCTGGGTACGCCAATCACCTGAATCAGTTGGGACTCAATATTCCTGATGAAGTAGCGATTGACAGGGTTCTCCAATCACCGCCACCAAGCTACCAGGGCTTTGTGATGAACTAAACATGCAAGGGATGGAGAAGACACTCCCTGAGCTTTTCGCGATGCTTAAAACCGCGGAAGTAGAAATCAAGAAAGAGCATCAAGTGTTGATGTTCAAAAAGACCACCAGTTTCAAGAAGGTTAAGGGAAATAAGGGGAACTTCAAAAGGAATGGCAAGCAAGTTGCTTCTCCCGTGAAGAAGCCCAAGGCTGGACCTAAACCTGACACTGCGTGTTTCTACTTCAAGGGGAATGGCCACTGGAAGTGCAACTGCCCCAAGTACTTGGCAGATAAGAAGGCTGGCAACGTCAACAAAGGTATATTTGATATACATGTTATTAATGTGTACCTTACTAGTGCTCGTAGTAGCGCCTGGGTATTTGATACCGGTTCAGTTGCTAATATTTGCAACTCGAAACAGGAGCTGGAAAATAAACGGAGACTGGCTAAGGACGAGGTGACGATGCGCGTTGGAAATGGCTCCAAGGTTGATGTGATCACCGTCGGCACGCTCCCTCTACGTCTGCCTTCGGGATCAATTTTAAACCTAAATAATTATTATTTGGTGCCTGCGTTAAGCATGAACATTATATCTGGATCTTGTTTATTGCGAGACGGTTATTCATTTAAATCCGAGAATAATGATTGTTCTATTTATATGAGTAATATCTTTTATGGTCCTGCACCCAATGTGAATGGTTTATTCTTGTTGAATCTCGATGGTAGTGATACACATGTTCATAACATTAATGCCAAAAGATGCAAAGTGAATAATGATAGTACCACATATTTGTGGCATTGCCGCTTAGGTCATATTGGTGTAAAGCGCATGAGAAAACTCCATATTGATGGACTTCTAGAATCACTTGGCTTTGAATCATTTGAAACATGTGAACCATGCCTCATGGGCAAGATGACTAAAACCCCGTTTTCCGGTACAATGGAGCGGGCAAGTGATTTATTGGAAATAATACATACCGATGTATGCGGTCCGATGAGTGTTGAAGCACGCGGTGGATATTGTTATTTCCTGACCTTCACGGATGATTTAAGTAGATATGGGTATATTTACTTAATGAAACACAAGTCTGAAACATTTGAAAAGTTCAAGGAATTTCAGAATGAAGTGGAGAATCATCGTAATAAGAAGATAAAATTTCTATGATCTGATCATGGAGGTGAATATCTGAGTTACGAGTTTGGTATGCATTTAAGACAATGTGGAATTGTTTCACAGCTCACACCACCTGGAACACCACAGCGTCACGGTGTGTCCGAATGTCGTAATCGTACTCTATTAGATATGGTGCATTCTATGATGTCTCTTACCGATTTGCCACTATCATTTTGGGGTTATGCATTAGAGACAGCCGCATTCACTTTAAACAGGGCACCATCTAAATCTGTTGAGATGACACCGTATGAATTATGGTTTGGCAAGAAACCTAAGCTACGTTTCTTAAAGTTTGGGGATGCGACGCTTATGTCAAGAGGCTACAACCTGATAAGCTCAAACCCAAAGCAGAAAAATGCATCTTCATAGGATACCCTAAAGAAACAATTGGGTATACCTTCTATCACAGATCTGAAGGCAAAATCTTTGTTGCTAAGAATGGATCCTTTCTAGAGAAGGAGTTTCTCTCGAAAGAAGTGAGTGGGAGGAAGGTAGAGCTTGACGAGGTTATCGAACCTTCTCTTGAATTGGAGAGTAGCGCAACACATAAAGATGTTCCTGTGGTGCCTACACCAACTAGAGAGGAAGCTAATGATGATGATCATGAAACTTCGAATCAAGCTACTACTGAACTTCGTAGGTCGACCAGGACACGTACTGCTCCTGAATGGTACGGTGATCCTGTCTTGGACGTCATGTTGTTAGACAACGATGAACCTACGAACTATGAGGAAACGATGATGAGCCCGGATTCCAACAAATGGCTAGAGGCCATGAAATCTGAGATAGGATCCATGTATGAAAACCAAGTATGGACTTTGGTGGACTTACCCGATGACCGAAAGGCCATTGAGAACAAATGGATCTTTAAGAAGAAGACGAACGCTGATGGTAATATCACCGTCTATAAAGCTCGACTTGTAGCAAAAGGTTTTCGGCAAATTCAAGGGGTTGACTACGATGAGACTTTCTCACCCGTAGCGATGCTAAAGTCCGTTAGGATTATGTTAGCAATTGCTGCATTTTTCGATTATGAAATCTGGCAGATGGACGTCAAGACTGCATTCCTTAATGGATACCTTCAGGAAGATTTGTATATGATGCAACCTGAAGGTTTTATTGATCCTAATGATGCTAATAAGGTATGCAAGCTCCAGCGATCCATTTATGGACTGGTGCAAGCATCTCGGAGTTGGAATCTTTGCTTTGATGAGGTGATCAAAGCTTTTGGATTTATCCAAGCTTATGGAGAAGCTTGTATTTACAAGAAAGTGAGTGGGAGCTCTGTAGCATTTCTAATACTATATGTGGATGACATATTATTGATTGGAAATTATGTAGAACTTCTTGAAAGCATAAAGGGTTATTTGAACAAGAGTTTTTCAATGAAAGACCTCGGTGAAGCAGCTTACATATTGGGAATCAAGATCTATAGAGATAGATCAAGACGCCTGTAGGACTTTCACAAAGTACATACCTTGACAAGATTTTGAAGAGGTTCAATATGGACCAGTCAAAGAAGGGGTTCTTGCCCATGTTGCAGGGTATGAAGTTGAGTAAGACTCAATGCCCGGCTACGGCAGAAGAAAGAGAAAAGATGAAAGTTGTCCCCTATGCCTCAGCCATAGGCTCTATCATGTATGCCATGCTGTGCACAAGACCTGATGTGTGCCTTGCCATAAGTATGGCTGGTAGATACCAGAGTGATCCAGGAGTGGAACACTGGACAACGGTCAAAAATATCCTTAAGTACCTTAAGAGGACTAAGGAAATGTTTCTCGTATATGGAGGTAACAAAGATCTTGTCGTAAAAGGTTACGTCGATGCTAGCTTTGACACTGATCCAGATAACTCAAAGTCTCCATCCGGATATGTATTTATTTTGAATGGTAGAGCAGTAAGCCAGAGTAACTCCAAGCAGAGCATTGTAGTAGCATCTTCAACACATAGAGATTTGCAAAGTTCATACGGATCTAAATGTTGTAGACCCGTTGACTAAACCTCTTCCATGAGCAAAACATGATCAAGCACCATGACTCTATGGGTGTTAGATTCATAACTATGTAAACTAGATTATTGACTCTAGTGCAAGTGGGAGACTATTGGAAATATACCCTAGAGGCAATAATAAAGTTGTTATTATCATATTTCCTTGTTCATGATAAATGTTTATTCTCCATGCTATAATTGTATTAACCGGAAACTCAAATACATGTGTGGATACATAAACAAACACCGTGTCCCTAGTGAGCCTCTACTTGACTAGCTCGTTGATTAAAGATGGTTAAGGTTTCCTAACCATGGACATGAGTTGTCATTTAATAATGGGATCACATCATTAGGAGAATAATGTGATGGACAGACCCAATCATAAGCTTAGCATCTGATCGTGTCACTTAGTTTAATTGCTACAACTTTCGTAATGTCAAGTATCTGTTCCTTAGACCATGAGATCATGCCACTCCCTAATACTGGAAGAATACTTTGTGGGTATCAAATGTCACTTCGTAACTGGGTGATTATAAAGGTGCTCTTCAGGTATCTCGGAAAGTATTTGTTGGGTTGTATGGATCAAGACTGGGATTTGTCACTCCATGTGACGGAGAGATATCTCTGGGTCCTCTCAGTAATACGACATCCTAAGTAGCTTGCAATCATGTGACTAATGTGTTTAGTCATGGGATATTGTATTACAGGACGAGT
The DNA here is from genome assembly GCA_039707655.1 of Elymus sibiricus. Classification (NCBI taxonomy): domain Eukaryota; kingdom Viridiplantae; phylum Streptophyta; class Magnoliopsida; order Poales; family Poaceae; genus Elymus; species Elymus sibiricus. The sequence continues at coordinate 71,957,913 of CM077676.1, forward strand.
AAAGAGAACTTGCCGATGACGAGATTGAACTAGGTATGGCGATACCAATGATCGAATCTCGGGCAAGTAAAATATTGCGAGACAAAGGGAATTGTATACGGGATTATCTGAATCCTTGACATCGTGGTTCAAACCGATAAAGATCTTCGTTGAATATGTGGGAGTCATTATGGACATCCAGGTCCCGCTATTGATTATTAATCGGAGAGGTGTCTCGGTCATGTCTGCATGTTCTTGAACCCGTAGGGTCACACACTTAACGTTCGGTAACGCTAGGGTAGTATTGGGATATTCATAATGGTGAGTCCGAAGATAGTTCGGAGTCCCGGATGGGATCCAGGACATCACGAGGAGCATTGGAATAGTCCGGAGGTAAAGTTTTCATATATGGAAAGTGGTTTTTGGGTTCCGGAAATTTTTTGGTTTTTTCCGGTATTGTACCGGGAAGCTACCGGAAGGTTCCGGAGTATTCCAGGGGTCCACCTGTGACGCCCCCGACTCAATCGTGCATTAATCATACACGCAATGCACACGATCAAGCCTAGGGACTCACTTGAAGAGATCACAACACAACTCTAAACCAAAATTAAAATAATACAAGCTTCATATTACAAGCCAGGGGCCTCGAGGGCTCGAATACATAAGCTTGAGTCATACAAGCATCAGCGAAAGCATTAGATATCTGAGTACAGATATAAAAGCAAAATAGATAGGCCTTAAATAGGCGGGGCAAAACAATGACACAGATCGAAAAGGCGCAGGCCTCCTGCCTGGGAGCCTCCTAACTACTACAGGTCGACGGGGATCTCCATGACAGGTAGGCTCCACCGGAAGTGTAGTAGCAGTCGTCGGCGGTAGCATCTGACTCTTGGGCTCCATCGTCTGATGTATCATCAATTGGATATGGGGGAAAAAGAATAACAGAGCAACCATGAGTACTCATCCAAAGTACTCGCAAGACTGACATCAGAACTATGCTAATTATGCACTGGTATCAGAGGAATGGGGCTATGTCTTTGGACTGAACTGCAGAATGCCAGAATAGAGGGGGAGAAGCCTAGCCTATCGAAGACTAGCATCTTGAAGCGATCTTGCAGCATCAGAAGAGAGTAGAATACAGTAGCATGCAATAGTGGTTGTATAATAGTAGCGCCCTGAGATCCTTTCTCGACTCCCTGCGAGAAAGCGATCCCGAGAGTAGTAGTATCAGTTTAGCATGTAACATCATCAATTTGTAGTTGTCATGGATCCGGATACAACTCCAAGCGTCCTGTTACCGTGGACACGGCTATTCGAATAGATAACTTCCCTGCAGGGGTGCACTACTGTTACCCAACACGCTCGATTAACTCTGGCCGGACACACTTTTCTCGGGCATGCCCGGCCTCGGCTGATCGACACACCGCAACCCCACCTAGAGCTCAGCAGAGAGGTCCCCGCCGGTCTACATCCTAAGTGCTCAGGGGTCTTGGGCCCATCGCCCTTTGCACTCCGGGTCATTGCGTGCAGGGTCAGCCTCACCACGATGTGCCTGTGGGTATCTGCTGTCGCCCGGTCACAATGCTGAACTGGACGTCTGACAGAGCTTTCGGCTGATACATACGGCGCCGAGGGCCCCATAAACCATTATCCCGCGTGGTGGTAGTGCGTATAGGGCCAACGACCCACTCAGATCAAATACCCAAATCCGTTAGGCGTATTTAGTAACTCGCGAAGACGAACAGGATCCCTGTCACTCCGACTTGATATTCCTCGCGGGTGCTCTTGGAGCCAACCCGTCTTTAATATTATTCTCTCGCGGGCACTCTTGGAGCCAGCCCGACTTTAACAGTTTAAGTATTGCAGTAGTGTAAACATTTCCGCGATCACACCCTGAGTGATCACGGCCCGGTATCCAGCATGGCATACGGACAAGGCGAAGGGCCACAGATGGAATAACAGCATAGTTATCTAAGCATCAGGGGATAGCAGGTAAGGTATCAAATACAGTTGACAAAAACAGGCTATGCATCAGAATAGGATAAAGCAAGGGAGCGGCAATTTCTAATGCAAGCAGGAGGGAGAAAGAATAGGAGATATCGGCATGCGTCAAGGGGGGATTGCTTGCCTGGTTGCTCTGCAGACAGATACGGGTCTTCAGTGTAGTAGACGATCACCGGATCTTCAGCGGTCTCGGAGTCTACCGGAGAAGAAGAGGGGGAAAAAACAGAATAAATAACGGAGCACACAAAGGTAACAATATGTATGACATGCCTAAACGATATGCAGGGGTGATATAATACCTCTCTAAATATTTTAGATAATTTAGGAATTTATCTGGAATTATTTTATCGATGTCAGACACTATTCATCTACCAGAAACGGGCAAAATGTTCCATGTTCATCTACTTAGAGGACTCTGACATGGATACAAATGGTATATTTGGATTCGTTATATTTTTCTGATCATTTTTCATATATAAAACTTTTTCATCGGAGTTACGATTTATTTTCTATTAATTTCTAAAGTTTTAATCATTTTCTGGAATTTTTCTGAAATTCTTCCGTCATAGAATCTGTTATTGATTAGCCATTTGGTGAGGGTTATATTGGATTATTGATAGCTCTAATGAAAATACTTCCTAAAGATGATTTACTCTACTCCAAGAGTACTTCAATGCCATGCCATTTGGTGGCATGAACAGTGCGTGTAACAGGTCCAAATTCAGCCCTAAAATAGCGGTTCGGCTCACCTGCGGGGCTCCCAGCAGGGATTATTGTGCAGGGCCGTAAGCAAGTGCCACGTGTCCTAGTGGGCCAGTTGCTCTAAGAATTAAGTTACGTCGATTTTGTTTCTTCCTGGTTCCTGCTGCTTCGGTCCTTCGGTAGATGAAGGGGGAGACGACGAAGGGGGATGCGTCGCCGCCGAACGCCAAGACGATGAGATAGGGAGGCACCGACGTTCAAGATTGACGAGTACTTCAGGATCTCCGACATCCTCCACAGCAGGTTCTCGTTCTTGCACGTGAAGCTGTGCTTCTCGCCGGATCGATGCTCGTCGTTTAATTGGACAGACGGATCAATCCTCAGGTTGGCGACGTGCGACGGGATGCAGTGAGGAGAAGGCTAGCACCGATGGGTTCTACGGCCAGTCGAGGATGGCGTGGATGCCGCGGCAACCGAGGAGAGTGCACATGATGCTGTCGAGGAGCACGTCGTTGCAGTTCTTCTATTCCTTGTTGGCTTCGAGGTAGTATCCCAGTAGGAGTCTACTGCGAGAGGGACTTCGATCGTAGAGGGCGACTGAATCTCACCGGGGCGCGAGATTAACACGGCGGCGTCCCACCGGACAAGAAACGACGGCTTCCGATATCCTCATTTGGAGTGCTTTGGGTCAATTAATTTGGCGGAGAGGCGTTAATTGACATCACAAATCCGACATGCGAGATCTTGTGGCGAGACGAGTTAAGAGATGCATCAGGAAAAGAAACAACGAGGAGCTGCATGCCTCATACAACCGCGCACGGTATTCCTCTACCGGCGACGGCGTAGACGAGCAGCAACATCGCCGGTGGGCAAGCAGGAACCTGTCCGCGGCTCCGTGCTAGCATCCAGTCTCGTGTTTCCTTAGCGCCGAGGCCCGGCGAGGAAGGATCGAATCACACAAGGAGCAAGCTTTTAGACAAACAAAATAAATCTAACTTAATTAAAGCTGCTGGCCCACTAGGACACGTGGCACTCTCTTAGTGGCCCTGCACAATAATCTAACTGAGTATCTGTTTTTCTGTTATTTTCTGTTAACAGAACATAGCCTTTTTTCATTTTTGTAGGAATTAATCCATGCATCAAATGAAGTTGGTCCAATGGGATGAAATGGAGTTTGTCAAGTGTACTTTCTTCACATATTATTTTTACCCATGTAGCAGTTTGACTAGCTGGTGATTAGTGGCTGTCAAAAGGGGTAATCAGTGTGGTTTACGGTAAGCTAGCCAGTGCTACAGTGAATCTGCTACAGTAACTGACGGGTTAAAACGCAGCTGCGCGCGTTCTTCAGCAGAAGGGCCGGCCGTAACCGGCCGGCAGCGGGCGTGCGTAGGCCGGCGAGAGCGCAGGCGGCCGGAGGCGGGCTCGGCCGGGAGCGAAGGGGCGCGCGTGCGGGCGAGGCAAGCTGCAGGCGGCGGCGACCAAAGCAGCAGCGTGCAGCAGCGCAGGCAGCGGCAGAGCATGGCGACGGCAGCTCGGCAGAGGCCCGCAGGCGGGCAGCAGAAGGAAGGATGGGGAGGCGGAGCTCACCGAGCGGCTCAAGGTGGCCCGTGGAAGTTTTGTAGCAGCAGGGGAGGTCGCATCGACGACGGCGGCGTTCGGTGGCCGGAGATGGGGACGAAGACGAACGGCAGCAGCAGGGCTCCCCGGCATGAATGGAGGCCACCAGGAGTCGTAGAGGTCCACGGTGGACCTCCCAGACACCAAGGCGAGGCGCGGGGTAGCCGGAGAGTGCAACGATGACGACGAGCGGTGACGGAGCTCTCAGACGGGAGCTTCAGAGAGCGATGGAGAGCGAGGGGAGGGAAAAGAGGAGTGACCAGGGGGCAGCACCGAAGCAGGTGAGCTCCCCTTGTCCTCCACGACGGCCAGCAGCAGCACCTGTCGAGGAGGGGGCCGGTGAGGAGGGCTCGGGCGCGGCCGAGGCGACAGCGAGGTGAGGAGGATGACGGGCAGGTGAGAGTGGTTGAGCTGGGCCGTCCTGTAGCTAGTTGGGCTGGGTTTAAGGTGTAGGTCTTTCCCTTTTCTTCTTTTTCTGATTTCTTCTGTTTCTGTTTGCAAATCCTTTTGGCACTAAAAACAGTTTTGTAAAATATGAGGCTGATTAAAACAATTACTAGGCAGTATGTAACACTGCCACAAAAAGTTTGAGAGGTGTTTGAATTCATCTGAATTTAGATCAATTGGAAAATGCATTTAATGAATTGTTTTGTTACTGTTTTTGGATGCTAACTTTTGATTAAGCAAACAAGTGATATGGTTTTTCTCCACCATAATTATCTATTGATTATTCTCTAAATGATGAACTATTTCTCAGAGGAGTTTGTGAATTTTAAAAGTTCACTTGAGATTTAATTTTGAATTTGAAGTTGGGTTAATTCCTAAATGCAATTTTAATTATGAAGATCATGATGACATGGCACATTATCCTGGTTAACAAAGTGATTAGGGTTGAGGATGTTACAACTCTCCTTTACTCGAAGAAATTCTCGTCCCGAGAATTAAGAGGTAGAGTAAGGGGGAAGAGGTCTGGTTGCGAAATTCTATCGAGTCTTCAGGTTCTTGTTGCCCTTCTCGAAGAGGTTAATCCATTACGTGGATGTCTCCATTTGTCTGCATTACTACATCATGACGAAGTTGTCATCCTTTCTTCAGAATCTTCATCGTACTTACGGGTAGGATAAGAGGTAACTTAGCAACGAAGGAATTCTACAAAGGTTAATCATCTGGAGTTATGCAGGGTACCTCTCGAGTTGGAATTCAAGAAATACCTCGAGAGCAATAAAGGAAGGCATAAGAAATTTCAAGCGGATAGGCAATCATCCGATGTTTATGACGGGTGATGAAAAGGGGGCCAGAGCATCAGGCATAAGTGTTGCGTCTGGTACCGGAATGAATATCTCAAGGTAGGTGGCTCGCAAAAATGCATATGAAGCCAAGTGCAAAAATTACTTTGGAAACAAGGATGTGCAGAAGAGTCAGGTTTAGGTCCTGTGGACCGGTGAGTTTTGAGGATTATGGGTAAGAAGGGTAGTGAGATCTTGCGCGATCACGATAGCAAGGTATGTCAGAGGAAAATCTGTCAGCTATGTCAGCAATAGCGTCGGTACCAAGGGCGGGGGACGAAGAGAACCATTTTCCTGCTCGCAAGGCGAGGCGGACCAATAGGCAAAGTTCTCGTCCACCGGCGGTTACCGGAATGTCAACAACAATAGTGACAAGGTCTTCCTGACAGAGTTATACACCGAGGTGTTTACATAAGCAGGGAGTTAATACTGCTTAGATCATATGGGTCACAAGAAAGGTTAAACAAACCAATGGAAAGGAAAATGTGATTATTAAATTAATCAGACCAATGGAAAGGAAAATGTATTTATACACAAGTAGAAGTATATTCTTTCCCAAGGACAAGCAGAGTATGATATCCATGATAGGATAGCAAGTACTTAACCCTTTAGATAAAGGGGCGAGGAAATTCATGATGTTTACCCATACAACGGTGTTTGGATAATTGATCAAGAAACATTTAGCATTGCGCTTCCAATGTTTTTATTGATTTTTGGAGTACCACAATCATGCTTCGGGGTAGCGATGATATGGTGTTTCAAGTAAGGGTTGGGTCTGAAGATCACAAGAAATACTCAAGGAACAATTTCAAGAATAGCAAGACACTTAAAAGATAACCAAGGCATGGCCAAGTCTGCGTTGGAAGGGAGGCATCTTCTCTGACATAGTCTATTCCGTTATCAGACGCGACATTTATTCTTCGCTACTCTGAACCCTTTTCACCTTTTTAATTAGACATCGAATGATTGCATGCCCGCTTGAAACCTCTCATGCCTACTTTTATTGCTCTCAATGATTTCTCTGAGTATCAACTCGAGAGAAACCTTGTGCCTCAATCCCTGAGATAAATACCGGATGCCAATTCTTCCAAACATCCGTCCCTTTTGAGTTTCCCCTCCTATCTTTTTCGTAAGTACGATGAAGATTCCGAAGGAAGAACGACAACTTCATCATGATGCAATGATGCAGAGAAAATGAAGACATCAACGAGAAGGGATCAACATCTCCGACAAGAGCAAACAAGACCGAGAAGACTCGTTAGAATTTGGTAACCAGATCATTTTTCCCCTTACCTCCACCTCTTAAATCTCCGGACAAGATTTCTTATAGTGGGGGAGATTTGTAACACCCCCAGATCTCAACCCTGTCATTAAGCTAATTAATTAGCCACATCATCATGATCATCATCATTAAATTGCATTTAGGAAATAATCCAACTCAGATTCAAATTTAAAGTGCAAGTCAATTTATTATTTATTCAAATTGTCAAACAAAAGTGTTCATAATTTTGCAAATAATCAGTAAGTAATTATCATGAAGAAAATAATATTATTTAAATTGTTAAAATGCCCCTAAGCTAATTAAAACAGAACCAACAGCAATTTATAAGGCTAATTTATTTTAAAACAAAGTTTAAACTTTTCAAAAATATTTTGAGACCTTGCATACAGCATCATGACATTGCATAGAATTTATGCACCAAGTTTTGCATCCAACTAAAATCATTTGGTAGCTAAAGAAAATACAAACTGAAATAAAAGATGGAAACAGAAAGAATAAAGGAGAAAAGTTACTGTGCTTTTGGCCCAGTGCCACCGAAGCCGGCCTAGCCCGCCGCGGCGACCGTCTTCTACCTGCTCCCCCCATCCGTGTCGCCTCCGCCGCATCCGGCGTGCGCACGCCGTCTCCCAGCCCTCCACGGCGATGGGGCAGGTGGGGGAAGGGGATAAGGCCACCCCAGGACCCCCTCATTCCCCCTCGAACCGCATCCGCCATTCCTTCCTTCCCCTCGCTCGTCTGCTTCTTCTCCATCGCCGCCCGACGCAGCCATCGCCGTGCCGTCGCCGTGCACGTGACCACCGACCACCACCGCCGCTCCTCGCCGTCTCTGAACCACCCCGGCCTCTCCGACCTCGCCCACGAGCCCGTGGTGAGCACCTCCTCCGGACCTCCTCTCCCCGATGCCTATCTGTCGCCGTAGCCGTCGCCCGCGTCAGCCCATGGCCACGCCCGGAGCTTGCTCCCGCGCGTGCCCTCACCGCGTCTGGCCGCGTTCCCGCGCGCCTCTGGCCGCGCCCACGCGCGTCGCCCGCGCCGCGTCCGGCCTCGCCATGCGCCGTAGCCGCTGCCCGCGTTCGGCTGTGGCCTCGAGCCCGAGCAGACCCGAACACCGGCCGCCGACCCGCTTGCTGACGCCGCCTCCACAGCCCGCGTGTGGCCGTGCCCGCGCGCGCCGCTGCCGTCCGCAGCCGCCTGCGCCCGCCCGCTGCACTGCTGCTGCTCTTGCCGCGCGCCGCAGCCGCTGCCCACCGCTGCTCTGCTCTCTGTAGTGCTTACTGCCGAAATTACTGTAGCTGAGGCTAGCTTTTCTAAAACTACATTGATTAGCCCCCTGTACAGCCTCAAAACAGCAACTAGACAAAGCTTAACATAGCTAAAATAAATATGTGCAGGTAATACGCTTGACAAACTTAATTTTACCCCACTGGATTAAATTCAGTTGATGCATGGATTAAATCCCATGAAATTCACAAAGTCATATGTCCTGTTAGCTAAAAAGAACAGAAAAACAGATTGCTGCCTTAGTCATTTTAGAGTTGTAGATGAGCTAGCTGCAGTAACTTTTCATGCCATCAAATGGCATGGCCTTGTAGTACCCTTAATGTAGTGTAAATCACCTATAGGAATCATCCCCATTAGAGCTATGGATTAGTGGGAATCATCCAGCAAACTTTGTAAAATTTAACAGATTCTGGAATCAACATTAAGAAGCACTTTTCAAACCAGGATTTGAACAAGCAAATGGACTCTAACATAGATGAAATTGATACTATCTTGTAGATCACAGAAAAGTGCTCGGATTTGATATAAGGCACTAATTCATAGGGTGAACAGAACACTAGCTATAGCCTCTGGAAAATAGCTAAATAATGTTTAAAACTGAGGACTTAGCCAAATTCAGAAGATTCCAGAATGATTAAAACTTTGGAAAATCGTAGAAAATAATCCGTAACTCCGATGAAAATAATTTATATATGAAAAATGATCAGAAAAATCCAATGAATCTGAATATGTCATCTGCATTCATGTTAGAACCCTAGTGGAGGAACATGGAACTTTTGGCCAGATTTAGATGAATGAATAGTGCATGACTTCGGGAAAATATTTCCGAATATTTTCCCAAGCCATTTAAATGATCTTAGTACTGCATTAGAGAACCCTTGCACCTCATTTGTTCATGTCATGCATATTGTTGCATTTGATTGCCCGTTATTCATTATGTTCTACCCCCGTTTATTTTCCGGTAGACCCTGAGCCCCCGGTAGACCAGGAGTACCACTACGTCGCCGACGACCCTTCTACTTCGTCTGCAAAGCAACCAGGCAAGCAAACCCCCTTGAGCATGCCTATATCACCTATTCTTTCTCCCTCCTGCTTGCATTAGAAATTGCTACTGCTTTGCTTTATCGATCCTATTCTGATGCATAGCCTGTCCTTGTAACTGTTATTGATACCTGTCTGTTATCCAAAACTGCTTAGTATAGGTTGGATGGTAAACCATCTGTGGCCTCTCTCCTTTGCTGTAGTTGCTCCGCTTTAGTATCTGTGCCCCGATCGATGTGATCGCACGGGCTGAGAACAACACATCACCGCACACCCCCTAAATTGCTCGACACTGCAGAGCTGGCATCGAGTGCCGAGGGTGATACCTCTTATCTCACTTTTGATGATGCCTCTGTAGAATAGCTATATGGTGGTGAGATACCAAGGGTGATTCCTCTTTCATCGCCTCCGATAAGCTTCCGTCGTGCAACTCCTCGAGTGGGAACCATCGAGGGTGATTCCTCGGCTTCCCTCTCGATACTTTGGACACACGGTTACTTTGTCCTTTGTTACAGGCGGGTCGACCCCGAGGGGTACCCGCGGGGAATTGTAAAGTCGGGCTGGCCCCAAGGGTGCCCGCGAGAGAATAATACTAAAGACGGGTTGGCTCCAAGAGTACCCGCGAGTGATACCAAGTCGGAGCGACAGGAATCCTGATCGTCTCTGCGAGTTACTAAATACGCCTAACGGATTTGGGTATCTGATCCGAGTGGGTCGTTGGCCCTATACGCACTACCACCATGCGGGATAATGGTTTATGGGGCCCTCTACGCCGTATGTATCAGCCGAAAGCTCTGTCAGACGTCCAGTTCAGCATTGTGGCCGGGCCGGATCGCGCCATCCAGGCAGAGGTGGTGCTGGAATCCCCCTGCGCACAACAACCCGGAGTGCAAAGGGCGATGGGCCCAAGACCCCTGAGCACTTAGGATGTAGACCGGCGGGGACCTCTCTGCTGAGCTCTAGGTAGGGCTGCGGTGTGTCGATCAGTCGAGGCCGGGCATGACCCGATAAAAGTGTGTCCGGCCAGAGTTAATCGAGCGTGTTGGGTAACAGTAGTACACCCCTGCAGGGAAGTTATCTATTCGAATAGCCGTGTCCACGGTAACAGGATGCTTAGTGTTGTATCCTAATCTGATACTACTTAAACTGGACACTTGTTAAATTAATTGTAAGCTCCGGGATCGCTTTCTCGCAGGTAGTCGAGAAAGGATCTCTAGGCTTTGGCTACAACATGCTTGCTACTTTAAATTATGTACTAATCTGCACTCTTCTAATGCTGCAAGACTCTGAAGATGCTAGTCTTCAATAGGCTAGGCTTTTCCCCTCTCTTCTGGCATTTCTGCAGTATAGTCCAAAGATATGGCCCCATTCCTTTGATACTAATGCATAGCTAGCATAGTTCTGATGTCAGTCTTGCGAGTACTCTGGATGAGTACTCACGGTTGCTCTGCTATTCTTTTCCCCCATACCCATATGATGATACAACAGACGACGGAGCCCAGGAGCAGGAGACCCCCCGAGACACCTTCTACTACGTTGAGCTCACCGACCAGGAGTAGTTCGGAGGTCCCAGGCAGGAGGCCTTGCCTCTTTCGATCAGAGTCGTTGTTTGTTTTCGCCTTCTTAAGGCACCTTGTTTAATCATGTGTCTGTACCCAGATACTGTTGCTTCCGCTGATGCTTGTATGACTCAAGCTTATGTATTCGAGCCCTCGAGGCCCCTGGCTTGTATTATAAAGCTTGTATTATTTTATTTTGTGTCTAGAGTTGTGTTGTGATATCTTTCCGTGAGTCCCTAGGCTTGATCGTGTGCATTTGCGTGTATGATTAGTGCACGATTACGTTAGGGGCGTCACAAGCGTGCACTAATCATACACGCAAATGCACACGATCAAGCCTAAGGACTCACTTGAAGATATCACAACACAACTCTAAAACATAAATAAGTCATACAAGATTTATATTACAAGCTAGGGCCTCGAGGGCTCGAATACATAAGCTCCATGACATACAAGCAACAACGAAAGTGTTAGATATCTGAGTACAGATATAAAAGATAAAACAAAGGTGCCTTAAGTAGGCGAAAACAACAACGACTCTGGTCAAAAGAGGCAAGGCCTTCTGCCTGGGAGCCTCCTAATATACTCCTGGTCGTCGATCTCCACGTAGAAGTAAGCTCCACCGGTGGGGTTGTAGTCATCGACTGGGGCAGCTGGCTCCGGGGCTCCCTCATCTGGTCGCCGCAATCGAGTATGGAGGAAAAAGGGAAGCAAAGCAACCGTGAGTACTCATCCAAAGTACTCGCAAGACTTACATCAGAACTATGCTAGGTATGCATCGGTATCAAAGGGAATGGCTGTATCTGTGGACTAGACTGCAGAATTGCCAGAATAGAGGGGAAAGCCTAGCCTATCGAAGACTAGCATCTTCAGCGGTCTTGCAACATAAGAAGAGTGCAGATAGAACATAATTAAAGTAGCAAGCATGTTGTACTGAAGCCTAAGGATCCTTCCTCGACTCCCTGCGAGAAAGCGATCCCGGAGCTTCCATTTAATTATAAGTATCCAGTTCCAATAGTAGTAGATCGGGATACAACACTAAGCGTCCTGTTACCGTGGACACGGCTATTCGAATAGATATCTCATCCCTGCAGGGGTGCACTACTGTTACCCAACACGCTCGATTACATCTGGCCGGACACACTTTCCTGAGTCATGCCCGGCCTCGGGTAATCGACACATCGCAGCCCTACCTAGGCTCAGCAGAGAGGTCCCCGCCGATCTACATCCTAAGTGCTCAGGGGTCTTGGGCCCATCGCCCTTTGCACTCTGGGTCGTTGCGAGCAGGGCGATCCAGGATCCACCTCTATCATGGATGGTGCCGACCCGGCCCGGCCGCAATGCTGAACTGGACGTCTGACAGAGCTTTCGGCTGATACATACAGCGCCGAGGGCCCCATTAAACCATTATCCCGTGTGGTGGTAGTGCGTATAGGCCAGTGGCCAACTCAGATCAATACCCAAATCCGTTAGTGCATTATTAACTCAAGTGACGGCTGTCGGGACAAGTCCGGAGCTACCACCACAGCCTGGGTGGTACCGCTATACAGCCAGCCGCCACAGTAACTCTCGCGGGTGCTCTCCGGCACGCCCGACTTTCAATTGTATCTCTCACGGGTACCCCTCGGGGTTGACCCGACTTTATCCGGTATCTATGGTAAAGTCAAAGTACCCGTGTGTCTGCAGCATCGGGAAGGAATCCGAGGAATCACCCTCATTGGATTTCTCTCTCGACGAAACCGGCAAGGGGAACCCAGAGGAATCACCCTCGTTGGAATCACACTTGCGGGGTTGCACGACAGAAGCTCCATCGGAGGTGGTGCAAGAGGAATCACCCTCGGTAACCCACGATAGACTAGCCGTGCTACAGAGGCAACATCAGGAGTGAGATAAGAGGTATCACCCTCGGCACTCGATATTAGCTCTGCAGGGTCGAGCAACTTAGGGGGTGTGTGGTGATGTGCTAGTCTCAGCCCATTGATCACATCGATCGGGGCACTAATAACTATGCGGAGCACTAGTACAAGGAAGAGGGCCACAGATGGATTATCCACCAAACTATACTAAGTATCTCGGATAACAGGCATGTATCAAATAACATTTACAAAACAGGCTATGCAGCAGATTAGGATAAAACAATAGCAGTAGCAAATTCTAATGCAAGCAGGGGGTGAAAGAATAGGTGATTTAGGCATGCGTCAAAGGGGTTTGCTTGCCTAGTTGCTCTGCAGGCGAAAAGGAATCTGCAACGGTGTAGTCGATCCCCGGTTCGTCAGCGGTCTCGGAGTCTACCGGAGAAGAAGAGGGGGAAGAAATAGAATAAATAACGGAGAACACAGATGCAACAGAATAAATAACGGATCATACATATTATTGATACCTCTTATCTCACTCCTGATGTTGCCGAGGGTGATACCTCTTATCTCACTCCTGATGTTGCCTCTGTAGCACGGCTAGTCTGTCGTGGGTTACCGAGGGTGATTCCTCTTGCACCACCTCCGATGGAGCTTCTGTCGTGCAACCCCGCAAGTGTGATTCCAACGAGGGTGATTCCTCTGGGTTCCCCTTGCCGGTTTCGTCGAGAGAGAAATCCAATGAGGGTGATTCCTCGGATTCCTTCCCGATGCTGCAGACACACGGGTACTTTGACTTTACCACAGATACCGGATAAAGTCGGGTCGACCCCGAGGGGTACCCGCGAGAGATACAATTGAAAGTCGGGCGTGCCGGAGAGCACCCGCGAGAGTTACTGTGGCAGCTAGCTGTATAGCGGTACCACCCAGGCTGTGGTGGTAGCTCCGGACTTGTCCCGACAGCCGTCACTTGAGTTAATAATGCACTAACGGATTTGGGTATTGATCTGAGTTGGCCACTGGCCTATACGCACTACCACCACACGGGATAATGGTTTAATGGGGCCCTCGGCGCTGTATGTATCAACCGAAAGCTCTGTCAGATGTCCAGTTCAGCATTGCGGCCGGGCCGGGTCGGCACCATCCATGATAGAGGTGGATCCTGGATCGCCCTGCTTGCAACGACCCAGAGTGCAAAGGGCGATGGGCCCAAGACCCCTGAGCACTTAGGATGTAGACCGGCGGGGACCTCTCTACTAAGCCTAGGTAGGGCTGCGGTGTGTCGATTACCCGAGGCCGGGCATGACCCAGGAAAGTGTGTCCGGCCAGATGTAATCAAGCGTGTTGGGTAACAGTAGTGCACCCCTACAGGGATGAGATATCTATTCGAATAGCCGTGTCCACGGTAACAGGACGCTTAGTGTTGTATCCCGATCTACTACTATTGGAACTGGATACTTGTAATTAAATGGAAGCTCCAGGATCGCTTTCTCGCAGGGAGTCGAGGAAGGATCCTTAGGCTTCGGTACAACATGCTTGCTACTTTAATTATGTTCTATCTGCACTCTTCTTATGCTGCAAGACCGCTGAAGATGCTAGTCTTCGATAGGCTAGGCTTTCCCCTCTATTCTGGCAATTCTGCAGTCTAGTCCACAGATACAGCCATTCCCTTTGATACCGATGCATACCTAGCATAGTTCTGATGTAAGTCTTGCGAGTACTTTGGATGAGTACTCATGGTTGCTTTGCTTCCCTTTTTCCTCCATACCCGATTGCGGCGACCAGATGACGGAGCCCCGGAGCCAGCTGCCCCAGTCGATGACTACAACCCCACCGGTGGAGCTTACTTCTACGTGGAGATCGACGACCAGGAGTAGATTAGGAGGCTCCCAGGCAGGAGGCCTTGCCTCTTTCGACCAGCGTCGTTGTTGTTTTCGCCTACTTAAGGCACCTTTGTTTTATCTTTTATATCTGTACTCAGATATCTAACGCTTTCGTTGTTGCTTGTATGTCATGGAGCTTATGTATTCGAGCCCTCGAGGCCCCTGGCTTCTAAATAAAGCTTGTATTATTTTATTTGTGTTTAGAGTTGTGCTGTGATATCTTCCCGTGACTCCTTAGGCTTGATCGTGCGCATTTGCGTGTATGATTAGTGCACGATCAAGATGAGGGCGTCACAAGTTGGTATGTCAGAAATGCGCACTAGAAAGGAGGACCAGGTAGCACAGTTAAAAATGGCACGACAATTATGTAGCCGGTCGGCTGGGATTGGCATTGTTGAGTACAGACTCATAAGCAACAAGGATGTAATAAGAGTTATTGAATATGAAGGACACTGTCGGATAATAATTCAACAAAAGATCAGGTGGTCGGCAAAGGATCTGAGGGGAGTATCGGTACTCAACCAGAAGAAGGAAGAATGCAAATGTATCAGGTTATAGAAACATCTGAATAATTCAACGCTTAAATACAAAGGAATTATGATTTTTGAACGAAGGATCAGAAGCAGACACTCTGATCAAAGATGAGTAAGTTGATTAGAACTAGATGGACAATCAATGGCAACTTGATTGGCCGAGAACAAACTCATGTCCAAAATGACGTCTGAGTCGGAAGGACGAATTCTAGGAAGTAACTAATGATAGGAAGCATTCGCAGCAGATTGAATCAAAGGACTCAAAATGGCAATGACAAGGGATGTCAACGAAGATTACTAGATGTATGGAATTAACCATAACTCAGACGGGCAAGACTTCCCAAAGCAATAGGTTGCAGAGGATTCTCGGGAGATCAGATGGTATTGCAAAGTATTTTGGGAATCATATGAACAACTGGGGATGAACGGATCCCGGATAAGTGTGAGGAATTATTCGTAGGTGTAAAAAGGAGCTGCAAGGCAGCAGGCACAAAGGATTCTTGGAACAACGAAGAGTAATTCAGGGCATCTTGTAATAACAAGAGCAACTGGAATTGAAGGTATGAACAACAAGGATGTGTAGTTATCCATGGGGATTTATCGGTGGTAGGGAATTGCAAAAGCAGTGGGCATAAGGGTCCCGGGAAAAACACCGACGAGTACCTTTGGAAACTTCTGGTGAATCAAACCATCATCTAGAATGAGGGGGCTCTTCGGGAGGAAGCGGTTACGAGAACCTAGAGTTAGAGTTAGTAAAATCTTTAACTCGAATAGAAAAACGATCAGAGTCCCAGAGTAAAGGAGAGGAATAAAAGATCCTAATACCATCCATCTGGCGACGTGGGCCCGTAAGCCACACAGCCATGTTAGTAAAACAATTTTGGAAAGACTAGACTCAACTTCGGCCAAGGAGTTGGAAAGGGGGTTCCTACAGGCAGTCGGCTCTGATACCAGCTTGTGACGCCCCCGACTCAATCATGCACTAATCATACACGCAATGCACACGATCAAGCCTAGGGATTCACTTGAAGATATCACAACACAACTCTAAACCAAAATTAAAATAATACAAGCTTCATATTACAAGCCAGGGGCCTCGAGGGCTCGAATACATAAGCTTGAGTCATACAAGCATCAGCGAAAGCATTAGATATCTGAGTATAGATATAAAAGCAAAACAGATAGGCCTTAAACAGGCGGGGCAAAACAATGACACAGATCGAAAAGGCGCAGGCCTCCTGCCTGGGAGCCTCCTAACTACTCCTGGTCGATGGGGATCTCCATGACTGGTAGGCTCCACCGGAAGTGTAGTAGCAGTCGTCGGCGGTAGCATCTGACTCCTGGGCTCCATCGTCTGATGTATCATCAATTGGATATGGGGGAAAAAGAATAACAGAGCAACCGTGAGTACTCATCCAAAGTACTCGCAAGACTGACATCAGAACTATGCTAATTATGCACTGGTATCAAAGGAATGGGGCTATATCTTTGGACTGAACTGCAGAATGCCGGAATAGAGGGGGAGAAGCCTAGCCTATCGAAGACTAGCATCTTGAAGCGATCTTGCAGCATCAAAAGAGAGTAGAATACAGTAGCATGCAATAGTGGTTGTATAATAGTAGCGCCCTGAGATCCTTTCTCGACTCCCTGCGAGAAAGCGATCCCGAGAGCAGTAGTATCAGTTTAGCATGTAACATCATCAATTTGTAGTTGTCATGGATCCGGATACAACTCCGAGCGTCCTGTTACCGTGGACACGGCTATTCGAATAGATAACTTCCCTGCAGGGGTGCACTACTGTTACCCAACACGCTCGATTAACTATGGCCGGACACACTTTTCTCGGGCATGCCCGGCCTCGGCTGATCGACACACCGCAGCCCCACCTAGAGCTCAGCAGAGAGGTCCCCGCCGGTCTACATCCTAAGTGCTCAGGGGTCTTGGGCCCATCGCCCTTTGCACTCCGGGTCGTTGCGTGCAGGGTCAGCCTCACCACGATGTGCCTGTGAGTATCTGCTGTCGCCCAGCCGCAATGCTGAACTGGACGTCTGACAGAGCTTTTGGCTGATACATACGGCGCAGAGGGCCCCATAAACCCTTAAACCACGTGGTGGTAGTGCTTATAGGTCCAACGACCCACTCAGATCAAATACCCAAATCCGTTAGGCATATTTAAAAACTCGTGAAGACGAACAGGATCCCTGTCGCTCTGACTTGATATTCCTCGCGGGTGCTCTTGGAGCCAACCCGTCTTTAATATTATTCTCTCGCGGGCACTCTTGGAGCCAGCCCGACTTTAACAGTTTAAGTATTGCAGTAGTGTAAACATTTCCACGATCACACCCTGAGTGATCACGGCCCGGTATCCAGCATGGCATACGGACAAGGCGAAGGGCCACAGATGGAATAACAGCATAGTTATCTAAGCATCAGGGGATAGCAGGTAAGGTATCAAATACAGTTGACAAAAACAGGCTATGCATCAGAATAGGATAAAGCAAGGCAGCGGCAATTTCTAATGCAAGCAGGAGGGAGAAAGAATAGGAGATATCGGCATGCGTCAAGGGGGATTGCTTGCCTGGTTGCTCTGCAGACAGATACGGGTCTTCAGTGTAGTATACGATCACCGGATCTTCAGCGGTCTCGGAGTCTACCGGAGAAGAAGAGGGGGAAGAAACAGAATAAATAACGGAGCACACAAAGGTAACAATATGTATGACATGCCTAAACGATATGCAGGGGTGATATAATGCCTCTCTAAATATTTTAGATAATTTAGGAATTTATCTGGAATTATTTTATCGATGTCAGACACTATTCATCTACCGGAAACGGGCAAAAAGTTCCATGTTCATCTACTTAGAGGACTCTGACATGGATACAAATGGTATATTCGGATTCGTTATATTTTTCTGATCATTTTTATATAAAAAAACTTTTTCATCGGAGTTACGGTTTATTTTCTATTAATTTCTAAAGTTTTAATCATTTTCTGGATTTTTTCTGAAATTCTTCTAAGTCATAGAATCTGTTATTGATTAGCCATTTGGTGAGGGTTATATTGGATTATTCATAGCTCTAATGAAAATACTTTCTAAAGATGATTTACTCTACTCCAAGAGTACTTCAAGGCCATGCCATTTGGTGGCATGGCCAGTGCCTGTAACAGGTCCAAATTCAGCCCTAAAATAGCTAACTCAGTAACTGTTTTTCTGTTATTTTCTGTTAACAGAACATAGCCTTTTGTCATTTTTGTAGGAATTAATCCATGCATCAAATGAAGTTGGTCCAATGGGATGAAATGGAGTTTGTCAAGTGTACTTTCTTCACATATTATTTTTACCCATGTAGCAGTTTGACTAGCTGGTGATTAGTGGCTGTCAAAAGGGGTAATCAGTGTGGTTTACGGAAAGCTAGCCAGTGCTACAGTGAATCTGCTACAGTAATGACGGGTTAAAACGCAGCTGCGCGCGTTCTTCAGCAGAAGGGCCGGCCGTAACCGGCCGGCAGCGGGCGCGCGTAGGCCGGCGAGAGCGCGGGCGGCCGGAGGCGGGCGCGGCCGGAGGCGGGCTCGGCCGGGAGCGAAGGGGCGCGCGCGCGGGCGAGGCAAGCTGCAGGCGGCGGCGACCAAAGCAGCAGCGTGCAGCAGCGCAGGCAGCGGCAGAGCACGGCGACGGCAGCTCGGCAGAGGCCCGCAGGCGGGCAGCAGAAGGAAGGATGGGGAGGCGGAGCTCACCGAGCGGGTCAAGGTGGCCCGTGGAAGTTTTGTAGCAGCAGGGAAGGTCGCATCGACGACGGCGGCGTTCGGTGGCCGGAGATGGGGACGAAGACGAACGGCAGCAGCAGGGCTCCCCGGCATGAATGGAGGCCACCAGGAGTCGTAGAGGTCCACGGCGGACCTCCCAGACACCAAGGCGAGGCGCGGGGTTGCCGGAGAGTGCAACGACGACGACGAGCGGCGACGGAGCTCTCAGACGGGAGCTTCAGAGAGCGATGGAGAGCGAGGGGAGGGAAAAGAGGAGTGACCAGGGGGCAGCACCGAAGCAGGTGAGCTCCCCTTGTCCTCCACGACGGCCAGCAGCAGCACCTGTCGAGGAGGGGGCCGGTGAGGAGGGCTCGGGCGCGGCCGAGGCGACAGCGAGGCGAGGAGGACGACGGGCAGGTGAGAGTGGTAGAGCTGGGCCGGCCTGTAGCTAGTTGGGCTGGGGGTTAAGGTGTAGGTCTTTTCCTTTTCTTCTTTTTCTGATTTCTTTTGTTTCTGTTTGCAAATCCTTTTGGGACTAAAAACAGTTTTGTAAAATATGAGGCTGATTAAAACAATTACTAGGCAGTATGTAACACTGCCACAAAAAGTTTGAGAGGTGTTTGAATTCATCTGAATTTAGATCAATTGGAAAATGCATTTAATGAATTGTGTTGTTACTGTTTTTGGATGCCAATTTTTGATTAAGCAAACAAGTGACATGGTTTTTGTCCACCATAATCATCTATTGATTATTCCCTAAATGATGAACTATTTCTTAGAGGAGTTTGTGAATTTTAAAATTTCACTTGAGATTTGAATTTTGAATTTGAAGTTGGGTTAATTCCTAAATGCAATTTTAATTATGAAGATCATGATGACATGGCACATTATCCTAGTTAACAAAGTGATTAGGGTTGAGGATGTTACAACACCAGTGGGTCCCACCTTTCCCAGAGGCCAACATGGGCTGACGGGTGGTGCCCTAGCCTACATGGGCCAGGGGCACCAGCCCCTACAAGCAGAGGCGGATTCAGGCCCCAGGCAGAAGGGGCGGCGGCCTGGGGCGTGAAGCCCATTCCCTCCACGCACTGTAGCATACTGTAGCACTGTAGCTACATTAAATGCTACAGTAAAGAAGGCTACCTGGGCCGGCCTGGGCCTTGCCCAATTCCTGGGTCCGCCACTGCCTACAAGGCCCATGCGGCCAAGGGGGTCAATCCCTAAAGGGGGGCGCCCCACTTGGCTTGGGGGCCAAGCCACCTCCTTGGGTGCCCCACCCCTTGGTGCGCCAGCCCTAGGGGCTTGGGGGAGGGGCAAGGCAGGCCCCCACACCCCTATATAAAGAGGGGAGAGGGGAAGGGGCGCCCCAACCTGAAACCCTAGCCCCCTCTCCCTCCTGCTGCTCCATCTCCTCGTTCCGTAGTGTTGGCAAAGCCCTGCTGTAGTTTCTCTGCCACCACCACCACCATGCCATCGTGCTGGTTCAGATCCCATCTACCTTCCCCCCTCGCTTGCTGGATCAAGAAGGTGGAGACGTCATCGAGCCATACGTGTGCACATCTCGGAGGTGCCGTTGTTGCGGTGCTCGATCG
This sequence comes from Elymus sibiricus, assembly GCA_039707655.1. Taxonomy (NCBI): domain Eukaryota; kingdom Viridiplantae; phylum Streptophyta; class Magnoliopsida; order Poales; family Poaceae; genus Elymus; species Elymus sibiricus. The sequence goes on from CM077676.1 coordinate 71,978,270, forward strand.
GATTGGATCGTGAGGAGTAGGACTACATCAACCATGTTCGTTGAACGTTTCCGCTTTCGGTCTAAGGGTACGTAGACACACTCTCCCCTCATTGCTAGCCTCTCCATAGGTTAGATCTTGGGTGTTTCATAGGATTTTTTTTTGTTTTCCATGCAACGTTCCCTATCATGTCCATTCCATCATAATCAAGTCTCTCTTACCCACCGACGAAGTGTGATACAAGAGTTTAACCGATGGTTTGTTTGTGTTGATCAAGTCAACATTTGCACCGCTGAGTGGGGATGCAAATCATGGAGTATGGGTCTATCATCCAAGACATATACAAGCAGCATAACAAGAAGGGTGGCGGCAAGCCATTCGTGCTGCATGATTGCTAAAAGGAGCTAGTTGGCAATGAGAAGTGGATCGGAAGGAACTATGAGACCACATCGAAGAGGGCAAGAATTAGCATTGCCGATGATGCCGGCGATGAGGAGGATGAAATCCTCACACTAGGTTGGATGGTGCCAAAAATGCAAAAGAGAGGAAGAAGCATGGAGGCACCAACATCTACAAAGAGGATATTTGTGTTATGATCAACAACAAACAACAAAGAACAATGAAGCCTCCAGTCCCAAACAAATTGGGGTAGGCTAGAGCTGAAACCCATAAGATCTCGTAACCAACTAATGGTTCTCGCACATGGATAGCTAGCTTCCACGCACCCCCTGTCCATGTCTAGTACTTTGGTGATATTTCAGTCCGTCATATCTCTCTTTACGGACTCCTCCCATGTCAAGTTTGGTCTTTGTGCTATGATCAAGACCAAGAAAGCCTAAGTTCATGGTGGATGAGAAGTGAAGAGCAAAGGTGGCGGCTCAAGCGAGCAAGGTGTGGAAGCGGAGGAGCGTATGGTTGCACTTGAGGAGGAGAGGCTTGCAAAAAAGAAGAACACCGAAGAGCGTGCTATCATGTTGATGGCCCCAAGCTCGATGTATGCCACAGCGAGGAAATATTGGGAACTCACTCCGGTGAGATATTGGCCCAATCGGAGGTCGGCCATGGTGGTGATGGTGGTGGCCGTTGATACGTCTCAAACGTATCTACTTTTCTGAGCACTTTTACTATGTTTTTGCCCTCTAACTTGCATAATTTGAATAAAAACTAATCCGGATTGACGTTGTTTTCAGCAAGTTTTTCATGTGTTATATTTTGTGCAGAAAAGGTGTCCAAAAAAATATAGAAAACTGTTTTGGAAGAAAAGAGCCCCAGAGCCAGAAGATGGATCCAGGGGGTGCCTGTGGGGCCCACCCGCCCACCCCCTGGCCGCATGGGGCCCATAGGATATTTTTCTCCCGAAGCAAAAACCCTCGATACGATTGATTTTTTGGGATTTTTCCGCGACACAGAGCCGCCGCCACCATAGTTCACCTTCCTGGAGGGCTCTCTGGAGGCTAATCTGGCCTTTGGAGAGGGGGATTCTTCGCCGACATCACCAACCTCTTCTCCATCACCACCATCATGATCTTCCCACTCATGTGTGAGTAATTTCTCTGTAGGCACATGGGGTAGATGGAATTGGATGAGATCTCTTATGTAATAGATGTCAGATTTGTTAGGGTTTGATGCATAGTACACTGTATGTTCTGAGATTGATGTTGCCATGAGTTTACTATGCTTAATGTTTGACACTAGGGCCCGAGTGCCATGATTTCAGATCTTAACTCTTAACTCTCTCTCTCTCTCTCTCTCTCTCTCTCTCTATATATATATATATATATATATATATATATATATATATATATATATATATATATATATATATATATATATATATATATATATATATATATATATATATAGGACTGCGATATATGTCAACCGTGTGACAGATTGCAAAAGTACCAAACTACTTCCCACCCTGCGATCCCACGTCCTCCCGAACAGTCCGCCTCCTTCGATCCCGCGTCCTTCCCGATTTTCTGGGCTCCTCCCGATTATTCCTCCCCGCACAAAAATAGGTAAAAGAAACGGCGACCTCCCACCCTTCGATCCCACGTCCTCCCGAACAACCCCCTCCTTCGATCCCGCGTCCACCCCATTTTTTTCCCTGGACAAAAATAGGTAAAAAAAGGCATTGGTGGGGGATCGAACCCACAACCCACATACTAAATTTAGCAACAACATCTAGTTGGGCTAGTTGGCTTTACTGATTACAAACAATTTACACACTAGTTGTATCTTGTTGAGACGAGATTGAACAAAAAAAGACAGTAACTTAAAATTCAAACCGGCAGCCTCACTTGTTCGGGTATTAGGACTATGCACCCTAGTTCCATATTTTTTCTACATGTTTCACACCGGTTCACATAGTTCACAAACCCGGGCGTCCCCTTCCCTTCTTTTCAGATGCAAAAATACCACGGTGTCTGCACGTAAGTTATCATGTATGGAGTTCTTCTTTTATCATGCTAATTACATAGAAGTTACCGGGGTATGTTTTTGAATAACTTTTTCCCCTTGGTCAAATATTACCGTGGTGTTTGTACTGAAGTTATTAGGTATGTGGTTCGTATATTACCATGCTATTTAGGTAGAAGTTACCATGGTATATTTTTCAACAACCCCCCCCCCCCCCCCCCCCAAAGTAAAAAATGCTACCGCAGTGTTTGTACTTAAGTTATCATTTATTAGCATACAATTTACATAGAAATTATCGAGGGTATGTTTTTTAACAGCTTTTCTCCCTTGGTCAAATTTACCGCGGCGTTTGTACGTAAGTTATCAGGTATACGGTTCGTATTTTACCGTGCTATTTTCATACAAGTTACCGGGGATATGTTTTTCAACAACTTTTTCTCCCTTTGGTCAAATTTACCTAGGTGTTTGTATGTAAGTTATTGTCCATGTTGTTCGTATATTACCATGCTATTTTTACATAAGTAAACAGGGGTATGTTTTTCAAATAGCTTTTTCCCTCCTTGGACAAAGTTACCGCGGTGTTTGTACGTAAGTTATCATGTATGCGTATATTATCATGTTATTTTCACATAAGTTATCAGGGGTATCTATTTCAACAACTATTTTCCCTCCTTGTTAAACCGCGGTGTTTGTACATAAGTTATCAGGTATGCGGTTTGTACGTAAATTATCAGGTCTCTAGTGCTTAAACTACCATGCTAATTACACATAAATTACCGAAGTATGTTTCAACAACCATCTAGGTTAAAAGTTAGCATGGTATTTGTACGTAAGTTATCTGATCTGCAGCGCGTAAATTACCATGCTAGTTACAAAAGGAAAAGACCTGGGTATGTTTAAACAACTTTTCTCGCCGGATTAGCAACATGGTAACTTTTGCATTAACATCGCGGTAACTATACACGAACGCCCCTGGTAACTTAAAAATAAGCTGCCTGGTAACCCGTGGAAAAATTCAAAAAAACAACATGGTAGTAAAAAAGGTTCAACTATCTTGTTTATCTGGCGCCTCCATTGGCAAGAACATGGATGGAGTAGTCGTGCTGCAGGTAGGACTCCGGCGGTTCGCAGGACAACCGCTTGCACACGTGTTGTGGGGAATGAGTGAGTCATTGTAGTGAGCCGAGAAGGTCAAACATCACTTGGGTTTGGCCCCTTGGTTGTGGAAATGTCACACACCACCTGCCATGTCGTAACCGTCAGCATCGTAGAGTCGAACCCACTGGGATTAGGGAGCCCAGTGGGGCTGACAGGCACTGGCTGACCATAGCTATAGTCTAGGTTCAACGATGAGATCTTGAAATTGGCCGGCGGGAACAACTTTGTTCGTTTGGTATCCAGTGGCATCTTGAACACCTGCATTTGGAGCGCTGAATTTGTTTGAGCCGCGTCCAGACTTGGGCACGACGGTGCCATTCCAGCAGCAATGCTCAACTTCCCCATCTGGGTATCATTGTACTTGAACAGTCCGCGTCCAGACTTGGGTCAGATGGTTCACGAGCCCTCGAGCACTTCCGTCGTCAACCTTTCGTCGTCTCGAACCCTTCTCGGCGCATGTGGCCGCGGCCACCCTCAAGCACCTCCGTCGCGTCACGAGGGCGCGGATCCGGACGTACCACGGCGGCCGTGGTGGATCTAGCCGCAGGCTGACCTGGCTGCTCGATTTGGGGCCTCAGATAGGGTGATAGGGTGAGGGAAGGGGAGGTGGAGATGCTAGGGGCAGCGGCGGAGGACGGCGCAAGACGGTGAGGTCGCCGGCGTAGGCGATGGCTGCTGGTTTGGGGTTGGGGAGTAAGTTGAAAGAGAGGACGAAGAAAGGGCGCGGCTGGGTTTCCCTCACGAATCGAGCGGGGATGGAGGAGGGTCGCGAACTCCGTGTGGATCTAGCGATCGGGATCGAATGGCAGCCAGGTTGTTCGGCAGTTTTGTCAAAACGATCTGGTGTGCTAGATAGATATTTCGTAGAAGTTATTAGGGGATATGTTTTTTAACAAATTTTTACCTTCTTGGTTGAAGTTACCGTGATTTTTGTATGTAACTTATCGGGTATACGGTTTGTAAATTATCGTGCTATTTTCACATATGTTATCGGGTGGTTATGTTTTTCAACAATTATTTACATCATTGGTAAAAGTTATCGGGGTGTTTGTATGCAAGTTATTGGGTATGCGGGACATATATTACCATACTATTTACACGTAAGTTAGCGAGGGCATGTATTTCAATAATATTTTTTCCCCGGATTAAAAAGTTACCAATGTGTTTGTATGTAAGTTATCGGGTATGCAGTGTTTATATTACCATATTATTTACACAAATTATTGGAGGCACGTTTTTAACACCACTTCATTGGGTCAAACTTATCGATGTTTGTACATAATTTATCAAGTCTGTGAAGCATAAATTACCATGATATACGCATAAGTTAGAGAGGTTATTCCCCCCAAAAAAAAAGTTAGCGAGGTTATGCTTTTCAGCAACTCTTTCCCCGAGTCAGAGTTACCACGGGATTTGTGTTTAACTTATCAGGTGTGCGGTACGTATATTACCACACTATTTATCCAAAAAATGATGGCGGATATGTTTTCAACAACTCTTTTTTCTGGGGTCAAAATTGTTCAAAGTTATCGATGTTTGTACATAATTTATCAAGTCTGTGAGGCATAAATTACCATGATATACGCATAAGTTAGTGAGGTTATTCCCCGCAAAAAAAAAGTTAGCGAGTTATGCTTTTCAGCAACTCTTTCCTCAAGTCAAAGTTACTCACGGGATTTGTGTGTAAGTTATCAGGTGTGCGTATGTATATTACCACACTATTTATCCAAAAAATGACGGCGGATATGTTTTCAACAACTCTTTTTTCTGGGGTCAAAATTGTTACCACGGTAATTTTCAACAAATTTTTTCTGGGGGTCAAAATGATCCTCATTACCTACTGTTCTTTTTACCACTCACAAACTGCTCAACACGAGCATGGCAAAAAAAAATCAGAGATACAAAACATTGGGCAAAACTAGGGATCGATCCCTGGTGGCCTGGGCTATGATTCGCAGCACTAGCCACTTGGTACTAGTGAGCTTCATGTTGTAGTATCAGAGTAAGTTTTTTTATCAGGCAGAGAGCCACCAGGCTTCACATGATCTGCAGCCATGGCTGCTGCTCGCGACGGAGCTTCACCGTGAATTACCAGGCTTCCCCTTAGCGTCTTGGGGGTGCGCGGGGGTGCGGATGAGCACATGCATGGTGCAGCGGGGCGCGGCCTTGCGTGCCTGGTGTGTGTGCACCGGCCGAGCTCTCCCATGCTCGAGCACAAGCTCCTGCATGGCGGCCTGCGCTCGGGTGCATACGACCAGGGTGAGCGGGAGGAGGAACGGCGATTCTCACCGCACTCGAATGCGAGGTCGACTTGGACAGAGGCAGACGTGGAAGCCGGTGAGGAGACACTGATTGCCGGAAACGGCTCCGCCGAGGAAGAAAACGACGATGGCATGGTCAGTCCCAAGCTCCTGTGGACGGGCTGTTGCGCAGGAGGACGGCGGACGTCGCAGCGGAGCTTCCCGTCGACGAGGTGGAGGAAGAAAAGGACCATAGCGGCGGAGTGGAATTAGCCCTGCGGGTCAACGGGACTCAACGCCCAGGCCACTCACGCCCGCAGTCGAGCAACTACCCCCGCGCATATCGCCGGCAGCCGCACGATCCCGATCGAAGCACCCCGAGGTCGTGCGGTAGTTTTGCAATCTGCCACACGGTTGCCACATACATATTTCGATATATATATATATATATATATATATATATATATATATATATATATATATATATATATATATATATATATATATGTTGGAATTGTGTTGAATATAGTGTACAAGGTAGGTTACAATTGGACTTGTAGTAGTATTATGTTTAGACAGGGTACAGAGTCATGTCCTAATAGGACACTTGTATCCCAGGCCTCCTATATAATGTGAGGGCAGACACACGATGTAACCTATGCCAACATAATAGCACAGGCACGCAGGGGGAGCCGGCGGCTTGTGCCGGCGTCCGGGTGGTCGGGGTGTGGTATTGTAGCGGTGTCATGGGGAGGAGCGCTCATAGTCAGGCCTCGGGGATGTAGCCATGTCGGTGAACCTCATTAACAAATCTCGGTGTCGTCATCGTGCTGTGATTGCTTGTTCCTCGGTGAATCGATCGCATACCTCAGATTAATTCTAACAAGTGGTATCATGAGCTAGGTTGTGCGGAGGCTGCGGATTATCGATCTAGAGGAAGATTCGAGTCTGAGTTGTTGTTGCTCGTCGCGGTGTTCTCGACAAGATCCGGAAAAGCTGATAATGCAAGACGACGGACTTGATGGATCAGCGACATGCGGTACGTACGGCGATCGATCGGCGGATCCATCGGGCGAGCGTACAGGCGAGGCGCGTGCGCGCATGGCAGCATGAGGCGAGACGTGCGGCGGTCGATCAGGTGGATCGATCGTGCGAGCGTCAGGCGGTGCATGCAAATTTGCAGCAGTAGAGGCGAGCGACTGCCAAGGCCATGCTGTGACGGCCCAAGGCCCTTACGGGCGCGGTTGTGCAGGCAGCCCATAGCTGGGGTGGCGGCTGAGGACCTACCTAAACGAGGCCGGCTGCTAGCGCGTGGTGGCTGTTAGAAGTAGTTTTTAGCACGTGTCTGTTTGCTAATTAACATGTGTTAATTAGCAACCGACCTAGTAATTAGTAACTGCTAGTTGCAGTTAGGATTTTTTTTTTTTTGAAGTACCAACTATTCCATTAACCAGAACGACCAGCCATGTCGCTGGTAACCAGATCGAGTACAAAGTCTGGTACACCATCCGGCCACAAGAGTGAGGATTGGTGGCCCATACGCGCACCATGTGCAGCTAGAGTATCAGCTACTCTATTACAGGCCCGAGGGCAATGAAAGATCTCAAAACGAGAGAAGTTTAAGCTAGCAAAGGCTTTGATTTCCCTGAAGGTGGCACCATTGACAGAACGGTCATAATCTTGTCCACTGATTGCTTGCACTAGCATCGTAGAATCCGTCTCCACGCTAACAGAATTCATGCCCCACTGCTGGGCAGCATGGAGACTCTTTAGGCAGGCCATAGCTTCCGTCTGCAAGGGATCCTGGATATAGGGTAAATTACCTGCACCAGCTGCAATCGCCTGCCCCTGATGATCACGAACTACAAAACCCCAGCCACCATTTGACATATCTTGTGATACGCTCCCATCAACATTTATTTTTAAAACCTCGTCTCCCGGTGGTGACCATGCCCGCTGTAACTGCACTTCCCTGCTCACCTTAGCATTCTGCAGGTTCTTGCAATCAGCAACATGCCTATGAATTTGGTGACAGACAGTGTCGATGGCTCTCATTGGTTCCCCTGCGTTTACTTTGTTCCGAGTATCCCACCAGACCCAGAGAAGCACCACACAGATAATTTTGGTCGCTTCGTTCTTAGTTAGGATCGCTTGCACCATCTCCCTAGCAGTGGCCAGCTGAGTGAGCTCCTGTCTGATATGTTCCATGTCCATCCTCCGCCACACTGATTTTGCAAACTTACAGTGGAGAAAAATGTGAGCACCGTCCTCATTAAGTCGCTGACAAACTGGACATATGGGATCGATATCCACCCCTCTGCGCCGAATACTCCAACGGTGGGGTAGGCTGTTATAAGCTAATCTCCACAGAAAATGCTGCATCTTCGGCGGACATTTAATTTTCCATATGCTCTTCCATTGTATATTGTGTCCACCTGAGATTGGTTCCCCACTTTGCACTGTATTCCCCACTTTGCACTGTGTCCACCTGAGATTAGTTGCAGTTAGGATTTGTCTCACATCTTAGCAACTGCCTATTGCAGTTAGAATCCATCTCACATACTTGTAACTGCTCCCTTCGGGGCTTGTATAAATAGTCAGACATCAATAGAAATCAAGACAGTTGATTCATTCATCTCTCCCTTTCTCAGTTTTACTATTTACACGTTATCACGCACTTTGCTCTCCATCAGAGAGATAGGCCACAACAGGAAGAAGATGGGCCTCAGCCCTCCATCAATTCACCAGTCGAAGATGCTCTGCCCACAAGGAAATGTCGGAGCAACTGAAAGAAAAGAACAGAAGAAGATCGAGACGACGAATCAGTCCTGTGAATAAAAGATTTGCAATTCTTTGACATTTTTTTTCCCTCTCCAGATTCCAGAAACGAAAAACAAAACAAACGGGCGTTGGCATCCATCGATTCAAGGACCGAAAACTGATACATATAAAAGAAAATTGTAAGCACCCTTGTAGTTTTTCTTCAGTCAGCGCTGTTCTTACCTCTAAATGATGAACCGACGCGGAACTGCGCGCTCGATTCGAACGACCGCGACTCCTGGCGTCCGACGGAATCGGTGGCCAACGGCGACTACCGCTCATGGCATGGCGACCGGTGGCAGGCAGCGGACCTCCGGCCCGGCTGGTTGCGGGACAAGGCGACGCGACGACCGCAGACGCAGCCTGCTGGCGGCGCGTCATCGGAAGCTTGCGGCGTATCCCCAACTTCCTTATCTCCTTTGGCAATTTCCCATGGGCGGCGACAGTTTCGGGAGAAACATGATTAGGATTTTTTTCATTTTGGCCCTTCTTGTCCCTTTTGGCTATTTTTCATTTTGGGGAACCTTATCCCTTTTGGCTATTTTTCATTTTGGCCCTTCTTGTTATAGTTATTAACGGAAAGGCCTGCATTTTTCTGTTAAGCCCTCAGGCCTAATTCATCACACAGGATAGCCCTCAGCTTCAATGCTTATGCCATTTAAGCCCCTGCGATTTGCAGTTCAGCCCTCAAGCTTGCTGTTTTCAGCACTTTAACCCTCAGTTTATTAGTATTTGTATTCTAATCCTTCGTTTTAGAAAAATATATGTGGGAGAACCTCATCAGTTCCTCCTACATTACATTTGACATATACGCCATTTTATAACGGATCCTATTCCTTCGGAATTTAAGACATCATACATGTCTTTACCGCAAACATTCCCTATGACATGTTTTTTTTTAGGGCAACAACTATAATTTTGCAATAGAAATTAATTTTCTTGCAAATAAGAATTATAATGTGTCATACTTAATATGACTAGCCCAAATTTTATTTGTGAATCACAAGGTATTGGTGGCATCTACTGCACCATTTGCAGATTATCCACCACTACTGTGAGGTCTACATCTTGTCATTTTAACAAGATGACTACCTTCGAAGTGCTCTTCCAAATATTAATATTAGATGTGACTACCTCAAGATATCATAAGGTAATACTGGCATCTACTGCAAATTTTGCAGACTATCCACTATTACTGCAAGGTCTACATCATGTCACTTTGACAGATGACTACCTTCAAAGTGATTTCATATATTTAGCATAACATAAGGTAATAGAATTATGAACATCTACTGACAAAAGTCAGACTATGTTTCCTATTACTGCGAGATCTACACCGCATCCGGTGACTATCTTCAAAGTGTTATCCTATATAAATTGAGGTCTACGCATATGAGTGTATAGCATCAACTATCATAAAAATTTGCTCCTCTGAAGCAATTGTTGTTGTTCACTAAAAAAAGATATTTACTCTCATAGTAAAAGGTATTCATGCATGAACACTACATGCTGAAATATCATATGTTTTCCACTAATATCAGTTATTTAAGCCTCACTTTGCTTGAATAAGTCATAGAATATTACGCAAGTATTGCCATATCCCGGTAATTACCTTCTATTACATAAGTAAAATACATGGCAATGGATCCTATGTCACTATTTATAATTATAGTGTCGTCCATCCATCAAGATGGATCCCATAATTAATGGTAGCGATTGAGTGTCTCAACACTTTTGCAATGTCCACATCACATTGTGGTTATACTTTCATAGTGACTAACCAATGTTAAACAGGCAACGTCTATGTTTTTGTCGGTGACTCTAAAGTTGCAACGCTCATATGCATTTTATGTGTCACCAATTTCACTTAGTTCTCAAACTAAGTACATAATGGATGAATTTTTATTCACCCTGAATATTTCCCTTGAGATAAACATGATGCCATGAGCACCTTGCGAATGATCACCCATTCGTTTTCAAGACCTCAAGTCTATCTCAGCCCACAATTTTGTCACTTAATCAACTTCAAGTTGAGACCTCGTGATCAAATATTTTTCCTGTATACGGATCCAGATGAAATGCCCTTAATGCACTTTACATCCTCTTAAGATGGTACTACCATTTTTATGATGAAGAAACATGGAATTTTTAAAATAATCAGATTCACCCAACGGGTGCTATACCATTATTTGAAATTCTTGCTAGCACCAAGAATACTATGCAAGTTAGTGGTCACAAAATAGAACCATGAGAAATATGAAGTAAAGTGGAGGCTAATAGACAACCAAAGACAGAATTATCTCTTAATAGAAATTAGTCATTTTCAAATGATCACAAAGACAACTCTCAAGTTTATCAAATGTGTGGTTATATAAATATCATACCTATGATTACCAAACCCTCAAACATATGGTCAAACCACACCATAAATTTATTAAAAAGGCCAATAAGTTCAATGTGATAAATTTGAAAATTTGCAAATAATAACCAGAAATATCCTGGTAAAGGATTGTTCTCAGAATCTTCATCACAAGGAGGACGAAAATCTAGTGCAGAAAAAGGAGGATGAACTCATTTGCACTCAATAATATCGGAGACATCGGGTAATCTCCTTATTATCCCAAAATATCATTAGCCTATACTTGTACTACTACATGTAGTAGGATGTCCACAATATTTAATAAATTGACAGTATGGTTCAATTCATACTCAGTATTGTTGCGTATACAATACTTTTCTAAATATTAATAAATTAAATATCTGTCTTGATAGACTTATCCATCCTGGTTTGGGGATGATTAGAAAATTATTAACAATTCGGTTGGTCACAACTTAACAAGTTACAAATTCCCCATATCATAGCAGATTATATGTGCACCGCATGTGCCATAGGGGAAATCTGTTTTAAGGAACTCTCACCTTAAAATTCTAAATGAGCCACTCAATCTTACTTGAATATATACAGAAGATATATGTGGATTAGTTAACCATTATGTGAGATTATTTAGATACTTCATGGTACTCATAGGAACATTTATAAAATGATTTCAAGTGTGTCTCTTATCACACACAACCATGCCTGATCTTACTAAATAAATTGCTCAACTTATCAAAGTAAGATCAAATTCTCCTGAAAACAGGATCTATAAACCCATTCGAATGAACAATGTTGTTGAACTCATTCAACGAACATTTCTTTGCATTCAGTACTTTATGTACATACCCAGAATGGTTTAGCTAAATTTCTTATCAAAGATAGTCAAATGAATTACATGACCACTTTTAAAGAATTGTAAATTTACCAGCCTCTTGCTGGACACATACGGCCTTAAACACCGTAAGTATGATCTAAATCATACCAACTGCATATCATACTACTTTCCCCTTGTAGTAACTACGTGGAAATCAACAAAGTATTTCCCATCTGCGATAATTCGGTTACATACCGATATCACCACTCCAGCGTACATCAATGGGCCCTCACAGAAAATTAGGGATCTATGTGAGGAATAAAAATTTATCCGTCAATCAAAATTATTCATAGCCCGTATGATGATTGCATCAGCAATAAGGATATTTTCCGGCATTAGGGGGAGATAAGTAACACAAAGAATGCCGAGAAATAAATTAGAAATGTTATTGACATTCAATCCTTATATCCACGTACTCAAAGAATCTGAACTAGAAGTTTAGAGAATCATATATTTGCAACACATTGGAAATTTGCCACATACATTTACTGATGACAAGGTGTCACTAAATTCTATATTCCTGCAGTAAACTGTCAGAAAGAGTGGAGGTACCTGATAAACCACTATTCTCCCCAAATGAGAGCAAGAGGGGGAGAAAATCTGACAACATGTGATATAACTTCTCATATACTTCCGCGGAAACAGAGGAAATCAAATCCTCAACCAGTAAATGTAATTCAACATCAAGTTGAAAGACACCTCACTGGATGCTCATCATCCAAAGCCCGACATAAATGTGCACAAATTTTTTGGTGCCGGGACATCGAAACACCTTGACTCCATTTGTTGTAGGAAATCACAAGGAGGTAAAAAGGAATAAATATATTATCCACAAACTTCAATGATTCCATCAGAATTATATAAACTAAAGACTACATTTGTCGACATATTTTTCTTCTCAAATTGCTAAAACCTTTTGGGCCCTGAACCAAAATCCATGGTAGAGTGCCTCTTGCACTCATATTGGTTCACATAAAAGGCAGCAAGTAATGAAGAATAGCACTCGCTCTGCAAACGAGTGGTATTCACCGCAGTAATACCTACTCCTCATAAGTATCTTCCGTATGGAATACTAAAAACTTCTCATTCATAGACAAAGTCAATGAGGTGGTGAGAAAGCGAGGCTCGTAGCAAAAGGGTTCACGCAGAGACCCGACATCAATTACGATGTAACATACCCTCTTGGTATGAGTGGAATTATGTTTCGATACTAAATATCATTGGCAGCAAAAATAATAATATTATCCATGCAGTTGATGGATGAAGTGGCTACATACTCATATGAGCTAGTCACTCATTTCGGAAATCTCTATTGCAGTCCCTGAAGGGCTTATACTTCCGAATCCAAAAACAAATCGCAACATGTTTTGTGTAAAACTTCAAAGTCACTCTATGACTTGAAATAGTCGGAAATCATATGGTACTACCGACTATATGAGTTCCTTCTTCAAAAGGATTACTCGAATAATGATGATTATTTACATGTTTAATAAAGGAATCCCAAATTTGATTTCCTTTCATCACCTCAGTGTATATCGATGATTTTGTCATCAATGTATACAAGACCTAAACATACACAAAATCATCTCAAGACGGAAAATTTGGATTCAACCAAATTTATCTTAAGTTTATACCTTGAGCATTCTCTCAAGAATACATATCAGTCTACATATATCCAAAACATATATGAGAAGTTCAATGTGGATATATCATAACAATAAAAGAAATGTATGGTCATACTGCCCTGATAGGGTAAAAATCCATTCATACCTAGGGGTGATAATGAAGTGATATCAGGACCTGAAGATCTATATCTCACTAATGTCAAAGAACTCATATAATTGCAAACTACGTCAGGCCTGACACTATATTTGCTATCTTTGTTCAGAGTGCAACCCCCAACAAAAGGTATATGGTCGATATAAGAAATATTAGCTTATATCACAAGCTCACAATAAATCTTGGACAATTCCATTAGAAAAATCAAAATATGACCATGGTATGATGTAATGATATTGGCTCTTTATTTGATCCCAACAATGCCATATCAATGACTGAATTTATTGTAATAGTCCTCTTATGAAAGTCATCTAAATAGACTTTAACGGCTATTTCCACTTATCATTCTGACATAATTGTTTTATCTAAAAGCATTGCAAAATATGCATGGCTCGGTAGAATGATTAACCACACTCAAAATCATGTGGTTGAGATTCATCAGAATCGCATAACTTGATTTACCAAGATGCTACCACTTGTGTTACTCAATACCTACAGGTTATATGAAGAGCAGTATAATAAAGCACATTGCTCGAAAATTAATTATCCTCACGAATTATAGAAAAGTGAGAAAACAATTTGCAAACAAAATACTATGAAAATCCAGCAGGTTATTCATAATGTCATGATCATGTCAATTGAATTGGTATGACACATCCTCCAGATTTGCAAAGTTCAGGGGGAGTAATCTCCCAAACTATAACTTGTTAACAATCATCAGATTACATATATTGTACTCTTTTTCCCTTCATGAGTTTTTCCCTAATGGTTTCTCATAAAAGATTTTTAATGAGACAGTATAAACACAAGTGTTTGTATATGTCATATCATTTTCTCCTTATATTTTTCCCACTGGGTTTTAAAGGAGTTTTCAATGGCATTTATAATCGTACTCTTTTCCCTTATGAGTTTTCTCTCAAAGTTTCTCATAACGGTCTTTAATGAGGCAATATCTTCTCAAAGATCATATGTCATACTTTCTATTTTCCCTATCGGGGTTTTTAAAAGGAAGTACTCAAGACATATTTATTGTTCTCTAAACTCACCAATGAGTTTTCTCCTTCTTCAAAGGTTTTCTCATATGGGTTAACAAGAGATAATAATCATTATATGTTGCATCATTTTCTCCTTATTATTTTTCCCACTAGGTTTAAAGGAGTTTTAGCAACATATCTGCACTATTCTCCTCATATTTTTCCCACAGGTTTTTTTTGGGGAGACTCTCAAGACTATGCGAATGATTTCTCAAGATGGATGACAAATATACAAGAAGATACGAATGATGGATTATTCAAGAAGTGTGATCCAAGGGGGAGTGTTAGAAGTAGTTTTTAGCACGTGTCTGTTTGCTAATTAACATGTGTTAATTAGCAACCGACCTAGTAATTAGTAACTGCTAGTTGCAGTTAGGATTTGTCTCACATCTTAGCAACTGCCTATTGCAGTTAGAATCCATCTCACATACTTGTAACTGCTCCCTTCGAGGCTTGTATAAATAGTCAGACATCAATAGAAATCAAGACAGTTGATTCATTCATCTCTCCCTTTCTCAGTTTTACTATTTACAGTGGCCACGCGCTGGATCAATGGGCAATGAGCTGGCTAGCTGTGCATGCTTTGCGTGAGATTTGTTTGAGACAAAAAAAGAGCAATCTGCATTATATGGTATAGGTATTTACGTGGCATGGACAACAACACAATAAAGAAAGGGAGCTTTGGAGATTATGGGGGCAAAGACTTGGTGCACCCACGGACTATCGCCTAAGTAAATTTTTTCTTTTGGAAGTGTTGCTAATTGCACACGAGGTTTTACCATGACGATAGCAGATTGGTGATGTGCGTACAAGGCTTGTGGAGTCTCGAGCATATCGTGCAGTCGGATAAGTTCGGCTGGGTCGGACTGGACAGTCTGGTGGATCGACGCGAGGTCGATCGGACGGAAGACGGTGGTGGGATCGGCGACGACGACATAGGAGCGTGATGCTGATGGTGACCGACTTCTGGGGCGTGGAAACATGTGGCACATGCCTGAGGGTTTGTGTGGCTTCGACAAGACTATGACGCAGAGTTGATTCAAGGTGGTGTACACACAGAGCTTGAAGTCAACGGGGCGCGAGGGTGGACGGATCATCTACCATGGGTCATGTTGAAGGTGGAGCTGTAGTCTGATGAAGACTTCACTCGGTGCTGATTGAGGGGCTACGGCGTAAGTGCACGGAGGGTCGGAGCCTATTCAGCGGGAAAAGCGAGTGACACGTAGTTCGGACTGGAGCCCAGTGGTCTGATGGAAGCGTGAAACTCGTCATCGGTCGGTGATGATCGGTGGTACTCTGCAGTGGGGGTTGAGTGGTGTGGGTTCGCGACCCTTGAGACTCGACCGGGACAGCAAAGGCTCGGCGCGGTAATAACGGCGAGGCGTGCGGTAAGCACGGGACATGGAGACGGGCCAGGGCTCTGGTGGTCAGACATGTGGTGAGACAACTGCGAATTTGACTCAGGATGACTACAAGCAACGGTGAAATTCCTTCAAGTTTCAGACAAGCGGTCAAGGAAGAGCGGTGATGTTGAGATCATATAACTCTTATGTGTGACACCTAATAAGTGAGTTGTTCACTTTCACGTAGATCAGTGGTCAGTGTGTAATGACGTTGAACGGATACTTCGGAAGTTGGGAGCACAAACTAGAGTAAAAAGGAACTTAATTTTGCTCGGGTGTTGACTGTGATCAAGAAAAGAAGGGACTACAAGTTGCAGGTGGAGTCACAGAGTCTTTGGAGTAGCAGCGGTACTCATGGGATAAGCTCAAGTCCAATGTACATGAAAGTTTGACGCACGGACGAATTCAAGGAGGTGGAGAATATTCGCCAAGGTGAAGTTTGTTGGAATTGTGTCGAATATAGTGTACAAGGTAGGTTACAATTGGACTTGTAGTAGTATTGTGTTTAGACAGGGTACAGAGTCGTGTCCTAATAGGACACTTGTATCCTAGACCTCCTATATAATGTGAGGGCAGACACACGATGTAACCTACGCCAACATAATAGCACAGACACGCAGGGGGAGCCGACGGCATGTGCCGGCGCCCGGGTGGCCAGGGTGTGGTTGAAAGAACATGCGGTGCCCCCATGTTTGGTTTTGGTAATTGATGACAATTCCTATGGACTAATGGTTGCCTTGAGTTATATTCGAAGGGTTTGTCCATAGGCTTTTCTTGAAGTCCATTTGTTGGTTTCAAGGAGATTACGTGATGACCAAGGTGTTATTCAAGGAATTATCTAAAGATTGGTCATGTGAGTGGTTGATCAAGACTAAGTCAAAGAGTGAATCAAGTTGATCAACACACAAAGCGTAGAAGATGTACCGAGAGGGATCAAGTGATCCCATGGTACGGTATGCATTGTCCATTACGCTTTGTGTACTAACCCATTGTCTACGTGAGAGTTCTATGTGGGGTTAGGTATGTTTCCAAGGGCTTGCGTCAAGAGGTAGATCTCATTCAACCCATGGAGGATGACATCAAGTGGTGATCGTCATCAAGTTTGCGGTGTGCAAGTTCAAGAGGTGCATCACGAAGAGATCAAGAGCTTGAAGCTTGCCGTCCATTGTGGTGACAATGGACTTGTGAAGATGTGCCAAAGAGTGGCTCACCCATAGTGGAGTATGGGGGAGCAATCAACTAGTCTCCATCAAGCCATCGCAATCAAGAAAGGTGGTCCAACTTGAGGGAGTCAAGATCGTCATCATCTAGCTCAAGTGGACTATGTGCAAGGCAAAGGTTTGCCCTTGATAGGTTTTCTATTTTACTAGTCTCATGGTGGTAGTTGGGAGACCGGGTTATAGGATCGATAGCCGTACTATCAAGGGGGGCTCTCGGATGAGTAGCTTAATCGTATCTTTCATAGAGAGCTCAAACCATTGCATTCTTGCATCATCTTTCTTGGTTCTTGTTTGGCCTTTTTTCTTTGGGAGTCTTTGAGCTTTTGGTCACCTTCATGACAAGCTCAAGTTCATCGAGAACGGATTTTGTTTGCTTCATCTTGTATGTTCTCGATGTTGGGGTTTTTGCCGGATCATCACTGATAGAGGTTTCACATCTCTATATCATTGGCATTTTTCTACTGCCTCTTCTTACTATAGCCAGTCGCTGTTTGGATAGTACTCGTCGTCTTCTATCCAACAAGCTTGAGTTTGCTCGGTTCGGAGTTCGTGTGCAGAAGTTTTGGCAGTTCTGGTTTTTCCTTCACCAGCGGTTGTACCGCTAGTGTATGCGGTTGTACCGGCCGACCAGTACTTCCGGGACAACCACCGCCCTAGGGGTGATACCCTAGGGTTGCAGTCTCCAAGTGTCTGCCAAGCGGTTGTACCGCTGTCTCCGGGAGGTTGTACCGCCTGGTGCTTGGCGAACCCCAGGACTGCTACTCGGCGGTTGTACCGGTCCTAGAACCGCTCCAACTACCGGTCAGGAGTGACTCCCTACTGTTGGTGGAGCGGTAGCTGGGCGGTGGTGGCCCGGTAGTTCCCGGACGGCTAAGGCGAACCGGTAGTACCGGTGGCTGGAGCGGTTGTACCGCTCCGGACTTAGCCACCACAGGAGCGCTGGTCTGGCGGTTGCACCGGCACAACCACCGCCCCAACCACCGCTATGGGGTGAACCCCTTCTGTATAAGAGGCGGTTGTTGGGCGGTGGTGGAGCGGTAGTTCCGGTTGGCTCCGGCCGACCGGTACTACCGGTGGCTCCACCGGTTGTACCGCCTGGTACTCTACTTCAGGGGAACCCGCAAAAAGCGGTTGTACCGGTCCTTGGACCGGTTGTACCGCTCCCGTGTTTTTCTGCACATAACGGTTGGATTTTTCCCCACCTATAAAAGGGGGTCTTCTTCCCCAATGGACCTAATCTTTCTAGCTCGTGTTTGCCCCCCATTGTTGACCTTCCTCAAGCTTGCTATCTCTCAATCCCTCCATGGATTCTTGCTAGTTTTTGGGGGAAAAGAGAGAGGAGATCTAGATCCACATTTCCACCAATCACTTTCTCCTCTATGTGAGGGGAACCCCTTGGATCTAGATCTTGGAGTTCTTGGTGTTCTCCTTGTTCTTCCTCTCATATTCCTCCATAGCTTTTGTTGCTTTGGTGGGATTTGAGAGTGAGGGACTTGACCACTTCGTGTGTTCTTGCCATTGCATTAGTTGCATCGGTTTGAGTTCTCCACGGTGATACGTGGAAGTGAAAAGTTGAGAAGCTTATTACTCTTGGGTGCTTGGTACCCTAGAGCTTGTTCCTCTTGGGTGCTTGGGCGCCCTAGACGGTTGGTGGTGCTTCGGAGCTCAATCATTGTGGTGTAAAGCTCCGGGCAAGCGTCGGGGTCTCCAATTAGGTTGTGGAGATTGCCCTGAGCAATTTGACGGGTACCGGTGACCGGCCCCAAGGGTTGCCAAAGTGTACGGGTTCGGTGACCGCCTCCAAGGGTTGCCATTTGTATGGGTTCGGTGACCGCCCTCCAGGGTCCCTTAGTGGAATCACGTCATCTTGCATTGTGCGAGGGCGTGAGGTGATTACGGTGGCCCTAGTGGCTTCTTGGGGAGCATTGTGCCTCCACACCGCTCCAAACGGAGATTAGCATCCGCAAGGGTGTGAACTTCGGGATACATCGTCGTCTCCGCGTGCCTCGGTTATCTCTTACCCGAGCCCTTTACTTATGCACTTTACTTTGTGATAGCCTTAGTGTTTCATGTTATATATCTTGCTATCACATAGTTGTATATCTTGCTTAGCATAAGTTGTTGGTGCACATAGGTGAGCCTAGTTGTTGTAGGTTTTGTTCTTGACAAATTAACCGCTAGGTTTATTCCGCATTTGTTCAAGCCTAAACCGTAATTATTTTAAAGCGCCTATTCACCCCCCCTCTAGGCGACATCCACGATCTTTCAATTGGTATCAAAGCCTCGTCTCTCATTATTAGGCTTAACCGCCTAGAGAGTAAAGATGTCGACTAGGGGATTAGGATTCTTTGACACTCTTAGTTTCGATGGCACAAATTATGATGTTTGGGTAATTCGCATGCTTAATCATTTTCGGGCCATTGACCCGTGTTTAGAGCGAATTGTAGATATGGGGTTTTCTCCTCCAAAGGATTCTCAAAACCTATCTTTAGAGGATGAGAAAAACTCTTATCTCAATGCTCAAGCTTCTAATGTACTTTTCGATGCTTTGAGCAATGTAGTTATATTTCACCTCATGCCGTTTCGGGATGCTCATGAGTTGTGGACAAAGCTTCAAGACAAATATGGTGTGTCCAAGAGTTGTGGGGATGGTTGTTCTCCCTCCACCTCCGGCCGTGTCGAGCTCTCAACTTCTTCTACTTCACCTACATGTGGATTGCCACAAGGTAATGATATGGTGAGTAGTGTTGGTCATTGCAATCATCATAGTGGGCTTATTGTTGATGATACTTCATCACTATCTTATTGCAATGCTTCATCTTTGGACTTTAACACTTCGAGCACTCCAAATGTTTCACATGTTTGTGTTGATAGTCCTTGCATATCATGTAGAATTTGCTTGACTAAATCTCATGATGATATGCTTGCTATGTCTTGTTGCCATGATAAAAATGCATCTATTTCCTCGAGTTGTTGTGCTAACAATGTAGAGGAAACCCAACACTCCATGGAACAAGATGTGGTCTTGAATGGTGCCTCAAGGGATCCTACATCATCATCTATTGCTTTTTGCCTTATGGCTAAGGCTTCAAAGGTATCTCCTACTTTGAACCCCAATATGTCTCTTGATGATGATGTTGATGCTAATGATGAAGAGAATGATAATGTTGCCTCCTTAAAAATTAAGGGGGAAATTATTTTTAAAGCTCTTCATAAGAACAAAATTGCTTGTTCCAACTTCATGGAAATTATGTCTATTGCCATTGAGGGCAAGAAATACATTGAGGTGTTGGAATCTCATCTCGAGGAGCATGAGGTCACCATTGAGAAAATGGAAGGTCATGAGCGTGATTACGCTAATGAGATTGCGGAGCTATCTCAAGCTCTTGAACTTGAACAAACCACCAAGGAATCTCTTGAGGAGACCTTTGCTCTAGAATTATCTAAAGTAAAGGAATCTCGTGATAGAGCTCTCGAGGTGGCCAATGATTTCAAAACTAAAAATGCTAAGCTTGAAGTTGCTCATGCTAAACTCCTTGAGGACTTTGAGCACCTCGAAAATGGCTCAAGGGCCATTAAGAGTGAGCTCATCGAACTCACCGAGTCTCATGCTCAACGCAAAGCTTCTTATTCAAAAGAGCTTGCCAAGTTGCCTTCTCCTCTTGTTGTTAATGATGATGCTTGTGCTACTAACTCTATTTCTTGTGAAGCATCCACATTGAAGGAGAATGTTGAGCTAAGGGCTCAACTTGAGTTGCTATCTAGCAATTATGGGAAATTGGAAGAAAGTCATGTAAAGCTCACAAGCTCTCATGATGATCTTCTAGTATCCCATAATGTGCTAAAGTTAGCTCATAAGGCTATGATTACTAAGGTAACATCTAGTGAGCCTCATGTGGACATTAGCACTATTTCTAGTCAAAATGCTATATTGCCATGTGCGAGTCCGTGTAATTCATCTACTCATAACGTTGGTACATCTTGTGATGAATTACTCTCCTTGCCTTGTTGCTCTAACGATGAATCTTATACTTTCTCTAGTAGTTGTGTTGATACTAACCGTGTAGAGGAAATCAAAGAGCTCAAGGCCCAAGTCACTTCCTTGAAGATTGACTTGCAAAAGTGTCATGAAGGGAAGTCCACACTCAACAATATTTTGAGTGTGCAAAAATCCCCCAATGACAAAGGTGGACTTGGATTCAACTCCAATAAGAAGAAGAAGTCCAAGATCAACAAGAAGAAGGGCCAAGAACAAGTCAAGAATTCGGCCAAGATTATTTGCTTCAAGTGCAAAATTGAAGGGCATCATGTTAGATCTTGCCCATTGAAGAAGAAGCCTCATAGTGACAAGCAACAAGGGAAGCGGCCACAAGTTCAATCTCATGCTCAACCACAAGTTGAAGAAAGGCCATTTCCCAAGAAGACTCAAGTTAATGCTTCTCAAGTTGAGAAATCAAGTGAGAAGAAAATGAAGAGTAGGCGTTGCTACTTATGTCGTGAGAAAGGTCACGTCGCTTCTTCATGCACGAATGGTACCTTATCCAACCCTATTCTAATTGATGATATCTATTCTCTTGGGAAGGATAAGGTTGGCAATGTGTTTGCCAAGTTTGTTGGTACTCAAAGTGGTGTCAAGAAAAGAACCATTTGGGTAGCCAAGCCTATTGTGACTAACCTCTTAGGACCCAACTTGGTTGGGGACCAACAAGCTCAAACTTGATCAATAGGTGTTGGTGGAGGGCATTGGAGACTTGGTTACCTCATGAAGAATTAAGGGGTCTTCATCATTCATATTGTCTCAAGCCAAGTCATTTGGATTATCGAGTTTCTATCTTATATCCAATGTGCCTCCTTGTGGTAACTTGTACTTAAAATTGTTCACATTGAAAGTTACTTGCCCCTTTGCATGTGTTGGTTTTGTACCTTGCATATGTTTGTATATGTTGTGCTTCCAATTTGCGTATCTTGAGAAATCAAGTATGTGTATATTGGTTTGCACATCATGTACGTGTGTGTCGTGTGTTGAGCCTTTTTGCATCTTGTTTGTATCTTAGTTGGCTCTTGTGAGAGATTAATGGAACATCCCATTTTTGGGGAGTGATGAGCTTCGTGCACTTCACGAACCTACAAATGTGTGTACATGAGGAATACCACCTAGTATTGATATTGCAAGATTATCTAATCTCTATGTGGTATGTCTTCTCATGAGAAATTCAAATTCTAAATAGTCCATTAATTATCTCATGTTGGATCCTTTTATTGCCTCTTGTTAAGTTGTCTTTGGTATCACATTATGGGGGAGTAATATGCTATGTGTATATTACAAGCCTAGAAAATGTGTACATTTGAGGTATTGCCACTTAGAGTTGATATTGTAAATTATCTTGTTTCTAGGTGGCATGTTAGCTCTACAAGTTGTAATTTGCTTGTGTGTTTGGCGTGAAGATGATGTTGGATATCTTTGCAATCTACCACCGGGAATTATTTCCAATTACTTCTTGTCTCTTGACAATTGGTAATCATTTAT
The DNA here is from genome assembly GCA_039707655.1 of Elymus sibiricus. Taxonomy (NCBI): domain Eukaryota; kingdom Viridiplantae; phylum Streptophyta; class Magnoliopsida; order Poales; family Poaceae; genus Elymus; species Elymus sibiricus. The sequence goes on from CM077676.1 coordinate 72,001,102, forward strand.
GTGGTAGAAATTGTTGATCATCTTTACATTGGTTTTTGCTTTTATTTGCCTTATCTCTTGCCAAGGATTGTGTCAACTCCCATTGTCTTCCATACCACTTGTGGATCTTGTTAATTTCTTGATCTTGTCTAGTGTTTTTCTAGATATAGTGAAAGTGGTGATCCCATCTTGTGCATTTTGTATTCAAATGCAAATTCTCTATAATGCACAACGCTTGGGGGAGCTATCCTATTTTCTTTAGAACACTCATCTTGTGATCCTTATCAAGTGTGTGTTGGTGGAAGGCAAGCCGTCTCTTTTTGGTACTTTGTGCCATCATGAAACTTTGTAGAGGGCTTGGTTTGTTTGGAACCATCCTCTCTCTTGGGAGTTCGATATCTTTCATTTTGCGTGTATCAATGGATATCTCATTCCTTGATGTATCTTCATTGATATCTTCCGAGTGATGATTTCTCCATTTGGTATCCTATTTTCAGTTGGTATTTCTTTTTCAATTGGTATCGGTTCTTGAAAGTCTTGAGCATGCATATTTACTTTATGTACTTTCTTTGTCATGCTTTCTTTCTTTGACCCAATATATAGGGGAAACTCCACCATGTCTCATTTTGGCTAAGATGTGCATAAAATTCAATTTCATATCCATATGCACATATTTATGTGGAGTTTGTCCTATGTGTTGTTGGTTCTCTAACTCTTTGGTCCCAATGAGTTTGGGCACCATTTTGTTTGTTGTGTTGTTCTAGGAACAATTGGAGATGCATTGGATGCTCGGCTCACTCACAAGGAAGGTGTTGTCACCATGTGCTTATTGGAGTCAAGCTAGGATGATCAATGAACTACAATCTACTACATTCAATTGGTATCTACTACATCATTCCAATGCTATCTCGGTAACAAGTATCAACCTCATGTATACATTTTTTGCATTCAACCTTGTGTAGGTTGCATCATGGCATGAATTTCTTGATTCGTTCTTGTGATACTTGTTTCCTTTCTCAAAGCATCCCAACAATGATCTCTTGTTGCTAGTTGTGATGACTTTGATGCCCGTTTGGTTGAAGTTCATTTATATACTATAAGATGATATTAAGCCATGTGCTATAAGCTTCTCAAGCAAAGATCTTATTGGTATATTTTATGACTTCCTTTTGGATATCCTATTCTTTCCTTGTGTAACCATTTCGTGTGTACATCCTTCTTTGTGGATTGATATCATCATGATTTTCATTTACCTAGAATCTTATACACTTGAGAGAAGTTACATCTTTTGTGGATATCCTAATTCTTTCACGTCCACCTTTTCATTCCTTTTGTATTTCCTTGGTGGTTTCGTGAAAGGATTTGTCTTGAGTGCGGATCTTATTTCCTTGCTTCTTTGTGCACTCTTTTGTGGTGATGATTGTTTTCCTCATGCTTGTCTTGACGAGGCTTTGCCATTTCGATTGGTATCCCTCCTCTTGACAAAGCTATCATTCTCTATCTTCACCGTGGGTTGTCACAAGCTTTGTAGTTAATTCGCATTTTAGTGAGCCTGTGAACCCATTTGCTTGTTGTGTGTGGGAAGGACATGTCTTGCACCTTGTATCTCGCTTATTCAAGACTATGTTGATGCTTAATGCTCATCCTTATATTAGTCTTCTCAAGTGCTTTGCCATGACTCACACACATCGTTTTGGTTGAGCCTATTCCTAAGTTGCCTCTCTTTCATGTTGCTCAACCATGTGCTTGTTGCAAGTTCTAGGCTTAGTTTCCTATTTGCTCACTTGCACTTGTTGTGTGTTTCTATTGATTTTGGGGGTGTGATGATCCTATTTTGTGCAAGTTGTATCCAAATACAAAACTAAATAATGCACAAATCATGGGGAGCTTCCCTATGTTCTTTGGAACACTCCTATGCTCATATCATAATATCCTTTATTCGTGTGGCTCGTCGGATCTTTTGATTGATTGGTTCAATTGGTATCCTTAGATTGCTTGCTTCTCTCTTGGTATGTCTTTGTGTCATATCATTCCTTTTGCAATCTTTGGATCCTCAATATAGTTTGTCTTCCTCCCTTTGCGTATCCTTGGATATGTGTATTGTATTCCACTCATATTTTGAGAAATACACACTTTATGGAGGAACACATATTATATTGGCCTTCTAAGCTTTTCGCCCATTTTGGCAATCGATGCCAATGGGGGAGAAGTTTAGAGAGTTTTGTGGAGAAGTTTAGAGAGTTGTTTCTTCTTGCTTTGGTTTTGTTCCTAAGCATTTGCATCTCATGCGCATGCATTATTGATTGTTGCATTGTATGGTGATGCATAATTCCTTGTATAAACTCTCTTGAAAGTGATTGTCATCAATTACCAAAATGGGGGAGATTGAAAGAACATGCGGTGCCCCCATGTTTGGTTTTGGTAATTGATGACAATTCCTATGGACTAATGGTTGCCTTGAGTTATATTCGAAGGGTTTGTCCATAGGCTTTTCTTGAAGTCCATTTGTTGGTTTCAAGGAGATTACGTGATGACCAAGGTGTTATTCAAGGAATTATCTAAAGATTGGTCATGTGAGTGGTTGATCAAGACTAAGTCAAAGAGTGAATCAAGTTGATCAACACACAAAGCGTAGAAGATGTACCGAGAGGGATCAAGTGATCCCATGGTACGGTATGCATTGTCCATTACGCTTTGTGTACTAACCCATTGTCTACGTGAGAGTTCTATGTGGGGTTAGGTATGTTTCCAAGGGCTTGCGTCAAGAGGTAGATCTCATTCAACCCATGGAGGATGACATCAAGTGGTGATCGTCATCAAGTTTGCGGTGTGCAAGTTCAAGAGGTGCATCACGAAGAGATCAAGAGCTTGAAGCTTGCCGTCCATTGTGGTGACAATGGACTTGTGAAGATGTGCCAAAGAGTGGCTCACCCATAGTGGAGTATGGGGGAGCAATCAACTAGTCTTCATCAAGCCATCGCAATCAAGAAAGGTGGTCCAACTTGAGGGAGTCAAGATCGTCATCATCTAGCTCAAGTGGACTATGTGCAAGGCAAAGGTTTGCCCTTGATAGGTTTTCTATTTTACTAGTCTCATGGTGGTAGTTGGGAGACCGGGTTATAGGATCGATAGCCGTACTATCAAGGGGGGCTCTCGGATGAGTAGCTTAATCGTATCTTTCATAGAGAGCTCAAACCATTGCATTCTTGCATCATCTTTCTTGGTTCTTGTTTGGCCTTTTTGCTTTGGGAGTCTTTGAGCTTTTGGTCACCTTCATGACAAGCTCAAGTTCATCGAGAACGGATTTTGTTTGCTTCATCTTGTATGTTCTCGATGTTGGGGTTTTTGCCGGATCATCACTGATAGAGGTTTCACATCTCTATATCATTGGCATTTTTCTACTGCCTCTTCTTACTATAGCCAGTCGCTGTTTGGATAGTACTCGTCGTCTTCTATCCAACAAGCTTGAGTTTGCTCGGTTCGGAGTTCGTGTGCAGAAGTTTTGGCAGTTCTGGTTTTTCCTTCACCAGCGGTTGTACCGCTAGTGTATGCGGTTGTACCGGCCGACCAGTACTTCCGGGACAACCACCGCCCTAGGGGTGATACCCTAGGGTTGCAGTCTCCAAGTGTCTGCCAAGCGGTTGTACCGCTGTCTCCGGGAGGTTGTACCGCCTGGTGCTTGGCGAACCCCAGGACTGCTACTCGGCGGTTGTACCGGTCCTAGAACCGCTCCAACTACCGGTCAGGAGTGACTCCCTACTGTTGGTGGAGCGGTAGCTGGGCGGTGGTGGCCCGGTAGTTCCCGGACGGCTAAGGCGAACCGGTAGTACCGGTGGCTGGAGCGGTTGTACCGCTCCGGACTTAGCCACCACAGGAGCGCTGGTCTGGCGGTTGCACCGGCACAACCACCGCCCCAACCACCGCTATGGGGTGAACCCCTTCTGTATAAGAGGCGGTTGTTGGGCGGTGGTGGAGCGGTAGTTCCGGTTGGCTCCGGCCGACCGGTACTACCGGTGGCTCCACCGGTTGTACCGCCTGGTACTCTACTTCAGGGGAACCCGCAAAAAGCGGTTGTACCGGTCCTTGGACCGGTTGTACCGCTCCCGTGTTTTTCTGCACATAACGGTTGGATTTTTCCCCACCTATAAAAGGGGGTCTTCTTCCCCAATGGACCTAATCTTTCTAGCTCGTGTTTGCCCCCCATTGTTGACCTTCCTCAAGCTTGCTATCTCTCAATCCCTCCATGGATTCTTGCTAGTTTTTGGGGGAAAAGAGAGAGGAGATCTAGATCCACATTTCCACCAATCACTTTCTCCTCTATGTGAGGGGAACCCCTTGGATCTAGATCTTGGAGTTCTTGGTGTTCTCCTTGTTCTTCCTCTCATATTCCTCCATAGCTTTTGTTGCTTTGGTGGGATTTGAGAGTGAGGGACTTGACCACTTCGTGTGTTCTTGCCATTGCATTAGTTGCATCGGTTTGAGTTCTCCACGGTGATACGTGGAAGTGAAAAGTTGAGAAGCTTATTACTCTTGGGTGCTTGGTACCCTAGAGCTTGTTCCTCTTGGGTGCTTGGGCGCCCTAGACGGTTGGTGGTGCTTCGGAGCTCAATCATTGTGGTGTAAAGCTCCGGGCAAGCGTCGGGGTCTCCAATTAGGTTGTGGAGATTGCCCCGAGCAATTTGACGGGTACCGGTGACCGGCCCCAAGGGTTGCCAAAGTGTACGGGTTCGGTGACCGCCTCCAAGGGTTGCCATTTGTACGGGTTCGGTGACCGCCCTCAAGGGTCCCTTAGTGGAATCACGGCATCTTGCATTGTGCGAGGGCGTGAGGAGATTACGGTGGCCCTAGTGGCTTTTTGGGGAGCATTGTGCCTTCACACCGCTCCAAACGGAGATTAGCATCCGCAAGGGTGTGAACTTCGGGATACATCGTCGTCTCCGCGTGCCTCGGTTATCTCTTACCCGAGCCCTTTACTTATGCACTTTACTTTGTGATAGCCTTAGTGTTTCATGTTATATATCTTGCTATCACATAGTTGTATATCTTGCTTAGCATAAGTTGTTGGTGCACATAGGTGAGCCTAGTTGTTGTAGGTTTTGTGCTTGACAAATTAACCGCTAGGTTTATTCCGCATTTGTTCAAGTCTAAACCGTAATTATTTTAAAGCGCCTATTCACCCCCCCTCTAGGCGACATCCACGATCTTTCAGTGGTATTGTAGCGGTGTCATGGGGAGGAGCGCCCATAGTCAGGCCCCGGGGATGTAGCCATGTCGGTGAACCTCGTTAACAAATCTCGGTGTCGTCATCGTGCTGTGATTGCTTGTTCCTCGGTGGATCGACCGCATATCTCGGATTAATTCTAGCATACATACATACATACATACATATATATATATATAGGGAAAATACATTCTTACTACCATGTGATAGTATATATATACTATTTTATCATTTTTAATATGTTCATATACTATCTCTAAGATACTCCAAAGTGAATTAGTGAAAAAATTACAAGTGCGCCCATAGTTTTTATTATATTTGTGAAATACGTACATATTTGTATGTAAAAATGAGTATGCTCAAAATATGGTACATACTACCTAAAAAATAGTATATATACTACATAAACATTTTTATATACTACATACTACGCGTACATACACTCCGGTTTAAAAAAAAATACTACATACATACACTCCGATGTGATAGATACTACCTAAAACATACGAAATAAAAGTGAGAGTAACTACACCCGGTCGTAGGGAAAATACATCCTACCACCCGGTGGTAGTTACCCTCATGTCTCATATACTATCATGTGGTAGTATATATACTACTTTATCATTCTAGGTATGTTCATATACTATATCTAAAATATTTCAAAGGGAGCTATATGAAAAAATTACATGTGAGTCCATAGTTTTTTGTATATTTTAAAAATACCTTAATATTTGTACATATAAAACAATATACTACAAAAATAGTATATACTACCTAAAAAGTGGGATATATACTACCAAAATGTTTTTATATACCACATACTACACGTACATATCTCGGTTTTGACAGATACTACATATAACATACAAAACTTACGTGAGGGTAACTACCACCGGTGGTAGTAGACATTTGTCCTATATATATAAAGTCTATTAGTAACCCAGGGTGAAGAATAAGTTATTTCTCGCCCTGGTCAATCGACCAAGGCAGATGTTGCGCCCGACCAAGCCACCGTTCGGCGTTTGGGAAAAGAGGCCACCGTTCCACACTATAAAACTAGTAGAACGCCCGTGCGTTGCTACGGGCTACAATTCATTAAGGTTGTCTCCAAGGTCGACACTCATTTCTCCCTCGTATGTCTGGGCGTGTTCGGACATCAAACGGGCGTCCATCGGGCTCCCAAAATTCAACCGACTGGACAGTCCGGGCTTTCCCAAATCCAACCCATATGTGGGGGGAAAATGTGGTTGTTCGGACTATCTGCCATGTTATCTCAAACACACGGTCCCAACAGAAAAAAAAACGCCCACGACACACACTTCTATTTTCCTGTCGGACCCTCCCTTCCCCCTCGGTTTTCCGCCGTAGCGGAACATTTTTTGTTGGAGCCCTCTCCTTTAAAACCGGATGACGCCCACCTCACCTTCGCCATGACACCCTCTCGCCTTCACACTGTACTTCCCCACGGACCGCCAAGGAGGAGTCTCCCGCCAACCGCACCGCTCTCCGTCCCGATTCTCTCCCCCGTGTTCGTGTCGATCCGTGGACTGCCCGTGCGTTGCCACGGAATAACAGAAAACACACCAATCACACAATTGTTCTAATTTAGAAATGTGAGTCGAATGTGACGTCGCGTGGTTGCTATTCATATAATGGCAACAAATACCAATTATCTCTACCTCTTCTTCCTCCGGTAGTTATCGTCTCCTTAACCACTCTCAAAGACAAAGCGACATCTATCTCCCTGCCACCTGCCACTCCTTCCCCGAGAAAGTACATAGGGTCGATGAGCGTCCGATGGTTGAACACGGCCGAGTCAGCCTCGCCGTTGCTCGCGCTCACGGCCAGCGGCGAGCTCCGCGTCCTCGACGACACCGCCAAAGACGACAAGCCCATGCTCTGTTCCTCCAACACCACCACGCAGGCCACGCCGCGCGGGGCCTACTCAGCCGTCATCCTCGACTACGGCAGCCTCCAGGTGCGCGATATGGATGATAACAGTGCTCGCCGTGGGGCACGAAGACGAGGTGTTGGTTGAAATGCCTAAGAGAGAAAGAGGAGAAGGAAGAAGGTAGATGCTGTCGTGTGGGTCTCACCTGTAATAACGGTAAATATAACAGCCCGAATAAACGGAGTTGACTTTGCTGCCACATCAGCCCTGACAAATAGGTCCCGCATGTCATAAACGCGTTTAAAATCGGCAAAAAGTCATCAAACGTAAGTGGTAGTTTTTAGCCAAAAAATTAGCATCATCTGGTAGTTCTTTTGTTGATGTTTTAAAACCGGTAGTTTTGTGGCACTGAAACATGTAGTGTGATGGCTTTCTGTTAAGTACTCTCCACTATTGGGGCATATCATAATTAACCTTACATGTGACACGTGGCAATGCAACAAAACGTAGCTTTTCAAACAAAGATAACTGTTGCTTGCTCGGCAATTAACACAGAAAAGCTTACTTTCCTACCTAGCTTTGACGGAAACTCTGGCCAGGCTCCACAGGGCGCCGGAAGGGATGGAACGGCTATCTGTTCCCTCAGCCGTTCCCTCGGCTCACCGACCATCATAGCAGCAGATCACCGCTGCCTCACACACAGACCATATCTACCGGCTAGCACCACACATGCATCTTTCTCTGTGGCCGCTTAGAGCAACTCCAACACGGTGATCCAAACTGTCCGCGCGGGTCCGTTTGTGTCTAAACGGACGAAAACTCCGACCCAACGCGCCGGCCCAAACCCAAAAGCCGTTTGCTCAATGTCCGTCTGGACGCATTTGCGGCCCAAATATGTGCCCGATTCTCGGTGTTCGCCTCGGGCCTGCTTTTCGGCCGCACAACTACCTCACGCGGCCGAAGTCAATGCGCTCACCTAACTTGGGCCCGCATCGTGCGGAAGCTCAAGTGTGCTCGTCCTTTTTAATGCAAGTGTGTGTGTGTGTGGGGGGGGGGGGGGGGGGGGTCTCATCAGCAAGGGCTCGCCGGCCACGGGACCGGCTATACATCCCCGTCCACCGTGAGCGGTACCACTGGTACTATCGTATCCCGCTGTCGTGGCCGGATGTCAACCTGCCCCACGGGTGGCATCTCGACCCGCACCGCATCCCGGTGCCTGCGGTGCCGCTGTCGGCGCGGGTGCACGCGGAGGAGGTGTGCAAGCGCTGCGCCCTCCTATCGCCGGAGCAGCGGCGTGACCCAGCGTACGCGGCCGACTCCCCCAATTGGGAGGTGTGGTTCACCACCGAGCACGACGCCGCCCTCCGCGGTGGCATTCAGCTCGACCCCCGGTTCATGCCACCGCCCCCGGAGGTGGCGCCGGAGGAGGAGGAGGAGGAGGAGGAGGAGGAGGAGCTCCAGTGCGCCCTTGAGGAGAGCCAACGCGAGGAGGACGCGCGTTGGGATGCCCTAGAGGAGGCCCTCGCGCCCGTCGGCCGCCGGGGACTGCGTCTACCCCCGCCGCCGCCAGAGCCCAAAGCCAAGCAAGAGCACACACCCCACGCGCATGTCCACGCCGCCAACGGAGCCCGAGCCGGAAAGGTATGCGTGGACCGGCATCCTCCGCGAGTGGGTGAGCGCGCCTGCCATCATGCTGGGCGCGACGCTGGAGCAAGAGGCGGCCTACCTCGAGCACTGGCGGCAGCTCCATCTGGCGCACAAGCGCGGCGACGCCAAACGCCAGATGCAGGCCGACCGCGAGGAGGAGCGCCGCGCCCGCCGCCGCGCCCGCTGGGCACGGTAGGAGAAGGAGGAGCGTCGCGAGGAGGAGGAGCGCCCCCGCCGCGCAGCATTGCCGTCGCCGGAGTAGATGCCGGAGGAGTTGGCGCAGGCGGTGTGGGAGACCGCATTCCCGTGGGCTGGGCCGACGCCTGCCTTCGTCGACCTCACCGGTGACAACGACAAGGAGGGCGACGCCTAGGACAGCGTGCGTGCGCTTTTTTAGTTTTTTTTTTATGTTTCACAAATGTTTATGTGGACTTTGGCCGGGGTTGACCGGCTGTTTAATGTTTAATTATGTTAAATTCGGACGCATGTTTTCAAAATTATTTTTTTATGTGGACGCGAAAAATTTGCGTCATCCACCTGCTGGGCGACGCGGCCGACCCAAACTAAAAAGCGGACAATCCCGTCCGCTCGCCCGACCCAAACGGACAAAAAAAGGGACAAAACGCGCATCCGTTTGGGTCAGAGCATTGGAGTTGCTCTTAGGCCAGCACCGCGGCCATACTACTCCCTGCTCTCCCTCTCTCTCCCCTCCACGACGAGCGCAAGGGACAACGAATAACACTGAAATCAAATAATAAATTAGGATTTACAACAACAACTCATCAGGTCGAGGACAAAACATATTCCGGAGAAAGATGGCACGATACTATAATTTTGATAGCAAAATTCCATGTCTTTTTTTATCACAAAATTGCTTGTCTTTTGCAAATGCGACAAAATGACCCTTGATAGAATACATGGATATAGTTAAAAAGGGACAACAAACGAAAATAAGGATTGATAAGCTTCTAGATTAACCTTTTTGCATTTAGTCTAAACATGGATCAAATAATTTCAGTAATCATTTATTTATTAGAAATGTAACCTGATGTGTGGCTCACACCTGCAAAACAATGGTTCAATGGGCTTGGGGCTTGAATCTAAGAAAAATTTATATGTAAATTTTAAAGAAGATCAATGTCAAGTTGGGCCCGTCACATTGAGCTTCATCCCAGCTACAATTTTTGGAGCACGAAAATTTCTTTTCGACCAACAATCAGCTGCAATTCTCCTGTTCCGTTATATAAGTAATGGAATCTGTTCTTAACTACAACCTGTAGAGGAATATCATCAGACATGTGGTAGCTGCTCTTAAAGAAGGCGCAAGACAAGTAGACAACAAGTCAAAAGCTTACAGACCATGAACATCATCCAGTGACAATATGTAAAGTTGCAATTTTTGCTAGAACTGAGTGTCATGGTCTACATATAGTAATAGTAGTAGGACAGGAAGAAGTGGGTGAGACAAACCTGCACAAAACTATCCATTTTGAGCAGCGAGAGGCCATAGCGCTTAAGTGACACGAGCAAGTTGACAAGGCCTTGCAGCTTGCGGTGCAACCAAGAGCTCCCTAGCGGTGGCGGGATGGTTTCCCTGTGCAGCGCTAGAGGTCATGAAAACATAGCAATTTTTCAGTTTCAATCCAAAATTTAATGAAGAGAACTTTTCACCTAAATCAGAACAGGGGATCCATATCAGAGCATGAAAAGTTTTCATTTAGTACCGGTAATGATATGAACCAATCTACAGAATTCAAAATCAAGAAACTGTAGTATAGAAGATTATATGTGCAAATTCCGGCAGTGAATTACAGGGATGCTACAGGGACACCAACTTCTAATTCTTCCATCAACTGATCCATAAACCAAAAGAATAAATCCTGCACAAAACAGTTACTTCGTCGAAAGCAAACTGAACGGAGTGAGATCCTCGGGAAGAACTTTGGTTTGGAGTGGTATTTGCTGAATTCTCCTCCCATGGTGAGGCTCCACTCCCATGCATTGCAGTGGTATTTGCTGAATTCTCCTGCCATGGTGATGCTCCACTCCCATGCATGACAGAGCTAGATACTTGATTATCAAACTATAACCCACTCTGGTAAGTAGATAAGGTCCAACCTAAAAAACACAACCATCTGGTCATGAATTACTAAGATTGTAGAGGTACACACTTGACTAACAAAGTATCACCCACTCTGGGTCCATCCTCAGCAGTAATAACACCAAGACCGCTAGTGGGCACGTAAACGTGATAAATTCAGTGTGGTTTCACATTTCAGGCTACAGAAACTTAACAATAATAAAAAGATCAGGCATGCATCAAATCACTGTTTTCAGTTGTGAATTGGCAGATAGATATATAATCATCATCAGACAGAAGAAGAGATCGAAGCAAGATACTTAGGGCTTTCATTATTGTGGGAGGCGGTAGGGGCGCAAAAGAAAGCCTCTTTTTCATCCCGATGGCCCTGCCGCGGTGCATCACCTTCTGATCCTTGGCCATGGTATAGTGCGCTAGAAAGATGGACGATGCATCGGTGTTGATAGCCGTTTGCCCAATCAGCACGAAGCAAAAAATCCAGCCGGAGCCTGCATAGCGCAAACACATCCATAGAAAAACATATAATAATTTGTAACAGATCTTCACTTCTGCTAGTATTGCTGCTGCTGCTTCCAACAGAAATTGACCAACGCACTTCATTCAAAATAATGAGAGGACAAGCACAGCAACAACAACAAAACACACGGGTACTGCTACTGCTTAATGCAGTATTGTCGTGCACACCAACGCAAAGTCAAAAAGGAGTCGGGAAGCACCGTAGCAGTAGTGAGTTGTGAGGGACGTCAAACAATCGCAGTCCCTCTCCAGCACTGCTGCTGACGGCGAGATCAACCACCACGGTCTTCGGTCACCAGGATGCGCGACGCAAAAGGCCCCTGGCTCATCGCCGGCGCCGCAACCTACGCCGAACGAAAGGCGATGGATGGGGCAAGCGAGGGGCGGAGTGGCCGGAGGCCGGGCTGGTCGATGAACTCCCGTGCGGCGGCGGCGGCGCAAGAACCCTAGCGCGTGCCAGGGAAATCGGGGAGAGGAGCAGCTCGCGCGAGAAAAGAGATGCGAGCGGCTCGCCCGTTACGGTCGAAGCATTTTTGGGAGGGGACTTATGGTAAGGTTGATTAATTTAGATTTTGTCCTCAGAGATTGATTAGAGATTAATCACGGTTGATACTTTCACGTACCACATGGAAAGTTACGATCCGTTTAGATTTGTTTCTCGTTTTGTGGGAGGCGAAGCGAAAAAACCCGGCGGGATAGGATGAATGGGTGATGGAAGGAGAGACGAAAAAAACCAGACGAAAAAAACAGACGAAAGTGGGAGACGAAAAATAACCGTGGATGCGAGGCTACCAAGTGAGACATCTCTACTCTTAATGGACGAGTTGGTTGAATAGTCCCACCACTTTCGTCTGGTTTTTTTTCGTCTGGTTTTTTTTGTCCCATCACCCCCACACCCACCCATCGAACCCCACCCACGCACGTTAAGCCATAACAAATTGAGTCGGCAATGTTCCTCTTACGATTAGGAGTAGATCCCTCGTACGATTGCCTGACCCCACGCCTTCTTCCTCTTTCCTTTTTCACCCAAGCCTACCTCTCCAATGTTCCCTTGCAAATCAAGGCTTTCCTTCTCTTCGCAGACAAATCAAACGATACTTCCCTAAATAAAAGACAAATCAAATGATACCTCTTTTCTTCAGGCTTTCCATATACAGCACCAACCTTTCCATATACAACACCAATCAGCGATCCATGAAAATTCAAAATTTTCTCCTGGGCCAATTCAAAAACAAATCTCTTGGGCGAGGGGGCGAGCCCTGGTTCTCTGCGATTCCAAGTTTCACCGGCGATCCCTGAAGCACGAACGCTTCGTTTCCACCGGAGAAGGAGGCACAAGTCAACCACCGGAGAAGGAGGCACAGGTCAGCCGCCTTGATCCTTGCCCTGTTCATATACATGTTATCATCGCTTGCACTTCCTTCTGAAAAAGAAGAAATGTGATAGAAATTCATGATCTGGTAAGGGCGAATCAGAATGGTAGAAATTCATGATCTGGTAGGCAAGAGGCGACAACAGGCAGACCACAAACAAAACCTCTTTTCTTCAGGCTTTCCATATACAGCACCAACCTTTCCATATACAACACAAATCAGCGATCCATGAAAATTCAAAATTTTCTCCTGGGCCAATTCAAAAACAAATCTCTTGGGCGAGGGGGCGAGCCCTGGTTCTCTGCGATTCCAAGTTTCACCGGCGATCCCTGAAGCACGAACGCTTCGTTTCCACCGGAGAAGGAGGCACAAGTCAACCACCGGAGAAGGAGGCACAGGTCAGCCGCCTTGATCCTTGACCTGTTCATATACATGTTATCATCGCTTGCACTTCCTTCTGAAAAAGAAGAAATGTGATAGAAATTCATGATCTGGTAAGGGCGAATCAGAATGGTAGAAATTCATGATCTGGTAGGCAAGAGGCCACAACAGGCAGACCACAAACAAAATTATAGCGGGGATTCTATTGTATTTCCGGTAAGAACTCACCTATCAATTTCTTCCCAGGATTCTTTTCGTACAAATATAAACCTCCGATCTGCACAAAAACAATTTGCACGTGAAGCAACAATGCACTTCTTTCTTCAGAACCACAAAAATTAGTAGCCGCAAATAAATTACAGTGGGATAAATTAGAAATATCATTTTTGAATGTAACAGAATCTATGACTTGCCTGGAAGGCATTTGAATTTGCTCCCATTCAGAACAATTAGCCCTTTTAATGTAAAGCCGCAAAATGTTCCGAAGTCCCCTGCATCAACAAAGCATTCTGTCAGCCTTGGATAGATGATTGAGACAAATGTCACAAACAAAGGAAGAAGAATATCTTAGCACCATTGCAGATTTGCAGTTTATTTATATGAACACTAAAAATATGAAGATAAAGCATAAAAACAGTGGGTCATTGAACTGGTCTCAACCAATCAGGCCGGTTCAGACCGAACCAAATCAACCCAAGATATTTCATATTTCCTGAAACACTGAGGAAAGCGGTGCCAAAATCCAGGCTAGCTTAGATTTCCATGCTCACCCACCTAACCCAGGCTTTGTTTAGGGTTCTTCGTGTACATATCTGCGGTTCAATCAAATGACTTCTCTGTATGTCAGACTGCAAATAGCTAGCTATATAGTTTACTACAGGTCAGAGGAACAAACTACAAAACAACGAAACAAACAAACAGGAAAACAAAAAATTGCAATATGAGAGTTGGAGCACCTTGCAACACAAAGCGTGCCTTCGTGATTTCGCCCCCTCACCATTGCCAACGTCATGAGTTTGTGATCTTATGTGTTGAAGTCCTGTACAATAGCAAGCTGCGCTTCTGATCTTCGACGGCCTTCATCTGGCTGCAGTCAGATGAACAGTTCATCTTAGCATCTTGAATTTTTAACATGTAAGCAGCAAACTCAGTTTACAAAAAAATGCAAAGTAGCAAAGTCTGTTGGACATGTCTTTCTATTTTCATATGTATAGCAAATCTCATAAATCTGTAACAAGCTGCCCTTATGGACTGAATTTCTGTACAATGGAAACGGGCCTTTAGTACTGTTGGTATTTCACGTGATCTGCTTGCAGAGTCAGTTTACAAATTTTTGCGGGATACCTGAGTCTGTTGGACATGTCTTTTTTTTAGTAGTTACATATGGGGACTCCACACAGCAAGCCAACGGAACAGACTACATCATCACATGTACCTCCAGGTATATGTTCACCTATAAATTGTGCTACACAAGTCAAACACCATCCCAGGAAACTGAATGTGTTGCAGGCCCGATGGAGGGGACAAGTGTTGACGACTCTAACGAAGGGATCATACCCGTAGCCGACGATGTTGACAAAATTTACCCACGTAGTCCAGGTATGAGGCTTAATTTTATCCTTTTTATGTGAAAAACATACCTAACAGACTTGGGCACAACCGATTCTAATGTATCAACTTCGTGACTTGTAGGAGTCCATATTACTCCCTCCGAACGGATGATACTTGAGACCGATGGTGATAGCACATATGATACTCCAGGTATATATCTACCTCCATGTATATGTTCAACTACATATTTTGTTATACATGTCAAACACCATCACAGGAGATGTTGCAGGCCCGATGGAGGGGACAAATGGTGACGACTGTAACGAAGGGGTTATACCTGTAGCCGACGATGTTCACAAGATTTACCCAAGTAGTCCAGGTATTAAGGCTGTGCATATATACTGAGCTTGCTTTTATGCTTTTTATGTGATAAATCATACCTAACAGACTTGGGCAGAACCGATTCTAAAGGATCAAGCGTGTGACTTGTAGGAGTCCATATTACTCCCTCGGAATGGATGATACTTGAACAGGCTGATTGTGAAAGGACATATGTCCATCAACCTTCCCATCTGATTTCGGGTAAGTATTATGTTGCCGAAAGGTTAACACCATGTGCCTACAACTTTGCCTTATTTCGGTCCAATATATTGTTATGTTTACATGATGCAGACAACCCTCCAATCTCACTCTTATATAATGTAGATTCGTTGCCGGCTCTCAGTAATCTGACAAAAGAACTAGCTAGCATGCAACGTGACAGTTGGGAAGAGAGGCCGCAGAATGTTCCACGCCATCCTCTCAGTGATATCACTAATGCAGGTCAACCATCCTCTATGGACCTTGACGAAAAAAGAGAGCGTATAAACGCTCGGAGGCGAGCTGCTTATAGAAAGAAAAAAGAGGAGGCTACCGTCAAGCAACAAGATGGAAATCTGTCTGCCCTTACGATATCAGGTAAGAATGCTTTATGGGAAGGCACTGCGATGATATTATATATACTCCCTCCATTCCACAATATAATGTTAATATCAATTCACATGCAGATATGCAAAATGTTCCCCTGTTACCTCTCGGTGATTTCACTAATGTGTGTCAACCAACATCGGGCGACCTTAACGAGAAGAAAGAGCTAATAAATGCTCGGAGGCGAGCTGCTTATCGAAAGAAAAGGGATGAGGCAGCCAGCAAGCAACAAGACGAAATCAGGTAAGGATGTTTTATGTTTCAGCAATACGATGACCGTATGTTTTATGTTTCAGCTTTAACCAGCCCTGTTACCTCTCGGTGAACAATGAAGACCCTAAACCCTCCGTGCAGATATGCAAAATGTTCCCCTGTTACCTCTCGGTGATATCACTAATGGGTGTCAACCATTCTCGGTGGACCTTGACGAGAAAAAAGAGCAAATAAAGGCTCGGAGGAGAGCTGCTTATCGAAAGAAAAAAGAGGAGGCAGCCAGCAAGCAACTAGATGAAAATCAGCCTGCCCTTACGATATCAGGTAAGAACGTTTTATGTTTCAGCAATATGTTTCAGCACTGGGATTATATTACATACCCGCTCTGTTTCAGAATATATGGTTAATATATTTTCATTCAACTCAACCTTTTGAATCTTTGTCCAACATTCTAAAATAATACAGCAGATGAAACAATGATTGCTTCAACACCGCCGTGCGTTTACTGGCATGTGACGAAGGAGTATTGTTCACAGACCCTCCTATACACTACATGGATCTAAGATTTTGTGTAAGTTATCGTAACTCTTCATTCTGTGTCATTAATATCAACATGTTAAAATAAATATTGCTTTTTTTACTTAGTCCATGATGCTAGAGTCAACACGAGGTCAAAAGTTCTGCGAGAAGGAAACTATTCAGACGTTGGCAACATTGTTTGATGGCTGGCCTGGGATAGACAACAACATATCATCGTGCAACATGGTAAGTAAGGTATTTTGTCTATTGTTGACATGATTTACTGTTTTTCTAATAGCTACCACTTGTAGATTTATCTTCCGTATGCATCCATCGGCCGATACATCTTGTACGTCATCGACAAAGAGGCACGTCGTGTATATATTATGGACCCTATTTATACATCACAGTCATCAGAGACTAAAAATCTGAGGCACGTAGTGAAACTAAAAAGTTTTGCGAGGGAATTCAAAGAAGCACTCGAAATTAAGCTACCCGGTTGGAATTCCGATATATCTAAATGGCAACGTTTATTTCCGTCTGGTATTCCAACGATCATAGACGGGTAATAAGTTCATAATAAAACATTTATTTTTCTTATCAATTTATTTTTTATATTATTAATTTAGAAAATTGCAGGGATGTGTCTGGCTATTTTGTTTTTCATTTTATGCTCTGGTGGAACGGTAAAGAACTAGTCAAGCCATGCGCGGTGAGTATTGTCTGTTACACGTTTTAAGACATTCGACGTGAAATATGCATAATAACAATATATATTATTTGTGCAGGATGGGTATGAGTTGAGGAAGCACTTTCTATTATATTTGCTAAAACATCGTGGGAATGAAGCTAAAGGCAACTTCCCTGATATTGTGCAAGAATTTCTTAAGCGCATCAAGTAGATCTTAATAATTTGTATTAGATGTTTAGTTGGAACATCGCTCAATTTGTTACACGGACATGTCGTCAATTTTTCGTTTGGTTATCAATTTATATTGCAAGTGAAGTTGACTTCAATTATTAATTAATTGTGTACGTGCTATATTTTCTGTATGTGTAAAAGTTAGCATGCATTATCTTTATATAACTCTTGCAAAATATTTCAACAGCCCGTGGCCACGCACGGGCATTCTACTAGTTAGGAGTAGAGATTACATCTGTATGGAGGTAATTTTACGTTTACGTGTTGACTCGAAGCTACTCCACTTCCCCCTCCTTTTCAACTTGAACATATTTCATGAGTAAAAAAAATCTACGAACAGTCCGAGAGCATCGACGGCGAACAACAGGCAGGCGACGGCAGCGTGGTGCTCAGAAGTTTGGCTCGGAGTGAAATTGTTGGTTGGCTGGCTGGCTGGCAGGGTGGCGTGCTGCTCGGCGGCATGGTTTCAACGCTGTGGTGGTCGCTGGGCAGTTGGGGCGGCCTGGTGTGCGGCAGCTGCCTAGGTCTTGGCCGGCGGCACTATGCGGGGTCGTCGCGGCGGAGCTGTGGTTGGTGATCACGCCACGCTGTATTGGGTGGTTGTGCTTGGGCTGCTTCAAGTGCACGTGAGGAGGTGGGCACCGATCTGAGATTTGTTTGCAACAAAGCATGTTTTGCCTAAGATTCAACATAGTACACATTTAGATACTCGATTAGGATGCAAGCTCTATTATCTTTATACTCTACTAGTAGGGCAGAAGGTGCGGCGACACGCCGCACCCGAGTTTAAGCCCGTCATTTAGCAAATTTGTTTTTTATCTAATATTTGTTTTCATATTTTTTTTTGATAATTTTATCTTTTCATTCGGAAAAAATCGTGAAAAATTGTTTGTCATAATTGTTGGTTAGCTATAGTTACCGTTTACCCACTATTATTATTTATAGAAAAGTGATGTAATATTTGTTGTATTTTATTTTTTTAAATTTATCTTTTTAATTTTAATTTTAAAGATGAAGGGAAAAATGTGAAATTATTGTTCAGGGGAGGCACTGTTCATTGTAACCATAGTTTACTGTTTGACCGCAATTACTATTTACAAAAAAAGTGATGTAACGTTTGTTTGCAGTTTTTTTTGGTAATTTTATATTCTTAATTTAAATTTTGAAGAAGAAGGAGAAAAAATTGGTAATTTTATAATCTTAATAATTTTAATTTCAAAGGAGAAGGGGGAAAAAGAGAAATAATATATGTTTTCATTTTTCTTGGGAATTTTATCTCCTTAATTTAAATTTTAAAGAAGAAGGGGGGAAAAGAGGTAGGTTGTTCATTGGGGGGGGGGGGGGGAGGGAGGTATTGTTCATGGTACTCGTAGTTATTGTTTGACCACCATTATTATTTTATAGAGAAGCAATGTGTTTTTTATTTTCACTTTTTTTTGGTTTTTGTATCTCCTTAATTTTCAAAAGTGGTGTAATATTTGTTTTAGAACTTGGGGAAACGTATTTTTGTAAATTTTAACTTTTAAATTTTAACTTCAAAAAAGAGGGAAATTTCAAAAGGAAAAGGAAAAAAATAAGAAAGTATTGTTTGTTACAGGAAAGTGGTGTAATATTTGTTTTAAAACTCGGGGAAATGTTTTTTTTTGTAGATTTTAACTTTTTAAATTTTAATTTCGAAAAAAGGGGGGTTAAAAAAAAGGGGAAAACACAAGGCACTATTTCGTTTTAAAAGTTGAAAAAAGGAAGTACTGTTCGCTAAGGGTACTGTTCACCAGGGAACACTGTTCACCACGGTTACTGTTTAGGTAAAAAAAGCTGTTCACTGGATAGCGTTGTTCATAACGGTTGCTGTTTATCGAAAATTACTGTCCCCTGAATATTACTGTTCGCCGCGTCACTGTTTACTACGGGGACACGTGGCGGCCGTGGGGAGCGCAGCGCCAGCGCGGTGGAGCTCCCTGGTGGCTCGCTGCTTAGCAGCTTTAATATATGTAGATATTAGGATACTCGTAGAGGACAGGAGGTGAGCACTGGTTTGCATAAGATTCAGCTCCATTATCTGAGATGCAAGCTCCGATCTGAATCTGATTGTCCTAATCTGCATGTCTTTCCCTGAAGCTCCTGATGCAACAAAAGAACAGTAGCCTTTAGTTCCTTTGTGTTCCCTTCATTACAGTACTTTGTAGTCGTTATAGCCGCATCTAATTTCTAGACGATTGATTTTCTATGGTTATATGAAAAATAAATGGTTCTGCCAAACAGAATAGCTCCCGTTATCAGAACCCATACCAGGCATTCCATCAATCTAAGAAACTGAACCAGAACATGCTTGGTAAAGCAAACTCATATTTCCATAAATTGATGAACTCTCCTCTTCTTTCTCTTTGATCTCTGATTGTAATTCAGCAATGTTTCCTCTCACAGATTACATCTCATTGTTTCGAGAAGTGAATCTGTTCTGCAAATTGCACATAACTTCAGATAACTCTGTTACTTTCTGGTCAATGAAAAATCATGCTTGTCAATGTTCCTTTTGAGATGATTGAAATCGCTGGTAGTCCCGATGCTATATTTCAGTTTGTTTCTTAGGTTCTCATGCTTCTGTAACTATTTTTCTGTTTGATGGTTGTTAGTTGGTGCTTGTGCTGGGTGTCGTTCCTTCGGCGTCTTGCAGCATTAGAAGAGTGCAGATTAGTATCATAATTTAGTTAACAAGCATGTTGTAGCAAAGCCTAGAGATCCTTCCTCGACTCCCCGCGAGAAAGCGATGCCGGAGCTTACAATTAATTTAACAAGTATCCAGTTCAAGTAGTAATAGATCGGGATACAACACTGAGTGTCCTGTTACCGTGGACACGGCTATTCGAATAGATAACTTCCCTGCAGGGGTGCACTACTGTTACCCAACACGCTCGATTAACTCTGGCCGGACACACTTTTATCGGGTCATGCCCGGCCTCGGCTGATCGACACACCGCAGCCCTACCTAGAGCTCAGCAGAGAGGTCCCCGCCGGTCTACATCCTAAGTGCTCAGGGGTCTTGGGCCCATCGCCCTTTGCACTCCGGGTCGTTGTGCGCAGGGGGATTCCAGCACCACCTCTGCCTGGATGGCGCGATCCGGCCCGGCCACAATGCTGAACTGGACGTCTGACAGAGCTTTCGGCTGATACATACGGCGCCGAGGGCCCCATAAACCATTATCCCGCGTGGTGGTAATGCGTATAGGGCCAACGACCCACTCAGATCAGATACCCAAATCCATTAGCGAATTATTAGGAGCTCACGGTGACGATCAGTACTCCTGTCGCCCCGTTTCGAGGAAGTGCAACAAGGGCCAGGCCCACCCCTCTCTAGGGCGGTCTCTGCCTGCCCGGCCGCGCCTCATAATTATCTCGCGGGTGCCCTCCAGGTCAACCCAACTTCCCAGGAGACTGTCAGGAACTCAGGTCCACCTCTACCGGGGTGGTACCGCCTGTCCCTTCAGTCCCGCATTAACCATAAAAAGAGGCAATAGTGTAAGGTGACCGTGTGTCCGTAACATCAAGAGGGTAATCCGAGGAATCACCCTCGATGGATTCCCACTCGATGCAACCGTCAAGGTGAACCCGGAGGAATCACCCTCGATGGATTCACACTTGAGGGGTTGTACGACAGAAGCTTCATCGGAGATGGTGGAAGAGGAATCACCCTCGTATCCCACGACCGACTAGCTATACTACAAAGGCAACATCGGAAGTGAGATAAGAGGTATCACCCTCGTCACTCGATGATAACTCTGTAGAGTCGAACAACTTAGGGGGTGGGTGTAGTGCTGTGCTGGTCTCAGCCCGACGATCACATCGATCGGGGCACTAGTAGCTAAGCGGGGCAACTAGGACAAGAAAGAAGGCCACAGATGGATTATCGTCCAAACTATACTAAGTATCTCGGATAACAGGCAGGTATCAATAACCGTTACAAAAATAGGCTATGTAGCAGAATAGGATAAAACAGAGCAGTAGCAATTTCTAATGCAAGCAGGAGGGAGAAAAGAATAGGTGATATAGGCATGCATCGAGGGGGGTTTGCTTGCCTGGTTGCTTTGCCGAAAAGGAAGGGTTGTCGGTGATGAAGTAATCCTCAGGGGCTACCTCGGTGCCGGAATCTACCGGAGAGAAGAGGGGGGAAGAAACAGATAAATACACAGCATACAATTGCAACACAGAGCATGAGATGCTAAAATGCAGTGCAGGGTGACCTAATGCATCTCTAAACCATTTTAGTTATTTTAGGGTTTAAGTTGTAATTATTATCCGGTATGTATGCACTATTCATCTACCGGAAACAGTCAAAAAGTTACGGGTTCTCCTTTGTAGAGGGTCCCGACATGAAAACAGATGGCACAATCGGATTCGTTGGATTTTTCTAAGCAACTTTCATGTATAAAGTTTTTCGACCCGAGCTACGGTTAATATTCTATGAATTATCGAAGTTTTAAACAATTTTCTGAATTTTCTGGATATTTATAATTCGAATATTAAAAGGACTAAATTGCTATGTGTACCCACACTAGTAGAAAACAGGGAATCAGTCTCGGTTCCAGAGGGCCTTTAGTCCCGGTTCTGGAACCGGGACTAAGCATCCGGGACTAAAGGTCCTCACTTTTTGTCCCGGTTCTGTTATGAACCGGGACTAAAGGGCCTCCACGTGGCCGCTGTGGGGCGCCCAGGCAGGAGGAACTTTAGTCCTGGTTGGTAACACCAACCGGGACTAAAAGACTCCACGCGTCAGCAGCTCGAGGCGCTGGGGAGGAACTTTAGTCCCGGTTGGTAACACCAACCGGGACTAAAAGAGTCCACGCGTTAGCAGCTCGAGGCGCTGGGGAGGAACTTTAGTCCCGGTTGGTAACACCAACCGGGACTAAAAGACTCCACGCGTCAGCAGCTCGAGGCGCTGGAGTTTTTTTTTTTAAAGGAAGGGTTTAGGGGTTTAGGGGTTTCATATTGTGTTTCCCCCTTTTCTTTTTTGTGTAGACGATTCAACTCGACGTTTTCTACTACATAAAGCAATGAAGAAACCATTACACAAATCGTCATGAATTAATATAGAGAGAAGTGACCTCTCTTTCTCCGTGCTTGGTCGAACAACATGTTTTCGTATATCTATTCGACGCTACGTACTATGTCTAGTACACGTTCATGCATATATACAATGAATAACATCTCTTACGATCTCTAATATCTAATTACCAACATTCATACTAATTTCTTCATGGTATTCTCCATTTTTAGCTATGACGTGATCAAGGAGGAATCCCGCCAATTCCTCTTGAATTGCTCGTAGGCGATACTCTGGTAGGAGTCCGTCCCTCTTCCGTTCGATCTAATTTAAAGAAGGGGGTCAATATATATATATATATATATATATATATATATATATATATATATATATATATATATATATATATATATATATATATATATATATATATGAATGAAACTCAATACAGTTGATGGTAATAAAATAAATTTGTGAATATTGTTTACGTACATCAAGTTTTTCTAATATTCTGCCCTTATCACAGGTCGTCTGGCGCATGAACTCGCAGACGTAGTATCCACAGAAGTTATTCCCGGATCCCTGATGAGGGCACTTTACGAGAATAGAGTTCAATCAAAATAATAATCAAGCATGATAGTGGTATTGAAACTAGAATCAAAGAGATGCGCGGGCCTAGCTAGTACTACTTACAGGGAGCAATTCATATCGCAGCTCCTCTTTCCAGGGACCCCTAACCGCCTTGGTGAATCTTATCCAAACCCTGCCCGGCAAACAAAATGAATTAAAGAGTTATTAATTACTTGATATCAGGAAATGAACGATAGTTGCCGATATAGTGCGATAATGATTGAAATTACTTCTGGAGAATTTTTTGCAGGGGCGCCCACTTTGAAAGGTCTTTACGTAACGAGTCCATGACTTGTATTCGACTTTGGTCAAACTGTATGATGAGCAGAATAAAGTGGAAGCTGCACACATGTAGCTCATCAATTACACGTAACATCGAGTAAGCGAAACAAAATGATGTGTATGTACAAGACAGTATATAACACCCACTCGAAGTTGTAAGGAAGTAGTATTTCTCTTTTGGTTTGTTGTTTGATAAACGCCCTTAGCAAGTAATCCTCTACATCCTTTTTGTTGTGTTGGACAGTAACTTCATGAACAATATTTGGGCTAACGAACCCAATGTCATAGATTTGGATTAGTCCTTTGTTGCATTCGAGGATCTTCTTTCTGCATAATATACATATGGTGAGGATAATTATATACATGCAATAATGAACGAGCTGAGCTAGAGACTTAATTACAGAAATGATACTTACAAACAATAGCAAGTGATGATAGTTTTGTCGATCTCTTTTAGATTGTATAACTGGAATAATTTTGAAAATTCAATGTAAACCGACTCGTTTCCATTGAAGAAATGCTCATCTTTAACTGCTGCAGTGATATAGTTCTCCCCTCGCTCGCAGGCTTCCAAGTACCATTTATGCAATTGTCGCATCCTCGTTGGTAGATTCGGGAGCTCCTCAGGTCTGACGAGAGGCTTCCCGTGCTCGAATCTAAAGGCTATTACATCAGCCATTTCGGGTAACGGTATATGATCGGGTAAGTAATCACCAGGATTAGTACTGGGCGCTACCCCCTCCGGAACATCAGGGATATTGCTAGACACCTTGAGCGGGGGGCACGGTTGGTTCTCCTGCTCGCCCAGTTGGGGAATTGTTTTTTTCCCTTGATCTGCATTATCGCTGCTTCCCGACCGCTTCTGTGGATCTGCAAATGACTTTACAATCTCATGGTCATAGTCTGATAGCAACTTAGGCGGTGGTTTTTCAAGGTTTTTCAGCGTACGCCTCGCTATTTTCGGATCCATTCTCTCCTTTGGAGGTGGACGTTTCGGTGCAAAATGGGCCTTCACTTCGGCCATTGAGATTGCCTTGCTTTCCTCTTCAGACTTATCATATGGTCTCTGTGGAAGAGGCTTGAGGCTTGGACCATATTGAAACCTCTTCCCTCCTGTTGTTGTACTGCTAGCCGCCGGAGCGGCGGCGGCTCTCTTCCGCCGCTGTTGCTGACGCGGCGGAGACGGCTGACGCGGCAGAGGAGGCGGAGTCCGCTGACACGGAGGAGGAGGCGGAGTCCGCTGACACGCCGGAGACGACTGAGGCAGCGGAGACGGCTGACGCCCCGGAGGTGGCGGAGACGGCTGAGTCTGCTGATGAGGGGCCTCCTCCGGCTCATGAGTATGCTGAGGCGGCGTGAAGTAAGGAAGCTTGATGTGTGACTTTCTCCATAGACAGGTAGTCCTTAAGGCATTTTCCAGAGAACCCTCGCCTTCACCTGTAGGATGATCAAGCTGCAGGCTCCCAAATCCGGGCGTTATTTCATCCACCATGACAACAGCATAGCCATCTGGAATCGGAGCGCAATGGAAAGTTGCATCAGGTCGAGGATGGTGGACAGAGCCTTTCGCCACCTCCAAGCTCAGGTTTCCGCAATCCGCCAACAGCACACAATGTTCATTCTCCGTGATACCATCCACGGGGTAGCGGCGAGCCGTGATATCAGGCTGAACGTGCTCCGTGGAAGCCATGCTGCTTCTCTGCTGAGATGGTGGGGTAGCTTCCAATGAAGGATCGTGCTGCTGAGATGGTGGGCCGATGGCTCGCTGGCTAACTGATGCCGCCTCTAGTGCCGCTAATCTTTGTTCCATCTGCTGTAGTTTGCTTGCTTCCTCTTTCTTCTTTCGCCCTCGGCTTCTATAAGTGTCTCTGCTGTCGCGAAACCCATGCACCCACGGAACGGAGCCTGGTGTGCCTCGTGTTCGTCCAGGGTGTTCAGGATTCCCGAGGGCCTTTGTCAGCACGTCCTTCTCTCTGTCGGGATGGAACCTCCCTTCCTCCACTTCCTTGATTGCTTCCTCAATCTTTGTCATGGGTATTGCAAGTTTAGGATCCACGTAAACAACCTCCCCTGTTTCTGGGTCCAAAGCTCCCCCATTCCCGAATACCCAAGTCCTTACCCGATCTGGCCAGTTCCGTGACACTGGTTCGACCCCTTTAGCAAGTAGGTCGTTCTCCATTTTTTCCCACTTAGGCTCGGCTTGGCTGTAGCCACCTGACCCCGTAACATGATGATACTGCTTCTTTGCAGCATTCAGCTTATTTTGCTGTGACGTTTTCCGCGCCTTCTCGGATTTCTTGTAGGCCACAAATGCGGGCCACTGATTTTTTATCTTCTCATATATACCGGTGAAATCTGGAGTCTTGTTTTTGTCGACAAACTGTGTGTTCAAATTCTTCTTCCAGTTCTTGAACAGTTCTCCCATCTTCTTTAGAGCGTACGCCTTGACCTTTGGCTCTATAACTGGGGTTGTCGGATCCTCCTCTGGCGGTAGGATGAAATTTGTCATCAGCGAGCTCCAAAGATCTTCTTTTTGTCTATCCTGGACGAAAGTAACTGAAGGGTTGTCCTTCTTCTTATTCCATTGCTCGATGGTGATCGGGATGCTATCCCTAACCAGTACTCTGCACTGATATGTAAAGGCGTGTTTGGTCCGCTTGGGAAGAATCGGTTGGCCAGCTGGAGAGATTACGTCGATCTTGTACCTTTCCTCCTTGTCCAACCTTTTCTTCGCGCCTCGTCTCCTTGTTGACGAAGTTTGGCTCGTTCCGGAGGGCTAAAAGAAGAAAGAAGCATTAATATATGTACATACAAAACAATTAATGCATCTAGTCAGCAGAGGCTTAATTAATATATATATATATATACCTCGCCGGACTCTGCATTAGTAATTAAGGCTCCCTTCTCCATATCACCGGAGCCGTCATGATCTTGTTCCTCCTCCATTCTTCCATCATCGTAGCCGTGATGATCTCCTTCCTCCTCCCATTCCACCATCGTTGTCGTTGAGAAACGACAAGGCGTCCTCCTCCATTGGATTTTCTCCGGCGCGGATTATATTCTCCAACGCCTCTTCTTTTTCTAAGTCTCTGTGATCCATAGTTTCTGCAAATATTACAACATGGCAAAATACAAACCATGAGAGATGGATAGTGGCAAACATAGACCTAACCAGAAAAAGGAATCATATGCATATGAGCAATGGATTAGTGGCAAACATCATGCAAAGTTCACAAGTTATATATATATAGGGGCAACAATTTAGATTAAGAATACAAGATATCTCTTGCGTCCGTACATCGTCGAATATTATCACTAATACATCTCGAATAGTATCATATATATAACATCACTAATACAGCTAGAACACTAGCGAGCGACGGGTATCGGCGCGGGCGGTGGACACCCAAAGAGAAGGAACCATCACAGGATCATAGCTCCAGTGAGATCCCTGAAGAACCTGCCAGGTATTGTCGGACCTGGCCTCCAACGCAACCATGTAGCGACGGACGTGCTCGTCCTCCTCCCTGACACGGTGATGTACCACCTCCGCGGGGGACTCAAGCCAACGCACCGTTACTGGCCCACGCGACCGCCACCAAAGAAGCTTCGGGTCGACGACGGGCTGCCTCCTCACCAAGCTGCGCGCCCCGGAAGGTAGCACCTCCCAGTCCCAGCCCGGCGGAGCCCAGTCCCGGACATGGCCCCTCTGATCAAGCAGGCCTCCTCCGCCGAGTCGACGACTAGGATGCATGCCAGGCATCGTCGACGTCGAGAACAAATGCTTAATTATGAAAACAAATTTAATAAACACTTAGCAAAATTAGCTTATACACTTAGCATCTATCCATCTCTACACTTAGCAAAATTAGCATCTACACTTAGCAAAGCTATATACGTAAGAGATATCTTGTATTCTGAATCTAAATTGTTGCCCTATGTTTCTCCATCACTGGAAGGATCCTCTTCTGGCTAGTAACAGGATTCAGAATCATAACAGATTCTCTTAACCTTTAACAAAATGGCGCCATTCTGGATGTGCAGAAAATGGTCCATTTTTTTCCTGATCTACCATTTTATATGTCACATTGTCTAGTGTCAAAGGATTCAAGAAATACATGGCTTCATCATTAGCCAGAAGTAACAAGCGCATGATGGTACGAAGCTCTTCAAAGTTGTTTTGGAACGGAGTCCCGGATAGGATAATTAGCTTTTTAGTACGAAGTTCGGCAACTTTGGAAGGCCTTTGCTGAACTTCGTACCAAAAAGCTAATTATCCTATCCAGGACTCCGTTCCAAAACAACTTTGAAGAGCTTCGTACCATCATGCGCATGTTACTTCCGGCTAATGATGAAGCCATGTATTTCTTCAACCCTTTGACACTAGACAACGTGACATATAGAAGGGTAGATGAGATCAGAAAAAAATTGGATCAACTTGTGCACATCCATAATGGGGGCATATTCTTGATAAATCCCTTAAAGGACTAAGAGAATCAGTTGTGATTCTGAATCCTGTTCCTAGCCAAAAGAGGGTCCCTGTAGTGATGGAGACTCGTCCGGCGATCGTCGGGGACTCGCCCGGCGATCGTCGGGGACTCGCCCGGCGATCGTTGGGGACTCGTCCGGCGATCGTCGGGGCAAAGCCAAACAATTTTTTTAATCTATTTCTACTAAATTCATCTAAACTACACTTAGCAAAATTAACGTGCTTCTTCATGCAATTTTCATTTAACCATACTACACTTAGCAAAATACAAGATTTATACACAAGATGAATACACAACTCAAAAAATGAACCATATTAACCATACTACACTTAGCAACAATATGTGCTCCTAATCCTCCATTTCTCAAACAAAATTAGCAAGATTTAGATGATTTGGCCCCTGTCTAACTACAACATATCCATACAATCTATCCATACATTCATCAACACACCTCTATTAATTTCTGCCATACATTCATCAACACATATCCACACAATTTATTCATCCATACAAAATATTGACCAAGTTTTCATACATCACAATGAACATCAAAATGAACTCTAAATAAATTATAAAGACAAAATATTGACCAAGTTACTACAGAAAAATCATCATCATCATCTATCAACACAATCAAAGAACATCTATATATATATCATCATCATCATCTAAAAATCATCATCATCATCATCTACAGAGGGCGGCGACGAGGAGAATGAGCTCACTGGGGGCGGCGACGAGGAGGCAGGGCACCGCGACGGCGACGGCGACGTCGGGGCAGGGGCGCGGCGACGGCTACGAGGAGGCAGGGGCGCGGCGACGGCGACGAGGAGGCAGGGCGCGGCGAGGGGAGCGGGGGACGGCGTCGGGGCAGGGAGCAGCGGCCGGCGTCGGGGCAGGGACGGCGACGGTGACGGTGGCGAGGACGGCGACGACGACGGCGGCGGAGCAGCCTGGCGGCGTCGGGGTGCAGGGCGTCGGCGTCGGGGGAGAATGGGAGAGATTTGCGGAAAACTGCTAAGTCCGTGCTTATATACCCCAACCTTTAGTCCCGGTTGGGGGCTCCAACCGGGATTAAAGGCCCCCCTTTAATCCCGGTTGGAGCCACCAACCGGGACTAAAGGTCCTTTTCAGCAGCCGAAAGGGCGGGAAGCAAAGGGCTTTAGTCCCGGTTGGTGGCTCCAACCGGGATTAAAGGGGGGCCTTTAGTCCCAGTTGGAGCCACGAACCGGGACTAAAGGCCTGGTCCTGGCTCTGCCGCGGGGTACGGGAAGTTTAGTCCCACCTCGCTAGTTGAGAGGCGCCCGCACTGGTTTATAAGCCCCGCTGCGGCTAAGCCCTCGAGCTCCTCTCTAATGCAGGTTTTACAGGCCTAACCTTTGTCACTGCCATGTTGGGCCTGCTGGGCCCGCGGGCCTGCATCCTGGCCCATGTACAGATGGGTTTCTAGTCGTATGCAGGCCGTGGTGGCCTAGTAGGCGGCATTTTTTTTATTTTTTATGTTATTTTAGTTTGCTATTAAAGTTTTTAACAAAAAATACTTTTTGAAAATTCTTTTTGCTATTAAAGTTTTTAACAAAAAATACTTTGATAATTTTAGTTGCATAAATTTTATATAATTTTAAGTTAATATTATTTTGATAATAACTAGAGGTTTATTTATTTTGATAATAACTAGAGGTTTATTTATTTTTATGTTATTTTAGTTTGCTATTAAAGTTTTGTTTTAGTTGATTCTTTTTGCTTTATTTATTTTCTTTTGTTTCTACTTACAGCTAAATACTTAGAGTTTTTGAGTGATTCTTTTTGCTTTAGGTCACAAAAATTATAAACTTTCTGTTAGTGCCAGTAGTTTTCAAATTTGAATAGTTTAAATTTGAATTCTTTGAAATTTGTGTGAATCACTAGTTTGTGAATAACTTTACTTTAAAAATAGATTTTTGAGTGATTCTTTTTCCTGCTGTTTAATATTAGTGTGTTTTATCATTATATTCAATTTGGTAATTTTTAGGTTATTTTAAATGGGTGTTTTAATCAAAAACAAATTTTGTTATTTTAGTTTGCTATTAAAGTTTCTAACAAAAAATACTTTATGAATATTCTTTTTGCTATTAAAGTTTTGAACAAAAAATACTTTGATAATTTTAGTTGCATAAATTTTATATAATTTTAGTTTCAAAAATACTTTTATAATAACTAGAGGTTTATAAAAGCTTTTTAGTTGATTCTTTTTGCTCTTGAAGAATATTATAGTTTTGTTTTAGTTGATCATAACAAAAAAATTAATTGATTCTTTTTAGTTCATTCTTTTTGCTATTAGAGTTTTATAAAAGCTTTTTAGTTCATTCTTTTTGCTATTAGTTCATTCTTTGAGCTAAATGACCCTGAAATTGAAAAGCACTACAAATGAGCTCACCTACATGTTGCTTAGCTTCAGGCCTTGAGGAAATGGTGTAGACTGCACGGAGCTATCTGCAGTTTCTCAAGGCCTGAAGCTAAGCAACGTGCAGGTGAGCATTGCGCCTCTCCTTCATTTTTAATAACTTATTTTAACTCCGGACATTTTGTGTGTTCATTATGCACCATTCAAAGGCACATCATCAATGTTCAACCCTTTTCTGCCTTCATTTGCTATTTTTCATGCATTTAATGATGCCTTTTGAGCTAAATGACCCTGAATCTGAAAAGCACTACAAATGAAGTCTGAAAAGGTTGAAACTTGGCATGGTATCATAATTTCACCCACATAGCAAGTGCTAAAAAGTTGAGAGGGTTATGGCAAAAACTGGATGCACTTCGTGTACAAACTGGACAATCTCTTTCGAAGTATCAGGGTTTCGGACGAAAACTCATCTATTACAAAAGGGATTTCATTTGTTGACATGTAACTGCAGTGATATGCTAGATCAAAGCCATCATCAGAATAGTTGTGGAGAGAAAGTCTTCACTTTTTCTTCGCGTGTGTCCCTTGCTTATTGCGCCGTAACCATGGATAATCTTCATTGTTTAACAGGATGCTTGGGTCAGCCTTCACTTTGAAGGGAGGAATTTCATGAAACTTTTCATAATCTGCAGACATGTTTGTCTTGTCCTCCACTCCCACGATGTTTCTTTTCCCTGAAAGAACTATGTTGCGCTTTGGCTCATCGTATGATGTATTCGCTTCCTTATCTTTTCTTTTTCTCGGTTTGGTAGACATGTCCTTCACATAGAAAACCTGCGCCACATCATTGGCTAGGACGAATGGTTCGTCTGTGTACCAAAGATTGTTCAGATCCACTGTTGTCATTCCGTACTGTGGGTCTACCTGTACCCCGCCTCCTGATCGATTGACCCATTTGCACCGAAACAAAGGGACCTTAAAATCATGTCCATAGTCAAGTTCCCATATGTCCACTATGTAACCATAATATGTGTCCTTTCCCCTGTTGGTTGCTGCATCAAAGCGGACACCACTTTTTTTGGTTGGTGCTCTTTTGATCTTGGGCGATCGTGTAAAATGTATTCCCATTTATCTCGTACCCTTGGTAAGTCAATACAGTCGAAGATGGTGTCCTGGCCAACGAGTACAGCTCATCTCCAACAATGTTGTCACCCATGAGATGTGCTTGCAACCAACTGCCGAAAGTCCTGATGTGTTCACATGTAATCCAGTCGTCACACTGCTCCGGGTGTTTGGAGCGCAGAATATTCTTGTGTTCATTGACATACGGGGTCACCAAGGTAGAATTCTGTAGAACTGTGTAGTGTGCTTGAGCCCAAGAATGCCCGTCCCTACATATTATTGAATCCGCTCCTAGCGTGCCTTTTCCAGTCAGTCTTCCCTCATACCGCGATTGAGGGAGACCAATCGGCTTAAGGTTAGGAATGAAGTCAACACAAAACCCAATGACCTCCTTTGTTTGACGGCCCATGGAGATGCTTCCTTCTGGCCTAGCACGGTTACGAACATATTTCTTTAAGACTCCCATGAACCTCTCAAAGGGAAACATATTGTGTAGAAATACAGGACCCAGAATGGCAATCTCGTCGACTAGATGAACTAGGACGTGCGTCATGATATTGAAGAAGGATGGTGGGAACACCAGCTCGAAACTGACAAGACATTGCACCAAATCATTCTTTAACCTTGGTAGGATTTCTGGATCGATTACCTTCTGAGAGATTGCATTGAGGAATGCACATAGCTTCACAATGGCTAATCGAACGTTTTCCGGTAGAAGCCCCCTCAATGCAACCGGAAGCAGTTGCGTCATAATCACGTGGCAGTCATGAGACTTTAGGTTCTGGAACTTTTTCTCTGCCATATTTATTATTCCCTTTATATTCGACGAGAAGCCAAACGGGACCTTCATACTGAGCAGGCATTCAAAGAAGATTTCCTTCTCTTCTTTGGTATGAGCGTAGCTGGCAGGACCTTCATACTGCTTTGGATGCATGCCGTCTTTTTCGTGCACACGTTGCTGGTCCTCCCGTGCCTCCAGTGTATCTTTTGTCTTCCCATACACGCCCAAGAAGCCTAGCAGGTTCACGCAAAGATTCTTCGTCACGTGCATCACGTCGATTGCAGAGCGGACCTCTAGGTCTTTCCAATAGGGTAGGTCCCAAAATATAGATTTCTTCTTCCACACGGGTGCGCGTCCCTCAGCGTCATTCGGAACAGATTGTCCGCCAGGACCCTTTCCATAGATTACTTGTAAATCCTTGACCATATCAAGTATGGCATCACCAGTACGGAGGGCGGGCTTCTTCCGGTGATCTGCCTCACCTTTGAAATGCTTGCCTTTCTTTCTTAAGAGATGGTTGGTCGAAAGAAATCGACGATGTCCCAGGTACACATTCTTCCTGCATTTGTCCAAATATATACTTTCGGTATCATCTAAACAATGCGTGCATGCGTGGTATCCCTTGTTTGTCTGTCCTGAAAGGTTACTAAGAGCAGGCCAATCATTGATGGTTACAAACAGCAACGCATGTAGGTCAAATTCCTCCTGTTTGTGCTCATCCCACACACGTACACCTTTTCCATTCCACAGCTGTAAAAGTTCTTCAACTAATGGCCTTAGGTACACATCAATGTCGTTGCCGGGTTGTTTAGGGCCTTGGATGAGCACTGGCATCATAATGAACTTCCGCTTCATGCACAACCAAGGAGGAAGGTTATAGATACATAGAGTCACGGGCCAGGTGCTATGATTGCTGCTCTGCTCCCCAAAAGGATTAATGCCATCTGCACTTAAACCAAACCATATGTTCCTTGCGTCACCTGCAAAGTCCCCCCACCTTCTCTCGATTTTTCTCCACTTCGACCCGTCAGCGGGTGCTCTCAACTTCCCGTCTTTCTTACGGTCTTCCTTGTGCCATCGCATCAACTTGGCATGCTCTTTGTTTCTGAACAGACGTTTCAGCCGTGGTATTATAGGAGCATACCACATCACCTTGGCAGGAACCCTCTTCCTGGGGCGCTCGCCCTCAACATCACCAGGGTCATCTCGTCTGATCTTATACCGCAATGCATCGCATACCGGGCATGCGTTTAAATCCTCGTACTCACCGTGGTAGAGGATGCAGTCATTAGGGCATGCATGTATCTTCTGCACCTCCAATCCTAGAGGGCAGAGAACCTACTTTGCTTCGTAGGTACTGTCGGGCAATTCGTTATCCTTTGGAAGCTTCTTCTTCATTATTTTCAGTAGCGTTCCAAATCCCTTGTCAGATACACCATTGTCTGCCTTCCATTGCAGCAATTCCAGTGTGGTACCGAGCTTTGTGTTGTCATCTTCGCAATTTGGGTACAACCCTTTTTTATGATCCTCTAACATGCGCTCGAACTTCAACTTCTCCCTTTCACTTTCGCATCCTCTCTGTGCATCAACAATGACCCGACGAAGATCATCATCGGGCACATCGTCTGGTGCCTCTTGATCTTCAGCTTCCCCCATTGCAGTATCACCGTATTCAGGGGGAATAGTTGTCATCATCCTCTTCTTCTTCGTTGTCTTCCATCATAACCCCTCTTTATCCGTGCTTGGTCCAAACATTATAGTGTGGCATGAAACCCTTCTCAATCAGGTGGATGTGAAGGGTTCTCGAGTCAGAGTGAGACTTCGTATTCCCACATACAGTACATGGACAATACATAAAACCATTCTGCTTGTTTGCCTCAGCCACTTCGAGAAAATTATGCATGCCATCAATGTACTCGGAGGTGCGTCGGTCACCGTACATCCATTTCCGGTTCATCTGCGTGCATTATATAATTAAGTGTATCAAAAACCATTATAGAACATCATGAATAGAGAAGTAACCAAATTAATACAAGTTCAACATCACATTAAAACCAAAGTACTGTAGTGATCAAATGTTATTACTGAAAAAATAAATACATAAAGTTCATACATAGTTCTCATATATAGGACAACATATAGCTCTATAGAGCATCTAATTAAAACATACATTGAAACTAACATACAACTATGTAAAACATTTAAATGCAACAACAAATGCGATCATAATCGCAACTAAGCTAACAATTGATCCAACAGCATAATGATACCAAGCCTCATTATCAATGGCATATTTTCTAAACTTTCTAATCTTCAAGCGCATTGCATCCATCTGGATCTTGTGATCATCGACGACATCGGCAACATGCAACTCCAATTCCATCTTCTCCTCCTCAATTCTTTTCAATTTTTTCTTCAAGTAATTGTTTTCTTTTTCAACTAAATTTAACCTCTCGACAAGAGGGTCGGTTGGAATTTCCGGTTCACATACCTCCTAGATAAAAACATCTATGTCACGTTGGTCGGCATAATTGTCATAAACACTAAATGAAACAAATAGTAATAAAAGATAATATACCACATTCGAATCATAGACAGGACGAGGGCCGACGGGGGCGGATACCAAAGTCATGGCACTATATAATAACAAACAATAATAAAAATAAGAAAATTATACAAGTATCTATCTAAATCATACAAGTAAGAATTTTTTTCTTTTAAAAAGAAGATAAGAACAAGAGGCTCACCACGGTGGTGCCGGCGACGAGATCGGCACGGGCGATCGACGGCGGTGAGGACGGGGACGGGGACAATGGTGCACCGCCAAACCTAGACAAATCTTAAGGAAAATGAAGCTTGGAGGTCGAGCTTGGAGAGGAGAAAGCTTAAGTGTGACTCGGGCATTTCATCGAACACCTCATGTGCATAGGAGGTGAGAGCAGAGTAGCACACACCTCCCACACCGGCCGGCCAAAAAACAGAGGAGTGAGCGGGCAGGGGAGAGCATATATATAGGCATCTCTTTAGTCCCGGTTCGTGTCTGGAACCGGGACCAATGGGGTCAGACCAAAGGGGTATCGGCCTTTA
Organism: Elymus sibiricus; assembly: GCA_039707655.1. Taxonomy (NCBI): domain Eukaryota; kingdom Viridiplantae; phylum Streptophyta; class Magnoliopsida; order Poales; family Poaceae; genus Elymus; species Elymus sibiricus. Next base: position 72,036,195 of record CM077676.1, read on the forward strand.
GTCCCGGTTGGTGTCTCCAACCGGGACTAAAGGTATAGACCTTTAGTCCCGGTTGGAGACACCAACCGGGACTAAAGGGTATCGGCCCCTTTAGTCCCGGTTGGTGTCTCCAGCCGGGACTAAAGGTCCCAATCGAACCGGGACTGATGCCTGCCGAGCCCCGGCCGGCGTCCGATCCCCTCGAACCGGGACTAATGCTCACATTAGTCCCGGTTCGTAACACGACCGGGACTATTGCTCCGATCCGGCTGGGACCAAAGCCCTGTTTTCTACTAGTGCCAGTGGCTATCTAGCCATAGAGGCTGACAAGTGGGGCCAGTCAACTGCTGACTCAGCAGCTGACTGGTCAACAGTTGACTGGTCAGCGGGTCCAGTGGGACCCGCGTGTCAATGTCACACTTTATTTTAACAGAGGGGGTTATTTGCTTAGTTAAACAGAGGGGGTCCCACTGTCAAAGGTTATTAGTGCAGTGGTTAACGTTAATTAGGAAATTAGACACTAATTAACCATCTGACGGCTGGGACCCGGTGAACAGTGATCCAGAGCGGCGGTGTGCTCGCCGACGGCCACAGACAAGGCGGCGTCGACCACACGGCCTACTCCGGCATCCATTCGAGCCGCGGATCTGTCCCGCGTGGGCCTGGGGAAGAGCCGCACCCAATGGTGGCGTTCTCACGTGCTAGGGTGGCCGGGAGCGACGGCAACGGCTACGGCCGACGGCGGCGGCGACTGGTACTCGACCGGATCAAGCCTACGGGCACTAGAGGAAGCGGGGGTAGGGGAAAAGGGGTGGCAGCTCACAACGAGTGTGACGGCGAGCTCGGGGTGGCGCGGAGTGGACCGAAGGGGTCGAGGGCGAGCGAATCACGGCGATGGCCGTGGCGGATGTGGTCAACGGGAACGGGCGCGGGCGACGTTTTCGGGGTCCCCGACGTCGAGCTCGTGGTGCAGGTGACGAAGCGGAGCCTGGGGAAGCTGTCGGACGAGCTCCGGTGGCACGGGAAGGCGCCGGTGCGTGTGTAGACGACGGCGCGGCAACTGCGGTCTCGGGCGACGCTCGATTCGGGGAGAGAGCGAGGGGAAAAGGGGGAGAGGCGTCTGGGGGTCAAGGGGAAACGCAGGGCGCCCGAGGGTGACCTAATCCCCTCTGCTCACCCACTACGGCGCCGTGGCGGCTGGTGGGCGGCTCGCCGTGCGCCAGATGCGGCGGCGTTGACACGGGAGGGGGAGCAGGTGAGGGAGACGATGACTGTAGCGCGGGCCGGACCAGGCAGTTGGGCCGGTAAGTGCACAGGTAGGCTTTCTCTTTTTCTCTTTATTTCCTTTTCTGTTTTCATTAGTAGTTTCAGTTTGCATTTTCTTTTAGCTCAAAAATAGTTTTGTAAAATGTACAACTTGTCTATATACTTATTATGTATTATTCCTTACTGTCACAAAAAGTTTGGGAGTGTTATGAAATCATTTGAATTTTAGTTAAACGAAAATGATTTTAAAAGGCTGTTAAGTTACTGTTTTAAATAGGTTAAGGGCATTTTAATAATCCAAATAATTTTGGTTTCTCCTTGATAATTACTTAGTGATTATTTGCTAAATTTTGAACAATTTAGTTTTCAAATTGGAATAACTTTTATTTTGACTTGCATTTTAAATTTGAATTTGAGTTGAATGGTTTCTTTAATTGCATTTTATTTATTAAAAATATGCTGACATGGCACATTAGTTAGGTTAACAAAATGATTAGGATTTGGGGATGTTACATTAACACTCTGTAACTGCATTTTCTTAGGAACACACTTCATTTTTCCACTGTGGTGGGTGGTCGTCGATTCGTTGGTAGTCCTCGGCATCCTTGACTGTTGGCTTACTTCTCGTTGCAGTCTGCATCTCCTCCCAGCAAGATGGTCGACAACCATGTCTACGCCGCTGGAGCTCTCCAGTATGGCCCTCTCACCATAAAATTGCAGGAGTATGTCTCCATTTATCCCTCCCAATATGGTTAGATTTAGTAAAGAAATTTTGTTCTCTGAAATTAAATCGTCCCACTAGGCCAAGGCTACACATTTCGCTTTCAATTTTCATCCAATTTATTTGTTTTGGTTATAGCTGTCCTACAAGCTTAATACTCAGATTGTAATATATTTTTGCCCAGTTGGTATGCGTTCCAACAGAAGTTTTCGTTATTTTTGTTCATAGACTGTGTCATTGTTAGTTTACTTGTCATGTGGATGCCATAGTTGACCGAAATGTGTCCATTACTATCATATACCATGTAAATGCTGCCTAAAAAAATTGTTTTCTCAATAAATGAAGCTCTTCAATTATGAAAATGAAAAGACTTCGTTTTCTTCCCAAAAGTCTGAATGACTTGTGGCTTCTTACTATTGTTGATTTTTTATTACTACTAGCTTGTACTAAAGTAGACTGTTGCTTGGGTCCCCTTCATTACTGATTGAAATTCCCAGCTACAAACTAGCTTGCACGGTATTATTTATTATGTTTCTTTAAAAAAAATCTGTGCAAAAATTTCATGGATATAAATTATGTCAAGCTCTTAGCTCATAAACTTAGAGATTTATGTTTACTTCTTGTTTATGAGGAGAAATCGGAAGTTTAAGGTTTCTTTTGTTCTTTTATGATTTTCTCATTTTGACCATTTACATAATTCTATTAGTTCTTCTTCTCTTTGGTTTACTACTTCATTCGGATTCAGAAATTACAGTGTGTAAAACCTATGTGTTTTCTAGCCTATTTTTTAACGTTATGTTGTAACATGTCCCAGCAGGATAAGAAAACACATAAATCTAGCCAAAGATCCCTAGGAGCACATGCTTATCCCTAAAGAAGTTAGGAACGCCTCCACTACTCGTTCCATAAAATTACGGCAACGTCTTTTCTTTTCTATATACTGCCACTTTGGTGCGCCATATTGGTTGCGCACTTGGACGACGTAAATTATTGGCATGCAAGGTGTAAGATTACATCACTCCCATCTGTTTTACGGAATGGAGACCGGTTCCTTCTTGAGGCCGTAATTTTACCTCAAGTGTTTCTGTTTCTTAAATTTTGAAGTTGTGGCCATGGGAAATGGACTGGGGTGAAGAATAAGAATTCTTCATCCTGGGTGACGAATAGTCAATCAAGATGTGTGTGCGCTGCAAGTTGTATGCACCTGCTATAGTTCTGAACTGGAGACCTTGAAGTGACAGCAATCAGGGTATCAAAGGGAATGACTATGATTTGAAGATTACATGTGTTCATTGATTGTTAATGCTTTGATCCGGTGCTTTGTAAAAGGAGTGTGCCTTAATTACCCTTAATTTTCAATAGGATCCCCCAGAAACGGGAGAGTAGGACAAAAGATGTTGTGTAATTTCTTATTGCAAGCACGTACAACTACATACGGAATATATGGCTACATATGATTGATGAATTGGGTCTAGCTTGTTATCACCTTATGTTACGGCTATTACATATTTGATACTATCCATGCAACGTCCATTATCCATCCTCATGCCTACGCTTTTCATAACTGCTGCTCTCTTTAAGTTAGCCGCCGAGATGGTGGTGCTGATGGTGAGCACGAGAGTGCTTGAGTTCATGTAGTGTGAACTTGATAGGGCTTGGTTCACCACATAAGACATGCTATGTGGTTGTTTTTGGGATAAACCTGATCGTTTTGGTGGCTTTTGGATGAAGTATATGCATGTTTTAATTTGAATTGTCCGATTGGAAAAACTATATCTATGTTTGTAGTTGAATTGTTGCATATGGTGAGTTTGAATCATTCAAATGATTGATAAAATATCATGCAATTGTTTGAAATGTATGTCACAAAGGATAGAAGAATTAGTCCAAAAAGTTTAGGGAGTTAAATATAGGGGTTTGGTTAGGTCCGTACACTTTCTTAACGTCTCAATTATGATGAGTTAAGGTTTGGAAGAGCATTTGAGGAGTTATTGGATAGGGGGTCGGTTAGATTTACTCTTAAAAAGATTCTCTTTTGAGGAGTTAAGCCGCACCTAACCGAACTATCATTTCCTTTTACTCCTCAAATTTTTGAGGAGAAGCGTTGGCCGCCTCTCAAATCTGAGCAGTCCAACCCAAGTCTCAGCAAAAGATTCCCACAAGATTCTCTCTCTCGCACGTGGCCACCTCTCTCTTTCTCTGTCGCCACCACACCGGCGCCTCCCCCGCCATGTTACTTGCCTCCATCGACCACCCCCCACACTGAACAACACCCCTCAGCCCCTCAGACCTTCGACCGCCACAATTCGGCAAGATTCCACCAAACTTTTTTTCTTCACTTTTTTGTCTTTCCTGTTGTCTGCGACCACGGCGGCACTCCTCCTCGTCATCCCTAGCCCAACGACGCTCCTCCCTATCGTCCCTATCCACGAGCAAATCTGCACCACACACGGAGGAGCACCTACATTGGAAAAGCTCACATACATGAAAAACTACATGAAAAAGTGGCCACCGGCCGCCATCGCTGATTTCGATGAATCCTTGCATTCGAAACCACACCATCTCTCCACTAGGAGAAGGATGTGGGGAAGAACTATCGGGACCCGGGGTCTACACACGTAGATCTAGCCTGTAACAAACCATATAAGTGCACGAGACTCATGCACAGTAAAAACAAGCGGCTGCCGCCTTACCTCAGGCCGGACCGTTTGCGTCTTTTGTCTCGAACTTATATGCAATCCGTCGCTAGCAACTACATGATAGAGATCCCGGCTCGACATGATTAGTTATAAACCAAGGCGGTGCAGTCGTACAGGGACAGACAAAGGTAACCCAGCAGAGCACGTGTCGGTCATCAGCGTATGTAACTGAGTCGTAGCAAGCTACAAGGATTCTGGTAGACACCGCGTGACATTTCCCCGTGGAGACAGACACAGGAGCAATGAAGGATAATTGTCAGTCAATCAATGTGTTCGAAGCAGTAGCGAACTACCAAGGCTTAGTGGAAGCACAAAGAGACATTCCCCGTAAGAAAGACTGCCAACGGTGTACAACAAGGTATCGAACCCCACACATACCGTGCATTTCAATAATCATACACACATGATGCATGCTATGTGTTGGTACCTCAAGGTATCACAACATAACTCTACGACTCAAAGTATTTATTCAAAGGCTCCGACGAGCCATATATAACAGAGTCATTACAAATAGGGGTCACATGACCCAGCACTCAAGTATACAAGCAACAACAGAAGCAAATTATGTCTGGGTACAGACAAGTTTAACAAATGGCTTAAGAAGCCTTAAACAAAACCAACGACCCTCCAGAGGAACCAGATTGCCATCTGGGATACCAAAGCTATTCGTCGATGTCATCGTCAAGATAGAAACCACCAAGTGAAACAATGTCTACCTCTGCAAAATGCAATTGGGCATCAATGAGTACAAAGGTACTCAGCAAGACTTACATCAGATCTATCTACTCAAGCATCAGGTATCAATGAAGGGGGTTGTGGGGTTTAATGCAGAATGCCAGCTTTGACCTTTGGCTAACCTGAACTACGACTACTAGTAATTTGATTGAGATAAGAGAGCGCACACGAGTCCATCATCTAGCTAGTCTCCACATCAATACACCACTCTGGATTCTCTCTCGTCCTTCCTACGAGAAAGCAATCCAAAGTACACACACTTATCTGGATGGTTTTAGTGTAACCGTTAAAGTTGTCTATGAACAATATAAGTCTCTAGGTAGTCCTTATCCGCGGACGTGGCTATTCGAATAGATTGATAACCCTGCAGGGTGTACTTCTTCACACATGCGTTCACCACTTACCACCATGTACTCGGCAGACTTCAAGCAAAAGCCGGCGAGGGTGTCGGCCACGACCGTTAACTTACCAAGATTCTAGCCCAAGGAAGTCGCCTATCTGAGTTGGTTGCCGCAATTGAGAGTCCGGCCAACTTTCAATGATTCGGACTCAGAAATTGTGTGCAGGGCCCCAAGCCGATCCTGGTTGGGCCGTTTATCCACTTCGCAGGTCCGGCCACATCCAATCAATGTTTTGAACTACTGCGACTCCCGGACAAAGAACAGGGTGAGTTAATAGGTCGAGCAGGGTCATATTTCAGGGCCCAACGTGTGGTAGTAGCTAGCCTTGGAACACAAACATGGAACTCAGTTCCTAAGTGCGGTGCCAATGAGACAGCACAACATGTACTCCTACATGGCCAGTCATATCTACCTTTACTGGTCCAATTCCCACACTTATGCACATCTCATCAACTATCGTGAACATGATCATAACCATTCCGAAACACCACCCATGATGGATCCAGCATTGCACAACTCTAAGCATAGCAAAGCAAAGCATGACAAGGATGTAGGGCCACATTGTGATATCAAGCAACTCCTAATCATGCTAGGATCATGGTAAGCTTTGTACTGTGACAAGGATAGGTCATGCAACGGAATGGGTTCAACTAGTGATAACATGTGACAGTTGAATCGTATTGTCCTAATGCATTGAATTGAGAGCAAGAGCAGATGATAGGATTGTATCGATATGATCAATGGGGTTTGCTTGCCTGGTTGATCGTTAGCAGAGTACTGCTCTTCAGTGTTGTAGTCGTGCTCGATCTCGGAAACAGCTCCTAACGAGAAGAAGCAGAAACATCGAAAGAAGGCAATTCAATACATTGTAATGCAACAATATGATGCATGATCTGACATGTTGGCATGGTGCTGGTCTTGGGCTAACTAATTAGCAACAAAGTTAAATGAAGTTGGTTTGAACCAAAATGGCTAAATCAAACTCCACATATGACATTTTAAATGTCATTTAATTGATTTGACCTGATCAGTATATATATGTTTTTCTGATAAATTTTCATATATAAATTATTTCATTTGGAGTTACGGTTTAAAAGATATGAATTTTCTAAGTTTAGCATATTTTTCTGGAATTTCCAAAATTATTTCTGAAATAAGAAAAACCAGAAAAATGCATTTATGACATCAGCTGATGTCAGCATGGTCAGCACAGTCAAACCTGACTGTGGGACCCGCACGTCAGTGGCTCAGTGCTAACTATGGTTTAATTAAAACTAAACTAATTAATCTGACATGGTTGGGCCCACGTGTCATACTAATAGGGGGGTAATTAGCTCCTAATTAACTACTGCCACGTCAGCCAAACGGCGGCTAAACGCCGGCGCTAAGCAGGTATGGTGAGGTTGCCCGGGACGGCGCTACAGCCATCAGCTGGATGAGCTGAGAGCACCAGGGCGAAGCCCATGCTCGTGCGCATCCAAGGGAGGTCGCATGAGGCTGCGGGGTTGACGAAATCATCGGGAACGACAAGTCCCGCGGTGTGGAAGCAAGCAAACTTGGGCGTGTGCTGGGCTTACGGACGCTCCAGGAGCACTCTGGTGTGACCAGATTGGGCCGAGAGGCATCGAGGGCATGGGGCTCACCGACCATGGCGGCGGCCGGAGCTCGGTGCTCATGGAATGGTGGCTAGCGGATGAAATTGATGATGCAACCAAGGAGCTTTTGCTCAGGAGGTTACCACGGTTCTAGCGGAGGCAAAATCGAGGCCGGGGATGATCAGGAGACGACGGAGTTGACGATGGCGTCCGACGACCATGGCAATGGAGGCGGCGTTGATTCGGTCATCTTCGGGATCTTCGGGAAGAACCCGTCGGTGCAGAGGTGCAAGACGTCGAGGCAGAGCTCGTGGACACGTCAGGGAGGCGAGGCAATGGCGGTGGGTGTGCGGGCAGCGAGCGGCGCTCTTTGTGTGTGCGGGCAGCTGCGAGAGAGAGAGAGCAGAGGAGGGGATAAGCTCGGGGAAGAGAGAGAGAAGAGCCAGGGGGTTCGTGGCGTTGTTAGCCGGCTCCAGGGCGACGAGGGGGCAGGCAGGCAGGGTGAAGGTGTCCCGGCATGTGCGTGCACGTGCGGGGCACACGCCCTCATCCTCCTATCCGAGGTAGGGGACGACTGGCCATGGGCCAGTTGGGCCGCACTGGCTACAGTGCTGGGCCAGGCAGGTAAGCTCTTCTCTTTTTTTTGTTCTATTTTCCTTCTGTTTTCTTTTCCTGCAGTTTGTTTTAATTTGGTTTGAAGCCAAACTAATTTTGTTGCGTCTGAAAGTAGACATGTGGATTGATGGAATAATTCCAGGCCCACACACAATTTTCCGGAATATTTGGAGCTATAAGTTTATTTATATGAATTTATAACTCCAACTCAAATATGTTAGGGACATAATTCAAAGCCCTAAAATATCCTGGAAAAATATGCAATAATTTTGGTAGAGTGTTTCATCATATTCCAAAAATGATGAACATTTTTGAAGGGCATTTTGGGTTCATTGAAAATATTGGAATTTAAATCCTGTTTAAATAATCTTCTGAGGTTTGAATTCTCCTCAATTCAATTTCATTTGAATTAAACTTGATGCATGATGATGCTGATGCAAGGACAAGAAATGGCTAAAGCTAGGGCTGTGACAACTCACCCCCACTAAACAAGAATCTCGTCCTGAGATTCAGGAGTCATCGGAAAGAGGGTGGGGTACTCAAGTCGAAGACGATCCTCTCGTTCCCAAGTTGCTTCGTTCTCAAAATGATGTGGCCACTGAACTTTCAGAAACTTGATCTTCTGATGTCGGGTGCTACGCTCGGCTACGAACGGGCTACTCTCGATAAGTAAGGTTTTCCTGGAGATCAAGCGTTTCATGGTCAACTTCGTGGATGGGATTCTTGAAGCAACGCCTGAGTCGAGATATGTGGAAGACATCATGAACTTTGGAAAGATGCGGGGGTAGTTCCAATTGGTAGGCAACTTCTCCTCGTTTAGCGAGAATGCAAAAGGGACCAATGTAACAAGGAGCCAATTTGCCTTTGATACTGAAGCGATGGTTACCCTTTAGAGGTGTAACCCGAAGGTAAGCCTTCTCGTCAACTTCATAGCTTACTTCCTTATGACGATGGTCATATTGGCTTTTCTGACGAGATTGGGCTGTTTTCAACTTTTCACGAATAATGCGAACTTGCTCTTCTGCCTCCTGAATCATATCTGGTCCAAAGAATTGTCTTTCACCAGTTTCAGACCAGTTTAAAGGTGTTCGACATCTTCGTCCATAAAGAACTTCAAAAGGAGCTTTGCCCAGACTAGATTGGAAACTGTTGTTATAAGCAAATTCGGCGAATGGAAGACATTTCTCCCAATTCATTCTGAAAGAGATAACACAGGCTCTGAGCATATCTTCCAGAATTTGATTGACCCTTTCTACTTGACCACTGGACTGAGGGTGGAAGGCGGTGCTAAAGGAGAGATGGGTTCCCATAGCATTATGGAAACTTTCCCAAAAATGAGAGGTGAAAAGACTTCCACGATCTAAATTGATTCCTAGAGGGACACCATGAAGAGAGACTATTCGAGAAACATACAAGTCTGCCAACTGACTAGCAGTTTGTAACATCCCCAGACCTAAGCCATGTCATTAACCTAGTTAACATGCCTTGTCATCATGATTAGAACATTTAGAAAATAATCCCACTCTCAAACTTGGATTAAATTCAATTCAAAATATTAATTCAAAAATTATTTATTCAAACACCGAGTTAAAAATGTTGGTGATATTCTAAATATCCCACTAAGCATTCTCATGATAAAACCATCATTAATTGAATTACCAAACTGCCCTAGCAATATATAAACTTAACCAGCAGCACCTATTCCACCTATTTAAATCCAAAACATAATTTTAAAATTTTCCAAATAGCCCCAAACCTTGTGTGTTAATTCAACACAGTGCCTAGTATTTATGTGCTGAGTTTTGCATCCAACTAAAATCATTTGTTACTAAACAAAAATAGAAAATAGAGGACAAATATAAAACAGAGAAATAATAAAAGAAAAGCCTAAATGTTTACTGCACACTTGGGCTTAAGTGCTACAAATCCCAGCCCGGTCCACCAGACGCCGTTGTCTTCATCCTGCTCACCCCCATTGCACTGGAGCTCGCCCACGCGTTCACGCCCCTGATCGCCACCCGTCGACCATCCAGTGCCCCCGCTCGTGGATAAGAGCAAGCTTCGACGTCTCTCTCTCCCCCTTGGTAACCCTAGCCGCTCAAAACTCTCTCGCTCATCCTCCCCTTCTGGATTTTGCTCGCGCCCGAAAGCACCGGAGCGCCTTGCTGTGAAGCACCGCGGCCACCACCACCAATTCATCCACCCACCATGTCCGTAAGCTCCGCCTCGACGTCGCCTTCCTCCACGCCAATGCACGCATGCCGGGGTGCTTCACATCGATGCCGGCGACCTCTTCTTCCACTTCGGACTCCGACGATTGCCGCCTTCGATTCACCCCCGTCGCGCCATCCCCGAGCTCTCTGGACTGCCCTGCGTAACCGCTGTGAGCTCCGCTCTTTTTTCCCTGCTCCCCTTCCTCGTCTCCGCACCTTAGCTAGGAGTTCCCCTGCAACCGAGCCGCCGTCCGCCATGGCTGACCACCGCGCCATTGCCGTGCCCCCCAGCCGCTCCCGTGGACGCGAGCGTGCTTCCAGAGCTCCGAGGGTGTCGCTTGTGCCATTAGAACCGTGAAAGCGTGCGCGTAGCTTAGTTGCTGCATACCATCGCACTCCGGCCGCCACGGAACTCAACGCCGTCGAGGATTCCATCCACCCCCGGCCGTCCCGAGACCACCCCTGGGTGTGCCGCACTCACAGCTCCCCGAAGAACCCACCCGCGCGTCCTCTCGTCACCGAAATCGCCCACACGAGCAGCGCCGCCGTGCTCTGCTTAGCGCTGGCGATTAGTCGCCGGTTAGCTGATGTGGAAAATTAGTTTACGGTCTAATCACTGTTTAATTAACGTTTAGTGACACTGACCAGTGGGCCCCCCTGTTAATTACCCCCTGATAAAAAAAAACTGTTCGGTTAGAGTTAACCCAGTGGCCCACCTGTCAGCTTTGACCATGGCCACATGGCATTGACTGGCCCCACCAGTCATACTAATAGGCTAGCTACTACTGAGTGTAAAATGTATTTAGTAAATAAAATTCTAATTAATTAATTAAAATAAATCCAGAAAATCTATAAAAATTTGAAAAATAATATAAAATAAACCGTAAGTCAGATGAAAAAGATTTATATATGAAAATTGATCAGAAAAATGAGAGTAACATGAATATGCCATTTGTTTTCATGTTTGATCACTCTAAGTGGATGAACATTGAACTTTTGGCCATATTTCATCAGATGAATAGTGCATGACTCTGGGAAAATAATTCCGATTGTTTTCCCAAGTCTTTTAAATAATCTTAGCAATGCATTAGAGCACCTCTGCATCATAATGAATAGTGCATGACTCTGGGAAAATAATTCTGATTGTTTTCCCAAGTCTTTTAAATAATCTTAGCAATGCATTAGAGCACCTCTGCATCATAATTAACCCTGTCATGCATATTGTTGCATTTGTATGCCCTAGTTCTTATATTAGCAATCGTTTTACTTTCCGATATACACCGAGACAGACGTAGCCCCTGAGCCCGACTACTTCGTTGAAGATCCCTCTTCCTTCACTGCAGAGCTTCCAGGCAAGCAACCCCCCTTGATCATCCCGAGATCACCCATTCTTTCTCCCTCCTGCTTGCATTAAATTTTGCTATTAGTGTTTTACCGGTAGCTCCTAATCTGATGCATAGGCTGTTGTTGTAGCCTTCTTTTGATACAATACCTGTTATCCTAATATGCTTAGTTAGCTGTTATTAATTCCATTGGATGGCCCTTCATCCTTGTCCGTCTATGCCATGCTGTAGTATTGGGCTGAGGTCACCTTGGGTGATGATCTCAGAGTTCAACTGCAATTACTTACTATACTACTGTTGCACTAAATACGGGTCAGCCCCAAGGGTACCCACGAGAGAGTACTTTAGCGGAGTAACGGGGTAGGCGGAGACCATCCCGGTGTGATGGGCCTGGCCCTGGTTGCCGTCCGCAAGCATTAAACCGCTAACGAGCTTTGGGTATTTGATCTGAGTTGGCCACTGGCTTATACACACTAACCGCCGCGCGGGATTATGGGATATGGGCCCCTCGGCGTCGTCAGTTCAAAAGGAAGCAATCCAAATGTTGCAGTTCAGTAGTGCGGCACACGCCCGGGTGAGCGGATACTGCCTGTGCTTGTATAAGCAAGGTGGGCTTGGTCCCGGCCGTCCTCGCAATGTTCAGGTGTGCATAGGGTGATCAGCCGAGGATCCCTTGCCATAGGCCATAGACCAACGGGCGACCCCTTTGGAGAGCTGACTTAGGACTTTGACGTGTCGATACCTTGAGGCTAGGCATGACCCGCGGAAAGGTGTGTCCGGATAGGGGATATCGAGCATATCGGGCAATGTGGTGCACCCCTGCAGGGAAGTTAATCTATTCGAATAGCCATGTCCACGGTAACAGGATGCTTGGAGTTGTATCCTGAGCTTTCTTACAACTAGAACTAGATACTTGTTATAAACTGATTACTAAACTATATAGATACTCGTAATCGCTTTCTTGCTAGAAGTCGAGGAAGGATAGCTGGGTATGTTGCTACTATGTTGATTACTATTACTACTGCTTATTGTTGCTAGTACAACTGGTACTAGGAGCAAGTTGGTGTTCTTTGGCGCTCCTCTCTTCTAATGCTGCAAGATGCTAGTCTTCGCTAAGATAGGTCTTCCCCCTCTTATTCTAGCATTTCTCTAGTTTAGCCAAAGATATAGCCCCATTCCTCTTGATACCGATGCATACTAGCATAGTTCTGATATAAGTCTTGCGAGTACTTTGGATGAGTACTCACCATTGCTTTGCACTTTTTTCCCCTTCTACCCAATTGCTGCACAGATGATGGCCCCGCGTGGACTACAACGAGGCCGAGTATTTCGGAGGTCCTAGGCAGGAGGCCTGGCCTCTTTCGATCTAGTTATAATTGTTTGTTTAAGCCTTCTTAAGGTAGCTACCTGTGTGAACTTGGTCTGTACTCAGATGTTTTATTTGTGTTAAACTAATGTATCCCCGGGCCTTCAATGCCCCTATTGTAATATATTGAATTGAACTTTAATTTGTGTCTTTACAGTTGTGTTGTGATATTAAACCGTGAGTCCTTGATCTTGATCGTGCATGTTGCGTGTATGATTAGTGCACGATTAATTTCGGGGGCGTCACACAGTTATACTTTCTCGAACAGGAAGGAAACGAGCAACCTTGGAGAGACGATTGATGACTACGAAAATAGCATTATTCCCTTTCTGAGTTTTTGGGAAGCTGGTAATGAAATCCATACTAACCTTGTCCCATTTCCACACGGGAATAGCTAAGGGCTGAAGAGTGCCAGCATGCCTTTGATGCTCTGCTTTAACGCGACGACAAACATCGCATTCAGCAACATAATGAGCGATTTCTCTTTTCATCCTGGTCCACCAGAACCTCTGGCATAGGTCCTGATACATCTTGGTACTTCCAGGATGAATCAAGAGGGGAGATTCATGAGCTTCCTTAAGGATCAGCTGTCGTAGGTCTCGTCTTTTAGGAACAACTAAACGATTTTCCAAAAAGATAACACCCTGATCATTTATAGAGAACTATCTAGCAACCCCGCTATCAATATTTCTCTTGATCTAGGAAATTCCCTTGTCGCGCTTCTGGGCAGCTATGATTTGATCCTCAAGAGTCGGTTTTTCCACTAAGGTAGATAGGAATCCTTGAGGAACGATGTGAAGATTAAGCTTTTGAAATTCTTCATGGAGAAGTGGTTGACTTTGTAGCAACATGAGGTTGTTACAATATGATTTATGACTTAGTGCGTCAGCCATGACATTGGCTTTGCCTGGGGTGTAAGATATTCCTAAGTCGTAGTCCGTAATCAACTCGACCCAACATCTTTGCCTGAGATTCAAATCCGTTTCGGTGAAGATGTACTTCAGACTCTGGTGATCTGTGTAAATTTTGCAATGGATACCGAGCAGGTAATGTTGCCATTGTTTAAGTGCATAGATTACAGCTGCAAGTTCTAAATTGTGTGTAGGATAATTATCCTCATGTGGACTCAACTATCGAGATGCGTAGGCAATCACATGTCGATCTTGCATAAGAATGCAGCCTAGTCCTTGTCGTGAGGCGTCGCAGTAGATAACAAAGTCCTTGGAGAAGTCCAGAGGCACAAGTACGAGAGCAGTAGTCAGGCGTCTTTTCAGTTCCTGAAAACTTTCCTCGCACTGTGGGGTCCACTCAAACTTTTTACCTTTCTTGAGAAGTTCAGTTAGACGTTTGGCAACTTTGGAGAAATTCTCGACGAAGCGGCGGCAATAGCTTGCTAGACTAAGAAAACTCCTAACTTGCTTAACCGATTCAGGTGGAGTCCAATCAAGGACAGCCTAAACTTTCTCGGGATTGACAGCAATACCTTTCGCAGAGATCACATGGCCTAGATAGGTCACTTCTGGTAACCAAAATTTGCACTTAGAGAATTTGGCATAAAGGCGGTGCTCTCGAAGTTTCATCAATACCAGCCTTAGATGCTCAACATGTTCTTCTTCATTCTTCGAGTAAATGAGGATGTCATCAAGGTAAACCATGACAAATTTATCCAAGTACTCCATGAATATTGAATTCATTAAGCGGGAAAAAGTGGCTGGGGCATTGGTTAGGCCGAAGGGCATGATGGTGTACTCATATTGGCCATAACGAGTGACGAAAGCCATCTTAGGAATGTCCCCATTCCTAATTTTGATTTGATGATAACCTAATCTCAAATCCATTTTGGAAAAGACAGCAGATCCAACAAGCTGATCATACAGATCGTTGATCCTGGGGAGCGGATATTTGTTCTTTATCATGACCAGATTAATCGGTCGATAATGAACAACCATCCGATTCGTACCATCCTTTTTCTTGACGAAGAGGATAGGACAAGCCCATGGAGAAGAACTAGGACGAATGAAACCTTTATTTAATGACTCATCAAGTTGCTTCTTAAGCTCAGCCAACTCACGAGGGGCCATTTTGTAAGGTCTTCTAGAGATAGGGGCGGTTCCTGGAACAAGATCTATGACAAATTCTACACTTCTGTCAGGTGGAATGCCTGGCAGCTCTTCTAGAAAGACATCCGGGTAGTCACGGACTACCGATATATCTTCAAGTTCAGGGAGAGGATTGGCATTGAGAGCATATATCTGGCGTTTTGGAATAGGAGTTAAGACATTGACTATCTGGCCAGAAGGGTGGGTAAGCTGAACAGACCTAGAGAAACAATCAATCTTGGCATGATGATCTGTCATCCAATCCATCCCCAAGATGATATTGATGTCAGAAGACTTGAGAGCTATCAGAGAAGTGAGGAATACTAAACCATCAACACAAATTTGATTTCCATGGCTTACTCTAGTAGTTTGCCATCTAGATCCTGGAGTTTGAATTTCTAAAGGAGTAGGCATAAGATCAAAAGACATATCATGCGAGAGGGCATAACTTTCGGAAATGAAAGAGTGAGATGCTCCTGTGTCAAATAGAACAAAAGCTGGTTGAGAATTGACAAGAAGCGTTCCAAGCACGATGTCAGCATCTTTCTGAGCTTCTTCAGCAGTTACATGGTTCACACATCCATGTCTGGTAACAACTGGCTTGGCGTTATGTATCTTGGGTGGCAGCCTACTGCAACCGGCACCAATTCCTGAAGAGGGTGGAACAAAACCACGTAGAGGACAATCTCTAGAATAGTAACCCGGTTGACTACACTTGAAACATGCTCCATAAGTAGGTCGTGAAGCTGGGCTGCTTGGCTGACTGACAAGACTCTTCGGGGGAACATGTGGCATCGGCAGATGAGGTGCCACATAGGATGGTCTCGGTAAATATCTGGGAGGTAGAGCAGTGTTCGGGATCCATATCCTACGCCTCTGAGGCCCAGAACTAGAAGATGAACCAATGTCAAGATCATGCTAGCGGGACTCCTCATATGTAATCTGACCAGTTTCTGCTTTGATAGCCTTATTCTCAAGAATCTAAAATGTGGTGAAGTCATGCAAATTAAGATCACGATGAAGCTCTGGATTGAGACCTTTGTGGAACCTATATTGCTTCTTGGCATCCGTGGATACTTCTTCTGGTGCATAACACGCAAGGCGTCCAAACTCATGACTATAGGCATCCACAGTCATATCGCCTTGGGTCAGATTGCAAAATTCCTCTTGCTTATGGTCTATCAGACTCTGCGGAATGTGATGCTCATGGAAGGCCTCACAGAAGTCCTTCCATGAAGTAACTTGGCCCGCGGGACACATGGCTTAGAAATTCTCCCACCATAGACTAGCATCTCCTTCTAAGTGATAGGTGGCATAGGTGACCTTGTCACCTTCAGCTACGTTTGCATAACGCAGCTTGTGGGTGATACTACGGAGCCAATCATCTGCATCAAGTGGCTCAATGGAGTGGTGAAAGGTGGGTGGGTTCAAGCTGATGAAGTCGTTAATGGATACTAACCCACTATGCTGATTGGCGGTATTCTGCTTGATACGTTCCAAAAGATGATTGGTGTCACGTTGTTCCTCTCAACTTCTAGCATAACTTCTATCAATGAAGGCGGGTCGAGAGGATCCTACTCATTCCTACCACCTCTATGGTTCTGACCACGACCAACAGAACTTTGGGTGACTGGCGACATCCTGAAGGAAACATCCATGGCTCAGAGACAAGGATGACAACACATTCATATCGAAAACTTAGGATATTCGGGCAGTATAACGGCTGTACGGCATGAAATATGAGACAGCCTACAAGAGATTTGGGCAGCACAACAACTCAATATCTTAGGGTCAAGGTACTGTGGCAATCCTAGACACCACTACACATGGATTTAGTCGGTAACAGGATTGAGACACAGAACAACCATTCCTATAAGTCTATGGAATAGTAACTCATGATCCTAGAAGGAATAGGTAAGAATCCTAGGTCCTATTCCCCGTATGAAAAGGTAAGGGTGACTCAGAACTTAGAAAGATACAAGGTAAGGAGTAAAAAGAGCCTTACGTTCCTTCCCATCAATCAGCTATCCCCTATATAACTATAGCATTGCTAGACACGACATCGGCCAAGGGCTTGGTAATCATACAGACAGTCCTGCTCTGATACCAATGCCGTCGGGACCCAGGGTCTACGCATGTAGATCTAGCCTATAACAAACCATATAAGTGCACAAGACTCACGCACGGTAAAAACAAGCGGCTGTCGCCTTACCTCAGGCCGGACCATTTGCGTCTTTTGTCTCAAACTTATATGCAATCCGTCGCTAGCAACTACATGACAGAGATCCCGGCTCGACATGATTAGTTATAAACCAAGGCGGTGCAGTCATACAGGGACAGACAAAGGTAACCCATCAGAGCACGTGTCGGTCATCAACGTATGTAACCGAGTCGTAGCAAGCTAGAAGGACCCTGGTAGACACCGCGTGACATTTCCCCATGGGGACAGACACAGGAGCAATGAAGGATAATTGTCGGTCAATCAATGTGTCTGAAGCAGTAGCGAACTACCAAGGCTTAGTGGAAGCACAAAGAGACATTTCCCCATTAGAAAGACTGCCAACGGTGTACAACTAGGTGTCGAACCCCACACATACCGTGCATTTCAATAGTCATACACACATGATGCACGCTATGTGTTGGTACCTCAAGGTATCACAACATAACTCTACGACTCAAAGTATTTATTCAAAGGCTCCGACGAGCCATATATAACAGAGTCATTACAAACAGGGGTCACATGACCCAGCACTCAAGTATACAAGCAACAACGGAAGCAAATTATGTCTGGGTACAGACAAGTTTAACAAATGGCTTAAGAAGCCTTAAAAAGAACCAACGACCCTCCAGAGGAACCAGATTGCCATCTGGGATCCCAAAGCTATTCGTCGATGTCATCGTCAAGATAGAAACCACCAAGTGAAACAATGTCTACCTCTGCAAAATGTAATTGGGCAACAATGAGTACAAAGGTACTCAGCAAGACTTACATCAGATCTATCTACTCATGCATCAGGTATCAATGAAGGGGGTTGTGGGGTTTAATGCAGAATGCCAGCTTTGACCTTTGGCTAACCTGAACTACGACTACTAGTAATTTGATTGAGATAAGAGAGCGCACATGAGTCCATCATCTAGTTAGTCTCCACATCAATACACCACTCTGGATTCTCTCGTCCTTCTTATGTGAAAGCAATCCAAAGTACTCACACTTATCTGGATGGTTTTAGTGTAACCATTAAAGTTGTCTATGAACAGTATAAGTCTCCAAGTAGTCCTTATCCGTGGACGCAGCTATTCGAATAGATTGATAACCCTGCAGGGTGTACTTCTTCACACATGTGTTCACCACTTACCACCATGTACTCGGCAGACTTCAAGTGAAATCCAGCGAGGGTATCGGCCACAACCGTTAACTTACCAAGACTCTAGCCCAAGGAAGTCGCCTATCTGAGTTGGTTGCCGCAATTGAGAGTCCGGGCGAGTTTCAATGATCCAGACTTAGAAGTTTTATGCAGGGCCCCAAGCCGGTCCCGGTTGGGCCGTTCATCCACTTCGTAGGCCTGGCCACATCCTATCAACATTTTGAACTACTGCGACTCCCGGACAGAGAACATGGTAAGTTAATAGGTCGAGCGGGGTCATATTTCAGGGCCCAACGTGTGGTAGTAGCTAGTCTTGGAACACAAACACGGAACTCAGTTCCTAAGTGCGGTGTCAATGAGATAACCCACCATGTACTCCTACATGGCCTCTCATATCTACCTTTACTGGTCCAATTCCCACACTTATGCACATCTCATCAACTATCGTGAACATGATCATAACCATTCCGAAACACCACCCATGATGGATCCAGCATTGCACAACTCTAAGCATAGCAAAGCATGACAAGGATGTAGGGCCACATGGTGATATCAAGCAACTCCTAATCATGCTAGGATCATGGTAAGCTTTGTTCTGTGACAAGGATAGGTCATGCAACGGAATGGGTTCAACTAGTGATAACATGTGACAGTTGAATCATATTATCCTAATGCATTGAATTGAGAGCAAGAGCAGATGATAGGATTGTATCGATATGATCAATGGGGTTTGCTTGCCTGGTTGATCGTTAGCAGAGTACTGCTCTTCAGTGTTGTAGTCGTGCTCGATCTCGGAATCAACTCCTAACGAGAAGAAGCAGAAACACCGAAAGAAGGCAATTCAATACATTGTAATGCAACAATATGATGCATGATATGACATGTTGGCATGGTGCTGATCTTGGGCTAACTAATTAGCAACAAAGTTAAATGAAGTTGGTTTGAACCAAAATGGCTAAACCAAACTCCACATGACATTTTAAATGTCATTTAATTGATTTGACCTGATCAGCATATATAAGTTGTTTTGACATGCTAGAAATTGGTACAGATGGATAGATTGAATTTTTTTGATAAATTTTCATATATAAATTATTTCATTTGGAATTACGGTTTAAAAGATATGAATTTTCTAAGTTTAGCATATTTTCTGGAATTTCCAAAATTATTTCTGAAATAAGAAAAACCAGAAAAATGCATTTATGACGTCAGCTGATGTCAGCATGGTCAGCACAGTCAAACCTGATTGTGGGACCCGCACGTCAGTGGCTCAGTGTTAACTATGGTTTAATTAAAACTAAACTAATTAATCTGACAGGGTTGGGCTCATGTGTCATACTAATAGGGGGTAATTAGCTCCTAATTAACTACTGCCTCGTCAGCCAAACGGCGGCTAAAGGCCGGCGCTAAGCAGGCACGGCGAGGTTGCCCGGGACGGCGCTACGGCCATCAGCTGGATGAGCTGAGAGCACCAGGGCGAAGCCTGTGCTCGTGCGCATCCAAGGGAGGTCACATGAGGCTGCGGGGTTGTCGGAATCGTCGGGAACGACTGTTGGAAATATGCCCTAGAGGCAATAATAAATTGGTTATTATCATATTTCCTTGTTCATGATAAATGTTTATTATTCATGCTAGAATTGTATTGACCGGAAACTTAAATACATGTGTGAATACATAGACAACACCGTGTCCCTAGTGAGCCTCTACTAGACTAGCTCGTTGATCAAAGATGGTTAAGGTTTCCTAACCATAGACATGGGTTGTCATTTGATAACGGGATCACCTCATTAGGAGAATGATGTGATGGACAAGACCCAACCGTAAGCTTAGCATTTGATCGTATCACTGAGTTTATTGCTACAACTTTCTTCATGTCAAGTATCTGTTCCTTAGACCATGAGATCGTGCAACTCCCTGACACCGGAGGAATACTTTGTGTGCTATCAAACGTCACTTCGTAACTGGGTGATCATAAAGGTGCTCTACAGGTATCTCCAAAGGTATTTGTTGGGTTGGCACGAATCGAGACTGGGATTTGTCACTCCGTATGACGGAGAGATATCTCTGGGCCCTCTCGGTAATACAACATCATAAAGAGCTTGCAAGCAATGTGGCTAATGGGTTAGTCATGGGATCTTGTATTACGGAACGAGTAAAGAGACTTGCCGGTAACGAGATTGAACTAGGTATGGAGATACCAACGATCGAATCTCGGGCAAGTAACATATCGCCGGACAAAGGGAATTGCATACGGGATTAACCGAATCCTTGACATCATGGTTCAACCGATAAAAGATCTTCGTGGAATATGTAGGAATCAATATGGGCATCCAGGTCCCGCTATTGGTTATTGACCGGAGAGGTGTCTCGGTCATGACTACATGATTCCCGAACCCGCAGGGTCGCACGCTTAACGTTCGTTGACGCTAGAGTAGTATTGGGATATTTGATGATTGGTAAACGAATGTTGTTCGGAGTCCCGGATGAGATCCTAGACATCACAAGGACTCTCATAATGGTCGAGAGGTAAAGATTTATATATGGGAAGTCATATTTTGGGTTCCGGAAAAAGGTGTAGTTTTTTCGGTATTGTACTGGGAAGCTTCCAGAAGGTTCCGGAGGATTCCGGAGGGGTCCGGATGTCCACAAGTGGGTCCACCATGTCCCAAGGGCTGGTATGGGCTGAGGGGAGGCGCCCTGGCCTTATTGGGCTAGGCGCACCAAGTCCTCAAAAGCCCATGTGGCTAGGGAAGGAAAAAAAGGAGTCCTAGTAGGAATAGGATTAGACTTGGAGTCCAAGTCCTCTCCCCCTTGGCTGTGCCCTAGGGCTTGGAGGTGCTGTTCCCCACACCCCTCCACCTATATATATTGAGGAGGGGGCGCCCCAAGAGGACACACCAAGCCCTTGGCGCCCCTCTCTCTCTCGTTACTCCGTAGATCCTCCGTCCTCGTTCTAGTAGCGCTTGGTGAAGCCCTGCTGAACTAGCTCCACCACCACCATCACCACCACGCCGTCGTGCTGGTTCTGATCCCATCTACTTCTCCACCTTCTCTTGCTGGATCAAGGAGGAGGAGACATCATCGAGCCGCACGTGTGCTAAACTCGGAGGTGCCGTTCGTTCGGCACTAGATCGGTTGGATCATGATTGGATCGCGAAGAGTACGACTACATCAACCGTGTTATATACGCTTCCACTTTCGGTCTATGAGGGTACGTAGACACACTCTCCCCTCTCGTTGCTATGCTTCTCCTAGATAGATCTTGGGTGTTCGTAGGAATTTTTTTGATTTTCATGCTTCGTTCCCCATCAGTGGCATCATGAGCCAGGTCTATGCATAGATGTATATGCACGAGTAGAACACAAAAGTTGTGGGCATTGATGCTCAAATTGCTTACCTCTCTTGTCTTATTTGGATTTGGCGGTATTGTGGGATGAAGCGCTTTGGACCAACCTTACATGTCCTCGCACATGAGACCGGTTCCACCGACTAACATGCAACTTGTTTTGCATAAGGTGGATAGCGGGTGTCTGTCTCTCCTACTTTAGTTGAATCTAATTTGATGAAGGCGGTCCTTATAGAAGGAAAAGGCAACTTGATTATCACCGTTGTGGCTTTGCGTAGGTAAGAACGGTTCTTGCTAGTTGCCCATAGCAGCCACGTAAAATTTGTAACAACAAAGTAGAGGACGTCTAACTTGTTTTTGCAGGGCATGTTGTGATGTGGTATGGCCAAAACGTGATGTGATATATGTTGATGTATGAGATGATCATGTTTTGTAATAGGTTCATGACTTGCATGTCGATGAGTACGGCAACCGGCAGGAGCCATAGGGTTGTCTTTAATTTATTGTGTGACCTGCGAGTCAACTGTTAAACGCCATATAATTGCTTTACTTTATCGCTATGCATTAGCAATAGTTGGCGAGACGACCACGTGACGACACGATGATGGAGATCATGGTGTCATGCCGGTGACGATGGAGATCATGCCAGTGCTTTGGAGATGGAGATCAAAGGCACGAGATGATAATGGCCATATCATGTCACATATTGATTGCATGTGATGTTTATCCTTTTATGCATCTTATTTTGCTTAGGATGACGGTAGCATTATAAGATGACCCCTTCACTTAATTTCAAGAAATTGTGTTCTCCCTAAGTATGCACTGTTGCGAAAGTTCGTCGTTTCGAAGCACCTCGTGATGATCGGGTGTGATAGACTCTACGTTCGCATACAACGGGTGTAAGCCAGTTTTACACATGCAGAATACTTGGGTTAAACTTGACGAGCCTAGCATGTACAAACATGGCCGCGGAACACGGGAGACCGAAAGGTCGAACATGAGTCATATAGTAGATATGATCAACATGGAGATGTTCACCATTGATGACTACTCCATCTCACGTGATGATCGGACATGGGTTAGTTGATTTGGATCATGTGTCACTTAGACAACTTGAGGGATGTTGATTTAAGTGGGAGTTCATTAGTAATTTGATTAACTGAACTAAATTATCATGAACTTAGCCTTAATTATCTTTGCAAAATTTTATGTTGTAGATCAATAGCTCGCGCTGTAGCTCCCTATTTTTAATACGTTCCTAGAGAAAGACTAAGTTGAAAGATATTGTAAGCAATTAGGCGGACTAGGTCCGTAGTTTGAGGATTGTCCTCACTGCTACACAGAAGGCTTATGTCCTTGATGCACCGCTCGGTGTGCCAACCCCTCTAGCGTCGTCTGTGGATGTTGTGAACATCTGGCAGGCACGTTCTGATGACTACTCGATAGTTTAGTGTGTCATGCTTTACGGCTTAGAAATCAGGGCCCCAAAGACGTTTTGAACGCCACGGAGCATATGAGATGTTCCAAGAGCTGAAATTGGTCTTTCAGGCTCATGCCTGTGTTGAGAGGTATAAGACCTCTGACAAGTTCTTTACCTGCAAGATGGTGGAGAACAACTCAGTGAGTGAGCATGTGCTCAGAGTGTCTGGGTGCTACAATCGCTTGAATCAAGTGGGAGTTAATCTTCCAGATAAGACATCGGTTGACAGAGTTTTTCCAGTCACTGCCACCAAGCTACAATGGCTTTGTGATGAACTATAATATGCAAGGGATGGAGTAAAATCCCCGAGATATTCGCGGTGCTTAAGGCCGTGAAGGTAGAAATCAAGAAGGAGCATCAAGTGTTGATGGTTAATCAAGAACACTAGTTTCAAGAAGGGCAAGGGAAAGAAGGGAAACTTCAAGAATGGCAAGACAGTTGCCGCTCCAATGGAGAAACCCAATGCTTGACCCAAACCCGAGACTGAGTGCCACTTTTATAAGGGGAGCGGTCACTCGAAGCGGAACTGCCCCAAGTACTTGGCAGATAAGAAGGATGGCAATGTCAATGTAGGTATATTTGATATACATATTATTGATGTGTACCTCACTAGTGCTCGTAGTAGCGTCTGGGTATTTTGATACCGATTCAGTTGCTAATATTAGTAACTCAAAGCAGGAACTACGGAGTAACAGAAACTAGCTGAGGGCGAGGTGACGATGGGTGTTGGAAGTGTCTCCAAGATTGATATGATCACCATCGGCACGCTCGTAATACCTTCGGGATTAGTATTAAACCTAAATAATGGTTATTTGGTGCTTGCGTTGAGCATAAAACATTATATCTGGATATTGTTTATTGCAAGACGGTTATTCATTTAAGTCAGAGAATAATGGTTATTCTGTTTATATGAGTAATATCTTTCGTGATCATGCACCCTTTGAGAAAGGTTTACTGAATCTCGATTGTAGTGATACACATGTTCATAATATTAATGCCAAAAGATGCAAAGTTAAAGATGATAGTACCACATGATTGTGGCACTGCTGCTTAAGGTCATATTGGTGTAAAGCGCATGAAGAAACTCCATGCTAATGGATTTTTGGAATCTCTTGATTATGAATCATTTGAGACATGTGAACCATGCCTTATGGGTAGAATGACTAAAACCCCATTTTCTGGATCAATGGAGCGGGCAAGTGACTTATTGGAAATAATACATACCGATGTATGCAGTCTGATGAGTGTTGAAGCACGCGGTGGATATCGTTATTTTCTTACCTTCACAGATAATTTGAGTAGATATGGGTATATTTACTTAATGAAACACAAGTCTGAAACATTTGAAAAGTTCAAGGAATTTCAGAGTGAAGTGGAGAATCATCGTAATAAGAAAATTAAATTTCTACGATCTGATCGTGGAGGTGAATATTTGAGTTACGAGTTTGGTATGCATTTAAGACAATGTGGAATTGTTTCACAGCTCACGCCACCTGGAACACCACAGCATAATGGTGTGTCCGAACATCATATTCAAACTCAATTAGATATGGTGTGTTCTATGATGTCTCTTACTGATTTGCCACTATCGTTTTGGGGTTATGCATTAGAGACAGCCGCATTCACTTTAAATAGGGCACCGTCAAAATCCGTTGAGACGACACCGTATGAGTTATGGTTTGGCAAGAAACCTAAGCTGTCGTTTCTTAAAGTTTGGGGATGTGACGCTTATATCAAGAGGCTTCAGCCTAATAAGCTCGAACCCAAAGCAGAGAAGTGCGTCTTCATAGGATACCCTAAAGAGACCATTGGGTATACGTTCTACCACAGATCCGAGGGCAAGATCTTTGTTGCCAAGAATGGGTCCTTTCTAGAGAAGGAGTTTCTCTCGAAAGAAGTGAGTGGGAGGAAAGTAGAACTTGATGAGGTAATAGTACCTTCTCTCAAATTGGAAAGTAGCACATCACAGAAAGCAGTTCCCGTGATGCCTACAACAACCAGAGAGGAAGCTAATGATGATGATCATGAAACTTTGGATCAAGTTACTACTGAACTTCGTAGGTCGACCAGGGTACGTTCCGCACCAGAGTGGTATGGTAATCCTGTCCTGGAAGTCATGTTGTTAGACAACGGCGAACCTACGAACTATGAAGAAGCTATGATGAGCCCAGATTCTGACAAATGGCTTCAGGCCATGAAATCCGAGATAGGATCCATGTATGAGAACAAAGTATGGACTTTGGTGGACTTGCCCGATGATCAGCAAGCCATTGAGAATAAATGGATCTTTGAGAAGAAGACAGACGCTGATGGTAATATCACCGTCTATAAAGCTTGGCTTGTCGCAAAAGGTTTCCAACAGGTTCAAGGGGTTGACTACGATGAGATATTCTCACCCGTAGCGATGCTTAAGTCTGTTAGAATTATGTTAGCAATTGCCGCATTTTATGAAATCTGGTAGATGGACGTTAAAACAGCATTCCTTAACAGGTTTCTTAAGGAAGAGTTGTATATGATGCAACCAGAAGGTTTTGTCGATCCTAAGGATACTGACAAAGTATGCAAGCTCCAGCGATCCATCTATGGACTGGTGCAAGCATCTCGGAGTTGGAATATTCTCTTTGATGAGGTGATCAAAGCTTTTGGTTTTATACAAACTTAGGAAGAAGCTTGTATTTACAAGAAAGTGAGTGGGAGCTCTGTAGCATTTCTAATATTATATGTGGATGACATATTGTTGATTGGAAATGATATAGAATTTCTGGAAAGCATAAAAGGATATTTGAATAAGAGTTTTTCAATGAAAGACCTCGGTGAAGCTGCTTACATATTGGGCATCAAAATCTGTAGAGATAGATCAAGACGCCTAATAGGACTTTCACAAAGCACGTACCTTGACAAAGTTTTGAAGAAGTTCAAAATGGATCAGTCAAAGAAAGGGTTCTTGCCTGTATTGCAAGGTGTGAAGTTGAGTAAGACTCAAAGCCCGACCACGGCAGAAGAAAGAGAAAGGATGAAAGTCATTCCCTATGCCTCAGCCATAGGCTCTATAATGTATGCCATGCTATGTACCAGACCTGATGTGTGCCTTGCCATAAGTCTGGCAGGGAGGTACCAAAGTGATCCAGGAGTAGATCACTGGACATCGGTCAAGAATATCCTGAAGTACCTGAAAAGGACTAAGGACATGTTTCTCGTTTATGGAGGTGACGAAGAGCTCGTCGTAAAGGGTTACGTCGATGCTAGCTTCGACACAGATCCGGATGACTCTAAATCTCAAACCAGATACGTATTTATATTAAATGGTGGAGCGGTCAGTTGGTGCAGTTCCAAGCAGAGCGTCGTGGCGGGATCTACATGTGAAGCGGAGTATATAGCTGCTTCGGAAGCAGCGCAAGAAGGAGTCTGGATGAAGGAGTTCATATCCAATCTAGGTGTTATACCTAGTGCATCGGATCCAATGACTATCTTTTGTGACAACACTGGAGCTATTGCCATTGCCAAGGAGCCCAGGTTTCACAAGAGAACCAAGCACATCAAGCGCCGCTTCAACTCCATTCGTAATTATGTTAAGGATGGAGACATAGAACTTTGCAAAGTACATACGGATCTGAATGTGGCAGACCCGTTGACTAAACCTCTTCCACGGGCAAAACATGATCAGCACCAAGACTCCATGGGTGTTAGATTCATAACTATGTAAACTAGATTATTGACTCTAGTGCAAGTGGGAGACTGTTGGAAATATGCCCTAGAGGCAATACTAAATTGGTTATTATCATATTTCCTTGTTCATGATAAATATTTATTATTCATGCTAGAATTGTATTGACCAGAAACTTAAATACATGTGTGAATACATAGACAATACCGTGTCCCTAGTGAGCCTCTACTAGACTAGCTCGTTGATCAAAGATGGTTAAGGTTTCCTAACCATAGACATGGGTTGTCATTTGATAACGGGATCACCTCATTAGGAGAATGATGTGATGGACAAGACCCAACCGTAAGCTTAGCATTTGATCGTATCACAGAGTTTATTGCTACAGCTTTCTTCATGTCAAGTATCTGTTCCTTAGACCATGAGATTGTGCAACTCCCTGACATCGGAGGAATACTTTGTGTGCTATCAAACGTCACTTCGTAACTGGGTGATCATAAAGGTGCTCTACAGGTATCTCCAAAGGTGTTTGTTGGGTTGGCACGAATCGAGACTGGGATTTGTCACTCCGTATGACGGAGAGATATCTCTGGGCCCTCTCGGTAATACAACATCGTAAAGAGCTTGCAAGCAATGTGGCTAATGGGTTAGTCACGGGATCTTGTATTACGGAACGAGTAAAGAGACTTGCCGGTAACGAGATTGAACTAGGTATGGAGATACCAACGATCGAATCTCGGGCAAGTAACATATCGCCGGACAAAGGGAATTGCATACGGGATTAACCGAATCCTTGACATCGTGGTTCAACCGATAAAAGATCTTCGTGGAATATGTAGGAATCAATATGGGCATCCAGGTCCCGCTATTGGTTATTGACCGGAGAAGTGTCTCGGTCATGACTACATGATTCCCGAACCCACAGGGTCGCACGCTTAACGTTCGTTGACGCTAGAGTAGTATTGGGATATTTGATGATTGGTAACCGAATGTTGTTCGGAGTCCCGGATGAGATCCCGGACATCACGAGGAGTCTCGGAATGGTCGAGAGGTAAAGATTTATATATGGGAAGTCATATTTTGGGTTCCGAAAAAAGGTGCAGTTTTTTCGGTATTGTACCAGGAAGCTTCCAGAAGGTTCTGAAGGTTTCCGGAGGGGTCCGGATGTCCACAAGTGGGTCCACCCACGTCCCAAGGGCTGGCATGGGCTGAGGGGAGGCGCCCTGGCCTTATTGGGCTAGGCGCACCAAGTCCTCAAAAGCCCATGTGGCTAGGGAAGGAAAAAATGGAGGAGTCCTAGTAGGAATAGGATTGGACTTGGAGTCCAAGTCCTCTCCCCCTTGGCTGCGCCCTAGGGCTTGGAGGGGCTGTTCCCCATGCCCCTCCACCTATATAT
Organism: Elymus sibiricus; assembly: GCA_039707655.1. NCBI lineage: Eukaryota > Viridiplantae > Streptophyta > Magnoliopsida > Poales > Poaceae > Elymus > Elymus sibiricus. The sequence continues at coordinate 72,064,475 of CM077676.1, forward strand.
ATAGAGGAGGGGGCGCCCCAGGACGACACACCAAGCCCTTGGCGCCCCTCTCTCTCCCGTTACTCCGTAGATCCTCCGTCCTCGTTCTAGTAGCGCTTGGCGAAACCCTGCTGAACTAGCTCCACCACCACCATCTCCACCACGCCGTCGTGCTAGTTGTGATCCCATATACTTCTCCGCCTTCTCTTGCTGGATCAAGGAGGAGGAGACGTCATCGAGCCGCACGTGTGCTAAACTCGAAGGTGCCGTCCGTTCGGCACTAGATCGGTTGGATCGTGATTGGATCGCGAAGAGTACAACTACATCAACCGCGTTATATACGCTTCCGCTTTCGGTCTACGAGGGTACGTAGACACACTCTCCCCTCTCGTTGCTATGCTTCTCCTAGATAGATCTTGGGTGTTCGTAGGAATTTTTTTGATTTTCATGCTTCGTTCCCCATCAATGACGAGTCCCGCGGCGGCGCACGTACGGCTTTGCATGAATGCGGCGATACGGTGTGGAAGCAAGCAAACTTGGGCATGTGCTGGGCTCACGGACGCTCCAAGAGCACTCTGGTGTGACCAGATTGAGCCGAGAGGCATCGAGGGCGTGGGGCTCACCGACCATGGCGGCGGCCGGAGCTCGGTGCTCGTGGAATGGTGGCTAGCGGATGAAATCGATGACGCAACCAAGGGGCTTTTGCTCAGAAGGTTACCACTGTTCTAGCGGAGGTGAAATCGAGGCCGGGGATGATCGGGAGACGACGGAGTTGACGATGGCGTCCGGCGACCGTGGCAATGGAGGTGGCGTCGTTTCGGTCGTCTTCGGGATCTTGGGGAAGAACCCGTCGGTGCAGAGGTGCATGACGTCGAGGCGAAGCTCGTGGACACGTCAGGGAGGGGAGGCAATGGCGGTGGGCATGCGGGCGGCGAGCGGCGCTCTCGGTGTGGGCGGGCGGCTGCGAGAGAGAGAGAGCAGAGGAGGGGATAAGCTCAGGGGAGAGAGAGAAGAGCCAGGGGGGTTCGTGGCGTTGTTAGCCGGCTCCAGGGCGACGTGGGGTGCAGGCAGGCAGGGTGGAGGTGTCCCGACATGTGCGTGCACGCGCGGGGCACACGCCCTCGTCCTCCTGTCCGAGGTAGGGGACGACTGGCCATGGGCCAGTTGGGCCGCACTGGCTACAGTGCTGGGCCAGGCAGGTAAGCTCTTCTCTTTTTTTTGTTCTATTTTCCTTCTGTTTTCTTTTCCTGCAGTTTGTTTTAATTTGGTTTGAAGCCAAACTAATTTTGTTGCTTCTGAAAGTAGACACGTGGATTGATGGAATAATTCCAGGCCCACACACAATTTTCCAGAATATTTGGAGCTATAAGTTTATTTATATGAATTTATAACTCCAACTCAAATATGTTAGGGATTTAATTCAAAGCCCTAAAATATCCTGGAAAAATATGCAATAATTTTGGTAGAGTGTTTCATCATATTCCAAAAATGATGAACATTTTTGAAGGGCATTTTGGGTTCATTGAAAATATTGGAATTTAAATCCTGTTTAAATAATCTTCTGAGGTTTGAATTCTCCTCAATTCAATTTCATTTGAATTAAACTTGATGCATGATGATGCTGATGCAAGGACAAGCAATGGCTAAAGCTAGGGCTGTGACAAGAACCCAATCAGACAAAGAAGCGCCTAAGCCACGGCCTCTGAAGCATGAATTTCACCTACTTTCTTGACTATTTTGTTGCACGCTTACGTCACACACGGTGAGCCTCTATCAAATTACTTTTGTGGAGCATCTATCCTATATCCTAGCTAGCTTATGGACATCATGTAATGACAAGAAGTCATCATTGGCCGCGTGAAAGGAAGAAGAAGGAAGAAGAGGTAAAGAGACCTTCACGTGGGGTCTAGTTCATTTGAGGAGCTAAGTTTGAGAGTTCGGTTAGCTCTGCAGTTTTTTTAAGTCCTCGTATTTGAGAAGATAAGGTTTGAGGAGTTAATTTTTTTTAACACAATACAACACAGATGCCCACATACAATAACCCCTATGAACGCACCACACCCTATCCCTATGAGCACCTCCGAGATACTGAGCCGGCACAACATCTTGAGATTGATGAACTCACCACAGGCGCCTTACACCGCAGTTTCATCCACAACCGTAACCGAGGTGAGTCGTCTGCGTGAAGGCATGATGTACAATGGTTGATAAGACGGTCTTGTCTTAATCATGTCACGTAATTTAGAGATGACAACAAAAAATACATGTACAATGGATTATCTCTTAATCTTATCTCTAGTAACTAAATATACCTAAATATGTGGTGAAAGATATTGTGCTAGAAGATCATCTTTTATCTAAGAGAAGAGAAGTCTTTTCTTATGGTGTTTCTTTTCTCTACATTAGCATTTCTTATGTGACACTTCTAAAATAAAATCATATATATACACAAGAATTAAAGTGGCTAAGCCAGGCCGTTTCTCCTAATTTTGAGGCTTTCTCACGATTTACCATCACATGACGCGTGTTACCATTCTTCCCGAATGGTTTTTTTTTCTTCCAGTTATCCTGAAGTCAAGGTTTCGGTTGCACCGCTTTGACGCGTCTAGACATATCCTTTCGTTCCCCACGTCTCCCGTGTTCTCTGGAAGGATCCCCTCGATCTCTATCACCGTTTGCGGAGAGGGCAGAGACCAGAAGGGAGATCAGGGCGTTTGCCACATCCGCCCCTTGCGGCGCGTGCCACCACCATCTGCCGTCGGCCGCCGTCGACTCACCTCGCTCTCCCATCCCACCCACCTCTCCATCTCCGCTGCTGCCAAAAACACCCCACAACCCCTCCCTCCGTGCGGCAGTGCTGCATCCACGCCACCCGCGGCCTTCCTTGATGAGCGGCGACCCCGTTCGCATCGCCCCTTCCTCCAGGTCCGCCATGGCGGATCCCAGGTCCACGTCTGCTGTACGTGCTCCGGTCCGCGCGCTGCTGAGTGATGCCTCCTTCTGCTCCCGCGTGAGCTGCTGCCAGGGTTCCGCCGCTCGGACCCGTCCGCTGCCAGTGGCCTGTATTTTTTCTCACGATGTGTGTGGTGAGTTTTGTTCAACCTTGGGTGAGTTGCTGAGCAAATTTCATATATGTGAAGCTGTTACGTACTTGGATTTCGTGGCATGTATGACCTTCTGAAGATGGTAGAGAGATGTCTAGCAATTTGTTTTTCTTTTCTGTTACTGATTAGTTCACCCATTTAGTTGCGAACCTAGATTGGTCTTCATTAGAAGCATGGACAAATTAGTTTGATTGATTGAAATAGAAAGTAAGAAATATTATATGTTGGAGCACAACATACAACTATCATTTTATTCCAAATCTATCTCATATGGATAAATTTGTTGGTATGGCGAAGTAAATCTATTCCATTGCTACGAGTTCGTAACACAATGGATAATTCTGACTTTGCAATCCTCTATAACTAGAATGGCATGTTCTCAGATGTTAATTTTTCGTCCGTTTCTTGCAGGGCCCAGGAGCCCTTGACTATGGTTTTCATCAAGAGATTAGAGCTAGCCAGGGTGCGCGTGCAGTAGTGGATGTGTCCATTCCATTGATGAATCGGTGAAAGATTAAAAGAACAATCTGCCGAGCATCCATGACTGTAATTTTAAGTGCAGGAGGCTACGTTCTTCATGCGTGCTGCAAGAGACTCACAATGGTTATGGCAAGGTAACAAGTATCCAGTTTTCTCAGATTCGCATAGGTCTACCGTACCCATTGTAAAATAGTATTTTGTGCCACTTTAGCGCGAAAAAGTTGGAACATACAAAACTAATGGAACCGTCATTATAGTTTGGGACACTAATTTTTTACACCAAAGGAACTTCTCAAAGTTTACCATGGTGCACAAGAAGTAACCATGTTATTTCTACTACTTTTGGACTGTAAATTTATTCTCTGACAACTTTGGGGCATCATTGTTTAATTTCGTCATACTTGAATTGACTAATTGACTATTACCATGCTATTATTTTCCTAAAACGTTCCTTTGTGTGATAGTGCCGTTCAGATCAGTATTTTTACTGTTTTTCCACATCAGTTTTCACTACTAGGCACCAAAATCTTCCACCAAATACAGGTCCTGCCGAGTACTTAACATTGAATAAGGCCCAGTGTGTTGTTACCTTTCTAGCTTTTTCTTTGCTCTGGTCAACACTCAACACAAGAGTTATATATCATGCCTCATGGTAGAAGAGAGGTTACAAGCAGCAGCAAAACAACTCAGTCTCGCCTACATACAGCTTTACCTAGTATACCGAGGTTCAGAGAAGGCCCTGGACAACAATACAACCAAGTAACCGTGCCAAGGTACTCGCGCATCTGAAACTGCTCCTCAAGGCAGGAAAGGCTGACAAGTGGTGCGTCATCACCATCGCGGCCTCTCCTGTCTGCACAGTTAACAAAGAAACAGAATTGTTCCATGAACAATGAAGTGGCAGATTTTCAGCAATTTGGAGTCGGCATAAATTCTATCTATATAGCTGATGCACCCTGCTGCTTGGTGAATGCTCCTGCAGACATCATCCAGGCTATTGAATTCTCTCAAAAGGCAACTGTCTGTTTCCAGGGAGCTATGTTCAGGTGGTATATGTAGTCTGCTATAGAGTGTTTGTCGGTATACAAGTTATATGAAAATAGATGGGTAGTGATTAGGTCAGTAAACCAGTTATTTTAAGTTTTTGACTCTTGCTACCATGTCTCTGTATACATCACTAGCAAGTCTGTCTTAATCATCTCATTGTTGTCATTATCTTCTGTTTGTCCATGAAAACAGATCCTTTTTTGCTGTCATTATCTTCTGTTTGTTCATGAATATAGATCCTTTTTTGCAAGCTGACCAGTACAAATTAATGCTAATAATTACTCTTGATTTATGTTGTTGACTCTTGATTTGTTGTAGTTTGCCTACAGTTTTTTGTTTTTCTAAACCTGGGTTCTGTGAGAAGGCAACCAGATGAGGGGTGGTCAGTTTTGTTCTTTCTATAAGAGAAGACATTTATGCCGATGGTATTGTCTAATTGTTTATCTCTTTTTGTGATAACAGCTCTTAGGTGGAGTAGTTCTCATGTTTAGAGACCAATGAAGTGTGGTTGCTCATGCCTATTATAGTAAGGTTCATTTATGTAGTTCAAATGTTTGGTATATAGTTTGCCCATCTAAGTATTATATATAAAGCTGTATTAGTTCTCCTGCTTGGATATCAAGTGGATTACGCTCAGATCTGTACCGATTACATTATGATCTTGATACTGTTGACAGGAGTAGAACATTTGCTCTGTTTACATGACAATGTTCCTGCTTCATCAAAAAATTAAATGTAGCAACAACCAGATTCACATATGCGGACATTCCCTTTTTCACATGCTATCGTGCTTGATTTTTAAAATTTTTAAGGGAACTATTCAATTGTGCATGTGCTGAGTGCTTCTACTTGACTTTTTCAGGAATAAAATATCGAGTACCGGTGATGGTTGATATATCAATTATTTCTGCATTATTGTCAGATAATCCTGTGGCTGAAAAATAGATGTAATGTTGGAATGGTTCTACTTCAAGGAGTGGAGTTTCCGATTGGTTCCTGTGTTGAAAATTATGCCAAATCTTCATTGTTGCAAATAAGGCCAGCTGCAATATTCTCAGGTGGAGTATCTTCATATAGGTGTTCTGGGTGCCTTATGCTAAGAGCCGACGTCATGTTTATACTTAGTTTTCTTGAATCTCTATTAATAAATTAATTATATATCATGTGTACCTGGCCGTTTTGTGCTGTGTGTTCGTCAAAACTAATTCACGGTCCACCGTTGTACAACCTGGTAGAATTATCTAGAGGCTATCGAAACAACCAACCACCCACCGATGCCGCCCGCTCAGGCTCCTTTTCGTGCACGCAGAGAGAGAGAGGGGGCAGAGAAAAAGTTCGCCGCCTCCACCCGTTGATCCCTTGCCGCCCCGCCACCGTCCGGCGACGGAATCAAACAAGGAGCAAGGTCTCTCGCCACTCCACCGGTCCATCCTCTCTCGCCGTGCAACCAAGCGCATCGGAGGCGGCGGCGCAACGACGGCGGCGGCGGCGGCAGCGCCCTCTTCCCCCAATCCCTCCCAGCAGCGCGGCATCCTCCCCCCACGCCTTTCACCTAATGACCACGGGAGTCAGCGGCCCTCCCGTCCCCAGCCGTCCAACAAGAGGCGGTTCCAGGGGAGGTGGATCTCGGTGGCCTCTTGCTGCTCGCCGTCAAGGTCCTTCGGTTCCCATGGCGACATCCTAGATGGCGATGGGTCCTTGAACCGGCGGCGGCCGGAGCCCGAGATGGACGGTTGGGGAGACGCCACCTTCAAGCGGAGCAAGCTGGCTTCCATCTTGGCGGCGGCTCCTGCTGCTGCTGGCGGCGCGGCGGCTCCCGCTGAAGCTCGGCGGCGCAGCGGCTCCCGTGCAGCTCGGCGGCCTGGCGGTACCGCTGCAACTCGGAGGCGCTGAAGCTCGGCGGCTCCCGTGCAGCTCGGAGGCGCGGAGGCTCCCGGCGGTCCGACCAGACAATGGCAGGATCCCAATTGAATCGCGAGGAAGACAGTGACCGGCGATGAAGCTCCTCGCGTCACCTCTGCGGCTGCTGTTCCCTCCTCCCCCTCCCGCCGTTCAGGTATGTGCGCGTCCTACCTAGCAGTCGCTGAGGAGCTGTGCTGCTTGGTCCTTGTGCTTGAACCGAACCAGTAGGATAAGGTCATGTTGTCGACTGACGGTTGCAGTGGTTCTACGCATATATCAAGGATAGCCTCGCAATTCTTCCCAAGGTCCATCCCTGTGTATGTGTGTTGGTCACAGTATGTATGTCAAGTTAAAAGGGAATTTAATTAGCAAAACAGACAGACATGCGGGTGAAAAAAGAAATTGACAGATTTCATGTTCTGTTCAACCAAACCCTGTGTTAGCACGACGTGCCTACAAAGACCAAGAGGTGTGTGAATTTAGATATAGCAATGAGTTGGGAGATAAATTAGTCATGTCAGTGACTGTGAGTATGTCCAGGAAGGCAGGGCACACATTCCTATCTACACTTTACCATGTTTCCTTAACTGCGAACGACACACGGGCCGGAAATAGCATGATCCAGGTTCTTCAAAGTAGGATTTTACAAAGATGCAAGTCAAGCATATTTCACTATTCTTTTCCAACCAGGGATCGGCAGAGACTCTGGTATTCTGTACCTTTGCAAATCATACAAGAACGATCTGTACATTGTGATGATGTAGCTTAGCTCAAAACAAAGAAAGTTAACTGAACTGAAATCTACAAAACACTTCCTTGGTACATTGCTTTTCTGATTAGAGCTTTTCTGTACTACATTCTTAGTGACAACAAAACTAAAAAATGTCTAGATGCCGATGAGTATTTTCTTATTGAGTCGCAAAGATTCTGAGTTCACATCTCACAGTTTAACACACAACTCACCACAGAACATAAATGATTCTGAGTTCGCATCTCCGAATTTAAAACAAGTCATCACATAATTGAAATTAACGCATCTTAATTTGCTCTTCTTTCTGTATTCTGGTAACTTTCCGACATCCCAGCTGATAAATTCTCATGGCGAAAGTATGTCCAAAAGCCAATAAAGGGATGTACGCATCCTAGGTATAGCTAAATATTTTTGTCCCTTTACGATGTCAGTGCTTATATAGTTGTATCACATGATGGTTGCACTTACTCTTTGCTGCCTTTGTCATTCTGTTATGTTAGGAAACAAGTAACAGTTGGTTTAATTTTCCATTTTCCCGTAAAACTAAGTGTATACCCATCTCATTGGATGCATGATCCTCCTAAAAGTATTCATCCACATGGTTTAACGATTTGGATAATTTGTAAATTTCATAGTCCTGATAATTATGTGTCCATCATTGTCTTGCAGGGGTTACTACAGGTGTGGCAGCGTGAGGGGCTTCCTTGGGGACATGTGAATATCCTGAAAGTATAATCTATGTATTTTTTTTTTGAACAGGGAACGGCCCCGAAGGGCCTAGATACTGCATTTATATTTCAGCGGAGCGGTACAACTTACAGAAAGGACCTCCAGAAATAGAACAATTGTAAAACGGTCCTTGACAATTAGAGCACAGACCCTGGACGAAAAAGAAGAAAAGCAATCGAGTCCTTCGTCGCCGCTGAAGAAACGAGGCCTCAAACGACGGCCCCCCATGCGAGCATCGGGGACGAAACCACTTGATGCAGGGCGGGAGTGAAGCGCCACCGCGAGTCCTCCAGGGAACCTCCGATGGAGGTTGATGAAGGCCTGACGCAGCACCGGCGTCAAGGTTTGGAGCTGCTGCCTGCCAGCATCTTGAGTCGGCAGCCAAACGCGGACCACCGAGAATCTTCTCCAGCTATGCGCAGTATCGGAACTTTCCCAGCCTCCTCCGCCACCGCAGGTCACCGCATCGAGCTGCCCCTTCCCCTCGCCACCACGGCAGGCCAGAAGGGGGAGCAGTGCAGCAGCGTAGCAGAAACAGAGAAGGTGAAGACGGCGCTTATTGAATAGAGCCACAGCCGAGCACCCCCTTACCGTATTCCTCCTCGGAAGCACGGCGGAGATACTGAGCCGCCACCGCCCAGCGCAGCACCTCAGCACAAGGACGGACGAGCTCGAAAAGACGGGGAAGACGGCCTTATTTTCGGAGATATCTCGCCTCAGCTCCACCGCTTGCAACAGCTCCCGCCACCGGAGCTGCACAGCGACAAAAACTAGGACGAGCACGCACCAGATCCGGCCGATGGGAGCCAGCGCTCTACTCCAAGACGCCACTATGGGACAAGTCTCACACCTACTAAACAGCCTAACTACGCCGGCGTCCGTCCTCAGCCATCTCCAACCGGCAATGCCGGCGGGGAAGGCCTCGGGCCGACCCGGGAAGAAGATAAGAACGACTCTCAAGGACAGAGGAGAGAGAAAAGAAAGAATGGGGGGGGGGGGGGGGGGGGGGGGGGGGGAATGAAAGGGGTGTGTAATTCTCTATGTTTTTAATTAGTTCCTTTGTTTTCAGAAAGAGAAAAGTAGTTTCCAGAGGGTGGCAAGGGTTAATTTAGATGATGACGCCTACAAAAGTTACTCATTGAGTTAAACCGTGAAACCATCTCCTTTGTTCATTCTTTAATTATTGATTGCAGCCACTATGCGGTACTTTGTTGCGTCTGAACCACTGTCAGAAATAGCTCTCCTATTTATTTTCAAAATCATGGTTAGTAAATTTTAGTTCTTCTAGGCTCCTATTTGACCATAACATACAACCTATTTTGCATTACTAGCCATATCAAATATGTTTGAAGCTTATATTTTTCCTTTGGAAATGACACAGGTCCCAATATATAAGTCTTTCCTGTCTAGGATAACAGTATGATACCTTATAGGATTTATTAATTTGGGTGGGATGCAGATTATTACCGGAGCTCACAAAGGCGAGCATGTTTGTATTCCGAGGATTGTTCTGGATGCACCAAGTATCAAGTGGCCATTTATATTGTGGCGATGCCAGTTTCAGATTTGATTATGCTATAGTATGACCATTAACAAGAGCCAAGGTTAGACGCTTTCGAAAATCTGTTTTTATCTTCTCAGTCCTATTTTTTCTCATGAGCAATTATATGGTGAGTTCACGTGTGACTTCACGGGAAGGGCTAAAAAAAATCTTATCGAGGATGATCATGGAACTCCAACAAATGTAACGAAAAACATTGTATAGAAATAAGTTGTCAATTCAGTGTGACTCCTCATTTACCACATAGTCAGTGTACTATTTGTTTTTCTCAGTAAGCAGATATTCCTCGGTTTTTCTAATAATGTACCATTGAATCTGTTCTTTTTTGCAAAGAGAAATCACTTGGATATATTGCAAGTTTTACTGATGGAATCGCAACACTTCAGTGTGACTGATTCTTTATTGGATGGCACCTACAGGAAAAACGAAATTGGCACTTACAGGAAAAACGAAATAGCAAACTAACCATCTTCTAATAAACAATTCCATGGCCAGGAAAAAGGGAATGCTATTTGTCATTTCTCACATGATATTACTGCCGCGGACAAGGTCCCATCTGATGATTCAGGAAAATGTGGAAGATCTCTTTGAAGACATGGGATTCTTACGTATATACGGACTCTGCTTTCTTAACGTCATTTGCCTGTCCTCTATCGTCACACACTCTGCATAAAGCAATAACCATGTTACTGGAGGCTGAAATATAACCTGGACTGCTCACAATTCAACCATGACCTCCCTAATTTGGATCGGTTAGATACACCGTCACTCAATCAGCTGAGATCAACATAACAGGCTTGCCACGTAATTTATGCACGCCGGAAGTACTCGAGTACATTCAGCTCATTCAGCTCACTGAAGGCACATATCACAATTGCTGACAATGCTCAGAGCTTCTATGAACACACAATCTATACATACAAATGATCCGGTTGGTGCACCGAGGTAGACAACATTCCAGGGCATCTCAGGATCAAGAAGCTGCAACTGAAGCTATGACCATTAATCGAGTACGTTACCTCCTTGGTTATGTTGTAAATGTGTCCAATCTTTCTCATACCATCGTATATTACTTCAATATAGGCAGAGAGATAAGACTAGAGACCACTGTATTTACACTCTAAAGCTGTGTTTATGCCGCTGAGTCGTTATCTTATCGTTTCATACATCTATGAAGTATATGGACCTGTCGTGTCTCAATTATTTGAGCAAATTCACATACCAGGATCAATATATGTTTTATATCTAGATATCTTGATCATGTGCATCAATGTCTCACCGTTATGGCTAGCCCTCTAAATGCTTTGTTATTGACATCCTACATCTGTGGCCTAATTTTTGGTGACAAATTCAACGACGGGCTTAAACCGGCGGCGGCACGCCGCGCCTCTGCCTGCTAGTTATACATTACACACCCTCACTGTCTCCAACTCCGAACCTGAATGAGCCGGCCTGTATAGTGCAGTGCTGACGTGGTACGTACAAGGACCGAGCATTAGTACGCACCCCCACATAACTGCAATGCGCACGCACGAGCGAAGTGGAGGATATCGGCCGGAGCGCAACTTTTTGCTCTTGCCAACTTTGCGCCGATATGGCGGCGGAGGACGGTAGAACAAATTCTTACTTCAGCGGAAGAAAATCGAACAAAGATCAGCAACAGAGGAGAAAATGGAATCATCCCGGCATTTTCTGATGGCTTTGATGGTACGTTCTTTGCAGTTGTCATTTTACTGGACTGGGCAACCAAAATGGAAGCATGGCTGTAGAAACGCTCCCTGGGAGTCAGGAGATCGGGTTTCTTCTGCGTTACTATGCACGTACGACCATACATATGAGAACTCTGAACCTGAATGAGCCTGTACCACTAACGTATAGTGCTCCTGACATGGTGTGTACAAGGATCGAGCTACAGAACTACGATACGCACGTACGCACGATCCAGCAGAGTGGAGGATATTGGGGCGCAACTTTTTCTTCTTGCATGCCGACTTTACGCCGATATGGCGGTGGGCGGTGGAGGATGATAGATCTGCTCGCCGCCGCGCGATCGTGCGGACAAAAGCTAGCCTGTGACGAACGACGGAATCTTGGCGCTGCCGCTGTCGATGGAGCTTGATAAGCACGCATACGGATTGGTCGGCGAATCATTGGCGGTGCGCGGCTCACGATCCGCGTCGTAAAGTAGATAATGTGACCGGCGAAGGGCCTCGGCCCTCGGGCGTGTGTGTGGAGCCCCTGTGCGTGCGTGCACTGGTACAGTACAGGGGATCTTCGGGTGACAGGCTCCGGCCGGCCGGCCGGTGCTCGAGGTTTCGGGAGAGGCGAGGGCGAGAGGGAGGGAGCGGAAGGGAAAACGGAGCGCATGTCTTCGGGAAGAGACGCCCGGTGAGCGACGTACATGTCCATGTTGGCGTATCACAACTCACAGGCTTTGACAGCTTTTTTGATGCGATGTGATGTCTTTTTCCTTCATTGCTTTGTGATTTGTGGAGTACATTCTCGGGGTTCCCGTACGTGGCACAGATGGTTCACGGTTGATCCTTAGAGCATGTACAGCCGAACGTAGCTAATTCAGTCTCGGTCGCGTCCGCGGACAGCGACGTGTCACCCCTCAAATGTCCGTGTCCACGTAACTCAAATCCGCCCCCCCCCCCCCCCCCCCCCTCCTTGTCGGTGCTAAAACCGGCGGATCTCGGGTAGGGGGTCCCGAGCTGGTGATCTTGGCACGATTGTAACATGAAGTAATAGGGACACCGTTTTGCCCAGGTTCGGGCCCTCTCTAAGAGGTAAAACCCTACGTCCTGCTTGTATTGTACTGATTGTGGATGGGGTACAAAGTACATGATGATCTACCTTGAGATCGTATGAGTGAGTTCTAACCTCTCAAAAACCTTGCCTCTACGGACTAAACCCCTCGGCTTATATAGACACCGGGGGTATCTAGGATTACAAGTATGTCGGCTACAACTAGGAATAACATGCCGATCATTCAAATACGTCTTGAAGTGTATGCCAAGTCTTCGGAGGATTCCATCTTGAGTACGCCGAGGGCCACGGCTTGCGTGGCCCGTTCTTGAGTTGTCGGGGGGTCCTCGGTCCGGTCCATGAATGGCGGGCCGACGTGGTGTGTACCCCCTAATCCAGGACACCGTCAGTAGCCCCTGAACTGGTCTTCAAGCCGAGGACATCGGCCTCTTTCTCGGAACAACTTCATTCTTGCGATCTTCGGCTTCGTAGACGAGTTCCATCTCCCACGTCGGCTTCTAAATCTGAGGACTTTATTTGGATTCGAGATCTTTTTATATTACACCATTGGTTTCACCTCCGCTTGTGACCTCTTATAAGTTGGCGTCATGATTTATTTCGGGCGATATGGGGCATCTTTTAACAAGGCCCTCCTCTACATAATTTGTTTTCACTGGGTCCGAAGACTGTAAAGGCTTGCCACGTGGGTGCTGTGGACTGAGTGGGTCGAGCCATGACAATTTTTTGGTCGAAAACTAAACCGCCACCACTTATAGGGGAACCAAGCCGTCTCCTCAACAGTCATTACTGGGTATACCGTGGCCCAAGGCCGTTTCCATTGGCACGTCCCATCAATAAAGGGATCGTACTCCGGATTTTCAGCGATGTCTTTAACAAAATCCCTTAATCCTTGCGCGCATATATTGCACGTCGCATTGAGAACTGGTGATGTTTACTGCAGGGCGTGGTGATCCTTGGTCTTTTATTGACCTATAAAAAGGGAAACGGTAAATCTAATTCACCCATGCTCTCATTTCTTTCTCAATCACCAGGAACTCTCGCAAACTCCAGCGCTCCGAGATCTGCTCAACGCTTCATTTTCTCCCTACTCCCTTCCTCCACTGCGAAAGATGGCCGGCAAGGGGAAAGGCACCGCCGCACCAGCGTCCGAGGCCGCCAGCAAGAGAGGGCAGTGGATGCCCTCCACCGTCACCGCCGGTACCATCGCCGAGCTCCAAGCTGACGGATACCTTGCACCCCATGGGGAGGCTAAATGCTGATCTCCCGTGGGCGCGAACGAGGTCTGCTCGGCCTCCGCCATCCCCACCCCGCGAAAGGGGGAGCGGGTGGTCTTCATCTCCCACCTCATCCGAGGTCTGGGTTTCCCTCTCCACCCCTTTACCAGGGGCCTCATGTTCTTCTATGGGCTCGATTTCCACCATCTTGCCCCCAAACTCTATTCTCCATATCGCCACCTTCATCACCTTCTGTGAAGCCTTCCTCCGCATCGAGCCCCACTTCAGGCTGTGGCTAAAGGTATTTTGCATCAAGCCGCATAGCAGCGGCTCCAAACTTGCAGATTGTGGTGGGGCCATGGTCAGCAAGATCCCCAAGGTTTCCTGGCCAAAGGGGAGATTTATTGGGACCGTGAAACTCTGGCAGTAGGAGTGGTTCTACTTGGCCGACGCGCCATCGGGGAACTAGGAGGATGTCCCTGCCTTCTTGGCTGAGCCCCCCAAAGAGGCTGCACTCCTGGACCGACAAGGGTCTCAACTGGGGAGACCAGAAAGAGGTAGAGGTGCTCCAGCGCAAGGTCAAGGCCGTGGTTGACACGGGCGTCAAGTTGGTGGATGTAATCCACGTGATGCTTCGTCGTCGGATGCTCCCACTTCAGGTCCGAGCTACTCCGATGTGAAGGTACAAGCCGGAGACCGAGGAGGTGGTGGTCCAGAGGTTCTTCCAAGGAACCGACCTCGGTGGGAAGTGGAAGGTTCTCTTCAATCCCAAAAGCAACACATTCCCATCGGGGGAGGAGGACATCAGTATTTGCCAATCACGCCCCATTCCCGAGGTACTTTTTATCTTAATTTATTTGTCAATCTTTCCGCCATTTCTCTTTAACTGAGTGGTCGGCTTTACGCATTTTGTATAGGCGTGGCGCGCGCGTGCTAAGGCGATCAAGTCCCCGGCACCACTGCCGGAGGATCCTAGGAGCCCTGAGCTTGAAAGGCTCTTGACCGAGGACCCCTATGTGGTCCCACCCAAGACGAAGAAGGAGGAGGGGAAGAAGACCAAGGCAAAGAACCTGGCCATCCGAGAAGAGGTCTTGGATGCCCCTACAGAGAGTCATCAAAGCTCTCCCTTCGAGTCCAGCGCCTATAAGGAGGAGAAAGAGGAGGGGGAGCCCAGCGAGGCACACTCCTCCCACGGCGAGAAAAGATCGGCATCCGAGGATGTCAAAGAGATAATTCCTCCTTGGATGTACAAACATCTGAGGAAGGCATACACCGCTCCCACGGGCCAGTCGGCGCCCACGGAGGTAGCTAGTTCGAGCTCATCCGAGGACGTGCGTCATCGTCGGGAGCGCCCAGCCGCTGAAAGGTGACTTTACATCCATCTGTTCTGGTTAGTGTAATGCTCAGTATCATGAGATTTACTTCGTCTCATCTTCTTTTTTGCAGGGCACAACGTGACCTGCCCGGCGAAAGTGACTTCGAGGATGGCATTCCGAGGGCTTCACTGGCCCGGAGCTCCTCAAAGACGGCAACCGATCCTCCCCCTACCCAAGGTGGGCTGGGAGAGGCCACATCCCACTCCGCCCCTCCAGCACCTAATGCTGGGGGAGGAACCGAAGTCCTTATGGCCGAGGTTAACTCCTCGGCTGTGGAGGAGAACACCGAGGACCAGGGAAGAAAGACTTCCTCTAGTCAGGAAGAGCTGGTACTCAAGCGCCCAGCATCCTCAGCCCCAACGGCTTTAGAGTCACAGGGCCAGTAAGGGACGCCCACTGCTTCGTCAACCGAGGATGGGGCGAGGAAGACACCGCCACCCATGCTCGGCCATGGAGGGGCCGAGCTATCGGGGAGCCGACTGGAGGTGGAGGCAGCTTTGAGCAGCTCCTCCATCCTGCCCGACCACCGTGCCATGCTCGGCACGGCTTTCACACAGTTCCGGTCTGCCGAGGCCGGAATTCTGAAAGTATTCCTCGGCCTAGTGAAAGGCTTTGAAGTAAGAGTACTTTATGTATTGCATTTATCTTTTATTGTCATTCTATGGCTTGAATAATACGCTAAGTATAGCCAGTAGCCCTCAAGGAGGATGCCGAGGCATCGCCCGAAGACTATAAAAATTGATATGTTTTAAAAATATGTGCAAAAACTATGCTTCGAAAGCGCATATGCAGTAGCCCCCCGAGCCTTGAGTCAGTTTACCAAACTGGCTTGAGGGTCGCTGTAATTTTATGTTTGCAAATAATTAACGTGAATATGCAGTAGCCCCCGAGCTTCTAGTTGGCTTAGAAGAGCCGACTAGAGGATCGATTCTATGCTCTGATTCTCATCTGTCTTTGTGTGTTTTGTGTGCAGGCTTCCACCTCTTCCTCTGCCTCCAACTTAGAAGAGTTGGAGGAGCTGAAGCGCAAGCTTGCACGATCCGAGGAGGATTCTCTTTGGCTCCAGGAGCGGGCGAAGAAAGCGCAAGGTAAGAATTTGGTACACTTGCTATCAATTTAATTGTCAAGCAGTTCTGTATTTAATTCGAGTGTACATGTGAAATGTAACAGCGGCCGAAAAGGACCTGGCTGATTTGCAGGCTGAGCTTGAAAAGGCTCGGTCTGAAGCCGAGCAGCAGAAGGCTGCGGCACTGAAAAGCACAGAAGAGCCTGCCGAGGAGCAAAATACTCGGCAAGCCGCTCAATCTCGGATTTCCGAGGTTGAGGAAGATTTAAAGAGCGTTGTCACCGAATGTGATGCTCTGAAGGTCTCGAAGGAGAAGGGCACCGCAGAGCTTAAGAAGCTTTCAATGGAGCGTCAAGAAGCCACCTCTCGAGCTAACGCTGTGAAGGAGGAACTTTGGCAGGCTACCAATATAGCCGCCGGTAAGCCATACTTACTACAGTGCATCTTTGGTAGTCAAGCCTTTCCCGAGCTGACGCAAAATTGGCGTGTATCAGGCGCCTTTTTGGACCTTCCATGAAGTTTGGAGGATGCGTGCCAGCACTTCAATGGGCGCGATGATGCGGCCGAGCAGAAGACTTTCTGGATGCAGTTCCAGGAGGTGGCACGCCCCCAACTCCTTGGCGACCAGCTGAAGCAACTGGCCGAGCTTCACTGAACAGCCAAGCCGGCCCTGGAGGATCTTTGCATAGCACTTTGGCCAAGTGACCCTCTGCCGACCAGCTTCTTTGGGTTGGTACAGTGCCTCCAAGGGGCTATTTCCCAAGTTGAGCTATGGAAGCGGTCGGCCTGCCTGGAAGGTGCTCGGGAGGCCTTTGCGGCCGTCTGGACGTGGTATCCAAAGCTCGATCTGGTGGCAGTTGTGCAGCGTGGGCCTGAAGGGAAGAAGCGGGAGGCCAAGGATTACTTCAAGGTAGTTATGCCAGCTGCTCGGGTGTCCGAGAAGAAATGCAAGAAAGAGATGATTCTAGAGAATCTCAATTGATCTTGCTTTTATGCCTCCTCGGTATGCCGAGATGTATTTCTGTAAAAAAGACACGTTTTATTTTGAATGAGAAGTGCCTTTTCTTTATCTGCTTTATGCTTATTTTGACTCAACCATGACTCTTTGAAGATGTAGTTGGCCACTCGTCGGCTTCTGCCCCTTAGTAGAAACTACTTAGGGTGTTTCCATCCAATTTTTCAACCCTTAGCCGATGTCTCGGTGCCCGGAGGCAGTTGTATCAGTAGAAACAAGGCAATCAGACCTTAGGGCTAAAACATACACTTAGTCTTAGGAGCATATGTTTGGGGGCAATTTAATAGCCCCCGGTATATGCCGAGTCCTCGGATCATCCGAGGTCGAAACACCCACACTTTGGCTCATTCAAAAAAACAAAGCCCTTCATTTTACACAGACAGTCGCCATCGGCTATATATAGTTTAACACTACCTATGGTTCACCGACCAATTTACGCATGTTGTGACAGTCAGCTTTCGGCTTTCTCCAACTGAGGTACTTGACCAGTTAAACCAGAAGTAACAATCGCAGTGGTGCTCCCTTTACACCCTTAGCCGAATAGAGCAGAAACATAATGGGTAAGCACAGGAGCTAGGCAACCCAACTATTGACCAAAGACACAACTTGAGATTGATGCATATATATGCAAAATACCGCGGACGTGGGGCCGAGGACTCTAGAGTGCCATGGCATTTGGTGGGCTCGGCTCAAATCGCAGCCCCCCATTACAATTACTGATGCTTTAAAGGCATCTAATATCTGTATCGCGAGAGTTGTGCTCAGTGTATGAATCAAAAGAGAAAACGAATGCACCATGAGTGTATACGTGACCTGACCAGTCGGGTCTTCTCTTTATTCATAAAAAGGATCGAACCTAAAAAATTCGAGCTATATATAACTTTGAAAGATACATAATTTGAAAGAAAGGATAACCAAGGAGTAGACGCATCGAACTCTATCCGTCTGGTTTTATATCCTCCGCTGCCTACCTGTCACGCGTCCTCCGTGCTGTTTATCAGTGATTCCTCGTCCAGTCCGAGGATAGTTGCCTCCACCTACAATGACGCCCTTTTTTGCTTGAAGGCACTTTAGCGGCGATCACTTTTATGAGCGAACAGTGGCGGAGGTTTATTGTAATCAGCTTGAAGCTGCTAGCCAGCCCCTGGTCGAGCCACCTATGCTTTAGGACAGGTCGTGGCTTGATTGCCAGAGATCTCGGGGCCCATGTCAGTTTATCCGACCAGTGCCCTATTGTTTGCTTCTGCTCTGCTATCCCCTATGGAATTTTCAACGCAAAGTTGTGTAGCCAAGGAACATAGTCCTTGGTCATGTAAAGGGGACAGCGGAGCATGTACCCTTATTAGGGGCGCCAGCTATTTGCCCCGAGGAGAAGTTTATACTCCTTGAACGCTTGATGTGGTCTTGTTTGCTTAATGTAGCTTGGGCCCTTGATGCATCCTCGGCAGCTTGAACCTCAGCCGCAAAGGCCGTGGCCTACTCCTTTGTTCGGAGAGAGTGTTCCGTGTTGCCATTAACTATGATAATGCCAGTCGGCCCCGGCATCTTAAGCTTTAAATAAGCGCAGTGTGGGATGGCATGAAAGTGAGCGAAAGCAGTTCGCCTGAGGAGTGCGTGATAACCACATTGAAAGTGTACTATGTCAAAGATTAATTCTTCACTTCAAAAGTTCTCAGGTGTGCCAAAGAATACATCTAAGGTCACGCTTCCCGAACATTGCGCCTCGACTCCCGGTATGATACCCTTGAATGTGATACTGCTGGGCTTGATTCTTGCCGGGTCGATATGCATCTTCTTAACTATGTCAGCATATATCAAGTTGAGGTTGCTACCTCCGTCCATAAGGACGCGGGTTAGATGAAAACCACCCACTATGGGATTGAGTGCCAACACCGCTGTGCCTCCATGATGGATGCTTGTCGGATGGTCTCTTCGGTCAAAGATGATCAGAATTTCCGACCATGGATTATACTTGGGCACCGCTGGCTCTACGGCATAAACTTCTCAAAGCGCCCGTTTCCTCTCCTTCTTGGTGACGTGAGTAGCATATATCATGTTGACGTCCTTGACTTCGGGAGGGAACTATTTCTGGCCGCCATTACTCGGCCTGGGCTGGTCATCGTCCTTGTTACGAGGTTGACTCTTGCCCCGATTATCTGCTGCTATCTTGCTGACTTGCTTGATCACCCAGCAATTCCGGTTTGAATGAGTAGCAGGCTTGTCTGGAGTGCCATGAATAGCGCATGGCTTGTCCAGTATTTTGTCCAATGTTGACAGGCTGTCTCTATTCCCTTGAAAGGGTTTCCTCTTGTTGCCACTATGTTGGTTGCTGAATCCGGCATTGACTGCCACCTCCTCGGTGTCGCTGCTATTTCCTTTATTGCGGCGCTTGTTGTTCTTGTTGCGCCGAGGTTTTCCGTTTCCATCGTGCACCTCAGAAGTGCCTGGGTCAGCATTATGGTTGCTTCTATGAGCTAGCCAGCTATCCTCACTTGCGCAAAATCGAGTCATCAAGTACATGAGGGCTGCCATCGATCGAGGCTTTTCGTATCCGAGCTCTCTAGTGAGCCATTCATCACGGATACTGTGCTTAAATGCAGCTATCACCTCCGTGTCAGGACAATCTACTATTTAATTCTTCTTGGTTAAGAACCGATTCCAGAATTTTTTGGCTGATTCCCCTGGTTGCTGCACAATGTGACCGAGGTCGTTGGCATCCGGGGGTCAGACATAAGTGCCCTGGAAATTTGCTCGGAAGGCATCTTTGAGGTCCTCCCAATTACCGATGGAGTTCTCGGGCAAGCTGTTGAGCCAATGCCATGCCGATCCTTTGAGCTTTAGTGGTAAGTATTTAATGGCATGGAGGTCATCACCTTGGGCCATGTGGATGTGCATGAGGAAATCCTCAATCCATACAGCGGGGTCCATAGTTCCGTCATATTGTTAAATGTTGATGGGTTTAAACCCTTCTATGAACTGGTGCTGCATGACCTCATCTGTAAAGCACATGGGGTGAGCAGCTCCTCGAACCCGAGCTGCGGCATGCCAGATGTCCAATATCGTCGCGGTCCGATCATGTGTATAATCACGTGTATCGCCATTCTTGGCTGACCAAGCCAGATATCCTGCCTGTCCAGCAGGTGGGCGCTCCCTGGATCCATAAATGGATCATGATGGGGCGGCTGGTCTTGATGCCAATTTCTTCCGTAGATCATAAGGTTTCAAAGGTGGAAGTTGATCCTTGCCATAACGGCGAGGTATCTTGGGGGGATAAGGATATCCGCCTGCTGGTCTATCTCGGCCCCGAGGAGGGCGGTCAGGGTTCTCAGCCCATTCGTGCTTTGACAACAAACTACCGTTGACCTCCTCGTCGAATTCTGGGAGCAGCTTTCTTTGTGGGTAGCATTTATTATGCCCTGCGAATCTATCTTCAAGCTCTTGTTCAGCGCTAAGGACCTCAATCCATTTATTGTTTAGCCTGTCCTGTTCGTCCTAGAGCTTTTGGGACTTCTGCTTCATGCTCTTGACAGTACTAATTAACCACAGGCGAAAGGCTTGAAGCCGAGGATCCTCAAGGGGTTCCTCGGGGATGTCAAATTCATCGAGTCCGAGGCTTATGTCTTCCTCAGACTCCGGATAGTAATTGTCGTCCTCGGGGTCATCATCATTCCCGTTCGGCATGGTGCCGTCGATATGACCATCGTTGGCGTTATTGCCTGCATTCTGGTCCTCGGCACCGTCTGGAGTAGCACCGTTGTCAGTAGCGTCACCGTTATCAGTGGCGTCATTACGGGCGTCCCCGTTGCCTGTGCTTTTACCACAGCGTCTTCTACGTTAGCGCTTGGGGGCTCTTTATCTCCTTCGTCCCCCTTAGGGGTATCCACCATGTATACATCGTAGGTGGAGGTAGCCACCCACTTGCCAGTATTGGAAGTGGCTAGGGGTGATGCGGTGTAGGACATGTCGTGTGATGCCCCCGACTTAATCGTGCACTAATCAAACACGCAAATGCACACGATCAAGCCTAGGGACTCACTTGAAGATATCACAACACAACTCTAAACTCAAATAAAATAATACAAGCTTATTATTACAAGCCAGGGGCCTCGAGGGCTTGAATACATAAGCTTGCGCATACAAGCGTCAGCGAAAGCATTAGATATCTGAGTACAGATATAAAAGTAAAACAGATATGCCCTAACAGGTGGGGCAAGCAACAACACAGATCGAGAAGGCGCAGGCCTCCTACCTGGGAGCCTCCTAACTACTCCTGGTCGGCCGGCTCAATCCAGTAGTAGCGACCTCCGGGGCTCTCCTGGTAGTAACCTCCTGCGGTGGCGTCTGGCTCCTGAGCTCCATCGTCTGATGTATCATCAAATAGGTATGGGGAAAAGAATAGCAGAGCAACCGTGAGTACTCATCCAAAGTACTCGCAAGACTGACATCAGAACTATACTAATTATGCATTGGTATCAAATGGAGAGGCTGTATCTGTGGACTATATAGCAGCAAAGCCAGAATAGAGAGAAAGGCCTAGCCTAGCGAAGACTAGCATCTTCAGAGTAGCATCTTCAGAGTCTTGCAGCATAAGAAGAGAGCAGATATGGCATATTATAAATTATCAAGCATGTTGAAGCAAAGCCCAGAGATCCTTCCTCGACTCCCTGCGAGAAAGCAATCCCGGAGCTTGCAATTAATTAACAGGTATCCACTTCAAGTAATAATAGATCGGGATACAACACTGAGCGTCCTGTTACCGTGGACACGGCTATTCGAATAGATAACTTCCCTGCAGGGGTGCACTACTATTACCCAACACGCACGATTACATCTGGCCGGACACACTTGCTGGGTAATGCCCGGCCTCGGGTAATCGACACGAAGCAGCGTCCTACCTAAGCTCAGCAGAGAGGTCAACACGCCGGTCTAAATCCTAAGCACGAAGGGGTCTTGGGCCATCGCCCTTCGCACTCCTGCACGTTGCGAGGGTGGTTGGGGTGCAGGCGCGACACTGTATACACAAGTGAAGTACTAGCCCAATCCCAACCAGCCTGCAAGGATGAACTGTGACGTCTGAAGAGCTTTCGGGAGAAACGTACAACGTAGAGGGCCCCATTAAACCATTATCCCACGTGGTGGTAGTGCGTATAGGGCACGACGACCCACTCAGATCAATACCCAAATCCGTTAGGCGTATTTAGTAACTCGCAGAGATGATCAGACAACCTGTCGCTCCGACTTGGTAACTCACAGATATCGACCAGGGTGGACTCCGCCTGCCCTGTCGTTCCGCCACAATAATCTCTCGCGGGTGCCCTCCTGGCAAGCCCGACTTCATAATTCCCTGCGGGTACCCCTCGGGGTCGACCCGCCTGTATAAAGGTCAAAGTATCTGTGTGTCCAAGTATCGAGAAGGAATCCGAGGAATCACCCTCGATGGGTTCCCACTCGAGGAGTTGCACGACGAAAGCTTTGTCGGAAATGACGAAGGAGGAATCACCCTCGGCAACACACGTCCGGGTAGCTATTCTACAGAGGCATCATCGGAAGTGGGATAGGAGGTATCACCCTCGGCACTCGATGCCAGCTCTGCAGAGTCGAGCAACTTAGGGGGTGTGCGGTGATGTGCTGATCTCAGCCCGTTCGATCACATCGATCGGGGCACAGATACTAAAGCGGAGCAACTACAGCAAGGGAGAGGGGCCACAGATGGTTTTCCATCCATCCCATACTAAACAGTTTAGGATAACAGGCAGGTAGCAAAAATAGCTACAAGGACAGGCTATGCATCAGAATAGGGTAAAACAAAGTAGCAGCAATTTCTAATGCAAGCAGGAGGGAGAAAGAATAGGATTTAACGGCATGTGTCAAGGGGGTTTGCTTGCCTGGAAGCTCTGCGGCAAAGGAGGGATCGTCAGTGGGGTCGTCTGTCTCCTGAGCTGCGTCGGTCTCGGGGGCTATCAGAGAAGAAGAGGGGGAAGAAACAATAAATAAAGGCAAATAATGCAACACAGATGCATGGCATGGCAGTATGCAATGTTAGTGGTAACCTAATGCAGTGCTACATGTCGCAGACGGATCGGGAAAATATCTGGGATATTTTTTCGGCGTTTAGGCTGACTTCGGTATATTGAACCGGAGGGGACGGATCCATGTTTGCATAGTTGTGGGCATGTGACAGATAAACGAATGGCGTATTCGGATTCGTCTCGTCGTTCTGAGCAACTTTCATGTAGAAAGTTTTTCGATCCGAGCTACGGTTTATTTTATATTAATTTTCAAAGTTTTAATGATTTTCTGGAATTTCTGAAATTATTTAAATTAAATTAAATAATTAGTCTAATTAAACTAATTACAGATTAATTAGGTTAATTAAATAATTAGTTTAACTAAACAGTATTAATTAAGTTAATTAATTTAACTAATTAATTAATTAAAACATTTTAATTATTATTAATTATTTCTTTTATTTCTTTTATTTCTTTTATTTTTCTTTTTAACGTTTAAACGGTGCGGGGCCCAGCAGTCAGTGTCTAGGGGCGGACATGTCCGTGTCCGTGCTAGTGAGGGCCGGACATGTCCGCGTTTCACATGTGCGCGGGCACGCAGGGGACCGGACATGTCCGGTGCCCCATAGCGCGCGCGCGGGCACGTGACGGCCGGGCAGAGGCAGCCGGAACTGCGGCGAGGGGCGGGAAGGAGCGGCGAGCGCGGCGGGCGAGCGCAAGGGGAGGCGCAGGCGAGCGGCAGCGGAGCGCGCGCGACCGGCGGCGGCGGCGGGCGGCCTCAGCGGAGCAGCAGAAGCAGCAGCAGCGGCAGGCGGCCGAGCGGGGCAGACGGCAGGCACGAGCGGGCAAACAGCAGCAGCGCAGGCGGGCGGCGCGAGCGGTGGCGAGCGCGGGAGGCAGAGGGGGAAACGGGCGCGGGGCTGCGATGGCCGACGGGGGCCGCGGCGAGGCGGCGAGAGGGAGAGAGGGAGGCAGCGGGGGAGCTCACGGGCGTGGCAGAGGAGGGGGTCGTCGAGGCGCGGAGAAGCGGCTCGAGGAGGAGACGAGGAGGCGAGCGGCGACGGGGACGAGGGCGACGGCGACGTCGGGCGACGAAGGCGGCGGCGGCGAGCGTCCAGCGGGAGAGGAAGGAGAGCGAGGGGGGAATGGGAACGGCTAGGGTTCGGTGGGGAGCGAGGGAAGGCCATATAGGCCTCGCGCGCGGGGTGGGCTGGCTGGGCCACGGCCCAGTTGGTCAGGGGGTTTCTTTTTTTTTTCTTTCTTTTTCTAATTTCTTTTTAAACATTCCTGTTTTGCAAATAAATAGGCCACTACATGAGTTTTATAAATTACGTGGCTTGGTTCAAATATTACATTGCAATATTCTCGACCACCAGAAATTGGTTTGGCTAAATTATAACTTCATTTGTAACTTGTATTAAATAAAATGGCTTTAATTGTTGCTATTTTCCACTGTTTTAGCTCAATAGAGTCACTTAACTAATTTATTAAATGTTGATTATATTTTTATAATTGTCTCTGAATTATTTGCTATTTAATGAACATTTTAGTTTCTGGTTTTTAGCAACTTTTATCTTTCACTTTTAATTTGAATTGCAAATTGAATTTGAATTTAAAATGTGGTATGATGCTAATGATGATCATGCACTGTTAATCATGATGACATGGCACTGTTAACAGGGGATTACTATAGTTAATTACAAGGGGTGTTACAATTCTCCTCCACTAACAGAAATTCTCGTCCCGAGAATTAAGAGGTGGAGTAAGGGGAAAAAGGTCTGGTTTTGAATTTCAAACGATTCTTCTCGATCTTCGTTGCACTTCTCGAAGAGTTTAATCCATTATATTTGAAGTCTTCATTTCTCGGCACCATTGCTTCGTGATGAGGTTGCCGTTCTCCCTTCCAGATCTTCATCGTACTTACGAAAAGGATAAGGGGTAACTTGGCATCGATGGGGTTTCACAAGGGGAAGTCAACTGGGGTTATCTCATGAATGAAACACATAGGTATCTCTCGAGTTTCAGAACTTAGGGAATTCATCGAGAGCAATATAGGTAGGTAGAAAAGTTTCAAATGGGTAGGCAATCGTTCGATGCCTAATCAGAAGTAAAAGGGGTTCAGAGCAATGAGATTAGATATTGCGTCTGATACCGGATAGGACATGTTAGGGAAGATGGCTCGTGAAATACAAACGAAGCCAAGCACGAGGAATAATCTTGGAAACAGGGGGTGCACAGGAGAGTCAGGTTTCAATCCTGTGGAACTGTGGGTTATGGGTTAAGAGTAGGAAGGTCGATGACATCTCGCAAGGTCACGACAACAAGGCAATCAGAGGACAATCTGTCAGCTATGTCGGCAACAACATCGGTACCAAGGGCGGGAACGAAGAGAACCATTTTCCTGCTCGTTAAAACGAGGCGGACCAATAGGCAAGGTTCTCGTCCATCGGTGGCTACCGAAATGTCAACAACAATAGCAACAGGGTCTTACTGACATAGTTGTACACCGAGGTGTTTACATAAGTAGGGAATTATTACTGCTTAGATCATATAGATCATAAGAAAGGTTAAACAAACCAATGGGAGGGAAAATGTGAATATACACAGGTATATCCTTCTCAGGAGCAAGCAGAGCATTATATGCATGATAGGACAATGAGTATGTTTCCCTTTAGACAAGAAGGGCAAGGAAAATCATGATGTTTATCCATACAACGGTGTTTGGATAAAATGATTAAGAAACATTTAGCAATGTTCTTGTTGATGTTCAGAATACCTCAATCATGCTTCGGGGTAGCAACAATATGGTGCTCCAAGTAAGGACTGGGTTTGAAGATCACAAGAAATACTCAAGGACAATTCCAAGAATAGCAAGGAACTCAAGGTATAACCAAGACATGATCAAGCAAGTGTTGGAAAGAAGACAAGAGTGTTGTCGAGGATAACACATAACATATAGGGGCAAGGGTAGTATTACTCATCATGGATTCAATCCACGATTATAAAGAAATCAAAAGGTAGACGATGATCATGACACATTTTGTCGAGAGGTTTCATGAAGATGTAATCGATCAGCAACGACATCAAGCAAAAGGGGTGGTGAAGCTAAAGGTCAACGGAACCACGGATATGACACAAACTCGGAATTAATCTTGCTGTTCAAGACGAAACGATATGACAAAGAAGCTCGACGTAAGCTTAGCTCATCGTCGAAAATTGTGCTTCGGGAAGAAGGAACAGGTAGCACAGTTAAAATCAGCACAATAATGATGCAGCCGATCAGGCTAGGAATGACATGTTTGAGTTTAAATTTCCCAGCAACAAACTACCAGGAGTAATGAGTCATAGGGTGAACTCGATTCACTTATCGGTGTTCTCGGTTGACAAACAACCCAGAACCCGTGGAATGACTAAATCGGTGAGAAGTATTACTCCAGCAAGAATTCATAAGAGGTAGTGCAATGACACGATATCCTCAAGATACCAGAGGGTAATACTCGAAGGTAAAATAGAATAGAAGTTGGACAGGCATATTGATCTGTAGAAGACAAGTGCTTCAACTTGTCCGGAAAAACGGAAACAAGAAGAACAACATGATCGGAACCACGGTTGCAAAGGATCAAGCCATGGAAACAAGGTGAATTTAGGCCAAGGGGTGATTATTTTAGAGAAGCTTCCGTGACGGTCTACATCGTTTCCATGGGCATGAGCACAAAGTTCAAGGTCGACTCCCACTTCTTCAATGCATAACCTTTCATTCACTTCTCGCTTTCGATGAAGTTGCAGAGTTGAAACTTTATCTGACGAAACACTAGTAGAGTATAACCCGCACAACTTTCGGGTTCACACAGATTAGGGAAGGCATAGGTTCAACCCATCGGGACATTTTGGGAACCTGTTCAACACAATTATAGGAGCAACGGATACACGCTCGAAAGCAGAGGGCTAACGACACGGAGTAAATGATACAATTCGCCAGAGGCATTTTGTATCAGGGGAAATTCATCAACGATTTAATAAACAAAGGGGCTATCAGATAGTAATCCACCAAAGGATCAGGTGGTCGCAATGAATCTGGTGTGAGTATCGGTACTCAACCAGAAGAAGAAAGGATGCAAATGCATCGGTTTATGGAACATCTGAATAAGCAGAAGCTTAAATACGAAGGGTTTACGAATTCCAAATCGAGGGATCAGAAGTAGACGCTCTGATTGAAAACTGAGTAAGTTGAATAGAATTAGACGGACAATCAATCAAGGCTTGATTTGTCGAGAACCAGCTCATGTTCAAAATGATATCTGAGCCGTAAGGGTAATTCCTAGGGATCAATTGATGATTGCGAGTATTTGCAACATATTTGAATCGAGGGACTCAAAATGATAATGTCAAAGGACGTCTATGAATACTGCTAGGCATATGGAATTAACCATAATGCAAGCAGATAAGAGGAATCTCAAAAGAAGTAGGCTGCAGAGGATTTCCGAAGATCGGATATCATTTCAAAGTATATTGTGAATCACATGAACAACTGGGGATGAACGAATCGCAGATAAGCGTGATGAATTATTCGCAAATGTATTCTTGCGACACAGGGCTGCAAGGCAGTAGGGGCAAAGGATTCTCGAGATATCGGCGAGTATTTCGATATGTCGGATGGAACAAGAGAGTAACTGGAATGAATATATGTACAACAAGTGTATGTAGTTACCCATCAGGATTTATCGGTGGTAGGGAATTGCAAAAGCAGCGGGCACCAGGGTCTCGGGGAATCATCGGAGAGTGTCTTCGGGATCTTCTGGTGAAACAGGCGATCATCTGTATCGAGTGGCTCTCCGGGAGAATATGGTCACGAGATCCTAAAGTTAGAGTTAGTAAAATCTTTAACCCGAAAAGAAGAGAGTTTAGAGTCCCAGAGTATAGAAGAGGAATAAAAGATCCTAATACCACCCAGTTGGCGACGTGGGCCCGTAAGCCACACAGCCATGTTAATAAAAGAGTTTTCGGAAAGACTAGACTCAACTGCGGCCAAGGAGTTGGAAAGGGGCTTCCTACAGGCAGTCGGCTCTGATACCAACTTGTGACGCTCCCGACTTAATCGTGCACTAATCAAACACGCAAGTGCACACGATCAAGCCTAGGGACTCACTTGAAGATATCACAACACAACTCTAAACTCAAATAAAATAATACAAGCTTATTATTACAAGCCAGGGGCCTCGAGGGCTCGAATACATAAGCTTGCGCATACAAGCGTCAGGGAAAGCATTAGATATCTGAGTACAGATATAAAATTAAAACAGATATGCCCTAACAGGCGGGGCAAACAACAACACAGATCGAGAAGGCGCAGGCCTCCTGCCTGGGAGCCTCCTAACTACTCCTGGTCAGCCGGCTCAATCCAGTAGTAGCGACCTCCGGGGCTCTCCTGGTAGTAACCTCCTGCGGTGGCGTCTGGCTCCTGAGCTCCATCGTCTGATGTATCATCAAATAGGTATGGGGAAAAGAATAGCAGAGCAACCATGAGTACTCATCCAAAGTACTCGCAAGACTGACATCAGAACTATACTAATTATGCATTGGTATCAAATGGAGAGGCTGTATCTGTGGACTATATAGCAGCAAAGCCAGAATAGAGAGAAAGGCCTAGCCTAGCGAAGACTAGCATCTTCAGAGTAGCATCTTCAGAGTCTTGCAGCATAAGAAGAGAGCAGATATGGCATATTATAAATTATCAAGCATGTTGAAGCAAAGCCCAGAGATCCTTCCTCGACTCCCTGCGAGAAAGCAATCCCGGAGCTTGCAATTAATTAACAGGTATCCACTTCAAGTAATAATAGATCGGGATACAACGCTGAGCGTCCTGTTACCGTGGACACGGCTATTCGAATATATAACTTCCCTGCAGGGGTGCACTACTGTGACCCAACACGCTCGATTACATCTGGCCGGACACACTTGCTGGGTAATGCCCGGCCTCGGGTAATCGACACGAAGTAGCGTCCTACCTAAGCTCAGCAGAGAGGTCAACACGCCGGTCTAAATCCTAAGCACGAAGGGGTCTTGGGCCATCGCCCTTCGCACTCCTGCACGTTGCGAGGGTGGTTGGGGTGCAGGCGCGACACTGTATACACAAGTGAAGTACCAGCCCAATCCCAACCAGCCCGCAAGGATGAACTGTGACGTCTGAAGAGCTTTCGGGAGAAACCTACAACGTAGAGGGCCCCATTAAACCATTATCCCACGTGGTGGTAGTGCGTATAGGGCACGACGACCCACTCAGATCAATACCCAAATCCGTTAGGCGAATTTAGTAACTCGCAGAGACGATCAGACAACCTGTCGCTCCGACTTGGTAACTCACGGATATCGACCAGGGTGGACTCCGCCTGCCCTGTCGTTCCGCCACAATAATCTCTCGCGGGTGCCCTCCTGGCAAGCTCGACTTCATAATTCCCTGCGGGTACCCCTCGGGGTCGACCCGCCTGTATAAAGGTCAAAGTATCTGTGTGTCCAAGTATCGAGAAGGAATCCGAGGAATCACCCTCGATGGGTTCCCACTCGAGGAGTTGCACGACGAAAGCTTTGTCGGAAATGACGAAGGAGGAATCACCCTCGGCAACACACGTCCGGGTAGCTATTCTACAGAGGCATCATCGGAAGTGGGATAGGAGGTATCACCCTCGGCACTCGATGCCAGCTCTGCAGAGTCGAGCAACTTAGGGGGTGTGCGGTGATGTGCTGATCTCAGCCCGTTCGATCACATCGATCGGGGCACAGATACTAAAGCGGAGCAACTACAGCAAGGGAGAGGGGCCACAGATGGTTTTCCATCCATCCCATACTAAACAGTTTAGGATAACAGGCAGGTAACAAAAATAGCTACAAGGACAGGCTATGCATCAGAATAGGGTAAAACAAAGTAGCAGCAATTTCTAATGCAAGCAGGAGGGAGAAAGAATAGGATTTAACGGCATGCGTCAAGGGGGTTTGCTTGCCTGGAAGCTCTGCGGCAAAGGAGGGATCGTTAGTGGGGTCGTCTGTCTCCTGAGCTGCGTCGGTCTCGGGGGCTATCGGAGAAGAAGAGGGGGAAGAAACAATAAATAAAGGCAAATAATGCAACACAGATGCATGGCATGGCAGTATGCAATGTTAGTGGTAACCTAATGCAGTGCTACATGTCGCAGACGGATCGGGAAAATATCTGGGATATTTTCCCGGCGTTTAGGCTGACTTCGGTATATTGAACCGGAGGGGACGGATCCATGTTTGCATAGTTGTGGGCATGTGACAGATAAACGGATGGCGTATTCGGATTCGTCTCGTCGTTCTGAGCAACTTTCATGTAGAAAGTTTTTCGATCCGAGCTACGGTTTATTTTATATTAATTTTCAAAGTTTTAATGATTTTCTAGAATTTCTGAAATTATTTAAATTAAATTAAATAATTAGTCTAATTAAACTAATTACAGATTAATTAGGTTAATTAAATAATTAGTTTAACTAAACAGTATTAATTAAGTTAATTAATTTAAATAATTAATTAATTAAAACATTTTAATTATTATTTATTATTTCTTTTATTTCTTTTATTTTTCTTTTTAACGTTTAAAAGGTGCGGGGCCCAGCAGTCAGTGTCTAGGGGCGGACATGTCCATGTCCGTGCCAGTGAGGGCCGGACATGTCCGCGTTTCACATGTGCGCGGGCACACAGGGGACCGGACATGTCCGGTGCCCCATAGCGCGCGCGCGGGCACGCGACGGCTGGGCAGAGGCAGCCGGAACTGCGGCGAGGGGAGGGAAGGAGCGGCGAGCGCGGCGGGCGAGCACAAGGGGAGGCGCAGGCGAGCGGCAGCGGAGCGCGCGCGACCGGCGGCGAGCGCGGCGGGCGAGCGCAAGGGGATGCGCAGGCTAGCGGCAGCGGAGCGCGCGCGACCGGCGGCGGCGGGCGGCCGCAGCGGAGCAGCAGAAGCAGCAGCAGCGGCAGGAGGCCGAGCGGGGCAGACGGCAGGCACGAGCGGGCAAACAGCAGCAGCGCAGGCGGGCGGCGTGAGCGGTGGCGAGCGCGGGAGGCAGAGGGGGAAACGGGCGTGGGGCTGCGATGGCCGACGGGAGCCGCGGCAAGGCGGCGAGAGGGAGAGAGGGAGGCAGCGGGGGAGCTCACGGGCATGGCAGAGGAGGGGGTCGTCGAGGCGCGGAGAAGCGGCTCGAGGAGGAGACGAGGAGGCGAGCGGCGACGGGGACGAGGGCGACGGCGACGTCGGGCGACGAAGGCGGCGGCGGCGAGCGTCCAGCGGGAGAGGAAGGAGAGCGAGGGGGGAATGGGAACGGCTAGGGTTCGGTGGGGAGCGAGGGAAGGCCATATAGGCCTCGCGCGCGGGGTGGGCCGGCTGGGCCACGGCCCAGTCGGTCAGGGGGTTACTTTTTTTTTCTTTCTTTTTCTAATTTCTTTTTAAACATTCCTGTTTTGCAAATAAATAGGCCACTACATGAGTTTTATAAATTACGTGGCTTGGTTCAAATATTACATTGCAATATTCTCGACCACCAGAAATTGGTTTGGCTAAATTATAACTTCATTTGTAACTTGTACTCCCTCCATCCCAAAATAAGTGACTCAACTTTGTACTAACTTTAGTACAAAGTTAGTATAAAGTTGAGTCACTTAATTTGGGACGGAGGGAGTATTAAATAAAATGGCTTTAATTGTTGCTATTTTCCACTGTTTTAGCTCAATAGAGTCACTTAACTAATTTATTAAATGTTGATTATATTTTTATAATTGTCTCTGAATTATTTGCTATTTAATGAACATTTTAGTTTCTGGTTTTTAGCAACTTTTATCTTTCACTTTTAATTTGAATTGCAAATTGAATTTGAATTTAAAATGTGGTATGATGCTAATGATGATCATGCACTGTTAATCATGATGACATGGCACTGTTAACAGGGGATTACTGTAGTTAATTACAAGGGGTGTTACATGTCGTCGGCATCTTCATCCATGTCGGCGGCCTTGTCGGAGGTGTAGTCCAATACGTCGGTTAAATCCTTGACTATAGCGACTAGGTGGGTGGCGGGTGGGACAAAAATTCCCACACCTCTAGATTTGTCTTCAATCCGATCGTAGACCGAGGTTTAATCGTCCAAGATTCCAAGGCTCTGAATCGGATCTAACATCTAGTTTAGGAGTGTGAGGTCGGCCTTGCCCATCTCTTGACTGTAGGCAGGGCTTACCTGGAGTCTGCCCAAGGTACCACCTGACGTGGCCTCAGGATTTTTGCTGGTTGGGCTTGATGCCTGATCCAGCAGTGCGGTGTTCAGATCTGAGCTCAAAGCCGGTTCCGAGATACAGATTGATCCATGATCCTGCTCCAAGATTGAATCTGGTGCTGGGACGATGGTGCTTGAGGGATTTTCGGGCTGGTCTGACACCCAACCTGAAAAAGCAAGATCACCACGGGAGTCCGCGGCATACTCTAGATTCCCAAACCTGATGGTTTGGCCTGGGAAGAAGTTCTCGACCTGGCTGAGGTGACCAGTCGAGTCGGCGTGCAGCACGATGCTACCGAAGGCGAAGAGCTGGCCGGGGACAAAGGTCTTCCCACAGCCGATGCCGTCATTGATCCAAAGATGGGCCATCGAGCCTTTGCGACCACGCAGCGGGACCTGCATGGGCCACCAATGTCGGTGCTAAAACCGGCGGATCTCGAGTAGAGGGTCCCGAGCTGGTGATCTTGGCACGATGGTAACTGGAAGTAATAGGGACACCGTTTTACCCAGGTTCGGGCCCTCTCTAAGAGGTAAAACTCTACGTCCTGCTTGTATTGTATTGATTGTGGATGGGGTACAAAGTACATGATGATCTACCTCGAGATCGTATGAGTGAGTTCTAGCCTCTCAAAAACCTTTCCTCTACGGACTAAACCCCTCGGCTTATATAGACATCGGGGGTATCTAGGGTTACAAGTATGTCAGCTACAACTAGGGATAACATGCCGATCATTCAAATACGCTTTGAAGTGTATGCCAAGTCTTCAGAGGATTCCATCTTGAGTACGCCGAGGGCCACGACTTGCGTGGCCCGTTCTTGAGTTGTCGGGAGGTCCTTGGTCCGGCCCATGTATGGCGGGCCGATGTGGTGTGTACCCCCTAATCCAGGACACCGCCACCCCCCTAAATCCTTGCAATCCATGCAACATGAATGAAACTATGTAGATGATCATAGCAAACAAAGCAACAAACAGACATAGATCAACAAAATTACATACGGACATAGATCAACGAAATTACATATGGACATAGATAAACATCACAATTCACCAAACCAAAATACACAGTTCATTGTCGGACGGACACATAACTACTAAAATACCTTAATAATTAAACGGAGACGGAGAAGGGCGGAGGAAATCACCATTTCCTCGCTGGCCCCTTCCCCTTGCGGTCGCTGGTGCAGCTGGACCCCTCAATGTAATCATCGACGATGGAAGGGGCACCATCATTGGAGCTGGAGCCATGGGAGCCGCCAAAAAGGCTAGAGTCATCGGAGAAGGAGATGACGCCAGCCATCCTTCATACCATGTGCTCCTGCGCCTTCGCCATCCAGCTGGCCTTCGCTTTGGCCGCTGCATCCACTGATGCCTTGTGCTCCAACTGCTCGATGGCGAGCCAGAGGGCTTTGGCACTTTTGTGATGGAGCCACCACGCATCGATCTCCGCCGTCGTGAGGGAGCGGTGGAGGACTGTCGCGAGGAGTTGGTGATGGTGTCCTGGATTAAGGGGTGCTTGCTAGGTTGGCCCCCGACCATATGGGCTGGGCTAAGGATCCCCAAGATGATCAACCAGTGGGCCATGTTCATCGGGCCCAGAAGGGCCAAGACGGGCACCTTTTGAAGACTTGGCACATACTCCAAGACTTATAGGTTGTTTCTATCATGTTTACCCCTAGATGTAACTGACCTATGTGTAAACCCTAGGCACCCCAGTATCTATATAAACTGAGGGGTGAGGACCGTAGAGGACAACCTCATACACACTCGATCTCGTGGTAGATCAACATGTACTTTGTACCCCATCTATATCAATACAATCGAAGCAGGACGTAGGGTATTATCTCTTCAAGAGAGCCCAAACCTGGGTTAAACCTGTGTCCCTGTTACCATTGTGCCAAAGCTACCAGCTCGGAACCCCCTACCCGAGATCTGCTAGATTTAACTCCATCATTGGTGGCCCATGTAGGTCCCTTTGTGTAGTCGAAGCGGTTTGATGGCGATCTTTCAGATCAATGATCACGTCGGCTGTGGCAGGATTTTCTTGCCAGGACAACTTTTTTTCTTTGGCAGCATCACCCTCCACACTGATTCGACCGGCCACCTCGGCTAGATCAAAACTTTCGCTCCAAGCCGAATCGTCAGATTTGGAAACCTAGAATACACCGCGGATTCCCGCGGTGAACTCGTGTTTTCGAGCTGGGTGTCAGACCAGGTCGAAGAGTGCATCGACGCACCTATCCAGACCTCGGAGTCAATCCCAGCTCGGGATGATAGCAAAGCACATACCTCGGATCTGGCTTTGAGCCTTGATCTAAACATTACCTCTGATGATCAGACATCTAGCCTGGTCAGCAAAGAGGAGCCTGGGTCCATATCAGATCGGACCTCTGGGAGATTCCCATTGGTCCTGGCCCTTGATCGGGCCATGGATGAAAGGGAGAAGGTACTCCTGAATGAGATGTTAGATCGAATTCAAAAGCTTGCGATCTCAGATGATCAGACCTCGGTTTACGATTGGATCTGGGAAAAATAGGGAAAGGTCAATTTTTTTGACCCACCCACCACCCACCTAGTCGCCAACGTTGAGGACTTAACCGACGTTCTCGCTAGCGCCTCCGACGAAACAACCTACATGGATGACGAGGTCAGAGAAACTTTGGAGAACACCCCACCAGCCATCAAACATACAGGAAGATGGGCAGCAACCTCCACGTACGACGTCTACATGATAGACACCCCCAAGAACGAAGGAGGTGATATCCCCAAATGCAAGGGCGGAGGCCCTCAGAACAGCGGTGTCAGCAATGGTGGTAGAAATGGTAATGCTAACAGGGATGGTGATGACGATGACCCCGAGGACGGGGACTATAACCCCAAGGAAGTTGAGGAAAAAAGCCGCGGCCTCGACAACGAGGACGCCCTCAATGAGTCCCTTAATAGCCCTAACCACGATGACCTATGTAAAAGGTTGGTTAGTACTGCTAAACAGATAAAGAGCAAATCTCAACATCTTAAAGATGATGAGAAGTACCTGAATGATAGGTGGACCGAGCTCCTCTGGGCCGAGGAGGCATTCCAGGATAAGTTGCGGCAGATAGAGGCCAACAATGAATAGCCCCGCCTCCGAAGAAACTTGCTAGATGAGATGGACGCGGAGGCCGAGGATAGCACTATATCCAAGCACAGATGGGTCGAAGACCTTGATTGCCCTCCTTGGGGATGATCTCCCCGAATTAGCAAATGTCAAGTCAGAACAAACAAACGCGCTCCCGAGGTGACGGGGCATCGAGGTGGACGAGATCCACCATGGGTCGATTTGAGGCCCGACCCCCGGGTTAAGAGGCCTCTACGGTTCGAGAACCCACCTCGATCAATCTACCAATCCAAGCAACGCCCACCTGCTAGACATGATAGACATCTGGCTTGGCTAGCCAAGTATGGTGATGTGCGTGACTGATACATCTCAAATGTATCTATAATTTTTGATTGTTAAATGCTATTATATTATCATTCTTACATACTTTGGCCATCATTTTATATTTTTTTTTTGGACTAACATATTAGTTCAGTGCCCAGTGCCAGTTGCTATTTTCTGCTTGTTTTTAGTTCTAAAGAGAATCGATACCTACGAAGGTCCAAACACAACGAAACTTTTTGATGATTTTTTCTGGAACATAAGAGACCCTAGAAGCTTCAGGAGGCGACCGGAAGATGTGCCACGGGGCCACAAGCCCTGGGGCACGCCCTGGGGGTAGGGCGGCCACCTAGGCTTGTGGGGCCCTTGCTCCTCCCTTTGCCCTATTCTCTGGCCTATAAATTTACATATATTCCGAAACCCTCGGAGCGAGACCCGAAATAATTTTTCCACCGCCGCAAGTTCCTGTTTCGCGATGATCCAATCCGGAGGCCTTTTCTGGTACTCTGCCAGAGGGGGAACCCATCCACAGAGGCCTCTTCATCAACCTTGCTGCCTCCATGATGATGTGTGAGTAGTTCATCCTCGGGGCTGAGGGTTTGTACTAGTAGCTATGTATTCGATCTCTCTCTCCCATGTTCTTGATGGATTTCAATCTTGATGTATCATGAGCTTTATTAATAAAGTTGGATCTTATGATGTTCATCTCCTTCTATTCTTTTTGTGGTGAATTGAGTCTTGCTCTTTGAAGTTTCTTTATGATTGGATTGAATACTTTGGATTTGAGATCACTTGATGTATGTCTAGTAATTAACTTGCGGATACCCGTGGTGACATTGGGGGTACTCTAAGCATAAAGGTTGAACGATAGTATCATGTGGTGTTGTCGTAGTAGGATCTCTAGGACTATTCGTGACACTTTGGGGGTGGTTCAATAGATTGATTGGAAAGACGATACGCGATTTCATCCTACTTTCTCCGATAGAATAGAAACTTTGGAGTGATTCTTTGCTGCACTTTGAGGGATTATCATGATGTTGAATTATGTTAATGATGTTGAGAGATTGCACTAGTGAAAGTATGAACCCTAGGCCTTGTTTCTAAGTATTGAGACACCATTTTTACCTAATTTTGCAACTTGCTACCTTGCTGTTTTTATTTGTTTAGATTACAAAAAGCTATTTCTACCATCCATATTACACTTGTATTACCATCTCTTTGCCAAACTGGTGCACCTATACAACTGAAAATTGTATTGGGTGTGTTGGGGACACAAGAGATTACTTGTATTTGATTATAGGGTTGTTTAAGAGAGAACCACTTTCATCCTACACCTCCCACGGATTGATAAACCTTAGATCATCCACTTGAGGGAAATTTGCTGCTATCCTACAAAACTCTACGCTTGGAGGCCCAACCAAGTCTACAAGAATAAAGTTGCATAGTAGACATCAAGCTATTTCTGGCGCCGTTGCCGGGGAGGTGAGTGCTTGAAGGTATCTCTTTAGATCTTGCAATTGAATCTTTTAGTTTCTTGTTTATTCACTAGTTTGGTTTATAAAATAAAAAACTACAAAAAAATTGGAAGTGAAGTTGTGTTAGATTCTTTATCTTTATAAAGTTTTTCTTGAAAACTATGAATCTGAAAATTGTTATGAAGTGTTAAAAGAAGAATTTAACACAATGTTTGATGTGAGTTCCTTGAATGATAACAATGATTGCAATGTTGATAGTATGCTTTCCATAAATGTTATTTAAACTAATGATGATTGCACTAGTCATGATAAAATTTCTGAAGAAAAGGTTTCTTATAAGCATGTCAATTTTTGTGGAGAACATAGACCTTGTGAAAAAGTGTCAATTATGGATGATCAATTTTGTAGGAAGCATAGACATGATAGAATTAAATGGTGGCTTAGAATATGAGATGATTATGCTAAAAAATTATGTTCTCTTCATCCCATTACTTGTGAACTTTGCAATGAAGTTGGTCATCTTAATTTCCAGTGCATGCATTATCATGATCGTATCATGGCCAAATATTGTGATGACATGACCACCCTTGAACTTTATAATGAACTTAGTCTATTTTTGGGGTGTGAAGAATTGACACATAAAAATAATTGGTTTGAAGAATTCATTCTCACAGAAGCAATTGAAATTCATCTAAAGGATATCTATATGTTTTGTGTGGTAAATTGTGATGAGAATGCTTATATAGCCAATTATAGAAAGATAGGAACTCCAATAGAATATAAAAAGAATGTTGCTTCCTATGCTACTACTAATGAAAGGGAAAAGGTTTCCCAAGTTTTTCCTATTATTTCTCATAGTGAATCAAGTGATGAGGAGGAGCTTCCTTCCCAATCAATCACTCCTAAGGAGGTGAAGAGGAAGAAAAAGAAAAGAAGGAGAAATAAAGATAAAAAGGTATCTCTCCCAAATAATGTTGCTGCTATTATGGTTGTGCCTTATGAGAAGGAATCACAAACTATTGTGGAGGGTAAGATACTTGATGAAAATATTTCTTTTTATTGTGACACTATGTCTGTAGGCACTATTGAGGATGATTTTGTTGTGCCTACTACTCACTATGATGATTATGATTATGGAGATAATAATACTTCTTATGATCTTAAAAATCTTTTTGGCAACAACTTAGAAAAATATGATAATAATGATTGCTATACTATTGGTGCTATTCATGCTATTGATGATGAGAGTGATTATTTAGAAGAAATAGCTAATGATATAGAAAGCGATAAGCTTGGGGATGACGGGTGTGAAAATCCTTTTGCTATGTTTGATGAAGACGATCTTTTTAGTTCCCCTACTTTTGATGAGAAAATTTATTATGATGATTAAATGCCTCCTATTTATGATGATTACAATAATGATAAAAGTGGATTTGGAGAGGTCATGAATTTATTTAATGATGATTCCACTATTTTGGAAGAGGTTTTAATTGATTATGATGAGAACAAAGTTGCTACTTATGATGATTATTGTGATGATACTCATGCTATAAATAGTAGTGATAATTGTTCTTGTGAAACTTGTCATAATTATGAATATTCTCCAGCTGAACATTACTCTTTTAATGTGGAATTAATTAATAGTGTTCAAGTTTCATATGATACTCCCACTATTATGAATGAGAAGAAATTTGCTTATGTGGAGAGTAATAAAAATTCTATGCTTGTGGGTCATGAAAAGAATGCTTTATGTGATAGTTATGTTATTGAATTTGTTCATGATGCTACTAAAAATTATTATGAGAGGGGAAGATATGCTTATATATATTTCAACAACATCAAGTTTCCTCTCTTTATGTTGAAAGTTTTAAAGTTACACTTGTTTTGCCAACCTATGCTAGTTGATTCTTACTTCAATAATTTGTTTGTTTATAAAATTCCTATGCATAGGAAGTGGGTTAGGCATAAATGTGTTTGCTATATGGTTCATGATGCTCCCTTTATGTTTCAATTCCTATTTTTATGTGAGCATCATTAAAATTATCATGCCTAGCTAAAAGGCTTTAAAGAAAAGCGCTTGTTGGGAGGCAACCCAATATTTATCCTTACTGTTTTTGTGAGTCAACATGATTATTGCTACTGTAGTAATTATGTTTGTATCTTTTATTTTGCTTTTTGTGCCAAGTAAGACCTTTGGGGTGATGCAAATGCTTGTTGATTTGATTCTGTGCAGAAACAGAAACAAAAACTTTTATGTCCAGTATTTGAATTTTTGTTCCATACTGGAGCGTGCCAATTTTCTAATTTTTTTACACAGTACTTAGTTACAATTTTTTTGAGTTTACCTAATGTTTCAGAATTTTTAGAGTTGCAGAAGTATGATTTTAAAATACATCTTTACGTACTATTCTGTTTTTGACAGAATCTGTTTTGTTTTCTTAGTTTGCTTGTTTTGGAGTTTCCATGGCTTATATCGGGGATATAAATTGTGGAAATGAGAGAATACAGTAGACATTATTTGGGAATGATTAATAATCTCGCCTTGATAGTACATGAGTGAATGATTTATTTTTATACTAACCCATCTCACGAGTTCTGTTAAGTTTTGTGTGAATGAAGTTTTCAAGTTTTGGGTGAGATGATGATAGAAGGAGAACAAGGAGCGGCAAGAGCCTAAGCTTGGGGATGCCCAAGGCACCCCAAGGTAATATCTAAGGAAGACTCAAGCATCTAAGCTTGGGGATGCCCCAGGTGGCATCGCCTCTTTCGTCTTCAAATCTATCGGTAATCCTACTTGGAGCTATATTTTTATTCTTCACATGATATGTGTTTTGCTTCGAGCGTCATTTTTTTTTGTTTAGTTTTGTTGGCTTGTTTGCACAATCTTTGTTTCCTAGTCAAACCTATTAAGAGAGACACACATTCATCCTATATTTATAGAAGGCTGATTTGTTCTTCACTTATATCTTTTCGAGTTGAGGCAATTGCTCTTGTACTTCACTTATATTTGTTTGAGCACGGTGATATACTTTTGTAGAAAAGATTAGGACTCTCTTGCTTCACTTATATCTTTTTAGAGAGTTGAATAGTAATTGGTAATTTGCATGAATTATGTGTTGGTCCAAAAATAGTGGTATGTAGTAGTGGTATAATAAAAACTTGCATGAAACTTGTAGATCATTGAACAGGATAAACTTGATTCTTTGCAATAGTTTTGCGATATTGAGGTGATGATATGTGATTATGTGAATGAATGGTTAGAGTTGAGTATGAATATTGGTGTTAAGGTTTGTGAAGTCTCATTCATGAAAGTGATAAGCATTGGTACAAGTTAGGAAATCTAAGTATGAGATACTTTGAAGTGACATTCACGTGTGTTCGGATCAGGGCGCGCGATGATTAACTCCTACCAACCTCCCCCCTAGGGGCATGCGAGTCATGCTTGCTTCGAGGGATAATAAGTTTTCGTAATAAATACTTGAGTTCTTTATGACTAATGTGAGTTCATGGTCTTTTTGCACTTCCACCTATCCATATTTTGCTAGCGTCTTCGGTACCGTGCATTGCCCACTCTCACCTCGAGGTTTGGCGCATGCTTCACCGGTGCATCCAAACCCCATGAGATGATACGCTCTCACACACATAAGCCTCATTATATCTTCCTCAAAACAGCCACCATACCTACCTATGATGGCATTTCCATAGCCATTCCGAGATATATTGCCATGCAACTTCTATTGCTACTATTCACATGACTTGAGCATTCATTGTCATTTTGCTTTGCATGATCATATAGAGCTGACATGATATTTGTGGCAAGGCCACCATTCATCATTGTTATACATGTTATGCTAGATCATTGCACATCCTAGTACAGTGCCAGAGGCATTCATATATAGTCATCATTTTCAGTTTTGAGTTGTAAGTAAATAAAAGTATGATGATCATCATTATTAGAGTGTGTCCCTACCTGTGAGGATTTGAATTGGAAGAGACCCATGATTCCTCGAAAAAGAGGGAAGGAGGTTCACGATTCCAATCAAAAAAAGAGAAAAAAGAAAAGAAGAAAAATGAGAGAAAAAGAGAGAGGGGACACACTACTATCCTTTTTCCACACTTGTGCTTCAAAGTAGCACCATGCACTTCATATAGAGAATTTTCATATACTTCATGATTATGCTAGTGGGAATTTTACATTATAGAACTTGGCTTGTATATTCCGATGATGAGCTTCCTTGAATGCTCGAGGTCTTCATGAGCAAGCAAGTTGGAAGCACACCCACTTAGTTGCATTTAGAGAGAGCTTTCATACACTTATAGCTCTAGTGCATCCGTTGCATGGCAATCCCTACTCCTCACATTAACATCGATTGTAAGGCCTCTCCATTGCCTAACGATCATGCCTAGTTGATGTCAGACAATCTTATATTTTTGTCTTCTCAAAATCCCCGTCATCATTCTCTTTGCCATCCAAAGTGCTAAGACCGTGGCTCATGCTCAAGTGTTGCGTGAGAATTAAAAAGCTGATGTGAGAAAAGTATGATTTATTTGCTTGGTTTGGCACCTAGATTAGTTCATGAATTTTTATCTTTATACTAAGAAGACTGAGCTTGACATGCTTATTATGATTAAGTGTTTGGGGAATCATGTTCTTTAGCATTATTATTCTGAAAGGCAAAGATTATTCATTTGGGTGATTACTTACTGTTGTCTTTATGTCAAATTAATAGACTATTGCCTTGAATCATTTGGATCCTAAGTTCGTACCATAAGTTACATCAATTGATCAAGATCATGCTAGGTAGCATTCAACATCAAAAATTATTTTGTTTATCATTTACCTACTCGAGGACGAGTAGGAATTAAGCTTGGGGATGCTGCTACGTCTCAAACGTATCTATAATTTTTTATTGTTAAATACTATTATATTATCATTTTTACATACTTTGGCCATCATTTTATATTATTTTTATGGACAAACATATTAATCCAGTGCCCAGTGCCAGTTGTTGTTTTCTGCTTGTTTTTGGTTTTACAGAAAATCGATACCTACGAAGGTCCAAACAAGATGAAACTTTTTGATGATTTTTTCTGGAACATAAGAGACCCTAGAAGCTTTGGGAGGCGACCAGAAGATGTGCCACAGGGCCACAAGCCCTGGGGGGTAGGGCACACCACCCAGGCTTGTGGGGCCCCTGCTGCTCCGTTTGCCCTATTCTCTGGCCTATAAATTCACATATATTCTGAAACCCTCGGAGCAAGACTGACACGTCTCCATCATATCTACTTTTCCAAACACTTTTGCTCTTGTTTTGGACTCTAATTTGCATGATTTGAATGAAACTAATCTGGACTGACGCTGTTTTCAGTAGAACTACCTTGGTGTTATTTTTGTGCAGAAATAAATGGTTCTCGGAATTGGATGAAACTTTATGGATATTTTTTATGAAATATATAAAAAAATACTGGGACCAAGAGCCAGCAAAGAGGAGCCACCCAGGGGCCACAAGCCCAGTGGCGCGCCCCCTAGGAGCGCACCATAGGGGCTTGTGGGCCCCCTGGAGACCTTCCTGACCTAATTCTGCCTCCATATGTATCGTCTTCCTGAAAGCGAAAGTTTTATCGTGTTTCATGATATGGAGCCACCACCACCTCCTGTTCTTCATTGGGAACCCTAATCTGGAGTCCGTTTGGAGCTCTGGAGAGGGGAATTCATCACTGTCATCATCAATAACCCTTCTCCATCAACAACCTCATGATGCTCACCACCTGGAGTGAGTAATTCCATTGTAGGCATACTGGAGGTAGATGGAGATGGATGAGATTCATCATGTAATCGAGTCAATTTGTTATGGCTTGATCCCTAGTATCCACTATGTTTTGAGATTGATGTTGCTATGACTTTGCTATGCTTAATGCTTGTCACTAGGGCCCGAGTGCCATGATTTCAGATCTGAACCTATTATGTTTTCATGAATATATTTGAGTTCTTGATCCTACCATGCAAGTTATATGCACCTATTATTGTTCTGATCCGTAGACCCCAAGGTGACAATAATTGGGATCCTCTCCGGGGATGACTATAATTTGAGGAGTTCATGTATTCACTATGTGTTAATGCTTTGTTGCGGTTCTCTATTAAAAGGAGTGCCTTAATTACCCTTAGTTTCCATTAGGACCCCGCTGCCATGGGAGGGTAGGACAAAAGATGTCCCGCAAGTTCTTATTGCGAGCACGTATGACTATATACGGAATACATGCCTACATATGATTGATGAATTGGAGCTATTGTGTATCGCTCTAGTGTGACTGTTACATAATGAATTTCATCCCAACATCCATCGCTACTCCATGCCTACGCTTTTATAATATTGCCTTTACTCAAGTTACACTGCTGCTCTGTTTGCTACAAAACTATTACTGTTGCTACTGCTACCGTTACTTTGCTACTATTGCTATTGCTACTACTATCATATTACCGTGCTACTAATAAATTGCTGCAAGGAAGTAATTCTCAGGTGTGATTGAATTGACAACTCAACTGCTAAGGCTTATAAATATTCTTTGGCTCCCCTTGTGTCGAATCAATAAATTTGGGTTGAAATACTTCCCTCGAAGACTGTTGTGATCCCCTATACTTGTGGGTCATCAAAACTATTTTTTGGCGCCGTTGCTGGGGAGCATAGCTCTATTTATTAAGTTCACTTGAGAGTTAATTATCTGCTGCAATTTACATTCACTATGAGGAATCTCAAAGACTTGAGAACTAAGATTATGCCCTCTAAGACGAGGGCAGGTAAGGAACTGCCAACTAGCTCTACTCTTGATTCACCCATTATTTTAAATCAACTTGCAACAC
This sequence comes from Elymus sibiricus, assembly GCA_039707655.1. NCBI lineage: Eukaryota > Viridiplantae > Streptophyta > Magnoliopsida > Poales > Poaceae > Elymus > Elymus sibiricus. Next base: position 72,108,496 of record CM077676.1, read on the forward strand.
CACTACCTGTTATTCAATCTAATATGTCGCAAGTAATAGACACTGCATCTGCTTTTGATGACACTCATGATGATGCTTCTACTCTGCCTGATAAAACTACTATGCCACTTGGTGAATTATTAGATGCTCATATCGCTATAGCTAAAGAAATTGAAACTAAATTTGAAGAAAATTATGATCTCCCTGTTACTCCTCGTACTCCTACTAGACCTAAATTCTTTGATGTACCTGTGGGTTATACTATGGATGAGGAGATTACTAAAGAACTATTTGCCTGTGAAAGTAGGGAGGATCTCGCTGATTTAATTGTTAGGCTTAAAGAAAAAGCTATGAACCAAATGATGAAATATGATCCTAAATTGGCAACTTCTCCTATTCATGTGACTGATAAGGATTATGAATTCTCTGTTGATCCTAAAATTATTACATTGGTAGAATCCGATCCTTTTCATGGTTATGAATCTAAAATAGTTGTTGCACATCTTACTAAACTGAATGATATTGCCACCCCATTCGCTCAAGAGGATAAAATCTGCTACTATTATATTCTCAAGTTATTTCCTTTCTCATTAAAGGGTGATGCAAAAATATGGTTTAATGAACTTGCTCCTGGTTGTGTGTGTAGTCCCCAGGATATGATTTATTACTTCACTGAAAAATATTTCCCTGCTCATAAGAAACAAGTTGCCTTATAGGAAATATATAATTTTAAACAACTCAAGGAAGAGCATCTCCCTCAAGCTTGGGGGAGGCTCCACTAGTTAGTTGATGCTTTGCCTAATCATCCTCTTAAGACGAATGAAATACTTGATATCTTTTATAATGGACTAACAGATGCTTCTAGGGACTAACTAGATAGTTGTGCTGGTTGTGTTTTCAGGGAAAGAACAGTCACACAGGCTCTAGAACTATTGGATAATCTATTAAGAAACGCCGAAGATTGGACACTTCCTGAACCACCTCCTAAGCCAACTCCAAAGAAGAGAGTGCTTCTCACAATGGAGTTGTTGGATTTCCCCGAAGAGGAAGGGTGATGTAGCACAGTAGCAGAAAGTATTTCCCTCAGTTAAGAACCAAGGTTTATCGAACCAGTAGGAGTCACCAAGCAAACAACGTCAACACCGCCTACTCACAAACAACAAACTTACTTGCACCCAACTTGGCAAGAGGGTTGTCAATCCCCTTGTCTTGCTAGTTACAAGATTAATTGATAGTGATAGATGAAAATTGTAGCGCAAAACAGCAAGAGTAATATTTTGTTGGAAGAATTTAATTGAGAATAGACCCGGGGCCATAGGTTCACTAGAGGCAATTCTCTCAAAAGCATAGTAGTGTGGTGAACAAATTACAGATGGGCAATTGACAAGAATAGCAATCTTTATGACTATGATCATTCATGTTATAATCTCATATAGGCATTACGTCCATGATAAGTAGACCTTTAAACTTATTGACGTCTACTACTATTACTCCACCCCAAGACCGCTATCCAGCATGCATCTCAAAGTATTAAGTTCATGAAAAACATAGTAACGTTATATGCAAGATGGCATAATGTAGACAGAATAAGATCATGCAATATGTTCGAACCTCGTTGTTTTATCCTTAGTGGTAACAATACAATACGTGTCTTGTCCCCTTCTGTCACTGGGATATAGAGCACCGCAAGATTAGAACCCACTACAAAGCACCTCCCCCACTGAAGATCAATCCCCCAAACTTGGCCAAAGCGGAAAGATAGATCGAAGAGAAATACAAAGCTACTTAATTATACAGCAAATAGATCTCAACAGATTCAATTGATTTCAATGAATAATCTGATCATAAACTCACAATTCATCATGTCCCATCAAACACACAAAAGATTACATCGAATAGATCCCGATCATGTAGGGCAGCTCACGGGAATCATTGTATTGAAGATCAAAGAGAGAGAGAGCCATCTAGCTACTGCTATGGACCCATAGGTCCTAAGGGAACTACTCACACATGATCATGGAGGCAGCAAGGTTGATGAAGAGGCCTCCAATGGTTGTCACCCCCTCCGGCAGGGCACCGGAACAGGGCTCCAGATTAGATCGGTTTGGGACAGAGGCTCTCGGTAGTGATAAAATTGTTCTGGCTTCGCTTCTGAGGGTTTCTTGAATTGTAGGATTTATAGGCGAAGGAATCAAGTCGGTTGGAGCTCCGTGGGCCCACACGGCAAGCCCACGCGCCCCTAGGGCATGCCGTGAGGCCGTGTGGGGCCCTCGTAGCCTTTCTCATTGACTCCCGAAGCTTCTGACGTTCCTTATGTTCCAGAAAAAATCCACTAAAAGTTTCATCGTGTTTGGACCTTCATAGGTATGGATTTTCTATAAAACCAAAAACAAGCAGAAAACAGGAACATGCACTGGGCACTGAGTTAATAGGTTAGTACATAAAAACAATATAAAATTGCTATAAAAATATATAAAAGTGGTACTATAATAGAATTTAACAATAAAAAATTATAGATACGTCTGAGATGTATCAGCATCCCCAAGCTTAATTCCTGCTCGTCCTCGAGTAGGTAAATGATGACAAAAATAATTTTTGATGTTGAATGCTACCCAATATGATCTTGATCTAATGATGTAAATTGTAGCATGAAGTTGGGACAACATCAATTCAAAGTAATAATCTATATTTGATAATCAACAAATAACATCAAGATGTGCAAAAAATATATCACAATTGCTATTCATGGTTTAATGCTTTTATGCAATACAATGTTAACACTCTTTGTCACATCCATATCTCCAATCAATCAAGGCTTTATCATATTCAAACATTTTATCATAACACAAACCTCAAGTTTTAGTCAAGTAATCAATATTCATGGCATCACTTTTCAACTATTTAGTAGTTCATTCAATGACAAGTTAACAAGCTTTGGTCTTAGCACTTTGGATGGCAAAGAGAATGATGATGGAGCTTTATAAGAAGACAAAAATATAAGAAAGTCTCACATCAACGAGGCTTGATCATTAGGCAATGGAGAGACCTTACAATTGATGTCAATATGAGGAGATAGGGTTTGCCATGCAATGGATGCACTAGAGCTATAAGTGTATGAAAGCTCTCTCAATATGTAACTAAGTGGGTGTGCATCCAACTTGCTTGCTCATGAAGACCTCGAGCATTTGAGGAAGCTCGTCATAGGAATATACAAGCCAAGTTCTATAATGTAAAGATCCCACTAGCATAATCATGACGTATATGAAAACTCTCTATATGAAGTACATGGTGCTACTTTGAAGCACAAGTGTGGAAAAAGGATAGTAGTGTGTCCCCTCTCTCTTTTTTTCTCTCTTTTTTTTGTTCTTTTTCTTTTCCTTTTTTTTGTTGGGCTCTTTTTGGCCTTTTTTTATTGGAGTCATGAACCTTCTCCTCACTTTTTTGAGGGATCAGGGGTCTCTTCCTTTTCATATCCTCACAGGTAGGGGCACATCCTAATAATAATGACCATCATACTTTAATTTACTTACAACTCAAAACTGAAGATACAATGACTATAAATGAATATGCAATGATCTAGCGTAACATGTATAATAATGATGAACGGTGGCTTTGCCACAAAATATCATGTTAGCTCTATATGATCATGCAAAACTGACAATGAATGCTCAAGTCATAAGATGAATAGTAATGGTGAAAGTTGCATGGCAATATATCTCGGAATGGTTATGGAAATGCCATAATAGGTAGGTATGGTGGCTGTTTTGAGGAAGGAGGTGGTTTATGTGTAGAAGAACAAGAGGAAGTTCTCTCTACGGATTTGGATGCACCGGTGAAGTATGCACCATATCTCATGGTGAAATAGGGCAATGCATGGTACCGAAGAGGCTGGCAAAAAGGTGTATAGGTGGAAGGGCTTTAAAGACCGCTACTTAAAAACAAAGTCATATTGCTAATACTGCATAGTCTACACCGAGTCAACCATAAAACCAATTACTCCAAGGGGTGAGTTTGACGAACACGAAGTCCGCTAGGCTTCCCAACCCATTCTACAAAGGTGGTTACTTACAATGTTCTTCAATTTAGACCCTTCATAATTAGTTCTACTTCCACGACGGCAAGCATTAACAAGTATAACTTTATTACATTTTCCCACTAACAAGCTCAAGTTCTTTTAACTACACATAAATCAATTACTCACATCTTATCTTAAAATTATTACTAGGAGCTTCAATTGTCTTAGTTCAATGATTTACAAGTTCACACTAGTTTTTATTATACCACTTCTACATACCTGTTATTTTTAGGACCAGCATATTAAACCGTGTTAACCACCAATTACTATTCAACTCTCTAAAATGATATAAGTGAGGCAAGAGAGTCTTAATCTTTTCTATAAAAATATAATTTATCGCCATGCTCAATCAAGTATAAGTGAAGTGCAAGAGCAAAATTTTCAATGCATGCCTCAACTCAAAAGATATAAGTGAAGTTTATTGAGCGTTCTATAAATATTGGATTCATGTGTGTCTCTCAAATAATCGTGTCCAAAGCATAATGATTGTTACAACTAGTAAGAAAACAAACAATAAAAGCACATGACACTCCAAGCAAAGCACATATTATGTGAACAAATAAAAACATAGGTCCAACCGAGACATACCGATAATTGTTGATGACGAAAGAGGGGATGCCTACGGGGGCATCCCCAAGCTTAGACGCTTGAGTCTCCTTGAATATTACCTTGGGGTGCCTTGGGCATCCCCAATCTTAGGCTTTTGCTGCTCCTTATTCATCTCACATCGATGTCTCACCTAGATCTTATAAACTTCATCCACACAAAACTCAACAAAAACTCGTGAGATAGGTTAGTACCTGTAAAATAAATCTCCCAATCATGTACTGCCAAGACAAGGTGCATAATTATTTTAAATAATTGGCTACTGTATCCTATCATTTCCATAATTTATATCCCTAAATATAAGCCATGGAAAATTTAAAACAAGCAAAGTAAACATAACAGCAATCTGTCAAGAACAGAACAGTATGTAAAGATCTAAATTCTAAAAATAATTCTGTAACTCAGAAAATTCTGAAAAATTAGGAAGTTACAGAGAATTTATAATGCAGTACTGTGTAAAAATTTCAGCCAATTATTACGTTCCAGTAAAAAATAGAAAATCAAATACTGGACGAAAAAGTTTCTGTTTCTGCACAGAACCTAACAAATATGCAATAGCAACTTCCCAAAGGCTTAACTTGGCACAAAAATCAAAATAAAAGATACAAACATAATCATTACAGTAGTAATAATTATGTAGACTCACAAAACAGAAATAAAATAAAAACAAAAATCATTGGGTTGCCTCCCAACAAGCTCTTTCTTTATAGCCATTAAGATAGGCTTGAGATTTCAATGATGCTCACATGAAAGACAAGAATTGAAGCACAACGAGAGCATCACAAAGCATGTAACCAGCAAGTTTAAGTCTAACCCACTTCCTATGCATAGGCATTTTATAAGAAAACAAATTATCAAGGCAAGCAAAACCTAGCATATGCAAGGAAGAAGAAAGAAACAATAGCAATCTTAACGTGAAGAGAGGTAATTTAGTAACATGACGATTTCTATAACCATACTTGCCTCTCTCAAAATAATTACATGTAGGATCATAATCAAATTCAACAATATAGCTATCATATAAAATATTCTCTTTATGATCCACATGCATAAAAATATTATAATCTTCCAAGATAGTGGGATTAACATCAACTAAAGTCATGACCTCTCCAAACCCACTTTTATCAAAAATTTCATAAGATTGAATATTCTCCAAAGTAGTGGGATTCTTTTTATGTAAAGTTAACGCCCTTCCAAACCCACTTTTAATAGTATTGCAAACATTATTATAGTTAATAGATTCATCATGAGGCTCAAATAAATTTTCAAGATCAAAAGAAGCATCATAATTATCACCCCAATCATGATCATTACAATAAGTAGTAGGCATAAAATCGTCATCAATAGTGCCTACGGACATAGTGTCACCATAAAAAGCAATATCAAGTGTGTCATCTTCATCACTTGAATCGTAAAGACTATCATAATTTTCTTTTTTAACTTCTTCATTAGTAGGGGGCTAAGAATATCATGCTTATCAAACCCATCATCCCCAAGCTTGTAACTTTGCATATCATTAGCACAATTGACATTCATAGAATTCATACTAACATCATTCCAATCATGCTTTTTATTCAAAGTACTCTCACCAAACACTTAATAAAATTCTTCTTTTAACACTTCATAACAATTTTTAGATTCATGATTTTCAAGAAGATCTTCATAAAGATAACGAAGCACACTCAACTTCATATTTTCTTTCAAAGAGTTTATAGTAATATCATTTTCATCACTAGCAATTGGTTTATCATAATTAGGTTTTTTGAAAAGTCCAGCTAGCGGAGAAGGATCCATGATAGTAATTCTAGCAAGCGAAGATGCAAGCAAGATAGGTTGCAACCAAAGATGCAAGCATGATAAATAATTGTGCAAGTGAAGATGCGAGCAAAAATTTAGCAAGCAAAGATGCGAGCTAAACAAAGGCAACCGCGCAAGAAATAAAACAAGCAAGAGATGTGGCTTGAGGGTAGGTACCTTTGTTGTTTGAAGATTGACTTCCCGGCAACGGCGCCAGAAATTCTTCTGCTTCTCACATTGGAGTTGTTGGATTTCCCCGAAGAAGGGTGATGTAGCATAGGAGCAGAAAGTATTTCCCTCAATTAAGAACCAAGGTTTATCAAACCAGTAGGAGTCACCAGGCAAACAACGTCAACAGCGCCTGCTCACAAACAACAAACTTGCTTGCACCCAACTTGGCAAGAGGGTTGTCAATCCCCTTGTCTTGCTAGTTACAAGATTAACTGATAGTGATAGATGAAAATTGTAGCGCAAAACAGCAAGAGTAATATTTTGTTGGAAGAATTTAATTAAGAATAGACCCGGGGGGCATAGGTTCACTAGAGGCAACTCTCTCGAAAGCATTGTAGTGTGGTGAACAAATTACAGATGGGCAATTGACAAGAATAGCAATCTTTATGACTATGATCATTCATGGTATAATCTCATATAGGCATTACATCTGTGATAAGTAGACCGTTAAACTTACTGACGTCTACGACTATTACTCCAACCCATGACCGCTATCCAGCATGCATCTCAAAGTATTAAGTTCATGACAAACAGAGTAACGCTATAAGCAAGGTGACATAATGTAGACAGAATAAGATCATGCAATATGTTCGAAGTCCATCATTTTATCCTTAGTGGCAACAATACAATACGTGTCTTGTACCCTTTTGTCACTGGGATATAGAGCACCGCAAGATTAGAACCCACTACAAAGCACCTCCCCCACTGAAGATCAATCCCCCAAACTTGGCCAAAGCAGAAAGATAGATCAGAGAGAAATACAAAGCTACTTAATTATACAGCAAATAGATCTCAAAAGATTCAATTGATTTCAATGAATAATCTGATCATAAACTCACAATTCATCATGTCCCATCAAACACACAAAAGATTACATCGAATAGATCCCGATCATGTAGGGCAGCTCACGGGAATCATTGTATTGAAGATCAAAGAGAGAGAGAGCCATCTAGCTACTGCTATGGTCCCATAGGTCCCAAGGGAACTACTCACACATGATCATGGAAGCAGCAAGGTTGATGAAGAGGCCTCCAATGGTCATCACCCCCTCCGACACAGCACCGGAACAGGGCTCCAGAATAGATCGGTTCGGGATAGTGGCTCTGGGCGGCGATAAAATTCTTCTGGCTTCGCTTCCGAGGGTTTCATGAATTATAGGATTTATAGGCGAAGGAATCACGTCGGTTGGAGCTCCGTGGGCAACCACGGCCAGCCCACGCGCCCCCCCAGGGCTTGCCGTGAGGCCGCATGGGGCCCTCGTAGCCTTTCTCGTTGACTCCTGAAGCTTCCGACGTTCCTTATGTTCCAGAAAAAATCCACAAAAAGTTTCATCATGTTTGGACCTTCGTAGGTATGGATTTTGTGTAAAACCAAAAACAAGCGGAAAACAGGAACTGGCACTGGGCACTGAGTTAATAGGTTAGTCCATCAAAAAATTATAAAATTGCTATAAAATTATATAAAAGTGATACTATAATAGCATTTAACAATCAAAAATTATAGATATGTCTGAGACATATCAGAGAGGTATTCTATTCCTTAGTCCAGAAGATATGCAAGAAGCCAAGAAATCTTTGAAAGAGAAAGGTATTAAAGCTGAAGATGTTAAGAATCTACCACCTATTGAAGAAATACATGGACTCAACATTCTGACACAGGTAGTAGAGGTAAACTCTCTTTATAGGTTTGATGAGGGTGACATTCCTTATAATAAATCTCCAAGCCAGTGCTTAGACGAATTTGATAATTTTGTCGTTAAACAACATAACTTCAATGCCCAAATAAGTGATCAATTGAGACGCAATGATATCATGATTAAACGCTTGGGTGATGAGCTAGCTAGAATCACTAATGATGTTAAATGTTTATGTAAACATTCTTCAATGGTTCACACTCAGCTTGAACAGTTAGATAGATCATAAAATGATCTGTTTAATGACATGCAAAACAAACTTAATAAATATGCTGTTGGAGTAATAACTAGAGGTGGTAAAATGACTCAGGAACCTTTGTATCCTAAAAATCATCCTAAGAGAATTGAACAAGATTCTTAGAGAATTAATGCTTGTGCACCTAGTTCACCTAAGAAGAAAAATAATAAGAGTAAGAATAAAATTCCGCATGCTTCTAGTGAACCTGTTATAGAAAAACCTGCTGAGAGTCTTAATAATGTTTCTATCTTTGATGCTGAGACACAATCTGGTGATGAGCATGTACCTAGTGACAGTGATGATGATAATGATGAGGCTAATAATGATCACGGTGATGCTCCACCTAATAGTAATAATGAACCTGATAATGACATTGAAATAGAACCTGAAGTTGAGCTTGATGACACACCTCCTAGGACTAAAAGATATGATAAGAAAGATTTTGTTGCTAGGAAGCATGGGAAAGAAAGAGAACCATGGATTCAAAAACCTATAACCTTTCCTAGTAAAGCTTTAAAATCCAAAGATGAGGATGCTTTCAATTGCTTTGTTGAATTACTTAGACCTCTGTTTTTGCAAGTACCTTTGGTTGATGCTATGAAAATGCCTCCTTATGCTAAATACATGAAAGATATCATTACTAATAAAAGAAAAATTCCCGAGGCTGAAATTTCTACTATGCTTGCAAACTATTCTTTCAAAGGGAAAATTCCAGAGAAGCTAGGAGATCCAGGGGTACCTACTATACCATGCTCTATTAAAAATAATTATGCCAAAACTGCTTTATGTGATTTAGGAGCTGGTGTTAGTGTCATGCCCTTTTTTCTTTATAAAAGGCTTGACTTGAGTAAGTTGACACCTACTAAAATTTCTCTGCAAATGGTTGACAAATCTACTGCTGTTCCTGTTGGTATTTGTGAGGATGTCCCTGTTGTGGTTGCCAATGTTACTATCTTAGCGGACTTTGTTATTCTTGATATGCCCGAGGACGACAACATGTTGGTTATCCTTCGAAGACCCTTTTTAAATACTGCAGGGGCTGTTATTGATTGTAATAAAAGCAAGGTCACTTTCCATGTCAACGGCAATGAGCATACGATTTATCTCCCAAGGAAGCCACATAAAGTGAACGGTCTCAATTCTATTGAAAAAGTTATGACTATCACAATTGGAGACTTTGAATTTCCTCTTCCGATACCAGAAAAGAAATATCAAACTATTATGATTGGAACCATGCCTATTCAAGTTGAGGTAACTTAGTACTATACAAAAGTTCTTTGGTTTTATGCCACTCGGAAACAGTTCGTTAATAAGACTTGATCAACCTTATTAATGGATTCTTTTTTAGGAGCATATGGTTGATGAATTCCGTAAGCACAACCTTCTGTAACTTTAGTTTACTCTCTGTTATTTTTCATTTTAATAAATTTTAAGTACCGTAGAATACACTATTTAGCCTGTTTTCTGAATTTTCTCTGCAATAAAATGTCCCAAAAATAAAAGTTCTTAAAATCGCATGAAAATTTAACATGAAATTTTATAGAATAAATAAGAATTTTTGGTATAAAATTTATCAGAGGAGGGTCAACCCTGGGCCCACAGGACCCCAATCACTTATTGCCAATGCCCACAGCCTTCTTCCACCTCCAGAAAAATTTAATCTTGCTCCCTAGCTCGTGCTCTTCTCTTGAAACTTAAATTTTTTGATCTCTTTGCTTGGGGCTTGATTTCCAAAACTGTTTGGAGGAATTGCTCCTTGGTATGTGACTCCTTCATTGCCCCAATTAGTTTTTGTTCTAGGGGTTTATTCTTTGCTAATTTAGCTACTATTGGTAACCATGAAAGTGAGCTTACATGTTTGATTTACTTGGTTCTAAGTGGTTTGGATGCATGGATTATTCTCTAGACACTGGTTGGAGTAGTTGCTATCAATTTTGTTAAGTTGTGTTCACTTTTTATGAGTTTGATAATAAATTTCAGAAAAGTAGAAATGTTTAAGAGGATGCTCTTAAGGGGTTCTTCGAGCCGGAGCTCCGAGGGAATTTCACAGCAAGCCCCTAGGTATAATCTTCCTCGTGATACCGAAGTCCGAGTTTGCGAATGGCCATGCGAGACGTTCATGAACACGGCTGGGTTTCATCATGAGTTCTTACAACTTGTGGAGAATGCTGGCCTCACCGCTTTTCTCGGAGATAAGTGCAATCAATATCATCTTCTTACCAATACCTTTGTGCAAAATTTTAGACTTTTACGGGGATTGCTGAGTATAGAGTTTCATTCCATCTGTATGATCACCCCTTTGATATTCCTCTAGTTGATTTCTGTACCATTTGTATGATCCCTGCTGAAGGTAACATGGTTGACCCACGACCTCGAAATTTCAAGGAATTTTTGCAAAAAGTTACTGTAGGAGAAACTAGAGGGGTCTCACATGCTAGAGTTGTGAGTTTACACTTTCCTGCTTTGCATTACTTCAGATTATTCATAGGGAAATGCGTAACTGCTAGATAGGAGGGCGACACACTCGGTGCCCCTGATCTCTCTATACTGAGAACTACAATTTATGGGGAGAGAATCAATAGTTTGGGATTTATTATTGCGCGTCATTTACATACAAAAAGATCTAAAGGTATCATTTACGGTGGTATTTATGCCACTAGACTCGCTACACATTTTGAGGTACCCATTAGACATATTGAGGATCACATGCTTCCTAATGTATTTCTAGATTATCATTCTATGCGAAGACATGATTTTCTTGATCAGCAGGCTCCAGTAGGTGCTTATTGGTATAACCTGGTATGCAACCAGGGTAATCGTAAAAATTATTACTTTGCCTGCTCCTGCTTTGTTTGATGTGCATGCCAGGGGGAGGTACATTATTATGCCAGAGGACATCATTGCTTACGAGGAGGCACATGCTGCAGCAGAGGAGGTCAACCCATGGGATGCCCGGATTCGACAACCGACCCAGTTCCTCCTTGGACCTGATGGATTCTTTGAGTGGTGATTACCAAGATAGGCATAAAGCCTAAGCTTGGGGAGTATGTACTCTCACCGACATTTCATTCTTATTATCACTTATTCACTACACTTGTCGATGATCATCGTCTCCCCTGTTTATTTGTATTTGCTTTATTTTGCGCGTTTGAAAAACTTCTAAAAACCCAAAAATATTTCTTGCTGCTTTTTGTCTTTCTTTCTTTGCATTGTAAGTTTGTTTTGTTGAAAGAACATCCAAAAATATTTCTTGTTTCTTCTTTCTTGTTCGTTAGGAGTTCTTCAGTGTATATATTTTCTCAATTTTTCCTTTTCCTTTGTTTATCTGCTTTCTTTAGAAAAATCAAAAAACTCAAAAATATTTTATTGTGTTTCTCTGAAATTCTTTTGTGTTATAAAAATTTATTCAGAAAAGAACAAAAAGATTTCTCTGGTGTTTCTCTTATTCTTTTTCGCTTCTTTTTGTTCTTTCTTTGATTCCTTTTTCTTTGCGTCTTATTAAGTCTTGTTCCAAGAGGAGTTGACAATAAAAAGAATTTCCGAAGTGGCTCTTATGTGTTTTATCGATTGAACTAATGAAAGACCAAGACTTCCTTGTCATCTCCTATGTTTAAGGTGTTTGCAGATTTTAGTTTAGTCCACGGCACATTCACACTATGTTATATTTTTCACACCATTCGGTCATGCAAGTGAAAGGCAGTAATGATGATGATTTGGTGAAGTGATGGTGGCAAAGAAGAACTGGTATGTACTCTACTTGTTTTTGTTTTTGTAAATATGTTTAACTTAGTAGCCTTGATTCAACCCATTTTAAGTAAAACATGTGTATGATGACAATTAGAGATCATAGTTGCTCATGCCATGCTTTAATAGCTAGGAGTGGATAATATGTTATCTTCTGTGTCAACATGCATTAAAATAATTATGATGTAGTATGTTAGGATGGTATCCTCCTCTGAATGTTTCAAGTGGCTTGACTTGGCACATGTTCACACATGTAATTGATTCAAACCCAATATTGCCTCCATGATATTTATGATTCAGAATGTTTATATCCTCCTCATGCCAATGTTTAATGTGGGTTATTCAAAATGCATGATTATGACCATTGTCACTCTCTAGTTGGTTGCTTCCCAATCTATTTGCTAGCCTTCGCCTGTACTAAGCGGAAATACTGCTTGTGAATCCAACCCTTGAAACAAAGTTATGCCATAAGAGTCCACCATATCTACATATATACGGTATTTCCTTGCTGTTCCTAGTAAATTTGCATGTGCCATCTCTAAATCCTCAAATGAATATCTGTTTTGTGTGCCCATATAGCTCAGGGAGTGGTACGGGTAGTCACTATCTTCCATGCTAAATGTGTTACACTCACGATGAGGGTACTCTCTCATTGAATTTATGAGATAGGCCGGTAATAAGGATGCCCAGTCCTGAATTATTTTTAAAGACACTCCCCTAGAAAGTTGAAAGTTGGCAGGCACCCATGGATTCGGCTAGCCATGGTTTGTCTTAGTATGGTTGAGGGGGAGTGTAAAAAGCATGGGAACCGCCATTAATGTGTTTAGCATGGAAGATATTGGAAACCTTTGTCGTCAACCGTTGATAGAAAAGTACACCTCTCAAAATATAATTATTTCTGTTTTAGCTATTGAGCTCTGGCACCTCTGCAAATCTCTGCTTCCCTCTAAGAAGGGCCTATCCTTTTAATTTATAGTTGAGTCATCACCTTCTTATTCAAGCACCAATTTTGAGAGCGCTATTGTCATTCTTAGTGTAACATGCATTTGGTCTAATTGATGTTGGATGATAGCATGAATGGATGTTTTCTATACTGAACTACAATGTTAAGTCACAGCTTGAACTTCAGAGGTGCTCTACATTTATGTTTTGCGATCACAGAAAGGGCTAGTGAAATACCATCTCATCATATTGTATCATGGTTATTTTGACAAAATGTTGGCATTTGAGATATAGTATTATTGCTCGCTAGTTGATTATGTTATTGTCATGAGTAAATAAGGATTTTAAGTGTTATCATATATATGTTTAGTTCATGATCCTTGCTGAAAACTTGATTACTAGTTTAGCTTATATACAGCAGCAAAAGCAAAAGACTTTGTAAAAGTTTTTCTTTATCACTTTCAGTTTATCAACTGAATTGCTTGAGGACAAGCAATGAGTTAAGCTTGGGGGAGTTCATACGTCTCCATCGTATCTACTTTTCTGAATACTTTTGCGTTTGTTTTGGACTCTAATTTGCATGATTTGAATGAAACTAACCCGGACTGACGCTGTTTTCAGCAGAACTACCTTGGTGTTATTTTTGTGCAGAAATAAAAGGTTCTCGGAATTAGACGAAACTTTACGAAGAATTTTTATGGAATATATGAAAAATACTAGGACCAAGAGCCAGCGAAGAGGAGCCACCCAATAGCCACAAGCCCAGGGGGCGTGCCCCCCTAGGGGCATGCCATAGGGGCTTGTGGGCCCCCTAGAGACCTTCCCGACCTAATTCTGCCTCCATAAGTATCATCTTCCCGAGAAAAAAATCAAAGAGAAAGTTTTATCACGTTTCATGATACGGAGCCGCCGCCACCTCCTGTTCATCATCGGGAGCCCTAATCTGGAGTCTGTTTGGAGCTCTGGAGAGGGGAATTCATCACCGTTGTCATCAACAACCCTTCTCCATCAGCAACCTCATGATGCTCACCACCGGGAGTGAGTAATTCCATTGTAGGCATACTGGAGGTAGATGGAGATGGATGAGATTCATCATGTAATCGAGTCAATTTGTTAGGGCTTGATCCCTAGTATCCACTATGTTCTGAGATTGATGTTGCTATGACTTTGCTATGCTTAATGCTTGTCACTAGGGCCCGAGTGCCATGATTTCAGATCTGAACCTATTATGTTTTCATGAATATATTTGAGTTCTTGATCCTATCATGCAAGTTATATGCTCCTGTTATTGTTCTGATCTGTAGACCCCAAGGTGACAATAATTGGGATCCTCTCCGGGGATGACTATAATTTGAGGAGTTCATGTACTCACTATGTGTTAATGCTTTGTTCCGGTTCTCTATTAAAAGGAGCACCTTAATTACCCTTAGTTTCCATTAGGACCCCGCTGCCATAGGAGGGTAGGACAAAAGATGTCATGCAAGTTCTTATTGCAAGCAGGTATGACTATATACGGAATACATGGCTACATATGATTGATGAATTGGAGCTATTGTGTATCGCTCTAGGTTGTGACTGTTACATAATGAATTTCATCCAAACATCCATTGCTACTCCATGCCTACGCTTTTATAATATTGCCTTTACTCAAGTTACACTGCTGCTCTGTTTGCTACAAAACTATTACTATTGCTACTGCTACCGTTACTTTGCTACTATTGCTATTGCCACTACTATCATATTACTGTGCTACTAATAAATTGCTGCAAGGAAGTAATTCTCAGGTGTGGTTGAATTGACAACTCAACTGCTAAGGCTTATAAATATTCTTTGGCTCCCCTTGTGTCGAGTCAATAAATTTGGGTTGAAATAGTTCCCTCAAAGACTGTTGCGGTCCCCTATACTTGTGGGTCATCAGAGACCCGAAACATTTTTTCTGCCACTGCAAGTTCCTGTTTTGCGATGATCCAATCTAGAGGCCTTTTTTGGCACTTTACCAGAGGGGGGAACCCATCTACGGAGGCCTCTTCGTCAACCTTGCTGCCTTCATGATGATGTGTGAGTAGTTCATCCTAGAGGCTGAGGGTTTATACTAGTAGCTATGTGTTCGATCTCTCTCTCCCATGTTCTTGATGGATTTTGATCTTGATGTATCATGAGCTTTATTAATAAAGTTGGATTTTATGATGTTCATCTCCCTCTATTCTTTTTGTGGTGAATTGAGTCTTGCTCTTTGAAGTTTCTTTATGATTGGATTGAATACTTTGGATTTGAGATCACTTGATTCATGTCTAGTAATTAACTTGCGGATACCCGTGGTGACATTGGCATACTCTAAGCATAAAGGTTGAATGATAGTATCATGTGGTGTTGTCGTAGTATGATCTCTAGGACTATTCGTGACACTTTGGGGGTGGTTCTGTAGATTGATGGAAAGATGATACGCGATTTCATCCTACTTTTTTTGATAGAATAGAAACTTTGGAGTGATTCTTTGCTGCACTTTGAGGGATTATCATGATGTTCAATTATGTTAATGATGTTGAGAGATTGCACTAGTGAAAGTATGAACCCTAGGCCTTGTTTCTAAGCATTGAGACACCATTTTTACCTACTTTTGCAACTTGCTACCTTGCTGTTTTTATTTATTCAGATTACAAAAAGCTATTTCTACCATCTATATTACACTTGTATCACCATATCTTTGCCAAACTAGTGCACCTATACAACTGACAATTTGGTCGGCAGGTCAGAATTATAAAATCTTACAGCCATAAAGGTTGTCTATGTAAATCAAAGAACTTGTCTTTGAACAAGTCATAATGCCTACTTTTATCTAAAATAAGTGGTCGGTATGTCCGAGGTCACACATAGATAGCAGATCGGTCACCGAGGTCACAGACCAAAACCGAGGGCTATTTACCTTCCCATTACATGCATGCTCTCTGACAAGTGCATGTTTAAGCCCTATAGGTCGGGTTCCTTGGTTTTTCTGATATAGCCACCTCCGGGCACCGAGACGTCAGCTAAGGGCTATTATTAAAAAAACACTAAGGGATTAACTTAGAAGCAGTAACCAAGACTGGCCAACTACACGTTCAAGCATCAAGATTGCGTCAACGTAAACCACGCGCAGAAAAAGCAAACTTAATTTGCCTGCGCATAAATTAATACAAAACAAGTAGCTTGTCGAATTTAGTATTTCTTTTACAAACTACTGCTTGACATACCGAGGATTAAAAGTGGCCATAATACGTTATCTATGATGGCCTTGAGCTTACAGTCCTTCTCGGATATTCGAGCAGGGGGCATGACCTGCTTGAAAAAGGCCTCGGGCTGGACCTCCTTGCCATCGCTGTCCAAATGACACTTCTCTGCAACTAGCTCTAGTGATAGCGTAGGGTAATGGGCTTGCAACATTGCCCAGGCTTGCTGAGCTCCCTCGTGGCACACCGGCTTCTGCCACCTCCTGATTTGGGCATGCCCCTCTTGAAGGCAGCATACCAAATCGAAGTACCAAGTTGGCATGGGCTCCTTACGCTAAAGGACTTTGAACATGTCCTCCATCCCAGGGCGCGCCATCTTCTGCAGCTCCTCGAGCTGCTTTAGCTTGTCTCCGAGGACGACGCCGCGCATCAAATCCTGGAATTGAAGCCAAAATAGCCTCGCCTGCTCGTGCGCCCTGACAGGACTACCGCTATAAAAGAGACAAGCCTCCTCGGCACTAAGAGGCAAGTCAAGAAAGGCAGCTGGCGGGCGCCACACCTGCGTCAGCTCAGGGAATGCTCGACTTCCAAAGATACACTGCAAAAGATATGGCTTACTGGACATGGTTTCTGAAGCCTGCCGTAGTTCCTCCTTCTCCGAGGTAGCTCAAAACACTGCATCTTGAAGATCCCGGCTGAACCGCTTGATCTCGGCAGTGTCGGCCTCCATGGCAGCCTTTAGTGTATCACATTCAGTGATGCACTTTGTGAGGTCCTCCTCGACAACAGTCACCCCCGCTTGGGTGGCCTCCTGAGTCTCCTGCTCCTTACGGAATAGGTCGGCACTCTCTTTCACCTTCTCCTTTAGCTGGTTGGCCTAGGTGTGAACTTTGTCCAGCTCAGCCTGGAGGCCGGCCACACGCTGATCTGCATCTACACAATAGTAATATGGATCGCGTCAGGAGCACATAAAAGCCGACAATGTAGGACATGAGCATAGGCACCTCAGTCCCTTACCTCATGCCACCTCAACACTTTCCTTAAGCTGCCGAGCCTCTTCCTCGGCCTTGGCAAGCTGGCGTTTGGTATCCTCCAGCTCCGATGAGCTCCTTTGGAGGTGGGAAGAGGTGCTCTACATAATAACAATTATTGAGAAGACCTGACAAATTAGAGTGCCAAAACCGAGCTGATTCGATCCTCTTGTCGGTTTCTTCGAGAACCAACATGAGTCTTGGCGGCTACTGGATATTCATGTATCCGTGATTTATGAAACTTTTGAGGTGCTAAGTTTATGATGATTCGATGACCCTCAAGTCATTTTTTGTAAACTAACTTAAGGCTCATGGGCTACTGTGAACCACAGTTTCTTTAAAAGCATCCTAACTTACAGTTCATCATCATCTTCAGCTAAAAGCTGTACTTCAAAAATTCATGGAGTCCCAAGTTATGTATTTTCCTTGGTTGCATGGTGTCATCGGATATTTTGAACTGATAAACACCTAGAGGGCTATAGGGCATTTGGTATGCTAAGTACAAAAAGGAATAACAAGGAAGTATAAAGAGTACATACCTCCATGCCTCTGGCAAGGCCGATGAGCAGGTCCATCATCCCGGCCTTGAGAGACTGGAATTGACCCATGGTGGCACGGAGATTGGAGCGCTGGTCGGGAAGGAGGCCTGAGCTCATCAAAGCTGCCTCCACCATTTAACGGCGTTCCGCCGGCTCAGCCTTGGGTGTTGCTGAGGCCCATGCCAGGGACTTAAGCTTGCTGACATCAGACATGGTAGGCGACGAGGTTGCCGGCTGCTCGTGTTGGTTTGGGACCACATGAGCTGACGAGGCCGGACTAGTGGCCGACCTCCCCTCATGGGCAAGAGAGGGGTTTCCTCCTCGGTCCATGTCTTGATCACCCATGACCGAGGTGTTGACCTCGGTCATGAGATTCTCAGCCTCGCCCCCAACATTGGATATTGGGGGCGGGGGATTAAGTTCGCCATCCTATACCTCAGTTTGGACGAGGGAGGGAGCGGCTTCCATCGCTGGGGTGGTGATAACGACCTATACGCTAGAAAGTGGGGGAGGCCTCGAAAGAGCTGAGGACACCTCATCCTCAGTCGTCTGCTGCTTCCGGTGAAAGGATGCTAGAAATATTAAGGCAATACCCACAAGTGATATAAAGTCATAGAACCAAGGTTTGTAAAAACCTTACTTGTCAGCTCGGGGCCGGACCCGAGGAGTTGAATCCAAGGGCCAGGAATCTTGCACGGGATCATGAGGAGGATTGGGATCATGGGCGGTCAACACCGAGGATGGACCCGACACCTGGTCATCGGGCGCCCTCCGGTGCTTGACTCCATGGCAAGGAGAGGACGGTTCGTCTACGTCCGAGATGACCACACGGTTTGTCCTTCCAGCCCCAGGCAGGCAGGTGATATGTCTGAAACATATCTATAATTTTTTATTGTTTCATGCTATTATATTATCACTTTTATATACTTTTTATAGCAAATTATATTTTTTTTTGGACTAATCTATTAATTTAGTGCCTAGTGCCAGTTCCTGTTTTCTGCTTGTTTTTGGTTTCGCAGGAAATCAATATCTACGGAGGTCAAAATATGTTGCCAATTTAACATGTTTTTTTTGGGCAACAAGAAACATGGGAAGCTTTGGGAGAGATCGAGATAATCCTCGAGGGGCCCACATGGATAGGTGGCACACCATGGGGGTAGGGCGCGCCCCTCGTCCATGCTTGCCATCCTTCTCCTCGGATTAAGTCTTTGGATGGTAGTACAAAATTTCTATGCAGAACTAAACTTTATCTCTAGGAACCTTTTAGATTATGCTGCAGGTGGTACATTCATGGGGATAACTCTTGGAGAGGCAACTAAGCTTCTCGACAACATGACCGCAAACTATTCCCAATGGCACACCGAGCGAGCTCCAACTGGTAAGAAGGTAAATTCTGTCAAGAAAATTTCCTCCCTTAATGAAAGGTTGATATGATTATGTTCTTGCTTTCTACTAAACAAACTCCTATTGATCCAAATGATATGCCATTGTCTACTTTGATTGAGCAAAATAAAGATAGTGTTGATGTGAATTTTATCTCTAGAAGTAATTTCAACAACAATGCTTATAGGGGAATCTTTGGTAATAATAATACTAGACCTTATTCTGGTAATTCCTCAAATGCTTATGGTAATTCTTATGGAAATTCTTATAATAATAATAATAATAATATAATACCTACTGATCTTGAGAATACAATTAAAGATTTTATTAATTCGCAAAAGGCTTCAATGCTACGATAGAGGAAAAAATTAGTAACTTTGATGCTATGACTAGAACTGTGGATAGGCTTGTTCATGAGGTGGATTTGCTTAAGATTAAATTTTTTCCACCTAATAAAGATGAAATGCCGGAATCTTTAAAAGCTATCCAAGTTTCTATTGATTATAATGCTAGAATGATTGCTATTTTAAGAGCTAGACGAGAGAAAGAAGAGAGAGAGAGAGGCTGAATTACAATATCTTGCTAGTAATGACGAGAATGTTAAAACTATAGGTGTGTCACCATTAGAATCTTTGTTTAGAAATATTAATAGTGTTAAAAATGATGATAAAGGGACTAGAGAAGAGTCAACTTTAAGTAGAAGGAGTCCCAATTGTTCAGAGGGTGAAAATATTGATGCTAAAATTGATAAAAGTGTGTTTGGAGAGGTCAAGACTTTAGGTAGCATTACACCCAATATTTTGGATTTCAAGGAATTTAATTGTGATAATTTATCTATTACTGAATGTATTACTTTATTGCAATCCATGTTAAATTCACCCAACGCCTATGATCATAATAAAACTTTCACTAAACATACCGTAGAAGCAATTACTAAGGCTAACGAAGAAAAGCTTGAACTTGAGGTTTCTATTCCTAGAAAATTAGATGATGGATGGGAACCTACTACTAAAATTAAGATCAATAATTATGAATGCAATGCTTTCTATGATTTAGGTGCAAGTGTGTCTACTATGCCTAAAGCACTATATTATATGCTTGGTTTTTGCACCTTGCGGATTCAACTATTAAAAAGCCTTTGGGAAGAATAAATGATGTGCTCATTATTGCAAATAGAAACTATGTTCTTGTGGACTTTATTGTTTTGGATATTGAATATAATCCCGCATGTCCTATTATACTTGGAAGACCCTTTTTAAGAACTATAGGTGCAATTGTTGATATGAAGGAGGGCAATATAAGGTTCCAATTTCCATTTAAGAAAGGTATGGAACACTTCCCAAGAAAGAGAGTTAAGCCTCCTTATGAGTCTATTATGGGAGCCACATATGATCTATCTTTGAAAGATGATAAAACTTGATAGTTGGCATTATGCCTAGCTAAATGCATTAAAGAAAAGCGCTTGTTGGGAGGCAACCCAATATTTATATTTACTATTTGTGTGTGTCAACATGATTATTGCTACTTTAGTAATTGTGTTTGTATCTTTTCTTTTTATTTTTGTGCCAAGTTGAGCCTTTGGGATGTTGCAATTGCATGTTTGTTAGGTTATGTGCAGAAACAGAAACTTTTACCTTCGGTATTTGAATTTTTATTCTATACTGGAGTGTGCTACTTTCTTGAAATTTTTACATAGTACTGCATTACAAATTGTGTGACGTCCTAATTTTTTAGAATTTTTTGAGTTGCAGAAGTATGCGTTTACTTTAGCTCATTACAGACTATTCTGGTTTTGATAGAGTGCTATTATAGTTTTGTTATTTGCTTGTTTTAGAGTTTTCATGGCTTATATTGGGGGATATAAATTGTGGAAATGATAGGATACAGTAGCTAATGTTTGAAAATAATTATGCAACTTGTCTTGACAGTACATGATCATGTGATTTATTTTTTATGTTTACTAACCCATGTCACGAGTTCTGTTGAGTTTTATGTGGATGAAGCTTCTAAGATTGAGGTGAGACATCGATATGAGATGAACAAGGAGTAGCAACAGCCTAAGCTTGGGGAAGGCAATATCCAAGGAGACTCAAGCGTCTAAGCTTGGGGATGGCTCAGAAGGCATCCCCTCTTTCTTCTTTAATAACTATCAGTATGTCTTGATTGGACGTATGTTTTAATTTGTTGACATGATATATGCTTTGCTTGGAGCATCATTTGCTTTGGTTTTAGTTTTGTTTGTTGGTCTTTGCAATCATTATGTTCTGATCACACTTCTTGACGCGACACACATTGGTCATATATTTATAGAATGCTCATTGATCTTCACTTATATCTTCTTGAGTTGAGGCTTTTATAGAATTTGCTTTTGCACTTCACTTATATATGTTAGAGCACGACGATATATTATTATTTTGTAGAAAAGATTAGGACTCTCTTGCCTCACTTATATCTTTTTAGAGAGTTGAATAGTAATTGGTAATTTGCATGAATTATGTGTTGGTCCTAAAAATAATAGGTATGTATTAGTGGTATAATAAAAACTTGCATGAACTTGTGGATCACTTGATAATTGGGTTCTTTGCAATAATTTTGAGATAAGGTCTAAGTAATTAATTTATGTGTAGCTGAAAAAACTTGCGCTAATTAGTGGAAATGTGTCATAAAGTCATACACATTAGTACTTGCCATCATTAAAGTGAAACTAATTGTAAGGGGGCTAAATTGAAGAACATTGTAAGTAACCACCTTCATAGAATGGGTCAGGAAGCCTAGCAGTCTTTGGTTAATCAAACTCACCCCTTGGAGTAATCGGTCTCATGGTTAACTCGGTGTAGACTATGAAGTATTAGTGAGCTGTTTTTGATTTATGAGTTGCGGTATTTTATGCACTTCCACCTATCCATATTTTGCTAGCCTCTTCAGTGTTGTGCATTGCCCACTCTCACCTCGGGACATGGTGCATCCTTCACCGGTACATCGAAACCCCGTGGGATGACTTTCTCTTGTCCTTCTACACATAAACCACCTTCTTCCTCAAATCAGCCACCATACCTACCTATTATGGCAATTCCAAAGCCATTTCGAGATATATTGTCATACAACTCCCATTATTACTATTCATTATATGACTTGATTTTCATTGTCATTTTGCTTTGCATGATCATATAGAGCTGACATGATAGTTGTGGCAAGGCCACCATTCATCATTGTTTTACATGTTACGCTTGATCATTGCACATCCTGGTACACTGCCAGAGGCATTCATTTGTACTCATTATTTTCATTACAGAGTTGTAAGTAAATAAAAGTGTGATGCTTATTAGAGTGTGCCTCTACTTGTGAGATATAAAAAAAGAGGCCAAAGTGCCCACCAAAAGAGGCCAAAAAGAGTGCACCAAAAAAATGAGAGAAAAAGAGAGAGGAGGCACACTACTATCCTTTATACACACTTGTGCTTCGAAGTAGCACCATGTAATTCATGTAGAGAGTTCGTATTCTTCATTTATTATGCTAGTGGGATTTTTACATTATAGAACTTGGCTTGTATATTCCGATGACGAGCTTCCTCAAATGCTCTAGGTCTTCATGAGCAAGCAAATTGGATGCACACCCACTTAGTTGCATTAGGAGAGCTTTCATACATTTATAGCTCTAGTGCATCCATTGCATGGGAATCCCTACTCCTCACATCAATATCGATTGTAAGGCCTCTCCATTACCTAACGACCATCCGCATTGATGTGAGACTTTCTTACTTTTTGTCTTCTTATAAATCCCGACGATCATTCTATTTGCCATCCAAAGTGCTAAGACCAAGGCTTGTAAATTGTGCATTAAACAAAGTGCTAAGTAGTTGAAAAGGGTTCATCATAGATTTGATTGCTTGACTGAAACTCAAGGTTGTGTTACAATAAGATCTTTGAATATGATAAAGCCTTGAGTAATTGGGGACATGAATATGAAATATGAGTATCGATTGGTATTACATGAAAACATTAATCTATGAAAAGCAATAGTAATTTTTGTTTGCACATTTTGATGTTACTTGCTTATTATCAATTATAGATTATTGCTTTGAATCACTTTTGTCTTGAGTTCACACCATGTTACATCATTTGATGAAGATTATGCTGGGTAGCATTCAACATCAAAAATTATCTTTGTTTATCATTTACCTACTCGAGGACGTGCAGGAATTAAGCTTGGGGATGCTGATACGTCTCAAGTGTATATATAATTTTTGATTCTTTCATGCTATTATATTATCACATTTATATACTTTTTATAGCAATTTATATTATTTTTCTAGACTAAGTTATTAATTTAGTGCCCAGTGCCAGTTCCTGTTTTCTGCTTGTTTTTGGTTTCGCAAGAAATAATATCTACGAAGGTCAAAATCAATTGCCAATCTAATACGATCTTTTTGGGCAACAAGAAACACGGGAAGCTTCGAGAGAGATCGAGACGAGCAGCCAGGTGCCCACACGGCCACCCCGCACGCTCTGGAGGGCATGCCTCCTGGCCGTGTGGGCCCCCTGCACCGCCTTAGCCCAATTCCACCACCATAATTCCCTATAAATACCAAAACCATCTGACGTGTTTTCAGAAGAATTTTATCACCACCGCAAGCTCCTGTTTCATGAAGATCCAATCTGGAGGCCTGTTTCAGAGATCTGCCGGAGGAGAAAGCCATTGCTGGAGCCATCTTCATCAACCTTGCTGCCTCCATGGCCATGTGTGAGTATTTCCATAGGACCTTTGGGTCCATAGTAGTAGCTAGATTGTTCTCTCTCTTTTTGGATCTTCAATGCCATGTTCCTTTGAGCCTTGTCACATGATCGGGATCAATTCGATGTAATCGGTGGTGTGTTTGTTGGGACACGATGAATTGTCACTTTATGATGAGATTGTTCATTGACATCAATTACATATTTTGAGGTTTTGTTGCTGTATACTTAAATAGCTTTGCATGCTCTCTGATCTATCTATCTTCTTTGGCCAAGTTCGATGGGTTTTTCTTCGGAGGGAGTGGTGCTTTGTAGTGGGTTCAATCTTGCGGTGCTCTAACCCAGTGACAAAAAGGGCCAAGACACATATTTTATTGTTGCCACTAAGGGTAAAACGATAGGGTTTTGTCATATTGATTAACTTCTTCCTGTCTACATTATGTCATCTTGCTTATTGTGATACTCTGTTTCTTGCAAACTTAATACCTTGAGATGCATGCTGATAGTGGTTTTGGGGTGGAGTATTAGTAGTAGATGTAGTTGGATTAACAGTCTACTTATCACGGATGTAATGCCTATATGAAATTATACCATGAATGATCATTTTTATAAATATTGCAATTCAGTCAATTGCCCAACTGTAATTTGTTTACCATGTCATTCACCTATTTTTGAGAGAGATTCCACTAGTGAACCTATGCCCAATGGGTCTATTCTCCATTACTAAATCCTTCTACACAATTTCTCTTTTATTTGCTGTACTACTTTGCTACTATCTATCTCTATTATTTGTGTTTAATCTTGTAGCTAGCAAGACAAGGGTGTGACAACCCTCTTGAAGTGTTGGGTACAAGTTTGTGTGTGTTTTGTGCATAGGTGCTACTTACATTGCTAGCTTGGGAGACTCCTACTGGATTGATAACCTTGGTTCTTACTGAGGGAAATACTTTGTTACTATTCTGCTTCACCCTTCCTCTTTGGGGAATCCCAACAACTACTACGGGAGTAAGCACCCCACCGCCCGAGTCAAGTCACAGGCGGGAGGCTCCAGTTGATCCTACAACTACAGTTGGCAATGCTGCAACAGGTGTTGAGCAGCCTGCTGGTTTGTAGCTTACTCCAAAGCAGTGAGAAGTGGTTGAACAACTCCTCAACACCCCAATTTCAGGGGATTCGTTGGCTGACAGGGCCCTCGAGGCAGCATGGCAGACAAACCTGGCAGAGCATGCTCAACTGGCCCAATTTGAGCACAACCTCATCGTCCACAAGTAGGCATTGGCTGATAACACTCGACAGTGTCACCCTGACCCTTCAGTCATCAGGTGTGGGCGAGACCTGAACAATAGCTTTGCAGTCAGAGACCCGAAGGATTTACACATCCTGTGCACCCTGATTGACAATGTACGGGCAGTGACCAGGCTGGCAGATGCGATCCAGCAGCCTGCGATGGAATTGTTGCACACAGAATCCGACAGTTCTCAACCTTCCCAAAGGCGGTAGTCACACAGAATGCGCTAATCTCTCAGTCCCATGACTAATTGGCATCTCACACTCAGATACCAGGGGCACAGAGAGTCGAGTACCGACTGTGTATTGAAGAGTCGGTAGATGGATAGATGACAAGCAAGAATGTACTCCGCAATGTAGAGATGAATCTCCTCTACCCCGAGATGATGCCTCTCCACACCAGCACAGGGATGAGCCACGTGGCCGAGATGACAACTCTCGCGATGACACAGGACTCCTCCTTGTTGACGTGATGACTTGCCATGTAGTTAGGATGATTACCCTCGATGACATGATGACTCTCCTCGCAGTCGGGATGGAACTCCTCGGCCGGGGGATGACCCGCCGCGTAGACGGGATGATCAACCCCGAAGATGCGATGACTCGCCTTGGCACCATGTGGCTTCCCCACCTCGCCAAGAGGGCTGATGTGATGATGCACGTGGGGTTTTGGCTCAAGGCTGAGTGGACCACGCTCAGGTGGCACACCGTGAGCAAGACCGTGATAGACCAAGTGGATCAGGATCCTCGGGTCCATGGTGCTTCAGTCGGCATATCCACACAACCCCTTTTCCAGAACCATTCTGAATGGCCTCGGGAATTGGGAAGTATGATGGAAACACCAAACCAGAAACATGGCTGGCCGACTACCTAATCGCCATTCAGATCGGAGGAGGTGATGAGAAAGTGGCCATGCGCAACCTTTCCCTCTACCTGGAGGGTTCGGCTCAAGCTTGGTTAAACAATCTGCCGAAGAATAGCATTGACAGTTGGAGAGAGCTTAAGGATGTTTTGTTTAGGAACTTCAAAGGCACATATAAATGTGAAAGTGCTAGTTATCGACCAGAGGGGGTGAATGGGAGATTTTTTATGAAAGTCTTCAAAATGAATAATGTATTCAAAGATGCGAAAGCAATAGCAGAGCAAAGCAATACAAGACAGGAGAAAAACTACACTAAGTATGCAATCAGTATGAAGATAAAGTCATCAGGACTAAAGATAGCATGCATACAAGGTAGCAGAATAGGTGAAACATGTGAACATATAGGCAAACACACTTAAGAACAGCTAAGCTGAAGACGAAGCAAAACATGTGATAGGAAAGTCTTCAGGCAAAGTCTTCAAGCAATCAAAGTCTTCACAACAAGTATGAATGTAATTGTGAGTGAAGAGATAGAACCAGTAGCTTGACAAAGACACAAGATTTGTTTGACCAGTTCCAATTGCTGTCACAACTATATGTCTGGTTGGAGTGGTTGAGATTTAACTTAGAAGACCTAGTCTTCACCTTATTCTCCTTGAGCTAAGGTCACTTAGACCTCGCCCAATTACTCAGGTAAGTCTTCAAGGTAGGCTTCCAAAAGCTTCACAAACTTGTTCATCGGTAATCCACAATGAGTCTTGCATGCTCAGAACACGATGCCTAACCGTCTGGAAGATCACAGTCTTCAAGTGTAATAAGTCTTTGGTTCACTCAGAACAGAATGTCTTCAGTGATGCTCAATCACTTTGGGCTCTGGGATTTTTTCCTCACATGAATACTCTCTCAAATGCTTTGGAGGTGGGTTGCTCTCAAATGACAAAAGCCATGCAATAACTCAGAGTAGCCACCAACTTATGGTAGAGGTGGTGGGGGTAGCAACCAAGGTGAGATGACTAAAATGATCCTGGGCCATCAGCCAACTGACACATGTCACAATGGTCAGATTTCAAACACACGCGGCAGCTTTGCTAGGGCTACAAGCAAAGCTGACTCAGCCAACTCAGAAGAGATTTTATCTCAAAGTCTTCACTGGAAGACATAGATTTTTAGGTTGAGCATCACTTCAGTTACTGTCTTCGATCACCTCGACCCCACTTAACAGTACGGTGGTTCCTAGTGCTCAAATATGAAGAAAATGGAAGTACCAAAAGATAAAGTCTTCGCGTTCCATAGTCTTTGAGCAAATTCTTCGCAGGATACCAAAGTCTTCAATGTCTTCAGACATTTTTAGGGGTCGTCTATGATGGTTAAACCAAATCTCTAGGGACTACTACCTGTGTTATCCTATGTACACTCACAAACACATTAGTCCCTTAACCAGTTTGTCATCAATACTCCAAAACCAAACAGGGGTGGCACTGGGTGCACTTACAATCTCCCCCTTTTTGCTGATTGATGACAAATTGGTTAAAGTTTTCAACGGGGATAAATAGTATTTGAAGGTAAAGACTTGGAGATTTTGATTCCATGATATCGAAAGAACCCCCCCTGAAGATGTGCATATGAAGAATTTGCTTTGAATGAAAATGCACATGGCAGTTTTTAATTGTGGAGAACCCCCCCTATATCCTGGAATCCTATCATAGTGCATTTAAGCAAATAGTATGAAGAATATGAAATGCACAATGAAAAATGGCTGTCTGCTGAATGTCTTCATGCTGCATATGATTAAGAAGCAAATAAAGCATGAAGAAATAGCAGTAGCAAAAGTGCAGACGTCCATCAGGACTTAAGTTTTACAACCCAGTTACATCAAATCTCAACAAAGAACGAGAGTTGTAAACTTAATCAAATGAAGCACCCTACCCATATTAACCCACTTGAAGACTAATTCTATTCTCTCCCCCTTTGTCATCGAATGACCAAAAGGTTCAAAGAAATAGAAAGCTATGCATTTCTCGGAGCAGTTGATGAAGATGGTCGAGCAGCCGGGTCGATGTCTTCATTGAGGGGTAGAGCAGATGGTGTTGACGAAGTGTCTTCATGCTGAACTGGTGTAGGTGGTGAAGTAATCTCTTCATCTTCAATTTTTTCAAAGTCGATTGATGGAGTAGATGATGAATAGTTGGAGGGCTCCGGTGATGGTGTATGATGCCATTGCATATGTACAGGAGGTGGTGAAGAATACCCAAACTTCTCCGTGAAGCCCTCAATAGCAAGTTCTTCAATAGACCTCTACATGGTTAGACTGCGCCAAGCATGATGACAAGCTTCTGATCCTAAGTGAGCATTCTTCATGGTGACATTGTGGACACGGTTGAGATCAGTGTGAAGACTATGCAACTGCTGCTTGGTCCAGTCATGATGCTTGTCAAATTTCTGATGTAGAGAAATTAGATGTTCTTGATCAGTCATAGTTCTGCTTCGACGAGGCTGAGGTGGAGATGGCAGAACACTTGTAGTTGTTGCACCAGTAGTTGTGGCACTAGCCCTTGGTTGACAAATTTGCCCAACCAACTTGAGCTTGGCATTTTCAGCATTGATATCAATTGCTTCGAGGTGTTCAAATTCACTCGGGCCAATCATGATAGGTTTCTTGTCAGCAGAGGGGTAAATGTCTTCATGAATTACTTCAACCTCAGGCAAGAAGACTATGTGATTTTTGCATGAAGCTTGATATGCAACATTTATGCGACACTTAATGAAGCACATGATCCATGGGGCATAAGCCTTGGGATCAAATATTCATCTGAAGTGGTTGCCATGGTGTGAAGAAAGAAATCATGAAGGTTGAAGCAAATACCATTCACAACATTGTAGACCACAGTCTTCATGACATGAATGAGCTCTGTGTCTGGTGAATGTCCTTTGATCTGGCATAGAGTGTTGCAAATAATATCATAGACTGTCCTGGGCAGATATTCTAAGTCGTCAACCAGGAAATGCTTCAGCAGAGGAGCATCTGGAGGCAAAGGCTTCATCACGGAGAGCATTTGCATCATGTTTGGTTCTCAGCGATTGCTTCGGGCGATTCTGGATCTAAGCCATAACCTAGATGTTCAAGCTTGGTGCAGGATAGCAGCTCCAGAGCTAGTGCCTTCATGTGGTCATCACCAGTGAGCCAATCAAGTGCCTAAGTCATAGAGTCTCTGCTTCTGCCCGATATGTGAAGAGTTGCATAGAACTGAAGAATAATTTCTTCATTCCAATGTTCTTCATCTGTGATGAACTTCAGAAGCCCCACAGCCTTGAAGCATTCCAGGGCTTCATCAAAACATGGGAGCCCAGCCATGGCTTCATAGGACAAGTGCCTGTCCTGAAGAATTTGATTTTGGTTTTACAAGACACAGCTGTAGCATACTTGTTGCTGAAAGTTCCAGAACCTGTCCGAAGTGATTCTTGGCCTATCATATGGGTTCTTGTAGGAGTTGAAGAATGTGTTGGATGCCTTGAATGCCTTCGGATTAAATTTTAGGTTAGATCTCTTATCGAATCCATGAAGACGAGGCAGCGTGGGTACAGGATTGAGGACAATGGGCCTCTTGTGAACAAATAATTCCCACGTAGGCCACTCCCGTTCTGGAGTTGGAAGCCGAGGCCATTCTACACTTTGCACTTCGCCAGTGAGAATGTCTTTAGCTTGAATAGTGGGAGGAGCATTGTCTTCTTCTTCAGTAACTGAAGCACTCACTGGGGCTTCATCTCGAGTAGTGGTGGCAGGTGGAATAGATTCTTCAAGCACTGGGGCATTTTCTTCAGTGTTTTCTTTTTCTTTGGTTGATGCAACCAGTAAGTCGTCGGACTTCTCAGGAAGTTTGTCTTTAGCTGATGCAGCCGTATCCATTTGAGCGGCAGCAGACTCTTTAGGAATGCTTGTCATTGATGCAGTGTGTAGAGGACCTTTGCGAAGCCTTTTGAAAGGAGGGTGCACAGGTGATGCAGCAGCCTTCTCAATTTCTTCGCCTAGCGATTCTAGAGTAGCTGCTTCAAGCAGTGGAGTGTGAGGCAAAACCTCACCTTATGGAGAATTTGGGTGTTCTTGTTCCTAGAATTCATTGGTGATGATAGGCGTAGCTGGGTCCTCCATACTGATCATGTCACTCACCTCACATGGAGGTGAGGATACCATTGTGTTGTCAAGAGGAGGAAGATCTGCTGGTTCTTCTTCAGCATTGTCTTCAACAACAATGTTGTTAGCTGCTGGAATTTCTTTAGATCGCTCATGATGAGGCTCTGTGGTAGCAGACTCATGAAGAATAACCCTCCAATCATGATTTTTGGAGGTTGGAGGAGCAAGAGATAGGTGTCACAAAGATGGGCTCATCATGTGAAGCACTTGGTGGAGGTGGAGCAGGAGGCACTTGGGCCTTGCACAAAGTCTTCACAAGCTTTATTTTCTTCGGAGGAGGAGCAATGGTGTTAGCATGCTTGCGCTTGCGAGCTTCAGCATTAGTAGCCTTTGTCTTCATTTGATCAATTGCAACTGAAGCAAATGTTGGCTTGGCCGGTGCATCGGCTTGAGGCATTTTCTTTGGCTGCAACTTCGTCAAGGTAGGCTGAGAGGAAGAAGCTGGAGTTGTGTTTTTGTTTGTAGCAGGTGCTGTAGCTGGCTGGCCTAGAGCTTTGCAATGCAATAGATCATTATGGGCTTGAACAACTTTGTCAGCATTTTGCTTTAGCCGATTGCATGCTCCTCTAACTGCTTAGCGGCGCTACACAAATTTAGCCTTCAGATCAGACATCATCTTTTTGTAACCAATGACTTCAGTGGCAGTCAGTTTGGATACATGCTTCTTAGAGTTCTTTCACATGATGAATTTTGGCCTTCAGCTCATGTGCTTTTCTAGCAATGCCAATCTCTGAGGCGATGAAACCCATAAAAGTATGGTTGACGCCAATTGGAAGGTTTAGTGAATCCACCTTCTTGTTGGGGTCATCAAACCAATCATCAATGAACTTGTGAAGAATTTGAGGATCAAGCAGAGGCAAATTCTTAAGTCGCTCACTTTCCTCTTCTTTCTGATGAATAAGTTTAGCTAGGTCATCAGAATTGAATTTGTTGTTAGACAAGTCAATGAGATTGTCTTCATCTCCAATAGTACTTGTAGGCTTCGAGCCACGGCCTGCAGGGCGCTTTGTTTTCATGCGAGGTGAGTTGCGTGATTCATTCTCAGTAGGCACACTGGTTTCAGGAGGTGTAATCTTCGAAGACTTTAATCTGGTGGCCCTTGTGTGACATCCCCAGATATTTGTCCTGTCATTTACCTAAATCATTTGCCATGTCATCATGATCATCATAATTAAATTGCCACTAAGTAATAATTCAACTCTCTAATTCAATTCAAAAATAAAAATTCAAATGAAAGTCTAGAAATTATTTATTCAAACAAACAAATTAAAATGTTGGTATTATTCTAAATATTCCCCTATGTATTTTTCATGTTGACACCAGAATTATTTAAATACCCAAAATGCCCCTAACAATTTTTGGAAGTGGACCAATAGCACTTAATTGAACTGTTTAAATGCAAACAAATATTTTGGCATTGTAAAATGGCCCTAAAACTTCATGGGCATCTTTATGGGAGTGCATGTCATTTATGTGGCAAGTCTCATTTACAACTAAAATCACTAGGTAGCTAAAATAATTACTAAACAGAGTTAAAGGAATGAAGCAGAAAAGAAAAGAAAAAGAAATAGAAGCTACTGCATCGATGGGCCCTTAGTTGCTACAGTGCTTTCGGCCCGGCCCGAGCCGGCCTTTTCTTCCACCTCCCACCAACGCTGGAGGCAGAGGCGCCAAGGCCGCTCGCGCTCCCGATTGCCGCCGTGTCGGCCATCCCGTGGATGCAAAACCGGATAAGAACGCCCCCCCAAGCATCGTGGACAACCCGAACACGTCATAGCTTTCTCATTCATCCTCCCCCCTCTGTGTTGAGCACATCCGAGTGCCGATGTCGCCGCCACCTCCTCACAACCATGCTCCGGGACATCCCCGAGCTGCATCCGATGGTCCAGGAGAACCGCCGTCGAGTGCTGCATCACCTGCGAGGCTCCAATTGACCGGAGCAGCTCCGCATCAACGTCTTCCTCGCCATCTTCTCTGCCATGAATGCCACTACCCCACCATCGATTCACACCATTCTGACCGCCCCCGTCACCAACGAGCTCATCATTCGCATCACTGTGAGAATCCTCGCCGAAGCCCTATCTTTCCCCTGCTTTTTGGCCGCCCTAGCTAGCTTAGCACCACAACCGCCTTCCTGCCGCCGCTAGACCTCATCGCCGGAGCTTCTCCGGTAATCAAATGGTCATGCTGGAGCGCCTAACCAAGTCACGTGCTCACGTAGTGCCCCGCTAGTGCGTCAAACCGCTTGGCTTCTTCCTCTGCACCGCTGGCCGAGAAGGCCGTGGCACCAGCGCTAATCTCTGTGCTCCCCCGACCACACCAGAACCACTGCTGAGCTCGCTGCTCCCCGGGCTTTGGAACGCCCACATCCATGCATCCTCCCATGGCCGGAAATGGCCGGCCGGCGAGCGCCGCCGTATTCACTTTAGCGCCGGTAATGGCCGCCGATGTGGCACCGGTTTAGTTAGCTAATGACCCATTTAATTTAAACCCTAAGCACTGACTGGTGGCCCCCTCGAGTTAATTAAGCTAAATAAAACTATTAGTTAGAGCTGTGTCGATGACACTGGGACCCACTGCACAGTAACCCTTGGACCAGTCAGCGCTGACTGGGTCCAGTGGCCCCACATGTCAGCCTCTCTGGCTGCCTGCTGACTGGGCCGTTGACTCAGTCAACTGGGCCCACTTGTCAGCCTCTGGTGCACTTCTGGGTGCACTGCACTGGGTGCACCTAGCACTTAATTAATAAATAATTTCAAATTAAATTAAATCAGGAAATTCCAGAAATTCAAATAAACTTTGAAAAATCATATAAAATAAACCGTAAGTAAGATGAAAATAAGTTATATATGAAAATTGATCATAAAAATGTGAGGAATATGAATATGCCATTTGTTTTCATGTTAGATCACTCTAACATAATCAACATTGAACTTTTGGCCAAATTTCGATTAATGAATAGTGCATGACTTTGGGAAAATATTTCCAAATATTTTCCCAAGTCGTTTAAATGATTTTAACAATGCAATAGAGCACCCCTGCATCATAATTAGCCATATCATGCATATTGTTGCATTTGATTGCCTGTATTCATAATTCTTCCCCCTCGCTTTAATTTTTGATAGACCCCGAGACTCCGGTAGACCAGGAGTACTTCTACCCCACTAATCAACAGATCATCCCAGCAGAGCAACCAAGCAAGCAAACCCCCTTGATCATCCCGAGATCACCCATTCTCTCTCTCTCTCTTATTCTTGCATTAGAATTTGCTATTGTTATAATTCCGGTAGCTCCAATTCTGATGCATAGACTGCTATTGTAGCCTGCTTTTGATAATCACCTATTGTCCTATCATGCTTAGTATAGCTAGTATTACTTTCATAAGATGGCCCTACATTCTTGTCCGTCATGCCATGCTGTTTTTATCGGGCTGAGATACATCTCGGCGATTATCTCGAAACAACTGCATTTACATTACTAAACTACTGTTATGCTAAAGACGGGTCGGCCCCAAGGGTACCCATGAGAGAGAACTGTAGCGGAGCAACAGGGCAGGCGAAGACCATCTCGGAGTGATGGGCTTGGCCCTGGCTGTCGTCCGCGAGCACTAAATTGCTAACGAACTTTGGGTATTTGATTTGAGTTGGCCACTGGCTTATACGCACTAACCACCACACTAGATAATGGGTATGGGCCCCTTGGCGTCGTCAGCTCCGACCGTTAGTGATCCAGATGTCGCAGTTCAGCCATGCGAGCTGATTGTTGGGGTGAGCGTATTACTGCCTTGCCGGTGAGCCGGAAGGTGGGCTTGGTCCTCGACCAGTCATGCAATGTTCAGGTGTGCTTGGGGTGATCGGCCAAAGATCCCCTAGCCATAGGATATAAACCGATGGGCGACCTCTCTGGAGAGCTAAGGAAGGACTTCAGCGCGACGATACTTTGAGTCCGGGCAGGACCCGCGGAAAGGTGTGTCCGGACGAAGGGATATCAAGCGTGTTGGGACAAATGTGGTGCACCCCTGCAGGGAAGTTAATCTATTCGAATAGCCATGTCCACGGTAACAGGACGCTTGGAGTCGTATCCTGAGCTTCTTTTACTACAAGAACCAGAAACTGTTAAAACTTGACAACTTAATTGTATAAAGACCCGGAATCGCTTTCTCACAGGGAGTCGAGGAAGGATCACTCGGTATGATGTTACTATTACTACTGCATATTGTTGGTAGTCACAAGTTGGTATTAGTAGCAAGTTGGTATCATTTGTCGCTACTCTCTCCCAATGCTGCAAGATGCTAGTCTTCGTTAAGATAGGCTTCTCCCCCTTTATTCTGGCATTTCTGCAGTTTAACCAAAGATATAACCCCATTCCTCTTGATACCAATGCATACTTAGCATAGTTCTAATGTAAGTCTTGCGAGTACTTTGGATGGGTACTCACGGTTGCTTTGCTATTCTTTTCCCTCCTACCCGATTGCTGCACAGATGATGACACCATAGGAGTAGACGTTCCGGAGCTTGGTTACTACGTGGACTACGACGAGGCCGAGTAGTTCAAAGGTCCTAGGCAGGAGGCCTCGCCTCTTTCGATTTAGTGTCGCTTGATGTTTTAAGCCTTCTTAAGTCATTACTTTGTGAACTGGTCTGTACGCAGATGAATTCTGTTTGAACTGATGTATCCCCGGGCCATTGTGCCCCTTTTGTAATATAAAGCTTTGAATTCTAAATTTGTGTCTTAGAGTTGTGTTGTGATATTAAACCATGAGTCACTGATCTTGATCGTGCATGCTGCGTGTATGATTAGTGCATGATTAATTTCGGGGGCCTCACAAGTTGGTATCAGAGCCGACTGCCTGTAGGAAGCCCCCAAACCTCTTGGTCAAAGTTGAGTCTAGTAACCAAAACTATTTTTGAACTACTAACTGTGTTGTGTGGCTCATGGGCCCACATCACCAATGGATGGGATCGGGACTCTTTTATTCCGCACCTTTATTCTGGGTTCTAAACTTCTTATCCTTTCGGGTTAAAGATTTTACTAACTCTAGGTTCTCGTGATGACTTCCTCCTAGAGAGCCCCTCATTCCAGATGATCGCTTGATTCGCCAAAAGATTCCGAAGATACTCTCTGATGTTTTTCCCTGAGACCCTTTATGCCCACCGCCTCTGCAATTCCCTACCATCGATAAATCCCTATGGATAACTACTTACAATTTCCGTTCATACATTCATTCCCGGTTGCTCTTGTTATTACAAGATACCAGAAAATACCCTCTGACTTTTTGAGAATCCTATATGTCCTGCTGTTGTTGAATTTCCTTATCACCTATCGACAGTTGTGGTTAGTTCAAGGTGCTCGACAATCTTCATTGAAGTCCTCTGTGATTGTCGTTCTCATTAATTGATTCAACATGTATGCAAATACTCGCAATCATTAGTCGAATTCCTAGAAATTGACCTTGTGGCTCAGATATCATTCCAAACATGAGCTGGTTCTCGGCCAATCAAGCCTTGATTGATTGTTCATCTAAGTCTATTCCGCTTACTCGTCCTTTTGCACAAATGGTCTACTTCCCATTCCTTGTTTTGGAAATTGCAATCCCTCTATATTTTATACTTGGGTTATTCAGATGTTTCCATAACCCGATGTCTTTGCATTCTTTCTTCTCTCAATGGACTCTAATGTGGAGCCATTTGTTTAATTCCTACACCGTCAGTCCTCATGGATCGCATGATTCCTTTTGCGGGATTCTTATTTGATCAATTCCTTATTCAGAAAACCTTATGAGTTCTTCCCTGATACAAACGCCTTTGGCAATGTTGTATCCTCTACTTCTTGCCGTCTGTACTCTTGCTTTCGAGCTTGTATCCCTGGTTATTATCGTGTATTGTATATGTGCTTAAATTGCCCCAATGGGTTGTATCTGTGTTATCTGCATTCCGTGTGAACCCGAAAGTTTTCATGGGTCATACTCCTCTGGTATTTCACCAGATAAATTTTCAAATGCTAAAACATTCTCAAAAGGAGAAGTGATTGGAAAGTGTGCATTGAAGAAGTGGGAGTCGACCTTGAGCACCTATGTTCATGCCCATGGACACGATGTAGATCTTATCATGGAAGCTTCTCCAAAATAATTGTCCCTTTGTATAACCATCCGATAACCTTGATTTAACCCTTTGCAATTATGGTTCTGACCATGTTCCTTTCATTTGATGTGTCTTAGAGAATTCCATTGAACTTTCCCACCCATTTCATAGATAGGGCTGGAGTATTTGCAATTCGCAGATCACTGAACCAGTTCGACTTCATTGTATTCTATCTTAGTAGCTTTCACTCCTTATATTGATAGTATCATGCCACCGCACTATCTTTTGTAAATTCTTGATGAAGAAATACCTCTCACCATTTTTGTCATTCCACCGGTTCTGAGTTGTTTGCCAACCAAGAACACCTATAAGTGAATCAACTCCGCACTATAATTCAATACCCCTATGATTTTTGTTGCGAGGGAATTTAAACTAAATCATGTCATTTCTACTCTGATCGGCTACATTATTATCGTGCTAATTTTGACTGTGCTACCTAGTTCTTCTGGAACACAATTTCGACATTGAGCTATCACCTTTGTGGATTCATCAACCTTTCACTTCACATTTCTTTTGCTCGCTTGATTATGTCACTGTAGAGCTACATCTTCATGAAACCTCTCAACGAAATGTGTTGTGATCATCGTCAACATTTTGACTTCCTTCAAGGTGCGAATCGAATTCATGATGAGAAATACCATCCTTGCCCCTCCATAATTTGTGTTGTCATCTGTAACACCCCAAAAATATTTTCTTCTCAATTTTTAAAATCTTTTCCTTAAAATAAAATTCTTTGGATCACTAGTCCTATTCCTCTTTTTCTCCTGTTTTGAAAACTATTTTAAGTTTTCAATTGGGTTTCAAAATTTTAAGATGGTTCTGACTTGATGATTTATTATTTGAGTAAATATTTTACAGGATCAAAAATATTTTTCCTTTAGAAAACTTTTTGAGTAAATAAATTGTTTCAATAAAATGGCCCATTTCATTTCCTTTCCAACACTTGGAAATTCTCACAAGAATTTTTCTGCCATTTTAAATCCTCATACAAGTCATTCTCCCACACTAGGACAGTACATAATAACCTTTCTCTCCACAAAACTTATTTTTATCATATTTAGCAAATTCCAAATTGGAATTCCAATTAGTCCTAGTTCCTTTGATTTATAAAGGAACTATAATTTTCCCAATTCTTCTGCACCCACAAAAATTACTCCAACCACTTGACAGTACCCACACTCCATTTCACCAAAAATATCCTAGTCCACAGTTCAAAATTTTCAAATTTCATTCAACTGAAATTTGGACCAGATTCAATCTCTTTGATCAAAACCAAATTTTAATTGCTCCAAAAATTCTGAAATTTGGTCAGCATCTCTCTCATGCATCAACACCTCACCACAAAAATTCTCAAAAATTTCTAAAATGCCTAGAGCCATCTAGCATTTTGTCAAACACCTCATGTGCATACTGTAGCTACTGTCGAAAAATTTAGTTAACAGGAGAAGTTCAGAGCACAGGGGAGTTAGGCACCGCGCGATGCACTCCACGCCATCTCCTCCCCATCCACGCTCTGTTGACCATCAATACATCTCCGTGGACCCCTCCGGCCAGCCACTCACCGCCGACAACACAGGAGCCGGCCGGTGCAACGGCCACCATGCTCATTCATGACGAACCGAGCGGATCGGCTCAGCTGACCAGCTCCATCACTCCTCCTCACCGCTCCCTCCTACCTCTCCTTCCATGCGGCATATCCCCGCGACGCCAGGCCACCGTCCAAACCCCATCCTGGCCTACTGTCAGTCGCTGAAGTTGCCCGTCATCTGCCATGGCCGTACGGGAATCACCTCATGGATAAGGCGATCAAGCTCAAAATTGAGCACGTTGGTGGTTCGAGGGTCTTCCATTGACCTCACTGGCACCCACCGTCCAAGACCACCAACGGCAACTACCTCACCGGCCGGAATTTACTCCGCCGTGATCCGCACCGCCTCGGCCACCCTTGCCTCCCCTATATAAGGAGCTCTCAAGCTCCGTTCACACACCACCTCCACTCACCGCCAATCCACCGCTAGGCCACTCCCCCGACCTCGGGGAGGCCTTTTTCCCCGACTCTGGCCACCCGATCCGCCACCACCACCGAGAACCTCACATCGCCGTTACTCCACCTCCACCACGCAGATCTCGCCAGTAACCTCCTATCACTCCATTACATCCGTTCCATGCCTCAATTTGACACCCGGAGCTCTCCCCGACGAGATCGAACTTCACCTGACGCCGCCATCCGCCGGAGTTGACCTCGCCGTCGCTCCGGTGCTCGTCGATGACCACCACCACCACCCACCGACGCGGAATCTTCCCTTGAGTCCATCTCTACCATCGCCACCTCCTGGAACGCCGGCGATCATCGCCGGTGATCACCGTAACTCCTCTGTACACGCGCGCGAAGCGCGTTTGAATTCAAACCTGATGGGTGGGGCCCACCCGTTAGTGTTTTCTTCTTTTCGGTTATTTCAGAAAGCGTCCTCGGCCACTTTACATTTTCTGTACTTGAAAGCGTATTCTTTCCCGAAACGTTTTCTTTTATGTTTTTAATAAAACAGATTTGACCACAACTTTGACTGCTTCTAGTTTTTAAACCACAAATCCAAATGACTTGATTCTTTTTCTGTTATTCTTCATTTTTCATCTAGTTTTTTTAGCATTTATTTAAAAATATTTTGAGACAACGTTTTGTACTGTTACAGAAAAATTAATTTGAATTTGAATTTTCTTTTTATATAAAACGAAGAGAAAAACTTTGCCGGGATTTTTGAGGGATCACCTTC
Organism: Elymus sibiricus; assembly: GCA_039707655.1. Lineage (NCBI taxonomy): Eukaryota > Viridiplantae > Streptophyta > Magnoliopsida > Poales > Poaceae > Elymus > Elymus sibiricus. The sequence goes on from CM077676.1 coordinate 72,147,939, forward strand.
TGCCTACTTTGATCAAGGCAAGCATTTTTGAACATCGGATATGGTGATTGCATACATGTTGCATCAGTTTGAGATATCATCAGTTATGTGAGGAATAGCAAGAGCATGCATGGTAATATCATTTTTTTGTGCATTTCTTGCATGCATCAGAAAATCTTGCTAACATGAGAATGTGGTGAGAAACCAGGAGTGTACTCCTTCCTTGGTCGTGCCGGTGGGCACGGATAACATCATGACATGATGGTGTCACCGTGGCATGTGAGGCATGCCAGTCATAATGACAACACCTCCTGAGTCGGCCTAGATCGAGTCTTGTTCCGTTAAGCCTAGCTAAATAGCGTGCTACCACTTGTCTTCCCGCAAGGGGAGTATGGCTTAGTAAGTTGCTAACCCCTTTCTGAGTGCACACCACACAGAGGGGCCATGATGAGGGTTCCACGGCCATGGACTAATGCCAGTCATCTGGTCAGGGGGCATGGGTGTATCCGGCTGGGCCGAGAGGGGGGCACCCCTTGTAATCCATGCGTGTTAATAGTGATCCCACGCTGGTCGAGACGATGGTCTCCCCGACTTAGAGTTTTCTTGAACGATGCTTTGGGTGATTCCTGGCATCCGAAGAGTTAATTTGGTGTGTGCTGGTCAGGCGTGTTTCCAACCCAAAGACCGTAATGGGAATTAGTCAGCATCTCGGTGTTGGCTAAAGGAATCCTTTACTAGTGGGTAAAGAGTACACCCTCTGTAGAGTTATATCTATTCGAATAGCTGTGTCCACGGTCAAGGACATTAGCTGGGAAGGGTCAAGTGTCGGTCCCGGTGTCGGTCTTCGAAGGAAATAATTAAAATTGAGCATGACTTATTTTTGCAGGATAATTATTATCACCACTGAAGCCAGCATGAATATTATTGTTGTTATGAATATTATTGTTTACATAAATATTATTGTGGACTAACCTTTCTTTTCTATGTGCAAATCCTGAGTATCACTTGGGATGGCTAGTCCACCTGGATACTTGGTTTATTTTATTTTTGTGGTGTGTCTCGTGGGATGGCTAGTCCACCTGAGATACCCATTTTATTTTCTGAGGGTCACTTGGGCTGGCTAGACTACCCGGGCACTCAGTTTTATTTTCTTTTCTGAGTATCACTTGGGATGTCTAGTCCACCTGGATACTCATTTATTTTCAAGACCTCTCGTGGCGTCGCCTTTAGACACCCGTTTGGCATTTCTCTTCAATACCTCTCGTGGTGTCGCCTTTAGAGACCCGTTTGGCATTTCTCTTCAAGACCTATCGTGGCGTCGCATTTAGACACCCGTTTGGCATTCTTCTTGGAGTTTCTCGGGCGGTCCAACGCCCAATGTTCTGCTTACTTTTCTTGATTTATTACTAACATGTTATATGTTTCGCCTTCTGCACCGTATTAATATTTCCCATATCATGACTTACTGTTAATCAGCATAAGCTTGTAATTTAATCCATCATGAGCATATGCATTTGGTATATCTTTTGTTCATAATGTTTGTGAGTACATTCCAACATACTCACAGGCTTGCCCATGGCTTGTTAATTTGGCCAGACCTGGAGGAAGACGAGCTTGTGGAGGAAGAATAGACTAGCGAGCCTGATGCTTAGAGGTGTTCCTAGTCAGTCATCCTGTGGTCTTGGAAGTCTACCACGTGTATCATCCGCAGTGCTTACGCTTCACCAATAAAATAGCCAAGTCTCACTTTGACGCTTGGCTCTACTTTATTATATCAGTATTGTAATATCACCACACCACTGTCATATTCTGCCACCGTTATATTTTGGCAAGTTTGTAATAAATGTTGAGCACCCTGGCTCAATCCTGTGTAATATTATGTATGTACTGGTTATCTATATCAAGGAAGTCCACCAGTTGTTCTGATCTTGGGGCTGGTGTGACTTAGGGCTATTCTGGGATTTATTCCGGGAACAGGCCCGACAAACCTTGGTATCAGAGCTAGGCTGAATGTAGGAAGCCCTAGGTACGATCGCTAGTAGTAGGGCCAGTCCTAACATTTTTAGCATGCATCTCATGCATTGTAGCAAATTTTCCTTGGTCATCATATAATTATGATATGACTATTTGGATTTTTTGTCTACTGTTGTAGATGTCTGGCGGCAGCTGTCCGACCCAGATTTTTGCCAATGAGCCTGCAGGATTTTCCCATCTTCTCATCGTCATCGCTAGAGTCGCGATGAGATCTCCGAGCCGTCCGGAGTACACCGTCTACCCAGACAGGATCATGGACACCCTGACTATGTACCAGGCCTCGGTATACATCTGGGGAGGATCTATTGAGCCTCATCGCAACTATCATTTTATGAGGAGAGTCATGCCTACTGAGAGGCATGCCATCCAGATGACTGCCTCAGAGGCCATCGCCCATCTTAGGGACATCCTTCCAGTCATGCAGACACATCCCTATCATTACCTTCCATGCCATGTTCCATACACTAGTCACTATGCTTTCTCTTGCACCGCGGGGGAAAGGGACGAGGCAATTGAGCCCCTTGTTCAGTACATCATGGCTTTAGATTCAGTCTTCACCTCACTGGTGGACGACTATCTTGTTGCATGGATGGACTTGGCTCATACGAGGGTTCCTCGCAGGAGTGAGTTTCGTTCTCCTTCGCCACGCGCACCTCGCATTCCGACTCCACCAAATGACCCTCCTACTCGTTCGGCGATTCGGCACTCATCCCCGAGCGATGAGTCCAGTCGCTTGGCTACACCAACTCTGGTTAGAGCTTCACCGCCTACGAGCACAATACCACCATGAGCAGGCATGACACCGATGGCTGCCCGACTGGAGACCATTCCTGAGGAGGAGGAGGAGGAGGTTGAGTCTTCAGCACCGCATCTGGGACTTACCCTCAGCAGGGCCTATGATGTCCCAGACACTCCGTGATAGCAGACTAGGCGTCAGCACCGCAGTCGCCTTTTATGAGAGTGTAGCTGTAAAATATTTATTTTCTATTTTTTTCCTTTTTGTAAGATGGCGAGTAGTAGACTTTGGACTGCAGCGCGCTAAGAGGACGGAGTAGTACACTAGTTTAAATAAGCGGTGATGTAGCATTATGGCTACGGCGAGCATACTGTATAATTAGATCATGCATGTATAATTAACCCTGCATGTATAATATAACCCGCTACCTTTATACCTATGTTTTGGGGGGGGGAATTAATTTCAGTCTCTTAAAAAAATTATTTTCTTCCTTTATAATTCCTTTTCTCATCGGGGTTGCACAAATACCCCAGAAAGAAAATGCATCGTCCCTGGACTCGTTCTATGCCCAGTCCCCCAGATGACAACTTTGCGCTGATCGGAATTAATTTCACACCAGGACAGACAAGTCAGCAGAGCAATGATCCAGCATTCTCACAAGTGTGCCGTCTTTATGAACAAAGTCAACAGCAGCACCAGGAAATGATGCAGCATTTAATAAATATGGGGAATCATCAAGGACAGCATCAACCCAGAACAAAATTATCTGAACTACAGAGGACCAATCCAACTGTCTTTTCTCACACAGATAAACCTTTGGAGGTAGACGACTGGTTGCGTGATATTGAAAGGAAATTGGTCATAGCCCAGTGTACGGACCAGGAAAAAGTATTATATGCTCCACATTATTTTTCTGGTACGGCAGCATCATGGTGGGAAAACTTATGCCACACGCATCCCAATGTAGGAAACATGACCTGGGAGCAATTCAAGGAAAACTTTCGGGGAGCCCATATTCCCAACAGTGTTATGAAATTAAAGAAAAGAGAATTTGAGGATCTCAAGCAACGGGGCACAATGGTAACTCACTACCTCAACCAGTTTACTCAGCTAGCTCATTATGCAAATGATGACTATATGACAGAAAGTAAAAGGATGGAAAAATTTCTCGACGGACTCGCTCAATCTCTAAAGTGCCAACTGGTGGTCCATACTTTTCCAGATTTCAAGACACTGGTAGACAAAGCTATTATCCTAGAAAATGAGCACCGCAACATGAATGAGATTCGCAAGCGCCGTATGAACCAGACGGTACAGGTTCACAACAACAGGCCCTAAAATGAATTTCAGAGGCCTGTGATACCTCGACCAGCAATTCCAACACCACGACCACAACAAAACCACAGTACTTTCAACAACAGGGCCAAAGAAGCAATATTCTGTCCAGGCATCACTTATTTTGCTTGTGGAGCAGAGGGGCACTATGCTAGGCAATGCCCGAAATAGGGGAATAATGCACCCAAACCCAACAAAAATGGCCACCGTACTAATGTGACTCCGTGACACAACAACCTCAACAACAATCCAAGAAAGGGGCAGGTTAACCACGTGACATTTAAGGAAGCCCAGAATGCACCAGATATTGCATTTGGTACGTTTCCTGTCAACACCATTAATGCTACAGTTTTATTTGATTCTGGAGCTTCCCATTTGTGCATTTCTAAAAGATTTACCTCAAAGAATCAGTTTCCTTTTTTGCCTTTGAAAAATTCAATGGTTATTCAGTCCCCGGGATCAAAGCAAAGCACACAATGGTACTGCCAGGATGTGAACATTGAAATAAAAGGAGTGAAGTTCCTAGCAAATCTTATTGTATTGGAAGCTGTTGATCTGGACGTTATTTTGGGAATGGACTGGTTGACCACAAATAAAGGCCTTATAGACTGCTACAACCGTACAATGACTCTTACCAATTGCCAAGGGAAAACAGTAAAGTTTGGAACAAGAGGAATTTCCACCTCGCAAGGAAAATTAAATCAAGTGGACATGCAGAATTAAGCAAGGTTCCGGTGGTATGCAAGTACCCCGATGTATTTCCTGAGGAGCTACCAGGCATGCCACCAGATCATGAAATTGAATTTGTTATTGAACTAGCACCTGGAACAGCACCCATCTACAAGAAGCCTTATCGAATGGCTCTGACAGAATTGGTTGAGCTGAAGAAACAAATTAAGGAATTAATGAAAAAGGGTTATGTCCGACCCAGCTCATCACCATGGGGATCACCGGTTTTATTTGCTAAGTAGAAAGATGGTACCCTAAGATTATGTATTGATTACAGGGCACTCAATATGGTTACCATCAAAAATAAATATCCACTTCCAAGGATCAATGACTTGTTTGACCAACTGGCTGAAGCCAAGGTTTTCTCAAAAATAGACTTGAGATCAGGCTACCATCAGTTAAAAATCCGATCATCAGACATACCCAAGACTGCTTTTACCACCAGATACGGATTATATGAGTTTACTGTGATGCCTTTCGGATTGACCAATGCTCCTGCATATTTTGTACATCTCATGAACAAGGTCTTCATGAAATATTTGGACAAGTTTGTGGTTGTGTTCATTGATGATATACTTATATATTCCAAGACGCCAGAAGAACATGAGCAACATCTTCGGATAGTCCTGGAAGAATTGCGGAAAAATCAACTATATGCCAAATTCAGCAAGTGTGAATTTTGGTTACAAGAAGTTGGTTTTCTGGGTCATATACTAACAAAGGATGGAATAGCAGTAGACCCAAGTAAAGTAAAGGATGTCTTAGGATGGAAGCAACCCACCAGCGTAACCGACGTCAGAAGTTTTCTTGGTTTAGCTGGCTATTATCGACGGTTTATTGAAGGCTTCTCCACCATAGCCAAACCCATGACTCAGTTACTCAAGAAGGATAAAACGTTTGAATGGACTTGGATGTGTATTAATGCAAGAAGGAAAGGTCGTAGCTTATGCTTCAAGATAGCTATGACGACATGAAGAAAATTATCCTATCCATGATTTGGAGCTAGCAGCTGTGATACATGCACTCAAAGAATGGCGACATTACCTTCTGGGTAATCGATGTGAGATATACACGGATCACAAAAGTCTTAAGTATATCTTCACCCAGCCATAACTAAACCTATGAGAACGTCACTGGCTTGAGCTAATTAAGGATTATGATGTGGGAATTAATTATCATCCGAGTAAAGCAAATGTTGTGGCAGACGCCCTCAGCCGAAACCCCTGCACTGACAATGACAGTGTGCAATTCTCATAGCATGAGTTCAACCGTGAATTTGCCAAGCTTCACATGGTTCTAGTCATGGAAGGAACGATTGCTTGACTGAAAATAAAACCAACATTAGAGGATCAGATCAAAGAAACCCAAAAAGGACACCCCAGCATCGAAGGAATTAAGAGAAAAGTAAATTCAGGCAAGGCATCCGAATTTACCATTGATAGCCAGGGAATCCTATGGTACGGGAAAAGATTATGTGTACCCAATAAGGCAGAGCTAAATCAACAGATTTTGGCAGAGTCCCATACCACTCCATACTCCATTCACCCAGGGGGAACCAAGATCTACAAGGATCTATAGGAAAAGTTTTGGTGGCATGGTATGAAGAGGGATATAGCCGTGTATGTCGCACGTTGTGACTCTTGTCAGTGGATAAAAGCAGAACACCAGAGGCCAGCATGATTTTTATAGCCACTCAGAGTGCCTGAATGGAAATGGGATGAGATAGGAATGGATATTATTGTCGGACTACCAAGGTCACGACACGGGAATGATGCTATTTGGGTTACATGAATTTATTAACCAAGGTGGCACACTTCATTCCGGTAAAAACAACATATTCAACATAGAAGCTTGCTAGGTTATACCTCTCCTGAATTGTTTGTTTGCATGGAGTACCCAAGACCATAGTCTCCGATAGAGGCACTCAATTTGTCTCCAGATTTTGGGATCACTTGCAGCAAGCTTTAGGAACCCAACTAGTATTCAGTACATCGTATCACCCACAGATAGGAGGACAGACTGAATGGGTAAATCAAATATTGGAAGACATGCTGAGAGCTTGTGTTCTTACTTATGGAGTCAGCTGGGAAGACAGTTTACCATATGCAGAATTTTCATATAACAACAGTTACCAAGCCAGTATAAAAATGTCACCCTTCGAGGCACTATACGGACGAAGATGCCGTACCCCACCCAATTGGTCTAAAACCGGAGAAAGCCAAATCTTCGGCCCAAAAGTTCTTAAAGAGGCAGAAACAAAAGTAAAACTTATCCGAGACAGACTAAAAGCTGCTCAAAGCCGTCAGAAGAGCTACTATGACCAGAAACACCGCCAGATTAGTTTTGAACCAGACGAATATGTGTACCTCAGGGTATCCCCAATGAGAGGACTACAGAGATTTAAAATCAAAGGGAAATTGGCACTGAGATTTATTGGACCATTTAGAATAATTGCAAGAAGAGGCAAGGTTGCCTACCAAATGGATCTACCAGCGGAATTGTCAGATGTTCATGATGTGTTTCACGTGTCACAACTAAGGAGGTGTGTCAGTAACCTGGAAAAGCAAGTCCAACATCAGGATCTGGATATCCAACCAGACCTTACATATAAGGAGCACCCTATAAAAATCTTGGAAGAGTCAGAACGGAGGACCTGTCGGAATGTGATAAAGTTTTACAAGGTTCAGTGGAGTAATCACACTGAGGAAGAGGCAACATGGGAAAGAGAGGATCACCTACGGACTGAGTACCCGTACCTGTTTGAGGGATAGCTGAAATCTCGGGGACGAGATTTTTCTTAAGGGGGGTAGGTGTTGTAACACCCCAAAAATATTTTCTTCTGAATTTTTAAAATCTTTTCCTTAAAATAAAGTTCTTTGGATCACTATGGTCCTATTCCTCTTTTTCTTCTGTTTTGAAAACTATTTTAAGTTTTCAATTGGGTTTCAAAATTTTAAGATGGTTCTAACTTGATGATTTATTATTTGAGTAAATATTTTACAGGATCAAAAATATTTTTCCTTTAGAAAACTTTCTGAGTAAATAAATTGTTTCAATAAAATGGCCCATTTCATTTCCTTTCCAACACTTGGAAATTCTCACAAGAATTTTTCTGCCATTTTAAATCCTCATACAAGTCATTCTCCCACCCTAGGACAGTACCCAATAACCTTTCTCTCCACAAAAATTATTTTTATCATATTTAGCAAATTCCAAATTGGAATTCCAATTAGTCCTAGTTCCTTTGATTTACAAAGGAACTATAATTTTCCCAATTCTTCAGCACCCACAAAAATTACTCCAACCACTTGACAGTACCCACACTCCATTTCACCAAAAATATCCTAGTCCACATTTCAAAATTTTCAAATTTCATTCAACTAAAATTTGCACCAGATTCAATCTCTTTGATCAAAACCAAATTTTAATTGCTCTAAAAATTCTGAAATTTGGTCAGCATCTCTCTCAAGCATCAACACCTCACCACAAAAATTCTCAAAAATTCCTAAAATGCCTAGAGCCATCTAGCATTTTGTCAAACACCTCATGTGCATACTGTAGCTACTATCGAAAAATTCAGTTAACAGGAGAAGTTCAGAGCACAGGGGAGTTAGGCGCCGCGCGATGCACTCCACGCCATCTCCTCCCCATCCACGCTCTGTTGACCATCAATACATTGCCGTGGACCCCTCCGGCCAGCCACTCGCCACCGACAACACAGGAGCCGGCCGGTGCAACGGCCACCGTGCTCATCCACAATGGACCGAGTGGATCGGCTTGGCCGACCAGCTCCCTCACTCCTCCTCGCCGCTCCCTCCTACCTCTCCTTCCACGCGGCATCACCCCGTGATGCCAGGCCACCATCCAAACCCCATCCTGGCCCGCTGTCAGTCGCCGGAGTTGCCCATCGTCCGCCATGGCCGTACGGGAATCACCTCGTGGATAAGGCGATCAAGCTCAAAATTGAGCACGTTGGTGGTTCGAGGGTCTTCCATTGACCTCACTGGCACCCACCGTACAAGACCACCGACGGCAACTACCTCACCGGCCGGAATTTACTCCACCGTGATCTGCACCACCTCAGCCACCCTCGCCTCACCTATATAAGGAGCTCTCAAGCTCCGTTCAGCGCACACACCACCTCCACTCACCGCCAATCCACCGCTAGGCCACTCCCCTGACCTCGGGGAGGCCTTCTTCCCCAACTCCGGTCGCCCGATCCGCCACCACCACCGAGAACCTTACGTCGCCGTTACTCCACCTCCACCGCCCAGATCTCGCCAGTAACCTCCTATCACTCCACCGCATCCGTTCTGCGCCTCAATTCGACACCCGGAGCTCTCCTCGACGAGATCCAACTTTACCCGACGCCGCCGTCCGACGGAGTTGACCTCGCCGTCGCTCCGGTGCTCACCGGCGACCACCACCACCACCCACTGATGGGGAATCTTCCCCTGAGTTCATCCCTACCAACGCCACCTCCTAGAATGCCGGCGATCGTCGCCGGTGATCACCACAACTCCTCTGTACACGCGCGTGAAGCGCGTTTGAATTCAAACCTGATGGTTGGGGCCCACCTGCCAGCGTTTTCTTCTTTTCGGTTATTTCAGAAAGTGTCCTCGGCCACTTTACGTTTTCTGTACTGGAAAGCGTATTCTTTCCCGAAATGTTTTCTTTTATGTTTTTAATAAAAATTGATTTGACCACAACTTTGACTGCTTCTAGTTTTTAAACCACAAATCCAAATGACTTGATTCTTTTTCTGTTATTCTTAATTTTTCATCTAGTTTCTTTAGTATTTATTTAAAAATATTTTGAGACAACTTTTTGTACTGTTACAGAAAAATTAGTTTGAATTTGAATTTTCTTTTTATAGAAAACAAAGAGGAAAACTTTGCCTGGATTTTTGAGGGATCACCTTCTGCCTACTTTGATCAAGGCAAGCATTTTTGAACATCGGATATGGTGATTGCATACATGTTGCATCAGTTTGAGATATCACCCGTTATGTGAGGAATAGCAAGAGCATGCATGGTCATATCATTTTTTTGTGCATTTCTTGCATGCATCAGAAAATCTTGCTAACATGACAAAGTGGTGAGAAACCAGGAGTGTACTCCTGCCTTGGTTGTGCCGGTGGGCACGGATCACATCATGACACGATGGTGTCGCCATGGCTTGTGAGGCATGCTAGTCATAATAACAACACCTCCTGAGTTGGCCTAGATCGAGGCTTGTTCCGTTAAGCCTAGCTAAATAGCGTGCTACCACTTGTCTTCCCGCAAGGGGAGTATGGCTTAGTAAGTTGCTAACCCTTTCCGAGTGCACACCACATAGAGGGGCCATGATGAGGGTTCCACAGCCATGGACTAATGCCAGTCATCTAGTCAGGGGGCATGGGTGTATCGGCTGGGCCAAAAGGGGGGCACCCCCTGTAATCCGCGCATGTTAATAGTGATCCCATGCTGGTCGAGACGATAGTCTCCCCAACTTAGAGTTTTCTTGAATGATGCTTTGGGTGATTCCTGGCATCCGGAAAGTTAATCTGGTGTGTGCTGGTCAGGCGTGTTTCCAACCCAAAGACCGTAATGGGAATTAGTCAGCGTCTCGGTGTTGGCTAAAGGAATCCTTTACTAGTGGGTAAGGAGTACACCCTCTGCAGAGTTATAGCTATTCAAATAGCTAATGTCCACGGTCAAGGACATTAGCTGGGAAGGGTCAAGTGTCGGTCCCGGTGTCGGTCTTCGGAGGAAATAATTAAAATTGAGCATGACTTATTTTTGCAGGATAATTATTATCACCACTGAAGCCAGCATGAATATTATTGTTATTATGAATATTATTGTTTACATAAATATTATTGTGGACTAACCTTTCTTTTCTATGTGCAAATCCTGAGTATCACTTGGGATGGCTAGTCCACCTGGATACTTGGTTTATTTTCTTTTTGTGGAGTGTCTCGTGGGATGGCTAGTCCACCTGATATACCCATTTTATTTTCTGAGTGTCACTTGGGCTGGCTAGACACCCGGGCACTCAGTTTTATTTTCTTTTCTGAGTATCACTTGGGATGGCTAGTCCACCTGGATACTCATTTATTTTCAAGACCTCTCGTGGCGTCGCCTTTAGACACCCATTTGGCATTTCTCTTCAAGACCTCTCGTGGCGTCGCCTTTAGACACCCGTTTGGCATTTCTCTTCAGGACCTCTCGTGGCATCGCCTTTAGACACGCGTTTGGCATTTCTCTTCAAGACCTCTCATGGCGTCGCCTTTAGACACCCGTTTGGCATTTCTCTTCAAGACCTCTCGTGGCGTCGCATTTAGACACCCGTTTGGCATTCTTCTTGGAATTTCTCGGGCGGTCCAATGCCCGATGTTCTGCTTACTTTTCTTGATTTATTACTAACATGTTATATGTTTACCCTTCTGCACCGTATTAATATTTCTCATATCATGACTTAATGTTAATCAGCATAAGCATGTAATTTAATCCATCATGAGCATATGCATTCGGTATATCTTTTGTTCATAATGTTTGTGAGTAGATTCCAACATACTCACAGGCTTGTCCCTGGCTTGTTAATTTGGCCAGACCTGGAGGAAGACAAGCTTGTGGAGGAAGAATACGCTAGCGAGCCCGACGCTTAGAGGTGTTCCTAGTCAGTCATCCTGTGGTCTTGGAAGTCTACCACGTGTATCATCCGCAGTGCTTCCGCTTCGCCAATAAAATAGCCAAGTCTCACTCTGACGCTTGGATCTACTTTATTATATCAGTATTGTAATATCACCACACAACTATCATATTCCGCCATCGTTATATTTTGGCAAGTTTGTAATAAATGTTGAGCACCCCGGCTCAACCCTGTGTAATATTATGTATGTACTGGTTATCTATATCAAGGAAGTCCACCAGTTGTTCTGATCTTGGGGCTGGTGTGACTTAGGGCTATTCTGGGATTTATTCCGGGAACAGGCCCGACATCATCGACAACATCCTTGCCTTCCTTTCAACACAGACTTGGTTATGTTTTGGTTATACCCTAAGATTCTCACTGTTCTTGAAATTGATCCTTGTGTATTTCTTGTGATCTTCAAACCAACCTTTACTTAAACACCATATCATTGCTACCCCAAAGCATGACTGTGGTACTCCGAATATCAAGAAGAACATTGAAAGTGCAATGCTAAGTGATTCTTGATCAATTATCCAAACACCGTTGTATGGGTAAACATCATGATTTTTCTTGCCCCTTTTAATCTAAAGGGTTATGTACTTGCTGTCCTTGTCATATATATCATGCTCTGCTTGTTCTTGGGAAGGATATACTCCTTATACTTGTGTATAAACACATTTTCCTTTCCATTGGTCTGATTAAACTAATGATGACATTTTCCTTTCCATTGGTCTGTTTGACCTTTCCTAAAACTTATATGATCTAAGCTGAAATAATTTCCTGCTTATGTAAACACCCCGGTGTACAACCCTGTCGAGCATAACCCTGTTACTATCATTGATGACATACCGGTAACACCGATGGACGAGACCTTTGCCTATTGGTCCGCCTCGTATTAACAAGCAGGAAAATGGTTCTCTTCGTTCCTCGTCCTTAGCACCGATGTTGTTGCCGACATAGCCAACAGATTGTCCTCTGACATGCCTTGCTATTGTGATTGCACAAGATGCCACCACCCTTCTTATTCATAATCCACACATACTCACAGTTCCACAGGACCAAACCTGGCTCTCCTGCACATCCTTGTTTCCAAAGTTATCATTTACAATTGACTTCGTATGTATCTCTGTGAGTCACCTTCCTTGACATGTTCTATCCTGGTATCGGACACAATATTTATTCCTTGCTACTCTGAACCCCCTTCCATGATCTGTTTTGGGCATTGAATGATTGCCTACCCAATTAAAACTTCTTGAACCTTCTTTCATCACTCTCGATGTGTTTCATGTGCCTCAACTCAAGAGGTACTTTTTACACCTCCTTCCCTGAGATGATTAACGGATGCCAATTCTTTCAGACATCCGTCCTTATAGAGTTTCCCCTCTTATCCTATTCATAAGTATGATGAAGATTTTGAAGGAAGGATGACGACTTCATCATGATGCCCTCATACAGATAAATGAAGACATCAACGTAATGGATCAACCTCTTTGAGAAGAGCAACTAGGACCGAGAAGATTCATTAGATTCATAACCAGACTTTTCCCCTTACTCGACCTCTTAATTCTCGGGACAAGAATTTCTTTGAGTGGAGGAGAGTTCTGACATCCCCAGATATTAGTCCTGTCATTTACCTAAGTCATTTGCCATGTCATCATGATCATCATAATTAAATTGCCACTAAGTTATAATTCAACTCTCTAATTCAATTCAAAAATAAAAATTCAATTGAAAGTCCAGAAATTATTTATTCAAACAAACAAATTAAAATGCTGGTATTATTCCAAATATTCCCCTAAGTATTTTTCATTTTGACACCAGAATTATTTAAATACCCAAAATGCCCCTAACAATTTTTGGAAATGGACCAACAACACTTAATTGAACCGTTTAAATGCAAACCAATATTTGGGCATTGTAAAATGGCCTTGAAACTTTATGGGCATCTTTATGGCAGTGCATGTCCTTTTTGTGGCAATTCTCATTTACAACTAAAATCACTAGGTGGCTAAAATAATTACTAAACAGAGTTAAAGGAATGAAACAGAAAAGAAAAGAAAAAGAAACAGAAGCTACTGCACTGATGGGCCCTTAGTTGCTACAGTGCTTTCAGCCCGGCCCGAGCCGGCCTTTTTTTCCACCTCCCGCCAATGCTGGAGGCAGAGGCGCCATGGCCGCCCACGCTCCTGATTGCCGCCGTATCGGCCATCCCGTGGATGCAAAGCTGGATAAGAACGCCCCCCGAGCATCGTGGACAACCCTAACACACCATAGCTCTCTTGTTTGTCCTCCCCCAATATGTCGAGCACATTCGAGCGCCTCTGTCGCCGCTACCTCCTCACAGCCGTGCTCCGAGACATCCCCGAGCGGCATCCGGTGGTCCAGGAGAACCGCCGTCGAGTGCTGCATCACCTGTGATGCTCCAATCGACCGGAGCAGCTTCGCATCAACGTCTTCCTCGCCAACTTCTCTGCCATGAATGCCACTGCCTCGCCCGTCGATTCGCACCACTCTGACCATCCCCGTCACCAACGAGCTCGTCATTCACATCACCATGAGAATCCACGCTGAAGCCCTATCTTTCCCCTGCTTTTTGGCCGCCCTAGCTAGCTTAGCACCACGATTGCGTTCCTGCCGCCGCTGGACCTCATCGCCGGAGCTTCTTCGGTGACCAACTGGTCACGCCGGAGCACCTAACCAAGTCACGTTCTCACGTAGTGCCCCGCTAGCGCATCAAACCGCTTGGCTCCTTTCTCTGCACCACTGCCCGAGAAGGCTATGGCACCACCGCCACCATTGACGACCCCGTGCTCGTCTCTGTGCTCCCCCGCCCACACGAGAACCACCGCTGAGCTCGCCGCTCCCCGAAATTTCAAATGCCCCCATCCACGCATCCTCCTGTGGCCAGAAATGGCTGGCCGACGAGCACCGCCGTGTTTGGTTTAGCGCCGGTAATGGCCGCCGACGTGGCACGGGTTTAGTTAGCTAATGACCCATTTAATTTAAACCCTAAGCACTGACTGGTGGCCCCCTCGAGTTAATTAAGCTAAATAAAACTATTAGTAAGAGCTGTGTCTATGACACTAGGCCCCCACTGCACAGTAAGCCTTGGACCAGTCAGCGCTGACTCAGCTGCTGACTGGGTCCAGTGGGCCCACATGTCAGCCTTTGTGGCTGCCTGCTGACTGGGCCGTTGACTCAGTCAACTGGGCCCACTGGTTAGCCTCTGGTGCACTTTTGGGTGCACTGCACTGGGGGCACCTAGCACTTAATTAATAAATAATTTCGAATTAAATTAAATCAGGAAATTCCAGAAATTCAAATAAACTTTGAAAAATCATATAAAATAAACCGTAAGTCAGATGAAAATAAATTATATATGAAAATTGATTAGAAAAATGTGAGGAATATGAATATGCCATTTGTTTTCATGTTAGATCACTGTAACATGATCAACATTGAACTTTTGGCCAAATTTCGATGAATGAATAGTGCATGACTTTGGGAAAATATTTCCAAATATTTTCCCAAGTCATTTAAATGATTTTTACAATGCAATAGAGCACCCCTGCATCATAATTAGCCATATCATGCGTATTGTTGCATTTGATTGCCCGTATTCACAATTCTTCCCCCTCGCTTTAATTTCTGATAGACCCCGAGACTCCGGTAGACCAGGAGTACTTCTACCCCACTGATCAGCAGATCATCCCAGTAGAGAAACCAGGCAAGCAAATCCCCTTCATCATCCTAAGATCACCTATTCTCTCTCTCTCTTATTCTTGCATTAGAATTTGCTATTGTTATAATTCCGGTAGCTCCTATTCTAATGCATAGCCTGATATTGTAGCCTGCTTTTGATAATCACCTGTTGTCCTATCATGCTTAGTCTAGCTGGTATTACTTTCATAAGATGGCCGTACATTATTGTCCGTCATGCCATGCTATTTTTATCGGGTTGAGATACATCTGGGTGATGATCTCAGAACAACTGCATTTACATTACCATACTACTATTACGCTAAAGATGGGTCAGCCCCAAGGGTACCCGTGAGAGAGAACTGTAGCGGAACAACAGGGCAGGCAGAGACCATCTTGGAGTGATGGGCCTGGACTTGGCTGTCGTCCGCGAGCACTAAACCGCTAACGAGCTTTGGGTATTTGATTTGAGTTGGCCACTGGATTATACGCACTAACCACCACGCGGGATAATGCGTATGGGCACCTTGACATCGTCAGCTCTGACCGTTAGTGATCCAGATGTCGCAGTTCAGCCATGCGGGCTGATTGTTGGGGTGAGCATATTACTGCCTTGCCGGTGAGCCGAAAGGTGGGCTTGGTCCCTGACCAGTCATGCAACGTTCAGGTGTGCTTGGGGTGATCGACCGAAGATCCCCTAGCCATAGGATATAGACTGACGGGCGACCTCTCTGGAGAGCTGAGGAAGGACTTCGGCATGTCGATACTTTGAGTCCGGGCAGGACCCGCAAAAAGGTGTGTCCGAACGAAGGGATATTGAGCGTGTTGGGACAAATGTGGTGCACCCCTGCAGGGAAGTTAATCTATTCGAATAGCCGTGTCCACGTTAACAAGACACTTGGAGTTGTATCCTGAGCTTCTTTTACTACTAGAACCAGAAACTGTTAAAACTTGACAACTTAATTGTATAGATACCCGGAATTGCTTTCTCACAGGGAGTCGAGGAAGGATCACTAGGTATGATGTTACTATTACTACTGCATATTGTCGGTAGTTACACGTTGGTATTAGTAGCAAGTTGGTATCATTTGTCGCTACTCTCTCCTCATGCTATAAGATGCTAGTCTTCGTTAAGATAGGCTTCTCCCCCTTTATTCTGGCATTTCTGCAGTTTAACCAAAGATATAGCCCCATTCCTTGCTCTGATACCAATTGAAAGTGCCCCATTTCTGCAGTCGATACTTTCCTATCACAGGTGGTTAAACCAAATCACATAGAACAAGGGAGCACCTTGCTCTGATACCAATTGAAAGTGCTAGTTATCGACCAGAGGGGGTGAATGCGAGATTTTTATGAAAGTCTTCAAAATAAGCAATGTATTCGAAGATGCGGAAGCAATAGTAGAGCGAAGCAATACAAGACAGAAGAAAAACTACGCCAAGCATGCAATCAGTATGAAGAAAAGTCATTAGAACTAAAGATAGCATGCATACAAGGTAGCAGAATAGGTGAAACATGTGAACATATAGGCAAACACATGTGAACATATAGGCAAACACACTTAAGAATAGCTAAGTTGAAGATGAAGCAAAACATGTGATAGGAAAGTCTTCAGGCAATGTCTTCAAGCAATCAAAGTCTTCACAACAAGTATGAATGTAATTGTGAGTGAAGAGATAGAACCAGTAGCTTGACGAAGACACAAGATTTGTTTGACCAGTTCCAGTTGCTGTGACAACTATACGTCTGCTTGGAGAGGCTGAGATTTAACTCAGAAGAGCAAGTCTTCACCTTATTCTCCTTGAGCTAAGGTCACTTAAACCTCGCCCAATTACTCAGGTTAGTCTTCAAGGTAGACTTCCATAACCTTCACAAACTTGTTCACCGGCAATCCACAATTACTCTTGGATGCTCACAACACGATGCCTAACTATCTGTAAGATCATAGTCTTCAAGGGTAATAAGTCTTTGGTTCACTTAGAACAGAATGTCTTCAGTGATGCTCAATCACTTTGGGCTCTAGGGTTTTTCCTCGCAGGAATACTCTCTCAAATGCTTCGGAGGTGGGTTGCTCTCAAATGACAAAAGCCATGCAATAACTCAGAGCAGCCACCAACTTATGGTGGAGGGGGTGGCTATTTATAGCTGGGGTAGCAACCCGAGGTGAGATGACTAAAATGACCCTGGGCCATCAGCCAACCGACATGTGTCACAACGGTCAGATTTCAAACACACGCGACAGCTTTGATTGGGCTACAAGCAAAGCTGACTCAACCAACTCGGAAGAGATTTTATCTCAAAGTCTTCACTAGATATAGATTTTTAGGTTGAGAATCACTTCAATTACTGTCTTTGATCGCCTCGACCCCACTTAACAGTACGGTGGTTCCTACTACTCAAATATGAAGAAAATGAAACTACCAAATGACAAAGTCTTCGCGTTCCATAGTCTTCGAGCAAAGTCTTCGTAGGACACCAAAGTCTTCAATGTATTCCGACATTTTTATAGGTCATCTACGACGGTTAAACCAAATCTCCAGGGACTACTACCTGTGTTATCTTGTGTACACTCACAATCACATTAGTTCCTTAACCGGTTTGTCGTCAATACTCCAAAACCAAATAGGGGTGGCACAAGAACTAATGCTCTATGTTCAAGGACCTAAGGAATCCACTCAAGAATACATTTAGAGATGGACTCAGCTCCATAACACCATGGAAGGGGCAACTGATGTAGGGGAACGCAGCAGAAAACAAAAAAATTCCAAAATACGAACATGCCCAGGATCACTATGAAGATGCATCCAAGGTTTGATCTGATCATTACCAACTCAAAGCATAGCAAAAGTAGAGTCGATGAAGATCATTGGTGCAGATCCCCGCAGCTAGGATTTTACAACCTCCCAACCATGAGGATTATCTCCCCCGGACAGCTCTTCGGATGGTCCCTAGGACAGCCCTCCGGCAGTCTCTCAGACAGAACCTCAGACAGAACCTCAGAGTGTCTCTTGAAGTAAGTTCGAAACTATGACCTCTCTATTAGGTTGCACACATCCGGTGTCAACTATCTAGCAGGGCTTCACTGTCTAGAACTAGGCCCTACCAGAGACTAGACAACCTTTCAGCAGTACAAAACTATTTTGTGTGAGGGAGAGAAAGAAGGCAGATCATTGCAATGCTATAGTAGTGAGAAACTTGAGTGAAATGGAGATCCCTCTTCACCTCTATTTATAGTGGGAGCAAGGGGTAGAGGCTTGGGGGAAAAGACCAAAAGGGGCTTGAATATTTTCCACCAAAAGCCACAAAAGGGGGAAAGGGGAGCTCCATGGAGGAGCTCCTCCTTGGCCCGGCCCTGCATGTGTGGGCCTCCTTTTAGGGGGGGGCCCACCTCCCCTATGTCATCCTCCACTACTTTAAGGGAAATCCCTAAAAGGTGGCTTTCCAAAAAGCCACCAAAAAAGGGGTTGTACCCTAATAGTGTTGCCTGCATCATCATCCACTATTTGTGGGATTTTGTCCCCTCAAACTGGGACAAGATTTTTCCGCGACCGTTTTCTCCGAAAAATTCCCAAAGGTCTAGAACATTTCCGGCATCCCCTGAAATAATTATGTACGTGTTCCAAAACATTTTTGGTGTGATGATTTTTCTCCGAAACTTTTTCGGTTACTCCGAAACATTTTTGGTTTTCTTTCCGAAAGTTTTTCGTCATCTCCAAAACTTTTTTGATGACTTTCTCTCGAACTCCCTATCTAATACTCAGCAGATAGATGACTCTTAAATGTGTGACCCTGTAGGTTCGGTGAAGTATAGACATGACCGGAACTCTTTCCGATCAATGATCAATAGCGGAACCGTGGACATCCATTTTGATCCCTATAGCCACACGAATGAATATTCGAGTGAACCTGTAGTTACCGTATGATGTTCTTCTTGCTTCATGATATGTTACAAAAACCCGAGGTGAGATTTATTGGCATCCTCGTGAATCATACAACTTGTTCATGATGCCAGTTTCCTCATTACCGGTTTTGTTCTCTTTTCTCGTTCCTACGTTTCAGCATCCCTATGATCAAATCACATTGTGTCTGGCCAGATGATGATGGATACCGTAACATAGAGAGGGCCCCAAGAATATCTCTCCATCGACAAAGGAGCAAATCCCAATCTTGAGCTATCAAGTCCTTTGTCATACTTTTTCGTGAACCCATAAGTAGCCGTAATAGCCACCCTTTTACAGATGACGTTTAACAAACCCCATAGTTCACGAAGCAAGTATGAAGGAACCTGACACTCTCATGGTCTAAGGAATTATGCAAACACTTAACTTTCTCTTTGTTATTAACCATTAACTTGTGATGAAAGTATCTCGTTCAACACAAGTGTTCTTCTAACATTGTGTCCTCAAAGTTGCCGGCATAGTCATGCCCATGATTAGGAAAATAGAACCATCATGCAACACTTGAGCTAGTCTTAGAGGGGAGACTAGGAATCTATTTTCTATTTATTATTCCACGTGTGCACATGAGTTTCCCTCTGAGCCTTGTGGTTATTGCAGACTCGAGAATCATTGCAGTTATAGCATAGAACATAAACATCAATTACACACTTGGAGATAAATCATAACTATTATTATTGCCTCTAGGGCATATCTCCTACAGACTACCACTTGAACTAGAGTCAATAATATAGTTTACATAGCTTCTTTAACACCAATGGCAATCCGGTGCTACTCATGCTTTACTCGTGGTAGAGGCTTAGTCATCGGATCTGACACATTCAGATCCGTGTGAACTTTACGTACTTTCTCAAAACCCTCCTCAAAATGATGTCGAATGAGGTGATATTTGCATGCAATATGTCTCGACTTATAGTGGGACCTTGGCTCCTTTGCCTGAGCCACGACGCCACTATTATTGCAATAGATCTCCATCGGGTCCAGCGCACTTGGAACCAAACCAATCTCTTCAAGAAACTTCTTGATCCAATCCACCTTCTTTGTGGCTTCTGAAGCTGCGTCAGACTCTGCCTCCATAGTAGAATCCACCACAATATTTTGCTTGGAACTCTTCCAGCACAGTACACCACCGTTCAAAATGAAAACATAGCCTGATTGAGATTTGAAGTCATCTAGGTCAGTCATGAAGCATGCATCAGTGTAACCATTTACAATTAGCTCTTCATCACCTCCGAACACAAGGAGCAAGTCCTTGGTCCTCCTGAGGTACTTAAGCATATTTTTAACTATGGCCCAGTGTTCCAATCCTGGATCACTTTGGTACCCGCTGCTAACACTTAGCGCATAGGAAACATCT
Organism: Elymus sibiricus; assembly: GCA_039707655.1. Classification (NCBI taxonomy): domain Eukaryota; kingdom Viridiplantae; phylum Streptophyta; class Magnoliopsida; order Poales; family Poaceae; genus Elymus; species Elymus sibiricus. Next base: position 72,168,439 of record CM077676.1, read on the forward strand.
GGTCTTGTACATAGCATGGCATACATGATGGAACCAACCATGGAAGCATATGGAACATCATTCATTTGTACTCGCTCATCAAGAGTCCGAGGACACTGATTCTTGTTGAACACTGTGCCAGGTGACATTGGGAGCAGGCCCTTCTTGGCGCTCTTCATATTAAACCTTTTTAATACCTTGTCAATATACGTGCTTTGGCTAAGTGATAACCCACAAGTGTAGGGGATCAGTTGTAGCCTTTTCGATAAGTAAGATTGTCGAACCCAATGAGGAGCTAAAATTAGAATTAATATTCTCTCAAGTTCTATCGACCATCGATACAACTCTACGCGTGCTAATGTTCACTTTACCTAGAACAAGAATAAAACTAGTTTGTAGGTGTAAAGGGATAGGTTTACCAGAACGTATAAATAAAAGTTAGGTGCTGTTTTAAATAAAAATCAATAAAGTTAGTAAAGCGAGTGTGGAAAAGTGGTGGTAGGATATGCGGAATTGTCCCTAGACAATTGTCTAAGTTACTAGACCGATAGCAAGTTTTTATGTGGGAGAGGCCTCTGCTAGCATATCGTCCCTTACTTGGAACTCTATGCACTTATGATTGGAACTATTAGCAAGCATCCACACCTACTAACAAGTTCATTAAGGTAAAACCCAACCATAGCATTAAGATAAATTGGCCCCCCTTCAATCCCGTATGCATCAATTTCTATGGTTAGGAAGAAGTTTCCGTCACTCTTGCCCTCCCATGCATAGTCCTATCAGCATACAACTAACCCTATGGTGTGATCCACGCGCGCGCTCATATGATGGGCACTAAAGGACAATAACATAACCACAAGCAATTTAAACCAATCATAGCAATTCACCAATTACCCATAGGACAACAAGAATCTACTCAGACATAATAGAGGTGCAACACATCATTGGATAATAATATATAGCATAAAGCACCATGTTCAAGTAGGGGATACATCGGGTTGTGGAAGAGTGGACCGCTGATAATAGATGAGGGAAGGTGATGGAGGTGTCGACAAAGATGACGGAGTTGTTGTAGTAGATCGCCATCAATGATGGTTCCCCCAGCGGCGCTCTGGCGCCACCGGAAGAGAGGGGGAGAGAGCCCCCTCCTTCTTCTTCTTGCTTGGCCTTATCCCTAGATGGGAGAAGGGTTCCCCCTCTGGTCCATGGTGTTTTTCGCCTCCCGGGGTGAGAGCCACCCCCGAGATTGGATCTTTGAACTTTCTGTCTGTCTCTCCGCGCTGAAATCTGGAGGGTTTCACCGTTTTATCGACCCACGGAGATCTGTAACTCCGATCAGGCTGAAATTTTAACACGATTTTTTTCCAAAAATTATCTTTCTTGCGCCCGAAGGAGAGCCCCAACCGACTTACGAGCTGCTCACACAGCCCCACCACGTGCCCAGGGGGTGGGCGCGCCCCCTGGCCGTGTGGGGCCCTCGAGCACTCTTTTGCGTTGATTCCTTCTCTCAAAAATCACATATATTCCATAACAAATCTTCGTAAAATTTTATCATGTTTGGACTTCGTTTGTTATGGTTTTTTGTGAAACAAAAAACATGCAACAAACAGGAACTAGCACTGGGCACTAGATTAGTATGTTAGTCCAAGAAAATAGTATAAATTCTCGCCAAAAATATGTGGAAGTAGTAAAATAATGTCATGAAACAATCAAAAATTATAGATACATCGAAGACGTATCTGCATCCCCAAGCTTAATTCCTGCTCATCCTCGAGTAGGTAAATGATAAAACAAAGATAATTTTTGATGTGGAATGCTACCTAGCATAATCTTGACCAAATAATATAATTGTGGTATGAATAATGGGATACGAGTGATTCAAGGCAATAGTCTATCAATTTGACATCAAAATAATAATACACAAGCATACTAGAAAACAATTATTGCCTTTCAAAATAAAAATGCTAAAGAACGTTATCCCTACCCATTAATCATGTAAGCAAGGCATAGCTCAGTCTTCCTAACATAAAGATATCTATCATGAACACCCCGATGCCAAACCAATCAATTAAGTCAAACTCTCATCTATTTCAGCTTTTTCAATTTCCATGCAACACTTGAGCGCGATCTACGATCTTGGCACTTAGGATGGCAAAGAGAATGATGATGGGGTTTATAAGAAGACAAAAAGTGGAGAAAGTCACACATCAACGTGGCTGATCGTTAGGCAATGGAGAGGCCTTACAATCGATGTCAATGCGAGGAGTAGGGATTGCCATGCAACGGATGCACTAGAGCTATAAGTGTATGAAAGCTCTCCAAATGCAACTAAGTGGGTGTGCATCCAACTTGCTTGCTCATGAAGACCTCGAGCATTTGAGGAAGCTCGTCATCGGAATATACAAGCCAAGTTCTATAATGTATAGATCCCACTAGCATAATCATGAAGTATATGAAAACTCTCTATATGAAATACATGGTGCTACTTTGAAGCACAAGTGTGGAAAAAGGATAGTAGTGTGCCCCCTCTCTCTTTTTCTCGCATTTTTTTTCTTTTTTTTGTTCGGCTCTTTTTGGCCTCTTTTTTTATATTGGAGTCATGAGTCTCCTCCTCTTTTTTTTGAGGGATCATGGGTCTCTTTCGTTTCATATCCTCACAGGTAGGGGCACACCCTAATAATGATGATCATCACACTTTTATTTACTTACAACTCAAATCTGAAAATGATGACTATATATGAATGCCTCTGGCAATGTACCAGTATGAGCAATGATCTAGTGTAGCAAAGATATCAAAAAATGGAAAAGCCATGGAAATATCATGCTAGCTATCTTATGATCATGCAAGGCTATATGACAATGAATGCTCAAGTCATGTAGATAGTAACGATGGAGGTTGCATGGCAATATATCTCGGAATGGCTATGGAAATGCCATGATAGGTAGGTATGGTGGCTGTTTTGAGGAAGGATATAATAAGGCTTATGTGTGATAGAGTGTATCATATCATGGGGTTTGGATGCACCGGCGAAGTATGCACCATGTCTCGAGGTGAGAAAGGGCAATGCACGGTACTGAAGAGGCTAGCAAAATATGGATAGGTGGAAGTGCCAAAGACCGGAAAACTCACATTAGTCATAAAGAACTCAAGCGCTTATTACAAAAATTTATTAGCTTATTTTGAATCAAGAACAACTCGCATGCCCCTAGGGGGGAGGTTGGAAGGAGTTAACCATCTCGCGCCCCCGATTCGAGCAACACAAAGGATATCAATCAAGGATAAGTCATGCTCCAACTTCCTCACTATGCCAAAGACTAACACTTTCATGAATAGAGAATTACAAACCTTAACACCAATATTCCTACTAAACCAACATCATTCACTAATACACCCACATATTACCATATCAATATCGCAAAACTATTGCAAGGAATCAAATGCATCATATTCAATGATCTACAAGTTTTATGCAGGTTTTTATGACTAACCATGTGAATAACCAATTCCTGTTAACTCTCTAAATAGGTATAAGTGAAGCATGAGAGTTTAATTCTTTCTACAAAAGACTCAGCCAAGCTCTAACAAGTATAAGTGAAGAAAAAGAGCATTCTACAAATAACGGTGTTCCGAATGTAGAGAAACAAGCATCCAAACTTCAAAAGATATGCATGAAGCACATGAAGCATTCTATAAAGCCATACTCAAAAGGTATAAGTGAAGTGCAAGGAGCATTCTATAAATCAACCATGGACTATCCCATACCAGCATGGTGCATAAAAGAAAAGGGAAAACAAACACAAAAGATGCTCCAAGAATTTACGCATATCATGTGAACAAAACAAACATCGAGACATACCGATAATTATCGAGGAAGAAAGATGGGATGCCTTCCGGGGCATCCCCAAGCTTAGATACTTGAGTATCCTTGAATATTTACTTGGGGTGCCTTGGGCATCCCCAAGATTGAACTCTTGCCTCTCCTTATTCTTCTCATATCGATGTCTCCTCGATTTTTGAACAATTCATCGACACAAAACTTAACCAAACTTTTATTAGAGGGGTTAGTACATGTAACATCAAATCCCATCATGTCTTGCTGTAGCAATATTGTACAATTATAATCCAACATTGCCTACTATATGCTAACACAATTCTAATGCTCCCACATCAATTGGGCTTGGCAAAATTGCAAACATAAGCAGATAAAGAAACTATAACAGCAATCTATGAAAACAGGACAGTCTATAAAGATGCAGATAAAACATATACTGATTTAACTCCAAACATTCTGAAAAATTAGGACGTAATATTTTTTTGCATAAAAGTACTGTGTAAAAATTTTAGAAACTTCGCACGTTCCAGTAAAATATGAAAATTCAAACACTACAGCCATAGTTTCTGTTTCTGCACAGCACATATCAAACAAGCAATTTCAGCACCCTAAAGGCAAATCTTGGCACATTATTTTTATAATACAGTGGATTTGTACAAGGGGATAATTATTTTTATGAGAAACTTCCACAAAAAATTTCTACATTGTTTCCATGAGCATGAACACAAATGTTCAAGGTCGACCCTCACTTCTTCAATGCATAACTTTTCAATCGCTTCTCTTTTTGAAAAAGTTTTAGGTTCCCCACTTTATTTTTTTGTTTTTAAATTTTTTATAAGCACACAACAGAAGAAAATGACTCTCTAAAACTTCCGGGTTGTCTCCCAGGTAGCGCTTTCTTTAAAGCCATTAAGCTAGGCATAACATGCTCAAGTAATCGTTAAACCAGGATCCCATGGTACATCAAAGCCAATTTTAATCAACAAAAATTTGGATCTTAAGTATGAGCATAAAGTAACATATGTCACATAATAATGAAGTCTAACTCTCTTCCTATGCATCGGCATGTCATAAGAGAACAATTCATACACACATAGTAAAGGCCAATGCATAGTGTAGGTAGTTTCTTGCAATTTTATAGCATTAGAAACATAGAGAGGTGGATATGTGGTTCCTCTCTCATAATAATTGCAAGTAGGAGCAGCAAGCACATGCATATTATATCCATTAAAATCATCATGTGCAATGGTAAAACGTAACCCATCAATATAATCCTTAATAAGTGCAAACTTCTTCGATATAGTGTAGTTGGGAGAATTCAAAAAGATAATAGGACTATCATGTGTGGGTGCAATAGCAATAATTTCATGCTTAACATAAGGAACTATAGCAAGTTCATATCCATAAGCATAATTCATATTGGCATCATGGCCATAATCATAGCAAGCATCAAGTTCATCAAAAAGGGATATTTCAAACAAATCCAAGGGATCATAACATTCATCCTTCGGTAAGCACGAAGGGGATTTAAATAATGTATGAGTTAAAGAGTTACTCTCATTAGAAGGTGGGCATGGGTAGTTAATCCGCTCTTCCTCCTTTTGTTCTTCGCTCTCCTCCTCACCTTTTTCATCTAATGAGCTCATAGTTTCATCAATTTCTTCTTCCATAGATTCCTGCAAAATATTAGTCTCTTCTTGGGCAGCGAGGACTTTCTTAATATGACCTTTAATATAAGCATTAGAACCATAGTTATCATAGCAATATTTCAGTATGGCAAAATTTTCAGATTTGTAAAGAGTATCATCATACATTTAAAGCAAAGAAGCAATTTCATAGGCACCCTTAAAAACAACAAATTCTTCAATTTGTTCAATATCATAGTAACTATAAACACCCTTAGCATAAGAAGCCAAGATTTCATTATCATTGAACTCACATTGATAGGGTAGGTGTTTTTTAGGGTTCTCGGAACAACAAGTAAAATCATGTATTTTGCACAAATTCCAAGCAGAGCATTGTAATCTAGTTATTTGATCCCATAAGTGTTGCCCTTTTTGAGATATGCGGTAACGCACAAAATAAGCATGCTCATCTGATGATTTTCCCTCAACTAAGCTAGTTGGGGTTTCAGCACGAGCACAAACGGATCAAAGATGATCCAAGTAGAAAGCTTAAATAGTAAGGAATTTTAGTTGTTCCTCAACCAATGGGGTAACAGGTACAACTAATTTTTTTGGTATTTTATGTTTTCTACCCATAACTAAAGATAGAAAACAAGAAAAAATAGAATCTACTTAGAGATAAAGCCAACAAGCACACACGAGAATATTCACCCCACGCTATTGCTCCCCGGCAACGGTGCCAGAAAAGGTCTTGATAACCCACAAGTGTAGGGGATCAGTTGTAGCCTTTTCGATAAGTAAGAGTGTCAAACCCAACGAGGAGCTAAAGGTAGAATTAATATTCTCTCAAGTTCTATCGACCACCGATACAACTCTATGCACGCTAATGTTCACTTTACCTAGAACAAGAATAAAACTAGTTTGTAGGTGTAAAGGGATAGGTTTGCAAGAACGTATAAATAAAACTTAGGTCCTGTTTTACATAAAGATCTATAAAGTTAGTAAAGCGAGTGTGGAAAAGTGGTGGTAGGATGTGCAGAATTGTCCCTAGACAATTGGCTAAGTTACTAGACCGATAGCAAGTTTTTATGTGGGAGAGGCCTCTGCTAGCATATCGTCCCTTACTTGGAACTCTATGCACTTATGATTGGAACTATTAGCAAGCATCCGCAACAACTAACAAGTTCATTAAGGTAAAACCCAACCATAGCATTAAGATAAATTGGTCCCCCTTCAATCCCGTATGCATCAATTTCTATGGTTAGGAAGAAGTTTCCATCACTCTTGCCCTCCAATGCATAGTCCTATCAGCATACAACTAACCCTATGGTGTGATCCACGCGCGCACTCATATGATGGGCACCAAAGGACAATAACATAACCACAAGCAATTTTAACCAATCATAGCAATTCACCAATTACCCATAGCACAACAAGAATCTACTCAGACATAATAGAGGTGCAACACATCATTGGATAATAATATATAGCATAAAGCACCATGTTCAAGTAGGGGATACAGTGGGTTGCGGGAGAGTGGACCGCTGATAATAGATGAGGGAAGGTGATGGAGGTGTTGATGAAGATGATGGAGTTGTTGGAGTAGATCGCCATCAATGATGGTTCCCCCGGCGGTGCTCCGGCGCCACCGAAAGAGAGGGAGAGAGAGCCCCCCTCCTTCTTCTTCTTGCTTGGCCTTCTCCCTCGATGGGAGAAGGGTTCCCCCTCTGGTCCATGCTGTTTTTGTCCTCCCGAGGGCGAGAGCCACCCCCGAAATTGGATCTTGGAACTTTCTGTATGTCTCTCTGCGCTGAAATCTGGAGGGTTTCACCGTTTTATCGACCCACAGAGATCCGTAACTCCGATTGGGCTAAAATTTTAACACAATTTTTTTCCAGAAATTATCTTTGTTGCGCCCAAAGGAGAGCCCCAACCAACTTACGAGATGCTCACATGGCCCCACCATGTGCCCAGGGGTGGGCGTGCCTCTGGCCATGTGGGGCCCTCGAGCACTCTTTTGCGTTGATTACTTCTCTCAAAAATCACATATATTCCATAACAAATCTCTGTAAAACTTTATCGCGTTTGGACTTCGTTTGGTATGGTTTTTTTCGAAACAAAAAACATGCAACAAACAGGAACTCGCACTGGGCACCAGATTAGTATGTTAGTCCCAGAAAATAGTATAAATTGTTGCCAAAAATATGTGGAAGTAGTAAAATAATGGCATGAAACAATAAAAAATTATAGCTACGTTGGAGACGTATCACTAAGCGCTATGAGGCATTTTGATCTATCTCTATAGATTTTAATGCCCAATACATATGCCGCTTCACCTAAGTCTTTCATTGAAAAACTCTTCTTCAATGACTCTTTTATTTCACTAAGAAAATTCACGTCATTGCCAATCAATAATATGTCATCCACATATAACATTAGAAATACTTTTGCGCTCCCACTAAACTTCTTGTAAACACAAGACTCTTTGTCATTCCTGATGAAGCCAAACTCTTTGGCCACTTCATCAAAATGAATATTCCTACTCCTTGATGCTTGCTTCAGACCATAAATGGCCTTCTAAAGCTTGCATACCTTTTTAGCATCCTTAGGATCGACAAAAGCTTCAGGTTTTATCATGTATACATCCTCTTCAAGATTTCCATTTAGGAAAGCCGTTTTGACATCCATCTGCATATTTCATAATTGAAATAAGCAGCAATTGCTAGCATTATTCGTACAGACTTAAGCATAGCTACGGGCGAGAAAGTCTCATCGTAGTCAACTCCTTGAATTTGCCTGAAACCTTTCATCACAAGTCTAGCTTTGTGGATAGTAATGTTACCATCCATGTCTATCTTTCTTTTGAAAATCCATTTACAACAAATGGGCTTTACGCCTTCTGGAGGTGCTACCAAGTTCCAAACTTGGTTTTCGTACATGGATTCCATTTCGGATTTCATGGCTTTGTGCCATTCCCTTGAGCTAGGCCCCACCATTGCTTCCTTGTAGTGCACAGGTTCATCATCTTCAAGAATGAAGATTTCATTATGAAACCACTTAGGTGGCATGATTGCCCTACCTGATCTGCGTGGTTCAGTCACAACATTGTCTGAAGTTTCAACATTAGATGCATCAACTTCTGGCTCGGTTGTATGGATAATTTGCGGAATTACTTCCGGTTCCTCAGCCCTATAAACTGTTGTCGAAGATTCACTAATCTAATCAAGTTGTACTGTCCTCCCACTAACTTCTTTAGCGAGAAACTCTTTCTCGAGAAAGACTCCATTTTTGGCAACAAACACTTTGTGCTTGGAGGGAAGGTAGAAGGAATACCCAATAGTTTCTTTTGGATAACCTACAAAGTAGCATTTGTCTACTTTTGGGTTGAGTTTGTTTGGCTATAAACATTTTACGTATGCTTCACAACCCCAAATCTTGAGATGCGACACACTGGGTTTCTTCCCATACCATAACTCATATGGCGTTGTCTCAATAGACTTTGATGGTGCCTTGTTTAGTGTATAAGCGGCAGTTTCTTGTGCGTGACCCCAAAAAGATATCGGCAGTTCTGTAAGAGACATCATCGACCTTACCATGTCTAACAGGGTTTGGTTATGTCGCTCGGACACTCCATTTTGTTTTGGAGTTTTGGGAGGTGAAAGTTGTGAAGCGATTCCACGGTCACTTAGATGTTGGCTAAACTCATGACTAAGATATTCGCCTACATGATCTGATAGCAGAAACTTAATCTTTTTGTTACGATGATTTTCTACCTCATTCTGAAATTCTTTGAAATTTTCAAAGGTTTCTGACTTATGCTTCATCAAGTAGATATATCCATACCGACTTCAATCGTCAGTAAAAGTCACGAAGTAGAAATACCCACCATGCGCTGCTGTGCTCATTGGACCACATACATCACTATGTATTATTTCCAATAATTCACCCGCCCATTCAGGATGACCCATGAATGGCGTCTTGGTCATTTTTCCCATTAGACAAGCTTCACATGTGTCAAATGATTCAAATCAAAATATAGTAAAACTCCATCTTTATGGAGTCTTTGCATGCGTTTCTTTTCGATGTGGCCAAGACGTTAGTGCCACATGAAAGTGGTGGTGGTACTAGCCTTCTTAAGGTGTTTAGCTTCTACATTAAAGACATCATTTCCACATTCAAGATTTAATATGAAAAGGCCCCCAACAATGGGTGCAAATCCATAAAACATGTCCTTATAATAAATCAAACAACCATTGTTCTCAGACTTATAAGAACATCCATCGCATATTACACATGATTCGGAGATAATGTTGCTACAAAATGACAGAAAAAAATAACAGTTATTAAGTTCTAAGATAAATCCCGAAGGAAGACGTAGAGGCATGATGCCGACGGCTTGAGCGGCAATCCCAGCACCGTTCCTGACGCGCATCACAACTTCGTTCTTTGCCAGCTTGCGCGTTCTCTGAAGTCCTTGCATCGAGTTGCAAATGTGAGCAACCGATCCGGTATCAAATACCCATGACTTAGAGTTGTGGCTAGCAAGCAAACGTCAATGACATTAACTAGTATAATAGTTGTACCTTGCTCGATGATCCAGACTTCTTCTTATCTGCCAGGTACTTCTTGCAATTCCTCTTCCAGTGTCCAGAGCCCTTGCAGTAGAAACACTTAGTTTCTTTCGTGGCTCCGCCCTTAGACTTTCCTTGGGAGCCAGTCATATCAGTGCCCTTGCCTTTCTTGGACTTGCCATGCTTTTTGAAACCGGTGGTTTTGTTCACAAGCATCACATGCTTGTGATTCTTGTGCATTCCTGCCTCAGCAGTTTTTAGCATAGCAAATAACTCGTTTGGCAACTTCTCCATCCCATTCATGTTGTAGTTCAGAATAAAACCATCATAAGATGGGGGAGTGAAGCAAGTATCATGTCAGTTTCGAGATGGCGGTATTGGAAATTCCAAGGCTTTAAGCCTATCAGCGTAGCCAGCCAAGGTGACCATGTGTTCGCTAACTGAACTCCCTTCGGTCATCTTACACTCAATCATGGTCTTTGTTAGCTCATAACATTCAGACCTTGCATTGAGCTTGTACAAAGCATCAATTGCCTTGATCATATCATGGACGGATTGCAATTCAAAACATTTTTGAAGCTCTGGACTCATGCAAGTTAGCATAAGGCACTGCACCAGAGTGCAGTCTTCTTTCATAGTGGCCCAGACATTTTTATCATCTTCCAGGGTAGTTTCCTCTGGTTCAGCTGGAAGAGGTATGTCTAGCACATACTCTTTCTTAGCACTCCTAAGGACGAGCCTCAGGGTATGGACCCAATCTGCATAATTGCTTCCATTTGCAGCTAACTTCTCTTTCTCTAACATCGGACCTAAGCTAAACATGGCGTTGCAAGCCATTTGATCTACAACAGTAAACACAAGTTCACTTACACTTTGTTCATAATTAATTTGCACTAGTGATTATGAGTGATTCAAGACCCATATTTTAATTCAACGCCATTGATGTTGACATCACTGATGACACGAATTTCAATCGGTAGGCCAACTTGCCAATCACATCTCCATGTGACTCTTGTTCATCTTTCGATGGGCGTGTTTTGAGCTCAGGACGATCCTGCCGTGAACATCAAGATAACCAAGTGATCTCACTGTGAGGTCTAACCTTCACCCGCCCCATACTCTTAGTTCGTTCGTACCCATGTTGAGATGGTGCACCCCGAAAAGATGCATATTTTAGATGGTGCTACACTTGGGAGAACACTAACTACTTGATATTTTAAGTGAGAGATCACCCTAATAAAAGTCACTACCGTGCAATCAAAAGGGTGCAATCAAGGGGATAAACATCTTAAGTAATTCATAATAGCATGATATGGTATAGCTCCTTTCAATGGAGAAGTCTTCATCTTCTTCGTGTTCGGCTTTTGTGTCGGTGTCCATCTCCGCAAAGCTTGTCACCACCATGTCGATGCACTTAATAATATAGCTATCTCTATAGCTAATAAAATTAACGCATTACATTAAGGTTGACATGCAGGTCATTTAAAGTGACAATCATATGGCTCCAACCATCATGCCGAATCATGACATGCAGGTCATTTTAAAAATTACTTCATATGGTCATCTCATATATAATCAAATTATAATGATGAAGGCCATACCACATCACATGCCATCCGGCAAAACTAAGTTAGACACCTCTACTTGGTTTATGCAAAATTTTATTTTACATGGCTTCTAAGGTTTTGAATCAAACCGTAGCTACCAACGGTCATCATCAAGTATGATTATTCAAGTCGCTAGATTAACTTTGTGGGGTGTATGAGACATGAGACTTAAAAGAAAATCTCTAGCCCCATACTAAACTTTGTTACACGCATGACCCCCGTGCAGATCATATCTGCATGCACTTTTGTCTACTAAATTTCATCTTTCTTAACTATGGTGGAACCAAAAGAACTGAAGCACTTCATTGATCTATCAACCAGCATACTCAGGAGCAGCACAGAAGGATCGCGGATTGCCAGAACTTTGTATCAAAATTCCACCATGCCATCAAGATCAGAAATACGCAAATTCAAGGGAAGCAACAAGAACATCAGGTAATAGATTTCATCCATTACCCACACAAAATATTTAGTAATAGATCTCATCTAATACATAAATATACTGTGCAATACCCATACATCACATGTATTCTAGATCGTAACATGCATCTACGAAAAGCACGGCTCATGATGCCACTATAGGGGAACGAAGCAGAAAACAAAAAAATTCAGAAATACGAACACGCCCAGGATTACTATGAAGATGCATACAAGGTTTGATCTGATCATTACCAACTCATAGCGCATCGGAAGTAGAGTCAGTGAAGATCATCGATGCAGATCCCCGCAGCTAGGACTTTACAACCTCCCAACCACGAGGATTATCTCCCTCAGACAGCCCTTCAGACGGTCCCTTGGACAGCCCTCCGACAGTCTCTCAGACAGAACCTCGGAGTGTCTCTCGAACTATGATTGAAACTATGACCTCTCTACCAGGTTGCACACATCTAATGTCAATTATCCAGCAGGGCTTCGCCATCCAGAACTAGGCCCTACCGGAGACTAGATAGCCTTTCGGCAGTACGAAACTATTTGATGCGAGGGAGAGAAAGAAGGCAGATCATTGCAATGCCATAGTGGTGAGAAACTTGAGTGAAATGGAGAGCCCTCTCCACCTCTATTTATAGTGGGAGCAATGGGTAGAGACTTTGGGGAAAAGACCAAAAGGGGCTTGGATATTTTCCACCAAAAGCCACAAAAAGGGGGAAAGCTCCATGGATGAGCTCCTCCTTGGCCTGGCCATGCAAATGTGGGCCCCCTTTTGGGGGGCCCCACCTCCCCTATGTCATCCTCCACTACTTTAAGGGAAGGCCCTAAAAGGTGGCTTTCCAAAAAGCCACCAAAAAGGGGTTGTACCCTAATAGTGTTGCATGCATCATCATCCACTATTTGTGGGATCTTATCCCCTCAAACTGGGACAAGATTTTTTCTTGACCATTTTCTTCGAAAAAATTCTTGAAGGTCTAGAACATTTCTGGAACCCCCTAAAATAATTCTGGCCGCGTTCCAAAACATTTTTTGTATGATGATTTTTCTCTGAAACATTTCCGATTTTATCTCCGAAAATTTTTCGTTGTGTCCGAAACTTTTTCGATGACTTTCTCTCAAACTCCCTGTCTAATACTCAGCAAATAGATGACCCTTAAGTGTGTGACCCTGTAGGTTCAGTGAAGTGTAGACATGACTAGAACTCTTTCTGATCAATGATCAATAGCGGAACCGTGGACATCCATATTGATGCATATACCCACACGAATGAATATTCGAGTGAACCTGTAGTTAGACAAAAATCCAAGGTGAGATTTATTGGCATCCCCGTGAATCATATGACTTGTTCACTATGCCAGTTCCCTCGTTACCAGTTTTGTTCTCTTTTCTCGTTCCCGCATTCCGGCATCCCTGTGATCAAATCACCTTGTGTCTGGCCAAACGATGATGGATACTGTAACATCGAGAGGACCCCAAGAATATCTCTGCATCAATGGAGGAGCAAATCCCAATCTTGAGCTATCAAGTCCCTTGTCATACTTTTCCATGAACCCGTAAGCTACCGTAATAGCCACCCTTTTACAGATGACGTTTAACAAACCCCAAAGTTCACGAAGCAAGTATGACGGAACCTGGCGCTCTCATGGTCTAAGGAATTATGCAAACACTTAACTTTCTCTATGTTATTAACCATTAACTTGTGATGAAAGTATCTCATAGCATAACATGAATTGGGTCGGTTCAACACAAGTGTTCTTTTAACATTGTGTCCTCAAAGTTGCTGGCATAGTCATGCCCATGATTAGGAAAACAGAACCATCATGCAACACTTGAGCTAGTCTTAGAGGTGAGACTAGGAATCTATTTTCTGTTTGTTATTCCACATGTGCACATGAGTTTCCCTCCGAGCCTCGTGGTTATTGTAGACTCAAGAATCATTGCAGTTATAGCGTAGAACATAAACATCAATTACAAACTTGGAGCTAAATAATAACTATTATTATTGCCTCTAGGGCATATCTCCCACAACTAAGGAGCGAGCAATCCTTGCCTTCCGGCAGGGTGCATGGTACGAGCATCTCTGACTGAAGCTTGGCCAAACATAGATTAGCTCCATGCGCCAGTTGATGGACATAGCCAAGCGGTACGCCAATGGAGACAAAAATGACAAGATCCAGAGAGGAGAATCACGGGAACAACCGACTGCTTTGAAGGGGCAGAATTCTCAGAACTGGCGAGGTGGTAGAAACAAGCGCCGCCAGTCAGATATGGGAGACGGTGTCAATGGAGCGGGGCTGGTCCCAATAGTTGGCCAAAGTAAAAAAAGGCTCCGGATAGAAGAAGTGGATTCCGCAAAAGAAAGCATTCAGCGATGATATTTTGGACAAACCTTGTTGCTTACACAGTAACAAGGAGTTTGGCCCAGCCAAACACACACTCAGGCAGTGCAGGGCCCTTAAGAGGATGCAATCAAAAAGGACAAAGGTGTGCCTTAAGAGGGAGATGACCCAGCATGCGGATACCCAGGCGAAAAGGTTGTCCTACTGATTTTTGCTGGCTTAGAGATCAACCGAGTGCGGAAAGTTAGAAGTCGGGAGGTTAATATGGCGGCTCTGGCTGTCCCAAATTATCTGAACTGGTCAGAGACATCCATTACCTTTGACCGGCCTGGCCACCTGATGCATGTGCCATATCCCGGACATCAGGCTCTCGTGGTTGACCCACTCGTCAATGGATACCGACTGAAGAATATTCTGATGGACAGAGGGACTAGACTGAATATTCTGTATGCAAGCACATCGAAGAAACTAGGGATTCCCCAGTCGAGGCTTATTCTGACTGGGATGACCTTCCATGGAGTGGTTCCTGGCATGTGGGCCAAACCACTCAGGAAGATCACTCTATCAGCCGTCTTCGACAGCGAGATTTATTTGCAAGGAGTCCCTATCCTTTGAGGTGGTCGATTTCAAGAGTGAGTATCACGCAATCTTCGGCCAACTGGTGTATGCGTAGTTCATGGCCCGTCGATGCTATGTATACTTAAAGCTCAAGATGCCAAGCCCCAAGGGTGTGATGACAATCTTTGGTAACCTGAAATGTGCAGAGGAAATTGTGAACAAGAATGCCAGCACGGCAGACGCAAGGGTCGCCGAAGCAGAATTCACAGCCTACAAACTGGTTGTTGATCTGACTGAAATGCCTATGGCAAAGAAACCGACTCCTGAGTCATCCTTCTAGTTGGCAACGAACACCAAGAAGATTCAGGTACATCCCAGTGATCCCACCAAGATGACTGAGATCGCTGATGACCTTGGCGCCAAATTGGAAAGTGAGCTCGCCAGCTTCCTCCATGAGAATTAGGATATTTTCGCATGGCAGCCATCTGACATGCCTAGAATACCAAGGGAGTTGGCTGAGCACTGACTGAATATGTACCTAGGGGCAAAGCCCGTCAAACAAACTCTTCACCATTTTGTCGATCCAAAGCGTCAGGCGCTTGGAGAGGAAATTGTGAAGCTTTTGGCAACAAGATTAATCAGAGAAGTGGAGCACTCGGAGTGGGTCACAAATCCTATCATTGTGCCCAAAAAGAACGGGACCTGGCGCACTTGTGTGGACTACAAGGATGTAAACCAAGTGTGTCCCATGGATCACTTCCCATTACCTCGCATCGATCAGATTGTGGATTCCATAGATGATTGCAAGAGATTATGCTTTTTGGATGCTTACTCCGGCTATCATCAGATCAAGCTAAAAGAGTCAGAGCAGCTGAAGACTGCATTCATAACCCCTTTCAAGGTGTTTTGCTATATCATGATGATGTTCGGTCTAAAGAATGCTGAAGCCACTTACCAGCGTACAATCCAGACCTGCTTGCACACTTATGTCAATGACATCATTGTTAAGTCGGCTAAGGGATCCGATCTTCTGGCCGACCTTGCTGAGACATTCTCTAACTTTAGGAAGTACAACATCTGACTGAACCCGAACAAGTGCGTATTTGGAGTACCTGCGGGAATGCTGCTTGGTTTCCTTGTGTCATCATGAGGGATCGAGGCGAACCCAAAGAATATTGATGCGATCCTCAATATGAAGGAGCCAAAGGAACTAAAGGATGTCCAGAGACTGACCGGGTGCTTGGCAGCACTCAGTCGGTTCATTTCTAGACTCGAGGAGAAAGCTCTTCCTCTCTACTGACTGATGAAGAAATTGAATTCTTTTGACTGGACACCGGAAGCTCAATTGGCTTTTGATGATTTGAAGCATTGCTATCAACGTGACCAGTACTAGCATCTCCACGGGAGTCGGAGCCCATGCTCCTCTATATCATGGCCACCAGCTGAGTGGTCAGCGTTGTCCTAATAGTTGAAAGAGAAGAAGAAGGTAAGGAGCAAAAAATTCAGCGGCCTGTGTATTATCTCAGCGAGGTCCTCA
The DNA here is from genome assembly GCA_039707655.1 of Elymus sibiricus. Classification (NCBI taxonomy): domain Eukaryota; kingdom Viridiplantae; phylum Streptophyta; class Magnoliopsida; order Poales; family Poaceae; genus Elymus; species Elymus sibiricus. The sequence goes on from CM077676.1 coordinate 72,184,917, forward strand.
CCAACTCAAAGCAAAGATACCCGCACTACCAGAAGCTTGTCTATGGCATCTTTTTGGCGGCACGGAAGCTGGCTCATTATTGCCAGGAACATCATATCACTATGGTTAGTTCAGCCCCGCTTTCGGATATCATCAACAATCAGAATGCCACTGGCCGAGTGGCCAATGGGCAATTGAACTACTCCCACATGACCTAAAGTATGAGCCAAGGAAAGTGATCAAGTCACAAGCCCTCACTAATTTTGTTGCAGAATGGACAGAATCCCAAGACCCATCTACTCAGCTTCACTCAGATAATTGGACCATGTATTTTGATGGATCTAAAATGCTGCCTGGAGTAGGGGCCAGAGTCATCCTCATTTCACCGAAGGGTGACAAGTTAAGTTATGTCCTGCAGATCCACTTCACGGCATCAAATAATGCAGGAGAGTATGAAGCCTTGCTCTATGGACTCTGAATGACCATATCACTCAGAATAACCCACGTATTGGCCTGTGGCGACTTAGATTTCATCGTCCAACAAGTGATGAAAGAGTGGGACGTTAGGAGCGAGTCAATGACTGCTTACTATGCAGCCATTAGAAAATTGGAAGGGAAATTTGAAGGTTTGGAATTGGTGCACATACTAAGAGTAGAGAATGAAGTAGTCGATACTTTAGGAAAGTTAGGCTCCACTCAAAAACCAATACCAACTGGCATTTTCCTGGAACACCTTCATGAGCCGACTATTGTTGATAACCCATTTGAAGATCCAGACATTCCAGAGCAGTTGGCCCATGCCGAAAATGGCGAAGTGGTGCAAGTGCTGGTAGTCATCTACCGGATTCAGGAAGTCCTCGTGATCAATCCTGATTGGTCTTTGCCATTTATTGCATACCTTCTCTAAAAGGAACTCCCCAAAGATGAGGTTGAAGCTAAGCAAATTGTGCGTAGGTCAAAAGCGTACACAGTCATAAATGAAGAGTTGTACAAAGTTAGTCCGGTTGGCATCAAGCAGCACTGCATATCACCCAAAGACGGCTGATAAATCCTGGCAGAAATACACTCAAGAACTTGCGAACATCATGCCTCGTCACGGGCCTTGGTTGCTAAAGCCTTTCGAGCCAGATTTTTTTGGCCGACTGCTCATGCTGACACAACCGAGATCGTTCAAAAGTGCCTGGGCTACCAGATGCATGCCCGACAGCCGCACATGCCAGCTTCCGAGCTGAAGACCATTCCACTCGCATGGTCATTCACCGCATGGGGACTAGATATGCTTGGCCCTTTCAAAATGGCTCCTGGAGGATTCACTCATCTTTTGGTACTAGTCAACAAGTTCACCAAGTGGATTGAAGCCAAGCTAGTCACCAAGCTAGACACAACGACGATGATAAACTTCATGCGATGAATCATATTCCATTGCAGCATTCCCTATGACATCATCACTGATAATGGGACAAACTTTGCCATAGACAAGTTCAAAGAGTTTTGCTAGTCTCAGGGCCCTCAGCTGCACTTTGCCTCCATAGCACACCCTCGGTCGAATGGTCAAGTAGAGCGTGTGAATGGTGTAATCATACAAGGGTTAAGACCACACCTACTGACAGCGCTCAAAATAGCAGCCGGTGCATGGGTAGAGGAATTGCCATCAGTACTATGGAGCCTATGGATGACACCAAATAGATCCACTCAATTCACACCATTCTTCGTGGTGTATGGAGCGGAGGCAATAATGCCAGCTGATGTGCTCCATGACGTCCCCTGAGTGCTGGCATACTAAGAAGCCAAAGCTAAAGAGGCACGCCAGGATGGATTAGACCTCCTGGAAGAAGCCTGAGAGCTCGCTCTTGCTCACTCTACTATTTGCCAATAGACGTTGTGAAGGTACCACAGTCGGCAGGTGCGCGGACGCACCTTTGCAGTCGGTGATCTGGTCCTCCAACTAGAACAATCGAAGCAGAAATAGCATAAGCTTGCTACACCTTGGGAAGGACCATTCATTATCTCCCAAGTTTGAGCGACAGCACATTCTGATTGTACGACATCGACAAAGATGAGGAATCCAAGACAACATGGAATGCGGATCTCCTTTGTTGATTCTACACATGAATTTTCTACACTCTTGTTTAAGATTTTACACTTTGTAGCATTCATTTTTGAGTGATAACTCGATGCAATAAAATTTAACTTCAAATAATTGTGCTACACATCTTACAACCATTCTAACTTGGTAGCATTGTAGTACACTTGGAGGACTAGCCACACTCGGGGGCTACGCCACACTCGGGAGCTATACCTCTAAGAAACTCAACTTAGCCAACAAAAATATATTCACTTGGGTTAGCTTCACACCCACCGGGTGCACTGCCAGTCGGCGTGTCCCTCGACTGATCTCCCTTTTTATCATAGCAAAAATGTCAAAGCAAGTTGACTCAGAAGACTACAACAAAATCCTTGTCACCAACTAGCCTGTAGTCCATCTGCCTAGTTGGCAAGCGAAAGAGCTAAAGAAAATTGACTGACCGAATGACTAATTGCAAAAGATTCAAAGGGAAAAGAGTTAGGACAAACCATAGCAAGTGCAGCAAAAGTACTTAAGATTAAAACCTAACCATTTCAATACCACCACTGGTCGAACTTAAAGTTTTATAGCTCCACTCAGAAATTTGGCATACCAAGGAAAATTTAATTAATTTTTTTTGAGCTCACTGCTCGTCAGACTCATCGTCTTCCTCCTCCTCAGCTTCAGTGTCAACAACAATTGGCTCCACAAAGTTGTCCAGGTCGACGAAGGTTTCCACTCGGCTTGTAGCATACTTGAACTTCAGGAAGATGTTGTCGAGGTCCACTTCTTCTCCTTGGTCATTGATCAAGATGCCCTTCTTGATAGAGGTGAGGCGTTCGATAGTTGGGAAGTGCCCTTGCACAAGAGTCAAAGCCATTTAAGGCTTTGACCCTCGCAGATGACTCCTTCCACTGTGAGATGCACACCAGAGCCTGCAGCAGTCGGGTGCCCAGACTGGGGACATCGACTAAACTAGTTCGTTGAGCCACAGGGATGTGCAGATCCCTTGTGCATTTGACTTCAACCTCTCCAGCAAATCGATGGTCTGCCCCAGCCAGTCCTCCAGCACTACCAGGTTCCTGTCCAGCTACCCTGGGTTAGCGACAACGGACAAGGCCTCTATGACTCTGGCACCCTCAGCCTCCATGTCAGGGCAATACTCTAGGAAGAAAAACAACATCAATCAGCTACTAACACAATTTAGTTGGATATAGTTCTTCTCTTCTGACAGAAAAGACATACCAAACAGCCACCGGCTGGAGAAGCGCACATGCTTGGAGATGTCCTGCTTGTAGGCGGCATGAGACTCCCCCAGTCAGACCAGCTCCGCCTGGCGCTTGCTGCTCAAGTTGGGCCACTCTCAGACCAAATCATCAAAGTTACCTTGGACCTTGTCATTAATCTGCTGCAGAAGCTGGTTCTCCTTCATCAGGTCCTCGATAACTTTCTCTTGGGTCCTGAACTTCTCCACTGACTGCCGGGCCTCCTTCAGGATTTCATCATACTCCTTGTGGTAGTTCTCTAGGGCTGCAACTATAGAAGTGGCCAACATGATATTTGTCAGTCGAGCCCTCAACTGCTGGTTTTCTTCAGCCAAGGCAGCTACAGAAGTGACCAGTCGGGGTAAGGCAGTGAAGTGAAAGGAAAAACACAACTTAGTGTATTACCTCCTTCACGACTGGCTTTGTCCACTCGGGGCTTGCCTAAATCTTTGGCCTCCTCTGCTAGCTTCTTATACAAGTCCCTCTCGTGCTCAAGGGACATGTATTTGCCACTGAGCCTGGTGAGTTCCTGCAGAAAAACTGTCGGATATCTGGTGACTACAGAGAGCCAAGTTGATGAAGCTCAAGGATGGCTACATGATGTCATCTGACCAGCCAGTCAATCAGTACATCGATGCACCTATTAGACATGTTCATCTTAGACATGGCTACCAACAGTGATGCCTCTAAAGACTCAAAACCGACTGCCAGCAGTCAACTTGAGCCTTGGGGGCTATGACCACTGGCCACACTGATCGTGGACCCGGTGATGAAAACAGGACATGAAGCAAAATGATAGCTCTAAGACTTGAGTCAACTGCCTGCACTAGGCTCAAGCCTTGGGGGCTACGGCCACCGGCCGCACTGATCGTGCACCTAGTGATGAAAGCACATGCTGCACAAAATAGACTCTAAAGACTCAGACCAACTGCCAGCAGTCGGCCTGAGCCTTGGGGGCTACACCCATTAGGTGCACTAAACATGCCCCCAGTGATGAACAACTAGCTACGGGTTCTAACCCAGAGATCCAAGTCGATGAAATTCAAGGATGGCTATATTTACAACTGTGACAAGAAGTACTTCCAAAGACTCAAACCAACTGCCAGCAGTCGGCCTAAGCCTTGGGGGCTACACCCATCGGGTGCACTGACCGTGCCCCTGGAACTGACTGTATTTAGAATGAAAATTCAAAAAATATGAAGAAATGGCTGCACTTACTTCGGGGTTCTTGCGAACATTGGTACCCATGTTAGCTAGCGCCAGAGCATCCGAGAGGTTCTTGTGAGTCAGCTCCTCCAGCTTGCTAGCTCCCGACAATGCCAGCTTCACCTTCACAATCGCCTTGTCCTCGTGGCTCATGCCCGCGAGGGGTAGTTCTTGGGAGGAACTTGGTATGAGGATCACCAAGGCGGGGGGCGGATCAGTCAGCCCAGTCATCCCTTGGGAGACGGCTGGGACAACAACAATGTTGGCAGGGATAGCTGAGGCCCCCTCCATAGGGGCAGTCGAAGGAGCTGCAGGAGCTATGGCTGGCGAGGTAGCAATCGGAGGAGCAGCCTGTGGAGCAATCGGTGGGGCAGACGGTGGTGCAATAGTCAATGGGACATCAGATAAAACTTCAAGGGGGTAGCAGGCGCTACCCCGGGATTCACTCTCACCATGGACGGGACATGTTCCATGTTCATAGGCTAGGGTAGGACTTCTTTAGGAGCTTGGTCTCTCTGGTCGCTGACTCCTCCGGGCACGACAATGTTCACAGCCTGTGGAGCCAGGGAAGCAGCCCACATAGTCGGCTCAGCTAATGGGGCCGGTTGAGTAGAAGGTGGAGTCCTGCTGGTGGTCTTCTTGGTTTTGGTGAAGCCGGATCTTTGCTTGCTGCATTTCAAGAAGAACCGACTATCAAGACTTCAACAAAAACAAGATGACAAGTACAAGCAAGCAGCAAATACCCACCAGTCGGACTTGGGGATCCCCTTCAGTCATGGGCCAATACGATGTGCAGTTGGACTCATCGGGGTCTTAGGGTCTTCTTTGACGGGGGCCTGGCCCGGGCGCTTGGAGGAGTGCTCGACCCCAATACGGGTGGCATCTTCCTCCCACTGGCACCGACTCTTGGAGCGAGCCAGAGAAGGGAAGGGGGCAACCTCCTGGACTTTTGAGTCCTCCCTCTCCTCCTCGGAGTCGGTGGTGCCACGGGATCACCGGCGCCTGGCGGATCACTTCCCCTTGTCACTCTCAGAGTACTCCCCCTGAGAAGAAAGGCAGTCATCCTCCTCATCTCTCGACTGAATCACAACAAGAACAACATTGCACCTGGCATGATTGATCTGACTGAATGGAAAACCGAGTGAAGAAACTTACCACTCGGGGGAGATGCCCTACTCTGTGAGGAAACTTACCAGCGCAGGATGCCACGGACCTGGGTGATCTGCCTCATCCAGGCCTTGCAGACATCATCATCCAGTCGGAGCAGCAAAGTCCTCTGGGGGTACCCCTGAGTATAGCCACATTCCCCAGCCGCATGCCTGGAGGGGTTGAATCCGCCGACTGACCCACGCGGCCACGATGTCCTGGCCGGTGAGCCCATCTTCTGATAGCGCCACCATCATCTCCGCCAGGATCCCTGCCTGTGTCACCTCAGCCCGAGTGGACTTCAGGGCCCAACCCTAGTTCCAGGAGGTGGGGGCAGGTGAGTACGGCTACAGGGCGGCACCGCCAGCTGGAGTCGATGGTTCCATGTAGTAGAACCATGTGGAGGTCCACCCCTTAAGCGAGTCGGGCCACTTCATCTCAAAGTAGCTCAACGTGTGCTTCATCTAGATACTGAGTGTGCCGCATGTCTGGTAGACGTCCTTCATCACCATATGTGGCTTCGCATAGAAATAATGCTTGAAGAGTGGCCATTCTGACGGGATGCCAAGGAATGCCTCGCACAGCATCACGTAGCCTGAGAGATGGGTGATCGTGATGGACAGGAGATGGTGAAGCTGCACTCGAAAGTGCTCTAGCACCCATTAGAGAAGGGGGTGGATCGATAGGCCCAACCCCCGGTCGAGGAAGGATGTGAGGATGACCTGCTCGTCGTCTCACGGTGCGGGCTCCTGCTCCTTGGGGTCCAGCACCCTCCAACCGGTCTGCGGGAGCCGGCCATCGCGGGCATAGGCACGGAGCACTCCCTCCATCATGATTGAAGGGAGCCAATCTCCATGCTCCCGGTTGTTAGCCACAGCAGCGGCGGCCATGACGATTGCCACCATGGAGATCTCTTCGATCCTGGAGGAAGAACTTGCCACCTTGGTGCTCTTGAGCTTGCGGGTCAACAAAGACATCTGGTCTGTAGGATTGGGAGGAAGAATAGGAAGAAACTACACATCGGCGGTTGCAAAGGAAGTGGGGGGACATGCATAAACCCTCCCACATACGGCCTGCTATTTATAGTGGAGGAGGCGATGAACCACCGCGAAAAACCCGCGTGACATGCATCAAAAAAGGAGCCAAAACATCAATCACGCATGCAGGAATCTAGACGATCAACATTTAAAACCCACTAAGTCACGAAACTTCAGTCATAATTCATGTCATTCAGATTTCAGAAGTCGAGGAGTCTGCTCTCACAGATGGTCTGATGAACACGCAAAAGATCTTGATTAGACAGCTCAGGGAGATTTGCAATGATGACTCTGGTGTAGGAAATATGCCCTAGAGGCAATAATAAATGTTATTATTTATTTCCATGTTTGTAATTATGTTTATATTCCGTGCTAGAACTGCAATGGTCCTTGAGTCCGTATATCCATAAAGTCTCAGAGGAAAACCCATTTGCATGTGTGGAATAATAAACGGTAAAATGAATTCCTAGTCATGCCTCTAAGACTAGCTCAAGTGTTGCATGATGATTACATTTTCCTAATCATGGGCATGTTTATGCCGGCAACTTTGAGGGCACAATGTTAGAAGAACACTTGTCTTGAATTGACCCAGATTGATGTTATGCTATGAGATACTTTCGTCACCAGTTAATGGATTATAACACAGAGAAAGTTATACGTTTGCATAATTCCATAGACCATGAGAGTATCAAGTTCCTTTGTACTTGCTTCATGAACTTTGGAGTTTGTTAAACATCATCTGTAAAAGGGTGGCTATTACGGCGGCTTACGGGTTCACGGAAAAGTCTGACAAGGAACTTGGTAGCTCAAGATTGGGATTTGCTCCTCCGTCAATGGAGAGATATTCTTCGGGCCCTCTCAGTGTTACAGTATCCACCATCATCTATCCATACACAGTGTGATTTGATCACAGGGATGCCAGAACGCGGGAATGAGAGAAGAGAACAAAACCGGTAACGAGGTAACTGGCATAGTGAGCAAGTTGTTGTTTCACGGGAATGCCATTAAGTCTCACCTCAGGTTTTTGTAACATATCACGAAGCAACAGGAATAGCATTTGGTAACTACAGGTTCGCTCGAATAATTATTCGTGTGGGTATAGGGATCAATATGGATCTCCACGGTTCCGCTATTTATCATTGATCGGAAAGTGTTCCAGGTATGTCTATACTTCACTGAACCTATAGGGTAACACACTTAAGGGTCTTCTATCTGCTAAGTACTAGACAGGGAGTCTGAGAGAAAGTCACCGGAAAAGTTTCGGAGGCAACGGAAAAGTTTCAGAGAAAAAATCGGAAGTGTTTCGGAGTTACCGGAAGTGTTTCTGAGATAAAAGTAATCTTACCAGAAATGTTTCAGAACGCGTCCAGAATTATTTTAAGGGGTGCCGGAAATGTTCTGGACCTTCGGAAATCTTTTTTGGATAAAAATGGTCACAGAAAAATATTTCATGAAAAGTTCTCATGAATAGTGGATGACAAGTGGCAACACTATTAGAGAAAAAACACTATTTGGTGACTTTTTGGAAAAGCCACTTTTTGGGTTTTTCTTCTAGAAGGAATTTCCTTTTTTGGTGAGAGAAAAAGGTGTGTGAAAGGATGGTGGAGCCCTCAAGGGGGCAGCACCATTTCGGTATGCATGCATTGGGGCTTCCTTCCACCTCATGGTGGTGGATAAGATCAAGCCTTCCTTATGTGGCATGGTGGAAAGATCTTGAGCCCCTTTTTGTCTTTTCACTCCTTGCCTCTACCCCTTGCTCCTCCTATAAATAGAGGTGGAGAGGGCTCTCCAAAATCAGCAATTCTCTCTCAAACACAAGGCATGCATGATCTGCCATCTCTCTCTCCCTCACAGGAAATAGTTTCGTAGAGCCAAAAGGCTATCTAGTTTCCGGTGGGAAACAGTTCTGGACGGCGAGGCCCTGCCGGATAGCTGACACCGTATGTGTGCAACCCAGTAGAGAGATTGTTGTTTCGATCTTAGTTTGAGAGTGCCTCCCAAAGGGTTGTCCGAGTGACCGTCCGAGTTTCTGTCCGAGAGCCTCCCGAAGGGCTGTCCGAGAGACCATCCGAGGGACTGTCCAGAAGCCTCCCGAATGGCTGTCCGAGGGACCGTCCGGGGAGCAGACGAGGGAGAACATTATCATGGTTGGGAGGTTGTAAAATCCTAGCTGCGGGGATCTGCACCAATGATCTTCACCGACTCTATGTCCGCTATGCTATGAGTTGGTAAAGATTAGATCAAAACCTTGTATGCATCTTCATAGTGATCCTGGGCGTGCTCGTAGTGCAGAATTTTTTTGTTTTCTACTGTTTCCCCCTACAGTGGCATCATGAGCCATGCTATGCGTAGATGTAGGTTACGATCTAGAATACATGAGATGTATGGGTATTGCATAATATAATTTTGTAGTAGATAAGATCTATTGCTGAAAATTATTTGTGCGGGTAGCAGATGAAATTTATTACCTGATGTTCTTGTTGCTTCCCTTGAATTTACGTACTTCTGATCTTGATGGCATGGTGGAAGTTTACAAAGTTCTGACAATCCATGATCCTGATTGATCAACGATGTGCTTCAGTGTCTTTGGGTTCCGCCATAGTTAATAAAGATGAATGTTTCGCAGACTAAAGGGCAATGCAGATATGATTTGCACGGGGTTCTTGCGTATGACAAAGTTTAGTATGGGGCTCGGGATTTTTTATCTCGTGTTTGATACACCCTGTAAAGTTAATCTAGTGACTTGAATAATCATACTTGATGATGAACGTTGGTAGCTGCGGTTTGATTTGAAACCTTAGAAGCCACATAAAATAAAATTTTGCGTAAACTGATTAGAGGCGTCTAACTTGGTTTTGCAGAATGGCATATGATGTGGTATGGTCTTTGTCATATTTAATTTGATTATGTATGAGATGACTATATAATTTAAATTAACATGACCTGCGTGTCATGATTCGGCATGATGGCTGGAGCCATATGATTGTCACTTTAATGACCTGCATGTCAACCTAGTTGTAATGCATTAATTTTATTAGCTATAGTGATAGCAATATTATTTGATGCATCCACAAGGCAGTGACAAGCTTTGCAAAGGTGGAGACCGACACAAAAGCCGAAGACGGAGGAGGAAACAGGCCTTGGCAGAAATGTTCTGCCACGGCAGCAGTTTTCGAAACCACTGCCACGACAACGTTTCTGGCTGGAATTTCATGAAGACGATGAATCCTTGTCCGACAGGAGGGGCTATGCCATATCATGCTATTATGAATTACCTGAGATGTTTATCCCCTTTATGCACCCTTTTGATTGCGTGGTAGTCACTTTTATTAGGGTGATCCCTCACTTAAAATATCAAGAAGTTAGTGTTCTCCCAAGTGTGGCACCATCTAAAATATATATCTTTTCGGGGTACCACATGGATACATGGGTACGAACGAATTGAGAGTATGAGGTGGGTGACGGTGAGACCACATAGTGAGATCACTTGGTTGTTTTGACGTTCAGGCAGGAGAGTCCTGAGCTCGGAACCCGGTCATCGAAAGATAAACAAGAGTCACATAGAGATGTGATTGGCAAGTTGGCTTACCGATTGAAAATTCTCGTCAGTTGCGATGGATACCTCCGTGGAGTTGAATTGGAATATGGGTCTTGAATCACTCACAATCAATTCTGAGAGATATTGATTTGAGTGGGAGCGCACTTTAGAATTAAATTGTTTAATTCTCAATGCAATTAATTATGAACATTGTCTAAATGTAATTTGCAAAATAGTTGTAGAATAATGGCTCACGTTTCCACCTTCCCTATTAAAATTGAATACCTGTCATTTATCTGGTTAAAAACTTTACGGTTGGTAACATAATGTGAGGATTGTCCTCAAGAGCGCCGAGAAGGACTTTGTCCCATCGCATGCTTTCGATGTTCTCCCGCTAATGCTATGGATGATGTGACTCTCGTCCTTCAATCCAAAAGCTAGTATTTCATTATGGTTAAGTGCAATATGCTTGTTTCCATGAGACCCAAACTTCAAAAGTTTGGGATAGTTATGTGATATTCATGGAACTGAAAATTAGTTTGAGATACAAACAAAGGCTGAAAGATATGAGATATCCAAAGCAATGTTTGTTTGCAAGTATTTGTGAAGTATTTACTGTGCATTAGACTGATAAGATGGGATCCAGAAGAACGCCAGTCATGTGATGATGGTGAATAAAACAACAACTTAAAGAGAAAGGAAAAGTTTGAAGGGTGTAAGTGAGACTTACACGGATAGGAAGTCCGTGGCTGACGCCACTCTTAAAGTTGGGTGTTTCTTCTGAGAGTAGGAAAAACAATGGAAGTAAAACTGTTAGAAGTATAAAGGCAAAAAGAAAGAAGACTGGAAGGTCAAGCTCATGTATGAATGTCATACAAGTTATAGGTGTATAGATGGCTGGTCAAAGAAATAATTCTTGGGAATTGTGATTAAACTGTTAGTCACTGATTCTTGGGTTTTTAGAATGAAGTAGAAATTATTGTAACAAGAAAATTATGTTTCTACAATTAGATTGCGGAAAGAAATATTTGAGTTACAAGTTTAGCGAATGTCTGATGAGTTATGAAATGAGTTTCATAACTTGCATCTCCCGAAACACCACTAGGAGTGGAAAGTTTGTGAAGATGTAATCAAACCATTTGTGACATGGTAAGATCAAAGATGACATAAATTGATTTGCCATTATCCCTTTTGAAATAATGCTTTAGAGACTATGGTTTTTTACACTGAAAAGAGCGCCATCAGATCTGTTGAAATGACGCCATGGTATGGTACGCCCAACCATGTTATGTATTTTATTAACATTTGGAATATGGGGCTTGTGTAAAGTATTTACAAACCTATTCCAAATCAGACAAGAACTACTTTGTAGGTTATCCCAAATTGTTGGGTACTCCTCCATCACTATGCCGAGGCAAAAGGTTTGCCACATTGAGCAGTATGATTTTTTTTGAAGAAAATGTTTCTTGCAAAAAGGTGAGTGGGAGGACAGTGCAACTCAATGAGATAACAGTATCTTCGTCATCAGATCAAAGGAAAGAAACCTTGGAAGTAATTTCAGAGTTTCCTACTACGTTTGATACGAAAGCCTCTACATGAGATGTATGGACTTCGGTCGAACTTGCAGCTGAACCACGTAGGCAAAACTCGTGCAAACCTCTAAGGTGTGCAAATGAGATATTGTTGTTAGACAACAGTATACCTATAATACACAAGGAAGCATTGATGGGCCCTGACTCCAAAATTGGCTAAATGCCAAAATAATCTGAGATAGTATCCATATAAATGATTCAAGATTAGATCTTGATAAACCCTTTGGAAGACTTAGAGTCTAACGGATATTAATGGAACTAAAAACTGATATGGATAAAAATGTTTTTATCCATAAAGCTCGACTTGTTGTTTATGACAAATTCAAGGAGTTGACTATGGCGAGATTGTCTCACTGTAGCGATGCTTAAAGTCGGTTCGAGTTAAACTAGCAATTAATACATATTTCAATGATGAGATATGATGGACGCCAAAAGGATTTCCATGAGATGGAAATACAACCTAGGACTTGTATGTGATACAGTCCAAAGTATTTTGTCGATCCAGAGGACGCTAGTGAGTCTACAAACTTCAGAGTTCCAGCAATGGACAGAAGAGAGCATAATGGAGTTGGAATCTTTGCTTTGATGAAACAGTCAAAGAGTTTGATTTCATCAACGATAGCAAAGATGCTTGTGTTTACAAGAAAGTAAGTGGGAGCATAATGATATTTCTAAAAACTTTGTGTGCATGACACATTGTTGATTAGAGATAATATCAATTTCTTGACACGAATTAGGACTTCACTGAAAATAGTTTTCCAATGAAGTACTTGGGCTAGGTAGCCTCGGTAATAGGCATAATGATCTATGTAGATAGATTTGCCTAATAGGGCTAAGCCAAAAATACATATTGACAAAATGATAAAACGGTTTAGCGTAGGAATGCCAAGAAAAGTTTCTTGACGAAGTCACATGGAAGGAATTTTAGCAAGACTCGGTGTCCTTAAACACTGATGAGCAAAATACATGATGGAGATTCCACACACTTTTGTGTTTGGATTAATCATGTATTCCATGGTATGTAAAACAACCAGATATGTCCAGTACTCCAAATTAGTTGCGAGTAAGATACCAAAGTGATCAAAAGTGTTGATCACAAGACAGCAGTGAAAAATGTCATTGAGTACTAAAGTAGCACCGATGACATGTTTTCTCACAAGCAGAGATTATGAAGTGCTCAATTTAAGGAGTTACATCGATAAAGTCTTCATCAATTCTCCAAGTGATTTTTGATTTAAATTAAGGGTTTTGTGTAATACACGAAATGGTGGCACAGTAAGTTGGAATTGTTCATAACGGGTTACTGTGGTGAATTCTATAACGGAGGCTAAGTATATTGCTGCTTTGGAAGCGACAAAGAAGATGTTGAATCATATAGTTCATTTATGAACTTAGTATGGTTCCAAGATGGCATTGGTCGATGGAACACTATTGCAGATAGTTGCTCCATAGGTCAGTCTGAGGAATCAAGGTTCGACCAGTGATTCACATATATACAAAGCCAAGTACACACAAAATATTAATTTTGTGAAAGCATGAAAATGCGAGGATATGCAAAGATACACACGGACCTGAAGTTGTTAGATCTGATGGATGAAAACTATACCACAAGCGAAGCATACTTTACACCGGTATGCCATGGGTGTAAAGTACATCAGCATTGACTAGATTATTGACTCTAGTGCGAGTGGGAGTCTATAAGAAATATGCCCTAGGGGCAATAATAAATGTTATTATTTATTTCCATGTTTGTAATTATGTTTATATTCCATGCTAGAACTGCAATGGTCCTTGAGTCCGTATATCCATAAAGTCTCAGAGGAAAACCCATTTGCATGTGTGGAATAATAAATGGTAAAATGAATTCTTAGTCATGCCTCTAAGACTGGCTCAAGTGTTGCATGATGATTACGTTTTCCTAATCATGGGCATGTTTATGCCGGCAACTTTGAGGGCACAAGGTCAGAAGAACACTTGTGTTGAATTGACCCAAATTGATGTTATGCTATGAGATACTTTCATCACCAATTAATGGATTATAACACAGAGAAAGTTATAAGTTTGCATAATTCCTTAGACCATGAGAGTATCAAGTTCCTTCATACTTGCTTCGTGAACTTTGGAGTTTGTTAAATGTCATCTGTAAAAGGGTGGCTATTACGGCGGCTTACGGGTTTACGGAAAAGTATGACAAGGAACTAGGTAGCTCAAGATTGGGATTTACTCCTCCGTTGATGGAGAGATATTCTTCGGGCCCTCTCGGTGTTACGGTATCCACCATCCTCTATCTAGACATAGTGTGATTTGATCACAGGGATGCCGAAACGCGGGAACGAGAAAAGAGAACAAAACCGGTAACGAGGTAACTGGCATAGTGAGCAAGTTGTTGTTTCACGGGAATGCCATTCTCACCTCGGCTTTTTGTAACATATCATGAAGCAACAGGAATAGCATTCGGTAACTACAGGTTCACTCGAATAATTATTCGTGTGGGTATAGGGATCAATATGGATGTCCACAGTTCCGCTATTGATCATTGATCGGAAAGTGTACCAGTCATGTCTATACTTCACCGAACCTTCAGGGTCGCACACTTAAGGGTCTTCTATCTGCTGAGTACTAGACAGGGAGTCCAAGAGAAAGTCACCGGAAAAGTTTCGGAGACAACGGAAAAGTTTTAGAGAGAAAACCGGAAGTGTTTCGGAGTTAGTGGAAATGTTTCGGAGATAAAAGTCATCTTACCGAAAATGTTTCGGAACACGTCCAGAATTATTTTAAGGGGTGCCCGAAATGTTCTGGACCTTCAGAAATCTCTTTTGGATAAAAATGATCGCGGAAAAATATTTCATGAATAGTGGATGTCAAGTGGCAACACTATTAGAGGAAAAACACTATTTGGTGACTTTTTGGAAAAGCCACTTTTTGGGTTTTTCTTCTAGAAGGAATTTCCCTTTTTAATGAGAGAAAAAGGTGTGTGAAAGGATGGTGGATCCCCCCAAGGGGGGCAGCACCATTTCGGCCATGGCAAAGGGGGGGCCCCTTGGGGCTTCCTTCCACCTCATGGTGGTGGATAAGATCAAGCCTTCCTTATGTGGCATGGTGGAAAGATCTTGAGCCCCTTTTGGCCTTTGCACTCCTTGCTTCTACCCCTTGCTCCTCCTATAAATAGAGGTGGAGAGGGCTCTCCAAAATCAGCAATTCTCTCTCAAACACAAGGCATGCATGATCTGCCATCTCTCTCTCCCTCACATGAAATAGTTTCATAGAGCCAAATGCTTGTCTTGTTTTTGGTGGGAAACAATTCTGGATGATGAAGCCCTGCCGGATAGCTGACACCGTATGTGTGCAACCCAGTAGAGAGATTGTTGTTTCGATCTTAGTTCGAGAGTGCCTCCCGAAGGGCTGTCCGAGTGACCGTCTAAGTTTTTGTCCGAGAGCCTCCCAAAGGGCTGTCCGAGAGACCGTCCGAGGGACTATCCAGAAGCCTCATGAAGGGTTGTCCAAGGAACTGTCTAGGGAGCAGACGAGGGAGAACATTCTTGCGGTTGGGAGGTTGTAAAATCCTAGCTACGGGGATTTGCACCGAAGATCTTCACTGACTCAACGTCCGCTGCGCTACGAGTTGGTAAAGATCAGATCAAAACCTTGTATGCATCTTCATAGTGATCCTGGGCGTACTCGTAGTTCAGAATTTTTTTTTCTACTGCGTTCCCCTACATCTGGCTGATTCACCTTCCAGTCGGCGAAAGCGTTGAGCCAGCTAAGATCAGATGGCTCGAGAATTTATGAGCAGTTGCGAAGGGTTTTTGTTTGGTTTTCACCTAATTTGTACCTCTGCTTGGTTATTTCTAATACTAATCCTTCGAAAGAGAACAAAATCTTCTTTTCCATTGTTTGCCAGGAAATATCATATATGTAAGGAAACCAAGGAGAATTATTGCAAATCAAGTCAAATGGAGCAACTTCTATTTTGGAGGCTAAGCCACCTAGCAAAACAGAGCAAAAGACGGCCTTCCATGCGAGCACTGCCGCTCGCATGGATGGTCATATGAGATGCCAGTGGCTCCACCACATCTATACAAGCCACTTTCGTAAAGGGGAGGAACACGATTGGAGAACCCTAGCCGCCGCCATCACACCAGAACAGAGAGAGAAGGAATCCAGAGAAACCACCGGAGATCTTCTTAGCTTTGGTCCTTTCATCTCCATCATCATTTCATCTTTCACTTTTGTAAGAGGAATTCCAATTTGTAAGAACGAGTTGTAAACCCTATTCATACTCATCTAGAGATCAAGACTATTTGGATCATTCATTTCATTGAGGATCTTCCATGTGTTATTGATATGATCTCTGTTGGATTATTCTCCGAGATGATTGGTTATTCTCTTATGATGCATGAGTAGTTCCCATTAGGCATGGGAGATGTAGGTTCGTGGTAAGATTTATCTGTGCCTGGTCTATATGTCATCATTTGTGTTTGTAGTCTGATGATCTATCTAGTACGTTGTTATACTGTGGTGAACTCTATGCATGTTGTCCAATTTAAGGGCCCAGGCAACATGATCTCAAGACCTACGTAGGTAACACATATTGTTTAGGAAATCTATGACCTCTGACATGACAGGTGGAGACATCTATGAGGACCGAAGACAATATGAGATTACGGTGATCCACTAAATCTAATGCTTGGTTCCGGTCTAAGGACCTTAATTGCGGAGACGACCACTCAGTGGCAACGGCGAAGCAGGACCATAGATTGGAATATAATCCCACGAGGAGGAGTTCCATAACATAAGGGTGATCCACCTACAGAACAAACAAATCAAATACTATAAGCATGATACAAGGTAACTGGTATTACCATCACACTGGCACCTATGATGTATACCATGAACTGAATTCTCTACGCGCCTAATCTCTCCATTGCAGGAAACACAACTTTATTTTTAGTCTTATTTATGTTATTTACTTTCAAGTATTATTATCCTCATTGCTACAAACTTATCATCCTTATCAATCTGGTTTATTTGTCTCTTAGGATAGTAACAATATTTGCAGAATCACAATTAGTTACTTCAAATAAGAATTGTGACAACTTGTGTGTGACAGAAGCGCTCCTATAAATACTCTCCTTCGCTCTTTGTTGGGACGATAACTAATTGGGATACTTCTGTGAAAGTGCTACACCACCCTGTGTGTCTTGCAGGCCATCAAGCATTTTCTGGTGCCGTTGCCGGGGAGCTAAGCGCAGAGTATTTGTTTCATAACTATTTTGTAGGTACTGTTATTGTAGATGCTTCCTGTAGGTGATAGGGGCTCTACTCGCTCTGGGAAGACTTATTTGCCAAAATATATTTCCTGTTTTCCTCAGGAGCAACAAGCTTCATTAATAGAAAAATACAA
This sequence comes from Elymus sibiricus, assembly GCA_039707655.1. Classification (NCBI taxonomy): domain Eukaryota; kingdom Viridiplantae; phylum Streptophyta; class Magnoliopsida; order Poales; family Poaceae; genus Elymus; species Elymus sibiricus. Next base: position 72,202,149 of record CM077676.1, read on the forward strand.
AAAGAATCAAACTGTTGAGCTTAACACTTTGTTTGCAGAAATGTCAATTACTCAGAAGCCATAGAAATCTGTGGGAGAGCATTGAGCTCCAGTTATGATCTCGAGATCTTCCATAGTCTACCCCAGTAATTATGCAACTAAGTATTCGATTGACTGTGATCTTATTTTGGAAGTTAAAAAGCATGCCTTTGCAGGAACTGAAGAGGAGGACCCTCAAGCACACCTCATGTTCTTTGACACTTTATGTGGGACTTTTAAAACAAAAGATGTGTCTAGGGAATTTTTTTTATTGAGACTCTTCAGGTTTTCTCTCAAGGATAATGCTGAGACTTGGTTTAATCGATTGTCATATGGTAGTATAACTAGCTGGAAAATATGTGCAGAAAGATTTATGGCTAAATTTCTTCCTGGCTCCAAGATTACCAAATTACAAAGATATCTTACTTCATTTGTTCAAGGAGTGGAAGAAAGTTTATATGGAGCCTGGGAAAGATACTCTAAATTTCCAAATCTTTGTCCTAATCATGGTTATGCTGAGCATGTTATACTTCATATGTTTTATCATGGAATTAATGATGAATCCAAGTCTACTCTAGATTTGAGTGCAGGTGGATGCTTTATGGCTTTAACTCTTGAAGAAGGGAGAGCACTCATTGAAAGGATTGTGATCGCTAAAGAGCAATGGAATCTTGAGGAACTAGTGAAGCCAACTGGCAAAATTTATCATGTTGAAGACATGGAAGAATTTAAAAAGGTTGCTCAAGAAAAAGGTAAATCCGTTGAACAAGCTATTATTGAAAAAGTGGACATATTTAGTATCTATCAACAGGAAGACGAGCTCCGGGATACAATGAACAAATTTAAGCTCCACCAAGACAACTTCAATCAAGACCTATGAAAGTGCATCTACCATAATGAAAAGGTTATCACTTACCTCTCTGAAGAGGTGGATGGGTTAAGTCATGTTGTAAAGAATCTCGATAAACATTCACACATGATAGAAACCCAATGCTTACAAATTTTTGAAACTCAATCTTTGATTCTTGCTCAATTAGATAAAGATAATCTTGTTTCCTCTAACTGGATTGGCACTCGTAGTGGTAAAAGAACATAGGACCCAGAAGGACTTGCATGGTACAAGAAGGAACAAGTAGCAAGGAGGAGAGAAAGTCAGAACCAAACTCAAGAAGATAGAGAACTCCTCTTTGGTGAAAAAGAACAGGAAGAATCAACCCAACAGGATGCATAAGATAATGAAGAGGAAGGAGAGATTTACAAGGAAGTCAATTCCGACGCAGAAACCGTCGATGGTGATAATAATGAAGAAGAAGCTGCCCCAGATGCTGATAAAACTAAAGAACCTAGGGTGGAAAAAGAGACCAGGCCACCCTATCCAACCAGGGGAGAAAATAATCAAGCTTCGAGAAATCAAAATAAAGGTAAAGAGAAGGACAAAGAGAAAGAGAAAGGTAAAAACAATAAAACCCTTCCTTATCCTAAAGCTGTTAGACCACCTTCAAATGATGAATTCTATTCTCATTCTTGCAGGTGATTGCAAATCTTAGAGTTTCACTGCATGTGACTGATATATTGAAAATTCCTACTTTTGCTTAGTTCATGCGTGATATTGTTAACAATAAAAGAAGCTTGAATATGAAAGAACAGGTGGCTATGATAACCAAGTACCCATTCAAGGAAAAGGTACCAGAAAAGTTAGGAGACCGATGTATACCTACAATCTCTTGTTCAATTGGCAATCTTGATATCAATAATGCTCTTTGTGATATTGGAGCTAGGGTCAGTGTGATGCCCCTAGCTCTCTATCGTAAGTTGAATTTGGGAGAGTGCATTCCTACAGGTATAACCATGCAGATGGCAGATAAATCTACAAAGAAGCCAATAGGAGTGGCCGAAGATGTGCTTCTAAGATTGGATGGGCATATAATACCTACTTACTTTATTATACTTGATATGCCCGAAGATGAAAAATTATCTATCATTCTCGGGAGACCGTTTTTGAATACTGCAAGTGCAGCTTTTAACTGTGCAGAAGAGAAAGTCACCTTTAGAATCTACAATGAAGAAATCATGAGATACTTCCAAAAGAAGCCTGGAGGGAAGGAGAAGTATATTCCACCACCTAAGCGAGTATGTGTGGTAAGTATGGAGAATCTCAGGCCACCGGAGACCTAAAGCACCTCTGAGGTACATGATTGAGCTTAGCAACCTAAAAACCAGTGCTTAATGGGAGGCAACCCATTATTTTATAAAGTTTAAAAGGTTTTATTTTTGCTAGAAGGCTCTCATAAAAGATCTTGGATGAATAACACTCGATGGAGTCTATTTTGACTTTGTGTTGCAGAGAGAAAATCAGAGAAAAAGATGACCTAATGTATGAGAAGACGAGCTCATACGAGTGCTCATACAAATGGAGTGAACCAGATGTTAAGGGACCAGAGAGAAAGATGGCCTTTCATATGAGCGCACCCACTCGTATGAATGGTCGTATGAAACTCTGGCCAGAATGCACCAACAGATCAGAGAGATCGACGGCCTATTATGCGGGCCCAACTGCCCGTATGAGCAGTCATATGAAACCTCTGCCGAAGCTTGCAAAAGGAGCAGAGCAGAAGACGAGGTATCATACGAGCAACGCGCTCATATGGCATCCCATATGAAGCTCTGCCTCAAATGACCTTGGCCTCCAGAACAAAAGACGGCCTTCCATACGAGCGGGCGCACTCGTATGGTTGGTTGTCCTAGGTACGCACCCTAGATCGAGTAGTTTGAACACAAGACGGCATTCCATATGAGTGCTCCCGCTTGTATGGGCAGTCGTATGGCATCCAGACTTTCATATTAGTGCTGTCGGCGCAAGGGGAGCTTCTTCTTCCTCACCCTTGTGCCCCCAATTTCTCTCTCTCAAACCCTCACAAAAATCCTCCAAAACCCTCGTTTCTTCACGGATTTCGTTCGTTTAATCCATGCATCTTCTTCCTCGATAAGTTTCTCCTCCAATCCATGGTCGATTTTCATGATTCCACGGTGATTTCATCCTACTTCTTACCCTAGATGAGATGCAAATAATTTCATTTTTCCGTTCAATTTGTACGTTAGGATTCAAAGTAATTGGTTAGGATCGATCTTAGGTAGTATTAGAACTAGATCCCCACGTAAAACTTATATTTTTCTGTTCTTATTTGTGTTGGGTGTAGTAAATGATGAAATCGGCGATTGCCACGGGGAAGAAGGCAATGGGGTCATGCTCGAAGCATTCCCGAAATGAGGGGGAGAACCTCTGCGTGGCTGTGAACAAGGACTACGCACGTTTCAGTAGGCAAAAGATGTTGGCCATGAAGTGGAAGTGCGATGCATTCCTGGAGTCACAGGGGCTCCACGACGACTTTGCCTGGCTAGCCAATAATGCCGAGATGGGAGTTTTCAACAACTTCCATCACCTGACATACCGGGCCATCACCCTCGAGGTTCCTCGCCAGCTTCGAGCACACTCTCGATGACTTGAGGGTGCCGGCAAGATGCTCCTTCATGCTTGGAGGGGTGCCACATTCGATGACACTCGCAGAGTGGTGCACCGTCTTTGGGTTCGAGAATCATGGGGTTCTCGACAGCAAGGGCATGGCCATTGCCGAGGCCTCGGGGACATGGGACCTCATCTCCGTCAAGGATGAGCACAACTTCACCGGTAAGAAGGTATCGAGCATTCAGAACCCCGCCATTCACTACTTCATGACTTTCATTGCAAACACTATTTTTGGTAGGGAGAATCTCGGGGGCATGTCGAGCTATGACATGTGTGTGTGCTCCACGCAGCACTCCACCCCAACTCGACTCCCAAGCCAAACATGGGAGCTTTTCTTATGATCCACCTCCGGCGGCAGCACAAGCAGCCGTCTGGCACTATACTTATTGGTGGCCTAGTGACTCACTTAGCTGAGCACTTTAGCCTAAACATGGAGGATGTTGAGCATGTTGCAGGACCCACTGAGCTTAACCATAGGGTTATGACCAGTTAGAAGTTTGTAGGGCCTGTAGAGGGGGACATTTGCTACAAGTGCCCCCACCTAATACTAACACTGTGCCCGTGCGCTTGCCTTTACCGCAAGCTTTTTTTGTTACTACGCGTCATATGTGGGTTCTCTCTATCGAGGAACTCAATGAGTTTAGACACACAGCAGGGTTCGGGAATGATGTTCATCCCGAACCAGCACCAGAGTGGGATGCCGCATCTGAGGGTGTTGCTCACAACTGGGAGTCCTGGGGCACCGCACCCCATTATGCCCCTCAGCAGCACTACGGGCACAGTAGTGACTATGTGCCTAGGGTGGAGTTTCAGCAGCTGTAGCAGTAGGTCGGAGGGATCCGTACGGACCTCCGCGAGACTAACAACAACATCAACCTGCTTAGTGGGAACATGCAGTCCCTCTTTTCTTTCTGGCAGCCTAACACTGGCACGGGAGGTCAGTCCTCTAGAGGACCATCTCAGATGCAGTGTCCTCCCACTGCTCTGAGTGGCCCTGATGATGAGGACATGGATTAGAGAGTAGGCCAAGAGCCTAAGCTTGGGGGAGCGTGTCCCCTAGTTATCCTTGCATGCATGTTTTATTTTTGTTCTTGTTCTTCCTTTCTTTTATTTGTTAGCATGTTTATTTTCAGTTTGCATAATAAATTTATAGAGCAAACTTTGCTCTTGCTTGTTTGGAATCCTCTTCGTTTGTGTTTTTCTTTGGATGAGCCTACAGATTTATTCACCGCTAGCAAGTTGGAAATAAAGAAAATGAAGCGGAGAGTTGACTAAGGGAAAGAAGCAAGCGAGCGCTAGAAGGTATAATATATGCATACTCACTCCTCTCACAATTTTATTTGAGAACGTATTTTCATTTGGCTGGTTGCACTTGAGCTTCATTCCCCTCGTTAGATGAATATCATTTAGTCATAACTCCCAACTTCAAATTTTGCTAGTGAAACCTTGTTGCGAAGCATGATTTTGCTCCAAAAATAAAGAACTCTAAAATGAAACTTAGGGGCTCGGATTTTTGAAGAGAACTAGCACTCAAGCACTTCAACTCCATAGTGCTAAATTTGATTGTCTTGATGATACTGATTAATAGAATTATTTGGAGGAATGAATATTTGAAGTGGTTGAGGTTATGCCAAAATTTGCCTGTGATACTAAAATCATGGAGTTTCAGCTTCTCACTGGCTTCATGTCCCGTTGCTATATGTAGAGATAATTTGCATAACTGCAACTCCATCACTGATTTGGAGATTGAGTGGTAAATGATCAACCTTCTCTGAAGAAGTGTGTATGTGGTAAATAAGGGCACTGATCGCTGAGCTCGAAAGAGACAACCATCTTGATCCATAGTGCACAAAATTAAGCCACAGCGGAACCCTGTTGCATTTAGCAAATTTTGGAATAACCCCATCACCGAAGGTTGAAGTTCTAAAGAATAATGATTGAAAGAGGTATTTGAAAGTCATGACTAGGAGGTGCTTGTGGGTGTTATTGAAATTTTTGAATACTATGTTTTCTTCTCTTCCAAAACCCCTTGGTCATATTTGTTTTATAAGAACCCTAAAAATTCCATTCTCTTGAGAGGATAAAAATTCTTTTGCTAGCCTTGCACTTGGTTAACGAAGAAAATTTTGGTTTGAGAAATTATAACTAGTGATAGGATACTATACGTGGCTAGGCAACAGTCTTAAGTGCAGCTATTCAAGTGCAAATATTCTCTTAACTAAAATTGTAGGATGAGTGAGAATGGATATATCATATCTTCATGAGCCGGTAAAACTTCTTTCTACTCTTGTCAAACTCCCTTTCATTCTCTTGATTTCTTAGTTGCTCGAGGGCGAGCAAGTTTTAAGCTTGGGGGAGTTGATGGCTCAAGAATTTATGAGCAGTTGCGAAGGGTTTTTGTTTGGTTTTCACCTCATTCATACCTCTTCTTGGTTATTTCTAATACTAATCCTTCGAAAGAGAAGAAAATCCATTTTTCCATTGTTTGACAGGAAATATCATATATGGAAGGAAACCAAGGAGAATTATTGCAAATCAAGTCACATGGAGCAACTTCTATTTTGGAGGCTAAGCCACCAGGCGAAACAGAGCAAAAGACGGCCTTCCATGCGAGCACTGCCGCTCACATGGATGGTCATATGAGATGTCAGTGGCTCCACCACATCTATACAAGCCACTTTCATAAAGGGGAGGAACACAATTGGAGAACCCTAGCCGCCGCCATCACACCAGAACAGAGAGAGAAGGAATCCAAAGAAACCACCAGAGATCTTCTTAGCTTTGGTCCTTTCATCTCCATCATCATTTCATCTTTCACTTTTGTAAGAGGAATTCTAATTTGTAAGAACAAGTTGTAAACCCTATTCATACTCATCTGGAGATTAAGACTATTTGGATCATTCATTTCATTGAGGATATTCCGTGTGTTATTGATATGATCTCTGTTGGATTATTCTCCAAGATGATTGGTTATTCTCTTATGATGCGTGAGTAGTTCCCCCTAGGCATGGGAGATGTAGGTGAGTGGTAAGATTCATCTGTGCCTGATCTATATGTCATCATTTGTGTTTTAGTCTTATGATCTGTGTAGTACGTTGTTATACTGTGGTGAACTCTATGCATGTTGTCCAATTTAAGGGCCCAGGCAACATGATCTCAAGACCTACGCAGGTAACACATATTGTTTAGGAAATCTGCGACCTCTGACATGACAGATGTAGACATCTATGAGGACCGAAGACAATATGAGATAACGGTGATCCACTAAACTTAATGATTGGTTTCGGTCTAAGGACCTTAATTATGGAGACGACCACTCAGTGGCAACGGTGAAGCAGGACCATAGATTGGAATATAATCCCTTGCGGAGGAGTTCCATAACATAAGGGTGATCCGCCTATAGAACAAACAAATCAAATACTATAAGCATCATACAAGGTAACTGGTATTACCGTCGCACTAGCACCTATGATGTATACCATGAACTGAATTCTCTCCATGCCTAATCTCTCCATTGCAGGAAACACATCTTTATTTTCAGTCTTATTTATGTTATTTACTTTCAAGTATTATTATCCTCGTTGCTACAAACTTATCGTCCTTATCAATCTGGTTTATTTGTCTCTTAGGACAGTAATGGTATTTGCAGAATCACAAGCAGTTACTTCACATAAGAATTGTGACAACTTGTGTGTGACAGAAGCGCTCCTATAAATACTCTCCTCCACTCTTCATTGGGACGATAACTAATTGGGATACTTCTGCGAAAGTGCTACACCACCCTGTGTGTCTTGCAGGCGATCAAGATCTTCAACATACATCTGACTGTCAGGGTCAGTCCCGACTCGAGAGAACCATGCGCACAGCACGATGATAATCCGAGTGTTTGGCACTTGAAGGAAACCGTGTGTAGCAACACCCATCGCAGATCCGCTCTATGTATTGAGCAAGGAGTACATGTGATATCCCAAGTGGCATGAGCCAGTTTCTCTTTGAGAGAATCAAATATCCGGTTGCACAGACTTGGTTCAACAGAAGAGCATCCTGCCGGCATTCCACACCACGGATACTGACTAGGGACACTTGATCACGTCATGCACCAGACGCCGCAGATCGCCACTCAGAATTTGATGATACGCCCTTAGTCGGGTCACAAGCCATCCTCTCTTCAGAGAGATAGAACAATGGGTATCACCAAGTCTTCATATGAATTGCTCACTTCTTTGCCCTCTGAGGGCATGAACATCAGAGTCCGCCGAGGTCTCTCAGTCGATCCTCCGAAGACACCACAAAGCTCGTCGAACATTCGGGGCCTCACTGATGATGAATAGACAAACTCTTCCCCAGCGAGACCTCGACCAACTCAGGGGCTACTATCGGGGTTACAAATATGGGGTAGGACCAAGTATACGTCCAAAATGTATTATATTTGTTATGGTTATTTTGTGCCTACACAGTAGGCTTTGTGGAATTTTACCATGCTCGCGCACTGCTTTTTGTTGGTTTTCCCCAGGATATGACTTTTGGAGCAAATGAAATATTATGGAAGAAATCACAGGGAATTATGGTGGAATCACGTCAATTAATATAATTATACCTTACCATAAAAAGAATAAAAGATTTGGAAGCAATTGGAGCTGGCGCAGCTCCAACAGAGCGCAAGACGGCCATGCTCGTATGGGTGGTCGTATGGCATGGCAGCGGCCCCTCCTGGTTGACTACTTCTACCCTGTGCAATCGGATCGGAGATCAGACACACACGCACCAAAAACACATCCAGAAGGCAGAACCCTAGCCTCTGGAAGGGATCCGGAGGGGGAATTGGCAAGGAGGAGATCACCATCTTCACCACCACGTGCAAGGGGATGTCGACATCATCACCACCACCATCGTCATCATCCACATCCATCTTCATCTCGTTGTAATACCGAAACTCTTGTGGATCATCGTGTGTATTACTTGTTTGAATCATCCATGTTTATCATCACCATCTCCATGATGTTTGCTGCCCCTATGTACGAGTAAACCCCTTAGTACTTGGGGATATGGATGAACCTTGGTATGTATAGGAGCTGAAACATTGATAAGGATATGAGATCCTGTGTTGAATGATTTAGTTTAATAAACTTCGTGAATGTTGTGAAGGGGCCCCACTCAGCATTACCACTGAAAGGTCACGAAGTGTATCACTGTCATTGTAAAAGTTAGGGAGTGAAGGTAATTCAAGGTGACAGTAAAAGCCTTCATCCCTTGGTTTTACAATTGATAGGGGAAATATGGAGAACCCTTAGTGAGGCCGCGTCCACGGGGAAACCCTTAATTACAGTAGTCGTAACCTGCAGGGAGACACTACGGTAGTGGCGTGCATGGTACGAAGTCTACCTAGAGTAGAACGTGTTCTGTACCCGGCTCCACCTAGCGTAAATGTCAAGACTGGCTCAAGTATCTAGTTAGCACTATGCCATTGCATAGGTTACGTTAGAAACATACCAATGGGAATTCTGGACTCCCTGAGAATGGCTTTCTCCTCTGCCAGTTCACTTGCTACTCGCTCTACCTCTTTTATTTCTGTTTATGTTATTTACTTTAAGTTCGCACTTCACCAAAACCAATATTTATTTCTGCCCTCACTTTGCTTTGAGTCTACAATTATTTGCAGGCACAATTTTGTAAGTCACTACAAGAGATAAAACCCAATTCCTGTGCTCCCTGTGGGATCGATACTCTTACTTTGAAAAGCTACAACTAAACCCTGTGCACTTGCAGGTCATCAAGCTTTTTCTAGTGCCATTGCCAGGGAGCTGAGCGCTTTTGGTCTTTGTTTTAAGCTTTGATTTATTTTGTGTCCTAATAGTCTTTGTAGGTTTTAGGCAACCATGGCCGTACAATATCAACTTTACCAGGTGGGTGTTTAGATGTTGAAGGCCCAGCTAGAGGAGAACACTTTATATCCATTGGGCCAGACTCAGCTGGTAAAACATATGGAATTAACCCTTGGTTACTTGGTATGCTAAAAGAATGATGTTCCGAGGAGAAGATACAGAAAATCCGTATGAGCATGTGCGTGCATTCAATGATTTATGAGGTACATTTCCACTGCATGATCTTACGCATGAGGAAATTAAATTAAAAATATTCTCTTACACTCTTGCTAATGATGCACTAAAATGGTTACAAGATCAGCCTGCAGGTACCTTTAGCACCTGGAAGAAATTGTCTACTACATTTCTCACTTGCTACTATCCTCAAGGTAAACTCTATAAGGTGAGAAGAAAAATTAGTAGTTTTGGACAACGTCCAGGTGAGAGCCTAGTTGCTTCATATAAGAGGTACCAGAGTATACTCTTCGAATGTCCTGATCATTATCATCCTCCTTGGTTGGTTTTACATTTATTTTATGGAGGATTGGACCAACAGAGTAAGCAAGCAATAGATGCTGCATCTGGCGGAGCTTTCTTGGATTTTAGTATTTCCCAAGCTTGGTGGTTACTAGATAAATTCCACCAGAATGCTGAGAGTTGGTACCTCTGCTCAAAGGAGAAAAAGAAAGTTGATCCTGGTTATGATAGTATTAAATTTTTCTCTAAGTCCAGTAAGATGAAAAATATTCAGAATGAGCTTAATGTTTGTACTGACCCTACTTTGCGAATTTTGCAAGATTTCTCTGAGTTCTTACAGATACCCATGGGAGATTAACTTCGGCACACTAAAAAACTAAGGTAATCAGGATGGTGGAAGCAATAACCAAAAAAATGCACACCGCCTTCAATCGAAAAGAGGCATATCTTAAGAAGAAGGCAAAAGAAAATACTCAAGTGCTCCCACCTAAGCTTAAGAAGAGTGTAAAGGTTGAACGGTACGGGATCCCACCTCATATTGATATAGTGAAAGAACTTGCTACACCTATGGCCGTGATAAATAAAGAAGCCCATCTTGATCATGATACCACTGCTTATTTAAATGGTTGCACGGAAGGTAAAGACACAGGTAAACAAGAACTATCATGTTCATTTGGTAGCAAGTCTTACTTTGGATTGTGTGATCCCGGTTCACCCATTAATATTACTAGTCGTCAACCCGTGCGTCTGCACGGGCTAGTTATTTAGATGATAGCTTAATAGAACAGTTTGAAAAGCATTTGTTTTATTTATAAAAAAGAACTAACTACGAATTAAGATACTTTGTATCCAACTCTTGAAAGTTTATTATTTAAGCAGAACAATTTGTTCACGTAATCATGTACCCAGATAACATTTGAATTTATTTATTGGTATCATTGTATTGTTTTTATTACCCCGGATAATATTGATAGTTTCTTTGACATGTGCCAAAAGGTCATGTAGAAACCAAACTGTCAAAAGTTTATTTCATAGACTTTTAAAGAAGTTTCTAGATTCGTTAACACTCCCAAGTATATTAAATATATAAATGTGTTGTGCAGAAAAATAAAATCATACATTTGGTAATGTTTCAAAACAAAATACAATTGCGCGAGCATATAATATTCAGATGTTTACTAACAACCACAAACTGTACTGCACACTACATTCTCAAATATAGGTCATAACTAATGAAGGTAGAGACAGCAAGATGATGTATATATAATCATGTCATTCTACCAAACAGCTAAATAGACATGATGCGTTGAGTTGCTAGCATTTTCTTAAGATCATGAACACATAGTTTCTAGCTGCATACTCATTCTGTATTATCCAAGTGGAATCGCTGAAAGGTGGTACATCATGACATGAAAAACACAATGCAGTCTAGGTGCTTTTCATCCATTTTTTTAACTTACATAAAATTTTGTAGCTTTTGGAGTTATAACTATGAAAATAATAAAGTACAGAAGACGTCGATTTTTCTACAATTATAAAAACCTTTACTACAAAATACAAACTTACACAAAACTGAAGTAGCATATATTTCATAAATCCACCAGTTGCAGCCACTGTAGAACAACTAAACTTATAAGAGATTAGACCATCAACTACACTGAACAAATTATAATCTGGAACATCCACTCCTATTTCAGAAAAGCAATTATGAGGCACGTACGTACTGTTTCATCAGTCCATGATTGTTCACCTATGGGTTTCATCCAAAATGGATGAAAAAATGAGAGTTGTTGATTGACCAACAAAAACCATATATAACTAAATATATGATCACAGCAAGGGTAGGTTCAGTATCATCTATGCTAGAAGTTTTCTAGTCCGAAAGGCAATTCCAATATTTGAGAGGATAGGTAATATATTTGAAAGACTATTTTTATTTATTGTAAGCTACATCGCCACTTATATATCCTCTGCAGCCGTTTTTGGACAAACAACCATATTAAAGTCTGAAGAAGCTCCTTATAAAAAAAAGTCTGAAGAAGCTAAAACATGTTGACTAAGCTATCAGCATGGACACATACTGAATCAAGTAGAATAAAAGGAGAAATTTCTCCTACAACATGCACTTGGCGACATGCGCAGACTGTAGCACAACTACGTGTGGTTTTCACATTTGGAGGATCAGATTTATGTTTCATGTATGAAAGAGTCCACTGATGATGTTCCACACATTCTCTAACCAACCTTGATTGGTGCACCATTGTCCTGTCACACAGTCCATTGTACGATTTTTCTGAAATATAATATATATGTATTCTAAAGAATCAAGAAAGTGTATATATACACACACAGTTAATTCTTGAATTGATCGAGAGTGTACGTGTGTATTTAGCTCTAGAATAAAACGACACTATCCAACTATTGCTCGATCTCGTACGAAATAGAAAATCAATGAGCTACCATGAATCATGCCTCTGCTTAAAAGATGCCCAAACATACAATCAAAATAGAAGTGATTACCTGGAATTAACTCAAGGCTGCTGCAAAAATTCTCTTGAACTTTGCGTGACTTGTTAAACATATAGCAGATTGCCCATAAACTCCTGTATGAAAGTGAGAGAACATTAAAACGTGCCAGCAAGCCGTGAATTAGCAAATCCATCAGTTATTAAGAAGATAACTCTGCCACAAACTTAAAGTACATGATATATAAATTAAATAAACAAAGAGCCTCTGCTGTAAGTAAAAATGATCTGCCTAATCACGCTGATGGCAATGGCTGCACCGGTGGCATGTGCAACTTAATTGGGCTGCATGCAGCACAGCGGCGCTGGTGGCCGCGTGCAGCAACATGGTTGACGGACTTACGGCTGATCTAGGAGACAACTATCGACCTGGTACATGATAGCTAGAATACCATGGATAAATTATCCCCAACTGTGCCGGGGCGACATGAAGAGAGGGCATGTGTGTTTCCTGCAGCAAATAGGGAAGTATTAGAAAGCAGATCGAGCTCCAAGATATGGCGAGTATCTGCTTGGATCAGGAGATTGGGCTTGGTGATATGCATCTAACGACATGTATTTTTTGTTAATTTGATTGGATGGAATTTTCTTTGAAAGATTCCTCCAATCTGAGAGAGAAATTGATATGTTGGAAGAGAAACAGGAGAGCTTGAGAGAGAGACGCGAGAGAGAGAGACTACGATTGCTTCGGGTGGCTGGTTTTTTACATCGCTGAGATCCTTATGGGAAGAAACAGATCTGTTGGAAGAGAAATAGGAGACATTGAGAGAGAGACGTGAGAGAGAGAGAGAAAGTACAGTTGCTTCTTGTGGCTGGTTCTTTTACATCCGTGAGAGCCTTATGGGACTCTATTTCGGCTTCAAGATGCTAGGCTTTCTACTCATATTTTCGTCCAAACTAAGCAGAATTGAAGGCTTGTGGGTCGGTTTGTGGGTCTTTTTTTTTCTATGAAGATTAATCTACACCGTAATAACTCGGTCCCACCCTAGATGTACGGCTGGTAAATTCTAATTAACGTGGGAATTTTTAGGGAGTGCCTAATTAGTATAGGTACTAGTCGTCAACCCGTGCGAATGCACGGGCTAGTATTTAAGAAGTTGCATAACATCAATACTTTGTTATATATGAATACTTGTTATAGTCCATCCTTTATTTTTTTGTATATTTTTTATAAAAATCAAGAAAGCAATTCAGATATCACAGATAATTTTGAAATTCGTTATAATCTACTTCATTCAACAGAATCATTTATGATTCCGCACTAAGAAAAATTTAACCTATCTGATGGTGGAGTGCATAAACGAATCTCTTGTACATTACTTGCAACAACCATCCTACTGTTCATCAAATGGCGTAAAACTTGAGGTGCCATGTACATAGATATATACATCAGCGCTGCTATACACACACAAAGGTGCAGCCGACGCCTGCACCAACAGTGAGCCTTGACGCAGGAGAATTGTTGGGGAAGAAGCATCGTTCGCACGTCATGCGCAAACTGTCGTCTGTGAAGCAATTTCGTAAATACATCCCATAATTCTGCATATCTTGCATTCAATATTATGTTTCATTTTTAAACAAAGAATTCATTTCACATTCCAAAAAATGACTATTTTTTGTTATTATGCCTACGTGCATCTAAGAATTGAAAGCATCAAGAAGAAAGGCTTCAACTGTCCAGCAATTTTGGTTGCTGGGTTCTCAATGAAAAAAAAAAGAAACCAAAAGTTGTTTTCGAAAATTCCAAATGTTATATCGTAGTGTTGCTACATACAATTTTAAAAAATAAACCGACCTAGGCTTTGATCAGCATGCACCATGCATATATAGGTCCAAAACAAATACCCTATGAAATCATTGAAAATTACATGGTCAACATGGAGTAGTAGTCCAATCTATATCACGCCAATACAAATAATATAAAGTGCTAGAGTTCATATTATTACAAAGGAAACCGAAGCCAAAAGTAAGCAAGAAACTTATAATGGGCCATCCTTTGAATAAAAAATCATTGGATTTTATCCCAAAAAAAATATGTCATTAATTAGTTTTTTTTGCAAATAATATCATTAATTAGTTGATCGAGCTATATTCGATGTCGTTATTTGTAGGAAAAGACAAATCAACAATTCTAACATCGAAGGAGAAACTTTAGATGCTTGAAACTCAATGTAAAACGCTAAGTACCATCAGCATAGACTAACATATAGTAAACCATGTAAACATTTATCTGAAATTTACCTATTAGCACTTCATCAGTGGCATGCATATAGACCAGTCAATAGACTCAACACTCAATGTTTTATCTCTATATAACAGTTTGGAGGTGCCTTCAAGGAAATAATCACAGCTGAGGTGTTGGATCTTGCCTATAATGGCTGTCCATGGCTGAACCTGTAATTTAATAAGGCATTAATACTTGCTTATGGACCTAGGTTTTACGTGTGACAATTGAAACAGGCATTAAGGTGCTATAACAATGTTAGCTAACTAAACACTCACCATGCAAGTCACCACAAGAGCCTAATTAATTCCAGGTTGTATGCTCGTACATAAAGAAAGGAAGAAATCAGCTCATAAAATTTAAACTCAATAGAAAAAAAAAAGGAACATAAGTGAAAGACTTCACAAAATATAGATGCGAGCCTTGCTCCAGCAATATGACCTTGCTCCACGCCTCCACCAACTATGACCATGGCCAGCGTTTCTCCGTTTCTGAATCCAGTTTCTTTTTTTTTTTTTTGAGGGGTGGTTCTTAGTCTAGTTATTAGTAAGATAACTTCAGGATGCTGCCAATAAATATATTGTTGTTTGTTGAAATACACTTTTTACCTCGGCAATTACTTCAGGGGCAGATTATGGTTACCTCCGTCTGTGCAAAATATATGGGTGTAGTGTTGATTAAGAGCCATAAGAGATTAACAACCTTAACTGGTGAAGTGCAATGCATCGCCATATGCCATCATGTAATGCAAAACTGCTCATTACGTGTCTTTAAGGTCATTGAGTCATCGACGTTGGTGAATCTGTCGAACGTCCAAAGGTAGATCATCGGTTGACATGTCCGGCAAACCATTGATATTGGAAAGAGAATGTGAACCAATTTAGATCAAAAGAATATGTGAGATCTCATTATGGAGAATACAAAAATATAGGGAAAAAAGCGCAACAAAATGCAGAACAATTGAACAGAAAAAAGGGTTGCATACATAATATATTGTGCAGGCGCTGTCAAAGACCACCATTGATGCGTTAGTCCAGTAACATCAGACAGCTATACTGCTTGGGACTTTCATCTTTCGGCTACAATGAAGATTTTGTTGCTTGCAGGAATCATCTGAGATTCATTGAGCGTTCATGGCTTGGGTGGATTTTTGTGTCAGCCTGCACGACATGAGGGAGAACACCATGACATAAACGTGGATTAGACACTGTGTGTTACAACAAAGGGATTGATGTTGTGCCATAAATTTATTAATCTATGGCCATTCGATTGAATTAGGATATGTACTTAAGAGTGGTAGCTTTCTAACCACATATCCGCATACCAATTCAACTAACAGAAGACTGCACTAATTACCTTACAAACTGGACCGAATTCCTTTCCACCAAATTAGGGAAATCTGAGGGGAAACAAATAAAGCAAGAGCTAATAATTTAAAAATTGAACGCTAGTATCGTCCAGTGACCTGCACCTTACTGTTACTAATCCGCATGAACTGGCCCTTCTCTCGTAAACTTAACCACACTGCTGGTGTTTGCCAAAAGAAAAAGAAGTGACGCTGCTGCATCGTCAAGGTTAGAGATGATGGCAGCACCGGCCAGCCTGCAAACATTCTTTTCCAGAGCAGCAGAAGAACATGATGTGGACGATTGAATAGAAGATGGCAGCCAATCGAGGGCATCGACGATGGAAGTTGATGCGGCACAGTTTAATATTTAGGAAAAAGGTTACCCGGTCAACTATTAAGCTGTGGCCTTCAAATAGTGCTCTAGCGACTCCTGTAGACGGAACTTTACAATATGGACTGAATTCAGTTCGCACAATACAGATATAAACATAAGTGGGAGTAACTCACCTCATATAAGATAACCTAATCGAAATCGGCAATTGAATAACGCACGGCCTCGCATTCTTGACAACTGTTTTTTTTCACCTTTAACACAAAACATGGGAAACATCTGAAAGGATTACTGAGATTCAAAGAGCAGGTGAGAGAAACTAACTAATGATATATATGTAGCACAAACATGGAGGAACTATAGCGTAGATAGAACGAAAACATCTGAGAGAGCTTATGCAACTATTGCTTTCAGACATACAAAAGTGTAAGTACAGAATACGGTGAGCATTGAAACTTAGTATAGCTACACCAATGCAGTTTACAAATTAATAATGAACATATTAACTAAAGTAGACCGCGTCTATTTGCTATAGAGTGAGAAGTGGGAACAGTAAGCTTGCTTGCAGCCAACATGATTCTGCTGCAGAACTGTTAGAATATTTGTATGATGGAGCACCACAAATTCTTAAATTGGGGTACAGAATTTGTGGTAGGGCAAGGGTTAATTAGAGCAATGCAATTGTCGAAGCCTTAAAGATGCATAGCTGAAGGCATAACCATTTGTAAAACAACATATATTCAACTTCTGTGCTCCCCAAAGATGAGAAGTGAAATCAAACTAAGGCCTGCTTTGACACGCTACTGCTAAAAATAGTACATAAGGACTAACACAGTTTACTCTTTAGGCAAGGGGATTACTCAATCTACTATTCAGTCGTGGCCTTCAAATTGTTCTTTAGCGACTCTAGTAGAAGGGATTTAATTGTATTAATAACTTCATAAGGAATTATAAGATGTCACATCTCAGCTTAGCCGTGCGATATACTTGCATGAATTTACACCTTTGTAGTAAGCCAAAAGGGGCACCTGCAGTAGTTGACTGTTTATATGGAAACCAATAGCAGCACACGTTAGGGAAAGCAGACCGGATTCTACAATGGATTCAATAGGATGAAAAACGCCATACAGAGTGACTTGCCTGCTAGTGGGCATGGAGTAATCGGCAATAAACTAATGTTGTCAAGATGCGAAGAACTCTGCCACCAGTCTGTCATAGTTCCTACACTCGGAGTTCTCGCCGACGATAGCGGCCGCACGATTTTCTTCGATCTGATGTTGGTACACCACCTCCTCCGCTGCACTAATCGACGTGAGATTGATTTACCAATTTGGCCAGGGATGTTGGATTGGATTGTGGCGGCTGAGATTGATTTATTGATTTGCCATTGATTGGACCATGGAAGCAGTGGAGATTCAAAGGCTGGAGAAGATGATGACCAGGGAGAAGATACTCCAGATTGGATCGTGGTAGTTTGTACGTGTGTGATTTGTATATTAGATCGGACTGTCAATTAGGGCATGACGTAATGGGAGGAGAGAGGGGTATACACGTGTGTATCATGATAATGATTTTTTTTTTTTGAGAAAGTACTTGTATTCATTCAAATACACGCAGAGCCAGTACAAATATCATGATAATGATTTGTGAACTGATTACATGACCATGCGGCTGATCCCACGTTCATTAATCTAGGACATTGGAACTCGGATGGATGGTTTACATTTTCTAGATTAATATTGGGAAAATTCGGAAGATCTCATGTCAAAAAAAAAGGGAAGATCTAGACCGTAATAATTCGGCCCCACCAAATAAACGGTTCGTAATTTCTGATTAACGTGGGAATTTCTTGGGAGTCCATAATTAGTATAAGTAAGTATTGGGAAAATTCGGAAGATCTCATGTCAAAAAAAAAACCCGGAAGATCTAGACCGTAATAATTCGGCCCCACCAAATAAACGGTTCGTAATTTCTGATTAACGTGGGAATTTCTTGGGAGTCCATAATTAGTATCTATACCTAATACCTAATCTTTACCTAATAATAAAGCACGGAGTGTTTCTGTCGGCTCACCGTCGTCGCCCCTTTTTGCGAAAAAGTCCTTATGTTTTTTGTTTATTGAACCCGCGGTACACGTTTAAGTCGCGGCCGAACCGTTATTTTGCATTTTCTCAGAAAACCCCCTGACGTTTCAGGTAATCAACACGCCGTACATATTTAAGTCAACCGAATCTTTTTTTTGTTTTAACAGAAAACCCCCTGACTTTTCGGTTAATCAATCCGCAGTTTATCTAAAACAAAATTATCCATATATTTTAAACCGTAACTCCGATTTTAACATGTTATATATGAAATTTGATTAGAAAAATGTGTAGAATCTAAATATGATGTTATTTTTAACTGTTAAATATTTTTAAAATATTATTTTTGGTGCACACTTAATCTATAGTGCATGGTCCATTGTTCTTTCGTACCGGCGGTGATCCGAATTGCAAATAAACACCCATTAAAACCAGATTGAGAGGAAAGAAAACATCGATAACCACGCATGCACAACTCTGAAAAACCTCGCGGGGAAAAACAACATATTTCTCATCTTATTCCAAGCGAGTGTGCGTGCGCGCGCGCGAGATAGAGATGCCTTAGGACTGACCACATTCAAACGCGTTTCCGTTGTGTGAGCACTGAGGCCACTGTCGGCAACACAAATGTGATGCCATGTGAAAATAAAGGACGTGGACCTATTAGGGTCTTGAGTCATGGTTATTCGGTTAAGAGCGTATGTTATTTTCTCTCCCGTTGCAATGCACGGGCTCTTTTGCTAGTAATAATAAAGGGGCTATTGCTTCTTACCACCGTAATTTCGTCCGTTTTTTGTCCGTCCGTCGTCCGTCCACTTCGCCCATAATATTTTTTTATCCGAGGTGGTATTAATTGTTCGTACGGTGTCCGTGTTATATTGGAATCGATCTACAACTCGAAGCAGATTCCTTTACCACTGGGAGCAGAGCAAGGGAATCCATTAGTTAAAATTGGCTTCGATCCAAACAAGTCATCGACTTTCAAGACGGCTCCGGAGCATGAGCGTGATGGCGGCTGGGATTGTGAGGTTCTGGAGTAGAAGAGGATCAGGTGGAGATGGCGGCGCCGCCGCTACAAAATACGAGCGCGATTCAGCCTCCGCACCTCGCCCTGCGCCTTCCGCCGCCTCCGGACACGCTCCCCTCTCATCCCCCTCGGCCACGCGCCCCCGCCACTTCACCGGAGACGGATCCTCTAACATCATGAAGGGAAGTCAGGGAGCTACAGTGCAATCCAGTGCAAAAGGCAGAAGGGATGTCACGGTACTGTAGCGACAGGTACTGTGCGTAATTACTGTTCATAGAGAAATAAATCTGAAATTGATTTTATTGCACCATAATTTTGTTTGTATGTAATTTTTGTAAATGTATACAGTAGATTTTTAATTTGCAAATTAATTCATGTCATTTTAGCCTTAATCATACGGATGCGAAGAAGGGATGTCACGGTTACTGTAGCTTACATGACTTTCCTTCGTGATGTTAGAGGATCCGGTTCCCACTTCACCCACCTCCACCCCCGACCAGTCGCGCCATCAACCACGCGAGGATTGTCGTCGTCATCATCGTCACCCCTGAGGTACAGCTCTTCTTTCCCGAGAAAGACGGACATTCGGGGAAACTGGTTGCCGGATCCCGCTGCCGAGTCAACGCTTGGAGCCGGAGCCCACCGCTACCGAGCGGTGCCGGATACAGTGGAGGAGAACTTGGGGTCGCTGGTGGTTGGGGCGGGGAGGGAGAGATTTTTTTTTTTTGCGGGAGCGGGGAGGGAGAGATTGGCACACTAATCTGAATTTGACATGGTTAATGTCAGTTGAATCATCAAAGATATGCGTTGGTAATGATTACAGGAAGGCAGATGCGGTTAATGTCAGTTGAATCATCAAAGATATGTGCTGGTAATGGTTACAGGAAGGTGGATGCTTGAAGGAGAAGGGAACAACACGAGAAAATTTGGGACTGACGGAGAGGACACCGATGCCGTGAAAGCATCCAGCGCGGGCACCCCGCATGTTCTGCAAGACGCTCATTGCTTCCGACACCAGCATACACGGGGCTTCTCTCCTCTGGTTCATGGCGTCAGAGACCAAGAGATTTTGTTACCTATGGGTGACTTGGTAGTGACTTTTTTGGTTGGCCTGTGTAGGATTACGTCCTGCAGAGGCCGTCCCAAGAGCTCGTGCCCAATGATATGCACCGCACTAAATGGAGGTTCTGACGTATAGCTCATGTTCAGTTTATTTGTTTGGCTGCGGGTCCACGTACAGTTCTTCGTCAGATATATGTAGGAGTTATACAATGCTGCGACTGCGATATAACATGCCAGTGGAAGTCAACAGAGGAAGATTGTTGCTCAGCTTTTGCTATCGTCCATGTCTCCATATGGTAGACATTTGCTCTCTGCTCACTGTCAGAGGCAATCAGCAGCAGAGATTCTTTATTACTATACCAACAAAGAAAGGTGTTGAAAAATTCATCGCATTAGAGAAAACTGAATACGTCTACCAGTTCTTTAATAATCCATATTACAGAATGTACCTTTTTGAAATTGATCTATGGTATATTTCAGTATTAGATACAAACTCTAAGTATTCGTGGATATAGGGAATATTTATCTTAAGATTGTAGAAAATATTTATCCAACAATAGACTTGATTATACTGATAATTTTCAGCTTGCACAGGGACCACTTATGTTACAAATCACGTATGCCCCTATGGCCCTTTTTGTTATCCTTACACCTTTATGCATCAAGCTTGATGACAAATTTTTGGAGTATAGAAAACCTTTCTTGCATATTCAGAACTAATATGCAAAGACACCAGGTGCCAGGTAAGGCGACCGAAGACTATTGCTTCCATTTATTCGATGGTGTTCATGTAGCACATTGCTATCTGAGGTGCTATTTCTTGCAGCGGCGGGTTTGAATTGAGAGGTTGAGATAATGGGTGGAGGAATAAAAGGAATTATTTAATGGTAAAAAAAAAGCCGCCAATGCTATCTAGGATCATGAAGGTACATGTTCGACATGATTGATATTGCACCACTAGAATATTTATGTATCTGAACCTAATTTTCATGCCCTGCATTCTCCCGTTGCAACGCACGGGCATGTTTGCTAGTAAGTATAAATAGATATAGATATAGATATAGATATAGATTGATAGATAGATATAGATACCAGAAGCATTTGAGCTCGAGCTGAAAGAAAGGTACTTTCGCTCACATATCATGTTGCGCCGTGACGGTGCGTGCCACGAGCTGGTTCCTCACGGGTGTATGCCCACTAGCCCACCACAACTCCACAGCAACTCTATTTTCAGCTACAGTTTCTTCTTCCATTTCTTTTACCGGGATCACCGACAGCTACATATCTCTCCACACGGGCCACGAGGCTGAATGATGAACCGACCACACGAAAGGAAAACTGGAAAAGAAAAGAGAGAGAAAAAGGTCAGAACTTGAGCTGGTACCGTCTCTTGTGAGCTCTGAATCTGAAGCAAGTCGGCAGGGTTACTTACTGCTGCGAGTGAGAGAGACTATGGATCCTCCGAAAGAAAAGAATCCTGCAGTGCTCACCATTTTCTTTACTGTCAGCCGCTGGTAGATCCTGTCGGTGAGCCGACGAAGTCACTGGCGCCAATTAATCTTGAAAACCATGCCGGTGATTCTTGTGCACAACATAACTGGAAAAAACATCCAGCCGACCAGCCGCCCACACCCACACCCACACCCACACCGGCGGTGGCCACTCCGGCCCCGTCGGCCACCGAACCGCAGCCCTGCGTCCGGCCGGCCGGCATGCTGCCGCCGCCTCCTGCAGCACTGCCCGCAGGCTTCGTGCCGCGCGTCATGCCGGCACCATCCCCGTCCCCTGTTCGGTTGGATCTGGATCGGGATACAGTGCCGCCGCCAACGCTGGCCTGCCCTGCCGTCTCCATGATGCTCCCCGTGCCCAAGACCTTAGCCGCTCCGACGACACCGCTGGCTCCCGCTCCAACGACACCGCTGGCTCCCGCTCCGTCGTCCCCGGCTACCGCCGCCGCCGCGCTGGCCGTGGCTGCACTCGCCTCCCGCAAGGCCGATCCGGCCATAGGTGGTCATCTGGCCAGTGGTTGCCGTCTGCCAAGGACCGTGAAGACGGCCGCTCCAGCGCGGCTTCCCGCAGCCCATGCTGCCATGGCTGGCGCATCTGTCCAGGAGCTACAGCTTCAGCCAGCCCTGCTATGTGCTGGTCCAACTCCGGCGGCTGCAGGTCTTCTCCCGTGTACTCTGCCCGCTCAAGATCGGGAGGATCGTGGTCCTGCTACGCCGCCGCCGACGGTGACCTCTCCGGTCCTACAGGCCACCACCACCGCTCCCCCTGCCAGCAACTCCGCCGGCCAGCTTTCGCCGCCTCCGGCGTCGACCCCTGCACCCTTGTCGGGACCAGATCGGGTGGATCCCCCGCCGACGGCTGCCCCGACTGAGAACGCTGCTCCCCGGACGTCATTGCCATCGCCGCTCGCATCAGGCGACTCTGCAAGCATGTCTTGCACCGTCCCAGTCGCTTCTCCCGTGCGTTCCGGTTGGGGAGATTGGCTTGGATGCTTCCGCAGGGAGAAGACTCAGGCTGCTCCCATGTGTTGTGCGCCGGCACCTCATGGAGATTCATTTGGGGACTGGCACCTCGTCAAGGGGCGCCGTCATTCTCCATCTTCAACAGCTTTCCGGCGTCCCGCTTCCAATGCGCGACCGACTCCTCCGGCGTGGCTAAGGGACCGATGCTTTCGGTGCCTCTCCAGAGGCCATCATGCCCACTCTTGCAGGGACCCAATTCGGTGCAGGAACTGCCTTCGCTTTGGCCACATTGCTCGCTTTTGCCGCGCAAAGCACCCCAGAGACCAGACTACGCCGCGAAGTCATGTTGCTCCACCGTCTCCACCAATGTCTGCTCCTGCCAACGATGCTACCCCGGCAGATGTACCGCAGCAGTCGGTCCTCATGGAGCAGGTTGAGCTGCTCCGCACCAAGTTGCAAGACTGCTTGACAAGAGTTGGGAGTGTTGTCGCAAGTGCAGAGGCCGCTCTTGCCAAGCTCTAGGTTGTGCCCGTTATGTCCCTGCTGCCCGAGATCCATGTCTGTTCTGTCGATGGGGAAGCAGGCATGTATGGAGATCTCTCCCCTCGCGCTACATCCCGCCCGTCACCGCTGCCTGTCGTGCCGATTGCTTCTGGAAGTGAAGCCGTTGTCGAGGTTGTGGCTCCGGTGCTGCAGATTATGCCTGAGCTGCAGAAGCTTTGTGGGGAGCCCACTTCGCCTATTTCGATGGTGCTTCATGTTGAGATGGAGTCGCTTGGAGGGGCCTTGGCGATGCCGACTGCGACCTCACCGCCGTCGCTGGAGTCTAGTCAGCCGCTCGCCTTTGTGGACAGTGGAGGTTTGGATGCTGCTATTGCTCTCTCACCTGTGGCTGTTGACCAGGTGGCATCTGTGGGTGCTGGGGTCGATGAGGTAGGTGCTTTGGCACCTAATTCTGAAGCGCTAAAGTCCATCCGGCCGCCCGTCTTTGACCGTGATGGTATGTTGGCACGTATTGACGAGGCGGTCTTCGCGAAAAAGCTTGGCGGCTTGCTCGCCTGCTTGGAGGCAGCTAGTCCTGGGTCTGGCAAGGCGATTGCTTGCCTCCTAGCGGAGGAGGCTTCTACGGGCAAAATTAAGAAGGTGAAGAAGGCTCTCAGGAGCATAGGGAAGAAGAGTGGCGCCATTGGTAAGGCGTCCGCGGCTGCTTAATGGATGATACTCAGTCTCTTCGACCACCATCTCCAATTGGCTCGTCTCCGTGGATTTGGTGGTGTCTGTTGTCTTCAATCTTGGTTTCGTTGGGGGTTTCCTTGCGACGTAGAAGTGCGAGGGATCGTGGATGTTGCGTCTTATGTATGTTTGTCGGGTTGACTGTGGGGTCATGGAGTTTCTTTCTTAGCGAGTAGTCCGCATGTGGTGTATATGTATCGGTTTTCGCCTGGTTTTCCGTTAATTAACTGGGCAATTCTCTTCTTCTTAATTAATCAATGAGGCAAATCTTTTGCCTTCGTTTCGGAAAAAAAAAGTCTGCATGAGTATATATATATAAGAGGTAAATGCACCGGTGGTACATGAAGTTGCTTAGGATGTGCAGTTTGGTGCCTAATGTTGCAAAATACGAAAAAGTGGTGCCAAAACTTGTTTGTGTGAGCACATACGGTTCAAAACACAGTTGCCTCCGTATCCTGACTCGCGGGAGCCAGTGTCAGCGGCTGGAACCGGTACGAAGTGGTAGGCGCGTGGCGTTTTTACAGAAATCCCCTAACCTCATATCTAATCTCAGCAAAAAAAACAGAAACGGCATCCCCACCTACCTGAACCCGGTCCTTCAAGCAGGAATGCATCGACAACAAGTAGGACTTCAGCGGTGGCTTACCTGAACCAGAAAGCGTTCACACCCGCAATCCCGTACCAAATCCCCATCCAAACTTCCGCCGGCGGTGGATTTGCGGCGACTATGGCAGGGCGCCTGAGCAGCTCGGCGAACCCCTTGAGTGAGAGGATGGAAGAGGTGGGCGGCGTCGGCGAGCGCAATGTGGAGGAGGTGCACGACCGCTCCAGTCAGACCTCCCCGCAGAGATGGGAGGCACCGACGAGCCATGGTACGAAATCTCGTCAGAGGTATACTACAGCCCCAAAAAATCCCCGCAGCTGCTCAACCCCTCCTCTATTTCTCTCACTCTCGGTGGCTCCCTCTAAATGAATGGGGAAATAATCCTTTTTTAGGATGAAGAGCTCCCGGATTTTGATTATCGGCTGCCTCAGCCTCAGTACACATTTGATCCGAATTTGAACGGAGTGGAGCGATTGGTGGACAGTGCATCTGCTTGTTAGACCCAGCTCGTGTGTGCAGTGAGGGGTTTGACACCGGTAGAAGGTTTTGGGGCTGCCAATATGAGGTCAGTTGCCAAATTTTTTTGTTGCTTAACTAGTTCATACTTAAATGTTTTTGCTAATGAGATTATTTGCACAAGATTTCAGGTCTTGTCAGCATGTGGAGTGAGAGGACAAACCATGCTTATTGCTAGAAGAACGTACAGAAGTAAATAACATGTACAAACAGGTTATATTCATTTTGCAAAGGAATATAGTGCATTAACAAAATGAAAAGGTTCAACAACACGGAAGGGAAGGTTCAGTACACAGTATTGAGTACAAAATTGAAAAGGTTGAAAACAAAATGAAAATGCTTCAGGTGTTGTTCATCTGCTTGAACTACAATGAGAGGAAATCATGCCAATCATCATATGGAGGTGCATTCTATGTGAACACAACCTCTTCCTCTGCTTGGACATAATTATGGGATGTTGTAGTTTCTGTTCTTGCAAAATTATCTCTGTCATCTCCAAAAAGGAGGTTGTAGAAGCCTGGAGCTGCTGCTCTTGCTCCTCTAGCAGTAGTTGCATCTGCTCCTCTTGAAGTAGTTACATTTGCTCCTCCTCTTGTAGCACCTCCTCTTGCAACACCTCCTCTTGTAGCCGTTAGATTTGCTCCTCTTGTAGCACCTCCTCTTGCAACAGCTCCTCTAGAAGCAGATCCTCTTGTTCCCCTCCCAGCCTCCTCGTGTTCCTCTGCTAGCACCAGCCCCTCCTCGTGTTCCTCTGCTAGCACCAGCCCCTCCTCGTGTTCCTCTGCTAGCACCAGCCCCTCCTCGTGTTCCTCTCCCAGCCCCTCCTATTCCTCTTCTTGCTGATTGCTGCCTACCACTGGACATAGCTGTAGTCACTCTGGTAGGTGGAATCTCAGCCCTTGCATTTGCAATGAAATTGGACTCGGGTAGTGGACCAAAGTCCCTGATAGGTGGATATGTGAACCTCTCCTAATAAATCAAATGAGATGATTATAAGTACAAAAACCTCAACAGCAGAACAGTTTGAGTTGGGGTTTGAGTTGACAAAATACCTGCTCTTGCATCATGAAAATCATCGATCCATGAGTTTGAGTTGGATCCAAATCGGCATGCACTGTGTGTGGCATTATGTCCTGCACATGGTACATAACACGTTATGCAGTGCAGTTTTTAGAAAAATAATATTACGGCTAATAGCTTAGAACATTACAGCAAGGATGGATGGATCATCATAATCTTCTTCTACTGCTTGAGCTGCTTCTTTAGTTGGAATGTCTTTCTCATGCTTGTAATGCCCTTTTTTGTTATGATCAGCTGCTCCACATATGGAACAGTGCATGGTGGATCCATGCTTGGTAAGCTTCAACCCTCCATGCTTGTCCTTTTTCTCTTCTGGATCTTTCTACCTATTTTTCTTCGGCCTCCCCATGACTTTAGTGTACAAAGGTGGATACACAACAATGCCATACATTTTCCCCCATCTAGCTTTGTCCCTTAATGGCATGATGTTATAAGCATATGCCTTCCTATAACTCTCCACAGTATAGCACAAATGGACCATGCTTTCGGGTTCAATTCTTTCATGTCTGAAACAAGCTATGGAATGATGGCAAGGGATGCCTGACAAGTCCCATTTTTTGCATTCGCAGTTGTTCATATTTAGATCCACCAAATAGATGTTATTGAAGGATGTTACCTGGAAAACTCCTTGACCAGCTTCTTGAACCATACAATGAGCAGCCCATTCAATATATTTATCAAGCTTTTTCTGGATCTTTGGGCAGAGTCTCCCAGTCCACTTATCTGAATCTTTTTGTTTGGCAACAATTCTGTGAGATAACTTGTCATGAATGTTCTTCAACATTGACACAATTGGTAGTTCTCTTGCCTCGAGTATATAACTACAATTAAGAACAACTAATAAGTGACATGGTTTCATAATGACCATCATGGCATTGTTTTAAACTAGTAAGTGACTCAAATGCATAATTAGATATGCATGGATTGGAAGCTAACCTGTTGAAAACTTCTGACATGTTGTTTAACAAGATATCACACTTTGGGAATGTGTTGAAAAATGCCTTAATCCATGTTCTTGGCTCCAATCCCTCAACCCATTCATAAGCCTCCTGACTATCTTCCCTTAACTTGTCCATGTTTTTCTTGTATTCAATCTCATTTGTGGATCTTGCAATTGCCCAAAGATCATTCTTCAACTGCTCACCCTTATGCAATTTGTGGAAATTTTGGTAGAGGTGCCTAACACAAAATCTGTGCTCGGCATCCGGGAAAACCTTTTGCACTGCAACTATTAGACCCTGACAAAGTAGCAAGTTCAGTAAGAACTATGCAAGCTGAAATTAATTCAGTGAGTACTGAAATTAAAATGAACACCTACTAACCTTCTGCTTATCACTCATTATACTGTAGGGGGATGTGTTGCATATATTGAGATCGTCCTTCAGTGATGCTAAGAACCACTCCCAGCTGCTGGTACACTCCACCTCACACAAGCCAAATGCTATTGGAAATATACAGTCGTTGGGGTCAATAGCCACAGCCGTTAGCAGATTCCCTTTGTATCTAGTCTTAATGTGACAACCATCAAGAAATATTATGGGCCTACAACCAGCAAGAAACCCTCTCTTGCAAGCATCTATCGACCAGTACAAAGTTGAGAAATGATCCTGTGGCAATTTAGTTTTCTCATCTATCACTTCCTTTGTGCAAAGGAAAAACTTGCTCCCTGGGTTAGTTCTTCTAAGCTCCTGCCCATAATCCCACAGCCATTTGAACTGGTCATCATCTTCACCTCTTATCTCCTTAACTGCTGCTCTTCTTGCCCTTCCCAATTTGAATCTGGTTGGAATCATGTTGTATTCAACCTGAACTTTGTCTTGGAATTTCTTCAACGACATTTTCTCATTATCTCTGAACTTTCTTGTAAGAAAAGGTGCAGTCAACACTTTGAGATCCCAAGCTTTAGTGCATGTGTGTTTGCCTTCAAACTTCTTGATTACAATGCTACTTGTCCTGTTATCCTTGCCTGCCTTCATGTACCAAGAGCAACCTTCTTTGCATACAGCAACTAATGTAGTTGCTGTATTTCTTGTCTTCCTTATTACCACTCTGTTTCTGACACTATAAGAACTGATAGCAAGTCTGAGCTCCTTCATATCTCCAAAAACCATGCCAAGCCTGAAAGTTGGTGCATTCAAGTCAGTCTCTGGGTTAAATGCTCTAAAATTGTACTTTAGTTTCTCCCTTTCTTCTTGTCTCAGATCCAAATGACTATCATCTAGTGCATCATCAGGAAGTTCTGCTTCAATGTCTGGTACAAACTCACTCTCTCTGTGATCATCAACTTCTTTGTCCACATTCTTGTCAAATAAATCATCATCACCATCTTCTGCATCAAAATCACTATCATAGAACTCCTCATCTGTTTCTTCATCACAATTATCCTCTTGTCCCTCTGACTCACTACTCTCTCCTCCTTCCATTTCTTCTACAGCATGACCAGCACCTGAACTAGATCCTTCACCACAATACATGGACCTCCTAACTCTCTTTGCTCTCTTCTGTTTTGGACTATTAGCATATTCTGAGGACCATGCAGTTTCTTTTCCCTTGCAGGCTTTTGTTGGGGTTATAACTCTAGGCAACTCAGGAGCTCCATCTAGCAGCACATCTTCTTTGGTCAGAGTTTCCAAAGTATCGCCATGGTCAACAATCAATAGCAAATTCTTGTGCTCAATTGTTGATGAAATCATTAACAAGATATCTGCATCACATTTAATCTCTTTTAGTCCGTCCGCTACTGACTTTCCAGGCTGGCACCAATAAACATCATGCTTGTTCACAGCTCTGTCATAACCCAGTTGCTTGAGAAAATCGTCAATCCACAGTATTGACCAAGTGTCACTATCACAATTATCAAACCAATCCACTTCATAGTCCATATAAGTCATGTTGCAATCATTTCCACAAAAAAATCCTTTGTGGTGTATTTGCACAGTGAAAAGGCCATCGAAAGATCCTACAATAAAAAATGCATCTTCTTTTGTCAAACCATTTAACAAGTTACGAACTACTGAAACTGACACAGAAATCAGTAAACTAATTCTACCATACAGTTAAGTTAACTGAAAGTGTCCTAAATAGAGTTAACTGAATATGTTCTAAATTTCAGATAACTAGAAACTGTTAAAAATCAGTTAACTCATGCAGTCCAGAAATTTCATGATTTATGTTACCCAAAATGTTCCCCTAAATTACTATCAAATGCATCTATCCACGGATTGAGTTAATCGAAACTGTCCTAAATTTCAGATAACTATAAACTGTTAAAAATCAGTTAACTCATGTAGTCCAAAAATTTAGTTATGTGCAGAAGTTAATGAACATGTATTTGATGGCTGAGTTAACACATTGTTGCCCATGTCAACTAAAATTACATCTCCATGTGCTATTTGACCAGTACATATGTTCCTCCTATCCGTCTTCAGCGAAATCACATTGAAAAGGAACCGCATTTAAACCCTCTGTTAAACCTAGAATGAATCTCCTCTCTTCCCGTATGAATCCATACTGGATGAACACGTGCTCAGATCACAACACACGCCACACGAAACATACATGTAAAATTCAGATTACCAAGCCATGATCATTACCCTTTTAGCCCTAACCTAAACAGAGTCATGGAGGGGGAAGAGACAGCACATACAAGAGACGCACATGAGAAGAAAAATATCATAGTGTGGTGCATCCTCGTCGGGCGGCTGACGGCGAGGCTCGTCCGTCATCGCCGTGACCCACAGTGCTCGACCGTCGCCACTTCTGTCGCCGCCTGGAGTTGATCGGGAACAGAATGAAGGAAAGAAGGAAGGAAAATAACTGTCTCCCGCTGTTTCAGGGATCTTTTTGGTGAGATTCGTTGTGAGGCTAGAGGGGTTTCTGCAAAAACACCACACGTCAGCTACTTCCTACCGGTTCCAGCCGCTAACACTGGGCCCTGCATGTTAGTATATGGCAGCAGTTCTGTTTTGAACCGTATGTGCTCGCAAAGACAAGTTTTGGCACCATTTTTTTGTATTTTGCAACATTAGGCACCAAACTGCACATCCTAAGCAACTTCATGTACCACTGGTGCATTTACCTCTATATATAATTTACAAAAGCCCAAGCACGCGTAAGCTAGCTCCCCGCAGGGTCAACGCATGGGGGATCACGCGGAGGTGAACGGAGGCCCGGGCATAGACCCGACCGTCGGTCATGCCTCGTGCTCGGATCCACGGCCAGGTCAAAAGATCCATAGATTTGTATACTACTCCACTAGTAGTAGCACTGACATCGATGGTGCAAGTTTCTGCTTAGAAGAAGATCTGATCATCACAGTCGCTTGCGGGGAGGGCCGAGGTGTGAAGCTTGCCAGAGCGAGGTGGGGGCAAAACTTTCATTTATGCATGCAGGAGTACTGTACTCCCTCCGTCGGGGTTTATTGGGCCCGAAAACCACGTCTCTGGGACCAAGGCACATAGTAATTTGTTCACATTAATCCTTTCATTCCACTCCCAATGCACTCTTTCACATGCCAGTTCTCACAAGCAGCCAATGGAAAAGCATGCATGCAGCGTATTTATTATTCGCCATGGGACTAGCAACAATGCCTCTCGCTACAGCCAATGAGATGGTTGCATGCATGTAGGTTTCCAAAACAAGGCCTTATAAAAACGGACATGCTTGTAGTGCTGTTAGACCTAGTAAACCTGGACGGAGGGAGTACTACTTAAACCTGCGAGCTACGATTCCCCGTGTGCAATGGCAATGTCGGTCGTCGTTCTTGAGAGGAGATGAGATCTGGATCCAGCGTGTGATTCCTCGAGAGAGGGACCATATGCATTGGTGTTTAGAGCATGGTTAACAGTACAACGAACTTTTGACTGTATGATATTGCCATATCATCTATAGTCATCACTTAATAGTCACTCATACAACAAGGTTAGTTATAAGACTGGTAATTTTTTTCTCATATTATATCTGTTTCTTTCTTCACATTTATTGTATTTGTCTAGGAGTACGCGTATAGCTAGACTATTACACGAGAGCCCGCCCCATTTTACTTTTTTATGTCTCTCTCCTTCACATGGGCAAAATTGCCATGTAAGCAGGCTTATAGCCTGCTATTGTACTGGCTCTTAGGTGAGGTGCTAAGTGCATTAATAATCTTAGCAACTAATCTGCCCAATGCATAGGTGCTTAGCTTTTGTAATTAATTCCTTCATTTGATTGTTAACAACTAAACTCCTTCATGCATTGGTTGGTATTAGGCATTTTGCATAGGTACACGCGTTTAGTATGGGTCATCATAATGCTCTCTCTCCTCTTTAATTGCTTTACCACATCAATTTTTTTTGCCTATGTGGCATCCTTAGCACCTGTACACCGTGGAGCACTGGGAAGAGCCTAAATAACGCATCGATAGCTTCAATTCTCTCTCTCTCTCTCTCTCTCTCTCTTCTTTGTTATGTGTACTGAGCTGACTCAAGAGTGCAGTTCCAACTTAGTAAGGAGTGCAGCATACACTGTTTCAACCAGGTTGTACTACTCCAAAGAAAAATTGCAAGTTTAAATACTGGAATTGCTTTTTTCAGAATCGACTTGAATATAGAAAAATAAGCCCCCACTCCCCAAATGATAACTCCCACTCAAATAAAAGCGTCAACTTTTGTAGAAAAATGCTCCTCCCACAACCGATGTGGGACTCTCACATCGATCATCATGGGCCCGCTAACACCAGTGTTTTTAGCCCACCAACCATGACCGACCACCCGTGAGTCCACTGAGATTTATTCTGGGCACCTGGGCTCTGATACCAATTGTTACGCAATCCCGGGTCTGCTAACCAGCGTTTTCGACCCACATGCATCAACCAGGCGCAATCGGGGAGCAACACCGACTTATGAGAGGCCTTGGGCCCTCTTCCCCAAAAGATTGGCCTGTTAGGAGGGGAGACCCCATCCTTATAAGTCGTGTTTTGTCTCCTCTCACAACCGATGTGGGACTAAACCCAACAATGTACAATGGTGCAACTAGCTCTCGTGGGTTAGTATCAGAACAACAAAATTTACAAAGAAAAGAGAGGTCGACGACGGTGTTGGCAACACTCAAAAATCAACAAAGAGAACCATCGGTAGCCACTGCTAAAAACAGGGGAAGCAGAGCTATACAGTGACACCAAGAAATGCGAGGCGGTGACCATCCAACCATCGGATGAGAAAATCGAATGACATGCCCAGAAACTTTGCCGATTGCCGCTCGGCTAGCTCGACCCAAGTTCAAAGTTTTAGTATTGTCAAATTCTCTTTTATCTTCCTTGCCAATTTTTTTATCTCAACATCATGACAAAAGAATTTTCAACAGCAGTACTAAACATTTCAAAGTTGATCCAATAAATACTAGTAGGAGTAATAGAAATAAAAAATAGTACAAGTGTCAATTTCTATCCAGTGTCCAATTTTTTTTCAGGCAGTACAAGGCTACAAGCTGACCCTGTGACCCAGACCCAAAGTCTCCGGGCCCTACAAGTACTCCTGGGCCCGCTGGCCTCCTTCTCCCCCCAAATCACCACCCCTTTCCCCCATCCCCACTCCCAGATCTCGGAAGAAAATAATGGCCGACTCCTCCACGCCGCACTCCAACGGCGGCGCCGTCGCCGTCACCGAGGCGGTGCCCCGCTCCCTGGCGCCGCCGCGGAAGGTGGCGCTGGTGACGGGCATCACGGGGCAGGACGGGAGCTACCTGACGGAGCTGCTCCTGTCCAAGGGGTACGAGGTGCACGGCCTCATCCGCCGCTCCTCCAACTTCAACACGCAGCGGCTGGACCACATCTACCACGACCCGCACGCGACCCCCTCCGCCGCCCGCCCGCCGATGCGCCTCCACTACGCCGACCTCTCCGACTCCTCCTCCCTCCGCCGCGCGCTCGACCACGTCCTCCCCGACGAGGTCTACAACCTCGCCGCCCAGTCCCACGTCGCCGTCTCCTTCGAGGTCCCCGACTACACCGCCGACGTCACCGCCACCGGCGCGCTCCGCCTCCTCGAGGCCGTCCGCCTCTCCGCCAAGCCCATGCGCTACTACCAGGCGGGGTCCTCGGAGATGTTCGGCTCCACCCCGCCGCCGCAGAGCGAGGCCACGCCCTTCCACCCCCGCTCCCCCTACGCCGCCGCCAAGGTCGCCGCGCACTGGTACACCGTCAACTACCGCGAGGCCTACGGCCTCTTCGCCTGCAACGGCGTGCTCTTCAACCACGAGTCCCCCCGCCGCGGCGAGAACTTCGTCACCCGCAAGATCACCCGCGCCATCGGCCGCATCAAGGTCGGGCTCCAGACCAAGGTCTTCCTCGGCAACCTCTCCGCCGCCAGGGATTGGGGCTTCGCCGGGGATTACGTCGAGGCGATGTGGCTCATGCTCCAGCAGGACAAGCCTGATGATTATGTTGTCGCCACCGAAGAGTGCCACACTGTGGAGGAGTTCTTGCAGGCTGCTTTTGGGTACGCCGGCCTCAACTGGAAGGATCATGTGGTCATTGACAAGAAGTACTTTCGCCCTTCCGAGGTGGACTGCCTTCAAGGAGATTCATCCAAGTCGAGGAGAGTGCTTGGGTGGAAGCCCAAGGTTGGCTTCCAGCAGCTAGTTGAGATGATGGTTGATAACGACATCGAGCTCGCCAAGAAGGAGAAGGTCCTTGTGGATGCTGGGTACCGTGACCCCAAGCAGCAGCCATAGAGTTGGTATCAATAGTTCGATTAAAATGGAGCTTGGTTTGGATTTCCCCCCTTAGAAGCTGATACAGTGTGGCCATTGCAGTAGAGGTTGGCTGAAGTTATTGTTGTTTGTCTCAGGGTAGAAATAAGGAGGTTTGCAGTTTGATCCTACAATACTGTTGATTAAGTTACTATGTCATGTGCTTTTCTCATATGAATGAATCAGACAATTGATGCCATTTTGAAGGAAGTTGCCTGTTTTCGATTATGATAGCAAACTTGTCTTTCTGTATTTTGTGATACCTTCTGGATATATGTTATCTCGGTATCCATCAGTAGCATTTTGCATTACCATGTTAGCACATTGCAATGGGGATATTTAAATCAGCACAGTTCTAAATTGTAGTTAATGTACATAATTGAAATGGTAAATATGTTAGCCAATATTTCTCATACGCAAAGAGCGTGAGTTGAACTATAGTCCTACGATTAAATGTATGAAATGAGAGTCTTGGCCTGTGTTGGCCTGAAGCTTTTGCTTGTTCATTCGTATGATTCACCAAGGTGTCCAGTGAACTGTCCATTCTTCTTGCCTATGTGCTTTTCAGGTATCAGGCATTTTGACCTGAGTATAATAAGGTCACTATCCTTGAGTTAAACAATTGACATCATATATGATGTGACGCAGTCCCCAGTGTGTATATGGCAAAGACAAGAGAGACCCTACATGATTCACACAAAATAGGCTTCAGGACAAGCATTGTAAGTATTGTATTGGCTTCTGTTTGTTTGCTACGTTTGACAAGTTGCTGGCAGAAGGGATGGTATATCTATCTTCAGGCTTCAGCAGCCAAAAGTATATTATATAGTCTAAAATTCTACTCTGATTGGCTTTGGGTGCTGAGACAACGATCTTGAGTTTTTCCGCTTCAGGTGATCCTTTGTTCGTAAGTATGGTGCTCAGTGACTTGTAACCTGCACCATGAATTCATATGCAGTATAATTCAAAGCTGTTTGACCTTCTCACGGATGCTGACTTGCCGAGTTGATAAATTTCAGTTTCATATGAACCTGGAGAGAAAACATTGCTTGCTGGTCTGAGTCATTCATGTACGATGTGCTTAGAATATTTTAGATGAACATTGGATAAGCAGAACAATGGTAGTCCTTCAGCTGATTTTCTTTTTTGAAATTCTTATGCAAAATATATACTTACAGTGCAGAGGATTTTTACAACATATTTGCTACTAGTCCAAACTCCAAAGGCCAATTGAGACAATATCCTTGAAATGCCTTCTCTAATTCCTCTTAAATCTAGCATGTGAGCCTTCTGTAATTGCCCTTAAATCTAGCATACGAGCCTTCTCTAAGCCTTTCAGTCACTAACTGACATATGGAGCGAGGAATATACACTTTTATCAAATGAATGAATGAATCGCTGTCATTTTGGAGGAAACACGTCTGCCTCTGATACTTATCTTTCTGTATTGCGGATCCATACAATCTGAATATATATCTTCAGCTGGTATCTTGACATCCATCTGTAGCATTTGACAGTACCATGTTGGCGCATTGCAAACAAGTGGTTAAATACATAACTATGATGGTGAATTTCTTGGTCCGAATCTCTTGTA
Organism: Elymus sibiricus; assembly: GCA_039707655.1. Taxonomy (NCBI): domain Eukaryota; kingdom Viridiplantae; phylum Streptophyta; class Magnoliopsida; order Poales; family Poaceae; genus Elymus; species Elymus sibiricus. The sequence goes on from CM077676.1 coordinate 72,237,852, forward strand.
TATGAAGAGCATGAGTGGACCTTTAGTTCAGCGAGTCTATGAAAATCCTGAACTCTTGGTCACAACCTCTCATCTGCTCATGTGCATGACTGATCAAGGCAAGTGTTGTCCACGGAACTGGATATAATTCTTCTTGCCTATTTGCTTTTCATGTATTTGACATTTGGTCCTGGGTATAATGGCCACTGTATTTCTGAATATGAAATTAACACCTTATACATCCAACGCAAAGTCAGTGCGCATCCAGGTTCTAATTTTGCGCCAACAAAATGGACTTCATGACAAGCAGTGTGAGGATTCTATTGCCCTCTGTTTGTTTCCTGTGCCAACAAAATCTGAATAGAGTTTCTATGTGCTGTGAACAAAAGCGACGGCGTATGAACCTTCAGGTTCCAGCAGCCAAATGTATACTCTAAGATTCAACTCTTATCATCTTTGGGTGCCAAGTCAATGATCTTAAATTGTTTGGTTGCTCTGTAGATACAGTGTTCAGTGATCCGCATCCCGCACTGTAAATTCACATGTAATGCCTGCAGAGGAAGCATTCGTTTTAGTTCTTTCATATATGATGTGCTTACATTTTGTTTCAGATGAACATTGGAGATGCTACTTCCCCGGACTGTACGCTGGATACAATATTGCGGCAAAACAGTCCTTTGGAGTTGAAGTTAACCTTAGATCTGACACAAGGAATCCTAAACGCGTTTGCCATTGGCCGAGAGGAAATTTTGTACCCTTCCCGGTGACCTCCTGACATTTTCCAATCAACGATGAAAGTGGGGCCGTTTGTGGCCAACATCACAGTACATGTTTAGTGTTAATTTTTACAAGCAGACGTGAACTAGTTTGCTAAGTTTCGCAGGATAAGCGGGTGACATGTGAGCCTAGGCACGGTGGTAGAGAAGGGTGTCGTCTGTTCTAACTCGAGCTCCGCTGCGAAGATTAAGATAGCCATTTTTCCGCGAACTGTTCAAGAACCACAGTGTGAGTGAGTAATGATGCAGAATCAAAAGGACTCACGACGAAATCAAAACGAGGTATTAATTTTTGTACTTTTGCACGCATCGCACATGGTTGGCTGGTTGTATCCTTGGAGGGATGGTACTATATCTATCTTCAAGCTTCAGCAGCCAAAAGCATAGTCTAAAATGATACTCTGATCATCTTTGAGTCCTGAGACATTGGTCTTAAATTATTCCACTGCAGGCAATCCTTTGTCTCTAAGTATTACACTGCAGGCAATCCTTCGTCTCTAACTATTCCATTGCAGGCAATCCTTCGTCTGTAAGTATGGTGCTCAATGACTTGTAACCTGCACCATGAATTCATATGCAGTGTAAATCAAAGCTGTTTTGACTATCTCATGGATGCTGACTTGCTGAGTCAATAAATTTCAGTTTCCTATGAACCTGGAGAGAAAACATTGCTTGCTGGTCTGAGTTTTCATGTACAATGTGCTCAGGATTCTTTAGCTGAACATTGGATAAGCAAAACAATGGTGGGTCCTTCAGCTGATTTCCCTTTTTCTTATTATGCAAAAATGTATACTTGTAGTACGGGGGATTTTACAACAGATTTGCTATTAGTCCAAACTCCAAAGGCCAATTGAGACAATATGCTTAGCTTCTCGGCCAGCTAAAAATGTCTGCTCTAATTTCCCCTTTAATCTATCATATTTCTCTAATCTCTCCATTCGCAAACTGAGTAACAGACATATTATGAATATGCACTTTTATCAAATGAAGGAATGAATCACTGCCATTTTGGAGGAAACTCATGATAGCAAACTTATCTTTCTGCATTGTGGATTCAGTCTGAATAGAGTATCTGAATCTGAAGCATTTGACAGTACCATGTTGGCACATTGCAAACACGTGGTTAAATGCATAACTATAATGGCGAATTTCTTGGACCGTATTTCTCGTATATGATGAGCATGAGTTGAACTCTAGTTGAGCAAGACTAGGAAATCTTGAGCTCTTGGCCCTAAGCTCTGATTTGCTCCTCTTCTTGCCTATTTGCTTTTCAGGTAATGGGCATTTTGTCCTGGGTATAAAGGTCACCACTTTTCTGAAATACACAACTGGCACCTTGTACATGCGACGCAGAGTCAATGTGCATCCAAGTTCTGATTTTGCGCCAACACTGTAAGGATTCTATTGCCCTCTGTTGGCTTGCTGCGTTCAACAAGTTGGTGCCTGCGTATGTACCTTCAGGGTCCGGCAGGTAAAATTATACTCTAAGATTGAACTCTCATCATCTTTGTGATTGAAGTTGAACTCTCATCATCTTTGTGTGCGACGACAGTTATCATAAATTGTTTTGTTGCCGACGTTCGGTCGGTCGACCGTTGCTCTGTAAATATGGCGTTGGGTGATCCGCATCCCGCACTGTAGATCCGTATGTAATGCAGTTCCAGAGAAGAAAAAAACCGCTGCTTCTAAGTTTCTTGCAGAGACGATGTGCTTGCATTCGTCTTATATGGACAGTGGAGATGCTACTAGCCCGGACTGTATGCTGGATACAATATCCTGGGGTCGAAGTTAACCTTAGAACTGACACAAGGAATCCTAAACGCATTTGCCATTAGCCTAGGCGACATTTTTGCCCCTGACATTTGCCAATCAACTATGAAAGTGGGGCTGTGTGCTGCCAACATCATAGTACATGTTTATTGTTTTTTAGGGAACATAGTACATGTTTATTGTTTTTTAGGGAACATAGTACATGTATCCCGATGGTGGTAGACAAGGGTGTCTTCTCTTCTAACACTGATCCCACAACGAAGGTAAAGATAATAACCATTTTTCCGCTAGCTGTTCAAGAACCACAGTGCGAGTAACGATGCAGAATCAAAATGACTCACGACACGAAATCAATGTGCGTTATTATTTTTGTATACTTCCACACACGTCGCACATGGTTTGGTTGTATCCTTGGAGGGATGATACATCTATCTTCAGGCTTCTGCAGCCAAAAGCATAGCCTGAAATTCTGCTCTCATCATCTTTGGGTGCTGAGTCATTGATCTTAAGTTATTCCACTGCATGCTATCCTTCGTCTCCAAGTGGAGTATTACACATTTACACTGCAGGCAATCCTTCGTCTGCAAGTATTCCATTGCAGGTTCCTCGAAAAAAAAAAAAAAAACAAAAAAAAAACGCCCCGACTCAATCGTGTACTAATCATACACGCAAATGCGCACGATCAAGCCAAGGACTCACGGGAAGATATCACAACACAACTCTAGACACAAAATAAAACAATACAAGTTTTATATTACAAGCCAGGGGCCTCGAGGGCTCGAATACATAAGCTCACGTACAAGCGTTAGCGGAAGCAACAACAATATCTGAGTACAGACATAAAAGGCAAACAAGTCTGCCTTAAGAAGGCTGAGCAAAACAACGACTCTAGATCGAAAAGGCGCATGCCTCCTACCTGGGAGCCTCCTATCTACTCCTGGTCGTCGGTCTCCACGTAGTAGTAGGCTCCACCGTGGTAGTAGTAGTCGTCGGCGGGGTCAGCTGGCTCCTGGGATCCGTCGTCTGATCGTAGCAAACGGGTATGGGAAAAAGAGGTAGTAAAGCAACCGTGAGTACTCATCCAAAGTACTCGCAAGACTTACATCAGAACTATGCTAGATATGCATCGGTATCAAATGAGGGGGCTGTAGCTGTGGACTAGACTGCAGAAATGGCAGAATAGAGGGGAAGACCTAGCCTATCGAAGACTAGCATCTTGCATCATTAGAAGAGTGCAGATTAGCATATAACATAAAGTAATAAGTAATAGTAGCAATGCCCAGAGATCCTTTCTCGACTCCCTGCGAGAAAGCGATCCCGGAGCTAACATATTATTTAGAGTAAAATGCATCATAAGTCCTAAAAGTATTGGAGGTGTGTCACTTTAGTCCTATAACTTCGAAACTGCAGTTTTGGGTCCTAAAACTATTGAAAGTGTGTCAGTTTAGTCCTATAACTTCGGAACTGCAGTTTGGGGTCCTAAAACTATTAGAGGTGTCAGTTTAGTCATATAACTTTGAAACTGCAGTTTTGGATCCCGAAACTATGTACGTTTGTTCATCTTAGGTCATAAGCTTGCATTGACCCTCCAACGTGTCGCTTGGATCTTTGCCACGTTGACCCAATGGACCCACCAGGTTAAATTATGAAATGTAAATGTGCAAGAAAACACCTAGAGCATTGTCTCACCTCATTCTCACGCCCTTGTCTTCTTCCACGCATAGAATGCTCAGAGGCAACACTACGGAGGCCATCAGTGGCATGATGGCTTAAGCTCGAGAGAGGAGAGTAGACCAGTTATCTCAGCCTCACCCAGCTGTAGCAGAATGACACATCATACAACGTCCAATTGCTACCCACCTGTGGCTGCTGCTGGGGCTGCATCACTCTCGCTGACCTTTGCGCCAACTTTGCGGTTTCTGCGCACTCCTCCGAGTTGTCCGGCAGCAGCGACAATTCCCCACCTGTGGCCATACCCGTGCCCAAACAACAACCTGCATGACCAGCTCTACGGCAAGGGTGTCCGGGAAGTGACGATGTCATGAGAGAGGGGGGTGGGATGGCGTCCTCCATCCATATTGGCTCGGGATTTCCCCGGCAGCCGCGCCGAGGGATAGGGATGTCGTCCTCCATGCTGACTGGCTCGGGGTCTCCCCGACGGCCGCGCCAAACCTCTCAGTGAGGCTGCCCTGCAGCTCATGGCCACGCAAGTGGTGGGCATGCAGGTTGTAGCACACACTGCAATGTGAAAACATATATAAAGGGCTCATTTGAAGAAATGCACCATAGATGCTGACCATGCAAGCTTAGGACCTGAGATGAATAAACTTACACAATTTTGGGACCCAAAACTGCAATTTTGAAATTATAGGACTAAACTGACACACCTCCAATAGTTTTAGGACCCAAAACTGCAGTTTCAAAGTAATAGGACTAAATTGACACACCTCTGATAGTTTTAGGACCCAAAACTGCAGTTTCAAAGTTATAGGACTAAACTGACACACCTCCGATAGTTTTAGGACTTGTGATGCATTTTACTCTATTATTTAATTAACACAGTTATCCAGTTCTAGTTGTAGAAGATCAGGATACTCTCTGAGCATCCGTTACCGTGGACACGGCTATTCGAATAGATATACTTCACTCTAGTTGTTGTTATTACTTGGTTGGTTGTATCGTGTCACCCGAAGAAAAAAAGGGTTGTGTCGTGAAACTTGATTTTTCCACGAGTTAATAAATCTGAATAGTCATTTTCCTCTGGTGTTGTTATTCCGTCGGATCTCGGATGAGAGCCAGCAAACCCTAGTCCCTTTCTTGCGCTCGCTTCACTCTTCTTGCCCGCGGCAGGTCCCAAATCCACCTCCTCCCTCCCAGTCCCACCGCCGGCGGCCGGCTGCCACATCCACGCCAATGGCCTCGCCTTCGCCTACCCTCACGCCGCCCACCGCCACGGAGCCCCCGCCTCCGCCTCCGCCTACCCCTGACGCAGACGCCCCCTCCCCGCCCCCGGACGTCGAATCCCCCCCGCCGCTCCCGGAAGCCGACGCCCCTGCCGCGCCGCCCCCGGTCGCCGACGCCCCGCCGCCGCAGCCGCACCTCCCGGACGGCATCCTGGAGGACATCTTCCTGCGGCTCCCGACGGCAGCCGACGTCGCGCGGGCATCGGCCGCCTGCGCGTCCTTCCGGGCCATCACGGCGGGGCTGCCCTTCCGGCGCCGCTTCCGCGCGCTCCACAGGGCCCCGGTCCTCGGCTTCCTCCGGGAGGACTTCTACGCGGCCCGGCCCCCTCACCCCTCCGCCCCGGCCGCCCGGGCCCTCGCGCAGGCCGCCGACTTCGCCTTCTCCTTCCTCCCCGACGACGCCGCCTGCTGGAGCCCCCGCGACGCGCGCGACGGCCGCGTGCTCTTCTCCGCCGTGCCCAGCTCCCACGGCCGCGGCAACTTCGCCGACGCCACCTCCACCACCTTCGTCGACCTCGTCGTCGGCGACCCGCTCTCCCGCCGCTCCGTCCGCGTCCCGCCCGTCCCCGACGACCTGGCCGGCCCCGTCCTGCAGTGCGGCATGCTCGACTTCGAGCCCTTCCTCGCGCCGGCGAGCGCCGAGGACCTGCGCGACGAGGACGCGCCCTTCAGGGTCATCGGCAAGGTGCTGTGCGAGGACAGGGTCGCCGTGTTCGCCTTCTCTTCGCGCACCGGTAGATGGCGCAGCCACGGCTCGTGCGAGCTGTCCAACGACTTTGCGCTGGATGCGCTGTACGAGCGGCGCCACTATGTGCAGGGCTGCTTCTGTTGGCTGTTGGAATGGATGGAGAAGCTGCTCATGCTCGACGCTGGTTCGATGGAGTTCTCCATTGTTGACCTCCCGCCCGGCAACGACGAGAGGCGGTTCGCCATTTTGGAGGCAGGGCAGGGCAGGATTGGGTTGCTAAATATTGGCAGGAACACATTGGACCTGTACTGTAGGGCTTGGCCAAAGAAAGGCGATGGCGCCCAAGAGTGGCAGCACGACACAAAAGAGCATCCCCTGCCTGACTATCACTGGCGCATCATAGGTTCTGATGAGGAGTACTTGCTCCTCAGAGGGATTTCACTTGATTGGCCCTGGTTCGGGAGTGCTTCGTCGGAGAGTCCGGATATAGAGTATTTTGCACTGGAGCTCAAGGCATTGCAACTCGAGAGGATGTACGTGTCCAAGCACAAAATGCTGCATGCTCACCTGTATAGAGGCTACCCACCGCAGATCTCGGCACCAACTATATGAACTGGTAAACTTGCTACCGTATTCTCCTCTTGTTTTCAGCAGTTGGGGGGTAGTTACGTTGTCAATGTGCTTTGCCATTGCTGGTGTTACAATAGCGCACATTCTCTTTGTGCACATCTTCGGTCCACCATTGTCATGCTGTAACTTGTCTGTTGTTTATTATTTACCACTGTATGCCATCCATGGCTGTATACTTTTTTTGCACTAGTGGTTTCAGGTTTGCAACATCACTATCACTTTCAGATGGCTGCCATACAGCCTATGAAACTTATTATCTCATTAACTTTTTTTAGTCGATTTGATATGGTAGAGGAAAGCAACTTGGTATGATCGCTTCACTTATCCGGTAGTAAGCCAATGGAGAGAGTTTTCATTGCATTGCAATCCATATTTGCTATTCCTTCTGTCCACAACATTACATTGTATTAGACCATTAGCCATGGGCACAAATCACACAATAACTATTGGATAGGCTAAAATTATCATCATTCCTTTCTCTTGCTCCTAAGTTCCCCTGCATGTTTTCTTTCCAAGGAGGCAAGGTTGTTCATGGGAGTAATAGTTTTGGGGCATAATAGGAAATGTGGAGGAGAAGTGCCTAACAACAGAGCACATTGAAGGACAAAAAATTGCTATTGACCTACATTTGTTTCCAAGGGAGTAATTGACTAGCTGTATGCACTTTTTTTTCTTTATTTCCTAGATGTGCATTTTCGTGGCTGCAACACATGTAACACACAAATCAATGCCAAAGATATATCAAGGAAAAATGGTCCTGGTGCCATGTACATACTCTTTTTTTTAATATAGAGCAGTAGGAGCCTCTCCCGCTGCAAGTTCTCAAAAAGAAAAGTTGATATTGTTTTTGCAAAGATACATGCGCCACCATTTTCATGCTGCAACTCGCTTGTTGTTAATGATTCAGTACTGTATGCCATCCATGGCTGAGAACTGCTATTTTGCACTAGTGGTTTCAGGTTTACAACATCGCTATCACTTTTAGATCGTGCCATACAGCCTATGACAACTATTATCTCATTAACTCTTTTTAGTCAATTTGATATGGTAGATGAAAACAACTTGGTATTATCGCTTCACTTATCCGGTAGTCAACAAATGGAGAGAGTTTTAATTGATTTGAAAGCCATATTTGCTATCCCCTCCATCCACAAAAGTGCATTGTATTAGACTATTAGCCATGTGCACAGTAAATTGAATAGGCTAAAATTATCATCACTCCTTTCTCTTGCTCCTAAGCGCCCCTGCATGTTCTCTTTCCAAAGAGGCAACTCGCTTGTTCATGGGAGTAATAGCTTGGGGGCATTAATAGGAAATGTGGATGAAAAGTGGCTATAAATTTGTGAACAGAACACATTGAAGGACAGAACATGCCAAGTGACCTACATTTGTTTCGAAGGGAGTAATTGACTAGCTGTACGCACTTATCTTTAGTTCCTACATGAGCATTTTCGTGGCTGCTACACTTGTAACACACAAATCCATGGAAAAATATATCAGGAAAAATGGTCCTGGTGTCATGTACATACCCTGTTTTTTTTAAATATAGAGCAGTAGGAGTCTCTCCTGCTGTAAGTTCTGAAAAAAGAAAGTTGATATTGTTTTTTGCAAAGATAAATGTGGCAATTTGATAGCCGTCCCTATTATGGAACCTAAATCCGAGGTTCTGTCCCTATTATGCTTTTGATGAGCATGTTTGAGCATTTCTCCTTTTTTTTTCTACCCCAGGATTTGCAACATTTCGAAATCGGGAAATTGCGACAGGAGCAGGTGCTATTAGAGAATAATAATCAGCAGCTTTTGCCGAAAATTAGGGCACAATGGTCTCAGGTTGGAATTGAGTGGTGGTGTGGTTTGTATATTGCAGCTGGAGAAGAAGGTGAACGAGATGTTATTGTTCTCTGACGGCAAGAGGCACGACAGTGGAGGTTGGAAGTTTGCCGGCAGCGGCAGGTATGTGGCAGATGGTGGAAGGCAGGACGGCCACTCCGAAGGGATGCCCAACCTATGGTGCCAGTTCAGCGTTATCATGCTCCAGCGATCTCTCTTGAGCTGCGTCGCGTTGTATGCGTTTGCTGGCTTGGTCATTCTATATTCTTGCATCCCAAAGCATGTTTTGGAGAGTCCGCTTTGGTGCCGAAGTTTGTAGTAATTTGCAGGATACTTCAGAACATTACAGGGCTTTTGATAGATCCAACTTGATAAATGTGGCAAGACGGTTTTGCTCCCCATTGCTGGCAGCATGCGAGCTGATGAGCTAACATCGAGAGAGTTTATGTTGAATTGAGTGGTGCTTTGGACTGACAGTAGAGCAGGTGGTGGTGGCTCTGGTTTCTTGCTTTGCTCAGCAGGAGAAGCTTTCAGGATACATACATGCATGTGGTAGCCAGCGTCTATGCATGCATGCATGCATTCGTAACCTGGACGGACTTGTGTCCTGGTGTGGTAATGCAGTTTAGCGACAGTATGTCTTAGTTTGTACTCCCTCCGTTCCTAAATACTCCCTTCATCCTGTAACTGTAATGTAAGAACCTTTTTCAAGCTAGCTTGAAAGCTTGAAAAACGTTCTTACATTACGGGACGGAGGGAGTATATGATTTTTAGATAATTTCAATGTAGACTACATACAGATTGAAATGCGTGAACATACACATTAAAATGGGTCTAGATACATGTGAATCAGAGAAATGCTAAAACATCTTATATCTAGGGACAGAGGGAGTATTTGGATGCCATATATATAGCCTTTGGCCAACACCAGCCTTCCGACATGATGATCCAGACAGCACCGAGTCCTCTGACACAGAAGCAGCAGGAAAGTGCTGCAGTAACAACTGGGCACAAAACTTTGCCGAGGCACTAGTAGAAAAAGGACTTTACGTGAGCCCCATTAGTCCCGGTTTGGAAACGGACCGGTACTAATGTGACCATTAGTCCCGGTTCCAACGGCTAGGGGGGCGGGCATCATTAGTCCCGGTTCGTGTTGAACCTTTAGTACCGGTTCGTGACACGAACCGGGACTAAAGGGGTGGTGGCAGACTGGTGTCAGGCTGGGGCCCCACGATCACCTTTAGTCCCGGTTCGTGTCACGAACCGGTACTAGAGGCTCACCTTTAGTCCCGGTTTGTGTAACGAACCGGGACTAAAGATGCTTCTATATAAACCCTTCGTCCAGCCCTAGCTTTCTGTTCTTCTCCTCTTCCTCGAGCTCATCCTCCATTTTTACCAAAATTTGTCAAGATTTGGAGGCACCCCATCCATCCAGGTGTTCACAAAGGTTAGCAACTTTGTCCTTTCATCTCTCATTGCTAGATTAGCTCTTGCAATGCTCTATAAGTATAGTGATTTGTGGGTTTTAGTTTGGGAGTATTTATATGTGGTAGTTTATTTGATTTATATGCAATTTGAGCTCAAATTAACTTCTTAGTTTGGATGTGTAGGTGTGGTTTACTTAGTGCCTTCCCGTCCCCGTCCTAACCACCGTCGATCGCCCGCACCGTCCCGTCGCCGGCACCACCTTGGTGAGCCTCTTGTTCTTATCCTTTTTATAAAAAGAAAATCATGTTTGTGTGATTTAGATAGTTACTTGTATAATTTTCTTACCCGTACGTTGTTTGTTATACATAGTGGCATGGTTTTGATATCCGTCCCCATGGGCCCTCGTCCTGTTTATGATTCGGATGTGGTATATTCTCTTTTATAACTATTTGTTGCATTTCGTGTTTATGACAATTATGCCCATCAAGTTGACATAGATATTTTTATCTAGGAGGTATGTGAACCGGAAATTGCAACCGACCCTCTTGTCGAGAAGTTAAATTTAGTTGAAAAAGAAAACGAGTATTTGAAAGAAAAATTGAAAAGAATTGAAGAAGAGAAGATGAAACTGGAGTTGTATGTTGCCGATGTCGTCGATGATCACAAGATCAAGATGGATGCAATGCGCTTGAAGATTAGAAAATTTAAAAAATATGCCATTGATAGTGAGGCTTGGTATCACTATACTGTTGGATCAATTGTTACCTTAGTTGCGATCTTGATCGCATTTGTTGTTGCATTTAAATGCTTTAGCTAGAGAGTTTGTATGTTGTTTTATGAGAACAAGTGTGTATGAACTTTATGTATGAACTTGTATTAATTTGGTCTTTTCGGTGTTGTGTAATGAAGATGAGCCGACAATGGATGTACGATGACCGATGCTCTCCCCAGTTCATTAATGACGTGCGTACTTTTCTGGTTGCGGCTGAGGCAAACAAGCGGGCGGATGGTTTTATGTATTGTCCATGTGCTGGCTGTAAGAATGATCGAAATTACTCTAACTCAAGAACCATTCACGTCCACCTGTTTGAGTCCGGTTTCATGTCTGGCTATAATTGTTGGACCAAGCACGAAGAAAGAGGAGTCCTAATGGAAGAGAATGAAGAAGAAGAGGATGACGACAGCTATCCTGGCCATGGGTTCCCTGAATACGATGGTACAACAATGGGGGAAGAAGCTGAGCCGGTAATGCGGGAAGAAGCTGAAGAAGAGGCATCAGATGAGCCCGTTGATGATCTTGGTCGGGCCATTGCCGATGCAAAGAGAAACTGCGCAAGTGAAAAGGAGAAGCTGAAGTTGCAGCGCATGTTAGAGGATCACAAGAAATTGTTGTACCCAAATTGCGAAGATGACAAGAAAAAGCTGGGTACCACACTGGAATTGCTGCAATGGAAGGCAGAGAATGGTGTATCTGACAAGGGATTTGAAAAGTTGCTGATAATGTTAAAGAAGAAGCTTCCAAAGGACAACGAATTGCCCGACAGTACGTACGAAGCAAAGAATGCTGTCTGCCCTCTAGGATTAGAGGTGCAGAAGATACATGCATGCCCTAATGACTGCATCCTCTACCGCGGTGAGTACGAGGATTTGAATGCATGCCCGGTATGCGGTGCATTGCGCTATAAGATCAGCCACGATGACCCTGGTGATGTTAAGGGCGAACGCCCCAGGAAGAAGATTCCTGCCAAGGTGATGTGGTATGCTCCTATAATACCACGGTTGAAACGTTTGTTCCAAAACAAAGAGCATGCCAAGTTGATGCGATGGCACAAAGAAGACCGTAAGAAAGACGGGAAGTTGAGAGTACCCGCTGACGGATCGCAGTGGAGAAAAATCGAGAGAAAGTGGAAGGACTTTGCAGATGACGCAAGGAACGTATGGTTTGGTTTAAGTGCAAATGACATTAATCCTTTTGGGGAGCAGAGCAGCAATCATAGCACATGGCGTGTGACTCTATGTATCTATAACCTTCCTCCTTGGTTGTGCATGAAGCGGAAGTTCATTATGATGCCAGTGCTCATCCAAGGCCCCAAGCAACCCGGCAACGACATTTATGTGTACCTAAGGCCATTAGTTGAAGAACTTTTAGAGCTGTGGAGTATAGAAGGTGTACGTGCGTGGGATGAGCACAAACAGCAGGAATTTGACCTGCTAGCGTTGCTGTTTGTAACCATCAATGATTGGCCTGCTCTCAGTAACCTTTCAGGACAGATAAACAAGGGATACCATGCATGCACGCACTGTTTAGATGATACCGACAATATATATTTGGATAAATGTAAGAAGAATGTGTACCTGGGACATCGTCGATTTCTTCCGAGCAGGCATCCCGTAAGAAAGAAAGGCAAGCATTTCAAAGGTGAGGCAGATCACCGGAAGAAGCCTCGCCACCGTACTGGTGATGATATACTTGATATGGTCAAGGATTTAAAAGTAATCTTTGGAAAGGGTCCTGGCGGACAATCTGTTCCGAATGACGCTGACGGACGCGCACCCATGTGGAAGAAGAAATCTATATTTTGGGACCTACCCTATTGGAAAGACCTAGAGGTCCGCTCTGCAATCGACGTGATGCACGTGACGAAGAATCTTTGCGTGAACCTGCTAGGCTTCTTGGGCGTGTATGGGAAGACAAAAGATACACCGGAGGCACGGGAGGACCAGCAACGTATGCACGGAAAAGACGGCATGGATCCAAAGCAGTATCAGGGTCATGCCAGCTACGCTCTTACCAAAGAAGAGAAGGAAATCTTCTTCGAATGCCTGCTCAGTATGAAGGTCCCGTCTGGCTTCTCGTCGAATATAAAGGGAATAATAAATATGGCAGAGAAAAAGTTCCAGAACCTAAAGTCTCATGACTGCCACGTGATTATGACGCAACTGCTTCCGGTTGCATTGAGGGGGCTTCTACCGGAAAACGTTCGATTAGCCATTGTGAAGCTATGTTCATTCCTCAATGCAATCTCTCAGAAGGTAATCGATTCAGAAATCATACCAAGATTAGAGAATGATTTGGTGCAATGTCTTGTCAGTTTCGAGTTGGTGTTCCCACCATCCTTCTTCAATATCATGACGCACGTCCTAGTTCACCTAGTCGAAGAGATTGTCATTCTGGGTCCTGTATTTCTACACAATATGTTCCCCTTTGAGAGGTTCATGGGAGTCTTAAAGAAATATGTTCATAACCGTGCTAGGCCAGAAGGAAGCATCTCCAAGGGCCATGAAACAGAGGAGGTCATTGAGTTTTGTGTTGACTTTATTCCTGACCTTAAGCCGATTGGTGTTCCTGAATCGCGGCATGAGGGCAGACTGGGTGGAAAAGGCACGCTAGGAAAGAATTCAGTAATATGCCATGACGGGCATTTTTGGGCACAAGCACACTACACAGTTCTACAAAGTTCCGCCTTGGTGGCTCCGTATATCGAGGAACACAAGAATATTCTACGCTCCAAACACCCGGAGCAGTCTGGCGACTGGATTACACATGAACAAACGGGGACTTTCGCCGGTTGGTTGCAGACACGTCTCATGCATGACGACACTGTTGCAGATGAGCTGTACTTGCTTTCCAAGTTACCATCTTCGACTATATTGACTTTCAAAGGGTACGAGATAAATGGGAATACATTTTACACGATCGCCCAAGATAAAAAGAGCACCAACCAAAACAGTGGTGTCCGCTTTGATGCAGCAAACACCAATAGGCCAAAGGACACATATTATGGTTACATAGAGGAGATATGGGAACTTGACTATGGACGTGGTTTGAAGGTCCCTTTGTTTCGGTGCAAATGGGTCAATCTGACAGGAGGCGGGGTAAAGGAAGACCCGCAGTACAGAATGACAACAGTGGATCTCAACAATCTTGGGTATGCAGACGAACCATTCGTCGTAGCCAATGATGTGGCGCAGGTTTTCTATGTGAAGGACATGTCTACCAAGCCGAGAAAAAGAAAAGATAAGGAAGCGAATACATCATACGATGAGCCAAAGCGCCACATAGTTCTTCCAGGGAAAAGAAACATCGTGGGAGTGGAAGACAAGACAGACATGTCAGAAGATTATGAAAAGTTTCATGAAATTGCACCCTTCACAGTGAATATTGACCCGAGCATCAAGTTAAACGATGAAGATTGTCCATGGTTACGGCGCAAAGGGACACACGCGAAGAAAAACTTTTATACCCAAAGATCCCACTCTGGGATGTGACCGGCTTCACTGTCATCACTTTCTTCTCTAGTGAGTTTCCGGACTTATATATCTGGAAAGTCCCACTTCGGACAAACCGGAGGGAATCTTTGTAATAGTTAGGGTACTTATGTGTTTTGGCATTTGAAACGCGAAGAAATATTATGTCCAAAGCCACGTCATCAATTTTCAACCCTTTCTGACTTCATTTGCTATTTTTCATGCATTTACTGATTTTTTTGAGCTAAATGACCCTGAAATTGAAAAGCACTACAAATGAACTCTGAAAAGGTTGAAAGTTGGCATGGTATCATCATTTCACCCACATAACATGTGCTAAAAAGTTGAGAGGGTTACGGCAAAAACTGGATGCACTTCGTGTACAAAATGGACAATCTCTTTCGAAGTATCAGGGTTTCAGACGAAAACAAATCTGTTACAAAGGCATTTCATTTTTTTAAACTTATTTCAACTCCAGACTTTTTGTGCGTTCAGTATGCACCATTCGAAGCCACGTCATCAATTTTCAACCCTTTCTGACTGCATTTGCTATTTTTCATGCATTTACTGATTTTTTGAGCTAAATGACCCTGAAATTGAAAAGCACTACAAATGAACTCTGAAAAGGTTGAAAGTTGGCATGGTATCATCATTTCACCCACATAGCATGTGCTAAAAAGTTGAGAGGGTTACGGCAAAATCTGGATGCACTTCGTGTACAAACTGGACAATCTCTTTCGAAGTATCAGGGTTTCTGACGAAAACTCGTCTGTTACAAAGGCATTTTATTTTTTTAAATAACCTAAGAATTACCAAATTGAATATAATGATAAAACACACTAATAATCACTGAATCTATTTTTAAAGTAAAGTTATTCACAAACTAGTGATTCACACAAATTTCAAATAATTCAAATTTAAACTATTCAAATTTGAAAACTACTGGCACTAACAGAAAGTTTATAAATTTTTTTTACCTAAAGGAAAAAGATTCACAAAGAAACTCTAAATAAAGCAAAAAACAACTCAGAAACAAAAGAAAATAAATAAAGCAGAAAACAAAAAAACAAAAAAATAAATAAATTAAAAAAAAAGCCCGCCTATTGGGCCGCCACAGCCTGCATACGACTAGAAACCCAACCTCTAGTTGGGCCAGGATTCCAGGCCCGTACGGTCCAGTAGGCCCCACTGGGCGGCACAGGTGCGGTTGGCCCAGAAGGCCTGCATTAGAGAGGAGCTCGACACGGTAGCCGCGGCGGGGCTTATAAACCTGTGCGAGCTCCTCTCAACTAGCGAGGTGGGACTAAACATCCACCGCGCCCCTCGCCTGGCACACCACCTTTAGTCGCGGTTGGTGGCTCCAACCGCGACTAAAGACCCCCCTTTAGTCGCGGTTGGAGCCACCAACCGCGACTAAAGGCTTGTCTTCCCGCCGCTCTGCCTGACCAAATTTCACCCTTTAGTCCCGGTTGGTGGCTCCAACCGGGACTAAAGGTGCCTCCTATATATACAACACTTACGAATTTTTCCCCAAATCTGCCTTTCTTCTTGACGACGCCGAACATACCACCACGCCGCCAGGCTGCCGGAGCTCGCCATCGCCGTCCGTCCGCGCGCCCCTGCCCCTCGACGTCACCGTCCGTCCGTCCGTCCGCGCGCCCCTGCCCCTCGACGTCACCGTTCGTCCGTCCGTCCGCGCCCCTACCGCACCTCGACGCCGCCGTCCGTTCGCGCCTCTGCCGCACCTCGACGTCGTGGCCGCCGCGCCCCTGCACCTCGCCGTCGCCGTCGCCGTCCGTCCGCGCCCCTGCACCTCGACGCCGCCGTCCGTCCGCGCCCCTGCACCTCGACGCCGCCGTCCGTCCACTGTGAGCTCGCGCGGCCGCCCCCTCCGGCGATTTTTTTTTCACTAGTTTTTTTTATACATGTATGCATGAATGTTTGATGTTTTATTTAGATGTTTTAGTTGTTTTAGATGATTATTTTTTCACTAGTATATATGTATGTATGAATGCATGTTAGATGTATATAATTAGTGTTTAATTAGTATATAATTTTTTTTATATAATGTTGTTTTTCTGTTTTTTAATGGATGTATAGAAGTATGCTTAATTAGTGTTTCTTTTTCTGTTTTTTAATTTTATATAATGTTGTATATCATAGTATAGAAAAAATTTGCATATAAAAAAGTTGCATAGGAAAAAGTTGACCATATATATATATTTGTTAGAAGGACTATATATAAGTGGGAAAAGTTTCGGAATTTTTTGAGAAAGGAATATTATTAGGGTAGTTATAACCTAGGAATGGGACATTATAATTGAAAAGAGGATATTTTGCTCAAAATTTCCTAATAAAATGACATTGCATATATAGGAATTTTTTTTTCATAAGAATTTGTTCTCGACGTCAACGATGCCCGGCCCGCATCCTCGTCGTCGACTCGTTCGCGACGACGTCCTGCTTCAGAGGCGCCACGTTCGGGACTGGGCTCCGCCGGGCTGGCACTGGGAGGTGCTATCTTCAGGGGCGCGCATCTGCTTGGTGAGGAACCCGGGTCCCGTCGTCGACCCGGAGCTTCTTTGGTGGAGGGCGCGTGGGCCACATTCGGTGCGGAGGCTGGCGTCCCCCGCGGAGGTGGTACGTCACCGTGTCAGGGAGGAGGACGAGCACGTCCGTCGCTACATGGTTGCGTTGGACGTTAGGTTCTCCAATACCTGGCAGGTTCTTCAGGGATCTCACCCGAGCTATGATCCTGTGATCGTTCCTTCTCTTTGGGTGTCCACCGCGAGTGATGTTAATTAGCTAGTGATGTTATATATATGATAATATTCGAGATGTATTAGTGATAATACTCGAGATGTATTCGAGATTATATTCGATAATATTCGAGACGATGTATTCGAGATTATATTATTCGATAATATTCGAGACGATGTATTCGAGATTATATTCGATGATGCATATTATCTGGATTATTCGAGATGCATATTATCTACTATGATTCAGTTTTTCCTTATTGATTGCATGCATTCTAATTTGAATACTAAATTGTTTTATCTTTCTTCTGGATTAGTTAATTAAAAGCTATGGACAATACCGGCAGAGAAGGAGAAGTGGCTCTGTTCGACATCATACGCTCCCCGAGCCCAGATGATCATGATGACGGCTCGCAATATCTGAACACTACGGGTGAGGGTATGATGTTTGATGAAGACAAACGAATAGATGAATGCGACAACAATGATGACGAAGGAAATGTTCTTCAAATAACAAAGACCGGCGAGGTATATTTATTATATAAGCCATCCGGTGATCATGACATGTATTAATTGATTTGTATATATTAACGAATAGATCTTTCTTCTTTTAGCCCTCCGGATCCAGCAAATCTTCTACAAGCGGCAGGGCAGTTTGAGGCCCGGCCAAAAGGTTGCAGGCTGGCGTAAAGTACAACATCGATGCCATCAAATCAAATGGCGAACCGCTTGAACCTAAGAAGAATGCGACCAAGTTCACTCATCAATGCGGAGTTATTGTCAGGGACCAAATCCCGATCTCCGTTCAAGAATGGAAAAAGCCAGCAAAGGGAGATCCAGGAGTTACTTTTGTCGACGAAAGAGCAAAAGATCTGCTTTGGGAATCGCTCATGTCACATTTCACCCTACCAGATCATTTGACAGATGCAGATCTGGCGAAAGTCAGGAAGAGTGCTCTTAAGAAGATGGCGATAGCATTCAACAACCACAAGAAAAATATATGGGCCGCGTACGTCAGAGCAGGAAAGCAGACTCCAGAATTCAATGGAACACTGGAGAAGGCAAGAGATCACTGGGACGATTTCGTGAAGTTCAAGGAATCGGAACTAGCTCAGGAACGGTCGAGACAAAACAAGATTAATGCTGCGAAAAAGAAGTGGCACCATACTCTGGGGCCAGGTGGCTACCAGGTGGCCCTGCCTAAGTGGGATCTCGCTGAGCAAAAGATGATGGATGCATGGGTCACTCCAGTTACATTGGACTGGCCCCCCAGGTGCAGGACTTGGTTTTATGCGCATGGGGGGAAGTTGGACCCAGAGACAGGGCTGATTATGGAGCGGGCAAGTCTTAAAAAAGCTTAGGACGATTTACTTGTTGCAATAGAAGAAGCTCGAGCGGGGGTGTTCACGCCCAACAGAGAGAACGACGAGCTTACGCGCGCCCTGAAGAATCCTGAACACCCGGGAAGAACACGAGGCAAAGGCGTTGTTCCGTGGTTTGAGGGGTTTGTGGATTGGAACGCCGATTACAGAAGCCGTGCGAGAAAGAAGCAGCAGGAGGAGCAGAAGAGGAAGCTGGAGGAGGAGAAGAGGAAGAAGGAAGCACTCCGCCTTGAAGGCCTAGAATCAAGGCACTTGGAGTTGGAACGCGCTTTCAGGCGGCAGCAGGAGCAGATCGACTCACTTAGCCAGGAAAGGGCGTCTCAGCGGCAACAGGAGCAGATCGATCCAGCATTGGATAGCACCGTCCCATCTATGCCGAGAAGCAGCGTGGGTTCCACCCCGGCCGATGATGCACTGTTGGCTAGATACCCTGTGGATGATATCAAAGATAGGACTACTTGTGAGCTACACATGAAAGTGAAGAACCTATCCATGAAGGTGACGGACGGCTATGCTTTAACAAATCCCCCTGAAGCAACCTTCCATTGCAATCCGATTCCAGCTGGCTATGCTCGTGTCGGGGTTGATGAAGTGATGTCAGGATATTACGAGCTACAGCTTGACATTCCTGGAGGTGACGAGGAGAGCACACTGGGAGAGGCCATACATCGTATCATTCTATGGAAAAAGGATTGCATCGTCTTTCCAAGGCCACCGACTCCTGCTGCAACAAGTCCGCCACCGCGTCAGCCGACTCCTGCTCCTCCAAGTCCGCCGCCGCGTCAGTCGACTCCTCCGCCGGCACCGCGTCAGCCGACTCCTCCTCCTCCAAGCCCGGCACCGCGTCAGCCGTCTCCGCCGGCACCGCGTCAGCCGACTCCTCCTCCTCCAAGTCCGGCACAGCGGAAGAGAGGCGCCGCAGCTACGGCGGCTAGCGGTACAACAGGCAAGAAATACAAATATGGTCCAAGCCTCAAGCCTCTTCCGAAATTGCCTTACCACCTGACTGAGGAGGAAACCAAAGCCGAAGTGGCTGCCCAATTGAAGGCCCATTTTGGACCGAAACCGCCCCCGCCGCCAAAGGAGATAGTACGTGAGGATCATGTCATACAACACTTTATTAATAATGCTCAACCGGCTGTCAAGCATACAGACTCAGACTATGAGCGCTGTATCAAGAAGTTATATCAGGCACAACAAAAGAAGGAGTCGAGCTCGAGCTCGAGCCAAGCAGTTGGCAAAAAAAGCAGGAAAACTGTTCCCCAGCTGGGAGAACAGGCAGTGCAATCGACCCCCCCGCTCATTGTACAAACACATGTGAGTACCGCCCATCAACTAGTAATAACCGACGATCATAAAAGGCAGTCTAAAGAGGCCGGTCTCACTATTGAACAACTCCTAGGCACCGAGGAACTCCCCGTGTTTAAAGAGGAGGAACTAAGATGGAAATATGTCCGCGGCCAACCTCTGGTCAAGCCTGAGCAGGTCCCGCTTCTACCAACGAGAATGTACAATTTGCATAAGTGGTACATGATAGAAGCAGCAAAGACCGATCGAGAGTCCCTCATGGTGAAAGTCAAGGAAGAGCATTACTTCCATGCAAAAGATTTGTGGGTTGAGTTTGAAGAGATGTTTCAGTTATTCAATCAAGACGCACTCGACAAATCTATCGTCAGTTGCTATTGTCTGTAAGTGATTTCTTTCTGTAATTTAAGTCTCTAGCTAGCTGTGCTCGTTCATTACCTGTAATTATCCTCACTATATTCTTTTCTATGGTATTATGCAGAATGAAGATGTATGAAATGAAAAAAGCTAGACGCTATGGCATTGGGTTCATTGACCCAAATACGTTTAATCAAAAGACATGGTCAATTGAATGGTCGAGAAAAGACACAGAGATCAGGTTGCTAGAGTTTTTGAAGCGACTAAACACCCAACCAGAAATACTACTTCCTTACAACTTCGGGTGAGTGTTACTATATCTTATACTACAAATTCTATTTTTGCTTACTAGATGTTAATAAGTGTAGTTGATGAGTTATGCACATGCCCGCTTAATTATACAAACATGTGCGCATGCAGTTTCCACTGGATCTTGTTAATCATTGAAGTTGACAAGGGAAAAGTTCAAGTACTGGACTCACTATATAAAGACCCATCCGACAACGAAATCGTGAAGGGGATGGTCGACAGGTAATTTCAATCATTATCGCACTATGTCGGCCTCTTTAGTTCATTTCCTGATATCAACTAATTAATAACTCCTTTATTCATTTTCTTTGCCGGCGGGCAGGGCTTGGCAAAAGTTCATCAAAGAGGTCACCGGCGAATGGAAACAACAGCTGAAATGGGTGCGACCCAAGGTAATTAAGTAGTACTCCCTCCGTCCGAAAAAGCTTGTCTCTCAAATGGATGTATCTAGCACCAAGTTAGTGCTAGATACGTCCATTTGAGGCACAAGCTTGGGACAAGCTTTTTCGGACGGAGGGAGTACTAGCTAGCTTGATTAATTCTAGTTTCAATACCATTATCATGCTTGATTAATTATTATCTGATTGAATTTTATTCTCGTAAAGTGGCTGAGCCAGGCGCCGGGGAATAATTTATGTGCATACTACGTTTGCGAGACCATTCGCATAATGACGTCCGAATGGAGCAGATCTGAAAGACAACTTTGGGTACGTTTGCCAGAGCACTATCCACAATTTTTTTATCATGATCTAATATATATACACACAACTAATATATTCATCTTGATCTCCTTCTTTAAAGCTGTCGGAGATGCGGGGCAAGCTCCTACCAACGGATCGCATACGAGCAATTCAAGAGGAAATAGCGGGATTTTTGCTTGACCAGGTCATAGATCCCAAAGGAGAATACCATTACAAGCTGTAATGCCTGCATGTAATGATTCGCAAATTGTAGGAGAAATTGTATATACCAAATTGTATATATATATGTGTATGTGAATGGTCGTATGAGAAATTCGATGATATATATATGATCGGTTCTACGAGAAATTCTATTTATATATATATGCATAACGTGTACAGTATGTAGTAGCATAAAATATGTTTGAAATGAAAAAGAATTAAATGGAAAACACAAAATTAAAAGGAAAAATAAACCATAATTCATAAACCCAGAATTAAATGAAATACTTTTAGTCCCGGTTGGTGTTACCAACCGGGACTAAATGTCCCCCAGCCCCCGGCGCCGGCTCGTGCCACGTGGTGGGCCTTTGGTCCCGGGCCGTGTTGAACCGGGACTAAAGGCCCTTACGAACTGGCACTATAGGCCGATTCTGCACTAGTGAGGGCCAAATTGCACACGACTACTTAAGCTACTTCATTCATACTCCCTCCGTCCCATAATATAAAAACGTGTTTGACACTAGTGTAGTGTTGAAAACGCTCTTATAGGTAATGGGACGGAAGGAGTAGTAGTTTAGGATTTAGGACTACCGTGCCTACTCAACACCAAAGAACTATAAACCTATGGAAGGGCATACCTAAAGTAAGTAATAAACCTATGCACGAACGACCTTGAGCAGCTCCCTCGCGCCGCGCCCGCAGCACCCGGCCAGATCCCCGATGGATTCGGGCCACCACCACGTGCCCGCAGCGCACCCCCTCCGCCAGCCGCCATGACCGCCTGGAGGCAAGGCTGCGGCCTCCGGCCCATGCGTACCCGACCCATGCCGCTCAGCAGACCAGACCGGCAGGGCCGCCACAGTCCAGATCGACGCTGGCCCGCCAAGCACGCACCACCGCACCTCCAGAATCCGCACAACCGCCGCAGCCCTGCCATCCGCCCCCGACACGATGGCGCATCCCGCGTTGCGCACACCATCAGGATGGGAGAAAACGCCCTGCCGCCGCCTACACTGAGCGGGCTTTGCCCGGCGGCATGCGCTGGTGGCGGCGGGAGGAGAGGGGAGGAGAGGCGAGGAAGGGGAGGGAAGCGGCGGAATTCTAGCTGGGCAATTTTTTTTTTGACACTTAAGTTGGTGCCAACGAAATGAGCACGTACACTGCAAATGTTTTCGTTCCTGTATCATCTATGAACTTGGCGTTTTTATCCTTTTTCTTTTTTGGCAGTAGTAGCGTGTTTTTTTTTTTGAGGGGTAGTAGCGTGTTTCTAACACGAACCCATTTGTTTTCAGCACTAAAAAAGAACAGATTTGTTTTCACCACTAAAAAAAAAGGGGAAAGACACGGCACGCACGGGCATCAGCAGGCCCGTCCAAACTCCCGCCCCGTTCCGTCCCCCAATTCGAGACGGAGACGGAAGCGCCGCCGCCGACCTCGTCCTGCCCACCCGGAGCGGATCCAGCCCCAACCACCAGCTCCACTTACCTTTGGGGCCAGTTTTTTTTCTGGCTTCTAGAACTAGTAAGCGTGCACGTGCAACGCACGTTCGACAATGTAATTCATTTTCGAATTTCACCTTTGCTTAATTAGTTTTATTTATGTGGTTGTTTGTTTGTCTACACCTTTTTTCAAATAGATAAAGAAAAAAAATGGAAATGTCATATGTGCTATTCTCAAAAATAAAAATCAAAAAGAGTTTTAATTAATAACCATCATCTGGGATGATAAGTGTAATATTATGCAAAATTATTTGTTTGAAACAAATACTCTGATAAATATTTTCAGTCAATGTTTAGATCATACGTAGTGTTGAGGAAATCCCACCGGTACAAGGCTCAAATCATCAAATATCATCTAATCCAACACATGTATAAAATCGGGTAGTCCATTTGTACCAGCAAGGTGGACACTGACTTGTTCCTCTGCATGCTTATGCTTCTTTAGATTCAGAGTCCATCAAAAAGAGAAGTCTTCCACTCTACAAGTAATAGGTAGAATGCATGTAAGTGCAATTAATTCTTTAGGGATTTGAAAATATCTTTGTCACTCTTATGCATATCACAAAGTCTCCTCGGAAGGATTGTAAACTGACAATATCTCAGTTAGCTTCAGAAGGGCCTCTAATGCAAGAGTGAGGGGAAACAGATGCACAACGAGCTACAACTAATATAATCTATATAGTTATAAAGCAAGTTAGAGGTCAACTTCTGAAGGGCTCACAGTTCCACACCAGAATAATCACGGGAGAAACATTAACCATACATTCTACACAACAGCCAAGCCAAATGTCCTAAAAGATGGAAACTGTATTTTTGTTCTAAAGTTCATGCAAACGGACTGACTAACTAACCATTCACTACAACCGATCAAATCATCAAAGTAACCTATATATATTAAAGAATATATAAAACAAGGTATTTCTCACATCACAGTTGAGCTACTGCAAACTGAACCTTGGTAGCAAATGCAATGCTATCAGCAAATATAACTAAGGAAGTCCTACCTTTGAATTAAATATGGACTAACATGATATGCTTTTGTACCAATCTACACTAATCCCTATTGTAACAAATAATAATAGCTGGTACAGTTGTACACCACTAAAAGTACTATTAAAACGCCACTTCAATCCAGTGCTGGGATAAAAATGAAACCTTGAACATAATCCCCCAACAGAAAAATACACATGTAAATTGTAGTTCCAAAATTGAGTTGACTGGTGATGTATTCAGATTTTTGGATGAGGCAACCTGAAGACTAACTACACTTATTTGTCAGAACACGGAACTAACTACAGTCGATCTTTCGTCATGGTCTCTTCAAATCGAGCTCAAAGATCAGAAATACTAATCAGAAATCAAGTCAACAAGGTCAAGAAGGAAGTCTCCCTCCGAAGATGGAAATAAAGAAAACAAAGAAAAATGGATTAAGGGGAGTTTTAGAGGTCGGCTGCGTGACGCTAACAGAGCCGGACCGTGATTGACCACATGGAACCCTAGACCGCGAGTTGGGTGAGAAATGACACATGGAAGCATGCTTTGTTAATAACTACTGTCGTGCACTGGTGGAGTGCTTTTGTTGCTTCAACTCCATCTAAAGTTCTATCAATAAATACTCTAAACTCCAAGTCCACCACGTCAATAAAAACTCAGAAGTCCTAGCTACATATTTGATCGAACAGTCAGTATGGACTTCAAAATGCCATTAACAGAATGACAGTACATCGAATAGAAAAATTAGTTGCTTTAGAATTCCATGCTGAAGCTTTATATGTGTTCTATGTCATGTATCTGTTCTTCTGTTCCATATTCCGAAACAAAGAAGCATGTCTAAACTCTGCAGCATACGATCTCGTGTATATGTCCTACCTGTTCCATTGCCCATTTACTTTTTACATGGCCTTCTGTTCACCACAATAACTAAATTGTGCCCAAAGAACCCAGTCCTCTTAATTCACAACTTGGTACACATAAAGTTTGCATCATGAGATAAAAAAAGCAAGTGAGCGGCGAGCACAAAAAAGCAAACAAGCAGCTACCTTAATCAATTAGAAGAACCACGATCCGACCATGAGAACATACTGCTATGAAAAAGCAAGCGAGCACACTTGTAGGCAAAAGAAGCAAGCAAGCAGCCATCTTAATTAACAGTTGGACTTGATCGGTTAGAACAATTTGATTGACATGAGACTAATTACCTGCAGGCTTCGTGGGTGCAGTAGATCGGTTGTGCAGAGGCGGCCAACACGCAAGTATCATGGCGGACTTGCGGCCAGTTTACGATAAAGACGGGCTATCCGGTTTAGTTAGTACCTTGGCGTCGTCTAGACCGTGGCATGAAGCTCCATAGGCACCTATGTTGTGGCCGGTGCGTGGTCATGAACGTGAACGACGAAGGGAGGAAACTTACTGGCTTCTCTGGCTCACGGATCAGGTTGGCGGCCACGCGCGCGACGATAGAGGAGGGCGGCAGCGTACGTGGGGCAACAGAGGAGGAGCGGCCGGCGGCGGCCTGCGCTTGCGTCCATCAGAGGAGGAGCGGCCGGCGGCGGCTTGCGCTTGCGTCCATCAGAGGAGGAGCGGCCGGCGGCGGCGGCGGCGGTCCGAGCTCGCTTCATGTGCGGCGGCGGCGACCCGCGCTCGCGTCCTTCAACAGGGAGTCATAGTCGACGCCTCCTGGCGACGGCGAGAGACGGGGTGCTCAACCCATGGCTGAGGACGGCAGCCTCCAGCAGGAGGTTGGAGGTGGAGGAGAGTGGTGTCTGCGCGGGGAAGATTGGGGGTGGGTGAGGAGTAGGCGGATCGGCGGCGGTTCGTCGTGTCGTGGCCGCTCGCGTCCGTCAACAGGCAGCGGGGTGCATCATGTGCTCGGGCGATTAGTTTCCTGTTTTCGCGTCGCGTGATTAGGGTGCCGCGGGTCGTGGAATTCCATATTTGCCTCTGCGGTGGAGTATGGTCAGTCAATTTAAATTATTAAATGCACACAGAAAACGGATCAAGTTAAGGCCAGCTGTTAGATTAAGTTTATGGGACTAATCGTATGGTGCTGACTGGGTCGTGCGATGTTGTGAGGCTAATTGCGGGGTGCACGTAAGAAAGTTCTTGTTTGATTGTTTAATAGTAGGGGAGATAAGCTGCCTCCTAAGCTGGGTAGGGGGCAGCTTATTCTAGAAGCCCCAAAAAACCAGCAAAAGAACTGGCCCTTGATATCCGCCGCCACGTCACGCCAGCTCGGCGAAGCCGTGTCCGGCAAGGACAAGGCTCCGGCTGCCGGCCGCCACCACCTCTGCCCCGGCTATAAAGGCGCGCCCTTTGGCCGGTCTGCTCCTCCTCTCTTCGTCCGGGCCGGGCCTCTCGTCTACTTGATTCGTCCTCCATTCGTGCCTCTCCTCCTCTCGCCTCCTTGATCCATCCTCGATTCGTGCCTCTCCTCCTCTCGTGTCTGGTTTCATCTTGCTCGTCCTCACTCGATTTTGTCCGTTTAGATTGGAAGAATCGCGCCTGGTTTATCCGATTCTGCTCGTCCTCGATTCGCCTGTTTTGATTGAAGCGCGTCTGATTTGATTGATTCTGCTCGTCATCGATTCGTCCGTTTAGACAGAAATCGCGTCTGGTTTGGTTGGTTTTGCTCGCCCTCGCCGTCGCCCGTTTGGATTTGATTTTGCCCGTCCTCGCCGTCGTCAGTTTAGAGTCGCGTGTGATTTGACTTGGCTCGTCCTCCCCGTCGTCTGTTTAGAATCGCGTCTGATATGATTTTGCTCGTCCTCGCCGTCGCCCTGATGCTCTCGCGTGTTCTTGGGGCCGTATCGTCTCGGGGGTCTCCGTCCCTGCGACTCTGGGAGGAAGCGAGCGAGCGGTTGGTCGGTCGGTCTGGTTTGCGAACTAACAAGTCTGTTTGAGAAATTTCTGTTCCTGCGTTTCGTGTTCGCGGTGGAGCGATGGTTCCTACGTTTCTGTTTGAGAAACTTGTGCGTGCGCTTCTGTTATCTGACGATCCTGCGTTTCGTGTTCGCGTCGGGGCGACGGTTGCAGGAACGATCGGTTCTGGTTTCGAAATTGGAGCAATGTCAGATCGGTTCCTCTGTTCCATCACATGCGTTGTTCTACGTGCGTGCTTTGCTTATGTTGGTTGTTCTGATGGTGCTCTTTTCAGTTGGTTTATTGTTATCATGCTTTGCTTATGTTCCCATATGGCACGATTGATTGATTGATTGATTGATTGTTTGTTGTTTGATTGATTGCCTTGAGATGGATTGTTGTTTGTTGTTTGATTGATTGCCTTAAGAGGGTACAAACCATGTAGGCCAATTGATTGCTGTTTGTTGCCTTGAGATGGTACATGTTTATATGGCACGATTGATTGCTGTTTGTTTATGGTTATTACGATTGATTGATTGCTGTTTGTTGATTGGTATCTAACTTTTGTATTGGTAGTTCCTGATCATAGGTAACACACCTATTACTTGTTTAGTGTAGACTGACTATTCTTTTTTCTAAACTTTTTTGTGATTATGTCTTCACATTGCACTGCTCCCAGGTCCATATCGACATGCCCACGCTGTCTGATGAGGTTAAAAATGTAAGGAACTCCTCCCAAGAATCTCTCTTGCTCCTTGTATTAACTTGGCGACTAGACTTTACATGTTAGTTTTTTTTCGTGAAACTGGAGCTCCTTGCTGTAACCCATAATATGACTTTATGAGCATGCACCACTTTCAGGTTTTGAAAAAATGGGGTGCTCCAAACAAGATTGACTTCCTCTCTCTTTCTTATACAAGGCATGCAGAAGATGTGCGGCAAGTAAGTAACTCATTATGTCGATATTTAGAATGTACTACTTCACAGTGCCATCTTTCCCAACAGATTGATTTTTTTTATATTGATATTCTGTTGAATAGTATCACATGTTTGTTTGCATTTCATACTTTGGAAAAATGTTCCTAACGTTGATAGTATTTTTCCAGCAATAGCATGGGAGTTCCTCTCAAAGTTAGGTGATCTTAGCCAAACTCTGATTTTTGCCAAAATTGAGAATGTGGAGGTAATTTCAAGATATTCTTTCAACATTCCCGAGCAACTTTGATTTGTTTACCACTTATTGACTCCTTATTTCTTGCAGGGCTTGAACCATTTTGATGGGATCCTGGAAGAAGCAGATGGTATAATTCTGTCAAGAGGAAACCTTGGAATTGATCTTTCACCTGAAAAGGTTGGTTATCTCAACCTTCGCAATGCATTATCTCTTAACGTGTCGCCCTAGGTAGTGAAAAAATTAGAGAGAATCGCCCCAATGCATTGTTTCTTAAGGGTTGTATCTAAATGATTGCATTTAATTAGTTTATGGATATTTTTTACATCTCAACATTGTGGCCTAGTTGTGGAGAAAAATTAAAGAACAGGAAAACAGGGAGTGCAGGAAAACGAGCTAAGAGCCGTATCTATATGAACATACAGCTCCACTCTCATTCTTTCTTAATTATTACAGTGCCACATCAGCATTTTGACTATGATAACGTGCTAAGAGCCAAGCATTGTGAGTGCCCTTGGCAGTTGTGAGGGCATTTTGCTTGATTAACATGTATTTTTCCCATTTGCATGAAGCTTAGTGATGATTTTATGTGCTTTAGTTAGATTTTTTTAAACAAAAATCAAGGGTCTCTATTGAGTACTACTTTGTTTGTTCTTTAATTAGGTGTTCTTATTTCAGAAGTCTGCTCTGCACAAGTGCAACATGGCTGGAAAGCCTGCTGTTGTTACTCGTGTTGCGGACAGTATGACAGACAACCTAAGGCCTACTCGTGCGGAGGCAACTGATGTGGCAACCGTGGTGCTGGACGGTTAGTTTTTGCCTCTTGCAGATATCTTATACTTTGGTGATCCTATACAGCTGCTCATTACTGCACCCAAACAAACTATAATTACACAAGCTGTAACATGAATCACAATTGTTTTGTTCAGGTAGTGACGCCATTCTCCTTGGTGTGGAGACTCTCCGTGGGTTGTATCCAGTTGAGACTATTTCAACAGTGGGCAGGATTTGTGCTGAGGTGAACTTTCTTTTGGAGGTCTACGTTCTCTTGATAAACACGGGCCTGTTTGGGAGGGCATTTGTTGATAGGTTCCCTTTTGTAGTTCAAATCAGACTTCAATACTAAAATGTTACAAATAAATACTATTCTTCCGAACAGCCCCTAAATGTGTTCTCAACAAGTATATCTTTGGCACTCTAATGGAATCTAATGGAAATTCACTCCTTCCTGCCTTTTCTCTCTTCATATTTGGTGATATTTTCATGAATTGTTTCACAGGCTGAGAAGGTCTTCAACTAGGATTTGTACTTCAAGCGAACCGTGAAATATGTGGAGAACCCATGACCCACTTGGAGTCTATTGCTTCCTCTGCAGTGCGTATTTTGTTTCTTTTCATTTTCCTACCTTTTGTTAGTGTTTACAGGGGAACAATTTCTGTCTTCCATTGATTGAATATCAGTATGTGACACTTGGGTTTATAAGTCTGAAATAGTTCACTACCTATTTGCTAGGTGCGGGCTGCTATCAAAGTTAAGGCTTCGGTCATCATTTGCTTCACCTCATCTGGACGGGCTGCAAGGTAGAAAGAGAAAGAAAAAGAGTATTTCTTCTTATAGGCGCTTCACCTCATCTTGTAGTTTAATGGAAACTGATTCATATATTATGCCGTATCTAGTATCTGCAGGCTAATTGCCAAGTACAGGCCCACCATGCCTGTCCTGTCTGTTGTCATTCCTCGTCTAAAAACAAATCAATTGAAGTGGAGCTTCACAGGCGCATTTGAAGTATGTGAACAGCCTTTTTCCTTGTAACCTTTTTAGTACCTCCTTCTGTGTGTGCTATATCTAGGTAATAATGATTCAGAACTAGCATACTGATCTTCAACCTTTGAAAGATAACTTCAGGCTATAGTTTTTGTTAATGACAAATCTAACACTGAACCTTGCACAGTCGTGCAACTCGATACAGAGGAACAATATATAAGTATTTGCCATGTAATGCTAGAAAAGGGCACTTCATTTAGCATTTATAACCTTCATGGTTTTTCCTTGATACAACATCCTTTTTTTCTCTCAGCAAAAGATTGCTGATATGTATTGCTCCTTTATTTTTACTTGGTGCATAATTCCTACTACCCCCGTTTCAGTTTATAAGAGACGCCTGTATTTCTAGATCATCAGTTTGACCAACGAAATACGTATTATATGCTGAAGTATACCATTGAAATTCGTATTTGAAATAGGTTTGTCATGGTGTACCTTTTGTAGCATACCTAATATTTCATTGGCCAAATCATTGATCTAAAAATACGCATGTGCCTAACAAACCGAAAGATTGGGAGTATGTTGTTCAACTGGACTCGCTAATGTACTATAGAATTTACCCTGATGAGAAACAGTGTGGTGTTCAACTAGACTCACTAATTAACATGTATTACCACGTGTCTAGATACATCCGTATCTAGACAAATCTAAGACAAGTAATTCGGGACGGAGGGAGTACTATAGAATTTTGCCCGATAAGAAACAATACCTCTTATGTTGGACCAAGACTTGTCTCTGGTGTTTGGCACTGTGCCACTGTTATAACTCATATTTGTTGCATTATCTTCCTGCAGGCAAGACAATCACTCATAGTTAGAGGCCTCTTTCCCATGCTTGCTGATCCACATCACCCGGTGAGTTAACCTGCCTTTCATCTGTTGGCTACATTAACCATTCTTTGGTGGTTCTTTTCAATTTTAGAATACATGACCCAGTATGTATAATATGAAAAATAGGAACTACCTATAAATATCAACGTCCTTGTTCTGAACATAAAGGGAATAATGGCAGTTGGCGTTAGTGCATATTCTCAATATGTGAAAAGTGGATGCTTTACATACACTAGGCCAGTGAACTTATTAATTCTGCTTTTAGGGTTTTTGCTTGCATCATGTTCTACTTACAAATGGAATAAACACTAGACTGCAGTTCACTTTTGAACTGTTGGCAAGTCATCATAAGCTTGGTTAATCAGTACATTATTTCGAACTTGACTGGTGGTAGGCTGGTTTGTTTATTCTGTATAATATAAACGCAATACGTGAGCTTATAAGCTGGTGTGCACTAGTGAGGCTGATGTTTGGAGGTGTTTCATCTTGCATCCACCTTGAATTATTTGGTAGCTAGAAGTCCTTGATTTGGACCCAACAAGTAAGAAGCTTGGTTTGCCTGGTGGTTTGTACTGACATTGTTTCTCTGCCCTGCAGGCTGAATCTCTTTACCACGGCAAAGCATCTGGTGTGATCAAGTCGCATGGCTTACCTTAACCAGAATTTGTATAAGAATGTTGCTCATGCTACATGCCTTTCTTTCTCTAGTAAGTAGAACAAGAATACATTTAACATTTCTTTTATGTCCATATGTGTACGCTCATGATATTTGAATTACGAACCAAATTCTAAATAAATAAGCATGCGTATCTGTGCCTACTAACTTGTGGGTAGTGATGAAGATAATCACTTACTCAGCCTCTAACTAGCTTCCTATTTTCAGGAACGAAGATCGAAATCACCCTCACCCCTCTAGAGAAATCAGTTTACTCATTCAAGTTCTGGAAATTCTTTATAGCTTTCTGAGTTTACTTCGTTCTTGCATGTATTAGCTTTTTTGTGCCCCGATCTACGTCTGTTTCTTGTGTGCAAGTGCTCCATTGTGTGTGTGTGTGTGACTGTGTGTGTATGCTGTGCCCCTATCTATCTTTGTTTCTTGTGTGCAAGTGCTCCACTGTGTGTGTGTCTGTCAGTGTGTGTGACTGCTTGCGTGTGTGTGTGAATGTTGCATTTGCTTGTGTGTGTGTGACTGTGTGTGTGTGAGAATGTTGCATTTGCTTGTGTGTGGGACTCTCTCTGTGTGTGTATGTGTGTGGATGTTGCATTTGCTTGATTGTGTGACATGTATGCTTTGCTGAATGATTGGTGTTGTATAACTTGTGTTTTGTATTGTTGTGGTTTAACACTGCCTTTGCATGTATTAGCTTTCTGTTTGTGCCCCTCTATGTCTGTTTCTTGTGTGCAAGCGCTCCATTCTGTGTGTGTGTGACTGTGTGGCCTGACTCTGTGTGTGACTGTGTGTGGCTTGATGGTGAATATGTGTGGCTTGACTCTGTGTGTGCTTGACTCTCTGTGTGTGACTGTGTGTGAATATTGCATTTGCTTGATGGTGTGGCTTGTATGGTTGGTTGAATGATTGTTGTGGCCTAACACTGCCTTTTCCGGTCCCAAGCCCGGATGTGAAAATGTGGAGGGAGCTGCAGTTAGCTCATTTGAATTGTTTGCATTACGAGTGTCAATAGAAATTACACAGTTTAGGTTACTGTCCTAATCGAATAGTGAATCTTCACATAATTTGGTAGCATGTGATTCAAGCTTTAAAATGCATCCTTCCTTGCTATAAACTTACTGATTCCTTTCTGAAGTTGTACGAGGTTAGTGTTTTTCTTATACGATACCAAAAGGAAGCGAGTAACTAAGAATCTAGGCCTATTATAAGGGTTCGGTTTTTCTTCCTTTTTGAATTTTTTTTACGGTGCCTTCTCAGCATGACGTGTGTGGTGCTTTGGTTTTACTTCTGTGCGTGATTTTTTTAGGTGGAGAGGTCTGCACGTACACCACGTTTTGGAGTCCACTGCTTTGACTGTCTCCTGACGCTTTGACTGTTTCCATCGTAGGTGACGTGTGCTTTTTTGACTGTGTCTCCTTGTTTGCCACGTATCAGTTTTGTATGTCGGTTTGTTTGGGCCGATTTTTCTGGGCTCTTCTCGTGGTACGGGTGTGTTCCTTTTTCTTCTTCTTCTGCTGCCTATAAATAAGCTATTCTGGAGGCCTTGTTTCTCGGTGTCTTGATTCTTTGCGTTGGGTTCATGATATGGGTTCTGGTTGTGCCGTTCGGTGTGCTGATCGGCTGCCTTCTTCGGTTTGTGTTTCTGGTGTTAGTTCTTCTGGTCGATCTGTTCCAAGTCGCTCTGAATATATTCCTGGTGCTACTTCTGGCGGTGGATCTTCTGGTCGATCTGTTCTAAGTGCCGCTCAATATGTTCCTGGTACGTTTTGCTTAATTGTTTTTTTCTGTTGTGTGTGATTTTGCTGCTATATGGGCTGTGTTCATTTGTATGGTTTTCCGTGGTTAGTTTTGGATCCTAATGAAGCGCGCCGGTGTTGGCATGAGATTCGACGTGGGAAGCGTCTATTTATATATACAACCACGTTCCATTGGCTGGACTCAAGGAAATTCTCAAGCATAAAACAACATCTTCTTACTCAGTGTGCTTTTGAAGAAGAAGTTGGTATTTATGGATCTCTATAGCTACCTGATCCCGGTATATGAAATTGAGCCTCTTGAGAAAATTACTGATGTAATGCTGCAGACAAAATTGACCAATACTTGTGGTATGAAGGGACAACCGTCATCTCTTCCCAAATTGGGTAAAGCCTGCTGATTCAGAACCACCTCCACATTACTTGTTTACAAGTGGTGCCAGGGTATAAATAATTTGCAGGACATATGGGACACTAGCGATGGGCAGTGTGTTGTGATGCTGCAGGCAAAATTTGACAAGTTCTTTGAAATTTTTGATCTGACTCTGTT
Source organism: Elymus sibiricus (assembly GCA_039707655.1). Taxonomy (NCBI): domain Eukaryota; kingdom Viridiplantae; phylum Streptophyta; class Magnoliopsida; order Poales; family Poaceae; genus Elymus; species Elymus sibiricus. Next base: position 72,271,334 of record CM077676.1, read on the forward strand.
GAACAGGCTTCTACGGTTGGTTTTGGGCCATAACATCGCCGATTATGTCACTGCAAAGAATAATGTTGTGCTGTCTTACAAGGTTATGAGTTACACAAATTCTTATGGGCTTATTCTTATGGTCTATTAATTATTAGTGCAGTACATATTACACTATTAATCTGCCCTATTGTGATTCACTTCCACGCAAAAATCTGCCCCTAATGATTTATTTCAGTACGAATAGTACCATGTCCAAGTTAACGGGTTTAAAGCTAAATAGTATTGTGGCAGACTTTAAATGCATAATGATTTTTGGACAACTTTTGTAAATCAAAGTGAACTAATTTAATCATGATAGAAAGGTTGGGCTGTTAGACTGGGTGGAGGTTAGTGCCTGGCGGCTTTGAGAAATTAAATAGTTTACCTACTTCCGTCTATTGTTTTTTAATGTTTATATATAGTAATTTCTGAAGAACAGTGATTTCATAATGGTGAGAGAAATGGCATGGCTATGTGATAATTTTTTCCAGATTTGATTTGTCAGTGAAGCAACCTGGATATTATTTACTTGAGACTTGAGGTTGCTTGTCATACTGTATTATTGTACTGGCAAATCTCCTAGTTCCTGTAATCATTTTTCCCGAGCAGTGTCTTTTTGGTGGAAACATCGGATGCTAGTTACTGAAAAGTTAATCTTTTTTGTTCCTGTTCATATTCGACTTGGATAATAACATGGCCCTCATTTCAAATCGATGTACTGGACTTGAATCATTTGCAGGATGAAGTCGAAGCGGCACGGATGGCAGCAATCCGATGTCAACACAAGGAAATTAAGTGTGTTGACAGGACATGTACTTCTGTTCTAAATTAACTTGAATCATATTCTGAAGGTTTGTCATTGCATGGAGGTTATTTACTTATTTAGCTAGGTTTAGCAGAACATGTACTTCTGTTCTAAATTAACTTGAATCATATTCTGAAGGTTTGTCATTGCATGGAGGTTATTTACTTATTTAGCTAGGTTTAGCAGAACATGTACTTCTGTTCTAAATTCAGCAAGACTGACATTTCTTACTTTTGTACTTTTGTCATTTCCAGGTTACTGATGATCTTTTTAATGAGATCGCAACCAAAGTTATGAATGAAGATGATTCATCAGCTGAACTTGAGTGAATTATACTAAAATTTAATGTAAATAGGTAAATTACATTGCTGATTATCGCCTCTGTGTTGCAGCAAATGAGACCACTGGTGTCTCTAGCTCAAAGGAGCTTGGTCTGGGAGAATCAAAAGTCAAGACCACAGCTAAAGTTGTAGTCCCTGCTAAGCCAAACAATGTTAGCTCTACTGGTCGTTCTGATGGTACTGGGCTAAGTTCTCCTAAAGGTGCTCTTCTTGGTCTTGCTAGTTATGATTCAGATGACGAGGATGATGGTGATGGTAAGGGTTTAATTCCAAATTTATCATCTGAAATTAAAGTTGGTGCAGCTCATCCTAAAGAAAGTAAGTTCTTGAAAAACACAAAGCGGACATGGTTTCACAGAATTTATTTTCTAAAGAAGGAAGAGCTTATTATTAACTTTCTGAGTTTACGGTCTTGCATGTATTAGCTTTTTGTTTTTGCCCCTATATATGTCTGTTTCTTTCCATTTCTTGTGCACGCGCTGTGTTTTGTGTGTGTGATGTGCCACTATCTATGTCTGTTTCTTGTGTGCAAGTGCTACGTTGTGTGTGTGCAAGTGCTACATTGTGTGTGTGTGATGTGCCCCTATCTATATCTGTTTCTTTGTCTGTTTCTTGTGTGCAAGCGCTTGATTGTGTGTGTGCTTGTGTGACTGTGTGTGTGTATTGCATTTGCTTGATTGTTTGGCCTGTATGCTTTGCTGAACGATTGGTGTTGTATAACTTGTGTTTTGTATTGTTATGGTTTAACACTGCCTTTGCCGGTCCCAAGCCCGGATGCGAAAATGTGGAGGGAGCTGCAGTTACCTCCTTTGTAGTGTTTTCCTTAGAAGTGTGGATAGAAATTACTCTGTCCTAATCGAATAGTGAATCTTCACATAATGTCGTAGCATGTGATTCAAGCTCTGAAATGCATCCTTCCTTGGTATGAAAATTCTAGCAAGTGTAATTGTCGTTAGAATTTGTCCCGTCTCCTAAATTAATCTCACTGGTTTCTTAAATCTTGTCAGCACCGATGTTCTTTTTCTGCTAATATATGCACTTTTTCTAAAAACCAGTCATCTGTTTTTTATTTGGCTTTAGGTTGAATTTTGTGGCTGTATCATGCACGAATCTCAGCGTCGCAGGTGTCCCTCGTTTGTCTGTCACTCACGAGTGCGCGTTGGGTTTATTTGTTGTTGGGCTTTTTATTCGGGTAGTGGGTCGCCCTCTCCTTGTTTGGACTCCAACCCGTGTGGGGGTGTCCCTTTCAGTTATGTGTCATTTCTAGAGGGGGTGACCTGCTGAGAGTGTGTGTGTGAGAGAGAGGGTGGGGGGGGGGGGGGGGGGCGAGGAGGTTCATGGAGACGGCGGTGGTGTTGGTGGCAGGAGCGTTTCAGTGTGGAAGGACCTGACTTCGGCGCACGGCCAGTAAGGCTGTAGGCTCGTGAGTCCCCTTTCCCCTCTTTGATTCAATTCATTTTCGAGGAAGAGCAGGCGTCATTCCTCTCCGAGAGCCAAAAGCCGATTCTCCTCAGTGTCCAAGTGCAGCTGTGCGGGGTGATGGGGGAGAAATTGGTACCCATGTAGCCCAACCTAGCGACCACGGCGGGGGGGGGGGGGGGGGGGGGGGGGGGGTGAATCAAATCTGTCTGTCTGTCGTGTTGGACAGTTTAAGTTCTTGTCCTGACTTCGTGTGTTCTCATTCTTGTATTTCGTTTTTGTTTATTAGTTTTGTCCTTTGGTCATTTCTCAGTTCCTTGCACTCTTCATTTTTGTAACTTGTTTTAAACCAATATTCAATCTATCCTTTTCTTCAATACTAACTGCGTACTGTAGCTCTGAAAGTGTAGCTCACATGGTTCAGTCTTTAGTTTTCGGTCATATAAATGTATTTCAGAGCAACATCGAGCAGTTAGTTTTGTAGAACACGTGAAGCAGAATTTCTTATTATTTTCAATGCTGCTGCTGGATAAGCAATGGTCAGCCCATCACTGTTTTTTTAATTCATGTGGTTTTCTATCAGTCATTATTTTTGTAGGAGATCATTTCTAAGCCAAAGTTTGTTTCATTTAGTCTTTTTGTCCCATTAGAGGATGGGGGGGGGGGGGGGGGGGGGGGGCGAGGAGGTTCATGGAGACGGCGGTGGTGTTGGTGGCAGGAGCGTTTCAGTGTGGAAGGACCTGACTTCGGCGCACGGCCAGTAAGGCTGTAGGCTCGTGAGTCCCCTTTCCCCTCTTTGATTCAATTCATTTTCGAGGAAGAGCAGGCGTCATTCCTCTCCGAGAGCCAAAAGCCGATTCTCCTCAGTGTCCAAGTGCAGCTGTGCGGGGTGATGGGGGAGAAATTGGTACCCATGTAGCCCAACCTAGCGACCACGGCGGGGGGGGGGGGGGGGGGGTGTGGGGGGTGAATCAAATCTGTCTGTCTGTCGTGTTGGACAGTTTAAGTTCTCGTCCTGACTTCGTGTGTTCTCATTCTTGTATTTCGTTTTTGTTTATTAGTTTTGTCCTTTGGTCATTTCTCAGTTCCTTGCACTCTTCATTTTTGTAACTTGTTGTTATTATTCTTTTATAAATCATTATTCATTCCTTAGTTTTATTTTTAACATTAGACTTTTAAACCAATATTCAATCTATCCTTTTCTTCAATACTAACTGCGTACTGTAGCTCTGAAAGTGTAGCTCACATGGTTCAGTCTTTAGTTTTCGGTCATATAAATGTATTTCAAAGCAACATCGAGCAGTTAGTTTTGTAGAACACGTGAAGCAGAATTTCTTATTATTTTCAATGCTGCTGCTGGATAAGCAATGGTCAGCCCATCACTGTTTTTTTAATTCATGTGGTTTTCTATCAGTCATTATTTTTGTAGGAGATCATTTCTAAGCCAAAGTTTGCTTCATTTAGTCTTTTTGTCCCATTAGAGGATGGGGGGGGGGGGGGGGGGGGCGAGGAGGTTCATGGAGACGGCGGTGGTGTTGGTGGCAGGAGCGTTTCAGTGTGGAAGGACCTGACTTCGGCGCACGGCCAGTAAGGCTGTAGGCTCGTGAGTCCCCTTTCCCCTCTTTGATTCAATTCATTTTCGAGGAAGAGCAGGCGTCATTCCTCTCCGAGAGCCAAAAGCCGATTCTCCTCAGTGTCCAAGTGCAGCTGTGCGGGGTGATGGGGGAGAAATTGGTACCCATGTAGCCCAACCTAGCGACCACGGCGGGGGGGGGGGGGGGGGAATCAAATCTGTCTGTCTGTCGTGTTGGACAGTCTAAGTTCTCGTCCTGACTTCGTGTGTTCTCATTCTTGTATTTCGTTTTTGTTTATTAGTTTTGTCCTTTGGTCATTTCTCAGTTCCTTGCACTCTTCATTTTTGTAACTTGTTTTAAACCAATATTCAATCTATCCTTTTCTTCAATACTAACTGCGTACTGTAGCTCTGAAAGTGTAGCTCACATGGTTCAGTCTTTAGTTTTCGGTCATATAAATGTATTTCAGAGCAACATCGAGCAGTTAGTTTTGTAGAACACGTGAAGCAGAATTTCTTATTATTTTCAATGCTGCTGCTGGATAAGCAATGGTCAGCCCATCACTGTTTTTTTAATTCATGTGGTTTTCTATCAGTCATTATTTTTGTAGGAGATCATTTCTAAGCCAAAGTTTGTTTCATTTAGTCTTTTTGTCCCATTAGAGGATGGGGGGGGGGGGGGGGGGGGGGGGGGCGAGGAGGTTCATGGAGACGGCGGTGGTGTTGGTGGCAGGAGCGTTTCAGTGTGGAAGGACCTGACTTCGGCGCACGGCCAGTAAGGCTGTAGGCTCGTGAGTCCCCTTTCCCCTCTTTGATTCAATTCATTTTCGAGGAAGAGCAGGCGTCATTCCTCTCCGAGAGCCAAAAGCCGATTCTCCTCAGTGTCCAAGTGCAGCTGTGCGGGGTGATGGGGGAGAAATTGGTACCCATGTAGCCCAACCTAGCGACCACGGCGGGGGGGGGGGGGGGGGGGGGGTGTGGGGGGTGAATCAAATCTGTCTGTCTGTCGTGTTGGACAGTTTAAGTTCTCGTCCTGACTTCGTGTGTTCTCATTCTTGTATTTCGTTTTTGTTTATTAGTTTTGTCCTTTGGTCATTTCTCAGTTCCTTGCACTCTTCATTTTTGTAACTTGTTGTTATTATTCTTTTATAAATCATTATTCATTCCTTAGTTTTATTTTTAACATTAGACTTTTAAACCAATATTCAATCTATCCTTTTCTTCAATACTAACTGCGTACTGTAGCTCTGAAAGTGTAGCTCACATGGTTCAGTCTTTAGTTTTCGGTCATATAAATGTATTTCAAAGCAACATCGAGCAGTTAGTTTTGTAGAACACGTGAAGCAGAATTTCTTATTATTTTCAATGCTGCTGCTGGATAAGCAATGGTCAGCCCATCACTGTTTTTTTAATTCATGTGGTTTTCTATCAGTCATTATTTTTGTAGGAGATCATTTCTAAGCCAAAGTTTGCTTCATTTAGTCTTTTTGTCCCATTAGAGGATGGGGGGGGGGGGGGGGGGGGGCGAGGAGGTTCATGGAGACGGCGGTGGTGTTGGTGGCAGGAGCGTTTCAGTGTGGAAGGACCTGACTTCGGCGCACGGCCAGTAAGGCTGTAGGCTCGTGAGTCCCCTTTCCCCTCTTTGATTCAATTCATTTTCGAGGAAGAGCAGGCGTCATTCCTCTCCGAGAGCCAAAAGCCGATTCTCCTCAGTGTCCAAGTGCAGCTGTGCGGGGTGATGGGGGAGAAATTGGTACCCATGTAGCCCAACCTAGCGACCACGGCGGGGGGGGGGGGGGGAATCAAATCTGTCTGTCTGTCGTGTTGGACAGTCTAAGTTCTCGTCCTGACTTCGTGTGTTCTCATTCTTGTATTTCGTTTTTGTTTATTAGTTTTGTCCTTTGGTCATTTCTCAGTTCCTTGCACTCTTCATTTTTGTAACTTGTTGTTATTATTCTTTTATAAATCATTATTCATTCCTTAGTTTTATTTTTAACATTAGACTTTTAAACCAATATTCAATCTATCCTTTTCTTCAATACTAACTGCGTACTGTAGCTCTGAAAGTGTAGCTCACATGGTTCAGTCTTCAGTTTTCGGTCATATAAATGTATTTCAGAGCAACATCGAGCAGTTAGTTTTGTAGAACACGTGAAGCAGAATTTCTTATTATTTTCAATGCTGCTGCTGGATAAGCAATGGTCAGCCCATCACTGTTTTTTTAATTCATGTGGTTTTCTATCAGTCATTATTTTTGTAGGAGATCATTTCTAAGCCAAAGTTTGTTTCATTTAGTCTTTTTGTCCCATTAGAGGATTTCTTCAGTTTTTTAGTTCAGTATTTACATATAGAGAAGGAAAGGCCAGGCAGGGGTAGCACTGCAAGTTCCACACTGCGCGCTCGTGGATTTGTTTTTGTAGGATGATTTATAGATGGGGGTTCGCTATATGTGATCAGGAGGATAGTTACATCGAGCAAGTGCGGCAGGTAGCAGATGAGGACGCCGTCAGCGTGAGGGATGCACTGTCCCAACAGTTGATCGAAACTAGAGGTAAATTAACACAACTCTTAATGTATTTGTTTGAAATAATGCTTAACTATTTGTTTTCTTTTGTAATTCCCTCTTATTGATTCCATCTTTCCTCTGTTGGGTTAGTCCACACCATGGTTGCAGAGGAGGACCAAGTAGTAGTAGCATCCGGATCGTCAGGAGATAAAAGCAAGGACCAACGACAAAAAGCAGATCGAGGAAAGGAAAAACTGCATTGTCATGCTCTAAGGCTATGGATTGGTGGATTTAGTGATGAACTCGATCTAGGGTTTGATTCTGGATCGAGATCAGAACGAATATGCTAGCGAATATCCATTTCTGTCTATAGATATGTATAAAGTATATTTAGAGTTGAACTCAGAATTCTGGAATGGATTACCAGCGCTCGGTGCTGGCTCTTATATAGCCTGACAAGGGATGACGGTAACAGTAAGGACGAAAGGTAAAAATGAAACGGTACAGGAAAGGCGAGTGTAGCGAGCCGTTAGATATTGTGGCCTCGATGCATCTCCACCGTACGATAACTAAACTTGAGTGGCGACTGAACAAGTTCAGGTACCTGACAATACCCTCTCCTGAGCGCGAACTTGTCCTCAAGGAGCTTCATCTTTACCTCTGCTGCCAGCCTTCGACAATTTGCTTGAAGAACGCTGGAAAAGTGTGCTTTATGAAGTCGGCATCCTCCCATGTAGAATCTTCAGGCGCGAAATTTTCTCACTGTACCAACCATTGCACAACGGGCAAGTTGTTGGGTATTTGCCTGGTTTGCAACACCAAGACCGGTTCCATTTTGATCCTGCCATCCTCATTCACCAAGGGAAGATCTTGACAAGGAACCGTTGTAGGACCCACATGCTTTTTCCATTGGCTGATGTGAAAAACAGGGTGAATGTTAGTGCTAGTAAGTAGCTGTAAGTGATAGTTAACGTTCCCAACTTTGTGCAGCACATGAAAGGGCCCACAAAACTTGCTCTGCAGTTTGATGTGGGTTTTAAGGCCAAAAGCATCGAGCCTATATGGCTGCATTTTCAGGTACACCATATCACCTTCTTCAAAGGTTCTTTCTACTCTCTTCTTGTCAGTAAACTTTTTCATCCTTTGTTGTGCTTTGTGCAAATTTTCATCGAGTGTATCAAGCAGTTGTTGTCAGTCAGTCAAAAACTTAGTAGCAGCATTATCATGGATAACAACTTCACTTAGTTGAGGAGGATATCCATATAGGGCTTCAAAAGGTGTTTTCGGTAAAGAAGAGTGGAAACAAGTGTTGTACCAATATTCAACCATTGGTAAGTGAGTAACCCATTGCTTAGGTTGAACAAAAGTCATGCATCTCAGATAATTCTCAATGCACTGGTTGACCCTTTCAGTTTGGCCATCTGACTATGGATGATAAGCTGAACTATATCAGAGTTCCACTTTCAGAGCACTGAAAATATCCTTCCACAACTTGTTGGTGAATTTTTTTTCTCTATCAGACACAATAGCAATAGGTGGACCATGCAGTCTAATGATATTGTCTATGAAAGCTTGTGCAACAGTTTGAACATTGAAGGGGTGAGCCAGGGAAATGAAATGAGCAAATTTGGCCAGTCTGTCCACAACCACAAAAATCACTTCCTTCCCATGTGATTTGAGGAGGCCCTCAATGAAATCCATACTTATATGTGTCCAAGCCATGTCAGGAATGTGGAGGGGATCCAGGAGTCCAGGATAATGGCAAGTTTCACCTTTGTTTTTCCGGTAGACAAGACAGATAGCAACATAGTTTTCCATATCAGTTTTAAGTCCTGGCCAATAAAATATTTGTTTAATCATTTGATATGAAACCTTTCTACCAAAATGCCCACCCAAAGCAGATGAATGAAGAGCTGCTAATAACTTATTTTTTAGTTATTTACTGTCCCCAATATAGACCCTTCCCTTGTGTCTGATAAGTCCATTGACAAACACATCATGTTGATCAGTCTGATTAGGTGACAAAAGCAGTTTTTCCATCAAAGCTTTGCATTTGGGATCTGCTTCATAAGATTGCTGTACTTCAGTAGTCCATTTTGGAGTGATCAGAGATATAGCATGGATGTGAGATTTTCTGGACAAAGCATTAGCTACCACATTATCCTTGCCCTTCTTATATTCCAAAGTAAAATCAAACTCCAGTAATTTTAACATGAGCTTGTGTTGCATGCTAGTGTGGATTTTCTGATCAGTCATGGATTTTAGACTTTGGTGATCTGTTCTGATTATTAGCTTATGTCCCACAAAATAGTGCCTCCTCCACCTTTTAAGGGCTTGCCAAATTGCCAATGCCTCTTTTTCATAAGTGGACAGTGCAACATTTTTGGGGCAAAGGGCAGAACTATAATATGCAAGAGGCCTTCCACCTTGCATAATTACTGCCCCCAATCCAGTGCTAGAAGCATTGGTTTCTAAGATGAAAGGACTAGAGAAATCTGGTAAAGCTAAGACAGGGGTAGTGATCACAGCTTGTTCGAGAGCATTGAAAGCCTTGTATTGTTGTTCTGTCCAGATAAAACTGTCGTTTTTTAACACATAATGCAGGGGTCTTGCAATGGTTGCAAAGTCTTTGACAAACCTTCTGTAATAACCACATAACCCTAAGAATCCTCTGAGTTGAGTAACATAAGTAGGAGTGGCCCAATCAGCTATAGCAGAAACTTTAGCTGGGTCTGTAGCAACATCATCTCCAGAAATAATGTGGCCAAGGTAGTCCACCTATGGAACAACAAATAAACACCTGGAGAGCTTAACAAAGAGTTGTTCCTTTTTTAGCACAGACAGGACTTCTTCCACATCTTGTAAGTGTTCTTCCAGTGTTTTGCTGAAAATTAGGATATCATCAAAGAATACCAAAGTATGTTTGCCCAAAAATGGGCCAAGATGTTGTTCATTAGAGCTTGGAAGGTACCAGGGGCATTAGCCAAACCAAATGGCATAACCAGATACTCAAAGTGACCAAAATGAGTGATAAAAGCAGTCTTGTGGATGCCCTTCTCACTCATTCTGATTTGATGGTAATCTAACCTTAGATCCAGTTTTGTAAAAAAAATTGCCCCAAATAATTGATCTATCACAGGAATGAGAAATTTATTTTTGATTGTCAACGCATTTAACTTTTTGCTCACTAAGATTGCAGGTGCAGCATAAGGGCTTTGGCTCTCTCTTATAACTCTAAATTGTAGCAGTTTTTTGACCTGATGTTGCATCTCATGTCTTTGCTGATGGGGAATTCTGTAAGGTCTAGAGTATGGAGGAACTGCTCCCGGTTTGAGGGGGATCTCATGATCAAATTGTCTTTTAGGAGGTAATTCAGTTGGTTCAGAGAAAACTTCAGAAAATTTGGACAGTAATTCTGACATAGGACCAGGAATCTCTTTGCTGTAGCTAGCAGAGTAGGAACTACTGTTGTTGGTATATAGCAAAACCATTTGCTCCCTTGTTCAGTAATTTCCCTAACTCATTTTCATCTATTTCAGTGGCATCAGCAATAGTTTCAGATGCAGGGATAGTAACAGGATACTTTCCCTCCATTTGGACAGTGATAGATTTGTTTACGTGATCTAGAGATGTTGGACTATGCTTAGCCAACCAATCACAACCCAGAACTACATCATGTCCAAGTAATTCCAATATTCTGAATGTTTGCAGAAATGTTTCTTTTGCAGCTGTAAAAGGTGTTTCAGGGATGTATGCTCCTGATCATAATTTCCCTCCACCTGCAATTGATACTGCTCTAGATTTGTCCTTTAAGATAGTGCAAGAAGTTATGAGGGCAAATGACAAATTCATAAATGTAGAATTGCTGCCAGTGTCAATTAATGCCATTGCTTGTTTTCCTTCTACAGTTATCAGGATTGACATGGTATTCACACTGTCAGTTTCCAGTGCTTGCAGAGATATTCTCATACATTGTTCTTGTGCTGTCTGCTAGGTTTCCTGTTCATCTTTTGATGTAGTGTCCTGTTCCTTTGTTTGCTCAGTAGGCTCTTCCCAGTCAACACATTACTGACAGGAGCTTGTTTACATTTGTGACCATGAAACCAAGAGTCTCCACATCTCCAACATTTCCCTGGTTCTCTTGCTCTTTGAGTGATAGTAGGCAGTTTGTGCTCTGAAAGTTTGGTTTCAAACCCAGTAGTCTTAAATGCATTATATGGGTTCTTTTGATAGCTAGTACCCACTTGAGCAACATTTTTCTTAGGAGGAACTGGCTGCTCCATATCCACTGCCAACCAATAAGCTTTAGTGAGTGAAGGATATCTTAAAGGCCTAAGTTGGAACTTGATATGAGATCTCATGCCATTGATAACACTTGATGAACCACTATTCTGAAAGTGTAGGATTTTCTTCCTGCATCTCTGCCATCAGATTTTCAAATATCTCAGTATATTCAGTTATGGACATGTTGTTCTGCTTCAGTGAATTAAATCTATCTATCAGATCATAAGAATTGGTAGCAGAAAATCTATGCAAGATTTCTTCACAGAATTGTGGCTAAGTGATTGGTTTCTTAAGAATTCCTGACCTTCTCAACCAAACATCTTCTTTCCCATTGACATATAATTGAGCAAGTGGAACCTTATAACTTGGTGCTCCAGCCATTTGAAAATACTTCTCACATTGTCTAATCCACCCCCTGGGTTTTCCCCATCAAATTTGGGAAATTCCATTCTAGGCCCTTTAGTGACAGATTTCAAAAAGGACGTGCACATCTCTCTTTCATAGTTTTTGCAATAATCCTCCCACAAAAGCATTTACTGCAGGTTGTGGACACATTTGGAAACATGAAGTTCTTGCAATGTGCATAGAACCAGTGGATGAAGCTCCTTCTGACCGGATATCAAACATGATAGTTTTGCTGAATCCTGGAGGGGCAGATCTCTGTCCCGTATTAATGGGAGGGAGTTTCTGACCAGTGAGCAGCGATATTTGCCTAGTCTTCTCTTGTTCTTCTAGCAGTCGTCGGCATAGCTATTCTGTTGTCTGTCTATTGGTCGGGTCACTGTTATCCTTGGCTAGTTCTGCAGGTTGTTTGGAAGCTTCATCTATAGTCTCTATGGAATTTTCAGGCCCTGCTATAGTGCTACGAACCGGAGAAGGAACCGATGATGATGGTTCGTTTGTTCCAAGGGTTTTAAGGACATCAATGATTGCTGCAAGTTGCTGACTGAAGACCATCACTGCTGTTTGCACACTGCCTATGACCTTGTTCATACTGTCCTGTTTGGTGTTGATTGCTAACACATCCTGACGAAGTAGCTCCATGTCCTCTTTCAACTCTGTAGTTTCTTCGCGATTTACGGCAACATCTGCTTTCATAGCCAACAGATCGGCCATCTCAGCTTCATCCACGCTTGCCTTCGAGCGACCCATCCTAGCTGAGGAACTCGGAGAGGAATTTTATGGCCAGTTACCTGGTAACCCGATCTGAGTTCTCAGCTCTGCCGCCACCGGATCTGACGCCACCGATGCAACACCACTCACGGATCACCCAAGAATTTTACTACTCGACAGAAGGGGCTCGAGTAACCCGATGATACCCGTGAGTTGTCGCCGAATTTGGTCTACCGTTACCGCGCCGCCTGTCCCCGCCGCCCACGCCACCGGAAAAGGGAGGGAAGGGAGGGAAAAAAATTCTGGTGGATCTCACCCCTTACAACGCCGAGGAAGGACTATGCTCATGATACCAATTGTCATGCTCTAAGGCAATGGATCGGTGGATTTAGTGATGAACTCGAGCTAGGGTTTGATTCTGGATCGAGATCGGAACGAATATGCTAGCGAATATCCAATTTTGTCTATATATATGTATAAAGTATATTTAGAGTTGAACTCAGAATTCTGGAATGGATTACAAGCGCTTGGCGCTGGCTCTTATATAGCCCGACAAGGGATGACGGTAACAGTGAGGACGAAAGGTAAAAGTGAAACGGTACAGGAAAGGCGAGCGTAGCGAGCCGTTAGATCTTCATGGCCTCGATGCATCTCCAGCATACGAGAACTGAACTTGAGTGGCGACTGAACATGTTCAGGTACCTGACATGCATGACAGATAAGCTAGGGAGATCAGATCATATTGTCCTCTTGATTGAATCAATCTGGTATTCTTTTCTCGCTGCAATTAACCATGCTCCAAGGTGCAGTTCTCTTTTTTGTTGATTCCGTTGGTAGGGCGCTAATTAATGTCAGTGGATATGCCTCAGTGATTGTTAAACTACTTGGGAAGAAACTTTTTTTCGAGAAAACGCAAAAGACCTTTGCGTTTCATTGCATTGAAAAGAGAGAGTTTGTGGTTACAATCCTCCTAGGAGGTAGGTTACGGAGTACACGGAAGTAACTAATGCACATCCCAGGTCGTCGGCAGAATGGCACGCAGGCCCGGCGCTCCAGCTCTAGCCCAAAGGGCAGCTTCCTCCTTGACCTTGTTAATGAGGGAGTGAACAGACGACAAATTGTCATCGAAGACGGACTCGTTCCTGTGCTTCCAGATCATCCATGCCATGAGGAGCACGATGGAGGCCAAGCCTTTGCGAAGGGGCTTGGGGGTGTCCTGCTTTGCTTGCAGCCACCAATCCTTGAGCGAGGCTTCATTCGTTGGCGCGCTGGTCGTCATTCGTAACCAAGCCAATATCTCATGCTAGGCCTGTCGAGAGAGGGGGCATTCGAGCAGTAGGTGACGGATGGTTTCCGAAGCTTGATCGCAGAGGGGGCACCGGGGAGGATGTTGTAGGCCGCGTTGCGCGAGGCGGTCGGCCGTCCAGCAGCGATCCTGGTTTGCCAACCAGTGGAAGAACTTCACTTTGGGGAGGGGCGGGGGGCAACATTTCCAGATCAGCTTCCATGCATCACAGGACACAGAGCCAGGGAAGGAGGTGCGGTAGTAGGATTGCGCAGTGTAGACGCCGCTCGTGGTCCACTTCCAGATTAGGCGATCAGGTTCCTCAGTGAGCATGAGGCCCTCGAGCTGTTGCCAAAGCATCAGGTACTGACCAATCTCGTGCACGCCGAGGATACCCTGAACGTCACGGGCCCAACCATGGTCGTGAAGGCCCTCAGCCACGGTTCTCTGCTTTCTGCGCCTCTTGGGGATGCATGCGTATAGAAGCGGTGCAATTTCGCTGATCGAACGCCCATCGATCCAGTGGTCTTCCTAGAATTTTGCAGTGAGCCCATCACCAATCATCATGTAGGTCGACGCAAAGAATATGGCTCGTTCCTCCGCAGAGAACCGTTGGTCAAGTCCGGTCCAGGCGTGGGTGTCGTCAGTGCAAGAAAACCAGAGCCAACGTAGCCTAAGGGCGAGGCCAGTACGCTCCAGGTCTTGGACCCCAAGGCCGCCAAGGGGCAGGGGGCGACATACGCGGTGCCAATTAACGTGGCAGTGGCCGCTGTTGGCAGCGTCGCGCCCGGCCCAGAGAAAACCGCGCTGTATCTTTTCAAGCTGCTTGAGAATCTTCTTCGGCGGGGAAAACACCAGGAGCTGGTGTATCGGGATCACGCCCAGGACGGATTTGACGAGGGCGAGACGGCCGGCGCGGTTCATCAGGTGGGCTTTCTAGGATGGGAGGCAGCCGGCTGTGCGATCAACCAAAGGCTGGAGTTGCGCGGCAGTTGGGCGTCGCAACGTAAGTGGGATCCCAAGGTAGGAAGGGCATCTCGGCTAGGGGGCACCCAAGTGTCTCGACCACCGGTGCAGCATCCTCAGGATCGCAGTGCAACAGAGTTGTTGAGCTTTTCGCGTAGTTGAACCGCAGGCCAGAGGCACTCCCGAAGATCTCCAGAATACCCTTGACACCCGCTAAGTCAGTCGGCGATGGGTGGCAAAAGAGGACCACATCATTGGTGTATAGCGAGATTGCCTGTATGGGCCGTCGAGGGTGGAGCCGCTGTAGTATGCCGTCATCGACGGCGCGCTTGATCAGCCGACCGAGAATGTCAACGGCCAACGAGAAGAGTTGCGGCGAAAGGGGGTCGCCCTGGCGCAACCCACAGCGTTGCCAGATCGGGGGCCCGGCTCGCCGTTTAGCAGGACCCTGGTACTGGCCGAAGAGAGCAGGATTGCAAGCCACTCGAGGAATCTCTCGCCAAAGCCATACTGGCGAAGGGCCTCAAAGAGGAAGGGCCATGAGAGCGAGTCGAAGGCGCGGGCCAGATCGAGCTTTAGCAGAACTCGGGGTGCACCTAACTGATGCAGGAGGCGCGCTGTCTGCTTCACCAGCACGAAGTTGTCATGAAGACAGCGGCCGGGGATGAACGCGTTCTGGTTTCGACTCACCAAATTGTCAAGCTTGGGCGCGAGGCGAAGGGAGAGAACCTTCGCGACCAGGTGAATCAGACTAATTGGGCGATAGTCGCCCAATGTACTGGCATCGGCACGCTTAGGCAGCAACGTTAGCATGGTCTGGTTCAGGCGATGAAAATCACGGCCGCGCATGTTGTAGAGTTGCTGGAACACCGCGAAAAAGTCGTCCTTGACGATATCCCATCCAAGGTTTTGGATCCCGAATGGGCAAATTTTCTCGTGGGTGGGCGGAATTCACGGTAACCGAGAAATACCAAAAAAAATTCGGACGAAATTTATTTTTGAAATTTGAATTCAAATTCTTATAAATTAGATATAAAAAAATCTTGAACTAATTTTATTCAGAAAAGAGGTAGTAGCTCAGAGAAGAACAACTACGTGCGCGCGTAGCTGTGTTTGTGGTCGCGAGTTCGATTCTTCGAAACCCCATTTTTTCACGTTTTCTATTTATTTATTCTAAAAAATAAACAAAAAAAGAGCAGTTGGAGGATTCGAACCAGCTACCTCTCGAAGCGGATAAAAGATGGTTACCGCTACGCCACAATAAGGGCCTTGGTTTAATTGAGAAACATCTTCAATTTACTATATCTTGAGAGTTTAAATTCAAAATATTCAAAAAAATCGGAATTTTTTGCTCGGGATAGACATTTCTCGTGGGGCGGCGAGAAACACGGTTACCGCTCGGTATCCGAATTTCTCGGGCGGTACCCAAAACCTTGATCCCATCACACGCGGAGTGCGGAGGAACTCCGCGGTGAATCCGTCGGGGCCGACCCCTTGCGCGCGGGCAAGCGCTTCACAGCACTCCAGATCTTGTCCTCGCTAAACGGCGCATCTAAGTCAAGCAGGTCGCTGGGCTCAATGAGCTGCTAGAAGTTGAGGGTGTGGTCGCGGTCGACAGCAGTCCCAAGGAGGGCGACGTAGTGTTGGAAAGCAGCTTCAGCCATGTCGGCGTGGTCGAGGAGCACGCGATTGCCAGCGACAAGGCTATGGATTTTGTTCTTTTGACGACGGTAAGAACATTGCCGGTGGAAGAAGGTCGTATTCGCGTCGTCGTCCTTGAGCGCAGAGACACGAGCGCGCTGCCTGGCAATCGAGCGCTCCAGCGAGGCGAGGCCGAGGTGCACGATCTTAAGCTGCTTGTGCAACCAATCCTCTTGCGGCGTGAGGACGCGATCCTCCTGGGTACGGTCAAATCGCGAGATGAGGTCCCGAGAGATCGTGAGCTTCTACTTGACCGAGCCGACGGAGCGCGAGCTCCAGCTCGTGAGGCCACGGGCAGTGGCTTGCAAGCGGAGGACGAGGCGCTTGAAGGGGTCGTCGTCGTGGACCGAGGTCCAAGCAGCGTGCACCGTCTCCTGGAAGCCATCAAGGCGTAACCAGAAGTCCTCAAATCGGAAACGCCGGCGAGCGACGGGCATCAGGGTGCAATCCAAAAGCAGGGGGCAATGATCCGACACTACTGACGCGAGGCATCATAGGTGGCATTCCCCGTGCAATTCTTCCCAATCCGAAGTGCACAACACCCTGTGGCGATTGCTCGTTCAACCATGTATAGCGCCGGCTGTTGAGGTAAACCTCCTTGAGCGCTAGGTCATTGATTAGGCGTCAGAACCTGCCCATCATGCGGCGATTGAGATTGCCGTTATTTTTGTCCTCATCGCGGTATATGAGGTTGAAGTCATCACAAATCATCCATGGTCCGGCGCAATCTAGGCGAATGTCGCGGAGCTCTTGAAGGAATGCAATTTTGTCGTCGTCCTCTTGCGGTCCGTAAACCACGGACATCCACCACGGAGAGTGCCGGAGCCGGCCGGCACCTTGGCGGTGATCGCGTTCGTGGTGAACTGGGGGTCTGTGATAGACACGGCCCTGCTCTGCCAAGCGAGTAGGATGCCGCCGCGCGTGCCGATCGTAGGCAGATACACGTACTCTGGTGCGACGCAGCGTTACCGGCGGCGAATCAAAGCGCCCCGAGGTGGCACGTAGCGCCGTGATGGGCGTGCAAGGCCCCGTGGAGTTGGGCGTCGTCGGAGTCACAGGCCTCTTGGGGCGGGGCAGATCCATGGGCTGGGCTCGTTGGAGCGGGTGGGCTGGCATCTGGGCCGTCACACGCCAAATAGCCAGGCGTTGGCGCGGTGGACCGGTCAGCAGGAGCCTCCAAGATAGGCACAGGAGCTGGCGCCGTGGAGGCACCGCTTTGCCCCGACAGCGTATCGTCGTTGGGGGAAGAGTTGGGCAAAGAGTCTGGAACCTCAGTGTCGGAGGACAGAGCATCCATCCCGAGGCGGGCTATGGTTGGGCGCTTCTGGGCTGGTCTTCCCGTCTCGTTCCGGCAAGTTGGTGCTAGGCGACGGGGCCCCATCGGGGGAGAGGTGCCAGCAGCAGCCCGTGGTGTGGCGCCAGCTGGGGACTCAGGCATGGGTGGTGTGGTGGGGCAGTCACGGGGCTGGCCGTTGCAGCGTCAGCTTTACCTCTGACCGAGCAAGGGAAGCATCGCCTGGGCGCGTACGGACGGCGGCGCAGTCGGGCTCCAGCGAGCATCGGTGGCCACATCGTCAGTGCGAGCGCGCCGACTGGCTGTCGTCCAGTCAGTGGCATCCATTGCCATGCCGTCAGCACGGCCAACAGGAGCGGCGCCGCTTGCGCCCACGGCGGCGAGGGCGGGGGCGGCCACGGTTGGCGTCGCGCGCTGGGTCGGTGGTGTCGTCCGCGTCGCCGTCCGTGCTGGGGGGTGGTAGGGCGCCGGTGCCCACCGCATCCACCATCACGGCTCGGATGAGCTTGATCGAGACGGGATAGGTCATAGGTGAGCGTCCGGACCTCGACGGATCCAGCACGGTGGCGGCATGGCACCTCCTCAACGATCTCCACGATGGCGGAGCGACGTATGCGGGCCGGGTCGCGGGTGCGAGCTTCCAGCCGGAAGACTCGAAGATTGGTCCACGAGCGCGTGCGCGTATGAGGATGTAGCCGCTCAATCCAACAGCTGGGACCAAGGATGTGCTCCGCCGTAGCGAGGTGCCATGCTTGGGCAGGGATGCCCACGTGGTAATCAAACCTGCCCTCGCCGGCGTGGGCGAGCTTGCTCCATGGGCGAATGGCTATGTATATTGCTTTCACCATTCGATCTTACATTCAAATAGAATTGCATGATTTGGACAAATAAGTTAGCAGCGCTACGCTACTATATACTACCTTGATACGCTTAATAAACCCAGCTCTAGTCTCATCTAGCTTAAAATCTTGATGTGAGCAGGTGGAAGGGAGACATCCCCATCCTGCTGCTGCTCGGCCTGGTGGCATCGAACTGCATGCGTGAATGTCAGGACCAAGGCCCAAGTGTATCTGAAGATAGCAACACTGTCAAGGACACCTTCAGTTATCCAACGGCTCAAAAGGCAGAAGATCAACGGCTCAGATCGCTCCTCACCGTTTCACTTAAACTGTTACTGTGTACTGGCCGTTGTAACAGTAGTTTACTATTACCGCGCTGAGCTGTAAGGGAGGTCATATAAGCCCCTCCGGTCGAGGGAGGAAGGCAGGTTGTAATTCCCCAATTCCATTAGTCTAGCTTAGAAACCCTAGCTACCTATAACCAAGACGGGGTCTCTGGCCTCCGATTCGTATCTTGTACCAAATTGAACCCTGATTTTCCCCTGTTCTTGCAATCAAACCGTAGATCGAGAGAAATTCCGGTAATCGAGTCTTACAGTGAATGCAGTAGGTTGCTGTTTATCTGTCGAAAAGACAAGTGCTGTGTAATTTATATTATTGGCAACAGCAAGCTTTTATGAGGTTGAGAAAAGAACCAGTAATGTAGCTGCATGGAGACTAAGACTAGTATTTGTAGTTTATATTGCTTCAGTCGCTTGCTGTAATCTGAAGGAAGAATTTGTGAACATAGTGGCAGTGAGTTAGTTAGTTGTTTATGGACATGTGTTTGGGCAGGAGCCATATGTAGCAGTTGTAATGGTGTGTTGGCTGCGCCTACTCTGCTCAGAGAAGAGAAGAGCAGAGCAGAGCAGAGCAGAGTGTTGATATTTAGAGAAGTAGAGATGCAAGAGGTTTTTCTTTTGGCAGAGTAGAGCAGAGTGTTGATATCTAGACGTCTGCCTTGCCTTTCAGTACTTGCCCTGGTTACCCTTTCTGAAAGAGTTTTGTTTTTCTTTTGGCAATTTTGGAACTCTAACGTGAATAATAAGTAGATATCAATTAATTAACATGATTAGGCAAAGCAGTCCTCAGTTTGCAGCATCTTTTGTTGTGCAGTAGTATGGGCTGGTGCTGGATGATGGGCTAGTAGCTATGGAATCTGAACAATTGCGGAACTGACGTCATCCAAGCACTTGATGGTGTGGAAGGTATCCTAGAACATACCTTATTTAAAGGAACATACTGTATTTCCCTACTTGGGAGGGTTTGTTTTGGGACAAGGCTTCAGGTTTTGAGGAATGAATCAAGTACAAAAAGCTGACAAATGCACAATGTTCTGGGCTTAATCAAATTAATCCCCAACAGAAGATTTACCCTCTGGTGGTCGCCAACCATGCATTAATCGTGCAAACGTATATGTTGGTTTCCACTGTCCAGGTTCAGCTAGAATATCAACTGGTTCCCCGGCCCGGGTCAAAGCCCCTCCTCCAGCAAGCAATGAACAAGATCATGAAGGTAATAACCATGCTAAATGTAGCAAATCTAGCTCTATGGCAATATCTCTGTTGTAGGAAAAAAAATCTTATTTAATAAATGTTGTGCTTGTTTATTTTCTCTTTTGACAGTCAAATCCTGCTATGTATGTGCTGTGGGAGAGAATAAGAAAGGGTCTTCAGTTGTATTCATCTGAACCCACCACCGAGCCATATCTGTCTTCACAGAACTACGGAGGGATGATCATCAATCAAATCATATGGTTTGTTTATGACACAAATGTCTATCAAGTTACCATTTCTTATTTTCTATTCAAGAACTGGTCAAGTATTTCTGAAGGTTTCCTGTATGGGCAGGATAATCCCCAAGTCAAGGAGATGAGATGCATATTCATTCAGCCACAACATGGAACTCACCAGATGGTTCTTTATAACATATACAATGACTGGTTGAAAAGTATCTCGTCCTACACTGCATTCTCTCGTCTTGTGATTATACTACGAGCATTACATGTCAATAATGACAAGTCCAAGATGTTGCTGAAGCCTGACAAGACAATAGTTACGGAACCGCATCATATCTGGCCATCAATCTTTGACTGATGAGCAGTGGCTCAAGGTTGAATGTGCCCTCAGGGATCTCATTCTTTCTGATTATGCAAAGAAAAACAATGTTAATACTTAATACTTGTGCACTTACGCAATCTGAGATTCATGATATACTACTTGGTGCTGAAATAGCTCCACCGTCACAGCAGAGGCAACAGATAGCTGAGATTGAGAAATTATGTGAACTCGGATGGTATAAAGGTCAGTAGCGCAGTTTATTTTCTTCGATTTACCCATAAAATCGCCAAATAACAATTGACTATTGGCTAATGACTGTGTGTATATTCTGTGTACAGGAGACTGGCTATACTTACATCATGCCAAAGAATATATTGAACAAGTTCCTATGCATAGCAGATCTACGGATGCAGGTTACAGGTTTCCTGTATGGGCCGAGTCCACAGGATAATCCTCAAGTCAATGAGATGGTGACTTTGCCAGCGAATCTCCCAGCCAGAGCATGAGTTCCATTCTGACTTGGAGCCATTGGGATGGATGCATACCCAGCCGAATGAGGCTCCTCAGCTATCACCTCAGGTTTGTCTCCTACCATTTTCTATCTTGAAATCCAACCTTGTGATTCTTATCCAAAATCAAAAATATATAAGTAGCTGAATTCCAGTACACCTGTAATGCCTGATCAAGCAGATTTATTATGTCTTTCCATGAGCGGCTAATTGTCTCCCCTGGGACATTTGAATTCTGAGTGTCAATATTAAAATGCATGTTGTACAAAATTCAATCTTTCCAACTCACACTGCACTGTACATAAAAATTTATTGATGTTGGTTCTTTTGTTTCTTGCACATTTTATAAGTGATTTTTTTTTTGCCTGGGATAGTTTCAGTGCTTTTGGCACATTCTGGTAGCATAGTACTTTTTTGCCTGTGACCCAGTGTCGCTACTGATGTTGTTTCTTTCTTGCACATTCTGTTACGGAGTGCCTTTTTCTGGGTGGGGTATGGTCCAGAGTCTCATATACTGAACTATTCGTTCTGTCGTTCCTTGCAGGATTTGACATCACATGCTAAACTTTTGGAGAAGAACAAGCAGTGGGATGGTTAGAAGCGCATCATTTTGACCTGTCGGTGAACATCTTCGGTCAGTAGTTACGTTTGTGAGAACAAAAAAAACCTATCGTGGTCAGTGGTCATCACTTGTCAAACTGAATCTTTGTCGTCAAGTGGATGTTTTGCTTGGTGTTATCATCCTTCTCTGGTTGATGCTTTGTGATTTGAGCTTCTTTGTCGAAGCTTAATGTGTTATGTTCATCTGGTTGCTCTTCTTTTTAAGATTGGATTACTTGCAGATTTCTGTTTAGCTGGATTGAGTTTACTATGTCAGTCAGTGTTTGGTTATATATTTCTGTGAGTCAGATCTTGTAAGCAAGTATGGACCAATGAAATGGTCTCATTGCAAGGTCCTGGATGTATAGGCAAGCAATGTCAAGAGAGGTATTCATCTGATTGTTTTATTTTTATGGTTTGTTGAAATGCATTTTCCCCCTCCGTGCAAGACAAACAGTGGGATGTTTGCTAATTTGAAAACACACTGGTTACTTCCATTTGTGTACTTATATTTGTGTAACTTCTATTTGTTCTCAGTTCTTCTCACCTATAGCTAAAGTCAAAGATGACAAACCAGGTGAATTATTGGAGTTGCAAGATACACAGAATCATCGGTAAGTTTCCATCCTTTCAAATGGTCAGAGTATGCATTTTGATCAGTTTGTCTGACTTGAACTATACTGAATCCTTGATTCCTTGATAACTTTGATATTCACGCATGAATAATTACTTACATTGTTATGATCATAAACTGATTTCTAAGTATTTTGACTCATAGGATGCTTATTACATCACAGGTCATCTGAATCTTCTTTTGTAAGTATGACTGGTGCTGCTGATGATGACTTAAGCTACTTTTCTTGCTACAAGAATAATAGAAACATCATTTACATTGTGGAAACTCACATTTTAAGTTGCTCATGTCATTTCAGGCTAGCCATCGACTTGGAACTGATGAGAGGCAACCACTGTTGCCAACTTGAAACATATATTTTTTAGGTATGAATGGCTTACCTTAGCCAGAATTTCTATAAGAATGTTGCTCATGTTAGCTTCCACGCTCATGATATTTGAATTACAAACCAAATTCTAAATAAATAAGCATACGTCTCTGTGCCTACAAACTTGTGTGTAGTGATGAAGATAATCACTTAATCAGCCTCTAACTAGCTTCCTATATCCAGGAATGAAGATCTAAATCACCCTCACCCCTCTAGAGAAATCAGTTTACTCATTCAAGCTCTGGAATTTCTTTATAGCTTTCTGAGTTTACTTCGTTCTTGCATGTATTAGCTTTTTTGTGCCTCAATCTATGTATGTTTCTTCTGTGCAAGTACTCCATTGTGTGTGTGTATGCGGTGCCCCTATCTATCTTTGTTTTTTGTGTGCAAGTGCTCCACTGTGTGTGTCTGACTGTGTGTGTGACTGCTTGCGTGTGTGTGTGAATGTTGCATTTGATTGTGTGTGTGTGTGTGTGAATGTTGCATTTGCTTGTGTGTGTGACTCTCTATGTGTGTATGTGTGTGAATGTTGCATTTGCTTGATTGTGTGGCATGTATGCTTTGCTGAATGATTGGTGTGTATAACTTGTGTTTTGTATTGTCGTGGTTTAACATTGCCTTTGCCGGTCCCAAGCCCGGATGTGAAAATGTGGAGGGAGCTGCATTTACCTCCTTTCTATTGTTTTCCTTAGAAGTGTGTATAGAAATTACACGGTTTAGGTTGCTGTCCTAACCAAATAGTGAATCTTCAGAAAATGTGGTAGCATGCGATTCAAGCTTTGAAATGCATCGTCTAGTGCGCAAAGCTCGATTATCAGTGTCCCTAAGTAAAATGAACAAGGGCTGCATTTTATTTTCTAGGGAAGAAAGCTTCATGTACACTCGCTTTCCTTTGGTATTATCGTAAGTAAAACACAGCAAGGAAGGATGCATTTCAAAGCTTCAGAAAGGAATCGGAAAGTTCCTGGCATGCCTAGATTTTTGATAGCAAGGAAGCTAGATGTTGCTGCAGTGATACTTATTCGGCAGTATAAAAAATTTCCAACCACAGAATTCGTCTCGTCTCCTAAATTTTCTTAAATATATGGTTTTTCTATTTTTTCAGTTGACTTACAATTTTTTGGCTTCATTCGAATTTCTTGACCGTTGGATCGTGCGCAGTGACTAGTGAGAGGAACTGTTATGTAAGTCGTCATCTGGCCCTCGCTTTAGCTCTCATGTAGCCCATTAAGCTCGTTTTTCTTTCCCTTCTCTGTAGCTGCTTTCCCCCCTTCCCCATTCTGAATAGGTAGTTGCAAATGTTGCATAGTGCCGAAGGAGCGGGGATAGAGGTGCTCGTCCATGGCGGTTTCTTCAGCATCTGTGATCCTGCCTCTGTTCGCCCTCATTCCTCAGTGGTTGGTTGTTGCATTGTTTGTCCCCCTCCCCTCAATCTTGTTTCCTCTTTTGCTACATCTTGTGATTCAATTTCTGTCCTGAATGCCCTTTCGTGTCCCAATCTTAGGTCATTTTCGTTGCATATGACTTTTGGCACTCAGATGTGTTGGTGCTTGTGTGAGTTTAGCATCTAGATTTGATTCCCATAGGAGTAGGGGTGTATGTGTTGTGTTCCGTGTTTTTGTGTAGGTGTTATTGTTTCTTCAGTGTCGCCTCATGGAAGTAGGGATGGAATTAGTTTACTTGGATGGAATTAGTTCCGCTGAATGATACAGAAGTTGAAAGCCAATCTGGAGCATGCACAAAGCAGGATCAAATATTTTGCATACAAAAAGAGAACAGATAGATCTTTTCAGGTCGGTGACCTGGTCTTTCTCAAGATTCAACTGTACAGGCAAAATGCTTTTGCTCTCAGGGGCTCTCTGAAACTCAGGTCCAAGTTCTATGGTCCTTACAAAATTATTGAGAAAATTGGCTCTGTGGCCTATAAACTATTACTGCCCGAAGGAACCAACATTCATCCAGTCTTCCACATCAGCCAACTCAAAAAGCATGTTGGACATCAAGCAATTCCTCTCCCGCACGTTCCTCTGGTGACTCCGGATGGTTACATCAAAACTGTACCAGTTGCTGTGTTGGACAGAAGAATCATTCAGCGGAACAAATCTCCAGTGGGCCAATGTTTAGTCCAATGGGAAAGCTTGGCACCGGATGATGCAACGTGGGAGGATGCTACATTCCTGAACAACACCTTCCCGGGACACAAGCTTTTTCGCCTCGAGGACAAGGCGCAGGTTATGGCGGCGGCATTGTCAGGACCAAGGCCCAAGTGTATCTGAAGATAGCAACACTGTCAAGGACACCTTCAGTTATCCAACGGCTCAAAAGGCAGAAGATCAACGGCTCAGATCGCTCCTCACCGTTTCACTTAAACTGTTACTGTGTACTGGCCGTTGTAACAGTAGTTTACTATTACCGCGCTGAGCTGTAAGGGAGGTCATATAAGCCCCTCCGGTCGAGGGAGGAAGGCAGGTTGTAATTCCCCAATTCCATTAGTCTAGCTTAGAAACCCTAGCTACCTATAACCAAGACGGGGTCTCTGGCCTCCGATTCGTATCTTGTACCAAATTGAACCCTGATTTTCCCCTGTTCTTGCAATCAAACCGTAGATCGAGAGAAATTCCGGTAATCGAGTCTTACAGTGAATGCAGTAGGTTGCTGTTTATCTGTCGAAAAGACAAGTGCTGTGTAATTTATATTATTGGCAACAGCAAGCTTTTATGAGGTTGAGAAAAGAACCAGTAATGTAGCTGCATGGAGACTAAGACTAGTATTTGTAGTTTATATTGCTTCAGTCGCTTGCTGTAATCTGAAGGAAGAATTTGTGAACATAGTGGCAGTGAGTTAGTTAGTTGTTTATGGACATGTGTTTGGGCAGGAGCCATATGTAGCAGTTGTAATGGTGTGTTGGCTGCGCCTACTCTGCTCAGAGAAGAGAAGAGCAGAGCAGAGCAGAGCAGAGTGTTGATATTTAGAGAAGTAGAGATGCAAGAGGTTTTTCTTTTGGCAGAGTAGAGCAGAGTGTTGATATCTAGACGTCTGCCTTGCCTTTCAGTACTTGCCCTGGTTACCCTTTCTGAAAGAGTTTTGTTTTTCTTTTGGCAATTTTGGAACTCTAACGTGAATAATAAGTAGATATCAATTAATTAACATGATTAGGCAAAGCAGTCCTCAGTTTGCGGCATCTTTTGTTGTGCAGTAGTATGGGCTGGTGCTGGATGATGGGCTAGTAGCTATGGAATCTGAACAATTGCGGAACTGACGTCATCCAAGCACTTGATGGTGTGGAAGGTATCCTAGAACATACCTTATTTAAAGGAACATACTGTATTTCCCTACTTGGGAGGGTTTGTTTTGGGACAAGGCTTCAGGTTTTGAGGAATGAATCAAGTACAAAAAGCTGACAAATGCACAATGTTCTGGGCTTAATCAAATCCCCAACAGAAGATTTACCCTCTGGTGGTCGCCAACCATGCATTAATCGTGCAAACGTATATGTTGGTTTCCACTGTCCAGGTTCAGCTAGAATATCAACTGGTTCCCCGGCCCGGGTCAAAGCCCCTCCTCCAGCAAGCAATGAACAAGATCATGAAGGTAATAACCATGCTAAATGTAGCAAATCTAGCTCTATGGCAATATCTCTGTTGTAGTAAAAAAAATCTTATTTAATAAATGTTGTGCTTGTTTATTTTCTCTTTTGACAGTCAAATCCTGCTCTGTATGTGCTGTGGGAGAGAATAAGAAAGGGTCTTCAGTTGTATTCATCTGAACCCACCACCGAGCCATATCTGTCTTCACAGAACTACGGAGGGATGATCATCAATCAAATCATATGGTTTGTTTATGACACAAATGTCTATCAAGTTACCATTTCTTATTTTCTATTCAAGAACTGGTCAAGTATTTCTGAAGGTTTCCTGTATGGGCAGGATAATCCCCAAGTCAAGGAGATGAGATGCATATTCATTCAGCCACAACATGGAACTCACCAGATGGTTCTTTATAACATATACAATGACTGGTTGAAAAGTATCTCGTCCTACACTGCATTCTCTCGTCTTGTGATTATACTACGAGCATTACATGTCAATAATGACAAGTCCAAGATGTTGCTGAAGCCTGACAAGACAATAGTTACGGAACCGCATCATATCTGGCCATCAATCTTTGACTGATGAGCAGTGGCTCAAGGTTGAATGTGCCCTCAGGGATCTCATTCTTTCTGATTATGCAAAGAAAAACAATGTTAATACTTAATACTTGTGCACTTACGCAATCTGAGATTCATGATATACTACTTGGTGCTGAAATAGCTCCACCGTCACAGCAGAGGCAACAGATAGCTGAGATTGAGAAATTATGTGAACTCGGATGGTATAAAGGTCAGTAGCGCAGTTTATTTTCTTCGATTTACCCATAAAATCGCCAAATAACAATTGACTATTGGCTAATGACTGTGTGTATATTCTGTGTACAGGAGACTGGCTATACTTACATCATGCCAAAGAATATATTGAACAAGTTCCTATGCATAGCAGATCTACGGATGCAGGTTACAGGTTTCCTGTATGGGCCGAGTCCACAGGATAATCCTCAAGTCAATGAGATGGTGACTTTGCCAGCGAATCTCCCAGCCAGAGCATGAGTTCCATTCTGACTTGGAGCCGTTGGGATGGATGCATACCCAGCCGAATGAGGCTCCTCAGCTATCACCTCAGGTTTGTCTCCTACCATTTTCTATCTTGAAATCCAACCTTGTGATTCTTATCCAAAATCAAAAATATATAAGTAGCTGAATTCCAGTACACCTGTAATGCCTGATCAAGCAGATTTATTATGTCTTTCCATGAGCGGCTAATTGTCTCCCCTGGGACATTTGAATTCTGAGTGTCAATATTAAAATGCATGTTGTACAAAATTCAATCTTTCCAACTCACACTGCACTGTACATAAAAATTTATTGATGTTGGTTCTTTTGTTTCTTGCACATTTTATAAGTGATTTTTTTTTGCCTGGGATAGTTTCAGTGCTTTTGGCACATTCTGGTAGCATAGTACTTTTTTGCCTGTGACCCAGTGTCGCTACTGATGTTGTTTCTTTCTTGCACATTCTGTTACGGAGTGCCTTTTTCTGGGTGGGGTATGGTCCAGAGTCTCATATACTGAACTATTCGTTCTGTCGTTCCTTGCAGGATTTGACATCACATGCTAAACTTTTGGAGAAGAACAAGCAGTGGGATGGTTAGAAGCGCATCATTTTGACCTGTCGGTGAACATCTTCGGTCAGTAGTTACGTTTGTGAGAACAAAAAAAACCTATCGTGGTCAGTGGTCATCACTTGTCAAACTGAATCTTTGTCGTCAAGTGGATGTTTTGCTTGGTGTTATCATCCTTCTCTGGTTGATGCTTTGTGATTTGAGCTTCTTTGTCGAAGCTTAATGTGTTATGTTCATCTGGTTGCTCTTCTTTTTAAGATTGGATTACTTGCAGATTTCTGTTTAGCTGGATTGAGTTTACTATGTCAGTCAGTGTTTGGTTATATATTTCTGTGAGTCAGATCTTGTAAGCAAGTATGGACCAACGAAATGGTCTCATTGCAAGGTCCTGGATGTATAGGCAAGCAATGTCAAGAGAGGTATTCATCTGATTGTTTTATTTTTATGGTTTGTTGAAATGCATTTCCCCCCTCCGTGCAAGACAAACAGTGGGATGTTTGCTAATTTGAAAACACACTGGTTACTTCCATTTGTGTACTTATATTTGTGTAACTTCTATTTGTTCTCAGTTCTTCTCACCTATAGCTAAAGTCAAAGATGACAAACCAGGTGAATTATTGGAGTTGCAAGATACACAGAATCATCGGTAAGTTTCCATCCTTTCAAATGGTCAGAGTATGCATTTTGATCAGTTTGTCTGACTTGAACTATACTGAATCCTTGATTCCTTGATAACTTTGATATTCACGCATGAATAATTACTTACATTGTTATGATCATAAACTGATTTCTAAGTATTTTGACTCATAGGATGCTTATTACATCACAGGTCATCTGAATCTTCTTTTGTAAGTATGACTGGTGCTGCTGATGATGACTTAAGCTACTTTTCTTGCTACAAGAATAATAGAAACATCATTTACATTGTGGAAACTCACATTTTAAGTTGCTCATGTCATTTCAGGCTAGCCATCGACTTGGAACTGATGAGAGGCAACCACTGTTGCCAACTTGAAACATATATTTTTTAGGTATGAATGGCTTACCTTAGCCAGAATTTCTATAAGAATGTTGCTCATGTTAGCTTCCACGCTCATGATATTTGAATTACAAACCAAATTCTAAATAAATAAGCATACGTCTCTGTGCCTACAAACTTGTGTGTAGTGATGAAGATAATCACTTAATCAGCCTCTAACTAGCTTCCTATATCCAGGAATGAAGATCTAAATCACCCTCACCCCTCTAGAGAAATCAGTTTACTCATTCAAGCTCTGGAATTTCTTTATAGCTTTCTGAGTTTACTTCGTTCTTGCATGTATTAGCTTTTTTGTGCCTCAATCTATGTATGTTTCTTCTGTGCAAGTACTCCATTGTGTGTGTGTATGCGGTGCCCCTATCTATCTTTGTTTTTTGTGTGCAAGTGCTCCACTGTGTGTGTCTGACTGTGTGTGTGACTGCTTGCGTGTGTGTGTGAATGTTGCATTTGATTGTGTGTGTGTGTGTGTGTGAATGTTGCATTTGCTTGTGTGTGTGACTCTCTATGTGTGTATGTGTGTGAATGTTGCATTTGCTTGATTGTGTGGCATGTATGCTTTGCTGAATGATTGGTGTGTATAACTTGTGTTTTGTATTGTCGTGGTTTAACATTGCCTTTGCCGGTCCCAAGCCCGGATGTGAAAATGTGGAGGGAGCTGCATTTACCTCCTTTCTATTGTTTTCCTTAGAAGTGTGTATAGAAATTACACGGTTTAGGTTGCTGTCCTAACCAAATAGTGAATCTTCAGAAAATGTGGTAGCATGCGATTCAAGCTTTGAAATGCATCGTCTAGTGCGCAAAGCTCGATTATCAGTGTCCCTAAGTAAAATGAACAAGGGCTGCATTTTATTTTCTAGGGAAGAAAGCTTCATGTACACTCGCTTTCCTTTGGTATTATCGTAAGTAAAACACAGCAAGGAAGGATGCATTTCAAAGCTTCAGAAAGGAATCGGAAAGTTCCTGGCATGCCTAGATTTTTGATAGCAAGGAAGCTAGATGTTGCTGCAGTGATACTTATTCGGCAGTATAAAAAATTTCCAACCACAGAATTCGTCTCGTCTCCTAAATTTTCTTAAATATATGGTTTTTCTATTTTTTCAGTTGACTTACAATTTTTTGGCTTCATTCGAATTTCTTGACCGTTGGATCGTGCGCAGTGACTAGTGAGAGGAACTGTTATGTAAGTCGTCATCTGGCCCTCACTTTAGCTCTCATGTAGCCCATTAAGCTCGTTTTTCTTTCCCTTCTCTGTAGCTGCTTTCCCCCCTTCCCCATTCTGAATAGGTAGTTGCAAATGTTGCATAGTGCCGAAGGAGCGGGGATAGAGGTGCTCGTCCATGGCGGTTTCTTCAGCATCTGTGATCCTGCCTCTGTTCGCCCTCATTCCTCAGTGGTTGGTTGTTGCATTGTTTGTCC
Source organism: Elymus sibiricus (assembly GCA_039707655.1). Lineage (NCBI taxonomy): Eukaryota > Viridiplantae > Streptophyta > Magnoliopsida > Poales > Poaceae > Elymus > Elymus sibiricus. The sequence goes on from CM077676.1 coordinate 72,301,357, forward strand.
CCCTCCCCTCAATCTTGTTTCCTCTTTTGCTACATCTTGTGATTCAATTTCTGTCCTGAATGCCCTTTCGTGTCCCAATCTTAGGTCATTTTCGTTGCATATGACTTTTGGCACTCAGATGTGTTGGTGCTTGTGTGAGTTTAGCATCTAGATTTGATTCCCATAGGAGTAGGGGTGTATGTGTTGTGTTCCGTGTTTTTGTGTAGGTGTTATTGTTTCTTCAGTGTCGCCTCATGGAAGTAGGGATGGAATTAGTTTACTTGGATGGAATTAGTTCCGCTGAATGATACAGAAGTTGAAAGCCAATCTGGAGCATGCACAAAGCAGGATCAAATATTTTGCATACAAAAAGAGAACAGATAGATCTTTTCAGGTCGGTGACCTGGTCTTTCTCAAGATTCAACCGTACAGGCAAAATGCTTTTGCTCTCAGGGGCTCTCTGAAACTCAGGTCCAAGTTCTATGGTCCTTACAAAATTATTGAGAAAATTGGCTCTGTGGCCTATAAACTATTACTGCCCGAAGGAACCAACATTCATCCAGTCTTCCACATCAGCCAACTCAAAAAGCATGTTGGACATCAAGCAATTCCTCTCCCGCACGTTCCTCTGGTGACTCCGGATGGTTACATCAAAACTGTACCAGTTGTTGTGTTGGACAGAAGAATCATTCAGCGGAACAAATCTCCAGTGGGCCAATGTTTAGTCCAATGGGAAAGCTTGGCACCGGATGATGCAACGTGGGAGGATGCTACATTCCTGAACAACACCTTCCCGGGACACAAGCTTTTTCGCCTCGAGGACAAGGCGCAGGTTATGGCGGCGGCATTGTCAGGACCAAGGCCCAAGTGTATCTGAAGATAGCAACACTGTCAAGGACACCTTCAGTTATCCAACGGCTCAAAAGGCAGAAGATCAACGGCTCAGATCGCTCCTCACCGTTTCACTTAAACTGTTACTGTGTACTGGCCGTTGTAACAGTAGTTTACTATTACCGCGCTGAGCTGTAAGGGAGGTCATATAAGCCCCTCCGGTCGAGGGAGGAAGGCAGGTTGTAATTCCCCAATTCCATTAGTCTAGCTTAGAAACCCTAGCTACCTATAACCAAGATGGGGTCTCTGGCCTCCGATTCGTATCTTGTACCAAATTGAACCCTGATTTTCCCCTGTTCTTGCAATCAAACCGTAGATCGAGAGAAATTCCGGTAATCGAGTCTTACAGTGAATGCAGTAGGTTGCTGTTTATCTGTCGAAAAGACAAGTGCTGTGTAATTTATATTATTGGCAACAGCAAGCTTTTATGAGGTTGAGAAAAGAACCAGTAATGTAGCTGCATGGAGACTAAGACTAGTATTTGTAGTTTATATTGCTTCAGTCGCTTGCTGTAATCTGAAGGAAGAATTTGTGAACATAGTGGCAGTGAGTTAGTTAGTTGTTTATGGACATGTGTTTGGGCAGGAGCCATATGTAGCAGTTGTAATGGTGTGTTGGCTGCGCCTACTCTGCTCAGAGAAGAGAAGAGCAGAGCAGAGCAGAGCAGAGTGTTGATATTTAGAGAAGTAGAGATGCAAGAGGTTTTTCTTTTGGCAGAGTAGAGCAGAGTGTTGATATCTAGACGTCTGCCTTGCCTTTCAGTACTTGCCCTGGTTACCCTTTCTGAAAGAGTTTTGTTTTTCTTTTGGCAATTTTGGAACTCTAACGTGAATAATAAGTAGATATCAATTAATTAACATGATTAGGCAAAGCAGTCCTCAGTTTGCGGCATCTTTTGTTGTGCAGTAGTATGGGCTGGTGCTGGATGATGGGCTAGTAGCTATGGAATCTGAACAATTGCGGAACTGACGTCATCCAAGCACTTGATGGTGTGGAAGGTATCCTAGAACATACCTTATTTAAAGGAACATACTGTATTTCCCTACTTGGGAGGGTTTGTTTTGGGACAAGGCTTCAGGTTTTGAGGAATGAATCAAGTACAAAAAGCTGACAAATGCACAATGTTCTGGGCTTAATCAAATCCCCAACAGAAGATTTACCCTCTGGTGGTCGCCAACCATGCATTAATCGTGCAAACGTATATGTTGGTTTCCACTGTCCAGGTTCAGCTAGAATATCAACTGGTTCCCCGGCCCGGGTCAAAGCCCCTCCTCCAGCAAGCAATGAACAAGATCATGAAGGTAATAACCATGCTAAATGTAGCAAATCTAGCTCTATGGCAATATCTCTGTTGTAGTAAAAAAAATCTTATTTAATAAATGTTGTGCTTGTTTATTTTCTCTTTTGACAGTCAAATCCTGCTCTGTATGTGCTGTGGGAGAGAATAAGAAAGGGTCTTCAGTTGTATTCATCTGAACCCACCACCGAGCCATATCTGTCTTCACAGAACTACGGAGGGATGATCATCAATCAAATCATATGGTTTGTTTATGACACAAATGTCTATCAAGTTACCATTTCTTATTTTCTATTCAAGAACTGGTCAAGTATTTCTGAAGGTTTCCTGTATGGGCAGGATAATCCCCAAGTCAAGGAGATGAGATGCATATTCATTCAGCCACAACATGGAACTCACCAGATGGTTCTTTATAACATATACAATGACTGGTTGAAAAGTATCTCGTCCTACACTGCATTCTCTCGTCTTGTGATTATACTACGAGCATTACATGTCAATAATGACAAGTCCAAGATGTTGCTGAAGCCTGACAAGACAATAGTTACGGAACCGCATCATATCTGGCCATCAATCTTTGACTGATGAGCAGTGGCTCAAGGTTGAATGTGCCCTCAGGGATCTCATTCTTTCTGATTATGCAAAGAAAAACAATGTTTATACTTAATACTTGTGCACTTACGCAATCTGAGATTCATGATATACTACTTGGTGCTGAAATAGCTCCACCGTCACAGCAGAGGCAACAGATAGCTGAGATTGAGAAATTATGTGAACTCGGATGGTATAAAGGTCAGTAGCGCAGTTTATTTTCTTCGATTTACCCATAAAATCGCCAAATAACAATTGACTATTGGCTAATGACTGTGTGTATATTCTGTGTACAGGAGACTGGCTATACTTACATCATGCCAAAGAATATATTGAACAAGTTCCTATGCATAGCAGATCTACGGATGCAGGTTACAGGTTTCCTGTATGGGCCGAGTCCACAGGATAATCCTCAAGTCAATGAGATGGTGACTTTGCCAGCGAATCTCCCAGCCAGAGCATGAGTTCCATTCTGACTTGGAGCCGTTGGGATGGATGCATACCCAGCCGAATGAGGCTCCTCAGCTATCACCTCAGGTTTGTCTCCTACCATTTTCTATCTTGAAATCCAACCTTGTGATTCTTATCCAAAATCAAAAATATATAAGTAGCTGAATTCCAGTACACCTGTAATGCCTGATCAAGCAGATTTATTATGTCTTTCCATGAGCGGCTAATTGTCTCCCCTGGGACATTTGAATTCTGAGTGTCAATATTAAAATGCATGTTGTACAAAATTCAATCTTTCCAACTCACACTGCACTGTACATAAAAATTTATTGATGTTGGTTCTTTTGTTTCTTGCACATTTTATAAGTGATTTTTTTTTGCCTGGGATAGTTTCAGTGCTTTTGGCACATTCTGGTAGCATAGTACTTTTTTGCCTGTGACCCAGTGTCGCTACTGATGTTGTTTCTTTCTTGCACATTCTGTTACGGAGTGCCTTTTTCTGGGTGGGGTATGGTCCAGAGTCTCATATACTGAACTATTCGTTCTGTCGTTCCTTGCAGGATTTGACATCACATGCTAAACTTTTGGAGAAGAACAAGCAGTGGGATGGTTAGAAGCGCATCATTTTGACCTGTCGGTGAACATCTTCGGTCAGTAGTTACGTTTGTGAGAACAAAAAAAACCTATCGTGGTCAGTGGTCATCACTTGTCAAACTGAATCTTTGTCGTCAAGTGGATGTTTTGCTTGGTGTTATCATCCTTCTCTGGTTGATGCTTTGTGATTTGAGCTTCTTTGTCGAAGCTTAATGTGTTATGTTCATCTGGTTGCTCTTCTTTTTAAGATTGGATTACTTGCAGATTTCTGTTTAGCTGGATTGAGTTTACTATGTCAGTCAGTGTTTGGTTATATATTTCTGTGAGTCAGATCTTGTAAGCAAGTATGGACCAACGAAATGGTCTCATTGCAAGGTCCTGGATGTATAGGCAAGCAATGTCAAGAGAGGTATTCATCTGATTGTTTTATTTTTATGGTTTGTTGAAATGCATTTCCCCCCTCCGTGCAAGACAAACAGTGGGATGTTTGCTAATTTGAAAACACACTGGTTACTTCCATTTGTGTACTTATATTTGTGTAACTTCTATTTGTTCTCAGTTCTTCTCACCTATAGCTAAAGTCAAAGATGACAAACCAGGTGAATTATTGGAGTTGCAAGATACACAGAATCATCGGTAAGTTTCCATCCTTTCAAATGGTCAGAGTATGCATTTTGATCAGTTTGTCTGACTTGAACTATACTGAATCCTTGATTCCTTGATAATTTTGATATTCACGCATGAATAATTACTTACATTGTTATGATCATAAACTGATTTCTAAGTATTTTGACTCATAGGATGCTTATTACATCACAGGTCATCTGAATCTTCTTTTGTAAGTATGACTGGTGCTGCTGATGATGACTTAAGCTACTTTTCTTGCTACAAGAATAATAGAAACATCATTTACATTGTGGAAACTCACATTTTAAGTTGCTCATGTCATTTCAGGCTAGCCATCGACTTGGAACTGATGAGAGGCAACCACTGTTGCCAACTTGAAACATATATTTTTTAGGTATGAATGGCTTACCTTAGCCAGAATTTCTATAAGAATGTTGCTCATGTTAGCTTCCACGCTCATGATATTTGAATTACAAACCAAATTCTAAATAAATAAGCATACGTCTCTGTGCCTACAAACTTGTGTGTAGTGATGAAGATAATCACTTAATCAGCCTCTAACTAGCTTCCTATATCCAGGAATGAAGATCTAAATCACCCTCACCCCTCTAGAGAAATCAGTTTACTCATTCAAGCTCTGGAATTTCTTTATAGCTTTCTGAGTTTACTTCGTTCTTGCATGTATTAGCTTTTTTGTGCCTCAATCTATGTATGTTTCTTCTGTGCAAGTACTCCATTGTGTGTGTGTATGCGGTGCCCCTATCTATCTTTGTTTTTTGTGTGCAAGTGCTCCACTGTGTGTGTCTGACTGTGTGTGTGACTGCTTGCGTGTGTGTGTGAATGTTGCATTTGATTGTGTGTGTGTGTGTGTGTGTGTGAATGTTGCATTTGCTTGTGTGTGTGACTCTCTATGTGTGTATGTGTGTGAATGTTGCATTTGCTTGATTGTGTGGCATGTATGCTTTGCTGAATGATTGGTGTGTATAACTTGTGTTTTGTATTGTCGTGGTTTAACATTGCCTTTGCCGGTCCCAAGCCCGGATGTGAAAATGTGGAGGGAGCTGCATTTACCTCCTTTCTATTGTTTTCCTTAGAAGTGTGTATAGAAATTACACGGTTTAGGTTGCTGTCCTAACCAAATAGTGAATCTTCAGAAAATGTGGTAGCATGCGATTCAAGCTTTGAAATGCATCGTCTAGTGCGCAAAGCTCGATTATCAGTGTCCCTAAGTAAAATGAACAAGGGCTGCATTTTATTTTCTAGGGAAGAAAGCTTCATGTACACTCGCTTTCCTTTGGTATTATCGTAAGTAAAACACAGCAAGGAAGGATGCATTTCAAAGCTTCAGAAAGGAATCGGAAAGTTCCTGGCATGCCTAGATTTTTGATAGCAAGGAAGCTAGATGTTGCTGCAGTGATACTTATTCGGCAGTATAAAAAATTTCCAACCACAGAATTCGTCTCGTCTCCTAAATTTTCTTAAATATATGGTTTTGCTATTTTTTCAGTTGACTTACAATTTTTTGGCTTCATTCGAATTTCTTGACTGTTGGATCGTGCGCAGTGACTAGTGAGAGGAACTGTTATGTAAGTCGTCATCTGGCCCTCGCTTTAGCTCTCATGTAGCCCATTAAGCTCGTTTTTCTTTTCCCTTCTCTGTAGCTGCTTTCCCCCCTTCCCCATTCTGAATAGGTAGTTGCAAATGTTGCATAGTACCGAAGGAGCGGGGATAGAGGTGCTCGTCCATGGCGGTTTCTTCAGCATCTGTGATCCTGCCTCTGTTCGCCCTCATTCCTCAGTGGTTGGTTGTTGCATTGTTTGTCCCCCTCCCCTCAATCTTGTTTCCTCTTTTGCTACATCTTGTGATTCAATTTCTGTCCTGAATGCCCTTTCGTGTCCCAATCTTAGGTCATTTTCGTTGCATATGACTTTTGGCACTCAGATGTGTTGGTGCTTGTGTGAGTTTAGCATCTAGATTTGATTCCCATAGGAGTAGGGGTGTATGTGTTGTGTTCCGTGTTTTTGTGTAGGTGTTATTGTTTCTTCACTGTCGCCTCATGGAAGTAGGGATGGAATTAGTTTACTTGGATGTGGTGTTCTAGGTTTACAGGTGTTATTTTATATATATTCACCTTCTGAATTTTGTGGCTGATGGCATTCTAGTTTACTTCGATGGTTAGCTTGTTAATTAATTTTGAGCATGTAAGACTTGAAATCTAGCTGATGTAGTGTTTAGTTTCTGTACATGATAAATGGTTTGTTGTGCACCTTCTTAAAGAAGTGGCCCGTTTTCCCCTCTATTTTCCTCTTGGATGTTAACTAGCATTTGCTGTGTTTCTGAATTGATTATCTGTTGTAAGATATGGTTCGCATATATAGTTCAGAGATAAATGTCTTTGTGTGCAGCAGTTGCCATACATTTTATACACTCCAATGGTGATTTTACTACTGGTTTTTGTGTGTTGGAACTCTTGCGGAAGTTCTCTGTACCCCAGTACCTATGTATATGTATTTCAGTGTCATTTTATACTATAACATCACTGAACCCAGTGGTATGTTTTATTTGAGATGAGTGATGTGATTACATTGTACCAGATATGTGACTGCAGCAGCTCAGTGTAGGAGTATGTGCCCTGCAACAGCAATTATCTAGTAACTTTAACAGGACTAGCTAGTTACTTTTGAACAATCAGGTAGTTCACAATATGCAGTTTTACTTATATTCAGGAATAGAGCTTCTTCACTTCCTAGATGCAGCAGGTTGTCCATGTTTTTTTTTTGATCAAAAGGGTTTCCCCCTCCCCATTTTATTAGAAAAACGGGGAACAGCATCCGCGCAACCAAGAGCTCTCGGACCTAGCCAGAGTAGCAGGTCAGATTTTTACAAGACTTACGGAGCAACGAAAACAAGACAGGAAGTGGCCACACAAGGCACCGAACATCCAACAGGTTTTTGCAAAGTAACACCTAGTTCCAGCTACCGAAAGGGAAAAAAACTAGCCTATTACATGAAGAACCCCCCTCAGACGGAAGGGGTATATCAGCCTGAATGTGCTTTGAGCATGAGTCCAGCTAGCCCCCCTTTCGCGCCAGTCTTTGTCTCCCCTACCAAGCAATACGTAGTAGTTCGCCTCTTCGCCGGTCCAGCAGCAGGAGATAGCGCTGTAGTAGAACCGATTGATCCCCCACGCATAGGATCTTCCACTGGTGTAGTAGTGCACAAGCTCTCCCCAAGATTACTCGAGTATTTGTCCACGGCATGCCCTGAAAACAGATATCATTACGCATGGTCCAAATGCTCCAGATGGCAGCAACACAAGCAATATTAATAACAGTTTTCTTGTTGTTATCACTCCACATAGCAGAAAGCTCTATCATGTTTTTTGGGTAGCTAAAATCAAAGGAATCAGCAATATCTTTCCAGATTTCTTTTGCAACCACACAGTCAAAGAATAAGTGATGTACTGATTCATCTTCATTACAAAAGACACAAGATTTGTCCTCCACAGGACGTCTCTTGGCTAGATTGTCTCTAGTGAGGATCTTATTCTGAAATGCAAGCCAAATGAACACCAGATATCTCTTTGGGACCTTGATTTTCCTAAAGTTTTTCCATATAGGGGTAGAAACCCCACCCCAGTTAATCATGTTATAAAATGACTTGACAGAGTAAACACCAGTTGCCTCTAACATCCAAACGGGGCAATCTTCCCCATTGTTAGGCTTGTTAGTAGACAAAAGTTGGAGGAGGCTCTGCCACCTAATGAGGAAGTTTTCATCTACACACCGACTGAATGTAAGTTTCAAGCCCACGCCATCCCAAACTTGCGCAACAGTACAGTTTTTTTGTTGACATATATCATAGATTTCCCAAAATTGGGTTTTAAGAGAAGAGTCCCCAGCCCACGTGTCATGCCAAAAGATGATATTACACCCGTTCCCTAAGATCCATTTGTAGAAAGGTCTAGCTCCAGCAAGAGCCCAGGTGATCCCTTTCCAAAAGGGGGACCCTATCCCAGATTTGGACCAGAGTAAGTTAGGTTTATCAGTAATGTACTTATGATCAACTAGCCGCATCCAGTCCTTATTACCCCCGGCAAAGTATCGTTTAGACCATGAAGCCAACAGGGCCATGTTGAATTCTCGCAAGTTGATGACCCCCAACCCACCAAAAGCTTTTTTCTGAGAAATGAGCCCCCAGTTAGCTAGGTGATATTTGTGGTTATCTCCCAAGTTACCCCAAAAGAAATGGGCCATCTGTGAAGTAATGGCCTTAATGGCCCACTTGGGAAGTTTAATGACAGACATCAGATACATGGGAATGCTGGCAATGCAAGTTTGGAGTAAAACTAGTTTTGCCTCATAACTGAGTAACTTGCCTCTCCACCCACAGATTCGTTTGATGATCTTATCAATGATAGGTTGGAGGTCCTCCCTTCTCAATTTTAGATAGTGGAGATGGACCCCCAGGTACTTAAGGGGAAAAGCCCCAATTTTACAGCAAAAGATCTGAGAGAGAACTTTGGCAGATGCCTCATCTAGATTTATAGGAACCAATTCACATTTGTCATAGTTAATTTTCATACCAGAAAGGTTTTCAAAACAAGCCAGCAACCATTTAAGGTTTTTTGCATAACTAGTATCTGGATCTAAGAAAAGGATTGTATCATCAGCGTATTGTAGGCTAACTAAGCTGTTAGGAATGATATGAGGAACAATCTCCGAAATAATATTACCCCTAACAGCCTTAGCTAGCATACGAGAAAAGACATCCGCAACTAGCTTAAAAAGGATAGGAGAGCTGGGGTCTCCTTGTTTTAATCCTTTGCCACCCACAAAATAAGGACCAATGACATCGTTAATCTTGACAGAGAAAGAGCTATTTTGAAGGATGGATAAATTCCATCTAATCCATTTAGCCCCAAACCCTCTAGATGTTAACATTTCTACCAGGAAATCCCAGTTTACCCTATCATACGCTTTCTCGTAATCCAGCTTGAGGACAACCCCAGATTCACCTGATTTGTGGATCTCATGAATAGCTTCATGAGCTGTAACTACACTTTCTAAAATAAACCTCCCCCTTACAAAAGCAGATTGACATGGGGAGAGCAGTCTATGTCCAACAGGCGAAACCCTGTTGCACATAGCTTTACTGAAGATTTTTATCGAGCAGTTACTTAAGCAGATGGGTCTGAATTTTTTCATGTGTCTAGCATCAGGTTCCTTAGGGATAAGGGTAACAATGGAGTAATTAAGTCTTTGTATATCCAGAACCCCGTTTCAAAATCCCTCACCAAAGCCATAAAGTCTGTTTTGATCACCTCCCAAAAATTCTGGTAGAAGAAAAAAGACAAGCCATCTGGGGCCTGGAGCTCCACTAGCATAAGATCCCATAATGGCTTCTTTGATCTCTTCCTCCGTAAAAGGTTTTTCAAGCATCTCATTTTCAGCCTCAGTAACAAGTTCATCAGCGGACCAAAAATGGTCTCCCAAGTGAATATTGGGTTTTGGCTCAAACCCAAAGAGATTTTTATAAAAGCTAGTGGCTACCTCCAGCATATCTTTAGTCGAATGGACAGGACCATCAGGTCCCTCTAGGACTGACAACTGGTTTTTCCTTCTACGTTGGTTAGCCACAACGTGGAAGTAAGCTGTGTTTTTTTCACCCTCCAGGATTTTGCGATCTCTGGATCTCTGCCACATGGCAGTTTCTTCTTTTTTCCAAATATCATGTAATTCCTCTCTAATCTCTTTCATTCTAAGGATATCCTCAGCAGAGATTCTATTTTGTTCAGAAAAGACATCAAGGATATCAAATTCTTGCAAAAGAGCTTTCTTCCTTTTCTTCATCGCAACCTCAAGGTTGATACTCCAACCTTTTGCTTTTTGTCTAAATAATTTGGTTTTAAACTGCCATGTCTCAATAGCAGATTTGAACGGAGAACGGGTAGCCCAGACTTGTTTTACTAGGTCAGAAAAACCAGGCTGTCCCAACCACCACTTCTCAAATCTAAAAGGTTTGTTATTTTTATTCCCCCCATCCCAGTGTCAAGTATGAGGGGTGTATGATCACTTCCAACTCTAGGAAGAGCACAGAGGGAAGTTAAAGGAAAGTGACTATCCCACTCAGTGGAAGAGAACACTCTATCTATTGTCGCAAACAAAGGGTTATCTTGATTATTCCCCCAGGTATAAACCCTGTTAGCAAGTTTAATCTCCATAAGACCCCATTTATTAATCCAATCATTAAATAAAAAAACCCAAGAATTATTAACACTGCCAGAGGATTTCTCCTTAGCCTCTCTTACTAAGTTAAAATCCCCCCAAACAGTACAGGATAGGACAACCCATCCATCATCTCATGTAATTCAGCAACAAAGTCAACTTTATCCACAGCATAAGCTGTCCCATATACTACCACTAGATGCCAGCAAAAACCATCAGACTTATTTTTGAGAGTAACATTTATGCAATATTTTTTACAAACAGACCCAATGCACTCAAAAGAGCAAGAGTTAACTCCTACAAGAATCCCACTAGCAGAGCCAGTGACAGGCAACAAGTGCCATATGTAATGAGTAGATCCAGCCAGTGTACTCAAGAAAGAATCAGAAATTGTTTCTTTTTTTGTTTCCTGGAAACCAATAAAGTCTGGCTTATACTTGTTGATAATGTCAGACAGGCACTGTAATTTTCCTTTCTGGCCCACACCTCTAATATTCCAAAAGAGACCTTTCATGGGATCTTAAAAGGATGAGAAAGGCTATAAAGCCCATGTTTGGGAGCAGTGTCCTGACTGGCAACAGAACCAGCAGTGCCCCCTGGTCTGTTGGAGCCAGGTCTGCAGTTTTTAGGAGTACAAACTCCACTGTCATCACCAAAACCCACATCTAAAACGTCAGGTAAGGATATCTCAGGGTTTTGAGAAGCAAATTCAAGACATTTTTCAGTTTCATTTCTAATAATGTCACTAATTATATTAGATCTATCTTCATCAGAAATACCAATTTTTAAATCAACAGCAGAAGCATAAGCCTCTAAAGCATCAACAGAATCATTATTGAAAGACTTACTTTTGAAAGTGGTAGGGATCTCCAGATTCTTCCTCATCTTGTATGCTGCAGCTTTCTCAATCATGTTTTTGCGCCCTTGTTTTCTGGTCCCAGGCCTTTGAGAGAGAACTGGCCCTCATTGCCCAGAGATGATCTTCTTGGAAGGAGGAAGAGGAGGAAGTTTGGTCATTGTAGCATCATTCCTGGTTTTGTTCCCCATGTCCAGGAGCTTCAAGCAGTCAATGACAGGGCCCTCCAAAGTGTCCATTTCATTATCAGAATCTCCAGTTTCACTGACAGTATCAGACCCAGAGCTATCAAGATCTCTTAGCAGTTCAGAACAGTAGGATTTCTAAGCAGACATAGTAGGGGTATCATCAGCAGCTACGTTCACATCAGTTTGAGAGATAGGTGTACAGGTGATTTCCTCTTCACTCCTAGCTTCATTCATTAATTTGATCGCTTCAGCAAACGGTATGGTTACCACATCTTCAGAAGTTTCCAATATGTCCATATCTGTCCCAAGATCTTTTAGAGGGAGACAACAGGCTTCCAGCATAGAAGCTGGGTGGAAGGTGGCACTGTCTTCTTCACTTGTTTTTTTCACAGCTGATGTCTTTCTAGATGTGGTTGTTCTGTTAGCCAAGTCCAGCTCATCTATTTCGTCCTCATCATCTTCCAAACGGTCCTTGTCAACTCCTCCATCATCCAGATCATTGTTATCATCATCCACATTAATATCTGTAGGGCCATTGTCATCATTTGGATCATCAGCACCTATTTGCTCAAAGCCTTCGACAGTAAAGGAGAGGATGTATAGTTTTTTCCTCATTTCCATGATTCTTTCAAAAGGAATCTTTGTTGGGTCCCTGCAAGCAATCTTGATTCTGAATTTTTCATAGAAACTCTTCATTAGTCCATTCCAATCTATATCAACTAAAATACCAAAGCAGGAAGCAATCTGAGAGAAAACCTTCCATGTGCACCACTTAGATGATAACCCTTCAATTATAACCCAAGCTTTAGTCAGTTCAGAGAAGGGATCAATTGCTCCTGTCCATTTCTCCACAGTAATGGAAACCCCATTGATTGGGAGATCAAATGCAGGGAATTCAATCAGCTCTTCAACATTCTTCCAGGGAGGAAACCTGACTAGAAAATATTTGGCTGACAGAGTCCTAACTTGCCACGGCCATTGCTTGTGTTTACAGAAGATTCCAGAGAGGTTCTTGATCAGATCTGCTTGATTGATGTCACCTTTCACTAACCTTACCTCACCACAGTTTCTGAAATTCAGCCAATTAGCTTCCCGGCCGACTGCAGCATCGATATGATAAAACCCTAATCCAAGAGCAGAGCTACCAAAGAACGTCGCAACAGGGTGTGGTTGAGCCCAGGCCGAGCAATTGTTAACATTGTGCCCCTCTAGTCTACAGATGAAACAGATTTTTGCGTCTATGCAGTTGCCAACATAATGACCAGGACCTCCACAAGTAAAGCACACCATGTCTTTGTACCTTTCATCGAGGATCTGCGTAGGTGGAGCAGGTGGAGCTGTTGGTGCCGGTGGAATCGGGGGAGGAGGTGCAGTTGCAGCAGGGGGAGCTTGACGCGGCGCAGTAGGAGGGCCATTCGTCGGAGCGGGTGGTCGCCCCCCGCGCCCCCTTGTTGTCGACCACTAGGGTTCTTGCGAGGAGGTGGCGCACGCTGCTTCTGCATCCCCGGTCGTGGCGCCTTGTCCGCCATCGCCACAACCTGAGCGAAGGATCTGGATCCGGCTCCAACCCCTTCACGGATAATTTTGAGGGTGGTGGGAGTGGGGTCAAAGGGTCGGAGTTTATCGATTGGAAAGAGATCGGCCGACGAGAAGCAGCCGGAGTGAGCAAGATCTTTCTGTAGCCACCCCAAAGTGGAAGACTGGGGGAGGGATTGACGGGGGGGGGGGGGCGTGGAGAGGGAATAGACCACAGTTGCCCAAAAACCCTAGATACTACCTCATCTGCGCTATCCAGAGCGAGAGACGGCTTTTGGGAAGGCGTTTTCACTTTCAAGCATTTGATGGTAGGGACAGGTGTAGCGGTGGGGCCCGTAGCATAGCTGGCAAGGGTCGTCGCCCAAACACGGGAGGTCAACGCTGGAGAAGCCACCGGGTGAGCGCTCGCCGACGGCGATTTTGGAGAGGAAGCAGAGCACACGCTCAGACAAGCAGGCGGACCGTTCCATGAACGTAGGTCGGTCGGAAAGAAAGCGCGGTGTAGCTGGCATCAGCATCTCTTGTCAGGTTCGCACGCACAAGGGTGGTGGGTAGGTCTCTTTACGTGAAAAATATCAGAAACCACATCATGCAGACTCTGGGATAACCCAGCAACCTTGTGTACCACACGATCAGAAAACCGACCTCGACGCACCTGCCGGAGTCCAATAGGTACCTCGCCCCGATTACCCAACCATGGTGGCTCCAGGTCACCGCGGCGGGGTAGTTTGCCGGTGCGGCGGGTGAGCCTCGTGAGGGTGTCCCGGACTAGGGGGTACTCGGGCTGCCGGCCTATCTCTCGTAGGCCGGGCTAGTGGGCCGCTCTCTACTCGTCGATGGAAGGCCGGATTGTGGGCAACCCCGTGTATCAGAAGGAAACCTCCGAAGACTAGGCGTCTCCTCCAAGGAATAGTTGACGTGGCCGACATGTTTCTCCCCTGATGGTAACCGACTATATGTAACCCTAGGACCCTCTGGTGTCTATATAAACCAGAGGGTTTAGTCCGTAGAGGATCATCATACTCATTACCTAGGGTTTAGACCATCCGATCTCGAGGTAGATCAACTCTGTAACCTTCATACAATCACATCAATATAATCTAGCAGGACGTAGGGTATTACCTCTTCAAGAGGGCACGAACCTGGGTAAATCGCCGTCTCTACGTTCCCTGTTACCCATTGATTCCTAGACCTACAGTTCGGATCCCCTACCCGAGATCTGCCGGTTTTGGTACCGACATTGGTGCTTTCATTGAGAGTTCCGCCGTGGGTCATCAAGGATCAATGGCTCGCCTAATCATCAGCAACAGCGCTAGCCGCAGGGACACTTTCGTTCCCGGCCAGCTCTTCGCGTTCGGCAGCGTCGTGCTACACGCCGATCTGGCCGGTCACCTTGGCCGGGTCGATAGCTTCACCCCCGACCAGGAGATCAGGTTCGGAAACTTAGAGTTCGTCGCTGACTCCCGGGGAGATCTTATCCTCACGGGGTCCTCAGCCTCGCCTGAAGGACCCACAAATCCTGAAGCACCGACTTCGAGTACGGCCAACCCCACTACCGAGACGGCCGCCACTGCGGATCCAGCCTTGAGCCCGGACCTAATCTCCGCGCTCGGCTGCCGAAGATCAGTCTCGGCCGAACATAACTACGGGGCGAATTCTGACGCCCCCGTTACGGCCATACTGCGGGTTGACGCCGCAAACTGCCAGAACCTGGAACCGACAGATCTCTCATTATTAAACGGGATACTAGATCGGATCCAGGCCCTGGGAATCACCGATGGCCAGTCCTCGGTGTACGATCAGATCGGGCTTAAAACCGACGACAGGGAAATTCACGCCCTTGACACCACTCACTTGGTCGCCATTATCGAAAGCCCCACGGAGGGCTCACCCTTTCCCCCAGAGCCGAAAGCCCATGAGGTGCAAGTTTCTGACCAGCAGGATTCATCCTCCAGCTCGGTAGTCGAACTCCGCTCCAGAGAGGGTTTAGAGCCGAAGTCTGGTTCAACACGCAACTCCGGATCCACGCACCCGCGCCCGGCCAACTATCCAGAACTTGGCGCATTGGATTCCATGTCAGTCCAGGACGCGGCCGCCAAAACTCTGGACTCACACTTCGCTGGGATCAATTTTTTTATCCCGCCCACCCCCATATTGAGTACTGTCCAGATAACTCAGGACGGCCCGACATATGGGACCTCATGTACGTAAAGCAGCAGCCCGGAGAGACAGTTCGGCACTTCTGGGCCAGATTCCTTATCGTCAAAAACAAGATGACGGACGGCTGCAACAAGGACATTCTGGAGATCTTTCGACAGAACTGCCGAGACGAGGGCGTCTTAAACGCCCTCGCCCGCCGCCACATCCAAAATTTCTCTGATTTATCGGAACTGGTGTCCAAATACTGCGCCATGGAGTATGCTTGGCATGCTCAGCTCGAGCAAACGGAGTCAATCCGTACAGCGGAACCAAACCGAGCTCGGATAAAACGCGCACACCCTCGCCGGACACCCCAATACGAGCCATCCAAGAAAAGGATGAAACCCCTGACAAGATCCAGAACGGTCCTTGACGAACTGCTGGATAAACCATGCCCCATACACTCCACAAACCCAACCCACAACCTTCGAGCTTGCTGGGTGGTCAGGCAAGTCGCCAAGAGCGGCGAAGTCATCCTCGGAGGCCCGTACTCAAGTAAAAGTCCAGCAACGCCCTTTGATGATGACGCCGAGATCTTAACAATCTACGAGACGTATTCCTCGAAGAATCAGAGGAAGAGAGCCCTTCGCGAGCTCGCTCAAATTCACCATGTGGCACAGACAGACTCATGGACAGACACACCCATCACTTTCAGTGAACAAGACCAGCCGAGGTCCTGCCCTACTCGAGCTGCTGCCGCCCTTGTCCTCGATCCCATAGTGGATGGATTCCGACTCCAAAAGGTGTTAATGGACGGCGGTAGCGGGCTAAACCTCATTTACGAGGACACCTTGGACAAAATGCAGTTTGACAGATCCCGGATCGAGCAAAGTCACACCACCTTTCGAGGGATTATCCCCGGAAAGGAGGCGCATTCTAGTGGCCGAGTGGCTCTGGATGTGGTTTTCGGAACTCCCGAGAACTACCGATCCGAAGAACTGCTTTTCCACATCCTGCCCTTCCGCAGTGGCTACCATGCCTTATTAGGGCGCGATGCCTTCGCCCGATTCCATGCCGTCCCACATTACGGGTACATGAAGCTTAAAATGCCAGGGCCAAACGGCGTGATCACAATAATAAGTGATCCGGACAGAGCTCTTCGGGCCGAGAACAAAACAGCACCCCTCGCCCTTGAAGCTGAAGAACTGACCGCGCTCCGCTCAATGGTGGATAAGGACGACGTAATCCTCTGTGACACCCTGGTTTTTGGCCACTTTTTCTTTTCAAAATCTTTCTGGCTTTCTTTGCAATTTGGTTGGATTTTGAATCTTTGCAGTTGACTTTGGCCTTATGAATCTCTCTGAGTGATCCAAAGCCCTCAGCATCTTGCCAAAATCTTGCCACACAACTACTGGATCAAATTCCAATTCTCCATCTTTCCCAATTATTCATTTTCTTCCTTTGGGAAAATCTGTCATCACTATGGGTTATGAAGCAACCTATAGTTCTGATGATCAGAAAAATCCCAAATTAATACCACACCTTCTTGTCATCATCTACTCCCACAATCTTCAAAAACATTTCATGGTCCAGTACAAATTTTTTTCCAGAAAACTCCATTTATCTTCTGGACAGAACTGGCCCTTTGTGAAGCAACTCATATTTTCCCAACTCAGAAAACTCTCAGATAATTCCCTGAGATACTAGGGAACCTATATTGCCACAATATCCAAAAATATCATCTTGTCCAGTACAAATTTTCGTCAGCAATATTCTGACAAGTTTCTGCTCAAATGGAACCTCTGTGAAGGAAGTACCAGCTAGAGGTATTCAATTGAGCTGAAATTTTTATGGCATCTTCTATCCACCAAATAACTCCCACACACCAAAATCCAGCTCCAGCAGATCAACCAGATGAGTGCTACAAGCTCATCTTCCTTCTGTACCAGTAACAACAGTTGTTCATGAGCTACCCTCAAATCTTGATGAAATTTTCTCAAACTTGGCCAGTTTGGAGTCCTTCCAAAGTAGATCATCCCAAACATCTCCACTGGCCTCATCTCCAGCTCACCCCTCCTCCAGATCTCTCTCAAAGTTTCTGTCAGAAACTGTAGCTGAAGCTACACTTCGAACCAAAGTGCATCTAGACGAGCCAGTGGCACAGAGAGGCTAAGTGGTCGAGGGTCGACATGTTGGACAAGATGCACTAGCCGTGCGTGGCTTCTAGACACCAGTACCCGTGGTGAGCACGGCATTGGCATGCCAATGCACGCGCTCTGCGCCACGCCCGTGTCTGAAGTGAAGCATCCAGCTGCCCCGCGTAGCCGTACCTTGTCTCAGCTCGCCGACTAGCTCCCCGACGTCCACCTAGCCACTCCAGGTTCTTCCCCTCGCCGGAGAAGCTCTCGCCGGCCGCCACGCACACAGGCACTGTGGCACCCGTGCGGCCACAGTGGCCCTGCTGCTCGTCGCCTTCCTCTGCAAGCTGCCACCGCCGCATTAACTCTCCCTGGCCTCCTCCGTCCCATCGCCCGCTCCCAGCCAGCCAGCGCGGCGTCCTCGCGCCGGCGACGTGGCCGAGCTCCGCCAGCTTCCAGAGAGGTCGCCCCTGCCTATAAAAGGCCATGGCCAGCCTCTCTAGCTCATCATCGCCCCTCACCACCTCCCAATCGGGCTCCCAAGCACCGAGCCAAGGCCGAGAGGCCCTCTGGCCTCGCCATTCGCCGGAGATCCGCCGCCACCCGAGCTCCACCACCTCGCCGATTCGCTTCACCCCAGCCTCCACTGACTCCAAGCCCGAGCTCTGCTCAGTCTCCTGACCCCGCCCAAGCCCTTGCCCGGTCAAAATCCTGCCGGAAACGCCGTCTCCGGCGACACCCGAGAGCTGCCGCCGCCGGAGAGGAAGGGGACGACGCCGTCCGGCCATCTCTCATGAAGCTACGAGTACGTACGCATTCGTCTTCATGCGCTCGTTCCATCCCTGTAGTCGCCGGACCTTGCCGCCGTCTGTATCGCCGGCGACCATCGCCGGAACCCCACCTCTCTCTGTTTCCCTCTCCCCCCTTTTAAATCTGACAGAGGGGCCCGCTCGTCAGTGGCTCGCCGAAGCGGTAAGTGGAGGCGCCCTGGCAAAGTGCGCCTTCGACGTGGCCCTCTGCTGGATTTTCTATTTTCTGTTTTAATCCAGATTTGACCAGGAACTTTGACCATCCATAACTTTTTATCCATAAGTCCAAATCAATTGATTCTTTTTTGCTCTGGGTTTGCCTTGAGCTCTTCTAATTTCTGGTAAAATTTTGGTGTTTTTCTCATGATCACAGAATTTCTGGTGCACAGAACAGTGTTTTGTGACATTTTCAATTGTCTTTTTAAAATATTTTCAGAAGGATATTCTTTTGGTTTTGAAGCCCAGGAGTTTGTGGACAACCCAACAGAGCAAGGCAAGCCATGTCATCCACTTCATGAGCATTTCAATAGTGTTGGTTATTTAATTGAATTATTTGCATTACTTTAATATGTGATAATTCATAGCAATTTACATAGATGCCTAGCTACTGCCATGTTAAGTTATTCATGATAAGAATCCATGCTTGATAAGTACTTGACAACACTAAACCTAATTGGTTGATCAAGTGCCACCTATCCGGACTTATCCGTGCAGCCACATTTGCCGGTATGGGACGGCCTTGACTTGGTCTGGCTTTGTGCTCTTTTATCAGTACCACCAAACTAGGGAGGGTTATGCGTGCGTGCTGCCCTGATCAGGTAGACGACGATAATCCTGTGAGCCCAGTTGAGTTATTTTGCCGGCGTCCCCGTTTGGGACAGTTAGTTGGCCACGACGGTGGCAGGTGTCACGGGGTGACACAAGGGCCACCCAGGACATGACCCTGGGAGGGTATGATTGTCGGTGGTACGATGGAAGAGTCACGGGTCAGGCAGGTTTCGTTGGAGCAGCACCGGTCCACCCGAATGGGAACACAAGGCCAGGAGCTCCATAGTGTGGGTAAAGTGCGCAACCTCTGCAAAGTGTAAGAATCTATTCGAATAGCCGTGTCCACAGTATTGGACAGTCCGTACTAGGCCACTGATTGGTCAACCACAATAATGCTAATAATGATGGAAGAACTTGTCTTATGTTCGGAATTACTCGATGGATTATGAGTATTCCGAGGGTTGTGAGACAACCCGGAAGAGAGAGTAAGTTGGTATCTGGTAACTGTAAGCAACTTAAGCACTTAATCTGTTCATTGCCATGCTGTTGTTTGCTGCATTGTTATGGTTGCCGTGAGCTTGCGAGTACATTCCAAGTACTCACCTGGCGTATCATGCCAGATGCAGGAGAAGCCGAGGACAGAGGTCCTGATGGTTCGTGCTACTCTAACTAGGCTATGTCCCAGTAGTGTCCCTGTGGATGGAGTTTTCCGTGCTATGTTCCGCTACGTCGTAGAATCACCCAGTAGTATCGAGGCCCTGCTATGTTCCATAAATAATGTAGATATTGTCCTAGCACGTGCAGTGCTCTGGCCTCGCTATCAATGTAAATTATGAGCTTGTACTCGAGATATTTCAATAAAGTTCAGTTCTGTTCTGTTCCAAGTTGTTGGGTGTTTCCAGAAGACATGATCTCTGGGTTGAAAACACTGGGTAAACCGGTCCTCTGAGCCGGGGTGCCACAACGCTTGGTATCAGAGCCGTGCTGACTGTAGGACACCCTAGTTAACCCTGCGCTAGAACCATGATTAGTTTAGAGTCTTGGGATGTGTCTTGCTTGTTGCATCTGTTTGCTGCATGGCATGCATATCGTTTTTATTATGTTAACTGCTGGTTTGATTAGTGTAGATGGCACCAGTTCCGTACCACTACAATCATGAGCCGGCACCGTTCACTTTTCCAGTACTGCTTCATAGTGTCTGGCTTCGGCTGTATCCCAACGGCGAAGACCCAGTGTACCAGGTGTTCCGAGAGAAGCTTGCTGGTTCAGTATACGAGTATCACGCGGAGGCCTTTCTGACTGCGAGTTCGGATATTGGTAGCTACTCCCGTTCTTCCAAGGGCGGAACTGCTTCTACTCCGGAGTTGCCGATCCAGTTTGCTGCGATGGAGGCTCTCACTGACTTGCGCTTCCACGAGGTCGAGATGCAGACTCATCCAGGTTTCTTTCACTACCCCACCCTGTCGCCTACGACAGGGCGAGTCCTTTTTGCACCTGTTGATCCGGCGAGTGATCGTGCTACTGGTGTTTTATCTCGTTATCTGAACGCCAGTTACCGTATGATCACTTCACTAGCTGAGGAGCTGACACTTGCTCGCGAGGCACTTGCGGCTGTTGCGGCAGCACAGTCTCCTCCTCCACCTCCGTTTTCACCTGTGTATACTCCACCCGTTCCACCTTCTGAGACTCCTTCTAGTTCGTTCAGACCGCCAGGCTTTTCATCTGGTAGCCGACGTGAGACCCCGGCAGAGTGGGCCTCACTCCTAGCCACTCCAGCTGCTCCGATGTTGAGGCGTCATATTTCTTCTCCTTCAGAGGCAGAGCCTTCCCGTCAGCGTCGTCGTGTTACCTTTGATCCGGAGGCCGAGGTGCACATCATCAGCTCAGATTCCGAGACAGGATCAGACGACGAGGAGTCTTCAGTTTACAAGTGTTCGTGCCACCGGCGTCACTAGAGTGGATGCTTGAGTATCAGTGCATGCATCATAGCATCTATGCATATGTCAACTGCCGTATGAGCAGTCCAGTCATGATAATCCCCCTACTAGCTTGTCATGTATGATGTTGGGTTGCCTTGTATAATTATGTTGTTCGCTTTTTCCTCTTTTTATTTGGCTTCTTTTTCTGGTGTCATACTACCATGCTTTCCCTTACGGATGTTGCTCATCGATTCGGTATTTGCAATGGGAACAAATTTAGGATGAAGAGGTGTAGTAATCAAGGCGGCGATGGAACTCCCGTTCGTCGATCCGCCAGACAGGCAGGACAGTCACCAAAAGATTTGCCACCACCGCCACCACAGTCACCAACCACTGATCAGATTATGAGAATGTTTGAAGAGAAAAGAAACCAAGATCTTATGGAATTTCTGAAAAGTATGCAGACTATGGTGGGTCAGAACAACCACAATGGGACACACTCTAAATTGTCTGATTTTCAGCGGACCAAGCCACCCAGTTTTGGTCAAGCTGTGGATCCTATGGAAGCTGATGACTGGCTGAGGACTATGGAAAAGAAGCTGGACATAGCCCGCTGTGATGAGTCAGACAAGGTTCCTTTTGTTACTCACTACCTGGAGGGACCGGCAGCCATATGGTGGGACAACACGAAGCTAATGTGGTCCCCTGGGGAAGATATTTCTTGTGAAAAGTTCAAAGAGGTATTCCGCAAGTATCATATTCCTACTGGCATAATGAAGGTGAAACAGAGGGAATTTCTTGCTCTTACTCAAGGGAATATGTCAGTGGGTGAGTATCTGAACAAGTTTAATAATCTGGCACGGTATTCCACTCATGACGTATCCACAGAAGAAAGGAAGATTGACCGATTCCTAGGAGGACTCAACCATACCCTCCGCTGTCAGCTTTGTATGCTTGACTTTCCTGACTTCCAGACTCTGGTAAACAAGGCTTTCATAGCTGAACGAGAGCATAAGTCAGGATATGATGATCGCAAGCGGAAGTTTGAACCCAAGAAGGACAACCGTGAGCGGTTTGTGCAGAAGCCACGCATTTGGCAACCAGGTTCATCCGAATACAAGCCTGCCTAGAACAATAGTAACAACAACAATAAGCCTGTCAGCCAGGACAAGACCTTCGGCAAACAGCCAGTGCTGGAGGATTGCCGCCGTAACAACACATGCTTTACTTGTGGCCAGAGCGGGCATTACTCTAAGCAGTGCCCCGCAAGAAATGGGAAGCCACCATCCGACTTCAAGCCACAAGTCAACAGTGTTGGACGCCGCCCCAATACTAACTTCTACCACGGCCAAGTCCATCATATCTCCGCTGAGGAAGCCCGCGAAGCACCAGATGTGGTCCTTGGTATGTTTTCTGTTAACAACCTACCTGCAATAATTTTATTTGATTATGGGGCTTCTCATTCATTTATTTCGCGGAGTTTTGCCACCTTGCACAAATTTTCTCCTTCTCTATTGGACAAAATCATGGTGGTGCAATCCCCTGGCACTAGTAGAAAACGGGCCTTTAATCCCGGTTTGTAAGGCCCTTTAGTGCCGGTTCTATAACCGGCACTAAAGGGGGGGACTAAAGGCCCCCCCTTTAGTCCCGGTTCGTCACGGACCGGCACTAAAGGCCCACCACGTGGCGCCTGCCGGGGCCGTGCGCTGTCCCGGTTGGTGTTACCAACCGGGACTAAAGGTGGAGCCTTTAGTCCCGGTTGGTAACACCAACCGGGACTAAAAGTATTTAATTCTTTTAATTTTGGTTTATTTTTCCTTTTAATTTTGTGTTTTCCATTTAATTATTTTTCATTTCAAACATATATTACGCTACTACATACTGTACACGTTGTGCATATATATATAAATCGAATTTCTCGTACGACGACCATTCACATACATATATATATACAATTTGGTATATACAATTTCTCCTACAATTTGCGGATCATTACATATGCAGGGCATTACTGCTTGATCTTGTAATGGTATTCTCCTTTGGGATCTATGACCTGGTCGACCAGAAATCCAGCTATTTCCTCTTGAATTGCTTGTACGCGAGCCGTTGGTAGGAGCTGGCCCCGCATCTCTATCATCTATAATCAGGAGATCAAGATGAATATATTAGTTGTGTGTATATATATTAGCTAGATCATGATAAAAAAATTATGGATAGTGTTCTGGCAAACGTACCCAAAGAGTTTTTTCATCTATGCTCCTTTCAGACGTGATCATGCGAATATTCTCGCAAACGTAGTATGCGCATAAACTATTCCCCTTCTCCTGCCTCATGCACTTTACGAGAATAAAATTCAATCAGGTAATAATTAATAAAGCATGATAATGGTATTGAAACTAGAATTAAAGAGATACACGGACGTAGCTAGCTAGTACTACTTAATTACCTTGGGTCGCACCCATTTCAGCTGTTGTTTCCATTGGCCGGGGACCTCTTCGATGAACTTTTTCCAAGCCCTGCCCGCCGGCAAAGAAAATGAATAAAGGAGTTATTAACTAGTTGATATCAGCAAATGAAGTAAAGAGGCAGACATAGTGCGATAATGATTGAAATTACCTGTCGAACATCCCCTTCACGGTTGCGTATTCGGATGGATCCTTATATAGTGAGTCCAGTACTTCAACTTTTCCCTTGTCAACTTCAATGATTAACAAGATCCAGTGGAAACTGCATGCGCACACGTTTTTTATAAATAAGCGGGCATGTGCATAACTCATCAACTACACTTATTAACATCTAGTAAGAAAAAAATAGAATTTGTAGTACAAGATATAGTAACACTCACCCGAAGTTGTAAGGAAGTAGTATTTTTGGTTGGGTGTTTAGTTGCTTCAAAAACTCTAGCAGGAATCTCTCTGTGTCTTCTCTCGAATATTGATCTTCCCATATCGCCTGATTAATCGTATTTGGGTCAATGAACCCAACTCCATAGCGTCTAGTTTTTTTCATTTCATACATCTTCATTCTGCATAATACCACAGAAAAGAATATAGTGAGGATAATTACAGGTAATGAACAAGAGCACATCTAGCTAGCTAGCTAGAGACTTAAATTACAGAAAGAAATCACTTACAGACAATAGCAACTGACGATAGATTTGTCTAGTGCGTCTTGTTGGAATAACTGAAACAACTCTGAAAAATCAATCCACACATCTTTTCCATGGAAGTAATGCTCTGGCTTGACTTTCACCATGAGGGACTCTTCATTGGTATTTGCTGTTTTTGCATGTACCACGTATGCAAATTGTACATTCTCGTTGGTAGAAGCTTGACATCGTCAGGCTTGACCAGAGGTTTGCCACGGACATATTGGTATTTTACTTCCTCCTCTGTAATCCCGGGGATTTCCTCAAGGCCTAGGAGTTGTTCAACAGTGACACCGGCCTCTTTAGCCTGCCTTCTAAGATCGTCGGTTATTGCCGGCCGATCGGCGGTACTCACATGTGTTTGTACAATGAGCGGGGGGATCGATTGCACTGCTTGTTCTCCCAGCTGGGGAACAGTTTTCCCGCTTTTTTTGCCAACTGCTTGGCTCGAGCTCGAGCTCGACTCCTTTTGCCCTGCAGAATATGACTTCTTGATAGACCGCACATAGTCGGAGTCCTTCTGATTGTCAGCCGGTCGAGCCATATCAATAAAGTGTTGTGATACATGCTCAGGTACTTTCTCCTTTGGCGGCGCGGGCGGTTTCGGTGCAAAATGGGCCTTCAATTGGGCATCACATGCGTCGTCGAGTTCCTCCTGAGTCAGGTGGTAAGACAACTTCGGAAGAGGCTTGAGGCTTGGACCATGTTTGAATTTCTTGTCTGTTGTACCGCTAGCCGTCGTAGCTACGGCCTCTCTCTTCCGCTGTTGCTTAGGCGGAGCACGCTGAGTCGGCTGACTTGCAGGAGGAGGAGTTGGCTGACGCCGTGCCGGACTTGGAGGAGGAGTCGGCTGACGCGGTGCCGGACTTGGAGGAGGAGGAATCGACTGAAGCGGCGGCGGACTTGGAGAAGGAGGAGTCGGTGGCCTTGGAAAGACGATGCAATCCTTTTTCCATAGAATGATACGATGTATGGCCTCTCCCAGTGTTCTCTCCTCGTCACCTCCAAGAATGTCAACTTGTAGCTCGTGATATCCTGACATCACTTCATCAACCCTGACACGAGCATAGCCAGCTGGAATGGGATTGCAATGGAAGGTTGCTTCAGGGGGATTTGCTAAAGCATAGCCGCCCGCCACCTTCATGGATAAGTTCTTCACTTTCATGTGTAGCTCACAGTTAGTCCTGTCTTTGATATCATCCACAGGGTAGCTAGCTAGCAGTGCATTATCGATATCGGCCGGGGCGGAACCCACGCTGCTTCTCGGCATAGATGGGACGGTGCTATCCAATGCTGGATCGATCTGCTCATGCTGCCGCTGAGACGCCCTTTCCTGGCTGAGTGAGTCGATCTGCTCCTGCAGCCACCTGACAAATCGTTCCAACTCCAGGTGCGAGGATATTAGGCCTTCAAGGCGGAGTGCTTCCTCCTTCTTCTTCTTCTCCTCATGCTTCTTCTTTCTCGCACGGCTTCTATAGTCGTCGTTCCAATCCGCAAACCCCTCATACCACGGAACAACGCCTTTGCCTCGTGTTCTTCCCGGGTGTTCAGGATTCTTTAGGGCGCGCGTAAGCTCGTCGTTATCTCTGTTGGGCGTGAACACCCCCGATCGAGCTTCTTCTATTGCAATAAGTATTTCGTCTGTCGCTTCTTTAAGACTTGCCTTCACCATAACCAGCCCTGTCTCTGGGTCCAACTTCCCCCCATGCGCATAAAACCATGTCCTGCACCTGGGGGGCCATGTCAATGTAACTGGACTGACCCGTTTACTAATCATCTCTTGCTCAGATTGATGCCACTTAGGCAGGGCCACCTGGTAGCCACCTGGCCCCAGACGATGGTGCCACTTCTTTTTCGCAGCATTAATCTTGTTTTTCCTCGACAGTTCCTTAGCTTCTTCCGATTCCTTGAACTTCACGAAAGCGTCCCAGTGATCTTTTGCCTTCACCAATGCTCCCGTGAATTCTGGAGTCTTCTTTTTTGATTTGACGTACTTAGCCCATGCATTTTTCTTGAAGGTGTTGAATGCGATCGCCATCTTTTTAAGAGCATAGTTTCTGACTTTCTTCAGATCTGCATCTGTCAAATTATCTGGTAGGGTGAAATGTTCCATGAGCGTAGTCCAAAGCACATCTTTTGCTCTTTCGTCGACAAAAGTAACTCCTGCTCGATCTCCCTTTGCTGGCTTTCTCCATTCTTGAACGGAGATCGGGATTTGGTCCCTGACAATAACTCCGCATTGATTCTTGAACGTGGTCGCATTTTTCTTAGGTTCAAGCGGTTCTCCAGTTGATGTTTTGATGGAATCGATGTTGATCTTTACGCCTTTGTCCAACTTTTTGGCCGGGCCTCGAACTACCCTGTCGCTTGTACAAGATTTGCTCGATCCGGAGGCCTAAAAGAAGAAAGATCGATTCGTTAATACATACAAATCAATTAAGACATGTAATGATCACCAGATGGCTTATATATTAAATATACCTCGCCGGTCATTGTTATTTGAAGAACATTTTCTTCGTCAACATCGTTGTCGTCACCTTCATCTATTCCTTCGTCTTCATCAAACATCATACCCTCACCCGAAGGGTTCAGATATTGTGAGCCGTCATCATGATCATCTGGGCTCGTGGAGCGTATGATGTCAATCACAGCCTCTTCTCCTTCTCTGCCGGTATTGTCCATAGCTTTTATTTAACTAATCCAGAAGAAAGATAAAACAATTTAGTATTCAGAGATCCGAAAGGTAGATGCATGAGAACAGAAAGAAATTGGATCAACTTGTGCACATCCATAATGGGGGCATTCCTGATAATTAATCCCTTAAAGGACTAAGAAAATCTATTGCAAATACAACATTAAAATATGCAACTTTTGCAAATACTAATTGCTATACATTGGATCAAATGTCAAAATTCCTCAACGTTTTTATATCTAACATTTATCTAGCTATAACTAAAAGTATAAAAAACTAAAAAACATTCATCTAACATTTCTATAACTAAAAGTATAAAAAATTAAAAAACAGAAAAAGAAACACTAATTAAGCATACTTCTATACATCCATTAAAAAACAGAAAAACAACATTATATAAAAAAAATCTATACTAATTAAACACTAATTATATCCATCTAACATGCATTCATACATACATATATACTAGTGAAAAACAACTAAAACATCTAAATAGAAAATGTGTGTGTGTGTGTTCATGCATGTGTGTGTGGGGGGGGGGGGGCTCGGGGACGGGCGGCCATGGCGGCAGGGGGCGAGGGAGGGGGGAGAGGGAGGAACTGAGCTCACAGCAGGGCGACGGCGAGGCGAGGCGAATCGGGGGCAGCGACGGCGTCGGGGCAGGCGGCGCAGCGAGGAGCGGGCGCGCGCGTGCGGGCCGGCGGCGCCGTCGGGGATCGGCGAGGAAGGGCGCGTCCGGAGTAGGGATCGACGAGGAGGGACGGGCGGCCGGCGTCGGGGGCGGCGACGGCGTCGATCGGGGCAGGCGGCGGCGCGCAGCAGCCTGGCGGCATCGTCTGTGTTTGGTGTCGAGAGAATGGAGAGGATGGTGAATTTTTCGTAAGTGGAGTTATATATATGAGAGCCTTTAGTCGCGGTTGGTGGTTCCAACCGCGACTAAAGGCCACCTTTAGTCGCGGTTGGAGCCACCAACCGCGACTAAAGGTCTCGCTTCCCGCCGCTTGGACTGGATGAAATTCACCTTCAGTCGCGGTTGGTGGCTCCAACCGCGACTAAAGGCCCCCCTTTAGTCGCGGTTGGTGGCTCCAACCGCGACTAAAGGCCTGTTCCTGGCACGGCGCAGTGTGGTGGATGTTTAGTCCCACCTCGCCCAGCGAAGGGCGCTCGCACTGGTTTATAAACCCCGGCGCGGTAGCTCATTCGAGCTCCTCTCTAAAGCAGGCCTACAAAGCCTACCGTTCTTTCCTGCCCTGTGGGCCATACTGGGCCTTGCGGGCCTGCATCCTGGCCCAACTAGTGGGTGTCTAGTCGTATGCAGGCCGTGGCGGCCCAGTAGGCGGGCTTTTTTTTTTACTTTTCAGTTTTTTTTTGTTTTCTTCTATATTTATTTTGTTTTGTTTCTTGGTTGTTTTTTGCTTTATTTAGAGTTTCTGAGTGAATCTTTTTGCTTTAGGTAAAAAAAATTATAAACTTTCTGTTAGTGCCAGTAGTTTTCAAATTTGAATTATTTGAAATTTGTGTGAATCACTAGTTTGTGAATAACTTTATTTTTAAAAAAGATTTTTCAGTGATTCTTTTTTCTTCTGTTTAATATTAGTGTGTTTTATCATTATATTCAATTTGGTAATTCTTAGGTTATTTAAAAAAATGAAATGCCTTTGTAACAGACGAGTTTTCGTCCGAAAGCGTGATACTTCGAAAGATATTGTCCATTTTGTACACGAAGTGCATCCAGTTTTTGCCGTAACCCTCTCAACTTTTTAGCACATGCTATGTGGGTGAAATGATGATACCATGCCAACTTTCAACCTTTTCTGATTGTGATTTGTAGTGCTTTTCAATTTCAGGGTCATTTAGCTCAAAAAAATCAGTAAATGCATGAAAAATAGCAAATGAAGTCACAAAGGGTTGAAAATTGATGACGTGGCTTTGGACATAATATTTCTTCGCGTTTCAAATGCCAAAACACATAAGTCGGAGTTCTATTACAAAGATTCCCTCCGGTTTGTCCGAAGTGGGATTTCCAGATATATAAGTCCGAAAACTAACTAGAGAAGCCGGTCACATCCCAGAGTGGGATCTTTGGATATAAAACTTTTTCTTCGCGTGTGTCCCTTTGTGCCGTAACCATGGACAATCTTCATCGTTTAACTTGATGCTCGGGTCAACATTCACTGTGAAGGGAGCAATTTCATGAAACTTTTCATAATCTTCTGACATGTCTGTCTTGTCCTCCACTCCCACGATGTTTCTTTTCCCTGAAAGAACTATGTGGCGCTTTGGCTCATCGTATGATGTATTTGCTTCCTTATCTTTTCTTTTTCTCGGCTTGGTAGACATGTCCTTCACATAGAAAACCTGCGCCACATCATTGGCTAGGACGAATGGTTCGTCTGCGTACCCAAGATTGTTGAGATCCACTGTTGTCATTCCATACTGCGGGTCTTCCTTTACCCCGCCTCCTCTCAGATTGACCCATTTGCACCAAAACAAAGGGACCTTCAAACCAAGTCCATAGTCAAGTTCCCATATCTCCTCTATGTAACCATAATATGTGTCCTTTGCCCTATTGGTGTTTGCTGCATCAAAGCGGACACCACTGTTTTAGTTGGCGCTCTTTTTATCTTGGGCGATCGTGTAAAATGTATTCCCATTTATCTCGTACCCTTTGAAAGTCAATATAGTCGAAGATGGTAACTTGGACAGCAAGTACAGGTCATCTGCAACAGTGTCGTCATGCATGAGACGTGTCTGCAACCAACCGGCGAAAGTCATAGTTTGTTCATGTGTAATCCAGTCGTCAGACTGCTCCGGGTGTTTGGAGCGTAGAATATTCTTGTGTTGCTCGATATACGGAGCCACCAAGGCGGAACTTTGTAGAACTGTGTAGTGTGCTTGCGCCAAAGAATGCCCGTCCCGGCATATTACTGAATTCTTTCCTAGTGTGCCTATTCCACCCAGTCTGCCCTCATGCCGCGATTCAGGAACACCAATCGGCTTAATGTCAGGAATAAAGTCAACACAAAACTCAATGACCTCCTCTGTTTCATGGCCCTTGGAGATGCTTCCTTCTGGCCTAGCACGATTATGAACATATTTCTTTAAGACTCCCATGAACCTCTCAAAGGGGGACATATTGTGTAGAAATACAGGACCCAGAATGGCAATCTCCTCGACTAGGTGAACTAGGACGTGCGTCATGATATTGAAGAAGGATGGTGGGAACACCAACTCAAAACTAACAAGACATTGCACCAAATCATTCTCTAACCTTGGTAAGATTTCTGGATCGATTACCTTCTGAGAGATTGCATTGAGGAATGCACATAGCTTCACAATGGCTAATCGAACGTTTTCCGATAGAAGCCCCCTCAATGCAACCGGAAGCAGTTGCGTCATAATCACGTGGCAGTCATGAGACTTTAGGTTCTGGAACTTTTTCTCTGCCATATTTATTATTCCCTTTATATTCGACGAGAAGCCAGACGGGACCTTCATACTGAGCAGGCATTCGAAGAAGATTTCCTTCTCTTCTTTGGTAAGAGCGTAGCTGGCATGACCCTGAAACTGCTTTGGATCCATGCCGTCTTCTCCGTGCATACGTTGCTGGTCCTCCCGTGCCTCCAGTGTATATTTTGTCTTCCCATACACGCCCAAGAAGCTTAGCAGGTTCACGCAAAGATTCTTCGTCACGTGCATCACGTCGATTGCAGAGCGGACCTCTAGGTCTTTCCAATAGGGTAGGTCCCAAAATATAGATTTCTTCTTCCACATGGGTGCGCGTCCGTCAGCGTCATTCGGAACAGATTGTCCGCCAGGACCCTTTCCAAAGATTACTTTTAAATCCTTGACCATATCAAGTATATCATCACCAGTACGGTGGCGAGGCTTCTTTCGGTGATCTGCCTCACCTTTGAAATCCTTGCCTTTCTTTCTTACGGGATGCCTGCTCTGAAGAAATTGACGATGCCCCAGGTACACATTCTTCTTACATTTATCCAAATATATACTGTCGGTATCATCTAAACAGTGCGTGCATGCATGGTATCCCTTGTTTGTCTGTCCTGAAAGGTTACTGAGAGCAGGCCAATCATTGATGGTTACAAACAGCAACGCTCGCAGGTCAAATTCCTGCTGTTTGTGCTCATCCCACGCACGTACACCTTTTCCATTCCACAGCTCTAAAAGTTCTTTGACTAATGGCCTTAGGTACACATCAATGTCGTTGCCGGGTTGCTTGGGGCCTTGGATGAGCACTGGCATCATAATGAACTTCCGCTTCAAGCACAACCAAGGAGGAAGGTTATAGATACATAGAGTCACAGGCCAGGTGCTATGATTGCTGCTCTGCTCCCCAAAAGAATTGATGCCATCTGCACTTAAACCAAACCATACGTTCCTTCCATCATCTGCAAAGTCCTTCCACTTTCTCTCGATTTTTCTCCACTGTGATCCGTCAGCGGGTACTCTCAACTTCCCGTCTTTCTTACGGTCATCTTTGTGCCATCGCATCAACTTGGCATGCTCTTTGTTTTGGAACAAACGTTTCAACCGTGGTATTATAGGAGCATACCACATCACCTTGGCAGGAATCTTCTTCCTGGGGCGCTCGCCCGCAACATCACCAGGGTCATCGTGGCCGATCTTATAGCGCAATGCACAGCATACCGGGCATGCATTCAAATCCTCATACTCACCGCGGTAGAGGATGCAGTCATTAGGGCATGCATGTATCTTCTGCACCTCTAATCCTAGACGGCAGACGGCCTTCTTTGCTTCATACGTACTGTCGGGCAATTCGTTGTCCTTTGGTAGCTTATTCTTCATTATTTTCAGCAATTTTTCAAATGCCTTGTCAGGTACACCATTCTCTGCCTTCCATTGTAGCAATTCCAGTGTGGTACCCAGCTTTTTCTTGTCATCTTCGCAATTTGGGTACAACAATTTCTTGTGATCCTCTAACATGCGCTGCAACTTCAGCTTCTCCTTTTCACTTGCACAGTTTCTATTTGCATCGGCAATGGCCCGACCAAGATCATCAGCGGGCTCATCTGATGCCTCTTCTTCAGCTCCTTCCTGCATTGCCGGCTCAGCTTCTTCCCCCATTGTTGTACCATCGTATTCATGGAACCCATGGCCAGGATAGCTGTCGTCATCCTCTTCTTCTTCATTCTCTTCCATTAGGATCCCTCTTTCTCCGTGCTTGGTCCAACAGTTATAGCCGGACATGAAACCGGACTCAAACAGGTGGACGTGAATGGTTCTTGAGTTAGAGTAATTTCGATCATTCTTACAGCCAGCACATGGACAATACATAAAACCATCCGCCCGCTTGTTTGCCTCAGCCGCAACCAGAAAAGTATGCACGCCATTAATGAACTGGGGAGAGCATCGGTCATCGTACATCCATTGCCGGCTCATCTTCATTACACAACACCGAAAAGACCAAATTAATACAAGTTCATACATAAAGTTCATACACACTTGTTCTCATAACGCAACATACAAACTCTCTAGCTAAAGCATTTAAATGCAACAACAAATGCGATCAAGATCTCAACTAAGGTAACAATTGATCCAACAGCATAGTGATACCAAGCCTCACTATCAATGGCATATTTTTTAAATTTTCTAATCTTCAAGCGCATTGCATCCATCTTGATCTTGTGATCATCGACGACATCGGCAACATACAACTCCAGTTTCATCTTCTCTTCTTCAACTCTTTTCAATTTTTCTTTCAAATACTCGTTTTCCTTTTCAACTAAATTTAACTTCTTGACAAGAATATCTATGTCGGTTGCAATTTCCGGTTCACATACCTCCTAGATAAAAATATCTATGTCAACTTGATGGGCATAATTGTCATAAACACGAAATGCAACAAATAGTTATAAAAGAGAATATATATACCACATCCGAATCATAAACCGGACGAGGGCCGACGGGGACGGATATCAAAGTCATGGCACTATGTATAACAAACAATCATACATGTAAGAAAATTATACAATTAACTATCTAAATCATACAAATAAGATTTTTTTTATAAAAAGGATAAGAACGAACAAGAGGCTCACCAAGGTGTGGTGACGGCGACGGGACGGTGCGGGCGATCGACGGTGGTTAGGACGGGGACGGGAAGGCACTAAGTAAACCACACCTACACATGAAAAGTAAGAAGTTAATTTGAGCTCAAATTGCATATAAATCAAATGAACTACCACATATAAATACTCCCAAACTAAAACCCACAAATCACTATACTTATAGAGCATTGCAAGAGCTAATCTAGCAATGAGAGATGAAAGGACAAAGTTGCTAACCTTTGTGAACACTTGGATGGATGGGGTGCCTCCAAATCTTGACAAATTTTGGCAAAAATGGAGGATGAGCTCGAGGAAGAGGAAGAACAAAGGAGGGGAAGAAGGGGGAAAAAAGGGAGGAGTACTGTGATCGAGCTGGCCGAATTCATATAGGGGATCTTTAGTCCCGGTTGGTATCTCCAACCGGGACTAAAGGGGGGGCCTTTAGTCCCGGTTGGTGATACCAACCGGGACTAAAGGGGCTCGTGGGGGCCCCAGCTGACACCAGCCTGCCACCACCCTTTAGTCCCGGTTCGTGTTACGAACCGGGACTAAAGGGGGGGCCTGTAGTCCCGGTTGGTGATACCAACCGGGACTAAAGGGGCTCGTGGGGGCCCCAGCTGACACCAGCCTGCCACCACCACATTAGTCCCGGTTCGTATTACGAACCGGGACTAAAGGTCTGGAACGAACCGCGCCTAATGATGCCCGTCCCGAACCGGGACTAATGGTCACATTAGTGCCGGTTCAAAACCCGACCGGGACTAAAGCTGCGGACAAAAGGTCCGTTTTCTACTAGTGTGGCTCCATGCTCAGAACAAATGTGATATACAAGGATCTGGAAATCTTGATACATGATGTTAAGTTTCCAGCTACTCTTGTGGCCATTGAGTCGCCTGGACTGGATATAATATTGGGAATGGACTGGATGGTACCACATCAGGTGTGTATCAACTGTGCCACCAGGACGGTGACACTGGTTAACCCGGCAGGCCAAACAGTGCAGTTTACTGCTAGCAGAATGATGTCAAAGAAAGGAATGGCATTCAAAGCCACTGCTACAGATATAAACCTGATTCCAGTAGTCAGTGAATTTCCGGACGTATTTCCGGAAGAGATACCAGGAATGCCACCTAATCGGGAACTAGAATTCGCCATTGATGTTGTTCCCGGAACCGCTCCAATCTATAAGAAGTACTACCGCATGCCTTCCCCAGTGCTAGTGGAACTAAAGAAACAGTTGGATGAATTATTGCAAAAAGGGTATATCCGTCCAAGCACCTCGCCGTGGGGATCACCTGTGCTGTTTGTTAAAAAGAAGGATGGCAGCCTACGAATGTGCGTGGACTACCGCCAGTTGAATGAGGTCACCATCAAAAATAAATATCCGCTCCCCCGTATTGATGATCTGTTCGACTAGTTGAACGGGGCCCGGGTATTCTCTAAGATTGATCTCCGAACAGGGTATCACCAGTTAAAAATCAGGAAGGAGGATATCCCAAAACAGCCTTCACTACTAGATATGGTCTGTATGAATTTACAGTCATGTCATTTGGACTAACAAATGCTCCATCCTATTTCATGAGCATGATGAATAAGGTCTTCATGGACTTCTTGGACAAATTTGTGGTAGTATTCATCGATGATATTCTTATCTATTCGAAAGATGAAGAAGAGCACACGCAACACCTCCGTACTGTCCTGGAAAGACTAAGGACCCATCGCTTGTACGCCAAGTTCAGCAAATGTGAATTTTGGCTAAGAGAGGTGGGCTTTCTGGGGCATGTTCTGTCAGAACAGGGTGTGGCTGTCGATCCCAGCAAAGTGACTGATGTATTAAACTGGAAGACACCGGCCAAAGTAACTGAAGTCTGCAGTTTTCTGGGATTGGCAGGCTACTACCGTCGCTTCATCGAAGGCTTCTCAAAAATAGCCAAGCCATTGACAGAACTGTTGAAAAAGAACCACAAATTTGCCTGGACGGAAGAATGCGATGGCAGTTTCATGGAATTAAAGACGAGGCTAACTACAACCCCTGTGCTAGTTCTTCCAGACATCCACAAGAGCTTCGACATATATTGTGATGTTTCTAGGCGTGGAATCGGTTGCGTTCTAATGCAAGAGGGAAAGGTTGTAGCATATGCATCCAGACAGCTACGACCTCATGAAGAGAACTATCCCACTCATGATTTGGAATTGGCAGCCGTGGTTCATGCACTGAAGATTTGGAGGCATTATCTCATCGGGCAGCGATGTGAGATATACACGGACCATAAGAGTCTCAAGTATATTTTCACCCAACCCAATCTGAATCTCAGACAGAGAAGATGGCTTGAATTGGTCAAGGACTATGACCTTGGAATTAATTATCATCCGGGAAAGGCCAATGTGGTCGCCGATGCCCTCAGCAGAAAGCAAGGTACCCTAAATGCAATAATGGAGGGAATCCATCCGAGACTACGAGAAGAGTTTGCCAAGGTGAATATGGTGCTATGCGGCCCAACTAGCCCGGATACAATGGAAATCATTCCGACACTTATGGAAGAAATTAAGGCAGCTTAGAAATCAGATAAAGGTATACAAGAGATCAAGGAACATATTCAGTAAGGGAAGGCCAAGTCCTTCCGAATTGATGACCAGGGCACTGTATGGTTTGAAAACCGAATATGCGTGCCTGATCAAGAAAATTTGAGACAGCAAATACTCCGAGAGGCACATGAATCCGCCTACTCTATTCATCCGGGAGGAACAAGAATGTACCAGGACTTAAGGGAAACATTTTGGTGGCCAGGAATGCGAAGGGACATTGCATACTATGTCGCCTGTTGTGACATCTGCAACAGAGTCAAGGCTGAACACCAGAAACCCGCTGGACTACTACAACCGTTACCAGTGCCCAGTGGAAATGGGATGACATATGCATGGACTTCATTGTTGGACTACCCAAGTCAACAAGAGGCCATGATGCTATCTGGGTCATCGTGGACATACTTACGAAAGTGGCTCACTTTATTCCGGTAAAGACCACTTTCAACGCTTACCAGCTTGCCCAGCTCTACATGTCCCGGATAGTCAGCCTTCATGGAGTACCCAAGTCTATCACATCAGATAGAGGCTCTTTGTTCACTTCAGCATTCTGGCTGCGATTACACCAAGCCCTGGGAACCGTGCTAAAGCATAGTACGGCATATCATCCACAGACAGATGGACAGACCGAACGTGTGAACCAGATATTGGAAGATATGCTTCGGTCCTGTGCTCTCACCTATGGACCCAAATGGGAGGATAGTCCACCCTATGCAGAATTCTCCTACAATAACAGTTATCAGTCGAGTCTCAAGATGTCACCATTTGAAGCTCTGTATGGACGAAAGTGTCGCACTCCTTTAAATTGGTCTCAGACAGGAGACAGCCGTATCTTCGGCACGGATTTGATGCTCGAGGCTGAGAAACAAGTCAAGGATATTCAGGAACGTCTTCGAGCAGCCAAGTCCCATCAAAAGAGTTACTATGACCCTAAACACCGAGAAGTAACTTTTGAACCTGGAGAATATGCTTATCTCCGAGTTACCCCCATGAAGGGAATAAAGAGGTTTCACACCCAAGGAAAGCTTGCACCGAGATATATCGGTCCCTTTCCAGTAATTGCTAGAAGAAGCAGAGTGGCATATCAGCTAGAGTTACCACCGGAGCTATCTGAAGTTCACGATGTCTTCCACATATCCCAGCTAAGAAAGTGCATTGCACCCCCGATCAAACAGGCAGATATGAGTGAGCTGGAATTGACTAAAGATTTGACCTATGAAGAAAAACCTGTCAGAATTTTGGATGAGATGGAAAGGACTACCAGGAGCAAGATAAGTAAATTTTTCAAAGTATTGTGGGATCATCACACTGAGGAGGAAGCTACTTGGGAAAGAGGGGATTTTCTGAGATCAGCATATCCACACTTGTTCCCTGAGCAACCGAATCTCAAGGAAGAGATTCATTCTAAGGGGGGTAGGATTGTGACACCCTGGTTTTTGGCCACTTTTTCTTTTCAAAATCTTTCTGGCTTTATTTGCAATTTGGTTGGATTTTGAATCTTTTCAGTTGACTTTGGACTTATGAATCTCTCTGAGTGATCCAAAGCCCTCAGCATCTTGCCAAAATCTTACCACACACCTACTGGATCAAATTCCAATTCTCCATCTTTCCCAATTATTCATTTTCTTCCTTTGGGAAAATCTGTCATCACTATGGGTTATGAAGCAACCTATAGTTCTGATGATCAGAAAAATCCCAAATTAATACCACACCTTCTTGTCATCATCTACTCCCACAATCTTCAAAAACATTTCATGGTCCAGTACAAAATTTTGTCCAGAAAACTCCATTTATCTTCTGGACAGTACTGGCCCTTTGTGAAGCAACTCATATTTTCCCAACTCAGAAAACTCTCAGATAATTCCCTGAGATACTAGGGAACCTATCTTGCCACAATATCCAAAAATATCATCTTGTCCAGTACAAATTTTCATCAGCAATATTCTGACAAGTTTCTGCTCAAATGGAACCTCTGTGAAGGAAGTACCAGCTAGAGGTATTCAATTGAGCTGAAATTTTTATGGCATCTTCTATCCACCAAATAACTCCCACACACCAAAATCCAGCTCCAGCAGATCAACCAGATGAGTGCTACAAGCTCATCTTGCGTCTGTACCAGTAACAGCAGTTGTTCATGAGCTACCCTCAAATCTTGATGAAATTTTCTCAAACTTGGCCAGTTTGGAGTCCTTCCAAAGTAGATCATCCCAGACATCTCCACTGGCCTCATCTCCAGCTCACCCCTCCTCCAGATCTCTCTCAAAGTTTCTGTCAGAAACTGTAGCTGAAGCTACACTTCGAACCAGAGTGCATCTAGACGAGCAGTGGCACGGAGAGGCTAAGTGGTCGAGGGTTGACATGTTGGACAAGATGCACCAGCCGTGCGTGGCTTCCAGACACCAGTACCCGTGGTGAGCACGGCATTGGCATGCCAATGCACGCGCTCTGCGCCGTGCCCGTGTCTGAAGTGAAGCATCCAGCTGCCCCGCGTAGCCGTACCTTGTCTCAGCTCGCCGACTAGCTCGCCGACGTCCACCTAGCCACTCTAGGTTCTTCCCCTCGCCCGAGAAGCTCTCGCCGGCCGCCACGCACACGGGCACTGTGGCACCCGTGCGGCCACAGTGGCCCTGCTGCTCGTCGCCTTCCTCCGCAAGCCGCCACCGCCGCATTAACTCTCCCTACCCTCCTCCATCCCGTCGCCCGCTCCCAGCCAGCCAGCGCGGCGTCCTCACACCGGCGACGTGGCCGAGCTCCGCCAGCTTCCAGAGAGGTCGCCCCTGCCTATAAAAGGCCATGGCCAGCCTCTCTAGCTCATCATCGCCCCTCACCACCTCCCAATCGGGCTCCCAAGCACCGAGCCAAGGCCGAGAGGCCCTCTGGCCTCGCCATTCGCCGGAGATCCGCCGCCACCCGAGCTCCACCACCTCGCCGATTCGCTTCACCCCAGCCTCCACTGACTCCTCGCCCGAGCTCTGCTCAGTCTCCTGACCCCGCCCAAGCCCTTGCCCGGTCAAAATCCTGCCGGAAACGCCGTCACGGGCGACACCCGAGAGCTGCCGCCGCCGGAGAGGAAGGGGACGACGCCGTCCGGCCATCTCTCGCGACGCTACGGGTACGTACGCGTTCGTCTTCGTGCGCTCGTTCCATCCCTGTAGTCGCCGGACCTCGTCGTCGTCTGTATCGCCGGCGACCATCGCCGGAACCCCGCCGCTCTCTGTTTCCCTCTCCCCCCTTTTAAATCTGACAGAGGGGCCCGCTCGTCAGTGGCTCGCCGAAGCGGTAAGTGGAGGCGCCCTGGCAAAGTGCGCCTTCGACGTGGCCCTTTGCTGGATTGTCTATTTTCTGTTTTAATCCAGATTTGACCAGGAACTTTGACCATCCATAACTTTTTATCCATAAGTCCAAATCAATTGATTCTTTTTGCTCTGGTTTTGTCTTGAGCTCCTCTAATTTCTGGTAAAATTTTGGTATTTTTCTCATGCTCACAGAATTTTTGGTGCACAGAACAGTGTTTTGTGACATTTTCAATTGTCTTTTTAAAATATTTTCAGAAGGAGATTCTTTTGGTTTTGAAGCCCAGGAGTTTGTGGACAACCCAACAGAGCAAGGCAAGCCATGTCATCCATTTCATGACCATTTCAATAGTGTTGGTTATTTAATTGAATTATTTGCATTACTTTAATATCTGATAATTCATAGCCATTTACATAGATGCCTAGCTAGTGCCATGTTAAGTTATTCATGATAAGAATCCATGCTTGATAAGTACTTGACAACACTAAACCTAATTGGTTGATCAAGTGCCACCTATCCGGACTTATCCGTGCAGCCACATTTGCCGGTATGGGACGGCCTTGACTTGGTCTGGCTTTGTGCTCTTTTATCAGTACCACCAAACTAGGGAGGGTTATGCGTGCGTGCTGCCCTGATCAGGTAGACGACGATAATCCTGTGAGCCCAGTTGAGTTATTTTTCCGGCGTCCCCGTTTGGGACAATTAGTTGGCCACGACGGTGGCAGGTGTCACGGGGTGACACAAGGGCCACCCAGGACATGACCCTGGGAGGGTATGATTGTCGGTGGTACGATGGAAGAGTCACAGGTCAGGCAGGTTTCGTTGGAGCAGCACCGGTCCACCCGAATGGGAACACAAGGCCAGGAGCTCCATAGTGTGGGTAAAGTGCGCAACCTCTGCAAAGTGTAAGAATCTATTCGAATAGCCGCGTCCACGGTATTGGACTGTCCGTACTAGGCCACTGATTGGTCAACCGCAATAATGCTAATAATGATGGAAGAACTTGTCTTATGTTCGGAATTACTCAATGGATTATGAGTATTCCGAGGGTTGTGAGACAACCCGGAAGAGAGAGTAAGTTGGTATCTGGTAACTGTAAGCAACTTAAGCACTTAATCTGTTCATTGCCATGCTGTTGTTTGCTGCATTGTTATGGTTGCCATGAGCTTGCGAGTACATTCCAAGTACTCACCTGGCGTATCATGCCAGATGCAGGAGAAGCCAAGGACGGAGGTCCCGATGGTTCGTGCTACGCTAACTAGGCTGTGTCCCAGCAGTGTCCCTGTGGATGGAGTTTTCCGTGCTATGTTCCGCTACACCGTAGAATCACCCAGTAGTATCGAGGCCCTGCTATGTTCCATAAATAATGTAGATATTGTCCTAGCACGTGCAGTGCTCTGGCCTCGCTATCAATGTAAATTATGAGCTTGTACTCGAGATATTTCAATAAAGTTCAGTTCTGTTCTGTTCCAAGTTGTTGTGTGTTTCCAGAAGACATGATCTCTGGGTTGGAAACACTGGGTAAACCGGTCCTCTGAGCCGGGGTGCCACATCCTCGACAAAAGGCCCAAATCCACGTCCTTCAAACCAGCGGATGAAATCGTCAAATTCCAAGTGCACCCAACGGATCCCAACAAGATGGCGTCCTTTGGAGCTCAGCTGGACCCCGCGGTCGATGAAGAGCTGCGCAAATTTTTGCGTGAAAACTGGGATATCTTCGCCTGGCACCCGTCAGACATGCCAGGGATCCCGCGTAGATTAGCCGAGCACAGCTTGAACATCATCAAGGGTTTCAAGCCAGTCAAACAGACTCTGCGTCGGTTTTCCGAACCCAAGCGTCAGGCTATGGGCGAGAAACTGGCAAAGTTGCTCGAAGCCGGATTCATCCGGGACATCAAACATCCTGAGTGGTTGGCCAATCTGGTCATGGTATAGAAGAAGAATAAGTCCTGGCGGTTGTGCGTCGATTTCAATGATTTAAACAAGGCCTGCCCCAAGGATCATTTCCCCTTACCCCGCATAGACCAGATCATAGACGCCACTGCCGGGCATGACTCACTGTGTTTCCTCGACGCTTACTCTGGATACCATCAAATTAAAATGAAGGAATCCGACCAAGCGGCCACTGCATTCATCACTCCTTATGGACCATTCTGTTTCAACACAATTCCCTTCGGATTAAAGAACGCAGGGGCTACATACCAGCGCATGATTCAAACATGTTTGGAAAAACAAATCGGCAAAACAGTCGAAGCATATGTGGACGACGTGGTTATCAAAACCAAACATGTCAGCCAGCTGGTGGATGATCTCCGGCAAACCTTTGATAGTCTTCGGACTTTCGATATATGGCTCAATTCGGAAAAGTGCGTCTTCGGAGTGCCGGCCGGTAAGCTGCTCGGATTCATCGTTTCCCATAGAGGAATAAAAGCCAACCCAGCGAAAATACGAGCACTGTCCGCACTGGCTATCCCCACTGAGCTCAAACACGTCCAGAAACTTGCCAGCACTGTTGCAGCCCTAAGCCGCTTCATCTCATGCCTCGGAGAAAAGGCCTTGCCGCTATATAAATTGCTCAAACGAACTAAGAACTTCGAATGGACCAGTGAAGCGGCGGCAGCACTCGAAGAAATAAAAACTCTACTGGCCAGCAACCCGATCTTGACAGCACCCAGCCCGGGCGAGCCAATGCTGCTATATATCTCAGCCACGAATCAGGTGGTCAGCGCGGTTCTCGTCGTCGAACAAGAGGCAGACGGTCACAAGCTCCAGGTGCAGAAACCTGTCTACTACGTATCCGAAGTGCTCACCCCGTGTAAAACGAGGTACCCGCATTATTAGAAGATCGCCTACGCAGTTTTCATGGCATCCCGAAAGCTCCGCCATTACTTCCAGGAGTGATCGGTTACGGTGGCATCCGAAGTGCCACTGAATGACATAATCAACAATCGAGATGCCACCGGCCGCATAGCCAAATGGGCTATAGAACTCATCCCCTTCGAAATCATATATCGACCACGCCGAGCTATTAAATCTCAGGTTTTGGCTGATTTCGTTACGGAATGGACGGAAGCCGAACTCCCTAGGGAGTACAGTACATACTCGCATTGGACGATGTACTTCGACGGCTCCAAAATGCTCGCCGGGCTGGGGGCTGGAGTAGTCCTCACATCTCCCACTAGCGACAATATTCGGTACATACTCCAGATCATGTACACCGACTCCAACAACGTAGCCGAATACGAGGCTCTATTACATGGACTTCGGATTGCAGTGTCAATGGGCATACAGCGACTCGAGGTACGGGGAGATTCTAATCTCGCCATCTCTCAAGCCAACGACGAATTCGACGCAAAAGACCCGAAAATGACAGCATACCGCAACGCCGTCCTAAAAATCTCTGCCCGTTTTGAAGGACTGGAGTTTCACCATATACCTAGAGACAGCAATCAAGCTGCCGATATCCTTGCTCGAATGGGCGCCAAGCGCGACCGTGTCCCTGAGAACACCTTTTTAGAACGACTCTTCAAGCCGTCCGTGGTGTGGCAAGAAGATGCCCAGGGCTCGGAATCCAATACCTCAGGAGAGCTCATCCCTCCGCCTATCGAACCAGACGAAGGAATTATCGGGGGCTCAGCAATTGAACTGACATCTTCGGCTCACGATGTCATGGCGGTAATCGCGCCATGGACCGAGCCCTTCCTCGCCTACCTCCTCCGCCAAGAACTACCGGCCAACCAGACTGAGGCAAGGCGTATCATTCGAGGATCTAAAGCCTATAAAGTCCACGAGGGAGAACTATATAAGAAAAGCACTACTAGCGTCCTCCAAAGATGTATATCCGACGAGGAGGGAAGGCAGCTCCTGGCCGAGATTCACGCTGGCATGGGCGGTCACCACGCGGCAGCTCGGGCCTTGGTCAGCAAGGCTTTCCGAGCAGGGTTCTTTTGGCCCACTGCCCGAACAGACGCCCAAACATTGGTCCAACATTGCGTTGGATGCCAGCTCTTCGCAAATCAGAGCCATATGCCCCCCACGACCCTTCGGACGATACCGATTACTTGGCCTTTCGCGGTCTGGGGGCTGGACATGGTCGGACCACTTAAAGGGGGGACCAAGAAAAAGAAGTATCTACTCGTCATGGTAGACAAATTTACTAAATGGATTGAGGCAAAACCGGTAACTTCAGCCAAGTCTAAGCCGGTCATCGATTTTATATCCGGCGTCGTACACCGTTACGGTGTTCCCCATAGCATAATAACGGACAACGGATCCAATTTTACCGCCCAGGAAGTCAAGGACTGGTGCGCTAATTTAGGCATTAAGCTCGACTATGCCTCGGTGTATCACCCACAGTCTAATGGACAGGTCGAGAGAGCTAATGGACTGATCTTGAGCGGCATCAAGCCCCGTTTGGTCCGATCTTTAAAAGAATCCGACTGCCATTGGGTCGAGGAGCTTGACTCCGTACTGTGGGGCCTACGCACCACCCCTAATCGATCCACGGGCTACACACCGTTCTTCATGGTGTATGGGGCAGAAGCCGTCCTCCCCAGCGACCTTATTCATGACGCCCCTCGGGTGCGTATGTATGAAGAAAAGGAGGCCGAACTGGATCGGCAAGATGACCTGGACGCCCTGGAGGGCGAGCGCGATATAGCTCGGGCTCGTTCTGCTTTTTATCAGCAGCAGGCCAGACGTTATCAGAGCAGGAAAGTACGGGCGAAGGCCTACAGTGTCGGCGATCTAGTCCTGCGCCTCCCAGAGAAGCAAAAGCATAAGTTGTCGCCCAAATGGGAGGGGCCCTTTATAATCGATCAAGTACTCGCGGGCGGAGCATATCGTCTCCGCGACCCAACGGACGACCGCCTCGAGCCAAACCCATGGAACGCAGCTCGGCTACGACGTTTCTACGGCTAAACCCCGCGACCTTACCTTGTTCGGTTTATCCTTCTAGGATCTATATTTTTCTAGTCAATAGTCTCTCCCAGGTTGTGTTCGGATATGCCGAACTACGTTAAGTTTTTTCTTCGGCAAACATCTTTGAATGTACAACATGCTGCCACCTGGGGGCTTCTTTTACGAAGCCAATCATATTTTATTTATGAAACCATCCGTCTTTTACGAGTTTGCAACCTTCCTGCATCGTTTTAAAGCCACTATATGCATCAATTTGACTTAAGATTTGGCCAAGCTGGGTTGCCTCGCTCTTGTGTTTACCCCCTATGTTCCCGATTGTTCGGTTAGGGAGTAAAGGGAGCACCTCTGTGATTGTTACGTCCGGATTTCCCGGGTACGTACCTCAGACGGGTAAAGCCAAAAGCTAGCGTTCTTAAGAACACAAGTTGATCGGCCACGGGGGAAGTGAAAATAATTGGTAACTATCACCAAGTTTCCGGGGTATTTTTCCCGACGTAACCATCCCCGTCTCCTTCGGGTATGCGGTTATACATCCACGGTTAACGCGGTAACCCGATGAAAGGGACCCATCGAGGAAATATTTTCGTCGGAAGATGTTTCTTACGTTACACAGTAATATAACATAACTCCCCGAGCATGTTTTGTCTGTTTGCACCAAATGGCCGGATTGCCTAGTTCTCCGAAGTATTTTCCGATGTTTTCATATCACATCGTAGGAAACACTCCTC
The DNA here is from genome assembly GCA_039707655.1 of Elymus sibiricus. Lineage (NCBI taxonomy): Eukaryota > Viridiplantae > Streptophyta > Magnoliopsida > Poales > Poaceae > Elymus > Elymus sibiricus. Next base: position 72,345,820 of record CM077676.1, read on the forward strand.
GGCTCTTGGTCGAGGAGGCGGAAGCCGATGGCTGGTTAAGACAACGTTTTATGCACGGTTCGGAGACTATTTGATGTAAAGTACATAGATACATAGAATCAAACCGTTAATCTTGATCAAGACCATCTATTATAGTCTCCAGAGCACAATCTGCTTTGGACAGCCGAGCTGCGGGCATAACCTGGTCATATACCAGATGCACGGGCACTTCCTGCACATCTGGCCCTACAGGCCCAACCCTAGCTAAATGCTCCGGCTCCAGCTTGGTGAAACGGGTCTTGATCATCGCCCAAGCCTCCCGTGCTCCCTCACGACAAGATGATATCTTCCATAGCTCCAAGCGGCGCCGAGCTCCTTTGAAACGATTCGTGAGCTCGGCCATCCCTTCCGGAGCCACTTCGCCAGGCCACAGTGCTTTGCACATGCTCTTCATGGCTTTCTGGGCCCGCTCATGAACGGTGGATAGCTCCTTCTGGAGGTCCCGCCCGAATGAACCGGCCTCCTCTTCGGGACGTCCGGTCAGAAGAACTACAACGAGATGTGGCATTGTTCATATTGCTGCCTAATACGTGCAGTTTATGAACTGACAAATCGGATTGCACTTACCGAACATGCCCGCTTTCAGTCTCTGGTTCTCCTCTTGGGATAGGGTCAGTTGAGCTCTCAAACTTTTGATTTCTTGAGCCTGTTGTTCGCCTTCCGCCTTAAGCTTATCCCTCTCCTCATAACTTCGGGAAAGCACCCGGTAGCCAGCCTCCTGCTGTGACTCCGCATACCTTTGAGCTTCCCTGGCAATATCTAGATCCTTCTGCATCTGATTTATCGACTCGGCTGCTACGGAATCATCTTTCATTAGCAGAGGTGTTCCATCAAATTTTTCTTAAATAACTTTGAGCCCGGCACTTAGCATGTGCCTCTCTGGTTAATTTCTTCACACCCTCTAGCTCGGCCTTCACAGATTCTAACTCTGTTCGCGCCTGTTTGAGGTCCTCGGATAGCTTTTTGTTTTGCTCCCGAACAGTCTGCACAATAGCAGGGCATTATGCCTGTTAGACCCTTAACTCGGCCGTCCCGCCCAAATTAAGGCTCGGGGGCTACTGGGTTAGATACTAGTTATCAAAACTAATACCATACCTGCATATTTGTAGACATGAGCTTCACGGCCCCTTCAAGTCCCATTCGGGCAGCGCCAAGGTATGCGTCTACCGAGCTAAGGGCATTAAACTCCTGATCAGAAAACGCGGAGTGCCAAAGTGACGCCTTACGCCGCCGATGATTCATCACACTTTCAACCTCGGAGTTAGTGACCGAGACGCCACCTGAGTCCTCGGGATGTTGGTCCTCGGCAGGGACCCCCGGAGTAACTCTGGCTACTGCTGGCGACCTCGGGTTTGAGTCACCCCTCGGCGTCTCTTCAACATCCCCAGCCGAGGGCGGTTCCACATATCATCTACAGGACACCGTGGAGAAAATTATTGGCATATTCGGTGGATGTCGAAGATAGAACGGCGGATGCGTTACCTCTTCGGGCGGGGCGCAGATGATGTAGCTCCCGTTGGGGCCACGCGTCTGGTCACCCCACGACTACTCGTCGTTGGGGCCGCTGGTGCCGTTCTTGTGGTTGTTCGGCGCTTCGTGCGGCGACCCTTGGGAGTAGGTGTCAGTGTATTCGGGGCAGCAGTGGCTGAGTGTTTCTTTCAAGAAGAAGCCCGTTGGCCACTTACAGCGGAGCAGGGAAGCGCCCCGGGATGATCAGCCAAAAGGGCCACCTTGGAACCATCAAGGCTCTCCTGGTAGAAGACCCCCTCCTCAAAATTAATCGATGTTACAGGGTCGTCATGGAACCCAGGATCATCATCACGAGAGTAATTCTCCGGTTGAGGAGCAGGGCAGCTCACTGTCTCGATCCAACGCCTCCAGTTCTGTTCGGACAGGATAGGAATCTGGTTAAGAAAAATCTGGGGTACCTTCCGGACTATAAAACGTGGTCGGACTCACCATTTCAATGGGTTTGTAGCTCGAGAAGCCTTCCATGGGCCTTAACCGAGCGAATTCCTGCTCTTCTCCCTTGAAGAGATCGGCCAGTATGGCTGCTATCGCCGCCTAGTCGGCAGGTCCCATCCATGTGTACCAGGTTGCATCATCTTCCCCGTTGTAGCACCAAAGCGGGTGCATTCTCTGTTGGAGAGGTTGGACGCACCGAGCAATGGTTGCGGCCATCACGTCAATAACGGTTAGCCCGTTGTGGGCTAGCCACCTCACTTGAGCGGCCAGCCGAGTTACTTTCGGCGCTTTCCTCTTGAGAAGGACTCTTCAGGCGCCAGTTGAACCGCTTCTTCGGAGGGACCAATGAGAACTCGGGCAGCCCCCTCCGGACTGGATCAAATAAAGGGACGTCTTCGATATAAAACCATTCCGAAGTCCACTCTTCGGCATCTTTCTTCGGAGTCCCTACGGGGTATCCGGTTCCGGCGATCTGCCATACTTCGGCCCCGCCGACCTCGTAGATTGTCCCTCCTCGGGTACGGGGGACGAGGCAGAAGAACTTTCTCCACAACTCGAAGTGGGCCTCGCAGCCCAGGAACATCTCGCAGAGAGCGACGAAGCCCGATATATGAAGAATCGATCCTGGGGTAAGGTGGTGGAGTTGAATCCCATAAAACTCTAGTAAACCCCTCAAGAAAGGATGAATGGGGAAACCCATCCCTCGCAAGAGGAAGGGCACGAAGAACACCCTTTCCTCCCCGTGGGGGGAAGGAAAGTTCTCTGTGAGGGCCTCCCCACCTGTGGAAGTTAATCCGGGACGGGTGGATGCGAGATCTGAAGCAGGGAGATATCCCTGCGTCTCGAGCCTGCGTAAATGCATGAGGGATACGGAGCAGCTCGCCCAATCACCTCGACGGGGGCCGTGAGGGCGTGAGGAAGAGCCTGGGACGCTCGCCATTGTTTACTGGTCGCGGCCTCGCGAGGACGTGAGGAAGAATGGCAGGGGGTGGGGTGCGTCAACCTCCGCGCCCTTGGCCTATTAAAGGGGCATTGACTCCCCCCGAAAGAGGGGCATTTTTGTAAAAATCCATCGGGCCGCTTGCATTCCGTGGGTGCGTAGAAATCGAGGGTCGTCATTTGATTCTGGGTGAAGAAAAGCGCTATGGCGGGCCCCACGAAGCCCCGCCCATCAGAAGATTCTTCGGCAACCAAGCTATTGGTGGCCGAACTATTGCCAAATCAAATACAGGTAAAGGGAGGAACTCGCCGCCCAAGCCGAAGACCTGCGAAGCATGAAGCTGCCGAAAACTGTCAACCTCGGCATTGGAGGCTAGTTCGAGGGCTACTGAGGGTGTCCCGACTAGGGGGTACTCAGGCTGCCGGCCTATCTCTCGTAGCCGGGCTGGTGGGCCGCTCTCTACTCATCGATGGAAGGCCGGATTGTGGGCGACCCCGTGTATCAGAAGGAAACCTCCGACGACTTGGCGTCTCCTCCAAGGAATAGTTGACGTGGCCGACATGTTTATCCCCTGATGGTAACCGACTATATGTAATCCTAGGAACCTCTGGTGTCTATATAAACCAGAGGGTTTAGTCCGTAGAGGATCATCATACTCATTACCTTGGGTTTAGACCATCCGATCTCGAGGTAGATCAACTCTGTAACCTTCATACAATCACATCAATATAATCTAGCAGGACGTAGGGTATTACCTCTTCGAGAGGGCCCGAACCTGGGTAAATCGACGTCTCTACGTTCCCTGTTACCCATTGATTCCTAGACCTACAGTTCAGATCCCCTACCCGAGATCTGCCGGTTTTGGTACCGACACCTCACTCTCCCGTTCACCCCGGCCACGGATGGGATTAGTCTGGGGCAGGGGGATCCACCCCGGGTGGAAGCACACCCGGCGGTGGGAACGCCAGTGCTCCCACCCGAGGACGGCGGACGTTTATCTGGATGGGGCTCGCCGCCTTGAACTCGCGCCATTTCCACGCAATCGCCGGATCTGGCTACTCGACTTCCACCATTGCCCAGAAGATGAACTCCATCGCCTCGCCCGCAAACCTCGCTCGCTCCGCGAACGTCGAGGTCAGGATGATGCGCACCATGATCTCGCCCCACTGAGATGGATCGGGAAACTTGGAAGCGACCACCCGCCGCATCTCCTGTCGCACCGCCGGGAGCCTGCGGTCGAGCAGAGGCAGCTCCATCGGCGGCGCAACCGCTGATGCGTTCCTCACCCTCCGCGGTCGCACTACGCGGCGTTGGGATCCCCCCGGCATCTCGCTGCACCGGGAGGGGCTCGAGCAGCTTGGTGGAGGGCGGTGGGTCAGAGCAGCCAGGTGGTGCGGTGGGGATGGGGACTAAATCGGGCTCTAATAGCGGAGGAGAGGGGATTAATGGCGTGGTAGGTGGGGGTTCGGCCTCCGCCCGCTCCGCTAGGGCTCCGCCCCGTGTCGTCATCGTGCGTGTGGTAGGTGCATACGATTCTTGCTCGATTTTCAGGTTGTCCATGTTGTGTGTTTCAATTCTTTGATTCACCTGTATTTCCATTTAAGCAGGTTGTTCATGTTGTGTGTTCCATATGGATTAGACGTCGTCGACTACTTCGTCTTCGATGCCGCGGCTCCTCGTTGGGTCTTTAGCTGTATTTCTTTTGTGTGTTCAATTTTTAATCCCCATTCTGTGTGGTGCTTTTTGCTTCTGTGTAATTTGAACCTGTGGTTGTGCTTGTGTGAGTGGTGTCTCTGCTCGTGTGGACAAGCATGATTTGGACCGCGATTTTGAGCTGTGATTCTGCTAGTGAGGCAAGCATGATTTCGGCGGTGTTTCCATGCGATTTTGAACCATGATTCTGTGCTATTTTGAGTCTTGATTCCCTTGTGTGGCAACCTTGATTTGAACCGTGCTTCTGTGCTATCTTCTTGTATTACTCAATTATTACTTTTTTCTTAAAAAAATCAGGGTTGTGTTGTTATGGGTTACTCATCCTCCCTCTGTCATTTCGTAGCCAGTCTGTGCTTAGAGAGTTAAAATAGTTGATCTCTCATCTTCAGTTCCCTTTAGTGACTCTCTCAAGAATCCCGTGAATGTTGGTTGTAAGGTTTGTGTGATTTTTGTACACTCTAGTTGATTTTTATTTCCAATACTTTTACACAGTAAGTTTCATACTTGATGAATATATGCATGACAAAAGGAAATGTGTATGTTGTCAATCCATCATGTATTTATTACCTTCTGTTATTTAGCTTTGTGTTATGCTACATTTTCATGGTAAACTAGAACATGAAGGCGCGCGTTGCATGACAAATGTTATACATATTTCGAAAAACCAAGACAATACATATATGAGAACAATTGGAAGTTTGAAGTTTCAAATTAAAGCACCTTCCATTTTTGGCATATTTGTTCAGACACTAGATTTTCAGAAAGCTCTGGAGTTGATGCTTAACTTGTGTGAGAAAGAAGGCTTCGTGCCGTTCCTCAGTATTCATCGAATTTCCTTATTCCCGACTGAACATTCTAATTGATATATATGGATACACCAGTAGCCTCTCGATGGTAGCCATGACAAACCTGCATAACCTAAAGAGATTCCAGTGCAATGCCAAGCTGATCATCTCGACTTCAGTTTGAAATGCAACCTCCCGATGACCGCGGATGGGAAGACGTAGAGGTCGCCGAGACTATTGCTGCGAAGAATCACGGCCTTGGTGAGAAGGTCCTTCACAGAAAAACTGAACGGGTCAAATTCAATTGAGCAAAGATTATCAATAGTGAAACGACGAACGGAAAGTAAATTTTTGACAATAGTTGGAACAACTAAGACATTGCGAAGAAGAAGAGAGCGAGCGGAAGTAGGGAGAGATGTGTTGCCGGTGTGAGAGATGGGCAAGGTGGAGCCATTACCCACAGTGACAGTAGAAGTAGAGGAGGAAGGAATGAGAGTGTGGAGCATACCGGGGTCGGAGGCCATATGTGCGGTGGCTCCCGAGTCCATGACCCACTCACCGCCGGTCGAAGGAGTGGCGGCGTTGTTCAGGGCAGCAAGGAGAACCGAGCATTCCCATGCCAGCGTACCGCCGTAGGCGGGAGTTGGTGGAGAGTTGGTGCCGAACGTCTGGCCGTGGAGCGGGGCGAAGGAGGTGAACGCCTGGGCCGGCGGCGGCATGGGAGGGCACGGCCCGAGGAGGCCGGCGCGGTGTTTGCCCTCATCGCGCGGGGGGGGGGGGCTGAAACTGCTGTCCCGTATTGGGGTTGAAGCACACCCAGGGGCCGACCAAAGAGGGCGCCCCGCGCTGGGTGTTGCCGTCGTGGGTGCCGGAGCGGCCACCGCCGTTGTTCCTGCCGCCGGCGGACTTCTTTTTGCGCCGGTTACCGCCGTTGCAGTTGCCACTAGAGGCGTCGCCCCCGTTGTTGTTGCCGTGTCGGGCGTCGTCGCCGCGGTGGTGACCAGAAGAGGTGGAGCCGCCGGCGCCGTGGGAGGGCGCACGGCCATAGAGGGCGGTCTGGTTCCCGACCGCGACGGAGTTCGCGAGCTGTATCTCGTGCAAGGTAAGCAGGGACCTTGTCTGGCTAAAGGACGGGAGAGGGTTTTGCATGGTGACGATGGTCGTGATGTCGGAGAAGCATGGGTTGAGCCCGCGGAGGCAGTTGAGGACGAGCGTCTGATCGGAGATGGTGGTGCCGACGTCGTTAAGGGCGTCAGAGAGCACCTTGAGACGGTGACAATAGGCGGCGATGGAGAGGTCGCCCTGGACGAGGCCGTGAAACTCCGCCTCAAGGTAGACGGCGCGGGTCATCTGATTGTCGAGGAAGAGGTTGGTGATGAGCGTCCAAGCCTCTTGTGCCGTCTGGTCCTCCGCCATGATGATGTCGAGGATCTCATCGGAGATGGACCCATAGAGCCACGAGCGGACGATGTAGTCCTCGCGAATCCAGTCCGCGGTGCGGTCCGCCTCGGCAGTGGCGGCGTTGACGTGGGAGAGCAGATCGTACTTGCCCGAGGAGCACGCGGATGAGCATTCTCCACTTGGTGAAGTTGGACGCGTGGAGGTCCAGGGTCACGGGGACATGGGTGCGGACACTCGCGACGTTGACAGCCGGGGACGCAACAGTGGGCATGGCGGTGGAGATCATGGCGCCGGTGGTTGAGTTGATGGTGGCGGGGAGGGACGGGGAGGTGAGGGAGGAGCTGGTGCCCGAGGCAGTCGACATGGCGGCTGTGGTTGGGAGGAGAGGCGAGCGACTCGTGAGGCAGGATGGGAAAGGCTGGATCGAGTTGGTGTCTGATGCCAAGAAAACTGGTATTGCTGTGCAATTCCCGCCACCTGAAGGGCGCCTCGTATTCACATATATAGGGATTACATGCCTTGCTAATCAAGGTGAATCAGAGAGATCCCAACCAAAATATACAACAAATATTCGGTAGGATTACATTCCTATTACATGTGATATGAAAAAAAGGAAATACTTTAACACTCTCGATGGTAGCCATGACAAACCCGCAGAACCTAAAGAGATTCCAGTGCAATGCGGCTGATCATCTCGACTTCAGTTTGAAATGCAACCTCCTGCCTGCGTCTTCACAGCTATGCTTTGATCAGGATGCTTCAGTTCATAGAAATTTCGAAAACTACATTTTTCCTAGCATGTTCTTGCTGCTGAAGTTCTCTGTTTCAGCGGAGACCTCACTTGAAATAAACCTCTGCAGGATTTCAAGGTTGCCGTTCGAGTAAAATGCATCAACCGTCCCTGAACTCGCTGGCAAGGACCAAAGCGGTCCCTAAACTCTGAAAGTGATCCAATACGATCCCTAAACTTGCAAATACGATGTCAGTACGGTCCTGGAACTTGCAAATCCCTCGCCCGTTCCTCTCGTCAGAACAGAAGTAATCGACCATGGACAGCGGTTGCCACCTGATGATCGTCGGCAGGTCCAACACGTGAACGGCCCAGGGACGGCGGAGGAATGAAGCTGCTCGCTGCCGGCGGTGCTCTGCGGCGCCAATGGGTGCCCCAATACGGCGGCTGGACGAGGTTGCAGCTCCGACGTACGGCAAGTCAAAGTTATCCAGGTGCGGCATGGTTTTTTGTCAAGATCGAGTCATTCCCAAGTGGATTAAGCAATGACTTCTAGTTCCCCTGTGGTCTGCTGTTTGATTTCATGGAATTTCATACGCATTACGCTAGGGTTTACTGAATATAGGGTTCCTGAAATTGAGCACTTGCCATGTTTGATCATGCTCTCTTTTATGTGAGCGACTGACTTGCTTAATTATGCTCAGGGAAAGACAGCCCTTTTAAACTCGTGGGGAGGCTGCAAGGCAACAAGCTTGAGACATGCAGAATAACTAAGAGGACACACACTGCAGCAAGTAGTCCAAAGGCAGAGGAGGAAAGGTCAGAGAAACAAGCCAAAGAAAATAGAGGGGTTAGCATGTTTGATGAATTTAGGTGATCGGTGGGGTCGACCCAAGCAGCCTCGCGCCTGCGCCAACTGGCGACTCGACTACTTCACCGGCCCAGCCAGAGATGCCGGCCCAAGGTGACAACTCTGATGGGCTGGCCCGTTTCATCTCCGCGCTGACCTCGCCAGTAACACCTGGGCTGGTGCGTGGCCCGGTTTTCAAGCCGGTGGCTCCGAGCAAACGGCCCAAGGCGCGCCACACTTCCCCTACTCGCAGAAGTGCACGCATCGCGGCAACCATGCCGCAAGGCACCAAGATCATGACGCAGGCTCAGCGCATCGTTTGCCGCCGCCTCGGAGAAGAATTCGACGACCCAGCAGACACCGCTGCCCTCCTGGCCAAGTACACGGACAGCTTCAACACCGCCCTCACCACGGCTCAGATCAAGGCGCTCACTGACCTGGCGCTAACTGCAACGCTCAAGAGGAGGACGGGGGCGGCCTGAAGCAGGGTCGCTGGGCTCTCTCGCGCAGTGTGTCGTTCTAGTTTCCATGGATTGTTTCTCCTTCCTAGTTTGGAATGTCAGGGGCCTCAATAACCCTGCCCGTAGAACCGTCGTCCGTAACCTAGTCAGAGATCAGGCTAGCTCCCTAGTATGTCTCCAAGAATCAAAGCTGCAACATGTTTCCCCAACTTCTATCTCTGAAATTTGTGGCCCTAGATGCAGTGAGTTTGTTTTTTCCCCCTCTGTTGGAGCTAGTGGTGGCCTAATCACTGCGTGGAACACTGATCTGCTGGATGTGCTCTCTCACTCATGCTCAAAACACATCATTTCCACCACCTGCTCTAGCAAGGCCACTGGAAAGGTATGGACTGTTATCAATGTCTATGGGCCGCAAGAGATTCATGAGAAAATCGTGTTCCTGACTGAGCTAAAGGCTGCTGCCACTGCTGCTGTTGGTCCGCTGCTCATCGTAGGAGACTTCAACCTGATCATCAGAATGGAGGACAAAAACAACAGCAATATCAACCGAGGTCTAATGACTGCTTTTCGTAGATTCATGAATGAGGTTCAGCTCAAGGATATGTACCTGCACGGCAGACGATACACATGGAGCAATGAGCAGCTCAATGCAACTATGGTCAAGCTCGATCGAGCCCTCTACAACGAGCACTGGAACACTGCCTTTCCGAACTGCCTACTCCAGGGCCTCTCGACCAGCGCCTCCGATCACTGCCCGTTGCTCCTACTCACCAACAACTCTTTCAAACCTTGCCGCCAATTCCGTTTTGAAAATATGTGGACTAAATGGGAGGGCTTCCAAGATACCGTAAACACTGCATGGGCCTCGGTCAGCCACACCGAAGATGCTTTTCTGTCTCTGAACAAGAAGCTTGTTGCAACGGCCAAAGCGCTAAAATCCTGGAGTTCTCGGAGATGCAGTGACCTTAAGTTACGGCTGGCCATTGTCAACGAGCTCATCCACAGGCTCGACATTGCTATGGACAGTCGACCGCTGTCGCCAGAAGAAATTGCTTTCAGAAAAACTCTCAAGCTTCAGTGTTTAGGCCTTGCAGCAGTCGAAAGATCCATGTGGCGGCAGAGATCACGCTTCCTTTGGCTGAAGATGGGGGACTGTAACACCAAATTCTTTCACCTAAAGGCCTCGGCGCGGCGCAGAAAAAATGCAATCCCCGCGCTCGTCATTGATGGTGTAACAATCACTGATCAGGAGGAAAAAATATCTGCAATTTGGGACCATTTCAATCAGCTGATTGGTACATACAGTGGCTGCAGAACAACCCTAAATCTGCATCAGTTATTCAATGACGACACCAACCCCACTCCAAGCTTGGAGTGCCTTGCCTTGCCCATCACAGAAGAGGAGGTTAAAGCGGCGATCATGGACATGCACCCAGAGAAAGCGCCGGGCCCTGACGGTTTCACTGGACAGTTTTTCAGAGTTTGTTGGCAGACCATTAAACATGATATCCTCAAGGCGATCAGAAAACTGCAATCTTGCAATGGACAGAACCTAAACCTCCTAAACTCTGCCACGATGATCCTTGTCCCAAAATCCAGCGGAGCTTGCCACCCAAAAGACTTCCGGCCAATTTCCCTCATTCACAGCTTTGCAAAAATTTACGCCAAAATTCTAGCAACTAGGCTCCAGCTTGTCATCTCAAACCTCATTAGCCCATGCCAGAATGCTTTCATTCGTGGCAAAAGCATACATGACAACTTCACATATGTTCAATGCCTAGTTAAAGCTCTGAAGCAAAAGAAGATACCTTCCATCCTCCTCAAACTTGACATCTCAAAGGCATTTGACTCGGTCTCCTGGGAATTCCTCCTACAGTTGCTGCGTTTCAGAGGATTTGGAGACACTTGGGTTGATGGAATTGCTGCACTTCTGCGCACTAGCTCCACTAGAATTCTGGTAAATGGTGAGCTTACCCCTATTATCTCTCATCGAAGAGGTTTGCGGCAAGGGGATCCGCTGTCGCCTCTACTGTTTGTTCTTGTCATGGACTGCCTTGCAAGGATCATGGACAGTGCCCACAAAGCCAAGATTCTTTCCCCCTAAGCCCACAACAAGTCAAATACAGAGCTTCCCTGTACGCCGATGATGTAATCATCTTTCTCAAACCGCGGCTCTCTGACATGGAAGCTACGAGTCAGATTATGCATTTGTTTGGATTGGCAACCGGACTTCACACAAACTTTCAAAAAAGCAGCTTCTACCCCATTAGGTGTGATGGAATTGATCTTCAGGCACTACAAGCCACCCTCGGCTGTCAGCTTGCCCAATTCCCCTGCAAATACCTTGGAATGCCACTTTCAGACAGAAAGCTCACAAAAAATGATTGCCAGCCAATTATGGACAAGTTTGGTTCAGCTTGTGCAGGCTGGAAAATTGGATGGATCAACATCGCCGGCAGACTGACTCTGGTGCGGGTGGTCCTCTCGGCCATGCTCACGTTCCAGATGATCTCAATTGCCCAACCAAAGTGGCTCGACAAGATGGTGGACAAAATCAGGAGGCCGTTCCTATGGACTGGTGAAAACAATGCCTCAGGGGGCAAATGTCTCGTCAGATGGTCACTTGTGTGCAGGCCACTTGAGTTTGGAGGGCTCGGCATCTCAAATCTATTCCTTCACAGTGTTGCTCTACGTCAACGTTGGCTCTGGCAACAAGCAACATTCCAGGACCGACCTTGGGATGGCCTGCCCTTCCCAATTGACAAGTTTTCTCAGAAGTTTTTTGAGGCTAGTACTATCATTAACGTCGGAAGTGGTGAAACATACAAATTCTGGCACAGCCACTGGCTCCATGGAATCATTCTCAAGGAGGCGGCTCCTAACCTGTTCGCCCACAGTAGAAGATTGAAGCTCACAATCAAGGCGTCCATCTCCGGAAACCATTGGATAAATTGCATCAAACCAAACCCATCAATTGCTGTTCTGCGCGAGTACCTGTGGCTGTGGAATTTGCTACAGGATGTTCACCTGCAGCCTGATACACCGGACTCCATTCGCTGGAAATGAACTGCTGACGGAATATACTCAGCAAAATCTGCTTACTTAATGCTCTTTCAAGGCCTGACCAGAACCAACGCAAAACAGCTGATTTGGGACTCCAAGACACCGGCAAAATGCAAATTTCATGCATGGCTAGCCATCCAAGGAAGATGCAACACTGCAGACATTTTGCTGAAGAAAGGATGGCCTCACACCCCGATTTGCAAACTTTGCAACACCCACCAGGAGACGGCGCTGCACCTGTTCGCCCAGTGCAGCCTTGCACGCGCTGTTTGGCAGGAGATCATCCATCGGTTTAACCTCGACATGGATGCACCATCAAGCACTGAACGAAGCCTTGAAGATTGGTGGATCAGATCCATCAACAACAGACCGAAAGATAAGATGATAAAGACCTGCACTATATTCATCTGCGTTTGGTGGAAAATCTGGAAGGAAAGGAACAATCGCATCTTCAAAAACAAGACCTGCAATATCCTAACACTGCTACAGAAAATCTACAACGAGCTCAACTCCTGGAGGCTTGCCGGTCTAGCCGGGGCAATGTGGATGCCGCCAGACTAGAAACATAGCCCTTTCGCTTTCTTTCTTTCTACTTTCTTTCTTTTACCTTCATTATTTTCTCTTTCACACTTGTAACTGTCACTGCCATCTTTGGCGCCCTTCTTAATGAATGAAATCAGCACTGGCTGTGTTTCGTCAAAAAAAAAAATGAATTTAGGTGAGGGGAAATCTATAGTCCGAAATGGGGATCTTCATGACTTTTGTGTTTCTGCTTATGATCAGGTGCATAACTTGTAATGGCTATCTTCTATTTATGATCATTGTGCTGATCATAAGACTACTAAATTTGTAAACCTGCTATGTAATGTTCAGGTTCAGAACTTATGCTTTTGTACTGGCATGTACATGTACATGCATTTATAATCTGTCAAAAATCAGTAGTGCACATGTACATGCAGATACAAGTTGGTCTCAAAAATCATTACTGTACATCAGTGGCGGAGCTAGAGAGGAAGTTCAGGGGGGCAAATGGTAAAACATGAGGACTTGAGGGGGCCAAATACTATTTTTTTCTCATCTAAGCTCTCTAAAAATAATTCCTTCACACATTTTCTTAAGGCTGGGGGGGGGGGGGGGGGGGGGGGGCACAGCCCCCCAGGAGCACACATAGCTCCGCCACTGCTGTACATGTACTCACTGTCTCAATTCATATATTCAGTCAAATGCAGATACAAGATGTTCTTGTTAAAGAGTAAAAGACTGAGATTGAAAGAGTCATTATATTGATTAATTGTTGGGGTATATATAGCCCCTGTACAGATAAATGCCTCCCTCAAAAAAAAATGCCTCAATGGCGGTTTACAAGGTAGCGTATGTTCTATGAATAGACGCGGTGTGGCGTTTGGACAACGCTAAATATTAACTGTAAGGCAGTTATCTTAATGACAAAGCTAACTGCTGGTTAGCCTAACTCTAACGCTAAATTAACTCTAACAGGTCTCACTGTACATGTACCTGGGTACAATCTGTCAAAATGCATATTTTCCATCATATAGCTGTACATGTACCTGGGTATGACCAATCAGATAGCACATTTCACTTCCATTGCAACACAAGGATAGTTCACAATACAGCTGACAGGGATAGTTCACAAAAATTATATCAGATAGCAAATTCCACTTCCATTGGAACACAAGGATGGTTCACAACACAAGATAGTTTACAAACAGTACTACTGCATAGCTGATACAAACAATACTAGCTGATAGTGCCAAGTTCAGTACTCTAAGATACATATAACTGGAATTAACATAGTGTCGTCTTGATGTCCAGCGATCCCGATGTCGCGCCAATTGCTCCGCTCCACCGACTGAACTGGATCCAGCGGCGGCAACACCTCAATTTCTTGCAGACCTCCAGAACAGAGGTGCACTTCTCCGGCGTTGAGAAACACAGCCACAGGTCGTGCAGTGGGCACGCGTCCTCGATGCACACCTCGCACGGCAGGACGCCGCACCGCTTTCAATGGCGGCCCGGTTACTCACACAAAGGGTAGCTCCTTCTGAGGAGCAGTGGCCCCAAAAGCGGTGATTCAAGCGGGCCATGGTGAACAGTAAATATTGCGTTGTGGGATGACCGAACCTAAATCCTGGGCGTTCGTTGAAGTGATCCGATGGGTGAGAAAGCAAAATCGCCGTGGAGGCTCCTAGCTAGCTGAGTTATACTGTTTATTAGTAATGATAACAACAATGATGTTAGGCCTACCATAAAATTACTAGGTTACCGGTTGCATCACACGATCTATAATTAGGCCGTGCTTGGATCATCGTTTTTCAGCGATATACACCTGTAAAACTTACCCCCCCCCCCCCCCCCCCCCCGCCCCCCCTTATAAATAAACTGGTGGTCTTTAGTCACGTACTTGGAATGTCGTTTTTGGGACGTGTACTTTACGTCTGTTTCCATGTTGCACCCACCCGTATTTCACTGGTATTCCGCCGGTTTCAGAAACACTGCTCGTCCGGTCGTTTTCCTCCGTATTCCCCTCTTTTTTTGCGTGGAACTTGGGCTTTTGTTCAACGAAAGCACATCTGGAGTAGTCAGCCGCTGCCCACTAGAAAGGAGGTACAGTTTCGGTCCAAGCTTCGGTCATTTGTAGTGAACAGGCTCGCTTGGCGCAAAGATGAGCCGGAAAGTTGGACAATCTAGATACATTTTGAATAACAAAAGAGCTAAAAATAGAAGATAACTCCCCAATTTCCAGAAGTATTGGAGCCACAACCGAACGTGAGTTGTGGCGAGCTCCAGAGGTGCACCACCTTCAGACAATCAATCTCCATCACAACATTGCGAAGACCCCCAAGTTTTGCAAATAGGATCTGTCACACCATCATGAGGCTTACACCATGCTCCAAGGAAGCCTAACGAGGAGCGAGCAACACCGCCCCACCCCACCCCCTTTCGCAGATCACTGTTGATCGCAGCATCTGTATTTATTTTAACCATGTCATCATCAGGGGGCGCCAACCTTGGCCGGGAAGAGCACTGAACATGAAAGATCGAGTTATTAAGCAACAGAAAGGAATATCAAAACAAAAATCAACATTCCAAACTGCTACCATGCCTTTCGTGTTTTTCAACAATGAAAGCTGAAAGTAAACATGGGAGAACACCGGAACAGTTCTAGCATAGGCACTCCATTGTTTATAATACTAGCACACGATGCTCAAGATAGCATAACAAGCACCAAATTATGATAGCAGAAGTGCTGATTCCGCCATCCAAACTGTTCACTTCATATGTGATAGATAGATGCTTCAAGGGCACGACAAGTGCACAAAGTAGCCCAAAACATTAAGATGGATCATGACATCTTATAGCACAATAGCAAATAGAGGCTCCTTGTTCACAGCTTCTTGTTTTTGCGTCTCAAACAATGAAAGTGAAATCATGCTCTCTTGGAGGCGATGTCTGGTAAGTATCAAGTGGTTTCCATGCTCTTCGCTTTCCACATTTCCTAAAAACATGCCATCAGTGTTGCAATGCAACAGATGGCTAGGACGATGCTCAATCAGCAGCTCACGCTCGTTGATCACGGCCATGCTAGGAACATATTTGATCCCCAAATCAAGCGGTGGCGATGCCTCCATCGCTAACAAGTTAATCTGGTACATAAAGCCCCATGTTTACGATCGTTGGATTACTAGCGACGTGGGTCCTTGTGTAGGTAGTTTCCTTGGAATTTGCTATTTGTGTACGACTAATTGAAACAAGAAATCACGGTGGATTAGCATTTGGAACGTGGATCCACCTTAGTTTGCTTCCATGTAATCTGCTTCCCCAAAAATAACTGCTCCCGAGAATCTACAGACCCGGGACAAAACTGCAAGTCATACGGCGCCAACTGCCTACGGCCTTCACGAGGTCCTGTTCATCGACCGCCAACCAGTTGGGATGTGGCGTACAGCGGCACGGCCTCCTCGGGGTCTTATTCATCCAGCACTAACCGCCTAACACGGGGTCATGTTCATCCAACCTCTAACCGGCTAGGGTGGAGCGTACACGCGCGAGGTAGCACGGAGACTGTCCATCGAGAGCCAACCGGCTAGGTCAACTCTACGTATCGCGCAAGGGGGCTCGATGCAACAACCGGCTGGTCTCGACTCTACGTATCGCACGCACGGGCGATCGAGGCTCCTACACTACCGCGCAAGATCGCATAACTCGATCGAGTTGTGCATCAAACGCTCGGGTTCAGTAGTGCGAAGGGATCGCTCGGGGTTGATAGTGCGAAGGGATCGCTTGAGTTCAGTAGTGCGAAGGGATCGCTCGGGTTTGATAGTGCGAAGGGATCGCTCGGGTTTGATAGTGCGAAGGGCTCGCTCGGGTTCAGTAAGCTAAGGGCTTGCACACGGGCGCGTATAAGAGAAACGCGCAAACTACCCATGTGTTGCTCGGGGCCGACCACCCACCGTATACCGAGAAATCCCCGCAAAATTTTTGCCTCACTTCTACCATGATTTTTTACGTCATGGCGGCCCAAAGAACGTCATGTAAGTGCGCCTCCGGCCTGCCCAGGACGAAAGGTCCATTTTATGTCATAATTTTTTTATCATAGAAGTAGATGTCCATCACATCCATAATGATATATGTTTGTGTCATAATTATTGTCATGTAAGTGACAAAATATATTTTTATTCGGGTCATAACGTCATAGATGTGTCTTTTCCTTGTAGTGTAGTTTGGGGTCCTTTTTCGCAAAAAAAAACCTTTCAAACCTATGCAACAGCTAGACGTTCCCGTCAACTGCGAGATGCTATGCCGGTTCAATCTTTTGAAGGTGATCATAGGGTTAAGGTGTGTGTGCGTGCGTTTATAGGGTTGAGTGTATGCTAGTGTATATGAACGACTTCGATTGTACTGTGTTAAAAAAAAGCTATCCACCGGGTGGTGTTCGCCTGCTGGAGATTTGCTTAAGATATGGGTGCAAAGTTCAGACAAACAAAGATGTCGTAGAGCCAGACTACGAGCATCACATTCCACACCGTGATAATAATTGCCCAAGATGACATTCGTGCAGCATTGTAATGTATGCTAGGCGAGAACCATCGACAACATACATTAGTAACACGCATAATGAGCTCCAGGGGAACAAGTGACTGGCGCTACAGACAAGCCATGGTACCAATCTAGAGTGATATTACCGCCCAAAGAGTACATAAGGGTGGGAGGACGATCAGCATTCAAAGGATGACAGGCTCGGTATAGCCCTGAGTGAGTGAACTACAAGCACCGGTTATCCGGTAGACGACACGACACGCTTACACCTTTCGGATGAGGAGGAACAGCCTTTGATCCAGCTCAAGGTTAGCAGCACTCGAAGTGTCGCCTTTGAGCAACATCAGGAGGCCACCAAAAGATGCGTAGATCTCCCTGGAAAGAGCAAAACGTGGGTAAAATCATTAGAAATGGTTGCGCGAGGGAATTGGTCAAATCACTTGGTTGACAAGTAGCCACACGGTATAGGTCGGTTCAAGATATACAAATAGGCATTGTGAGAAAATGTGAATCTTCTTCGAAAAAATAATTGCGCTTGTACTGCACGGTGTGAATGTGTGATTCACATAATACAACTAGCCCAGCATGCTTATGGTACAAAAACGAGAAGAGACCATCAACACACTATCAATAAACTTTGCTTCATTTGTTTCGTAAGAAAACGGGCTCGTTTTGCAAAGATTTAAGAAATTTTCTAGTGAGTACAAACTATAAACAAGGAATGTCACCAAATATGTAAAACCAAATCCTTCAATCAGCTCTTTTAACAGACGGAACTTTGCTCTTTGTATGAGTTACACCAACACCTCCACATGGGAACAGCCCATGTCATTATTTCATTTGAAATAGCACTCATTCCGAGGGAAAGCAGACGAGCTTTATCTTGGACCATGTATATAACATCAGGTTACTCAGTCAAATTAAGCAATCTCAAAACCGTCCCCTTATCTTGGACCATGTATATACACCAGGTTACTAGGTGACACTCACATCAACCAATTTCAACGACCCCACCCCACCCACCCATTATCTTTGACCATGTATACATCAGGTTACTCAGTAACACTCAAAAGGAAGCAATCTCCTTGGAGTATATACACCAGGCTGCTTAGCAAAACACGCATCAAGCAATCTCAACACCCCTCCCCCACCCACACAGGATTATATGGACATGCATTAAGAAGCCAGGATTAAGGAGCTGAAGGGCAAATAACAGAATCGTTATTTACTCTCAAACTCATGAGCTTCAGTAACATGGTTATAGAGCAAATTCTTCATCGGCTATATGAAGGTAAGAAATCAATCTCACATTAAATCATATATTACTCGAATATATCGCATAAATCAAATCTTGCAAGATTAGAAACCCATACAAAATCACTAATCTAGAGTTCAGAGAAATCATACACTTTAGTAGCTTCTTTTTTACTGGAATTGTCCTCTGAAATCTTGTAAAGCTTTCCATGCATGACATAGTCATACTTGTCAGCAAGTGTTTTCCTACCAGCCCGGAAGAAGGAAAGAAATAACATGAGCTTCCTGAGTATCAATCAGCCCCTAAACATGGGTCCTCCATGAAGACAAGTCCATGTGAGGCAATAACAACATTTAGGCAACTGTCACACATAATGAGCCGCAATCACATCATTCAGTCGCCAAATTATTTCATGATCAACTTGTAAGAAGAATCAGGTCATGTTACCTGTGTATAGAAGCCAGTGTCTGGAGTCCCATCCAGATTCAGTGTAGGAGCTAAAACCATGGTGAACTTGTCACCAACATGCATTGGGTAGAAATCGGTAGCGACATCTAATTGCATGTACATATCCAACTGCTCGCTTTTAGCCTCAATGCGATTAACTGCACACCAATATGGAAAGGTAAACATTTAGTTGAGTAAACATCTGCAGCGTAGCTATGAAGTTAGCAGTACAGGATCTAAAAGTTGCCATAGTGCACTGTGAGCGGGTAGGCAAGAATTTTGTTACTAAGGCACTGCTAGCAGCAGCTCCAAGAGACTGACAGGCATACATGAGCAGCATGGTTAGGCAGAGCAAATCGCCGCTTAATAGAACTTAAAATTCACCATGTAAAACAGCCAGAGCGAATTACCTCTGTCAAACTTCTTCCCATCAGGATCGATCCTGGTCACGTTGAAGATGTCCTCAAAGAGATGCTCGGCCATTTTTCCTGCCCAAGAGGGAGATCACAAACTTCAAATCCTACACAGTGGTAAAGCAATAAACTTGCTAAGAGCACACAGCAACCCTAGTACCCTACCGACTGTGGTTCTCAAATAATCCGAACAGGTGCCTCCTAATTCGCGTTCTCCAAACCAAAAAAAAAAAAAAAACGAGCCCAGTCCTATCTTTACGGATGGATTCTTAAAAACAGATTACAAATGGCCATGCGCGTTGTCACCAATGTCAATTTTACCAGGAAGATGTTAACAACATAACAATAACAGGAAGAAATAGATTATCTTACAAGCCTCCTAAGCTGTACGCTTGCACATTTCTAATGGCCATGTCAAAATAATTCATACACGCATTTTCACAAACACCTACCACGCAAACTCCATTACACAATATAATCTCACAATATGCAGTACATAGGAAGTAATCATCATATTTTCCATACACAACATGCACTGCAAACATATATATTCACACAAGAAGGTCACTGCCTGCAGTTTTTTTTAGAGGACATACACTGCAAAAAAATTAGAGGACATACACTGCAATTAGGAAAGCATAGATGTCACTGCCTGCAGTTTTTTGAGATGTCATGCATACAAGCAAATTTATCCCAGATCATATTGCACTTCATACAAGCATTTACATAGCAATAGATCAAGCAACAGTGCTTACACAAAATTAGGCAAAGAAAGTTAACAGAACAGGGGAGGGGGGGAGGGGGGGGAGGGGGGGGGGGGGGATGGAGGAGAGGATCGACCCAGATCTGGCCAGCGGCGCCGGAGGAACAGCCTGCAGCGAGCGAGCACATCCTGGGCCGATGCAGGAAGAGGGAGGAGAAAGGAGGGGGAAAGGAGGCAGGAGAAAATAGGGAGGAGGGAGTAGGGTGGAGGAAGGAGGGCCGGTGCATAGCCGACCGGTGGCGCCGGACGGCCGGCTGGTCCATGGCCGCGGCTGGAACAGGTAAGAAGGGAGTGGAAGAGGGAGGAAGGAGGGAGGAGAGAGGAGAGGGGTGGAGGGAGGAGGGAGTACCTGGGCCGGCTGTGGAGCGCTGCTCCAGGCGGCCGCGCGGGCTGGAGGGTCGGCGGAGGCTGGCTGCAGTGGCGGCGGCGGCTAGGAACACTAGCGTCGCGGGGTCGGCGGCTGGCCCTTTTATTTTTTTAGTTAATTACACCTGGTACACAAGAAAAAACCCATAAAAATGGTACCCGACTTTTTTTTTAACACACGGTATATATATATATATATATACTCACCCATATGAACACACACGCACATCCTATCCCTATGAGCACCTCCGAGAGACTAAGCCGATATATCATCTTGAGATTTTACGAGCGCATCGTAGACGTTCTCCTCCCACTGAACGTGCATCGCCGGAAATCCTGAAATAAATTCAGGATAAGTGCGAGCATCAGGATTTGAACCCTGGTGGGCTCGAGATACCACTGTCCACCTAACCATCCAACCACATATTGGTTCGCAAATGGTACACCAACTTAGTCGCTGTAACATATACACACAAAAGTGTACAAATCGAGCCGCGTTAGCTGCCACGTAGGAAGGGGGCACGTGCCCTCGTCTGGAGTGTTTGCAAAAAACCTCCTGAGTGATGCAGTTTTTGCTTTATGTGGTCCTCACGTTTGTTGTGGTGTTTTGCAAAAGGGTTTTTTACATTTGTGTCCCTAACTGGAAACCACTACTCATATTTGCCCCTAATTTCGAAGCCTCCTCAAATTTGCCCCTCTGCCGTTATGTACACTTATAGAAATGCCCTTCTATGCCGTTACCGTCCGGTCAAAACCGGTCAAAGGGCTTTGACCGTCCTGAAAAAAATAGCAAAAAAAATCTAAAAAATCTGAAAATTTGTGGGATCAAAGATACTCAGGTTCGCAAGGTGCGTGCAAATTTTTGTGCTGTTTGGACATTCCAGCAGCTCGTGGCGAAGGAAAAACAGCAAATATGTACCCCTGTGAACAGTAAATTCAAAAAAATAGCAAGAAAATTCAAAAAAAATATGATAATTTTTGGCATCAAAGAGGCTCGGGTCCGCAAGGTGCGTGCAAATTTTTGTTGTGTTTGGACATTGTAGGAGCTCGTGGAGAAAAAAATAAAATTTGGCTCGGGAAAAAACTTTGGAAAAAAATGACTATTTTGTTTTTTTTTTGCTAGAGCTCCTCGCATGTCATTTGATCACAAAAACTTGCAAGCACTTGTGCACCCAAGCCTCTTTGATGCCAAAAAAATTCATATTTTTTTGAATTTTCTTGCTATTTTATTTCAAATTTACTGTTCACAAGCATACAGATTTACTGTTTTTCCTCGCCACGAGCTCCTGAAATGTCCAAACAGCACGAAAATTTGCACGCACCTTGCGCACATGAGTATCTTCGATCCCACAAAATTTTAGATTTTTTAGATTTTTTTTGCTATTTTTTTCAGGACGGTCAAAGCCCTTTGACCGGACGGTAACGACACATAAGGGCATTTCTATAAGTGCACATAACGGCAGAGGGGCAAATTTGAGCAGGCTTCGAAATTAGGGGCATATATGAGTAGGTGGTTCGAGTTAGGGACAGAAATGCAAATGGCCCTTTGCAAAAAGCCCCCTGACTTGTTGTATTAGTATCGCGGTAGTCGCAAATCTCTCTCTAACCCCCTCGCATTCTGACTCGAGGCCTCCGACGCGGTCGTTCGCCCTCGCCCCGTGGACCTCGCCGCCAGCGATCGACGCAACATGGAGTCGCTCCTCCGGGAAGCCGGTCTTGTGTCCCTCCTGAGTACGGTATGTGCCTCTTCTCCCTGCCACGCCCCCCCCCTTTTCCCAGTTTTTTTGTACTAGTTGATCGCCTGGTGATCTTCATGTTCTGGACGGAAAGGTTGTAGTTTTGTTGGCTCAACAGACTCGAGGAACATTATGCCCCTGTTTGTTGTTAGGGTTGGACGATTTCTGGTGGGTCATCATGGTCTAGGATTTGGGGTTCAGTTAGGGTTAATTTCATACTATAGTTGGATTAATCCTGTCAATTCCGTGTTTTGGTGTGTTGAATCAGTGCTTACATTCACTCTGATGCTGGATTATGCCATGTTTAGTTGCTGAAGATTATGCCATGTTTTACTGTTGATTTTAGTTAAATCTGAACCAATTAGTTCAGAAATAGATGCTAGATTCAGTTAGTAAATGCAGTTAATTTTTCTATGTGGTGAAATGATTAATGCAATTCATTATGTTGGTGTTGTTGATGATTGCTGTAGTGGATATAACTAAATTGAATTTATTACAATATTTAAGTAGTTAAGTCTGAAGGAAAATGTTGCTTTTTTGCAATTTCTTCAGGAGAAGAATCTTTGTTGTTTTCTATTGAATTTGAGCATAATGGGATTTTAATTGGACAAGGGGTGAATAGATTATATATTGGCAGTACATATTTAATGTTTGATCATTGTCATGCTGATACATGGTCTTTGGAAAATCTCAAGTATTGCTTGGACAAGTTGGATTATGCCTATGGATTTCAACTAATTGTTTTCCAAGAAATGCTGGTAATGGAATTTTCCATGTGCGGTTTGGGCCCAACACATACATTGTGGACATCATAGCAAGGACTTGTGATTGCAAGAGGTGGAATTTGAGTGGAGTGACTTGCAGTCATGCAAATGCAGTGTGTAGGGCTGAAAGAATGGACCCTGAAGAACTGGTGAACAAATGCTACACAGTGGAGACATATTTGCAGGCCTATGGTTACATGATCATGCCATGAAGAGATATATAGGGCCCACTGGGAGAAGATGAATGGAATAGATATTCACCCACCAGTCTTCACAAAATTGGTGGCTAGACCACCTAAAAATAGGAGGCAAACTTATGAATAGAAGAAAAAGAAGGATGGAACAGTGTATCTGAATAAAAAGGGATTAGCTATGCACTGTTCAGTTTGTGGCAAAGATGACCATAACAAAAGGGGCCATGAAAAGTACATGCAGAGACAAGCAGTGGAACAGGCAGACGAGGATGAATTTGCATGTCAATCTATTCTTCAGGTACTTACTGATTTTTGCAAGCTTCAGTGAGTTTCTTTAGTATTGCATTAATTGAATTTGGTTGACTGAATTTCCTAAATTTTGCAATGTGCAGGGCATCGTCCAGGACAGAATGAACCCTAGTTTGGGATCCAATCAATGATGTACCAACATGGTTTACAGGATGGGTCAAGAGGTAATTTCTGCATTTCTAAGTTAATTACTGTAATATTTCATTTCCCATTGCCGAACTTTTGAATGCTCAACAACACACCTAACTTGTTTTTGTAGGAGTGAGTATATGTCACAAATGTGAGAGCACCAGGTCCACTGCCAGAGGAGTCAAGCTTTGTAGCTGCTGCTAGAGATTCCACCCCCAAATAACAAGGCAAACAACTACAACAAAATGCTGGTTGAGGGGCAAGCAAAGGTAAAAGAATGACAACAACAACAGTGCAACCAAATGTAGGTACTGAATTTGCTTCACTGGTGTACTGAAGTATTGCATTTACTGAATTTCCCAGATTTTACAAATGCAGATCAGCTAGGTACTAGTGCAACTATAGGCAGAGCAGTGAAGAAAGCAAGAGGTGGTGGAAGAGGTGGAAGAACTGGTGGAAGAGGAGCTGGAGCAGAAGTTGGAAGAGGAGCTGGAGATGCTGTTGGTGGAAGAAGGAATGCTGAAGACTATGGGATGTATCAACTGATGTTTGGACAGGATGGAGCAAGGCATGCAATCCCTAACCTCAATGAAGAGATTCCAGTGACCCAAAATGCTATTATGGCCCCATAACATTTGTTCAGATAGTGTTCACTTAGTTCATCACTGAACTGCATAATGTCCTAGTTCCAGTTCATGTATGAACTAGAAGCTTCCAACACAACAAATTTTGTAATGCATGACCTTAATTTTGGCCATGATGGATCTCTTTTACTATTTTGCACGTATGACCTTAATTTTGGTTATGATGGATCTCTTGGACAAGCTTCTATATGTGTATGTTATGTTCAGATAGTGTTTGCTATGATCCTGAGTTATGTTTATGATCTTCTATGTGTGTCTGTTACCTTGTACTCCCTTCGTCTGGAATTACTTGTCGCGGAAATGGATGTATCTAGACGTATTTTTAGTTCCAGATACATCTATTTCTATCCATTTCTGCGACAAGTAATTCAGGACGGAGGGAGTATTATGTTTATGGTCAAACTTTCTGTTTTGTCTATTTGCAGTACAAATATTGCAAATAAATTTGAGAACAATTTATGAACTAGAAGTTTATGTTTATGATGTTGTTTTGTCTATTTGCAGTACAAATATTGCAAAAAAATTGAGAACAATTTATGAACTAGAAGTTTATTTTATGTATCTACGGTGCAAATATTGCACAAAAATCTGACAGAAAAAATTGGGTGGTCCTCGGACTCGAACGCAAGACCTGTTTTTTATCAATGATGCCCACTTACCAATTTGTATATTACTCTGATCGTTCCTGCCGTTCGATCAGAAATCCATGCACACTGCATTGTCTGCCACCTCTGGCCAAACAGGACGGCGCATGCCGCCACCCGTACGCCTGTGGGCTATCGCCGCTTCCCGCCACTACCTCTTCCTACCATCGTAGCTTCCCGCCATTACCGAATTTTCAAGGGCCATTGTCCAACGCCATCCTCTTGCTAGACTACTGATCAAAAGTGAACAGGAAGATATTCTCACCTATCTCCTTGCACTCAAGCCTCCTGATCTAACACTAGATCCCGCCCAGGGTTTCGGCCATAGCCTCGACGAACACCGGCATCTTCGAGAGAAGCTTCGGCGGGGCCAGCGGCTCCACGATCCCCACATTGCCAGATCCCGAACAGCCTATCTTGATGCCTTTCTTTTCCTTCTCCGATAGCTTCAAGTCGTCCAACAGGCCCTCAACCTTCTCCATCCCAGATCCCGCCGCAGAAAACCTAGCACACGCACTAGGGTGAACTAAGGTGGTGTACGATCTCACACCCTAGCACACGAGAAAAGCTTATGGTGGAGGGGTTGGGGGTGGGGAGATCAACGTGTTTGGGAACCCAAGCAATGGGGATGCACAACACCGGTCGTGGACGGGATGAATCACGGGCAACGGGAGAATGACCTAGGCGGCGGCCAGAGAAACCCTATATCGCCTTTCTGATCGCCAGAGACTCTAACCAACCATCACCCACGGGACAGACTCTCCCTGTTGGTCCGCCGGGCTAGGTTTTTTACTTTGAGCTTTTTAGCAAACCATGTTCTCAGTCAGTAAACAATTGCATTCCTCTTATTCTTTCACAAGGGTCTATGCCAGAGTTGAAACCAGATCGGACCGGTGGTTGAAAAAAAAAGAGGAACCGGTAACTTCTACTACAATTTAATACGCACTGAGGACGTTCATGCCATCGAACCGGAAAATCGGCCGAACCGGGTGGTTTCTAGAAAGCCAAATGGTTCACTGCAATACCTAATAATAAAGTCATTAGTGCTTCTTGCGGTATGTCACATAAATTGCCCCCAAAGTTGCAAAATATTACCCACCGATGCCACCTATAAGTGATAAAAAACATTTTGCACAGGGAATCCCCGCCTGGCCGGCCCATGCATTAGGAACCTCCTATACCGCGCTCTGCGCGATGGGAGAAAACACAGCGCGCCTGTTTGGGCCGGCCCATGTACGGCGGCCTGTTTTTTAAATTTCGTTTTTTATTTTTCGTTTTCCTTTTTCGTCTTCTTTTTTTCTACTTTAAATAATTTGGGACATCAAAAAGTTCCGAAAATTAATTTTTTTTAAATAAAGTGTTTATAATTCTAAATGTTTGTGGATTCAAAAAATATTCATGATTTTTAAAAAATGTTCGCATATTCAAAAATGTTCACAATTTTGAAAACAAATGTTCAGAAAATAAAAAAGTGTTCATGATTTTTTTCAAAAAGTTTGTGTATTATAAAAATGTTAATGAAATTGAACAAAATTTTGCCAATTCAAAAAAGTTCATGAATTGAAAAATATCCTAAAATTCAAAAACTATTCGTGACTTACAAAATAGTTTATTGATTCATAAAATGTTCGCCGATTCAAAAAATGATTATGCATTTCAAAAAATGTTCGTTAAATCAAAAAAATGTTTGTGAATTTAAAAAATTGTTCCACCAATTTCCAAAAAATGTTCGTCGATTCTAGAAATGCTCGCCGATTCAAGAAAAATGTTTAATTTTTTTCACAATTTGAAAAAAATGTTTGCAAATACTATAAAATCTTCATGAATTTTAAAAATTGTTCCACCAATTTCGAAAAAATGTTCGTCGATTCTAGAAATGTTCGCCGATTAAAGAAAAATGTTTGCAAATAGTATAAAATGTTCATGATTTTAGAAAATGTTTGAAAATCTATAAAAATGTTCATGATTTCAAATATGTTTACGAGTTTAATTTTTTTTCATGATTTGCAAAAATTGTTCATGATTTCACAAAAACAAAAATGAGAGTGATAGTGTATCTCGGTGAGACATCAAAATGTGGTCATGAACATTGAAGATTATGATTTTTTTTTTGTCCCGTTGCACTGGACGGGCCGTTTTGCTAGTAGATAAGCTTCAGGTGTTCTTTAGAATCGGGAAGTCGTGACCCAATTTGTACCGCTCCCGCTCTTATCCCCTTTCCGCCGCCCGCCCACCGCCCCGCGGCACTGGCCGGTGACCAGGTGCCTGCTGGCCGCACAGCGCCCGAGCCCCACGCCGCCACCTCTGCAGCTAGTCCACGCCGCCGCCGCTCGACGGCTGAATCGAGGCTCCAGCTCCAGGTCAGGGGGCGCCACCGCCCACCACTCCAGTCCAAGGTTTCCGGGGGACGCGCCGACGCCTCCCGACTTCAGGGCTTGGCGACGCCGCCGTCGGCCGAGTCCAGGACTCCAGAGGTAGCCTCCGCTGTCCGTTCTATACACAGTGTGGTTCTCTGTCCCGGTTGTTCCCATGTCTTCGTCTATGAACCATGGTGCTTTTGCTGTCCAGTACAGCCGTGACAGTGTGTTGTGAATTACAGTATGTGATAGAGAATCGAATTGGAGATTATGTATATGCTGTCTGTTTGATGCCAGCCCCGATTACTACGTAGTTGCCATTGAAGTATGACTGTATAATGCTATCTTGCTAATTTGGTACTGAAATATTGATTGTCACTTGTTATTACTTCCTGCAAATAGAATTAGCTTCTTCTTCATGTAGTGCTCTCTCTTACTCTTATACTGTATATTAGTATCTGTGATCTATCTACAATGCCTCATACTTTAGTTATCAAATCTAAACTGGAAGATATCATATTGCAGTCTGTGTATCTAAAAGTATAGCTGAACCTGCACTTTGTCTCCATTTTGCAGTCAGAAGGAGGGCGAGGCCGCGAGGGTGCCGTAGCTTTTGTCTCCATTTTGCAGTCAGAAGGAGGGCGAGGCCGCGAGGGTGCCGTAGCTTATATCAGTTCGTATGTGCTTTACGGCGGAAAGGCTGCATATTTATTGGCTGGATTTTGTTCATCTCCAAACTCCAAATTCTGATGCTCTCCGCGTTTAAACCCCTTCTCTCCCCGAGCTCACTTACTGCCATGGGGATTCGGCCGCCGCCGCATGCACCAACCCACTACGCCCCGCCTCACAGGCGGACATCGCCATTCCGCTCCGTCGCGCGAGCGGCTCCTTCTTCTTCCACCGCTACAATGGCCATCTCGTTGTCGCCATCTCCCAAGAAGGTCTCGTCTCCACTCGTAACCTTTCTCTTTGACAGTGTCAAGAACCTGAATTTCTGCTTTGTACTGTGAAGGTTCTTGTGCCCATTGCCATGGGCACGGAGGAAATGGAGGCAGTCATCCTAGCTGGCGTCCTCAGGCGAGCAGGCGCTGACGTAACGCTGGCCTCTGTGGAGGACGGCCTCGAGATTGAGGCTTCCTATGGGACGCGCATCATCGCAGACAAGCCCATTGCAGCATGTGCAGAGCAAGTGTTCGACCTTGTGGCTGTCCCGGTAACCCACCTCCCTTGTTATTATTTTAATTTTTGTTTTGTTTATAACAGGAGCAAGAGCTTCTTATTTTCATTGCTGAAAAAACGATAAAACAGGAGATAAACAGTTTTTTTGGGCACTAACATCGCTGTGCTGGTATCCTGAAATTTTGGCCTGATGCAACACGACCATCCTTTACTAGCTGGCCCCATCCAGCCTTAAAAACCAGAGTCTTAGAACTCCAACATAACGAGCAGGACAGCCTCAACATCTTACAGCCAAGCTAGTCAATGCGGCGACCCTTTCTGACAAACCACCAAAAAATAGTACAAAGAAATTGCTTTCTGCTCCAGCTTTTCAAGCTTCAGTGAAACATCACCAATAACTTCAGACATGACCAATGTGCAGCACCGTAGGTCCCCCCCCCCCCCCCCCCCCCCCCTCCCCAGGGCTTTTACCACAGCTGCGGTGTGCAGTACCACCCGAGCTCCTCGCCGTTGTTTGTTTTGAAGAAATCGCTTCTTTAAGAACAACCCAATCCGACCACAGGTTAGCCATCATCAAAATAACTGTGGTTGTATCAGGGGGGATAATACTATTGGAACTTGCACTATTCCTACATTTCCATAAAGACCAAACTAAAGCTGATATCCCAGAAGCAATTACCTGACGTTCCGTGACATTATCCAACTATAAAGTTACCAGTCCCTTTGCAGCCCCTGTGCAACAGATAATGCTTACTGAATATGCTATTACGAAAAGCGAGACAAAGGAAAACCTTGATCCTAGTGGGAATTTTACTGAACCACATTTTTTTATAAGGCCAAGAAACCTGAGCAGCTTTAAGCATAAGGTAAAGGGAACGAACTGTAAACTTGCCATTCTTCTCCAAAGTCCAATGACGTCTATCATGCTCCTCCAACAAAACCACCGTACTACATAACTGACTTAAAGAACTCCAGAGAACAGCCTTCTTCTCCCAAAGGTTTCTCCTAAATGTGATACAGCCAAAACCCTGAGTGAAAACTCTAGCTACTGTCCAATTCGTACTAAAGGTAAGATTGTACAACCGAGCAAACTGAACCGCTAATGGCTTATCTCCTATCCATTGATCTTCCCAAAACCGAACAGCTTATTGGATTTAGCAGCAGAAACTTACGGAGCATTTATAGTCTCTTTGGGAGAGCATTAAAATATTTCTCAGCATTTCTCTTTGACACTGCAAACTTTCAAACTGTTTAATCATATGTTTTTCTCTTTTCGTGCTGATTGCGACATGCCATCTCTTCATTGTCACTCACTTGACCTGTGTTGTTATATGTTTGTTACAAACTGGCAGTATATAAAATCTAATCTTCGATTGTTGGGGCGATGTGTTCAGGGAGGAATGCCTGGTTCAGTACGGCTGAGAGACAACGAGGTCCTTCAGAGAATTATGGTTAGACAAGCTGAAGAGAAAAGATTGTATGGTGCTATATGTGCTGCACCAGCTGTTGTTCTCATGCCCTGGGGTCTTCACAAGGGAAGAAAGGTGGCCGTTTTGCTGCATGACTAGATTTAGTCGATCAAGATCTTCTTTAGTTGACATTGCACCCTTATTCCTTTTTTGCAAGATCACCTGTCACCCGTCCTTCATAGGAGATCTTCCAACATTCCGAGCTGTTGAGTCAAATGTTCAGGTTTCAGGAGAGCTCACTACTAGTCGTGGTCCTGGGACAGCATTTCAGTTTGCTTTATCATTTGTCGAGCAATTGTTTGGGCCTCACGCTGTTGAAGATGTGGACAGTACTTTGGTTCGTCAAAATAAAACTTGCATATCTTTGTTTTGTATCATGCCTTTTAGCTGACTAGACTATTTCTTGTAAATTTAGTTGTTCATGTGTTGTTAAACTTTTATTAATAGTGTACTACTGTACCTGCAATTCAGATTGTTCTTTTTATTCTAGGAAGTGTAATTTATCTTTCAGTTGCTTATGCTAGCAAAAACAATTTAAGGAAGAATGCTAGCAAGTTTTTAGATTATGTTTTTTTGCTATAACTTTATGAGGTGCAACTTCTTTCTTGCATTGTAACACCTGCTGACCACTGTGCTGTTGTTGTAAATTGCCCATGGATATCACAGATTGATGCTGCTCTTGAAAGAAGTACAGAAGTCAACAGAGTTGAATGGCCTTTTGATCACAAACCTCAGGTCAATTCATGTTTGAACTATAATTTTTGCTAAATTATTAGCTCAAATAATGTGTTTTTTTTTACATGTAGAACCATCATTAATGTAAAATTTGTGTTACAATAAATAGGATAATATGCTTATGCAAGTCTCTTATTTTTTTTGCCAAAAGGTAACAAGGCTTGCTTGACAATTGGATGCGTAAAGCATTTCTTGTAAAGAAAATGGGATTGGGCAACACCAGAGTGAATACTTGCACTTTCTTTATTTACAGTGATGCTTGCCTAAAGGTGCATGCTTGATTTAAGAAAACTCGGTTTGATTGCGTATGCCCTAGCATGCTATATGAATTATTGTCTATCTGTTGATTCCCCCTCATACACTGTCCATATTTTTATGTGAAACACATTCAAGCTAGTCCACGTGAAAAATAAAGATCATCTATCTGTCTAGTCCTCATTACTTCAGCTATGAGCATTGATGGGGAAATTCTTAGGAAAGGTGCAATCAGAGTCCAAGTTGTGTGGCATTGATTCTCGGATAGTTTGACTTCTGAAACAGGTTCTCATTCCAATTGCAAATGGGTCTGAGGAGATGGAGATCATAATGTTGGTGGATATTTTAAGACGGGCAAACATAAATGTGGTGTTGGCATCAGTTGACGAGTCCACAACTATTGTTGGGTCTCAAAGAATGAAGATTGTTGCTGATAAATGCATATTGGGTGCTTCTGATTCAAAATATGATCTAATTATTATTCCTGTAAGCTGTTTTGCATTTCTCGTTTTTATTTGATACTTCCTATTCATTATATAAGCTATTTTACAGTTTGTGCTAGTCAAATATTTCCTTGTTTGGCTATCAATATATATTATAAATATTGACAATATTAAATTGCCGTTACTAGATTTTCATGAAATATTTTGCTCATAATATATAATTATTTTTGTTTGACGCAACATTGAAGAAATTGATGGTCAGAGTATCTTTTGGGGGACCATGTAAATGTCTCAATAATTATTAATCAGAGGGAGTAATCATATATGTCAAGTTGCCTACTCAAAACACACCTGTTGTTCCTGTAAGATATTTGTTGTTGAGTTGATTTGTGGATGAGGAACAAAATGCTCAACCTTTTTATCATAATGGTTACGCTTGTGTGTTACTAATAAAAGACCATTCCAAAGTGCATGCCTGACATGCCATGATCACCTCACTTCACTATTTCTTGCATAGGAGTTGGCATGCACACCAATTTGTGACATAGATAGCTACTATAATACGAAAAGTCCAGCTCAAGAAAAGTTTGAAAAGAAATAAATTTACATGTGTTATGGCGGCTGCTAGGGTTGAGGGTTGCGAGGGAGCGAGAAGGCCGGCCGGGGGCCTTTTGCCCACGGCCGGTGGCAAGAGGGAAGGGATTTCCTTCTTAATTCTTGCTTGATTAGATTGATACATCTCCTCTCCTTATATAGAGAGGTTTACTTGACTCCCAAGCAAGGTTTACTTGACCCCTAAGCAAGCGACCCTTATCTCTAATTAACCCTAAGACTAACGGGCTATACCGCCAGTCCAGGCCCATTACGTATCAGCTTTTCCGGGTTCGATCATGTCCAGCCCTACACAACATGTGCATCTTTCGTAATCATATATGAGAATGTTCAGCTCAAGACTAGCTTGTAAAGAAATAAACTTACATGTACATCTTTCATGGTTATGCTTGTGCGTTTCTATGACAAATGATGTGTTTTCTGCAACTATGAAGTTATATGTTCATCATTTTAGTCTCATTCTTCTTAATTATGTCTTAAGGTGTAGCATTGATAATTTCAGTGCCCAGCTACCTATAATTCAGGTGTTCCTGTGTGTGCATTTGCATGTTGTACTGTCCGTTTGCTTGCTTGCTCTGCTAATATGTTTTGGTTTCGTTGTCCAACAATTTTTTTTTTTCTGCAATGTTTTATCCCTTGATATTTGTCCAGGGGGGACCTGCCGGAGCTGAGTGTCTTCACAGGTCTACCACTCTTAAGAAGCTACTCAAGGAACAGAAGCAAGCAGGCAGGATGTACGGTGGGATCAGTTATTCTCCATTGATATTGCAGAAGCAAGGTTTACTCGAGGTGATTTTTCGGACTAAAAACTCGTAGCATATCTTATACTTCATTGAAATAGAAGTAATGAATTGACGTTGGAATTGTGTTACTCAGGACAAAACAGTAACTGCTCATCCTTCCATAGTCAATCAGCTCACTTGCCAGGTTATTGACGGATCAAAGGTTGTGATTGACGGAAATTTGATTACCGGGAAGGGACTCGGAACAGTCATGGATTTTTCCCTGGCTATTGTAAGAAAATTCTTTGGCCATGGGCGAGCGAAAGGTGTGGCAAATGGAATGGTTTTTGACTACCCCAAGAGCTGAAACGCCTAGCATTCCTGGTACAATGGAGTAATGCGCTGAATGTTTGCTTATGGTATATGGATCTTGCGGTAGCTATGCCCAAACTTTTAACTGACTGTCTCTTATGGAGATGGCAAAATTTTCTTCTGTTGCCGCCTTACTGGATAGCTGCAGACTGCAGTGAATTGTCCAATGAATATGTTGGATGAACCACAACTGCATTGGGAAAATCCAGTTGGGGTCAGCTCATCTCAAGATGTTCTGCACCGATGCGGCATCATGGGCATCAAGGGCCGCGCGCTCTATGTGTGCTTGGAGGGCGCTGAGGACCTCCCAAGCGGCGGCGGCTCCAAGTACGGCAGCAGCGTCATGCGCGAGTGGGCGCTGGATCCGTGGCGGAACAGCATGTGATAACATATCGGCATTATGTTGGCAAGTTTATTTTCAACTTCTGGGCAATCTGCTTGCGTACGCTTTCCTGAATATTGAGGTGCATGACCTGCAAACATGACAATACATCAAGCAAAAATAGATCCATCCAACTGCTTATCGTTTGATATTGCTTTGATGCTTAATACTCCCTCCGTAAACTAATATAAATGATCTTAGTGATCTAAAATATCTTATATTAAATTTACAGAGGGAGTACTTATTTTCTTTGTGACTGAACGAGTTTATGTTATGTTTTTTTTAGAAACGTTTATTTTATGTTTGCTGTCAGAATTTGGCAATGCTGATACTAGAACACTGCCAAAAATTTGAACTAAAACCACGACACTTAGTTTTGACCGAAGGTCGTAATATTCAGAGAAAAGAGAAGATGATGGAAAAACACATTTGGTAATGCATCTTGGGTCAGTGTTTCTGTTTGCTACAATAGAACATACAACAAAACCTTTGCAAAAAATCTCATGGGCATTACCAAGTCTGTGTAGCATGGACACTCCCGGGGGATCACTGGGACGCTCCCGGGACCTCCCGGAACACTGCGAAGGGATGCCCAACCTATGTGCCAGTGATCTCTCTTGAGCTGTGTCACGTTGCATGTGTTTGCTGGCTTAGTCATTCCTTATTCTTTCATCTCAAAGCATGTTTTGTGGAGTCCGATTGGTGCCAAAGTTTGTAATTTGCAGGATACTTTAGAACATTACAAGGCTTTTCTGTCTGATATATCCAACTGATACATGTGGCAACCCAGTTTTTCCCCCATTGCTGGTAGCATGTGAGATCAGCTCAGCTGATGAGCTAAAATCGAGAGAGTTTATGTTCAGTGGTGCTTTGGACCAAGGATTGTGCGGCAGGTGGTGGCTCTGGTTTCTTGCTTTGCTCAGCAGGAGAAGCTCCAGGATGCAGCAAAGCCATGGGAGGAGCTTGACTTCTCTTCTAACCATTGGTTGCAAGAGACAGGACGAAGGATAGGTAACCTTCAGCTTAACGCAAGAGAGCGATATCGTATTGATGCTCAGAGTTGGATTCAGATGCTCATCAGCCGTATCATTTTAGCCGTCGTAGCCTTGTCGATGATTGTCGTGGAGACTTTGTGGGTTCTTTCTGCCTGGTGCAATGGATGGCCTTTATTCATGGGTCAGAGAGAGATGACCCAAGTATTTGAAGGCAGCTTGATCAGGGCGGTCCATCAGTATGTTATAGGTGGTTTCATGAGTTTGGTCGATTCGGTGGGGTGGCTTCCAGTTTAGCAAGCGAACCATCAGAAACGTTTGTAATGATCTTACATACGGTTCACCAAATATCACTACCATCTCTGAACTAAACAACAAGAGAGGCATAACAGAAATTGCTAATCCACATGCTAACAAAGATGAGGCAGGGCTCTACATCTCAACCACACAAACAACACAAGAATTGCTGGGTTGTCTATCTGATCTGACATGAACCCCATGACTGAAAACAAATTGTTCAAATTATCACCATTTTTGTTGATAACGGAACATCATTGTCAAAGTATCACCATGTAAACTACAAATTTTCAAACAGACAAAGATGAACGGAGAGGACATCTTCAAGTCCTTTATTCTTACAGAAAAGGGGCATGATGCATCAGTGAAAACGCAAAACAAAAACACAATACATTGGTTTCAGCACTGAGCGCATGTCATGGTCAAATCATAACAACCGAATAGCAGTGCCGAGCACTAGCAGCAAATTGGTTAAACACAAACAAAAACGCAACAGCAAGCAGGGTGGAGCTACAGTGTTGGGCCGGGGTCAATTGACCCTGACGACCTCATAACAGTGCTGAGCAATAGCAGAAACATGGTTAAACACAAACAAAGCGCAAACGCAAGGGACATGCAACAACAACCTTCCAACATGATCAAGATAGCACCGAATCCTGGACACAGAAGCAGCAGGAAAGAAGGACCCCAGTAAACACTTCCATGATAAAACCAAAGTACCAAACAGCCCAGGAATTACTTGCCAAAAACTTCAACGGGGGCGTGCTGTAGTAACAATCGGAAACCAAACTTTGTCGAGTGCCAAATTACACACTACTACTTAAGTATGCCCTACAAAAAAACCCATCTCTACACAAAGAGCAGGAGCAACCAAGTGCCACAAGTAGGGATGAAAATAGAGTGGAAACTTTCCGCTTTCCGTAGGAAAAATGGAAAAGGAGAGGAAATATGAAAACGAAAACGAAAATTTACAAAACGGAAATGGAAATGGAAATGTTTATGCAGAAACGAAAAAAACGGAACGGTGTTTTCCGATGGAACAGACGTGTAACGGAACTTTCCGTTTCCGTGAATATGAAATTTTTGTTTTTAGTATAGGCATATGGCTACTTTGTAGCCCAACCACCAAATAACACACAATGATACAATGAGCAGAATGGATCATTTGAGGCCCAACTTCTACTACCACATACATACTCAACTAGACCCTATACGCAATTGTCCAGTACTACTACAATATTGTGCTAAGTTGCTAACATAATCATATTATTTTGTAGCCACGCTAACATTTCATTAAATTTGTTTTTTGTGTTTATTTCTCTATTACTCAAGGGGTTTTTAAGTTTCGCTCAACGCCCACTTCTGTTTTCGTGTCTGCTCTGTATTCGCTCCGTGTCTGTTTCCGGTAGTATCTGTTTTCGTATTCATTTCCGGGGTTTCTGTTTTCATTTCTGCTTCTGCAAAACAATATGAAAACAAATGTGTAGCACCCAGTTCCATCCGTTTCCGCTCCGTTTTCATCCCTAGCCACAAGACCCGCAAAAGAAAAAACAGGTGTCATAAGA
Organism: Elymus sibiricus; assembly: GCA_039707655.1. Taxonomy (NCBI): domain Eukaryota; kingdom Viridiplantae; phylum Streptophyta; class Magnoliopsida; order Poales; family Poaceae; genus Elymus; species Elymus sibiricus. Next base: position 72,381,869 of record CM077676.1, read on the forward strand.
GTTGCTACTTCATTCATAGTTAGGACCACAGTGTGTACTCAATACGAAAGAACTATAAACCTGTGGAAGGGCATATCTAAATTAAGTAATTAGCCATTTCAACAGTTAAAATGCCACAACTTCGCAGGAAGGAATCATTTTAAATTGCGACCATGCAATTCGTGCTTCTAAAAGTGCAAAGTGCAACTAAATGCGACTGAACAGTAGAGCAGTTCTATAGCTAGCATATATATTCCATTGTTCAGAACATTAACGTTGATGTTCAAGACAGAATAACAAACACGGAATGATGATAGTAGAAGTGCTATTTCAGCCATACAAAGTGTTACTCGACGCCACTTCCGACCCTGCTGAAGTTCGCTTCGACTTAATAGTAATTATGCTCTAGAATATTCTGAAAAATTCCTTTAATCGTGTTGCCTCAACATATGCTCCCAACAATATTCCATATACACATGATGCTTCCTTTCATTCCATACTTATTTCCAGAATATGATATATGATAAACATGCTTCCAACACTACAAGCCATGTAAATGCATCAAGCACCGTCACGATTTGTTTTCTGCTATGAGGCATGCTTTGTTGTCTGTTGAAGCAAAGTTTTATTATGGTTGAACCTCAACAATGAAATTGTCCATGACAAAGCACCGCCCCCGGTTGATGTCTCGAAGAGATTCTTGTGCAGTTACTTGCATTCACTACAATACTGAAAAAATGAGCCTTTTGCTGATCCATGCAAAGGTAAATCTGTTGTTACTCCTGTATGTGTCCTCTTTCCAGGCCACATAAAATGATAGCTGAAGTTGCACCTTTGAGATGGATTCCTCCTATGCAAGGTTGGGTCAAATTGAGCTGCGATGGCTCTTTCTCTCCGGATGATAGAGCTGGGTCGGGCATGGTTTGCGTGAAGGAAATGGTGCGATCATCTTCTCTTCATGTAGGCAGCTGTTCTCTTGCCGGGATGCTTTGGAATCGGAACTTGGAGCATGCATGGAAAGCCGTTCCAAGGAGCTGTTCTTGTGGGGGTGTATATGTAGTGAAAAACGTGGAGGTTCCACCAATGAGCGTTGGTTATTGCGGAAAGTTACTCGGCTTTAAGTGATTGCTACCGCTTCCTTACCTTGGACAACACATAGATAACCTCCATTCGGACGGCGGGGATGCTTGCGTCCTCCCCGGTTGATTCTCACAGCGGCCACTCTGTGGCAGTTTAAGAGCATGAGAGGTGACGGGCCGTCTGCCAGCGTGTGCCTGCGTGCACCGCGAGAGGCGGGGGAGGGGCTGTGCCAAGTGAGAAACAACACTTTCAACTATCCAACGGTGGTCGCGAAAATTGTCCAGGTGTATCCGCGCGTCCGACTCACATGAACCGGAACCTTTGGGAATTTTATAGTTAAATGCCACTTATGGACTCCTGCATGTTTCAATAAGAAAGCATTCACTACTGGAATTACTGGCTATGCCGACGGCCAAATCCCGTCGGGATATACCTATGCCGACGGCCGCCGTCGGCATAGACCCGTCAGCATCGTATACGTCGGCGTACCTGGGCCTGCCGTCGGCATAGAAAAGCAGTTGGCATAGGTGCCTCTGCCGACGGTGTCCGTACGGCCGTCGGCACAGATTGGCCATCGGCAAACTCGTTCGTATGACGGCGGCAGACGGCGCCGTCGTCAAGTTACGCCCATTAAAAACGCGCCACGTGTCAGCACTATACCGACGGCTAAGCCGTCGGCATAGGTTTAAATATATGCCTAGGGCTGACACGTGGCAAACGCTAGAAGCATATGCCGACGGCTAAACCGTCGGCATATAATTAAACATATGCCGACGGCCAGGCCGTCGGCATATGCTAGTGCCAGGGAGTACAGTTGGGCGACACGTGGCAGCTATGCCGACGGCTAAGCCGTCGGCATAGATTTAAACATATGCCGACGGCTAAGCCGTCGGCATAGGTGCCACGTGTCGCCCACTGGTACCTCGGCGATGTCTATGCCGACGGCAAAGCCGTCGGCATAGATGCTACCTATTTTTTTCTGATTTCTGTTTGAATTCATTTCAAATTCACAGCACATATATTCAAATTGACAGCACATATACATATAACATCATCATCACAATAACATCGTCATCACATAAGTATCATCATCATCATCACAATAACATCGTCATCACATAAGTATCATCATCATCATCACAAGTCCTACGAGAAGCACACAAGTCCTACGAGCATAAAGAGAAGCACACAAGTCCTACGAGCATACAAAGGGCTTAAGCCCTACGAGGTCCACTACCAAGGTCCTCACCGCCCAAACGGCCAAAGCCCAGGTCCTCACTGCTTGCGGCAGCGCTACCGCCAGGACCGGCACCGCCACCGCTACCGCTACCGCCACCGCCACCTCGATGGATCGGAGTGACCGGGCTCCGTGACGTGGGAGTGATGCCATCATTGGCACCACCACCAACGGATGATCCACCGGTTCCCTGGATGTTCGAAAAGACATGTTAAGGGGATATATGATTGTGTTGAATAAACGGTAAGCAGTGGTTGATGAGTTTGGGGATGTACTAACCGGAGTCTCCATGTTCTGTGCCAGAAACTCCTCAAATGTAAGGAGCACTGGTGCAGGTCCAGCAGGTGGTGGTGGTGGTTCCATTACAGGAACCGTGCCGGCCGCCATGCTCTCAAAAATGCGCTGCATGTGAATTGATCAAGCAAACACGAAGGTCAGAAGAAATGAAAGTGCAAATATGGAAGTGAAATGAAAGAGGCTAAACTAACCGTCATCATGCGACTGCTGTGCTCCTGGACTGCTGCAACTCTCGCCTGCCACGCCATGGTCTCCTGGCGTGTGTACTCCATGTAGGCCTACGATATGACATGATGAACTCATAAAACATCTCAATGCGGAAAATAAAGTGAGCAAAAAGGAAGATAAGAGGGAAAATACTTACGCTGGTCTGCTGGGCTAGGAGGGAGTGTGAGTGTGCACTGGTCGTGCTCGTGCACTGGCTCAGGCTCGGGTCGGTAGCTCGGAGCCGTGTGAAGGAGATAGAAGGAGTACACACGGCATCCAGAACCGCCTGCCGACCATGAAGCTTCGGCCCTATGCCCACCACCGCCCTCTCGTCCGTAGCCTGCTTTAAGGGGTCAGGTGTGCCAGGACACCTCCTCGTAGGCCTTCAGGTTCTCCTCGCTGTTGCCGTAGTAGTCGCCCTTGCCCTCCTTGGACTTATTCCGCGTATGGGCGATCTGCCACGCCTCTATGTCAGAGAGCGGCCGCTTCAGTTTCTCCTCCTGCACCACCAAACAGAGGTTAGTGATACATAAGAAAGTGACGGTAAATAGAAGAAGAAGAATGTTTCATGTAAATAGATATACCTGAACTTTCTTGTGGCTAAAGTGGTTCCGGTTTCCCTGACCATGTGTTCTGTCGGTCCCTCGGTTAGCCCGATTTTTCTTGCTCTTAGCAGCCCACTCTGCATCCTGACCGAGCCAAAGATCCACCAATGCCGCCCATCCATCGTCCTTTCCATAACACCAACCAGGACACACCTACATAATGAAAGCATAATGGCATGTCAACACGAAACGATGAAATTTAGCACAAACGCCGAAATGAAAAGTCTGTTATACTTACGGCCAAGTACTCCTCCCTCTCCAAGGTAACATGCATCCTCCGCGCGTCTTCCTTGGTCATCTTCGTCTCAAGAGCGTCGTGATGATATTGCGAGATGGCCACCCAGCGCACCTCGTACTGCATCTGACGGGCCTTCTTCCTCGCTTGGCGCAGCACGATCTCGTCGGCAGTGGACTTGTGCTCCTCAAGAACTCGATAGTATTTCTACAATCATTCAGAAAACCAGAATGGAAGAAGCCATGAGTTAAACCATGAGTTAAACCAGAATGGACTTGGCGCAGCACCATCCCTCCTCCTCCTCGTCCCCCTCCCCAACCTCCTCCTCCTCCTCCTCCTGAACCTCCTCCTCCTCCTCCTCCTCCTCGGTAGAGGAGGGCCTCGAAGAGGACACCCCTAAGTCGGTGAGGGAGCGCTGTTTCTGGCCCCGACCCTGTCCTCCTCTAGGGGCTCCCCCCCCACCCCCTCCACCTCTAGGGGCACCTCTCCCTCGACCTCCCTGTGAGGAGTCATCCTCAAGTAGTCGGGAGGGAAGAGTACGGGGTCGACCACTCCGACTAGTCATCTTGGTGAGCTTCGATAGGAAACCCGTGCCGTCGGCTTTCCCCTTGCCCATGTTTAACGAACCTGCATTGAAAAGAGAATAAACAATTAGTACATTAATAATGAAGAAAAAAGTATAATAATAACGAATAAAAAACACATTAATAAATAAGAATAAAAAGGCATATTAACAAACCAAAGAAAAAAAAAAGACATGAAACGTACATCTGCTAGAACCCATACGAATCATCACTGTTGTAACCGATTCCTCGATCGGTCTCATCATCAGTATCACGCATATCATCTTCGTTGTCTGACGGAGGTGGAGGCTCTTCCTCGTCGTCAGCGTCTTCGTTTAACTTTTCTAGCATAAGTATGTCATTTTCATTAACAATGGTCTCATCATCATTCCGTGCATCGTCATCGTTTGGATCCACTTCATCATCACCCAAGGCGTCAGCGTCATCGTTTCTGACCACATCATCATCAGGTTGCTCTTGATAGAACACTCCCTCATATGTCATGGGGTTAATGTTGTAGTAATCGTCATCGTTCGGGTCCGGTAACTTACCATGTGGTGACACCTTGAACACAACTTCCCAACCCTTTAGGTACTCTTTCTGGCATGGGTAAGGCAGGTAATAAACTTGTGTGGCTTGGGTAGCCGCAATAAAGAGACCGGCTCCGGCATAGACGGTTGATGGTTTAACTTCGACGAAACCAACAGAAGGCGTATGTCTCAGCCCCTCTACTGGGTCGAACCATCGGCATTTGAACACAGGGAGACTTAGGGTTTCGCGCCCACGGCTGAATGTAAGCTCGTATATTTTTTCTACCCTTCCATAGTAGTCAACTGAATTTTGACCTTGCGTGTACACTCCGGTATTTATAGTCTTGGGATCAGGCCGGCTGTTCTGGTGCTCCTCTGTATGGAAGCGATACCCATTCACATCATACTTTTCACATGTCTTGACCCGAGGGTCAAAACCCATGGAAACCCATCTCAATTCGTCATCCATGGATATGTTCGGATCTTGTCCCTACAAGTTTAATTGAAATTGCTGGGTGCATTAGTTCGGTAAACTAATAAATGTTGAACTAGGTATTTAATAGGGGAATGTGAAAGTTTACTTTCTCCATGAACCAAGCAACAAAATTTTTCCTTCCAGGGTTTCCATGCCGAAGAAGAGTAAGTTCCTCCGCCTCAGTAGGAGGAATCATTCCCGTCCACTCCTCACGAACGAATTGACTAAAAGAAGAAAAGCGGTGTTAGACCGGGACTAAGTGAACATAGAACATGATGTTGTGCAAGACATAAAGGAATGGTGCAGTGGTATTACCTCATCCACACATCCTCAACTTCCTTGATGTTGTGCAAGACATAGAACATGAGGTCCTCCCACTCTTGTTGTGGCATGTTATAAGATTTCGAGCCCCCAGCCCTGCCACCTTGCCCGCTGAATAGATGGAGCTTGGGTTTATACTTGGGCTCTTCTATATTGTATCGAGGCACCTTATTATGCAGAGTGGGAACGTGGTCTGGATAGTACGATGTCCTGAGGTCTGACACCTCCTCTAGGATAACTGCCTCAGCTATGGAAGCTTCAATCTTAGCTTTGTTTCCACATTTGTGTCGGAGATGCTTGTTCTGTCTCTCAGGGCCGTACTGCCAACGATTCTGCACAGGCCCCCCCCCAACAATACCTCGTTCACGAGGTGCAAAATGAGATGTGTCATCGGAGTAAAGAAGCCTGGCGGAAAGATCTTCTCTAGCTTGCATATCAACTCCGGTGCCTTTATGCAATTGTCTAATCACCTCGGGACATACTTCTTTAGCACAGAGCGTGCGGAAGAAATGGCTTAGCTCCGCAAGCACTCGCCAGACATGCTCGGGGACATAACCTCGAACCATCACCGGCATTATCGGCTCAATCCATACATGATAGTCATGACTCTTGAGCCCGGTCACTTTGCCCCTTGAAAGATTGACTCCCTTACTTATATTCGATGCATAACCATCAGTGAACTTCACTATGTGTTTGAGCCACTTCAATACCTCCATCTTTTCTGGTTTTTTAAGTACGAAGTCAGCATCTGGCTTGAACCAGTACGATAGGGGGTAAGTCAATGGTTGGCCGACCGTGACTAATGCGTCCCATCGAAACTGACACTCCCAACGCGGGTGAAGGGAGAGATGCAACCGGTGGTAACCCCAACCCGACCATCACATCAAACCATGAAACCATCACAACTCACTTAAATTCCACCGAGAGAACAACTTAGATCATCCATCTCAAATTGCAAGATATGCTTCATATAATTATTTATTGAATAATTAGATTAGCAATACCTAATAAATTCATCCCGTGTATACTCTTTCACTAGCTAATCATTGGGAAAACTAGATATGACTAATCATTTGCATTCTCTCTTTGTTCACAAATATAAAACATTGAAAAAAATACGGCTAACACTACCGAAACAAAAATTCCGGGCAACACTACCGAACTAAAATTTAAGTTTCCTGTCCTAACACTACCGAACTAAATTCCGAGTAATGCTAACACTAGCACGTGCTAATCCTTACACCAGCAACATATTTTTAAAAATGACGACGCTCACCTTGATCCGGCGGTTGAGGAAGGAGATCGTCGGGGGCCGGCGCTGGACGGAGACAGCGATCGAGGAAGATGCTGCTGGGGGGGGGGGGGGGGCGGAGACGACGGAGAGGAAGGAGGAGGCGCCCCCACGGCCGGAGCTCGCGGCGCCCCCGCGGCCGGAGCTGGAGGAAGAAGCGGCGCCCCCACGACCGGAGCTCGCGGCGCCCCCACGGCCGGAGAGATGGACGCAGGCCGGGCGGTGCGCAGGTCGTGCGGGCGGCGCGGGAGGTGTACGCGGCGCGCGGGGCAGAAGACGACGGCGGCGGGTGGTCTGGGCGGCGCGGGGGCAGAGACGGCGGCGGTGGCGGCCCGGTGGAGTGGATCGAGTGCGTGGGGGCGAGATTGGATCGAGATTGGGGATCGGGAGGCGCAGGTCGACCTAACAGAGGATATATGCCGACGGCCAACCTATGCCGACGGCTGCCGTCGGCATATAATTATTTTTCATTATTTTTTTTGCTTTTTTTCTCACAATTTCTTTAGCACGTGCCACGTCATCGATCCGGGGCATAGCTATGTATTATTATTTTTTCCCTAAATTAGAATTTGATTAATTTAAATGTGCCTTATCTAAACATAAACATACATAGATACACCACGCGTGTCTGCTGGGCCCAGTTTGCCGCCCGGTCAACAGTGCCAGGGTTAGACGGGACGGGGTACTTGGGGGGGTAGCTATGCCGCCAGGTCTTGGGGGGTTACCCGGGGGTCGTCACACTACAGAGTGATGGAAATATGCCCTAGAGGCAATAATAAAGTTGTTATTATTTTATATTTCCTTGTTCATGATAATGGTTTATTATTCATGCTAGAATTGTATTGACCGGAAACTTAAATACATGTGTGAATACATAAACAAATACCGTGTCCCTAGTGAGCCTCTACTAGACTAGCTCGTTGATCAAAGATGGTTAAGGTTTCCTAACCATAGACATGAGTTGTCATTTGATAACGGGATCACATCATTAGGAGAATGATGTGATGGACAAGACCCATCTGTTAGCTTAGCATATGATCGTTCTGTTTATTGCTACTGCTTTCTTGAATGTCAAATACATGTTCCTCCGACCATGAGATCATGCAACTCCCGGATACCGGAGGAATACCTTGTGTGCTATCAAATGTCACAACGTAACTGGGTGATCATAAAGATGCTCTACAGGTATCTCCGAAGGTGTCTGTTGAGTTGGCATGGATCGAGACTGGAATTTGTCACTCCGTGTTTCGGAGAGGTATCTCTGGGCCCTCTCGGTAATGTACATCATAAGAAGCTTGCAAGCAAAGTGACTAAGGAGTTAGTTACGGGATGATGTATTACGGAACGAGTAAAGAGACTTGCTGGTAACGAGATTGAACTAGGTATGGAGATACCGACGATCGAATCTCGGGCAAGTAACATACCGACGGACAAAGGGAATTACGTATGTTGTCATTGCGGTTCGACCGATAAGATCTTCGTGGAATATGTAGGAACCAATATGGGCATCCAGGTTCTGCTATTGATTATTGACCGGAGAGGCGTCTCGGTCATGTCTACATCATTCCCGAACCCGTAGGGTCCGCACGCTTAACGTTCGTTGACGATATAGTGTTATATGAGTTATGTGAATTGGTACCCGAATGTTGTTCGGAGTCCCGGATGAGATCCCGGACGTCACGAGGAGTCTCGGAATGGTCGAGAGGTAAAGATTTATATATGGGAAATCATATTTTGGGTTCCGGAAAAAGGTGCAGTTTTTTCGGTATTGTACTGGGAAGCTTCCAGAAGGTTCCGGAGGATTCCGGAGGGGTCCGGAAGTCCACAAGTGGGTCCACCACGTCCCAAGGGCTGGCATGGGCTAAGGGGAGGCGCCCTGGCCTTATTGGGCCAGGCGCACCAAGTCCTCAAAAGCCCACGCAGCTAGGGAAGGAAAAAAAGGAGAGTCCTAGTAGGAATAGGATTGGACTTTGGAATCCAAGTCCACGTGTGTACTATTCACATGGTACTGTTCACGTGGCACTATTCCTTCTACTCCAAGCCCCTACACATATATAAATAGAGGAGAGGGGGCGCCCCAAACAAGCCACAACATTGTCTTAGCCGTGTGCGGCGCCCCCCTCCACAGTTCCGTCCCTCGGTCATATTGTCGCAGTGCTTGGGCGAAGCCCTGCGGAGATAGCATCACCATCACCGTCACCACACCGTCGTGCTGCCGGAACTCATCCACTACCTCGCCGTCTTGCTGGATCAAGAAGTCGAGGACGTCACCGAGCTGAACGTGTGCTGAACGCGGAGGTGCCGTACGTTCGGTACTCGGTCGGTTGGATCGTGAAGTTATTCGACGACATCAACCGCGTAGTTCTAACGCTTCCGCTTACGGTCTACGAGGGTACGTAGAAACACTCCCCCTCTCGTAGCTATGCATCTCCATGGATAGATCTTGCGTGTGCGTAGAAATTTTTTTGTTTTCCATGCAACGTTCCCCAACACGGAGCCGCGTGCCGGGTGCTTGCACCTGCCACCACACTTCCAGACGTGTAAGAGGGCCCAGCGCAAGACCTGGTGGCATAGCTACCCCCCAAGTACCCCCTCCCGTCTAACCCTGGCACTGTTGACCGGGCGGATCTAGGCCTTTGAGTTTCGCCGGATGGGGTTTGACCGATGGACATTTTCAACTGGCTGTGATAGGCCAGCCCATAGGTACACTTCGGATCAAGGTCCGGGCACAACCCACCGCAAGATTCCCTCCGTGTCTGCCTGACGTGGCCGTTTCCCCCCTCAGTGCGACGGCGGAAGCGACGTCCGTGAGGGGGGTCACACTACGGAGCCGGGTGCTTGCACCTGGCACCACACTTCCAGACGTGTAAGAGGGCCCAGCGCAAGACCTGGCGGCATAGCTACCCCCCCCCCCAAGTAGCCCGTCCCGTCTAACCCTGGCACTGTTGACCGGGCGGATCTTGGCCTTTGAGTTTCGCCGGACGGGGTTTGACCGATGGACATTTTCAACTGGCTGTGATAGGCCAGCCCATAGGTACACTTCGGATCAAGGTCCGGGCACAACCCACCGCAAGATTCCCTCCGTGTCTGCCCGACGTGGCCGTTTCCCCCCTCCGTGCGACGGCGGCAGCGACGTCCGTGAGGGGGGTCACACTACGAAGCCGCGTGCTTGCACCTGCCACCACACTTCCAGACGTGTAAGAGGGCCCAGCGCAAGACCTGGCGGCATAGCTACCCCCCAAGTAGCCCGTCCCGTCTAACCCTGGCACTGTTGACCGGGCGGATCTAGGCCTTTGAGTTTCGCCGGACAGGGTTTGACCGATGGACATTTTCAACTGGCTGTGATAGGCCAGCCCATAGGTACACTTCGGATCAAGGTCCGGGCACAACCCACCGCAAGATTCTTTCCGTGTCTACCCGACGTGGCCGTTTCCCCCCTCCGTGCGACGGCGGCAGCGACGTCCGTGAGGGGGGTCACACTACGGAGCCGCGTGCCGGGTGCTTACCCCTGGCACCACACTTCCAGACGTGTAAGAGGGCCCAACGCAAGACCTGGCGGCATAGCTACCCCGCCAAGTACCCCGTCCCGTCTAACCCTGGCACTGTTGACCGGGCGGATCTAGGCCTTTGACTTTCGCCGGACGGGGTTTGACCGATGGACATTTTCACCTGGGTGTGATAGGCCAGCTCGTAGGTACACTTCGGATCAAGGTCCGGGCACAACCCACCGCAAGATTCCCTCCGTGTCTGCCCGACGTGGCCGTTTCTCCCCTCCGTGCGACGGCGGCAGCGACGTCCGTGAGGGGGGTCACACTACGGAGCCGCGTGCCGGGTGCTTGCACCTGCCACCACACTTCCAGACGTGTAAGAGGGCCCAACGTAAGACCTGGCGGCATAGCTACCCCCCCCCCCCAAGTACCCCGTCCCGTCTAACCCTGGTACTATTGACCGTCGGATCTAGGCCTTTGACTTTCGCCGGACGGGGTTTGACCGATGGAAATTTTCACCTGGCTGTGATAGGCCAGCCCGTAGGTACACTTCGGATCAAGGTCCGGGCATAACCCACCGCAAGATTCCCTCCGTGTCTGCCCGACGTGGCCGTTTCCCCCCTCCGTGCGACGACGGCACCGACGTCCGTGAGGGGGGTCACACTACGGAGCCGCGGGCCGGGTGCTTGCACCTGCCACCACACTTCCAGACGTGTAAGAGGGCCCAGCGCAAGACCTGGCGGCATAGCTACCCCCCCAAGTACCCCGTCCCGTACGTCTAACCCTGGCACTGTTGACCGGCGGATCTAGACCTTTGACTTTCGCCGGACGGGGTTTGACCGATGGACATTTTCACCTGGCTGTGATAGGCCAGCCCGTAGGTACACTTCGGATCAAGGTCCGGGCATAACCCATCGCAAGATTCCCTCCGTGTCTGCCCGACGTGGCCATTTCCCCCCTCCATGCGACGGCGGCAGCGACGTCCGTGAGGGGGGTCACACTACGGAGCCGCGTGCCGGGTGCTTGCACCTTCCACCACACTTCCAGACGTGTAAGAGGGCCCAGCGCAAGACCTGGCGGCATAGCTACCCCTCAAGTACCCCGTCCCGTCTAACCCTCGCACTGTTGACCGGGCGGCAAACTGGGGCCAACAGACACGCGTGGTGTATCTATGTATGTTTATGTTTAGATAAGACACATTTAAATTAATCAAATTTCAATTTAGGGAAAAAAATAAAAAAAAGTAAAAAAAATACATTGCTATGCCGACGGCAAAGCCGTCAGCATATCGTTTGCCACGTCATCGATCCGCGGCACGTGACGGCTTTGCCGTCGGCATATCTATGCCGACAGCCGCCGTTAGGGCCGTCGGCATATATTTGACGGCGTCAAACGGCAGTTAACCACCGGGTGGCCGGGCCCACATATATGCCGACGGCCTGTCTATGCCGACGGCCTGTCTATGCCGACGGCCACCGTAGGCATATCACGACCTATGCCGACGGCTTCGTTACGCCGACGGCCCCCGTCGGCATAGATAGTGGTATGCCGACGGCCGAACTACGCCGACGGTTTGCCTTAGGCTGTCGGGAACGTTCCTTTTTCTGGTAGTGATTAAGCGGTACCATGAACAACGATTGGGCACACTCTGATCCTCCCTGAGCCCCTGCCTTCGAAACTAAACACTTTGTGCCTGCCTTCAGGCTTCTGTTCAAGGGAATTTCAGGGTAATAGTGTTTGACCTTTCCAGCACAGACATCATGGCTATGCGCGGCTAGCACAAAAAAGACCCCCCATGGATCCCAGAGTGCTTATTCCTGTTGTCGTTCATATATAGGTTGTTTGCCTTCTTGGCTACAATTTGTCTCTGCTCCAAGGCGGCAACGGGTCATCCATGTATTTCGAGCTGAGCCATTTGGCCAGCTCTCGAGCTTAACATTGTTGTGTCATACGTGGAAACCCAGCGAATGGCTGTTCCGCCGAACAATATTCGGTCGGCTCAAACAATCGGTGGATTCTTGCTATACACATCGCTTTTTCTAACTGGCGCGTGCTCCGTCTGCGACTTATGCGAAGGAGCATGTGTTGTATGTTCGTCCGGCCGTTTTGAGTGTTGCGTGCTCGGATGCTCTGGCTCAGAGCCGTTCCCGGTCTGGCGGCAGGGGGAGAGGGTTGCTAGCAGTCGGATGTTCCGGTGAATAAGTCAAAGGGGCCTCCACGGTAAAGCCAAGGCAGTCCATCCGACTGTTGTACGCTGTCGGGGCTAGGTGGCTGATGTGGTCTACCTTTGAATACCCATCCTCTTGTCGTCGTGACCCCTACCCGGAAGGCCCTCGTGGCCGGCTTGCGTGTGTTGATTCCTGTGTGATGAATGAGGAGGTGCTTTGTCTACCCGGCCTGTCGTCATCATGGCCCCTGGCCGGATGGTGTGTTTTTGAATACCTGTCCAGCTTTTGGACTTCGTGGTCTGGCCGACTGTCGTTTCCGTGTGCGGGTAGCCAAAGAGTTCCCTTGGCCTGGACCGCCTGATCGTTTCCCTCGGCTTTCTTTTGCTTCTGTTATGCTAGGTGGCTGTTGGGTTGTGGCGCGGCCTCTTGTCATCGCGTCCCCTTGGCCGGATGTCGCGCTTTGGGATGTCTGCCCGGCCTTTGAGCTCTATGGTCTGCTCGGATGGTCCTGAGTCGTCTCAGTTGTTTCGAGTAGGAGTACCCAGTTACGATGGTTCAGGTGATGTGCCATGGGGCTGCGGTCAGCCTTTTTATCGACCCGGCTGTTGGGTTGCCCCGGCCGACCAAAAAAGGACATGGCAACTATCATTGTTGATTATCGTTGGTAAATATACAGGGCAAATACAAACACAAAAAAAAAAAAAAAATTACTTGCAAACAATTCACGAGAAACATCCTTCAAATAATTCACCAATAATTTCGGTTGCATTACTTGCTTCGCTTCTTGGTCGCAATTGGTCTTTGCGCCAGTGGTGCAACGGGTCGTCATCTAGTTCATATAATAACGGTCAAGGTACAAGACATGTAGACACCGATTTGACAAAACTGGAAATATAGCAGAATGCTAGCCTTTGTACAAAGGACCATAAGCCAAGAAACAAAATTACAATCAAGATCGGTGAATCCCTTGAGCATGACTCCAACGCCCGTCACCTGCCTCCGGCACATTGCAGTCGCCACCAAATGAAAATGCGACGAATCACCTCTTTACCCGAGCTCAATGCTGCTCCATCGCTGATATGCAACTTTGCGAGAGCCTCCAAATTAGCTTACCAAAAGTGAAGCCATTGCCGTTGAAAGATTATGGCCGGGATAGCGCCATGAACATGCCATCGAACTCTAGATCTGGTACTTCCGCAGGACTAAGACGCCGGAGGAGGAAACTATACATGCTAGCCATCAACTATGAACCCAGCACACGATCCGTCTTCCAAATGTTGTTGACGCAGACCACTATCTGCATCTACTCCTGAACTACTCCCAAGCTCTGCGCTGGCACTGGAGCAGACATCGATGGAGCCCAAGGACACAAGTCCACCACAAGGATGCCGCCGCCGCCATGACATCCCCTCTTGAACCAAATCCATCACCGACCATAGAGGCCATCATCTCATCGGAGAAGGATTTGGAGTTTCTTTATTCAGCGCCGTCCTCACCGCCGCCGAAGCCAAGACGTCCAACGACCCAAAACTTAAGCTACTGGGGCCATAAAACCTAAAGCTACACAATCCGCATGCGCATGCAGGATCCGACCACCCCCCCTCACGACTAAGGACCGAGAGGTCGTCAGCAGAAGGCGTCGGAAGGCTAGACTCTCCTGGCAGCGGCTAGTGTTTCCCGTTGCTGGTCACGAGAGGATAAGATGCCGCATCAGTAATTAATGAAGGACCCCGATAACGCGTGAACGTTCGTTTTTTGACCATGGCATATTAAACATTTTCGATGGAAATTTTAGTGACGCGAGGATGGCAATGTGCGTGTCAACTAAACTTGCCATCCTCGCGTCACTAAAATTGCCATAAAAAATCTGATTTGTCATGGACAAAATCTGAACGTTCGGGACTTATCAGGGTCCTAGAAGAATATAGACATATAAATGAAAAAGGACGCCGATATCTGCCACACGTGCGGTACGGGAGGAGGCTGCCCGCACGTTCGGTCCTGGGGGGGGGGGGGGGGGGGTGCAGCGATCGAACGAAATCATTCGGTACGATCTCCCCCATGCCCGAACAGCCTCTCGATCACCCTACAGGTTGTTTTCCTGTGAAACAAAAAAAGAAAAAAGCCCAGATATTTTTTTGCTGCAGCATATTAAAGCCCAGTTTTCGCTATGATACGAAAAATAAATACCAGCCCCTATAAAAAAGTAGAAAAATGCCGTTGGTGAAAAAGATTTTTTTTATGACCCAGAAGAAACAAGACATGGCAACTCCCATCATACAAACAAAGATTAAATTGCCATGGCAAATTCATAAGTTAAAAATGCATGGTATTTTTAATTAAGTTTCCATATAATGCATGCAAAAAATGTCATTTTGAAAAATATACAAAAAGGTTGAAATTAGAAAAATTAACAAGAAAAATTCCATGTTATTTTAAATAAAATTTGCTATGGGAAAAATGGATTAAATTTCCATGGAAAAATAAATTAAAAATTGCCATCGGAACACAGTATATACCATGCTACATAGTAAAATTTGCCATGTACCGGAAAATATATAAATTTGCCATCATATTTAAACTAAAATTGCCATGCTCAATACAAAAAAAAATTCCATGGCAAAAATAAAGTAAAATTTGCGAGGGAAAAAATGTAGTAAATTTTGCCATGGCAAAAATGGATTAAAATTTACCATGGTAAAAATAGAGTAATTTTGCCATGGGAATAAATTAAAAATTGCCATGGCTACACAAGTATATTTTCCATGCTACATATTTAAAAAAATCTTCTGGAAAATGTAAAATTTGCCATCGTATTTAAATTAAAATTGCCATGCCCTATATAATAAATTTGCCATGTCAAAAAAATGAAGTAAAAATTGACATGTCAAAAAAAGTAAAAGTTGCCATTGCAAAGAAAATGTAGAAAAATCCCACTTTTGGTTGTGAATTAAAGTTTTTTTGTCGTGCCCAGTGAACTACAATTGCCATGCCCGTTAAGTTTGACATGACAAGTTTTCAATGGTTTTGAACTTAATAAGTTGCCATGTGTTTGAACATCTACAACTTTGCCATGTTTTTTAACATGGTAAAGTTGCCATGGCAAGTTTGCCATGTTGTTGAACATATTAAGTTGCCATGTTTTTTGAATATCTATAAATTTGCAATGTTTTCGAACATGGCAAAGTTGCCATGGCAAACTTGTCGTTGAACATATTAAGTTGCCATGTTTTTTCAATATCTATAAATTTGCGATGTTTTCGAACATGGCAAGTTTGCCGTGTTGTTGAACATATTAGGTTGCCATGTTTTTTGAATATCTATAAATTTGCGATGTTTTCAAACATGGCCAAGTTGCCATGGCAAGTTTGCCATGTTTTTAGATAAAGAATGTGCCATGGCAAATCACATGAAAATGTCATATGTAGCAAAATGCCATTGTTTACGAACAAGGACAGAGATGAAACTTGCCATGGCTAATGCATATACAAATTTGCCGTGGAATTTTTTGTCAAATTTGCCATGGTAATATAAATTTTTTTGGACGTCGATATTGACAGAACGTTCGGTCTGGGAACCTCCCAGACCGAACCTTCCGTTCGGAACGAGCACTCCCCAGTACGAACGATTTCGTTCGGGACAGAACCTCCACAGCCCGAACACCCTCCCCTCCCTACAAGACGTTCCCCTGCGAAATTGTAACGAAAAAAAAGCCCAGTTACGAAACATAATTAAAAGCCCAATTTTTTTCTTTGTTGTGACAAATAAAAGCCAAGTCTTTAAAAACCAGAATTTCACTACGAAAATGAAAACGAAAAAAATGCTGATTAACGAAACATAATAAAAAGCCCACAATTTTTTTTTCTATGCTGTGACAAATAAAAGCCAAGTCTTTAAACAACAGAAAATTTGTCATGGCAAAATAAACAAAAACTTGCCATGTGACTAAAAGTATTTTTGGCATGGCAAAAATGGATTAGCTTTTGCCATGGAAAAAATGGAGTAATTTTATCATGGAAATAAATAAAGAAATGCCATGGCTATACAAGTATATTTACCTACATAGTTAATTTGCCATGTTCTCGAAGATGTAAATTTTCCCTTATATTTAAATTAAAATTTCCATGCTCTTTACAATAAATTTGCCATGGCAACTTAAACTAAAATCTGCCACGTGAATAAAAGTATTTTTGCCATGGCAATAATGGAGTAAAATTTGCCATGGCAAAAATGGAGTAAAATTTGCCATGGCAAAAATGGATTAAATTTTGCCATGGAAATAAATTTTAAAATGCCATGGCTATACAAGTATATTTACCATGCTACACAGTAAAATTTGCCATGTTCTGGAAGATGTAAATTTGCCGCCATGTTTAAATTAAAATTGCCATGCTCTTTACAATAAATTTGCCATGGAAACTTAAACTAAAATTTGCCACGTGAATAAAAGTATTTTTCCCATGGCAAATATGGAGTGAAATTTGACAAAAATGGATTAAATTTTGCCATGGCAAAAAATGGAGTAATTTTGCCATGGAAATAAATTTAAAAAATGCCATGGCTATACAAGTATATTTACCATGCTACATAGTAAATTTTTCCATGTTCTGGAAATGTAAATTTGCCATCATATTTAAATTAAAAAATGTCGTGCTCTCTACAATATTGCCATGGCAAAAAAAAATTAAAATTTGCCATGTCATTTAATGTAAAGTTGCCATGGCAAGAAAAACGTAGAAAAAACCCACTTTTGGCTGTGAATAAAATTATTGTTGCCATGCCCCGTTGATACATTTGCCAAAAACATCTTAAGTTTGTCATGGCAAGTTTGCCATGGTTTTGAACATATTAAGTTGCCATGTTTTTGAACATCTATAACTTCGGTATGTTTTTGAACATGGCAAAGTTGCCATGTTTTTAGATAAAAAAAGTGTCATGGCAACTCACATGAATATTGTCATATAGAGCAATTGCCAATGCTTGTGAACAAGGACAGAGATGAAAATTGCCATGAACTTTGCACAATTTGCCAAGGCAAACAAACATTGCATTTTTCCCATGGCAAAAACTTAAAAATCTGTTGCATAGAAAATTCTTAAACTTGCCATTTGATCAATTCCAAAAAAAAGAACTAGAGAAATATGTTGCTAACAATTTGCCATGAATTAGAGATCATCTTTAGCAAGTTTTTTTTTTCAGCCAGGGCGCATATACACACATCTAATCAGATTGAATGCAGAATCACTGCTAAAATTAGAACCCAGAAAAATGTAGTATACTAGATGATGAAGGAGAGACCATAATGCATTTTCAGAGCTGAACAAGTACAAAAACAAGCTAGTTCAACAGGACAACAACTAAAAGCTGAACATCTGCAGAAAATTCAGTCAGCAGGCATGTGAGGAGGGAGGGAGCAGCGGGGTACCATTGCATTGGCTACTAGCAGCATGAGGAATGTGGCGGTGTGGTCGCCATCATCTCCAGCATGAGGAACGCGGCGGTGTGGTTTTCCCATGTCGCCCCGACGAAGTTGCCACCGGCTTCCTCGCGGGCATCCCTTCCTCAGCTCCGCGACCCTTGCCGCCATGACCTCGTCTTCTTCATGCTCGCAACTGCCCCTCCTCACCTCCTGCCACTGTATACTGCCGATGACTGACGCCATCGGGAGCCGCCACGTCCTCGTCTCCCCCATGTTCTCCGCCTCCCTCGCCTCCATCCCAACGTCGCACGCCGTTGATCGCTTCCTGCTCCGCTTCGTCGCGCTCTACTCCACCGCGGCATGGCCGCCCACTCCCTCTCCACTTTCCGCCTCGCGGTGCCGCCCACAGAGCGAGCCCTCTCCTCGATCCTCCACCTCCGACCGAGGCCGCAGCGCGCGTGGCGACACCTTCACAGCCCGTGCATCACCGGAGAAAGGATTCGAGCTGGGGGGTGGCCTCCATGCCCGGCGGCGAGGTGCGCCGGCCGAAATGCTCCAGAATTCGAGATGTGGCTGAGAGAGTATGGGGGGGGGGGGAGGATATGGTCGTCGGTGGGGGAGTGGGCTGCGTAGTCGTTCGGGGCGTTCGCCCTCGATCCCGAACGGTCAACTGTGTATGACGTGGCTGCCTATATGCTTCAAGATCCGTGCGCTTTGATCTAGTGGCTGACGACGCGTTCGGACGCAAATTGCAAAACCTGGCACGTTCGGGAGTTATCTATTCCGATTTTTTTTTGCCATGAATGTGAAAAAATACAAAAAAATGTTCAATAGTTGCCATGGCAAAAGCATGTTCAAATTTGTCATGGTGTTTGACCAAAACTTGCCATATTTTGTGTGATTGCCATGATAATATAAAAAAAAATTGTCATGAATGTGAAATAATATAAAAATATTCAATAGTTGCAATGGCAAGAGCATGTTCAAATTTGCCATGGTATTTTACCAAAAATTGCCATATTTTGTGTGATTAATTTGCCGTGTATGTGAAATAACACAAAAAATGATCAAATTTGACGTGGCAAAAATATATATTCGAATTTGCCATGGCAAAATGCATATTCAAATTTGACGAAAGTATTTTTGACAAATTTGCCATGCTTATGTATTAAAATGGCCATGAAAAAATGATGACAAAGTTACTTAAAATAAAAAATTGCCATCACTAAGGTGTGAGCAAAAACTACTCCCAATCATCAATTTCACTACTCCTGGTCCTTAGATGGCACCAAAGATCATCTTTAGATGGTTGTAAACTAAGTACACACATAATATGGAGTTTGATAGGAGCAAAAAGCACATGGAGTAAAAATTGCCATGATACGGGGAAAGAACAGGATAGAAAATTCCATGTTGTATTGCTACTTGTGAGCTGCGTTGGGATTTTTCCGAAGAGGAGTGGATGATGCAGTACAGTAGCGATAAGTATTTCCCTCAGTTATGAAACCAAGGTAAATAGATCCCTTGGCGGTTAGCAGTACCTGCACACAAAACAACAAATACTCGCATCCAACGCGAACAAGGGGTTGTCAATCCCTTGGCGGTTAATTGCGAGATTAAATTGTATGGTGATAGATAAATAGATCAAACAAAATACAAAATAAAATAAATAAAGTAAAAGTGCAGTAAGGTATTTTTAGGATTTTAAATATATAATTAAGATAGACCCGAGGGGCATAGTTTTCACTAGAGGCTTCTCTCTTGAAAATAACATACGATGGGTGAACAAATTACTGTTGGGCAATTGATAGAAAAGCAAATAATCATGACAATATCCAAGGCAATGATCATGTATATAGGCATCACGTCCGAGACAAGTAGACCGACTCCTGCCTGCATCTACTACTATTACTCAACACATCGACCGTTATCCAGCATGCATCTAGTGTATTAAGTTCATAAAGAACGGAGTAACGCCTTAAGCAAGATGACATGATGTAGACAAAGTAAACTCACGCATGAATAAACCCCATCTTTTTACCCTTAATAGCAACGATATATATGTGTCATGTCCCTTTCTGTCACTGGGATTGAGCACCGCAAGATCGAACCCATTACAAAGCACCTCTCCCATTGCAAGATAAATCAATCTAGTTGGCCAAATCAAATGAATAGATCGGAGAGAAATACGAATCTATAACAATCATGCATAAAAGAGTTCAGAGGAAACTCAAATAATATTCATGGATAATCTGATCATAAACTCATAATTCATCAGATCCCAACAAACACACCGCAAAAAGTGATTACATCGGATAGAACTCCAAGAACATCGAGGAGAACATTGTTTTGAAGATCAAAAATAGAGAAGAAGCCATCTAGCTACTAACTATGGACCCAAAGGTCTGTGGTAAACTACTCACGCATCATCGGAAGGACAGCAAGGTTGATGGAGAGCCCCTCCGTGATCGATTCCCCGTCCGGCGGAGTACCAGAAAAGGCCTCCAGATGGGATCTCTCGAGAACAGAAGTTTGCGGCGGCGAAAAAAATATTTCGTGGACTCCTCTGTTGGTTTCCCGATTTTAGAGAATTTATAGAGGCGGAATTAGGTCAAACGGAGAAGAGGTGGGCCCACGAGGCACCAGGGTGCGCCACCTTCCTGGGGCGCGCCCTGGTGGCTCGTGGCCACCTCCTCTGTCTTCTTGCCCTCTCCCGAAGCTTCTAGTGTCTCTTATGTCCAGAAAAAATCTTTAAAAAGTTTCGTGGCATTTGGACTTCGTTTGGTACTGATATTCTGAAAAACCAAAAAAGGCAAAAAAACAGCAACTGACACTGGGCACTAAGTTAATAGGTTAGTCCTAAAAAATGATATATGATTGCTTTAAATGTATATAAAAACATTCAAGATTAATAATATAATAGAATGAAACAATAAAAAATTATATATACGTTGAGACGTATCATGTATGAATTAGATTTGCCATCATATTAAAAATGAAATTGCCATGGTGAAGTAGGAAAAGATGTCGAAAACAGAACTACCTGGAAATTGCCATGTGACTAAGATTAGATGGCAAGTTTGCCATGTTTTTTGAACTTCTTAGGTTGACATGGCAAGTTTGCCATGTTGTTTTGAAGTTGCTAATTCAGTGACAAGTTCAGAAAGCTGTTGCCAATGGCAATTGTATGAAAAACACCATGGCAAAAGTATAGAAAACAACATGGCAAATGTATGAAAAACAACATGGCAAATGTATGTAAAATACTCTGGAGTGCCCTTCACACACAGGCCACCGGCGTCGAATCATGCGATGCCGCACTTGGTGGCCACCTGAACCCTTTCACTAGGCAATTGCCTTAGTGCCTGCTCAAGACATTTACACCACATCACTCATCAAAGTTACAGAAAAAAAAAGCAGCAATTTAACTCATCAGTGCATTCTGACTTAATGCAATGTGTCTAGTGGCGGAGCTTAGTGCAGAACTGCAGACAACTGAAGATCAATACCCCTCCAATGGTCTGCTAAACATAAAGCAAAATAATACAATAAGATTTACATTATGCATAGCAGCCCTGATGTTCTGCATGTGGCAGCCTGATGCTAAAAGGTAAGAACTAAATGCAATCAACTACTTATATCATTGTCGAGACAATTTCGTATGGGTAAGAACGAGGTCAACATATTTTCACCGCCCCTCAGCCGAACAAAGCACAAAACACAGCATATTCACCACGGCGGGGGAGGAACGTCACCGGAGAATGGATGCGCTCGTGCCGCCGCAGTGTCCCCGCGCTTCTCCCCGAGCTCGAGGCAGCTGCCGTGACCACGCGCTCGAGGCCGTCGCTGTGAACCCGCGCCTGCACTCGCGCTCGACCGCAGCGGAGGAGAGCCCGCCCCCAATGTGCGGAGGCGGCCGCCGTCGCGGACGCTGACGACCTCCAGCTGCCCCCCGTCCTCCGCTCCGTCGGAGGAGGAGCAGCCGGGTGAGTCCGTCGCTGCGCGAGGACCTCACCTCCCGTGACCTCAACATGCTCCCCCCCCCCCCCCCCCCCCCCCCTCCCTGCCCCGCCACCTCCGATCTCCCCCCGTCCTCCGCTCCGTCGCCAGAGGAGCGGCTGGGACGAGTCCGTCGCCGGCCAGCAGGACCTCTCCTCAGCATCCCCTCGCCGCCCCCCTCGCTTTGGTCGCCGTCCATGAGCTCGAGTCGGACGAGATCCAGCCATGGCGTCGAGCGACAACGACGACCAGGGCTACAGCGATTTCGACGAGGAGGAGGACCCGATCGAGCTCGAGTCGGACGACGACATGGCGGCGCTGCTGGCCGCGAGGAGGCAGAAGTACAAGGTCCTCACCGAGGACGCCGTGCGCGCGCTGCAGGACGACTGCATCGCCGGGGTCGCCGACCTCATCCAGGTCCCGCCGGCGCTTGCGGCCATCGTCCTGCGCCACTGCCACTGGAGCACCCTCGTGGTCCAGGAGAAGTGGTTCTCCGACGAGCAGGGCCTCCGCGCCGCCGTCGGCCTGCTGCCGCCGAGCGGCGACCCCGTGGCGGAGCCCAAGCGCAAGCGCAAGGGTAAGAAGAATCTCACCTGCGACCTCTGCTTCGACAGTCACCCTCCAGGCCAGATGAGGTCGGCGGGGTGCGGCCACCTGTACTGCCGCGTGTGCTGGCGCGGGTACGTCCGCGCGGCGGTGGAGGACGGCCCCCGGTGCCTGTCGCTGCGTTGCCCCGAGCCGTCCTGCTCGGCGGCCGTGCTCCGGGACCTGGTGGACGACGTCGCCGACGAGGAGGACAAGCAGAGGTACGCGAGGTTCGCGCTCCGGTCGTACGTGGAGGAGAGCAAGACCATGAGGTGGTGCCCCGCTCCCGGGTGCGGCCTCGCCATGGAGTACCTCGGCGGGGAAAGCCTCAGCGAGCAGCTGGACGTGGTGTGCGACTGCGGTCACGGCTTCTGCATCGTCTGCGCCGAGGAGTCGCACCGGCCGGTGCCGTGCCGCACGGTGCGCGAGTGGACGGCCAAGAACAGCTCGGAGTCGGAGAGCACCAACTGGGTGATGGCCAACACGAAGCTGTGCCCCAAGTGCCGGAGCCCCATCGAGAAGAACACGGGGTGCAACCACATGACGTGCCGGGACCCCTGCCGCCACGAGTTCTGCTGGATCTGCCTCGCCGACTACCGCGGCCACACCACCTGCAACCGCTACGAGACCGACGAGATCAACGCCCGGCAGGCCTACGCCAGGGCCTCCCTCGACAGGTACATGCACTACTACGAGCGCTGGGCGGCGCACGAGCACTCGCGCCAGAGGGCCAGCGAGGACATGTTCGAGCTGGAGAGCGCCCGGGAGGGCTATCTTGAGGGCGCCGCCGCCGACGAGGCGCAGAGGCAGCTCGGCTTCCTCATCGACGCCTACAGGCAGATCCTCGAGGGCCGGCGGATGCTCAGGTGGACCTACGCCTACGGCTACTTCGCCGACAGGGCCAAGCTCAACCTCCTCGAGTGCCTCCAGGGCGAGGCCGAGTCGTCGCTCGAGCGCCTGCACGGCATGGCCGAGGCTGAGCGGACCGCCAGCGAAAAGTACTACGCCGGCGATGGCGGCGTCTCGTCCTACTTCGACAGGCTCGCCAAGCTCACCAAACAGACCCACGATTACTTTGAGAGCATGGCAGAAGCTTTCCAAACCGATCTCGACTAGCTGCTAGCTCGCCCCTACCCAAGGTTCCTGGTTTAACTACAGTAGTTACTTTTTACTTAGAGACAATTTTCCACCTTAATTCATTCATTGCCCGCCAGATGTAGTACTTCTTCCGTTCCTAAATATAAGTCCTTCTAGAGATTTCAATATGGACTACATATGGATGTATATATACGTAGTTTAGAGTGTTTTGCTCCGTATGTAGTACCTTATTGAAATCTCTAAAAACACTTATATTTAGGAACAGAGGGAGTAGCTTTTATCTGAACTCATTATTTTTGTGCAACTTTTTACTTCCTCAGTTTCTAAATATAAGCTCTTTTAGAGATTTCAAGTATTGACTACGTACGGATGTATATAGACATATCACTCATTCTGCTCCGTATGTTGTCCATCTTAGAATCTCTAAAAGGTCGGAGTGAGTAGATTTGGTCCATACTGTTGTCAAACGCCGTTTTCTGCTAATGTATCTTGTTTTTGGCCAACATTAAAGATGTCACGCATGTCCATAGGCAGAACCTCCTTTCGCACGCCCCTCTCCTTGCCGAATAAGTAGGTAAAAAGAGCTTTCTGCATCTCGAATAAGTAAATTTACCGGAGCCGGTAGCTACCGGTTGGCAATCCACCGTCAATCAGTTTCATCAAGATCTGTGATGTTTGACACATATAAACTTGTAAATCTATTATCTGTTCTATACCCGGTAAATACAACTGACATGCACTGATACATCATACCAAAATACATGCATGCCATGGAGCTTTGTCAGGAGAGAGAGAAAGTTGGAATGAAGAGACCGATGCATGCATGATTCTCTCTCCCCACACAAATGACATGCATTTTATTTCATCCTTATATTTTGAATTATTGTTATATTTTAAACAAAATGTCCATTTTTGAAACTTTTTATATATTTGAAATCGTGTTCACAAGACCTTTAGAACAAGATCAATCTTGGCTATATTTGAACTACTTTTTATTTTATATATTTCAATTATCTTTCGAATCACTTTCATAAAACATAAGATTGTTTCGCTATTTCACTGATTTGAGAAAACATATTTCACTCATTTAAAACACATATTTCACTGATTTGAGAAAACATATTTCACTTATTTTCAAAAGATGGATTTAGGCCCATTCAAAATGATGGATTTCACTCACTCCAAAATTTATTTCACACATTTCAGAAAACTGATTTCACTCATTTCATCAAACAACTGATTTCACTCATTTGATACAACTGATTTCAGTCGTTTCAATTGAAAGAAAAACTTGTTTCAAGAAGCTGGAATATGTCAAATAAAAACAAACTTAAATTATTTCATAAAACTAACTTCACTCATTTGATTTCACTCGTTTCGAATAACTCATTTGAAGTATTTCAAAAAACCAATTTCACTCGATTCAAAAACTTATCAATTCACAAAACAAATTCGCTCGCTTCATAAAACAGATTTCGCTCGTTTCAAAAATTATATTTATGAACGAAGGGAGTAGATTTGGTCCTTACTGCAGTCAATTGTTGTCAAACGCCGTTTTCTGCTAATGTATCCTTGTTTTTGGACAACATGAAAGATGTCACGCATGTCGATAGGCAGAACCTCCTTTGGCACGCCCCTCTCCTTACAATGAGTTCCTTTTGGCCTCCTATCATTTCTTCTTCCATGGCAGCGTCTTAAGTCGAGAAAGGGAACCGGCGGGTAGCGGTGCACAATGCACCATTTAGACACCTCCATTGCGGCCGAAACTGGGTGTCACTAGACCTCCATGGTTACACAGCCGTCATAGCCGTCCACTTTGACGTAATCATCGTGCTTCTCAACACTTGCAACTTAATCGCTGCATGCCTCCTCCACCGGCTCTACCCATACCGCTCTAGTCATCGTCCTTGCCGACGGTTCGATAACGTGCTACGACTACCACACCGTCAAGGCACATTGTCGATGTCTACTACTGGTAGTTGTCGTAGTGTCGACGTATGCCTCTACTAGGTCGACAGAAGTTATCGCGCCACCGCCGCGTATTTCCTAGCTACCTCCAGATGTGAAGTGGTAATTAGAAGGCAGGGGGGTGTTGATTTCGCATGACAATAAAGTTTCAGACAGGGGCATGTGGAGTAAACAACATGATGATGACGTGGAGTGAGTATGGAGGGCGGCCCCACAGCGAGATGGACCTCAAGGTTGGGCTGCAATGGGCCGGCCTATAGCCTTTTTTTTATCGAGCCTTGCTTTTTTCCTTTTTGTTTTATTTTTTACTTATATTTATATTCCAAAATGGCTCAAAAATACTGATATATATCAAAATTTTACTTTGTTTAGTATTTTTTTAAATGTTAACCATGTACAAAAAAAAATTGTTCGGAGAGGGTTAAAATTTTGTTCTCGCGGCTTTTGAAAAATGTTACTAGTACATTTGGAAGAAAAATGTTCGTCATATTTAATTTTGGTGTACATAGTTTAAAAAATGTTCATGAAATTTTGTAAAAAATTGAGTTTGGTGTTAAAAAAAAGATCATAAGATATAAAGAAAATATTCACTCGTTTCAAAAATATGTTTGTGATATTTAAAAAATAACTCTACGATGTAAAAAATGATTGCATATTTTTTTTAAAATGCTTTGTACCATTCAAAAAATGTTCCGTGTCATTTTTAAAAAAAGTTTATGTGCTTCAAATATGTTTGTGACATTTCAAAAAAAAAAAATCGGCATGTGCCTCCACCGGCTCAACCTATGACGCTTCCTCTACTGCTAATTTTTTTTAAATAATACATTTTTTTAATAAATTTGAGAAATAATACACGGTTATGAAATTTTACAAAAATAATACACCGTCGGCCCAGGCTAAGCCGACTGGATCCAGTCGGCCAGGGCGAAGCCGATTAGGATCCAGTCGGCTTAGCCCAAGCCGACTAGTAGCCGTTCGGCGCAGGGGGGCAGAGAGGGCCCAGTCGTCCACGCGTCAGCCGAGTAGTGGCTGAAACACGTCACTCGGCCTGATCAGCACCCAGTCGGCCACGCCAAAGCCGATAGGCCAGTCGGCTTGGGCTTAGCCGATAGGAGGCAGAGATGCCACGGGCCGGCCTCTTTCTCTCTTCTTCCTCCTCTCTTCTTCTCTTCCTTCTGTTTCTTTCTTCTCTCACCAAACCGAAGCCCCTCGAATTAATACTACATTTTGAGCCGATTTTTTGCCCGATTTGCATCGTACTTGCATTCAAGATGGTTGGGGGAGGCTAGGGAAACCTCGATCTCGCGATGGGATAGCTCGTGCCGGTCTTGGTGATGGTTGTTGTGGAGGTGGAGGTGGAGGTGGTTGTGGTGCTCCGGTGACCCTCATTGGGTGCTTGGTGGTGGTGGAGTCGCTGGTGGTGGTGGTGGTGCTCCGGTGAGTGACGGCCGCCGGACGGAGTTGCTTCGCACGCTTCAAGGGTATGAATCAACTGTAATTTTTTCTGTTGTAGTTGCATATGTGTTAGAATATTCGGTTATAGTTCGTCCGGTTGTACTCGGTAATATATTTTTAGATGTGAAATATTATCGCGTGCCATCATTTAGTTTGTCCGGTAATATTTGGTAATGTATTTAAGTGTGTGAATTTTTTTTAGTTTGCTCGTTAGTATTCGGTAATATATATAAATGTCAAATATATTGCTAGCAAATATATTTGTGTGCGAATTTTATTAGTTGGTCCGGTAATTTTATAAGCTAGCTCAAATATTTAGGTGTGCGAATTTTGTTTAGGTGTGCGATTTTTTTTAGTTTGTTCGTTAGTATTCGGTAATATATATAAATGTCAAATATATTTGTGTGCGAATTTTATTAGTTGGTCCGGTAATTTTATAAGCTAGCTCAAATATTTAGGTGTGCGAATTTTTTTAGTTTGTTCGTTAGTATTCGGTAATATATATAAATGTCAAATATATTTGTGTGCGAATTTTATTAGTTGGTCCGGTAATTTTATAAGCTAGCTCAAATATTTAGGTGTGCGATTTTTTTTAGTTTGTTCGTTAGTATTCGGTAATATATATAAATGTCAAATATATTTGTGTGCGAATTTTATTAGTTGGTCCGGTAATTTTCTAAGCTTGCTGAAATATTTAGTTGTGGGAATTTTTTTTAGTTGTCCATGTTGTTTAATATCGCTATGATGTCATGCTGTTTAATAGTTGTCCATGTTGAATAATCTCTTAGGTGAGTAGACTTGTCTGATGTAGTGAAGTTCGTTTTTTACTACGGTCCTGGTACTGTCGAAACAAATGAGATGGGAGTTGATCTGAGTGATTTTCAGTACATAGAGGTGCCACTTACTGCCCCTCGAACATGGTCTGTTAGTTAGTTGATAGACTGGTTGACAGGATGTTTAGGGCTTAATACTGAAACTTACACCGTCTGTGTTCATGCATTGTGGTCCCGGTCAAGTTCAAACATTCATTTTTATTTGAGGCCAATCGAGCGGGACTCTCAGTGGGTGCGCTGGTTACAAGGTTGCGAAAACAGGGGATGCAATCCTGTCGCCTTAGTGCTTCCCGTCCTGAAGGAGGTCAGTGCACCTGAAGGTGGTGCTGGTTACGATCCTGGCCAGAGCAGTGAAGGGATCCATTTATCTATGTCAAATATTGCTTCAAATGATGGATATGATGTTTACGAATTGGGGCAGAGCAGTCAGGTAGAAGGAGGAAATGCTGATGGTTATTACGGTGGCGAGGCGGATGCTGACGAGGTAGATGGGCACATGCAAAACCAGATGGAAGATGAAGATACATATGTTGATATTGGTCATGCCAAAAATTCCGACGAATCGGATGAAGAAGAGAACGCAGAGGAGTTGCCTAATCCTGCATCATGGAATCAAGACTTCTCATCTGCAATGACCGTGAACGATGGTCATGATTCTGCCTGGCAATATCACCAGAACAACCTTGCGACGGGTGCTCTGTATCCAAACAAGGAAGCTCTGAAGGATGCAATCATTAAATGGGCAATGTCCACTCAAAGGGTTTTCAGAGCTGATGTGTCAAGTCAGAAATACTTGACAATGGTATGCAAGAACAATGATTGTCCCGCCAGGGTGCATGGCTATCTCCCTAAGTATGGCACAAGTTGGGTGATCAGTGACTTAGTGTGATGCCCCCGGCCCGACCGTGCACTAACCATACACGCAAATGCGCACGATCAAGCCCAGGGACTCACGGGAAGATATCACAACACAACTCTAGACACAAAATAAAATAATACAAACTTTTTATTACAAGCCAGGGGCCTCGAGGGCTCGAATACATAAGCTCGAGTTACACAAGAGTCAGCGGAAGCAACAATGTCTGGGTCAGACATAAAATTAAACAAGGCTGCCTTAAGAAGGAGAAAACAAACAACGACTCTGATCAAAAGAGGCAAGGCCTCCTGCCTGGGAGCCTCCTAAACTACTCCTGGTCGTCGATCTCCACGTAGTAGTAGGCACCACCAGTGTAGTAGTAGTCGACGGTGGGGTCAGCTGGCTCCGGGGGCTCCATCATCTGATCGCAGCATCGGGTATGGGGGGGAAAAGAGTAGCAAAGCAACCGTGAGTACTCATCCAAAGTACTCGCAAGACTGACATTAGAACTATGCTAAGTATGCATCGGTATCAAAGGAATGGGGCTATATCTTTGGACTAAACTGCAGAAATGCCATAATAGGGGGGAAGGCCTAGCCTATCGAAGACTAGCATCTTCAGCGTCTTGCAGCATTAGAAGAGTGCAGATTAGCAATCATAACATAAAGTAACAAGCATGTAGAAGCAAAGCCTAGGAATCCTTCCTCGACTCCCTGTTAGGAAGCGATCCCGGAGCTTACAGTTAAAGTAACATGTATTCAGTTCAAGTTGTAGTAGATCGGGATACAACACTGAGCGTCCTGTTACCGTGGACACGGCTATTCGAATAGATAACTTCCCTGCAGGGGTGCACTACTGTTACCCAACACGCTCGATTAACTCTGGCCGGACACACTTTTCCGGGTAATGCTCGGCCTCGGCTGATCGACACGACGTAGTCCTACCTAGGCTCAACAGAGAGGTCCCCGCCGGTCTACATTCTAAGTGCGCAGGGGTCTTGGGCCCATCGCCCTTTGCACTCCGGGTCGTTGTGAGGACGGTGGATACCAGCGCCAACGGCACGATCCGACCGTGCCACAATGCTGAACTGGACGTCTGACAGAGCTTTCGGCTGATACATACGACGTAGAGGGTCCCATAACCATTATCCCACGTGGTGGTAGTGCGTATATGGCCAGCGGCCAACTCAGATCAGATATCCAAATCAGTTAGTGCATTGGGAGCTCGCGGTGACGATCAGTGCTCCTGTCGCCCCGTCTTGAGGAAGTGCAACAAGGGTCAGGCCCATCCCTCTCTAGGGCGGTCTCTGCCTGCCCGGCCGCGCCTCGTAATTATCTCGCGGGTACCCTCCAGGTCAACCCGACTTCCCAGGAGACTGTCGGGAGCTCAGGTCCACCTCTACCGGGGTAGTATCGCCTGTCCCTCCAGTCCCGCAGTAACATGTACATGGGGGCAACAGTTAAAGGTAACCGTGTGTTCGTAACATCAAGAGGGAAATCCGAGGAATCATCCTCGTTGGATTCCTACTCGATGTAATCCGTTAAGGAGAACCAGGAGGAATCACCCTCGATGGTCCCCGCTTAAGGGGTTGCACGACAGAGCCATCATCGGGAAGGGGAGAGCGAGGAGTCACCCTCTGCAATCACCATCGATGTGCTATACTACAGGGATATCATCAGGGGTGCAGTACGAGGTATCACCCTCGGCACTCGATAGTAGCCCTGCAGAGTTGTACAACTAAGGGGGTGTGCGGTGATGTGACGGTAACTGCACATCGATCACAAAGATCGAGGCATTGGTAACAAAGCGGGGCAACAGGGACAAGGGTGAGGGGTCACTGGTGGATCACTAACCAACCTATTCTAAGCAGTTTAGGATGACAGGTAAAGTAACAACAGCAGGTTACAAAAGCAGGCTATGCATCAGAATAGGAGCAAGCAATTATAGTAGCAAAATCTAATGCAAGCATGAGGGAGAAGGAATAGGCGATATAGGCATGATCAAGGGGGTTTGCTTGCCAGGAAGCTCTGCTGAAAGGGGCTGGTCGTCAGGGGCGTAGTCGTACTCGGCAGCAGTGTCGGTCTCGGGGTCTACCGAAGAGAAGAGGGGGAAGAAACAATAAATAAAAAGCAGACAAATGCAACACAGATGCATGGCATGGGAGCACAGTATTCGAGGGGTGACCTAATGCAGTACTACGCAAGTTAGTCGGAGCGGGAAACATCTGGAGGTGTTTTACCAGCTCCGGGCAATTATCGATCAGATGAATCGGAGGGGAAATTTCCATGTTCATCATGTTAGAGAGGGCTGATAGGTATGTGGGTGGCATATTTGGATTCTTCATATTTTTCTGATCATTTTTCATATACAAATTATTTTCATCCGAGTTACGGTTTATTTTATATGATTTTTCAAAGTTTTAATCATTTTCTGAATTTCTAGATTTAATTTAATTCGAAATTATATTAAATATTATATGCTAGGGGTACACAGAAAGTGTACCCAGAAATGTGCACAGAGGCTGACAGGTGGGGCCAGTCAACTGCCCAGTCAGCAGTTGACTGGACCGTTGACTAGTCAACTGGGTCCAGTCAGCAGAGGCTGACTGGTGGGGCCCAGTGCTGAGTCAGCGTGCTGACTTAGCGAGTCTTATCCACAGGAACAGTACAGTGGGCCCCGTTTGTCAGTTAGTTAATTAACTAAATCATTTCTTTAAGTATAATTAATCCGTGTGGGGACCGGCTGTCAGTGGGGATTAGTGGTGAGGGTTAGCAGTTAATGACGCCACGTCGGCGGGGTTAACGGCGGCGAGGTCGAGAACGCCGACGACGACCAGAGACACGGCGGCGAGGCCCTAGCGGCCAGCTCCGGCAACCAAAAGGCGTGTGGCTGGGCTCGTTCGGACGAGTGCGCGAGCGCGCGTCTAATAGCGCCACCCACGCAAGCTGGGACGGCCGATAGCGACCGCGACGACAATGGCCGACTGCGGCAGTGACACGGCGGTGCGCGGCTTTGGCCCTAGCTAGCTACGGCATGGTAGCGGGGGAGGAGGAAGAGGGGAAATGAGACAGAGCTCCCTCCGGAGCCGACGAGCGCCTCGTTGGCGACGGGGGTGGTCGGAGTGGCGTGGATCGAGCGGCGGCGGACGCGTGGCCGAAGCTCGAAGACGACGGCGATGGCGGTGTTGCAGGGCGGCTCCGGTCGAGTGGATCCCCGTAGACGATGCAGCACTCGACGGCGGTCCCACTGGACATGCTCGCGCGGCACGGGGAGGCCTCGGTGCACGGCAACGATGAGGCGGCGGCGACGTCCGCGCTTCGGTGGGCAAAACAGAGAGGGAGAGGGGTGAGCGAGGGGAAGGGAGTGTAGCTAGGGTTCCAAGGGGGGCGCAGGGGCGAGCCCTTATCCACGCGGGGCACCACCGGATGGCCGACAGCGAGGCAGTCGGCGGGTGGATGGCGCGCGCGCGTTCGGGCGGCGCCATGGCTTCTAGCCAGCGAGAGGAAGGAGAAGGCCTCGCCGGGCCGGGCCGAATTGCACTGTGCACTGGAAGCCCCAGTGCACAATAGCCTGTTGTTCTTTTCCTTTTTTTCTTTTCTGCCTTTATTTCTTTTCTCTCTTTGCAAAAATGTTTGGCCACCATTGCAATTTTGTAAAATATGAGACTTGTGCAATTAAATACTATGCAATATTTATCACTGCCAGAAAAAGGTTTGGAGGCAAAATAATTTCATTTGATTTTTTGGATTAATTAAAATGGATTAAACACTGCTATTTTGGTACTGTTTTAGGATGTTAGAGTCATTTAAATAATTCAATTAATGTTGATTTTATTTTTACAATTGCTTTGGGAATATTTACAATATTATGAACTACTTAGTTTCTGGATTTGAACAACTTTTAAATTCACTTTAAATTTGAATTTCAATTTGAATTGGAATTTGAAATGAGATATGATTCCAATGATGATTAAGCACTGTTATGCATGGTGACTTGGCATGATTAAGAGGTGATCACTGTAGTTAATACATGGGGCTGTTACACTTAGTACAGCACACATGTGTTATTCCCAATATCCCTCAAGATCATGGTAACCTTTCGTCCACGCTTATTGCTCGATTGCTTTACAGCGAGATAGTGGAGAGCAAAGCGATGGAAGTGAAGGCTATCCAGACTAAAGTCTTCGTCAGGTTCAAGTACATAATTTCTTATGGCAAGGCTTGGAGGGCTAAGCACCGGGCCCTTGAGACAAGATTTGGTTCGTATTTCGATGCATATGATTCTATTGTCCGGCTCCTCCGCACACTGCAAGACCGGAATCCAGGCACCTATGTCGACATCCAAGAGGTGTTCAAGCCAGAGTTTCCAACTGTGAGGGTGCTGCATCGACTGTTCTTCTCTTTCGGTGTATGCATCGAAGCTTTCAGTCATTGTCGACCGGTGATATGTGTAGATGGGACTTTTCTCACTGGTAAGTACAAGGGTCAAATCTTGACCGCCATTGGTCAAGATGGCCAAAATCAAGTCGTCCCACTCGCTTTGCTTTTGTGGAGAGAGAGAACATTGGAAGCTGGACATGGTTCTTCAGGCAACTGAAAATAGCAGTTGTGAAGAATATGCCGAATGTGTGCATTCTTCATGACAGGCATGCAGGTATACTCAGTGCGATAAAGACACTGACAAACACTGGGCCTGAGGAACAAACTCTATGGCAGGACATGCAGAGCCGATGGTGCATGCGCCATCTGGGGGCCAATTTCTTCTCGCAGTTCAGAAATAAGAACCTTATGAATCTATTCAAAAAACTCTGCAAGCAGAACCAGGCATGGAAGTACAATTTGATACGGGACAGACTTAATGTGTGCACGCAGAGACATGTTAGGGACAGGAAAGCGGCACGAGATGCAGCTGTGAGGGCACATGTAGAAGCAGTAGCTGCACAGTTAGCAACAGGAACAGCGGCCGTGGAGGAAGACCCTGTTGGGCTTTGTGATTTGCCAGGATTTGACCCACCTGGTACTAGGAGAAGGCTTGGGAGGACGATTAAAACCTTTGATCAGTGGATAGAGCATGAGCCTCTGGAGAGGTGGTCTTTGCTGCATGACACACATGGAGCAAGGTATGGTGTCATGACTACCAACCTCGCTGAAACATTTAACTTTGTCCTCAGAGGAAACCGGGCTTGACCACTTACAGCAATTGTTGAGGGTATTTTCTATGGCACAGTGAAGTATTTCAGAGATAGATGTCAACCAGCAGAGCTTCATATCACGAACAACCCAAACACACGTTACTGTGAAAGGGTTATGAATTACATGAATGACAAGATGGAAAAAGCTAGGTCACATACTGTAGTCGTCATCGGAAATCAAGAAAGAAGGTTTGAGGTCCGGTTAGCTAATAACAAATTCGGATGTGGAAATCAGGTGAGGACGCACGAGGTGAAAATTGGAAATGAAGTATGGCCAACATGCGAGTGCACATGCAACAAACTGAAGTTGGTTCATCTACCTTGCTCCCATGTCCTTGCTGCTTGCGGGCAGCTAGGAGTGGACGCAATCTCGTTCGTGTCTCCATATTATCTGAAAGAGTCCGTGCTCAATACCTGGACAGGTGAGTTGCAGGGATTTCGATCAATGGGTAACTTCAACACCGTTAACCCTGTTGAAAGGCGGTACATTCCAGACCCAGAGAATATGCGTACAAGCAGGGGTAGATGGCAGACTCAGCGCATCCGGAATGATATGGATGAATCTGAAGCCGGAGGCCCAACTAGGCAATGTATTCTATGCAATCAATTTGGACATAGGGACACTAATTGTCCCGTTTTCGTCACTGCCAGTGGTACTGGGCGTGGACGAGGAAACCGGGGATGAAGAGGAAGAAGAGGGAGAGGAAGAAATTAGGCACTATGTTAAATCTGTATTAAGTGTGGACTATGTTAAAATTTGTATTAAATGTGGACTATGTTAAAATTTGTATTAAGTGTGGGACTATGTTTACATTTGTATTAAGTGTGCAACTATGTTAAATTTGTATTAAGTGCGGACTATGTTTACATTTGTATTAAGTGTCCAACTATGTTAAATCTGTATTAAGTGTGGACTATGTTAAAATTTGTATTAA
Source organism: Elymus sibiricus (assembly GCA_039707655.1). Taxonomy (NCBI): domain Eukaryota; kingdom Viridiplantae; phylum Streptophyta; class Magnoliopsida; order Poales; family Poaceae; genus Elymus; species Elymus sibiricus. The sequence continues at coordinate 72,416,684 of CM077676.1, forward strand.
GTGTGGGACTATGTTAAAATTTGTATTAAGTGTGGGGCTATGTTTACATTTGTATTAAGTGTGCAACTATGTTAAATTTGTATTAAGTGCGGACTATGTTTACATTTGTATTAAGTGTGCAACTATGTTAAATCTGTATTAAGTGTGGACTATGTTAAAATTTGTATTAAGTGTGGGACTATGTTTACATTTGTATTAAGTGCAGGAATGGAGGGAATAGACTTGCTTAATCCGGACATTGATAGTAAGCATTGTGCTGCGGTCTTATGTGAGCGCAAGCTCGAGCCCCTGGTCACTCGCACTGCTAAGCAGGACTGGAGGATACACCAAGATTGGGTTCCGAGGTACGTGTTTCTTTTAAGCATGTATATTAATGGGACACACTTACTTGCTTGTTTTATTTGCAAAGAACTCACTAAACTTGTATGCTTCATCATATGCAGGTTGAAATGGGCTGGGCTTTTACCTTTCGCGCGTCTGGTTGAGGCCACAGATACCTCTACACGCCTCGCCATTGACGCCCCTTTGCTCACGTGCTTAGTGGACTGTTGGAGGCCCGAGACCCACACGTTTCACTTCTGTTGGGGAGAGATGGCTCCTACTCTGGAGGATGTGGCACTATTGCTAGGACTACATATCCAGAAGTTCCCGGGGTATCCACATGTCCCCTTGAGTGCGACACAGATCACTCGGAGCCTGGAGGCATACCTATTGTGGCTTCTCGGGAAGGTGATGTTCACAGAGAACCATGTCACCACAATTAGCGCCCACTACATCCCTATTGCACTGGAGATTGCGAGAGCTCAGAGGCCGGACGAGATCACACAGAGGAGTTGGGGTTCTGCGGTTTTAGCGGCTACATACCGAGGTATGTGCAACGGCTGCTAGCTTCTGGCATCGAAGTCAGCCCTTCTTGGATGCCCTCTATTATTACAGCTGTGGTCGTGGGAGAGGTTCTCCATAGGTCGACCGGACATACAAGTTGATGAGAGTTGGCCTTTGAACGATCTTTTCGATGCTGATCGCATCGACATGCCTACTTTCGGTATGCTCTGGACATGTCGCAAGGTATGTTTCGTGTCCGCTTTTGTTGGAACTAACTTTTGTTTTGCGCAGATACGCTATGCTACTGATCAGACAAGGCGAGCCTACACTACATTAAACGAGCAGTTTGACTGGTACACTGGGGTCATCTGGCAGCCGTACACGCAAGCAACCATAGAGGCTAGATTCCCCGGCGGTATTTCTGAGCTATGCACAAGAGATCGGGGTTACTGGATGACAAAATCGAAGATCATCTTCGATGTATTCATCGAGGAGATGGCACAACAAAGGGTTATGAGGCAATTTGGTCTTCGACAGATGGTCCAGCCTCCGCCTACAGACGCTCCGCTGCCAGCAGTTGTCCACAGGTATGTCTACTTATTCAATGTTGGATTTTCGTTCACAAATTTTGCATATTGAAGCAGTACTTAATTGTTGAACACACAACACAATTTTAGGATCACAAGGAAGGGGGTTAACAGGACCCAGACTCAGTGGCTGCAGAGGGTTTAACCGTACGTTACAGAGTGGGAGACTGCGACGATACGGCTCTGGGAACAAAATGCCGGCTTTAATCTCAAAGAATTCAATGCCTATTTGCACATGTACATGCAAGGAACACGGATACGCACCATTAACTACTCTCACTCAGATGAGATACCGGCCCCTGCTACGAGGGATACGTACCCGAGCTATGATACTTCGGGCTCCACGCAGTACGCGGTAACATATATTCAACTCATCTAATGCTTCTAGTTGTTGCATACTTTGCAGTGCATACTTACAAATCATCGTGGCAATTTCAGGCTGACTTGACACACGATGTTTGCGAGGAAGTGTCCAACTTTCAGCGCTCGCTGTCGTCAGGACCTCTACTCCTTCAACGGCCTCAGGTCCAGAACTGGGTGACGCGCATTGAGGGGAAGCTGCGAGCTGTCTATCAGGCTATCACGTGCACTCGCACTTCTGACGTTGTTCACCAGCAGCCCCTACAACGCCCCCCGCATCACTCCTCGCACCAGCAGTAGCCGCGTCACTCCACGCACCAGCGAGAACCCACACAGCAACGGCATGAGCCGCGTCCACGTCTAGCAGAGCAGTGGACGGCCAAGCCACCCCCTCCTGACCAGGCTGGTAGTTCGGCGTGGCAGCACGAGCAGGATCCCACATCGGGCTACGTGTTTCGTCCACCCCCACACCATCAGGGTCCCACGCCGGGCTTTGTGATGCAACCACAGCCTACAGGTATGTACCTTCATATTTATTCTTTTCAGTAACAATTGGGACTACGTATTTCGTCACTACTTATGTTCCCTCCCTCCCACAGGAGCCTACGGACATGCGGCATCTATGTCCGGATCCGCTTGGAGTAGTGACCATGAAGGTGGGCAGAACACACAGGATTACATGTCGCAGCACAACGAATGGATGGACACGTATTTCACTCCTCCACCAGGCCCAACACAGGATACACAAGACGACCAGGACGGGTCCCAGCTTCCTCCTCGTAATGTTGGGCCATCCCACAGGTATATGTGGTCGACACCGCCTCCACCACCTCCATGACATGGCGGACGACGTGGCTGATACTTGGGTCGCATATATCTACCTGTGTATGCGAGACACATATTTCTACCTATGTATGCGAGAGACTTATATCCGCCTATGTATAGGAGAGACATATTTCTACCTATGTATGCGAGAGACTTATTTCTACCTATGTATGAGAGAGACTGATTACTATTAATTCGCATTGTTATTCGAGTTACATTTCCAGAGAGACTGCAACAGATAATTAAGATACAAGTACATCTGAATTAAACGGTAGGGCTGAATTAAAAAATACAGCTTACAAACTACATGAAGGCATCATCGTCATCCTCCGTCGATGCAGCACTCTTGCCCTTCGATGATGCGGCACTCTTGCCCTTCGATGATGCGGCACTCTTGGCCTTCGACGATGCGGTATTCTTGGCCTTCGACGATGCGGTACTATTGGCCTTCGACGATGCGGTACTCTTGGCCTTGGTGCTCGGCATGAAAATATCGTCCTCGTCTTCGCTGTCTTGGGTCCATAAATAAGTATGTTCTGCTGCAGCCTTTAGGAATGCTTCACCCTTATGTTGTTGCTTCTTCCATCTTCCATGCAACCTGAGAAGTTCTTTCCGTATCTCCTCAAAGGTCCTTGCAGGCCACCCGCACCTACTTAATGCGTGAGCCAACTCATTCAGTAAGGTGTCACTACTAAGTAGTTCGTCCCATGGAACTATCCTATTGTCTATCTTGAAATTGCTGGCTAACCTCAAAAGACATTTAGACATACTAGGGTGAAAACTACGATCGAAAGGATACTCGGACATCTTGACGAGAGTACACTGCTATGCTTACCCACCTTAGTGAGTCGAGGGGGATTTATAGGTTGAGAGGAGAAGATGGCGGGAATGAAGATGGCGGGAAAGGGTTGGCGGGAAAGAAGATGGCGAGAAAGGGTTGGCGGGAAAGAAGATGGCAGGAAAGGGTTGGCGGGAAAGAAGATGGCGGGAAACGGTTGGCGGGAAAGAAGATGGCGGGAAAGGGTTGGCGGGAAAGAAGATGGCGGGAAAGAATGGCTGGAAAGGGTTGGCAGGAAAAAATGGCGGGAACATATGGAGGGAAAGTGTTGCGGGATAAAATTATGGTCGAAAATATGGTTCCATGCAGGGCGCGGGTGATAAATTTGGTGGCATGCAGCGGTCGGCTTAGCCTAAGCCGATTAGTACTAATTGGTTTCGGCAAAGCTGATTAGTACTAATTGGTTTCAGCTAAACCAATTAGTACTAAATCGGCTTCTCTAAAACCGACTGAAGATAACTCCTCTGGACGACTGCCCTCTCTGCCCCCCCGGGCCGAATGGCTCCTAGTCGGCTTGGGCTAAGCCGACTGGATCCTAATCGGCTTCGCCCTGGCCGACTGGATCCAGTCGGCTTAGCCTGGGCCGACGGTGTATTATTTTTGTAAAATTTCATAACCGTGTATTATTTCTCAAATTTATTAAAAAAATGTATTATTTAAAAAAATTTAGCTCCTCTACTCATCCTCCTTGTCAACGATTCGACAACGTATGACGACCACATTGTCGAGGCATTATTGATGTCTACTCCTGGTAGTTGTCATAATGTCAACCTAGCTACCTCCGGATGCGAAGGGAAAATTGGAAAATTGCAAGGGGGCAGGGATTTCGCGACAATAAAGTTTTCGACAGGGACGTGTGGAGTATACATCACGGTGATGACGTGGAGTAAGTATGGAGGGCGGCTACGCCTGCAGCGAGATCAAGGGCAAGTCCACAATGGGCCGGCTTTTTCTTGTTCTTTACTTTTTTACTTATATTTAGGGCGCTTATAGGCGCCGGTCGATCGGCGCCACTTTCGGCCGGTCGCACCCAAGCCGCCCGATTTAGCTGATGTCATCCGTTAGATCTGGTCCCGAGACATAAAAAACTGATGTGCCGTTCCCCTATCCCCGCAGTCCAGCTCGGGAGCAGTCGTTCTGCTTGCACGCGCCGTCCTCCTCGCTCACAGCCGGCGACTCCTCCCCTCGCACTCCAATGATGACGGGCATGACCGTCAGACTCGTTTCCCTTCGCTCGCTTCTCCATCACAGAAAAAAAACGCACACCCAACGTCTTCAGCGGGAATGCCTCCAACAGCCCGCTCGCAAATGAGACTCAGCTGACCACATCGGTCGCATTGTTTGCTACCTGGGCCAAGCATCGCCATCGACTGCTCATAGCATCTCCATTTGGGGGTATGCAGCATCGTCGCTGTCGCCTGGAATTGCCGGTTGTAGCACGCAGCAGCCGGAGTCGCCCCACTTATAGAATCCAGAGTAGCTGGTTGTAGCAAATGGTGCAGCCGGTAGTAGCAAACGGCGTCGCCGGTTGCAGCACGCAGCAGCCGGAGTTGCCCCACTTATAGAATCCAGAGTAGCTGGTTGTAGCAAATGGCGCCGCTGGTAGTAGCAAATGGCGTCGCCGGTTGCAGCATGCAGCAGCCGGAGTCGCCGCGCTTCTAGCAACCAGAGTCACTGGTTGTAGCAAATGGCGTCGTCCATTGCAGCAGCCAACTTCGCCGGTTGTAGCACGCAGCAGCCGAAGTCGCCGTAACATCGCTGCGTGCGTTCATGGCTAGCTTTTTGCAGCGGTAGCAGGCTGCTTTGCAGCGCCCTGCCACGGCATGAAGCACCACAGGAAGGGGGAGGGAGGGGTGCATGGAGATGCTACTGGAGCGTGTTGGGGAACACAACAGAAAACAAAAATTTCCGGAACTGCGAGCACGCCCAGGATCACTATGGAGATGCATACAGGGTTTGATCTGATCGTTACCGACTCGTAACGCAGCGGAAGTAGAGTTGATGTTGATCGTCGGTGCAGATCCCCGCAGCTAGGATTTACAACCTCCCAAGCGCGAGGATGTACTCCCTCGTCAGCCCCTCGGACAGTCCCTCGGACAGCCCTTCAGGAGGGGGTCGGACAGTCCCCCGGACGGAGTCACGGACAGCCCTTCGGGAGGCACTCACAGAATCTCGGATGGTCACTCGGACAGCCCTTCGGGAGGCACTCTCGAACAGCCCCTCGGGCAAAAAGATCGAACCTACGACCTCTCTACGGGGTTGCACACATACGGTGTCATCTATCCGGCAGAACTTCGCCGTCCAGAACTAGTTCCCACCGGAACCCAGACAGCCTTTCGACTCTACGAAACTCTTTTCGTGGGAGGGAGAGAAGAAGCCAGATCATTGCATGGCATGATGCATGTGAGAAAGAGTGAGTGTGGAGATCACCTCTCCACCTCTATTTATAGGAAATCCCAAGGGGTAGGGTGCCACTTGAAATACCAAAATGCCCCCAAAATATGTCCTTCACAAGGGCATAAATGAGAAGGCAAGTGAGGCAAGTGGGGCTCCATGGAGGAGCCCCTCTTGGCCGGCCACCCCCCATGTGGACCCCCCCCCCCAAAGGGGGTTCCTTAGTCCCCAAGTCCTTCTAGAAGCCTTTTGATAAAAGCCTTAAAAGGTGGCTTTCCATAAAGTAACCATAAAGTGCTTTTCACTATTCACAGAAACATTTTTCCGCAACCGTTAAATCCGAAAATATTTCTGTAGGTCTTAGAACATTTCCAGTACCCACTAAAATAATTTTGGACACATTCCAAAACAATTCCAGATTAGTGATTTTCATCTGCGAAAAGTAACCAAAGCGGTTCCGGCAGCTCCGGAGCATTTCCGGATTTTTTCTCCGGAAAAATCCCAGAAGTTTCCAGAACAATTCTGGCACCCTCCAAGAATTTCCAGGCGTGTGCCGAAACCAATTTGACCTAATGGTATACCCTGAAACAACTTTTCAGTTTTACCGAAACTATTCCGGTGTTCTCTCTCCGGAACTCTTCTGCTGTCTCCGAAACTTTTCCGGTGACTTTCTCTCAGACTCACTGTCTAGTATTCAGCAGATAGATGACCCTTAAGCGTGTGACCCTATAGGTTCGGTGAAGTATAGACATGACCGGAACACTTTCCGATCAATGATCAACATCGGAGCCGTGGACACCCATATTGACCCCTATACCCACACGAATAAATATTCGAGTGAACCTCCAGTTGCCGTGTGCTATTCCTGTTGCTTTGCGATATGTTACAAATACCCGAGGTGAGATTTATCGGCATTCCCGTGGATCAACACTTGTCCACAATGCCAGTTACCTCGTTACCGGTTTTGTTCTCTTTTCTCGTTTCCGTGTTGCGGCATCCCTGTGATCAAATCACAATGTGTCTGGCTAGACGATGATGGATACCATAACACCAAGAGGGCCCAGAGATATCTCTCCATTGTCGGAGGAGCAAATCCCAATCTTGAGCTATCAAGTTACTTGTCATACTTTCCCATGAACCCGTAAGCCGCCGTAATAGCCACCCATTTACGGATGACGTTTAACAAACCCCAAAGTTCATGAATCAAGCATGAAGGAACTTGATACTCTCATGGTCTAAAGAATTATGCAAACGTTAACTTTCTATGTGTTATTAACCATTAACTTGTGATGAATGTATCTCATAGCATAACATCAATCGGGTCGATTAAACACAAGTGTTCTCCTAACATTGTGCCCTCAAAATTGCCGGCATAGTCATGCCCATGATCAGGAAAACAGAACCATCATGCAACACTTGAGCTAGTCTTGGAGGCCAGACTAGGAATACATTTTACCGTTTATTATTCCACACGTGCATATGAGTCTTCCTCCGAGCCTCGTGGTTATTGTAGACTCGAGAACCATAGCAGTTATAGCATGGAACATAAACATAATCAGGAACATGGGGATAAATAATAACATTTATTATTGCCTCTAGGGCATATCTCCTACAAACTCCCACTTGCACTAGAGTCAATAATCTAGTCAATGCTAATGCACTTCACACCTATGGCATACCGGTGTAAAAAATGCTTCGCTTGTGGTATAGTCTTTGTCTAACGGAACTGACAACTTCAGGTCCGTGTGTATCTATGCATATCGTTGCGTTTTCACGCTTTCACAAAATTCATATTTTGTGTGCACTTGGCTTTGTATATATGTGAATCACAGGTCAAACCTTTATTCCTCCGACTGAGCTATGGAGTAACTATCTGCAATAGTGTCCCATTGACCAAAGCCATCTTGGAACCATACTAAGTTCATGAATGAACTATATGATTCAACATCTTCTTTGTCGCTTCCAAAGCGTAAACATACTTAGCCTTTGTTATAGAATTCGCCACAGTAACCTGTTTGGAACAATTCCAACTTACTGTGTCACCATATCGTGTATTATACAAAACTCTTAACTTAAATCGAAAATCGCATGGAGCATTGATGAAGACTGTATCGATGTAATTACTTACAATGAGCACTTCATAATCTCTGCTTGCGAGAAAACATGTCATCAGTGCTACTTTAGTACTCAATGACATTTTTCACTGTTGTCCCATGATCAGTACTTTGATCACTTTGGTATCTATACTCGCAACATCTTGGGAGTATCGGACATATTTGGTTGTTTTACATACCATGGAATACATGATTAATCCAAACACAAAAGTGTGTGGAAACTCCATCATGTATTTTGCTCATCAGTGTTTTAGGACACCGAGTCTTGCAAAACTCCTTCCATGTGACTTCGGCAAGAATCACTCCTTGGCGTTTTAATACTAAACTGTTTTAGCATCTTGTCAATATGTATTTAGGCCTAGCCCTATCAGGCAATTCTATCTCGTAGATAATTATGCCTAATATCGAGGCTACCTAGCCTAAGCACTTCATCGAAAAACTATTTTCAATGAAGTACTAATTCGTGTCAAGAAATTTATATTATTACCAATCAACAATGTGTCAAGCACACAAGGTTTTCAGAAATATTATTATGCTCCCACTTACTTTCTTGTAACCACAAGCATCTTCGTTATCCATTGATGAAATCAAACTCTTTTGACTATTTCATCAAAAACAAAGATTCCAACTCCATTTTGCTCTCTTCTGTCCATTGCTGGAACTCTAAAGTTTGCATACTCACTAGCATCCTCTGGACTGACAAAACACCTTGGACTGTATCACATGCAAGTCCTAGGTAGCATTTCCATTTTATGGAAATCCTTTTGGCATCCATGTTACATATCTCATGATTGAAATATGTATCAATTGCTAGTTTTACCCGAACCGACTTTAAGCATCGCTACAGAAAGACAATCTCGCCGTAGTCAATTCCTTGAATTTGTTATAAGCAACAAGTCAAGCTTTATGGATAAAACATTTTTATCCGTATCAGTTTATAGTTCCATAAATATTCGTTAGACTCTAAGTCTTCCGAAAGGTGTATCAAGATTTTAATCTCGAATCATTTATATGGAAACTATCTCGGATTGTATTGGCATTTAGCCAATTCTGGATTCAGGGCCCATCAACGCTTCCTTGTGTATCGTAGGTATACTGTTGTCTAACAACAATATCTCGTTTGCGCACCTGAGAGGTTTGCACGAGTTTTGCCTACGTGGTTCAGCTGCAAGTTCGACCGAAGTCCATACATCTCATGTAGAGGCTTCCGTATCAGTCGCAGTAGGAAACTCTGGAATCACTTCCAAGGTTTCTTTCCTTTGATCTGGTGACGAAGATACTGTTATCTCGTCGAGTTGCACTGTCCTCCCACTCACCTTTTTGCAAGAAACATTTTTCTTTCAAAATCATACCGTTCTTTGTGACAAACCTTTTTGCCTCGGTATAGTGAGGGAGGAATACCCAATAATTTAGGACAACCTACAAAGTAGCACTTGTCTGATTTGGAATAGGTTTGTAAATATTTTACACAAGCCACATATGCCAAATGTTAAGAAAAGATATAACATGACTGGGCGTACCATACCATGACGTCATTTCAACAGATTTGATGGCGCTCTTTTTAGTGTAAAAGCCGCAGTCTCTAAAACATTACTTTAAAAGGGATAATGGCAAATTGATTTATGTCATCTTTGATCTTACCATGTCATAAATGGTTTGATTACATCTCTATGGACATTCCACTCACAGTGGTGTTCCGAGAGGTGTAAGTTATGAAACTCTTTTCATAACTCATCAGACATTCGCTAAACTTGTAACTCAAAAAATTCCTTTATGCAGTCTAGTTTGCAGAAACATAACCTTTCTTGTTACAATAATTTATACTTCATGTTGAAAACATTTCGAATGATTTCAAAAGATCCAGACTTACGTCTCATCAAGCAAATATCCATATATCTACTTGAGTCATTTTTGAAGATAGACAAATCCACTACTAGTAACAGCATTTATCGGACTACACACATCATAATGTATGATCACCGATATGTTTGTTGCTCGTTCTTTATGGCCTGTGAACGGTATTTCAGTCACTTCACTTTTCGGACGAAAGTTGCAAGTGTCAGATGATTCATAATCAAACGACTTCAAAATCCATCATTATGGAATTTGTCCATGCGGGTTTCTCCAATGTGACCAAATGCAGTGCCACACATATGTGGTATTCTTTTAGTCTTGCGACATTTAGTGTTAGTGTTATGGATGTATCATATTACCATCAATATTCATAACATACATCCCATCCTTGATGGAAGCATGGCCCTTTATGTTATTCATAATACTGAACAACAATTGTTCTTTTATGAACAACCCTTTTACAACAAACATTATGCAATGGGCTAGAGTGTGTAAAACTCTAAAATGAATTATGAAAGTAAACACAGAGGTAATATATTATTATCAATATTCATAACATACATCTCATTCATAATGAAAGTATGGCCCTTATGTTATTCATAACACCAAACATCAAAAGTTCTCTTATGAACTACCTTCTTGCAAAATACCTTAAGCAATGGGCTAGAGTGTATAAAACTCTAAATGAATTATGAAAATAAATACAGAAGGTATAGAAACATTTACTATGTTCTCGGCGCGTATCTAAACCTCATTCCCGGCAAGTCTTTTAGGCCATAGTAGTTCTTGCATCGAGTCACAACAGAATGCAATCGAGCGGGTATCTCTGTGATCAGCTCACAATACCCAAAAATTAGTGATTAACATGTTTAATCATAATTCCCAAGATTTATATCTTTGACCAGCCTTTCATACATCAATAACTTGTATGACATTCATACATGAGCTCGAAATTTCAGTCTTCTCTCTTTTTGCCTTTATACTTCTAACAGTTTAACTTTTAGTATTTCTCCTACTCTCAGAAGAAGCACCCAACTTTACGAGTGGCGTTAGCCCCGGACGTCCTAGGTGTGTAAGTCACACTAACACCCTTTGGACATTTCCTTTCTCTTTAAGTTGTTGTTTTATTCACCTTTCATCATATGACAAGCATTCTTCTGGATCCCTCTCTTATCAGTAAAATACATAGTAAACACTTTACTAATAATTTGCAAAACAAATATTGCTTTGAATATCCCATATCTTCTAGCCTTTGTTTGTATCTGAAACTAATTTTCAGTTCCATGAATATCACATAGCTATCCTAAACTTTTGAAGTTCGGGTCTCATGGAAGCAAACATATTGCACTTGACCGTAACGGAATTCTAGCTTTTGGATCGAAGGACGAGAGTCACATCATCCATAGCATTAGCGGGAGAATACCGAAAGTATGCGATAGGACAAAGTCCTTCTTGGCACTCTTGAGGACAATCCTCACATTACGTTACCAACCGTAAAGTTTTAACCAGATACATAACAGCTTATTCAATTTTAATAGGGAAGGTGGAAACGCGAGCCATTATTCTACAACTATTATGCAAATCACACTTAGACAGTGTTCATAATTAATTGCACACAGAATTAAACAAGTTAATTCTACAGTGCGCTCCCACTCAAATCAATATCTCTCATAATTGATTACGAGTGATACAAGACCCACATTTCCATTCAACGCCACAGTTCGAGATGAACACAAATGGCGTGAACTTTAATCGGTAGGCAAACTTGCCGATCACATCTCTATGTGATTCTTGTTCATCTTTCGATGCGTGTGTTCCGAGCTCAGGACTGTCCTGCCTGAACGTCAAGTCAACCAAGTGATCTTGCTGCGAGGTCTCAACTCACCCGCCTCACACTTCTCTAATCGTTCGCACCCATGGAGATCACGTGATGCCCCGAAGAGATAGGTGCCGTGACGGTGCTACACTTGGGAGAACACTAACTACTTGATATTTTAAGTGAGAGATCACCCTAATAAAAAACGACTACCGCACAATCAAAAGGGTGCATCATAAGGGATAAATTTCTCAGGCAATTCATAATAGCATGATATGGTATAGCCCTTTCTGACGGAGAAGTCTTTAATTTATTCATCTTCGGCATTCGCGTCGGTGTTCACCTTCACGAAGATTGCCACCACCTTGTCGATGCACCAGATAATATTGCTATCTCTATATCTAATAAAATAAGTGCATTACTTAAGGTTGGCACGCAGTTCATTAAAATGACAATCATATGGCTCCAGTCATCATGCCGAATCATAACACGCAGGTCATGTTAGTTTACATTATATAGTCATCTCATACATAATCAAATTAAATATGAGCACTGCTATACCACATCACATGCACATCCTGCAAAACCAAGTTAGACGCCTCTAATCGGTTTATGCAAAATTTTATTTTATGTGGCTTCTAAGGTTTTAACCAAACCGCAGCTACCAACGTTTATTATCAAGTATGATTATTCAAGTCGCTAGATTAACTTTGCGGGGTGTATGAAACACGAGATAATAAAATCTCGAGCCCCATACTGAACTTCGTCATACGCATGACCCCCGTGCAGATCATATCCGCATTGCCCTTTTGTCTGCGAAATTTCATCTTTCTTTTTAACTATGGTCGAATTCAATGAACTGTTAGCACTTCGTTGATCAATCAGGATCGCGGATTGCCAGAACTTTGAAACTCCACCATGCCGTTATCAAGATCAGAAATACACAAATTTCAGGGAAGCAACAAGAACATCGGGTAACAGATTTCATCTACTACCCGCACAAATAATTTTCAGTAATAGAACTCATCTACTACAAATTATATTGTTCAACACCCATCCATCTCTATGTATTTTAGATCGTAACCTGCATCTACGCATAGCACGGCTCATGATGCCACTGTTGGGGAACGCAGCAGAAAACAAAAATTTCCGGAACTGCGAGCACGCCCAGGATCACTATGGAGATGCATACAGGGTTTGATCTGATCGTTACCGACTCGTAGCGCAGCGGAAGTAGAGTCGATGTTGATCGTCGGTGCAGATCCCCGCAGCTAGGATTTACAACCTCCCAACCGCGAGGATGTACTCCTTCGTCAGCCCCTCGGACAGTCCCTCAGACAGCCCTTCGGGAGGGGGTCAGACAGTCCCCCGGACGGAGTCACGGACAGCCCTTCGGGAGGCACTCTCGAACAGCCCCTCGGGCAAAAAGATCGAACCTACGACCTCTCTACGGGGTTGCACACATACGGTGTCATCTATCCGGCAGGGCTTCGCCGTCCAGAACTAGTTCCCACCGGAACCCAGACAGCCTTTCGGCTCTACGAAACTCTTTTCGTGTGAGGGAGAGAAGAAGCCAGATCATTGCATGGCATGATGTATGTGAGAAAGAGTGAGTGTGGAGAGCACCTCTCCACCTCTATTTATAGGAAATCCCAAGGGGTAGGGTGCCACTTGAAATACCAAAATGCCCCCAAAATATGTCCTTCACAAGGGCATAAATGAGAAGGCAAGTGGGGCAAGTGGGGCTCCATGGAGGAGCCCCTCTTGACCGGCCACCCGCATGTGGACCCCCTCCCCCCCCAAAGGGGGTTCCTTAGTCCCCAAGTCCTTCTAGAAGCCTTTTGGGAAAAGCCCTAAAAGGTGGCTTTCCATAAAGTAACCAAAAAGTGCTTTTCACTATTCATAGAAACATTTTTTCGCGACCGTTAAATCCAAAAATATTTCTGTAGGTCTTAGAACATTTCCAGTACCCACTAAAATAATTTTGGACGCGTTCCGAAACAATTCCGGATTAGTGATTTTCATATGCGAAAAGCAACTAAAGCGGTTCCGGCAGCTCCGGAACATTTCCGGGTTTTTTCTCCGGAAAAATCCCAGAAGTTTGTAGAACAATTCTGGCACCCTCCAAGAATTTCCAAGCGTGTGCCGAAACCAATTTGACCTAATGGTATACCCTGAAACAACTTTTCAGTTTTACAGAAACTATTCCGGTGTTCTCTCTCCGGAACTCTTATGCTGTCTCCAAAACTTTTCCGGTGACTTTCTCTCAGACTCCCTGTCTAGTATTCAGCAGATAGATGACCCTTAAGCGTGTGACCCTATAGGTTCGGTGAAGTATAGACATGACCGGAACACTTTCCGATCAATGATCAACATCGGAGCCGTGGACACCCATATTGACCCCTATACCCACACGAATAAATATTCGAGTGAACCTCCAGTTGCCGTGTGCTATTCCGGTTGCTTCGCGATATGTTACAAATACCCGAGGTGAGATTTATTGGCATCCCCGTGGATCAACACTGGTCCACAATGCCAGTTACCTCGTTACCGGTTTTGTTCTCTTTTCTTGTTTCCGTGTTGCGGCATCCCAATCTTGAGCTATCAAGTTACTTGTCATACTTTCCCATGAACCCGTAAGCCGCCGTAATAGCCACCCATTTACGGATGACGTTTAACAAACCCCAAAGTTCATGAATCAAGCATGAAGGAACTCGATACTCTCATGGTCTAAGGAATTATGTAAACGTTAACTTTCTCTGTGTTATTAACCATTAACTTGTGACGAATGTATCTCATAGCATAACATCAATTGGGTCGATTCAACACAAGTGTTCTCCTAACATTGTGCCCTCAAAATTGCCAGCATAGTCATGCCCATGATCAGGAAAATAGAACCATCATGCAACACTTGAGCTAGTCTTGGAGGCCAGATTAAGAATACATTTTACCGTTTATTATTCCACACGTGCATATGAGTCTTCCTCCGAGCTTCGTGGTTATTGTAGACTCTAGAATCATAGCATGGAACATAAACATAATCAGGAACATGTGGATAAATAATAACATTTATTATTGCCTCTAGGGCATATCTCCTACAGAGCGCCCTTCGCTACCTAGGACTGCCATGGGAGTTGGGAAGCTGCACCATCGTGGATCATAGCTTCGCCATAAACGGTTGTAGCATTTTCGTCTGCCGGTTGTAGCTCCCTGGTCACAGCTAGTTGAAACCTTCTGCCATCTCTGGCCACAAAACTACACTTCCATCCGATTGCAGCAAAAGGCGACGAGGGTTGTAGCAAAAAAACGACACGGTTGTAGCAAAAAGAGATGCCCACTAAGGATCTCCAACAAATTCAAGAGCTGGTTCGAGAAAAAAAAGGAGCTGATGCCAGCAAAAAAAACCACGGTTGCAGCTTCTCGAAGCTCGGTCGCAGCACTTGCAGAGTGCACACCCTTACGTCGGTCGACGGCTCGCAGCATCCCGGCCGGCCGGGAGGGGCATGTGGCTGGGCGCTCGTGGCGCGGCCATGAAACGACGACGAAGAGCTCACGGGTGGAAGCTCGAAGCTCGTGGAGAGGAAAGAGATGGGGGGGGGGGGTTGACGTGCTTTGCGAGGGAGAAGGCTTATGCCACCGTGAGCGGATGAGATCGGGGAAGAAGGCCGGCTGGGTCAGCGATCTTCGTACGCGTGGCTGAGAAAAAAGCGAAGAAGGCGAAGGAGGAAGACGAAAGGAGAACGAGCGGCTGAGAAAAAAAGGGGAACGAGAGAAGATAAGGTACCGGAGTGGGTTTGCGTGGGGCCAATGCTCCCTTCGTACGCGCGTGGGAAAGTGGCCGGCTGAGTTTTCAGCCGGTCGTCCGGCCACCGCCGCGTATTTCCTATCTACCTCGGATGCGAAGGGGAAATTGGTGTGGGGGGAGGAGGGTGTTGATTTCGCATGACAAAAAAGTTTCAGACAGGGGCATGTGGAGTAAACAAACATGATGATCGTGGAGTGAGTATGGAGGGCGGCCCCACAGCGAGATAGACCTCAAGGGTAGGCTGCAATGGGCCGGCCCTATAGCCTTTTTTATCGAGCCTTGCTTTTTTTTTTCCTTTTTTTCTTCCTTTTTTTCTTATATTTATATTCCATAAAGGCACAAAACACTGATATATATATATATATTAAAAACTTACTTTGTTTAGTATTTTTTTAAATGTTAACCATGTACAAAAAAAATGTTCAGAGAGTGTTAAAATTTTGTTCTCGCGGTTTTTTAAATTTTTTACTAGTATATTTGGAAGAAAAATGTTCGTCATATTTAATTTTGGTGTACGCATTTTAAAAAATGTTCATAAAATTTTGTAAAAAAATTGCCTGCAGTGTTAAAAAAAGTTCATAACATATAAAGAAAATATTCACTCGTGTCAAAAATTTGTTTGTGATATTTTAAAATATAACTCTACAATGGAAAAAATGGTTGCATAATTTTGCAAAAAAAAAATCTTACATAAATTTTCAAAAAAAATGCTTCGTACCATTCAAAAAATGTTCGTGTCATTTTTAAAAAAGTTCACGTGTTTCAGATATGTTTGTGACATTTAAAAAAAGTATATCGCCACGTGCCTCCACCAGCTCAACCCATGACGCTTCTTCTACTCATCGTCCTTGCCAACGATTCGACAACATGCTACGACGACCACATTGTAGGAGATATGCCCTAGAGGCAATAATAAATGTTATTGATTATCTCCCTGTTCATAATTAGGTTTATGTTCCATGCTATAACTGCTATGGTTCTCGAGTCTGCAATAACCACGAGGCTCGGAGGAAGACTCATATGCACGTGTGGGATAATAAACAGTAAAATGTATTCCTAGTCAAGCCTCTATGACTGGCTCAAGTATTGCATGATGATCCTGTTTTCCTGATCATGGGCATGGCTATGCCGGCAATTTTGAGGGCACAATTGTTGGTAGAACACTTGTGTTGAATCGACCCGATTGATGTTATGCTATGAGATACATTCGTCATAAGTTAATGGTTAATAACACAGAGAAGTTAATGTTTGCATAATTCCTTAGACCATGAGAGTATCGAGTTTCTTCATGCTTGCTTCATGAACTTTGGGGTTTGTTAAACGTCATCCGTAAATGGGTGGCTATTACGGCGGCTTACGTGTTCATGGAAAAGTATGTCAAGTAACTTGATAGCTCAAGATTGGGATTTGCTCCTCCGACGATGGAGAGATATCTCTGGGCCCTCTCGGTGTTACGGTATCCATCATCGTCTGGCCAGACACTTTGTGATTTGATCACGGGGATGCCGGAACACGGGAACGAGAAAAGAGAACAATACCGGCAACGAGGTAACTGGCATTGTGGACAAGTTGTTGATCCACGAGGATGCTTTCATGTCTCACCTCGGGTAATTGTAACATATCGCGAAGCAACAGGAATAGCTCACGGCAACTGAAGGTTCACTCGAATATTCATTCGTGTGGGTATAGGGGGTCAATATGGGTGTCCACGGCTCCGATGTTGATCATTGATCGGAAGGGGTTCCGGGTCATGTCTATGCTTCACCGAACCTATAGGGTCACACGCTTAAGGGTCATCTATCTGTTGAATACTAGACAGGGAGTCTGAGAGAAAAATACCGAAAAAGTTTCGGACACCGGAAAAGTTTCGGACAGCGGAAAAGTTCCGCAGAGAGGTCATCGGATGAGTTCCGGTGAAACTGAAAAGTTGTTTCAGAGGATACCATAAAGTCAAATTGGTTTTGGCACATGCCTGATAATTCTTGGAGGGTGCCAGAATCATTCTGGAAACTTTCTGGAATTTTGCGGGATGAAAACCGGAAATGTTCCGGAGCTGCCGAAACCGCTTCAGATGCTTTTCGCAGATGAAAATCACTAAACCGGAATTGTTCCGGCTCGCGTTGAAAATTATTTTGGTGGGTACTAGAATTGTTCTAAGCCCACATGAATATTTTCAGTTCGATCAGACGCTGAAAAATGTCGTCGTGAATAGTGAAAGTGCTTTTTGGGATATTTATGGAAAGTCACCTTTTGGGATATTTCCAAAAGGTTTCTAGAAGGACTTGGAGGCTAAGCAACCCCCTTTGGGGGGCCCCCATGAAGGTGGGACGTTCACATGTGCAGCTCCTCCATGGAGCTCCACATGGCATCCCATTTTGCACTTAACACCCTCATGTGTGAGCTAGTGCATGGGAGTTTTTGGGTTTTATTGTAAAACCACCCTACCCCTTGGTTTTCCTATAAATAGGAGGTGAGTGGGCTGACATCTCACACACTCTTACTCTCATACAAATGCCATGCATGATCTGGCTCTCTCTCTCCCTCCCAGCGAAATAGTTTCGTAGAGCCGAAAGGCTGTCTGGGTTCCGGCAGGAACTAGTTCTGGACGGCGAAGCCCTGCCGGATAGATGACACCGTATGTGTGCAACTCTGTAGAGAGATCGTAGTTTCGGTCTTGGTTCGAGAGTGCCTCCCGAAGGGCTGTCCGTGTGACCGTCCGAGTTTTGGAGGTCCTCCCGAAGGGCTGTCCGAGTGACAGTCCGAGTTTCGGAGGTCCTCCCGAAGGGCTGTCCGCGACACCGTCCGGGGGACTGTGTGACCGCCTCCCGGAGGGCTGTCCGCGGGGTAGATGAGGGTATACATCCTCGCGGTTGGGAGGTTGTAAAATCCTAGCTGCGGGGATCTGCACCGCCGATCGTCATCGACTCTACTTCCGCTGCGCTACGAGTCGGTAACGAAAATGATCAAACCTTGTATGAAGTCTCCATAGTGGTCCTGGGCTGGTGCGTAGGTCGGAAATTTTTTGTTTTCTGCTGCGTTACCCTACACACATCGCCGAGGCATTATTGATGTCTACTCCTGGTAATTGTCATAGTGTCAACCTGTGCCGCTCTACGATGCCACCATCACTAGGTCGACAGAAATTGTTGCGCCACCGCCACATATTTCCTAGCTACCTCCGGATGCGAAGGCAAAATTGCAAGGGGGTGGGGATTTCGCATGACAATAAATTTTCCGGCAGGGGCGCACTACTAGGAAAAGGCCTGCTAGTGGCGCACCTGTTTTGGCTACTAATGGCGCACTACAGGTGCGCCACTAGCATCACGCCATTAGAATTTTTTACTAATGGCGCACCACGGGTGCGCCATTAGTATCTGGTATACTAATGGCGCACCACGCAGTGCGCCATTAGAATATCCCACGGTGCGCCATTAGTATGCCTCCCAGGGGGCCATATTTACCCTTTTTTTTTTTGAATTTGGAAGGCGGGAAAATAGTAATGGCGCATATTCTAACCTCCACGGTGCGCCATTACTATTTTGAATTTTGAATCTGGATCTGGATCGTGATTTTTTTGCTCGTTTTTTTTGCTCTTTTTTTGCCTAGTTTTTGCTCGATATTTTTTCAAATTTCGTTCTCATTTTTGGATCTTGTACGTTCTTTTTGCCGAGCTCCACATGTGGCCGGAGAGGAGCTCGCCGGAGAGGAGCTCGCCGGAGAGGAGCTCACCGGAGAGGAGTTCGCCGGAGAGCATTTCGCCGGAGAGGAGGAAGGAGAGACCGTGTGGAGGAGAGGAGGGAGGAGGGAGGTGTTGGAAATATGCCCTAGAGGCAATAATAAATTGGTTATTATTATATTTCCTTGTTCATGATAATCGTTTATTATCCATGCTATAATTGTATTGATTGGAAACTCAAATACATGTGTGGGTACATAGACAACACTGTGTCCCTAGTAAGCCTCTAGTTGACTAGCTTGTTGATCAAAGATGGTTAAGGTTTCCTAGCCATGGACATGAGATGTCATTTGATAACGGGATCACATCATTAGGAGAATGATGTGATGAACAAGACCCAAACTGTAAACGTAGCATTTGATCGTGTCAGTTTATTGCTATTGTTTTCTGCATGTCAAGTATCTGTTCCTTTGACCATGAGATCATGCAACTCACTGACACCGGAGGAATACCTTGTGTGTATCAAACGTCGCAACGTAACTGGGTGACTATAAAGGTGCTCTACAGGTATCTCCGAGGGTGTCTGTTGGGTTGGCATGGATCAAGACTGGGATTTGTTACTCCGTATGACGGAGAGGTATCTCAGGGCCCACTCGGTAATACAACATCACAATGAGCCTTGCAAGCAATGTGACTAAAGTGTTAGCCACGAGATCTTGTATTACGGAACGAGTAAAGAGACTTGCCGGTAACGAGATTGAACTAGGTATAGTGATACCGACGATCGAATCTCGGGCAAGTAACATACCGAAGAACAAAGGGAACAGCATACGGGATTAACTGAATCCTTGACATAGAGGTTCGACCGATAAAGATCTTCGTAGAATATGTAGGAGCCAATATGGGCATCCAGGTCCCGCTATTGGTTATTGGCCGTAGAGGTGTCTCGGTCATGTCTACATAGTTCTCGAACCCGCAGGGTCTACACACTTAACGTTTGGTGACGATTAGTATAGTTGAGTTATTATGTTGGTGACCGAAGGTTGTTCGGAGTCCCGGATAAGATCCCGGACATGACGAGGATCTCCGGAAGAGTCCGGAGGTAAAGATTGATATATGTGATAATAGTGTTTCGATCTCCGGAAGAGTTCCGAAGTTCACCGGAAGGGGTTCCGGATGTTTACCGAAGTGTTCGGGTGCAGCAACACTTTATATGAGCCAAAGGGATAAAGCCCACAAGGTATTGGAAAGTGCAAAAGTAGTTTTGCTGC
This sequence comes from Elymus sibiricus, assembly GCA_039707655.1. Lineage (NCBI taxonomy): Eukaryota > Viridiplantae > Streptophyta > Magnoliopsida > Poales > Poaceae > Elymus > Elymus sibiricus. Next base: position 72,437,049 of record CM077676.1, read on the forward strand.
CGCGTAAGCGGTACTACCGCTTGGTGAAGCGGTACTACCGCCGGAGCGGTACTACCGCTTGTGTGAAGCGGTACTACCGCCCAAGCGGTACTACCGCTTGTGTGAAGCGGTACTACCGCTTGTGCGCGGCTGTGCACGATTCGGCAGGGTCCGAATTGGACTCTTTTCCTGCGGGCCAAACCGACCTTGTGCGGGCAAAACCGACCCGGAGGAGGCTTTTACTCCAAGTTTAGACCCCAAGGCTCAACATATAAATAGAGGGGCAGGGCTAGCACACGGGACACATCAGGATTTCCCAAGCCGTGTGCCGGCAACCCTAGCCCTCTAGTTCCTCCGTCATAATCTCCGTAGTGCTTGGCGAAGCCCTGCAGAGATTGTTCCTCACCACCATCACCACGCCGTCGTGCTGCTGGAACTCAACCACTACTTCACCATCGCTCGCTGGATCGAGGAGGTGAAGGCGTCATCAAGCCGTACGTGTGTTGAACGCGGAGGTGCCGTCCGTTCGGCACTAGATCGGAAGGATCGTGATTGGATCGCGGGACGCTCGGCGATTTGGATCGCGAAGACGTTCGACTACATCAACCGCGTTTATTAACGCTTCCGCTTAGCGATCTACAAGGGTATGTAGATTCACTCTCCCTCTCGTAGATGCTCATCACCATGGATAGATCTTATGTGTGCGTAGGAAAATTTTTGTTTCCCATGCAACGTTCCCCAACAGGAGGAGGAGCTCACCGGAGAGGAGGAGAAACCGTGAGGGGAGGAGAGGAGAGGAGGGAGGAGGAGAAGGTCACCGGAGAGGAGCTCACCTACATCGCCGGAGAGGAATGGTAGGTCGCCGGAGAGGAGGAGGAGGTCGCCGGAGAGGAGTGGGAGGAGGTCACCGAAGAGGAGGAGGTCGCCGGAGAGGAGGCAGCCGGAGAGGAGGAGGGGAGTATGGTGGAGGAGATGGAGTGGGGGAGAGGAGGAGGTGGAGTGGAGGAGAAAAATGAAGAAGAGAGGAGGAGAGAGGCCGGCCAGCCCTATATATACGGCATAGTAATGGCGCACCGTGGGCTGGTGCGCCATTACTAACGTTTTTTTATTTTTTTTGATTTGTTTTGAATTTGGAAGGCGGGAAGATAGTAATGGCGCACCGTGGGCTGGTGCGCCATTACTAACTTTTTTATTATTTTTTTTACTTATTTTGAGTACTCATCCAAAGTACTCAGCAAGACTTACATCAGATCTATTCTACTTATGCATCATTATCAACGGAAGGCTGTATATGTGGACTGAAGGCAGAAATGCCAGAATAGAAGGGAAGACCTAGCCTATTGAAGACTAGCATCTTCAGCGGTCTTGCAGCATTAGAAGAGTGCAGATTCGTACAATATAAAGTAGCAACAAGCAATCTCGCCCAGAGATCCTTTCTCGACTCCCCGCGAGAAAGCGATCCTGGAGCCAATATATTCAACCCATTTCTAGTTGTAGAAGATCGGGATATTCTCCGAGCGTCTTGTTATCATGGACACGGCTATTCGAATAGATATACTTCCCTGCAAGGGTGCACCAACTTACCCAACACGCTCGATAACTCCGGCCGGACACACTTGCTCAGTCGATGCCCGACCTCGGTTTATCGACACGTCATAGCCCTACCTAGGCTCAACAGAGAGGCCAGCACGCCGGTCTACATCCTAAGCACTCAGGGGTCTTGGGCCCATCGCCCTTTGCACTCCTACGCGTTGCGAACGCGGCCGGTGAGCAGTCCTAGCCCCCTTAATACAAGCACAGGCTTTACCAGACCAACCCGGCGCGCGCCGCTCAACTGTTGACGTCTGAAGAGCTTCGGCTAATACATACGACACCGAGTACCCATATTATTTCCACGTGCTGGTTAGCGCGAAAAGGCCAGAGGCCTGCTCAGATTACATATCCTAACCCATTAGTGCATTAGGAGCGCGCGCGGTAACGAGTAAAGACTCACGATCCTGTAGGCGGCCGGCGCCGGAACGGCTCCGGCGAGCCCGTACACGGCGGCGCGACTCCGGCGAGCGGCGGAAAACCTCTGTGGTGCACCATTTTGCCCGATTTTTACTGCGTTCGAACGACCAGTTCATCCCGCGTGTACCTACGGTTTTGGAACGGGCAGAGGTGGCCGTTAGGGGCGCGGGTGATGAGGTTTGGCAGAGACTGAAGTCCGGCAAACTCGCGCACTACTCCTACGGCGTCTACTCAAAGCTACAAACGCGTTGGCGAGATCGGTGGACCGTGACGGCCACTGCCTCGACGGCAGCGAGCTCGACAGCGGAGCTGGAACTCCGGCGATGGCGGCGTGACGTGCACGGCTAGCTACAGTGTGGAACAGAGCAACAGATGGGGAGGGGAGGGTTGGTGCTCACCGTGTGGGCTCACGGCGGCCCCTCGGGTGAACGGTAGCGCAGGGTAGGCGACGTACGGAGCGGTGGAGCTCCGGTGATCCGAAGTGGTCGCCGGCTCGATTCGGTCAATGCCGTGGCCTCGAGCTTGAACGCGGGGTCGGGGAAGAAGTAGATGCTTTTTCATATAAAAAACTTTTTCATCGGAGTTCGTATGCAAAAGTTATGCCCATTTTACAAATTCTCAAGAGATTTTGCAAAAAAAGTCGAAATTCATGTTTGTAAATTTTGCTAACAACTAGACCACAAATCACATGGGAATCTTATTTTTTTTATTTTTTTGACATTTCTATCATTTTCTTTTATTTTTTTTAAAACTGAAAAGGCGGTCCAGGGGGGGTGCATTTGGTGAAAAATACTAATGGCGCACCGTGGGTCTGGTGCACCATTAGTGTCTATCACACTAATGGCGCACCAACCCACGGTGCGCCATTAGTATTTTTGGAAAAATAAAAAAAACATTTGTTTTACTTTTTATTTTTCCAAGAGTACTAATGGCGCAAACTAGTAATGGCGCACCAACCCACGGTGCGCCATTAGTATTTTTGGAAAAAAAAAACACATTTGTTACTAATGGCGCACCGTGGGTCTGGTGCGCCATTAGTGTCTATCACACTAATGGCGCACCAACTCATGGTGCGTCATTACTATATAGTAGTGGCGCACCAAGTGTCTGGTGCGCCATTAGTGGCCATATTATCTATAGCCCTTTTCCTAGTAGTGGCGTGTGGAGCATCCATCACGATGATGACATGGAATAAGTATGGAGGGCGGCTACGCCTGCGGTGAGACGGTATGTCTGCTCACCTCAAGGGCAGTCCACAATGGGCCGGCCTATTTCTTTTTCTTTTCTTCTTTTACTTATATTTATATTCCAAAAAGACACAAAATCAGAATTTTACATTGTTTAGTTAAAAAAAGGTTAACTGGGAATAAAAAAAATGTTCGGAGAGTGTTGCTACTAGTACATTTGAAAGGAGTGACCAGCACAAAAGTCATCTTCTGCTCGCGAGCTCAAATGAGCTCGTGATGAACAGTAAAATCAGAAAAAAAAATAAAAAAAGTTTTAAAAATTCTGATTTTTTTTTGGTGAAAACATTGACAAAATTTTTACGTGCTCAGAAAATTGCATCTTGAAAAGACATTCGTGGAAGTCGTGCCAAAAAAACAAAATCAGCACTCCAAAATGCTTTCGAAAATAACACTTTTGGAGAATCAATTTTGTTTTTTTTTTTTGCCACGACTTCCAAGAATGTGATTTCAAGATGAAATTTTGTGAGCATGTAAAACTTTTGTCAATTTTTTCACCAAAAAAATCAGAAATTTCTGACTTTTTTTGAATTTTTCCGGGTTTTACTGTTCACCGAACTCATTTGATCTCGAGCTGAAAAACTCCACTTCCTGAACAGCAAGGCTTCTTCCCGAGGGCACGTTCCAGCATCTTGCTGATGATTTGTAATAGTTAGCCTGGCTGTTCTGGCATCCTTTTATCCGCTGCGATTGAATTTTCTGGCTTAGCTACTTGGGCTTAGCCCGAGCGCTGTGAACAGTGATGTGTGTTTTGCGTTGCCTTGTTTTGTAAAACTAGATGATACCCCGCGAGTTGCCGCGGAATCAGTTGCAATATATTTTGATTAAAAACATGTGAAACAAAATTAAAAATACATGCAACTTATTGTATTTGATTATGTATAATTTTAAAATATTTATTGTATATTATAGAATGAAAAATATGTTGCCATGCATGGTTGTATTTGGTGGTGAGTCTTTTTCTATACATGGTTGCATGTTGAGGTGAGCCTTATACCATCCATTGTATGATAATGTGTCATGCTTGCATATTGAGATAAATAAGTTAGTGGGATGACTCTTTTAGGTATATAATAGGATGGGGCGAGAGAAACATCTTTTCTTCAAAACATTATGTAGTGTTTAAGCATGAAGAAAGAGAGTCAATATGGATGCTCACAAATGCTGCTAGGAATTTGCGGCAGCTTGTTCTAGGTCGACATGTTTCGCTTTGGGAGCCTTCGGGCTAAATAAAGTCTGGGTGTGTTCCGCTCATATGTACAAAATACATTACTTGTTTATTTATTTCTTTTCAAAAACATTGATTACAACGCAGACGCATACACTCACACCACCACACACACACACACCCACAGGGCGCCTATGAAAGACCGGGTCATAGGTGCAGAGCTTGAAGATTACCAAAGTCACAAACGGGCACCTTGCTATCGACAGAAACATCATTTTTGATTGAAAGAATAATCCACATTAATGAGATACCAAAGAATAATCCACGAGAGTATCACTGACCTTCTAACCATTTGACCGCTTTAATTCTCTCATGTATATGACACGTATATACATCCAGCCGCGTTGACACGGAAGCTAGCTTAGGCAGGTGCTACGGAATTTTAGAACGAGATGAAAGAATTGGCCATGTCGTACTTCATCTTCTCCAGATTGGGCGAGATGGCGAACTTGATCATGGGCGGCGGCCCGCAGGCGAGCGCGAGGGTGTCGTCGCCGCCCTCCGGCACGTGCGCGCGCAGAATGTCCTCCCTCACGTGCCCGACGCTGAACTTCCAGCCTTCCTCCGCCCGCTTCACCTGGTCCACCACGTACCACACCTTGAGCCTGTCCGGGTGCTCCGCCGCCCACCGGTCCAGCTCGTCGCGCAGCAGGATGTCGTCCTCCGTCCGGTTCGCGTACACGAGGTGCATCTCCGTCTCGTCCTCCGGCTGGTCGCGGAGCACGGCTTGGATCACCTGGTACATGGGTGTGATCCCACTCCCGCCGCAGATCATCGCCAGGCGCCGCGCTCGCCGCGGCTTGCTACTGATCATGAAGTTGCCGCGGCCACTGTACTCCACGTGGCCGAGAGGCCCCTTTACGTCGATGTGGGAGCTGCCTACCTGAAGCGACTCCAGGTACTGTGTCATGAGCCCGCCGTCGGGGAACTTGGGGTGCTCGTTCTTGAAGTACGCCTTGACCAGGAGCTCGAACTGGCCGACCTCGTCGACCATGCTTGTCGGCGTGTACGGGCGCATGCACAACTTCCCCTCGATGTTGGCGCACACGAAGATGTGCTTGCCGACCGGTAGACCGAGCACCTGGTCGGAGGACGGCAGCGCGAATCGGAACAGGCGTACGTCACGGGAGAGCTCCTTCTTGTCGACGAGGCGGCAGCGGACCTTCTCACGCGGGCTGGATAGGGCGATGGGTGCGGCGGCGGCCTTGGTAGCCTCGCGGATGGGGGCGAGGGAGGAGCCGCCATGGATGGAGTTGTCAGAGCTGTATCCGGCACCAGTGGTGATGAGTTGGCCAATGCGGTGCGCGTCGAGGAGCGCCTTGGCCTTGTCGGAGTGGATGGCGTCGAACTCCTCGGTGCAGTCCGTGCCGGCGTTGATGAGGATGCTGTCGGCGCCGCCCGGGTGGTCCTTGAGGAAGGCGGTGCAGTCGTAGACGTGTCCGTGGACGACGATTCACGCCGAGTCCTGCGACCCGTGCTTGCGCACCTCGGACATGGTGAACTGCTTGTCGTCGGTGGTGTGAATGAAGGGCGTGGACGTGCTCCGCATGAGCCCCGGGGCGGCGGTCTCCATGTGCTTCTGCCGCGCCATCCACCCGCCCGTCTGGTTGGCTGGCTGCGTCGGGTGCTCGAACACCAGACCGATCTCCCTCCTGTGCGGCCGGCACACGTTTACCTTGACCTTGAACCAGCAGTTGTTCATCATCCCCTGCAATCATGTCATGTGTAAAAACACATCAGAATTAAGAAAGTTGCACTCTCGATCGCATTTGCAAATGCCACGACGCCATGGTCGAACACATGTGAATGCAGGGTACGCACCATGAGGTTCCATATGAGCTTCTCGGGCTGGGTGTTCTGCGCCTGATCCCAGGCGCGCACCGCCACCTCCTTGGCACCGAGGAGATCCAGGACCTCGACCTCGACGGACCAGAAGCACCAGCACCAGTACCGGCCATACTTGTTGGGCTTCTCCGGGATGTCGAGCGTGCACAACATCCATGTCTCGCCGCCGTCCAGCGTCACCTCCACTCTTATGATCTTCTTCCCACCACCTATAAAACGCAACAACAAGAAAAAGAGTTGTGAGAAATCAGGTTAATTACACTCACAAGAAAGACTACTTAACAACATAGCTTGCTCTTAATATATATGACTTATTAAATTTGATTATGTATAGTTGTAGCAATATTTATTGAATATATGTAGAATAATTTGATAAAAAAAATCTCATGCATGGTTGAATGTTGTGGTGGGTCTTTTCCCATGCATGATTGCATGTTGAGGTGAGGCTTATCTAATTCATAATTATATGATAAGGTGCCATATTTGCATGTTGAGATAAATAACTTAATGAGGATGAATAAGGAATATAGGATTCTAGTGATGACTCATTTAGTTCTAAAATAAAAGGTTTATTAGTTTTTTATACTTCATCCCAAAATCATTTGAAGTTCCAGATTTATCCTAAGTCAAACTTTTTGTAGTTTGACCAAGTCTATAGAAAAGTATATCAACATCAACAACAACAAACTAGTTTCATTCGATTCATCATAAAATATATTTTCATACTATATATATATTCAAAATCATGGATATCGATAAATTTTGCTACAAACTTGGTCAAACCCAAAAGATATTTGACTTAGGACAAAGCTAGAACTTCAAATATTTTGGAGCGATGGAGTATCATCTATATAGAGTATACAATTCCCAGTGTGTGTTGCAGCAGAATTGGATTATATAATTTCTAAATATTGTGTACTATTCGGTCCTTATGATTTAAATAATATGAGAAATTTCTGCATAAGAAAAATAAACCTTAACATGAAAAGTTGTGATTGTCACAATTAAATGCAGTGTGATTTAAATCCTACTTAGAATACACTAATGCATGTCGCATGGTATATGATTCTCATGTATAGATTGGATGGATGTTAGTGGATCAAACTAGTAAATCTAGCGACTATCATAGTTTTGATGATGTGGAAGTACACGTGTTGAGATAATTAGTAGTGGGATCACTCTCTTAGGTAAATAAGATATCCTATGCCATCTCAATATGGATGAAGAATTTCAAGAAGATAGACAATCTCACTAACAAGTATACAAGTATTATGATTATCTAATCTTCATCAACGATCTGTGCAATATCCTCATTCTCGAATTGGAACTGAAAAGTCAAAGATCTCTAACAAGTTTATAGATAGAAATATTAATATCTAAGATGTCAAATCAGTGTCATTAGATTTATTACTAAATTTACTTTTATATTTTGTTTATTTAGCATTGCATGCTAATAACTTGGTATATTTTCCTCTAAACTTAGTCAAACATAAAAACATTGGACTTTAAATTTTTTTTATCTATGCACCTTATATATACTATATTCTTATTTAGAAACTAGATTCCCTTCCCGGTCCGTGCAAAAGACAAAAGAGTACAGGTTTCTTTCACGGCGGCCAGCCGGCGTACGGATGGTAATTAAGCAATTAGGCATGCAACGCAACATGAGGGTCAGCATGAATGGTGCTTGGACGACTCACCGGCGTAGGCGTATCCTTTCATGGTGTAGGCGCGCTGCGTGGTGAAGGAGTTGATGGGAAGGATCTCGTCGTGCCCGGGCGTGGTGATCACCGAGTTTGTGTTGAGCTCGTTGATGATGTACTCCGGCTTGTACCACCAGGCCTGTGAGTCGGCGAGCTCGGCATCGACGTGGGACGGCAGCACGCGGTTGTCCTTGAAATGGTAGTAGTTGTCGGACTCGGCGGCGGTGACGACGATGCGCGTGACCCACTTGACCATGCGGCCGCCGATGCAGCCCGGGATGATGACGCGCACCGGGAAGCCGTGGTCCGGCAGCAGCGGCTCGCCGTTCTGCGCGTAGGCGAGCATGATGTCCCGCGACGGGTCCAGCGCCCACTCGCGCGTCACGCTGGTGCCGTACTTGGCGCCGCCGCCGCCGCCGCCGGGGAGGTCCTCGGCGCCCACGAAGCACACGTGGAGCGCGCGGCCCTTCTTGAGGCCCATGATGCCGCACCGGAGCAGGACGTCGCGGAGGCGCGCGCCTCGCCACACGGAGGTGGACACGCCCGCGGCGCCCCAGTTGAACCCGGCCGTCTGCCGCACCATGTTCTGCTCCTTGCGGCGGTTGCCGGCGCAGACGAGCGTGACGGGGAGCTCCACGGCGGGGAAGTCGCGGACCAGCTCGTCCATGGTGAACCGCGCGGGCCGCCTGACGAGGCCGGACACCTCCAGGGTCCAGGTGGACCAGTCGCCGCGGGGCACGGGGCCGTGGTTGCGCACGTAGTGCAGCGGCGCCGGGGTGATGAAGCCGTGGTGCATGAGGCGCGGCAGCGGCGGCTCGCAGTTGAAGGGGTGCTTGCCGGTGAGGCGGATGAGCGACGGGTTGCGCTCCGTCCACGCGTCCGCCGTGCCCTCGTCCCGCGCGTCGCGCACCGGCGGCTCCACCTCCAGCTGCAGCTGCGAGCCGTACAGCTCCCTCCAGTCCTCGTGCTCCTCCTCGTCCTCCGACGCCTCTTCCTCCACGCGGGCCGGCCGAGCAGGGTCGAGCTCCACAGAGGCGGCCATGTTGTTGCTGTTTGTGAGACAAGCGTTGTGTTCTAGGTTGGCGCTCCGCTGGTCGGTATATATACACGCACGCGCGAGTCACACGCACGCAACACCGCTCTCTGGTTTTCTTCTAAAGGAAAATAGCAAATTCTGACATGGGCTGTTCCTGCAAAAGCATCTAAATCAGTGACGAAAGATGCCAGCTAATTAATTGCTTCAGGCCGGGTATCCCGTTTGAAACGTTCGCCGATCTGACTTTTGTATGTACGTACGTACGTACGATCCGTGCAGTTCATATATACAGTACTTCACTTGTTCTGAAACCTTCATCGTCTTCCGCTAGCTGACATGGTACGGTAGAGGAAAACATCTAAAAGTAGAGTGACACATGATTAATGACGGCAGAACATGTACCAGTCGCTGTCCGTACATACAACTCTATGAGCTAATATAATTGTATTTTGAAGGTAGGTAACCATGCATTGCATTTGCATGCATCATTAATTCCGTGTGTTGAACCAGTGGTTGCATATTAAAATCTTGGTTAAGTTAGCTTGAATGGATGGACACGATGCATAAAAATAATAAGAAAAAAGGAGATCTCCATTGCCAGTTCACCGGAAAGGAGGCTTGAAAGGGCATCCAAGCAGCCGCATCCTTCCTTCCTTGGTAGTATGATGGACAAGGACGTTCCGTGCAAGATCGAATCACAGAGTTAGATTCCCTTCCAAGTGCTTGTTATTATCTCCAAAGAAACAAAAGAAATTCCCTAGCATTTGGCCTTGGCATTCTACTAGTACTTCTCTTTTGGAACAGTTGACCTTGGCATTGTACGGCCACTAGGCAAGATTTTATTGTGAGATAGGATACAGCCCGCGGACACGGATACGGGAGACCGCCATCCAACGCTGCCCGCATACATCCGGGCTCCCTCATTTTTTTTTTGGTCTGCACGATCAAATAGCCGCATACATAGAGTACACACGTTCAAATAGCCGCATGCAGCACTAGTTCAAATTTAAAAAGTTCAAATATTACATCCCAACAATGTTGTCCCCTTTAACCGCCCACTGATGCTCAATCAGATATTCCTTCAGCTGCTCATGAGTTGGTCGATGCCGAATTTATTGATGCATTTGAATAAACTCTTCAAATGTGACCGGATTCTGGTCTGGAAGTTCGACAGGATCACCCATGTTCTCAAATTCTAGAGCTGCGTCAGCATCCTCACCCTCATCCTCAACGATTATGTTGTGCATGATCACACTGTTGGAAATATGAGCAATTTACCATATGATTTTATTAACAGAAATAGTAGATAAAGCATGACTATCATAGCAGATATAAGACAAGTCATGCAAACCGACAGAGAGTATTCAAATAGCATCTGACGAAGTGAATATGAACCGAACGTATCTAGAATAGAAACTAGAACAAGAAACTGTGGCATGATCTCAAAAAGAAAGAACACGAACACGTACTGAGCTGCGGCAGTAGCATTGGAGTTAGCGTTGACGTCGTCGCCGGCCATGTCGTCGAAGAGGTTGTCGACGTCGGGGAAGAAGTCGTCGTTAGGGAAGTAGTCGTTGGCGTCCGAGACGTCCGTGATGAAGAAGTCAGTAGTCTCGCAAAGCGCTCCCAAAAACCTTATCAGGCGAAAAAAATTAGACAACGGCTCGGCTCCATTCCCGCAACCCGCAGCGCAGCGCGTCGTGACGAGGCGGGCGGCGGAGGAGGAGCGCGCGTGAATGTCTCTCTTGTTCTCATCCTCATACATGTGGAGAAACAATCTCCCTTATAAGGAGGTCTAACTCCTACTAGGTGAGCAGTATGAGACTAAACTTTTGGCCCACCTCTTGCCTTGCATGAATGGACTAAGTGGGCCTCTAGGATTTATTAGAAATTCTGAAAATGCTATTGGGCTGGCCCAAATATAGACTAAATTCCAGCACGCACAACATGTCATCGCCTCCATAAGGTCTTCAGATCCCATTGTTTAGTAGGTTCACGAACAACTGCAAAACGTGCCTGCAGAACTCCAAATGCTCTCTCCACATCTTTTCTAGCTGCTTCTTTGTCTTTGGACAAAGTGAGCCATTTTCTGGCCAACTGGGTTAGAGATGGTGCTGACAAAGGTAGCCCATGGGGGATAGATACCGTCAACCAGATAGTAGCCCATGTTGTACTCATGTCCATTGACAGTATAGTTGCAAGGAGGAGCTTTTCCTTCAGTCAGTCTCGCAAACAACGGTGATCGTTGTAGCACATTGATGTCATTGTGAGACCCAGGCATGCCAAAGAAAACGTGCCAAATTCAAAGAGCATGTGATGCAACTGCTTCAAAAATGATGGTGGACTTCTTAACATGACCCTGATATTGCCCTTGTAAAGCCTTCAGGCAGTTCTTCCATTTCCAATGCCTTCTACTAGTACTTCTATTTTGGACAGTTGACCTTAGCATTGTACGGCGCCTTGTACGGCCACTAGGCAAGATTGTAAGAATCAAATGGATTAATCAAGTGATCGATGACAGTGACAGTGGTTATCGTACACGGAAAGGAAAGCGTTCTTTGTAACGAGCGCGCGGTTTTATCATCTCATCTCACAGGGAAGGAGGGTACAAGGGCCAACCAAGATAGATGGCGCGCCGCGCGCATGCATGCATGCATCCTTTGCACTGCGTGGACGAAGCTGTCTAGTACTCCCTTAGCCCATCTCTAACGCTTAACCGCAAATTTGCTCCCGCATCCATCCTTGAACAAAGGGGACCAGTCCCGGAACACGGATGCGAGAGCCGGCCATTCAAAGCTAGCCGCAAATGTCCGCTTTACATTTCAAACGAATTTTAACGTAATGAATAAATTTGATGCAAAATCAGACAAATCAAACGATATTCATTCATACTTGGAAGATTTGTACATAAAACCGGATGCTTTTCATCTAAACCGGAACAAATTCATTATATTTAGGCATATTTCAACTAGACCAGACTCTAAACCTAGACTAAAAATGACCGTCGGCGCCCGTTTCCCATCTCTAGCCGGCCATGAGCCTCGGAAAATGAAGACCCGCCTCCTCAGCAGCTCTCGGACGACATGTCTTCCCCATGTCCAATAGTCCGCTCCTCGGACTGCCGGATGCCCTGGAGGAATATGCTTCAGCGAGAGGGGAAGAATAGCCCCCGTCTTGTTCGGCAACGCCGCTCATCGGAATGGCACCGGCGGGATATGCTCCTCCGCTTCCGTGAAGCAAGGATCAAGTTTGGTTTTGGGGGTGGGGGACGATGGTGGCCTGCAAAGCGGGCAAGTCACCGGCTGTGCACGCCGGCGACGCATCGGCGGTGGCCTTCCTGGGACCCAAGCGGCGACGGTCTTCATGTTCTACTTTTCCTCGATGTTGGCGGCGGCCGCGGACATGCTAGCCGCTGCCACATCGATCTCCGTGAAGCCGACTTCTTTCTCTGCCGGCAGGGCGTGGTTCCGCGAACGGTGACGCCGGATGGCGCGGGAGAAGCGGTATGAGCCAGCCTCGTCCACGACAGCCACAATGCTCGTGCCGCAGTGCTCCCCCGCGTGCTGGCTTGGAGCAGCGAGTTGCTGAACCACGCGCCGGTTGGGAGTGGCCACTTGCTCCTCCGCGCGCCAGCCTGCAACCTCGCCCATGGTACTGACAGCCTGGAGCAGCGAGGGAGGTGGAGCAGCGAGTTGTTGAACCACGCGCCGGCTGGGAGTGGCCACTTGCTCCTCCGCGCGCCAGCCTGCAACCTCGCCCATGGTACTGACAGCATGGAGCGGCGAGGGAGGTGGAGCAGCGAGTTGCCTAGCTCGTATCCGGCGGGCCACCCAGCCATCTTTTTATCGCGGAGAACCCCTCTTCCTGCTCGCCGGATACCATGGAGGGTGTGGAGAATATGGTGCAAGGAGGAGATGTGGAGCGGAGGTGTGGTGTGGTTCTTGCCCGGCGTCTGGCCTCGTTTAAATAGTCGGTGGACGTGAGGAGCCAACCGGCGTTGTGTTTAATGGAGGCAGGCGGGCAGTCTGTAGCCGTTTGAATGCGGCGAGGAGGCGTATTTAACCGGGCGTGCAGCGGGCGGCGCTCTCTCGGCTGGAGCGCCGCTTTAATGCCGGCGCCAGTGAGAGGTCACGTCAACTCTGGGCCGGCATCTATGCGGAGCGGCCGCGGGCCTGCGAGGGAGGATGGTTTTGGGTGGGCCACGGTTGCCAGACACGGACGTGGCAACGGTCCGGACGCCTGCAACCCCCCCCCCCCCCCCCCCCAACTTTGTATCCGGTTTGCGAAAAAAGCGTGTCCGGACCGGTCTGCGGACCAATGCAGAACCCCGTTGGATGGCAGAACACGTCCAAATCGCATGGTCCAAACGGTTGCAGGCGGTTTTAAGGTCGGCGTTGGAGATGCCCTTAATGATCTAAAAAAAAAAATCTTATATTAGCTTATAGAGGGAGCACTTGCTCATCAGAAGATTCCGTTTGAGATGCCAATGCTTGATTCGTCCAGTTAATTAGATGGCGCATCTGATATCTGACCTTGTCGGTCGCATGTACGGTCCATCACGCAAGCAATGATCGAGTTTGGGATATTTAGTAGGACTAAAATACTACGCCAGAAATCTAATTAATCAAGTCGGATGGTCTGTTCCGTACCATCTGAAAGCTAAATTACTAAGCAAAGTCGTCGGTTTAGTTTGCCATCGCACCGGGAAGGAGGTTGCAAGGGCCAAACTAAACGACTAGCCGCGCGCGCCCATGCATCCTCTGCGTTCCATGAAAATTTACTACTAGTACGTACCAGCAAGTAGCTATGGAGTTCCGCCAAAATTTCTTGACTTCGCATCGGGAGCGAGCGTATACAGATGGACTACTGGGCAGGCAGCAGAACCGTTCCTTCTCTTTGGACCGTGTCACCTTGGTTTGCTTGTCCAAATGTTTCACCGCCGGTCACATTTTATAGTACGTCTTGTTATTTCATCCGCGAGAGGATCAAATCAAATGTCAGGCTAGCTAAGTACTCCTTGGAACGTGCGTGTCACCTTGGTTTACTTGGAGTAACTAGCAGTACATGTTTGGGTTGTATGGTTAATTTGCTGTAGAACAGAAGTATGCTTAATCGAAATTTGTAACTGCCATACCACTTCGTTTTTGCATACTCACTCTCTAATGCCTAGTCCTCAACAAAAAAAAGCAAATTTTGGGCACTCATTCTTATCCAAAAGTACTTAATAGTAAACTGGGTGGCTACCTTCCTTTGAAATAAGGTAAGGCACCCTGTAATTGAGATGGGACAAAATGATAAATAAATTAGACAGGATGCACTGAAGATTACAGATACAGTGGCAGAAGAAAACTAAACCGGATCACACGAAAAAAAGGAAGCACAAACCCTTTTTGGGGTGCGAATGAGGAGGAGTGAAAGTAGAAAAGACACAACCGAGCTTTAAGATACGCGTCAAGATCGAATGGACAAAAAAAAAACCGACTTTAAACCAAATGAAAAACAGATGGCTGGAAATTAGGAAAAGTGTATAGTTAAGATATTTTATTTAGGTAGCAAAGCTCAGGCACAAACACAAAATACGGAAGCAATAAAATGACGGGTCTGTCTGGAATGTATCTAGATGTGCCTTAGTTATTGCATATCTGAATGACTCAATCAAACATATGAAGAGAAAATAAAAAAGAAAAAAGAAACCGCCCGCACGAATATTCACCTGAAATCAATGACATAGAACTTAAATGTGCAATACTTAGAGCAATTCTAGCAGATACATTAAAATGAGCATACTGTAAAAATAACTGACATTTTAGTGTTTTGGGGCCAAAAAACATCCAGATCAGATACTGTAAAACCAGCCACCCAAATATATGTAGAGTACCGGGGCACTTTTTTTGGGTCTACCGAAAATGACCCGAGCTTGGCGGGAGGGAACTTTCCCTTGCCGCTTCCAGGACCCGCACGCCCGCCTCCGCCGCCGGGATCACGCCGCCCCGTCCGACTGCCCCCTGCCGCCCGAATGAGGCTCCCCCCATCCGTCCTGAGGTTGCGCCGCCCGAACAGGAGCCGGCCGAGATGTGGCGCCTCGCCGTGGCCGACGAACACCGCAGCGCGCGCACACTACTGCAGGAATGCCTAGCAGTGGCTGTAAGTGCATCTAGTGCCACCCCTTGTTGATTTTGGAGTATTGAAGACAAACTTGGTTGTGGGACTAATGTGTTTGTGAGATTCACAGGAGAACACAGGTAGAAGTCCCTATTGATTCGGTTTACCCATCGAAGATGACCCCTAAAAATATATGAAGACAATGGTGATTCACGAAGACATTCGTGCAGAAGATAATGGTTCATGAAGACATTCGTCGAAGACAATGAAGCTTGAAGACATAGTCTTTTGGTAGTTTCATTTTCTTATTTCTTGAGTCATAGGAACCACCGAACTGTCAAGTGAGGTCGAGGCAAACGAAGTCAGAAACTGACGTGATGCTCAACCTAAAATCCTATGTCTTCAAGCGAAGACAAATGAGAGAAAATCTCTTCCAGAGTTGGTTGAGTCAGCTTTGCTTGTAGCCCAAGTAAAGTTGCCGCGTGGGTTTAAATTCTGACCGTTGGACACGTGTCAGTTCCTAAATGACCAAGGGTCATTTTGGACATATCACGTCGGGTTGCCCCTGGCTATAAATAGCCACCCCCCTCCATCATAAGTTGGTGGCTGCTCCGAGTTAGTGCACGGCTTTTGTCGTTTGAGAGCAACCCACCTCGAAGCCTTTGAGAGAGAAACCTTGCGAGGACAAAACCCAAAACACCCAGAGCCCAAAGTGATTGAGCATCACTGAAGACATTCTGTTCTAAGTGAACTGAAGGCTTATTACACTTGAAGACTGTGATCTTCCAGTTGGTTAGGCATCGCGTTCTGAGCATCCAAGAGTCATTGTGGATTGTCGGTGAACGAAGTCTGTGAAGGTTTGGAAGTCTACCTTGAAGACTTACCAGAGTGATTGGGCGAGGTCTAAGTGACCTTAGCTCAAGGGGAATAAGGTGAAGACGTGGTCTTCTGAGTTCAATCTCAGCCTTCCTAACCAAACGAACAACTGTCACAGCAGTTGGAACTGGTCAAACAAATCATTGTCTTCCCCGAGCGTCTGGTTCTATCCTTACTCTTCCTTACTGTTTTGAACTGTGAAGCCTTTGCATGCTTGCTTGTGTTTGAAGATATTCTCTGAAGCCATTCATCTGTTTACTCATTTATCTTCATGCTTCTTGTGTTTATGTTCAATGCATGCTTGTATGTATGATGTCTATGCTAGTCATATCTGTTCATCTTATTGATAGGCTTTGCTAGTTCTCATCCTGCTTCCGCTTTCTTCGAAGACATTGCATGTTTTCGAAGCCTTTCATAAAAATTGCCTATTCACCCCCCCTCTAGTCGATAACTAGCACTTTTAATTGGTATCAGAGCGAGGTGCTCCCTTGTTCTGTGTGATACGGTTTAACCACCTGGAGTTTTAGCTATGTCGACTGCAGGGATAATCA
Source organism: Elymus sibiricus (assembly GCA_039707655.1). NCBI lineage: Eukaryota > Viridiplantae > Streptophyta > Magnoliopsida > Poales > Poaceae > Elymus > Elymus sibiricus. Next base: position 72,453,623 of record CM077676.1, read on the forward strand.
AGGTTTCCGCTGCGTGCCCCGTCTTCAATGGCACAAACTATCCGTACTGGAAGGTCATGATGCGAAAGCGTCTCCTGGCCATGGACAGTGAACTATGGACAGTCACTGAATTGGGATTGACTGATCTCTGCAAGATGGCGAATGCTGATGACATTCGCAGATACACTCAACTCGATGCTTGGGCCAAATACATCATTTGTTCTCATCTGACCAAGGATGAGTTCACTCGCATCTCCCATCTGTGCAATGCGAAGCTCATCTGGGATAGGATCTCCGACATCTATGAAGGGGCATACAGACTTGATGATCCCTGGCTTGTGGATTTTGCGAATTCCCTCAGATCCCGAGAACCAGATGATACCTCCACTTCGTCTGCGGTCTGTCTCATGGCAAAAGGTGCTAAGGTAACTTCACGCGCTGCCTACTTTGAAACCTCAAGTGAAGATGACTCTGAATGTGAATCCAAACCTAGCTATAAGACACTTGCTAAAATTGCAAATGAGCAACAAACTGCTATGGAAAAGATTCAAAAACTGCTAGACAAAAGCGATGATCTGTTGGACGAGGAAATGAATCGAAATCAATCCTTAATTGAAGACATAAAAAATCTTCAAGTTATGTATGAAGAGCTCCTAAGTCGTCATGATACCCTCTCATCTGATCACGAGAAGCTCTCCTATGAATATCTTCAAAGGAAGCAAGAGCTTGAGAAGCTGAGAGCGTCTCATGATGATCTTCGGACTGAAAACGATTCACTACTCGCTCAACAGATCAGTACCGCTCAGGATGAATTTGTTCCACCTTGCTTGAAATGCCTTGAGCGTGATAACGCCAATTCTTCTGCTGAATGCTCTACTATTTCTGAAACTGCAATATCTTCAACTACTGTTGTGACAACTAACCCCTCATCTGAGGAAGCCATTGCTATTACTGATGATAATGCTAGGTTGAAGACATTGCTTGAGACTGGCATGTTTAAGAGTCTCAAAGGGCATCAAACTCTTTGTGATGTCCTCAAGAAACAGATCCTGAACAGAAACCCTAGGAAAGAGGGTATTGGCTTCGAGAGGAAAATCTATGTTGATGGGTCTTACTGAAAGCCTGGGCAGTACCCCAAAACTACCTAGGTTGCTGCACAAGGGCCATCAGTGGATCCATCCACCTTATCTGGTTACAACTGTGCTAACCCTATCATCATTGATGAGTCCTTTGACTCAAACTATAAACTGTTCAAAAACCAGAATGGTGAAGTGTTTGCTAGGTTTATTGGAACTAACTGCAGGAATGGTTCCCCTATGAAGAAGATCTGGGTTCCCAAAAGTCTTCTTGAAAAGCTTCCCGTGAATGTCATCATGACACCACCAGGGAAGAAGACAAACCCCAGAGCAAAAGCTTCATATGGACCAAAGTCTTCATACAGACAAAGGTCTTTGTATGATCGCCTTAACGCCAATGTTTTGCAGGGTTACAATGATCAGACCCATGAATATGAGAGACGTTCATCATACCATTATGTTCACAAATCAAAAAAATTCTCTGCCTATTCATTTGAGTACTCTAACCCCCCTGTGAAGCTATTTGCTAGGGCTTCAAAGCCAAAGTTCTCAGATGCTGCACTTAGACTTATCGCTTCTAAGCCACCCCTTCAGATGTGGGTGGTTAAGAAGAACTGATCTCTTTCTTGCAGGATCAGATCTCCAGCCGAAAAGCATTGGGTTCTGAAGACAATGCTGGGGACCTGAATAAACTTGTGGGGCACAAGTTAAAATGCCCAAAATGCTATGGAACAAAAGATTCAACATAATTTCTTAATGATTACATTTCTATATCTCTCATGAAACTAATCTTGCATGAAGAATATGCGATCACATGCTTTATCTTCACAAATTGTCATCGTGAAGCCTATCCTACTAACTTTACTGTAGGGGTCACTTCCAAATGCTACTGAATGGATCCCGAACAGTGGCTGCACCAACCATATGACTGGTGACCAAAGCTTACTCATGGACTCTACACTTCGTCCATCTACTCAAAAGCACATTACTTTTGCTGATACTGGGAAAAGCAAGGTATTGGGTCTAGGTAGGTTGCAATCTCAAAGGATCGGCACATGGATAAAGTGATGCTTGTCGAATCCCTTGGATTCAACCTCATGTCAGTCTCAATGCTTTGTGATCTTGATATGATTGTCATTGTGACACCCCCGGCTTAATCGTGCACTAATCATACACGCAAATGCACATGATCAAGTCTAAGGACTCACTTGAAGATATCACAACACAACTCTAAACACAAATAGAAGTCATACAAGCTTTATATTACAAGCCAGGGCCTTGAGGGCTCGAATACATAAGCTCGCTGTCATACAAGCATCAGCGGAAGCATCAGGTATCTGAGTACAGACACATAGTTAAACAGATAGGCCTTTAAGAAGACGGTGCAAAATAAAATACTAGATCGAAAGGCGCAGGCCTCCTGCCTGGGTGCCTCCTAATCTACTCCTGGTCGTCGGAGGGCTCCTCGTAGTAGTAGTCGGCAGAAGGGTAGTAGTATCCTCCAGGGGTGTAGTAGTAGTGGTCGTCGACAGCAGGGGCAGCTAGCTCCGGGGCTCCGTCATCTGGTCTCATCAATCGGTTATGGGAAAAAGGGGAAGCAAAGCAACCGTGAGTACTCATCCAAAGTACTCAGCAAGACTTACATCAGATCTATTCTACTTATGCATCATTATCAACGGAAGGCTGTATATGTGGACTGAAGGCAGAAATGCCAGAATAGAAGGGAAGACCTAGCCTATTGAAGACTAGCATCTTCAGCGGTCTTGCAGCATTAGAAGAGTGCAGATTCGTACAATATAAAGTAGCAACAAGCAATCTCGCCCAGAGATCCTTTCTCGACTCCCCGCGAGAAAGCGATCCTGGAGCCAATATATTCAACCCATTTCTAGTTGTAGAAGATCGGGATATTCTCCGAGCGTCTTGTTATCATGGACACGGCTATTCGAATAGATATACTTCCCTGCAAGGGTGCACCAACTTACCCAACACGCTCGATAACTCCGGCCGGACACACTTGCTCATTCGATGCCCGACCTCGGTTTATCGACACGTCATAGCCCTACCTAGGCTCAACAGAGAGGCCAGCACGCCGGTCTACATCCTAAGCACTCAGGGGTCTTGGGCCCATCGCCCTTTGCACTCCTACGCGTTGCGAACGCGGCCGGTGAGCAGTCCTAGCCCACTTAATACAAGCACAGGCTTTACCAGACCAACCCGGCGCGCGCCGCTCAACTGTTGACGTCTGAAGAGCTTTGGCTAATACATACGACACCGAGTACCCATATTATTTCCACGTGCTGGTTAGCGCGAAAAGGCCAGAGGCCTGCTCAGATTACATATCCTAACCCATTAGTGCATTAGGAGCGCGCGCGGTAACGAGTAAAGACTCACGATCCTGTGACCCCGTCGCCCCGTCTCGTGGACTTACGGCAAGGGCTAAGAATGCCCGGCCGTGCCACGTATTCATCTCTCGGGCACCCTCATGGTCAACCCGACAACATATCTCTCGCGGGTACCCCTCGAGGCCAACCCGACTTTATTCTAGTAACAGTAGTAAAGTAACAGCAGTAAAGTAAAGTAACCGTGTGTCTATCGCATCAAGTAGGAATCCGAGGAATCACCCTCGTTGGATTCCCACTCGATGATCCCGTCAAGGTGAACCCAGAGGAATCATCCTCGATGGCATTCACACTTGCGGGGTGCACGACAGAAGCTTTGTCGGAGGTGGGGAAGAGGAATCACCCTCGGTAACCCACAACTGACTAGCTATTCTATAGAGGCAACATCGGGAGTGAGATAAGAGGCATCACCCTCGGCACTCGATATTAGCTCTGCAGAGTCGGGCAACTTAGGGGGGTGCGGTGATGTGCTGGTCTCAGCCCGTTATCGATCGGGGCACAGGTACTAAAGCGGGGCAACTACAGCAAGGAAGAGGGGCCACAGATGGTTACATCCAACCTACACTAAGCATTTAGGATTGCAGGTAATGTATCAAAAGCAGTTACAACGACAGGCTATGCAGCAGAGTAGGTATACAGAACAGTAACTGCGGCAACTCTAATGCAAGCAAGAGGGAGAAGGAAATAGGCGATATAGACATGCGTCAAGGAGGGTTGCTTGCCTGGAAGCTCTGCGGCAAAGGAGGGATCGTCAGTGGTGTCGTCGGTCTCCTGAGCTGCGTCGGTCTCGGTGGCTATCGGAATAGAAGAGGGGGAAGAAACAATAAATAAAAGAAACAGATGCAACACAGAGCATGACATGCTAAGATGCAGTGCAGGGTTGCCTAAATGCATCTCTAAACCATTTTAGCTATTTTTAGGATTTAAGTTGGACTTATTATCCGGTAAGTATGCGCTCTTCATCTACCGGAAACAGACAAAAAGTTGTGGGTTCTCCTATGTAGAGGGTCCCGACATGAAAGCAGATGGCACGATCGGATTCGTGGGATTTTTCTGAGCAACTTTCATCTAGAAAGTTTTTCTATCCGAGCTACGGTTAATTTTCTATGAATTTCCAAAGTTTTAATCTATTTCTGGAATTATTCAAATTAACAGATTTGCCTAATTAGGAATATGACATCATGCTAGTTTCATGCTTGCGTCAGCAGTCGGCTGACCAGCTGACTGGTCAAACAGGCAGGTGGGACCCACCTGTCAGCCTCAGAGGTTTTAACAGCGATTAAATTTAAACTAACAGAGTTAATTAACTAGTGGGCCCAGCCTGTCAGTGACCTAACTAATCAGTGGGTTAATTATTTAAGTGCAATTAGTCGCTAATTAACATACTGACACAGGGGACCCACATGGCGGTGTCAGCAGTGAACAGTGCGCGCGCGTTGACCGGAGTCAACGCGGTCAAACGAGCGGCGGGGCCCACTGGCAGTGTCTCTGGGTGGGACCCAGGCATTGCCACGTAGGCGGCCGGCGCCGGAACGGCTCCGGCGAGCCCGTACACGGCGGCGCAACTCCGGCGAGCGGCGGAAAACCTCTGTGGTGTACCATTTTGCCCGATTTTTACTGCGTTCGAACGACCAGTTCATCCCGCGTGTACCTACGGTTTTGGAACGGGCAGAGGTGGCCGTTAGGGGCGCGGGTGATGAGGTTTGGCAGAGACTGAAGTCCGGCAAACTCGCGCACTACTCCTACGGCGTCTACTCAAAGCTACAAACGCGTTGGCGAGATCGGTGGACCGTGACGGCCACTGCCGCGACGGCAGCGAGCTCGACAGCGGAGCTGGAACTCCGGCGATGGCGGCGTGACGTGCACGGCTAGCTACAGTGTGGAACAGAGCAACAGATGGGGAGGGGAGGGTTGGTGCTCACCCTGCGGGCTCACGGTGGCCCCTCGGGTGAACGGTAGCGCAGGGTAGGCGACGTACGGAGCGGTGGAGCTCCGGTGATCCGAAGTGGTCGCCGGCTCGATTCGGTCAATGCCGTGGCCTCGAGCTTGAACGCGGGGTCGGGGAAGAAGTAGATGCTTTTTCATATAAAAAACTTTTTCATCGGAGTTCGTATGCAAAAGTTATGCCCATTTTACAAATTCTCAAGAGATTTTGCAAAAAAAGTCGAAATTCATGTTTGTAAATTTTGCTAACAACAAGACCACAAATCACATGGGAATCTTATTTTTTTTATTTTTTTGACATTTCTATCATTTTCTTTTATTTTTTTTAAAACTGAATAGGCGGTCCACGGGGGGGTGCATTTGGTGAAAAATACTAATGGCGCACCGTGGGTCTGGTGCGCCATTAGTGTCTATCACACTAATGGTGCACCAACCCACGGTGCGCCATTAGTATTTTTGGAAAAATAAAAAAACATTTGTTTTACTTTTTATTTTTCCAAGAGTACTAATGGCGCACCGTGGGTTGGTGCGCCATTACTAGTTAAAACTAGTAATGGCGCACCAACCCACGGTGCGCCATTAGTATTTTTGGAAAAATAAAAAAAAACACATTTGTTACTAATGGCGCACCGTGGGTCTGGTGCGCCATTAGTGTCTATCACACTAATGGCGCACCAACTCATGGTGCGCCATTACTATATAGTAGTGGCGCACCAAGTGTCTGGTGCGCCATTAGTGGCCATATTATCTATAGCCCTTTTCCTAGTAGTGGCGTGTGGAGCATCCATCACGATGATGACATGGCATAAGTATGGAGGGCGGCTACGCCTGCGGTGAGACGGTATGTCTGCTCACCTCAAGGGCAGTCCACAATGGGCCGGCCTATTTCTTTTTATTTTCTTCTTTTACTTATATTTATATTCCAAAAAGACACAAAATCAGAATTTTACATTGTTTAGTTAAAAAAAGGTTAACTGGGTATAAAAAAAATGTTCGGAGAGTGTTGCTACTAGTACATTTGAAAGGAGTGACCAGCACAAAAGTCATTTTCTGCTCGCGAGCTCAAATGAGCTCGTGATGAACAGTACACTACTAGAAAAAAGGCTATTAGTGGCGCACCATATATTGCTATTAGTGGCGCACTATGGGTGCGCCACTACTAACACGCCACTGGTAATGGTTAGCAATGGCGCACCTCTGGTGCGCCACTGGTAACCCAAATACCAGTGGCGCACCTACTGGTGCGCCACTGGTAACACTGCTGGTGTGCCACTGCTAACACTACTTGTGCGCCACTGGTAACACTACTGGTGCGCCGCTGCTAACCCTACTGGTGCGCCACTGCTAACCGTACTGGTGCGCCTCTGGTAATGTAGCAGGGCCCCTACTGGTGCGCCACTGGTAACCCTATGGGTGCGCCACTGGTAAGGTAGCAGGGTGCGCCACTAATGTGAAAGGTGGTGCGCCACTACTATTAATTCAAGGATTTTTTTTCTGCTTTTCTAGTATTTGCACAGATTACAGAATACAATAATACAGCACAGAATATACAGTTTGCAATACAGTATTAACTACAATTAGTCAAGTATAAACATCACATAATATATACAATTCATCACATTAGTCTCCGAATTCGAAATAGCGAACAAAGTTCAAACATTAGCGAAGTTTAGGTCTCGAGACCGCGAGTAGCGAGTTTGTCGTCATATTACAAAGTCGATATCGATCATCTAAACTACCATCACATAGAAGAGAGATGCGGTCACGATGAGCATCATCGCGATGAAACTGGTCTTCATCCGGTTCCTCCTCCGCTCCCTCCTCTCTCCCGCTAGATAGCGCGCGTATCTAGATTCCGCCTCCGCCCTAGTGGGGTACCCTTTGTAACTGTTCCCGCTGAAACGGTGAACCTGTCTCCGACACTCCTCCCAGTCGTCGTAGACTCTGGGAACCTCACCCTTGTACACGACATACGATGGCATCTCTATGCACTAGACAAACAAAACGTTAGTAGCAATTCACAGATAATATATAAGCAATATATAAGCATGCAACAAAAGGATCGAAAGAGAAAAGCAACACATTAATAGCACGGTTCATGGTCCTACTAATAAATAGCATCGATTACATATAAGTTGAACGAATGTCCAAACTGAAGAGACATACAAGTTCATTAAAGTTTAATTACAACATGAGCTAATCGATATTTCAGAACTACATAGCATCAATACTTTCGACTCGACTCAGGGACCGGAGCATGGATGAAGCCGCCGTCTTTCGTGATGGTCATGAATGTGCGGTCGTTGTCAGCCTGCATTTGTAGCGTTGTTTCTATGTCACTGTTGGACGGTTGATAGTTGAGGTAGAACTGCCCCGAGGTACGAAGGACATCTTCATAGATGATTTCCGCCAACTCCGACTGGATGCGAAAGAATTCTTGTCTGATGTCCTCGTCCTGGATTGCCGACAAGCGTGCGGCCCATTCTTTGAGCTCATTTGGTAGCATACGCTGATGATGGTTCCGTACGATCGCCCGCATGTGATGGAGGGCGTAGTAGGCATCCTTCTGACTGCCAGGCGGCTGCTTGACGCAGGGGAACATCGTTGTGTGGGTGAACACGTGCTTGCCGTACCTGCAAATTGGCCTCTTGAAGGTGCCTCCAGATTTGGCGTAGACGGGGAGAACATCATCAAGAACTTTCTTAATATTTGTGTAGTCTTTCTTCGACTGACGGTCCGAGTCGAAATACGTGGTCGTGGAATATTTCGGGCTTAAGAGGATGAGTGTGCAATGTGTGTCACTGCACAAAACACGGAATGTTAGAAAAAAAAAGAACGATCGAAATCTAAGAAATCATATGTTACGGGGCGGTGAGGGGATGACTTACTCGGAAAACTAAGGCACGAGGAAGTTATCCTTATCCTGGTTCGCCAGGATGACGCCTTCGAGGTATGAACTCGCGACTTGCCGGTCCCCAGCGCTGCCCAAGATCTTGGCACGCATGTAGAAGGGGTCGACTATCACGATGTCCGGGGTCTTGTCTCTAATGATCCGCATCTCCATACTGAGCGAAAATAGCCGAATGAAGGTGTAGTGCAGCGGATAAAGGTTAAACATAGCGAAGATGTCATCAAACCGCAGGACGATCATACGCCCCATGGTGCTATCGACAAAGCCCCTGCCCTCTGGCACCTTGGCCACGAAAACCGGGTATGCCACATCTTTCTCGGAGAGACGCCGCTTCTCCATAGTAAGAACACCGTCATGCAGATTCCGCATAGCAGGGGTTGCAGCATTGAGCAGATTAGTCGGTAGCATCGGCCTACCCGCCACATGCACCCTCCTCGAGATATCCTTGGATATTGGTGGCCCGTCCTGAGCACGGATCGTAGTCGGTGCCGGCTGGCTCGCACCCTTGCCACTTTTTCTTTTCCGTCCCTTCTCCTTCTTCTTCTGCTGTAATGGGATCGAGTTCTGCTCAGAGACCACCTTCTTGAGTGTGTTGGGGCTGATAATGTTTCGCACCTCGGCTGTTTGAGTCTCAGTGAAGGCGTCAGCTGGAGGCGTCTCCTGAGAACTGAACAGACGACGCCTGTTGCAATTGGGTTTCTCCGCGGTACCAGCTAGATCGCGATCGTCTTTTGCAGGGTTGGGTTCTTGAGAAGGAGGCCCCGCCAAGAAGTCGTCATCGTACCCATGTTCGTTAAAGTACTTATCGACGTTGGAAACTGTATCGTCGTCGCCGTCCGGATCCTATGCCATATGCATGTCCGGATCAGCTGACGGCGGTAGCGTTGCGGCGGTCTTGCCATGGCTTGGCGACGGCACGACTGGCGGTGTTGTCTGTGGGGTGGTGTCCCCCGCCCCCAAACGAATCTGGCTCTTCGGCCAAAGCAAGGACCAGTTGTAGGAGGCGCTGAGGGTCATCACATCATCATCGTCGGCCCCAGGGGGTCGATACGGAGGTAACACGTCGTCGCAGCCCCGCAGCACCCGAACCAGTTGAACCCTATACACGGCGGGTGGCATCGGATTACCGTGGAACAAGCGGTTGCCCGGTTCAACGATTTTGGCCTTGGCGACATCGATCAACTCGCCGTTCACGAAGTGCAGGAGAGTGCATGGAACGTTGGCGGCGCCCTGCGAAAACATGTAGGGCGTCAGGGATGCCCAGTCAAAGGCAAGGAGATGAAGTCATCGGCCGAGGCTTAGTTACCGTGATGGCGTCGAGCTCGGCTAATGTCGAGGCACCGCCAACGGCGGGCGTGCAAGTGACGGAGGGGCCGCTTGTTGCCGAGGTGCCGGCCGGCGTATTCTTCCCACACCCGGGTGCATTAAGCTCCAATACTGGCGCCGGCCCCGGAGTCACCAACGCCGCCTCCGCCGGAGACACCAATGCCGGCGCGTTGTGCGAGTTGCTGCCCGTGAAGCTGGGAATCGGGGGCGGCCCCTGTTGGCCGCCCGCAATCCACCCCCGCAGCCCGGCAAGCAAGGTAGGCATAATGGCGGTGATCGTCGCTCCCAATTGGTCTCGCACTTGCTCTTGGACCATCTCCGGAATCCGCGCCACTTGTGCCTTGAGTTCTTTAACCTCGCGCTCCTGGCTTTCCGAGCTAGTCTTTTTCTCCTTTCGCCCAGCCTTATAGTATTCCGACCATTTCATGGACAAGCCTTCGCCGGCCACACGACCAGCTGACGATGGCTTACTGAACTTATCCTTGTGTTTCATTACGTTCAACGCCCTATTTAAAGTGCTGTCCCAAGGGGCAGACGGGGAGCTCTGAGACCCCGCGCTACTGCTTTCAGTTTCCTTCGGAAGGAACGTGAACCATTAATTAGAATGCAACCATATGGAGCTAATTACGCGGGGGTGTATTCCTTACCAGAACACGCTCAAGATCCTTCACCTTCGGATCCGTGGTAAGCTCCTTTGTTACCGGGTCCTCCTTGTACCGGGCCCTGACATAGTTCCTGGTCTGCTTTTCATGGTATTTATCGAAGAGGGGCGGTAGGCCTTGCGCGGCACGCTCCGCGTCCTCCTTGTCCCATTTAGGTTCCGCCACTCTGTAACCGCCGGGACCGAGTTTGTGGACCCCTAAGTTCAAGTCCCGCATATCTTTCCCCCACTGACTTGATTCCGCGGATGCGGTGCTCTCGCACTTGATCTTGAACTCCAGGTAGTCAGCTTCGCTGATCGAAGGATTTTTCTCCTTGATCTTCTCATAACTATCACCTCTTAGAATCATTTTCTTCACCGCGGCTCTCCAAGTAGCCAGGGCCGTGCTCATCTTCGTGAGGGCGGCACTGTTCACTTTATTCCCTGAGAGGCGTGTGTTTGCGAAGTCACCGGGGAACTTGTATCGTTCGTGCAGCTTCGTGAAGAGGAGGTTGCGCAAATTCCCTCGGTCACGATGCCTTAGGTTCTCGGTGTTGATCGAGACGGTGCTCCGGAGAATGCACCCGAGTTGTGCCGCGTACCCACCGACTAATTTTTTGGGCGCCGTTGGATGCCCAGTGGAGGACACTTCAGTAAATTCCTCCTTGACGGTGCCGAGCACGTTCGGGCGCCGGTCCTTCCGTTGCCTCTTCGGTTGGCTGCCATCTGTGCGTTCGCTGCCATCATCAGTGGTGGCATCCCCGGTGGCACCATCAGTGGTGTCATCCCCGACGCCACTAGGGGTTGTGTAGTCGGGATCGGTGTCTTCCGCGGCGTCCTCATAGCGGTGAGGTTCTTCCTCCATCTCCTGGGACAGCTCCCAGAATTGCTTGCCCGAACCGCCGGCCTCATCGTTGTTGGCCATGTTCGCACTAAAATAGGAAAAAATGGATAACTTAGCTAAACAAACATGGGTCATTTTAGTGGTAATGGGTGGATAACTTAGCCCAATGGATAACTCTTAATAGTTAATAGCATGCCTAGGACCAGTCGGAATAAGATAAGGACTGATGTGATATTAGCAAGCATTTTTTTTGCGAGGATATTAGCAAGCATTGTATAGATATTTATTATCCTAAGGGAAGGGATTTGGAATAAAGGAGAAGTTGGTTGATTTTGTTCCAAGGAGAAGTTGTTTGTTGTCTATATGTTTATTTGAAGCAAGTGAGTTGATGCAAGTCTGCATTTTCCGGATTTCTTCTTGTTTAAGTAGTTGAGTAGTATTTGTCGTTGATGATGTTGCCATGGGCCGGCCTTTATGAATTCGCAGCGCGCGGTCGCGGCTTAATTTGTGGCGGCTTAATTTTCCGCTTCAGTTCAATTTTTGTTTCGGTTGAGAATCGGGCACCTTCTAGGTCAAGAAAATTGGGCATGACCTTTGCTAATTTTCTTGACCTAGGAGTGCCCCATTCTCAACCGAAACGGAAATTAATCAACATTTCAGGAGAAAGGGGTCATTTCAGAAGATCACAAGTAGCAGCAGCATCACAAGTTGACAAAATCACAAGTAGCAGCAGCATCACAAGTAGTACATCAGCAGCAGCATCACAAGTAGTACAGCAGCATCACAAGTAGTACAGCAGAGAAAGGAGAGGAAGTACCCTAGCAATTTATGAAAGTGTCCAGTACACTAAACTCCAACTCCAGTACCAGAGGAAATGGGCAGTAGATGGGCAGCCTACAACAGATGCAGCTCCAGCTCCTTGACGTGCAGATGCAGCTCTAGCTCCCTGGAACCAACAAACAAAATACAATTATCGAATGCCAAAAGAGAAAAGGGATGAATCTTTTGAAATAATCCTAGGTTACTTAATAATGCCATAAGTAGCAGCTAGACCATTTTTGCTGGATATGGCCTCGACAGGTTCGTCATACTGTGCTGTGCTGTGAAAACTGATTTAAAATAGTAAACATTCATAAGTATTTATATAGGATTGTTAAACCAAAAAAGACCCACCCAAACATTAATATCCAGTCTCCCTCCAACAACTAATTCAGTACATGTTAGGAAAAGATGCCTACATCATTATCTATTAGCAAAGAGCACGATAGTACATGGAAGAAAACATCTCTTTTAATCAAATGTCTATTAAATAAGAGAAGTTTCAAGCCCTACAAAAAAATCTCTAGGTCTGCAGCTTGCGCAAACTGCAGTCTCCGCATGCTTTTGACCTTCAAATTCAGCTAGCAATCAAAGTTTAATTCAGAAAATTATTAATAAAGTAGGAGATTTCTGCAGGCAGGATGGATCTACTACTATACAAACAGAGTAAGGTCGATGCTCAGAAACCCTCCCAAACACTACTTTCAGTCTCCCCTCCAACAACTAATTCATTAAAATGTTAGGAAAAAATGCCTACATACAGGGGACAGATCACGAAACCTAGGCCGAGACGTCCCGAGCGGCGAGCCGGCGTAGACCTCCTTGGAGAGCGACCCCGCCTCGATCACCACGGCGATCTCCTTCAGATCTGGAGCACCAGCAAATCAGAACACTGCGTCGGAGGGAGAGAGAGGGGGAGGGGGGAGGGAGAGAGAGAGAGAGGGAGGTGACGACGCACGGAAGGTATTGGGGCTGGGGACGCGGCGTACCGGCGGGGAGAGAGAGGGGGAGGGGGGAGGGAGCTCACCTGCGTCGCCGCCGACCTCCTCCTCTGCGTCGAGTGGGGAAAAGGGGTGAGGGGCTGGGGGCGGCGGCACTGGAGGGTGGGTGGGGGGCTGGGGGCGGCGGCACTGGAGGGTGGGTGGGGGGCTGGGGGCGCGGGGAGCGGCGGCGGCACTGGAGGGTGGGGGCGCGGGGAGCGGCGGCGGCAGCGGCACTGGAGGGTGGGGGCGGCGCGGGCAAACTGCTGGCAAACTGCGGCGCGGGCAAATTGCAATTTTGGCTATGTATCCTCGCATAGCAATGGCGCACCTCTTAGGGGTGCGCCATAAGTATCCTCATAGCAATGGCGCACCTCTTAGGGGTGCGCCATTACTAAGGCCAGTTTCTGTGTGTGTTTTTCTCTGTTGTTTCCCCCTTCTGGTCAAGTACTCGTGCAGTGGCGTAGTGGTAGCAGTGCGGGCGCGCAACCAGGGGGTCGTGGGTTCGAGCCCCGTTTCCCCCAACCTTTTTTTTCTTGCTGTTGTTTTAATTTTTGCAACAGTAGTACAAATATACATAGTACATGAATATACATAGTATAAATAACTTTTTTTTTAAATTTTTTTGAGAAAGTTCATAAATATACATAGTACAAATATTCACTAGATGTGCCCACCTTTGTAGCAATGTCATGCAATAAAACAAAGATGACCAGATTGGTCAATAGCCTATAACTCACTAGAACTCGTCCACAGAAATGAACAAGGGGGTCGTGGGTTCGAGCCCCGTTTCCCCCAACCTTTTTTTTCTTGCTGTTGTTTTAATTTTTGGGCAAAATAGCCTACAATTCTGGAGCAGTATAGTGCACTAGCATAACATCAATTCTAGCATAACATCAATTCTACTACTAACATTTTTTCACAATCTTCTTGCCCTTCTTTCTCGCGGTTGAATAATTTAGCCCCGGAACCCCTTGATTTCTTCTCTTGAACGGACGTCCTTTAGGTAGGGTGGTCCGGCTTCTTCTTGTGGTGTGTGGTACTTCATCGTCGTCGTCATCTTCCATCTTCGGGTCGCCGTACTTGTCGAAGTCTTGCTCATTGGCGACTCCATCCATTCCGATGATGTTCCTTTTGCCTCTCCTCACGACAACACGACTGGGCTTTGACGGGTCGGTAATGAAGAAGCATTGGTCCACTTGGCACGCCAGTACCCATGGCTCATTTTTCGCGGTGACGTTTGCGTCCGCGGTCTTGGATTTGGCTTCGGGTATAACCATGGTGGTGAAATACCGGTCTTCTTTTAGGACGCTCTTGGCCCATCTGACACGGAACATCGGGACCTTCTCTCCAGCGTAGCTCAGCTCCCAGATCTCCTCGATCCTTCCGTAGTATCTGTCCTTGTCGTTACCGGTGTAGGATTCCATCGTTACCGCGGAGTTCTGATAATCGCTCTTCATGTCCTTTTCCTCGGTGTAGAATGTGTAGCCGTTGATATCGTACGCCTCATAGGTCATCAGGTTGTGCTCGGCGCCCTGTGACAAGGCGAATATGAGTTTTTCTTCCGCGGAAGAATCCTCATGTAAAGGGTACGACAGAAGCTTGTCCTTGAACCAACGCGTGAAACATGAGTTGTGCTCTTTGAGTACATCTCCGTCCGTCCACTGTTGACCTCGGTCATTGTATGTCTTCTCAATAGAGGTTTTGTGCTCTACCACCAAAGGATCGACCACGTCAATGTGTTGCAGCGCGACTAGGTTTGCTCTTTCAAAGTCGGCGAGTCGACCCTTGAAGTCTACATGCATTTCGCGGCGACCCTCGCGGTGACCACATCCAGCGAGCCTGCCGAGGTGCCTGTTGACGGGCAGACCAACGGGGTTCTCGATGCCTAGATAATTCGTGCAGAAGGAGATGCACTCTTCGGTCAGAAAGCCCTTGGCTATGCTTCCATCTGGACGTGCCCTGTTGCGAACGTATCCTTTGATGACACCATTCATCCTTTCGAACGGCATCATGCTGTGCAGGAACGTCGGCCCGAGTTGGATGATATCCTCCACGATATGGACCAGCAGATGCACCATAACGTTGAAGAATGCGGGCGGGAAGTACATCTCAAGCTCGCATAGTATCACCACGATCTCTTCCTGTAGCCTTCTGAGTTGCCTCATGCCAACCGACTTCCGAGAGATGACGTCGAAAAAGTTGCATAGGCCAAATAGCGTTTCACGGACGTGCGCGTCCATGATCCCACGGATTGCAACTGGAAGTATCTGCGTCATCAGCACGTGACAGTCGTGAGACTTCATCCCGCTGAACTTCTGCTTCGCTGAGTCTAGGTATCTGCTTATCTTCCCCGCGTAACCGTAAGGAAGTTTTACTCCTACGAGGCAGGCGAAAAACTGCTCGATCTCCTTCTGACTTAGAGTGAAGCACGCGGGAGGGCAGTCATATTCGATCTTCTTGGCCTTTTTGCCTTTGCGACGACTTTCCGTGTCCTTCGCCTCATCATCATCATCATCATCATTAGGGCGTTTTGCGTGAAGCTCCTCCCTGATGCCCATTGATTGCAAGTCTGCCCTTGCTTTCGGCCCATCTTTGGTCCTCTCTGGCATGTTGAGCAGGGTATCAAGCAGACTCTCGCACACGTTCTTCGTGATATGCATGACATCAAGGCTGTGAGGCACACGGAGGATCTTCCAGTACGGCAAGTCCCAGAAAACGGACCTCGTTTTCCATACCTTCAGCAGCGGCTCTGGCGCCTTTCGCTTCTTTCCCGGCAGTGGGCACTCTTTCCAATTTTCCAACAGCTCATCTATTTCCTCGCCGCTCCTCGTACGTGGGGGTCTTCGGGGTTCGGTTTCACCATCGAACAGATCCTTGCGTTTTCTCCATGCGTCATCGTCGCGAAGCCACCTTCGATGTCCCATGAACACGGTTTTCGAAGACCCGGGATCTCTATCTAGCTGGCGATATGTTGTGTCATCCATGCACCTGACGCATGCACAAAATCCGTGGACCACCTGCCCCGCGACATATCCGTAACCGAGATAGTCGTGCACCGTCGTGAGCAGTGCGGCTCTCATAGGGAAATATTCTTTCGCTGCGGCGTCCCACGTATTGGCTGGCGTTTTCCACAGCGTGTCTAGCTCCTCTTTCAGCAGCCCCAGATACAGATTGATGTCGTTCCCTGGTTGTTTCGGCCCTTCAATTAGCATACTCATGTGAATGTACTTCCTCTTCATGCACATCCAGGGGGGAAGGTTGTACATCCACACAAACATAGGCCAGGTGCTATGTGTGCTTCTCTGGCTGCCAAACGGATTGACTCCATCGGTGCTCGCGCCCAGCATGATGTTCCTTGGATCGTCCCCAAATTCTGGGTGTTCGAAGTTCAACGCTTGCCACTGGCTCGCATCCTTAGGGTGACTCAGCATCTTGTCTTTTTTATTTATCTCCGGATCATTTCCGTCATCTTCTCGCTTCTTCTTCTCCCTATCCGCGTGCCAACGCAGGAGCTCTGCTAGCTTAGGGTCCGCGAAATACCTCTGCAGACGAGGAGTGATCGGAAAGTACCACACCACTTTTCGAGGAGCTTTCTTCCTCTTCTTGTATCGAGTGACGCCGCACACCGGACATATGGTAGACTTCGCGTGCTCGTCCCGATAAATGATGCAATCGTTCATGCACACATGGTATTTCACGTGCGGTAAATCCAGAGGACACACGATTTTCTTCGCCTCCTCGAAACTGGTCGGGCACTTGTTCCCCTTGGGAAGACGTTCGTGCCAGAATGACATGTTCTCGTCGAAGCATGCGTCGGTCATTTTGTGTTTTACCTTCATCTCCAGAGCCATGAGCGTTACTTTCAGGCGGGTATCCTCGGGCCTGCATCCTTCATACAATGGAGTAACCGCGTCTATCTCCAGTTGATCCAGCTTGGCTTTCTCTCGGGCGGCAGCTCTTGCGTTACCCGTCTGCTTGAGAAGCAGCTCTTGAATATGAGGGTCCTGCACCCAGCCCATCGATGGTCCATCGTCGTCTGCTCCGGCATCTTCATCTTCATGATCATGCCCTTCGTCTTGATCTTCCTCATCATCATGTCCGGCATCTTCTACATGATGACTGTGCCCTGCATCTACTTCGTGATCATGTCCTGAAGATTCTTCGTCTTCTCGCCCGCCCTCGCCGCTGTTGTCTTGCTGCCCTTCCTTATTTCTTGCCCGCCCCCCATGGACGACTTCATAATCATCTTCATCACCTTGCCACCGATAGCCATCCATGAAACCACGCACGAGCAGGTGGTCCCGCACCTGTCTGGAATCCGGGTCCATAAGGCCCGTCAGCTTGCATCTTCGACACGGACATCTTATCTCCGTCTCGTTCTTTTGAAGCATCTCGGCCTTCGCGGATCTCAAAAACCTATTCACGATGCCTTCGGTCATCGTGCGGACCATGGTCGCCTGCGGGGTAGAGCAAAACGATATTTTAGAACCAAAAAAAATTTGGCATGACTTTGCCTAAAAATAGGACCTATGCGTAGTGCCCGATTTTCGCCGAAACGGAAATCAATCAACATTTCGGCAAAATATTGGTAACTCGCATTTCAAATCCCTGCAAACAAAAACACATGCAACACCTTGATCACATAAAACATGTGCAAGCTTCGCACACAACACACGTGCAAGCTTCGCATAACATATAACATGTGTGCAAGCTTCGCATGCATACAATTAACGTACACGTACACGTGCAAGCTTCGCATAAAATCAACACACGTGCAAGCTTCACATACAACACACGTGCTAGCTTCACATAAAGTTACCGATACGATCGCGAGACCGAGAGAGAGTGTTGGAGGTAGAAAAGAAAGTAGATCTAGGATTAAGAGAGCTTCCCCTTGCTTACCTATCAATAAAAGTAAGTTTAACAACTCAAATTGGGTGAATCAAGGGTGGAAATGAGGTGAGGAGGAGGAGCAACACGACCAGATTTGGTGGGAGGTGGTGAGTGATGGGGGGGCGGAGTGAGTGTGTGTGGTGGCTGCCCATATAGTGATCCCAGATTACCAGTGGCGCACCAATAGTAAATGCGCCACTAATAGCCAGGCTTACCAGTGGCGCACCGGGAGTGGAGTGCGCCACTGCTATTTTTTTTGGGCTGGGGCCACCCCTCCTAGGGTTACCAGTGGCGCACCACTTCACGGTGCGCCACTGGTAAGCCTGGCTTACCAGTGGCGCACCGGTAGAGGCGTGCGCCACTGCTATTTATTTGGGGCTGGGACCACCCCTCCTAGGGTTACCAGTGGCGCACCGGGAGTGGAGTGCGCCACTGCTATAATTTTGGGCTGTGGCCACCCCTCCCCAGGCTTACCAGTGGCGCACCAGAATGACAGTGCGCCACTAGTAACTTACCTAGTAGTGACGCACCATATACTGGTGCGCCACTGCTATATAGCAGTGGCGCACCAGAGTCACAGTGCGCCACTAGTAGGGATATTGGGGATAGCCATTTTTCTAGTAGTGGTAAAATCAGAAAAAAAAAATAAAAAAAGTTTTAAAAATTCTGATTTTTTTTTGGTGAAAACATTGACAAAATTTTTACGTGCTCAGAAAATTGCATCTTGAAAAGACATTCGTGGAAGTCGTGCCAAAAAAACAAAATCAGCACTCCAAAATGCTTTCGAAAATAACACTTTTGGAGAATCAATTTTGTTTTTTTTTTTGCCACGACTTCCAAGAATGTGATTTCAAGATGAAATTTTGTGAGCATGTAAAACTTTTGTCAATTTTTTCACCAAAAAAATCAGAAATTTCTGACTTTTTTTGAATTTTTTCGGGTTTTACTGTTCACCGAACTCATTTGATCTCGAGCTGAAAAACTCCACTTCCTGAACAGCAAGGCTTCTTCCCGAGGGCACGTTCCAGCATCTTGCTGATGATTTGTAATAGTTAGCCTGGCTGTTCTGGCATCCTTTTATCCGCTGCGATTGAATTTTCTGGCTTAGCTACTTGGGCTTAGCCCGAGCGCTGTGAACAGTGATGTGTGTTTTGCGTTGCCTTGTTTTGTAAAACTAGATGATACCCCGCGAGTTGCCGCGGAATCAGTTGCAATATATTTTGATTAAAAACATGTGAAACAAAATTAAAAATACATGCAACTTATTGTATTTGATTATGTATAATTTTAAAATATTTATTGTATATTATAGAATGAAAAATATGTTGCCATGCATGGTTGTATTTGGTGGTGAGTCTTTTTCTATACATGGTTGCATGTTGAGGTGAGCCTTATACCATCCATTGTATGATAATGTGTCATGCTTGCATATTGAGATAAATAAGTTAGTGGGATGACTCTTTTAGGTATATAATAGGATGGGGCGAGAGAAACATCTTTTCTTCAAAACATTATGTAGTGTTTAAGCATGAAGAAAGAGAGTCAATATGGATGCTCACAAATGCTGCTAGGAATTTGCGGCAGCTTGTTCTAGGTCGACATGTTTCGCTTTGGGAGCCTTCGGGCTAAATAAAGTCTGGGTGTGTTCCGCTCATATGTACAAAATACATTACTTGTTTATTTATTTCTTTTCAAAAACATTGATTACAACGCAGACGCATACACTCACACCACCACACACACACACACCCACAGGGCGCCTATGAAAGACCGGGTCATAGGTGCAGAGCTTGAAGATTACCAAAGTCACAAACGGGCACCTTGCTATCGACAGAAACATCATTTTTGATTGAAAGAATAATCCACATTAATGAGATACCAAAGAATAATCCACGAGAGTATCACTGACCTTCTAACCATTTGACCGCTTTAATTCTCTCATGTATATGACACGTATATACATCCAGCCGCGTTGACACGGAAGCTAGCTTAGGCAGGTGCTACGGAATTTTAGAACGAGATGAAAGAATTGGCCATGTCGTACTTCATCTTCTCCAGATTGGGCGAGATGGCGAACTTGATCATGGGCGGCGGCCCGCAGGCGAGCGCGAGGGTGTCGTCGCCGCCCTCCGGCACGTGCGCGCGCAGAATGTCCTCCCTCACGTGCCCGACGCTGAACTTCCAGCCTTCCTCCGCCCGCTTCACCTGGTCCACCACGTACCACACCTTGAGCCTGTCCGGGTGCTCCGCCGCCCACCGGTCCAGCTCGTCGCGCAGCAGGATGTCGTCCTCCGTCCGGTTCGCGTACACGAGGTGCATCTCCGTCTCGTCCTCCGGCTGGTCGCGGAGCACGGCTTGGATCACCTGGTACATGGGTGTGATCCCACTCCCGCCGCAGATCATCGCCAGGCGCCGCGCTCGCCGCGGCTTGCTACTGATCATGAAGTTGCCGCGGCCACTGTACTCCACGTGGCCGAGAGGCCCCTTTACGTCGATGTGGGAGCTGCCTACCTGAAGCGACTCCAGGTACTGTGTCATGAGCCCGCCGTCGGGGAACTTGGGGTGCTCGTTCTTGAAGTACGCCTTGACCAGGAGCTCGAACTGGCCGACCTCGTCGACCATGCTTGTCGGCGTGTACGGGCGCATGCACAACTTCCCCTCGATGTTGGCGCACACGAAGATGTGCTTGCCGACCGGTAGACCGAGCACCTGGTCGGACGACGGCAGCGCGAATCGGAACAGGCGTACGTCACGGGAGAGCTCCTTCTTGTCGACGAGGCGGCAGCGGACCTTCTCACGCGGGCTGGATAGGGCGATGGGTGCGGCGGCGGCCTTGGTAGCCTCGCGGATGGGGGCGAGGGAGGAGGCGCCATCGCCCTTTGCACTCCTACGCGTTGCGAACGCGGCCGGTGAGCAGTCCTAGCCCCCTTAATACAAGCACAGGCTTTACCAGACCAACCCGGCGCGCGCCGCTCAACTGTTGACGTCTGAAGAGCTTCGGCTAATACATACGACACCGAGTACCCATATTATTTCCACGTGCTGGTTAGCGCGAAAAGGCCAGAGGCCTGCTCAGATTACATATCCTAACCCATTAGTGCATTAGGAGCGCGCGCGGTAACGAGTAAAGACTCACGATCCTGTGACCCCGTCGCCCCGTCTCGTGGACTTACGGCAAGGGCTAAGAATGCCCGGCCGTGCCACGTATTCATCCCTCGGGCACCCTCATGGTCAACCCGACAACATATCTCTCGCGGGTACCCCTCGAGGCCAACCCGACTTTATTCTAGTAACAATAGTAAAGTAACAGCAGTAAAGTAAAGTAACCGTGTGTCTATCGCATCAAGTAGGAATCCGAGGAATCACCCTCGTTGGATTCCCACTCGATGATCCCGTCAAGGTGAACCCAGAGGAATCATCCTCGATGGCATTCACACTTGCGGGGTGCACGACAGAAGCTTTGTCGGAGGTGGGGAAGAGGAATCACCCTCGGTAACCCACAACTGACTAGCTATTCTATAGAGGCAACATCGGGAGTGAGATAAGAGGCATCACCCTCGGCACTTGATATTAGCTCTGCAGAGTCGGGCAACTTAGGGGGGTGCGGTGATGTGCTGGTCTCAGCCCGTTATCGATCGGGGCACAGGTACTAAAGCGGGGCAACTACAGCAAGGAAGAGGGGCCACAGATGGTTACATCCAACCTACACTAAGCATTTAGGATTGCAGGTAATGTATCAAAAGCAGTTACAACGACAGGCTATGCAGCAGAGTAGGTATACAGAACAGTAACTGCGGCAACTCTAATGCAAGCAAGAGGGAGAAGGAAATAGGCGATATAGACATGCGTCAAGGAGGGTTGCTTGCCTGGAAGCTCTGCGGCAAAGGAGGGATCGTCAGTGGTGTCGTCGGTCTCCTGAGCTGCGTCGGTCTCGGTGGCTATCGGAATAGAAGAGGGGGAAGAAACAATAAATAAAAGCAACAGATGCAACACAGAGCATGACATGCTAAGATGCAGTGCAGGGTTGCCTAAATGCATCTCTAAACCATTTTAGCTATTTTTAGGATTTAAGTTGGACTTATTATCCGGTAAGTATGCGCTCTTCATCTACCGGAAACAGACAAAAAGTTGTGGGTTCTCCTATGTAGAGGGTCCCGACATGAAAGCAGATGGCACGATCGGATTCGTGGGATTTTTCTGAGCAACTTTCATCTAGAAAGTTTTTCTATCCGAGCTACGGTTAATTTTCTATGAATTTCCAAAGTTTTAATCTATTTCTGGAATTATTCAAATTAACAGATTTGCCTAATTAGGAATATGACATCATGCTAGTTTCATGCTTGCGTCAGCAGTCGGCTGACCAGCTGACTGGTCAAACAGGCAGGTGGGACCCACCTGTCAGCCTCAGAGGTTTTAACAGCGATTAAATTTAAACTAACAGAGTTAATTAACTAGTGGGCCCAGCCTGTCAGTGACCTAACTAATCAGTGGGTTAATTATTTAAGTGCAATTAGTCGCTAATTAACATACTGACACAGGGGACCCACATGGCGGTGTCAGTAGTGAACAGTGCGCGCGCGTTGACCGGAGTCAACGCGGTCAAACGAGCGGCGGGGCCCACTGGCAGTGTCTCTGGGTGGGACCCAGGCATTGCCACGTAGGCGGCCGGCGCCAGAACGGCTCCGGCGAGCCCGTACACGGCGGCGCGACTCCGGCGAGCGGCGGAAAACCCCTGTGGTGCACCATTTTGCCCGATTTTTACTACGTTCGAACGACCAGTTCATCCCGCGTGTACCTACGGTTTTGGAATGGGCAGAGGTGGCCGTTAGGGGCGCGGGTGATGAGGTTTGGCAGAGACTGAAGTCCGGCAAACTCGCGCACTACTCCTACGGCGTCTACTCAAAGCTACAAACGCGTTGGCGAGATCGGTGGACCGTGACGGCCACTGCCGCGACGGCAGCGAGCTCGACAGCGGAGCTGGAACTCCGGCGATGGCGGCGTGACGTGCACGGCTAGCTACAGTGTGGAACAGAGCAACAGATGGGGAGGGGAGGGTTGGTGCTCACCGTGCGGGCTCACGGTGGCCCCTCGGGTGAACGGTAGCGCAGGGTAGGCGACGTACGGAGCGGTGGAGCTCCGGTGATCCGAAGTGGTCGCCGGCTTGATTCGGTCAATGCCGTGGCCTCGAGCTTGAACGCGGGGTCGGGGAAGAAGAAGGAGATGACGGCGAAGCTGATGGCCAGCTCGGAGAGGCGGGGGAGTGACTGGCCGCGGAGATTCACGACGGCACGGCGGCGAGCACTTCGGCCATCACGCGGAAGAGCGAGGGAGAGAGCGAGCGGCGCTGGGGGAGAGGAGAGGAAGGGTGAGGCGACCAGAGGGGAGGAACGGGGGACGGCCTTATCCCCAGCTGTCACCGGCTTCGTCGCCGTGGCAATCGGTGGACGGACGGCGCCGCGCGCGCACCGGTTGCGGGAAAGACGACAGCGAGGCGGGAGCAGTTGGAGGAGGCCATTGCTAGGCTGGCTGGGCCACGCCAGGTAAGCAGGTAAGGCCCAACTCCCCTTTTTCCTTTTCTGTTTTTCAGTTTATTTATTAACAGAGAGGGAAAAGAAATATTTGGGGCATCCAAATGATTTAGGAAATTTATGGAACTAGGCCCATTAATTCCAACACATTTTTAGGCAGTGCCTCAAATATTTTGGGAGGCAGAGAAATTCATTTGCATTTTTCATAATTAAATTTGCAAATTAAATTGCTGGTTTGGCACTGTTATAAATACTACTGTCCATTCTAGCATATGAGTGATATTGTTTTTCTTAACAATAATTTGTTTTGAATTATTTGCTAAAAGCTGAACATTTTTCCAGCAACTCTTAAGCAACTTCAAATTTCACTTGCATTTGAATTTGAATTCAGTGGCCGAATTTGAAATGAGATATTTAACCACTGTGATCAAGCATTGCAAATGATGATGACTTGGCAGGATTATCAGAAGGTCACTGTGCTTCATTACATAGGGTTGTTACAATTCTCCTCCTCTAAAAGAAATTCTCGTCCCGAGAATTTAGGAGGTGGAAGGGAAAAGGTCGGGGTATTCCTCCCGAAGACGATCCTCGTGTTCCCAAGTGGCTTCATCTTCAGTATGATTCGACCACTGCACTTTAAGGAACTTGGTAGTCTTCTGGCAGGTCCGACGTTCAGCTTGATCAAGTATGCGGATCGGATGCTCCTTATAAGATAAGTCATCTTGTAAATCAAGCAACTCATGATCCAATGCTCGGTGCGGAGATTCCTTGATGCAACGGCGAAGTTGCGACACATGGAAGACATCGTCGATGTGAGAGAATTGCGGCGGCAATTCCAATTTATACGCCACATGTCCACGTCTGGCGAGAATGCGGAAGGGGCCGATGTAGCAAGGAGCTAACTTGCCCTTGATTCCAAAGCGGTGAGTACCCTTCATAGGAGTGACTCACAGATAAGCTTGCTCACCAGGCTGATAGATCGATCCCCAGTGTTTACGATCATAATTGCTCTTCTGGCAAGACTGAGCAGCTTTGAGATTTTCTCGAACAATACGGACTTGCTCTTCAGCGTGTTGGATAATATCCGGACCAACGAGTGGTCGTTCCCCAGTTTCTGACCAATTCAGAGGGGTTTGACACTTACGTCCATAGAGAACCTCGAAGGGGGCCATTTTCAAGCTTGCTTGATAGCTGTTGTTATAAGAGAACTCGGCATATGGGAGAGATTCTTCGCACTTCTTGCCAAATGAAATAACACAAGCTCGCAGCATGTCTTCAAGCACTTGATTGAGTCACTCGACTTGGCCTTGGGACTGGGGGTGATAAGCTGAACTCCAGGTAATATGAGTTCCCATAGCTTCTTGGAAACTTTTCCAGAACATTGAAGTGAAAAGGCTGCCACGGTCCGAACTGATCTCCTTTGGAATACCGTGGAGTGATACAATTCTGGAGATATATAACTCTGCTAACTGACTAGCAGTGATCGTCTCCTTGACTGGCAGGAAGTGTGCAACTTTGGAGAGTTGGTCGACGACGACAAGAATAGCATCCTGACCTTTTTGAGACTTGGGAAGGCCAGTAATGAGATCCATTTGAACCTTATCCCATTTCCATAAGGGAATAGGAAGCGGTTGCAGAATCCCAGCAGGCTTCTGATGTTCTGCTTTCACGCGACGGCAAACGTCACATTCAGCAACATATCGAGCAATATCCTGCTTCATTCTAGACCACCAGTACCTTTGTCGGAGATCACGATACAGCTTGGTGCTACCCGGATGAATAGACAATGGTGTATCATGTGCCTCCTTCATGACTTTGTCGGTCATGAGCTCGAAGCAAGGTACCACAAGGCGGCCTCTGAAATACAAGGTTCCATCTTCAGCAAGCGAGAAATCCCTGTACTTTTCAAGGTGAAGATCTCTCTTCATCAGATCAACTTCAGCATCTTTAGCGTGCGTTCGCTTAACAGCCTTCTCAAGATCTGGCTGTATAACAAGGGTATTAAGGGAACCCTGTGGAACAATGTGAAGGTTCAGCTGACGAAGTTCTTCATACAGACGAGGTTGAGCTCGCTGAGCCATGAGATTGTTGCAATTGGATTTGCGACTCAAGGCATCGGCCACCACATTAGCCTTGCCAGGGGTATATGAAATACCACAGTCATATTCTGTAATTTTTTCCAACCATCGCTGTTGGTGGAGATTAAGATCCGGCTGAGTAAATAAATACTTCAGACTTTGGTGATCAGTATAAATTTCACAACGGTTACCAAGGAGGTAATGGCGCCACAGCTTCAATGCATAAATCACTGCAGCAAGTTCAAGATCATGCACAGGATAATTCTCTTCATGCGGACGCAACTGTCGTGAGGCATAAGCAATTACTCTTTGATCTTGCATCAAGACACAGCCCAATCCTTGACGAGAGGCGTCACAATAGATCACGAAATCCTTGCGAGAATCTGGAGGAGCAAGCAATGGTGCACATGTCAGCTTGTCCTTCAGGGTTTGAAAGCTTTCCTGGCACTTGTCTATCCACTCAAACTTTACACCCTTGTGAAGCAGATCAGTCAGAGGCTTGGCAATCTTAGAAAAGTTCTTGACAAAGCGACGACAATAACTTGCGAGGCCGAGAAAAGTTCTAACTTGCTTGACATTCTTCAGAGGAGTCCAATCAAGGATAGCCTGAACTCGTTCGGGGTTAACAGCAATGCCATCCTTGGAGATCACATGCCCAAGGTAGGTTACTTCAGATAACCAGAATTCTCACTTGGAATATTTGGCATATAACTGGTGCTCTCGAAGTTTTTCCAGAACCAGACAAAGATGTTCAGCATGTTCTTCCATGTTCTTGGAGAATACCAAAATATCATCCAGATAAACCACGACGAACTTGTCGAGGTAATCCATGAAGATATAATTCATCAGATGGGAGAACGTTGCTGGAGCATTAGTCAAGCCGAATGACATGACGGTGTACTCATAAGAGTCATATCGAGTAACAAAGGCAGTCTTGGGGATATCCTCTTCGCGGACTCGGATCTGATGATAACCCAACCTCAAGTCAAGTTTAGAGAACACTGATGATCCAGCAAGTTGATCATACAGGTCATTGATCCGAGGAAGCGGATATTTGTTCTGAATGGTGGCTTGGTTGATAGGCCGGTAATCTTGGACCAATCGGTTTGTACCATCTTTCTTCTTGACAAAGAGAGAAGGTGCTCCCCAGGCAGAGGAACTTGGACGAGTGAAACCCTTGCGGAGTGATTTATCGAGTTCCTCCTTAAGCTCGAGAAGTTCATGTGGAGGCATCTTATAAGGACGCTTCGCAATAGGAGTTGTGCCTAGTTTCAAGTCGATGACAAACTCGACAGCTCTAGCAGGGGGTACTCCTGGAAGTTCTTCCGGGAATACATCTTGGAAGTCGCGAACGATGGGAACATTCTCGATCCCCTCAAGAGGAGAAGCGTTCAATGCATTCAAGGCCTAGATCTGAGCTTCGGCACTTTGAACGATATGAGCATGGTAATTTACTAGCTCATCTGATGGGTGCAGAAGGTGTACGACTTTGTTGGCACAATCGATTAAGGCACTGTGAGCCTTCAACCAATCCATCCCCAGAATGAGGTCAACCTTGGAAGACTTCAAAATTATGGGAAAAGAACAAAACTCCAACCCTTTGATATCAATGGTGACATCGGGGCTGAACATAGAAGCTTGGCATTGGCCCGCGGGAGTGCTTACCGCTAACGGATGGTGCAATTTTTCATACGCAAAGCCATGCATGAATGCAAACTCTTCTGAAATGAAACAATGCGATGCTCCAGAATCAAATAAAACAGATGCTGGTACTGAATTAACAAAGAGTGTACCCATCACAGTTTCTGGTTGATCCTGAGCTTCAGCCATGTTAACGTGATATGCCTGCCCACGACCATAAGAAGGTCTGGCATTATAGTTACGAGGCTGATTAATTCCATGGCCATTTCCACGGCCAGCAGGAGGAAGTGCAAGCTGATTCTGACTCTGGGAGCAGTCTCTGGCACGGTGACCTGGATGGCCACACTTGAAACAGAGTCCATTGTCGGGACGAGGAGCAGGAGCTCGAGGCATTAGAGCTAGAGGCCTGAACTGCCTTGGAGGTGGAGGAGGCATGCGTGGGGCAACATATGAAGGCCTCTGAACAGGGACAGCTGGATGGTACATGCTCTGAGGGATCCAAATATGGCGCTTTTGGGAAGATGAGCCCGCTTCACGGGTGCGTTTGAGAGCATCCTTATGATCCTTCAGACCTGTCTCGACCTGGATAGCCTTATTCACCAAAGTGGCGAAGTCGGCAAAGTCCTGGACTAACAGTGCAAGCTTGATGTCGGAGTTGAGCCCTTCATGGAATTTCTCCTGTCTGCAGGCGTAAGTAGCAATGTCCTCCTCAGCATAGCGAGATAACTCCAGAAATTCCCGCTGATAAGCTTCCATAGTCTTGCTACCCTGAGTAAGATTATGGAACTCGCGCTTCTTCCAGTCCATAACTCCTTGCGGAATATGACGGGCACGGAAAGCAGCCTTGAACTCCACCCAGGTGATGATGGTTCCAGGAGGTAGGGTTTGCCTGTGAGTGTCCCACCATTGTGCTGTGGGTCCCTTCAGGAAGTAGGATGCGAAAGTGACATAATTGGCAGCATCCACATTAGCAGACTCCATTTCGAAAGTGATATCGTGGAGCCAGTCATTAGCGTCTAGCGGCTGAACTGAGTTGCGAAAAATAGCTGGGTTCATGCGCACAAACTCTGGTAAAGTGATTGCGGCTGGCTGCTGGTTGGCACTGGGGCGGAGAAACTGATCCATCAGCCCTTGCATAAACTGGCGATGCATTTCGAACTGTTGCATCATAGCAGCCATATAGTCGGGCGGTGGTGGATTGTTGTCACCCATCCTGCTAAATTTCAACAGGGGGTAGTTTAGCAATGAGCATTGCAACTGTATGGAATCATTCATGAAGTAATCACGCACAACAAAAGGAAGTGCAGTAGATACATCAACATAGTCAACATGACATACAGATCCATAGATAGATTCGGTTACAGGCCAGTGTTACAACGACAAAAGAAAAAGCTAGACAACTAGGCGGCACGCAGGCACGCGGTGGAGGGATACAACAATGTGACATAGCGATATGCTACATCAGCATCGGAGAAAACCACTATAACCAGGCAGCTGCAGGTGACGACACTGGGTACCCTCGAAAGAAGGATCCTGCGCTCCATGAACACTCTGGTGCAGAACCTGGTCCCGAACTGAAAGAAGAGGACCACATGGAGGGGTAAAACCTCCGACAGCAGGCCACTCAAGGCATGGTGGCATCTCCGTCCTGCGCGGGTAAAGAATGTACTCTGGGTGCATCCGTGCACTGACTGCTGGCAGCAACTGTGTCAGAGCATCGTAGAAACGAACACGAGTGGCGTGCAACTCGACAGCAAGAGCTTGAGCAGTGCAGTCCAGAGCCTGAGTGTACTGTACCAAAACCTGCGGGTCATAGCGATGCGACACGTAAGGGGTACAGACAGCATGGTAGTATCCAGTCTCATCCCCAGCTGGAGCATATGGGATGTATCTGAAAGCAGTCTCCTCCAAGCGACTGTTATGTGATGACCCACAAGTATGGGGGATCAATCGTAGTCCTTTCGATAAGTAAGAGTGTCGAACCCAACGAGGAGCAGAAGGAAATGACTAGCGGTTTTCAGCAAGGTGTTTTCTGCAAGTACTGAAATTATCGGTAATGAGTAGTTTGATAGCAAGATAATTTGTAACAAGTGACAAGTAGCAATAGTAACAAAGTATGCAGCAATATAGCCCAATCCTTTTTGTAGCAAAGGACAGGCCGGAACGATCTCTTATGGTAAGCAAAGCGTTCTCGAGGACACATGGGAATTTCATCTAGTCACTTTCATCATGTTTGTTTGATTCGCGTTCTCTACTTTGATAATTTGATATGTGGGTGGACCGGTGCTTGGGTACTGCCCTTACTTGGAAAAGCATCCCACTTATGATTACCCCCTCTCGCAAGCATCCGCAACTACGAAAGAAGAATTAAGATTACTCTAACCATAGCATTAAACATTTGGATCCAAATCAGCCCCTTACGGAATAGCGCATAAACTAGGGTTTAAGCTTCTGTCATTCTAGCAACCCATCATCTAATTACTACTCCACAATGCATTCCCTTAGGCCCATAAATGGTGAAGTGTCATGTAGTCGACGTTCGCATAACACCACTAAAGGAATCACAACATACACATCATCAAAATATCAAACGAATACCAAATTCACATGATTACTTATGACAAGACTTCTCCCATGTCCTCAAGAACAAAAGTAACTACTCACACATCATCAACATGTTCATGTCCAGTAGGGTATTGAATTGCATAATAGATCTGAACATATAATCTTTCACCAAGTAAACCAACAAGCATCAACTACAAGATGTAATCAACACTACTAGCAACCCACAGGTACCAATCTGAGGTTTTGAGACAAAGATTGAATACAAGAGATGAACTAGGGTTTGAGATGAGATGGTGCTGGTGAAGATGTTGATGAAGATTGGTCCTCCCACGATGAGAGGATCGCTGGTGTTGTCGATGGCGACGATTTCCCCCTCCCGGAGGGAAGTATCCCCGGCAGAATCTCTCCGCCGGAGAGCAAAAGTGCTCCTGCCCAAGTTCCGCCTCGAGATGGCAGCGCACCGTCCCAAAAGTCTTCTCTATAATTATTTTAGGTCAAAATCACTTATATACCAGAAGATGGGGCCAGAAGTGGGCCAGGGCCTCCACGAGGTACCAGGGCGCGCCTGGGGGGGGGGGTGGCGCGCCCTGGTGCATCGTGGGCCCTGGGTGGCCCCCCCTCTGATGATTCTTGCGCCAATATTTTTTATATATTCAGAAATAATTCTCCAGAAAATTTCATCTCAATTGGGGTTGTGCAGAATAGCTATCTTGACAGAGCTTTTTCAGGTCCAGAATTCCAGCTGCCGGTATTCTCCCTCGTGTGAATCTTGCATATTAAGAGAGAAAAGGCATTAGAATAGCTCCACAAAGTGTTATATTGATTGAAAACACTATAAATAACAGTATTAAAACATGCTGGAAAATGGACGTATCAACTCCCCCAAGCTTAGACCTCGCTTGTCCTCAAGCGAAAGCCGATATCGATAATCATGTCCACATGCTTAGAGAGAGAGGTGTCGATAAAAACAAAATACGGACATAGAAGCATCATGATCATTATTATAATAGCAATATTTATTATCATAGCAGCAATATTTATTATCATAAACTTCTCATGAGCAAGTAACAATTCATCACAACAATGAAGTATAAGGCATAAACTTTCTTGAAAACTAACAAACTATGTTCTCAGTCAACAATGCAATTGCAATTCATCATATTTTCTGGAAGGGTCTCATGTCGGAGCTATTCAGCAAGTCCACATACTCAACCATCATATAGTCTTCCATGATTGCTAACACTCACAACATATATATGGAGCAAAAAGTTTCAGCCAGACACATAGAAAGATAGGGGCTTAGAGTTTCGCCTCCCAACATATTCACCTCAAGGGTGATGTCAACAATAATAACTCATGATCACTCATATCCAACTGGATATATATGCCTAGATCTTTCCCCACCACATGATGCTTGCAAAAGAGAAAAATAAAAAGGAATAGAGGAGAACACTATTGACTCTTGCATAAAAATAAATACAGAAAAGTAAAAGCGGTAAAATAAAAGATAGGCCCTTCGCAGAGGGAAGCAGAGGTTGTCATGCGCTTTTTATTGTTGGATGCACAAGCTCTTAATGAAAAGGAACATCACGTTATATTGCCCCTTGTGATAGCAACCTTTATTATGCAGTCCGTCGCTTTTATTTCTTTACCATCACAAGTTCGTACACCGCTTATTTTCCTTACAATAAAAGATCATACATATTTTAGGAGCAATTTTTATTGCTTTTTGCACCGATGACAACTTACTTGAAGGATCTTATTCAATCCATAGGTAGATATAGTGGACTCTCATGACATGAAACTGGGTTTAAGGATTTTGGATGCACAAGTAGTATCTCTACTTGGTGCGGATTTTTGGCTAGCAAAGATATTGGGCAAGCACCACATGTTGGAGGATCTATAACAATATAACTTCTATGTGAATATGAACAAACATAACTCATTACATTGTCTTCCTTGTCCAACGTCAACCAATTGGCATAAAATACTTAATGGGGGCTCACAATCATAAAAGATGTCCAAGATAGTATATTTGCATGTGAATCTTCTCTTCCCTTATTAATTCTTTCTTGAATTGCATCATTGACTAATACTATGTTTGTTATCCTCCAATAAAATTTACCACTTATACTTTTCTTTATGTGATGTCATTACTTTACATAAGATTAGCATATGATCTTTTTCATTATTTTAATTGCTATGATTGAAACATGAAAGTAAAGAAACACAAACTCAAACTACTCTTTATTATAATTCCCAACTCGATTACATAGAAGGATGGATCATGAAACTAACACATGAAAGTAAATCATGCTAAACTTTTATTCCACTAGATCACGAAATAGCTAAAGATCAAACTGAAAAAAGGTAATGGTAATAAGAGTGATGGTGATACGATACCGGGGTGCCTCCCCCAAGCTTGCCACAAGCCAAGGGGAGTGCCCATACCCATGTGCTTAAGTGTCCTTCTTCGGTGATGGTGGAGATGGTGGAGTAGCAAGCTTGGCCAGCTTACGTATGAGGATGAAGTTTTCTTCCCTCAAATCATCGTTTTCTTGCTCCAGCTTCAATACCCTTTTACATAATGCCTCCTTGCTTTCCTGCAGAAATCGGGACGGGATAAATTGGATCTTAGGTTTATTAACAGTGTTTGGGAGGCTAGACTTCTTGAACTCCACATGCATATCTCCAGGTTGAGGTAGAGGAGCGTCGTCTTCATCCGAACTTGCGTCCTCCGTCCCCTTTCTGTAGGCATCTTGCTCTTCCTCCTCGAACAATCCATAGGGGTCTAAATCCCCATAGGCCATCGGATTTGCGAGATAGTGTGATATATAGCTCTCCCCATCTGAGTCTTGAGACGACATATTTTCAGATATGCCAGGAAATTAGCGCGAAACAAGAACAGAAGAGTTTTCTGTGATACGGAGGTCAAAACGTCTGGAAGTATATATAAAGATTTTTTATCTTGCAAAACAAGCAATCCAGAAGACAAACGGAGTCGGAAGGGCACACGTGGGGCCCACGAGCCACCAGGGCGCGCCTGGGGGGGTGGCGTGCCCTGGTGCCTCGTGGGCACCAGGTGGGTCCCCCCGGCTGTTTCTTATTTTTGTAATTTTTTAAATATTCCAAAATTGACGGAAAATATTTTTGTGGAATTTTTAGAGTCGGTTTACTTACCGTATCACATACCTCTTCCTTTTCAGGGTTCTGGAGTGTTCCGGTAGGACTCCCTTATGTATTCTTCCGGTGTAATTTTTTCAATAATATTGGTTTCAACATTAATTGGGGTACCTGAAATATAATGCTTAATTCTCTGCCCATTCACCACTCTCCGATTAGTGCCTTCGGAGTTATTTATTTTGATGGCTCTGGAGCGATAAACTTCTTCGATGATATATGGTCCTTCCCATTTAGAGAGAAGTTTTCCTGCAAAGAATCTCAAACGAGAGTTGTACAATAAAACATGTTCACCTACTTTAAATTCCCGTTTTTGAATTCTTCCATCATGCCATCTTTTAACTTTTTCTTTAAATAATTTGGCATTTTCATAAGCTTGGGTTCTCCATTCATCTAATGAGCTAATATCAAATAACCTCTTTTCACCGGCAAGTTTAAAATCATAATTTAATTCTTTAATTGCCCAATATGCTTTATGTTCTAACTCAAGGGGTAAGTGACATGCTTTTCCATAAACCATTTTATAAGGAGACATACCCATAGGATTTTTATAAGCAGTTCTATAAGCCCACAGTGCATCGTCAAGTTTCTTAGACCAATTCTTTCTGGATCTATTGACGGTTTTCTGCAAAATTAATTTTATCTCCCTATTGCTCAATTCAACTTGACCACTAGTTTGAGGGTGATATGGAGATGCAATTCTATGGTTGACATCATATTTAGCAAGCAATTTACGGAATGCACCATGAATAAAATGTTAACCACCATCAGTTATTAAATATCTAGGGACTCCAAACCTCGAGAAAATAACATCTTTAAGCATTTTAATAGAAGTGTTATGATCAGCACTACTAGTTGGAATAGCTTCTACCCACATAGTAACGTAATCAACAGCAACCAAAATATGAGTATACCCATTGGATTTAGGAAAAGGTCCCATAAAATCAAATCCCCAAACATCAAATGGTTCAACAGCAAGTGAATAATTCATAGGCATTTCCTGACGTTTACCAACATTACCAATTCTTTGACATTCATCACAAGAGGAGACAAAGTTACGAGCATCCTTGAAAAGAGTAGGCCAATAAAAACCAGATTGTAATACCTTGTGTGCAGTTCTGTCTCCCGCATGGTGTCCTCCGTAAGCTTCGGAATGACACTTCCGTAGGATTTGTTCCTGTTCATGCTCAGGTATACAATGTCTAATAATACCATCTACTCCTTCTTTATAAAGATGTGGGTCATCCCAGAAGTAATGTCTTAAATCATAGAAGAACTTTTTCTTTTGTTGGTATGTAAAACTAGGTGGTATATATTTAGCAACAATGTAATTAGCATAGTCTGCATACCATGGTGTACTACGAGAAGCATTTATGATAGCTAATTGTTCATCAGGAAAATCATCATTAATAGGTAGTGGGTCATCAAGAACATTTTCAATTCTAGACAAGTTATCTGCTACAGGATTCTCAGCTCCCTTTCTATCAATAATATGCAAATCAAATTCTTGTAGCAATAAAACCCACCTAATAAGTCTAGGTTTAGCATCTTTCTTTTCCATAAGATATTTAATAGCAGCATGATCGGTGTGAACAGTTACTTTAGAATCAACTATATAAGATCTGAATTTATCACAAGCAAACACAACTGCTAGAAATTCTTTTTCAGTAGTAGCATAATTTCTTTGGGCACTGTCTAGAGTTTTACTAGCATAATGGATAACATTTAATTTCTTATCAACTCTTTGTCCTAGAATAGCACCAACAGCATAATCACTCGCATCACACATAATTTCAAAAGGTAAGTTCAATCAGGTGGTTGAACAATAGGTGCAGTGGTTAAGGCTTTCTTAAGTGTTTCAAAGGCTTCTAGACAATCATCATCAAAAACAAATGGAACATCTTTTTGCAAAAGATTGGTAAGAGGCCTAGAAATTTTAGAAAAGTCTTTAATAAATCTCCTATAGAAACCAGCATGACCAAGGAAACTTCTTATACCTTTAATATCTTTAGGACATGGCATTTTCTCAATAGCATCAACTTTAGCTTTATCAACTTCAATACCTCTTTCAAAAAATTTATGACCCAAGACAATACCTTCATTTACCATAAAGTGGCACTTCTCCCAATTCAAGACAAGATTAGTTTCTTCACATCTCTACAAAACTCGATCAATGTTGCTCAAGCAATCATCAAAAGAAGTTCCATAAACGGAAAAATCATCCATGAAAACCTCAACAATCTTTTCACAAAAGTCAGAGAATATAGCAGTCATACATCTTTGAAAGGTAGTAGGTGCATTGCATAAACCAAAAGGCATACGTCTATAAGCATAAGTTCCAAAAGGACAAGTAAAGGTGGTTTTCTCTTGATTTCCAAGTGATACAGGTATTTGAGAAAAACCAGAATAACCATCTAGCAAACAAAAGTGTGTATGCTTAGACAATCTTTCTAACATTTGATCGATAAAAGGTAAGGGGTAATGATCTTTCCTAGTAGCTTTGTTTAATTTTCTAAAATCAATTACCATCCTATAACCAGTTACAATTCTTTGTGGAATAAGTTCATTTTTATCATTAGGGACAACGGTAATACCTCCTTTCTTAGGAACACAATGAACGGGACTAACCCATCTACTATCAGCTACGGGATAGATTATACCTACTTCCAGAAGTTTTAATATTTCAGTTCTTACCACCTCTTTCATCTTAGGATTTAATAGTCGTTGGTGGTTGACAACTGGTTTAGCATCAGGCTCCATATTAATTTTGTGCTGACATAGAGTGGGACTAATGCCCTTAAGATCATCAAGAGTATATCCAATAGCAGCTCAGTGCTTCCTTAAAGTTTTCAATAATCTCTTTTCTTCATGCGCTGAAAGGTTAGCACTAATAATAACAGGATATATTTTCTTTTCATCAAGATAAGCATATTTTAATGTATCAGGCAATTGCTTCAACTCAAACACAGGATCACCTTTAGGTGGAGGAGTGCTACTTGTAGCTTGCGTTGGTATTTCTCCGAAGAGGAAGGGATGATGCAGCACAGTAGAGATAAGTATTTCCCTTGATATGAAACCAAGGTTATCGAACCAGTAGGAGAATCACACAACACCTCGTTAAAACAGTACCTGCACACAAACAACAAATCCTTGCACCCAACGCAAACAAGGGGTTGTCAATCCCTTGGCAGTAAGATTGCAAGATTAAATTGTATTTGATAGATAGATAGATTGCAGCAAAAATATAAAATAAAATAGAAAACAAAAGATGGCAGCAATATTTTTAGGGTTTTAGTATAATAAGATTGATAAGACCCGGGGGCCATAGGTTTCACTAGAGGCTTCTCTCGAGAAAATAGCATACGGTGGGTAGACAAATTATTGTTGGGCAATTGATAGAAAAGCAAATAATCATGACGAGATCTAGGCAATGATCATGTATATAGGCATCACATCCAAGATTAGTAGACCGACTCCTGCCTGCATCTACTACTATTACTCCACACATCGATGGGCTATCCAGCATGCATCTAGTGTATTAAGATCATAAAGAACGGAGTAATGCTTTAAGAACGATGACATGATGTAGACAAGACAAACTCACGAATTAATAAACCCAATGAATAGATCCCATATTGTTATCCTTAGTAGCAATGATACATACGTGTCATGTCCCCTTCTATCACTGGGATTGAGCACCACAAGATCGAACCCACTACAAAGCACCTCTTCCCATTGCAAGACAAATCAACTTAGTTGGCCAAACCAAATCAATAGATCGGAGAAGAAATACAAGGCTATAATAATCATGCATAAGAGAGACCAGCAAAGACTCAAATACTTTCATAGACAATCTGATCATAAACTCACAATTCATCGGATCCCAACAAACACACCGCAAAAGAAATTACATCGGATAGATCTCCGAAGAGAACATTGTATTGAAGATCAAAAAGAGAGAAGAAGCCATCTAGCTACTGCCTATGGACCCGTAGGTCTGTGGTGAACTACTCACGCATCATCGGAAGGGCAGCAAGGTTGATGAAGAACCCCTCCGTGATCGATTCCCCCTCCGGCAGATTACCGGCGGAGGCCTCCAGATGGGATCTCTCAGGAACAGAAACTTGCGGCGGTGGAAAAAGTATATCGTGGACTCCCCTTAGGGTTTTGATTTTTTTGGGAATTTATAGTGCAGGAATCAGGTCAAACGGGGCTTGGTGGGGCCCACGAGGCACCAGGGCGCGCCTGCCCCCCTAGGCACGCCCTGGTGGCTCATGGGGCCCACCAAGGTCTTCTAGCCTCCTCCCGAAGCTTCCAGTATTCTTCATGCCTAAGAAAAAATCTCCAAAAAGTTTCACTGTATTTGGACTTCGTTTGATATTGATTTTCTGTGAAACAAAAACAGGACAGAAAATAGCAACTGGCACTGGGCACTAGGTTAATAGGTTAGTCTCCAAAAATGATATAAAATTGCTGTAATTGATTATAAAAACATCCAAGATTGATATTATAACAGCATGGAACAATCAAAAATTATAGATACGTTGGAGACGTATCAGCATCCCCAAGCTTAATTCCTGCTCATCCTCGAGTAGGTAAATGATAAAAATAGAATTTTTTGATGTGGAGTGCTGCCTAACATATTCATCACATATTATTTTTCTTCTGTTGTAGCATGGACATTGGATTTATATGATTCAAAGCAATAGTCTATAATTTGACATGAAAACATCAATACTCAAACAATGCTAACAAGCAACCATGTCTTTCAAAATATCAACGCTAAAGAAAGTTATCCCAAGCCCATTATGCTCAATCATTGATCCATTCATGAAACACACTCAAAATCAGCTACATCCAATGCATAAGTATGACAATAGTGTTCTCTAGTTGGTGCTTTTATAAGAGAAGATGGAGACTCAAGAAAAATAAAAATTGCATAAAAGTAAATAGATAGGCCCTTCGCAGAGGGAAGCAGAGATTTGTCAAATGTGCCAGAGCTCAAAGCTGAAATTAAAGAGATAAAAACATTTTGGGAGGCATGCCTTTCCTGTCAACGAAAATGAATGAGAATTTCCAATATCTTCCATGCTAGAACAACTATAGGCGGTTCCCAAACAGAAAATAAAATTATACTCTCGTTCATTAAGAATTTTTTTCTTTCCGCGAGAGTACTCCCCTTCATTAAGATTTTTATTTATTTCTTTCGAGGGAGATTTGTTTTTGTTTTCATTATTTTTGCATTTCTGCAATTTTGGCATTTTAGCATTTTAACAATTCGGGACTGGGCATCCCTATTACCGCCACACTCTCGTGCAATGACAAGTGAATAAACACTCATCATGAGAATAATCCTCCTAGCATGGAAAAATTGGCCACCCCCCTCCGCTTCATGAGCGGTACGAGCACACAAAATAGAAATATTATTTTGAAATTTAGAGATGGCACACGCAAATTTACTTGGAACGGCATTGAAATACCGCATATAGGTAGGTATGGTGGACTCAATTGGCAAAACTGGGTTTAAGGAGTTTGGATGCACAAGCAGTTTTCCGCTTAGTACAAGTGAAGGTTAGCAAATAGATTGAGAAGCGACCAACCAAAAAACTAAAACGGTCATAAACATGCATTGAACATAACTAACAACGAATAATTCACCATAAGTAGGATATAATTTCGTTGCATAACTATTGACTTAACGTGCATGCATAGGGAATCACATACCTTAACACCAATATTCTTACTAAACCACAATTACTCACTAACATCATTCACATATTACTACTTCCATATCGCAAAACTATTGCAAGGAACCACACTCATCATATCCAATGATCTATATGAAAGTTTTTATCTATATCCCTCTTGAATATTCATCACTTTGGGACGAATTGCATAACATGTGCAAATTACCGTTACTATCATTACCATGTCAACTCTCAAAAAGATTTAAGTGAAGCATGAGAGTGCATATATTTCTTCAAAATTTTCATCTTAACAATTCTCAAAATAATATAAGTGAAGCATGAGAATTCATTTCTTCAAAATTTCAATCAACTCAATTCTCAAAAAGATATAAGTGAAGCAAGAGAATTAATTTCTACAAAATTTTAATCAACTCTCAAAATAATATAAGTGAAGCTTGAGAGTTTATTTCTACAAAATTTCAGCCACCACCGTGCTCAAAAAGATTTAAGTGAAGCACTAGAGCAACTGCCTAGCTCAAAAATTTAAGTGAAGCACATAGAGTATTCTATAAATTATGATGATAACGTGTGGCTCTTCTCAAGATAAGTGTGTGCAGAAAAGATGATTGGCAAACTAAACAGCAAAATAAAGCAAAGACTCATATCATACAAGACGCTCCAAGCAAAACACATATCATGTGACGAATAAAAATATAGCTCCAAGTAAAATTACCGATGGTCGTTAGAATAAAGAGGGGATGCCTTCCGGGGCATCCCCAAGCTTAGACGCTTGAGTCTTACTTGAATATTACCTTGGGGTGCCTCGGGCATCCCCAAGCTTAGGCTTTTGCTACTCCGTATTCCTTCATCCATCGTGATCTCACCCAAAACTTGAAAACTTCAATCACACAAAACTCAACAAAACCTTCGTGAGATCCGTTAGTATAATAAAACAAATCACTACTATAAGTACTATTGCAAACCCATTCATATTTTATTTTTGCATTAAACCTATTGTACTCCAACTTCACCATGGCTTATACCCCCCGATACAATCCATAGATTCATCAAAACAAGCAAGCAACACAGCAAAAACAGAATCTGTCAAAAACAGAACAGTCTGTAGCAATCTATTTAGAAACCATACTTATGTAAGTCCAAAAATTCTTAAAAATTAGGAAAACGTGGACAATTCATATACCAATACTGGGTAAGAATTTTAGAATTTTTCACGCTCCAGTACAGAAACATATTTTCTGTACTGGACACGAAAGTTTCTGTTTTTCAAACAGCATCAATTATACTAAGTTCCAAATCATCCCAAAGGTTCCACTTGGCACAAACACTAATTAAAAACACAAAAACACCATCATGCCAGTAGCATGACAGCAAAAACACACCATA
The DNA here is from genome assembly GCA_039707655.1 of Elymus sibiricus. Classification (NCBI taxonomy): domain Eukaryota; kingdom Viridiplantae; phylum Streptophyta; class Magnoliopsida; order Poales; family Poaceae; genus Elymus; species Elymus sibiricus. The sequence goes on from CM077676.1 coordinate 72,493,520, forward strand.
ACAGAAACTTAAACAAAAAAATTATTTTATTCATTGGGTTGCCTCCCAACAAGCGCTATTGTTTTATGCCCCTAGCTAGGCATAATGCATAGTTTCAAGTGTTGTCATCTTTCTTCTTCTTATCCAAAGATGTACTTTCATCCAGAGGTTTTTCAAAGGTAATATGAAACACATCATTCATAGAAATTTTAGCATTAGCAAGTTGCCCATCCGCAAATCCCTCTTGATTACCGGCTACAATCCAAGAGTATTGACAATTAACATTATTGAAAACTTGTTGGATTATATTTAGAGGAGGAACTTCCTTCTTAGTATTCTCATCAAAGATGTGATCATTACGGAACAAATATCTCAACAAGTAATCTCTATCATAAAGTATTTCATCTATTACAGGTTTTTCACGGCTCATACCATAAAAATCAAAGATCTCCCTTGCTTCTCGCACTATGTGATCAAATTCATTCATTAGGACAAGGGTAGCTATTTTTTTAGATCTAGGGTTTTTTATCACCGGCAACTCATAAAACAATCTCTGTAAGGTAGGATGGGTATGAATAAATCTTCTTTCAAGCTTAAGAACAAGTGCGGAAATAGCATCGGCATAACTCTTAGTTTCTTTAAGTATAGGTGCATCATCAAAAGCCAAAGTTCCAATGCAATTAAAGAATTCTTGGATAACACTTTTTCCTATAACATTCCCATGCCCCAACACAAAAGTTTTAGCATCAAGATTGGTAGAAATTTCAATTTTATGGGTCTTGCCATCCTCACTTTTCTCCATACCAAAATCAGCCATGATAGCAACTTCACACTAGCAAAACAAGCAAACGAGAAAAAGGCAAAAAGGCAAACAGAAAATATTTTTGTATTTTTGTAAAAATGTTTTAGAAGTGGGGGAGAGGAAAATAGCAAATAAAGTAAATAAAGTAAATGCAAGGAGATGAGTGCTTGAGCAAAGGTACTTGGATGATGTTGATGATGTCTCCCCGGCAACGGCGCCAGAAATTCTTCCTGCTACTTGTAGCTTGCGTTGGTATTTCCCCGAAGAGGAAGGGATGATGCAGCACAGTAGAGATAAGTATTTCCCTCGATATGAAACCAAGGTTATCGAACCAGTAGGAGAATCACACAACACCTCGTTAAGACAGTACCTGCACACAAACAACAAATCCTTGCACCCAACGCAAACAAGGGGTTGTCAATCCCTTGGCGGTAAGATTGCAAGATTAAATTGTATTTGATAGATAGATAGATTGCAGCAAAAATATAAAATAAAATAGAAAACAAAAGATGGCAGCAATATTTTTAGGGTTTTAGTAAAATAAGATTGATAAGACCCGGGGGCCATAGGTTTCACTAGAGGCTTCTCTCGAGAAAATAGCATACGGTGGGTAGACAAATTACTGTTGTGCAATTGAAAGAAAAGCAAATAATCATGACGATATCTAGGCAATGATCATGTATATAGGCATCACGTCCAAGATTAGTAGACCGACTCCTGCCTGCATCTACTACTATTACTCCACACATCGATGGGCTATCCAGCATGCATCTAGTGTATTAAGATCATAAAGAACGGAGTAATGCTTTAAGAACGATGACATGATGTAGACAAGACAAACTCATGAATTAATAAACCCAATGAATAGATCCCATATTGTTATCCTTAGTAGCAACGATACATATGTGTCATGTCCCCTTCTGTCACTGGGATTGAGCACCGCAAGATCGAACCCACTACAAAGCACCTCTTCCCATTGCAAGACAAATCAACTTAGTTGGCCAAACCAAATCAATAGATCGGAGAAGAAATACGAGGCTATAATAATCATGCATAAGAGAGACCATCAAAGACTCAAATACTTTCATAGATAATCTGATCATAAACTCACAATTCATCGGATCCCGACAAACACACCGCAAAAGAAATTACATCGGATAGATCTCCGAAGAGAACATTGTATTGAAGATCAAAAAGAGAGAAGAAGCCATCTAGCTACTGCCTATGGACCCATAGATCTATGGTGAACTACTCACGCATCATCGGAAGGGCAGCAAGGTTGATGAAGAACCCCTCCGTGATCGATTCCCCCTCCGGCAGATTACCGGCGGAGGCCTCCAGATGGGATCTCTCTGGAACAGAAACTTGCGGCGGTGGAAAAAGGATATCGTGGACTCCCCTTAGGGTTTTGATTTTTTTGGGAATTTATAGTGTAGGAATCAGGTCAAACGGGGCTTGATGGGGCCCACGAGGCACCAGGGCGCGCCTGGCCCCCCAGGCGCGCCCTGGTGGCTCATGGGGCCCACCAAGGTCTTCTAGCCTCGTCCCGAAGCTTCCAGTATTCTTCATGCCCAAGAAAAAATCTCTAAAAAGTTTCACTGTATTTGGACTTCATTTGATATTGATTTTCTGTGAAACAAAAACAGGGCAGAAAACAGCAACTGGCACTGGGCACTAGGTTAATAGGTTAGTCTCCAAAAAGGATATAAAATTGCTGTAATTGATTATAAAAACATCCAAGATTGATATTATAATAGCATGGAACAATAAAAAATTATAGATACGTTGGAGACGTATCAAGGAGGACCTCCAAGAGTTTCAACAGGCAAATTATGTTTAAGGATAGGTGGTTGATCAAAGAACATCTTATCTATTTCATTTCTTTCATTCATATGCATATCGTTTTCGTGTTCTAGCAAATATTGTTCCAACAGATCAGTAGGAGGTACGGCAATAGAAGCAAGACCAACAATTTCATCTTTACTAGGCAATTCTTTATCATGAGGTTGTCTACAAAACTTAGAGAAATTAAACTCATGAGACATACCACCAAAATTTATGCTAACTATTTCTTTAGCACAATCAATCTTAGCATTAATAGTGTTCAAGAAAGGTCTACCAAATATTATGGGACAAAAATCATCTTGTGGAGAAACAAGAACTAGAAAATCAGCGGGGTATTTTATTTTCCCACACAAGACTTCAGCATCTCTAACAATCCCAAGTGGTGTAATGGTATCTCTGTTTGCAAGTTTAATAGTAACACCAATGTCTTCTAATTCAGCAGGTGCAATATAATTCATAATTTCTTGGTATAAGGTAAACGGAATAGCATTCACACTAGCACCCAAATCACATAAGCCATGACAACAATGATCTCCTATTTTAACTGAGACAACAGGCATGCCCACAACGGGTCTGTTTTTATGTTTAGGATCAGGTTTAGCAATTCTAGCTGCTTCATCACAGTGGTAAATAACATGCCCATCAATATTATCAACCAAGAGATCTTTAACCATAGCAACATTAGGTTCAATTTTAATTTGTTTAGGGGGTCTAGGTGCTCTAATATGACTCTTGTTTACCACGGTTGAAACTTTAGCATGTTCCTTAATCCTAACAGGAAAAGGTGGTTTCTCAATATAAGCAGTAGGCACAACTGGATCAACATGGTGAATAATTGTTTCTTCTTTAACACTAACAGGTTCCTCAATCTTTTCTTTAACAGGGGGATGATATTTAAACCACTTCTCCTTAGGGAGATCAACATGAGTAGCAAATGATTCACAAAAGGAAGCTACTATCTCAGAGTCAAGTCCATATTTTGTGCTAAACTTATGAAAGGCATCGGTAGTCGTAAAAGATTTAACACAATCGAACCCAAGTATTATACCTGACTCATTACCTTTGTCGAGTTCCCAATCTTCAGAGTTGTGCTTAATTCTATCCAGAAGATCCCATCTAAATTCAATAGTTCTCTTCATAAAGGAGCCAGTCGAAGAAGAATCGAGAGTATTTTGATTATCATGAGAAAGGCGAGCATAAAAATTCTGTAAGATAATTTCTTTTGTAAGCTCATGGTTGGGGCATGTGTACATCATGTACCTAAGCCTCCCCCAAGCTTGAGCGATGCTTTCTCCTTCACGAGGCCAAAAATTATATATATAATTCCGATCACGATGAACCAAATGCATAGGATAAAATTTCTGATGGAATTCTAGTTTTAATCGGTTCCAGTCCCATGTATCAGTATCATCACATAGCCTATACCATATCGATGCTTTTCCCTCCAAAGATAAAGGGAATACCTTCCTCTTGACTCCATCTCCGGTTATACCTGCAAGCTTAAACAATCCACAAATTTCATCCACATAGATCAAGTGCATATCAGGATGTACCATTCCATCTCCTGCATAAGGATTGGCTAGCAGTTTCTCTAACATACCAAGAGGAATCTCATATTCAATATTTTCTTCAATAGGTACAGTAGCTTGAGGAGCTACTTTTGTTGTTTTCGGTCGAGGTGAAGATACCCCAAGCAAACCCCTCAAAGGATTACTTTCCATAGTGACAAGTGACAGTAAATTTCAGCACGTAATATAAATGTTTCCTTACCAAATTCAACTTACCAGAGGTGCTTCACACCCCGGCAACGGTGCCAGAAAAGAGTCTTGATGACCCACAAGTATAGGGGATCAATCGTAGTCCTTTCAATAAGTAAGAGTGTCGAACCCAACGAGGAGCAGAAGGAAATGACAAGCGGTTTTCAGCAAGGTGTTTTCTGCAAGCACTGAAATTATCGGTAACGAGTAGTTTGATAGCAAGATAATTTGTAACAAGTGACAAGTAGCAATAGTAACAAAGTATGCAGCAATATAGCCCAATCCTTTTTGTAGCAAAGGACAGGCCGGAATGATCTCTTATAGTAAGCAAAGCGTTCTCGAGGACACATGGGAATTTCATCTAGTCACTTTCATCATGTTTGTTTGATTCGCGTTCGCTACTTTGATAATTTGATATGTGGGTGGACCGGTGCTTGGGTACTGCCCTTACTTGGACAAGCATCCCACTTATGATTACCCCCTCTCGCAAGCATCCGCAAATACGAAAGAAGAATTAAGATTACTCTAACCATAGCATTAAACATTTGGATCCAAATCAGCCCCTTACGGAATAGCGCATAAACTAGGGTTTAAGCTTCTGTCACTCTAGCAACCCATCATCTAATTACTACTCCACAATGCATTCCCTTAGGCCCATAAATGGTGAAGTGTCATGTAGTCGACGTTCGCATAACACCACTAAAGGAATCACAACATACACATCATCAAAATATCGAATGAATAGCAAATTCACATGATTACTTATGACAAGACTTCTCCCATGTCCTCAAGAACAAAAGTAACTATTCACACATCATCAACATGTTCATGTCCAGTAGGGTATTGAATTGCATAATAGATCTGAACATATAATCTTCCACCAAGTAAACCAACAAGCATCAACTACAAGATGTAATCAACACTACTAGCAACCCACAGGTACCAATCTGAGGTTTTGAGACAAAGATTGAATACAAGAGATGAACTAGGGTTTGAGATGAGATGGTGCTGGTGAAGATGTTGATGAAGATTTGTCCTCCCACGATGAGAGGATCGCTGGTGTTGTCGATGGCGACGATTTCCCCCTCCCGGAGGGAAGTATCCCCGGCAGAATCTCTCTGCCGGAGAGCAAAAGTGCTCCTGCCCAAGTTCCACCTCGAGACGGCGGCGCACCATCCCAAAAGTCTTCTCTATAATTATTTTAGGTCAAAATCACTTATATACCAGAAGATGGGGGCCAGAAGTGGGCCAGGGCCTCCACGAGGTACCAGGGCGCGCCTGGGGGGGGTGGTGCGCCCTGGTGCCTCGTGGGCCCTGGGTGGCCCCCCTCTGATGATTCTTGCGCCAATATTTTTTATATATTCAGAAATAATTCTCCAGAAAATTTCATCTCAATTGGGGTTGTGCAGAATAGCTATCTTGACAGAGCTTTTTCAGGTACAGAATTCCAGCTGCCGGTATTCTCCCTCCTTGTGTGAATCTTGCATATTAAGAGAGAAAAGGCATTAGAATAGCTCCACAAAGTGTTATATTGATTGAAAACACTATAAATAACAGTATTAAAACATGATGCAAAATGGACGTATCATTATGCTCTCCACAGAGACGAGCAATAGCGGCATAAGCAGCATCATGGACGGCCATATCAACGATTACTCCAACACCGTGAAAGGTGTGCAACTCAGTGATGGAGTTGTCTCGCTGATCAAAGATGCGAACCTCAGCATGATATCGCTCCTGGTTGAACTCACAGTAATCCTCGTAAACAGTGTATTCGGGATACCAGCGATATCCCAGCCTAGTCAGAAGCTCGACCAAAATGGCCAGAAACCCAGTCGCACCACGAGCCACGGTCAGACGGACAAGCTGTCTGGCGGGACGTGGCGGGAACAAACGATCCATCTGAAACAGAGGAAGTTTCAAGATTGTCAAATGACAGTGTGAGAAGCATAGGATAACTTGAAAAGGAAAGGTTAAACAAACCAATGGAAAAGAAAAGCTGATTATCAGATTAATCAGACTAAAGGAAAAGATTAATTGCAGGCAATCCAACTCTCCGGGTGAAATTGATTACGAGAACCTATCGTCAGAGTTAGCAAAATCATTTAACCCGAAAAGAAGAGAGTTCAGAGTCCCAGAGTATAGAAGAGGAATAAAAGATCCTAATACCACCCATTGGCAACGTGGGCCCGTAAGCCACACAGCCAAGTTAGTAAAATCATTTTGCAAATTCTAGACTCAACTTCGGCCAAGGAGTTGGAAAGGGGGGTTCCTACAGGCAGTCGGCTCTGATACCAACTTGTGACGCTCCCGGCTTAATTGTGCACTAATCATACACGCAAATGCACACGATCAAGTCTAAGGACTCACTTGAAGATATCACAACACAACTCTAAACACAAATAGAAGTTATACAAGCTTTATATTACAAGCCAGGGCCTTGAGGGCTCGAATACATAAGCTCGCTGTCATACAAGCATCAGCGAAAGCATCAGGTATCTGAGTACAGACACATAGTTAAACAGATAGGCCTTTAAGAAGGCGGGGCAAAATAAAATACTAGATCGAAAGGCGCAGGCCTCCTACCTGGGTGCCTCCTAATCTACTCCTGGTCGTCGGAGGGCTCCTCGTAGTAGTAGTCGGCAGAGGGTAGTAGTATCCTCCAGGGGTGTAGTAGTAGTCGTCGACAGTAGGGGCAGCTGGCTCCGGGGCTCCGTCATCTGGTCTCATCAATCGGGTATAGGAAAAAGGGGAAGCAAAGCAACCGTGAGTACTCAGCAAGACTTACATCAGATCTATTCTACTTATGCATCATTATCAACGGAAGGCTGTATATGTGGACTGAACATAGAAATGCCAGAATAGAAGGGAAGACCTAGCCTAGTGAAGACTAGCATCTTCAGCGGTCTTGCAGCATTAGAAGAGTGCAGATTAGTACAATATAAAGTAGCAACAAGCAATCTCACCCAGAGATCCTTTCTCGACTCCCCGCGAGAAAGCGATCCCGGAGCCAATATATTCAACCCATTTCTAGTTGTAGAAGATCGGGATATTCTCTGAGCGTCCTGTTACTATGGACACGGCTATTCGAATAGATATACTTCCCTGCAGGGGTGCACCAACTTACCCAACACGCTCGATAACTCCGGCCGGACACACTTGCTCAGTAGATGCCCGGCCTCGGTTTATCGACACGTCGTAGCCCTACCTAGGCTCAACAGAGAGGCCAGCACACCGGTCTACATCCTAAGCACTCAGGGGTCTTGGGCCCATCGCCCTTTGCACTCCTGCACGTTGCGAACGCGGCCGGTGAGTAGTCCTATCCCCCTTAATACAAGCACAGGCTTTACCAAACCAACCCGGCGCGCGCCGCTCAACTGCTGACGTCTGAAGAGGTTCGGCTGATACATACGACGCCGAGTACCCATATTATTTCCACGTGCTGGTTAGCACGAAAAGGCCAGAGGCCTACTCAGATTACATATCCTAACCCATTAGTGCATTAGGAGCGCGCGGTAACGAGCAGAGACTCACGATCCTGTGACCCCGTCGCCCTGTCTCGTGGACTTATAGCAAGGGCTAAGAATGCCCGGCCGTGCCACGTATTCATCTCTCGGGCACCCTCATGGTCAACCCGACAACATATCTCTCACGGGTACCCCTCGGGGCCGACCCGACTTTATTCCAGTAACAGTAGTAAAGTAACAGCAGTAAAGTAAAGTAACCGTGTGTCTATCGCATCAAGTAGGAATCCGAGGAATCACCCTCGTTGGATTCCCACTCGATGATCCCATCAAGGTGAAGCCAGAGGAATCACCCTCGATGGCATTCACACTTGCGGGGTGCACGACAGAAGCTTTGTCGGAGGTGGGGAAGAGGAATCACCCTCGGTAACCCACAACTGACTAGCTGTTCTACAGAGGTAACATTGGGAGTGAGATAAGAGGCAACTTAGGGTGGTGCGGTGATGTGCTGGTCTCAGCCCGTTCGATCACATCGATCGGGGCACAGGTACTAAAGCGGGGCAACTACAGCAAGGAAGAGGGGCCACAGATGGTTACATCCAACCTACACTAAGCATTTAGGATTGCAGGTAATGTATCAAAAGCAGTTACAAGGACAGGCTATGCAACAGAGTAGGTATACAGAACAGTAACTGCGGCAACTCTAATGCAAGCAAGAGGGAGAAGGAAATAGGCGATATAGACATGCGTCAAGGGGGGTTGCTTGCCTGGAAGCTCTGCGGCAAAGCAGGGATCATCAGTGGTGTCGTCGGTCTCCTGAGCTGCGTCGGTCTCGGGGGCTATCGAAATAGAAGAGGGGGAAGAAACAATAAATAAAAGCAACAGATGCAACATAGAGCATGACATGCTAAGATGCAGTGTAGGGTTGCCTAAATGCATCTCTAAACCATTTTAGCTATTTTTAGGATTTAAGTTGGAATTATTATCCGGTAAGTATGCACAATTCATGTACCGGAAACAGATGAAAAGTTGTGGGTTCTCCTACGTAGAGGGTCCCGACATGAAAGCAGGTGGCACGATCAGATTTGTGGGATTTTTCTGAGCAACTTTCATGTAGAAAGTTTTTCGATCCGAGCTACGGTTAATTTTCTATGAATTTTCAAAGTTTTAATCAATTTCTGGAATTATTCAAATTAACAAATTTGCCTAATTAGAAATATGATGTCATGCTAGTGTCGTGCTTGTGTCAGCAGTCGGCTGACTAGCTGACTGGTCAAACAGGCAGGTGGGACCCACCTGTCAGCCTCAGAGGTTTTAACAGCGATTAAATTTAAACTAACAGAGTTAATTAACTAGTGGGCCGAGTCTTTCAGTGATCTAACTAATCAGTGGGTTAATTATTTAAGTGCAATTAGTCGCTAATTAACATACTGACACAGGGGACCCACATGGCGGTGTCAGCAGTGAACAGTGCGAGCGCGTTGACTCCGGTCAACGCGGTCAAACGAGCGGCGGGGCCCACTGGCAGTGTCTCTGGGTGGGACCCAGGCATTGCCACGTAGGCGGACGGCACCGGAACGGCTCCGGTGAGCCCGTACACGGCGGCGCGACTCCGACGAGCGGCGGAAAAACTCTGTGGTGCACCATTTTGCCCGATTTTTGCTGCGTTCGAACGACCAGTTCATCCCGCGTCTACCTACGGTGTTGGAACGGGCAGAGGTGGCCGTTAGGGGCGCCGGCGATGAGGTTTGGCGGAGACCGAAGTCCGGCGAACTCGCGTGCGATGATACGGAGGCCAAAATGGGCGGCACACTACTCCTACGGCGTCTACTCGAAGCTACAAACGTGTTGGCGAGCTCGGTGGACCGTGACGGCCACTGCCGCGACGGCAGCGAGCTCGACAGCGGAGCTGGAACTCTGGCGATGGCGGCGTGACGTGCATGGATAGCTAGGGTGCGAAACAAAGCAACAGACGGGGAGGGGAGGGTTGGTGCTCACCGTGCGGGCTCACGGGGGCCCCTCGGGTGAACGGTAGCGCAGGGGAGGCGACGTACGGAGCGGCGGAGCTCCGGTGATCCGAAGTGGTCGCCGGCTCGATTTGGTCAATGCCGTGGCCTCGGGCTTGAACGCGGGGTCGGGGAAGAAGAAGGAGACGACGGCGAAGCTGATGGCCACCTCGGAGAGGCGGGGGAGTGACTGGCCGCAGAGATTCACGACGGCACGGCGGCGAGCACTTCGGCCATCACGCGGAAGAGCAAGGGAGAGAGCGAGCGGCGCTGGGGGAGAGGAGAGGAAGGGCGAGGCGACCAGAGGGGAGGAACGGGGACGGCCTTATCCCCAGCTCTCACCGGCTCCGTCGCCGTGGCAATCGGTGGACGGCGCCACGCGCGCGCCGGTTGCGGGGAAGACGACAGCGAGGCGGGAGTAGTTGGAGGAGGCCGTTGCTGGGCTGGCTGGGCCGCGCCAGGTAAGCAGGTAAGGCCCAACTCCCCTTTTTCTGTTTTTCAGTTTATTTAATAACAGAGAGGGAAAAGAAATATTTGGGGCATCCAAATGATTTAGGAAATTTATGGAACTAGGCCCATTAATTCCAACACATTTTTAGGCAGTGCCTCAAATATTTTGGGAGGCAGAGAAATTCATTTGCATTTTTCATAATTAAATTTGCAAATTAAATTGCTGGTTTGGCACTGTTATAAATACTACTGTCCATTCTAGCATATGAGTGATGTTGTTTTTCTTAACAATAATTTGTTTTGAATTATTTGCTAAAAGGTGAACATTTTTCCAGCAACTCTTAAGCAACTTCAAATTTCACTTGCATTTGAATTTGAATTCAGTGGCAGAGTTTGAAATGAGATATTTAACCACTGTGATCAAGCATTGCAAATGATGATGACTTGGCAGGATTATCAGAAGGTCACTGTGCTTTATTTCATAGGGGTGTTACAGTCATCTTTGGCAAATTTCGCTGTCTTGTGCTAATGGCTTCTGACAAAACCCAAGTCTTCGAAGGTTATCGAAGAGGTGACTTGTACATGGTAGATTTCTCGACAGGACCACAGCTGGCCACATGTCTTCTAGCAAAAGCTTCAGAATGCTGGCATGAGGAAGTTGCACACCCTTGTGAAGAAGAAGCACATCATTGGGATCGAGGGCGTCAAGTTCAAGAAGGATCACCTGTGTGGAGCATGTGAAGCCGGGAAGATGACTAGGGCGAAACACCCCTCGAAGACAATCATGATGACTACTCGTCCCTTCGAGCTACTACACATGGACTTATTCGGCCCTACTCATTACTCCACTCTTACTACATCTGCACACCTATATGGCTTCGTGATTGTTGATGATTATTCTAGATATACATGGGTGCATATAATCCTGTATAAGACTGAAGTGCAGGATGTCTTCAGGCGATTCGCCAACCGTGCAATGACCAACTATGGCATCAAGATCAAGCACATCAGGAGTGACAATGGCACCGAGTTCAAGAACACTGGGCTCGACACCTATCTTGACGTTCTTGGCATCACTCATGAGTTGTCAGCTCCATACACTCCTCAGCAGAATGGCGTCGTGGAGCGCAAGAACAGGACTCTCATTGAGATGGCTCGCACTATGCTTGATGAATACAAGACACCGCGCAAGTGGTGGACCGAAGCCATTGATACTGCATGCCACATCATCAACAGGGTATATCTTCACAAGTTCTTCAAGAAGACATCTTATGAACTGATCACTGGTAAGAAGCCAAACGTAAGTTATTTCAAAGTATTTGGTGCCAGGTGTTGGATACGAGATCCACATCACACTTCCAAATTTGCACCGAAAGCACATGAGGGTTTGATGCTTGGTTACAGAAAGGATTCGCACACCTACAGAGTCTTCAACCTCTTTCACTATAAAGTGGTTGAAACTGTAGATGTGCGGTTCGATGAGACTAACGGCTCGCAAAGAGAGCACCTGCCACTTGTGATAGATGAACTCCCTCCTAGTGAATCCATCAAGCAAATGGGTACTGGAGAAATAATACCCACTGAGGAACTCGGGGATGAAGAGGTTGTGATACCTACTCCAGTCCATCGTGAAGACAATGATCAGACTGAAGATAATGCTGAGCTTGAAGACAATGCTCAGCAACAGCAAAGTCTTCATCTTGCACATCCTCGCGTGGCCAATGAAGTTCAGATCGAGAAGATAATCGACAACATCAATGCACCTGGTCCTCTCACTTGTTCAAGAGCCACACAGCTAGCAAACTTTTGTGGGCACTTCGCCTTCGTCTCCATCAATGAACCCACCAAAGTCACTGAAGCCTTCATGGAACCTAAATGGATTCAAGCTATGCAAGAAGAGCTTCAGCAATTTGAGCTCAACAATGTGTGGGAACTTGTCAAGCGTCCTAACCCTCGTAAGCACAATATCATTGGAACAAAATGGATCTACTGCAACAAGCAAGATGAACATGGTCAAGTTGTCAGAAACAAAGCTCATCTAGTCGCACAAGGATACACACAAGTGGAAGGAATTGACTTCGATGAAAGCTTTGCTCCTGTGGCTAGACTTGAAGCCATCCACATACTTCTTGCTTATGCAAATCATCATGATATTCTCCTAGATCAAATGGATGTGAAGAGTGCCTTTCTAAACGGCAAAATTGAAGAAGAAGTCTATGTTGCTCAACCACCTGGGTTTGAAGATCCAAAGCACCCTGACAAGGTCTATAGGCTCAACAAGGCATTGTATGGCCTCAAGCAAGCTCCACGAGCCTGGTATGATACACTCAAGGAATTCCTGAAAAGCAAAGGCTTCAAACCTGGTTCACTTGATCCCATTCTATTCACCAAATCATATGATGGTGAACTGTTTGTGTGCCAAATCTATGTGGATGACATTACCTTCGGCTGCACTGACAAACGATATAGTGATGAGTTCAGTCATATGATGCAAGAGCAATATCAAATGTCCATGATGGGAGAACTAAAATTCTTTCTTGGTCTTCAAATTCGTTAACAAAGCAATGGCATCTTCATATCACAAGAAAAATATCTCAAAGATTGCCTGAAGAAGTTTGGAATGCAAGATTGCAAGGGCTACAAGACGCCAATGCCAACCAATGGTCATCTGAGTACTGATGACAATGGTAAAGAGTTCGATCAAAAGGTATACCACTCCATGACTAGTTCTTTATTGTACTTATGTGCATCTAGGCCAGATATAATGCTTAGTGTTTGCATGTGTGCCCGATTTCAAGTGGCACCAAAGGAATCGCATCACCTCGCCGTGAAGCGAATTCTTAGATATTTGGCTCACACCCCAACACTAGGATTATGGTATCCAAAGGGCTCAGAGTTTGATTTGGTTACCTACTCCGATTCTGATTATGCTGGAGACAGGGTGGATCGAAAATCCACATCAGGCACTTGTCACTTTCTTGGACGTTCACTTGTATGTTGGTCTTCAAAGAAGCAGAACTGTGTATCACTCTCTACTGCTGAAGCCGAATACATTGCTGCTGGATCATGTTGTGCACAGCTTCTCTGGATGAAGCAAACTCTCAAGGATTATGGCATCAACAAGAAGAAGGTTCTGTTATTCTGTGACAATGAGAGTGCAATCAAGATTTCTCACAATCCTGTCCAACACTCCAAGACGAAGCATATTGAGATTAGACACCACTTTCTTCATGATCATGTGCTCAAATAAGACATTGACATCATTCATGTCAACACTAAAGATCAACTGGCAGATATCTTCATGAAGCCTTTGGATGAGAAGAGGTTTTGCAAGTTGCGGTGTGAGCTAAATATCTTAGAATCCTCAAATGTCCTGTGAGAGGGCATTCATCCAAACACTTATGCATTTTTGACGACTTTGGTGCACAACACACGAAGTAACGTATGTCTTCAATTCATGAAGATATACACTCAAAGTGTGAAGATATTAAAATGGATTTTGACTTCAGAGCGCCATGATAATGGTGCGCCGTGTCTGGGTCTAATACTTCCTATACGGTGGGTGACGCCACCACCAAATTTTTCTTGAAGATTTTTATTTGGCGTCACATATATTGCATTATCTTCCTGACTTGGATTGTCTTCATGACTGGATTTATCTTCGCACTCTATTTGACTTCATTGCCTATACTATACTATACTATATATATATATATATATATATATATATATATATATATATATATATGAGTTTGTCCTCAATAGCATTCACCTATAGCTATGTCTTCAACCTGTGTTTTTGAACTAGGTGAATGTGATCGGACCCTTACCCCTTCTGTGCTTATCTCGTCCAGTCTATCTAAATCTTCATATGCATTCTATTTGACACATGTCGATTGTCTTCACTGTGTCCTTGTCAGTCGAAGATTTTGAGACAAACTTTTAAAATATTTTCTATCTCTATCCAATTTACCTGCATCCGCAGAAGGCGGAACGACCTCCCGCCAAAATAGTTGGTCGTGGTTGTCGAGGCGTGGCAACGACTGCTCATGTGCGCCATGCGTCGCATAGATATGTATTGCTAGGGGCATGTCTGTCTTATCCCCCAAACCAGGCCAACCCTTATAAATACTTCGCCCCTGGTTCCATAAATGTTCTAGACCCCTGTCGCCGTCGCCCTCACACAACCCTAGCACCGCTGCTAACTTCATCGTCGCCGGAGGAGAAGCGCTTAGCTGCCGCGACCTCTTCGACGTCGTACTCACACCGGCCGCGAGCATCTTCTCACCGCCGCTGCCGTAGCCGTCCTCCATTGCCAAGTTAGGGCATGGAAGATCGAACTGCTCAGCTTCCATTCGTCTCGTTGAGCTATTCTTCGTGCGGTAAATAAAACTCACTTTTTACCATCTATTAGATCCAAAATCTTATAATATATCTTCACAACTTGTTTCTTTCACTTCCAAATCTTCATCTTCTGTTTCATGCATCTCATATCTTGCCAAGTTACTTCACTTATACTACATAGTGACGATTCCTCACTTGTACCTATCTTTGGATTCGTACAAATCTGGAACCAACATCTCTCTTTATAAGTGAGTGTCTTCGCACTGTGAGGTCATTGTCTTCAAACTGAGTTGGATTCAAAATTTTCTGAGAATGCATATGACCTCTCCTCCTTCCCTCGCATCTCTAATGCTATCACAGGTACATGTCTGTGGGCGAGTCACTTGGTTCTCATAGTCTGAATTCATTTGCAGACTTCTTGCAGTTTCATCTCGACTCTCTTGAAGCCAGTTCCTGTCAGATCAGTAGTGTGAAGCCAATCAATCCTGTGAAGCCAATGGCCAGTGGTAAATCTGTGAAGAAGGGAGGAAGGCAACGACGAGCCAACACTGCTCTTGACCTCCCTCCAGATCTGTATGAGCAGTACAAATCAGATCCTGATGAAACCTATGGTGAACGCAAATCTCGTGTGCAATGGATTCGCCGATACTGGGCAGAACAATGGTTCCAATATCATTTTGTTACACAAGAGTATGCTGAGAAGAATGCTGTCAGGCCACCATTGGCGGATATTGTGTACTGGAAGCTTATTCTGAAGACAAAGGCTGACGCCATTGCCCAGAACTTCTATCCTTGCATGGTAAGAGGTGTGATGCCTGAAGATGCTGAGCCATCCAGCATTCGATGGTGTCGTGAAGATGATCTCTTTGAAGCTAATTACCAGTTTGCTAAGGGCTCGGCAGAACAGAACAAGAAGGACTATGGTGTGAACTTCAACCCTGGTCCCGCAGAACCAAGACCCGATGGCTCCCGTGAAGCAGATCCCAATCTGACTGGGCCATGGGATAGTCTTCAAGCATATGTTGAGCATATCAATGCTCTTCATGCCGCTGCCGCTGCTGCACGCGGAGAAGCCCATGCTGAAGACATTGCTCATGCCTCCCCCAAGACACAAAGAAAGCCAAAGGGCTCCAAAGCTAAAGAGGGGCAATCTGCGAAGTCTGCTGCTGCTCCATCAGCTTCAATAGTGAAGCCTGTGAAAGATGCACCTCCTGAATCCAGTGTGCAGTCTGAAGATGTGTCTCGAACATCCCGAAGACAAAGAAACCTGCTGGGCGAGGCCCCAAACCAACAACCGCATTGACGGATGACGATGCCATAATTGATTTATCAGATGATGAGTTTGATGATGATGCCCTTGAGCTCCTCATCAAGAACAAGCAGGAAGAGGCAGATATCTTCAAAGACTTGCCTCTGTTCGACCATGATATTCTCAATGACTTCATTGACGAATGGTTTTGCAACCCATCTCTGTCAATTGACGACTTGCAGCTGCCAATTGACATCAGTGTCACATTCCAAGGCTTCATCAACAACGAGCTTGCGGTTGTCCAGAAAGTGCTTGAACAGAAAAACAAGATTGAACATGAGAAGCGTCTATTCAAGAAGCACTTGTCCAAATTCAGCGTCGCAGAAATTCAAGGCTACAAGAAGATGATGGCCGAGCTGAAAGAGGAATTTCAAAAGCTTGGTGATGATGCCAAAGGTGCCAGAGAACGTCTCACGCACTATGCAGAGAAGACAGTGCAAGCCCACAATGAGGGCTTGAAGAGAAAAGCACTTGGTCGCCCTGCTATTGATCCCAAGCTGATCAAGAAAAAGAAGAAGCCCGAGACCCCTGCTGCTGAGGCCCCAAGGCAAGATGAGCCTCGGATTGTCTTCCCACCATCTATGCTTGCTTCGAAGCCATCCGCTCCATCAGTTGCTTCTGAGAAGAAGAAGATGCAGCAAGCTAAAGCCGAAGCTTGCAAGCGCAAGCAATCGGATGCCTTTGCTGCTCCTCATTGTGGGCTTGCATTGTGAGCTCGCAAGCGCAAGCAATCTCAAAAGCGTCAGAAGACAAAGTCTTCAAAGGCTTCACGCAAGGCACAAGCAAACACTGCTCACTCAGCTTCTCAAGAGCCACTGCTCGTGACAACTATATCTGTTGCTCCCCCTGCCTCTGGAAACAGCGAGAGACGAGTTATCATGCATGAACCTGCTACCACAGAGGTTCCAGTTACTGAAGAGATTCCAGCTGCTGACCCCACCGCAGCTGAAGACATTGGTAATGATGCCAATGTGCAAAATGATGATGATGAAGTCCTTCCTCAGCTCACCGAGAACGTGGTATCATCGCCCGTTCCTGAGCACAGTGAACCGATCAGCATTGGTCGCCCTCTGACACCAATGGATCATGATGAAGTCATACCCCACACTCCTCCTCATCAAGCTGCAACCACAGATGAGCTTGTGTTGGCCAATACTCCTGAAGCCATGGTTGAAGACACTTCTTCTCCAAAGGCGTCACCCATCTTCTGAAGGCTTTGCTGTGGCCCATGGATGTCCAGCATTTCTTAGGAGGTCGTGCATCAAGATGCCTCTACTTCTCAAGAGGTTATCCACGAAGATGTTCCACCCACCGACACCGTTCCGACTGACGACAAGCAAGCTGAGGCTCAACCTGAGCAAGAAGCCCAACCTGAGCAAGAAGCTCCACAGTCTGAAGTCATACTGGCTGCAACAGCCAAAGACGTACAAGAGCAGCCTCCTGTGTCTGACATTGCGGCTGCTGATACAAATGTGGCCCCTGAGTCTGAAGCCCAAGCCACTGAAGGAAATTTGAATGCCACTACGGAAGCTCCTGCCACCTCTGAAGCCATTGTGCTCTCTGATGCCAATACTGTCATGGCATACAACAGGGCTGGAGAACTTGTGCCTGTCAACTGGCCACATCTTGCGTCACCTGAAAGATCTGGCCCGCAATATGAATTCCATGTTGATAACCGGCCTCTTGTTCAGAAGCCAATGCCTAGGCTGCCAAGGCTTCGAGGCGCTGCTTCCACCGACTGCCACTTCAGTGTCATTAGCTTCAGGAATGATAATACCTTCTTTAACTGCTCTAAGAACCCATACACCAAGCCAAGGATATCTTCTGACAGGTTCTGGAGCTACCAACAACGAAGCTATTACATGAGTGTTCTCTACAATCAATACAGGATTCATCCTCACGAGCACCTCAGCTTTGAAGCTATGACTGATCTGCCATGTCTGGATGAAGCCATTGATTGTCTTCGTGATGTAGGTCTGCTTCCTTTTATGACAGACAAAGAGCACTGGAACGAGGAGCGGTTGCTGCAATTCTATGCCACCCTCCACATCTCTGGGTACCACAAGGATATCAAGACTTGGACCCTTCACTGGATGACAGGTGATGAACACCATGAAGCTTCTGCTCAAGATCTTCTAGAGCTCACAAACCTGCCTGCTCCTGGTGATATCTATGAACCTGGCTGTGAAGCCTATGATAGAGCTGTGGAGAGTATCTTTCAGAAGCCTGAGCCAAACATGACTCAGATGCTCACCATGATGAAGCCACTGCCTGTTGAAGCCGATTGTCCCAAGGAGTTTCTTGTCAATGACCTCCAGTACTTGTCTCGCACTATCTATCATATCCTAAGGCATACTTTATGGCCTATCAAAGGGCACTCCCCGTCGAGCAAGGTTGAAGGTGCTATGAAGACAATGCTTTACAACATCATCTATGGCATCCGATTCAACATGAATGACTTCTTCATCAGACAGTTAGCTGCATCTGGCATGGACCTATTTGGCCTCAAGATTTATGCTCCCTGGATAATGCGCCTCATCAAGATTCGCTCTTCAGTGCAATATCAACCATCAAGCCGAAACCATCACATTTTTCTACCTGAGATTGCTCCTGTTGAAGACATCTATCCAGTTGCTGCCAAGACTCCATTGGTCGACGTTCCTGGCTCTCACAGCGGTGCTACTCGTATTGAAGCCATTCATATCCCTAGTGCTACTTCAGCTGGCCATCTCACTGGTCAGTTTTGACAGCCATGTGAGGCCAATACTGAAGCCACCACAAGCACTGTGCCTTCAAGACCTCAAAAGCGAGCGCGAGTCTTATCCGACAGAGAGCTACTTGTTTCTCTTCATCAGAAGCAAGACAAGCATCATGACTGGCTCAAAAGGCAAATGAGGAGCCTCATGACTGATCTCAACAGAGTGCGCAACCTTTCCACCAAGAATGCGTTTGTTGCACATGAAGCCAGCCGCCGGGCTTGGAAGAGTCTCACACTACTCTGCTCTGAAGATGACCTTGCTGCCGATGGCTTCAAGGAAGGCCTCAAATTCGACTCCAAGCCTCCTGCTACAGCGAAGTGGCGTGCTACACCATCTCTTGAAGACTCCGACTATTCTTCTTCAGCGCCCACTGTCGTCGCACAGGTGGTTGATGAGGAAGATGATGCTACTTGGCCATCAATGGATTCAACATCAAGACGCTGCATCAGGCCCGTCTGCACCGCCCAACTCCACCATCGACCCGGCTGCCCCGACATCTTCATCGCCTCCACGGGACGTGTAGACACCCTATGTCTTCACACCTTTTTGGTCACTTGTTGACAAAAGGGGGAGAAGCATATGGGTTGATAGTCTTCAAGCGGGCAAATTGGGCTGGGCTTGATATATTTTTGCTAAGTTTACAACTCTCGTTCTTGAACATTTGGTTTTGGGTTGTAAAACTTAAGTCCTGATGGACGTCTGCTACATTCGCTGTTTTTGCTACTGTTTGTGCGCTACTTAACCTTGATTTTATGCGCATGAAGTCATTTCGCAGATGCCCATATTTCATTGTGCATGTCATTATCTTCAATATATTTTGTATGCACATGTTGTGACTTCATGAATAGAGGGAGATCTCCACAAAGTCAAACCTGCCATGTGTATTTGCTTTCAAAGGAAATTACTTATATGCACATCTTCAGGGGGAGCCCCTCCTACTTCATGAAGCCAAACCATATGTACCTTAACTTCACCTATTTTTATCCCCGTTGAAAACTTCAACCAGTTTGTCATCAATCACCAAAAAGGGGGAGATTGTAAGTGCATCTAGTGCCACCCCTTGTTGGTTTTGGAGTATTGAAGACAAACTTGGTTGTGGGACTAATGTGTTTGTGAGATTCACAGGAGAACACAGGTAGAAGTCCCTATTGATTCGGTTTACCCATCGAAGATGACCCCTAAAAATGTATGAAGACATTGAAGACAATGGTGATTCACGAAGACATTCGTGCTGAAGATAATGGTTCATGAAGACATTCGTCGAAGACAATGAAGCTTGAAGACATAGTCTTTTGGTAGTTTCATTTTCTTATTTCTTGAGTCATAGGAACCACCGAACTGTCAAGTGGGGTCGAGGTAAACGAAGTCAGAAACTGACGTGATGCTCAACCTAAAATCCTATGTCTTCAAGCGAAGACAAATGAGAGAAAATCTCTTCCAGAGTTGGTTGAGTCAGCTTTGCTTGTAGCCCAAGTAAAGTTGCCGCGTGGGTTTAAATTCCGACCGTTGGACACGTGTCAGTTCCTAAATGACCAAGGGTCATTTCGGACATATCACATCAGGTTGCCCCTGGCTATAAATAGCCATCCCCATCCACCATAAGTTGGTGGCTGCTCCGAGTTAGTGCACGGCTTTTATCGTTTGAGAGCAACCCACCTCGAAGCCTTTGAGAGAGAAACCTTGCGAGGACAAAACCCAAAACACCCAGAGCCCAAAGTGATTGAGCATCACTGAAGACATTTTGTTCTAAGTGAACTGAAGGCTTATTACACTTGAAGACTGTGATCTTCCAGTCGGTTAGGCGTCGCGTTCTGAGCATCCAAGAGTCATCGTGGATTGCTGGTGAACGAAGTCTGTGAAGGTTTGGAAGTCTACCTTGAAGACTTACCAGAGTGATTGGGCGAGGTCTAAGTGACCTTAGCTAAAGGGGAATAAGGTGAAGACGTGGTCTTCTGAGTTCAATCTCAGCCTCCCTAACCAGACGTACAACTGTCACAGCAGTTGGAACTGGTCAAATAAATCATTGTCTTCCCCGAGCGTCTGGTTCTATCCTTACTCTTCCTTACTTACTATTTTGAACTGTGAAGCCTTTGCATGCTTGCTTGTGTTTGAAGATATTCCCTGAAGCCATTCATCTGTTTACTCATTTATCTTCATGCTTCTTGTGTTTATGTTCAATGCATGCTTGTATGCATGATGTCTATGCTAGTCATATCTGTTCATCTTATTGATAGGCTTTGCTAGTTCTCATCCTGCTTCCGCTTTCTTCGAAGACATTGCATGTTTTCGAAGCCTTTCATAAAAATCGCCTATTCACCCTCCCTCTAGTCGATAACTAGCACTTTCAGTGGCGGGTGGGAAAAGTCCAGCAGTGGCGGGCAAGGCTCTTAGGGCCGCCCGCCACCGACCTCCCGCCACTGCTAGAACACTATCAGTGGCAGGCGTCCGCCCGCCACTGTTAGACCATGAATAGTGGTGGGCTCTATGCCGTGCCCGCCACAGCACTTCGTGTTGCCCGCCACAGGAATTTTGTGCTGCTGTGGCGGTCCTTTTCTACCGCTCGCCACTGCTATTGTTGCATGCCGACATGATTGAATTACGGCATATTAATTGCACCTGGATCATATCAACATATTGCATTTGATACATAAATTCTGGTTTGAACCTTGATCCACATACACGCACCACATTACAATGATTTCAGATTAATGAAAAGTAGTAGTTATAAAATATAACAATTGCATTACAATAATTAATAAGCATACATATGTCGCACTCATCACATAATTAATGGTTTGACGAGTTTTTTTTGAGTGAAATGAGTGTTGGCAGATGTTCAACACGCAGACCGTTAGTAGAAGCCGCACATACTACATGAATTAGTACTTGATGGAATGAACGGGGACCAACAGGCCGCTTGCTCTGGAATTGGAGATTTGGCCTCTCGAAGAGCCTATTGCACAACCTCAGCGGGCGTGGGTATGGTGGTTGGACTCATACCCGGCCAGATCCTCAGCCTCTCATCCGGGGACGCCTCCGCAAGGATGCACACTGCGAGGTCAGTGAACCGCCTCTCTGCAATCTTCTCAATCGCTGTGAAAGAACAATGGGCCATTGGAACACTTTTGACCCAAGCTAACATCGCCTCCTTGAGGCGCTCTGCCCGATACTTTTCCCGTGTCCATAGATAGTGCTTCTTCATGTCCGCTGCAGAGACCCCCTCCCACAAATCTTCTGGCGGTCCCATCTGTTATTTTTAGCAGACAATAACATTCAAAATATATACATATAGAAAAGATCACAAGGTTAATATATAAACATATGACACTCGTACATATAAAGTAGAGATCACAAGGTAACAATCATTGTGTCATGACATAGTTTAATGTTTTTCACGGTTTACTAGACTAGAAAGGAGCATGTATATCGCCATGTTGATGTGTCATTCTCATGTCTCGTTCTTCTTGACTCTCTGCCCCGCAGTAGAACATCCCCTCATCCCTCACTACATGGCGATTGATGATATTCGTGAGCACTCTCTGAAGGCGCTCGTGCTCTGTCCAAAAGTGAGCTAGCTTAACTTCCTTCTCATTCTCTTCGGACCATTTCTGCAACATTGAATCACTTCTTAACAGTGGTCCTGCGCGCACATAGTCATCCATCAAGACCATGGCATAGTAGCCAGACATGTGCATGGTTTCGCCTTTCGGTTGTTGCCGGCAACAAAAGCTAGTGTTAAATTTGTACTGCGAATGCGGCATGTTCTTACGGTCGGACTTATGACACATAAGAAGAGCAGCATTGAGAACTTTCTTCAGATCTGTCCACGGCTTCTTAGGGTCTCTCCTGGAATCAAAGAAATAAGCCCGGCCGTCCCGGGGCATCAGTGCGATTATGATCCAGTGTTCATTGCTGCGCAAAACAATTGAACAACGCAACATTACTGAGATTGACATCAAAGTACCCAGGTGTATAGTGCAAGCAAAAAGAAATGAACTTACGTTTCGAAGTAAGGCACGATAAAGTTGTGCTTGGTCCGAGGACTACGAAGAATGGTCTTGTGGAGGTAATCCATCATAAGACGTTGGCCTTTATCAGAATCCACATTGGCCCAATGCATGAGATACGGATCAAGGAAGCCAACTTTCTCATTCTGGAGTAATGGATTTGTAGCATGCCAGAGCGACCAAAGCCTCATTAAAGATGGCTTGATTACGTCCACATAGAAAATATTGTCGTTGACCAAACTCTCAAATCCAAGATATATTTTATCAGCAGGGTACTCGTCGACAAATCCAAGGCCCTCTATAACATTGGCGGTGTAATACATCTCACCCTTTGCTAACCTAGCTACTACGTCTTTGTGTAGAAGCTGAATTTCAACGCTTAGTGCACTCAACTTGTGTTGTGGCAACATCGGTTCACTGGGCTTAAATATTTGCATGAAGCACCGACTGACAGAAACATTCACCACATCTTCTCCTGGTGCCTTACTGGCGGTAGGTTCATTGGCTGATTTCTTCTTTCGCTTTCTGCCCTTTTTACGACGCTGAGCTGAGGGGTCCATAGAAGATGGTTCTCCAGAATGCATTTGTTGGGTTTGCTAAAATTTAGTATGCAATTATGAGTCATGATGCATAAAAAAATGAAAGAAAAATTCGACATGACCTTTGCTAACAAGAGGACATAACGAGTGCAAGAAATTCAGCGAAACGGAAATGAATCGACGTTTCGCTAAAACATTGGCACTCATGTCGATACCTGCCAATATAAGCCAATGATACTACAATGGATCCTAGTTAAAAAATGAAAGAAAAATTTGACATGACCTTTGCTGACAACAGGACATAACGAGTGCAAGAAATTCGGCGAAACGGAAATGAATCGACGTTTCACAAAAACATTGGCACTCATGTCAATACTTGCCAATATAAGCCAACGATACTACAATGGATCCTAGTTAAAAAATGAAAGAAAAATTCGACATGAACTTTGCTAACAAGAGGACATAACGAGTGCAAGAAATTCGGCGAAACGGAAATGAATCGACGTTTCGCCAAAACATTGGCACTCATGTCGATACCTGCCAATATAAGCCAACAATACTACAATGGATCCTAGTTAAAAAATGAAAAAAAAATTGACATGACCACACTAGAAGGGTTCGTACTCATAAACTTACAAAATATTTCTAAACTACTAGTATACATTTACCCTAAACACATATCTGACCATCATACAAAATAACACTAAAAAACATTGGCATGTATTTCTAAACTACTAATATTTACACTATGCACAAATCTGAAAATGCATACCGGAGAGGTGGAACGCTTGGAGTTCGAATGCAGCCCGAGGTCTTCGATGTTGGCGGGGGGGGGGGGGGACACGGCCGCACGGCTAGCCATCGGGGTGGAGCTCGGTGGTGGCGGTGGCGGCGGCGATGAGATGCCTCCTCCGGTGTTGGAGGATGAGGCCATGCCCGCCCGCGGCAGCGCGAGGAGGGGCGCGGCGGTGACTCGGGCGAGATTTGAGGGGGGAAGAGACGGCGCGCGGGGAGAAATGACCAGTTTTGGCGAGTGGGGGGGGGGGGACGGTTGTCCATGTGAAAATTGAACCACCAGCGTAGTGGAATTACGAGTGGCGGGCGGGGTATAGGGCCCGCCACACGTATGGCAAGAAGCAGTGGCGGTCTATACCAGGAAGCCGCCACTGCTAAAATGACCTCCTGGCCCCCCCTTCCCCCCCCCCCCCCCCTCGACAAAAGTTACGGCGATTTTAGCTGTGGCGGGGCTATAGACTTGCCCGCCACAACTGATAGAAAGAGCAGTGGCGGGCGCCGTAAGCCGCCCGCCGCTGTCGTGTTTCATCACGGGATAAGATTTGGAATGGTTCACCTGTGGCGAGCGAGAGAAATCACTCGCCACTGCAACTCATATAGCTGTGGCGGGCCGATTTTGCTACCCGCCACTGCTCGCTTTCAAAAATATCTGTGGCGGGTGCCCCGCCGTGCCCGCCACTAATTTGTGATCTCCTATAAGCCCTTTCCCAGTAGTGGAGCCCCGAAAGAGCCTCACTGGATGGCATCGCCACGCGCCGAGAGCTGCACATCGTGAAGGGCCACCGCACAGTGGAGGGCGTGCGCTCCGAGTGGTATGTGCCGTGGAGGACTGCCACACCGTGGATGGCTTGCCCGCCGAGCACCATGCGTTGTGGACAGCCGGGAGCCGAGCGTCGGACACCGCCGCGCCGGAGTGCAAGCGCCGACCGCCGCTGCTGGGTAGCGTGGCGGGAACGCCGTGCGTGGAGGGTTCTCGTCGTCCTCGGGGACTCAATTGTAATTTAGTTTTTTTTTGCTTTGCGGGTGCTTTGTGCTATTTTTTCAGGGATCATGTTGTAAATCTAATTGCTGAACAGTAGCTCATCGCTGCCCTACTCTGTTCTCCTGTAAATGAGGGTGCTGAGTTCCATCTTTCAGCAGACAACACGTACAAGATTGAACAGCTGATGTATGTATATAGACAAGTAAAGCTTCCTCTGTTAGAGCATCTCCAACAGATGCGCTAAATAAGCCGCGCGCTGGATAAAACGGCTATATAGAGCACGCGCGACCGAAAATAGCGTTCCAGCAGCCGCGCTATAATCCCGCGCGCGGTAAACAAGATTCAGCGCGCCGGGGAAAACTGCATCGCGCGCTGGATATTTGGTGCGCCAGCTCCAACGCGCTGGGGAAAACTGCATCACGTGCTGGGTATTTGGTGCGCCAGCTCCAGCGCGCTAAATTTTGCAGCGTGTGGAAAAGCAACCACCCTCCCGCGCGCGCTAAAACGCTATTTCGGCGCTGCAAAAATTTTATAGCGCGCCACCCTACTGCGCGTCTGTTGGAGATGCTCTTACGTATGACATCCTCCAGTAAACTTGGTTTTGCTTTGGCTGACTCTCTCCTCACAGCATCTATATTTAAGTCCTTGGGTTTGCCCACTCTAAATTGGCTTCACATCTATGTGACCTGGAACGATTTTTACGGGTGTGGCTAGGTCTCAGTCGACTGAGACTTAACCAAGTCTCAATCAAGCGACATAGTATATAAAAAGAAAAAGGAAAAAAGAAAAAACTAAAAAGGATTTTTTGCAATCTTCATGCAAGATCAAACGAATATAGCATCGATTGACACATAATCAAGTCTTACTCGACTTTGACTTAGCAAAACTGATACTGTAAACCAATTACGATATTTGAGATATCTGCTAGAGTTGGAGAAAAGCTATTCTCCCATGCACGGGAGGTACCGTGCATGCATGCGCCGTTGATTCAATTGGAGATCTGAGTGCATGCATGCAAGCCTCTCTCGTATACGCATAGTATTTGCTATTCCCTGCATTAATATAACCCCGTATAGTGTCAGTCATCAATGCACGTTTTGCCATGCCGTTCAAGCTTTTCCATCAGCCGGACAGAAAAGAGTCGTTGTAAGTACTGTTGATCGAATTATCTGTCAGTTGCCTTAGCAATAGCGTGACATACTGAAATGAGCCTGAGCAAGATATTACTTCTAATACTAATTAAACTTAGTACGAATTGCTAATAACTGATAATGGATGAACTATTTTTGAATGCAACCATTCACTGCAGGCTCCAAACTGAAGGGGTGTTTTTCTGTATTTAAGAGTACTTGGCTTATCTTTTAGGACATGATGTCATGTGCATTTCGTTCAAAATCTTTTCTGATGTACACTTGAAATAAAAACTAACCTGCATGTCTCGAAAATACATTATAGTAACCAGGTGAGAGCTGTGAAGAAGCATTTGAAATAGATGCAAGGAAATGTATTAAATAAACAAGGTTCAAAAGTGATGAACCGATGCTTACAATGCGAATAGTGTGCTCATGTTGCCAGCAGTGGCGGAGCTTGCAACAATATACTGGGTGGGCTGGGCAGGCTAAACTGCAGGAAATTGGGCTTTCCTCTGTTCATGGGCTGGTAGCAATAGGCGTGAATGCTCCAAGGCTGGGCGGGCCATGGCCCATGTAGCCTTGCAGTAGATCCGCCAGTGGTTGCCAGGACATAAATAATCCGCCATATAGTTCTCAAAAAAAAAAAAAAAAAAATCCGCCATACTACAATAAAGGTCTGTGTGGGAGGTTAACAAATATAATAACACCAAATAGATGCTATATACACCTTTCTGGTATTCCAGTGCACTTCTTCCGCCTCTTGGGAGTTTTTTTTTTTTTTTTTTTTTGAGATCAAGCAAAGCTTTATAACTTAACGGTGCTCGGGCAAATCGCTCGAAGCACAAGCAGCCACTTGGGCTGGTACATCAGACCCCCACTCCACAAACTGGTTCATAGGGTACAAGCGGCCAATATTGGCTAACTCATGCGCTACCGCATTTGCACTACGGCGACAAACAGTTATTACATGTTTAGAAAACCACATCTTAAGCTGAAACTTTGTGTCCTCAATGACAGCCGCATATGCAGACGAGTCGACTCTTCGGAAATCCATGGCTTCAACTAGCAGTTGCGAGTCCGTTTCAAAGACCACCCTCAGAATGCCCAAGTCAGCCGCCAGAGCCACAGCATTAGAGAGACCAACGACTTCAGCAGCAAATGCATCATGTATATGTTCCTGCCTGCCAGCTCTGGCGGCCATAATAGTCCCTTCCGAGTCTCTCACCACAACGCCCCAGCCAGCATGATCTTCCCCTGGTACAAAGGATCCGTCCGCATTTATCTTTACCATCTCCTCAGTTGGTGGTACCCATTTATCTGCACTTAGTTTCTTCCGTTCAGAGAGAAAGACCTGCATATATTCCATGACTGCACTGCGTGTACGCCTCGCAAGAACAGCCGCTGGCACAGCTAGCTCCCCTTTCCTTAGTTTATTCCTCATACTCCACCAGTGCCACCAAAAGGTCAGAATATGCATGCGTTTATTTACATCCAGCCCCCACACATAGTCCAGCATTGCATGCACTGACGTAATTTGTTCCAGCTCAACTCTTTCTCTCTCTAGTGCTAGCTCCCTCCAACCTTCCTTCA
This sequence comes from Elymus sibiricus, assembly GCA_039707655.1. Taxonomy (NCBI): domain Eukaryota; kingdom Viridiplantae; phylum Streptophyta; class Magnoliopsida; order Poales; family Poaceae; genus Elymus; species Elymus sibiricus. The sequence goes on from CM077676.1 coordinate 72,521,281, forward strand.
CCGATTTGCACTTGATGAACAGGTGAGCCACATCCTCATCAGCGCGGCCACAGAAGAAGCAGCGCGTACTTTCCAGTTTGAAACCTCGCTTCTGCATGTTTGTTAGTAGTGCTAGTGATTCGTGTTTAATCCTCCACGTGAACATCTGCACATTCCTCGGACATGGTAGCTTCCAAATTCTTTTCCATGAATCATCCTGGCATGTATTAAGATTACCTGCTACACTAGAGCACATACCCATTCCTCCGTTCTTCTTCTGCTTTTGTAATTCCACATATAGTTTATACGCACTCTTGACTGAATGAACCCCTTTGCTGTCATAATGCCAGGCAATAAAATCTTGGGCTCCCTCTCTCAGAGGCATCTGCAAAATATGACGTGCATCATCCGCCCAGAATGTGTCTCTCACAAGCTGCTCATCCCACTGTCCAGTTACTGGGTTGATCAGATCGCTCACTCTATCCAGCAGATTATTGCCTCTTGGTGTGATTACCGTCCGTGACCAAGGCCGAGGGATCCAGGGATCAGTCCAAATTTTGACATTAGCACCATCCCCTATACGCCATACGTACCCCTCGCGAACGAGTTGGATCACTTTCAGCATACTTCTCCAAGCATATGATATACCTTCCCTAACCTCAGCTGCAAGTACATGGGAGTTGGGATAATATCTAGCCTTGAGAATACGACCACACAACGAGTCAGGTTGCTGTATGAGTCTCCATGCCTGCCTAGAGAGCATAGCCATATTAAAACTGTGCATATCACGAAACCCAAGGCCCCCTTTCCCTTTTGGCATGATAAGTTTTTCCCATCCAATCCAATGTACTGTATTTTCCTTATCTTGCTGGCTCCACCAGTAAGTACCAATCATGGAGCTGATCTCATGACAGAAACTTTTAGTTAGATCAAAACAGGATATCGCAAACGTAGGGATTGCTTGTGCGACGGCAGTCACGAGTGCTTCCTTCCCAGACTTTGCGATAAGTTTCTCCTTCCACCCATAAATCCTCCCAGCGATCGCCCCTTTAACATATGCAAAGGCCTTTCGTCTAGACTTTCCCACATGCACTGGAAGTCCCAGATACTTCTCATTCCAGGTTTCACTATGGATCCGCAATGCATTCTTTACTGTACTCCTCTCTACCGATGGGGTGTTAGGACTGAACATTACCGCAGATTTCTCAACGTTAATACACTGCCCGGAGCAAGCCTCATAAAGGTCGAGGACTTCTCTCAGAGTGGTGGCTTCCTCCACATTAGATTTCAGCAGCAGCACGGAGTCGTCAGCAAAGAACAGGTGGGACACTACAGGAGCCGTCCGGCAAATCTTGACACCACTTATCCTTCCCTCTCGTTCTGCAGCATGGAGTAAAGCCGAAAGACCTTCAGCGCAGATCACAAACAGATACGGCGACAGTGGGTCACCCTGGCGCAAGCCTCTAGAAGGACTGAATTGTTCTGTCAGCTCACCGTTCACTTTGATCTGGTAGCGTACTGATGTGACACATTTCATGATAAGCTCAACCCAAGACCGGCTGAACCCCAGCTTCCCAAGCATCGCCTGCAGGAAACTCCATTCAACCCGGTCGTAAGCCTTACTCATGTCCGCCTTAACCGCTGCATAGCTTTCTTTCCCTCTCTTCTTGTTCCGCAAAAAATGCGACATTTCATAGGCAATCAACACATTATCAGTTATCAGACGACCCGGGACGAAGGCACTTTGATTCTCTGAGATGATTCCAGGCATAATTATCTTTAGGCGGTTGACAAGTACCTTGGACACCAATTTATACAGGACATTACATAGAGAGATCGGCCTCAGATCCTTGATTCTCTTTGGACTCTTGGTTTTAGGAATCAACACGACAACGGTATCATTCCAGCCGTTTGGGATGTCACCACCATTTAGGATAGCAAGGACCTCCTCCACAATTCGGTCACCCATAAAATGCCAATGTTTCTTGTAGACAATGGACGGCATCCCGTCCGGCCCAGGCGCTTTCAGATCCCCAATATGATCAAGGGCTGCTTTAACCTCCTCCCGGGTGAACTCCATGGCAAGCACAGCACGCATAGTACTATTGATGCGCGGCTCCACCCGATCAATGAGTTCGGGCAAGCGGTTACCGGAAGAATGTGTTGTGAATAGATCCTGAAAAAAAGAGCGCACATAGTTAGTCAACCCCTCTCCCTCCTTCACCACTTCTCCATTCTCCTTCAGCAACTCCTTAACTCTATTTGATTTCTTCCTTGCCGAGGCGAAAGCCATGAAATAACGAGTACTTTTATTGCCATCCTTTAACCATGAGATATGAGTTCTTTGCTTCGCTTTAGTATTCCTTTTGTCCTCCAACTCCCGAACCACACACCTCAGCCTCGCCTCCTCCCTAACTTTCTGCTCCGAAACCGGCTCCCTCATACATTTTTCTAGATCACCACGAGCCTTCTTCAACCTGCCTTCCAGCTCTCCCACCACCTCCTTCTGCCATTTTGTCATCCGACCAGCCACTTTCCCCATAGCATCAGCTACCCCTCCATCACCCTCCAGCCAACTCTCCTCCCACGCCCCTTGAATTTCCTCACTACAACCTTCTTCCTGCAACCACCATGCTTCAAACCTGAACCCACGATCCCCCCTGCTACCACCTCTTTCATGCCCTTCAGTACATACAATAATAGGCCGATGATCAGAATGGCGTGGATTACCATTTATTACTGAAAACTCCGGGAAGGCTTCACACCAACTGGCATTTGCTGTTGCACGGTCCAACCTCTCACAGATATAGGTATCTAACTCCTTACTATGGTTCCTCCATGTAAACTTGTCTCCCACATAACCAATATCACAAAGTGCACAACTCACCAAGGAAGCTCTGAAATCATTCATACAAGATTGTGCCCGTGCAGCTCCTCCCACTTTTTCATCACACAACAGAATCTCATTAAAGTCCCCTAAGCAAAGCCATGGCCTCCCATCCTGGTGCTGTTGCCCGAGCAATCTAATTGTACGCCAAGTTTCTTTTTTGCGCTCTGCAGCCGACTCACCATACACACCGGTTAGTCTCCATACGCCTCCTCCTTCCCCTATCACATCAACATCCACATGCCTCCTCCCATACGATCTCAAGGACACATCCACCCCTCTCCTCCAAAACATTGCAATACCCCTGCTCCTCCCCACTGGGTCCCACACAAGCATGTTAGCGAGCCCAAGTGACCATCGAAAACTATCCAGCTCCTTCTCCGTTAATCTCGTTTCAGCTAAAAACAGAATATCAGGATCCTCCATTCTCCCCATCTCGAGGAGACTTTGAACTGCCCGGCCGTTCCGGAGTCCCCGGCAGTTCCAGCTTATGATTTTCATTGCTCTCGGCGGGGCTGCTCGGACAGCCCGGCCGATATGCTTTTATTTTCTTCCTTCTCTTCAACCACTACTGCTGCCTTCACCCCTTCCGCCTCTGATTTGCCCTTTTTCACCTCCTTCTCCTCCACCGGCATAACTTGGCCCCTCTTCTTCCCCAACACTGAGGCCCTCTGAGTATCCCCGGCAATTTCACGCTCCGGTCTCTCCTTCCTTTTATACCTCTTCCCATTATGGTTCTTCTCCTTATTCTTGCTGTTATTGATGGCTCTCCCCTCCCCTGCTTCCACGGACGCATCAATCTCCATCATTGGAGTTCCTGAAATATCTCCACTAGTATTTCCAAGATTTAACCCAACAGTTGCTCCTCCTCCCCCCTTTGTCTTCGACGTATCATCAGCAAGAGCTAGCTGCAGATTCTTCAGTGTACCTTGTTGCTTCTGACCGAGAGCACTTTTGGTCGGACTCGTGTCCTCCTTTCCCTTCTCAGCGTCCCCAGTTACTCCATGACCAGACCGAGCCGTCTCCTTTCGCCAAGATAGCCTATCGCTCCCACTCCCCGATCTCCCAGAAGGTCGGCTATGGCCGAAGCTTCTGTAGCTACTCTGATCTCTACTGTTCCTCCTCCAAGCTCCATCCTCAGCCACACCCCTTCTTATTGCCATATCCGCCTTCAACCAGCGTCCATACTGCGGCATCTCTCCTCTCTTCAGTTTGGTTACACAGTCTTTCTCTCCATGCCCAATCCTACCACAGGTGTAGCAGAAGTCGGGCAGGTATTCATACTCGAACCTACACCAACCATCCTCTTCCTCCTCCACAGACTCACTTCCCTTTTTCTTCCTCTGATTCTGCATCTCATCTCCCTCTTCAAGAGTAAAACCTCTCATGATTGGCTTGTCAATTCTTATCCTAATCTTAATCCTCATAAACCGTCCTATTGCAGTTCCATCCGGTCCAGTATCCGCCTCCACAAACGTCCCAACTAAATTGCCGATTTCTTCAGCAGCCTCTGCATTCATCATACCCAGCGGAAGATTGAACACCCGAAACCAGATTGGTATGTTATTGAACTCATAGTCCTCCATCCTCCTACATGGCACAAAGTCCTCCACCACCACAAGCTCCTTATCGAACATCCACGGTCCGTTTTCCAGCGCCTTCCTCTTCCCAGATTCCTGATGAAACGTGAACACAAACATGTTGTCTCCAGCCTCCTTGCAGTCAATTCCTTTGATCGGGCACCACACCTTACCAAGAGAAAGACAGATCGCATCTGGGTGAGCAGGTTTCTCTGACAATATCTTCCCCACTGCCTGCGTCTCGACGTACTTCCCCTTTTCCATCGCCGTGGACCGAATCCTCACCCCTTTCCTCTCTTCCTCCGACAGCTTCAAGCCTTTCATCATCCCTGCCACGCCCTCCATCTCCGACCAACCACAACCTCCGAACACCGCCTAGGGTTTGTGGTGTATTACGACCGTGCGCCCTAGGAAGCACACAGAAGGTTTCTGGGTGGGTGGGTGATCGAACAGAGGCACCAAACAGAGACACCAAGATCTAGGACGTGGTTTAGATCGACAGACGAGGTCAACGCCACAAATCCTGTCGCGCGATCGCCTCCGCAATCGCCGGATCGGGACTCTAACCGTCACCCTATGGGACGGACATTGATTCTCGCCTCTTAGGAGTTATCTCCACACCATCTTGCAACCTAGTCTCACATGTTCTAATATCATGTCCTTTTCCACGGCAGTAGCCGCAAAACCTTGTCTGCTGGACGCCGGACTGTCCTCCTGGTTGCTTACAAGTCTCATCTATGGCTGGCAATGGGCTTGGTTTCCGTATTATTCCTTCCAACCTGGACTTGTACCTCGAGTTGTGATTCCTTCCCTTTTTCTTCTTTATCAGCGGCGCTTTAATTAATAGAACTAATTGATATGGACTTGTTGCTATTCTCATCAACTATGCATAAACTTTTTGAGGAATCAGCATCACTACAGTCATCCATCACAGAATTGTGACTAGAACTCACATCTTCGCTTGATTGGTGAGAGCCATATCCTATCTGACAAGTGGTAGATATGGAGGACATGTACACTGAAACCTCTTTCTTCAATCGCTCGATGTTCCCCATAACTATAGCATATGTTTCATGGCGGCTGCTACGGATCAACTGACTGATTTCCTGGGAAATCAGTCGGGTCGCCAGCCCTTCGATGCATCCCGCCAGAGCCGTTGGATCGGGTCAATGCAAGCAACGGCCGCATCGCCGTAGGGCGCAGAGCCTCATGCTCTCAGCAGGAGCCGCGACAGTTGCACTGCATCGACACTTCGCCGACCGCGCCGACGATGCTGCACTACGGCGCTTACCCGGCTGCATCGCAGCTCAAGGGCGCCGGTGAAGCTCCAATGCAGCACCACCCGCTACAGTGCAGCTCCGGGTTCGCCGGTGAAGCTTCATTGCAGCTTCGGGCGCTACATCGCATCTCTGGGCGCCGCCGGTGACGCATCGTTGCAGCACCGAGCTCCAGGCCGCCGCGCGAGCGCTGCATCGCAGCACCGGGAGCCGCCGACGACCGCTCCATTGCAACACCGTGGCGTATGCGGCTGCGACGGTGACGACGACGGGGTGCTCCGGGCGCCGCCTGTGAAGCTCCATTGCAGCGGCCGGTGAAGCTTCCTTGAAGCACCGAGCTCCGGGCCGCCGCGCGAGCGTTGCATCACAGCACCGGGAGCCGGTGACAAGCGCTCCACTGCAGCACCGCCACGCGCACGCGGCGGCGCCGTCTCCGCTGCGACGGTGACGGGGTGCTCCGATGAAGCACGCGACGGGCGACGCGACGCAGCTGCTGCGACAGAGATGCTAGCTGCGGTTGTCACCGTCGTTTCCTCCCCTGGTTCGTAGTAATGGTGGTGTGGGTGGGGCGGCGTGACGACCGGAGATGGTGAAATCTTGTGGTGAATGTTGACGCTGGACTCCAGCGGAAGAAGGAAACTGTGTGGACGAGAACTGCGCTTGAAGATAACGCTACGAGGATAAGCGGTGGTGGGCCCCAAGCGACACGCGTCAACCAGGAGAGGCGGCTTACACAGCGACAAAATCAACCGGTTGATTTAGAACGTTTTTCATGTTTCATTGTCATGGTCACCAAGGCTTGGAATTTCAATTGTTGCCATATGTATCATCTCATGTCTGAATTCTTTAGTCAATATAGGTCCCTTTTCAACATTTGGTTCAACTAGATTGGCAGGGACTGTAGTCCAACGCTTCATGATGTGCAAATCTGGTATTTTGCATACACCTTTTTTTTTTTGAAACTCAATGCAATTGCATTAAACAGTGTGCGAAGCCAAATCGCTCGCCACTAAAGCGGATACACATGGGTCAGGACCGTCAGTTACACTGTTCGGCTCCCCGGCCATCAGCGAACCCTTGGTCGCAAGGGTGTGCGCTACCTGATTACAAGTTCTAGAACAGTGCACAATCTTGCACTCAATAAAATTACACAGGATAAAAGCTTTCAAGCGGTCAGCTACAACACCCAGGCAAGAGAGATCAACACCAGTATCATCCAGCGCTTCCTTCAACAACAGAGCATCAGTTTCCAAGTAGACCCTGCCCATTCCCTAGTCTGACGCCAAGTGAAGAGCAGCTTCAGCAGCTAGCATCTCTGAGTGTAGCGGGTTCAGCAAGTTTGGCAGGAAGCCAGCAGCACAAGCCATCGCCTCTCCCACATGATCCCTGAACACAGCCCCCCAGCCTCCATTAAAATCGTTTGGTTTGAAAGAGCCATCGATGTTAATTTTTATCCACTCAGCCGGCGGTGGTTTCCATCGCTGCTTTGGAGTCAGCCCAGTATTCATTGGTTCCAGCTGGATGTCTCGAAACTCGCTTGTCTGATGCTCTATAATCCAAGCAAGCTCCTCGTTCCATTTTCCTTTTCCTCCTTCTCTGCGATTGTTGCGCTCGCACCACCAATTCCACATGAGAGTGGCAATGAGAGCTTGCTTCTCCCCAGCAAGATTTGTCAATTTCTCCATCATTGTTAAAGCTGTGCTCTGATCCATAAGTAACAGTCTCTCCTCCTCCAGCCAACACAACCTCCATATCTCCTTTACTTGTTTGCATTTGAAGAGCAGATGGCCCCCATCCTCACCATTGGTTTGACAGACAGGGCACCGCATGGAAATATCAAGTCCTCTTCTTTGAAGGTTCACGCAAACAGCCATCGAGTTGTGAGCCAACCTCCACATAAATTGTTTTATCTTACTTGGGACCGTCATCCGCCAGATCTTCTTCCAAGGGGGCACGTTGTTCGCCTCCTCAGCCCCCGAAGCAACACCTCTCGGCCCCTCCAAGTTTTTATCTTGCATATGCACCCAGTATGCAGATTTAACAGAAAATTTGCCCCTCCTTTCAAAGTGCCAGGCTGGCAGATCTTCCAGCTTACAATTTATGGGGATTGCCAATATCCAGGAGGTATCTTCGGCATTGAAAGTGGCCCTAACAAGTGCTTCATCCCATGAACCAGTGGCCGGGTTGATAAGCTCTCCGACCTTCGACATAATGTTTGTGCCCCTTGGTGTAGCCGGCCGCCTAGTTGTTCCCCTAGGTATCCATGGGTCCTTCCACATATTGATTGACTGTCCGTCGCCAACTCGCCAGATAAGCCCCTTCTTCAGAATTTTGATTCCTTGCAAAATACTCCTCCAGGTGTAGGACATATTGCTCGTTTCCTCCACATTCAACAAATTTCCATCGGGGAAATATTTAGCCCCCAGAACCCGCGCGCATAGGGACTCTGGCTGTTGCAACATTCTCCATCCTTGTCTCGCGAGCATAGCCATGTTGAAACTGTAGATGTCGCGGAACCCCAGTCCCCCCTCACTCTTTGGCTTTATCATCTTCTCCCAACTCAGCCAATGAATCTTATTGGATTTATCCTACTGGCTCCACCAGTATTTGCACACCAAGGTGCTGATTTCCTCACAGATGGTCTTCGTCAAGTCAAAACATGACATAGTAAAAGTGGGTATCGCCTGCGCCACCGCCTTGATCAAGAGTTCTTTTCCCATCCGAGAGAGCATCTTCTCCTGCCATCCACTAATTCTTTGCAGAATCCTATCAATTATGTGCCTGAAAGTCTTGGTTCTTGATTTGCCCACATGAATTGGCATGCCCAGGTATCTTTCATTCAGAGCCTCCTTCTCGATCCCCAGAGTGCACATCAAATCCTCCTTATCCTTTGCCTTCACATTACTACTAAAGAAAGCAGCAGATTTATCTTTGTTTATGGTTTGGCCCGAGCTTGCTTCATACACCTGCAGTATACGCTAAATCTGCTCCGCACTCTCTTTATTTGCCTTGAATAGGATGAGGGAATCATCGGCAAAGAGCAGATGGGAAATGCTAGGGGCATTCGGGCACACCTTAACCCCCTGGATCAGATTGTTCTCCTCGGCTTTTGTTAGTAAAAACGAGAAAGCTTCCGCACACAGCAAGAAAAGATAAGGGGACAGCGGGTCCCCCTGTCTCAGCCCCCTCTCAGGTAACACTTCCTCGGTGAGATCACCATTGATCTTGATACGATACTTTACTGTCCTCACACAATTCATAATCAGCCCCACAAACCTTCGGTGGAAACCCATTTTAGCCATCATAGCTTCCAAGAAATGCCACTCAACCCGGTCATACGCCTTGCTCATATCCAATTTCACCGCAGCATAGGCCTCCTTCCCACTTCTTTTGTTGCGCATATAGTGGATAACCTCGTAAGCGAGCAACACATTGTCAGTCAGGAGCCTACCAGGCACAAAGGCACTCTGAGTCGGAGAGATGATCTCGGGCAAGATCACTTTCAGCCTCTTTGAGAGAATCTTGGATATGATCTTATATACCACATTACAAAGGCTTATAGGTCTCAGATTCTTGATGCAGTCTGGGTTCTTCACCTTGGGGATCAGCGTGATGGACGTGTTGTTCCAGTCATTTGGCATAGGCCCCCCATTCAAAAAGGCTAGCACTTCCTGTGTGATTTTGTCACCCACATCCACCCAGTAGTGCTTGTAAAAAATTGCTGGCATACCATCCTCCCCTGGCACCTTTAAGTCCCCAATATCCTTCAGGGCCGCCTTGACCTCATCAGCACTAAACTCTGCCATCAGGCCAGAGTTCATCTCCCTTGTTACCCTACTCTCGACAGATTTCAGAACCTCATCATGATTTGTTATGCCCTCTGACCTGAACAGCTGCGCAAAATAGTTAGTGATAACCTCCTTCTTTTCCTCCTCTTTCACTGCCCAACTCCCATCTTCACGCCTCAGCTTCCCTATCCTATTAGTTCTCCTTCGCTCTTTAACACTCGCGTGAAAAAAGAGGTGTTTCTGTCCCCCTTCCTCAACCAGGTCATGTGTGCACGCTGCTTATAGTAGGTGTTCAGTTGCTCCTCCAGCCTCTCCAATCTATACCGTGCCACTTCCTCCCCTGCCACCTTCTCCTTACTCACCGGCATACGCCTCCATCTCTCCACTTCTTTCCTTGCTTTCTTCAGCCTTTTCTCCAAACCGCCCAAGACGTTTCCACTCCAATTTTGTAGCTTCCCCGCCACCTGCTTCAGTCCCTCTCTAACACACCGACCACCCTCTGCCATTGTGTGACACCACGTCTCCTTCACTAGTTGATCACACTGCTGCTCCTCCAGCCAACACGCCTCAAACTTGAACTTATGACTCCCACCTCCTCTCCCTCCCTCTCTTGTTCCTCCCTCCCCCTCATGTTTCTCTGCTGTGATGATAATGGGCCTGTGGTCTGAGTGTCTAGGGTCACCATTCTCTACCTTGAACCCCACAAAATGCTTCCTCCATCCCTCATTTGCGACCGCCCGATCCAATCTTTGCTGGATATAGTTCTCCCAGCGGTGATTGTTATTCCGCCAGGTAAATTTGTCCCCCTCAAACCCCAGGTCCTCCAAACCACATACCTCCAAGGCCTCTCTGAATCTGCCCATGCATGCCTGGGCTTTTTCATTCCCACCATCCTTCTCATTAGCAAACAGCACCTCGTTGAAATCTCCCGCGCACAGCCAAGGGAGTGAGGCTTGATTATGAAGGATCCTCATCAGCTTCCACGTAAGATACTTCTTCTCCGCCCTCGGCTCCCCATACATGCCTGTGAACCTCCACTTGAAACCGTCCTCCTCCTTGATCTCCAGGTCCATATGGAACCTAGAGAAATTTCGCAACTCCACATTTAAACCTCTTCTCCAGAACACAGCCACCCCACCCCCTTTGCCCTCACTATCACGTGCCACCATGCACGGCATCCCGAGCAGCCACTTAAACCTCTCCATTCTCTTCGCCTTGAGCTTTGTTTCAGACACAAACAATATGTCTGGGTCCTCGGACCTCTGGACGTCCAGAAGTCCACGAACTGCCGGGGCGTTTCCCAACCCCCGACAGTTCCACGTCACGATCTTCATTAGCTGTTGCAGGGCTGTGACTGCAGCCCCGCTTCTATTGGTGTAGCCGTCTCCACGTTGATCTCCAGACTCCTCTGCCTTTTCGCCTTTATCTCCTCCTCCAGTTCAGTCTCGATCTCCATTGCCATTAGGTCTCGTTTTGTGCCCACCAAACTCAGCACCCCCCCCCCCTCATGCTGCTCTCCCTCTTGCCACTTCTGTTCACCCTTTTGTACGTTTTCCCTTTTGCCTGTTTACCTTCCCCTACATTCTTACCGTTACCCTTTTTGTTTTTTAAGCTTGTTCTTGCCTCTGCACTTCCAGCCCCCAGCTCGCTTGGGACAGGAACCCCTAGGGCACCCACCTCTCCCTTCTTCTGCGCCACCTCTCCCATGTCATCCTTCTTCCCCTCCCCCCCCCCTCCTTCCTTGAGCTCCTCAACCCCTTCTATACTTCCCTTTATATTTTCAACACTCACCCTATCCCCATCCGGGAACACAAGCTTCTTTTTGTTGTTTGGCATAGGCACTCTCGGGTCAGGGAGCTTTAACGGACTAGTGACTTCCTTCTCTTCCCCTTTCTTCTTTCTCGTGTCCCAGGCCTGCCCATCATCCTTCCTTCTTCAAGACTCCGAATCACTCCTGGTCCAACTACCCCTACCCCCAGAGCTATTGCTTCTGGCAGAGAAACCCCCCCTTCCGCCACTCCACTGTCCTCTATCCTCCTCACCACCCAGCCTCCTTGAACTGACCAGCATGTTCACCTTCATCTCTTTGTTGTACAATTGCACCTCACCCCTTTTCAGCTTATAAGCACACTCTTTGTCCGTATGGCCGATGATCCCACAGGTGAAGCAGAAATCCGGTAAGTACTCGTAAGCAAAGGGGCACCACTTTTTCTTCTTTCTCTTCTTTCCGACTACCTCCATCATATCGCCCCCCTGATCCTCATCGCTCTCCTCACTATCCTCCCCTTCCTCCTCCTCCTCCTCCCCTTCCCCAATACCAGGGCTCACTTGAATTTTAATACCCCGCATCAGTGGCTCATGGACATCGAGTTTGACCTTTATTCTCATGAACTCCCCCACTGCCATGTCCTCTGCATCGACCTCCGCTTCCAGGAATTCCCCCATTGCTTGTCCAATCAGCTCTCCTGTCTCTTTGTTCATCATTCCCAGTGGGATGTTTGACACCCTAACCCATATCGAGAAGTACCGGAACTCATAATCATCCAAAGTTTTGCTTGCAACGAAATCCTCCAGCACCAGCAGATCTTTGCCCACTAGCCACGGTCCCCCTTTGAGCGCTTTCCTCTTCCCCGACACCTGGCCGAAAGTGAGCAGGAACAAATTCCTCCTAAGCTCCTTGCACAGCGTACCCTCCCTTTGGCACCAAATTCTCCCCAGGGTCTGAGCAATGCCATCCGCATACGCAGCTTTTTCAGACAGCACTTTCCCAATAGCTTGGTTTGGGTTTACCTTCGTCTTTGCGCTCGCCGTCCCCAGCACCACACACTTCTTCTTCTCTGCAATCCTCAAGTTTTTGAGCAGGGCTTCCACTCCTTCCGCTCCCGCCTCCTTCCCTTTCCCCTTCCCCGACGCCATTCCGGGTGGGTGTATTACGACCCCGGGCCCCGGGCTCCCAGTGTGTGACGGTAGGGTACCCCGCAGTGATGCGTGGGCGACTAGGTTTGCGCCGCCCGTCTCGCCGCCGATTTGCTGATCCAAACCCGTTTGCACTTGCCTCCCCCTGCGCGAGTGCTGCCAACCACAGCCGCCGCTCCCTGGATGTGGCCGGGGCGGTTTTTTGGCTGCGAAAGGTGAGGCCTGAGGGGGGAAGAGAGAGTGAGCTGCCCAGATCTGGGCGAGGCCGGTAGTCCGCCGGCGAGAGGAAGATCTGAGAGCAACTATTTTGCATACACCTAGATGAAGCATAACCTGAAATTTGACAGCGTTGGATTAGGTACAAAATATGGTACATATAAATATATGTGAAGGAAATAATGCTTATGAGTAAATAGACTCACCCGAAGTGCATGGCAACAAAGTATGCCAAAATGACTGTACAACCCACACTGGCATTTGTAAAATTGACCGTTGCAGCTGATCTCAATATTGAAAATAACACGAGACCAAGCCTCTCGAGTTGCAGATTCAACGTGTCGTACCTCATATAATGCACCATCAGTCAAAACAATAACAATGTAAGAGCTTGATTTGAGTAGTTCTTGAAAAAAAAGTGTGTACACGCTGATCGTGTATATCTTAGATGCATGATGCTCAATTGGATACCTCATTGTCAGCTTTATGGATCTCTGGAGAAGAGATCAATTGTTAGTCAATATTACAGAAACAATGTTTTATTATATAGGTATGGCAAAGCATAATGTACCTGACTCGTGTTTTTCTCAGCCTCATTATCATATTTTTCCCTCTGGCTGATTAGTTTGGTGTACTGTTTTACAAAAACATTCAGAGACGATTGAGCAGCGATGTAAATTTTCAATACATGGTTGGCGCTTTCACTATGCTGAGTGCTGGTCATTCGGGCACAGAAGATGTCGTTGAAGTATGGTTTTGCCCATTTGGCTCTACACTCGTACACCCTAGTCATGAATGGATTGGAACGGAGGTTATATTTTTCGATGAGGAAATCCCATGCCCTCTCGAACTCATCAACAGTTAGCATGTGGTTCACTACCATGTTGAAATCATCACCAAAACTTAAATGCTTTTTGTATACATGTCCCAATACTTCCTGAGCTCTACGCAAGACATGCCATTTACACCACCGGTGTGTGGTCTTTGGTAAAGTTCTCTTAATTGCCACTGCCATTGCCAAAGCTTGGTCTGCAGTTCAAATAAAATAAGGTCATTTTAGGATTGGATATAAATTTTTCGTGCTGGTTAATAACTTGTTTGAAATATGATAGACAAACCTGTCAGCATCGTACATGGTGCTTTACCACCCATCATCAGAACAAACTCCTTGAAAGCCCAATCGAAATATTCTGCAGTCTCGTTTGTAAGAAGTACTCCAGCGAAAATAACACTCTGGAAGTGGTTATTCACTCCAACGAACATTCCAAACGGCATCTTGTATATGTTGGTCTCGTATGTTGTATCGAATGTTACAACATCACCAAAGTGAGAATATAGAGCTCTGCTCGGACCACTTGTCCACATGAGAGACCTTAGATTTTTATTGGCATCCAGCTGCATTGAGAAAACAAACCTATTGTCCTGAGCTATATTGTCTCTGAAACCCTCAATTGTTTTTCTTACATCATCTTTTAGAGCTTCAGCTGCAATGTCCGAACACAAAGTCCTCAGAGCCTTCTTCGTGAATGGAACACCATCCGCTCTACCATAGAAGCTGTCAACTATGCCATTTATTCTGCTAAGGCTAACATTATTCTCACGAAGGTGCCTAACCATAGTTTTGGTAGAATCATCTATGTGTCTATGAGAAAACAAATGCTTCTTCTGACCACAGCTCTCAACCAGATCATGGTTGTGTTGTTCATTGAATATCTTGACATACCATAGTAAATCATTGGACCTAAGCAACCTCAGCCGTGCACGACATCCACATCTGGTGCTGCTGAGCTTTGTCTTCTTATCAATGCCCTGAAATGTCAGACAAATATTTGTTAAGAATAAGAAAGATCTATTTGCGTAAGAGCAATATCGCATAAAGTTTATTCTTAGAAACTTTATACCTCACGCTGGCATCTGAACTCTTGCATAGTTCGCTCTCCCTTGGTGTTAGTATACGAGTCATCACTCCTTATGCTGAACCCAAGGACCCATGAATATAAATTGTAGAACTGGTAACCTTCGCTTGCTGAGCCAAATATCATGCCTACTTCAGGCTTGAACAAAGTTACTGTTTTATCTTTACTGTACGCTCTTATAGACTGCTCCATTAAATTTGGTATTCTCTTCTCCCCGAAAAGAGTAGTTATACCATCTGGCCGCATCTTTCTAAGAATTTGCAAGGTGTGGTTTAATAATAAGTGAAAAACAGGAATTAGCATCAAGGACTTTATGTTGATCAACAAACCTGTAGCAGTGTGATTTGCTTGAAGCATCATCGTCATCGTTCTCTACAGCCATTGAAGAAAAACTACGTATAGTGGATGTTTGGTTAGCTGAAGAGGCACATAACAACTCTTTATTTTGGTCATTTTCGATAAGGGAGGCTGGATCATCCTTGTTATCCTGGATACAACATGATTTATGGGTTGTGTTCCAACCTGCAGACATTAAAATAGTTAAGCATACATCCGGATTTACATTAAGTTATATCTAAACAATATATTTTGACACATGGAGAAATATAGCTTGCCTGGAATAGTCTGAATCATTTGAGTACTCTTCTTCCTCTGAATTTATTGGTACAGGTGAATCTACCAATGCTATTTTCTCTTGACAATCCCCACTGACCAGATAAACAGAATATATTATTATAATAATAGAATCTAATTTGATTTTATAGAACATATCAAGCGCAAAATATTCCACACGCATTGCTTAGAGTTATACTTCACTAGCCTGGGCAAGTGTTCATCGTTAGAGTAATTTATTTCATCCGACTCGATTGGCACTGTTGAATCAACCAAAGCACTGTTCTCTTCACACTGCACTCTGGAAATGTTTAAATGGTAGAGGATAATAAGAAAAAAAATATTTAATTGGATTCAAGGAAAAGTTCAAAGAAATTACCTCCCGATAATTGAAGGATCAGCAACGCGTAGCAGATCCATAAAAGAGCCACCAACATCTCCGCCAAACACATCCATTGAAATTAAAAGGGGATAGAACTACACACGATAGTTGAAGATCTGTGCCAATTAAAGTTGGTAAACTTACAGGAGCAGCGTACACAGCGGCGCCACAAGGATGCCGTGGTAGCTTACTTGACATGAAAATGCTTAGTCTCCAAATTACAAGTTCTTAGTTGTCATGCTAAAAAATGCTTAGAAGTGAAAATGCTCATTTGCCCATATTACAACTACTTACTTGCCAAAAAACTGAAAAATCTAGGTATGTGTACAACAAACACAAATGGGGGCGCTTAGAAAAAAAGTCAGCACTAATTAGCGGCCGCTAGCTGAATCCATGAAAGCAAAAAAAAAAAAAAAAACACATCGCTGAGATGCAAAAAAGTCGGGGATCCCCTGTGTCCACCCGACCACCTCTTTCTCCTTCCCCCACTATAGTGGCTCTTGCCCTTGATGCCCAGGGACCAGATCCCATGCCCTCTCGGCCCCTGATGGATGGGCTACAGAAAAAATAAGAAGCAAGCATGGGAGGAGGAGAGAGACGAGAGGCAGGGAAGGAGGTGTGGCGAACAACGACTCGCTGCGGATGGGGAGGGACTAGCGAGATCTGATAAAGCGGTGGAAGAAATAATAAAGAAAAACATGCAGTTCACTAGCGATTGAACGGACGCGACGCCGCCGCACCGTAAGACACGCGTACGCACGCTTCTGCTTAGTTTCCCAAACACATACGAATGGAAGGACAGATCAAGAGCTAGTACATATATATAAAGACCAAATCGAAATACCATAGATTGCAGCAGGGTTTGGATCTACAGTACAAAAGAACTCGAAGATTTCTAGCAGTAGACGCGAACCTGAGATCTTATTCGATGTCCTCGGGCATCAAACGATACAAAACACACAGTGATTCCTAAACAAATGGACGAGATTTCCACACAGAGCTATTCCATGGTGGGTGATGGGAGGAGGAAGAACGTCTCTCTGGCAGCAATATAATGGTGGTTCCGCACAGAACGCGCGTACTGGACAGTTAGAAGGGGATGGCATTTACGTTCCTGGGCTCAGAACAGTGTTTTATCTGTTCCCCATTAATGCGTATCTGACTAGGTTGGTGATATGCCGGCTCAGTCTCTCGAAAGTGCTCATAGCGGTAGGGTGTGCGTGTGTGCGTTCATATGGGTGAGTGTATACGCGTATGTATGAGCGCTTGCGTCTGTACTGTGTTAAAAAAAAAAGACTAGGTTGGTGAGGTATTGTACAGAACAACGCCAAAAGAAAAAATTTAGAATAGTATAGGCTCAAATCCAGGGGGGCATGCATCTCCGCGCCACAACGAACAGCTGGCGGCCTTCCCGTGCGTGCATGGGAGAAAATCCACTCTCCGCATCTAAATGTGCTTTAGCAAAACCATAAAGTGATCTCTTTCTCAAGCATTCCATGCAAGTTGTGTCACTGCCTATTGCATATATTGAAAATCTTGACAAACACTGACACATGATACATGCTGCATAACCATGTCACTGTGTGGGTCGAATTAGAATTTGCAATTTCAGACGCATGCATGCATGGTTTACATGCAGAAGGCACGAGCTTCATAGCTGGGCAGTTGGTAAGAGCGGGCGGGCCGCCGAGCCACGATCACGAGCTCCCCGTCGTCACCACACGCGACTCGGAACATGGTTAGACGGAGCACGTACTCGTACTCGACCCAGTGCTTGTACTCCTCCCCGTACTTGTCTTCCTCCCCCGCCACGGCCTTGACTCGCAGCTGCTCAACGAGGCAGTACTCGCTGCGCCCGCCCACGTACACGAGCTGCATCTTCACGTGGCTGCAGCCCGGGTCCTTCCGGAACAGCTCGTCGACGCGGACCTTCTTCCACGCCGGAGCCTGGCCGCGGCTGCTTCTAGACGGGAGGCCGCACGCGCACAGGTGGATCTCGTCCTTGTGGCAGGGGACGTCGTCGTCTGGGTCGCAGGAGGCATCCAGGCCGACCCAGGCGTCCAGGTCGGGGTCGTAGTGCGCGGGGCCCTTGAACGGCAGCAGCCAGTCGCCGCGGTGCGTCCACCTCCCGCTCCGGACGCCGTAGGAGAAGGTGCCCGGCCGCCCGGGGGCACGTGAGCAAACCCTCCGGCGGCGACTTTGTTGGCGGCGGACAAGAAGATGGTGCCCCCTCGTGGGTGCACCGCGTGGGCGGTGATCCTGGCCCAGTCGAACGGGACCCGGGTAGTGTAGTCGTTCTTCGAGCCCCAGAAGAAGCGCGGGGAGTCGATGTCGGGCAGAGGGTGCCACATCCACCTGCAGCTCGACCGTCCGTCCCGCCGATCTGCCTTGTCGTCGTCGCTCTTGAGGCAGTGCATGTTGGTTGATCTAAAGCCAAACTTGTGTGGCCAGCAGCAAGTGCAGCGGCTACAGCAAGTTGGCAAAACCAACTTGACTTACGAATGCCCTGACTGGGGGCACACACATACAGCTGACAGGTGGGTTTCCCTATGGCACTGTGCATAATAAGTATATAAAAGGGGATAACTCCCGTCGGAAGTGTGTGTGCATCACTTCCCCTGCTGCCCAATCCAGCACAGCACAGCCAACCATGGGAAGGACCTCTCCAGTGCTCTCTACAAGCAGCAGCAACAACCAGGAGAAGAACAAGGGCTACTCCTGGAGGAGCCCCTATATGCCATTTCCAGCATCTACAAGAGGCAAAGATGGCTTTATCTTTGATCTAAGGTGTGTTTGCTTCAGTTACTTATGATTTGTGGTTCAAATCTTGTGCAAGATGATCCTGAGATCATCTGTGACATCCAACAATGGCACCAGAGCCTTCTTGCTCAAGATTGAGCCCTATCGAGCTCAAGATCACACCTGATCTGTTAGATAAAGTTAAAGTTTAAGGGGCTTTTTCTGTTTATGCTTGAATTCAAGCTGTCCTTCATGTTTTAACAAAAGCTTGAATTACTTGAGCCCTTTAAGTGACAGAACATAGTTGATCTGTTATGTTTAAATCAAGTTTATGATTAAATTCAAGCTCCTCTCTGTTTTGAGCATGGCTTGAATTTATTAAGCCTTATGAGGGACAGATCAATATTGATCTGCTGTTTTTAAGTCAAAGGATCAAGCAATTCTACCTAAAGTTTAAAGCTTGATTCAATTTAGCCCTAAATCACTAAGGGTCAAGCCCTAACAGATTAAAGTAAAGCTCAAGGGTTCCACTTTGATGCTAATTAAAGGGGACTAATGTATCTGCACAAAATCCCCAACTTATGGAAACCCTATCTTAAGCAATTTTATGATTTCTTCCATGTTATGTGCTTATGGCTTCGGCTAAGGCATGAATTAAGTGGGGATGAATCCTGTGGTTTCGGTAAGAGCACAATTAAGTGGGGATGATCAAATTAAATTAAGCAAATTCTAAGAAATCCCCAAATTCCTGAAACCCTAGATGCCAATTTCCCTAATTTTGACCGAATTGAGCTCAGGGTTTTCGGTTGAAGCTTGTAAATAAAGGGGAATGAAATAATTTAGGTAAATCCTAAAATTATTCCCCAAATCCGAAGCCCTAGCTGAGGAAATTTCTAATTTTCCTCAAAAATTAAGTGAACCCTAACAATAAGGAAGGAGGCCAGTGGGTTATTACCTAATGGACCGTCGACGACGTTGTACGGCGCCACCACGATCAATCCCCTAAGTATGGCGGGTTTGCGCCTGCAACCCACTGTGCCGGCTCATCGTCCCTCCTCGTGCGCTCGTCGTTGTCGAGGTGGCCGCGCAGTGCCGGACTTGGCGCAACTCAACGCCGATGCGGGACGCTCGCACGCATGCCGTCGCCTTGCTAAGGGCGCCGCCCAGAACCGCTCGACGGAGCTGCGCGCTAGCCAAAGCTGCACGCAGGTCCGGCGAAGGGGCCTAGACGACGCCGCTATCTTCCTACTGACGCGCCGGTGCTCGACGCCACTGCGTCTCTCTCGCTCTCTCGCGCGGTTGTCGTCGGGTAGAGGAGAGAAAGGGGAAGGAAGGAAATGAGGTTAGGGTTTCGCTGGGAGCTGTGGGGCGATGGTTTTGTTCGCCGCTATCTCCCTCTCGGCTTTTGGATCGATGATCGACGGCTCACGCGCGACGGCTGCCACCATGGGCTAGCAGCAGTTAACAGGCCGTTTTCGGCTATGGGCTCCGGCCCAAATTAAGTTGCCCGTTGTGTTTTTTTAAGGGCATTTGCTACTGGGCCAAACATACTGATGGGTTGCTTCTGGCCAAATAAAGTTTGACATGTTTTAATTATTTTCAGTGTTTTTTTCAAGATAATTAGGGCATTGCAATAATGTTTTGGGCATTCTGATTATTTTCAGTGCATTTTTTTCCCGGTCAATAAGGGCATTATGATATGATGTTTAAGCGCTGTTAATAATTCTCAAATTATGCCAAAATAATGTCTGATTATAATGGGCCAATTTTGATAAAGGAAAATTATTTATTTTCCTTTTAAGTATTAATTCTTTGGGCTAAAATAAGTGAATTTTAGGGCTAAAATTATGCAGGGTATATTATGCTTATTTATGCTAGATATTTTCTAGCATTTTGTTTCCCCTCATGTATTTATTTGTGTGCCATGCTTAGTTATTTTAATGCAGTTTTTTTTATTATGTTATTTTATTATTAAATAATATTCTTATGCCCTATTTATTTTCATGCCTTTAGTACTATGCTTAAATATTCCTAAGGCAATTTTTGGTTATGATTGATTAATTTAAGGCATTATTATTATGTTTTGGTCCTAAAGTAATGTAATTTCACTTAAGTTTAGAAGGTGCTTCTCTAATTATTTTCTTATTAGAGAGCTTTAAGTTTTAATTTGATAAGATCTCAATTAAATAATGTTTTGAGCAATGAAATTAAATTAGGGCTTTTATGCTCTTTATGAGCAATTATGCTAACTATGAAATAGCCCTAAGATAATTAAGGTTTGTTGCTCAAGGGAAACTCTTATGGGATCAAATTGATTATTTGCAATGGTATGCTTGGAATTTATGCTTGAGATATGATTATACTTGTTGCTCTAGGATGAAGGCTCCACACCATCCCTTTTCACGTAAATTTAATGATAATGAAACCTTGGCTTCTTATGCTAATCACTACAGGAATCAGCTGATTTGCCGTCTGCCATGGCAGACGGCAAAGGACCAGAAAGCTGACGGCAAAGGTCTTTGCCGTCAGCCGCAGACGGCAAACATGGACGGCAAAGACAGTTACGGTAAAGAGCTTCTTTGCCGTCTGTTTTCAAACAGCGGACGGCAAAGACATTTGCCGTCAGCTTTCCTGGGCAAGCAGACGGCAAAGAAAGTTGACGGCAAAGGATAGACGTTAGCCACGTTAGGTGTCTAACGGGAGGAGGCTTTGCCGTCTGCCGGCTGACGGCAAATGTGCCCTCCACTTTGCCGTCTGCTTCATGACGTCATCAGACCCGTCACCCTCCCCGCTCTTTGCCGTCTGCCGCTGCCACCTCTTTGCCGTCTGCCACAGACGGCAAAGGTTTGCCGTCAGCCAAGGTTCTACAGATGGCAAAGCATATGGTAGGTTTGCCGTCAGCCACTTGTCTACAGATGGCAAAGCATATGTACATTTTTTTTGAACTACTTTATTTCAGCAGTTCAATAGACAAGATATATTCATATAAACATCAACGATCCATATAGACAGAAGTGAGAATCACACATAATACAAATGATCCATATCACATATATGAGCAAAACATGTTCATGCATGATCCATATCACACCATATATATCACAAATGTCATAGTGATCCATATCACACATGTATAGATATATCACTACAAGATATTTTGGCACTACAGGAATTGTCACCTAAGATACAAGCACCACGCCCCACTGCAGCAAGCGACATACATCTCTTGAGCACCATGGCAACCTGCTGCTCCATTTACTCCTCCACCGTCGCTGGGCCAACTACTGCTGGTCGAAGAAGCTCGGCTCGTCCATCCAGCACCTGCACCACAACAGACCAAGAAAGGTTATTTGGGGCACAAAAATAATTTTACTAGGCATCAACACGGGCACAAAAGAATGTTCAATGATTGGCAGCTACCAGTGGACATGGAATATCGAGGAGCTCAATCTTTAGCAGCATCCAGTCAACATGGCACACACACTTCACAAACACAGAAGGGCTTAAAAAAATCAAACAAATTTAGCAGCATCTAGAGTTTCACACAAAGGAGCAGTAGGCAAAAAATAGTCGAACAAATGGACAATATGGATGTTTTAGTACACAAACATGAGGTGGAGCAGAGTAAGGCTAGAATACTAGATGGCTTTATGTGTAATAATGCCCACCCACAGGTGTCTAAAAATGATGTAATGCATTTCCAATATTCGTCGAGTAAGTGCAGGAGCAGTCTATATATGGAAATCATGGTTAGTGGGGTGGCGATGTACAAGATACGTACCTGATCTTTTGAATCTTGTTTAGATGAGTAGTGGAAGTTTGAAGCTCCCTTATGGCTTTATCCTTGCCCTTAGTCACAGCAACTAGTGCCAGAAAAGAAAAGAAAGGAACCAGTCAAATGCCTAACTCACAGCAATTAATTACTGACAAAGAAGGAAATAAAATCAAATAAAGGAACCAATCAAGTGGTGGTTCCTAACATCTCGTGCTACCATGAGTAAACTAGGAAGAGAGTCATGGATTTCGAGTCGCGCGACTAGTCGCGACTAGTCGATGAGTCGCAAAAAAATGGTCGACTCAACTTAGTGTCGACTCGCGACTCTGAGTCGCGACTAGTCACAACGCAGGCTCGACTTTTTCCGAGTCGCTGCCCCAGAGCGACTCGCATGAGTCGCGACTCGAAAACCATGGAAGAGACATAATGAATTTCAGTAGCAAGTGTGCCGTGCTCTTATTCTGGCATGCTGGAGGAACCGAGCTTGGAGTTTGCTCTTTGACCAGATGACCGTTTCCTCAATTTCTATCATGATGGAAACTAGTAGATACGCTTTTTACTCTTTCCCCAAATTCAAAGAAAACAGAAGGCGCCATAGTATTACTTGCTGTCAGTGAAACTAACAGAGGGAGGAATAGTTTTCACATGACAAGAGAGAAGAAAGACTAGTAGTGGCTGGTATCCATTTTGTGCAGAGCATTCCCATTCCTTGTGGTAACATTTGGCAGCAGAAGTGATTGCCTCAGAGCAGAGCATGGGTAAGACCATCCACATACAGCATGCCTAGTTGCTTCAGTTTATCACAAACTAAACTATAGAGGGCTAGGACTCTTATCAAACTAGATGATTCCCTGCGCCTTGCTGCCAAAAATATTGCATAAAATTGGTGGCAAATTGGCTCTTAAAAGGATCAATAAAACAATGAATAAATGATTGTGATTTGACAACAGTATTTAAGAATGATACATGACTAATGGCATAAATTCCATTATTCAATTCACTGAGCATTCGCTTGAGAAGGATTAATTTGACTCTTTGACACTAAGTCATTGATTATTAACTCCAAGTTGCTAGTTAAAAACCATGCAAGTCACAAACATACACACACCAGCAGCAAAACCTCAATTACACAGGCAATGTTTACAAATCCAAAATGGCCTGACTTTGATAAAGCCGCAGGACAAATACTGGGTTAAAGGACAGTTTTTCATCAAGAATATGCGCATTGGGATCCACACACATGTCAGTAAATCAAGAAACTACATATGTTCCTATCTGAACAGCAATAACAAAGATCTGAAGTAGAGTAGGACCGATTCATGGCTTAGGATATACCTTGCGCGCCGGTGACACCTTATTTAGATCTGAAAGCTCGTCCACCTGTCGCCGGTGTGGCGGAGAAAAGCTCCCTTCACGCGGCTGAGTCCATTGCACCCCTAGAGGCAGCACGTCGCCCTGCAGAGCGGTCGACAAAACTGCAATAGATCGGTAGATACGTATGAGATCGTCCGGACAAAACTGAAGAGTAGGAGAGAATAGGAAGGATCTGACCTTGACCTAAAGTGCGAGGACGCTGCCACCGGATAGAGCTGGAAAGAGGAAGGAGTTAAGTGAATCAAAGGGAGAGCATCAGTTTTGATAATATACTGAACAAAAAATAAGACATGTATGAGGCCAATAGGTTACTGTGAATTAAAGATATTAATGCTGGTCCTTTTTCTAGATGATCAGTAATAGTAATTACCAAAGCAGAGAATATTAAATCGCAGTACTAAATAATGTCCACCTATATAGTCTACACATGAATCTAGCATGAAAATTAAACACAATCAGTGAGCATCCGAGCTCCTTAGGTCTTAACATGCATTTACCTCT
Source organism: Elymus sibiricus (assembly GCA_039707655.1). NCBI lineage: Eukaryota > Viridiplantae > Streptophyta > Magnoliopsida > Poales > Poaceae > Elymus > Elymus sibiricus. Next base: position 72,545,223 of record CM077676.1, read on the forward strand.
CTAGCAAACAAATAAGGAACTGTGTTTCGAGTAAGCAAATTATCGCTAAAAAAACAGCCGTTAAAGCACGGGAATCTTTGCATCACCCACTTGCTAGGTTCCTGTTAATCTTTGCTAAGTTCCTGTTAATCTTTCCATCACCCACTTGCTAGGTTCCTGTTAATCTTTGCATATAGCCCAAAAACATCTGATTACCACAGTAGGAAATGTCAAATCTGGAGAGGATGGGTGTATTGCAACTCACCGGAGAGGATGGCGTTCGGGGCCGGCGTGTTGCCGTTGGGGCGGTGACGGCCGGGGCGGGGGCTGGCCATGGAGGGCGCGGGCCGGGGCGGAGACGGAGCGGCGGGAGAGGGCCTACCCGCCGACCATGTCGCGGGGACCTACGGCGGCTGCGGTGACCGGTGGCGAATGCGGCGACCGGTGGCGGCGGCGGGGACAGGCGGCGGTGGCGGCGGGGAACCCTAAACGAGAGGCGAGGTCGCGAGAGTGAGAGAGGGGCGAGGTCGCGAAAGAGGAACGGTTTTTTTTATTTTGCGTCTGCAGGCTGAGGGGTGTGGAAGCGGTCGGGGGGGTTTCTTTTTTTCTTTTTTTTACCTCTTTGCCGTCAGAGAGTTCACAAAGCAGATGGCAAAGCTTCTCTTTGCCGTCTGCTAGCAGATGGCTTTGCAGACGGCAAAGCGGGTCTCCGTTAGGGTTAGCCGACGCCGTGCTAAGGTGGGGCCCACACCACTTTTTTGCCGTCTGTTTTTTTATTCTTTGTCGTCCGCTAGCTGACGGCAAAGAGGTAGCGGACGGCAAAGAGCTGACCTAGCCAACGCAGCTCTTTGGTGGGGCCAGCATCACTCTTTGCCATCTGCCGTTTTCCTCTTTGCCGTCTGCTAGCAGACGGCAAAGAATGAACTGCTCTTTGCCGTCTGCCATTTTCCTCTTTGCCGTCTGCTAGCAGACGGCGAAGAATGAACTGACGGCAAAAATAATCTTTGCCATGAGTCCATTCTTTGCCGTCTGCTTCAGCTAAACTGACGGCAAAGACAGTCTTTGCCGTCAGCTGGCAGACGGCAAAGAGCCAGCAGATGGCAAATTCTCTGTTTCCAGTAGTGAATGGTATATATGATTACTATGATGTGGAACGAATAGAAGAATTTGTTACTTTTAAGGGTGCTTATGAAATTGAATCTTTGTTTGAAAAGTATGAAGATTGTGATGATGCTGTCTACAGATCTGAAAATTTTGCTATACTTAAATATAGCTATGAGAATTTCGAATACAATGCCGATATTAATGAGTTTATTGAGAAAGTCTCCGCTGTCCAAGAAGAGACTAATATTTTGCAGGCTCCTATGGAAGAAGAAAATGATGACACTGTGAGCTCATTAGATGAAAAAATTGAGGAGGAGAGCGAAGAACAAAAGGAGGAAGAGCGAATTGATCACTGATACGTCTCCAACGTATCTATAATTTTTGATTGTTCCATGCTATTATATTATCAATCTTGGATGTTTTTATGATCATTTACAGCAATTATATATCATTTTTGGAGACTAACCTATTAACTTAGTGCCCAGTGCCAGTTGCTGTTTTCTGCCCTATTTTTGTTTTACAGAAAATCAATACCAAACGAAGTCCAAATGCCACGAAACTCTTTGGAGATTTTTTATTGGACAAGATAAACAATAGAAGCTTCGGGAGAGGGCCAGAAGATGAAGGAGTGGGCCACAAGGCACCAGGGCGCGCCCCAGGGGGGTGGCACGCCCTGCTACCTCATGGGGCCCACCCAGCTCCGTTTGACCTAATTCCAGCACTATAAATTCCTGAAAAATCAGAAACCCTTAGGGGAGTCCACGAAATACTTTTTCTGCTGCCGCAAGTTTCTGTTCCAGAGAGATCCCATCTGGGGTTCTTCTCCGGTGATCTGCCGGAGGGGGAATCGATCACGGAGGTGCTTTACATCAACCTTGCTGCCTCTCCGATGATGCGTGAGTAGTTTACCACAGACCTTCGGGTCCATAGTTAGTAGCTAGATGGCTTCTTCTCTCTTTTTAATCTTCAATACAATGTTCTCCTCGATGTTCTTGGAGTTCTATCCGATGTAATCTCTTTTTGCGGTGTGTTTGCTGGGATCCGATGAATTGTGAGTTTATGATCAGATTACCCATGAAATTATTTGAGTCTTTGCTGCACTCTTTTATGCATGATTATTATAGCCTTGTATTTTTTCTCCGATCTATTGATTTGGTTTGGCCAACTAGATTGATTTATCTTGCCATGGGAAGAGGTGCTTTGTAGTGGGTTCGATCTTGCGGTGCTCAATCCCAGTGACAGAAAGGGACATGACACGTATGTATCGTTGCTACTAAGGGTAAAAAGATGGGGTTTATTCATACATGAGTTTATCTTGTCTACATCATGTCAGCATTCTTAAGGCATTACTCCGTTCTTTGTTGGACTTAATACACTAGATGCATGCTGGATAGCGGTCGATGTGTGGAGTAATAGTAGTAGATGCAGGCAGGAGTCGGTCTACTAATCTTGCATGTGATGCCTATATACATGATCATTGCCTTGGATATCGTCATGATTATTTGCTTTTCTATCAATTGCCCAATAGTAATTTGTCTACCCACCATATGATATTTTCTCGAGAGAAGCCTCTAGTGAAAACTATGGCCCCCGGGTCTATCTAAATCATATTACTAAAACCCTAAAAATATTGCTGCCATCTTTCTTTATTTATTTTATTTTGTATTTTTGTTTCAATCTATCAATCTATCACATACAATTTAATCTTGCAATTTACCGCCGAGGGATAGACAACCCCTCGTTTGCGTTGGGTGCAAAGGTTTGTTGTTTGTGTGCAGGACTGCTAACGAGGTGTTTAGTGATTCTCCTACTGGTTCGATAACCTTGGTTTCATAACTGAGGGAAATACTTATCTCTACTATGCTGCATCATCCCTTCCTCTTCGGGGAAATACCAACGCAAGCTACAAGTAGCAGGAAGAATTTCTGGCGCCGTTGCCGGGGAGACATCATAAACATCTATCAAGTACCTTTGCATAAACTCTCATCTCCTTGTATTTACTTCATTTGCCATTTGCCTCTCGTTTTCATCTCCCCCACTTCTAAAACAATTTTACAAAAATACAAAAATATTTTTCATTTGCCTTTTTGTTTGTTTGCTTGTTTGCTATGTGCCTTCTATTTGCTTATATCTTCGCTTGCTAAAAATTTATTGATATGGATCCTCATCCACTTGCTAATCTTTTCAAAAGATCCAATTACAACGAACCAATTGCTAGTGACTTGAGTGCTCTTGATTATCTCTATGAAGTTTTGCTTGAAAATCATGAATTTGAAAATTTTGATGAAGTGTTGAAAGAAGAAATTTATAAAGTGATTTATGATAGCTCCTTGATTGAAAAGCATGATGGCAATGATGTTACTATAAATTCTATTAATGTGAATTGTGCTAATAATATGCAAAGCTACAAGCTTGTGGATGATAATTTTGTTACGTCCACTACTTATTGCAATGATCATGATTGGGGTGATGCTTCTTATGAAAATTTATTTAAGCTTCATGATGAATATGATATTGATAATAATGCTTGTGATAATATTGAAAGTGGGTTTAGAAGAGTGTCAACTTTAGCTAAAAATGATCCCACCGCCTTGGAGAAATATCAATCTTATGGAATTTTTGATAAAAGTGGGTTTGGAGAGGTCATAACTTTCGTTGATGATAATCCCACTATTTTCGAAGATAATAAAATTTTTATGCATGTAGATTATGATGAGAATATTTTACATGATAGCTATATTCTTGAATATGATTATGATCCCCCATGTAATTATTATGAGAGAGGAAAATATGGTTGTAGAAATCTTCATGTTACTAAATTACCTCTCGTTATGTTGAAATCATCAATGTTTTATTCTTCTCCTTTGCATATGCTAGAAATTGCTTTCCTTGATAATTTGGTTGCTTATAAAATACCTATGCATAGGAAGTATGTTAGACTTAAATGTGTTTTTCACATGTTACATGATGCTCTCTTTGTGTTTCAATTATTATCTTTCATATGAGCATCATTGAAATCTCGAGCCTATCTTAATGGCTATAAAGAAAGAGCTCGTTGGGAGACAACTGCTACTTGTAGCTTGCGTTGGTATTTCCCCGAAGTGGAAGGGATGATGCAGCACAGTAGAGATAAGTATTTCCCTCAATTATGAAACCAAGGTTATCGAACCAGTAGGAGAATCACACAACACCTTGTTAGCAGCACCTGCACACAAACAACAAATCCTTGCACCCAACGCAAACAAGGGGTTGTCAATCCCTTGGTGGTAAGATTGCAAGATTAAATTGTATATGATAGATTAAAATAAAAATATAAAATAAAATAAATAAAAAATAAATGGCAGCAATATTTTTAGGGTTTTAGTAATATGAGATAGATAGACCCGGGGGCCATAGGTTTCACTACAGACTTCTCTAGAGAAAATAGCATACGGTGGGTAGACAAATTACTGTTGGGCAATTGATAGAAAAGCAAATAATCATGACTATATCCAAGGCAATGATCATGTATATAGGCATCACGTCCAAGATTAGTAGACCGACTCCTGCCTGCATCTACTACTATTACTTCACACATCGACCGCTATCCAGCATGCATCTAGTGTATTAAGTCCATAAGAACGGAGTAATGCCTTAAGAACGATGGCATGATGTAGACAAGACAAACTCACGAATTAATAAAACCAATGAATAAATCCCATCTTTTTACCCTTAGTAGCAACGATGCATACGTGTCATGTCCCTTTCTGTCACTGGGATTGAACACCGCAAGATCAAACCCACTACAAAGCACGTCTTCCCATGGCTAGAAAAATCAATCTAGTTGGCCAAACCAAATCAATAGATCGAAGAAGAAATACGAGGCTATAATAATCATGCATAAAAGAGTGCAGCAAAGACTCAAATAATTTCATGGATAATCTGATCATAAACTCACAATTCATCAGATCCCAACAAACACACCGCAAAAAGTGATTACATCGGATAGAACTCCAAGAACATCAAGGAGAACATTGTATTGAAGATCAAAAAGAGAGAAGAATCCATCTAGCTACTACCTATGGACCCGAAGGTCTATGGTAAACTACTCACGCATCATCAGAAGGGCAGCAAGGTTGATGTAGAGCCCCTCCATGATCGATTCCCCCTCCGGCAGAATACCGGAGAAGGACTCCAGATGGGATCTCTCTGGAACAGAAACTTGCGATGGCGGAAAAAGTTTTTCGTGGACTCCCCTGAGGGTTTCTAATTTTTTTGGAATTTATAGTGCTGCAATTAGGTCAAACGGAGCTTGGTGGGCCCCACAAGGTACCAGGGCACGCCTGCCCCCCCAGGCACGCCCTGGTGGCTCGTGGGCCCCACCAGGGTCTTCTATCCTCCTGCCGAAGCTTCTAGTGTTTATCTTCTCCAATAAAAAATCTCCAAAAAGTTTCGTGGTATTTGGACTTCGTTTGATATTGATTTTCTGTAAAACAAAAACAGGGCAGAAAACAGCAACTGGCACTGGGCACTAGGTTAATAGGTTAGTCTCCAAAAATGATAGATAATTGCTGTAAATGATTGTAAAAACATCCAAGATTGATAATATAACATCATGGAACAATCAAAAATTATAGATACGTTGGAGACGTATCAGCATCCCCAAGCTTAATTCCTGCTCGTCCTCGAGTAGGTAAATGATAAAAACAGAATTTTTGATGTGGAATGATGCCTAACATATTCATCACATATTCTTTTCTTTTGTAGCATGGACATTGGACTTGTATGATTCAAAGCAATAGTCTATAATTTGACATGAAAACATAAATACTCAAGCATGCTAACAAGCAACCATGTCTTTCAAAATATCAATGCTAAAGAAATTTATCCCTAGCCCGTTATGCTCAATCATTGATCCATTCATGAAACACACTCAAATATTAGCTACATCCAATGCACAAGTATGACAATAGTGCTCTCTAGTTGGTGCTTTTGTAAGAGAAGATGGAGACTCAAATAAAATAAAAATTGCATAAAAGTAAATAGATAGGCCCTTCGCAGAGGGAAGCAGAGATTTGTCAAATGTGCGAGAGCTCAAAGCTTAAATTAGAGAGATAAAAATATTTTGAGAGGCGTGCTTTTCCTGTCAACGAAAACGACCGAGAATTCCCATTATCTTCCATTCTAGACACATCATAGGCGGTTCCCAAACAGAAAGTAAAGTTCATTTCCTTTCCACCAATTCTTTCACAATCCAAGGCTAGCCGTATCCACGGGTGCCCTCCATACCATCACATTCCAAGGAATTTTGTTGTTATTAATTTGATTCATGTGGGACTGGGCATCCCTATTACCAACCATTCTCTTGTGCAATGACAAGTGAATAAACACTCATCGTGAGAATAACACACCTAGCATGGAAAATAATGGCCACCCCCTGCCGCTTCATGAGTGGTACGGGCACACAAAACGGAAAAATTATTTCGAAATTTAGAGTTGGCACACGCAAATTTACTTGGAACGGCATTGAAATACCTCATATAGGTAGATATAGTGGACTCATAAGGCAAAATTGGGTTTAAGGATTTTGGATGCACAAGCAGTATTTTCGCTTAGTACAAATGAAGGCTAGCAAAAGATTGAGAAGCAACCAACCAAAAAACGAAAACAGTCATAAACATGCATTGAACATAACTAACACTGAATAATGCACCATAAGTAGGATATAACTTCATTGCATCACTATTGACTTAATGTGCATGCATAGGGAATCACAAACCTTAACACTAATATTCTTACTAAATCATAATTACTCACTAACATGACTCACATAATATCATTTCCATATCGCAAAACTATTGCAAGGAATCACATTTATCATATCCAATGATCTAGATGAAAGTTTTTATCTATATCCCTCTTGGATATTCATCACTTTGGGACCAATTGCATAACTTGTGCAAATTACTGTTACTATCATCATCTCTCAAAAAGAGTTAAGTGAAGCATGAGAGTGCAAATATTTCTTCAAAATTTTAATCTTATCAATTCTCAAAATAATATAAGTGAAGCATGAGAATTCATTTCTTCAAAATTTCAATCAACTCAATTCTCAAAATGATATAAGTGAAGCATGAGAGTTTATTTCTTCAAAATTTCAATCAACTCTCAAAATAATATAAGTGAAGCATGAGAGTTTATTTCTTCAAAATATAGCCACCACCGTGCTAAATTTTTTTTAAGTAAAGTACTATATCAACTGCCTAGCTCAAAAATTTAAGTGAAGCACATAGAGTATTCTAACAAATTATGATGATAAACGTGTGGCTCTCTCAAGATAGGTGTGTGCAGCAAAGATGATTCTGACAAACTAAAAAGCAAACAAAGCAAAGACTCATATCATACAAGACGCTCCAAGCAAAACACATATCATGTGACGAATAAAAATATAGCTCCAAGTAAAATTACCGATGGTTGGTAGAAGAAAGAGGGGATGCCTTCCGGGGCATCCCCAAGCTTAGAAGCTTGAGTCTTCCTTGAATATTAACTTGGGTTGCCTCAGGCATCCCCAAGCTTAGGCTTTTGCTACTCCTTATTCCTTCATCCATCGTGATCTCACCCAAAACTTGAAAACTTCAATCACACAAAACTTAACAAAACCTTCGTGAGATCCGTTAGTATAACAAAATAAATCACTACCATAAGTACTGTTGCAAACCCATTCATATTTTATTTTTGCATTATACCTACTATACTCTAACTTCACCATGGCTTATACCCCCCGATACAATCCATAGATTCATCAAAACAAGCAAGTAGTGCATCAAAAACAGAATCTGTCAAAAATAGAACAGTCTGTAGAAATCGGAATTATGGTCATACTTCTGTAACTCTAAAAATTCTGAAAAATTAGGACAATGTGGGAAATTCATATATAAATAATGTGAAAAAAAATTCAGAAGGTTCTGATGTAACAGTACAGAAACAAAATTCCAGCACTGGACGCAAAACTTTCTGTTTTCAAACAGCATCAATTATATTATCTTCCAAATCATCCCAAAGGCTTTACTTGGCACAAACACCAATTAAAAACACAAAAACACCATCATACCAGTAGCATGACAGTAAAAACACACCATAATAGAAACTTATAACAAAAATTTATTTTATTCATTGGGTCGCCTCCCAACAAGCGCTATTGTTTTATGCCCCTAGCTAGGCATAATGCATAATTTCAAGTATTGTCATCTTTCAAGTTGATTCCATAAGTGGCCCTCATAATTGATTCATATGGTGCTTTAATTCTTTTCCTAGGGAAATACTCCATACCCTTCTTTAATGGAAATTGAAATTTTATATTCCCTTCTTTCATATCAATAACGGCACCTATAGTTCGTAAGAACGGTCTACCAAGTATTATGGGGCAAGAAGAATTGCATTCAATATCAAGAACAATAAAATCAACGGGCACATAATTTCTATTTGCAAGAATAAGAACAGCATTGATTCTACCCAAAGGCTTTTTAATAGTAGAATCCGCCAAGTGTAAATTAAGAGAACATTCATCTATATTGGTAAGACCTAGCACATCACATAAAGATTTTGGAATCGTAGAAATGCTAGCACCCAAATCACATAAAGCATTACACTCATAATTTTTAATCTTAACTTTAATGGTGGGTTCCCATTCATCATATAATTTCCTAGGAATTGATACTTCTAGTTCTAGCTTTTCTTCTAACGCTTTGATCATTGCTTCTACGATATGTTTAGTAAAAGCCTTGTTTTGCTCATAAGCGTTGGGTGATTTAACATGGATTGTAACAAAGAAATGCACTCAACCAAAGAAAAATTATCATAATTAAAGTCTTTATAATCCAAAAGAGTGGGCACATCGCTATTTAAAGTTTTTACCTCTCCAAACCCACTTTTAGTAATTTTCTTAACAAGATTTTCACCCTCCGAATTATGGGGACGCTCTTTAGCTAAAGTTGACTCTTTTTCAGTCCCCTTTTCATCAAGTTTAATATTGCTAAATAAAAAATCAATAGATAAAACACCAATCATTTTAATATCCTCATCATTACTATGTTCTAATGATTCCGACTTAGCCCCATTTGATTTACTAGCGTAGCTTGCGCATCAGAAATTTTTCCTAGCAAATTTTCAGTAAGAGCAAATTAAGATTGAAGACTTGCAACTTCTTTACTAACATCATTGAGTTGTTTTGCAATAGCATCTAATAAAGTAGAGTGTTCTTTGAGTTCCTCGGTAAAATTTTTGTTGCGCTCAAACTACGTAGTCATGTAATCTTTAGTATTTTTCTCAATCTCAGACAAAATTTTATAATAAGAACTATCATGATAATTCTCTCGGGGCATCATGATTAAGCAAACAAGGTAACAAGCAAGCAAACAAGCAAACGAGAAAAAAAAAGCAAACGGAAAATATTTTTGTATTTTTGTAAAAACGTTTTAGAAGTGGGGGAGATGAAAACAAGAGGCAAATGGCAAATAAAGTAAATGCAAGGAGATGAGAGTTTGTGCAAAGGTACTTGATAGATGTTGATGATGTCTCCCCGGCAACGGCGCCAGAAATTCTTCCTGCTACTTGTAGCGTGCGTTGGTATTTCCCTGAAGAGGAAGGGATGATGCAGCACAGTAGTAGAGATAAGTATTTCCCTCAATTATGAAACCAAGGTTATCGAACCAGTAGGAGAATCACACAACACCTCATTAGCAGCACCTGCACACAAACAACAAATCCTTGCACCCAACGCAAACAAGGGATTGTCAATCCCTTGGCGGTAAGATTGCAAGATTAAATTGTATATAATAGATTGATAGATTGAAATAAAAATACAAAATAAAATAAATAAAAAAGAAATGGCAGCAATATTTTTAGGGTTTTAGTAATATGAGATAGATAGACCCGGGGGCCATAGTGACGGTGTCGTGAACTAGGGGGTACTCACCACGTCGTCTCCCGACCAGGTGGATCGGGCCGAGGACCCCCATGGCGGTTCACTATTGGGCCCCTTCGGGTAGCCCATGACTTATACAAGGAAGACTCCACAAGACTTGGTGATCAAGACAAGGATTCCTCTCCACCGACGTATTCGACTAGGACTCTTGTTATCCTAGGCCTCCGGTGCATATATAAACCGAGGCCAGGCTAGTCGATAGATCATCTCATATTCATTAGAACAATCTCGTGGTAGATACATGTACTCTGTACTACACCCCATATGAATACAATCAAAAGCAGGACGTTGGGTATTATCTCTTCGAGAGAGCCCGAACCTGGGTAAAATCCTGTGTCCATGTTACCATCGCTCCAAGACGCCTAGCTTAGGACCCCTACTACGAGATATGCCGGATTTAGAACCGACACTGGTGCTTTCATTGAGAGCCTGCTGGCAGTCACCACGGTGCGATGGGAATTCAGATCATCTCCGGCGCGATCTACGCGTCGAAACCAAGCTTTATTGTCGATGTCGGCATCTTCGTCGCCGGCTCGACTGGTCACTCGACTGGACCGAGGACTGTGCTCCACGTCAGATCATCAAGATCGGACGGATACTTTCATCGTCATCAACTCCGATCTCTATCAAGATCATGGGGGAATCATCCCTGGAGCTCGGGGGCTCAAGATCAACATTGCCCTCGGGCGACCGTGCAGTTTTTCTGGACAGCGGGTTCGCGTTCACCGTCACCGCCTCCTTGAGTGTCGTTTTGATGAATCATTTAGTGGAATTGTGCGGAATTGAGTCTATAATGACCCCATAAAATTTCGTCATATTCCGATGGAGGAAACTCCGGCGATCTACGATATACCGGAGCCTTGTCAAATCTGGACGTGAATCTGGATGAGTTTAGGGCGAGGAGTCCAGTGTCTAGCTCGGATATCCTTTGGAAGATCCAACCGTTGATCGGCCGTGGAATTCCTATATCTACCATCCCTCAAAATTTCAGCTCGATCCGACCGTTCAAACTCTGGGAACAGCCTGAGGAGTGCATCAATTTCCGGATCTATTTTCTACGCAAAAATGAATCCGACCCGAGTTCATCTTTTTCATGAACAGATTATCAGACATCCTTTTTGAAGGAAATTTCTTATAGGGTATTGTGCTTTGTTTTCAAGCACATGCCTACAAATTTTAAAATCCTTTTCCGAGGTAATCTTCACTGTCGCGTTGGTGTCAAACCGGTCCGACAACGTTGCTCCACGGATGCCGACCTGCGCTAGACAGTTCATTGCTTCATTGAGCCGAGGTCAACCTCATCAGATCATCACTCCGGCGAGCCGACCTAAAGTCCGGCATCACGAATGCCAAATAATCGTCGCCCCATGGATTGCACGGATGGGGCGCGCCGGCATCACCGCACCGTTGCTTCTTCAAGCCGATACCCACCACGCCGACCTGCTTCAACACTTCGGCTGGCATGGAGGCTCCGGCGTCACCCTGCCGCCTGATCCGTCACTTCGGCTAAACTGGGGGCTTGGCCATCTCTTCATCAACCTACTTCGAGGACATCTATGTTTGACTTAGATAACCAGCGTGCGACTACTTTGCATGAAGCTGGCGCGTCTAATGATGTGAAGCCGATCATCAGTGTCGTGTACGCGATCTGGTTTGTAGCATGCCGACCTACTCCATGCGCGTAATCCGGCAACTTCGCAGCTCGACCAGGACAGTTGGCCACGTGGTCGCAACCCGGTTGGACAGTTTCCATCTAACTGGCACGTACACTATCATCAGGTGCTATTCTTCCTAATAATTATGTACAGTATAAATTATTTGTGCCATCATATTTTCTGTCGTTTTGCACTGTTGTGTGTATACAGACCGTGGTATGGCCTGTGTGACGGTCCAGTCAGCTTCATGTCCGCTGTCGACGAACGCCGCGTCTGGAGCTCGGACCACCCTGCCGACCTACTTTGTCTCCTCGGCTGGACCGGGGGCTTCGCCTCGTCGCATCGGCAGTGTTGTGCTGCCACTTCATCAGCCGACCTCTTCGCTCGGCCACCTCGGGACCGGCTTGGGGGCTGGGACCTCGACCCGCCACAAGCTCGGACCACATCATCAACACCAAGCACATTAACCAGCTAAGTCGCTTTCATAATCAAAAAATTTAAATTTTAAAAAATTTGTTCGGTTTGACCAAGCATTATATTTGTGTTAAATAAAAAAGCTGTTTGTTAAAAACACTTCTTTTTCCCTTGTTAACTGGGGGCTCTTAAATTTACATGAGCCATTTTATAATAATTTTTTTCTTCTAAGTCATTGCAAAGTCTTTTTCTAACACTTCTTTTTCAACTCGAGTGTATGGTCAATAGCCGGATAGCCTGGTTTCTCTCTAAAGCAGCTCGAGTTTAGTTCGCTAAATTGGCCTCTGAGAAGCACTATGCCTCCGGGATATGGAGGTTGAAGCCGAAGGCTGACCTACTTGAAGTTTAGAGATCGAATGTGTCATGTTAAAGTACGACGGAAAGAAAAATTTATTTTAAGACCAATTTTCGGATTGGCACCAAAAAACTTGATTTAGTTCGGACGTCAAGTTTTTACATACTTTTTTGGCTTTTCGAGCTTATGGCACTTTTAAGCTATTTGTATGTTTTTCTTTCAGGAGGCGGGACATCCTCATGACCGAGGTGCCCTGCGTAATAATTCAACTCGGGAGATCTTTTCTGACCCGCAGCTCGGCATCTTTCCTGCCGACCTACACCTCGGCATTGGCGAAATGCACATGACATCTGGACTAGTTCCCGAGTAGATTCGATCCTCAGGTTGGTCGGCCCCACCCAACCTGAGTCTCGGGGGATACTGTGTGTCTCCAGCATAACTCTCGCAGTACAACGTCGGATGCCTTTAAAGCATCGGCAATATCAACGGGGGGCTGCGACTAGAGCCGAACCCACTAAAAGCCAAGGTACTCCGAGGAGTCCTCGGCAAAACGTTCTCGGATATTGCTTTATATGCATCAGTTTTGAATTGTGTCTTCGGTCAATAGTTGGGTTGCCCGGCTCCTGTGCTTGCCTCCTACATTCCGCTTTGTTCGGCTAGGTGTGCAAAGGGAGAACCACTGTGATTGTACTTTGAATTTAACTGGTCAAGTACCTCAGTGGAGAAAGCCAAAAACTGACTGTCACAATGAGCGCAAACTGGTCAGCGATCCAATGACTGTGTCAAACTATAGATCGATAGAGGTTACCCCGTGGGCCTTTCATAAAATTGGCCGAAGTGTTAATGGCTTGACCTCGGTTGATGCCGAACACTAACCGAGGGCTAGTAACTGGCCTCACAACTTTAAGCTCATATGACTAAGTGAAAGTTATAAAGCCTGGATATCTGATTGCCTCGTTTCCGCTAACACAACCGCCTCCGGGCACCGAGACGTCGGCTAAGGTTTGTTTTGTTATTGCGGAAACACCCTGCGTAGCATCTACAAAGGGGTGGAAGCCGACGATGGGCCATTTTCAAATTATAAATAGTCGCAACGGAGTCAAAATAACATATAGCATAAAGCTGCAAAATACAGTTTAAAAGCTGACTACCACAAACATGCGCAAATTCAATCGGCCGATCAGCTTGCTTCCATAAAAGTGTTCGACTTGTCCGAGGTCACTAATAGAGAAGCAGTTCGGGCATCTTTGAAAAAACTGTGCAATTCTAACCTCGAGTTTTTGGTATAAAAACTTCGGACATATAAAAGAGTCCAATAAACCATACCAGGGGCTCCTTGAGGCACCTCAGCGCGGTTACTTTGGGACTCCTTGAGAGTCCGACGTATTCTCAGCATTTGTATTCAAAATACGAGCGTTGCCTTCCCATAAATCGTTATAAAGCCACAATATGCATCAATTTGACTTGAGATCTGGCCAAGCTGGGTTGCCTGGCTCCTGTGCTTACCCCCTACGTTCCTGATTATTCGGCTAGGGGGTAAAGGGAGCACCTCTGTGATTGATACTACCGGGTTATCCGGGTTAGTACCTCAGACTGGGTGAAGCCGAAAGCTAGCAATCTCTAGAACATAATTGGTCGGCAACGACGGAAGTGAAAATCTCGGTTTTTTAAAGCCCAATACTTCGGCAATTTTCCTCAAATTAATCTTCACTATTTTCTCCCACTTAGATCGGAGGTGAAGTTACATAATCATGGTTAGCATGATAACCTGCGAAAAGGAACCTATAAAGGAACTATTTTTCCCTGAAGATGTTTCTTACGTTAAATAGTAATATAACATATCTCTCCGCGTACCTTTATTTATAAAACCATATGGCCGGATTGCCTTGTTTGCCGTAAATCTTTTCCCTTATAAAGGCTTTATAAAGTTGGACAAACACTCCTCAGCTACTGGCCGAGGAGGTTGAAGCCGATGGTCGGTCAACAAAGTTTTGTACAATGCGGATCCGAGCATTAATAATGTAAAGTACTTGGATACATAGAATCATTACACATAAATTGTAATTAAAATCAATTTACTCCGGATATTGATCCTTAATTTGGCTACCCTTGCCCAACTTAAGGCTCGGGGGCTACTGGGCTTCGCGCTTCTCACTTAAAAGCCATTAACGGGGTACATCGATCCCCTGATCTGGTGTTGCCACCTGACCAGTGGCTCGGGGGCTACTGCATTGATGATTCAATGCAGAAAATTCAAGGTGCAAAATAGTTTTCCAGGAGATTATGATCGTCAGGTTGGTCGGCCGTACCCAACCTGAGTCTCGAGGACTATGCACACCGTGTTTCTGTTTCTAAGTATGCTGCCGAGCTAGGAGTTGATCCTCAGGCCGATTTCGCGAATCGACCTGAGTCTCAGGGGCTACTGGGATCAGTGGTTTTATGTTATCCTTCAGGTGCATCTCAGATTTTTGGCCAACACACACCTTGAGGGCTACTGGCTATATATCTCGGCAGAGAATAAATTGCACCAATCAAAAATATATCCGCAAAAAAATCAGCCCAAGCCGAGGTGGTACACCACCTCGGAAGCAGTCCGGCATAGAGCTCGGATGTAAGTGGCTGGCTCCCTAGAGGACATTTCCGACATTAAGCTCGGCTGAACTCCTTCAACTTTTTTAAAAAACCGAGGTAATCTATGACATCTCGGA
This sequence comes from Elymus sibiricus, assembly GCA_039707655.1. Lineage (NCBI taxonomy): Eukaryota > Viridiplantae > Streptophyta > Magnoliopsida > Poales > Poaceae > Elymus > Elymus sibiricus. Next base: position 72,560,400 of record CM077676.1, read on the forward strand.
TGTAGACCATCGTTGGAGCTCGGCTGCAAAAAGACACCTCGGATGTAGTCCGACATTGGAGCTTGGCTGCAAGAGGACACCGCCACCCGGGAAAAACTTCGAACCCGAGGTGTGGCGCAAAAAATAACAAGGCATTGATAAAGGCCAAGAACTTAAAGGGGCTCCTCGGATGCCCGACGTGTGAACTCTTCGGATATACCTCGGCGATCCTCAAGATCGGAGATGAGAATATTTGTTGAACCAGTTTTCATGACCAACGACCGAAGACGAAGAACAATTCGGAAGAACCGAGGAGCGTCCCCAACTTGAAGACCGGTTCAGGGGGCTACTGACGATGTCCTAGACTAGGGGGTACTCACCACATCGTCTCCGAACCAGGTGGATCGGGCTGAGGACCCCCATGGCGGTTCACTATTGGGCCCCTTCGGGCAGCCCATGACTTATACGAGGAAGACTCCACAAGACTTGGTGATCAAGACAAGGATTCCTCTCCACCGACGTATTCGACTAGGACTCTTGTTATCCTAGGCCTCCGGTGCATATATAAACCAAGGCCAGGCTAGTCGATAGATTATCTCATATTCATTAGAATAATCTAATGGTAGATACATGTACTCTGTACTACACCCCATATGAATACAATCAAAAGCAGGACGTAGGGTATTATCTCTTCGAGAGAGCCCAAACCAGGGTAAAATCCTGTGTCCATGTTACCATCTCTCCAAGACACCTAGCTTAGGACCCCTACTACGAGATATGCCGGATTTAGAACTGACACATAGGTTTCACTAGAGGCTTCTCTCAAGAAAATAGCATACGGTGGGTAGACAAATTACTGTTGGGTAATTGATAGAAAAGCAAATAATCATGACGATATCCAAGGCAATGATCATGTATATAGGCATCATGTCCAAGATTAGTAGACCGACTCCTGCCTACATCTACTACTATTACTCCACACATCGACCGCTATCCAGCATGCATCTAGTGTATTAAGTCCATAAGAACGGAATAATGCCTTAAGAACGATGACATGATGTAGACAAGACAAACTCATGAATTAATAAACCCAATAAATAGATCCCATCTGTTTACCCTTAGTAGCAACGATACATACGTGTCATGTCCCTTTCTGTCACTGGGATTGAACACCGCAAGATCGAACCCACTACAAAGCACCTCTTCCCATGGGAAGAAAAATCAATCTAGTTGGCCAAACCAAATCAATAGATCGGAGAAGAAATACGAGGCTATAATAATCATGCATAAAAGAGTGCAGCAAAGACTCAAATAATTTCATGGATAATCTGATCATAAACTCACAGTTCATCGGATCCTAATAAACACACCGCAAAAAGTGATTACATTGGATAGAACTCCAAGAACATCAAGGAGAGCATTGTATTGAAGATCAAAAAGAGAGAAGAAGTCATCTAGGTACTGCATATGGACCCGAAGGTCTGTGGTAAACTACTCACGCATCATCGAAAGGGCAGCAAGGTTGATGTAGAGCCTCTCCGTGATCGATTCCCCCTCCGGCAGATTACCGAAGAAGGCCTCTAGATGGGATCTCTCTGGAACAGAAACTTGCGACGGCGGAAAAAGTATTTCGTGGACTCCCCTGAGGGTTTCTGATTTTTCTGAAATTTATAGTGCTGCAATTATGTCAAACGGAGCTTGGTGGGCCCCACAAGGCACCAGGGCACGCCTGCCCCCCCAGGCGCACCCTGGTGGCTCGTGGGCCCCACCAGGGTCTTCTAGCCTCCTTCCAAAGCTTCTAGTGTTTATCTTCTCCAATAAAAAATCTTCAAAAAGTTTCGTGTTATTTGGACTTCGTTTGATATTGATTTTCTGTAAAACAAAAACAGGGCAGAAAACAGCAACTGGCACTGGGCACTAGGTTAATAGGTTAGTCTCCAAAAATGATAGATAATTGCTGTAAATGATTGTAAAAATATCCAAGATTGATAATATAACAGCATGAAACAATAAAAAATTATAGATACGTTGGAGACGTATTAACAACCCAATGAATAAAATAAATTTTTATTATAAGTTTTTGTTTGGTGTGTTTTTACTGTCATACTACTGGTATGATGGTGTTTTTGTGTTTTTAATTAGTGTTTGTGCCAAGTAAAGCCTTTGGGATGATTTGTAAGATAGTATAATTGATGCTGTTTGAAAACAGAAAGTTTTTTGTCCAGTGCTGGAATTTTTCTTTTTCTCTAGAACGTCAGAACCTTCTGAATTTTTTACACAGTATTGGTATATGAATTGCCCACGTCGTCCTAATTTTTCAGAATTTTTGGAGTTACAGAAGTATGACGATAATTCAGATTTCTACAGACTGTTCTGTTCTTGACAGATTCTGTTTTTGATGCACTACTTGTTTGTTTTGATGAATCTATGGATTGTATCAGGGGGTATAAGCCATGGTGAAGTTAGAGTATAGTATGTATAATGCAAAAATAAAATATGAATGAGTTTGCAACAGTACTTAAAGTAGTGATTTGTTTTGTTATACTAACGGATTTCACGAAGGTTTTATTGAGTTTTGTGTGATTGAAGTTTTCAAGTTTTGGTTGAGATCACGATGGATGAAGGAATAAGGAGTAGCAAAAGCCTAAGCTTGGGGATGCTCGAGGCACCCCAAGGTAATATTCAAGGAAGACTCAAGCGTCTAAGCTTGGGGATGCCCCGAAAGGCATCCCCTCTTTCTTCTACTAACCATCGGTAATTTTACTTGGAGGTATATTTTTATTCGTCACATGATATGAGTTTTGCTTGGAGCGTCGTGTATTATATGAGTCTTTGCTTTGTTTGCTTTTTAGTTTGTCACAATCATCTTTGCTAAACACACCTATCTTGAGAGAGCCACACGTTAATCATCATAATTTATTAGAATACTCTATGTGCTTCACTTAAATTTTTTGAGCTAGTCAGTTGCTCTAGTGCTTCACTTAAATCTTTTTGAGCACGGTGGTGGCTAAATTTTGAAGAAATAAACTCTCATGTTTTACTTATATTATTTTGAGAGTTGATTAAAATTTTGAAGAAATGAATTCTCATGCTTCACTTATATTATTTTGAGAATTGACAAGATTAAAATTTTGAAGAAATGAATTCTCATGCTTCACTTATATTATTTTGAGAAATGCTAAGATTAAAATTTTGAAGAAATATTTGCACTCTCATGCTTCATTTAAATCTTTTTTAGAGTTGACAATAGTAACGGTAATTTGCACAAGATATGAATTTGGTCCCAAAGTGATAAATATTCAAGAGGGATATAATAAAAACTTTCATATAGATCATTGGATATGATAAATGTGATTCCTTGTAATAGTTTTGCGATATGGAGATGATGATATGTGAGTCATGTTAGTGAGTAATCTTCTATTATATACTTAAAACGATAGAAAACTAACGGTGGTGATTTGACACTTTAAAAATTAGAAAGTATCAACAGTGAAGATTAGGCAAGGACTAGATTTATACTATTGCACGTGCAGCGAAGATTAAGCAAGGACACATATGTACGTATTGGTTTCCTTCGGCAATACATGTATACATGCCAAACAAGCATGCACGTGCAACGTTGTACATTAGGCAAGTACACACGTACAAACTTTTTTTTGAGGCACACGTATTAGTTTCCAGCGAACACTCATCCCTACCCAATTTGAACTTGACAATCTTTGGACTACTTTTTTTGTGTGAATAATCTATCTCCAAGGGACACGTACAGATTGTGTGTAATAGAAAGAGACCCAATAGATTAGAACTTCTATCCAACTAGAAAAAACGGGGTTCCATCGTACACATGTGTGCAACAGAAAGAGATTGAATAGAATATATAGAAGGAACATAAGGTTTCCATTGTACACACGTGCATGCATGCGACAAGGCAGGATCCAAAAGTTGCCTGGCTCTAACTCCGCGAAGCACGCTTGCCATCCCATCGGAGCCAATAGCGCCCTACGCGTCGGAGAGGCATCATCTTCCCGATAAGATGCTCCCGAGCCCGCGGGATCAAGGAAAGGACAACAAAGTCCCGAGAAAAAACAATGGAAGAAAGCCAACATCCTGACCAACAAGGGGACGGTCTGGCCGGACACCCTGATGCACCTCGCTCTTGGCGACAACGCCCTCTGCCTTCCCGGCGGCTCCTTCCACCTGAACGCCCACGCAAACCAGTATCGTGTAACCCTTGACACGGACGAGACTGAGTTAGGCGAGCTCTGTCATCGTTGACGTCAAGCAGCAGAAGCTCATGCGCTCCTGCCACAGCGCCACCGGCTCCAATGGTATATCATCGTCGATGTCAGGCAGCAGAAGCTCATGCGCTCCTACCACAGTGCCACCAGCTCCAATGCGATTTCGGGCACCTCCAGCTCTGACAGCAACCGCTTCCACAAACACAAGATCGGGTACCACAACTTGTGGCGGTAGAGAGCAACTTGGGGCGAGAGCAGCGCAGAGAAAGAGCAGGATGGGAACAAGCGCTCTCTCAGGAGCCTACGGCTGTGCAAGGAAGGACCATCCACCGGGTAGCACCGTTCGCGAACAGACGCTGGTGTGGCGGTAGATGCGTCGGCAGATGATGGAGCTGGACGACCAGCTGGTGGCGTACGAGCACCGTGACCGTGAGTATAAGTTGCAGTGGTTGCATCTCAAGTGGGAGCGTGCGCGTTGAGATGGAAGGCGGAAAGCTCTCAGATGGGATCGCCCCAGTTAACTGTCACTGGAACTTAGCCGAGGCATCACAAGAAAGAAGGAGCGACTCCGTAGTAATATTGCCGCATGAACCATGCATGTGCTGCGCATACGTGATTAACCTTTTCTTCTCAGTATTTATAGTGGAAAAGTGTCAAACAAGTGGATGAGCTCCGACGTAAAAAAAAGTTCAACTGTCAACACTTTTAACCTTTTTAGTCATGAATATGATTTATCTTTTGTGTGTGTGTAAATTTTCATTGAAAATTTGATGAGATTTGTGCTATGATTTAAAATCCATTTTGATGATTTAAAACTAATTTTATGATTACAAGGTTGTTTTCTGGAGCATTTAATATTTTCAGGCACAAAAAACATCTTTTGATATAAATTTATGTGTGCCTCAAGCATGAATATGTACACCTTGCAAGCAATCCATTTGGTACTATCAATTTTTTGTGAATTTGTAGAATAACATTTTCCGTCCCTTAATTGTTTCTACATGGAGACCTTTAACTGGGTAAATCTATATGTTTTGGTAGAGGCTGGACGAATTGGACATATTGGTAGGAGAGGAACCGCGCAAGAAATATGTCAAAAGATTTGAGGGTTGAGGAGGGAAGGATGTCCAATAAAACTACGGCGATGATGCATGAATACCCTGCGGCCCTTGGTCGAGTCAAAGGTTCCCAAACAATATCAATGTAGACCACATACATACTTGGAGGCACTTGTGCTATCACAAAATGCTGTGAAAACCAGCAACATGAAATCATATGGCAAAAAGTGGCAACACAAAATCGCACTCTAGAAAAGCTAGAAGGCCAGCAGTGCGTATGATGGAAAAAGGTCAGTCAAAATAAAATGCTTAGATCACACATAATCAATACATGTGGTTTGCACATAATGTAACAATAAATCTTGCATGCAGTTATATATTCTATAAACAAAGGACATAGTAGTGGAATGCAGTGTATGATATCAATCAACAAAGTTTTAAAATAAGACTAGGGTACTAGCGAACTCCACCTCTCTATAATGTAACGAAACCATAGTCACCTCACCCCTACTTCACTGACATAAGAGTTGGGTTTGGAGAAACAAACAAAGTAAGATCATAAAATCAGGGTTGCTGCACTGATTGAAGGCGAAAAGGTTGGACAAACAGAAGAAAACTAAGTGACATGAGACTAACGATTATCATTGAAATATTGCACTCTAGGAGAATATTATGGCTTCATGGTTAAAGAGGCTTGGATAAGAGCAAAAAGAGAAAAAAAAATTGTGCATGTATTTAAACAATGTAACTACACTGAGGTAGCACTTACTACATACATCAATACAATGAAACGGTTTTGCTCTTTTTAAAACTATCATATTTAAATTTCAAATTTGTAATTAGAATCCAATAATGTAAGGCCCATTATTGTTGAACCAACTTTTAGTGGCACACAACTAATCAACTTTTAATGTATACTATATATGTTGCTTTCACTATGCCGAAAAATAAATACTCAAATGGCAGCAAATGGTTGTCTAAAATACATAAATAGTAAGTAATAAAGATCTAGCCGCGCAAATGCGCGGGTGGACCCGCTAGTTGTGATTAAGTAAGAATATTAGTGTTAAGGTTTGTGATTCCCTATGCATGCACGTCAAGTCAATAGTTATGCAATGAAATTATATCCTACTTATGGTGCATTATTCGGTGTTAGTTATGTTCAATGCATGTTTATGACCATTTTCGTTTTTTGGTTGGTTGCTTCTTAATCTTTTGCTAACCTTCATTTGTAAGCGGAAATACTGCTTGTGCATCCAAAATCCTTATACCCAGTTTTGCCATATGAGTCCACTATATATACCTATATGCGGTATTTCAATGCCGTTCCAAGTAAATTTGCGTGTGCCAACTCTAATTTTCAAAATAATTTTTCTATTTTGTGTGTCCGTACCGCTCATGAAGCGGCAGGGGGTGGCTGATATTTTCCATGCTAGGTGTGTTATTCTCACAATGAATGTTTATTCACTTGTCATTGCACGAGAGTATGGTTGGTAATAGGGATGCCCAGTCCCGCATGAAATCAAATTAATAACAACAAAATTCCTTGGAAAGTGATGGTATGGAGGGCACCCGTGGATACGGCTAGCCATGGATTGTGAAAGAAATGGTGGAAAGGAAATAAACTTTACTTTCTGTTTGGGAACCACCTATGATGTGTCTAGCATGAAAAATATTGGGAATTCTCGGTCGTTTTCGTTGACAGGAAAAGCATGCCTCTCAAAATCTTTTTATCTCTTTAATTTCAAGCTTTGAGCTCTGGCACATTTGACAAATCTCTGCTTCCCTCTGCGGAGGGCCTATCTATTTACTTTTATGCAATTTTTATTTTTACTTGAGTCTCCATCTTCTCTTACAAAAGCACCAACTAGAGAGCACTATTGTCATACTTGTGCATTGGATGTAGCTAATATTTGAGTGTGTTTCATGAATGGATCCATGATTGAGCATAATGGGTGAGGGATAACTTTCTTTAGCATTGATATTTTGAAAGACATGATTGCTTGTTAGTATGCTTGAGTATCTATGTTTTCATGTCAAACTATAGACTATTGCTTTGAATCATACAAGTCTAATGTCCATGCTATAAAAGAAAAGAATATGTGATATATATGTTAGGCAGCATTCCACATCAAAAATTCTGTTTTTATCATTTACCTACTCGAGGACGAGCAGGCATTAAGCTTGGGGATGCTGATACGTCTCCAACGTATCTATAATTTTTGATTGTTCCATGCTGTTATATTACCAATCTTGGATGTTTTTATGATCATTTACAGCAATTATATATCATTTTTGGAGACTAACCTATTAACTTAGTGCCCAGTGCCAGTTGTTGTTTTCTGCCCTGTTTTTGTTTTACAGAAAATCAATACCAAACGAAGTCCAAATGCCACGAAACTTTTTGGAGATTTTTTATTGGACAAGATAAACACTAGAAGCTTCCGGAGAGGGCCAGAAGATGAAGGAGTGGACCACGAGGCACCAGGGCGCGCCCCAGGGGGTGGCACCCCCTGGTACCTCGTGGGGCCCACCCAGCTCCGTTTGACCTAATTGCAGCACTATAAATTCCAAAAAAAATCAGAAACCCTTAGGGGAGTCCACGAAATACCTTTTCCGCCGCCGCAAGTTTCTGTTCCATAGAGATCCCATCTGGGGTCCTTCTCCGGTGATCTGCCGGAGGGGGAATCGATCACGGAGGGGCTCTACATCAACCTTGCTGCCTCTCCGATGATGCGTGAGTAGTTTACCACAGACCTTCGGGTCCATAGTTAGTAGCTAGATGGCTTCTTCTCTCTTTTTGATCTTCAATACAATATTCTCCTCGATGTTCTTGGAGTTCTATCCGATGTAATCTCTTTTTGCGGTGTGTTTGTTGGGATCCGATGAATTGTGAGTTTATGATCAGATTATCCATGAAATTATTTGAGTCTTTGCTGCACTCTTTTATGCATGATTATTATAGTCTCGTATTTTTTCTCCGATCTATTGATTTGGTTTGGCCAACTAGATTGATTTATCTTGCCATGGGAAGAGGTGCTTTGTAGTGGGTTCGATCTTGCGGTGCTCAATCCCCGTGACAGAAAGGGACATGACACGTATGTATCGTTGCTACTAAGGGTAAAAAGATGGGGTTTATTCATACGTGAGTTTATCTTGTCTACATCATGTCATCGTTCTTAAGGCATTACTCCGTTCTTTATTGGACTTAATACACTAGATGCATGCTGGATAGCGGTCGATGTGTAGAGTAATAGTAGTAGATGCAGGCAGGAGTCGGTCTACTAATCTTGGACGTGATGCCTATATACATGATCATTGCCTTGGATATTGTCATGATTATTTGCTTTTCTATCAATTGTCCAACAGTAATTTGTCTACCCACCATATGCTATTTTCTCGAGAGAAGCCTCTAGTGAAAACTATGGCCCCCGGGTCTATCTAAATCATATTACTAAAACCCTAAAAATATTGCTGTCATCTTTTTTATTTATTTTATTTTGTATTTTTTTTCAATCTATCAATCTATCACATACAATTTAATCTTGTAATTTACCGCCGAGGGATTGACAACCCCTCATTTGCGTTAGGTGCAAGGGTTTGTTGTTTGTGTGCAGGTACTGCTAAGAAGGTGTTGTGTGATTCTCCTACTGGTTCGATAACCTTGGTTTCATAACTGAGGGAAATACTTATCTCTACTGTGCTGCATCATCCCTTCCTCTTCGGGGAAATACCAACGCAAGCTACAAGTAGCAATCACCCGTGCCCACCTTCTGATGAGAGTAACTCTTTATCCCATACATTGTTTAATTTCCCTTCATGTTTACCGAAGGATGAATGCTATGATAATTGCTATGATCCCTTGGATTCGTTTGAAATATCCCTTTTTGATGAAATTGATGCTTGCTATGCTTGTGGCCATGATGCCAATATGAATTATGCTTATGGAGATGAACTTGCTATAGTTCCTTATGTAAAGAATGAAATTATTGCTATTGCACCCACACATGATAGTCCTATTATATTTTTGATTTCTCCCAACTACACTATATCGGAGAAGTTTGCGCTTATTAAGGATTACATTGATGGGTTGCCTTTTACTATTACACATGATGATTTTGATGAATATAATATGCATGTGCGTGCTGCTCCTACTTGCAATTATTATGAGAGAGGAACTACATCTCCGCCTCTCTATGTTTCCAATACGATAAAATTGCAAGAAACTGTTTATACTATGCATTGGCCTTTAATTGATGTGCATGAATTGTTCTTTTATGGCATGCCGATGCATAGGAAGAGAGTTAGACTTTGTCATTGCATGATATATGTTGCTTTGTGCTCACTACTAAAATAGAAATCATTGTTAATTAAAATTGGCTTTGATATACCTTGGGATCCGGGTGGATCAATTACTTGAGCACTTTATGCCTAGCTTAATGGCTTTAAAGAAAGCGCTGCCAGGGAGACAACCCGAAAGTTTTAGAGAGTCATTTTATTCTGTTGTGTGCTTTTAAAAAAGTTTAAAAACAAAAAAAATATAGAGGGGAACCTAAAACTTTTCAAAAAGAAAAATGGAAGTAAGAAAGACGAGCACCGTTGAAGTGGGGGAGCTCCTTGAACTTTGTTCATGCCCATGGAAACTTTGTAAATATTGAATTACAGAAACTTTTCAAAAAAAAATAATTATCCCCTTGTACAAATCCATTGTATTATAAAAATAATGTGCCAAGATTTACCGTTAGGATGTTTAAATTGCTTGTTTGGTGTGTGCGGTGCAAAAACAGAAACTTTTGCTGTAGTGCTTGAATTTACATTTTTTACTGGAAAGTGCAAAAATTCTAAAAAAATTACACATTACTTATATGCAAAAAAATTATTTTGTCCTCATTTTTCAGAATTTTTGGATTACAGAAGTATGGTCAATGTTCAGATTACTACAGACTGTTCTGTTTTTAGCAGATTCTGTTTTTGATGCATTGTTTTGCTTGTTTTGATGAAACTATCGATTGTATCGGAAGGTATAAGCCATGGAGAAGTTAGAATACAGTAGGTATAATGCAAAAATAAAATATGAATGGGTTTGCAACAGTACTTAAAGTAGTGATTTGTTTTATTATACTAACGGATCTCACGAAGGTTTTGTTAAGGTTTGTGTGGATGAAGTGTTCAAAAATCGAGGAGGTATCGATATGAGGAGAATAAGGAGAGGCAAGAGTTCAAGCTTGGGGATGCCCAAGGCACCCCAAGTAAATATTCAAGGAGACTCAAGCATCTAAGCTTGGTGATGCCCCAGAAGGCATCCCATCTTTCTTCAACAAGTATCGGTATGTTTCGGTTTTTGTTTTGTTCACATGATATGCGTAAATTCTTGGAGCGTTGTGTGCCTTTTCTTTTTCTTTTAATAAATGCACCATGCTGGTATGAGATAGTCCTTGGTTGATTTATAGAATGCTCTTTGCACTTCACTTATATCTTTTGAGTATGGCTTTATAGAATGCTTCATGTGCTTCACTTATATCATTTGAAGTTTGGATGCCTGTTTCTCTTCATATAGAAAACCGTTATTTGTAGAATGCTCTTTTGCTTCACTTATATTTGTTAGAGCATGAGCAAGTCTTTTGTAGAAAGAATGTACCTCAAACACAAGTTGTTGTGCTATTTTGTGTCATTTTTTAACTTTATGTATGAATTTGTACCCGCCATGCAAGTTCATGTACTAAAAATGTAATTAACTCATTTATTATTGATTGTCTTCCTTTGCGTGGAGGTCGGGGGCGCGCGATGGTTAACTCCTACCAACCTCCCCCCTAGGGGCATGCGTAGTAGTACTTTGCTTTGAGGGCTAATAAACTTTCGCAATAAGTATGTGAGTTCTTTATGACTAATGTGAGTCCATGGATTATACGCACTCTCACCTTTCCGTAATTTGCTAGCCTCTTCGGTACCGTGCATTACCCTTTCTCACCTCGAGAGTCGGTGCAAACTTCGCCGGTGCATCCAAACCCCATGATATGATACGCTCTATCACACATAAGCCTCCTTATATCTTCCTCAAAACAGCCACCATACCTACCTATTATGGCATTTCCATAGCCATTCCGAGATATATTGCCATGTAACTTCCATCATCATCATATACATGACTTGAGCATTCATTGTCATATTGCTTTGCATGATCATAAGATAGCTAGCATGATATTTTCATGGCTTGTCCGTTTTTTGATATCTTTGCTACGCTAGATCATTGCACACTGGTACACTGCCAGAGGCATTCATATAGAGTCATACTTTGTTCTAGTATCGAGTTGTAATTTTTTGAGTTGTAAGTAAATAGAAGTGTGATGATCATCATTATTCATTATTAAACCATTGTCCCAGTAAGGAAAGGATGATGGAGACTATGATTCCCCCACAAGTTGGGATGAGACTTCGAACAAAAAAAGAAAAGAAAAAGTGAGGCCAAAAAGAGCCCAAGAAAAAAAAAGAGAAAACAAAAAAAATGAAATGAGAGAAAAAGAGAGAAGGGGCAATGTTACTATCCTTTACCACACTTGTGCTTCAGAGTAGCACCATGTTTTTCATATAGAGAGTCTCCTATGCTTTCATTTTCATATACTAGTGGGAATTTTTCATTACAGAACTTGGCTTGTATATTCCGATGATGGGCTTCCTCAAATGCCCGAGGTTTTCATGAGCAAGCAAGTTGGATGCACACCCACTTAGTTTTCATGTTGAGCTTTCATACACTTATAGCTCTTAGTGCATCCGTTGTATGGCAATCCCTACTCCTTGCATTGATATCAATTGATGGGCATCTCCATAGCCCGTTGATTAGCCGCGTTGATGTGAGACTTTCTTCCTTTTTTGTCTTCTCCATATTAATCTCTACCACCGCATTCTATTCCACCCATAGTGCTATATCCATGGCTTGCGCTCATGTATTGTGTGGGGGTTGAAAAGCTGAAGCGCGTTAAAAAAGTATGAACCAATTGCTTGGCTGACACCGGGGTAGTACATGATTTATATTTTGAGTTAAGAAGATGGAGCATGACAAGGCTATATGATTTTGTAGGGATAGCGTTCTTTAGCATTTTTATTCTGAAAGGCATGATTGTTTGTTGGGAAGCCTGAGTATTGATTTCTTTATATCAAATTATAGACTATTGCTTTGAATCACTCGTGTCTTAATATTCATGCCATGATTAGATTACATGATCAAGATTATGCTAGGTAGCATTCCACATCAAAAATTATCTTTTTTATCATTTACCTACTCGAGGACGAGTAGGAATTAAGCTTGGGGATGCTGATACGTCTCCGTCGTATCTATAATTTTTGATTGTTTCATGCCAATATTCTACAACTTTCACATATTTTTGGCAACATTTTATATTATTTTTGGGACTAACATATTGATCCAGTGCCCAGTGCCAGTTCCTATTTGTTGCATGTTTTTTGTTTCACAGAATATCCATATCAAACGAAGTCCAAATGCGATAAAAATTTACAGAGATTTATTTTGGAATATATGTGATTTTTGGGAAGAAGAATCAATGCAAGACGGTGTCCGAGGTGGCCACGAGGCACCAGGGCGCGCCTGGGGGGCAAACGCGCACTGGTGGCTCGTGAGCACCTCATAAGTCGGTTGACCCCCTTCTTTCAGCGCAAGAAAGATAATATCTGGAAGAAAATCATGTTAAATTTTTAGCCCAATCAGAGTTACGGATCTCCGGGAATTTAAGAAATGGTGAAAGGCCAGAAAACAGGAATGCGAAACAGAAGAGAACAGAGAGAGAGAGATCCAATCTAGGAGGGGCTCCTACCCCTCCGCCGCCATGGAGACCATGGACAAGAGGGGAAACTCTCCTCCCATCTAGGGGGGAGGCCAAGGAAGAAGAAGAAGGAGGGGGCTCTCTCCCCCTCTCTCCCGGTGGCGCCGGAGTGCCGCCGGGGCAAGGATCGTGATGGCGATCTACATCAACAACCTCGCTATCGTCAAAACCAACTTTCTCCCCCTCTATGCCACGGTGTAACACCTCTTCTCCCTGTTGTAATCTCTACTTAAACATGGTGCTCAATGCTATATATTATTATCCAATGATATGTGGCTATCATATGATGTTTGAGTAGATTCCTTTTGTCCTATGGGTTGATTGATGATCGTGATTGGTTTGAGTTGTATGTTTTATTTTGGTGCTGTCCTATGGTGCCCTTCATGTCGTGCAAGCGTGAGGGATTCCTGCTGTAGGGTGTTGCAATACGTTCATGATTCTCTTATAGTGGGTGGCGTTGGTGGCTGAAACACATACCCGAGTAAGGGAGTTGTTGCGTATGGGAGTAAAGAGGACTTGATACTTAATGCTATGGTTGGGTTTTACCTTAATGATTTTTGGTAGTTGTGGATGCTTGCTAGAGTTCCAATCATAAGTGCATATGATCCAAGTACGGAAAGTAAGTTAGCTCATGCCTCTCCCTCATATAAAATTGCAACAATGATTACCGGTCTAGTTATCGATTGCCTAGGGACAAATCTTTCTCTTGTGTTACAAAAAGCTTTCTACTAAACAGCTAACTTTTATTATCTCGCAAATAACTCATAGTTTTATTCTCGCAAAGTACATCTAGTTTTATTCTTGCAAACCTATCCTATCACCTACAAAATAGTTTCATACTTGTTCTAGGTAAAGCGAACGTCAAGTGCGCGTAGAGTTGTATCGGTGGTCGATAGAACTTGAAGGGAATATTAATTCTACCTTTAGCTCCTCGTTGGGTTCGACACTCTTATTTATCAAAAAAGCTACAATTGATCCCCTATACTTGTGGGTTATCATGTAGCCCCTCAAGTGTGAACTTATCGAGGGTGATTCCTCCAAGTTCACCTTGACGGTTACATCGAGTGGGGATCCATCGAGGGTGATTCCTCGGATTCCCCACGATGTTATGGACACACGGGTACTTTGACCTTCACCTCAGTCCTTTGGGAAGTCGGGTTGGCAATGAGGGCACCCGCGAGAGATTATTGTGGTGGAACATCAGGGCAGGTGGAGACCACCTAGGAGATAGGTGGGCCTGGTCCCTGGTCGTTGGTCCGCAAGTCACCAAGTCGGTGCGGCGGGGTGTCGGAGGTGAGCCTTGAGCCCTGATCGTGTCCGCGAGTTACTAATAACACGCTTAACGGATTTGGGTATTTGATCTGAGTTGGCCACTGGTCTATACGCACTACCAGCACGCGGGATAATGGTTTAATGGTGCCCTCGGCACCGTATGTATCAGCCGAAAGCTCTGTCAGACGTCCAGTTTAGCATTGTGGCACGGTCGGATCGTGCCATCCAGGAGAGGGGTGGCGCTGGTATCCACCCTGCGCATAACGACCCGAAGTGCGAAGGGCGATGGGCCCAAGATCCCCGAGCACTTAGGATGTAGACCAGCGGGGGACCTCTCTGCGGAGCCTAGGTAGGACTACATCGTGTCGATCAGCCGAGGCCGGGCATGACCCAGAAAAGTGTGTCTGGCCAGAGTTAATTGAGCGTGTTGGGTAACAGTAGTGCACCCCTGCATGGAAGATTATCTATTCGAATAGCCATGTCCACGGTAACAGGACGCTCAGTGTTGTATCCCGATCTACTACAACTTGAACTGGATACATGTTACTTTAATTAATATGTAAGCTCCGGGATCGCTTTCTCGCAGGGAGTCGAGGAAGGATCTCTGGGCTTTGCTATTACATACTTATTGCTTTATTATATGCTACTAATCTGCACTCTTCTAATGCTGCAAGACGCCGCAAGATGCTAGTCTTCGATAGGCTAGGCCTTCCCCTCTGTTTTGGCAATTTTGCAGTTTAGTCCACAGATATAGCCCCTTCATTTGATACCGATGCATACTTAGCATAGATCTAAGGTAAGTCTTGCGAGTACTTTGGATGAGCACTTGCTACTTGTAGCTTGCGTTGGTATTTCCCCGAAGAGGAAGGGATGATGCAGCACAGTAGAGATAAGTATTTCCCTCGATATGAAACCAAGGTTATCGAACCAGTAGGAGAATCACACAACACCTCGTTAAAATAGTACCTGCACACAAACAACAAATCCTTGCACCCAACGCAAACAAGGGGTTGTCAATCCCTTGGCGGTAAGATTGCAAGATTAAATTGTATTTGATAGATAGATAGATTGCAGCAAAAATATAAAATAAAACAAAAAACAAAAGATGGCAGCAATATTTTTAGGGTTTTAGTAAAATAAGATTGATAAGACCCGGGGGCCATAGGTTTCACTAGAGGCTTCTCTCGAGAAAATAGCATGCGGTGGGTAGACAAATTACTGTTGGGCAATTGATAGAAAAGAAAATAATCATGACGATATCTAGGCAATGATCATGTATATAGGCATCACGTCCAAGATTAGTAGAACGACTCCTGCCTGCATCTACTACTATTACTCCACACATCGATGGGCTATCCAGCATGCATCTAGTGTATTAAGATCATAAAGAACGGAGTAATGATTTAAGAACGATGACATGATGTAGACAAGACAAACTCATGAATTAATAAACCCAATGAATAGATCCCGTCTTGTTATCCTTAGTAGCAACGATACATACGTGTCATGTCCCCTTCTGTCACTGGGATTGAGCACCGCAAGATCGAACCCACTACAAAGCACCTCTTCCCATTGCAAGACAAATCAACTTAGTTGGCCAAACCAAATCAATAGATCAGAGAAGAAATACTAGGCTATAATAATCATGCATAAGAGAGACCAGCAAAGACTCAAATACTTTCATAGATAATCTGATCATAAACTCACAATTCATCGGATCCCAACAAACACACCGCAAAAGAAATTACATCGGATAGATCTCCGAAGAGAACATTGTATTGAAGATCAAAAAGAGAGAAGAAGCCATCTAGCTATTGCCTATGGACCCGTAGGTCTGTGGTGAACTACTCACGCATCATCGGAAGGGCAGCAAGGTTGATGAAGAACCCCTCCGTGATCGATTCCCCCTCCGGTGGAGCACGACGGAGGCCTCCAGATGGGATCTCTCTGGAACAGAAACTTGCGGCGGCGGAAAAAGTATATCGTGGACTCCCTCTAGGGTTTTGATTTTTTTGGGAATTTACAGTGCAGGAATCAGGTCAAACGGGGCTTGGTGGGGCCCACGAGGCACCAGGGCGCGCCTGGCCCCCCCAGGCGCGCCCTGGTGGCTCGTGGGGCCCACCAAGGTCTTCTGGCCTCCTCCTAAAGCTTCCAGTATTCTTCATGCCCAAGAAAAAATCTCCAAAAAGTTTCACTGTATTTGGACTTCGTTTGATATTGATTTTCTGTGAAACAAAAACAGGGCAGAAAACAGCAACTGGCACTGGGCACTAGGTTAATAGGTTAGTCTCCAAAAATGATATAAAATTGCTGTAATTGATTATAAAAACATCCAAGATTGATATTATAATAGCATGGAACAATCAAAAATTATAGATACGTTGGAGACGTATCAGCATCCCCAAGCTTAATTCCTGCTCGTCCTCGAGTAGGTAAATGATAAAAACAGAATTTTTGATGTGGAATGCTGCCTAACATATTCATCACATATTGTTTTTCTTCTATTGTAGCAAGGACATTGGATTTATATGATTCAAAGCAATAGTCTATAATTTGACATGAAAACATCAATACTCAAACAATGCTAACAAGCAACCATGTCTTTCAAAATATCAACGCTAAAGAAAGTTATCCCAAGCCCATTATGCTCAATCATTGATCCATTCATGAAACACACTCAAAATTAGCTACATCCAATGCACAAGTATGACAATAGCGTTCTCTAGTTGGTACTTTTATAAGAGAAGATGGAGACTCAAGAAAAATAAAAATTGCATAAAAGTAAATAGATAGGCCCTTCGCAGAGGGAAGCAGAGATTTGTCAAATGTGCCAGAGCTCAAAGCTGAAATTAAAGAGATAAAAACATTTTGGGAGGCATGTCTTTCCTGTCAACGAAAATGAATGAGAATTTCCAACATCTTGCATGCTAGAACAACTATAGGCGGTTCCCAAACAGAAAATAAAATTATTCCTTTCCACCATTTCTTTCACAATCCATGGCTAGCCGTATCCACGGGTGCCCTCCATACCATCACTTTCCAAGGAATTTATTATTGTGATCACATAAGATTTTTCATTTCATTTCATTTCACAATTCGGGACTGGGCATCCCTATTACCGCCACACTCTCGTGCAATGACAAGTGAATAAACACTCATCGTGAGAATAATCCTCCTAGCATGGAAAAAATTGGCCACCCCCCTCTGCTTCATGAGCGGTACGAGCACACAAAACAGAAATATTATTTTGAAATTTAGAGATGGCACACGCAAATTTACTTGGAACAGCATTGAAATACCGCATATAGGTAGGTATGGTGGACTCAATTGGCAAAACTGGGTTTAAGGAGTTTGGATGCACAAGCAGTTTTCCGCTTAGTACAAGTGAAGGCTAGCAAATAGATTGAGAAAGCGACCAACCAAAAAACGAAAACGGTCATAAACATACATTGAACATAACTAACAACGAATAATGCACCATAAGTAGGATATAATTTCGTTGCATAACTATTGACTTAACGTGCATGCATAGGGAATCACAAACCTTAACACCAATATTCTTACTAAACCACAATTACTCACTAACACCATTCACATATTACTACTTCCATATCGCAAAACTATTGCAAGCAATCACACTCATCATATCCAATGATCTATATGAAAGTTTTTATCTATATCCCTCTTGAATATTCATCACTTTGGGACCAACTGCATAACATGTGCAAATTACCGTTACTATCATTACCATGTCAACTCTCAAAAAGATTTAAGTGAAGCATGAGAGGGCATAAATTTTTCAAAATTTTCATCTTAACAATTCTCAAAATAATATAAGTGAAGCATGAGAATTCATTTCTTCAAAATTTCAATCAACTCAATTCTCAAAAAGATATAAGTGAAGCAAGAGAATTAATTTCTACAAAATTTTAATCAACTGTCAAAATAATATAAGTGAAGCTTGAGAGTTTATTTCTACAAAATTTCAGCCACCATCGTGCTCAAAAAGATTTAAGTGAAGCACTAGAGCAACTGCCTAGCTCAAAAAATTTAAGTGAAGCACATAGAGTATTCTATAAATTATGATGATAACGTGTGGCTCTTCTCAAGATAAGTGTGTGCAGCAAAGATGATTGTGACAAACTAAACAGCAAAATAAAGCAAAGACTCATATCATACAAGATGCTCCAAGCAAAACACATATCATGTGACGAATAAAAATATAGCTCCAAGTAAAATTACCGATGGTCGTTAGAATAAAGAGGGGATGCCTTCCGGGGCATCCCCAAGCTTAGACGCTTGAGTCTTCCTTGAATATTACCTTGGGGTGCCTCGGGCATCCCCAAACTTAGGCTTTTTCTACTCCGTATTCCTTCATCCATCGTGATCTCACCCAAAACTTGAAAACTTCAATCACACAAAACTCAACAAAACCTTCGTGAGATCCGTTAGTATAATAAAACAAATCACTACTATAAGTACTATTGCAAACCCATTCATATTTTATTTTTGCATTAAACCTACTGTACTCCAACTTCACCATGGCTTATACCCCCCCGATACAATCCATAGATTCATCAAAACAAGCAAGCAACACAGCAAAAACAGAATCTGTCAAAAACAGAATAGTCTGTAGCAATCTATTTAGAAACCATACTTCTGTAACTCCAAAAATTCTGAAAAATTAGGACAACGTGGAAAATTCATATACCAATACTGGGTAAAAATTTCAGAATTTTTTCATGCTCCATTACAGAAACATATTTTCTGTACCGGACGTAAAAGTTTCTATTTTTCAAACATCATCAATTATACTAGGTTCCAAATCATCCCAAAGGTTCCACTTGGCACAAACACTAATTAAGAACACAAAAACACCATCATGGCAGTAGCATGACAGAAAAAACACACCATAACAGAAACTTAAACAAAAAATTTATTTTATTCATTGGGTTGCCTCCCAACAAGCGCTATTGTTTTATGCCCCTAGCTAGGCATGATGCATAGTTTCAAGTGTTGTCATCCTTCAAGTTGATTCCATAAGTGGCCCTCATAATGGATTCATATGGTGCTTTAATTATTTTTCTAGGGAAAATCTCCATACCTTTTTTTAGTGGAAATTGAAATTTTATATTCCCTTCTTTCATATCAATAACGGCACCTATAGTTCGTAAAAACGGTCTACCAAGTATTATGGGGCAAGTAGGATTGCAATCAATATCAAGCACAATAAAATCAACGGGCACATAATTTCTATTTGCAAGAATAAGAACATCATTAATTCTTCCCAAAGGCTTTTTAATAGTAGAATCCGCAAGATGCAAATTAAGAGAACATTCATCCATATCGGTAAACCCTAACACATCACATAGAGATTTTGGAATTGTGGAAACACTAGCACCAAAATCACATAAAGCATTGCACTCATAATTTTTAATCTTAACTTTAATGGTTGGTTCCCATTCATCATGTAATTTTCTAGGAATTGAAATCTCTAGTTCTAGTTTTTCTTCTAACGCTTTCATTAATTCTTCTACGATGTGTTTAGTAAAAGCTTTGTTTTGCTCATAAGCATTGGGTGAATTTAACATGGATTGCAGCAAAGAAATACACTCAATCAAAGAACAATTATCATAATTAAAGTCTTTATAATCCAAGAGAGTGGGCACATCACTATTTAAAGTTTTTACCTCTCCAAACCCACTTTTTTCAATTTTCTTATCAAGATTGTCACCCTCCGAATCATGGGGACGCCTACTAATTAAAGTTGACTCTTCTCCAGTCCCCTTTTCATCAAGTTTTATATTACTAAATAAAGAATCAATAGATGCAACACCGATCATTTTAACTTCTTCATCATTACTACGATAAAAACCAGGAGGAATCACTTTTTCTAAAAATTCTCGTTTAGCTCTTAGCATAGCGCTTCTTTTCTTACTCTCATCCATGGAGACATGTAAAGCTTTAATTGATTCACTAATATCAATTTTAGGTGGCAGCATTTTTATTTTAAGATTTTTCACATCATGAGTAATTCTATCAATGCTCCTAGCCATATCATCAAGTTTACTCAATTTTTCTTCTACCGTAGCATTGAAAACCTTTTGAGCACTAATAAATTCTTTAATATTACTTTCAAGATCAGAAGGTATCCTATTATTATTGTAGGAATTACCGTAAGGATTGCCATAATTATTAGAGGAATTTCCGGGAAACGGCCTAGCATTGAAATTACCTCTATAAGCATTATTACCAAAATTGTTTCATGAGACAAAATTCACATCTACGGGATCATTGTTTTGCTCAATAAAAGTAGACAAAGTCACATCATTAGGATCAATAGGAACATTTTTACTAGCAACCAATTTCATAAGAGCATCAACTTTATCATTCAACGTATTAATTTCTTCAACGGAATTCACTTTCTTACTAGTAGGGACTCTTTCAGTATGCCATTGTGAATAATTAGCCATAATATTATCAAGCAATTTAGTAGCTTCACCCAAAGTAATTTCCATAAACGTACCACCCGCGGCGGAATCTAAAAGATTTCTAGAAACCAAATTCAATCCCGCATAAAAAATTTGTATGATCATCCATAAATTTAAGCCATGAGTAGGGCAATTTCTTATCATTAATTTCATCCTCTCCCAAGATTGGGCAACATGTTCATGATCAAGTTGTTTAAAATTCATAATCTGATTTCTTAGAGAAATAATTTTTGCGGGAGGAAAATATTTAGTAATAAAAGCATCTTTACACCTATCCCAAGAATCGATACTATTTCGTTGTAAAGACGAAAACCAAATTTTAGCACGATCCCACAATGAGAACGGGAATAACTTTAATTTCACAATATCATTATCCACATCTTTTTTCTTTTGCATGTCACACAATTCTATGAAAGTGTTAAGATGGGATGCGGCATCTTCATTAGGACTACCGGAAAATTGATCTTTCATGACAAGATTTAGCAAAGCGGCATTAATATCACAAGTCTCCGCACTAGTGGCGGGTGGAGAAATTGGAGTACTAATAAAATCATTATTATTAGTATTGGAAAAATCATACAATTTTGTATTTTCTTGAGACATCGTGACTACGCAAACAAAATAGCAAACAAGCAAACGAGAAAAAGGCAAAAAGGCAAACGGAAAATATTTTTGTATTTTTGTAAAAACGTTTTAGAAGTGGGGGAGAGGAAAACGAGAGGCAAATAGCAAATAAAGTAAATGCAAGGAGATGAGTGCTTGAGCAAAGGTACTTGGATGATGTTGATGATGTCTCCCCGGCAACGGCGCCAGAAATTATTCCTGCTACTTGT
This sequence comes from Elymus sibiricus, assembly GCA_039707655.1. Taxonomy (NCBI): domain Eukaryota; kingdom Viridiplantae; phylum Streptophyta; class Magnoliopsida; order Poales; family Poaceae; genus Elymus; species Elymus sibiricus. The sequence continues at coordinate 72,582,106 of CM077676.1, forward strand.
AGCTTGCATTGGTATTTCCCCGAAGAGGAAGGGATGATGCAGCATAGTAGAGATAAGTATTTCCCTCGATATGAAACCAAGGTTATCGAACCAGTAGGAGAATCACACAACACCTCGGTAAAACAGTACCTGCACACAAACAACAAATCCTTGCACCCAACGCAAACAAGGGGTTGTCAATCCCTTGGCGGTAAGATTGCAAGATTAAATTGTATTTGATAGATAGATAGATTGCAGCAAAAATATAAAATAAAATAGAAAACAAAAGATGGCAGCAATATTTTTAGGGTTTTAGTAAAATAAGATTGATAAGACCCGGGGGCCATAGGTTTCACTAGAGGCTTCTCTCGAGAAAATAGCATACGGTGGGTAGACAAATTACTGTTGGGCAATTGATAGAAAAGCAAATAATAATGATGATATCTAGGCAATGATCATGTATATAGGCATCACGTCCAAGATTAGTAGACCGACTCCTGCCTGCATCTACTACTATTACTCCACACATCGATGGGCTATCCAGCATGCATCTAGTGTATTAAGATCATAAAGAACGGAGTAATGCTTTAAGAATGATGACATGATGTAGACAATACAAACTCATGAATTAATAAACCCAATGAATAGATCCCATCTTGTTATCCTTAGTAGCAACGATACATACGTGTCATGTCCCCTTCTGTCACTGGGATTGAGCACCGCAAGATCGAACCCACTACAAAGCACCTCTTCCCATTGCAAGACAAATCAACTTAGTTGGCCAAACCAAATCAATATATCGGAGAAGAAATATGAGGCTATAATAATCATGCATAAGAGAGACCAGCAAAGACTCAAATACTTTCATAGATAATCTGATCATAAACTCACAATTCATTGGATCCCAACAAACACACCGCAAAAGAAATTACATCGGATAGATCTCCGAAGAGAACATTGTATTGAAGATCAAAAAGAGAGAAGAAGCCATCTAGCTATTGCCTATGGACCCGTAGGTCTGTGGTGAACTACTCACGCATCATCGGAAGGGCAGCAAGGTTGATGAAGAACCCCTCCGTGATCGATTCCCCCTCCGGCGGAGCACCGGCGGAGGCCTCCAGATGGGATCTCTCTGGAACAAAAACTTGCGGCAGAGGAAAAAGTATATCATGGACTCCCTCTAGGGTTTTGATTTTTTTGGGAATTTATAGTGCAGGAATCAGGTCAAACAGGGCTTGGTGGGGCCCACGAGGCACCAGGGCGCGCCTGGCCCCCCCAGGCGCACCCTGGTGGCTCGTGGGGCCCACCAAGGTCTTCTGGCCTCCTCCCGAAGCTTCCAGTATTCTTTATGCCCAAGAAAAAATCTCCAAAAAGTTTCACTGTATTTGGACTTCGTTTGATATTGATTTTTTGTGAAACAAAAACAGGGCAGAAAACAGCAACTGGCACTGGGCACTAGGTTAATAGGTTAGTCTCCAAAAATGATATGATTGCTGTAATTGATTATAAAAACATCCAAGATTGATATTATAACAGCATGGAACAATCAAAAATTATAGATATGTTGGAGACGTATCAGTACTCACGGTTGCTTTGCTACCTTTTTTCCCATACTCGATTGCTGCGACCAGATGACGGAGCCCAGGAGCCGGAGATCCTCGATGGTGCCTACTACTACGTGGAGACCAATGACCAGGAGTAGTTTAGGAGGCTCCCAGGCAGGAGGCCTGTGCCTTTTCGATCTAGATGTCATTATTTTGCTCAGCCTTCTTAAGGCAGCCTTGTCTAATTATGTCTATACTCAGATGCTGATGCTTCCACTGACTCGTGTGTAACTCGAGCTTATGTATTCGAGCCCTCGAGGCCCATGGCTTGTAATATAAAGCTTGTATTATTTTATTTTGTGTCTAGAGTTGTGTTGTGATATCTTCCCGTGAGTCCCTGCGCTTGATCGTGCGCATTTGCGTGTATGATTAGCGCATGATTGAGTTGGGGGCGTCACAAATCTTGTGCAAGATGATCCTAAGATCATATGTGACATCCAACAGTGCAAGCCTCCATAGATGTGCACGTCGTTGGAGCAGCAGATGCCATCGTGCAATTCGAGCACGTACAACCTGTCCCCGGCGGCCATGGCCAACTCGTGGCTGCAGAACATGTTCGTCTGGGGAAGGTCCAATATGGTCAGCGCCACCGTCCTGGTGTCGTAGACGACGATCGCGCCGCACAAGGAGCCACCCGAGGTCAAGTTTAAGTCGGTGGTGGGGCCTATGGCGACGATGCGGCCGCCCAGGGTGGCGAACTGCATAGCTTTTCGCAGTAGAATACGGCAGTCCCCGTAACGGCCCCCTGTGCGGCCGGCTGGAGGCTCGGGGAGACGCCGCAGGGATCCGGAGTGAATGTCCAGATCGCCCTCGTCGTCGTCACCGCCAATGTCCAGCTTATGGATCGCAAAGCTGTCATCATGGTAGTCCTCTGGCACCATGAACAGATGCCGCTTCTTGGCTGGCGGCCGACGCCGGTGGGTTGTGCGGCCCGACTCCGGCCGGTTGGATCTGCCCGCCGAACCCGTCAGCGAGGCAATTCGAGCCACCACCCATGACACCGAGCGCTGGAACCAGCCTACCAACGGAGACCCGGAAGAGGCGCCGAAGAACTCAAGGAGGCGGCTGATATGGGGAGAAAATAGACACACTGGCCCTGATGAAACCGGAGGTTTTGCCGTCGCCGCCGCCTGTGGATTCGGTTGTACCGATGAAGATCTGAAGGGGGCGCGACGGAGATCTGACGAAGATGAAGCTAGATGTTTGAAGGAGGAGATGCAAGCCGCTGCCACAGCCACCACCATGCCGTCATCGCCTTCTGTGCCACCGCAGGTCTGGCGGACGAAAATGCCGTTCTATTGCGTGAGATCAGATCAAGTAGGGCCAGCGAGTGGTGGACGAAAGCTCTGACGGAACGCTCTTAGGCTTGCAATGGCAGGCCACCAGTCGAGAACATTATTGCCATCGACCCGGCCTGCTTGCCTCGAAGAAGCCCGAAATGGGCCAGCTCAGTCGGAAGTGGTTGGTTTGTGTTCACCACGCATTAAAGTGTTCATCTAATGTAAAAACAAAATCACCTAAAAAAATCTAATGTCAAAAAGTGGACTAAAAAAATCTAAGGTTAAAAAGTTGTTGTGTAATTTGTGAAAATGTTTATACAATGTAAAATTTGTTCGCACAATTTTGAAAAAAAAATATACCATTCTGAAAAAATATGACATTTTAAAGAATGTTCATAAAACTTAATATTTGTTCTGCATGTTTAATAGAATGTTCATACCATTTATGAAAAATATATTCACTTTGTGTTAAAAAAATTCAATGTGCATTTGAAAAATGTTCAACGTGTATTCGGAGAAATTTTCAAAGTGTATTAAAAAATATTCAACTTGTATCTAAAATTTGTTCAACCCATATAAAAAATAATTAAATGTACATTTGACAAAATGTTCAACATGTATTCAAATTAAAAAACAATGTGTATCTAAAAGTTTTCAACATGTATAAGAAAAATGTTCAACCTATATTCAAAAAATGAAGATTTTTTTTAAAAACAAAAAGAACAGACAAGAAAAAGAAAATACGATAAAAATCTGAAGAAAACCGATACAAAAACACAAAGAAAAAAAGCAGCACAAAAGCTTCAAAAATTGGTCTGAATCAGTCTATACAAGCTTCCCAAAACCACTCAGGAAGCTACAGCATTGGCATGGCCCATTTGCATGAATGACATAGGCAAGAAGAGGTTATGTCTCGCCTATGAGAAGCATAGCCCTCGCACCATCGATCAAGTTACGAAAGCGGTAGGTGCCAATAACTTAAAGGTTACTCCTAGACCAACGCCATGGCCTATCAAGCCTAAGAAGTTACCCAGGCTTGCAAGCCCACACTAGGCCCGTTAAGCAGTAGTAACCGTCGATAGTGCAAATAGACATGGTTTCGTTGTTGCTAGACTTGGAATGAAATTAAGTACTCCCTCCCTTCCTTTAGTCGACCCAAATCTAAAATGTCATCAACCAAGGGTGAGTAGATGGCATGAGTTTCCTGTGTTCAAAACTGTCCAATGAAATATTCTCCACATATTCGACTCGTGAAGCAATAAGTGTTTGACGGTGTCCTGGATTAGGGGGTGCTAACCTAGCCGGCCCGTCTCCTCGGATGGGCCGATATGCCCCCGTGCATAAGCAAGATGGACTCCGAAAGCCGCAGATGGGAGACGTGATCAAAGCTGCCTCTATCGAAGACTTGTAGTACACTTCAAGATTTCTCCAGCCACCTTATTCCTAGATACCGACCTTGTAATCCTAGATACCCTCCCTGGCGTGTATATAAGCCATAGGGTTTAGCCCGTAGGGGAGATCAACGCAATATCGAACACCTAGCCCTAGAAGTTAGACACATATTACGATCTCGAGGTAGATCAACTCTGTACTCGATACATCTCCATTAATATGAACAAGAGCAGGACGTAGGGTTTTACCTCCATCAAGAGGGCCCGAACCTGGGTAAATATCGTCTCCTTTGTCTCTGTTACCATCGATCCGAGATCCGCAGCTCGGGACCCCCTACCCCGAGGTCTGCCGCTTTTTACACCGACACTGGTGCTTTCATTGAGAGTTCCGCTGTGTGATCACCAGAAGGATTGATGGCTCATCTGCAGATCAACTGCGTCAACAGTTGTGGGGATGTCTACACCCTCGGACAGCTTTTCGTCTTCGGCAGCATGGTATTTTGCGCCGACTCGACGGGTCATCTGACCTCTGTCGAGAACTATGCCCCAGGTCGGATCGTGACTTTCGGTGGCCTCGAGTACACTGCGGATTCCCGTGGTGAGCTCGTCTTATCGGGATGGACTCCCGGCCGGATCAGGAGCTCGGGCGGTTCTGGAGGCTCGACTCCGGAACTGAACTCTGTCACAGCGCCCCTCGAGACCTCACACGCCGTTGCTCCGGCCAGTCTCTCCCCGATTACCAGTCCGGAGATGGATCCGGCACCCACTTCTGAAACTACGCCAGTACCAGAATCGATCCCGACGCAGAAATCAGATCCATGTTCAAATTCCCCTCACACCGGAGACGTATCCGGTTACACGCCGGGGCTACTCCAGATCAGCCCTGCCTATGGCGCGTCCATGGATCCTGAGGAGCTATCTCAGCTCGATGAGATGCTCGACCGTATCCGGAGCTTGTCCATCTCGGACGTCAAGACTTCGGTTTACAATCAAATCGGACTTAAAGCTGATGACAGGGAAATTTATACCCCACCCACCACCCACCTAGTCGCTACAGTCAACGATTTAACCGACGTGTTAGACTATGGCGAACCTTCCGACATGGAGGAAGACGCGGACATTGACACCACCTTGCCCCCGGTAAACACGGGCAGGTGGGCCGCCACGTCCACCTACGACGTGTACATGGTGGGCACCCCCAAATCCCCTCCAAGACCTCGGTGAAGGCACCAAAAAGGAAATAATGGGGAGCCCAGTGGCAATGACGCGACAGCTCATGACGACGACGTGGATAACGGCGACGCCGATAACCACGAGGAGGACATTCAAGCCTCCTCCGCAAGGAACGGCACTCCAGACCGACACCTCGGGGATTCCGACCCCGATGACCTCTTTGAAGGGGCCGACGACAATTACATGCCAGAGTCCGAGGAGGATGGGCACCGAGGACTACATTGTACCCAAAGACCCTTTCGAACAAGAACGCTTTTGGCGTCGACTCATTGTGACGGCCCGGAGCTTAAAGCGTAAGCAGCAGCAGCTGCGGGAAAATACGGACGCGCTAAACGAAAAGTGGGTTGAAGTACTCTCCGCAGAGCAAGATATGAAGAACCGACGCCACAGTGCGCCGAAGTCCTACCCACGCAGGCGCCTCCTACCAGAATTCAATGAAGAGCTCGCTGATGACCTCGACCGGCCCCCTAGGGGCCGGGACAGGCCAAGACGAGATGACCATGGTGAAAGGCCACCTCCACGCCGGCATGGTAAAGACCCCGTGGATAGCCTGGATCCTCGCGACGCTAGATGTCGCATTGAAGAAAATAGGGCTCCTCCTCGGTCCATCTACGGATCAAGGGGACGTGCGCCCGCGGGGCCCAACGGCTACGATGCCTGGATGGACAGGAACGGCCGCGCCCGAGATCAAGCTTACTCACGGCTCTCTCCCGAGATCCGACGAGATCCTCCTCGGTCCCGAGGTCCGACTCACCCAATCTGCTTCACTGACAGGGTAATGGAACATCAATTCCCGTAAGGATTTAAACCCATCAATATAGAGTCATATGATGGCACCACGGACCCAGCAGTTTGGATCGAGGACTTCCTCTTACACATACACATGGCTAATGGAGATGATCTTCATGCCATCAAATATCTGCCGCTCAAGCTAAAGGGGCCGGCAAGACACTGGCTTAACAGCCTCCCTCCTCATTCCATCGGCAGCTGGGAGGCCCTAAAAGACGCCTTTCGAGCAAATTTCCAGGGCACATATGTCCAACCTCCGGACGTTGATGACCTCAGCCGTGTCACCTAGCAGTCGGGCGAGTCAGCCCGGAAACTCTGGAACAGGTTCCTCACTAAAAAGAACCAGATTATAGATTGTTCCGAAGCCGAGGCCATCGCCACATTTAAAAATAATATCCAAGATGAATGGTTGGCTCGATAACTCGGACAAGATAAACCGAGGACTATGGCAGCCTTGACCTCGCTGATGACTCGCTTTTGCGCGGGAGAAGATAGCTGGCTTGCCCGAAGTACTCACAACGACGAGGCAGGCACCTCGGAAACTCGCGACGCCAATGGAAAGCCAAAGTGTAATAAAAATAAGCGCAGGTATAAAAATGGCGGAAGCGACACTGAAGACGCCGCGGTCAATGCAGGATTCGCCGGACCTAAATCCGGGCAGAAAAGAAAACCCTATAAAGGGAACAAAGACGAAACTAGCCAGCTTGACAAACTCCTGGACCGCCCATGTGGGATTCACGGTACCCAGGAAAAACTAGCAACCCACACTAACAGGAACTGCTGGGTTTTAAGCAAGCCGGCAAGATAGTGGCAGAGGGTCAAAATAAAACCCAACACCGCAGCAACGACGAGGATGAACCTCGGCAGCCCAATAACGGAGGGCAGAAGAAGTTTCCTAATGAGGTAACAGAGGTCAATATGATCTATGCCACCCACGTCCCTAAAAGGAAGCGGAAACGTGCACTTCGGGACGTATACGCGCTGGAGCCAGTCGCCCCGAAGTATAACCCATGGTCGGCTTACCCAATCACTTTTGATAAGCATGATCATCCGACCAGCATCAGGCATGGCGGATCGGCGGCGCTCGTCCTGGACCCTATTGTTGATGGTTACCATCTAACACGTGTCCTCATGGACGGTGGAAGCAGCCTTAACCTCATTTATGAGGATACAGTTCGGAAGATGGGTATTGACTCATCTCGGATCAAGCTGAGCTCTACCACCTTTAAAGGTGTCATTCCGGGCATCGAAGCCCGTTGTACGGGAACAATCACCCTAGAGGTAGTCTTTGGTTCGCCCGAGAACTTCAGAAGCGAGGAGTTAATCTTCGATATCGTACCTTTCCGGAGTGGATACCACGCGCTCCTAGGGCGCACAGCCTTTGCGCGCTTCAACGCCGTCCCGCATTATGCCTACCTCAAGCTCAAAATGCCGAGTCCTAACGGCGTCATCACTATCAATGGTAATACAGAACGATCACTCTGGACAAAGGAACAGACCGCGGCTTTCGCAGCCGAGGTTCAAGCGTCCGAGGAGGCAGCCCGCAGCAATAAACGCGCCGCCCGCTCTTTGAAGTGCGCGAGGGCTGCCAAGTCGACCTCGGGCGAGTACCACAGCACCCGAAATAGGGATGCAGGCTCCTCGGGCGCCCCCTCTGTGTGCACTATGTCCCCAGAGTACATAACTTCGCACTCAAAATTCCCTGGGACGCCGAGGAGCCAAAACAATTACCAACCGTCCGATGCGGATTAACCACGCAAGGGCAAGGCTTAGAGCCCCAGTACAGGCAAGCATCTGTAAAAGAAGCAGCCAAATATAAACACGTCTAGGTGGTTTCAACCACAGAATGACTTCGGTCACACCTCCCTTTGAGGAACTCGGTCAATCAAACACCTAGAGTGTATCAAGGGCCGGAAGGGCATCGACCTTAGCAAATTCTTTGTCTTCAATCGGGACGATCTGGTCAATAGTTCGGAAAAGCAGACGTGCGGCAGGCTTCGGTCCGGATCCTTTAAAATCCGTTAGTAATTATCCAACCTGTTTTTTCCTTTTACTTCTTTACCATCTACATTGTACTCTTTTAATTACCCTCGTCACATACGGGCATGTACACGATCGATATTATGAAATAAAGAAACTATACCCCTTCAAGGTCTGTATCGTATTTCTTTATCAGCATAGCTCCGGGGCGATGAAGTTCTTTATAAAAGGTGCAATTGTATAATAAAGTCTGATGTATTCGGCGTCTCGGATTTTGGCCTTATATGCATCAGTTTCGAACCTAGATTTCGGTCAATAGTTGGGTTGCCCGGCTCCTATGTGTACCCCTTATGTTTCCGATGAATTCGGCTAAGGGTGTAATGGGAGAACCACTGTGATTGTGCCGACCAGGTCAATTGGCATGGCGCCTCAGTGGAGAAAGCTAAAAACTGACTATCTAGGTATGCCTAAACTGGTCCGCCATCCGGAGACCGCGTCAAGCGATGTGACGATAGAGATCACCTGTGTCAAATGAAGGGCTTCTATTTTTAGCCGAAGTGTGTCCTGGCATAGACCTCGGCCGAACTGGCCGAACACTTCTTACATTGGGGGCTGGTCATCAACCCCCACAGTCAAACTCCTATGACTAAATGAAAGACATCAAGCCACTATAGTCCGATTGCCTAGTTCATATAAGTCACCGACCGCCTCCGGGCACTAAGACGTCGGCTAAGGGTCTAATGTGACTTAAAGGAACACCCTTTGTATGACCTACACTGGGGCTGAAACCGACGACTGGCCACTCTCATTTTAAACAGTCATAAGGGAGGAATAATCAAAACTATAAAATAATACGCATGGAATCTTAAAGCCATTCTCAAACAGATAAAGTTTTTACATCATACACTCCGGCATGCCGGAGTACTTAATAAAACAAAGTGTCCTTAGGGCACATGGCCTCGGTGATCCGAGCTCCCGCCTCCACCTCAGCGAAGAACTGCTCGGCGGTCCGCGGCTTGTCGGCAGGTGGGCCAGCAGCACAAGTCTCTGCATCAACTTTGCGGAAGTGCGTCTTCACGCAAGCATACACCCTCCGAGCCCCTTCGAAGCACGCGGACCTCTTCCAGCGATCCACGCATGGTACGGCATCGCGGAGACGAGCAGTCAGGCCGAAGAGACTCCTCGGCATGGCTTTGGCAGGCCATAAAGCGACGCAGAGGTCCTGGAGCACTGGCCTCGTCATGCAAAACAGCTCGAGCAGCTGCTTCACTCGATGATTTAGCAGCTGCGGGGACGGCGATCCTGGGAATTGACCCCAGAAGGCGTTCTCCGCCTCATGACCCTCCAGCTGGCCGAAGTACGCCACCACATCCTCCGCGCTCTGCGGGAGATCCTCGAAGACCTCTGCAGAACGCCATACTTGGGTAAGCTCAACATACCCTTTGCCTGCCAAACACACACTGTAGCAGAAACATCTTACCCGAGGCGATTTGCTCCACTTGCTGGAGCACCTCGCGGTCCGCTCGGGCCGAGGTCTTGAGCTCGGAGTGGGCATGTTGAAGCTTCTCGAGCTCCTCTTTCGTTCGCCGCCCCTCCTCCTGAAGTTTGTCGCGTGCTTCAAACACGCCCTTTAGGGTCTCCTCGACCTCTAGCACCCTTGCCTGGTGCTTCTCCCCGGCCACCTTCTCGGCGACCCGCGCCTTCTCGGCTATGGCGGCAGCAGCTTTCTGCTGCCGCACCTCCTTCCGAGCAGTTTTGAGCTCGGCCTTGAGTGTCTCCAGCTCCGCTGTCAAGCACATTTAAGCCTTAGTTGCTTTCTTTAACATACATTATACCTCTTCATCCGAAATCTAAATGGCAAGTTTCAACTCGCTTACCCTGAGATCGCTTAAGTCTCCGGTTCATCTCCGTCATCTCTTTGGAGACAGAGTCCGGAACTGAGGTCGACACCTGTAATGGGATAAATCCTTGTTAGAGGGAAAATGGTTTAGACCAGTCACACACTCCGGGACAACTGCTTCGAGTAGCATCCTGGGGGCTACTCAACAGGCTCCCACTTCCTCAAATGACCCCGATGCCGGTTTCTTGAAACCGACTTCGGGCTCGGGGGCTACTCACTCATCACGCCCTTTAGCAGGCTATGCTATTATGTCCTCGGAAATTTTTTATAAAATAAACAACTCAAAGCAAACCAAATTCATAGAAGGCGTACCTCGAAACCTGCTACGAGGTTCTTGAAAACCTCATGCAGGCCGGCCTCTGCGGACCGGTATCCTTCCAGCGCCGTGCCTATCAAGGCACGGTGCTCCTCCTTGAGGGAACAGCCCTTTAGGGCCTCCTCCGCCTCCTCGGCCCACCCCACGCCGATCCGTCCTTTGACAGTAGGCTGGGATGGAGGGATGACCTCGGTTGAATCCACCCGACGGGCCTCCGCCTGTGGAGGCGGCGCCGAGGAGGACTCCGGCTGGACCAATGACTGGCCCGGCCCTTCCTCTATGACCTCGGGGTGCTCCGACCTCGGGTCTTGTCGGGCCGAGGTTTCGACCTCGGCCATTATCGCCACCTCATCGGCCCCCGCTGTATTGACTTCGGGGGCCAAGGTGGATGTTGCCTTCCCCAGACCGACCTGTGTCGGGGGAGAAGCAGCGGGCTCTGGGGTCCCGCTGGTGGATGGCAACCCGCTCGAAGAGCCGCTGGGGATCACCTTCGGCGGACTGCGTACGAAAAGTTGCTTCTGTAAAATTCCCCTTGTTGAAACAATGACTCAAGTAATAGAGGCAAGGATAAGCGCTTACCCTCGAGGTGCCAACTTCTTCCTCCCGGTTGCAAGGGGATCTTCCTCTGAGTCACCGGAGAGCTCGGCTCTCTCCGACGACTTATGGGCAGCCTCAGATGAGGGCCGCCTCGGCCTCTTCAAGCCCTTCGACGGCATGCCCACGTCGGTGTCTGTTAGCGCCGACCTCTTCCCCTTCGGGGGCTGAACCTCCTCCTCTCCTTCCTCGGCGCCGCCGTCTTGAGCGGCGGAGGTGTGGGTCTCTTCTGACCGGGTGACCGAGGTCCCCCGGGTCCGAGCACTGGACTTCCCCGCCTGGGACTTCGTCGATTTGGAAGCCACCACATGTGGTTCCTTGGTCAGAAGTGCCGAGAGCAAGGGAGATTGGGGCTGTTCCGGCAGTGGGGCAGGGCATCGTACCCCTTGCACCCATGCTAGCCAGTTCTGCAGAATATCAAAATGCGATGATTCAAGTAAAACACTTTGCCTATGCGTGAAAAATACAAGATTGAAGGGCGGAATCACTCACCAGGGGGGCATCGTAGCCGTGTTCGAGGCCGCGGTCCTCCCCTTCCTTGGGAATCTTGTCCTTGGCCAGCTTCATGAGCTTTGTCCACATGGTGGCCAAGGTGGAGCGGAAGAAGGTGTCGATGGTGTCCATGTCCTCGGGCTTCTGAGCCCACATCAGAGTAGCCCGAAGTTGGAGGGGGAGGATACGGCGGTTGAGCATGACATTGATGACATCGTCCAGCTCCGCCTTTCCCGTGGTGGTCCACCACAGGATCCTCTCGATCAGAGTCTCCACCTCTTCAGGCTTCCCCTAGGCGATGCCCTTTTCCTTCCAAGACTTGAGCTTCTTGGGACCCGGGACCTCGGTTTGACCAGCGGCTAGGGGCTCGGTGATATAGAACCACTCCTTTTGCCACTCCTTCACCGTTTCGATGAAGGTGCCCTTGAACCAGGTGCCCCCTGGTTCTTGCTGATCATGCCCCCCCCCCCCCGCACTCCGCGAGTTCGGAGCCACTTGATTTCGGTTTGATTCCGAAAAGCTTCAGCCATAGGCCGAAGTGTGGCTCACAGCGGAGGAAGGCCTCGCAGACTGTTATGAAAGTGGCGAGGTGGAGAATGGAATTGGGGGCTAGGTGATGGAAGTCTAACACATAGTAAAACATGATCCCGCGCATGAAGGGGTGCAGTGGGAACCCCAGACCTCGGATGAGGTGGGGAACGAAGACCACCCGCTCCCCGGTGTTGGGAGCGGGTACCAGCTCGTCGGCCGATGGGGCGCGGGCGGCGATGGCCGGGGCTAGGTACCCCGCGTCGCGCAGCTCGGCGATGGTCGCCGCCGTCACGGTGGAGCCGCCCCAGTGCCCCTTAAGGGTATCGGCCATGGCTGGTGAGGGGGTCGAAGCTTGCAAGTGAGAATGGTGCGCGTGCTGGATCTAGGTGCTGGAGCTAGACGAAGCAGCAGCAGCGAGGGAGGAATGGGGGCGTAGGCTATCGCGCTATTCTCCCCTTTGCTTTTATAACCTGTGAAAGGCCAAGAGCCCCCCCCCCCACTGTGCCGATAAATTCGTGATTATTATCAATAATGCCGTTGAAACATACGGGGGGAAACAAAAATCTTGATGATATCCCTAAGAAAGCGGGCACGATCTCTGCCTCGACAGGACGTGCCAGTAAAAGGGCCACCTCGAAACACGATTTGAGGGGAAGCAGTAATTGCTCGACCTGTCATGGGGTGAGCCTCTCCGATAAAGCTGCCAGGCCGGACTGGATTGTTCATACCTGGGCAGCAAGCCTTCAAGGCTAAGATACCTACTCACCTCGGGCAGGATACAAGTTCGGTTGGACCGCGGATTACGATACTCTGTTAAAGAGAATCCGAAATGTAAAGTGGAACTCGTCTGTCAAACCGGAGACTCTGGATCCGAAGTGATCGAAGGCCGTCCTCGGTGTAGAAGACCAGTTGGGGGGCTACTGACGGTGTCCTGGATTAGGGGGTGCTAACCTAGCCGGCCCGTCTCCTCGGATGGGCCGATATGCCCCCGTGCATAAGCAAGATGGACTCCGGAAGCCGCAGATGGGAGACGTGATCAAAGCTGCCTCTACCGAAGACTTGTAGTACACTTCAAGATTTCTCCAGCCGCCTTATTCCTGGATACCAACCTTGTAATCCTAGATACCCTCCCTGGCATGTATATAAGCCATAGGGTTTAGCCCGTAGGGGAGATCAACAAAATATCGAACACCTAGCCCTAGAAGTTAGACACATATTACGATCTCGAGGTAGATCAACTCTGTACTCGATACATCTCCATTAATATGAACAAGAGCAGGATGTAGGGTTTTACCTCCATCAAGAGGGCCTGAACCTGGGTAAACATCGTCTCCTTTGTCTCTGTTACCATCGATCCGAGATCCGCAGCTCGGGACCCCCTACCCCGAGGTCTGCCAGTTTTTACACCGACAGTGTTGCACCCCCCCTCTAATTGGATTTGCATGGTGCATGCAAAAAAAGAGTGCATGCATGGCCTCTAATTCCCTCTCTCACATCTCGACTATATGTGACGTGAGACTCAAAGCACTTTAGCCGAATGAGGCTCAAAGTGGGACTAATATAATTGAAATCTGAATTTTTTGAGATAGACCCTTTAAACTAAAAAGGAAGGAGTAAGATTTGTTACTCCTGTAGTCAACAAGTTTTGTTTGGTTGCACGATATTTGTTTGGTCGCATAATTTTCTCCAATGGCTCTGCTTCTAGAGATACCGTAGTGTTTGCATCAGTTGATAAGAATGTACTTACTTTGGGTGTGGATTTGCCTCGGTTTGACGGCACAAATCCTTGTCTATGGCAAAATTGATATGAGGGCTCCTTCCATCTATGGGGAACTCTTGTGAATATGTTGGTTTCCTTGGCTACAGCTAGATGGCTGCAATCAGTTGTGTGTGTGTGTGTGAGAGGGAGAGAGAGAGGGGGGTTAACCTGGACGTAGAGGAGATGGGTGCCAGAGCTGGAAGAGGCAGAGCTCTTACTGGGGCCATCACATGACAAGGAGGGGCATCGTCGATCTGGCGTAAAGGAGGACATGCGAAGGTGAGGGCTATGTTGGCTACCAGATCCAGCACACGCGTGAGCTCGCCGGGGAGCAGCAGCGCGAGCGCTCCTCGTGTCGATGGTGATGACAATGTGTGAGAGAGAAGCGAGGGAGAGAGAGAAGCGAGAGGAAATAGAACGGTCCCTTACGCCTCACTCGATTGGGGACGGAGCAATGAACCAAGTATGGCATCCGGGTTATTCAAATTCCATTATTGCCCTCGGTGGGGCCTCGAAATCACAGGCGGAGCCACCCCACGTTTCTACCACGGGATGCATGCACCGGGCTCCTAGAAATCCACGACGGCCGACACAAGGGCCCACCAAAGATTGACCCGATACGACTGCCAACCAGCAGTGAGGAAAAAAAACTACCGTTGAAGCAAAATCACTAATTAAGGAGTACTCCTTTCAAAGATCACTCCCACCTCCCCAGGTTGCAACAAGTGGCGCACTGCATGCGCGCCACTTGTCGCAACCTGGGAGTTTTCCCTTTTTCGTAGATCCGTTTATTCAAAATATTTTATCTCTTAAACTGTGCGTCCAAATCTTGAACCATTTTTACTGTTGGATTCCTCGCGTCGAGATCTTCAAAGCTAGATCCCATGTTGATAGGTTTTGATGAACTTTTTTTTCACAAAAAACCGGTCGGAAAAAACCGGACGGAAAAACCGAACCAGAAGCATGTTTTGTTCCCTTTCCGAAAGAGGCATGGCCGTGACTCTCGCGAAAGCAAAACCGTGCCTCTCGCAAAAGAAAAAAAACAAAAAACACATTTTTTCCCGTTTCCGAGAGGCACGGCCGTGCCTCTCGTGAAAGCAAAACCGTGCCTCTCGCGGAAGCAAAACCGTGCCTCTCGCGGAACGAAAAAAATAGAAAACGCGTTTTTTTTCGTTTCCGAGAGGCACGGCCGTGCCTCTCGCGAAAGCAAGACCGTGCCTGTCGCAGAAGCAAAACCATGCCTCTCGCTGCTACGTCTCCAATGTATCTATAATTTATGAAGTATTCATACCATGTTTATTATATTTTTGTATGATTTTGGTGCACTTTTATATGGATTTTATATGATTTTCATGGACTAACATATTGACCTAGTGCCTAGTACCAGTTGTTGTTTTCTGCTTGTTTTTGGTTTTTCAGAAAATCCATATCAAATGAAGTCCAAATGCAGCGAAACTTTTTGACGATTTTTTCTGGAAGGAAACAGACCCAGGAAGCTTCGGGGGAGCAGCAGAAGACTCACAGGGGCCCCATAAGCCACCTGGGTGCGCCACCCCCCAGGCGCGCCCTGGTGCCTCATGGGCCTCCTGTGGCTCCTCTTTGCATGATTCCAACGCCAAAAATTCCTATATATTCAGAAACCCCCAGAAATAACCCTAGAACTTCGACTCCGCCGCCGCAAGCCTCTGTACCTCCATGATCTCATCTGGAGCCCTGTTCTGGCACCCTGCCAGAGGGGGGAATCATCACCGGAGGCCATCTTCATCATCCCGGCGGTCTCCCTGACGAGGAGGGAGTAGTTCAGCCTCGGGGCTGAGGGTATGTACTAGTAGCTATGTGTTTGATCTCTCTCTCTCTTTCTCTCTCTCGTGTTCTTGATTTGGCACGATCTTGATGTACCACGAGCTTTGTTAATATAGTTGGATCATATGGTGTTTCTCCCTCTCTATCTTGTTGTGATGAATTGAGTTTTTACCTTTGAGGTTTCCCTATTATCGGATTGAATACTTTTATGGATTTGAGAACACTTGATGTATGTCTTGCATATGAATACCCGTGGTGACAATGGGGTATTATATTGATTCACTTGATATATGTTTTGGCACTCAACTCGCGGATTCTCGAGGTGACATTGGGGTAATCTATGCATAAGGGTTGATGCATGTTTTCATCCTACTTTCTCCGGTAGAAATCTTGGGGCACTCTTTGAAGTTCTTTGTGTTGGATTGAATATTATGAATCTGAAGTTGTTTGATGCATATCGTATAATCAACTCACGGATACTTGTGGTGACATTGGAGTATCTAGGTGACATTAGAGTTGGTTGATGTGTATCATATGGTGTTATTTTAGTACGAACTCTAGGGCTGTTCGTGACACTTATAGGAATAGCTCAATAGATTGCTCGAAAAAGATAACTTTGAGGTGGTTTCGTACCCTACAACAATTTCTATCTTATGTTCTCCGCTAATAGGAACTTTGGAGTGATTCTTTATCGCACGTTGAGGGACTGTTATGTGATCCAATTATGTTAGCATTGTTGAGAGATTACACTAGTGAAAGTATGAACCCTAGGCCTTGTTTTTAAGCATTGCAATACCGTTTGTGCTCCGTTTTATCACTTGCTACCTTGCTGTTTTTATATTTTTTGATTACAAAAATCTATATCTACTATCCATACTACACTTGTATCACCATCTCTTCGCCGAACTAGTGCACCTATACAATTTACCATTGTATTGGGTGTGTTGGGGACATAAGAGATTTCTTGTATTTGATTGCAGGGTTGTTTGAGATTGGGTGTGTGGGAGACCATCTTCATCCTACGCCTCCCACGGATTGATAAACCTTAGGTCATCCACTTGAGGGAAAATTGCTACTGTCCAACAAAACTCTGCGCTTGGAGGCCCAACACGAGTCTACAAGAATAAGTTATGTAGTAGACATCAAGCTCTTTTCTGGCGCCGTTGCTGGGGAGGTGAGTGCTTGAAGGTATATCTTTAGATCTTGCAATTGAATCTTTTAGTTTCTTGTTTATCACTAGTTTGGCTTATAAAAGAAAACTACAAAAAAAATGGAATTGAGGTTGCCTCATATTATTCATCTTTATAGTGTCTTTCGTGAAAATGATGGAGCGGAAAATTGTGCTCAATTGATAGAAGAAGAATTCAATAAAATGTTTGGCATAAAATCTTTGAATGATGAGCATGATTGCAATGTTGTTAGTATGAATTCTATGAATACCCAAAATACTAAAGATGATTGCACTAGTCATGACAAAAATGTTTCTTATAAGCATGTCAATTTTTGTGGAGTGCATAAAGTTTGTGAAGACATGCCTTATAGGGATGATAGATTTTGTAAGAAGCATAAACATGATAGAACCAATTTTTTGCTCAAAGTGATAGATGAATTTGCTACAAAATTATGTTCTCTTTATCCTATTATTTGTGAACTTTGCAATAAAGTTGGTCACCTTAATTTCCAATGCATGCTTTTTCATGATCGAATCGTGTCCAAATATTGCAATAATTTGATCACCCGTGAACTTTATAATGAACTTTGTTTATTTTTGGGGTGTGAAGAATTGACACATAAAAATAGTTGGTTTGAAGTATTCATTCTCACAAAAGACATTGAAAATAATTTATAGGAAATCTATATGTTTTGTGTGGTAAATTGCAATGAGAATGCTTATATAGCCAACTATAGAAAAAGGGGGAAAATAGAATATAAAAGAAATACTAATGGAAGGGTAAAGATTCCCCCTTTCCCTCCTATTTTCTCTCATGATGAAACAGGTAACGAGGAGGAGCTTCCTATCCAACCAATCTCTTCAATAAGAACCTCGGAAGAATTAAATAAACCCACACATAATGTGGTAAAGAAAAAGAAAAGAAGGAAAAGTAGAGGTAAAGAGTTATCTCTCCCAAATAATGTTGCTCCTATTATTGTTGTACCTCATGAGAATGAATCAAAAATAATTGTGGAAGATGATACACTTGATGATGATTTTGTTATGCCTATTGCTTGTTGTGATGATTATGATTGGGAAGATAATGATACTTCTTATGATCTTGAAAATCTTTATGGCACCAACTTGGAGGAATATGATAATAATTGTTATACTATTGGTGCTATTCATACTATTGATGATAATAGTGATAATGCTAATGATATGAAAACCAACAAGCTTGGGGATGCTATGTTTGAGAATTTATTGGCTGCAAATAATGTTTGCCCTAAGCTTGGGGATGCTATGCTTAATGAAAATGATCTTTTTATTCACCCTACTTTTGATGAGCAAATTTATTATGATGATGACATGCCTCCTATCTTTGATGATTATTGTGATGATACTTATGTTATTAAAAATAGTGATGATTATTATTATAATACTTGTTATAATTATGAAAACCCTTTTACTAAACATCACTCTTTTAATGTGGAAACAATTTATAGTATTCGAGTTTCATACGATACTCCCACTATTATGAATGAGAAGAAAATTGCTTGTGTGGAGAGTAATAAAATTTCTATGCTTATGGATCATGAAAAGAATGCTTTTATGTGATAGCTATATTGTTGAATTCCTTCATGATGCTACTGAAAATTATTATGAGAGAGGATCATATGCTTATATATATTTCAATAATATCAAGTTTCCTCTCTATGTGTTGAAAGTTTTGAAGTTATGCTTGTTTTGCCTTCCTATGCTAGTTGATTCTTGCTCCCATAAATTGTTTGCTCCCATAAATTGTTTGCTCACAAAATCCCTATGCATAGGAAGTGGGTTAGGCTTAAATATGCTTGTCATATGATTCATGATGCCCTCTTTTTGTTTCAATTCTTTACTTTTATGCGAGTATCATTGAAATCATCATGCCTAGCTAAAAAGGCATTAAAGAAAAGCGCTTGTTGGGAGACAACCCAACATTTACCCCTACTATTTTTTTTGTGTTAATATGATTAAGCTACTGTGATAATCATGTTTTATATGTTTTCTTTCAATAATGTGCCAAGTAAAGCCTTTGGGATAGTGTGGATACTTGTTGGTTCGATTCTGTGCAAAAACAAAAACTTTTGCGTCCAGTGCTGGAATTTCTATTCTGTAGTGGAGCGTGAGAAAATTCTGAAATTTTTACAGAGAATTGGATTACAATTTTTTTATGTTTTCCTATTTTTTTAGAATTTTTTTAAGTACAGAAGTATGGTTTTTTAAATCACTCACTACATGCTGTTCTGTTTTTGAGAGATTTTGTTTTCTGTGCATAGTTTGCTTGTTTTAGTGTTTCCATAGCTTATATTGAGTAATATAAATTGTGGAAATGATAGAATATAGTAGGCATTATGTGAGAACAATTATGAAACTTGTCTTGACAGTACCTAAGTGGATGATTTATTTTTATCATACTAACCTTTCTCACAAGATCCGTTAAGTTTTATGTGATTGAAGTTTTCAAGTTTTGGGTGAGATATCGATATGAGGAGAATCAGGAGTGGCAAGACCCTAAGCTTGGGGATTCCCAAGGCACCCCAAATTAATACTCAAGGAAGACTCAAGTGTCTAAGCTTGGGGATGCCCCGGAAGGCATCCCCTCTTTCGTCTTCAACATTATCGGTAACCTTACTTGGAGCTATATTTTTATTCATCATATGATATGTGTTTTGCTTGGAGTGTCATTTTATTTTGTTAAGATTTGCTTACTGTTATCAATAATCATGTTTTGTATATTTTATTTCAATAAAATGCCAAGTATAGCCTTTACCATGCTCAGTTTGCAAGTTTATGTGTTGCTGTTTGAAAACGGAAAGTTTTCTGTTATGTCCAGATATTCCTGAATAGTCAGAACATGATAAAAATCTGAAATTTTTACAAAGTAAGCATGCAAGAGTTCTCTGTCACGTGGTAATTTTTTAGAATGTTTGGAGTTAGGGAAGTATGAATTTTAAATCCCCCTTTACAGACTGTTCTGTTTTGGCAGATTGCTGTTATAGTTGCATTCTTTGCATATGTTTGATTGTTTAATGATTCTATTTGAGGATAGGAGTATTAAATATGCAGAGGCATTTAGCATGCAATGTTAAATTATAATTTTAGTGATTTTCTACAGTAGAGAATGATAAGGTTTTGAGTTGATTTATACTAACTTATCTCATGAGTTCTTGTTGAGTTTTATGTGGATGAAGTTTTTAAGATTTAGGAGAAGCCATGATATGAGAGGAATTAAGGAGACACAAGAGCTCGAGCTTGGGGATGCCCAAGGCATCCCAAGTTAATATTTCAAGAAGTCTCAAGCATCTAAGCTTGGGGATGCCCTGGTAGGCATCCCACCTTTCTTCATCAACAATTATCGGTTAGTCTTGGTTGAGCCTAAGTTTTTGCTTCTTCACATGAGATGTGCTATTCTTGAAATGCCATTTTATTTTGTTTTCTTTGCTGTTTGAATAAAATACTTAAGATCTAAAAATTTTAAATGAGAAAGAGTCCTCACATAGCTACCTATTTACTTAACTACTCATTTGGTCTTCACTTATATCCTATGAGTAAATTTGTTGAATGAATTAAATATCACAAAGTTGAAATTATATGTGCTTCATATGCTTGTATCATGTCTAGTAGTAGCTTCACATTGGGTTCAGGAGGTAAAATCTATTGAAGCTTGACAATCATAATATTGGTCATACAAGCAATTCATGAATGATTAGTATAAGGAAGAGAACTTTCACATATAAATATATTATCTTGGACATCTTTTATGATTGTGAATACCCATTAATTATTTTCAAACTTGAGCAAATTAGTTGAAGTTGGACAAGGAAGACAACGTAATGAGTTATGTTTGTGTATATTTGCATAGAAGTTATATTGTTATGGATCCTCCAACATGTGGTGTTTGCTTAGGATCTTTTGCTAGCCAAAAATTCGTACTAAGTAGAGATACTACTTGTGCATCCAAAAACCCTTAAACCCAGTTCCTTCCCATGAGTGTCCACCATATATACCTATGGATTGAATAAGATCTTTCAAGGAAGTTGTCATCGATGCAAAAAGCAATAAAAATTGTTCCTAAAATATGTATGATCTTTTATTGTAAGGGAAAATAAGCGTTGTACGAACTTGTGATGGTAAAAAAATAAAAGCGACGGACTGCATAATAAAGGTTGCTATCACAAGGGGTAATATAACGTGACGTTCCTTTGCATTAAGGGCTTGTGCATTCAAAAATAAAAAGTGCATGACAACCTCTACTTCCCTCTGCGAAGAGCCTATTTTTTACTTTATGTATTTACTTTTATGCAAGAGTCAATAGTATTACTTCTCATTTCAACCTTAATTATTCTCTAGTTGCCAAGCATCATGTGGTGGAGAAAGATCCAGGCACATATGGCCAGTCAAATATATTTGATCATCAATTATTATTGTTGACAATTATCTCTATGATAAATAAGTTGGGAGGCGAAACATTAAGCCCCTATCTTTCTTTGTGTTCGATGGATGCTATTTGTTCTAAAAATATGCTTTGAGTACTAGCAATCATAGAAGACTATATGACAATTGAGTATGTGGAGCTCTTACTTAGACTTTGTTGAAGATAAGTTGAATTGCAATTGTTTGGTGACTAAGAACATAAGTTGTTAAGTTTCAAGAGAATGCATTGTTTGAACCATAACATGTGAATTGATTGCTACTTTATCATGATGAGTTTAATGAGAAAAAGTTGCTGTTATGATGCTAGGAAAAGTGATTGAAATTATCATTGATCAAACTTATGCACTATGCTGGCATTCACACTTTATAAATTATTTCTTTTTATCATTTACCTACTCGAGGATGAGCAGGAATTAAGTTTGGGGATGCTGATACGTCTCCAACGTATCTATAATTTATGAAGTATTCATGCCATGTTTATTATAGTTTTGTATGATTTGGGTGCACTTTTATATGGATTTTATATGATTTTCATGGACTAACATATTGACCTAGTGCTTAGTGCCAGTTGCTGTTTTCTGCTTGTTTTTGGTTTTCCAGAAAATTCATATCAAATGAAGTCCAAATGCAGCGAAACTTTTTGACAATTTTTTTTAGAAGGAAACAGACTCAGGAAGTTTCAGGGGAGCAGCATAAGACCCACAGGGGCCCCACAAGCCACCTGGGTGCGCCAACCACCCAGGCGCGCCCTGGTGCCTCGTGGGCCTCCTGTGGCTCCTCTTTGCGTGATTTCAACGCCAAAAATTCCTATATATTCAGAAACTCCCAGAAATAACCCTAGAACTTCGACTCCGCCGCCGCAAGCCTCTGTACCTCCACGATCTCATCTGGAGCCCTGTTCCGGCACCCTGCCGAAGGGGAGAATCATCATCGGAGGCCATCTTCATCATCCCGTCGGTCTCCATGACGAGGAAGGAGTAGTTCACCCTCGGGGCTGAGGGTATGTACTAGTAGCTATGTGTTTGATCTCTCTCTCTCTCTCTCTCGTGTTCTTGATTTGGCACGATCTTGATGTACCACGAGCTTTGTTAATATAGTTGGATCATATGGTGTTTCTCCCTCTCTATCTTGTTGTGATGAATTGAGTTTTTACCTTTGAGGTTTCACTATTATCGGATTGAATACTTTTATGGATTTGAGAACACTTGATGTATGTCTTGCATATGAATACCCGTGGTGACAATGGGGTATTATATTGATTCACTTGATATATGTTTTGGCACTCAACTCACGAATTCCCGATGTGACATTGGGGTAATCTATGCATAAGGGTTGATGCACATTTTCATCCTACTTTCTTCGGTAGAAATCTTAGGGTACTCTTTGAAATTCTTTGTGTTGGTTTGAATATTATGAATCTGAAGTTGTTTGATACATATCGTATAATCAACTCACGGATACTTGTGGTGACATTGGAGTATCTAGGTGACATTAGAGTTGGTTGATGTGTATCATATGGTGTTATTTTAGTACGAACTCTAGGGCTGTTCGTGACACTTATAGGAATAGCTCAATAGATTGCTCGGAAAAGATAACTTTGAGGTGGTTTCGTATCCTACAATAATTTTTATCTTATGTTCTCCGCTAATAAGAACTTTGGAGTGATTCTTTATCGCACGTTAAGGGATTGTTCTATGATCCAATTATGTTAGCATTGTTGAGAGATTGCACTAGTGAAACTATGAATCCTAGGCCTTATTTCTAAACATTGCAATGCCGTTTGTGCTCCGTTTTATCACTTGCTACCTTGCTTTTTTATATTTTCAGATTACAAAAACCTATATCTACTATCCATACTACACTTGTATCACTATCTCTTCGCCGAATTAGTGCACTATACAATTTACCATTGTATTGGGTGTGTTGGGGACACAAGAGATTTCTTGTATTTGATTGCAGAGTTGTTTGAGGGAGACCATCTTCATCCTACGTCTCCCACGGATTGATAAATCTTAGGTCATTCACTTCAGGAAAAATTGCTACCGTCCTACAAAACTCTGCGCTTGGAGGCCCAACACGAGTCTATAAGAATAAGTTGTGTAGTAGACATTACTCGCGGAAGAAAAATAAATAAAAAACACGTGCCTCTCGCGAAACCAAGACCGTGCCTCTCGCGAAAGCAAAATCATGCCTCTCGCGGAGCAAAACCGTGCCTCTCGTGGGAGCAAAAAAAAAACGTTTTTTCGCGCAATTTTTTTTCGAACTTTTTTGTCCAAAAACTAAGGAAGACCGGTGGAAAACCAAAAAGCCGAAAAAAGGAAAAAAAAACCCATTTAAAAAGCCGAAAACGCGTGCGGAAAAATAAAAAAACCAAAATTCGGAGGAAGCGTCCAGAGCGCGACATGTGGCGACGGTTGAGAGCGCGCCAAGTGGCACGCTCTTAACCCACCCCAAGTGATCGTTGGAAGGAGCGCTCCTTAGTTAGTTGCTCCCCCGTCGAAGGGTTCGAACTTGGTTTTGGTCCAACGGCTTGGATCATGCTCATGGCAGATCGGATGATTGGAACGTGTTTGGATAGGTAATTGGAGGGTGAGAATTCCCAAATCGCTCAAGGAGGCTCAGGTTCCAGCCCCTCTCTAACTATGTGGGATATGCCATGTGAATTTATTTTTTGAGTTTGATGTGAATTTTTTTTTTTTTGAGGGTTATGTGAATTTTGTTTTTAAGTGTGCATGGTTGGTTGGACCGGAAATGGACCTTAGTGGGCCGCATTGCCGGGAGCTGCGTCCACGCAAAGCTGCTGCTCCTCTCCAAAGAGAAAAAAAAAGCAGAGCGAGCTGCCTGCTGCCGCTGCTCTGCCCTGCTTCGAGTTGAGCTCCTCCCCACTCCCCTCCCCCCTCCCAGATCGGAGACCCGCCGGAGTCCACCTCCTCCTCCGCCGCGGCGCCACCGCGGAGCAGGGCACTAGCTCCTGCATCCTGTTGGAACCCACCGCTCCCAGCTCCTCCGCCTCCCACGCTCGCCGCCGCCATTGCCGTCCCCGTTCCCCATCCACCGCGGCGCCGCGCCCCTTCGCCCTCCCCCCCCCCCCCCCCCCCCCCCCCCCCCCCCCCACCCTGCATTGGGTTTCCAGGCACGAGGCTGCTCACATCCGGCGACTAGTTGACGAAATCCCACCGCGAGCTTCCCGGTTCCTGACTGTCCGTGCCCTAAATTTCGCAGGAGGGGATTCGATGGGTTCCTCGCCCTCCAAGGCCGGCGGCGGCGATGACGCCCTGGCCCTGTGCAAGGAGCGTCTGCGCCGCATCAGGCGGGCTATCGACTCCAGGGACGCGCTCTCGGCGGCGCACCTGTCCTACACCAACTCCCTCCGCGGCGTGGGCACCGCGCTGCGGCGGTACGCCGAGGCCGCCAACCTGTCGCCCGAGTCGTCGCTCTCCATCTCCGAGGCGGGCAGGTCGCCGTC
Organism: Elymus sibiricus; assembly: GCA_039707655.1. Classification (NCBI taxonomy): domain Eukaryota; kingdom Viridiplantae; phylum Streptophyta; class Magnoliopsida; order Poales; family Poaceae; genus Elymus; species Elymus sibiricus. The sequence continues at coordinate 72,606,852 of CM077676.1, forward strand.
GCGCTCCTCCATGGCGTCCCCGTCGCCGTCGCGCGCGGCGGAGGCGGACAACACCGGGGGCTCCCCGTCCCCGATGCTGACGCATCGAGGAGGGGATCGCCTGGCTTCTCCGTCGTCGGCGGCGAGGGTCCACTGCATGAAGGCCGCGGGAACTGCTCCTTTGACGTTCACGGTCGATCCGTCCGCTGCTGAATTTGTGGGGCAGGAGTCCCCCGTCTCTGCCTTCGTGCCGCCGCCGTTGCCCTCGGAAGAAATGTGTACCTCATGGGATTTCTTTGACGCCGCTGGTGCTGCCAGAGCAAACAATGTGGATGGGCTGACCTTGAACTTCGATAGGTTGAAGGGCTTGAGAGAGTCATGGGAAGCTGAGCCGGTGACATTGAGTGAAGAACCAGCAAACAGGTCCACTAGAATGCATTCAGAATCGGAGATTGCTGATGATAACACGGTGCCGAAGCAGGAAACCAAAGCAACATCAAGAGGGATCAGTAAAGCAAGTGGGTTGGTGGCTGCTTCTGATGAAGGGGCTTCTTCTGAGCAGGTTGTGCCAAAGGTGGAGGAAGGGGATTCAAAAAGGGAATCACACACAGAAACAGAAGACCCCTCCGAGTTTATCACTCATCGAGCAAAAGATTTTGTGTCAAGCATGAAGGAAATTGAAACCCGCTTTATACGTGCTGCCAAAGCCGGGAATGAGGTTTCAAGAATGCTTGAGACAAAGAAGATCAGACTTGATATATCTGCTAAAATACCAGGTGATAATCATGAGAGGGTACATGATTCTCGTCTTTTTGGGCATCTATCTGGATTAACTAGGATCGTTTGATGAATCTTCCCTTTCGATGTATTTCTTAAATTCTAGGTTCTCCAGGCAAACCTACTGCCCGATTCGTATCAGCCCTTCGAGTCTGCTGCAATCGTCAAATTCTTCTCAATCAGGGTAAGTAGGATGTGTAACTGTCATTTTCTCATCATCGCTACAATAATATTTGCCTAAAGATATGCTATTTGTTTTGTTTCTGTAGAAACCGCACAGCATGTTTCAAATGTTGTTACTTGGAAACGTTCAGTCTCGTCTCTATCATCGTCATCTAAAAGTCCACTTACAACTTCGATGATTCAAGATGATGTGGATGATAGTAATAATGATTTTATTGAGCAATTTGCTATGGTGTCTGGAAGCCATTCTTCTACATTGGATAGGTTACATGCATGGGAGAGAAAATTATATGATGAAATCAAGGTACATTTACATTATTTAAGGAAGCTTTCTACTCCCTCCGTTCCTAAATATATGACCTTTTAGAGATTCCAATATGGACTACATACGGAGCAAAATGAGTGAATCTACACTCTAAAATATGTCTATATGCATCCGTATGTAGTCCGTATTGAAATCTTTTAAAGGGCTTGTATTTAAAAACGGAGGGAGTAGTATGATGCGCCAATCATGAATTAGTCACTTCTCTAAAAATATGGCTGGTGTTTTGTTGTATGACTCTAGCGAAACCTTGTTTTTAATCTTTTAGTTCTCAAGACTAAGTTTAGGAGGCAACCTCTGTATCTTGAAAGAATGGTTGTTAAATGTAGCAGGCATACTATGTTTGTTTGTACTAATCGTAAAATTTGATTTGCTTAATATTAGTTGGAGTGTAGATTGCATATTGTATGTCAACTATAAAATAATGTAATAAAGGCTGTGAGTTGTGAAATAGAGGCTACCAATTAAATATGTCTGTTGTTGGCATAATGAGTCACTGAAACTGCATTACTTTGTTTATTTAGGCAAGTGAAAATGTCAGAAAGACTTACGACGAGAAATGTAACCTTCTCCGTCACCAATTTACACGAGGTCTAAATGCAGAACTCATTGATAAGACTCGAGCTGTTGTGAAGGATCTGCACTCCAGGGTTTCTGTTGCAATCCAGGCTGTTGATGGAATCTCAAAAAGAATTGAGAAAATAAGGGATGGAGAGCTGCAGCCACAACTTGTTGAGCTCATTCAAGGGTACTAACTAATTAATGCCTTTGTTTTGAGGTTTAGTATGTACCAAACATTTTTGTTTTACATCAATATGGTTTTTGACAGATTTGTTGATTGTGGTTTGGTTCCTTTGTTCCTGCTTAATGTTACCTGCTTTGTTGTAAGTTATGCAAATGGTTGAACTGTCATGTTATTCCAGATTTAGTTTTGGCAGTACAATACTGAAAATAAGGAGAACATCTTAATTGTTTTGACTACATCATTCACTAGATATTCTCTAAAGAACCTCTGTTTTGCTGAGCAATCTGATGCTTGACATTTAAACTTTGATCTGGCTAATCAAAATATGTTATAGACATGTTGATTTGCTATACTTTTATTCACATTTATTTTCCACGTTAACATTGAAATGAAGTGCACATACATTCCTTTTGCAGATTAATTAGGATGTGGAAAGCAATGCTGGAATGCCACCACAAACAATTCATTACAATCTCACTGGCATACCATGTAAAAACTTCAACCTCGGTGCAGCAAGGGGAGCATCACCGCCAGGCGGCAATGCATCTGTGTAATGAGATGGACTGCTTTTCGTCCACCTTCAGGATCTGGGTCACTGCTCAGAAGTCATATGTGGATGCCCTCAACGAATGGCTCCAGAAGTGCATCCTGCAACCACCCCAGGAACGACGCCGTCGGAAGCGGAAGATCTCATTTCCTCCTCGCCAGGCAGTCTCCCCTCCGATATTCATCCTCTGCAGGGACTGGCTTGCCATGATGGAGTCGCTCCCCACTGATGAGCTATGCAAGTCCATTAAAGACGTAATGCAGCTCTTGTGCGACTCGTTCGAGCATCAGGCTGATCAAACTAAACTGAGAAGAGAGCCACATTCCAGGAGTGAGTCTCAGGAATGTGTGATGCTGGAAAACAATGAGCAGGAATCAAGCGGTGGGGTAGCACTGGTGGAAGGGTTACAGTCAAAACTGACGATAGTCCTTGATTGGCTGACGAAGTTTTCTGAGGCTTCACTGAAGCGCCATGAGGAGCTCAAGCTGAATTATGAGGAGGCTCATGACAAGTACAAGACAGTTGAGCCAAGTGCTCATCCAGTTTAACCAGATACTAATTCTGGTGTGTAATTTCCATCCTCTAGTCATTTAGTTGAAGAACTGAGAGTAGTTTGGTTGGCAGTTGATCACTGATTAGACTGTAATGGTATGTTTGGCAAGTATTAGTGCTGTCAATTGTGCTTTTTTGTTGGCCTCATTTTAGCCTCATCACCTCTGGTATTTGCCAATGCATATCAAAGCCTCCTCACATGGGCAGATCAGGTAATCTATAAGGATGCATCTAGTCTGTAATCAGCAATATATATTAGTCATAATGATGGCTCTGTCATAAGAACATACTCTACAGTTTGCGCTTTCATCACCAGGTTTGTACAGTCCCAAGTTATTATCACGACTGAAGTTGGTATTGCCATAATAATATAGTGTAGTATGATGCAATTGTTAATTGCCATTAGAGGTCTAGGTTTTTGTTTGTACTGGTCATGTTGGTCATGTCTGGTCCGGGCCACGAGGCTAATCCTGGATGATGCTAACACCCCTGAATGACACAGGTTGGGTTGTCTGCTGAACAGGAGCTACATTGCGTTTCTTGTACATGCACTTTTGCAAATATCTATGGCATTACTCTCCTTCCAGTGCTATTAGTAGATCTAGCACTTTTTTTATGGAATGGATTATCTTACAGACTGCTCTAGCTGTGATGTTCACATGATCAGGTATTGCCACTTATGGTACTTGAGACGAATTGTGCGGCCCAAGGCAGCCTATCTGATGAATAGGTACGAGTTGTAGGTTTTTGAAATTTCTTTTTCTTCCATGGACATGACAATTTCCATGGTGTGCCTATCCCATATTTTACTCTGGTTTCTAATTTTTTTTTATCTTAGATTTGGTTTTGACCACCAACAGTCTGAAATGTAAAAGTTGTACTGCTGCCATATAGTTCTCTAAATCCATAATCTGGTGCAGAGACGATTTCATAGCTTGGCTAGCACATTATGTTCTTCACAGCAGACAATTTTTTTTTTTTGGATCTGTTGCTGTATAAATCTGAATTTCCACTGCGCTGTCAGGGAGCAAGTCAGCAACCATTGCAAGCGGCTTTCTTTGTCATAAAGGTAAAGTTTCACTTAACCCCATTGTTTTCATTATGATTATATACGAAAACGTATGTATTTATGCACACGCTTACATCTTGTGTGTTATTTTCCCCGTGTCGCGGAATCTGCTATACAGTTCAAGTCGTTTGCTGAATCTAATCACATCCTTCTGCTTATATTTGCAATTTTTCATAGCTTTCATGTTCTGTTTGTTTTTGTTCGAAACTAATTCAAATGGTTGTAGCTTCACATTGAGGAACCACGGCTTGGTATTTAATTTCAGAATGCTCTGTATGGGAATGGTACACTTTCAGAATCCACTTTCTTGTTGTGTTGTGCTGATTCTGTTTTTGCCCTGATTAATAAAAATGGTGATTTATTATTAGCAAAGTGTTTCATATGAACTGTAGACGCCACAGCAGAATTGGTATAGCCCAGTGACTCCGGATCGACACATTTCTGTTTCGCCTTGATTATGGCATCTCTTTAATGTTTTGAGCAAGTCGCAGCAGCAACCATCTGGTTAGTCTATCTACGGTTCGATTCCACATTTAAAAAGTTTCAGAGAAGATTCCACATAACTTTGCTAGCTCGTTGTGATGCTGCTTGTCGGTTTTCTTATTTTGGAATGATGCTGGGTCAATGGTTCCTCACAACTACGGGTCAATTTTGTGTATGATTCATCTAAGCTCGAGCAAAGAGTATAATGTAGACATGGTTCCAAAGGTGCAAAACTATCTTTACAGCACAGCTACACCCACCTATGCTAGCTCTTGCTGGTCGCTGTCTGCTAGGTTCTACTAGCCTGTTGGTGGACAAAAGAATTATCAGGTAGGCCATGCTCAAAAATACTGAATCAAGGGAGAGGCAACAAATTTGCAAATTTTACAGTATCAAACCATAGTAAACTTTATGCTCACCTTGAACAAGAACAGCGAGACAGTGGTAATCATTTCAATTTCCCCCAAGCATTGTCTTGATTGTTTTGTGATTACATGTTGGGAATCATCGGATTTGGAGTAAGAAAGAACACCCTTTGAGTTGATCTCTGCGGGTGTGTGTGGGTGTGTGTGTGTGTGTGTGTGTGTGTGTGTGTGACACAAGATTTACCGTTGAAAAAACGCACAAGATTTAGCATATCTGAAACAAACCTTGTGTGTGCATAATTGTTGTTCCATTGAACAGGATTAGTGCACAGGGGTCTCGCTTGTCCACAGTGGAGAACGCAAAAAGAAAAATGAGTTGGACGTGAAGTGGGAATTTAGTCGGATGGGCGTGTCCGAGGCGCGTCGCAAAGCCTTTTCGGGCCCACGGAAGCCTCACATCACTCGCGTTGCCCCATCTATCCTCACCTCTAGCTAGGGTTTCTCTCCTCCCGACGGTGACTTCGGTGCCACCGTGGAGAAATCAATCCGCTGCCCTTGCCCTTCGCCTTCATCGCCGGGGGCACTGCCTCTCGGCTGGGGCGGCGCGGGAGAGCGCTGCTAGGGAACACCCGCCCACGGAACCAGGATCTTTCACGGGCAAGAGATCTGATGGGGGGCTCGACCTCGGCCGCGGACGAGGACATGAGTCAGATGGAGAAGATGATGAAGGAGCTCGGTCTCAGCTAGGAAAACTTGACCGATGTGGTCGTGGAAGATGGAGATATCCCGGAGGAGGCAGCAAGGTAGATGGCGATCGCTCGTGTCCATATGAACAAACCCTATTCTCAGTATTGGTTCTATAGGAATATGCGGGTTGCTTGGGATCTCGCACAAGAGGTTAAGTTCAGGCCCCTTGAGGATAATTTGTACACACTCCAATTCTCCTGCCTAGGGGATTGGGAAAGAGTAATGGAGGATGGTCCATGGACGTTCAAGGGAAAAGCTGTTGTGATCGAGCCGTATGATGGATTCACTAGACCCTCAAGCATTGTGCTGAACAAGATCGAGATGTCGATTCAGATTCATGACTTGCCAGACTTATTTTTCCACATGATCATGTTAGGTTGATCTCCTCCCGTGTGGGCCCAACGGCCCACCGGGCCCTTAGATCCGCGCCCTGATCGGGGGCGCCCAACCCACTATGGTTGACGGGCCCCTGTCACCTGCGCTATATAAAGAGGTGGGGGCCGGCGGCACGCAATACGAGGTTCGTCGCGAGCCGCACTCCCCACCGACACACCTACCGATCTAGGTTTCGCGCAGTGCTGACGGGAAGCGCCGCCACCACTGCCCACTTGCCATCACCACAGTCGCCATCAACCATGGCCACTCCATCGGGCTCATCGAGCCAAGGAGAAGGTAAAGCCACCGTTAATCCCTAAGCCTACCCGATCCAAAGGTGCTATCAATGGTATCAGCCAGATTGGGTTTAGGATTTTCGGCGGAAATCAAAGAATTTTTCCCCTCCCGAAGAACCCTAATCCACAGGGCAAAGAAAGAATCTCACCGGCAAAGTGCGCCGCTGAGGCCGCGCCGTTCCTCTCGATCTCGACGCGCATCGGCAAGCCGAGGCGTCGGGAAGAAGAACATACCCCGAAAGGGGCAAAGAGCACCGCCGCTGTGCCGCTTGATAGCGGCGCGCTCTCCTTCGGGAGCTCGCGCACGCTGGCAAGGGGGACAGGGGGGGCGCCGCCGCATCGGAAAGCCGCCGTCTGGGCGCAGCAGAGGAGGGCTAAGCCGCGCCTCTCTCTCTCTCGCGTCTCTCTCTGCCACAGGATGCGGTGGATTGGGGGAGAAAAGGAGGGAGAAAGGGAGGGGGAAGAAGAAAGAGAAGGTGGCCGGACGCGGTGCGGTGGCCTTTCGACGCCGTCGCCGGCGGCCGGGCGCGGCGTGGTGGCCCGGTGGCTGGGGACAGAGACGAGGAGGAGAAAAAGAATGAGGCTAGGGTTTGCTCGAACGGCGCGGCGTTGGCGTTTTTGTTCACGCGACAGGCGCGGGTGACCGTCCGATCAAATGGACGGCCAGGATGCAAACCCTAGACCAGCTGCGGGCCGCTGGGCCGAAAGTGGAGGCGCGACTGGGCTGAGGCCGGTGGCCCAGGCCGAATCGAGGCCGGCTCCCGCGGCGCGGCACGCAGGACAGGCCGTGGGCTAGTTTCTTCCGCTGCGGGCCTCGCGCGCTGGGCCGAGGCCGGGTCAGCTGCCGTTTTTTATTTGTTTTTGTCCAGTTTCTGGACAAATTTCATACAGTTTTTCTTTTCTATTCAAAATTATCCAACGAAAATTTTGTCTAGAAAATAGAAAAGAAAAAGAAATACCTCTGAAAAGTATAAAGTTCATGAATTTTATTCATGTTTTTCCGCTGCAAATAAATAAAAGTGCTCTTTTAAAAGGAAAATAGAACTAAAGTGAAATTAAATTTTAAGAGCATGTTAAAGTAATTATTGAAACAATTATGATTCTGTTATTTTATGACCAACGTTGTTAATAACATAATCGTGATTTATTGTTGTTATAAAAGGTGCATTTATTTCTACTTTTGCCCAACGGTGATATAGATTTAATTGCATAAACAGTTGTATGTTTAATTTTGACCAACGTTGGATTAATGCATGCAATTGTTGTTATGATCTCACCTCATTGTGGTTTCAGGAGGTTTCCACTTGATGAGTTGCCTCAAGGATGTTCCAACCCTCAGAGGTGATAACTACACTGAATGGAGAAAGAAAGTTGACTTGGCTTTTGTTTGTGCTGAGGTGGACTGGGTTGTGGACACCCCACAGCCGGTCAAACCACCAGAGCCAGTCAGAGGTGCAAAAGATGATGATGCTGCTTGGGCGAAAAGGCAGAGGGAACATGCTCCAGTGAAGATGTCATATACTCTCGAACACCAAAAGTGGCTCACCGCCAATAAAAAGAGCATGGCTTTCATAAAGAACACAATTGAGAACGCTATTGTGGGCTCAATTGCAGAGTGTACTTCCGTAGGGGAGTTTCTTGAAAAGATAAAGAACCAGTTCACTGGTTCTTCAAAGATATATGCTACCCAGTTGCTAAAGCAACCGGTGACAGAAAAGTACACAGGCGGTGGACATGGCATAAGAGAGCACATCCTCAGGATGAGCAACATGGCAGCTAAGCTTGAACCCATGGATGCGGATTTGGAGCTCAAACCTGCACTCCTTGTTCACCTGGTTATGGCTTCACTGCCAAAAGAGTTTGACACCTTTGTTGTCAACTACAACATGTCGCCTGAAAAATGGGACATTGAAAAGACTATAGCCATGTGTGTGCAAGAAGAGGAAAGACTTAAAACCTCACATGGTGGTTCTCTGAACTATGTGAAGGATAATAAGAAAAAGAACTACAATCAGAATGGCAAAGGTTCCCCTTCAAAGCCACGTGGAAAAGCTCAATACCAGCATCAGCAAAAGTCTTTCCCAGTGGACAAAGATACATGTCTCCATTGTAAGACTGGGCACTATAAGAAAGATTGCCCTGATTGGCTAAAGTCAATAATGGCAAAGAGAGGTAACAACGCCGTTTCCTTTGTAAATGAATCCTTGTATACACAGTTTTTGAAATCTACTTGGTGGATTGACTCAGGAGCAACTGTTCATGTTGCAAATTCATTACAGGGATTCCATTCGACGCGGACTACGCAAAGAAGCGAAAGATGCATTGAAGTTGCAAATGGAGTTGAAGCAGAAGTTGAAGCTGTCGGCGACATCTCTCTGGAGTTAGCTGATGGATTCACGCTTCTACTTAGAGATGTTTTATATGTTCCTTCATGTCACAGAAACTTAATTAGTGTTTCGTGTTTGGATAAAGATCATTATGAATGTCACTTTGGACATGGCAAGTGTGCCATATGGTTTAATAATACTCATGTGGGTGTTTCTTTCCTACACGATGAGCTTGATTTATTATCACTACGTGAAAAAGTGCATTCTGTGTGTAATGTGAATGAGCATGTTTCCGCGTTGGATAAAGAACAAAAGAAAAGAAAGAGAACTCATGACTCATCGAAATTATGGCACTGTCGCTTGGGCCATATTTCGAGGGGGAGAATAGAAAGACTAGTTAAAAATGAAATTCTTCTTCCATTAGAGTTCTCCGACATAGAGCAATGCATAGATTGCATTAAAGGAAAGTATGTAAAACAAATCAAAAAAGGTGCAAACCGTAGCACAGGAACACTAGAAATCATTCACACTGACATTTGTGGACCGTTTCCTGTGAAAAGTGTGGATGGCTATGACTCGTTCATAACATTCACAGATGATTACTCCCGATATGGTTATATTTATCCAATCAAAGAAAGATCTGAAGCGTTGGATAAATTTAAGATATTCAAAGCTGAAGTTGAAAATCAGCATGATAAAAGAATAAAGATAGTAAGATCTGACCGTGGGGGAGAGTACTACGGTCGGCACACTCCATACGGCCAAGTCCCTGGACCTTTTGCAAAGTTCTTACAGGAGACTGGCATAGTGGCCCAGTATTCAATGCCGGGCGAGCCTCAGCAAAATGGAGTAGCTGAAAGGCGTAACCGTACTCTTATGGATATGGTGCGCAGCATGATAAGTTACTCCACCTTGCAATTGGGATTATGGATGGAGGCGCTTAAAACCGCCATTCACATTCTCAATAGAGTACCAAGCAAGTCGGTGCCCAAAACACCGTACGAGTTGTGGACAGGAAGAGTGCCCTCCCTACAACACTTAAGGGTGTGGGGGAGCCCAGCTGAGGCCAAAGTGTTTAATCCAAATATTGCAAAGTTAGATCCCAAAACAGTCAGTTGCCACTTCATTGGCTATCCTGATAGATCAAAAGGTTTTCGTTTCTACTGTCCAGAGAGATATACAAAGTTTGTAGAAACAAGACATGCAGTCTTCTTAGAGGACGAAATGATGAGGGGGAGCATGGTAGCTCAAAAAATTGATCTTGAAGAGAAGAGGGTGCATGCACCTAATCCGATGATTCAGGAGCCATTTTTCTCACTACCTGTTGTACCTGCACCGACAATCCCTGAGGTTGCGGTGCAAGCACCTGTTGTAACTCCACCCATGACAACTATGGGAGAAGATCCGGAACCTGTCCGTCAGGAGCCGACTGAACCCGTCGTTGAGCATGAAAGGGAGGTGCAGCAGCCACTTTTAGAAGATGTGCCGGAAGGTGAGGCACAGAATGAGCCTAGGAGTGAGGCCCTTAGAAGGTCTACAAGACCCAAAAAGTCAGCTATTTCTACTGATTATAAAGTTTATAACACAGAAATAGTTCATATGGAAGGTGATCCCACTTCATATGAAGAAGCCATGAGAAGCCCTCACTCATCAAAGTGGCTGGAGGCAATGGAAGACGAGATGAAATCGATGAGTTCCAAAGATGTTTGGGACTTAGAGAACATTCCTAAAGGAGCCAAAACAGTAGGCTGTAAATGGGTCTACAAAACTAAGTATGACTCTAAAGGGAATGTAGAAAAGTATAAAGCACGACTTGTGGCAAAAGGATTTACACAAAGAGAAGGAATAGATTACAATGAGACTTTTTCCCCAGTCTCATGTAAGGATTCCTTCAGAATCATAATGGCATTAGTTGCACACTTTGATTTAGAGTTACATCAAATGGATATAAAGACGGCATTTCTGAACGGGGATTTAAAAGAAAAAGTTTACATGAAACAACCCAAGGGTTTTATCATGGAAGGCAAGGAAGATATGGGATGCCGCCTGAAGAAATCTATTTATGGATTAAGGCAAGCCTCTAGACAGTGGTATCTAAAGTTTAATGAGACAATTAAAAGTTTTGGATTTAAAGAAAATATTGAGGATAACAACATTTATGCAAAGTTTAAAAATGGGAAATATATTTTCCTAATCTTGTATGTGGATGATATCTTGCTTGCTAGCAGTGATGTTAGTCTGCTGCAAGAAACAAAGAAGTTCTTGTCCTCAAATTTTGATATAACAGTCTTGGTGAAGCATCATATGTTTTGGGCATAGAAATTCACCGAGATAGGAAAAATGGAGTTTTAGGACTATCGCAGAAGGCATATTTAGAAAAGGTTCTTAAAAAGTATAATATGCATGCGAGTAAAGCCACGCCTGCTCCTATAGTCAAGGGCGATAGCTTTGGGAAATTCCAATGTCCCAAGAACCAGTACGGGATCGATCAAATGAAAGCAGTACCATATGCTTCGGCTGTTGGAAGTTTACAGTATGCACAGGTGTGCACTCACCCTGACTTAGCTTTTGTCACCGGGGTACTCGGTAGATATCAAGAGAATCCAGGCACAGAGCACTGGAAGATGGTAAAGAAAGCATTGCGTTATGCGCAAGGCACGAAGGCCCACATGCTAACATACAGGAGATCTGATTCCCTAGAGATAAGAGGGTATTCAGATGCAGATTTTGCGGGAGATAGAGATGATAGAAAATCCACGTCAGGATACGTGTTCACTCTCGCTGGAGGGGCTATTTCGTGGAGAAGCTACAAACAGTCAATAGTTGCATCGTCCACGATGTATGCAGAATTTATAGCATGTTATGAGGCCACGGGGCAGGCGATATGGTTAAAGAAATTTATACCCGACTTGAAAGTGGTAGATTGTATTGACAAACCACTAAAGATGTACTGTGACAACCAGCCCGCAGTATTCTATGCTCACAACAACAAGTCGAGTAATGCTGCCAAAACAATAGAGATAAAGTATTATGTTGTGAAAGATAAAATCCAGGATCACACTATAAGTCTCGAGCATATAAGGACAAAGGATATGCTTGCGGATCCGCTTACGAAAGGCTTACCACCCAATGTGTTCAAGGAACACTTAGCTGGCATGGGTTTAAGGGAAAGCCTATGATTCCTGGATCATGAGAGGCCCAAAAGGAACAGAATTTGTTTCAAAACGGAGAGGTATGTTGTAGCTGTCTGATTCTATCGGCAATTGAGCTGTGACGATGAAACATGTTCTATGTATTGATCTGTGATGAAACGAGTAAAGTAAAAAGTATATGGTTAAAAGAAAAGTTGAGATCAAGGGGGAGAATGTTAGGTTGATCTCCTCCCGTGTGGGCCCAACGGCCCACCGGGCCCTTAGATCCGCGCCCTGATTGGGGGCGCCCAACCCACTATGGTTGACGGGCCCCTGTCACCTGCGCTATATAAAGAGGTGGGGGCCGGCGCCACGCAATACGAGGTTCGTCGCGAACCGCACTCCCCACCGACACACCTACCGATCTAGGTTTCGCGCAGTGCTGACGGGAAGCGCCGCCACCACTGCCCACTTGCCATCACCACAGTCGCCATCAACCATGGCCACTCCATCGGGCTCATCGAGCCAAGGAGAAGGTAAAGCCACCGTTAATCCCTAAGCCTACCCGATCCAAAGGTGCTATCAGATCAAACCTCTAGCAGCCACCGTTGGAGAGTTCATCCATGCTGAGCAGAAGTCACATTACTTTGAGGGAAATTTCTTTTGAGTAAGGGTGAGGATTGATGTAACCAAGCCCTTGAAGAATGCAGTATCTTTGGTGATAAAGAAGAAGAGAGAAATCTTCCTGGTAAAATATGAGAGACTGCCGGATTGGTGTGCGGTTTGTGGTCATCTCGGACATCTCTTCAAGGAGTGCGGAGATGGTATACATGCACCTCCAGCTTTGGTTTTCAAAAACCTAAAGGCTGAGTGGTTTAGGGGCGCCGGAAGGGGCCCGGGTGCAGGCAGAGGCCATGGTAACAGTGGCAATCGAGGAGGCGGACGCGCTGGGCGCGGTGCGGGACGTGGCCAAGCTCAACAGGAGCATGATGTCTGGACTGAACATGATGTAAAGGGTCATGAGGACCTAGCCGATACAACAATGTTAGAAGCAGATGGTTCCAAGAAGAGAGGATCTGATCAGGCAGCAGCTATTGTGGCAGTCCTCTCGGGCTCGTCACTACAGGCGCCGGGAAACAACATGCTGGCACTGCCCGCCGCGGAGGTGCCGCAAAGCCCATCGTCAAAGCAGGAGCCTAAGAGAACCAAGACCACCCAAGTTGCAGCGGACAAACTGAAGGAGAAGAGCAAAAACAATGATGCGCGTTTGGCGGGCCTCCAAGGGGGGTCTCGCCTAGCGCAATGAGTCTCCTATGTTGGAACTGTCGCGGGGCAGGCAAGCCTGCGACAGTTCGAGAGCTTCGTGACAAAACGAGGCAACTTGCCCCATCTATTCTTTGTATCTTAGAAACTCAAATAGAGGGATCTCGGGTGGAGAGCTTGGTAGTCACTTTAGGTTTCGATAAAAGTTTTGCTGTAAGCAGTTCTGGTAGAAGTGGAGGTTTGGGAATTTTTTGGAAAGATGAAATAAAACTTGAGGTTCTTGGTTACTCGAAGTATCATATTGATGTGAGAGTAGATGACTTGACAGAGCACCAAATGAGGATCACCTTTGTTTATGGGGAGGCCCAAGTAAACGAAAGATACATGACATGGGATATGCTTCGTGGAATTGTTGGAAATAACAGCCAACCTTGGGTGGTATTAGGTGATTTTAATGAAGTTCTTCATGGGCATGAGCATGATGGAGTGGGAAGCAGAAGCCAGGCACAGATGGATGCGTTTAGGGATGCACTGGACACTTGCGGATTATCTGATATTGGATACATCGGACCGACTTGGACTTTTGAAAAAAGGGTTGCCGGAGGAACTTTTACAAGGGTCAGACTAGACAGAGCCGTGGCTAACCCAGCCTGGTCGCTGGCCTTCCCTGACGCAAAGCTTGAGCACAAATCAGCGGCCGGTTCAGACCACACGTTCCCATCCAGCTCACGTTCAACAGTACGCATGCATGCAGGCGGGGCCTCGGCCATTTTTTTTTTCAAGAGTACGCCTAGGCGTACCTTAGCTTTATAGAAGACAGAATTGAAATTACAAGAAACTACCACTGGTTGCGAACAACGAGCGTAGCACACACCACGCCACTCACGACCAGGAATACAGACGGACAACACCGCAAAGCAAGCTACAACATAGAAGAGCCTATCCTCAGCTGACACACACACACACCGCGTCTCGACCGACGCCGGACGCCTCCGAAGACCACCACCTTCCGTAGAACATCGCTTGTCGACGCACCATCCACTCTTTGCGCCTAAGAGGAAGTAGCAAGTGGAAGGCAGGACTTGCTCCGATATAAGGGAAACACCGTCTTGGAGACACCGGCGACGAGCGTACATAGCGCCGCAGAGGACCAACAGAGGACAGCGGAGAACACCGGAGGAGAGCAAAGCCCTCGGCCATTTAAGTACGAGCTAGCATGGGAGAGGGACCCAGCGTTGGGATCGGTGGTAGCGGCAGGTTGGTCCGGCGGCGCAGGAGATTTGCATGCAGTACGCGACAAGCTGCAGAACCTGGCTACCGATTTGGCACAGTGGGATCGCATGCACTTCGGAAACATACGACAGGAGATCTCAAAATTAAACAAGGAGCTACAGGAGCTGCGTGCATCCCCAAACCGATCTGGCCCTACGAGAATAGAGACAAAAATAGTGGATAGCAGTGGCGGAGCGTGATCAAATCTCAAGAGGGGGCCAACTTCATATAAGAACATCCAATATGCATAAAAAAACCACTAAGTTGTTTGCAAGGACAATTAGACGACCACGTCATCATAATATATATATATATCTTGTTCACACAAATACAGCAGGTTTCATACCTGAGCATTGTGGATAGGTAAATTTTGGTGCTCCAAAAGAACAGACCACACGAAATGACCAAAAGACAACCAAACAGAACCAACTAGCACTACTGCCAACTAGAGATATGCTCTTCTATTCTTCCTACTTTTGAAATCAGCAATCACATCTTCACAAGCAATTTTTGATGCAATTTCTCGTTCTATTTGTAGCAGCCCACTTGCATCTTCTGTTGTTTAACCATTGCAACCTAAAAAGAAATTGATAAAGCATCGCAATTTCTATCCAATAATCCACTAGGTAGAAATCAAAGTTACCAGAACATCTCAACTCGTCACATATGACATATGAATTAACAGAAGCAGACAAGCAGTGACTAGCAGCAGTGGTGACAAGAACTCTAGACGAACATCTAAAATCTGTATACCTAGCAAGAAGCTGAGAGGAGGTCAGGAGGAGTGGACGCAGACGCGCAGTGCCGAACTGCCGGTGTCGGTGTGGCCGGTGGGTGCGCCGCGTGCGAGAGCTCGAATTGCCGCCGTCGTCGTCGAGGAATTAGGTCGCAGGAGGGTGGGGATTTGGGGAACGACTCGTTCACTCTCAAGATTCACGAACGAGGTGACGGTGGCTCGATCTCTGCTGCCGAGGGGTTCTGCAAGTGGGCTGTGGCCTGTGGACTTATCTCCTGATGGGCTGGGGCGCTGGACCAGATCGTAAGTATACCTACTAAAAAAAAGTTCACTTCGGAAAGAGGGGGGGGGGGGGGTCGTAGCCCAGTTTCATCTCCACGACGCTCCGCCAGTGGTGGATAGACTGGTAGAATTGTATCACCGTGAGGAAATTCTCTGGAGGCAGAGAGCGAGAATTGAATGGCTTATGCACGGGGATAAGAACACATATTTTTTCCATCTGCGAACCAGCAGGCGGAGGAGGAAAAATCAAATCAAATCCTTGCAGAGAGCGGATGTCCATATTACAGCCGATGCTGATGAGATGGAGAGCATGACTACAGCCTTTTATAAAGAGCTGTACACATCTGAGGGGGTGAATAACATGGAAGAAGTTTTGTCAACTGTCCCGCGCAAGGTTACACAGGCCATGAATGACATTCTCAATGCCCCTTACAGAAGTGAGGAAGTTAAATCCGCTCTTTTTCAGATGTTCCCAATCAAAGCACCGGGGCCAGATGGGTTTCCAGCTCATTTTTTCCAGCGTCATTGGGACATTTGTGGCGAAGAAATAACTAGGGTGGTACTGAGAATTGTGGAGGGAACTAAGTCGGCAGAGTGCATTAATGACACGATCCTGGTGTTGATACCTAAGGTAAAGAACCCCACACTTCTCACCCAGTTCCGTCCCATCAGCTTGTGTAATGTTTTATATAAGATAGCATCCAAGGTGATTTCAAACCGACTGAAGCAGATATTACCTGATATTATTTCTGAGGAGCAGTCATCTTTTGTCCCAGGGAGATTGATTACAGATAATATCATCACAGCATATGAATGCCTCCATTTTATGAAGAGAAACAGAGCAAAAAAGCATCAGTCGTGTGCTTTGAAACTTGATATGATGAAAGCGTATGATAGAGTGGAATGGACTTATTTACAAGCCATTATGCTTAAACTGGGGTTCTCACAGAGATGGGTGGACATTGTCATGGGTCTTGTTTCTTCTGTGAAGTTCTCAGTCATGTTCAATGGTAAGAAGTTAGAAGAGTTTAAACCATCACGAGGAATCAGACAAGGGGACCCAATATCTCCCTACTTGTTCTTGTTAGCAGCAGAGGGCCTGTCGTGCCTGTTAAAATCAAGAAGAGAGTCATCCAATTTGCATGGTCTACAAGTGGCACCTACGGCGCCGCCGGTAAATCATCTTTTATTTGCTGATGACAGTCTGCTGTTCTTCAAGGCAAACGGTGGAGGAGCTATGGAGGTGAACCATGTGCTGGATATTTATTGTCAGGCAACGGGCCAACGCATTAACTATGGTAAGTCGTCAATCTTCTTTAGCAAAGGAGTGCCAGACAGTACCCGTAATGAGATCAAAACCTTGCTCAACGTACCCAATGAAACTCTTAATGAAAAATATCTGGAAATGCCGTCTGATATTGGGAGTTCAAAAAACGGGGCATTCAAATACCTCAAAGATTAGCTATGGAGTAGGGTGCAAGGGTGGATCGAAAGTACTTTGTCAGCTGCAGGCAAAGAAGTTTTAGTGAAATCAGTGGCTCAGGCAATCCCAGTTTACTCTATGTCTTGCTTCAAACTTCCAAGGGGTCTATGTGAACACCTAAACATGCTCATCAGGAAGTTTTGGTGGGGGACCAAAGAAGGAAAATGGAAACCCCATTGGGTATCATGGGCCACCATGACTCAACCGAAGGGCATGGGCGGCTTAGGTTTCAAGGATTTTGAACTTTTCAATTTGGCAATGTTGGCAAGGCAAGCTTGGCGGTTATTGCAAAATCTAGAGTCCCTTAGTGCGCGCCTGTTGAAGAGCATCTACTACCCTAATGATACTATTCTGAATGCACCTTTAGGGGGGCATCCTAGCCAGGTATGGAGGGCGATTGTTGAGGGAAGGGACACATTAAAGCAAGGTCTGATCCGGTGAATTGGAAACGGTCAAGAGACAAGAATTTGGGAGGATAACTGGATACCGAGAGATGAGATGCTCTGGCCATATGGGTGCATTAATCAAAATCCGCCTGAGTTGGTTTCTGAACTCATCGATGCAACATCCGCCTCTTGGGATCATCAACGAGTGAATCAAGTGTTCATGCCAATGGATGCTCAGGTAATCCTTGGGATTCCACTGTGTACGCGCAACATGCAAGACTTCTAGGCGTGGAACTTTGAAAAGAACGGGAGCTTCTCGGTCAAATCAGCGTGCAACATGTTAGCTCATACGAAGCAAAGGCGAGAAGCATGGCTCAACGGCGCACCGGCGTCATCTAGTACTCATCACGAGGAAGGTTCCTGGAGACAACTTTGGAATACAAAAGTGCCAGCAAAAATCCGCATGTTCTTATGGAGGCTTTCTAAGCACTCACTGCCGACCAAGGATGTTAGAGCCCATCGGAACATGTCTACGTCCAGCTCCTGCGGCCTTTGTGGCGCGCCCGACTCGTGGAGACATTCGTTGCTAGAGTGTACAATGTCAAGATGTGTTTGGGCCATGACCGATGAAGAACTGACACATAAAATGACGAACTCAACAGAACCTGCAGCCAAACAGTGGCTGTTTTCTCTCATGGAATCACTCCCACATGATCAAATGGTTCTCCTTGGGGTCACGCTATGGTGCATTTGGCCAGCCCGCCGCAAAGCTATCTATGAGGGGGGTCTTTCAAAGTCCCCAGGCAATATCCATGTTCGCCAAGAGGTACATCCAGGAGCTAGAAATGATCAGAGAAACAACACAAGAAACGCGCCAGGGGAGTGCGGCTCACCCTGAGGTTTTACAGAGACGCCCGAAGGCCCCGCCGGCGGGGTTCATGAAAATCCACGTGGATGCGGGAGTACGTGCAAGGCGAGGAGGTTCTGCTACAGCAGTGTGCCGTGATAGCGATGGTAATTATGTCGGCAGCTCGGCGCTGGTGATAGCCAGTGTCGTGGATCCGGCAACACTCGAGGCCATTCCTTGTAGGGAGGCTATATCTCTTGCTGAAGATCTTCAGGTGCAGCACTTCGTCATCTCTTCCGACTCCAAGCAAGTCATCTCAGATATCGATAAAAGTTCTAAAGGCCGTTTTGGTGCCATCATTAGCGAAATTAAGCTTAGGGCAAGTAATTTGAACTGTTCTTTTATTTTTGAAGGCCGTGCTGTTAACGGCGAAGCTCATAGGTTAGCCAAATACTCTCTCACTCTTGGTCAGGGTCGCCACGTCTGGTTTGGTGCACCTCATGATCCAAATTGTATACCACACTCTGTGGCTTATGATGAATAAAGATTGGCTATACCCCTCAAAAAAAAAAAAAAACCTCACGCCAACCCGATGCACCGGAAGGGGGGCACGCATATATCTCGGTGCACGCGATGGTTAGCTAGCGGTACGGTACAATTTTTTTAGGGAAGAGGTACGACCGGTACAATTGGTCTCTCGGTAAGACGATCTACAGCCATTCATGCATTTTTAATGCCGTTCATGGAAACGGACACCCTAAATATTTGCGGACACGTTCGGATGTGTCCACGGACAACGCTGGAGCTGGCCATCCAATCAAGGGCGGGCCCACTTCAATCCATAGGTATTCAGTTGAATACCCTTTATTTTTGTCAAAATATATAATCTATATAATGTATATTATGTACATGTATGGAAAAGGAGTCTCTCTCTCTGCTAGGTTAGCCACGCTCCTCCCCTGCGCCGCGGGCTGCTTCGGCCGCGGCGGCCACCCACCCGCCTTCATGGCCCGTAGCTGTAGGTCTAGCTCTAGCGGGAGCGCCAGTCCTCCCGCCGCTGGTTGCTCGCTTGCTCCCGGCGGTCCGTCGCTGGCCCTGGTCGCGAGCCGGCCCCCCACCGTCGACCGGCTGGCAGATCCAGCCCTGCCGCCGCGAATCCTGCTCCGCGGTGAGCACTCCAACGCCGCTACACCCTCCGGACCGGCGGATCAGCCTGCGTCCCCCCCGAAGGAGCTGCCTCGCATTAAATCCATAGTCGTCGCCCCATCCGGCCAGTTCGATCTTTCCCCTTCGGGAGTGGGGGAGGGATGGACGGAGGTCCAGTCGCGCAAAAACCGGCGTTCAAGCAAGGGGCCGGCGGGCAACACAGTGCGCTCGCGGGATCCACGTCTGCACCGCGGCCGCGCCTCCAAGCCCGATACTGGCCGCGAGGCCTTTTTAAGGAAGTTCAAAGGCAAGTGCTTTCGCTGCCTGAGCAAGCACCACCGGCGCAAAGATTGCCGCGATCCTCTCCGGTGCATCACCTGTGAGCGCCAAGGCCACTTCACTAAAGAGTGCCCCAGCCGTAACGGCGGCCAAGGAGGCGCCGCGCTCGCCAAATCCAGGCCGGCTCCCGCTCTGGTGCCGGTGAGGGAGCGCCTCTGCTTCAACCCGCCTCCCCCGACGACGGCTCCGCCTCCCCAAGCCCCGGCAATGGAGGGCTTCTCCCACACCGACCCGTCCCGAAGGCCGCGCTCAAGCCACAAGATCGTGGTTACTATGCCGGCCCTGGAGCATGCAGAGTACATTCTCCGCCAGCACGCGGTCACCCTCACGGCGGCGGACCGCGCGCACGCCATGAGCCCCATGGCTGTGGGCAAGGCCATCGATGAGCAGCTCCGCACCCCGCCGCACCAGCTCTTCCTAGTGCATTTTGATCTGCCGGCACATCGTGACAACGCAGTCCGCCGCGGCGTCATCAAGGTGGACGGCTGCAAGTACTTTGTCCGCGCATGGCACCCTGACGACCATGCGGCCATTCTGAAGCTTCCCCTCCACGTCCGCATCGTCGTCGAAAACCTGCCCATGCAGTTTTGGAGTCTGGGGGGGGGGGGGGGGGGGGGGGGGGGGGGGGGGGACGAGGCGTTCAGCGATTTCGGCCGCATCGACCGTCACGGTGGTACGTTCGAACGTGGCCACACCAAAATGTTCGCGTGCTGGCTGTGGGGATGGGACGTCGCGCACATCCCGACCAAGAGGGCGCTGTGGGTGCTCAAACGGGGCGCGTGGCGCGTCGACGAGATCCTAGGCTTCTCCCCGCCGGACCGCAACATCCCCCCTCCGTCGGGCGTTCACCGCTACGACCTGCAGATCCACGTGGACAGAGTTGAGGACTGGACCCCGCTCTTGCCATGCTCCTCGCATTCCGGCCAGAGCGGGCTCCCTTCCTCGGAGGAAGAAGACAACCGCCCACTCCCGCGCACAGAGCCGGGCACCTGGACGGCTGGCGTTGAAGATGGTCAGAGCAGGGCCAGGCGCATCGCTCCACGGGTGGCGTCTTCGGGCTGCAGCAGCTTCCCCAGCCTCGGCGAGCGGCGCGATCATGATGGTGACGACCAAGGAAACCGTAGCGGCCGGTCCTGGAGAGACACGCTCCTGGGCCGCGGCCACCTGTCCAGAAGCAAGACCCCGGCTGCGGAGGCGCCACGACGCCGCAGCAGGACTCCGGCCTTGCGTCATCACCGGGGCGGAAACAGGGGCCGCTCGGTGGAGCGCGCTGCCTCCCCGCCCTCCCCGACCGCGGTGCTGCGTGCGACCCCACCCCTGCCTCTGATGCCCAGAGCGCTTCCACCCCCGGAGCAAGACCCCATCGCGGCGTTCTTCTCCTTCTCCGACTCGGGACGTGCCATCTCCCCGCCGCCGCGCTCTGACTGCATGCAGTTGGAATTCGAGAACGCAATGCTTGAAGCCCTGGCCAACCCGCTCGAGTTCAACGATGAAGATGCGTCCCCCAAGTGGACTGAGGCGGAGCACCTGCCGATCGCTCTGCTCCCGGACGTCCTGCCCTGCATCACCCAGCGTACTTCTGCTTCGGTGGAGTTTCAGGTGGAGGCTGTCACCCAGAAGGTAAACCACATGCAGCTCCAGTCAAGCCCCGGCGACCCGGACCCGCTCCAGCTCTTCGCAGCAGTGCCGGCCCCCATCCTGACATCTCCAAAGCCGCCGCGCACACGCACGTCTGCACCACCCAAGTCCAGAGTTGCATCGGCCCCCTCCAGGCGTAGTGCTCGCCAGGCTGCAGCCAACACCTCTGTTCCTGTGTCGCAGAGAGCGGCACTCCGGCTCATTCAGGAACTGGGAAAGCTAGGCCCCAAGGACAAGATGACGCCAGAAGCGGCGGCAGCGCTGATCAAGAAGTTCGACGAGCCCCTGTCCGCTGAAGACATTGCAACAATTGCACGCCTGACCAGCCTGAACATCGAAGCCCTGAAGATTGCGGCTGGCATGCTCGGCCCTGAAGATGCTGCCAATGCGGCACAGTAGTATGTTATGTGTTGTTCTCTCCTTAGTCTTCGTCGATGGCTGGCCCTAAGCCAGTTCGAGCTAGGTTTATTTTCCATGTTTAGTGTTAGGGTAGTGAGTAAAGCTAGACGACGACGGGATTTGGGGCCTATTGTTGGCCGTCGTCGCCCCCGGCTCGATCAGTGGTGTATTGTATCCTCTGCTTTAATAATGTTAGTCGACGGAGAAAACTTGCGTGTCCCCATGAGTAGTAATCTATGCAATATCATGTCCTGGAATGTTAGGGGGTTAAACGCGCCGGCTAAGAGAACTGCGATTAGCGAGGTGGCTACGGCGCACAGAGCTGCAATTCTGACGCAGCAGGAAACAAAAATCGAGCAATGGTCCGCTGAGGTTGCAAAGGAAGTGGGTGGAGCTCATCTGCCAGCAATAGGAACAAGGGGAGGCGCATCAATTTTTTGGGACAAGGATGAGGTGTCGGTCGCTTCCCAGGCAATTGGAAGGTTTACCATCACAGCAAAAGTGACTGAGATTAGAAGCAATTTGCAATTCTGGCTGACAACGGCGTACGGGCCAAATGATGACGCCCTCAAGGAGAGTTTTCTGCAGGAGATCTCTAGCAATGCACCACCGGCAGGCGATCCGTGGCTTATTACAGGAGATTTCAACATGATTTATGACGCCAGAGACAAAAGCAATCTGAATTTAAACAGAAGAATAATGGGAAGATTCAGAAAGGCGCTGGACTTTGCGGGTCTAAAAGAGATTAAGTGCCAAAACAGGCGCTTCACTTGGAGTAATGAACGAGAGCACCCAACCTTCTGTAGCATCGACAAATTTTTCTGCAATGCTGAATGGGAGATTTCGCATGGAGGATTCATACTAAATGCAGCATCAACTTCGTTCTCCGACCAGAACCACTGCCCACTGCTTCTCTCCCCAACTGCCAGCCCGCCACGGCCGGCCAGATTCAAGTTTGAGAATCACTGGCCAAAATTCGCTCATTACACCGAGACTGTGCTGCATGCGTGGAGCAGGCCTGTTCTCCACGATTGCCCTTTCGTCAGACTCAAAGTTAAAATGCAGAGAACTGCCAGGGATGTCAAGATATGGAGCAAGTCTCTTTTCAGTAAAGCTAAAATAATGCAATTTCATATTGCAAACGAGGTGATACTACGTTTGGATATTGCTCAAGAAAAACGGCAGCTGACGCAGGAGGAATTCTCCCTCAGAAAACAGCTCAAGCTCCGGGTGCTCGGCCTAGCTGCGATCGAAAGGGCACGAAAAAGACAAGCTTTGAGGGTGACATGGCTAAGGGCAGGGGATGCGAGCATGAAATTTTTCCATGCAAAACTCAATGCCCGAAGAAGAAAGAATTATATACACTGCCTAAAGACGGAACAGGAGGTTGTCACTGAACATGCAGCGAAGGCCGAGGAAATTCACAGACATTTTTTCAGTCAACTTGGCATAAGAAGGCATCGAGCGAGCATGATCAACTGGAGTCAAATCCAAACACCTAATGTGGTTGGACGGGGCTTGGACAATCCTTTCACGGAAGAGGAAGTATGGGCTGCGATCGTTGCCTCTCCGTCAGAAAAGGCTCCTGGGCCTGATGGGTTCACTGGAAAGTTCTTTAGAACATGTTGGAGCATCATCAAATCAGATATTATGGCAGTTTTCAGTAAGTTCTACCATGCTGCTGGAAGCAACTTCGATGCGATCAACAAAGCATTCATCGCTTTGATCCCCAAGAAAGAGGAGGCAAGAGAAGTGAAGCACTTTAGACCAATTAGTCTGATGAACTCGGTGGCTAAACTGATAGCAAAGGTCTTGTCGTCGAGACTGGCCACCGTCATCACCGAGGTCATCTCGCCTGCACAATCGGCTTTCCAAAAGGGAAAATGCATACACGACAATTACCTGTATGTTCAAGGCTGCGTAAAATCTCTTCACAGAAACAACAAGCCGGCTCTACTCTTCAAACTAGACATAGCAAAGGCGTTCGACTCGACCAGCTGGGATTATCTGCTAGAGCTTCTGCAACAGCTGGGGTTTAGCGCAAGGTGGAGGGGTTGGGTCTCCCTTCTGCTGTCCACGACTTCCTCGTCCTGTCTGTTAAATGGTGATGCAGGCCCCCCGATCGCGCATAGACAAGGTTTGCGTCAGGGAGATCCCCTCTCGCCGCTTTTGTTCATCTTAGCCATCGACCCCCTGCTCCGCCTCTTCGCAGCCGCCACGGATCTTGGCATCCTTGCGCCTTTGCCTGGGAGAGGAATTAGTATGAGGGTTAGCCTATATGCGGACGGCGCTGTTATTTTCGCTAACCCGATCAAGGAGGAGGTTGACACACTTAGAATTCTAGAGCTCTTCGGGGAAGAAACGGGCCTCAAGCTGAACCAAGAAAAATCTACGGTCGCACCGATTCGATGTGAGAGTTTGAACCTCTCGTACGTGCTACAAAATTTTGGGGGTGAAACTGTAGGTTTCCCTATGACTTACTTAGGCCTTCCAATCTCCACGCGTCGAATTAGACTACACTAGTAGAAAACAGGGCTTTCGTTCTAGCCGGATAAGAGCAATAGTCCCGGTCGCGTTACGAACCGGGACTAATGTGAGCATTAGTCCCGGTTCCAGCGGCTAGGACGCCGGCCGGGGCTCGGCAGGCATCAGTCCCGGTTCGAAGGGGACCTTTAGTCCCGGTTCCAGACACCAACCGGGACTAAAGGGGATCGCCCCCTTTAGTCCCGGTTGGTGTCTGGAACCGGGACTAAAGGTCCGTCTTCAGTCCCGGTTTTAGACCCCAACCGGGACTAAAAGTTTGCCTATATATACCCCTCGATCCTGCCCGCCCTCTCCTCTGTTTTGTCCTCAGAGAAGGTGGGAGGTGTGTGCTACTTTGTGTTCCCTTTCTATGCACAAGAGGTGCTCGATGAAATACCTGAGAGCATGATGCCATTGATATGAGGTGCCCGAGCCACACTTAAGCTTTCTCCTCTGTTCTTCCTCCAAGCTCTCGTCCCCGTCGTCACCGCCGTCGATCGCCCACGCCGATCTCGTCGCCGGCACCACCGTGGTGAGCCTCTTGTTCTTATCTCTTTTAAAAAAAATATTCTTACTTGTATGATTTAGATATAGTTACTTGTATAATTTTCTTACTTGTATTATTGTTTGTTATTATATAGTGCCATGGTTTTGATATCCGCCCCCGTCGGCTCTCGTCCGGTCTATGATTCGGATGTGGTATATTATTTTTTATAACTATTTGTTTCATTTAGTGTTTATGACAATTATGCCGACCAACTTGACATAGATATTTTTACGTAGGAGGTATGTGAACCGGAAATTCCAACCGACCCTCTTGTCGAGAGGTTAAATTTAGTTAAAAAGAAAACAATTATTTGAAAGAAAAATTAAAAAGAATTGAAGTAGAGAAGATGAAATTGGAGTTGCATGTTGCTGATGTCGTCGATCTACACAAGATCCAGATGGATGCAATGCGCTTGAAGATTAGAACTTTATGTATGTTTTAGATGCTCTAGATAGTTGTATGTTGTTTTATGAGAACTATGTATGAACTTTATGTATTTATTTTTGCAGTAATAACATTTGATCACTACTGTACTTAGTTTTAATGTGATGAACTTGTATTAATTTGGTCATTTCTCTATTCATGATGTTCTGTAATGGTTTTTGATATACTTAATTATATAATGCAGATGAACCGGCAATGGATGTACGGTGACCGACGCACTTCCGAGTACATTATGGGCCTGCATAATTTTATCGGTGTGGCTAAGTCAAACAGTCTGAATGGTTTTATGTGTTGTCCATATGTTGTCTGTGAGAATACGAGGGATTACTCTTGCTCGAAAATCCTTCACACCCACCTTCTTAAGTCCGGTTTCATGCCCAGCTATAATGTTTGGACCAAGCACGGAGAAAGAGGGGTTATGATGGAAGACAATGAAGAAGAAGAGGATGATGACAACTATCCTATGTTCCCTGAATACGCTGATACTGCAACGGGGGAAGCTGAAGATCAAGAGGCACCAGATGTGCCCGCTGATGATCTTCGCCGGGTCATTGTTGATGCACAGAGAGAATGCAAAAGTGAAAAGGAGAAGTTGAAGTTCGATCGCATGTTAGAGGATCACAAAAAACTGTTGTACCCAAATTGCGAAGATGGCAATACAAAGTTCGGTACTACACTGGAATTGCTGCAATGGAAGGCAGAGAATGGTTCATCTGGCAAGGGATTTGAGAAGTTACTGAAAATAATGAAGAAGAAGCTTCCAAAGGATAACGAATTGCCTGACAGTACGTACGAAGCAAAGAAGGTTCTCTGCCCTCTAGGATTAAAGGTGCAGAAGATACATGCATGCCCTAATGACTGCATCCTCTACCGCGGTGAGGAGTACGAGAATTTAAATGCATGCCCGATATGCGGTGCATTGCGGTATAAGATCAGACGCGATGACCCTGGTGATGTTGAGGGCGAGCGCCCCAGGTAGAGGGTTCCTGCCAAGGTGATGTGGTATGCTCCTATAATACCACGGTTGAAACATCTGTTCAGATACAAAGAGCATGCCAAGTTGTTGCGATGGCACAAAGAAGAGCGTAAGAAAGACGGGATGTTGAGAATACCCGCTGATGGGTCGCAGTGGAGAAAAATTGAGAGAAAGTGGCCGGAGTTTGCAGATGACGCAAGAAACTTATGATTTGGTATAAGTGCAGATGGCATTAATCCTTTTGGGGAGCAGAGCAGCAATCATAGCATCTGGCCTGTGACTCTAGGTATCTATAACCTTCCTCCTTGGTTGTGCATGAAGCGGAAGTTCATTATGATGCCAGTGCTCATCCAAGGCCCGAAGCAACCCGGCAACGACATTGATGTGTACCTAAGGCCATTAGTTGAAGAACTTTTACAGTTGTGGGATATAAAAGGTGTACGTGTATGGGATGAGCACAAACAGCAGAAATTTGACCTACGAGCGTTGCTGTTTGTAACCATCAATGATTGGCCTGCTCTTAGTAACCTTTCAGGACATACAAACAAGTGATACAATGCATGCACACACTGTTTAGATGAGACTGAAAATATATATTTGAACAAATGTAAGAAGAATGTGTACCTGGGACATCGTCGATTTCTTCCGAGCAGGCATCCCTTAAGAAAGAAAGGCAAGCATTTCAAAGGTGAGGCAGATCACCGGAAGAAGCCTGTCCCCCGTACTGGTGATGATATATTTGATATGGTCAAGGATTTAGAAGCAATCTTTGGAAAGGGTCCTGGCGGATAATCTGTTCCGAATGACGCTGACGGACACGCACCCATGTGGAAGAAGAAATCTATATTTTGGGACCTACCCTATTGGAAAGTCCTAGAGGTCCGCTCTGCAATCGACGTGATGCACGTGACGAAGAATCTTTGCGTGAACCTGCTAGGATTCTTGGGCGTGTATGGGAAGACAAAAGATATACCGGAGGCACGGGAGGACCAGCAACGTATGAATGAAAAAGACGGCATGCATCCAAAGCAGTATCAAGGTCCTGCCAGCTACACTCTTACCAAAGCAGAAAAGGAAATCTTTTTTGAATGCCTGCTCAGTATCAAGGCCCCGTTTGGCTTCTCGTCGAATATAAAGGGAATAATAAATATGGCAGAGAAAAAATTCCAAAACCTAAAGTCTCATGACTGCCACGTGATTATGACGCAATTGCTTCCGGTTGCATTGAGGGGACTTCTACCAGAAAATGTTCGATTAGCCATTGTGAAGCTATGTGCATTCTCAATGCAATTTCTCAGAAGGTAATCGATACAGAAATCCTACCAAGGTTACAGAATGATTTGGTTCAATGTCTTGTCAGTTTCGAGTTGGTGTTCCCATCATCCTTCTTCAATATTATGACGCATGTCCTAGTTCACCTAGTCGAAGAGATTGCCATTCTGGGTCCTATATTTCTACACAATATGTTCCCCTTTGAGAGGTTCATGGGATCTTAAAGAAATATGTTCATAACCGTGCTAGGCCAGAAGGAAGCATCTCCAAGGGCCATGAAACAAAGGAGGTTATTGAGTTTTGTGTTGACTTTATTCCTGACCTTAAGCTGATTGGTGTTCCTCAATCGCGGCATGAGGGGAGACTGAGTGGAAAAGGCACGCTAGGACCGAAATCAATAATATATAGGGACGGACATTCTTGGGCGCAAGCACACTACACAGTTCTATAAAATTCTACCTTGGTGGCCCCATATATCAATGAACACAAGAATAATATTGTACGCTTCCAACACCCAGGGCAGTCTGACGACTGGATTAGACGTGAACACATGGAGACTTTCGGCAGTTGGTTGCAAACACATCTCGCGAATAACACCACTGTTGTAGATGAGCTATACTTGTTGGCCAAGACACCATCTTCAACTGTAATGACTTTCCAAGGGTGCGAGATAAATGGGAATACATTTTACACGATCGCCCAAGATAAAAAGAGCACCAATCAAAACAGTGGTGTCCGCTTTGATGCAGCAAATACCAATAGGGAAAAGGACACATATTATGGTTACATAGAGGAGATATGGGAACTTGACTATGGACGTGATTTTAAGGTCCCTTTGTTTCGGTGCAAATGGGTCAATCTGACAGGAGGCGGGGTAAAGGTAGACCCGCAGTACGGAATGACAACAGTGGATCTCAATAATCTTGGGTATATAGACGAACCATTCGTCCTAGCCAATGATGTGGCACAGGTTTTCTATGTGAAGGACATGTCTACCAAACCGAGAAAAAGAAAAGATAAGAAAGCGAATACATCATACGATGAGCCAAAGCGCCACATAGTTCTTTCAGGGAAAAGAAACATCGTGGGAGTGGAGGACAAGACAGACATGTCAGAAGATTATGAAAAGTTTGATGAAATTTCTCCCTTCACAATGAAGACTGACCCAAGCATCCTGTTAAATGATGAAGATTATCCATGGTTACGGCACAATAAGCAAGGGACACAGGCGAAGAAAAAGTGAAGACTTTCTCTCTTGTGAGTTTCCGGACTTATAGCTGGAAAGTCCCACTTCGGACAAACCGGAGGGAATCTTTGTAAGAGCTAGGGCATTTTGGCATTTGAAACATGATTTTTGAATAATTATTTATTAAGTTATGAATTTTTAATTATTCCTATCCTTTTAGTATTTTAATTATAAGAGAGAAACGTTGTATGACATAAAGTTGGAGGTACTGTGTGGTTTCTTTGATCGGAAATCAGAGAATCCTATGAGAATAGTCTATTGTTTTCGCATATCTCATGAACATCCAGGCACCTTTATATTATCTTACATCAGGAGTACAAACCCACATCATGACTATGTTAGGTTATACTCAAAGGGCTTTAGATTCCGGAAAAAAGATTTTTGACAGCATTGATCGCCTTGTGTCATATTTTCGAAAACATATTGACAAACCACCACCTGATGCTGGCCCTTCAATGCAAAATGTTGCGGCAATGGTACCTATGAAAAATAACTTGATAGAACTATTTGTCACTATCTGATAAAAATCTATATAATCAAATATTGCATTCATATAAGCATTCACTCTAGCAAGCATTCTAGCAATCAAAATACAATCAATGAATAAAGCAATAAAGAAAACAATAAGAAAAAGCAAATAGAAAGCAAAACAAAACTTAGCAGCAAAGAAAAATACTAAACTAATAACTTAACAGAAAAGAAAATATAACATTATTAGGTTAACAAAAAGTATTTTATAATATTCTTCAATAGCAAAAATAATCAACTAAAAAGCTTTTATAAAACTCTAGTTATGATCAAAATAATATTAACAAAACAAAATAATTTTATAAATTAGGTTAGTCCCGGTTGGTGGCTCCAACCGGAACTAAAGGCCTAGCCTTTCGCGCCCTTTGGGCTGCGGCAAAAATGGATTTAGTCCCGGTTGGTGGCTCCAACCGGGACTAAAAGGTAGGCCTTTAGTCCCGGTTGGAGCCACCAACCGGGACTAAAGCCCTTTCGTCCCGGTTGGTGGCTACAACCGGGACTAAAGGCGTCGGGGTATTTAACCTCCCCTTCTCCCTCCCCCAGTCCTTCCTCCATTCCCTCTCAACGACGCCGTCAGGCTGCCCGACGTCCGCGCGCGCCCTCAATGTCGCCGTCCGGCCACTCTCCTCCACGCGCCGCCGAAGCCCGCGCCGGCGCCGTCAGGCTGCCCGCCGCCGCCGTCCCCGCTCTCCTCCATGCGCCGCTCTCCTCCACGCGCCGCGCGCCCGATCGAGCCCGCGCCGGCGGCGCTCCTCCACGCGCGCGCCGTCCCTGACGACCCCAAGACCTCCCCCCGCCCCGACGAGCCCATCCCGCCGTGCGCCCGCGCCGCTCCTCCACGCCCGGCCCCCTCCCCGACGACGAGCCCCCTCCTCACGGTGATCCGGCCGGCCCTTTCCTTCTGTGTATAAATTGTTTTAGATGTGTATACAAAAATGTTTTAGATGTGTATACAAAAATGTACAATGTGTATAAAATGTTTTAGATGTATAAAATGTTGTAGATGTATACAAAAATGTACAATGTGTATGAATAAAAAATGGTATTAAAACATATATTATAAAAAATGTGAATCATGTATTTGATAGGTGTATAAAAAATATAGACATGTGGTGAGAGAAAAAAAGAAAAATCGCCGTAGGAGTCCCCGACGATCGCCGGAGGAGTCGTCCCCGACGATCGCAGGTGACGAGGCCCCGACGATCGCCGGAGGAGTCCTCGACGATCGCCGGAGTAGGCCCCGACGATCGCCGGAGGAGTCGTCCCCGACGATCGCCGGTGAGGAGTCCTCGACGATCGCCGGAGTCGTCCCCGATGATCGCCAGAGGAGTCATCCCCGACGATCGCCGGAGGAGGCCCCGACGATCGCCGGAGGAGTCGTCCCCGCCGATCGCCGGTGACGAGGCCCCGACGATCGCCGGAGGAGTCCTCGACGATCGCCGGAGGAGGCCCCGACGATCGCCGGAGGAGTCGTCCCCGACGATCGCCGGTGAGGAGTCCTCGACGATCGCCGGAGTCGTCCCCGACGATCGCCGGAGGAGGCCCCGACGATCGCCGGTGAGGAGCCCCCAACGATCGCCGGAGGAGTCCCTCCGTCCACCGGTGTCCTCCCCGCTGCCCTACAGGAGCCGGTTTAGGCACTGTAACAAGCTTGCAAACATGCTATGATACTGTTGCTGTTTTACACTTGCTAAAAAACTGCTAAGTCTGAAACTGCCTGTTATAAAACTTGTCAACTTTGCATGATGTTTGCCACTAATCCATTGCTCATATGCATATGATTTCATTAAGTCTGAAAAACAGCTTATCTCATGGTTGTATATTGCCTTGATGATTCCCATGAACCTGTTGCTCCTATGTTTATGCCATGTTGTAATATTTGCAGAAACTATGGAACACGGCAGAGACGAAGAACAAGAAGAGATGTTGGGGGATATAATCCGCGACGGAGATGATGATATCACCTCACAGTTTGTGAACGACTCCGGTGAGGGAGTAGAGCCGGCAGAAGATGATGGCTCCGGTGAGGAATTGGAGAGAGAAGATGACGGCTCCGGTGTTGGAAGCTTAATTAGTACAAAGTTCGGCGAGGTATATTAATTAAGCCTCTGCTGACTAGATGCATTAATTGATTTGTATGTACATATATTAACGCTTCTTTCTTCTTTTATATAGCCCTCCAGAACGAGCCAATCTTCTATAAAGAGACGAGGCCCGAAAAAAAGGTTGGGCGAGAATGAAAGGTTCAAGATCGAAGAAGTCGCTACAGTTGGTAAACCGACTCTTCCCGCGCAGAACACAAACCGATTTATACATCAGTGCAGAGTTGCTGTTAGGGACAGTATCCCGATCAGCATTTAAGAATGGAATAAGCCAAAGGCGGATGGAGTTACTTATGTCGACGATAGATCCAAAGAAATGCTTTGGAAAACGCTCATGACAAATTTCACCCTACCGCCAGAGGTGGAACCAAATAACAATGTTATAGAGCGAAAAGTCAAGGCGTGGGCTCTTAAGAAGATGGCCCAACAATTCTACAACTGGAAGAAAAGATTGCACCAAAAGTATGTCCTGAAAAAAAAGACTCCAGAATTCACCGGAGCAAATGAGAAGATAAAAGATCACTGGCCCGCATTTGTGAAGTACAAGACATCGGAAGAAGCGAAGAAAAGGTCAGAAACAAATAAGAAAAATGCTGCAAAGAAGGAATATCACCATGTTATGGGGTCAGGTGGCTACAAGGTTGCCAGGCCTAAGTGGGAGAAAACTGAGGACGACCTGATTGCTAAAGGGATCGATCCAGAGCCATTGGAGTGGACCGAACGGGCAAGGAATTGGTTCTACGGGCATGGGGGAAAGTTGAACCCAGAAACAGGAAAGTGTATATTTATACAAAAGAGCAACTTGCAACACCCACCAAAGCCATTAAAGATGCAATGAAGGACGTGCAGGACGGGAAGTTCAAACCCGACAGAGAGAACGACGAGCTGACACGCGCCCTCGGGAATCCTGAACACAGTGGACGAACACGAGGCACATCAGGCTCCGTTCCGTGGAAGATTGGGTTTTCTGATAGCAGTGACACATATAGAAGCCGGGGGAGAAAAAAGAAACAGGATTCAGACCGGCTGCAGAAGATAGAAGAAATAGTAGCATTGCAGCAGAAGCAAATAGAGGCACTTACCAGCCAGCACGCTACCGGCCCATCTCAGCGGCACGAAGATCCTGCATTTGATACTGCCGGTCCACCATCTCAGCGGAAAAGCAGCGTGGCTTCCACGGAGCTCGTTCGGCCCATAGATGATATCACGGCTCCTCGCTACCCCGTGGATGATATCACGCAGAGGGAACATTGTGATCTACATGCGAAATGCATGAACATATCCGTGAAGGTGGCGGTCGGCTTTGCCTTACCTCCTGTACCTGATGGAACTTACCATTGCTCTCCGATTCTAGATGGCTATGCTGTTGTCGGGGTGGATGAAGTTATCAACGGATTTGAGCAGCTGGAGCTTGACTTCCCTACAGGTGAAGGGGAGACTGCACTGGAATATGCCAGAAAAACTACCGTTCTATGGAAAAAGGAACACATCGTGCTTCCACATTGGACGCCGCGTCAGCAGACTCCGCCGGAGGAGGCCCCTCAGCAGACTCCTCACAGTAACAATCCAGCTCTATCTCCGCTGCCTCAGCCGTCTCCGCCGCGTCAGTAGACTCCGCTGCCTCAGCTGTCTACGCCATGTCAGCAGACTCCGCCGGAGGAGGCCCCTCAGCAGACTCCGCCGCGTCAGCAGACTACGCCTCCTCCGTCGCCTCAGCCCCACGCGCGGAAGAGAACCGTCGCTCCGGCGGCTAGTAGTACAACTGCGAAGAAATCCAGAGCAGGTACATGCGTCAAGGAGGCTCCTGGCAAGTTACCATACCAAATGAGTGATGAGGAACTCAAGAAGGTCGTGAATGCCGATGTGAAACGCCAGCTTGCACCGAAACGGCGCGAGCAAAAGGAGAAAATAGATCCGAGAAAAGCGAAGCGCTGTCTAGAAAACCTTACGCGACCACCGCCACCTCCGCTGCTATTAAACTATGACCGCTTGATTGTTAAGTCATATAGAGAACATGTGCGGTCAGGAAGTAGTAGTGCAAGTGGGAAAACAATTCCCCAGCTCGGCGAACAGAAAAACCAATCATGCCCCCCGCTCAACCTGTTTACCGATATTGATTATGATGCGGAGGCAGCGGGCCATGATCTTGGTTTCACTCTTGGTCAATACTTAGGCGAGCAGGTAGAGTTCCCCATGGCTGAGTTAGCATACAGATACAAGTACGGGAAGCCTCTTGTCAAACCTAAGGAGGTCCGGCTTCTACCAACACAAATGCAAAGATTGCATCAGTGGTACATGGAAGCCTCAAATGAAGGGATCAACTATCTCATTGCGGGAGTTAAAGATGAGCATTACTTCAATGGAGACGAGGAGATTTACATTGAATTTGAAGAATTATTTCAGTTATACAATCAAGACGCCATCGACAAATCTATCGTCAGTTGCTATTGTTTGTAAGTATCATTTCTGTAATTAAGTCTCTAGCTCAGCTCGTTCATTGCATGTATAATTATCCTCACTATATTATGCAGAAAGAAGATCCTCGAATGCAAAAAAGGACAAATTTATGACATTGGGTTCATTAACCCAAATACTGTTCATGAAATGACGGTAGAAAAGAACGCCAAGGATACAAAGAAGATCTTGCTAAGGGCGTTAATTGAACAACAAACCAAAAGGGAAATACTATTTCCTTACAACTTCAAGTGAGTGTTATACTGCCTTGTACACATTCTGTTTCGCTTACTCGATGTTAAGTGTAATTGATGAGTTATGCGTGCGCAGGTTTCACTTTATTCTGCTAGTCATTCAGTTTGACGCAGGAAGAGTACTTGTCATGGACTCGAACCGTAAAGACCCTGAGATGTGGGCGGACCTGAAGAAAATGCTCCAGAGGTAATTTCAATCATTATCGCACTATATCGGCAACTTTCGTTCATTTCCTGATATCAAGTAATTAATAACTCCTTTATTCATTTTCTTTGCCGGGCAGGGTTTGGAAAGAGTTCACCAAGAAGGCTAGGGGTGAATGGAAAGAGGAGCTGCGATTTCAACAACTCAATGTAAGTAGTACTAGCTAGGTCCGCGCATCTTTTTGATTCTAGTTTCAATACCATTATCATGCTTGATTATTATTTTGATTGAACTCTATTCTCGTAAAGTGCTCGAGGCAGGGAAACGGGAATAATTTATGTGGATACTACGTTTGCGAGTTCATTCGCCAGACGACCTGTGAGACGGACAGATTTTTACAACAACTTGAAATACGTAAACAATATTCACAATTTTATTTTATTACCATCAATTGTGTTGAGTTTCATTCATATATATATATATATATATATATATATATATATATATATATATATATATATATATATATATATATAGTAGCACTATTCTAATCCCAGGATTAGAATAGTTATTATGATCCAACGCTCCTATATAGGCGCGATTGGGATGTTCCTGACATTAGAGAAACCCACCGGACCGATAAAAAAAAAGCCCACCCCACCCACCTCCCCCGATCCCCTCCCCTGGCCTTCCTCGATCGTCGCCGCTGCCTGTCTCGTTGGATCGCGCCGCTGCCTCCCTCTTTGGATCGCGCCGCCACCCTCCGGATCACGCCGCCGACGCGCCTCCGCCGCCACCCGGCCGCCGCCGGCCACCTCCTTCACTAGCGCCGGCCACCAGCCGCCTCCTACCCCTGTGCCGGCTGCCTCCGCCCGCTGCCTCCATGGTAGAAGTCGGCGGAGTACTTCCCCTGCCCGGCCGCTTCCTTCACGCAGGTGCGGCCTCGATCCGGCGCGCCGCCGCCCACCAGCAAGATCCCGCACCGCCGCCCACCACCACCAGGATCCCGCCCCACCGCCGCACACCAGCAAGATCCCGCACCGCCACCCACCAGCACCAGGATCCCGCCCCGCCGCCGCCCACCAACAGGACGCCCCTCTGTGCGCGGATCCGTTCTTGGCCAAGCCCTCCCACCGTGACTGTGGAACACGGGGACAGAGGCACCTTCGCCGGAGGAGCAATACGGGGGCGCCGCTAGACGGCAGCAGCGTTTATGCAGTCGCACAAGGGCGCCAGGGGGTTGCAAATCCAGATCATGGGTACTCCATCCGGCTCGCTGAAGTCCAGATTGGGGTGCAGGCACCGTCCAAGTCCCGATTGCCTCGACGGAGACCCAACGCCATCCCAGTCCTGCCTCGCAGCCTCATGGAGGTCGAAGCCGTCGGGAGCAGCAGTCCACAGCAGAAGGTGAGGGTAAGCACAGCACTTTCATTCCATCCATGTTCAGCATGTTTGTGATTTTGGGTAGCAGCAATGCAAAATGTATAGAAGCAAAGTCAGGCCCGCGTGCGCTACCGCCGCTCATCTCCCCACGACCTGCATACACTGTTCTAACTTGTTGCAAAAGTTCACAAAATAAGAATATATGCAGTCCAATTTATTCTAGCATGATGCTTCTCCTTCGACTCTAGATGATACAAGGTCTTCCTTTCTGATGATGAATTGAATTTTTACATGGTGTGCAGTCCAAGCTCAGCTTCTCCTGAACTTATATGCAGTCCAAGCTCAGCTTCTCCTGAACATGCACATGGTGTGCCTGCTGCCCCAGGCGCTGATTGATGTTGTCGTAGGGAGGACGAGGAGCTGATTGATACTGTCGCTAGGAGGATGTGTGTGTAGGCGTCCGTGGCCAGGACCTAGCAGAGCAGTCGGATCCGGCCATGGCGAGCGGACGTGGAGGACGGCAGCTCCGCAACACTACGGCCTGCTGCCGCTAGGCGCGTGAGTTGTGCATGCGTGTGTTGTGTTGTTGCCACGTGTGTTGTGTGTGCGCGCGCGCGCACACACACGAACTGAAGAAAGTTTCAGATTTGTAGCCAGCTAGTGTGCACCGCATGTGTTTGTGTTTTTGCCTCAAAAGAGAAAAGTATTTTAATTATAAGCAAGAAAAATTAATACACATACGTATTATCCCCTGTACGTGCATAAGATACTAGTTGCCATGTATTCTCGTGGTCCACAAAGTGCAAAAAAAGTGCCACAAGAAATGTCAAGAAGAGCATTACGGTCGGATAAGTTCTTCCTCTTCGCGTGCGATAGTTCAAAGAATTGGTTTGTCAAAAAGTGCACGTGATGCGCGCTGTCGTTCTACACCTTTGGTAGCTTGACAAAAAAATGGTCAGTGAAGTTCATGTATTACTATCGCTGAAAAAATCCAGAGAAATAAAAGACTGAGGAGTTCCCAAAACCAGGGGCATTCGTCAAAAACTGAAATTCATAAAAGGTGCACGACCAAAGGTTAAAAAATCAACTATTATTGCAGAAGTTCAAAAACTTCTAGGTTGGACCATTTTCTAGAATTTTGGTTGGAAGGCGTTCCGTAGCGAGAGAGCCACTGCTGCGTTTTCTTCTTTTTCTTCTTGTGAAAAATTCAAATATTATTGCAGAAGTTCAAAATCATTCGGCGAATAAAAGTTCACAGTTCTTGCCCTGACTTATTTGTACACATTTCCTCCAAAAATCTGCACAAAGAAGTTCAGGTATTACCTTCTAGAGAGTTCGTGTATTACTATCCAGTGTGCACGTATCTCTACTCCTAATGTCTCAGTTGGTAGGATCGTACCCCCACCTTTCAACCGGTTTATTTCGACAGGTTTTTTTTCGTCCCCTCCCAACCCCCCGCCCCGCCCCCCACCCGCACACACACAAAAAAAACCCGCACGGACCAAAAAAAAAACCCCGTATGCTAATTATGGTAATCAATCAATTCAGGTATGGTAAGGCCATAAACTCAAGAAATCTCAAATATGCTAATTATGGTAATCAATCAATCCACGTATGGAAGGCTATAAACTCTCGGAACCCAACAATCTCTGCCATAAACTCACGAAATCTCTTCTCTTGTGCTGCCTTATCTCTACTCCTAAAGTATCAGTTGGTAGTCTCCGTTCACCGGTTAATTTTCGTCCCACCAACACCGATTTTTTTTTCGTCCTCCCACCCAACCCCCGGGCCATCGAACAAAAAAAAAAGGGCTGGCTTAGCTATGCCCCCACGAAGTCAAGGGGCCAAAGCTCCGATCGAAACAGAGAGAACCGGATGAAAAAAAATCTACGAAAAAAGACCTACGAAATTAAACCAGCGAAAAAAACGAATCGCACGCAGGTATACGAGCGATTCCTCCTTCCTTCGAACCACTCGCACGCTCGCTCCTTCCCTTCGCCCCCGCCGCTCGATCCCTTCGCCGCCGCCCTCCCACATCAAAGCCGCCACCGATATGCCCCGCCGGATCTCGCCTCAGCCCCGCCGTCTTGTGATCTGGAGTTCACAGCCTCCGCCGCCGATATCCTCGCACGCGTTAGGGTTCCTGCGCCGCCGCCACACAGGAGCTCGTCGACCAGCCCAGCGTCCTGCTGCTCCGCGCTCGCTTCCCTCGTCGGTCGCCTTTGGACCCCTCGCTTCGGACTCCGCGCCAAGCCGCCGCCTCTTCGCCGAGAAAGAGGGCTCCCGATCTCCGCCGTGGTCGACCATCAGCGCGACGGGCAGAGCACCCAGCCCGTAGGCTCATCCCCTTCTCCGATCCACTCCGGCAGCGGCCATCGTCGGTACGTTCCGCTCGTGATATATTGGTGTAGGCTCATCCCCTTCTCTTTATCTAAAAAGGCTATTCTACATACGCCGAGGAGAAGATGCTCACCTTCTCGCCCCTCCCCCTACCGTGATGTACGTGGATGAATCTGACGGCAACGAGGACGACCTCGTAGGATCCAGCCACGGTTGTGCGGAATTTCGCGGGGACGAATCTACCCGGCCTCTCGTCCTATCCGCCGCCGGTAGAGGCATCCATGTCCGATGGTGTGAATTTTGGCTGGTTCCATGAGCACTTCGTTCCCTGCCGTGTAGTCTTCGTTGATTCGGGAAGATGGTGGTTGTCTGTTTAGCCATTTCAATCTGCTATTGATCATGCTCATTCTTGTTATATTCAGTTATATTGGAAACACCATCTGATTCAGTTATATTCTTGATCATGCTCATGCTCATGCTCATGCTCATCCTTATTCAAATAAGAATACTTCTGTTTGGAGAGCTCGGGCGTCAGCTGTGTGGAAGCACCAGCTGATGTGTAACTGGTCGGAAGGTGAGCTTCTCATACTCGCTGCCGTCGAAGCACGGCACCTCGCCGCCACTTATGTTGCGTGTTGTTGTGCTGTAGGTCCTTGGGGTTGGGTGCGGCAACTCGCGACTCGAAGACATTTCGTGCATGTGGTCCCCTGCGCTTGGTGACCAATACATCTACTCCGTCGTGAACATGTGCTTCGTGTCATACAGGTCGCCGCCAAGGGTGAGCTCGTGCAGCGGTACAGGTATAGATGTGCATCCCATAAGGGCAGCTACAGTTTCTTTCATAAAGCTATTTGTGTGAGTGCCCTGCATATTGAAGTAAACTGGATCGGCTAATCTTGAGTTCCTCCACCAAGTTATATTACTTCGACAAGAAAAAGTGCAGAAAGACCATATAAAGTACTCTGGTGACTCTCTCAATTGAACTAGAATTTTTTTAGATGCGTGAAACATGCACAACGATTTGCTCTATTGAGTCTATGTATGTTGAACTAGCACTCGAATTATAGCTCATGCCGGTATGCTAATTTTCTCTTTCTCATATCAGCTCTCCTTCTTTTTGTCCATTTTTCTTCACTACTACCTGAAGGAAACTGTACTGGATAGCAGCCTATCATATATAGTTACATGTACCGAGTGATTTAGCTTCATTTTAATGATACTGTCAACAACTAACTACTGCTGCGACATATTTGATGCAACCTGTAAAATATTTTTTGTTTAATTTCAGCATATCATTTATATACTGAAGTCTCTTCTGGACATGTTGTCTAATTGCGTCATGTATGTTAGATATTTGTTCTATAATACTTGCCATTGACTATTTTTCTTTTATTTAGGTTATGTGCATTATTGATCAGCCAATCTTGAGAGAGAGATGGGTTGGCGTGAATGGGAAGAAAACTACATTGAATGGACAAGAAGTATGCCCTCAACTTTTTCATGGTATGTCTTACTTATTGTTCTTGTGATTTTTCCATCAGTTTCACTTTACATTTCTTCTTTGCTTTTTCATGGCATCGGGATGCCCACTGCCGACGGCGCTGCGTTGCTACCAAAGGGGCACCCTGCCGCGGCCGGGGACTCGCTGCCGTCGAAGCACGACACCTTGCCGTCACGTATGTTGGGTGTTGTGGTGCTGCAGGTCCTTGGGGTTGGGTGCGGCAACTCGAGACTCAAAGACGATCTTCTGTGGTAGGGCGTCGCCGGCGGCGGCGGCACCTGTATAGACCGTCTCGGTGTGACAGAAGAATTCGGAGTTCACTCCGAGAAAGAATTGCTTTGCATGTACATTTGCTGAAAGACTGATGTGCTGAACTTTCGATGATTTCGATTGGTCTCTAACATAACCTTTCCTCTTTTTGTTGATATGTCCAAAAGAGATCCTTATTTCACCTTTTGTTTATAGGTATTCAACTTGAGGAATTTCATACTTTTGGAGTGGAGCTATCAAATATATGTGTGCTCGATGTTGGTGTTTTAATCCGGATCTCTCGCTGAAGGTGCTCGATGTTGGTGTTTGAATACTGCTACCGTACTTCAAGGTCTGTAGCAGCTCTTACAATGGATTCTTTTTAATGATAGTACAATTTATTTTTGTTTCGATTTGGTATTGTTGTTCTGTTCACTTAACCCAGTCTGTAGCAGCAGCTTTTCATGTCGTTTCCTCGCCAACAAATGTCATAATTTATCACATACGTGTGCAAATGGTTTTTTGGCTATAGTATGAGTATATGGTTCAGAGAAGTTCGGTCAGATGCAAAGCATGCTTAGCATCTCATAGTCGTAGGCTATTCCTTTTAAAATTGAAGCCATCCAGGTTTTCAATTATGGAGATGATTTGGAAACTCAGCATAGAAAATTATTTACTCTAATGCAGATTACACATATTAAGGCTTTTATCTTTTATATTAAGGTCTCCAGTGCAAGCATTAGCCCATCTTTAGCTGCTCATAAGCAGTATCAGTGATATATATATAAGTACACTCTTGCTAAGATTAATCTTTGATATATATAATTCATTGCCTGGATATAGTTTGCTTTGAATGTTTTTTTGCTCTTTAGTCTATGAAGAATTGCAAGGAGGAGGATAATAGAGCAGCAACCAGAGCTGACAATTGGCCTGTAAATGCAGCAAAGTTCTCCTAGAGGTGTGATGTTGGAAGTGATTTTCTTATCCGGGGATATGGATGTGGCGGGTCTGTGGGCACCATGCTGACGCGGAGAAGGAGGTGCAGGTAGCGGGGCGCTTGAGGTGAGGTGGCTGCAGGGTCGCTCGAGAAGAACAGGCTCATCAGCACCACCTGGATGCCTTCGTCATCAGCAATGTGGACAAGGTGCAAAAGGGATATCTCCCTTACCTCTTATTCAGTCTGGAAAATTATGCAATGTTTGGTTTGGCAGATTTAACAGTCGCTGGTTTGGAAATTTGTTACCTATAGAAGTATAGGAATAACATGACTAATATTTATTGAATTTATAGAGTTATTGTTTTTTTTCTACAAAGTCAGTTGTTAAATTAGGAAGAACATCGTCTAAAATCTTGACAACATAAAGGAGCATAGAGTTAATAGATTATGAAATCCTGTAGTGCATCAGATGCACCCTTCACTAATTTTTGAACACATTTATATTATCCAGGTTCCGACCTCATTCGCTGTGATGTTTGTCTTTTTTATGTGGGCGAGGAAAACATTTTTAGGAGTGATACTCCCAAACTTTGATTTCTTGGTTGTCGAATCATGGTGCTGATTAGATTTTACTTAACCTTAATTAATCTATTTATATTGCGGCTTTGTCTTTTAGCTCATCTTTTAGTTTCTCTTCTCCACTTCACACAAGATTTTATTGTAGGCTACCAAGTACAGTTATACCACTTATACTCTTTCTATCTGATTATGCAAAGCTTGATCTATACTCATTGAACTTTGTTAGATAGTAGGCCCTCCTATTAGTGTGCCTAAATATAATTGTTTCTCTGTGTTTATAGTATCTTAGTCCAGTAGAATGAATGTTCTCGAGTAATTAGAGGTATTTGGATCAAGTGAATGTCTGAATACCACTAAAATCGAAATCATAATTAAAAAATACTGACCTTTTTCTTCAGGGCGTCTGTTCCTCCTCCCATGGTCAGCACCACCACCTACTCTGAATCTCCGATCAGAATAGTATGAACTATTAAATAGGGAACTTAATGCTTATCATTGTTGATGTACATATGTACAACTAACAATGTTTGTGCTGCAACCAGCTTACTTTATTCCTTGCTGAAATTTATCTTGATTTATTTCACATCAGATAGTTCTGAACCTAGATGATCTCAATTAAGGTCATTGAAATTTGTTAAATTATTTTTATCCGCTCTTCTGAACGAGCGTATACTATGATCTGATTTGTATATCATATTACTGAGGCAGCGCTGGGCCATGCTGTGGTGAGAACATACGAGAGATAATTGGGGTGTGTGGCTGATTGCTTCATATGCTGCTAATGATATATGTAGACTGCTGATTGCTCCTGATATACAGTGTCGATTGCAGCTGATAGTAGGATTGTACTCAATTTGATAGGTAAAGTGGGATGGCGGGATTGTATAGTGCTCATAAGCCAGTCCGGGCATTGTCCTTCCTCGAATGAATCTGAGACTACTCCTCATACGTTAATCAGTTGCTCCTCCCTAGCTTTGGTTTGGTCTGAACTTCAAAGTTTTCATCCACTCAATGTTGATTCAGTCAAAGATCTCTTGGAAAAATTATTTCGACAAGATTCACTCTATAATGTTGTTATCATTGTCCTCTGGAATATATGGAAGCGCAAAAACTCCAAGGTCTCCCGGGATGTTTTTGAGGAATTGCACATTACTGCTAGCAAGATTGCTGATGATTGATACCATGGTCCAACAGGTATTCACATAAAATTAATAAATGGCACCTTACGGATTGGAGTACTCTACTGTATCACCTATCTGGGAGATTTTAATTTTTTCCTTCTATTATTTCTCTTAATCCCTGTGTACTCATTGGACTTTGTATAGTTCTCAGTTTTATGAAGTGGTTCAGGCTGGCGTAAGCCGCCATAGTCCCAGTAAAAAAAGGCTACAAGCTTCGCTTCGGCCTTTCGGAACTGAATATTATGTAGTTTTATTGAGATTATTGATAGTGCTTCTCTACTATCAAAGAAGGTAATAGTCTCTTATGTGTTTCTTTTTGTCCATTTGAATGCACTCCATTTTTTAGTGTATTAATTAACATCAAACCTCCCATTCTTTCTAGAGTGCTGATGTATTATTATTTTCAGCTTAACACATTTAACTTCCTATAGATTTCATGGTTTATGCAGATTAACCGAGCTAAGAATTTTTGTGAAGCTAAAGCTGGTGTTAAGATGAACGCCGCTATGTATATATTTGAAACAGTTAGATACATGCTTGACAGACTATATAGGGGTGATCAAAACCATGCAAAGCATTATGGGACAAGTTTCTCTACCTTAAATAAGTGTTCGTTCTCTCGTGTTTACTATTCGTTTAAGGGTCATCAACCCGTGTATTTATTTTCATTGACCAAGTTTTACATTTTTCTTCAGTAGTGTTCATTGTGCAGTTCTAGATTGTTAAGAGAGTAGAGTTTATTGATTTATTACATGGAGAGACCAGTAGTGTCGTAGTGGTCTTGACATAATTGCTAACATTTTCTACTAGACAAAGTTTAATTGCACTAAATACAAATTAGAACATGCATAGACATTTATCTTCTTTCTACAGAATGGTTAGTGTAAACGTACTTTGAGTTGTACATGATTCTGTATCTGACCATTTTATCTCATATGTTGATGTGGTTGCAGATATGAACTTCAAATTATCCTGCAATGTATTGACTGCTCGGAGCTAACTTGACTACGCCAGTTTTCTTTTATGGCTCAAAGTAGTTAGTGTCCCCCCTTATTATGAGAGAGGTACTACTTCAAACATCTCTTCTTAATGTTTTATGTCATGGCATACAGTATGAGGGAGTGTTAGTTGGCTTGACTTTCGTGGCACTCATTGATAACCT
Source organism: Elymus sibiricus (assembly GCA_039707655.1). Classification (NCBI taxonomy): domain Eukaryota; kingdom Viridiplantae; phylum Streptophyta; class Magnoliopsida; order Poales; family Poaceae; genus Elymus; species Elymus sibiricus. The sequence continues at coordinate 72,650,364 of CM077676.1, forward strand.
TTCAGTTTAGGAGTTTTTGTGGCCTCTTAATCCATGAGAGTATGCTCATGTTGAAGAAGTTAGTCATAATGAGGGGCACCATAAATGTTTGTTATCTGGCACAAATTCCTAATGAATATCACATATGAACCTTTTACTGTTGTGTTATTCAAATTTCATTGTACTATTCATACAGTAAAATATGAGTGCCATGTCAGAATATGGTTCTCGATCTGAAAGATCATATTCGAAATTGCAGGTTCTATGGCAGTGGAGTAATGTTCGTAAATTATATATTGCTTTCAAGTTTGGAGCTGGAATAATATATGTGCTGCATTTAGTTATAGTCTTATAGATATACATGAACATCCATTGTATATTTCTTGCAAGACATGGTAACTACTATTATTTTGATTGTTTCCGTGAACTATTTTGACCTTGATTAAGAAGTAGACAGTTTTTAGCCTCGTAGGTTGTTTGATCTACTATATCAAGTGGCACTTAGCTTCTCATGGCTCTCCTCGCATTTGCCAAAACAAAGTTAGTACACACTACCTAGAGCTCTGGAAATTAGAACTGAAAAATGGTCCTGCGGTTTATTAGCTGATATAAATCATGCACAATCCTCTACATTTAAAAATAAACCGGACACAAAGCAGTATACTTTTTTCCGAGTACTACCTTGAGAGAGCCAAGGGGTTCTGCATTTTATAAAGAAGAAGAAAGTTGCCCGGTTCCATACATGCTTATCTGAGAAATATATCTTATCTATTTAGTGGAAACCAGGCAAAAACCTACAGATACAAAAGGCACAAAGTCCCCCACCGGTCGTGACCGAACTACTGTTTTTGGAAATATCACATGAGCTAGATTACTAACATTGATGTAATGCTTGTATGGCAACCTATTCCTTTATCGGTTCAATTACAGAGTTTTGTTATTATGTGAATGGAGTAATGGAGAGCTAAGAAAAAACAAGGTAACAGTTAGTGTTACTCTTGCGAGGTAGTTTCAATCATATCATTGTTTGCTTTCCCTTTTCTCCTGCCTAGGTTTGTACAATTATTCCAACCCAGGTTTCTTTCAAGAAGGATATGGGTATGTGTTTGAGGAATGTCTACATGATAAAACACACCTTCAAGTTTGGTGATAGTTATGCTATCAAACATACAATGGGGGTCTTAATTTGTATTTTTAATAGAGCACTGGGTTCATTGGTGAGACTTGTGAGGATGTGCCTAGGCTAAAGATGGCTGCTATGTCGGTACCAAGTGGCATGTGTTTAAATGGAGTATCCTTGTCAGGAGAGCTGATTTCTGAAATATGGTACTTTATGGGTGCAAGGATTCACCATGTTGCGGTCTTCGTCAGCGGAGTGGACTCCTAGGAATTAGTCAAGGCCGCTATGTTGTTTTAAGCTGATATTCTATCGTACTTGTATATTTTTTTGCTTATCTAGCTGTTTGCCATGCAGTTCTCGTTGTTGGTGGGAACATTTGTTGTCTAAGATCGACCTCAAATATCTGGTGGCACTATAGCATGGCTTTTGATATTCTAATGTATATCTCTTACAAAATATTTCAAGAGCCCGTGGCAACGCACGGGCATTATACTAGTAATTTCTATGTGTATGTGTTTATACGTCATGGACGCAGGCTATGTTCTCATTTAGTAGGTTCCTAAAGAATACAACCAAGTAATATATATGTAAGTCCAAAAGAACAAAAATTATTTCAACAAACAAACCCATGAGGATTGCAAAAAAAAACTTTGCGTTAACAGGACGAGAACTGAGAAGTTCAAGGATGAAACTAGGAATTTCCCGGTTACTAAAAAATAAACCAAGTAATTGAAATTAAAAAACAGAGAAGTTCAAATTGAAACGGTTTATCATTTGTGGAACTCCGAGGAACGGGTGAGGAACTAAGAACAAAAATACGAGACGGAAGTTCAACGTGAAAACAGCGAGCAGTTCAACTACTATACGGAATGCGTTTCAGATGAGAATAAAAGAATACAAACATAAAAGCCTAAAAGGTTTGTTGCAAGAAGTTCACGTGCTCCTCCCGGCACGGTTCAAAATTTATATTGCGAGACGTTCGATCTTCAATTACATGTTAAAAAAAACCCAAAAACGACGTTGGTTTTGCCATTTTTAAAACTGCTCTCAAACGGCAACGAATTTATGACAGCTGTCTACATAAAAAAAAATTGGTCCTATTCATAAGCTTTCCAATGGTATATTATATGCTACATTCCAATAAACGGTTTAAAAGTTTCATGTATACCAACACAAGTTTCATGAATAAGACTAAGAAGTTTAAATTAAAATAATAGAAAAGTTCAAAGTATATAAAAAGCTCAGATTTTTTCTCGTTACTAAAGAATAAAATGAAGAACTTCAAATTAAAAATGTGGATACACTCCTGTAGATAGATCATTCTCCATCCTCTTGGAAGCTTCAGCATTCTGAAAGATCAGAACAAAAACAATATAATGTTAGTGTGACGCTACTTATGTATGTTGGTACCAAGCTTGATGATGTATTAGTTGTGCATTTAGCACACGAAGTGTATGTGTATTGTTGTGTGTAATTTTCTTGAATTTCAATAGCATGCGAAGTTCATGTTTCAGAAATTCAGAAGTTCACGTGTACCACATACTGAAGAAATTCATCAATGAAAACAAGGACCGCCTAGGCCATTTCACCGACAGCAGAAAATGCCTAAAAATGTCGCGAGACAAAAAAAAAACTTCACAAGATATAACATAGTAAGTTCGTAGAAAGTGGAAAAAACTTAATTTTGTTTTGTAAGTTTAACCAGTTCTAAAAAATACCTTGAAGTTCAAATTTAAATAATAGGGCGGTTCAATGTTTATTACAAACCTGTAATTTTCCCCGTTACTATAGAATAAACGAAGAAGTTCAAAAAGTAAAAATGGAGCAGTTCGAAAAGTTTATAAAAATCGTGTTTCTACATTTTACTAAAAATTGGAGAAGTTCAAATTTAAATAACATAGAAGTTCAAAAATGTTTATTCCAAAACCAAGAAGGTCAAATTAAAAAAAACCGAGCAGTTTAAAAAGTTTGTAAACATGGATTTGCCCCTATTTTTTTTAAAGATCTGGAAGTTCAAATTTAAATAAGTGAGAGGTTCGATGTTTATTACATAACTAGGACTTTCCCTGTTACTAATTAATAACACCAAGAAGTCCTAATTAAAAAAATGAAGTTGTTTGATGTTTATAAAAATCTCTGATTTTCCCCGATACTAAAGATTAAACCAAGAAGTTCAATTTTATAAAACAGAGTAGTTCAATGTATATAAAAAACTCAGTTTTTCTCGTTACTGAAGAATAAATCCAAGAAGTTCAATTTCAAAAAGCGGAGTAGTTTGATATTTATTTAAAAACTCAGATTTTTTTTCGGTTACTAAAGAATGAAACTAATAAGTTCAATTCAAACTAACGAAGAAGTTTGATGTTTCTAACAAAACTCCAATTTTCATATTTCTAAAAATACACAAAGAAGTTCAAATAAAAAAGAGGAACATTTCAAAGGAATTTGTAAAAAAATGGTTTTCCCATTCTAAAAAAACTAGAAGTTCAAATTAAAATAACGGTGCGGTTCATTGTTTACAAAAAAGGGTTTTTCCCATTACTAACCAATAAACATAAGAAGTTCAAATTTAAAAAATGGTAAAGTTCGATGTCTATTAAAAATTTAGATTTTTCTCATTATTAAAAGAATAAAACCAAGAAGTTCAAATTTAAAAAATGGTGAAGTTCGATGTCTGTAAAAAAGGATTTTGAGCAAAGAATGATTTCCCCCATTCAAAAAAAATATAGAAGTTCAAATTAAAATAACGGTGTAGTCCAAAGTTTAATTTTTTTTGAAATATTACTTTTCAAAATAAATAAAAACCTAGAAGTTCAATTTAGAATAACAGATCATTTGATTTTCACTGTTTCAAAAAAACCCGAGAAGTTCAGTTTAAGAAACCTAAGAAGTTCGAATTTAAAAACACAGATTTTCCTTGCTGCTAAACAAATAAAAATCGAGAAGTTCAAATAAAATAACGGAGTAGTTTGATGTATACGGAAAAATCAAATTATTTCCGTTTCTAGGAAAAATAAAAGTATGAAAGTTCAATTTTAAAATTTTTGTTTGATGCTTATTTGAAAACATATTTTTCTAAGAATAAAACTAAGAAGTTCAAATAAAAATAACAGAGAAGTTTGAAGTATATAAGAAGCTCAGATTTTTTCTCATTACTAAAGAATAAAATGAAGAACTTCAAATTAAAATAAAGGAACAACTAAAAAAAGTTTAAAAAGTGTTGATGTTTATTAAAAAATCTAGGATTTTCCGTTCTAAAAAAAACACAGATGTCCGTTTTTTTAAATTATCAACGATGAAGTTCAAATTGAAAAGGTAGTCAAATTTAATGTTTATTTAAAAATCAATAACAATTCTTTACTCAAAAATAAAAAAGGTGAAATTCAAATTGAAATAACAAAGAAGTTCAGAGTTTATTAAAACCTAGGATTTACCTGTTCAAAAAATAAAAAACACAACTCCATTTTTTGCATTTTTAAAAACAACTCATAAACGGAAAAAAAAAGGTTGCTAGAAGTTCAAGTGCTCCGCCAGGAAAATTTCGAAAGTTCTTTTGAGAGAGGTTCACCGTGTATTTGGATGTTCAAAACACATAAAAAGATGTTGTTTTTTTTAAATAATTCTCTCAATCCAAAGGGCAGTACAACTTGATAACAACCGGAATTTCACGTACTGCATGGTGTGCGTTTCGTATGAATAAAAATAGAATAAAAAGGCAAAGTTTAAAAATTTTGTTGCTAGAAGTTTAGGAGCTCGGCCCGGGAAGTTCAAAAATTCTTGTGAGAGAAGTCCGTCATTCATTTACATGATAAAAAAAAGGCAAAAACAACTTTTTTTTGCCATTTTTAAAACTGCTCGCAAATGGCAACGAATTTGTGACAACTATCTACATGAAAAAGTTGCTCCTATTCATAAGCTTTCCAACGATATATTATATGATTCATTCCGATGATCGGTTTAACAGTTTCAAGTATACCATTAAAAACAAGTTTTTGTGTATTCAAAAAAATATCTTGAACCGTCGCGAATATGAAAAAATGATCAACACATGGAAGTTACGCGTTTTCAACAGCTTTTCATCGATACATCATTCGCTCAATTCCGACAAGTGGTTGAGAAGTTACGGGCAAAAAACAGCACATAAAAAATAGAGTGAAGTTCAAGCTGAGATGTACGAGAAGTCCAACTTATTCACAGAGTGCAGTTTCGAGTTCATTCGCCGGACGACCTGTGAGACGGGCAGATTTTTACAACAACTTGAAGTACGTAAACAATATTCACAATTTTATTTTATTACCATCAATTGTGTTGAGTTTCATTCATATATTCATGACGATGTTGTGTAACGGTTCCTTCATTGCTATTAGTAGCTAGCGTCGAGTTGAATGGAAAACATAAAATAAAAATGAAAACCCTAAATAAAAAAGAATTGAATGATAAACACAAAAATAAAAGGAAAACACAAAATGAAACCCTAAACCCTCCAAAACCCCTCCTTTCAAAAAACAAACCCTAAACCCCAGCGCTTGGCAGCGGCTGACGCGTGGCGTCCTTTTAGTCCCGGTTGGTGTTACCAACCGGGACTAAAGGTCCTCCTGCCTGAGCGCTACGCAGCGGCCACGTGGAGCCCCTTTAGTCCCGGTTCGTAACACGACCGGGACTAAAAAGGGGGGCCTTTAGTCCCTATTGCTTAGTCCTGGTTGCACAACCGGGACTAAAGGCCCTTACGAACCGGGACTAATGTCCCGTTTTCTACTAGTGCTAGTGCATCTACAGTTCATCCTTGATAGAATTAGGTCTCGGCTTGCAGGGTGGAAGGGGAAACTCATGAACATGGCTGTTAGGCGTATTCTAGTTCGTAGCGTCCTCTCGGCCATGCCAACCTATGCTCTAACGGTCCTCCGGCCACCAAAAAAGCTCCTGAAGGAGGTTGACAAGACTAGACGACGTTTTCTTTGGGCTCAGGAGGAGGAGCTCTCAGGCAGCAAGTGCAAAGTCAGCTGGAAAAAAGTGTGCACACCGATAGCGAAGGGGGGGGGGCTAGGGATCCAAGACCTACAACTCTTCGGCAGGGCTCTACGGTTGCGTTGGCTGTGGCTCGCCTGGACACAGCCAAGTCGACCATGGAGGGTCTTCCCAACCCCATGCGACCAAGGAGATAGAGCACTTTTTTGCTTTGGCCACGAAGATCGTAATTGGGGACGGCAAAATGACAAGATTTTGGACGTGTAACTCGCTGGACAGCGGGCCACTGATCATGTCCTTCCCTATGCTGTTCAAGCGCTCGAGGGGGAAGAACAGGACCGTGGCAGAAGCCTTGCGAGTAGATAACTGGATTAGAGATCTCCAACATGGAAGCTGGGAAAATATTGTGATGGAGGTGGTCTTGCTGGCGAGAAGGATCAGGGCGCATGGAGGAGCTTCAAGTCATCATCAGGCTGACACGATTTCATGGACCGAGAATAGCAAAGGAATTTACTCAACAAAATCGGCATACAATCTTCAGTTCAAAGACTTGCCCTCTTCGGAGATGAGGGAAGCAATTTGGAAGGTTTGGGCCCCTGGAAAGATCAAGATCTTCTCCTGGCTGCTGCACCTGGACAGATTGTGGTGCAACGACCGTTTGCAGCGAAGAGGATGGCCAAATGCTTATTTCCGCCAGCTCTGCTTGAGGAACTTGGAATCCTCAACCCACCTGTTCTGGAATTGCCGCTTCTCAAGAGCAATTTGGAACGAAGCGGCATCGTGGAGAGGATGCAGGTCCCTGGCCGTGCCACCTGAAGAACAGACCAACACAACTGCCGTGGTCAGGGGAATGATCGCAAGGACAGGTAGGGAAGGCAGGATAGGCGTGAAGATCATGATCATGGCGATCACCTGGGAAATCTGGGCCGAGCGCAACAGATGTACATTCAGAGGAAAGCAGGCAAGAGCATCGGACGTCATTGCAGTGATACGGCGCACCATGGAACAATGGCGCCTGGCAGGGGCCAAAGAAATTGAGACCCCGTTCGGGGATCAACAGATGAGATAAACCCTAGGGTCTTTTGATTGGGGGGTGGGGTGGGCTGCGTGCCGCCCCCTCACTGCACCTCCATTTTTCTTCGTTTCTTTTTCACTTTATCTCTGTTTTTTCCACCTGATCTTTGGATCAACACTTTGTTTGCCGTATGCTTTCTGCTAAATCCAATGAAGCCAGCCAAGCTGGATCTTACAAAAAAAATACATGTATGGAAAAATAAGGAAACTAAGACAATATGTGAGGCTAACAAGCCTTCAGCCCACGTTCGGGTGTCTTGTTCCCTCCCTTCCCACCAATACGGCAGTAACTCCTCCCACGCTCACAGCCCATTCAAAAATAACTGCAGCCTGCGTCCTTGCGCTGGACTCGACTGATCAAACGAACCGGCGCGCCGCCTCCCCAAGTCCCCAATTCTGGTCGCACCTCATCCTCCCGCGCGACCACGCGCAGCGGTGCATCCAGCCATGGCACAGGCGCACAACAGCAGGGGCAGGTGCGATCGTGGCCGTGGGCCGGCGGGCGGCAGCACGACGTAGACATCTTGCATCCGGCATGGGCGTTTCAGTCCCGAATTTCCTACCTCAGCACTTCGGATCAGGAATTCAGGATAGATCGCCGGCCGCATTCCGCTTGCTAGGCAGCGTCCAAATCCCCCACGCATACAAAGAGTAACAACAGTAAGTTATTGTCTAATTGGCTTTCTATTTCAGCATATTGAAATTTCAGATTTGTTCACACTTAGCAGCGATTTCATGTATTGTTTAAACAAAATAAATTGAGATTTTAGAAGTTATTTAGTAGTCTAATACAATGATATTGTTTGCAATTCAAGATTCTTTTTGAATTATGAATTTGTAGCAACAAACATTACTTATAAAAATTAGCACTCTGAAACTTGAGGTTTAATAAAATCATTACCCCATTAATTTTGAATACACACTATTAAAATCCTGGGCCCGCCCCTGCATCCAACCTTGTACATCAAATGTCCGTCCTAGGTCCGGCCTCCTCCATTTGACATGCATATGTAGATCAATAGCAATTTATATGAAGTGCAAAAATATGCAATTACAACCAAAATGCGTCGGATGTCAAATGTTAAATTTGCAAGTTTGGCTGCCCGTGCAAGAAACCTCATTTTTTGTGTCTCTCAGACCAGTTGTCTGTGCCAAATCCTTCAATGTACGGCCGACTCCTCCAAATCGGCCGCCAATCGCTTCAACATCCTAGCATGGTAGGCTTGCACGATCTTCACCGCATCGGGATCCAATCCGACATCTTCATGGTCAACATCTTGGTGTCCTCCGAAGCGGCCGCGAGCTCAACTTTCTTCTCTTGGAGCTTGACCAACTTCTCTTCACCACGATGAACTTGTGAAACCTCTCGGCCTTCTTTTCCTCTTTCACGTCATTGCGCTGGATGCATGTCTCCTCCTTCGCCATGATGTCTCCGAACCTCTCCGTCGTCTTGTCCGGCACACCTTCTCGCTTCTTCTTCTCCTCCTCCCACTTCCTCCTCCCACTTCCTAGCCATCGTTTCCTAGCCATCATACATACGCACATACACTCACCCCAATGAACGCACGCACACCCTATCCCTATGAGCACCTCCAAGAGACTGAGCCGGCACATCATCTTAAGATTGACGAAGTTGCCACAGACGCCTTCATAGTCGACGAAACGTCTCCTCCCACTGAACGCACATCGCCGGAAGGCCTGAAATAAATCCAGAAAATGCGAGTACCGGTGTCAAGTCTAGGATTTGAACCTTGGTGGGCTGGGGATAACACTGTCCTCCTAACCAACCAATCACAGGTTGGTTCACACTTCGCTTGTGCTGTTGGTGCGCAAGAAAGATGGCACCTGGTGATTTTGCGTCGACTACAGGCAATTGAATGCAGTGACAGTGAAAGACAAATTTCCCATGCCGATTGTTGACGAACTGCTGGACGAATTGGACGGCCCAACATTCTGTACCAAGTTAGATTTGCGCTCGGGGTACCATGAGATACAAATTGCTGCAGGAGATGAACCAAAGACAGCATTCCGCACTCACCACGGACACTTCGAAATTAAGGTGATACCATTCGGTCTCACGGCTGCACCAGTAACCTTTCAACCAGCCATGACTGTGGTATTTTCACCCTTGCTGCGTTGCGGGCAAATACGTGCCATCATAACACCCGGAAAGACGGAGTAGGAGGAGTAGTACTCATTGGTCGACCCTACGCTCGGCACAAACTTGAAGATTATAACTCACCAGATGGTATTGTTACTGAAAGTGAAAATGTGATTTTGGAACAACTGCCTTGGATAAAATATGATTTCTGTTGAACAACTCTCATCTTAACGCATATACAAAAACAGGAGTATTATTTGAGAGTGACAGTGAAGGAGGTCAATATCCTACTCGACCAAAACAACGTCGTCAACATATCATTATTGAGGAAAAAAGAAGGATGCAGCAGCGTCAGCCTGTTCTCCGTTCAGTTCCGACGACCACTAGGCGGGATAGTGCAGTACGTGCACCGGCATCCGTCGGAAATGCACTCGCCCACCGAGGTGCGGCCGATGCCGCCCTGGCAGTCCTCCATGCACTTCTTGGGATTGCATATGCCCGGGATGGTTGGGAGCACCTTGCAGTCCATGGGGGTCACCGTCGCAGTGACGCCACCGCCGTTCGCCGTCACCACCTTCGTCGCCACATCTACGGATCGATCGAACAGCGCACACAAAGAAATCAGCACGAGGCGTATATATATTTTACTCCAGTTTCTTAAACCACTTGAAAGTTGAAACTAATAAAGCATGAGTGTATATGCATGCATGGGGCGGGCATACCTGAGCAGAGCACCACAATGGCGAGGGCTAGTAGCATCGTGTAGAACGGCCTCATCCTGACTTCGCGAGGTTGTTTCGGGAGTGCTGAGAGAGCCAGCCAAGGTTACTGACTGCTGGGATGTGTATTATTCAGATAACGGTTGCGGGACGAGCTAACTGCCTTGGCATGGTTGTTTATAATGCAAAGAACGGGCCTGCAACTTTTGGAAGCATTTTACTTCGTGGCTTCAGATGGAATGTAATACTTCTCAAAAAGAATGATGGAATATAATTAAGGGTGGCAATTATATATTTTTATCGAGTGCATATACGTACTTGTAGTTGGAGCACTAAATTAGCTTTTCACATAAGGAGTAACAAATAATTATTTGTTTGAAAATATTGCAAGTAATCAAGGAAGGCCTTTATGTGGTCACCAGGATATGCAGAATACTCTATATATGCACACCTATATATAGATAATAATAATAATATATGCATTTATTGTGTTCCCAAAATATGTATGAATTCATTGTTTGCCAAAATGACCTTTTTTGACAGTTTTGGTCCCTTAACATATGCTCTGCCATGTATAGGAGCTACCCTTTTCGCCTCCTCATTCAAAGGGTCTCCAGAAGGGTAGTATCTTTCTCGTAGCACCATAGCACAAAGAGAATCTAAGTTCTCAATCAATCGCCACGCTCGTTTAGCAAGCAAAGCAAGGTTGAGGCAATGTATATCTCTAAACCCCATACCTCTACTCATTTTTGGAATGCACATTTTCACCATGCTATACAGTGCATCTTCTTCCGGTGTGTTTGCCATCACCCCACCAATATTGTGACATCACGTCAATAATCCCTTTACACCCTTGTTTGGGATTTAAAAAATGGACATTGCATACGTTGATATAGTTTGAGCATTCGCCTTTAGGAGGACTTCTTTGCCACCCGTGGACAACAACTTATCTTTCCACCTACTTACTCTCTTTAGGACACTCTCAATTAAGAAGTGGAAGCAATCACTTCTAGCAACACCCAAAATCGCTGAGAAATCAAGGTATTTATCAGTCAATGCCTCGGTCATGATATTTAGGATAGTCCGTATCCCCTCGCGTTCCTCAACTCTTGCATTAGGGCTCAATAATATGCTTGACTTTGTTTCACTTACTAGCTGGCCCAAGGCTTCACAGTAATGTTGGAGGATCTACTTCAGACAATTTGCATTGCCAACATCATAATGCATTAGTCAGCGAATCACCAGCAAAAAAAAGGTTCAAAATTGCAGGTACATCATGGCATACCTGGATACCCTTTAATTCACTGCTCCAGAAGTGCATCCCACGACCACCCCAGGACCGACGCTGGCAGAAGCGAAAGATATCATTTCCTCCTTGCCACACACTACCCCTCCGATATCCGTCTTTTGCAGGGACTGGCTTGCCGTGATGGAGTCCCTCCTCACCAATGAGCTATGTGATACGTCTCAAACGTGTCGATAATTTTTGTATGATTCATGCTATGTTGCTATCACTTATAAACACTTTGGGATAATCATTGAGCCAAGTCATGGGCTTCGAGTTCCCACAGTACTTGTTAACCCCAGATGCCATCCGGAACTGGTGTGGAACTGTGGCTGAACGAATATACCGACTGAAGCACAACGGTCCCAAAGAGATTATAAGCAAGCACCACATGTTAAAAGATCCATGACAATGTAACTTCTTTGTAAATATAAGCAAACATAACTCATTATGTTGTCTCCCTTGTCCACAATCAACTATTTGATCAAGTTTAAAAATAATTAATGGGGATCCACAATCATAGAAGATGTCCAAGATAGTATATCTATTTGTGAAACCTCTCTTCCTTTATTATTCTTTCATGAATTGCCTCAATGACCAATCTATGTTTGTTACCTTCAAACAAAATTTACCAATTATACTTCTTTTATGTGAAGTCATTACTCCCCATGGGATCAGCATATGCATCTTTTTATTATGATCAAAGTAAAAGATAAAAACAAAAGAATACTCAAACTCATACTACTCTTTATTATATATAACTCTCAAGCACGATTACATAGATAGAACGATCACCAAGCAAGCACTCAAAAACTACTTCATACTAATATTTTTATTCTTCTAAATCACGAAAGAACTAAGGATCGAACTAAGATAGATAATAATGATAAAAGTGATGGTGATACGATACCGGGGCACCTCCCCAAGCTTGGAACAAGCCAATGGTGGTGCCCATACCCGTGTACTCAAGTTTCCTTCTTCGGTGATGGTGGTGATATGTGCTTGGCTATGATTCCCTTGAGGATACGATTCTCCTCCTCAAGTTTATTAACTTGGTGTCTAAGGTCCATGTTCTGTCTGTGTAGCTTGCTCACAGCGGTGAGTGCACCGTCAACCAATGGATGACGCTTGGCCGAAGAAATTGAAGCGACGTCTGCTTGCATATGATGAGAATAGGTAAATTGGACATTAGAAGCTTTCACCGTATCAGGCAGGCTTGATCTCTTGAACTCAATTTCCTCCATGTCTTCCGGCAGGGGCAGCGGAACATCTTCTTCCTCCTCGATAGAGTGCTTTATCCTCTTCAAATCAACGTCCTCCTCCTCATCCGTTCCCCAATCAAAGTCTTCAGTTTCATCATAGGGCTTGGAAGTGTCGTCTAGATAGGCGACATAACTCTCCCAATCGGAATCATGAGAAGGCATGATGACTTGGACCTCGAAATCCTGGCAGAAAAATAGCTCGAAACAAGAACAGAGGAGAATCTTGCGATACGGAGGTCAAAACAGCGAAAAATATATATAATGAATTTTTACCGTGCAGGACAAGTCTACAGGAGGAAAACCGAGCCGGGAAGGTGCACGAGGGCCCCACAAGCTGAAGTGGCGCGCCCTAGGGGGGTGGGTGTGCCCCCTGCACTTGTGGTGTCCTCGTGGACCTTCTCAGCTGTTTCTTATTTTCCTATTTTTTATATTTTCCAAAACTGACAACAAGTATTTTTATGTAATTTTTGGAGTCGGTTTCTTACTGTATCACGCACCTACTCCTTTTTCAGGATTCTGGAATACTCTGGAAGCTCTCTTCGATGTACTCTTTTGGTTCAATTACTTGAATAACGTTCGAATCAATGTTAATGGGGATGCCTGCAATATAATATTTAATTCTTTTCCCATTAACTACCTTTGGATCGTTTCCTTCGGTGTTATTTATTTTGATGGCTCCGGAACGGTAAACTTCTTCGACGATATAAGGTCCTTCCCATTTGGAGAGAAGTTTGACTGCAATGTCTGAAATGAGACTTGTACAAAAGAACTTTATCACCAATATGAAATTCTTGCTTCTGAATCCTTTTATCATGCCACCGTTTAACTTTCTCTTTAAATAATTTAGCATTTTCGTAAACTTGTGTTCTCCATTCATCGAATGAACTAATATCAAATAACCTCTTTTCACCGACAAGCTTGAAATCATAATTAAATTTTTTAATAGCCCAATAAGCTTTATGTTCTAACTCAAGAGGTAGATGACAAGCTTTTCCATAAACCATTTTAAATGGGGACATGCCCATAGGATTTTTATAAGCAGTTCTATATGCCCACAATGCATCATCAAGTTTTTGAGACCAATTCTTTCTTGATCTATTAACAGTCTTTTGCAAGATTAACTTTATTTCTCGATTACTTAATTCAACTTGCCCACTAAACTGAGAATAATAAGGTGATGCTATTCTATGGTTTACATCATATTTAGCTAAAACTTTACAGAAAGCACCATGAATAAAATGTGAACCACCATCAATCATTAAATATTTAGGGACTCCAAACCTCAGAAAGATAACCTCTTTAAGCATTTTAATAGAAATTTAATGAACACTAGTAGTTAGAATAGTTTCTACCCACTTAACATAATGAACAACTAAAATACGAGTGTATGCATATGAAGGAGGAAAATGTCCTATATAATCAAAACCCCAAATATCAAATGGTTCAACAACAAGCGAATAATTCATAGGCATTTTCTAATGTCTACTAATATTTCTAACTCTTTGACATTCATTACAAGAAAGGACGAACTTACGTTCATCTTTGAAGAGAGTAGGCCAATAAAAATCAGACCGCAATACCTTGTGTGCAGTTCTGTGTCCAGCATGGTGTCCTCCGTATGGATCGGTGTGACACTTCCTCAAGATTTGTCTCTGCTCATGATCCAAGATGGTCGTGACGTCCGCTACCGTGTCGACCGAAGCCCGCACCGCCCTCCGAGCAGGCCACCGCTCGCTCCAGAGCGGGGGCAGAGCAAACCACCACCACAGGCGCCCTCCTCTAACACGCCGCCGCCACGACATGCCGCTCACACACCGTTGCCGCAGAGTCCGCGTCCGAGAGCCGCCGCGCTGTTGCGCCCGGTGCCAGCGCCGCATCCCGCCCTGGCCATCCCATCCTGCACTGGGATCACCACATGAGGAGCCGAGAAGGCTCCGCCACCACTGACGCAGGCCAGGCTTTGCCCGGCCACGCCCCATGGCAGCAGCGAGGGAGGAGGAGCGGGGGTGGAGAAGCATCAAAACATTCAAACGTTGGCGCACAACAGTGTTTAATACATGCTAAGGCAAACACCCAACTGTTCATGATGCAACGCCGTTCATTCACCTTCCATGATGTTGTGCCCCCTTCTAGCTAGTTATAATTCATTCACCTTCTATGATATTGTGGCCCCTTCTAGTTATAATTGTTTTTTTTTGAGGATCTAGTTATAATTCTTCTCGAAGGACCATGAGGGATCCACTCATATATCCTTCAAGATGTCTTACGAAAATAAGTTTCAACACATTTAAGAAAAATGACAATGTTTGTGTAGTTCTCAAATCCTTACATTTACAGTTCTCAAATCCTCATACGAAGTGGCACTATCACCTCTAGCATGTTTATTTATGACAACTATATTGCCGACAAAAAATATAGTTAAAAGACGTCGGCCGAAGTCGAAGTCGCGTATATTCCACGCGAGCGCACGCGCTATAATACGTGTATGTGTGTGTCCATAGCATAACTCCCTCCTCTCTATGTGGTTTTAGCATTTATGTGGAAATGGAATCCCCTTTATATGTTTGGCATCTCCCTCTTAAACTGGCGAGGTGGTACTAAAATTTTGTTGCGTGCAGGCTCGGCATGCATGCATGCATGTGGTGGGCTCTGACACTGTGTACAAAGGAGTGGATATGAGGCTGTCGTTGCATGCATATGGGCTTGCCGTGCCACACAAAGGAATTTGACATGAGGTCTGTCGTTGCATGCATATGGGCTTGCTTCAGGAAAGCGTGTTGTATATACGAGCAAAGGGACTTTCCCAAAAATATGAGAACAGATATTTGGCATGCTTCCATAAAAAAGAGAGGATATTTGGCATGTTATTTGACTATTTCCTTCTTTTCCTTTGTGTTTGACATAATGCGAGCACCAATTAGTGCTGCTTTGCATGCTCTAGCCTAAGCCATGGTTTTCAATTTCAATTTCAAAAGTATTCCAGCAACAAGCAAAATCTTCAAAATTCAATGAATTTCAATGATTTTGGTTTCCATCTAGGTCGAAGGGACGGAATATTCACTTAAATTCAACCAAAAAATGAATTTATTGAAGAAAAAAATTGAAATCATCTGTACTACTAAAACTGCTGAAGTGTAGATATTTCAGTGCCTAGTGAAACTACCAAAATTCAGTGCATTTCATCGAAATCTCACTAAAAGTGAAAACAATGGTCTAAGCAGGACCAATAATGTTTTCCTTGTTTAGCTTTTATCTGTATATATGTGCTAAATAGGTGCTTACCTTTCATTTAAAAGCCAAGGATAAGTATCAAGCGAACACACATCTTTTGTGTGCTTACTACATGCTTAGAAAGCTGAGTAAATCTAAAAAAAAACTTTATGAGGCATATATATCGCAATGGACGAATAAGATTAACTAGTCAAACACACATACAAAAAATTGAACAACACAAAATAAGAAGCTTTTTGCTTCCATCATGCACCAAAAGCTACCATAGTTTCATTCTTAACATCCCACAAGAAATTGTGCCCAGTCCTGCATGATCTATCTATGTGCAGCCTGCCTAAAAGACAAGTATTTCACAAATATTTAATATTGGTCAAGAGCAATGGCCAACACACTTGCCATGGACAGACAAGAGAAAAAGTATACTCAAAAGATATACATCTCACTATCATTAATTTTATGTTTCACAGCCACATCAACGTGGCGAGGCAGACAAGCTAAACCGCCACAACACACTGACTGTAACGCTCGTGCCTTCTTAGCTATATTATGGCCGATCAATCATCGCATGTCCGCAACAAGATAAAGATCGGAAAATAAAAATATACATGCATCCCACGACCCTTGAAGATTGCGCGGCCCTAATCCTGTCAGTAAGCAGGCGAATGTAGTACTGCAAACAATACTCATCCCTCAGGTTGGCCCAGTGCTTGGCAAAGTTGCTCATCAATCACTGCAGCAAACATAGGGTCAGCAGCTGGCTGTAACAAAAGTACAAAATAGGAGAACGATGTAGTATCTATCCTACGACAGCTCATCTACACAAAACTTAACAGTTAAAGCAGCAAAAAGGACAAGACATAAAATGGTGGTTCAGTCCTAACACCTTCATGTATTTACAAGTTAATAACCCGCGTAAGTGAACTCATTGATCCAACCAATGGTGGTTGGTATGAGGGCCTAGTTCACCAAACTTTCAGTCCAGAGGATGTCAACGAAATTCTGCAGATTCTGATCAGTGAGTAGGGAGAAGATTTCCTGGCCTGGCACTTTGACATGAAGGGTCTCTTAGTGAAATCCGCGTACCGAGTTATGCTGGATCATGAACGCAAACAACACACGCGGGGGCGAGGACAAGCATCAGGTGGTGAGGATTGGAAGTCTGAAATTTGGCGTGGGATATGAAGCTCAAGTGCCCGCCGAGAGTACAACACTTCATTTGGAGATTGGGGCACAAGTTACCCGATGCTGATGAACATAGCAAGGAAAGGCGTTGAAACTGACACCAGGTGTGTGGTTTGTAAGCGATTATTTGATGATGGCGGGCATTTATTTTTCAACCGCAAAGAAGTAAAGCGCGTTTGGCGAGCCTTGGAAATGGAGGATGTGCGACTTCTCCTTACTGATTGTACTACCCCAATGAGGGTCCTCCAATGTGTCCAAGCTTTACCGGAAGATCTCCGAGGTACTGCTGTGTCGTTGATGTGGTGTTGGTGGACTGAAAGCAGCAAGGAGAATCATAGCGAGAACAAGCGAGTGAATTGTAGAAAACATCGACATTGAAGGCTAGGGTTGCAGGAACCGCACTTCTACGGTTTTGTGCCAAAACCCACTAATTCTAAGGCTAAATTTTCTGCAGAAAACACTAGTCGCTCGGTTCGCTCGTTTTAAGCCCGATTATGATAGGTGGGTCCCGCATTTGTTGACGTGGCAGCACTGTTCACCTATCCGAGCCATTAGACGGCGTGTCCGAGCCACTTCTGTCAAACCCCCCCGAATCGGTACACGCCCACCCCCAGCCCTCATTCTCTCTCGTTCGACTCCTTCTCCCTCTCTGCTCTCATTTGTTCACCACCGCTGCCCCCTCGCACATCTCCGACCGCCGCCGCCTCGCCATGGTTTCCTGGAGTGATGGCGAGAGCAGCGAGAACGATTTCCAGTACGTCAGCTCTGGTTCCGACGACGGCATCATGAAGGTCAGTTGCTAGAGCTAGGGTTAGGGTTTTGATTTGGGGATTTCTCTGTTGAGCTTGATCTGAAGTTTTCTTTCCAATCTCTGGCTCTCCTTTGCACGCGCATATCCCTACTACCACGGAGGACTCCGATTTTGAGGGCCCTGCAACTGACTTGGTTGTTTTGTGCCACGAACACGGGAAGGCAGCAGAGAGGCATGTTGCTTATGTGTGCACAAATTACCCTTTCTTATGCAAAAAGTAGTCTCATTTGCAATAACATAAGCTGCAATGTAGAAAGGGCATTTTACATTAGTGCACACAATTATGATGTTGTCATTGCAGTTTCTGTGGAACTCATAATTCCTATTCTGACTTATGTGAAATGTCCGAAGTGCTCACCTAAATTGGTACACATTAAGGAAACAAAGTTTTCTACAAAACTGCACCTCTGGGTTCCCTCTGTCCTCATTGTACCAATTCCTTGGCAAAGATCTATGTGCTCTGCTCTTCCTTCCATTGGGCAGAACAAAAGCTGGTTCCTCAGCTCCATCATCATATTCCTGCTTCAAAACACCTGGATCTCTCCCCTCATCTGATGATGGTATCCACACATCCTCAAATCTTTGCTCCAAGATAGAATGTGACATCTTGGTTGGCCCCTTTCTAGTTCTCTTCTTCTTTGGTGGCTCCTCTTGCTCCACCTGCCCCTCTTCCTCAACCTGCTCCTCTTCCTCCACCTGCTCCTCTTCCTCAAACTGTTCCTCTTCCTCCACCTACTCCTCTTCCTCATCTGGCTCATACACTTCATCCACATCAGTGTCTCTGAAAGCACATTTGCTCCCTTGGTGGTTTTGGTAATTAATGTCAACATGCATGTTGTTGGACTAACATTTTCCTCAAGAATATTTCAAGAAAAGTTCAACCGTGGCAAGGTGATGGAGATATGGATTGGCAAAAGCTTCAAGACTCTACATTTTTGGTTAAGTGATCCAAGATCACATTTAGTCCTATAGGAAAGCCAATACTATTAAAAGGGATGAGGTTTTGATGATGAGTTTGTTGCTCAAGTGCTTGAAGATATTGCTCCAAAACCCTCAACCACATTCTCCAAAATCCTATCTGTCCTAACGCTAAAAAGCGAACTCGGTTCCACCGATCCACTCCTACCCGGACCCACCGAGTTACTTCAGACAGAGCCATAAAACAAAACCTAACGTTTTGGTCCTACCGATATGGATCTCGGTCTCACCGAGATGGCATGACCAAGTTTCTGTAATGAAGTTGTTTCACTTCGGAATCACCGAGTTGAAACAATCAGAATTACCGAGATGTGGTTCTTCCCTAGCCATTGCACTTCGGTCACTCCGAGATGTTCTGTTCGGTCTCATGGAGATGTCCAACATTCGAATCTTTTACACAGGTCGGTATCATCGAGAATTTGCTCCGGTGTCACCGAGTTGGGTCAAAAGGTTGTAACGGTTGGATCTTTGGGTGAAGCCTATATATACCCCTTCACCCCCACTCTCTTCAAAAGAGAGCCATCAGAATGAAACACTACTTCCACTACTCATTTTCTGAGAGAGAACCACCTACTCATGTGTTGAGATCAATCCACTTCATTCACATCATTCACACTACTTCCACTACTCATTTTCTGAGAGAGAACCACCTACTCATGTAGTTATCAACGGATTTGAGCAGCTGGAGCTTGACTTCCCTACAGGTGAAGGGGAGACTGCACTGGAATATGCCAGAAAAACTACCGTTCTATGGAAAAAGGAACACATCATGCTTCCACATTGGACGCCGCGTCAGCAGACTCCGCCGGAGGAGGCCCCTCAGCAGACTCCTCACAGTAGCAATCCAGCTCTATCTCCGCTGCCTCAGCCGTCTCCGCTGCGTCAGCAGACTCCGCCGCCTCAGCTGTCTCCGCCGCGTCAGCAGACTCCGCCGGAGGAGGCCCCTCAGCAGACTCCGCCGCGTCAGCAGACTACGCCTCCTCCGCCGCCTCAGCCCCACGCGCGGAAGAGAACCGCCGCTCCGGCGGCTAGTAGTACAACTGCGAAGAAATCCAGAGCAGGTACAAGCGTCAAGGAGGCTCCTGACAAGTTACCATACCAAATGAGTGATGAGGAACTCAACACTAGTAGAAAACAGGGCTTTGGTCCTAGCCAGAAAAGGGCTTTAGACCCGGTCGAGCTACGAACCGGGACTAATGGGTGCATCAGTCCCGGTTCGAGCGGCAGAGGGCGCCGGCCGGGCCTCGGCAGGCACTAGTCCCGGTTCGTCTGACCCATTTAGTCCCGGTTCCAGACACGAACCGGGACTAAAGGTCCTCAGCCCCTTTAGTCCTGGTTGGTGGCTGGAACCGGGACTAATTGTGTGTCTTCTGTCCCGGTTCTAGCCACGAACCGGGACTAAAGAGATGCCTATATATATGCTCTCCCCTGCCCGCTCACTCCCC
Organism: Elymus sibiricus; assembly: GCA_039707655.1. Classification (NCBI taxonomy): domain Eukaryota; kingdom Viridiplantae; phylum Streptophyta; class Magnoliopsida; order Poales; family Poaceae; genus Elymus; species Elymus sibiricus. The sequence goes on from CM077676.1 coordinate 72,670,516, forward strand.
TGTTTTTTGGCCGGCCGGTGTGGGAGGTGTGTACTGCTCTGCTCTCACCTCCTATGCACATGAGGTGTTCGATGAAATGCCCGAGTCACACTTAAGCTTTCTCCTCTCCAAGCTCGACCTCCAAGCTCCATTTTCCCCAAGATTTGTCTAGGTTTGGCGGTGCACCATTGTCCCCGTCCCCGTCCTCACCGCCGTCGATCGCCCGCGCCGATCTCGTCGCCGGCACCACCGTGGTGAGCCTCTTGTTCTTATCTTCTTTTTAAAAGAAAAAAAATTCTTACTTGTATGATTTAGATAGATACTTGTATAATTTTCTTACTTTTATTATTGTTTGTTATTATATAGTGCCATGACTTTGGTATCCGCCCCCGTCGGCCCTCGTCATGTCTATGATTCGGATGTGGTATATTATCTTTTATTACTATTTGTTTCATTTAGTGTTTATGACAATTATGCCGACCAACGTGACATAGATGTTTTTATCTAGGAGGTATGTGAACCGGAAATTCCAACCGACCCTCTTGTCGAGAGGTTAAATTTAGTTGAAAAAGAAAACAATTACTTGAAGAAAAAATTGAAAAGAATTGAGGAGGAGAAGATGGAGTTGGAGTTGCATGTTGCCGATGTCGTCGATGATCACAAGATCCAGATGGATGCAATGCGCTTGAAGATTAGAAAGATTAGAAAATATGCCATTGATAATAAGGCTTGGTATCATTATGCTGTTGGATCAATTGTTACCTTAGTTGCGATTATGATCGCAAAATGTTTTACATAGTTGTATGTTAGTTTCAATGTATGTTTTAATTAGATGCTCTAGAGAGCTATATGTTGTCCTATATATGAGAACTATGTATGAACTTTATGTATTTGTTTTTTCAGTAATAACGTTTGATTACTACAGTACTTTGGTTTTAATGTGATGATGAACTTGTATTAATTTGGTCAGTTCTCTATTCATGATGTTCTGTAATGGTTTTTGATACACTTAATTATATAATGCACGCAGATGAACCGGCAATGGATATACGGTGACCGACGCACCTCCGAGTACATTGATGGCATGCATAAGTTTCTCGAAGTGGCTGAGGCAAACAAGCAGAATGGTTTTATGTATTGTCCATGTACTGTCTGTGGGAATACGAAGTCTCACTCTGACTCGAGAACCCTTCACATCCACCTGATTGAGAAGGGTTTCATGCCACACTATAATGTTTGGACCAAGCACGGAGAAAGAGGGGTTATGATGGAAGACAACGAAGAAGAAGAGGATGATGACAACTATCCCCCTGAATACGGTGATACTGCAACGGGGGAAGCTGAAGATCAAGAGGCACCAGACGATGTGCCCGATGATGATCTTCGTCGGGTCATTGTTGATGCACAGAGAGGATGCGAAAGTGAAAGGGAGAAGTTGAAGTTCGAGCGCATGTTAGAGGATGACAAAAAAGGGTTGTACCCAAATTGCGAAGATGACAACACAAAGCTCGGTACCACACTGGAATTGCTGCAATGGAAGGCAGACAATAGTGTATCTGACAGGGATTTGGAACGCTACTGAAAATAATGAAGAAGAAGCTTCCAAAGGATAACGAATTGCCCGACAGTACGTACGAAGCAAAGAAGGTTCTCTGCCCTCTAGGATTGGAGGTGCAGAAGATACATGCATGCCCTAATGACTGCATCCTCTACCGCGGTGAGTACGAGGATTTGAACGCATGCCCGGTATGCGGTGCATTGCGGTATAAGATCAGACGAGATGATCCTGGTGATGTTGAGGGCGAGCGCCCCAGGAAGAGGGTTCCTGCCAAGGTGATGTGGTATGCTCCTATAATACCACGGCTAAAATGTCTGTTCAGAAACAAAGAGCATGCCAAGTTGATGCGATGGCACAAGGAAGACCGTAAGAAAGACGGGAAGTTGAGAGCACCCGCTGACGGGTCGCAGTGGAGAAAAATTGGGAGAAGGTGGGGGGACTTTGCAGGTGACGCAAGGAACGTATGGTTTGGTTTAAGTGCAGATGGCATTAATCCTTTTGGGGAGCAGAGCAGCAATCATAGCACCTGGCCCGTGACTCTATGTATCTATAACCTTCCTCCTTGGTTGTGCATGAAGCGGAAGTTCATTATGATGTCAGTGCTCATCCAAGGCCCTAAGCAACCCGGCAACGACATTGATGTGTACCTAAGGCCGTTAGTTGAAGAACTTTTATAGCTGTGGAATGGAGAAGGTGTACGTGTGTGGGATGAGCACAAACAGGAGGAATTTGACCTACATGCGTTGCTGTTTGTAACCATCAATGATTGGCCTGCTCTTAGTAACCTTTCAAGACAGACAAACAAGGGATACCACGCATGCACGCACTGTTTAGATGATACTGAAAGTATATATTTGGACAAATGCAGGAAGAATGTGTACCTGGGACATCGTCGATTTCTTTCGACAAACCATCTCTTAAGAAAGAAAGGCAAGCATTTCAAAGGTGAGGCAGATCACCGGAAGAAGCCCACCCTCCGTACTGGTGATGCCATACTTGATATGGTCAAGGATTTACAAGTAATCTATGGAAAGGGTCCTGGCGGACAATCTGTTCCGAATGACGCTGAGGGACGCGCACCCATGTGGAAGAAGAAATCTATATTTTGGGACCTACCCTATTGGAAAGACCTAGAGGTCCGCTCTGCAATCGACGTGATGCACGTGACGAAGAATCTTTGCGTGAACCTGCTAGGCTTCTTGGGCGTGTATGGGAAGACAAAAGATACACCGGAGGCACGGGAGGACCAGCAACGTGTGCACGAAAAAGACGGCATGCATCCAGAGCAGTATGAAGGTCCTGCCAGCTACGCTCTTACCAAAGAAGAGAAGGAAATCTTCTTTGAATGCCTGCTCAGTATGAAGGTCCCGTCTGGCTTCTCGTCGAATATAAATGGAATAATAAATATGGCAGAGAAAAAGTTCCAGAACCTAAAGTCTCATGACTGCCACGTGATTATGACACAACTGCTTCCGGTTGCATTGAGGGGGCTTCTACCGGAAAATGTTTGATTAGCCATTGTGAAGCTATGTGCATTCCTCAATGCAATCTCTCAGAAGGTAATCAATCCAGAAATCCTACCAAGGTTAAAGAATGATTTGGTGCAATGCCTTGTCAGTTTCGAGCTGGTGTTCCCACCATCCTTCTTCAATATCATGACGCACGTCCTAGTTCATCTAGTCGACGAGATTGCCATTCTGGGTCCTGTATTTCTACACAATATGTTTCCCTTTGAGAGGTTCATGGGAGTCTTAAAGAAATATGTTCGTAACCGTGCTAGGCCAGAAGGAAGCATCTCCATGGGCCGGCAAACAGAGGAGGTCATTGGGTTTTGTGTTGACTTCATTCCTGACCTTAAGCCGATTGGTCTCCCTCAATCGCGGTATGAGGGGAGACTGACTGGAAAAGGCACGCTAGGAGCGGATTCAATAATATGTAGGGACGGGCATTCTTGGGCTCAAGCACACTACACAGTTCTACAGAATTCTACCTTGGTGACCCCGTATGTCAATGAACACAAGAATATTCTGCGCTCCAAACACCCAGAGCAGTGTGACGACTGGATTATATGTGAACACATCAGGACTTTCGGCAGTTGGTTGCAAACACATCTCATGGGTGACAACATTGTTGGAGATGAGCTGTACTCGTTGGCCAGGACACCATCTTCGACTGTATTGACTTACCAAGGGTACGAGATAAATGGGAATACATTTTACACGATCGCCCAAGATCAAAAGAGCACCAACCAAAACAGTGGTGTCCGCTTTGATGCAGCAACCAACAGGGGAAAGGACACATATTATGGTTACATAGTGGACATATGGGAACTTGACTATGGACATGATTTTAAGGTCCCTTTGTTTCGGTGCAAATGGGTCAATCGGTGAGGAGGCGGGGTACAGGTAGACCCACAGTACGGAATGACAACAGTGGATCTGAATAATCTTGGGTACACAGACAAACCATTCGTCCTAGCCAATGATGTGGCGCAGGTTTTTTATGTGAAGGACATGTCTACCAAACCGAGAAAAAGAAAAGATAAGGAAGCGAATACATCATACGATGAGCCAAAGCGCAACATAGTTCTTTCAGGGAAAAGAAACATCATGGGAGTGGAGGACAAGACAGACATGTCTGCAGATTATGAAAAGTTTCATGAAATTCCTCCCTTCAAAGTGAAGGCTGACCCAAGCATCCTGTTAAACAATGAAGATTATCCATGGTTACGGCGCAATAAGCAAAGGACACACGCGAAGAAAAAGTGAAGACTTTCTCTCCACAACTATTCTGATGATGGCTTTGATCTAGAATATCACTGCAGTTACATGTCAACAAATGAAATCCCTTTTGTAATAGATGAGTTTTCGTCCGAAACCCTGATACTTCGAAAGAGATTGTCTAGTTTGTACACGAAGTGCATCCAGTTTTTGCCGTAACCCTCTCAACTTTTTAGCACATGCTATGTGGGTGAAATGATGATGCCATGCCAAGTTTCAACCTTTTCAGAGTTCATTTGTAGTGCTTTTCAATTTCAGGGTCATTTAGCTCAAAACAAATCATGAAATGCATGAAAAATAGCAAATGAAGTCCGAAAAGGGTTGAAAATTGATGATGTGCCTTTGAATGGTGCATAATGAACACACAAAATGTCCGGAGTTAAAATAAGTTATTAAAAATGAAGGAGAGGTGCAATGCTCACCTGCACGTTGCTTAGCTTCAGGCCTTGAGGAAATGGTGTAGACTGCACGCTCCGTGCAGTCTACACCACTTCCTCAAGGCCTGAAGCTAAGCAACGCGCAGGTGAGCATTGGGCCTCTCCTTCATCGTTCTTCGTCTCTGCACTCAGGGCTTATAAACCGCTGCGAGTCCCTCTCGCTTGGCGAGGTGGGACTAAATTTTAGCCACCGCCAGGACAAGGCCTTTAGTCCCGGTTGGTGGCTCCAACCGGGACTAAAGGGGGGCCTTTAGTCCCGGTTGGTGGCACCAACCTGGACTAAAGGGGCTAGTATATAAGCACGACTTAGAAAATTATATAAAACACCCATTTAAAATTTCCCTAAAAATAACCAAATTGAATATAAAACACCCATCTAATAGCAAAAAGAATGAACTAAAAAGCTTTCATAAAATTCTAATAGCAAAAAGAATGAACTAAAAAGAATCAATTAAATATAATATTTTTCAATAGCAAAAAGAATCAACTAAAAAGAATCAAAATAATATTAACTAAAATTATCAAAGTATTTATTTGTTAAAAACTTTAATAGTAAAAAGAATTTTCATAAAGTATTTATGCAACTAAAATTATATAACTAAAGTTAACATATGCAGAAAATAACATTAAAAATTTAAAAACATAACATATGCAAAAAAATGAAAAATTGCCCTAAAAATAACCAAATTGAATATAAAACACCCATCTAATAGCAAAAAGAATGAACTAAAAAGCTTTCATAAAATTCTAATAGTAAAAAGAATGAACTAAAAAGAATCAATTAAATATAATATTTTTCAATAGCAAAAAGAATCAACTAAAAAGAATCAAAATAATATTAACTAAAATTATCAAAGTATTTATTTGTTAAAAACTTTAATCATAAAAAGAATTTTCATAAAGTATTTATGCAACTAAAATTATATAACTAAAGTTAACATATGCAAAAAATAACATTAAAAATTTAAAAACATAACATATGCAAAAAATAAAAAATTGCCCGCCTACTAGGCCCACGGCCTGCATACGACTAGAAACCCTACTTATGGGCCAGGATGCAGGCCCGCAGGCCCAGTAGGCCCAACAGGCAGAGACAGTTCAGTTAGGCCCATAGGCCTGCATTAGAGAGGAGCTCGAGAGGGCTGCCGCAGCGGCGCTTATAAACCAGTGCGGCCGCCTCTCAACTAGCGAGGTGGGACTAAACTTGTCCTGCACCGCGCCTGCGGCCTTTAGTCCCGGTTCGTGGCTACAACCGGGACGAAAGGCCCCCCTTTAGTCTCGGTTGGAGCCACCAACCGGGACTAAAGCCCTTTTGCTTCCCGCCCTTTCGGCTGCTGAAAAGGACCTTTAGTCCCGGTTGGTGGCTCCAACCGGGATTAAAGGGGGCCTTTAATCCCGGTTGGAGCCCCCAACCGGGACTAAAGGTTCGGGTATATAAGCACGGACTTAGCAGTTTTCCCCAAATCTCTCCCATTCTCTCCCGACGACGACGCCCTGCGCCCCGACGCCGCCAGGCTGCTCCGCCGCCGTCGTCGTCGCCGTCCTCGCCGCCGTCGGCGTCCCTGCCCCGACGCCGGCCGCTGCTCCCTGCCCCGACGCCGTCCCCCGCCCCCCTCGCCGCGCCCTGCCTGCTCGTCGCCGTCGCCGCGCCCCTGCCTCTTCGTCGCCGTCGCCGCGCCCCTGCCCCGACGTCGCCGTCGCCGTGCCCTGCCTCCTCGTCGCCGCCCCCAGTGAGCTCGCCGCCCCCCAGTGAGCTCATTCTCCTCGTCGCCGCCCTCTATAGACGATGATGATGATGATGTTTAGATGATGATGATGATATATAGATGTTCTTTGATTGTGATGATAGATGATGATGATGATTTTTCTGTAGTAACTTGGTCAATATTTTGTCTTTATAATTTATTTAGAGTTCATTTTGATGTTCATTGTGATGTATGAAAACTTGGTCAATATTTTGTCTTTAGAGTTGATTTAGAGTTCATTTTAATGTTCATTGTGATGTATGAAAACTTGGTCAATATTTTGTCTTTAGAGTTTATTTAGAGTTCATTTAGAGTTCATACGAGTCCCCGACGATCGCCGGGCGAGTCCCCGACGATCGCCGGACGACTCCCCGACGATCGCCGGACGAGTCTCCATCACTGCAGGGACCCTCTTCTGGCTAGGAACAGGATTCAGAATCACAACTGATTCTCTTAATTCTTTAAGGGATTTATCAAGAATGCCCCCATTATGGATGTGCACAAGTTGATCCAATTTTTTTTTCTGATCTCATCTACCCTTCTATATGTGACGTTGTCTAGTGTCAAAGGATTGAAGAAATACATGGAAGCTCTTCAAAGTTGTTTTGGAACGGAGTCCCGGATAGGATAATTAGCTTTTTGGTACGAAGTTCAGCAACCTTTGCTGAACTTCGTACCAAAAAGCTAATTATCCTATCCGGGACTCCGTTCCAAAACAACTTGGTTGCTGAACTTCGTACCAAAAAGCTAATTATCCTATCCGGGACTCCGTTCCAAAACAACTTTGTAAGAGCTTCGTACCATCATGCGCCTGTTACTTCCGGCTAATGATGAAGCCATGGATTTCTTGAATCCTTTGACACTAGACAATGTGACATATAAAAGGGTAGATCAGGAAAAAAATGGACCATTTTCTGCACATCCATAATGGCGCCATTTTGTTAAATCCTTTAAAGGTTAAGAGAATCTGTTATGATTCTGAATCCTGTTACTAGCCAGAAGAGGATCCTTCCAGTGATGGAGAAACATAGGGCAACAATTTAGATTCAGAATACAAGATATCTCTTACGTATATAACTTTGCTAAGTGTAGATGCTAATTTTGCTAAGTGTAGAGATGGATAGATGCTAAGTGTATAAGCTAATTTTGCTAAGTGTTTATTAAATTTGTTTTCATAATTAAGCATTTGTTCTCGACGTCGATGATGCCTGGCATGCATCCTAGTCGTCGACTCGGCGGAGGAGGCCTGCTTGATCAGAGGGGCCATGTTCGGGACTGGGCTTCGCCGGGCTGGGACTGGGAGGTGCTACCTTCCGGGGCGCGCAGCTTGGTGAGGAGGCAGCCCGTCATCGACCCGAAGCTTCTTTGGTGGCGGTCGCGTGGGCCAGTGACGGTGCGGAGGCTTGAGTCCCCTGCGGAGGTGGTACGTCACCATGTCAGGGAGGAGGACGAGCACGTCCGTCGCTACATGGTTGCGTTGGAGGCCAGGTCCGACAATACCTGGCAGGTTCTTCAGGGATCTCACTGGAGCTATGATCCTGTGATGGTTCCTTCTCTTTGGGTGTCCACCGCCCGCGCCGATACCCGTCGTTCGCTAGGGTTCTAGCTGTATTAGTGATGTTATATATATGATACTATTCGAGATGTATTAGTGATAATATTCGACGATGTACGGACGCAAGAGATATCTTGTATTCTTAATCTAAATTGTTGCCCCTATATATATATATATATAACTTGTGAACTTTGCATGATGTTTGCCACTAATCCATTGCTCATATGCATATGATTCCTTTTTGTAGGTCTATGTTTGCCACTATCCATCTCTCATGGTTTGTATTTTGCCATGTTGTAATATTTGCAGAAACTATGGATCACAGAGACTTAGAAAAAGAAGAGGCGTTGGAGAATATAATCCGCACCGGAGAAAATCCAATGGAGGAGGATGCCTTGTCGTTTCTCAACGACAACGATGGTGGAATGGAGGAGGAAGGAGATCATGACGGCTCCGATGATAGAAGAATGGAGGAGGAACAAGATCATGACGGCTCCGGTGATATGGAGAAGGGATCCTTAACTAATGCAGAGTCCGATGAGGTGTATATATATATATTAATTAAGCCTCTGCTGACTAGATGTATTAATTGTTTTGTATGTACATATATTAACGCATCTTTCTTCTTTTAGCCCTCCGGAATGAGCCAAACTTCATCAACAAGGAGACGAGGCGCGAAGAAAAGGTTGGACAAGGAGGAAAGGTACAAGATCGACGTAATCTCTCCAGCTGGCCAACCGATTCTTCCCAAGCGGACCAAATACGCCTTTACATATCAGTGCGGAGTACTGGTTAGGGATAGCATCCCGATCACCATCGAGCAATGGAATAAGAAGAAGGACAACCCTTCAGTTACTTTTGTCCAGGATAGACAAAAAGAAGATCTTTGGAGCTCGCTGCTGACAAATTTCATCCTACCGCCAGAGGAGGATCTGACAACCCCACCAGTTATAGAGCCAAAGGTCAAGGCGTACGCTCTAAAGAAGATGGCAGAACTGTTCAAGAACTGGAAGAAGAATTTGAACACACAATTTGTCGACAAAAACAAGACTCCAGATTTCACCGGTATATATGAGAAGATAAGAGATCAGTGGCCCGCATTTGTGGCCTACAAGAAATCCGAGAAGGCGCGGAAAACGTCACAGCAAAATAAGCTGAATGCTGCAAAGAAGCAGTATCACCATGTTACGGGGTCAGGTGGCTACAGCCAAGCCGAGCCTAAGTGGGAAAAAAATGGAGAACGACCTACTTGCTAAAGGGGTCGAACCAGTGTCACGGAACTGGCCAGATCGGGTAAGGACTTGTTGTATTCGGGAATGGGGGAGCTTTGGACCCAGAAACAGGGGAGGTTGTTTTCGCGGATCCTAAACTTGCAATACCCATGAAAAAGATTGAGGAAGCAATCAAGGAAGTGGAGGAAGGGAGGTTCCATCCCGACAGAGAGAAGGACGTGCTGACAAAGGCCCTCGGGAATCCTGAACACCCTGGATGAACATGAGGCACACCAGGCTCCGTTCCGTGGGTGCATGGGTTTCGCGAGAGCAGAGACACTTATAGAAGCTGAGGGCGAAAGAAGAAAGAGGAAGCAAGCCAACTACAGCAGATGGAACAAAGATTAGCGGCACTAGAGGCATCAGTTAGCCAGCGAGCCCTCGGCCCACCATCTCAGCAGCACGATCCTTCATTGGAAGCTACCCCACCATCTCAGCGGAGAAGCAGCATGGCTTCCACGGAGCACGTTCAGCCTGATATCATGGCTCGCCGCTACCCCGTGGATGGTATCACGGAGAATGAACATTGTGTGCTGTTGGCAGATTGCGGAAACCTGAGCTTGGAGGTGGCGAAAGGCTCTGTCCACCATCCTTGACCTGATGCAACTTTCCATTGCGCTTCGATTCCAGATGGCTATGCTGTTGTCATGGTGGATGAAATAACGCCCGGATTTGGGAGCCTGAAGCTTGATCATCCTACAGGTGACGGCGAGGTTTCTCTGGAAAATGCCTTAAGGACTACCTGTCTATGGAGAAAGTCACACATCAAGCTTCCTTACTTCACGCCGCCTCAGCATACTCATGAGCCGGAGGAGGCCCCTCATCAGCAGACTCAGCTGTCTCCGGCGCATCTGCCGTCTCCGCCACCTCCGGCACGTCAGCCGTCTCCGCTGCCTCAGTCGTCTCTGGCGCGTCAGTGGACTCCGCCTCCTCCGCCGCGTCAGCCGTCTCCGCCGCGTCAGCTGTCTCCACCACCTCCGCCGCGTCAGCGGACTCCGCCTCCTCCGCCGTGTCAGCCATCTCCGCCGCATCAGCAACAGCGGCAGAAGAGAGCCGCCGCCGCTCCGGCGGCTAGCAGTACAACAACAGGAGGGAAGAGGTTTCAATATGGTCCAAGCCTCAAGCCTCTTCCACAGAGACCATATGATAAGTCTGAAGAGGAAAGCAAGGCAATCTCAATGGCCGAAGTGAAGGCCCATTTTGCACCGAAACGTCCACCTCCAAAGGAGAGAATGGATCCAGAAATAGCGAGGCGTACGCTAAAAAACCTTGAAAAACCACCGCCTAAGTTGCTATCGGACTATGACCGTGAGATTGTAAAGTCATTTGCAGATCCACAGAAGCGGTCTGGAAGGAGCGGTAGTGCATATCAAGGGAAAAAAACAATTCCCCAACTGGGCGAGCAGGAGAACCAATCGTGCCCCCCGCTCAAGGTGTCTAGCGATATCCCTGATGTTCCGGAGGGGGTAGCGCCCGGTACTAATCCTGGTGATTACTTACCCGATCATATACCGTTACCCGAAATGGCTGATGTAGTAGCCTTTAGATTCGAGTACGGGAAGCCTCTCGTCAGACCCGATAAGCTCCCAAATCTACCAATGAGGATGCGAGCATTGCATAAATGGTACTTGGAAGCCTGCAAGTGAGGGGAGAACTATATCACTGCAGGAGTTAAATATGAGCATTTCTTCAATGCAAACGAGTCGGTTTACATTGAATTTTCAGAATTATTCCAGTTATACAATCTAAAAGACATCGACAAAACTATCATCACTTGCTATTGTTTGTAAGTATCCTTTCTGTAATTAATTCTCTAGCTCAGCTCATTCATTATTGCATGTATATAATTATCATCACCATATGTATATTATGCAGAAAGAAGATCCTCGAATGCAACAAAGGACCAAACCAAATCTATGACATTGGGTTCGTTAGCCCAAATATTGTTCATGAAGTTACTGTCCAACACAACGCAAAGGATGTAGAGGATTACTTGCTAAGGGTGTTTATCGAACAACAAACCAAAAGAAAAATACTACTTCCTTACAACTTCGAGTGAGTGTTATATACTGTCTTGTACATACACATCATTTTGTTTCGCTTACTCGATGTTAAGTGTAATTGATGAGCTACATGTGTGCAGCTTCCACTTTATTCTGCTCATCATACAGTTTGACCAAAGTCGAATACAAGTCATGGACTCGTTACGTAAAGACCTTTCGAAGTGGGCGCCCCTGCAAAAAATTCTCCAGAAGTAATTTCAATCATTATCGCACTATATCGGCAATTATCGTTCATTTTCTGATATCAAGTAATTAATAACTCTTTAATTCATTTTGTTTGCCGGGCAGGGTTTGGACAAGGTTCACCGAGGCGGTTAGGGGTCCTTGGAAAGAGGAGCTGCGATATGAATTGCTCCCTGTAAGTAGTACTAGCAAGGCCCGCGCATCTCTTTGATTCTAGTTTCAATACCACTATCATGCTTGATTATTATTTTGATTGAACTCTATTCTCGTAAAGTGCCCTCATCAGGGATCCGGGAATAACTTCTGTGGATACTACGTCTGCGAGTTCATTCGCCAGACGACGGAGAAGGGCAGAGACTTAGAAAAACTTGATGTACGTAAACAATATTCACAAATTTATTTTATTACCATCAACTGTGTTGAGTTTCATTCATATATATATATATTGACCCCCTTCTTTAAATTAGATCGAACGGAAGAGGGACGGACTCCTACCAGAGTATCGCCTACGAGCAATTCAAGAGGAATTGGCGGGATTCCTCCTTGATCACGTCATAGCTAAAAATGGAGAATACCATGAAGAAATTAGGATGAAAGTTGGTAATTAGATATTAGAGATCGTAAGAGATGTTATTCATTGTATGTATGCATGACCGTGTACTAGACATAGTACGTAGCGTCGAATAGATATACGAAAACATGTTGTTCGACCAAGCACGGAGAAAGAGAGGTCACTTCTCTCTATATTAATTCATGACGATTTGTGTAATGGTTTCTTCATTGCTTTATGTAGTAGCAAACGTCGAGTTGAATCGTCTACACAAAAAAGAAAAGGGGGAAACACAATATGAAACCCCTAAACCCCTCCTTTCAAAAAAAAAAAACCCCAGCGCCTCGAGCTGCTGACGCGCGGCAGTCTTTTAGTCCCGGTTGGTGTTACCAACCAGGACTAAAGTTCCTCCTGCCTGGGCGCCCCACAACGGCCACGTGGAGGCACTTTAGTCCCGGTTCGTAACAGAACCGGGACTAAAAGTGAGGACCTTTAGTCCCGGTTCCAGAACCGGGACTAAAAGCCCTCTGGAACCGGGACTGATTCCCTGTTTTCTACTAGTGCAAGAAGGTCGTGGATGCCGATGTGAAATGCCAGCTTGCACCGAAACGGCGTGAGCAAAAGGAGAAAATAGATCCGAGAAAAGCGAAGCGCTGTCTGGAAAACCTTACGCGACCACCGCCGCCTCCACTGCTATCAAACTATGACCGCTCGATTGTTAAGTCCTATAGAGAACATGTGCGGTCGGGAAGTAGTAGTGCAAGTGGGAAAACAATTCCCCAGCTCGGCGAACAGAAAAACCAATCGTGCCCCCCGCTCAACCTGTTTACCGATATCGATTATGATGTGGAGGCAGCGGGCCATGATCTTGGTTTCACTCTTGGTCAATACTTAGGTGAGCAGGTAGAGTTCCCCATGGCTGAGTTAGCATACAGATACCAGTACGGGAAGCCTCTCGTCAAACCTGAGGAGGTCCGGCTTCTACCAACACAAAGGCGAAGATTGCATCAGTGGTACATGGAAGCCTCAAATGAAGGGATCAACTATCTCATTGCGGGAGTTAAAGATGAGCATTACTTCAATGGAGACGAGGAGATTTACATTGAATTTGAAGAATTATTTCAGTTATACAATCAAGACGCCATCAACAAATCTATCGTCAGTTGCTATTGTCTGTAAGTATCATTTCTGTAATTAAGTCTCTAGCTCAGCTCGTTCATTGCATGTATAATTATCCTCACTATATTATGCAGAAAGAAGATCCTCGAATGCAAAAGAGGACAAATCTATGACACTGGGTTCATTAACCCAAATACTGTTCATGAAATGACGGTAGAAAAGAATGCCAAGGATACAGAGAAGAACTTGCTAAGGGCGTTAATTGAACAACAAACCAAGAGGGAAATACTATTTCCTTACAACTTCAAGTGAGTGTTATACTGCCTTGTACACATTCTGTTTCGCTTACTCGATGTTAAGTGTAATTGATGAGTTATGCGTGCGTAGGTTCCACTTTATTCTGCTAGTCATTCAGTTTGACGCAGGAAGAGTACTTGTCATGGACTCGAAACGTAAAGACCCTGAGATGTGGGCGGACCTGAAGAAAATGCTCCAGAGGTAATTTCAATCATTATCGCACTATATCGGCAACTTTCGTTCATTTCCTGATATCAAGTAATTAATAACTCCTTTTTTCATTTTCTTTGCCGGGCTGGGTTTGGAAAGAGTTCACCAAGAAGGCTAGGGGTGAATGGAAAGAGGAGCTGCGATTTCAACAACTCAATGTAAGTAGTACTAGTTAGGTCCGCGCATCTCTTTGATTCTAATTTCAATACCATTATCATGCTTGATTATTATTTTGATTGAACTATATTCTTGTAAAGTGCTTGAGGCACGGAGACGGGAATAATTTATGTGGATACTACGTTTGCGAGTTCATTCGCCAGACGACCTGTGAGACGGGCAGATTTTTACAACAACTTGAAGTACGTAAACAATATTCATAATTTTATTTTATTACCATCAATTGTGTTGAGTTTCATTCATATATATATATATATATATATATATATATATATATATATATATATATATATTGACCCCCTTCTTTAAATTAGATCCAACGGAAGCGGGACGAACTCCTACCAAAGGATCGCATATGAGCAATTCTTCCTTGAAGAGGTCATAGCTAAAACCGGAGAATACCATCGGGAATTGGAATGCGATTTTGGTAATTAGATATTAGGGATAATAAGAGATGTTATATTGTATATATGCATGAACGTGTACTATATGTAGTAGCGTCGAATATATATACGAAAACTTGTTGTTCGACCAAGCACGGAGAAAGAGGTCACTTCTCTATATTCATGACGATGTTGTGTAACGGTTCCTTCATTGCTATTAGTAGCTAGCGTCGAGTTGAATGGAAAACATAAAATAAAAATGAAAACTCTAAATAAAAAAGAATTGAATGATAAACACAAAAATAAAAGGGAAACACAAAATGAAACCCTAAACCCTCCAAAACCCCTCCTTTCAAAAAAAAAACCCTAAACCCCAGCGCTTGGCAGCGGCTGACGCGTGGCGTCCTTTCAACCGGGACTAAAGGTCCTCCTGCCTGAGCGCTACGCAGCGGCCACGTGGAGCCCCTGTAGTCCCGATTCGTAACACGACCGGGACTAAAAAGGGGGGCCTTTAGTCCCTATTGCTTAGTCCCGGTTGCACAACCGGGACTAAAGGCCCTTACGAACCGGGACTAATGTCCCGTTTTCTACTAGTGCTAGTGCATCTGCAGTTCATCCTCGATAGAATTAGGGCTCGGCTTGCAGGGTGGAAGGGGAAACTCATGAACATGGCTGGTAGGCGTATTCTAGTTCGTAGCGTCCTCTCGGCCATGCCAACCTATGCTCTAACGGTCCTCCGGCCACCAAAAAAGCTCCTGAAGGAGGTTGACAAGACTAGATGACGTTTTCTCAGGGCTCAGGAGGAGGAGCTCTCAGGCGGCAAGTGCAAAGTCAGCTGGAAAAAAGTGTGCACACCGATAGCGAAGGGGGGGGGGGGGGGGGGGGCTAGGGATCCAAGACCTACAACTCTTCGGCAGGGCTCTACGGTTGCGTTGGCTGTGGCTCGCCTGGACACAGCCAAGTTGACCATAGAGGGTCTTCCCAACCCCATGCGACCAAGAAGATAGAGCACTTTTTGCTTTGGCCACGAAGATCGTAATTGGGGACGGCAAAATGACAAGATTTTGGACATGTAACTCGCTGGACAGCGGGCCACTGATCATGTCCTTCCCTATGCTGTTCAAGCGCTCGAGGGGGACGAACAGGACCGTGGCAGAAGCCTTGCTAGTAGATAACTGGATTAGAGATCTCCAACATGGAAGCTGGGAAAATATTGTGATGGAGGTGGTCTTGCTGGCGAGAAGGATCAGGGCGCATGGAGGAGCTTCAAGTCATCATCAGGCTGACACGATTTCATGGACCGAGAATAGCAAAGGAATTTACTCAACAAAATCGGCATACAATCTTCAGTTCAAAGATTTGCCCTCTTCGGAGATGAGGGAAGCAGTTTGGAAGGTTTGGGCCCCTGGAAAGATCAAGATCTTCTCCTGGCTGCTGCACCTGGACAGATTGTGGTGCAACGACCGTTTGCAGCGAAGAGGATGGCCAAATGCTTATTTCTGCCAGCTCTGCTTGAGGAACTTGGAATCCTCAACCCACCTGTTCTGGAATTGCCGCTTCTCAAGAGCAATTTGGAACGAAGCGGCATCGTGGAGAGGATGCAGGTCCCTGGCCGTGCCACCTGAAGAACAGACCAACACAACTGCCGTGGTCAGGGGAATGATCGCAAGGACAGGTAGGGAAGGCAGGATAGGCGTGAAGATCATGATCATGGCGATCACATGGGAAATCTGGGCCGAGCGCAACAGATGTACATTCAGAGGAAAGCAGGCAAGAGCATCGGACGTCATTGCAGTGATACGGCGCACCATGGAACAATGGCGCCTGGCAGGGGCCAAAGAAATTGAGACCCCGTTCGGGGATCAACAGATGAGATAAACCCTAGGGTCTTTTGATTGGGGGGAGGGGCGGGCTGCGTGCCGCCCCCTCACTGCACCTCCATTTTTCTTCGTTTCTTTTTCACTTTATCTCTGTTGTTTCCACCTGATCTTTGGATCAACACTTTGTTTCCCGTATGCTTTCTGCTAAATCCAATGAAGCCAGCCAAGCTGGATCTTACAAAAATATACATGTATGGAAAAATAAGGAAACTAAGACAATATGTGAGGCTAACAAGCCTTCAGCCCACGTTCGGGTGTCTTGTACTCTTGTTCCCTCCCTTCCCACCAATACGGCAGTAACTCCTCCCACGCTCACAGCCCATTCAAAAATAACTGCAGCCTGCGTCCTTGCGCTGGACTCGACTGATCAAACGAACCGGCGCGCCGCCTCCCCAAGTCCCCAATTCTGGTCGCACCTCATCTCCCGCGCGACCACGCGCAGCGGTGCATCCAGCCATGGCACAGGCGCACAACAGCAGGGGCAGGTGCGATCGTGGCCGTGGGCCGGCGGGCGGCAGCACGACGTAGACATCTTGCATCCGGCATGGGCGTTTCAGTCCCGAATTTCCTACCTCAGCACTTCGGATCAGGAATTCAGGATAGATCGCCGGCCGCATTCCGCTTGCTAGGCAGCGTCCAAATCCCCCACGCATACAAAGAGTAACAACAGTAAGTTATTGTCTAATTGGCTTTCTATTTCAGCATATTGAAATTTCAGATTTGTTCACACTTAGCAGCGATTTCATGTATTGTTTAAACAAAATAAATTGAGATTTTAGAAGTTATTTAGTAGTCTAATACAATGATATTGTTTGCAATTCAAGATTCTTTTTGAATTATGAATTTGTAGCAACAAACATTACTTATAAAAATTAGCACTCTGAAACTTGAGGTTTAATAAAATCATTACCCCTTTAATTTTGAATACACACTATTAAAATCCTGGGCCCGCCCCTGCATCCAACCTTGTACATCAAATGTCCGTCCTAGGTCCGGCCTCCTCCATTTGACATGCATATGTAGATCAATAGCAATTTATATGAAGTGCAAAAATATGCAATTACAACCAAAATGCGTCGGATGTCAAATGTTAAATTTGCAAGTTTGGCTGCCCGTGCAAGAAACCTCATTTTTTGTGTCTCTCAGACCAGTTGTCTGTGCCAAATCCTTCAATGTACGGCCGACTCCTCCAAATCGGCCGCCAATCGCTTCAACATCCTAGCATGGTAGGCTTGCACGATCTTCACCGCATCGGGATCCAAGTCCGACATCTTCATGGTCAACATCTTGGTGTCCTCCGAAGCGGCCGCGAGCTCAACTTTCTTCTCTTGGAGCTTGACCAACTTCTCTTCACCACGATGAACTTGTGAAACCTCTCGGCCTTCTTTTCCTCTGTCACGTCATTGCGCTGGATGCATGTCTCCTCCTTCGCCATGATGTCTCCGAACCTCTCCGTCGTCTTGGCCGGCGCACCTTCTCGCTTCTTCTTCTCCTCCTCCCACTTCCTCCTCCCACTTCCTAGCCATCGTTTCCTAGCCATCATACATACGCACATACACTCACCCCAATGAACGCACGCACACCCTATCCCTATGAGCACCTCCAAGAGACTGAGCCGGCACATCATCTTAAGATTGACGAAGTTGCCACAGACGCCTTCATAGTCGACGAAACGTCTCCTCCCACTGAACGCACATCGCCGGAAGGCCTGAAATAAATCCAGAAAATGCGAGTACCGGTGTCAAGTCTAGGATTTGAACCTTGGTGGGCTGGGGATAACACTGTCCTCCTAACCAACCAATCACAGGTTGGTTCACACTTCGCTTGTGCTGTTGGTGCGCAAGAAAGATGGCACCTGGTGATTTTGCGTCGACTACAGGCAATTGAATGCAGTGACAGTGAAAGACAAATTTCCCATGCCGATTGTTGACGAACTGCTGGACGAATTGGACGGCCCAACATTCTGTACCAAGTTAGATTTGCGCTCGGGGTACCATGAGATACAAATTGCTGCAGGAGATGAACCAAAGACAGCATTCCGCACTCACCACGGACACTTCGAAATTAAGGTGATACCATTCGGTCTCACGGCTGCACCAGTAACCTTTCAACCAGCCATGACTGTGGTATTTTCACCCTTGCTGCGTTGCGGGCAAATACGTGCCATCATAACACCCGGAAAGACGGAGTAGGAGGAGTAGTACTCATTGGTCGACCCTACGCTCGGCACAAACTTGAAGATTATAACTCACCAGATGGTATTGTTACTGAAAGTGAAAATGTGATTTTGGAACAACTGCCTTGGATAAAATATGATTTCTGTTGAACAACTCTCATCTTAACGCATATACAAAAACAGGAGTATTATTTGAGAGTGACAGTGAAGGAGGTCAATATCCTACTCGACCAAAACAACGTCGTCAACATATCATTATTGAGGAAAAAAGAAGGATGCAGCAGCGTCAGCCTGTTCTCCGTTCAGTTCCGACGACCACTAGGCGGGATAGTGCAGTACGTGCACCGGCATCCGTCGGAAATGCACTCGCCCACCGAGGTGCGGCCGATGCCGCCCTGGCAGTCCTCCATGCACTTCTTGGGATTGCATATGCCCGGGATGGTTGGGAGCACCTTGCAGTCCATGGGGGTCACCGTCGCAGTGACGCCACCGCCGTTCGCCGTCACCACCTTCGTCGCCACATCTACGGATCGATCGAACAGCGCACACAAAGAAATCAGCACGAGGCGTATATATATTTTACTCCAGTTTCTTAAACCACTTGAAAGTTGAAACTAATAAAGCATGAGTGTATATGCATGCATGGGGCGGGCATACCTGAGCAGAGCACCACAATGGCGAGGGCTAGTAGCATCGTGTAGAACGGCCTCATCCTGACTTCGCGAGGTTGTTTCGGGAGTGCTGAGAGAGCCAGCCAAGGTTACTGACTGCTGGGATGTGTATTATTCAGCTAACGGTTGCGGGACGAGCTAACTGCCTTGGCATGGTTGTTTATAATGCAAAGAACGGGCCTGCAACTTTTGGAAGCATTTTACTTCGTGGCTTCAGATGGAATGTAATACTTCTCAAAAAGAATGATGGAATATAATTAAGGGTGGCAATTATATATTTTTATCGAGTGCATATACGTACTTGTAGTTGGAGCACTAAATTAGTTTTTCACATAAGGAGTAACAAATAATTATTTGTTTGAAAATATTGCAAGTAATCAAGGAAGGCCTTTATGTGGTCACCAGGATATGCAGAATACTCTATATATGCACACCTATATATAGATAATAATAATAATATATGCATTTATTGTGTTCCCAAAATATGTATGAATTCATTGTTTGCCAAAATGAAATGTGTATATTGTGCACACTGGTACATTTAGGTTTTTTGGCGGGGAAATCAAAGCATGCATCAGAACATTAGAACGTTGGCGCACAACGGCGTTTAACACACGCTAAGGCAAACACCCAACTGTTCACGGTTCATTCACCTTTGATGATATTGTGGCCCCTTCTAGTTATAATTCTCTTTTTTTTTTTGAGGATCTAGTTGAAATTCTTCTCGAAGGACCATGAGGGATCCACTCATATATCGTTCCAAATGTGTATACTATTACCATCATCGACACACCATATATGACCTTTTTTGACAGTTTTGGTCCCTTAACATATGCTCTGCCATGTATAGGAGCTACCCTTTCCGCCTCCTCATTCAAAGGGTCTCCAGAAGGGTAGTATCTTTCTCGTAGCACCATAGCACAAAGAGAATCTAAGTTCTCAATCAATCGCCACGCTCGTTTAGCAAGCAGAGCAAGGTTGAGGCAATGTATATCTCTAAACCCCATACCTCTTCTCATTTTTGGAATGCACATTTTCACCATGCTATACAGTGCATCTTCTTCCTGTGTGTTTGCCATCACCCCACCAATATTGTGACATCACGTCAATAATCCCTTTACACCCTTGTTTGGGATTTAAAAAATGGACATTGCATACGTTGATATAGTTTGAGCATTCGCCTTTAGGAGGACTTCTTTGCCACCCGTGGACAACAACTTATCTTTCCACCTACTTACTCTCTTTAGGACACTCTCAATTAAGAAGTGGAAGCAATCACTTCTAGCAACACCCAAAATCGCTGAGAAATCAAGGTATTTATCAGTCAATGCCTCGGTCATGATATTTAGGATAGTCCGTATCCCCTCGCGTTCCTCAACTCTTGCATTAGGGCTCAATAATATGCTTGACTTTGTTTCACTTACTAGCTGGCCCAAGGCTTCATAGTAATGTTGGAGGATCTACTTCAGACAATTTGCATTGCCAACATCATAATGCATTAGTCAGCGAATCACCAGCAAAAAAAAGGTTCAAAATTGCAGGTACATCATGGCATACCTGGATACCCTTTAATTCACTGCTCCAGAAGTGCATCCCACGACCACCCCAGGAACGACGCTGGCAGAAGCGAAAGATATCATTTCCTCCTTGCCACACACTACCCCTCCGATATCCGTCTTTTGAAGGGACTGGCTTGCCGTGATGGAGTCCCTCCTCACCAATGAGCTATGTGATACATCTCAAACGTGTCGATAATTTTTGTATGATTCATGCTATGTTGCTATCAATTATAAACACTTTGGGATAATCATTGAGCCAAGTCATGGGCTTCGAGTTCCCACAGTACTTGTTAACCCCAGATGCCATCCGGAACTGGTGTGGAACTGTGGCTGAACGAATATACCGACTGAAGCACAACGGTCCCAAAGAGATTATAAGCAAGCACCACATGTTAAAAGATCCATGACAATGTAACTTCTTTGTAAATATAAGCAAACATAACTCATTATGTTGTCTCCCTTGTCCACAATCAACTATTTGATCAAGTTTGAAAATAATTAATGGGGATTCACAATCATAGAAGATGTCCAAGATAGTATATCTATTTGTGAAACCTCTCTTCCTTTATTATTCTTTCATGAATTGCCTCAATGACCAATCTATGTTTGTTACCTTCAAACAAAATTTACCAATTATACTTCTTTTATGTGAAGTCATTACTCCCCATGGGATCAGCATATGCATCTTTTTATTATGATCAAAGTAAAAGATAAAAACAAAAGAATACTCAAACTCATACTACTCTTTATTATATATAACTCTCAAGCACGATTACATAGATAGAACGATCACCAAGCAAGTACTCAAAAACTACTTCATACTAATATTTTTATTCTTCTAAATCACGAAAGAACTAAGGATTGAACTAAGATAGATAATAATGATAAAAGTGATGGTGATACGATACCGGGGCACCTCTCCAAGCTTGGAACAAGCCAATGGTGGTGCCCATACCCGTGTACTCAAGTTTCCTTCTTCGGTGATGGTGGTGATATGTGCTTGGCTATGATTCCCTTGAGGATACGATTCTCCTCCTCAAGTTTATTAACTTGGTGTCTAAGGTCCATGTTCTGTCTGCGTAGCTTGCTCGTAGCGGTGAGTGCACCGTCAACCAATGGATGACGCTTGGCCGAAGAAATTGAAGCGACGTCTGCCTGCATATGATGAGAATAGGTAAATTGGACATTAGAAGCTTTCACCGTATCAGGCAGGCTTGATCTCTTGAACTCAATTTCCTCCATGTCTTCCGGCAGGGGCAGCGGAACATTTTCTTCCTCCTCGATAGAGTGCTTTATCCTCTTCAAATCATAGTCCTCCTCCTCATCCGTTCCCCAATCAAAGTCTTCAGTTTCATCATAGGGCTTGGAAGTGTCGTCTAGATAGGCGACATAACTCTCCCAATCGGAATCATGAGAAGGCATGATGACCTGGACCTCGAAATCCTGGCAGAAAAATAGCTCGAAACAAGAACAGAGGAGAATCTTGCGATACGGAGGTCAAAACAGCGAAAAATATATATAATGAATTTTTACCGTGCAGGACAAGTCTACAGGAGGAAAACCGAGCCGGGAAGGTGCACGAGGGCCCCACAAGCTGATGTGGCGCGCCCTAGGGGGGTGGGTGTGCCCTCTGCACTTGTAGTGTCCTCGTGGACCTTCTCAGCTGTTTCTTATTTTCCTATTTTTTATATTTTCTAAAACTAACAACAAATATTTTTATGTAATTTTTGGAGTCGGTTTACTTACTGTATCACGCACCTACTCCTTTTTCAGGATTCTGGAATACTCCGGAAGCTCTCTTCGATGTACTCTTTTGGTTCAATTACTTGAATAACGTTCGAATCAATGTTAATGGGGATGCCTGCAATATAATGTTTAATTCTTTTCCCATTAACTACCTTTGGATCGTTTCCTTCGGCGTTATTTATTTTGATGGCTCCGAAATGGTAAACTTCTTCGACGATATAAGGTCCTTCCCATTTGGAGAGAAGTTTGACTGCAATGTCTGAAATGAGACTTGTACAAAAGAACTTTATCACCAATATGAAATTCTTGCTTCTGAATCCTTTTATCATGCCACCGTTTAACTTTCTCTTTAAATAATTTAGCATTTTCATAAACTTGTGTTCTCCATTCATCGAGTGAACTAATATCAAATAACCTCTTTTCACCGACAAGCTTGAAATCATAATTAAGTTTTTATTAGCCCAATAAGCTTTATGTTCTAACTCAAGAGGTAGATGACAAGCTTTTCCATAAACCATTTTAAATGGGGACATGCCCATAGGATTTTTATAAACAGTTCTATATGCCCACAATGCATCATCAAGTTTTTGAGAGCAATTCTTTCTTGATCTATTAACAGTCTTTTGCAAGATTAACTTTATTTCTCGATTACTTAATTCAACTTGCCCACTAGACTGAGAATAATAAGGTGATGCTATTCTATGGTTTACATCATATTTAGCTAAAACTTTACAGAAAGCACCATGAATAAAATTTGAACCACCATCAATCATTAAATATTTAGTGACTCCAAACCTCAGAAAGATAACCTCTTTAAGCATTTTAATAGAAATTTGATGAACACTACTAGTTGGAATAGTTTCTACCCACTTAACATAATGAACAACAACTAAAATACGAGTGTATGCATATGAAGGAGGAAAATGTCCTATATAATCAAAACCCCAAATATCAAATGGTTCAACAACAAGCGAATAATTCATAGGCATTTTCTAACGTCTATTAATATTTCTAACTCTTTGACATTCATTACAAGAAAGGACGAACTTACCTTCATCTTTGAAAAGAGTAGGCCAATAAAAATCAGACCGCAATACCTTGTGTGCAGTTCTGTGTCCAGCATGGTGTCCTCCGTATGGATCGGAGTGACACTTCCTCAAGATTTGTCTCTGCTCATGCTCCAAGATGGTCGTGACGTCGGCTCCCGTGTCGACCGAAGCCCGCACCGCCCTCCGAACAGGCCACCGCTCGCTCCAGAGCGGGGGCTGAGCAAACCACCACCACAGGCGCCCTCCTTTAACACGCCGCCGCCACGACATGCCGCTCACGCACCGTTGCCGCAGAGCCCGCGTCTGAGAGCCGCCGCGCTGTTGCGCCCGGTGCCAGCGCCGCATCCCGCCCTGGCCATCGCGTCCTGCTGGGATCACCACATGAGGAGCCGAGAAGGCTCCGCCACCACTGTCGCTGGCCCGGCTTTGCCCGGCCACGCCCCATGGCAGCAGCGAGGGAGGAGGAGCGGGGGTGGAGAAGCATCAAAACATTCAAACGTTGGCGCACAACAGTGTTTAATACACGCTAAGGCAAACACCCAACTGTTCATGATGCAACGCCGTTCATTCACCTTCCATGATGTTGTGCCCCCTTCTAGTTATAATTCATTCACCTTCTATGATATTGTGGCCCCTTCTGGTTATAATTGTTTTTTTTTTTAGGATCTAGTTATAATTCTTCTCGAAGGACCATGAGGGATCCACTCATATGTCCTTCAAGATGTCTTACGAAAATAAGTTTCAACACATTTAAGAAAAATGACAATGTTTGTGTAGTTCTCAAATCCTTACATTTACAGTTCTCAAATCCTCATACGAAGTGGCACTATCACCTCTAGCATGTTTATTTATGACAACTATATTGCCGACAAAAAATATAGTTAAAAGACGTCGGCCGAAGTCGAAGTCGCGTTTATTCCACGCGAGCGCACGCGCTATAATACGTGTATGTGTGTGTCCATAGAATAACTCCCTCCTCTCTATGTGGTTTTAGCATTTATGTAGAAATGGAATCCCCTTTATATGTTTGGCATCTCCCTCTTAAACTGGCGAGGTGGTACTAAAATTTTGTTGCGTGCAGGCTCGGCATGCATGCATGCATGTGGTGGGCTCTGACACTGTGTACAAAGGAGTGGATATGAGGCTGTCGTTGCATGCATATGGGCTTGCCGTGCCACACAAAGGAATTTGACATGAGGTCTGTCGTTGCATGCATATGGGCTTGCTTCAGGAAAGCGTGTTGTATATACGAGCAAAGGGACTTTCCCAAAAATATGAGAACAGATATTTGGCATGCTTCCATAAAAAAGAGAGGATATTTGGCATGTTATTTGACTATTTCCTTCTTTTCCTTTGTGTTTGACATAATGCGAGCACCAATTAGTGCTGCTTTGCATGCTCTAGCCTAAGCCATGGTTTTCAATTTCAATTTCAAAAGTATTCCAGCAACAAGCAAAATCTTCAAAATTCAATGAATTTCAATGATTTTGGTTTCCATCTAGGTCGAAGGGACGGAATATTCACTTAAATTCAACCAAAAAATGAATTTATTGAAGAAAAAAATTGAAATCATCTGTACTACTAAAACTGCTGAAGTGTAGATATTTCAGTGCCTAGTGAAACTACCAAAATTCAGTGCATTTCATCGAAATCTCACTAAAAGTGAAAACAATGGTCTAAGCAGGACCAATAATGTTTTCCTTGTTTAGCTTTTATCTGTATATATGTGCTAAATAGGTGCTTACCTTTCATTTAAAAGCCAAGGATAAGTATCAAGCGAACACACATCTTTTGTGTGCTTACTACATGCTTAGAAAGCTGAGTAAATCTAAAAAAAAACTTTATGAGGCATATATATCGCAATGGACGAATAAGATTAACTAGTCAAACATACATACAAAAAATTGAACAACACAAAATAAGAAGCTTTTTGCTTCCATCATGCACCAAAAGCTACCATAGTTTCATTCTTAACATCCCACAAGAAATTGTGCCCAGTCCTGCATGATCTATCTATGTGCAGCCTGCCTAAAAGACAAGTATTTCACAAATATTTAATATTGGTCAAGAGCAATGGCCAACACACTTGCCATGGACAGACAAGAGAAAAAGTATACTCAAAAGATATACATCTCACTATCATTAATTTTATGTTTCACAGCCACATCAACGTGGCGAGGCAGACAAGCTAAACCGCCACAACACACTGACTGTAACGCTCGTGCCTTCTTAGCTATATTATGGCCGATCAATCATCGCATGTCCGCAACAAGATAAAGATCGGAAAATAAAAATATACATGCATCCCACGACCCTTGAAGATTGCGCGGCCCTAATCCTGTCAGTAAGCAGGCGAATGTAGTACTGCAAACAATACTCATCCCTCAGGTTGGCCCAGTGCTTGGCAAAGTTGCTCATCAATCACTGCAGCAAACATAGGGTCAGCAGCTGGCTGTAACAAAAGTACAAAATAGGAGAACGATGTAGTATCTATCCTACGACAGCTCATCTACACAAAACTTAACAGTTAAAGCAGCAAAAAGGACAAGACATAAAATGGTGGTTCAGTCCTAACACCTTCATGTATTTACAAGTTAATAACCCGCGTAAGTGAACTCATTGATCCAACCAATGGTGGTTGGTATGAGGGCCTAGTTCACCAAACTTTCAGTCCAGAGGATGTCAACGAAATTCTGCAGATTCTGATCAGTGAGTAGGGAGAAGATTTCCTGGCCTGGCACTTTGACATGAAGGGTCTCTTAGTGAAATCCGCGTACCGAGTTATGCTGGATCATGAACGCAAACAACACACGCGGGGGCGAGGACAAGCATCAGGTGGTGAGGATTGGAAGTCTGAAATTTGGCGTGGGATATGAAGCTCAAGTGCCCGCCGAGAGTACAACACTTCATTTGGAGATTGGGGCACAAGTTACCCGATGCTGATGAACATAGCAAGGAAAGGCGTTGAAACTGACACCAGGTGTGTGGTTTGTAAGCGATTATTTGATGATGGCGGGCATTTATTTTTCAACCGCAAAGAAGTAAAGCGCGTTTGGCGAGCCTTGGAAATGGAGGATGTGCGACTTCTCCTTACTGATTGTACTACCCCAATGAGGGTCCTCCAATGTGTCCAAGCTTTACCGGAAGATCTCCGAGGTACTGCTGTGTCGTTGATGTGGTGTTGGTGGACTGAAAGCAGCAAGGAGAATCATAGCGAGAACAAGCGAGTGAATTGTAGAAAACATCGACATTGAAGGCTAGGGTTGCAGGAACCGCACTTCTACGGTTTTGTGCCAAAACCCACTAATTCTAAGGCTAAATTTTCTGCAGAAAACACTAGTCGCTCGGTTCGCTCGTTTTAAGCCCGATTATGATAGGTGGGTCCCGCATTTGTTGACGTGGCAGCACTGTTCACCTATCCGAGCCATTAGACGGCGTGTCCGAGCCACTTCTGTCAAACCCCCCCGAATCGGTACACGCCCACCCCCAGCCCTCATTCTCTCTCGTTCGACTCCTTCTCCCTCTCTGCTCTCATTTGTTCACCACCGCTGCCCCCTCGCACATCTCCGACCGCCGCCGCCTCGCCATGGTTTCCTGGAGTGATGGCGAGAGCAGCGAGAACGATTTCCAGTACGTCAGCTCTGGTTCCGACGACGGCATCATGAAGGTCAGTTGCTAGAGCTAGGGTTAGGGTTTTGATTTGGGGATTTCTCTGTTGAGCTTGATCTGAAGTTTTCTTTCCAATCTCTGGCTCTCCTTTGCACGCGCATATCCCTACTACCACGGAGGACTCCGATTTTGAGGGCCCTGCAACTGACTTGGTTGTTTTGTGCCACGAACACGGGAAGGCAGCAGAGAGGCATGTTGCTTATGTGTGCACAAATTACCCTTTCTTATGCAAAAAGTAGTCTCATTTGCAATAACATAAGCTGCAATGTAGAAAGGGCATTTTACATTAGTGCACACAATTATGATGTTGTCATTGCAGTTTCTGTGGAACTCATAATTCCTATTCTGACTTATGTGAAATGTCCGAAGTGCTCACCTAAATTGGTACACATTAAGGAAACAAAGTTTTCTACAAAACTGCACCTCTGGGTTCCCTCTGTCCTCATTGTACCAATTCCTTGGCAAAGATCTATGTGCTCTGCTCTTCCTTCCATTGGGCAGAACAAAAGCTGGTTCCTCAGCTCCATCATCATATTCCTGCTTCAAAACACCTGGATCTCTCCCCTCATCTGATGATGGTATCCACACATCCTCAAATCTTTGCTCCAAGATAGAATGTGACATCTTGGTTGGCCCCTTTCTAGTTCTCTTCTTCTTTGGTGGCTCCTCTTGCTCCACCTGCCCCTCTTCCTCAACCTGCTCCTCTTCCTCCACCTGCTCCTCTTCCTCAAACTGTTCCTCTTCCTCCACCTACTCCTCTTCCTCATCTGGCTCATACACTTCATCCACATCAGTGTCTCTGAAAGCACATTTGCTCCCTTGGTGGTTTTGGTAATTAATGTCAACATGCATGTTGTTGGACTAACATTTTCCTCAAGAATATTTCAAGAAAAGTTCAACCGTGGCAAGGTGATGGAGATATGGATTGGCAAAAGCTTCAAGACTCTACATTTTTGGTTAAGTGATCCAAGATCACATTTAGTCCTATAGGAAAGCCAATACTATTAAAAGGGATGAGGTTTTGATGATGAGTTTGTTGCTCAAGTGCTTGAAGATATTGCTCCAAAACCCTCAACCACATTCTCCAAAATCCTATCTGTCCTAACGCTAAAAAGCGAACTCGGTTCCACCGATCCACTCCTACCCGGACCCACCGAGTTACTTTAGACAGAGCCATAAAACAAAACCTAACGTTTTGGTCCTACCGATATGGATCTCGGTCTCACCGAGATGGCATGACCAAGTTTCTGTAATGAAGTTGTTTCACTTCGGAATCACCGAGTTGAAACAATCAGAATTACCGAGATGTGGTTCTTCCCTAGCCATTGCACTTCGGTCACTCCGAGATGTTCTGTTCGGTCTCATGGAGATGTCCAACATTCGAATCTTTTACACAGGTCGGTATCACCGAGAATTTGCTCCGGTGTCACCGAGTTGGGTCAAAAGGTTGTAACGGTTGGATCTTTGGGTGAAGCCTATATATACCCCTTCACCCCCACTCTCTTCAAAAGAGAGCCATCAGAATGAAACACTACTTCCACTACTCATTTTCTGAGAGAGAACCACCTACTCATGTGTTGAGATCAATCCACTTCATTCACATCATTCACACTACTTCCACTACTCATTTTCTGAGAGAGAACCACCTACTCATGTAGTTATCAACGGATTTGAGCAGCTGGAGCTTGACTTCCCTACAGGTGAAGGGGAGACTGCACTGGAATATGCCAGAAAAACTACCGTTCTATGGAAAAAGGAACACATCATGCTTCCACATTGGACGCCGCGTCAGCAGACTCCGCCGGAGGAGGCCCCTCAGCAGACTCCTCACAGTAGCAATCCAGCTCTATCTCCGCTGCCTCAGCCGTCTCCGCTGCGTCAGCAGACTCCGCCGCCTCAGCTGTCTCCGCCGCGTCAGCAGACTCCGCCGGAGGAGGCCCCTCAGCAGACTCCGCCGCGTCAGCAGACTACGCCTCCTCCGCCGCCTCAGCCCCACGCGCGGAAGAGAACCGCCGCTCCGGTGGCTAGTAGTACAACTGCGAAGAAATCCAGAGCAGGTACAAGCGTCAAGGAGGCTCCTGACAAGTTACCATACCAAATGAGTGATGAGGAACTCAACACTAGTAGAAAACAGGGCTTTGGTCCTAGCCAGAAAAGGGCTTTAGACCCGGTCGAGCTACGAACCGGGACTAATGGGTGCATCAGTCCCGGTTCGAGCGGCAGAGGGCGCCGGCCGGGCCTCGGCAGGCACTAGTCCCGGTTCGTCTGACCCATTTAGTCCCGGTTCCAGACACGAACCGGGACTAAAGGTCCTCAGCCCCTTTAGTCCTGGTTGGTGGCTGGAACCGGGACTAATTGTGTGTCTTCTGTCCCGGTTCTAGCCACGAACCGGGACTAAAGAGATGCCTATATATATGCTCTCCCCTGCCCGCTCACTCCCCTGTTTTTTGGCCGGCCGGTGTGGGAGGTGTGTACTGCTCTGCTCTCACCTCCTATGCACATGAGGTGTTCGATGAAATGCCCGAGTCACACTTAAGCTTTCTCCTCTCCAAGCTCGACCTCCAAGCTCCATTTTCCCCAAGATTTGTCTAGGTTTGGCGGTGCACCATTGTCCCCGTCCCCGTCCTCACCGCCGTCGATCGCCCGCGCCGATCTCGTCGCCGGCACCACCGTGGTGAGCCTCTTGTTCTTATCTTCTTTTTAAAAGAAAAAAAATTCTTACTTGTATGATTTAGATAGATACTTGTATAATTTTCTTACTTTTATTATTGTTTGTTATTATATAGTGCCATGACTTTGGTATCCGCCCCCGTCGGCCCTCGTCATGTCTATGATTCGGATGTGGTATATTATCTTTTATTACTATTTGTTTCATTTAGTGTTTATGACAATTATGCCGACCAACGTGACATAGATGTTTTTATCTAGGAGGTATGTGAACCGGAAATTCCAACCGACCCTCTTGTCGAGAGGTTAAATTTAGTTGAAAAAGAAAACAATTACTTGAAGAAAAAATTGAAAAGAATTGAGGAGGAGAAGATGGAGTTGGAGTTGCATGTTGCCGATGTCGTCGATGATCACAAGATCCAGATGGATGCAATGCGCTTGAAGATTAGAAAGATTAGAAAATATGCCATTGATAATAAGGCTTGGTATCATTATGCTGTTGGATCAATTGTTACCTTAGTTGCGATTATGATCGCAAAATGTTTTACATAGTTGTATGTTAGTTTCAATGTATGTTTTAATTAGATGCTCTAGAGAGCTATATGTTGTCCTATATATGAGAACTATGTATGAACTTTATGTATTTGTTTTTTCAGTAATAACGTTTGATTACTACAGTACTTTGGTTTTAATGTGATGATGAACTTGTATTAATTTGGTCAGTTCTCTATTCATGATGTTCTGTAATGGTTTTTGATACACTTAATTATATAATGCACGCAGATGAACCGGCAATGGATATACGGTGACCGACGCACCTCCGAGTACATTGATGGCATGCATAAGTTTCTCGAAGTGGCTGAGGCAAACAAGCAGAATGGTTTTATGTATTGTCCATGTACTGTCTGTGGGAATACGAAGTCTCACTCTGACTCGAGAACCCTTCACATCCACCTGATTGAGAAGGGTTTCATGCCACACTATAATGTTTGGACCAAGCACGGAGAAAGAGGGGTTATGATGGAAGACAACGAAGAAGAAGAGGATGATGACAACTATCCCCCTGAATACGGTGATACTGCAACGGGGGAAGCTGAAGATCAAGAGGCACCAGACGATGTGCCCGATGATGATCTTCGTCGGGTCATTGTTGATGCACAGAGAGGATGCGAAAGTGAAAGGGAGAAGTTGAAGTTCGAGCGCATGTTAGAGGATGCCAAAAAAGGGTTGTACCCAAATTGCGAAGATGACAACACAAAGCTCGGTACCACACTGGAATTGCTGCAATGGAAGGCAGACAATAGTGTATCTGACAGGGATTTGGAACGCTACTGAAAATAATGAAGAAGAAGCTTCCAAAGGATAACGAATTGCCCGACAGTACGTACGAAGCAAAGAAGGTTCTCTGCCCTCTAGGATTGGAGGTGCAGAAGATACATGCATGCCCTAATGACTGCATCCTCTACCGCGGTGAGTACGAGGATTTGAACGCATGCCCGGTATGCGGTGCATTGCGGTATAAGATCAGACGAGATGACCCTGGTGATGTTGAGGGCGAGCGCCCCAGGAAGAGGGTTCCTGCCAAGGTGATGTGGTATGCTCCTATAATACCACGGCTGAAATGTCTGTTCAGAAACAAAGAGCATGCCAAGTTGATGCGATGGCACAAGGAAGACCGTAAGAAAGACGGGAAGTTGAGAGCACCCGCTGACGGGTCGCAGTGGAGAAAAATTGGGAGAAGGTGGGGGGACTTTGCAGGTGACGCAAGGAACGTATGGTTTGGTTTAAGTGCAGATGGCATTAATCCTTTTGGGGAGCAGAGCAGCAATCATAGCACCTGGCCCGTGACTCTATGTATCTATAACCTTCCTCCTTGGTTGTGCATGAAGCGGAAGTTCATTATGATGCCAGTGCTCATCCAAGGCCCTAAGCAACCCGGCAACGACATTGATGTGTACCTAAGGCCGTTAGTTGAAGAACTTTTATAGCTGTGGAATGGAGAAGGTGTACGTGTGTGGGATGAGCACAAACAGGAGGAATTTGACCTACATGCGTTGCTGTTTGTAACCATCAATGATTGGCCTGCTCTTAGTAACCTTTCAGGACAGACAAACAAGGGATACCACGCATGCACGCACTGTTTAGATGATACCGAAAGTATATATTTGGACAAATGCAGGAAGAATGTGTACCTGGGACATCGTCGATTTCTTTCGACAAACCATCTCTTAAGAAAGAAAGGCAAGCATTTCAAAGGTGAGGCAGATCACCGGAAGAAGCCCACCCTCCGTACTGGTGATGCCATACTTGATATGGTCAAGGATTTACAAGTAATCTATGGAAAGGGTCCTGGCGGACAATCTGTTCCGAATGACGCTGAGGGACGCGCACCCATGTGGAAGAAGAAATCTATATTTTGGGACCTACCCTATTGGAAAGACCTAGAGGTCCGCTCTGCAATCGACGTGATGCACGTGACGAAGAATCTTTGCGTGAACCTGCTAGGCTTCTTGGGCGTGTATGGGAAGACAAAAGATACACCGGAGGCACGGGAGGACCAGCAACGTGTGCACGAAAAAGACGGCATGCATCCAGAGCAGTATGAAGGTCCTGCCAGCTACGCTCTTACCAAAGAAGAGAAGGAAATCTTCTTTGAATGCCTGCTCAGTATGAAGGTCCCGTCTGGCTTCTCGTCGAATATAAAGGGAATAATAAATATGGCAGAGAAAAAGTTCCAGAACCTAAAGTCTCATGACTGCCACGTGATTATGACACAACTGCTTCCGGTTGCATTGAGGGGGCTTCTACCGGAAAATGTTTGATTAGCCATTGTGAAGCTATGTGCATTCCTCAATGCAATCTCTCAGAAGGTAATCAATCCAGAAATCCTACCAAGGTTAAAGAATGATTTGGTGCAATGCCTTGTCAGTTTCGAGCTGGTGTTCCCACCATCCTTCTTCAATATCATGACGCACGTCCTAGTTCATCTAGTCGACGAGATTGCCATTCTGGGTCCTGTATTTCTACACAATATGTTTCCCTTTGAGAGGTTCATGGGAGTCTTAAAGAAATATGTTCGTAACCGTGCTAGGCCAGAAGGAAGCATCTCCATGGGCCGACAAACAGAGGAGGTCATTGGGTTTTGTGTTGACTTCATTCCTGACCTTAAGCCGATTGGTCTCCCTCAATCGCGGTATGAGGGGAGACTGACTGGAAAAGGCACGCTAGGAGCGGATTCAATAATATGTAGGGACGGGCATTCTTGGGCTCAAGCACACTACACAGTTCTACAGAATTCTACCTTGGTGACCCCGTATGTCAATGAACACAAGAATATTCTGCGCTCCAAACACCCAGAGCAGTGTGACGACTGGATTATATGTGAACACATCAGGACTTTCGGCAGTTGGTTGCAAACACATCTCATGGGTGACAACATTGTTGGAGATGAGCTGTACTCGTTGGCCAGGACACCATCTTCGACTGTATTGACTTACCAAGGGTACGAGATAAATGGGAATACATTTTACACGATCGCCCAAGATCAAAAGAGCACCAACCAAAACAGTGGTGTCCGCTTTGATGCAGCAACCAACAGGGGAAAGGACACATATTATGGTTACATAGTGGACATATGGGAACTTGACTATGGACATGATTTTAAGGTCCCTTTGTTTCGGTGCAAATGGGTCAATCGGTGAGGAGGCGGGGTACAGGTAGACCCACAGTACGGAATGACAACAGTGGATCTGAATAATCTTGGGTACACAGACAAACCATTCGTCCTAGCCAACAATCAATGCGACCTCGTAGGGCAGCTTTTGCTAAAACTCGATGCGGCGCAGGTTTTTTATGTGAAGGACATGTCTACCAAACCGAGAAAAAGAAAAGATAAGGAAGCGAATACATCATACGATGAGCCAAAGCGCAACATAGTTCTTTCAGGGAAAAGAAACATCATGGGAGTGGAGGACAAGACAGACATGTCTGCAGATTATGAAAAGTTTCATGAAATTCCTCCCTTCAAAGTGAAGGCTGACCCAAGCATCCTGTTAAACAATGAAGATTATCCATGGTTACGGCGCAATAAGCAAAGGACACACGCGAAGAAAAAGTGAAGACTTTCTCTCCACAACTATTCTGATGATGGCTTTGATCTAGAATATCACTGCAGTTACATGTCAACAAATGAAATCCCTTTTGTAATAGATGAGTTTTCGTCCGAAACCCTGATACTTCGAAAGAGATTGTCTAGTTTGTACACGAAGTGCATCCAATTTTTGCCGTAACCCTCTCAACTTTTTAGCACATGCTATGTGGGTGAAATGATGATGCCATGCCAAGTTTCAACCTTTTCAGAGTTCATTTGTAGTGCTTTTCAATTTCAGGGTCATTTAGCTCAAAACAAATCATTAAATGCATGAAAAATAGCAAATGAAGTCCGAAAAGGGTTGAAAATTGATGATGTGCCTTTGAATGGTGCATAATGAACACACAAAATGTCCGGAGTTAAAATAAGTTATTAAAAATGAAGGAGAGGTGCAATGCTCACCTGCACGTTGCTTAGCTTCAGGCCTTGAGGAAATGGTGTAGACTGCACGCTCCGTGCAGTCTACACCACTTCCTCAAGGCCTGAAGCTAAGCAACGCGCAGGTGAGCATTGGGCCTCTCCTTCATCGTTCTTCGTCTCTGCACTCAGGGCTTATAAACCGCTGCGAGTCCCTCTCGCTTGGCGAGGTGGGACTAAATTTTAGCCACCGCCAGGACAAGGCCTTTAGTCCCGGTTGGTGGCTCCAACCGGGACTAAAGGGGGGCCTTTAGTCCCGGTTGGTGGCACCAACCTGGACTAAAGGGGCTAGTATATAAGCACGACTTAGAAAATTATATAAAACACCCATTTAAAATTTCCCTAAAAATAACCAAATTGAATATAAAACACCCATCTAATAGCAAAAAGAATGAACTAAAAAGCTTTCATAAAATTCTAATAGCAAAAAGAATGAACTAAAAAGAATCAATTAAATATAATATTTTTCAATAGCAAAAAGAATCAACTAAAAAGAATCAAAATAATATTAACTAAAATTATCAAAGTATTTATTTGTTAAAAACTTTAATAGTAAAAAGAATTTTCATAAAGTATTTATGCAACTAAAATTATATAACTAAAGTTAACATATGCAGAAAATAACATTAAAAATTTAAAAACATAACATATGCAAAAAATGAAAAATTGCCCTAAAAATAACCAAATTGAATATAAAATACCCATCTAATAGCAAAAAGAATGAACTAAAAAGCTTTCATAAAATTCTAATAGTAAAAAGAATGAACTAAAAAGAATCAATTAAATATAATATTTTTCAATAGCAAAAAGAATCAACTAAAAAGAATCAAAATAATATTAACTAAAATTATCAAAGTATTTATCTGTTAAAAACTTTAATCGTAAAAAGAATTTTCATAAAGTATTTATGCAACTAAAATTATATAACTAAAGTTAACATATGCAAAAAATAACATTAAAAATTTAAAAACATAACATATGCAAAAAATAAAAAATTGCCCGCCTACTAGGCCCACGGCCTGCATACGACTAGAAACCCTACTTATGGGCCAGGATGCAGGCCCGCAGGCCCAGTAGGCCCAAGAGGCAGAGACAGTTCAGTTAGGCCCATAGGCCTGCATTAGAGAGGAGCTCGAGAGGGCTGCCGCAGCGGCGCTTATAAACCAGTGCGGCCGCCTCTCAACTAGCGAGGTGGGACTAAACTTGTCCTGCACCGCGCCTGCGGCCTTTAGTCCCGGTTCGTGGCTACAACCGGGACGAAAGGCCCCCCTTTAGTCTCGGTTGGAGCCACCAACCGGGACTAAAGCCCTTTTGCTTCCCGCCCTTTCGGCTGCTGAAAAGGACCTTTAGTCCCGGTTGGTGGCTCCAACCGGGATTAAAGGGGGCCTTTAATCCCGGTTGGAGCCCCCAACCGGGACTAAAGGTTCGGGTATATAAGCACGGACTTAGCAGTTTTCCCCAAATCTCTCCCATTCTCTCCCGACGACGACGCCCTGCGC
This sequence comes from Elymus sibiricus, assembly GCA_039707655.1. Taxonomy (NCBI): domain Eukaryota; kingdom Viridiplantae; phylum Streptophyta; class Magnoliopsida; order Poales; family Poaceae; genus Elymus; species Elymus sibiricus. Next base: position 72,706,306 of record CM077676.1, read on the forward strand.
CCCGACGCCGCCAGGCTGCTCCGCCGCCGTCGTCGTCGCCGTCCTCGCCGCCGTCGGCGTCCCTTCCCCGACGCCGGCCGCTGCTCCCTGCCCCGACGCCGTCCCCCGCCCCCCTCGCCGCGCCCTGCCTGCTCGTCGCCGTCGCCGCGCCCCTGCCTCTTCGTCGCCGTCGCCGTGCCCCTGCCCCGACGTCGCCGTCGCCGTGCCCTGCCTCCTCGTCGCCGCCCCCAGTGAGCTCGCCGCCCCCCAGTGAGCTCATTCTCCTCGTCGCCGCCCTCTATAGACGATGATGATGATGTTTAGATGATGATGATGATATATAGATGTTCTTTGATTGTGATGATAGATGATGATGATGATTTTTCTGTAGTAACTTGGTCAATATTTTGTCTTTATAATTTATTTAGAGTTCATTTTGATGTTCATTGTGATGTATGAAAACTTGGTCAATATTTTGTCTTTAGAGTTGATTTAGAGTTCATTTTAATGTTCATTGTGATGTATGAAAACTTGGTCAATATTTTGTCTTTAGAGTTTATTTAGAGTTCATTTAGAGTTCATACGAGTCCCCGACGATCGCCGGGCGAGTCCCCGACGATCGCCGGGCGAGTCCCCGACGATCGCCGGACGACTCCCCGACGATCGCCGGACGAGTCTCCATCACTGCAGGGACCCTCTTCTGGCTAGGAACAGGATTCAGAATCACAACTGATTCTCTTAGTTCTTTAAGGGATTTATCAAGAATGCCCCCATTATGGATGTGCACAAGTTGATCCAATTTTTTTTTCTGATCTCATCTACCCTTCTATATGTGACGTTGTCTAGTGTCAAAGGATTGAAGAAATACATGGAAGCTCTTCAAAGTTGTTTTGGAACGGAGTCCCGGATAGGATAATTAGCTTTTTGGTACGAAGTTCAGCAAAGGTTGCTGAACTTCGTACCAAAAAGCTAATTATCCTATCCGGGACTCCGTTCCAAAACAACTTGGTTGCTGAACTTCGTACCAAAAAGCTAATTATCCTATCCGGGACTCCGTTCCAAAACAACTTTGTAAGAGCTTCGTACCATCATGCGCCTGTTACTTCCGGCTAATGATGAAGCCATGGATTTCTTGAATCCTTTGACACTAGACAATGTGACATATAAAAGGGTAGATCAGGAAAAAAATGGACCATTTTCTGCACATCCATAATGGCGCCATTTTGTTAAATCCTTTAAAGGTTAAGAGAATCTGTTATGATTCTGAATCCTGTTACTAGCCAGAAGAGGATCCTTCCAGTGATGGAGAAACATAGGGCAACAATTTAGATTCAGAATACAAGATATCTCTTACGTATATAACTTTGCTAAGTGTAGATGCTAATTTTGCTAAGTGTAGAGATGGATAGATGCTAAGTGTATAAGCTAATTTTGCTAAGTGTTTATTAAATTTGTTTTCATAATTAAGCATTTGTTCTCGACGTCGATGATGCCTGGCATGCATCCTAGTCGTCAACTCGGCGGAGGAGGCCTGCTTGATCAGAGGGGCCATGTTCGGGACTGGGCTTCGCCGGGCTGGGACTGGGAGGTGCTACCTTCCGGGGCGCGCAGCTTGGTGAGGAGGCAGCCCGTCATCGACCCGAAGCTTCTTTGGTGGCGGTCGCGTGGGCCAGTGACGGTGCGGAGGCTTGAGTCCCCTGCGGAGGTGGTACGTCACCATGTCAGGGAGGAGGACGAGCACGTCCGTCGCTACATGGTTGCGTTGGAGGCCAGGTCCGACAATACCTGGCAGGTTCTTCAGGGATCTCACTGGAGCTATGATCCTGTGATGGTTCCTTCTCTTTGGGTGTCCACCGCCCGCGCCGATACCCGTCGTTCGCTAGGGTTCTAGCTGTATTAGTGATGTTATATATATGATACTATTCGAGATGTATTAGTGATAATATTCGACGATGTACGGACGCAAGAGATATCTTGTATTCTTAATCTAAATTGTTGCCCCTATATATATATATAACTTGTGAACTTTGCATGATGTTTGCCACTAATCCATTGCTCATATGCATATGATTCCTTTTTGTAGGTCTATGTTTGCCACTATCCATCTCTCATGGTTTGTATTTTGCCATGTTGTAATATTTGCAGAAACTATGGATCACAGAGACTTAGAAAAAGAAGAGGCGTTGGAGAATATAATCCGCACCGGAGAAAATCCAATGGAGGAGGATGCCTTGTCGTTTCTCAACGACAACGATGGTGGAATGGAGGAGGAAGGAGATCATGACGGCTCCGATGATAGAAGAATGGAGGAGGAACAAGATCATGACGGCTCCGGTGATATGGAGAAGGGATCCTTAACTAATGCAGAGTCCGATGAGGTGTATATATATATATTAATTAAGCCTCTGCTGACTAGATGTATTAATTGTTTTGTATGTACATATATTAACGCATCTTTCTTCTTTTAGCCCTCCGGAATGAGCCAAACTTCATCAACAAGGAGACGAGGCGCGAAGAAAAGGTTGGACAAGGAGGAAAGGTACAAGATCGACGTAATCTCTCCAGCTGGCCAACCGATTCTTCCCAAGCGGACCAAATACGCCTTTACATATCAGTGCGGAGTACTGGTTAGGGATAGCATCCCGATCACCATCGAGCAATGGAATAAGAAGAAGGACAACCCTTCAGTTACTTTTGTCCAGGATAGACAAAAAGAAGATCTTTGGAGCTCGCTGCTGACAAATTTCATCCTACCGCCAGAGGAGGATCTGACAACCCCACCAGTTATAGAGCCAAAGGTCAAGGCGTACGCTCTAAAGAAGATGGCAGAACTGTTCAAGAACTGGAAGAAGAATTTGAACACACAATTTGTCGACAAAAACAAGACTCCAGATTTCACCGGTATATATGAGAAGATAAGAGATCAGTGGCCCGCATTTGTGGCCTACAAGAAATCCGAGAAGGCGCGGAAAACGTCACAGCAAAATAAGCTGAATGCTGCAAAGAAGCAGTATCACCATGTTACGGGGTCAGGTGGCTACAGCCAAGCCGAGCCTAAGTGGGAAAAAAATGGAGAACGACCTACTTGCTAAAGGGGTCGAACCAGTGTCACGGAACTGGCCAGATCGGGTAAGGACTTGTTGTATTCGGGAATGGGGGAGCTTTGGACCCAGAAACAGGGGAGGTTGTTTTCGCGGATCCTAAACTTGCAATACCCATGAAAAAGATTGAGGAAGCAATCAAGGAAGTGGAGGAAGGGAGGTTCCATCCCGACAGAGAGAAGGACGTGCTGACAAAGGCCCTCGGGAATCCTGAACACCCTGGATGAACATGAGGCACACCAGGCTCCGTTCCGTGGGTGCATGGGTTTCGCGAGAGCAGAGACACTTATAGAAGCTGAGGGCGAAAGAAGAAAGAGGAAGCAAGCCAACTACAGCAGATGGAACAAAGATTAGCGGCACTAGAGGCATCAGTTAGCCAGCGAGCCCTCGGCCCACCATCTCAGCAGCACGATCCTTCATTGGAAGCTACCCCACCATCTCAGTGGAGAAGCAGCATGGCTTCCACGGAGCACGTTCAGCCTGATATCATGGCTCGCCGCTACCCCGTGGATGGTATCACGGAGAATGAACATTGTGTGCTGTTGGCAGATTGCGGAAACCTGAGCTTGGAGGTGGCGAAAGGCTCTGTCCACCATCCTTGACCTGATGCAACTTTCCATTGCGCTTCGATTCCAGATGGCTATGCTGTTGTCATGGTGGATGAAATAACGCCCGGATTTGGGAGCCTGAAGCTTGATCATCCTACAGGTGACGGCGAGGTTTCTCTGGAAAATGCCTTAAGGACTACCTGTCTATGGAGAAAGTCACACATCAAGCTTCCTTACTTCACGCCGCCTCAGCATACTCATGAGCCGGAGGAGGCCCCTCATCAGCAGACTCAGCTGTCTCCGGCGCATCTGCCGTCTCCGCCACCTCCGGCACGTCAGCCGTCTCCGCTGCCTCAGTCGTCTCTGGCGCGTCAGTGGACTCCGCCTCCTCCGCCGCGTCAGCCGTCTCCGCCGCGTCAGCTGTCTCCACCACCTCCGCCGCGTCAGCGGACTCCGCCTCCTCCGCCGTGTCAGCCATCTCCGCCGCATCAGCAACAGCGGCAGAAGAGAGCCGCCGCCGCTCCGGCGGCTAGCAGTACAACAACAGGAGGGAAGAGGTTTCAATATGGTCCAAGCCTCAAGCCTCTTCCACAGAGACCATATGATAAGTCTGAAGAGGAAAGCAAGGCAATCTCAATGGCCGAAGTGAAGGCCCATTTTGCACCGAAACGTCCACCTCCAAAGGAGAGAATGGATCCAGAAATAGCGAGGCGTACGCTAAAAAACCTTGAAAAACCACCGCCTAAGTTGCTATCGGACTATGACCGTGAGATTGTAAAGTCATTTGCAGATCCACAGAAGCGGTCGGGAAGGAGCGGTAGTGCATATCAAGGGAAAAAAACAATTCCCCAACTGGGCGAGCAGGAGAACCAATCGTGCCCCCCGCTCAAGGTGTCTAGCGATATCCCTGATGTTCCGGAGGGGGTAGCGCCCGGTACTAATCCTGGTGATTACTTACCCGATCATATACCGTTACCCGAAATGGCTGATGTAGTAGCCTTTAGATTCGAGTACGGGAAGCCTCTCGTCAGACCCGATAAGCTCCCAAATCTACCAATGAGGATGCGAGCATTGCATAAATGGTACTTGGAAGCCTGCAAGTGAGGGGAGAACTATATCACTGCAGGAGTTAAATATGAGCATTTCTTCAATGCAAACGAGTCGGTTTACATTGAATTTTCAGAATTATTCCAGTTATACAATCTAAAAGACATCGACAAAACTATCATCACTTGCTATTGTTTGTAAGTATCCTTTCTGTAATTAATTCTCTAGCTCAGCTCATTCATTATTGCATGTATATAATTATCATCACCATATGTATATTATGCAGAAAGAAGATCCTCGAATGCAACAAAGGACCAAACCAAATCTATGACTTTGGGTTCGTTAGCCCAAATATTGTTCATGAAGTTACTGTCCAACACAACGCAAAGGATGTAGAGGATTACTTGCTAAGGGTGTTTATCGAACAACAAACCAAAAGAAAAATACTACTTCCTTACAACTTCGAGTGAGTGTTATATACTGTCTTGTACATACACATCATTTTGTTTCGCTTACTCGATGTTAAGTGTAATTGATGAGCTACATGTGTGCAGCTTCCACTTTATTCTGCTCATCATACAGTTTGACCAAAGTCGAATACAAGTCATGGACTCGTTACGTAAAGACCTTTCGAAGTGGGCGCCCCTGCAAAAATTCTCCAGAAGTAATTTCAATCATTATCGCACTATATCGGCAATTATCGTTCATTTTCTGATATCAAGTAATTAATAACTCTTTAATTCATTTTGTTTGCCGGGCAGGGTTTGGACAAGGTTCACCGAGGCGGTTAGGGGTCCTTGGAAAGAGGAGCTGCGATATGAATTGCTCCCTGTAAGTAGTACTAGCAAGGCCCGCGCATCTCTTTGATTCTAGTTTCAATACCACTATCATGCTTGATTATTATTTTGATTGAACTCTATTCTCGTAAAGTGCCCTCATCAGGGATCCGGGAATAACTTCTGTGGATACTACGTCTGCGAGTTCATTCGCCAGACGACGGAGAAGGGCAGAGACTTAGAAAAACTTGATGTACGTAAACAATATTCACAAATTTATTTTATTACCATCAACTGTGTTGAGTTTCATTCATATATATATATATTGACCCCCTTCTTTAAATTAGATCGAACGGAAGAGGGACGGACTCCTACCAGAGTATCGCCTACGAGCAATTCAAGAGGAATTGGCGGGATTCCTCCTTGATCACGTCATAGCTAAAAATGGAGAATACCATGAAGAAATTAGGATGAAAGTTGGTAATTAGATATTAGAGATCGTAAGAGATGTTATTCATTGTATATATGCATGACCGTGTACTAGACATAGTACGTAGCGTCGAATAGATATACGAAAACATGTTGTTCGACCAAGCACGGAGAAAGAGAGGTCACTTCTCTCTATATTAATTCATGACGATTTGTGTAATGGTTTCTTCATTGCTTTATGTAGTAGCAAACGTCGAGTTGAATCGTCTACACAAAAAAGAAAAGGGGGAAACACAATATGAAACCCCTAAACCCCTCCTTTCAAAAAAAAAAACCCCAGCGCCTCGAGCTGCTGACGCGCGGCAGTCTTTTAGTCCCGGTTGGTGTTACCAACCAGGACTAAAGTTCCTCCTGCCTGGGCGCCCCACAACGGCCACGTGGAGGCACTTTAGTCCCGGTTCGTAACAGAACCGGGACTAAAAGTGAGGACCTTTAGTCCCGGTTCCAGAACCGGGACTAAAAGCCCTCTGGAACCGGGACTGATTCCCTGTTTTCTACTAGTGCAAGAAGGTCGTGGATGCCGATGTGAAATGCCAGCTTGCACCGAAACGGCGTGAGCAAAAGGAGAAAATAGATCCGAGAAAAGCGAAGCGCTGTCTGGAAAACCTTACGCGACCACCGCCGCCTCCACTGCTATCAAACTATGACCGCTCGATTGTTAAGTCCTATAGAGAACATGTGCGGTCGGGAAGTAGTAGTGCAAGTGGGAAAACAATTCCCCAGCTCGGCGAACAGAAAAACCAATCGTGCCCCCCGCTCAACCTGTTTACCGATATCGATTATGATGTGGAGGCAGCGGGCCATGATCTTGGTTTCACTCTTGGTCAATACTTAGGCGAGCAGGTAGAGTTCCCCATGGCTGAGTTAGCATACAGATACCAGTACGGGAAGCCTCTCGTCAAACCTGAGGAGGTCCGGCTTCTACCAACACAAAGGCGAAGATTGCATCAGTGGTACATGGAAGCCTCAAATGAAGGGATCAACTATCTCATTGCGGGAGTTAAAGATGAGCATTACTTCAATGGAGACGAGGAGATTTACATTGAATTTGAAGAATTATTTCAGTTATACAATCAAGACGCCATCAACAAATCTATCGTCAGTTGCTATTGTCTGTAAGTATCATTTCTGTAATTAAGTCTCTAGCTCAGCTCGTTCATTGCATGTATAATTATCCTCACTATATTATGCAGAAAGAAGATCCTCGAATGCAAAAGAGGACAAATCTATGACACTGGGTTCATTAACCCAAATACTGTTCATGAAATGACGGTAGAAAAGAATGCCAAGGATACAGAGAAGAACTTGCTAAGGGCGTTAATTGAACAACAAACCAAGAGGGAAATACTATTTCCTTACAACTTCAAGTGAGTGTTATACTGCCTTGTACACATTCTGTTTCGCTTACTCGATGTTAAGTGTAATTGATGAGTTATGCGTGCGTAGGTTCCACTTTATTCTGCTAGTCATTCAGTTTGACGCAGGAAGAGTACTTGTCATGGACTCGAAACGTAAAGACCCTGAGATGTGGGCGGACCTGAAGAAAATGCTCCAGAGGTAATTTCAATCATTATCGCACTATATCGGCAACTTTCGTTCATTTCCTGATATCAAGTAATTAATAACTCCTTTATTCATTTTCTTTGCCGGGCTGGGTTTGGAAAGAGTTCACCAAGAAGGCTAGGGGTGAATGGAAAGAGGAGCTGCGATTTCAACAACTCAATGTAAGTAGTACTAGTTAGGTCCGCGCATCTCTTTGATTCTAATTTCAATACCATTATCATGCTTGATTATTATTTTGATTGAACTCTATTCTTGTAAAGTGCTTGAGGCACGGAGACGGGAATAATTTATGTGGATACTACGTTTGCGAGTTCATTCGCCAGACGACCTGTGAGACGGGCAGATTTTTACAACAACTTGAAGTACGTAAACAATATTCATAATTTTATTTTATTACCATCAATTGTGTTGAGTTTCATTCATATATATATATATATATATATATATATATATATATATATATATATATATATATATATATATATATATTGACCCCCTTCTTTAAATTAGATCCAACGGAAGCGGGACGAACTCCTACCAAAGGATCGCATATGAGCAATTCTTCCTTGAAGAGGTCATAGCTAAAACCGGAGAATACCATCGGGAATTGGAATGCGATTTTGGTAATTAGATATTAGGGATAATAAGAGATGTTATATTGTATATATGCATGAACGTGTACTATATGTAGTAGCGTCGAATATATATACGAAAACTTGTTGTTCGACCAAGCACGGAGAAAGAGGTCACTTCTCTATATTCATGACGATGTTGTGTAACGGTTCCTTCATTGCTATTAGTAGCTAGCGTCGAGTTGAATGGAAAACATAAAATAAAAATGAAAACTCTAAATAAAAAAGAATTGAATGATAAACACAAAAATAAAAGGGAAACACAAAATGAAACCCTAAACCCTCCAAAACCCCTCCTTTCAAAAAAAAAACCCTAAACCCCAGCGCTTGGCAGCGGCTGACGCGTGGCGTCCTTTCAACCGGGACTAAAGGTCCTCCTGCCTGAGCGCTACGCAGCGGCCACGTGGAGCCCCTGTAGTCCCGATTCGTAACACGACCGGGACTAAAAAGGGGGGCCTTTAGTCCCTATTGCTTAGTCCCGGTTGCACAACCGGGACTAAAGGCCCTTACGAACCGGGACTAATGTCCCGTTTTCTACTAGTGCTAGTGCATCTACAGTTCATCCTCGATAGAATTAGGGCTCGGCTTGCAGGGTGGAAGGGGAAACTCATGAACATGGCTGGTAGGCGTATTCTAGTTCGTAGCGTCCTCTCGGCCATGCCAACCTATGCTCTAACGGTCCTCCGGCCACCAAAAAAGCTCCTGAAGGAGGTTGACAAGACTAGATGACGTTTTCTCAGGGCTCAGGAGGAGGAGCTCTCAGGCGGCAAGTGCAAAGTCAGCTGGAAAAAAGTGTGCACACCGATAGCGAAGGGGGGGGGGGGGGGGGGCTAGGGATCCAAGACCTACAACTCTTCGGCAGGGCTCTACGGTTGCGTTGGCTGTGGCTCGCCTGGACACAGCCAAGTTGACCATGGAGGGTCTTCCCAACCCCATGCGACCAAGAAGATAGAGCACTTTTTGCTTTGGCCACGAAGATCGTAATTGGGGACGGCAAAATGACAAGATTTTGGACATGTAACTCGCTGGACAGCGGGCCACTGATCATGTCCTTCCCTATGCTGTTCAAGCGCTCGAGGGGGAAGAACAGGACCGTGGCAGAAGCCTTGCTAGTAGATAACTGGATTAGAGATCTCCAACATGGAAGCTGGGAAAATATTGTGATGGAGGTGGTCTTGCTGGCGAGAAGGATCAGGGCGCATGGAGGAGCTTCAAGTCATCATCAGGCTGACACGATTTCATGGACCGAGAATAGCAAAGGAATTTACTCAACAAAATCGGCATACAATCTTCAGTTCAAAGATTTGCCCTCTTCGGAGATGAGGGAAGCAGTTTGGAAGGTTTGGGCCCCTGGAAAGATCAAGATCTTCTCCTGGCTGCTGCACCTGGACAGATTGTGGTGCAACGACCGTTTGCAGCGAAGAGGATGGCCAAATGCTTATTTCTGCCAGCTCTGCTTGAGGAACTTGGAATCCTCAACCCACCTGTTCTGGAATTGCCGCTTCTCAAGAGCAATTTGGAACGAAGCGGCATCGTGGAGAGGATGCAGGTCCCTGGCCGTGCCACCTGAAGAACAGACCAACACAACTGCCGTGGTCAGGGGAATGATCGCAAGGACAGGTAGGGAAGGCAGGATAGGCGTGAAGATCATGATCATGGCGATCACATGGGAAATCTGGGCCGAGCGCAACAGATGTACATTCAGAGGAAAGCAGGCAAGAGCATCGGACGTCATTGCAGTGATACGGCGCACCATGGAACAATGGCGCCTGGCAGGGGCCAAAGAAATTGAGACCCCGTTCGGGGATCAACAGATGAGATAAACCCTAGGGTCTTTTGATTGGGGGGAGGGGCGGGCTGCGTGCCGCCCCCTCACTGCACCTCCATTTTTCTTCGTTTCTTTTTCACTTTATCTCTGTTGTTTCCACCTGATCTTTGGATCAACACTTTGTTTCCCGTATGCTTTCTGCTAAATCCAATGAAGCCAGCCAAGCTGGATCTTACAAAAATATACATGTATGGAAAAATAAGGAAACTAAGACAATATGTGAGGCTAACAAGCCTTCAGCCCACGTTCGGGTGTCTTGTACTCTTGTTCCCTCCCTTCCCACCAATACGGCAGTAACTCCTCCCACGCTCACAGCCCATTCAAAAATAACTGCAGCCTGCGTCCTTGCGCTGGACTCGACTGATCAAACGAACCGGCGCGCCGCCTCCCCAAGTCCCCAATTCTGGTCGCACCTCATCTCCCGCGCGACCACGCGCAGCGGTGCATCCAGCCATGGCACAGGCGCACAACAGCAGGGGCAGGTGCGATCGTGGCCGTGGGCCGGCGGGCGGCAGCACGACGTAGACATCTTGCATCCGGCATGGGCGTTTCAGTCCCGAATTTCCTACCTCAGCACTTCGGATCAGGAATTCAGGATAGATCGCCGGCCGCATTCCGCTTGCTAGGCAGCGTCCAAATCCCCCACGCATACAAAGAGTAACAACAGTAAGTTATTGTCTAATTGGCTTTCTATTTCAGCATATTGAAATTTCAGATTTGTTCACACTTAGCAGCGATTTCATGTATTGTTTAAACAAAATAAATTGAGATTTTAGAAGTTATTTAGTAGTCTAATACAATGATATTGTTTGCAATTCAAGATTCTTTTTGAATTATGAATTTGTAGCAACAAACATTACTTATAAAAATTAGTACTCTGAAACTTGAGGTTTAATAAAATCATTACCCCTTTAATTTTGAATACACACTATTAAAATCCTGGGCCCGCCCCTGCATCCAACCTTGTACATCAAATGTCCGTCCTAGGTCCGGCCTCCTCCATTTGACATGCATATGTAGATCAATAGCAATTTATATGAAGTGCAAAAATATGCAATTACAACCAAAATGCGTCGGATGTCAAATGTTAAATTTGCAAGTTTGGCTGCCCGTGCAAGAAACCTCATTTTTTGTGTCTCTCAGACCAGTTGTCTGTGCCAAATCCTTCAATGTACGGCCGACTCCTCCAAATCGGCCGCCAATCGCTTCAACATCCTAGCATGGTAGGCTTGCACGATCTTCACCGCATCGGGATCCAAGTCCGACATCTTCATGGTCAACATCTTGGTGTCCTCCGAAGCGGCCGCGAGCTCAACTTTCTTCTCTTGGAGCTTGACCAACTTCTCTTCACCACGATGAACTTGTGAAACCTCTCGGCCTTCTTTTCCTCTGTCACGTCATTGCGCTGGATGCATGTCTCCTCCTTCGCCATGATGTCTCCGAACCTCTCCGTCGTCTTGGCCGGCGCACCTTCTCGCTTCTTCTTCTCCTCCTCCCACTTCCTCCTCCCACTTCCTAGCCATCGTTTCCTAGCCATCATACATACGCACATACACTCACCCCAATGAACGCACGCACACCCTATCCCTATGAGCACCTCCAAGAGACTGAGCCGGCACATCATCTTAAGATTGACAAAGTTGCCATAGACGCCTTCATAGTCGACGAAACGTCTCCTCCCACTGAACGCACATCGCCGGAAGGCCTGAAATAAATCCAGAAAATGCGAGTACCGGTGTCAAGTCTAGGATTTGAACCTTGATGGGCTGGGGATAACACTGTCCTCCTAACCAACCAATCACAGGTTGGTTCACACTTCGCTTGTGCTGTTGGTGCGCAAGAAAGATGGCACCTGGTGATTTTGCGTCGACTACAGGCAATTGAATGCAGTGACAGTGAAAGACAAATTTCCCATGCCGATTGTTGACGAACTGCTGGACGAATTGGACGGCCCAACATTCTGTACCAAGTTAGATTTGCGCTCGGGGTACCATGAGATACAAATTGCTGCAGGAGATGAACCAAAGACAGCATTCCGCACTCACCACGGACACTTCGAAATTAAGGTGATACCATTCGGTCTCACGGCTGCACCAGTAACCTTTCAACCAGCCATGACTGTGGTATTTTCACCCTTGCTGCGTTGCGGGCAAATACGTGCCATCATAACACCCGGAAAGACGGAGTAGGAGGAGTAGTACTCATTGGTCGACCCTACGCTCGGCACAAACTTGAAGATTATAACTCACCAGATGGTATTGTTACTGAAAGTGAAAATGTGATTTTGGAACAACTGCCTTGGATAAAATATGATTTCTGTTGAACAACTCTCATCTTAACGCATATACAAAAACAGGAGTATTATTTGAGAGTGACAGTGAAGGAGGTCAATATCCTACTCGACCAAAACAACGTCGTCAACATATCATTATTGAGGAAAAAAGAAGGATGCAGCAGCGTCAGCCTGTTCTCCGTTCAGTTCCGACGACCACTAGGCGGGATAGTGCAGTACGTGCACCGGCATCCGTCGGAAATGCACTCGCCCACCGAGGTGCGGCCGATGCCGCCCTGGCAGTCCTCCATGCACTTCTTGGGATTGCATATGCCCGGGATGGTTGGGAGCACCTTGCAGTCCATGGGGGTCACCGTCGCAGTGACGCCACCGCCGTTCGCCGTCACCACCTTCGTCGCCACATCTACGGATCGATCGAACAGCGCACACAAAGAAATCAGCACGAGGCGTATATATATTTTACTCCAGTTTCTTAAACCACTTGAAAGTTGAAACTAATAAAGCATGAGTGTATATGCATGCATGGGGCGGGCATACCTGAGCAGAGCACCACAATGGCGAGGGCTAGTAGCATCGTGTAGAACGGCCTCATCCTGACTTCGCGAGGTTGTTTCGGGAGTGCTGAGAGAGCCAGCCAAGGTTACTGACTGCTGGGATGTGTATTATTCAGCTAACGGTTGCGGGACGAGCTAACTGCCTTGGCATGGTTGTTTATAATGCAAAGAACGGGCCTGCAACTTTTGGAAGCATTTTACTTCGTGGCTTCAGATGGAATGTAATACTTCTCAAAAAGAATGATGGAATATAATTAAGGGTGGCAATTATATATTTTTATCGAGTGCATATACGTACTTGTAGTTGGAGCACTAAATTAGTTTTTCACATAAGGAGTAACAAATAATTATTTGTTTGAAAATATTGCAAGTAATCAAGGAAGGCCTTTATGTGGTCACCAGGATATGCAGAATACTCTATATATGCACACCTATATATAGATAATAATAATAATATATGCATTTATTGTGTTCCCAAAATATGTATGAATTCATTGTTTGCCAAAATGAAATGTGTATATTGTGCACACTGGTACATTTAGGTTTTTTGGCGGGGAAATCAAAGCATGCATCAGAACATTAGAACGTTGGCGCACAACGGCGTTTAACACACGCTAAGGCAAACACCCAACTGTTCACGGTTCATTCACCTTTGATGATATTGTGGCCCCTTCTAGTTATAATTCTCTTTTTTTTTTTGAGGATCTAGTTGAAATTCTTCTCGAAGGACCATGAGGGATCCACTCATATATCGTTCCAAATGTGTATACTATTACCATCATCGACACACCATATATGACCTTTTTTGACAGTTTTGGTCCCTTAACATATGCTCTGCCATGTATAGGAGCTACCCTTTCCGCCTCCTCATTCAAAGGGTCTCCAGAAGGGTAGTATCTTTCTCGTAGCACCATAGCACAAAGAGAATCTAAGTTCTCAATCAATCGCCACGCTCGTTTAGCAAGCAGAGCAAGGTTGAGGCAATGTATATCTCTAAACCCCATACCTCTTCTCATTTTTGGAATGCACATTTTCACCATGCTATACAGTGCATCTTCTTCCTGTGTGTTTGCCATCACCCCACCAATATTGTGACATCACGTCAATAATCCCTTTACACCCTTGTTTGGGATTTAAAAAATGGACATTGCATACGTTGATATAGTTTGAGCATTCGCCTTTAGGAGGACTTCTTTGCCACCCGTGGACAACAACTTATCTTTCCACCTACTTACTCTCTTTAGGACACTCTCAATTAAGAAGTGGAAGCAATCACTTCTAGCAACACCCAAAATCGCTGAGAAATCAAGGTATTTATCAGTCAATGCCTCGGTCATGATATTTAGGATAGTCCGTATCCCCTCGCGTTCCTCAACTCTTGCATTAGGGCTCAATAATATGCTTGACTTTGTTTCACTTACTAGCTGGCCCAAGGCTTCATAGTAATGTTGGAGGATCTACTTCAGACAATTTGCATTGCCAACATCATAATGCATTAGTCAGCGAATCACCAGCAAAAAAAAGGTTCAAAATTGCAGGTACATCATGGCATACCTGGATACCCTTTAATTCACTGCTCCAGAAGTGCATCCCACGACCACCCCAGGAACGACGCTGGCAGAAGCGAAAGATATCATTTCCTCCTTGCCACACACTACCCCTCCGATATCCGTCTTTTGCAGGGACTGGCTTGCCGTGATGGAGTCCCTCCTCACCAATGAGCTATGTGATACATCTCAAACGTGTCGATAATTTTTGTATGATTCATGCTATGTTGCTATCAATTATAAACACTTTGGGATAATCATTGAGCCAAGTCATGGGCTTCGAGTTCCCACAGTACTTGTTAACCCCAGATGCCATCCGGAACTGGTGTGGAACTGTGGCTGAACGAATATACCGACTGAAGCACAACGGTCCCAAAGAGATTATAAGCAAGCACCACATGTTAAAAGATCCATGACAATGTAACTTCTTTGTAAATATAAGCAAACATAACTCATTATGTTGTCTCCCTTGTCCACAATCAACTATTTGATCAAGTTTGAAAATAATTAATGGGGATTCACAATCATAGAAGATGTCCAAGATAGTATATCTATTTGTGAAACCTCTCTTCCTTTATTATTCTTTCATGAATTGCCTCAATGACCAATCTATGTTTGTTACCTTCAAACAAAATTTACCAATTATACTTCTTTTATGTGAAGTCATTACTCCCCATGGGATCAGCATATGCATCTTTTTATTATGATCAAAGTAAAAGATAAAAACAAAAGAATACTCAAACTCATACTACTCTTTATTATATATAACTCTCAAGCACGATTACATAGATAGAACGATCACCAAGCAAGTACTCAAAAACTACTTCATACTAATATTTTTATTCTTCTAAATCACGAAAGAACTAAGGATTGAACTAAGATAGATAATAATGATAAAAGTGATGGTGATACGATACCGGGGCACCTCTCCAAGCTTGGAACAAGCCAATGGTGGTGCCCATACCCGTGTACTCAAGTTTCCTTCTTCGGTGATGGTGGTGATATGTGCTTGGCTATGATTCCCTTGAGGATACGATTCTCCTCCTCAAGTTTATTAACTTGGTGTCTAAGGTCCATGTTCTGTCTGCGTAGCTTGCTCGTAGCGGTGAGTGCACCGTCAACCAATGGATGACGCTTGGCCGAAGAAATTGAAGCGACGTCTGCCTGCATATGATGAGAATAGGTAAATTGGACATTAGAAGCTTTCACCGTATCAGGCAGGCTTGATCTCTTGAACTCAATTTCCTCCATGTCTTCCGGCAGGGGCAGCGGAACATTTTCTTCCTCCTCGATAGAGTGCTTTATCCTCTTCAAATCATAGTCCTCCTCCTCATCCGTTCCCCAATCAAAGTCTTCAGTTTCATCATAGGGCTTGGAAGTGTCGTCTAGATAGGCGACATAACTCTCCCAATCGGAATCATGAGAAGGCATGATGACCTGGACCTCGAAATCCTGGCAGAAAAATAGCTCGAAACAAGAACAGAGGAGAATCTTGCGATACGGAGGTCAAAACAGCGAAAAATATATATAATGAATTTTTACCGTGCAGGACAAGTCTACAGGAGGAAAACCGAGCCGGGAAGGTGCACGAGGGCCCCACAAGCTGATGTGGCGCGCCCTAGGGGGGTGGGTGTGCCCTCTGCACTTGTAGTGTCCTCGTGGACCTTCTCAGCTGTTTCTTATTTTCCTATTTTTTATATTTTCTAAAACTAACAACAAATATTTTTATGTAATTTTTGGAGTCGGTTTACTTACTGTATCACGCACCTACTCCTTTTTCAGGATTCTGGAATACTCCGGAAGCTCTCTTCGATGTACTCTTTTGGTTCAATTACTTGAATAACGTTCGAATCAATGTTAATGGGGATGCCTGCAATATAATGTTTAATTCTTTTCCCATTAACTACCTTTGGATCGTTTCCTTCGGCGTTATTTATTTTGATGGCTCCGAAATGGTAAACTTCTTCGACGATATAAGGTCCTTCCCATTTGGAGAGAAGTTTGACTGCAATGTCTGAAATGAGACTTGTACAAAAGAACTTTATCACCAATATGAAATTCTTGCTTCTGAATCCTTTTATCATGCCACCGTTTAACTTTCTCTTTAAATAATTTAGCATTTTCATAAACTTGTGTTCTCCATTCATCGAGTGAACTAATATCAAATAACCTCTTTTCATCGACAAGCTTGAAATCATAATTAAGTTTTTATTAGCCCAATAAGCTTTATGTTCTAACTCAAGAGATAGATGACAAGCTTTTCCATAAACCATTTTAAATGGGGACATGCCCATAGGATTTTTATAAACAGTTCTATATGCCCACAATGCATCATCAAGTTTTTGAGAGCAATTCTTTCTTGATCTATTAACAGTCTTTTGCAAGATTAACTTTATTTCTCGATTACTTAATTCAACTTGCCCACTAGACTGAGAATAATAAGGTGATGCTATTCTATGGTTTACATCATATTTAGCTAAAACTTTACAGAAAGCACCATGAATAAAATGTGAACCACCATCAATCATTAAATATTTAGTGACTCCAAACCTCAGAAAGATAACCTCTTTAAGCATTTTAATAGAAATTTGATGAACACTACTAGTTGGAATAGTTTCTACCCACTTAACATAATGAACAACAACTAAAATACGAGTGTATGCATATGAAGGAGGAAAATGTCCTATATAATCAAAACCCCAAATATCAAATGGTTCAACAACAAGCGAATAATTCATAGGCATTTTCTAACGTCTATTAATATTTCTAACTCATTGACAATCATTACAAGAAAGGACGAACTTACCTTCATCTTTGAAAAGAGTAGGCCAATAAAAATCAGACCGCAATACCTTGTGTGCAGTTCTGTGTCCAGCATGGTGTCCTCCGTATGGATCGGAGTGACACTTCCTCAAGATTTGTCTCTGCTCATGCTCCAAGATGGTCGTGACGTCGGCTCCCGTGTCGACCGAAGCCCGCACCGCCCTCCGAGCAGGCCACCGCTCGCTCCAGAGCGGGGGCTGAGCAAACCACCACCACAGGCGCCCTCCTTTAACACGCCGCCGCCACGACATGCCGCTCACGCACCGTTGCCGCAGAGCCCGCGTCTGAGAGCCGCCGCGCTGTTGCGCCCGGTGCCAGCGCCGCATCCCGCCCTGGCCATCGCGTCCTGCTGGGATCACCACATGAGGAGCCGAGAAGGCTCCGCCACCACTGTCGCTGGCCAGGCTTTGCCCGGCCACGCCCCATGGCAGCAGCGAGGGAGGAGGAGCGGGGGTGGAGAAGCATCAAAACATTCAAACGTTGGCGCACAACAGTGTTTAATACACGCTAAGGCAAACACCCAACTGTTCATGATGCAACGCCGTTCATTCACCTTCCATGATGTTGTGCCCCCTTCTAGTTATAATTCATTCACCTTCTATGATATTGTGGCCCCTTCTGGTTATAATTGTTTTTTTTTTTAGGATCTAGTTATAATTCTTCTCGAAGGACCTTGAGGGATCCACTCATATGTCCTTCAAGATGTCTTACGAAAATAAGTTTCAACACATTTAAGAAAAATGACAATGTTTGTGTAGTTCTCAAATCCTTACATTTACAGTTCTCAAATCCTCATACGAAGTGGCACTATCACCTCTAGCATGTTTATTTATGACAACTATATTGCCGACAAAAAATATAGTTAAAAGACGTCGGCCGAAGTCGAAGTCGCGTTTATTCCACGCGAGCGCACGCGCTATAATACGTGTATGTGTGTGTCCATAGAATAACTCCCTCCTCTCTATGTGGTTTTAGCATTTATGTAGAAATGGAATCCCCTTTATATGTTTGGCATCTCCCTCTTAAACTGGCGAGGTGGTACTAAAATTTTGTTGCGTGCAGGCTCGGCATGCATGCATGCATGTGGTGGGCTCTGACACTGTGTACAAAGGAGTGGATATGAGGCTGTCGTTGCATGCATATGGGCTTGCCGTGCCACACAAAGGAATTTGACATGAGGTCTGTCGTTGCATGCATATGGGCTTGCTTCAGGAAAGCGTGTTGTATATACGAGCAAAGGGACTTTCCCAAAAATATGAGAACAGATATTTGGCATGCTTCCATAAAAAAGAGAGGATATTTGGCATGTTATTTGACTATTTCCTTCTTTTCCTTTGTGTTTGACATAATGCGAGCACCAATTAGTGCTGCTTTGCATGCTCTAGCCTAAGCCATGGTTTTCAATTTCAATTTCAAAAGTATTCCAGCAACAAGCAAAATCTTCAAAATTCAATGAATTTCAATGATTTTGGTTTCCATCTAGGTCGAAGGGACGGAATATTCACTTAAATTCAACCAAAAAATGAATTTATTGAAGAAAAAAATTGAAATCATCTGTACTACTAAAACTGCTGAAGTGTAGATATTTCAGTGCCTAGTGAAACTACCAAAATTCAGTGCATTTCATCGAAATCTCACTAAAAGTGAAAACAATGGTCTAAGCAGGACCAATAATGTTTTCCTTGTTTAGCTTTTATCTGTATATATGTGCTAAATAGGTGCTTACCTTTCATTTAAAAGCCAAGGATAAGTATCAAGCGAGCACACATCTTTTGTGTGCTTACTACATGCTTAGAAAGCTGAGTAAATCTAAAAAAAAACTTTATGAGGCATATATATCGCAATGGACGAATAAGATTAACTAGTCAAACATACATATAAAAAATTGAACAACACAAAATAAGAAGCTTTTTGCTTCCATCATGCACCAAAAGCTACCATAGTTTCATTCTTAACATCCCACAAGAAATTGTGCCCAGTCCTGCATGATCTATCTATGTGCAGCCTGCCTAAAAGACAAGTATTTCACAAATATTTAATATTGGTCAAGAGCAATGGCCAACACACTTGCCATGGACAGACAAGAGAAAAAGTATACTCAAAAGATATACATCTCACTATCATTAATTTTATGTTTCACAGCCACATCAACGTGGCGAGGCAGACAAGCTAAACCGCCACAACACACTGACTGTAACGCTCGTGCCTTCTTAGCTATATTATGGCCGATCAATCATCGCATGTCGGCAACAAGATAAAGATCGGAAAATAAAAATATACATGCATCCCACGACCCTTGAAGATTGCGCGGCCCTAATCCTGTCAGTAAGCAGGCGAATGTAGTACTGCAAACAATACTCATCCCTCAGGTTGGCCCAGTGCTTGGCAAAGTTGCTCATCAATCACTGCAGCAAACATAGGGTCAGCAGCTGGCTGTAACAAAAGTACAAAATAGGAGAACGATGTAGTATCTATCCTACGACAGCTCATCTACACAAAACTTAACAGTTAAAGCAGCAAAAAGGACAAGACATAAAATGGTGGTTCAGTCCTAACACCTTCATGTATTTACAAGTTAATAACCCGCGTAAGTGAACTCATTGATCCAACCAATGGTGGTTGGTATGAGGGCCTAGTTCACCAAACTTTCAGTCCAGAGGATGTCAACGAAATTCTGCAGATTCTGATCAGTGAGTAGGGAGAAGATTTCCTGGCCTGGCACTTTGACATGAAGGGTCTCTTCTCAGTGAAATCCGTGTACCGAGTTATGCTGGATCATGAACGCAAACAACACACGCGGGGGCGAGGACAAGCATCAGGTGGTGAGGATTGGAAGTCTGAAATTTGGCGTGGGATATGAAGCTCAAGTGCCCGCCGGGAGTACAACACTTCATTTGGAGATTGGGGCACAAGTTACCCGATGCTGATGAACATAGCAAGGAAAGGCGTTGAAACTGACACCAGGTGTGTGGTTTGTAAGCGATTATTTGATGATGGCGGGCATTTATTTTTCAACCGCAAAGAAGTAAAGCGCGTTTGGCGAGCCTTGGAAATGGAGGATGTGCGACTTCTCCTTACTGATTGTACTACCCCAATGAGGGTCCTCCAATGTGTCCAAGCTTTACCGGAAGATCTCCGAGGTACTGCTGTGTCGTTGATGTGGTGTTGGTGGACTGAAAGAAGCAAGGAGAATCATAGCGAGAACAAGCGAGTGAATTGTAGAAAACATCGACATTGAAGGCTAGGGTTGCAGGAACCGCACTTCTACGGTTTTGTGCCAAAACCCACTAATTCTAAGGCTAAATTTTCTGCAGAAAACACTAGTCGCTCGGTTCGCTCGTTTTAAGCCCGATTATGACAGGTGGGTCCCGCATTTGTTGACGTGGCCGCACTGTTCACCTATCCGAGCCGTTAGACGGCGTGTCCGAGCCACTTCTGTCAAACCCCCCCGAATCGGTACACGCCCACCCCCAGCCCTCATTCTCTCTCGTTTGACTCCTTCTCCCTCTCTGCTCTCACTTGTTCGCCGCCGCTTCCCCCTCGCACATCTCCGACCGCCGCCGCCTCGCCATGGTGTCCTGGAGTGATGGCGAGAGCAGCGAGAACGATTTCCAGTACGTCAGCTCTGCTTCCGACGACAGCATCGTGAAGGTCAGTTGCTAGAGCTAGGGTTAGGGTTTCGATTTGGGGATTTCTCTGTTGAGCTTGATCTGAAGTTTTCTTTCCAATCTCTGGCTCTCCTTTGCACGCGCATATCCCTACTACCACGGAGGACTCCGATTTTGAGGGCCCTGCAACTGACTTGGTTGTTTTGTGCCACGAACACGGGAAGGCAGCAGAGAGGCATGATGCTTATGTGTGCACAAATTACCCTTTCTTATGCAAAAAGTAGTCTCATTTGCAATAACATAAGCTGCAATGTAGAAAGGGCATTTTACATTAGTGCACACAACTATGATGTTGTCATTGCAGTTTCTGTGGAACTCATAATTCCTATTCTGTCCTATGTGAAATGTCCGAAGTGCTCACCCAAAATTGGAACACATTAAGGAAACAAAGTTTTCTACAAAACTGCACCTCCGGGTTCTCTCTGTCCTCATTGTACCAATTCCTTGGCAAAGATCTATGTGCTCTGCTCTTCCTTCCATTGGGCAGAACAAAAGCTGGTTCCTCAGCTCCATCATCATATTCCCGCTTCAAAACACCTGGATCTCTCCCCTCATTTGATGATGGTATCCACACATCCTCAAATCTTTGCTCCAAGATAGAATGTGACATCTTGGTTGGCCCCTTTCTAGTTCTCTTCTTCTTTGGTGGCTCCTCTTTCTCCACCTGCCCCTCTTCCTCAACCTGCTCCTCTTCCTCCACCTGCTCCTCTTCCTCAAACTGTTCCTCTTCCTCCACCTACTCCTCTTCCTCATCTGGCTCATACACTTCATCCACATCAGTGTCTCTGAAAGCACATTTGCTCCCTTGGTGGTTTTGGTAATTAATGTCAACATGCATGTTGTTGGACTAACATTTTCCTCAAGAATATTTCAGGAAAAGTTTAACCGTGGCAAGGTGATGGAGATATGGACCCTTCAAAATGCTAAGGTCATGGATTGGCAAAAGCTTCAAGACTCTACATTTTTGGTTAAGTGATCCAAGATCACATTTAGTCCTATAGGAAAGCCAATACTATTAAAAGGGATGAGGTTTTGATGACGAGTTTGTTGCTCAGGTGCTTGAAGATATTGCTCCAAAACCCTCAACCACATTCTCCAAAATCCTATCTGTCCTAACTCTAAAAAGCGAACTCGGTCCCACCGATCCACTCCTACCCGGACCCACCAAGTTACTTCAGACAGAGCCATAAACCAAACCCTAACATTTCGGTCCTACCGATATGGATCTCGGTCTCACCGAGATGGCATGACCAAGTTTCTGTAATGAAGTTGTTTCACTTCGGAATCACCGAGTTGAAACAATCAGAATTACCGAGATGAGGTTCTTCCCTAGCCATTGCACTTCGGTCACTCCGAGATGTTCTGTTCGGTCTCATGGAGATGTCCAACATTCGAATCTTTTACACAGGTCGGTATCACCGAGAATTTGCTCCGGTGTCACCGAGTTGGGTCAAAAGGTTGTAACGGTTGGATCTTTGGGTGAAGCCTATATATACCCCTTCACCCCCACTCTCTTCAAAAGAGAGCCATCAGAATGAAACACTACTTCCACTACTCATTTTCTGAGAGAGAACCACCTACTCATGTGTTGAGATCAAGCCACTTCATTCACATCATTTGAACCTTGATTTCTAGCCTTCCCCAAGTTGCTTTACCCTCAAATCCTTCTCCTACCATAGCCAAATCTGTGAGAGAGTGATTGAGTGTTGGGGAGACTATCTTTTGAAGCACAAGAGCAAGAAGTTCATCATCAACAACAACATCTATTGCCTTTTGGAGAGTGGTGTCTCCTAGATTGGTTAGGTGTCACTTGGGAGCCTCCAAGATCATGTGGAGTTGAACCAAGGAGTTTGTAAGGGCGAGGAGATCGCCTATTTCATGAAGATCTACCCCGACTGAGGCTAGTCCTTCGTGGGCGTAAGCCATAGTGGAATAGACAAGGTTACTTCTTCGTGGACCCTTCATGGGTGGAGCCCTTCGTGGACTCGTGCAGTCGTTACCCTTCGTGGGTTGAAGTCTCCATTAACGTGGATGTACGATTGCACCACCTATCGGAACCACACCAAAAATCTCCGTGTCTCCATTGCATTTGCTCTTTCCAACTCTACCCCTTTACTTTCTTGCACTTGCATGTTGTCTTCTTTCCGCTGCTCAAACTCTAGAATTGCATGTGTAGAATGTATTGGATGCTACTTAACTTATGCCAAAAACTACCTAAACTTGAAGAAAATTAAAAATTACAACATTGGCCTGTTAAGGGTCTAATCACCCCCTCTGGACCCATCTTCTCGATCTTTCAATTGGTATCAGAGCTTTGGTCTCCATTGCTTTCGTTTAATCACCATTGGAGGAAGATGGATGAGTCTATGTTCGGGAGTATTAGACTATCCTTGATGGGGAGTTTTACCGTTCTTGGAGGAATGAAATGCTTGATATCTTCAGTGAATTTAACTTGAGCAAGTACATTCATGGCCCTTATGTGCCTCGCATTGATCCCTTGCACCCAACCCCCGATGAAGAGCTTGACATGCTTCATAACCTTAGAACCGTCAATCTTATTGTTAGAGGGTTACCTAGAAATGTGCTTAGGCTTATGCAAAACTTTGAGTGTGCCTACACCTTGTGGAATGATTTGGAAAAACACTATCCCGATTATTCTTAAAAGAATCTTGATGAAATTCTCCACAAGACTATTGCTTTTCATAAGATGAAGCCAAATGATCCTAACTTCGATAAATGCTTATTTAAGGTTCGAGATCTTATGCATGCTAAAGGAGATGTTGGAACCATTAGTAATATCATCATAGAAGCCATTAGAATACATTCTCTTGAAAAATGCCATGGAAATGGAACTAATGAGTCAATTGGCCTAGGTGTTGATGATGAAGGCGCCATGGGTCAAGACGATGGTGAACATGGTTATTATGATGATGACGAAGTATTCGACATTGAATATGAGAAGACTATGAGAAATCTTAGTCTCATGGCAAATCTTCGTGACTACATGTCCAATGGAAAAGAATGGATTCTTGATAGTGGATGCACGGATCACATGACCGGAGACAAAGACATGTTTCATGAGCTTGCTAAGAATGATGGTCCACGCAAGTATGTGACTTTTGGAGATAACTCCAAGGGTAAGGTACTTGGCCGTGGTAAGGTGGCCATATCCAATGATAGCTCCATTCAAAATGTTATGCATGTTGAGTCCCTTGGATACATTCTTCTTTCCATATCTAGACTTGCCGACTTTGGTTTTAATGTGCTATTTACCAAAGTAGATTGCCAAGTGTTTCGTCGTGATAATCATAACATGGTCTTTACCGGCATTCGTAGAGGTGATCTATATATTGTCGATTTCACTAAACGATCCCAACCTCGTACTTGTTTGATTGCTAAATCCTCTAAAGGTTGGTTATGGCATAGAAGGCTAGGACATGTTGGTATGCGTAATCTAGACAAGCTTATCAAAGGAGATCATATTCTTGGTGTCAAAGATGTTATTTTTGACAAAGAGAGACTTTGTAGTGCTTATCAGGTGATAACCCACAAGTATAGGGGATCGCAACAGTTTTCGAGGGTATAGTATTCAACCCAAATTTATTGATTCGACACAAGGGGAGCCAAAGAATACTTGCAAGTATTAGCAGTTGAGTTGTCAATTCAACCACACCTGGAGACTAAATATCTGCAGCAGAGTGATCAGTAGTACAGTAGTATGATAGTTTGATAGCAGTAGCAATAATAGTAATAGTAGCAGTGACGGTAACAGCAGTAGTAGTAGCAATTGTGACAGCAGTAGTAACAATAGTAACTTAGCAAGACTCAATATAGGAAAAGCTCGTAGGCATTGGATCGGTGATATACATTGGATAACATTCATCATGTAACAATTATAACCTAGGGCGACACAGAACTAGCTCCAATTCATCAATGTAATGTAGGCATGTATTCCGTATATAGTCATACATGCTTGTGATAAGAACTTGCATGACATCTTTTGTCCTACCCTCCCGTGGCAGAGGGGTCCATAAGGAAACTAAGGGATATTAAGGCCTCCTTTTAATAGAGAACTGGACCAAGGCATTAACACTTAGTGAATACATGAACTCCTCAAACTACGGCAATCACCGGAAAGAATCCCAATTATTGTCACCTTGGGGTATGCGGATCATAACACGTAGTAGGTGCGTATAACTTGCAAGATCGGATCAAGAACACACATATATTCATGAAAACATAAAGGGTTCAGATCTGGAATCATGGCACTCGGGCCCTAGTGACAAGCATTAAGCATAGCAAAGTCATAGCAACATCAATCTCAGAACATAGTGGATACTAGGGATAAAGCCCTAACAAAACTAACTCGATTACATGATAAATCTCATCCAACTCATCACTGTCCAGCAAGCCTATGAAGGAATTATCACTCCCGGCAATGAGCATCATGAAATTGGTGATGAAGGATGGTTGATGATGACGGTGCCGGATGATCCCCCTCTCCGGAGCCCTGAACGGACTCCAGATCTGGCCTCCCGATGAAGAACAGGAGGTGGCGGTGGCTCCATATCGTGAAACGCAATAAAACTTCCTCTCCTATTTTTTTCTCGGGAAAACTGAATTTATAGCGTTGGAAATAGGTCAGACGGAGCCACGTGGGCCCCACGAGGTACCAGGGCGCGCCGGGTGGGGGGGTGGCGCGCCCTGGTGCCTCGTGGGCACTGGGTGGCCCGCCTCTAGTAGTTCTTGATGCCAATATTTTTTATATATTCAATAAAAAATCTCCAGAAAGTTTCATCCAATTCCAAGAACTTTGATTTTCTACACAAAAACAACACCATGGCAATTCTGCTGAAAACAGCGTCAGTCCGGGTTAGTTCCATTCAAATCATGCAAATTAGGGGCCAAAACAAGAGCAAAAGTGTTTGGAAAAGTAGATACGACGGAGACGTATCAACTCCCCCAAGCTTAACTCATTGCTTGTCCTCAAGCAATTCAGTTGACAAACTGAAAGAGATAAAGAAAAACTTTTACAAACTCTTTTGTTCTTGTATCCATATATATGCTTAAGTAGTGTCCAAGTTTTTAGCAAAGATTATAACTAACTAGGCCCATGATAACTCTTAGAAATTATATTCACTCATATCGATGGCATAATCAACTAGCGAGCAATAATAAGATATCTCAAATGCCAACACTTTGTCAAAACAATCATGATATAATATGACAGCATGGTATCTCGCTAGCCCTTTCTGAGACCACAAAACATAAATGCAGAGCATCTCCAATGTTCAAGCAGCGACTAAACATTGTCATTCATGGTAGAAGAGATCCAGTCATGATGCACACAACATTAACTATACACAATGCATGAGAATGACAATAGTGCTCTCAGGTCTGGTGCTTATTTGAGAAGGTGATGACTCAATAATAAAAGTAAAATAACATAAAAGTAAATAGAAAGGCCCTTCGCAGAGGGAAGCATGGATTTACAGAGGTGCCAGAGCTCAAAGCTTAAATCAGAGATAAATAAAATTTTGGGAGGTATGCCTTTCCTGTCAACGTCACGACCGAGAGTTTTCAATATCTTCCATGCTAAACACATTAGCGGCAGTTCCCAAGCAGTAAAGTAAAGTTTACTCCCCCTCCACCATCAATCACAAGCCATGGCTAGCCGAATCCTCGGGTGCCCTCCATACAAACAACTTTCCGGGGGAGTTTGTTTTATTATTTTGCATTTTTGATGATGGGATTGGGCCTCCCGATTACCAGCCCCTCTCGTGCAAGGACAAGTGAATAAACACTCGTCATGAGAATAACCCGCTTAGCATGGAAGATACTGACCGCCCCCTGTTGCTTCATGAGCGGTACGGGCACACAAAACAGATGTTCATTTGAATAGCTAGAGTTGGCACATGCAAATTTACATAGAACGGTAGAGTAATACCGCATATAGGTAGATATAGTGGACTCATCTGGAATAACTTTGGTTTAAGGATTTTGATGCACAAGCAGTATTCCCGCTTAGTACAGGCGAAGGCTAGCAAATAGGTTGAGAAGCGACCAGCTAGAGAGCGAAAACGGTCATAAGCATGCATTATGAATGGTTAACATTGATGTTGGGGAACGTTGCATGGGAAACAAAAATTTTCCTACGCACACATAAGATCTATCCATGGTGATGAGCATCTACGAGAGGGAGAGTGAATCTACATACCCTTGTAGGTCGCTAAGCGGAAGCGTTAATAAACGCGGTTGATGTAGTCGAACGTCTTCGCGATCCAAATCGCCGAGCGTCCCGCGATCCAATCACGATCCTTCCGATCTAGTGCCGAACGGACGGCACCTCCGCGTTCAACACACGTACGGCTTGATGACGCCTTCACCTCCTCGATCCAGCGAGCGATGGTGAAGTAGTGGTTGAGTTCCAGCAGCACGACGGCGTGGTGATGGTGGTGAGGAACAATCTCTGCAGGGCTTCGCCAAGCACTACGGAGATTATGACGGAGGAACTAGAGGGCTAGGGTTGCCGGCACACGGCTTGGGAAATCCTGATGTGTCCCGTGTGCTAGCCCTGCCCCTCTATTTATATGTTGAGCCTTGGGGTCTAAACTTGGAGTAAAAGCCTCCTCCGGGTCGGTTTTGCCCGCACAAGGTCGGTTTGGCCCGCAGGGAAAGAGTCCAACTCGGATCCCTGCCGAACCGTGCACAGCCGCGCACAAGCGGTAGTACCGCTTCACACAAGCGGTAGTACCGCTTGGGCGGTAGTACCGCTTCACACAAGCGGTAGTACCGCTCGGGCGGTAGTACCGCTTCACCAAGCGGTAGTACCGCTTACGCGGCAGCAAAACTACTTTTGCACTTTCCAATACCTTGTGGGCTTTATCCCTTTGGCTCATATAAAGTGTTGCTGCACCCGAACACTTCGGTAAACATCCGGAACCCCTTCCGGTGAACTCCGGAACCCTTCCAGAGATCAAAACACTATTATCACATATATCAATCTTTACCTCCGGACTATTCCGGAGATCCTCGTCATGTCCGGGATCTTATCCGAGACTCCGAACAACTTTCGGTCACCAACATAATAACTCAATTATACTAATCGTCACCAAACGTTAAGTGTGTAGACCCTGCGGGTTCGAGAACTATGTAGACATGACCGAGACACCTCTACGGCCAATAACCAATAGCGGGACCTGGATGCCCATATTGGCTCCTACATATTCTACGAAGATCTTTATCGGTCGAACCTCTATGTCAAGGATTCAGTTAATCCCGTATGCTGTTCCCTTTGTTCTTCGGTATGTTACTTGCCCGAGATTCGATCGTCGGTATCACTATACCTAGTTCAATCTCGTTACCGGCAAGTCTCTTTACTCGTTCCGTAATACAAGATCCTGTGGCTAACTCTTTAGTCACTTTGCTTGCAAGGCTCAATGTGATGTTGTATTACCGAGTGGGCCCTGAGATACCTCTCCGTCATACGGAGTAACAAATCCCAGTCTTGATCCATGCCAACCCAACAGACACCCTCGGAGATACCTGTAGAGCACCTTTATAGTCACCCAGTTACGTTGCGACGTTTGATACACACAAGGTATTCCTTCGGTGTTAGTGAGTTGCATGATCTCATGGTCAAAGGAACAGATACTTGACATGCAGAAAACAATAGCAATAAACTGACACGATCAAATGCTACGTTTACAGTTTGGGTCTTGTCCATCACATCATTCTCCTAATGATGTGATCCCGTTATCAAATGACATCTCATGTCCATGGCTAGGAAACCTTAACCATCTTTGATCAACAAGCTAGTCAACTAGAGGCTTACTAGGGACACAGTGTTGTCTATGTACCCACACATGTATTTGAGTTTCCAATCAATACAATTATAGCATGGATAATAAACAATTATCATTAACAAGGAAATATAATAATAACCAATTTATTATTGCCTCTAGGGCATATTTCCAACAGTCTCCCACTTGCACTAGAGTCAATAATCTAGTTCACATCACTATGTGATTTACATTGTAATGAATCGAACACCCATGCAGTTCTGGTGTTGTTCATGTTTAGCCTTTGGAAGAGGTTTAGTCATCGGATCTGCAACATTTAGATCCGTGTGTACTTTGCAAATATTTATGTCGTCCTCCTTGATGTAATCGCGGATGGAATTGAAACGTCGCTTTATGTGTCTGGTCCTCTTGTGAAATCTTGGTTCCTTGGCTAGAGCAATGGCACCAGTATTATCACAAAACAGAGTCATTGGGTTAAGTGCACTAGGCACTACTCCAAGATCTGTCATGAACTCCTTCATCCAGACACCTTCCTTCGCCGCCTCCGAGGCAGCGATGTACTCCGCTTCGCATGTAGAATCTGCTACCACGCTTTGCTTGGAACTGCACCAGCTAACCGCACCCCCATTAAGAATAAATACGTATCCGGTTTGCGACTTAGAGTCATCCGGATCAGTGTCAAAGCTTGCATCGACGTAACCCTTTACGACGAGCTCTTGATCACCTCCATAAACGAGAAACATGTCCTTAGTCCTTTTCAGGTACTTCAGGATATTCTTGACCGCCGTCCAGTGTTCCATTCCTGGATCACTTTGAAACCTTCCGACCATACTTATGGCAAGGCTGACATCGGGTCTTGTGCACAGCATTGCATACATGATAGAGCCTATGGCCGAAGCATAGGGGATGACACTCATCTTTTCTCTATCTTCTGCAGTCACTGGGCATTGAGTCTTACTCAACTTCACACCTTGCAAAACAGGCAAGAACCCCTTCTTGGACTGATCCATTTTGAACTTCTTCAAAATCTTATCAAGGTATGTGCTTTGTGAAAGTCCTATTAAGCGTCTTGATCTATCTCTATAGATCTTGATGCCTAATATGAAAGCAGCTTCTCCTAGGTCCTTCATTGAAAAACTCTTGTTCAAATATTCCTTTACGCTTTCCAGCATTTCTATATTGTTTCCAATCAGCAATATGTCATCCACATATAATATTAGAAACGCTATAGAGCTCCCACTCACTTTCTTGTAAATACAAGCTTCTCCGTAAACTTGTATAAACTCGAACGCTTTGATCACCTCATCAAAACGAAGATTCCAACTCCGAGATGCTTGCACCAGTCCATAAATGGATCGCTGGAGTTTGCAAACTTTGTCAGCATTCTCTGGATCGACAAAACCTTCTGGTTGCATCATATACAACTCTTCCTTAAGGTAACCGTTAAGGAACGCTGTTTTGACATCCATCTGCCAAATTTCATAATCGAAAAAGGCAGCTATTGCTAACATGATTCTGACGGACTTAAGCATCGCTACGGGTGAGAAGGTCTCATCGTAGTCAACTCCTTGAACTTGTGAAAAACCCTTTGCCACAAGTCGAGCTTTATAGACGGTGACATTACCGTCCGCGTCCGTCTTCCTCTTAAAGATCCATTTGTTCTGAATGGCCTTACGCCCTTCAGGTAATACTTCCAAAGTCCACACTTTGTTTTCATACATGGATCCCATCTCGGATTTCATGGCCTCTAACCACTTCTCGGAATCCGGGCCCATCATCGCTTCTCCATAGCTCGTAGGTTCATCGTTGTTTAACAACATGACCTCTAAGACAGGGTTGCCGTACCACTCAGGAGCAGTACGCGTCCTTGTCGACCTACGAGGTTCGATAGCAACTTGATCCAAAGCTTCATGATCATCATCATTAACTTCCTTTTCAGCTAATGTAGGCTCCACAGAAACAACTTTCTGCGCTGCGCTACTCTCAGGTTGAAGTAAAGGTTCAACAACCTCATCAAGTTCTATCTTCCTCCCACTCAATTCTTTCGAGAGAAACTCTTTCTCAAGAAATGTTCCGTTTTTAGCGACAAACACTTTGCCTTCGGATCTGAGGTAGAAGGTATACCCAACTGTCTCTTTTGGGTATCCTATGAAGACGCATTTCTCCGCTTTGGGTTCCAGCTTTTCAGGCTGAAGCTTTTTGACATAAGCATCACATCCCCAAACTTTAAGAAACGACAGCTTTGGCTTCTTGCCAAACCAAAGTTCATATGGCATCGTCTCAACGGATTTCGATGGTGCCCTATTTAAAGTGAATGCAGCTGTCTCTAATGCATAACCCCAAAACGATAGTGGCAAATCGGCAAGAGACATCATAGATCGCACCATATCTAATAAGGTTCGATTACGACGTTCGGACACACCATTACGCTGTGGTGTTCCAGGCGGTGTCAATTGTGAAACAATTCCACACTGTCTTAAGTGACTGCCAAACTCATAACTCAGATATTCTCCTCCTCGATCAGATCGTAGGAATTTAATCTTCTTGTTACGATGATTCTCAACTTCACTCTGAAATTGTTTGAACTTTTCAAATGTTTCAGACTTGTGTTTCATTAAGTAAATATACCCATATCTACTTAAGTCATCAGTGAAGGTGAGAAAGTAACGATAACCACTGCGCGCCTCAATACTCATCGGACCGCACACATCAGTATGTATGATTTCCAATAAGTCACTTGCCCGTTCCATTATTCCAGAGAACGGCGTTTTAGTCATCTTGCCCATGAGGCATGGCTCACATGTGTCAAGTGATTCAAAATCAAGTGACTCCAAAAGTCCATCAGCATGGAGCTTCCTCATGCGTTTTACGCCAATATGACCTAAACGGCAGTGCCACAAGAAAGTGGTATTATCATTATCAATTCTATATCTTTTGGCATCAATGTTATGAACATGTGTATCATTATTATCGAGATTCAACAAGAATAAACCCCTCACATTGGGTGCATGACCATAAAAGATATTACTCATATAAATAGAACAACCATTATTCTCTGATTTAAATGAGTAACCGTCTCGCAATAAACAAGATCCAGATATAATGTTCATGCTTAACGCAGGCACCAAATAACACTTATTTAGGTTCATCACTAATCCCGACGGTAATCGAAGAGCGAGCGTGCCGACGGCGATCACATCAACCTTGGAACCATTTCCCACGCGCATCGTCACTTCGTCCTTTGCCAGCCTCCGTCTATTCCGCAGTTCCTGTTTTGAGTTGCAAATATGAGCAACCGCACCGGTATCAAATACCCAGGCACTACAACGAGAGTTGGTAAGGTACACATCAATAACATGTATATCATATATACCTTGTTTGTTGTTGGCCGCCTTCTTGTCAGCCAAATACTTGGGGCAATTCCGCTTCCAGTGTCCAGTTCCCTTGCAATGAAAACACACAGTTTCTGGTTTGGGTCCAGCCTTGGGTTTCTTCACGAGAGGAGCAACTGCTTTGCCACTCTGCTTGGAGTTACCCTTCTTACCCTTGCCATTTTTCTTGAAACTAGTGGTTTTATTGACTATCAACACTTGATGCTCCTTCTGAATTTCAGACTCAGCGACTTACAGCATCGCAAACAGCTCGGCGACTGACTTGTTCATCCCGTGCATGTTATAGTTCAACACGAAGCTCTTGTAGCTAGGTGGCAATGATTGAAGAACTCTGTCAGTGATAGCCTCTGGCGGAAGGGGCATCCCTAACTCAGCCAGACGGGTGGAGTATCCAGACATTCTGAGCACGTGATCACTGATAGACCCGTTCTCCTCCATCTTGCAAGCATAGAACTTATCGGAGATCTCATATCTCTCGATCCGGGCATTCTTCTGAAAGATAAACTTCAACTCCTGGAACATCTCATATGCTCCATGACGTTCAAAACGTCTTTGAAGTCCCGGTTCTAAGCCATACAACATTGCACATTGAACTATTGAGTAATCATCAGAACGAGCCTGCCAGGCGTTCACAACGTCTAGAGACTCAACTGGAGCGGGTGGATCACCAAGCGGTGCATCAAGGACATAAGCCTTCTGGGAAGCCGTAAGGATAATCCTTAGATTACGGGCCCAGTCCACAAAGTTACTTCCATCATCTTTCAACTTAGCTTTCTCTAGGAACGCATTAAAATTCAGGGGTGCTACTGCGCGAGCCATGATCTACAACATAAATATTGCAAAGATAACTTAGACTATTGTTCTTAGATAATGAGTTTAGTTAATCATATTTTAAAAAACTCCCACTCAAATTGACATCCCTCCGATCATTCGAGTGTAACATGATCCAAATCCACCAACTCAAGTCCGATCATCACGTGAGTTGAGGTGGTTTCAATGGTGAACATCTTCATGTTGATCATATCTACTATATGACTCATGTTCGACCTTTCGGTCTCTTGTGTTCCGAGGCCATGTCTGTACATGCTAGGCTCGTCAAGTTTAACCCGAGTGTTCCGCACGTGCAACATGGCTTGCACCCGTTGTATGCGAACGTAGAGTCTATCACACCCGATCATCACGGCGTGTCTCGAAACGACGAACTTTCGCAACGGTGCACACTTGGGGAGAACACAATTTATCTTGAAATTTAAGTGAGGGATCACCTTATAATGCTACCGTCGTCCTAAGCAAAATAAGATGCATAAAAGGATTAACATCACATGCAAATCATAAGTGACATGATATGGCCATGAACTTGTGCTTTTGATCTCCATCTCCAAAGCACCGGCATGATCTCCATCGTCACCGGCATGACACCATGATCTCCATCATCTTGATCTCCATCAACGTGTCGCCATAAGGTTGTCGCGCCGACTGTTGCTTCCACGACTATTGCTAACGTTTAGCGATAAAGTAAAGCATTACATAGCGCTTAATGATTGACACGCAGGTCATACAATAATTAAAGACAACTCTATGGCTCCTGCCAGTTGCCGTACTCATCGACATGCAAGTCGTGATATTCTATACAACACATGATCATCTCATACATCACATATATCTCATCATGTAATTGGCCATATCACATCACAACATACCCTGCAAAAACAAGTTAGACGTCCTCTAATTGTTGTTGCAAATTTTACGTGGCTGCTATGGGTTTGCAAGAACCGTTCTTACCTACGCAAAACCACAACGTGGTGTAGTGATTGCTTTTTGATCTTCTAAAAGAACCCTCTTCATTGAACCGATTCAACTAAAGTGAGAGAGACAGACACCCGCCAGTCACCTTTATGCAACAAGTGCACGCAGCGGTAAAACCAGTCTCGCGTAAGCGTACGCGTAATGTCGGTCCGGGCCGCTTCATCTCACAATGCCGCTGAATCAAGTATCAACTAGTAACGGCAAGCAATATGTATACACCCACGCCCACAACTCGTTTGTGTTCTACTCGAGATCTCATCTACGCATAGACCTGGCTCATGATACCACTGTTGGGGAACGTTGCATGGGAAACAAAAATTTTCCTACGCACACATAAGATCTATCCATGGTGATGAGCATCTACGAGAGGGAGAGTGAATCTACATACCCTTGTAGATCGCTAAGCGGAAGCGTTAATAAACGCGGTTGATGTAGTCGAACGTCTTCGCGATCCAAATCGCCGAGCGTCCCGCGATCCAATCACGATCCTTCCGATCTAGTGCCGAACGGACGGCACCTCCGCGTTCAACACACGTACGGCTTGATGACGCCTTCACCTCCTCGATCCAGCGAGCGATGGTGAAGTAGTGGTTGAGTTCCAGCAGCACGACGGCGTGGTGATGGTGGTGAGGAACAATCTCTGCAGGGCTTCGCCAAGCACTACGGAGATTATGACGGAGGAACTAGAGGGCTAGGGTTGCCGGCACACGGCTTGGGAAATCCTGATGTGTCCCGTGTGCTAGCCCTGCCCCTCTATTTATATGTTGAGCCTTGGGGTCTAAACTTGGAGTAAAAGCCTCCTCCGGGTCGGTTTTGCCCGCACAAGGTCGGTTTGGCCCGCAGGGAAAGAGTCCAACTCGGATCCCTGCCGAACTGTGCACAGCCGCGCACAAGCGGTAGTACCGCTTCACACAAGCGGTAGTACCGCTTGGGCGGTAGTACCGCTTCACACAAGCGGTAGTACCGCTCGGGCGGTAGTACCGCTTCACCAAGCGGTAGTACCGCTTACGCGGCAGCAAAACTACTTTTGCACTTTCCAATACCTTGTGGGCTTTATCCCTTTGGCTCATATAAAGTGTTGCTGCACCCGAACACTTCGGTAAACATCCGGAACCCCTTCCGGTGAACTCCGGAACCCTTCCAGAGATCAAAACACTATTATCACATATATCAATCTTTACCTCCGGACTATTCCGGAGATCCTCGTCATGTCCGGGATCTTATCCGAGACTCCGAACAACTTTCGGTCACCAACATAATAACTCAATTATACTAATCGTCACCAAACGTTAAGTGTGTAGACCCTGCGGGTTCGAGAACTATGTAGACATGACCGAGACACCTCTACGGCCAATAACCAATAGCGGGACCTGGATGCCCATATTGGCTCCTACATATTCTACGAAGATCTTTATCGGTCGAACCTCTATGTCAAGGATTCAGTTAATCCCGTATGCTGTTCCCTTTGTTCTTCGGTATGTTACTTGCCCGAGATTCGATCGTCGGTATCACTATACCTAGTTCAATCTCGTTACCGGCAAGTCTCTTTACTCGTTCCGTAATACAAGATCCTGTGGCTAACTCTTTAGTCACTTTGCTTGCAAGGCTCAATGTGATGTTGTATTACCGAGTGGGCCCTGAGATACCTCTCCGTCATACGGAGTAACAAATCCCAGTCTTGATCCATGCCAACCCAACAGACACCCTCGGAGATACCTGTAGAGCACCTTTATAGTCACCCAGTTACGTTGCGACGTTTGATACACACAAGGTATTCCTCCGGTGTTAGTGAGTTGCATGATCTCATGGTCAAAGGAACAGATACTTGACATGCAGAAAACAATAGCAATAAACTGACACGATCAAATGCTACGTTTACAGTTTGGGTCTTGTCCATCACATCATTCTCCTAATGATGTGATCCCGTTATCAAATGACATCTCATGTCCATGGCTAGGAAACCTTAACCATCTTTGATCAACAAGCTAGTCAACTAGAGGCTTACTAGGGACACAGTGTTGTCTATGTACCCACACATGTATTTGAGTTTCCAATCAATACAATTATAGCATGGATAATAAACAATTATCATTAACAAGGAAATATAATAATAACCAATTTATTATTGCCTCTAGGGCATATTTCCAACAATTGAATACTAGCATGAGTAGGATATAAACACCATGAACATAAATATCATGAAGGCTATGTTGGTTTTGATTCAACTACATGCGTGAACATGTGCCAAGTCAAGCCACTTGAAACATTCAGAGGAGGATACCATATCATCATACTACATCACAATCATTTTAATGCATGTTGACGCTCAAAATAAATCATTATCCACTCCTAGCTACTTAAGCATGGCATGAGCAACTATAATCTCTAATTGTCATTATAAACATGTTCAATCATAACATGCTGAATCATGGATACTGAGTTAAACATATTTACAAAAACAAAGAACAAGTTGAGTTCATACCCGCTTTTCCTTGCCACGGTCACTTCATCAAATCATCGTCATTATTTCCTTTCACTTGCATGACCGAATGATATGAAAATAAAAATAGTGCAAGTGTGCCGTGGACTAAGCTGGAATCTGCAAGCATTTTATTCAAAGGAGAAGACAAGGTAAAATGGGCTCTTTGTTAAATCAACAATAATACATATGAGAGCCACTCACCATTTTCATCGTGGTCTTCTCCTTATAATGACTCAACGAAGAAAAGAAAAGAATTTCAGAGAAACACACTGAAATATTTTTGGAGTTTTTAGTTTTCTGAAGAAAGCCAAAAGGAGAAAACAAAAACGAGAAAACAAAACTATTTACACGGGAGAGCTCCCCACAAGCAGAAGAAGAAACAAGAAATCTTTTTGGGTTTTCTTTTACTTCTACGAAACTACCACTAATTAAGCTAAAAAGAAAAACTAAAAGGAAACGGGAAATGTGTTTGGATTTTCTTTAAGTTTTTCAAACACACAGAAGAAAACAAGAAAATACAACTGGCATGGATTATACAATGAAAAAGTATGAACACCAACAACTGGAATGAAATGTGTGAACATGAATGTAATGTCGGTGAGAAATACGTACTCCCCCAAGCTTAGGCTTTTGCCTAGCTTGGTCTACAGCCATGGCTGTCCTGGATAGTGGTCGAAATGGTAGCTCGTAGAGGCATTCTGAGCTGCCTCCTCAGCCTGACGAGCAGCCTCGACAGCCGCCTTATACTCATGCACCTCACCCTCATGAAGAAAGTGTCTATGTTTGTTCTAAAAATCAAAGAGAGCAGGTGCAGGCAAAGCAACATACACAGAGTGATACTTATTAAAAACTAAGTTATATTCGTAACCCTGTGTGTTACGTTTTAAAAACGTATGTTCTCGCATTGCTTCAAAATTTAAATATTTATAGGGTAAGATGGGATCATTGAATTTGGGTGAGACCCCTAACCTTGCAGCTAAGCGAGAGGCATAAACTCCTCCATACAAATCACCATTACCCGCATTAAGCTGCAGCCTACATGCAACAATAGCCCCAAGATTATAAAGTTTGCTACCAGTCAAAGCTGTATGAATAATACTCAGATCAGGGGTGCAAAGTGCGCTACAGTCTTGCTTACCGACAAAGCATTTACCATTAAAAAGCGTGAAATACCGGATAGGGGGAAATTGGATGCTAACTATTCTAGCCTGTGTGATTCCCCTATCCTCACCGTTGCAAAGGCTAGTAAGAAACAACTCATAATCAGATCTTGGCGGCTCATCTAACGAGCCCCAATATGGAATTTTACACGCATCGCAGAATTCTTCTAGAGATATATTGTAGGAATTGTCATAGAGGTGAAATAAAATTCTAGAAGTGAGTGGATGATAAACAAAGTTTTGGGTAAAGGATTGGGTGAGGTTGTAATGCTGTGGTGGCTTATCTGCAATGAAGGCAGAGAGCTCGGCATTGTGAATATATTGATCAAATTCTTCCTTGATGCCAGCACCTAACACGAACTCATTGCACGGCCACCGACATGATTTTGCCTCGGCACCTCGCACCGAACTTGCCCTTGGTTCCTCATATGATTGGCGTGCCGAGCTTACACTAGATGATGCTTCCGAGGATCTCCTCCTCAAAGAACTTCTCCGAATGATATTCATTTTTCCTATGAACAAATTTCTGAATTTTTTTTTGGGCCACAAAATGATATCAATAAAACTTGACAATATTGATAGCAACTACTCATATGGATGCCTAGAGGCTATATCAAGCACTCAAACTACTTGGAACTCAAAGAATTCAACATGCAAGCTCATTTTCTGTAGCACCAACATTAGCTAATCATGCAAAATATAAACCACTAAAGCAAAAACTAATTGGAACAATGGAGGAGTCACATACCAAAGAGCAATCTCCCAAAACAGTTTCGGAAATGGAGCTCCGAGCAAAGAGATCAAAAATTTCAGTTTTGTGAGCAAGAACACGAGAGAGAGAGCTACCAGGAATTTTTGCTAGAGGTAAGTGATGAAGTGAGCTAAAGAGATAAGGAAGGGGGCCCCTGTGGGGCCCACGAGGTAGCAGGGCGCGCCAGGGGGGCTGGCGCGCCCTGGTGCCTCGTGGGCACCTGGGGCACCCCCTGGTATAATTTTTGCGCCAAAAATTCTTAAATATTCAATAAAAATTCATGTGAAAATTTCAAATCATTCTGAGCACTTTTATTTCTGGGCACTTTTTTATTGCACGGGTAATTCAGAAAACAGGGTGATCATGGCATTTTATTTTATTTAACTAAAAATAACAGAAAGTAAGAAGTGGGTACAGAAGGTTGTGCCTACTAAATTCATCGACCACATGCCCCTCAAAAATAATCCATTAATAAGGTTGATTAGGTCTTATTAACAAACTACTTCCAAGTAACATGAAACCGAAGAACTTTCGTATAACACTAAGTTACCTCAACGGGGATATGCATCTCCCCAACAATAAGAGTTTCATATCTCTTTTTAATAGTAGGAAGAGGGACTTGAAAACTTCCAATAGTAATTGTCGGATTCTTTTCAATAATATGAATAACATTCACTTGAAATTGTTTCTTTGGAAAGTGCACCGTATGTTCATTACCATTGATATGAAAAGTGACCTTGCTTTTGTTGCAATCAATAACAGCCCCTGCAGTATTCAAGAAGGGTCTACCAAGGATAATTGACATGTTGTCATCCTCGGGCATATCAAGTATAACAAAGTCTGTCAAGATAGTAACATTTGCAACTATAACGGGCACATCCTCACAAACACCGATAGGTATGGCAGTTGATTTGTCAGCCATTTGCAATGATATTTCGGTGGGACTAAGTTTATTCAAATCAAGTCTTTTGTATAAAGAGAAAGGCATAACACTAACACCGGCTCCTAAATCACACAAAGAAGTTTTGACATAGTTTTTCTTAATGGAGCATGGTATAGTCGGTATTCCTGGATCTCCTAGTTTCTTAGGTACTCCATCCTTAAAAGAATAATTTGCAAGCATGGTGGAAATTTCTGCTTTGGGTATCTTTCTTTTATTTGTGACAATGTCTTTCATATATTTAGCGTAAGGAGGCATCTTTATAATATCAGTCAAACGAGTACGCAAAAAGACTGGCCTAAGCATTTCAGCAAAGCGTTCAAATTCTTCCTCATCTTTCTTCTTAGATGGTTTAGGTGGAAAGGGCATGGGTTTTTGAACCCATGGTTCTCTTTCTTTACCATGTTTCCTAGCAACAAAATCTCTTTTATCATAACATTTATTTTTAGATGGTAGGTTATCAAGATCAATAATAGGTTCAATTTCAACATCATTATCAGGTTCCTTATCATTATCTGGTTGGGTGTCCTCATGAGCGTCATCATTATTATTATCATCAAGTGGTTGTTCATCACCAGATTGTGTCTCAGCATCAGAAATAGAAACATCATTACTATCCTCCAAGGGTTTTTCTACCTCGGGTTCAATAGAAGTATGCAAAGTCCTATCATTTTTCTTTTTCTTTTTCTTTTTAGATGGACTAGGTGCATCAGCATTAATTCTTTGAGAATCTTGTTCAATTCTTTTAGGGTGACCTTCAGGATAAAGTGGCTCCTGAGTCATTCTACCTCCTCTAGTCATTACTCTAACAACATGATCATTCATATTGTTATTCATTTCATTAAGCAATTCACTTTGAGATTTAGCAACATGTTCCAATTGAGTTTGAACCATAGATGCATGTTTACTAACACCTTTAACATCATTAGCAATTCTAAATATCAAGTCACTCAAGCGATCTATCATGTAAGCATTTCGTTTCAATTGTTTCATAACATTTGCATTGAAATGATCTTGCTTCATCATATAATTGTCAAATTCATACAAGCATTGACTAGGAGGTTTGTTATGAGGAATATCATTTTCATTAAACTTTATAACAGAATTTACCTCTACTACCTGTGTCTGTTTATCAAGACCATGTATTTCTTCAATAGGTGGTAAATTCTTAATATCCTCAGCTTTAATACCTTTTTCTTTCTGACATTTCTTTGCTTCTTGCATATCTTCAGGACTGAGATATAAAATACCCCTCTTCTTCGGAGTGGGTTTAGGCAGTGGTTCAGGAAGTGTCCAATCATTATCATTCTTCAATAATTCCTCAGCTTGTTCAATAGTCCTTTCCCTGAAAACACAACTCACACAACTATCTAGGTAGTCCCTAGAAGCATCGGTTAGTCCATTATAGAAGATATCAAGTATTTCATTTTTCTTGAGAGGATGATCAGGCAAAGCATTAAGTAATTGGAGAAGCCTCCCCCAAGCTTGTGGGAGACTCTCTTCTTTAATTTGCACAAAGTTAAATATTTCCTGTAAGGCAGCTTGTTTCTTATGAGCAGGAAAATATTTTTCTGAGAAGTAATAGATCATATCCTGGGGACTACGCACACATCCAGGAGCAAGAGTATTATACCATTCTTTAGCATCACCCTTTAATGAGAAAGGAAACAACTTAAGAATATAGTAGTGGCGAATTTTTTCCTCATGAGTAAATAGGGTGGCAATATCATTTAATTTAGTGAGACGTGCCACAATGGTTTCAGTTTCATATCCATGGAAAGGATCAGATTCTACCAACTTAATCAACTCAAGATCAACCGAGAATTCATAATCATTATCAGTAACGAATATGGGAGAGTTTGCAAACTTAGGATCATATTTCATTTTCTCCCTCATAGATTTCTCTTTCCTATCAGCAATCAATTTTATCACTTCATATCTGTCGTTACAAGCAAGAATGGCTCTAGCTGTGTCCCTATCAAAACATTGTTCATCAGGTGTTTCAACTCTAGTAGGAGAGCTAGGCATAATAGGTGAATCAAGTTTCAGCATTTTCAATTTCTTTAGCTTTAGCAATTTGTTCAGTAAGAAATTCACCAAGTGGCACAGTATTATCAGGCATAGTACTAGCATCATCATGAGTATCATTCATAGCAGAAGTGGTATCATCAATAACTTGCGACATATCAGAATTAATAGCATGTGGTGGTGTTGCAAGTTTACTTAAAACAGAAGGTGAATCAAGTGCAGAGCTAGATGGCAGTTCCTTACCTCCCCTCGTCTTAGAGGGAACGATCTTGGTTCTAGTGTCTTTCAGATTCTTCATAGTGATCAACAGATATAAATCCCAAGTGACTTAGCAAATAAAGCTATGCTCCCCAGCAACGGCGCCAGAAAAAGGTCTTGATAACCCACAAGTATAGGGGATCGCAACAGTTTTCGAGGGTAGAGTATTCAACCCAAATTTATTGATTTGACACAAGGGGAGCCAAAGAATACTTGCACGTATTAGCAGTTGAGTTGTCAATTCAACCACACCTGGAGACTAAATATATGCAGCAGAGTGATCAGTGGCACAGTAGTATGATAGTTTGATAGCAGTATCAATAATAGTAACAGTAGCAGTAACGGTAACAGCAGTAGTAGTAGCAATTGTGACAGCAGTAGTAACAATAGTAACTTAGCAAGACTCAATATAGGAAAAGCTCGTAGGCATTGGATCGGTGATATATGTTGGATAACATTCATCATGTAACAATTATAACCTAGGGCGACACAGAACTAGCTCCAATTCATCAATGTAATGTAGGCATGTATTCCGTATGCTTGCAATAAGAACTTGCATGACATCTTTTGTCCTACCCTCCCGTGGCAGCGGGGTCCATAAGGAAACTAAGGGATATTAAGGCCTCCTTTTAATTGAGAACCGGAACAAAGCATTAACACTTAGTGAATACATGAACTCCTCAAACTACGGCAATCACCAGAAAGAATCCCAATTATTGTCACCTTGGGGTATGTGGATCATAACACGTAGTAGGTGCGTATAACTTGCAAGATCAAATCAAGAACACAAATATATTCATGAAAACATAAAGGGTTCAGATCTGGAAACATGGCACACGGGCCCTAGTGACAAGCTTTAAGCATAGCAAAGTCATAGCAACATCAATCTCAGAACATAGTGGATACTAGGGATCAAGCCGTAACAAAAATAACTCAATTACATGATAAATCTCATCCAACTCATCACCGTCCAGCAATCCTACGAAGGAATTACTCACTCCCGGTGGTGAGCATCATGAAATTGGTGATGAAGGATGGTTGATGATGACGGTGCCGGAAGACCCCCCTCTCCGGAGCCCTGAACGGACTCCAGATCTGGCCTCCCGATGAAGAACAGGAGGTGGCGGCGGCTCCGTATCGTGAAACACAATAAAACTTCCTCTCCTATCTTTTTCTCGGGAAAACTGAATTTATAGCATTGGAAATAGGTCAGACGGCGCCACGTGGGCCCCACGAGGTACCAGGGCGCGCCAGGGGGGTGGCGCACCCTGGTGCCTCGCGGGCACTGGGTGGCCCCCCTCCAGTAGTTCTTGATGCAAATATTTTTTATATATTCAATAAAAAATCTCCAGAAAGTTTCATCTAATTCCAAGAACTTTGATTTTCTGCAGAAAAACAACACCATGGCAATTCTGCTTAAAACAGCGTCAGTCAGGGTTAGTTCCATTCAAATCATGCAAATTAGGGGCCAAAACAGGAGCAAAAGTGTTTGGAAAAGTAGATACGACGGAGACGTATCATCAGGCAGGAAAACAAGTTGGAGGGAGTCATCCCATAAAGAACATCATGACCACGAGAAGACCACTTGAGCTATTTCACATGGATCTCTTTGGTCCCAACGCCTACAAGAGTCTTGGTGGTAACTCTTTCGGTTTGGACATAGTTGATGATTTTTCCAGATTTACGTGGGTGTTCTTTCTCGATGACAAATTACAGGTTCAAAAGATCTTCAAGACTTTTTCTATGAAGGCCCAAAATCAGTTTGAGGTGAAGATCAAGAAAGCTCGGAGTGAAAACGGAACGGAGTTCAAGAACAAAAGTGTGGACACCTTTCTTGACGAAGAGGGTATTTCACATGAGTTCTTGGCTATGTACACACCTCAACAAAATGGAGTTGTTGAAAGGAAGAACCGAACTCTCATTGAGATGGCAAGGACAATGTTAGATGGATACAAGACGCCAAAACACTTTTGGGAGGAAGCGTTTGAGATGGCTTGTCATGCTACAAATTACTTTATCTTCACAAGCTACTTGGCAAGACGGCATACGAGCTACTCACCGGTAACAAACCCCAAGTTGGATACTTTTGGGTATTTGGCTCAAAGTGTTACATTCTTGACAAACATCGTCGTTCAAAATTTGCTCCTAAATCTCATGAAGGTTTCCTACTCGGTTATGGGTCAAACTCTCACACTTACCGTGTCTACAACAATTTCACCCGAAAGGTTGAAGAGACAGTAGATGTGAAGTTTGATGAATCTAACGGCTCGCAAGTAGACCAATTGCCACTTGATGTAGGAGACAAAGATCCTTTGTAAGCATTCCAAGACTTGTCAATAGGCAAGATTTGACCCGTTGAGGTGAAGGAGAGTACCTCATCTACAAATGTGGGAGCCCCTACATCACGTCAAGGTGATCCACAAGTTGACATGGAGGCGTCCACAAGTGGAACTCGACAAGATGAGGCAGTGCAACAAGAAGATCCACCACAACCTCCTTCTCCACCACCTCAAGACAACGTCAACGACAATGAAGATGATGATGATGATGATGAGGAAGCTCCACAACCATCCAAGCAAAAGTTCTCACGAGTTAGAGAAAGAGCCAATAAGAATCATCCCATTGATCAAATCCTCAACAACATTAACTCCAGGAGAATCACTCGCTCTAAGTCTCATTTAGCTAACTTTTGTGAACACTACTCATTCATCTCTAGTATTGAACCTATGAAGGTCGAAGAAACCCTCGAAGACCCGGATTGGGTGATTGCAATGCACGAAG
The DNA here is from genome assembly GCA_039707655.1 of Elymus sibiricus. NCBI lineage: Eukaryota > Viridiplantae > Streptophyta > Magnoliopsida > Poales > Poaceae > Elymus > Elymus sibiricus. The sequence continues at coordinate 72,750,554 of CM077676.1, forward strand.
AGCTGCACAACTTTGAGAGGAACTAAATATGGACATTAGTTGAGAAGCCCAAGGACGATCAAAACATCATTGGAACCAAATGGGTGTTTCAGAATATGCAAGATGAAGATGGACAAGTCATGTGCAACAAAGCTCGCCTCGTAGCCCAAGGATACACTCAAGTGGAAGGTATGGACTATGGTGAGACATATGCCCCCATTGCTAGACTTGAGTCCATTCGTATTCTCCTTGCTTATGCTAATCACCATGATATCACTCTTTACCAAATTGATATAAAAAGTGCCTTTCTAAATGGTGAACTTGAAGATGAAGTTTTTGTTAAACAACCTCCCGGTTTTGTTAATCCCAAGAAACCGAATCATGTTTATAAACTTCACAAAGCCCTTTATGGTCTCAAACAAGCCCCTAGAGCTTGGTACAAATGCTTGACAAAGTTTCTTATTGAAAAATGCTTTGAAATTGGGAAAATTGATTCAACTCTATTCACTAAACGGGTTAATGAAGAACTATTTGTATGCCAAATTTATGTTGATGATATTATATTTGGTTCTACTAATCGCCATTTTAGTGAGAAATTTGGAAGGTTGATGTTGGAGAAATTTGAGATGTCCATGATGTGCGAACTCAAAATTTTCCTTGGTTTGCAAATTAAGCAAACTAAGGAGGGTACCTTTGTTTCTCAAACAAAGTATACCAAGGATCTATTCAAAAAGTTTAACATGCAAGAAAGAAAAGGTATGAAAACCCCCACGCCTACTAGTGGACATCTTGACTTGACTAAGGATGGCAATCCGGTTGACCAAAAGGTTTACCGATCAATGATTGGTTCTCTATTATATCTTTTTGCCTCCCATCCTGACATTATGCTAAGTGTGTGCATGTGTGCACAATACCAAGTGGCACCCAAAGAATGTCATCCTAAGGCTGTGAAAAGGATAGTGAGATACTTGATACATACACCAAACTTTGGCATTTGGTATCCTAAGAGATCTTCTTTTGATCTTGTTGGCTATTCCGATTCGGACTATGCCGGTGACAAGGTTGATAGAAAATCCACTTTGGGTAATTGTTAATTTCTTGGAAGACCCCTTGTGTCTTGGTCCTCCAAGAAACAATACTTGGTATCATTATCCACCGTCGAAGCGGAATACATTGCCGTGGGATCATATTGTGCTCAGTTACTTTGGATGACCCAAACTCTCAAAGATTATGGGATACATGTGAAACATGTTCCATTGCTTTGTGACAAGGAGAGTGCTATCAAGATTGCACACAATCCCATGCAACATTCTCAAACTAAGCATATTGAAGTTTGTCACCATTTCATTCATGATCATGTTGCTAAAGGTGACATTAATCTTAAGCATGTTCGAACCGACAAGAAATTGGCGGATATCTTCACTAAACCTCTTGATGAGAAGATATTTTGTCGATTGAGGAGTGAGTTGAATATCATTGATGCTTCAAATGTGGTGTAGAAACTCCTTTGGATGCATGCAAGGCATGAGCTTACATGACTAATCCTTGATGTTTCTCTTATGATGATGATCATATATCTTGGACACATTTGCATCCTTGTATTGCATCTAACCCCTTGTAGGTACTTGGATGAGTCTCACTTCACAAGATTGCATCTCACTCACATCTTGAGCAATCTTGTTTTGACCAAGTATCTAAGTTTTGGTCGATGTGTTCAAAGAACAAGCCTACACCAAACATATCCTTTGAAATTTTTTGGAATAATTCTTCACTCTTGTCAATTTGGATACATGTATGTTGTTCCATGCGTGGCTAACCCGTGTAGGAAGATGGACTCCAAAAGGAAATAGGAATGCTCCAAACTCAACCTTATGAGCATCCACAACAAGTTCAACTACGTGAACTAGTCCACAACCGACCCAAGGTATGTTCTCACATCTTCGAGAAGCTTTGCTCCAAGTCATGAGTTAAAGCAACTCCACAAGATGTGATTACATTAAAATGCTTAAATGAAAAATGGCAACCCCACTGTGAGCTTAAACGATGAGTATGACCTATGATCAAGTGACCTCTCTTGACTCCTAAGTCAATATACTCTAACATAGGTGATCTAGTCGCCGACCCCTTCTAGATGAAGTTTTCCCTTCTACTCTTTTTCTTGCGCTGTTTTCTTTTGCATTTTAGTTGCTGTGTTTATTTCAATAAAAAATACTTCATCTAGAGGCTCCTTATTTATTCCTTTTTCTTCTGTATCTTTGTGAATATTTTCTATCTACAAATTCCTTGCAAATATTATTCGAATTCATTGCAAATCCTTCAGGATTTCCATTGCTAAGTGAGCTGAGTTTGACAATTTTCTCCTTTTGAACTGAACTCGGTCCTTCCAATTTGAAACATTTTGGCGCCTCCGAGCTGCAATTCACACTGCTTATATGTTCTTCGGATCTTCCGAACAGAACTGCCTCGGCTGCACCGAATTGATCAGTCCTTGAAAGTCCCATTCTCGGACTCACCGGCTTTTTCAACTCGGAGTTACCGAATTCACTCCCTAAAGAGTCTTTTGTCAAAATTTTCTTCTGATTTCCCTTTCCAGCTCCACTCAATGACTCTTTACCCTCTAATGCATTTGGAATCATCTTAGCCTAGATGTGCTGCTCGAGGATCACACCTACTTGACCAATGACCTTGAAACTCAACACTTCTTGGAAATTGATGTCAAAGGGGGAGAGAAATACACACCAAAGCTTCCATGCCCCTTTCTAGGGAAGCATACAATGCACTTATAAGAGGAGAGAATTTTCTGTGTTCTTAAGAGGGATGAAACACATTTTTTTAGCTAAGAGAGAGAAGCACTTGATTCTTATCCTTTTTGCTCTGATTTCTCTCTTGCTCTAATTTTATCTCACCCTACCAAGTCCCAATATCTACTATCTCAGATTCAGGGGGAGAGGAAGTTAACCTATGGGGAAAAAAATCTCGGGAACTGCTATTGCAAATCTTTCAGCTTTTGGGGACATGTCAGTTCTTCAAAGAAAGTACTCACCTAGTGATACTCATTCTACATGTCATCCCAATTTTGGTATTCTTGGAGTTCTTGCATTTTAGTTGAAGAGAAATTCTTATGTTATCTAACTTTTCTTTCTCAAGTTTGTCTCTTCAGGTACAATGTTCAAGCAGCTCAAGGTAAGTATATGCATCATGCTCATGCACATGTTGATGACTTGCTTATTGTATATACTTGTTTGCAAGAAATCATCATGGAACATGAACACTTTCATTCACATCCATTTGCTCTGATGCTTATAGCCAAGATACATGTAACACATAGTATTTCCTACCCTTTTGTGCTCTTGGCATTCCAAAAGCCATTATCCTTTTAAAAGATTGCACACTTGTAGGGGGGGCTTGGGCATTACATGTTTCTCAAAGATTTTACATATTTCAAGTTTACTTTATTTAAAAGCTTTGATGTGTGTTATCATCAATTACCAAAAAGGGGGATATTGAAAGCACATTTGCTCCCTTGGTGGTTTTGGTAATTAATGTCAACATACATGTTGTTGGACTAACATTTTCCTCAAGAATATTTCAGGAAAAGTTCAACTGTGGCAAGTCAATGGAGATATGGACCCTTCAAAATGCGAAGGACATGGATTGGCAAAAGCTTCAAGACTCTACATTTTTGGTTAAGTGATCCAAGATCACATTTAGTCCTATAGGAAATCCAATACTATTAAAAAGGGATGAGGTTTTGATGATGAGTTTGTTGCTCAAGTGCTTGAAGATATTGCTCCGAAACCCTCAACCACATTCTCCAAATCCTATCTGTCCTGACCCTGAAAAGCCAACTCGGTCCCACCCATCCACCTCTACCCGGACCCATTGAGTTTCTTCAGACAGAGCCATAAGCCAAACCCTAACATTTTGGTCCTACCGATATGGATCTTGGTCTCATTGAGATGGCATGACCAAGTTTCTGTAATGTAGTTGTTTCACTTTGGAATCACCGAGTTAAAACAATCAGAATTACCAAGATGAGGTTCAGCCCTAGCCATTGCACTTCGGTCGCTTTGAGATGTTCTGTTCGGTCACACGGATATGTCCAACGTTTGAATCTTTTACACAGGTCGGTGTCACCAAGAATTTGCTTCGTTGTCACCAAGTTGGGTCAAAAGGTTGTAACGGTTGGATCTTTGGGTGAAGCCTATATATACCCTTCCACCCGCACTCTCTTCAAAAGAGAGCCATCAGAACAAAACACTACTTCCACTACTCATTTTCTGAGAGAGAACCACCTACTCATGTGTTGAGATCAAGCCACTTCATTCACATCATTTGAACCTTGATTTCTAGCCTTCCCCAAGTTGCTTTCCACTCAAATCCTTCTCCTACCATAGCCAAATCTATGAGAGAGTGATTGAGTGTTGGGGAGACTATCTTTTGAAGCACAAGAGCAAGGAGTTCATCATCAACAACAACATCTATTGACTTTTGGAGAGTGGTGTCTCCTAGATTGGTTAGGTGTCACTTGGGAGCCTCCAAGATCATGTGGAGTTGAACCAAGGAGTTTGTAAGGGAAAGGAGATCGCCTACTTCGTGAAGATCTACCCCGTGTGAGGCTAGTCCTTCGTGGGCGTAAACCATGGTGGAATAGACAAGGTTGCTTCTTCGTGAACCCTTCGTGGGTGGAGCCCTCCATGGAATCGCGCAGCCGGTACCCTTCATGGGTTGAAGTTTCCATCAACGTGGATGTACGATAGCACCACCTATCAGAACTACACCAAAAATCTCCATGTCTCCATTGCGTTTGCTCTTTCCAACTCTACCCCCTTTACTTTCTTGCACTTGCATGTTGTCTTCTTTTCGCTACTCAAACTCTAGAATTGCATGTGTAGAATGTATTGGATGCTACTTCACTTATGCCAAAAACTGCCTAAACTTGAAGAAAATTAAGAACTGCAACTTTGGCTTATTAAGGGTGTAATCACCCCCCTCTAGACCCATCTTCTCAATCTTTCAGTCTCCTTCAAAATGAAGGAGTGGGTCCTCTCTCTGCTTCCTCATCTCATTAAAGCTCTGAATAAAGTCCTCATCTGCATTCAGACCAGAATCATCTTCAGGTAGAAGGACTGGTAGTTTTTTCCTAACTATTTGCACCTGCTCAGCTGATTTTTCAGGTTTACTAAATTTGTCAATCTTTGTTCTCCTCTTTAGCTCCATGAGTGTCTCTAGCTCATCCTGGTCTGCTGCATTGCCTTCATCCATAGCAGCCTCTAAATCCATACCATGGTTTGTGCTCTGCTGTATGGAGTAGAACTGAAGAGGCTCTGGCTGCTTCTGTTTATTGCATTTTGATGGTGACCTGTAGAGAACACCAGAGTGATTGATTTTATAGACATGTTTCTCTCCTAATTGACTAAAAGGAACCTGCTCCTCATACACATAGCCTGAATTCAAATCTGTAGGTCTTGGATCAGTTGCCCTAATCACTATCCAGTTGACTACCTTCTGATCTCTACTGGCAATATGGTCAAGCATTGCATGCACCTTTTCATCATCACAAATTTCTTCCAATCCAGAAATACCCACACCAGGATTCCTCACAAAATACATGTAATATTTTAGACCATATCCCTCTGTCTATATTATGTGTGCTATCAGATTATAAAAAGTGATTAACACTGCATAATTACTCTAATAGAAGTTAACAGAGCACTACTCTAGTTAACATTGCATATTAATAGAAACTACTCTAATTTACTCTAAAAGAAATTAAAACATATTAGCAGAAAACTACACTAATTAACACTGCCTACAAATCAACTCTAATTAATAGTAATTAAAAAGAAATTGCTATGACAGTGGACTAATTTCCCCTCAAATCCAAATTAGGGTGTCTGGTGGCCAACTAGCGTTTAACAGTGCCTACTGGTGCCTGCAAGCCAAACAGGGTTATGTAGCACTTTTGTGGAAGTATCTGCTACTTGTATAGTTCGTCGGGATTTTCCTAAATAGAAAGGGTGATGTAGCACAGTAGCAAAGTATTTCCATCAGTTAAGAACCAAGGTTTATCGAACCAATAGGAGACTCCACGAGAAAAACATAGACAGTACCTACACACACAAAGCAAATAATTGTACCCAACGAAGGCAAGGGGGTTGTCAATCCCCTCGTTCTTGTCGGTTACAAGGATTAAATCTGGTAGTGATAGATATATAATGTAAAAGTAAAACAAAAGTAAATAAATTGTAGCAAGGTATTTTTAGGATTTTAGTAATATGAAGTAAAGTGGACCCCGAGGGCCATAGCATCACTAGAGGCATCTCTCTCATAAGCATAACGATACAGTGGGTAAACAAATTACTGTTGGGCAATTGATAGAAAAGCGCTTAGTTACGATGTTATTCATGGCATGATTAATATATAGGCATTACATCCGTGACAAGTAGACCGACATCCATCTGCATCTACTACTATTACTCCACTTCGAGAGCGCTTCTATGCTTGGCTCTCTAGGTATTAAGTTCATAACAAACAGAGTAACGCTTTAAGCATGATGACATAATGTAGACAAAGTAAGACTAATCAATATGATCGAACCTCGTCATTTTACCCTTAGTAGAAACAATACAAATATGTGCCTCGCTACCCCTTCTATCATGAGGTGAGGACACCGCAAGATTAAACCTACTACTATGCACCACTTCCACTGAAGATAAATCAATCTAGCTGGCCAAACTAAATGGATAGACTGGAAAGCATTACATAGCTATACATAATCACACATAATAAAGTTCTGAAAAGTCTCAATTACTTTCAATGAATAATCTGATCATAAACCCACAATTCATCGGATCCCAACAAACACACCGCACAAAGGAATTACATTGAATCGATCTCAGAAGAGAACATAGTATTGAAGATCAAAGATAGAGAGGGAGAGACATCAAGCTACTGCTATGGACCCATAGGTCCTGTGAGGAACTACTCATGCGTCATTGGACATGTAGCAAGGTTGATGTAGAGGCCCTCCGTGATTGATTCCCCCTCCGGCAGAGTACCGGAAAAGGCCTCCAGATGGGATCACGGCGGGATAGAGACTTGTGGCGGTGAAATAATTGTTTTAGGTATCGCTCTGGGGGTTTTCGAATATATGTGAATTTATAGCGTTGGGATTAGGGCAAAAGGAGGCTCAGGGGGCCCACAAGGGTGAAGGGCACCCCCTGGGGTGCGTCCCTGCCTTGTTGCCTCCTCATCTGGCTTCTGGACTCCCCTCGAAGCTTCCTGGGTCTCTTTTGGTCCAAAAAAATCATCAAAAAGTTTCATCGTGTTTGGACTCCGTTTGGTATGGATTTTCTGTAAAACCAAAAACAAGCAGAAAACAGCAACTGGCACTGGCACTAAGTTAATAGTTTAGTTCCCAAAAATGATATAAAATGATATATAAAGAATACAAGATTGATAATATAATAGCATGAAACAATCAAAAATTATAGATACGTTGGAGACGTATCAGCATCCCCAAGCTTAATTCCTGCTCGTCCTCGAGTAGGTAAATGATAAAAATAGAATTTTTGATGTTGAATGCTACCTAACATGTTTCATCATGTAATCATTTTCGGTATGAATATTTGACAAACGATGATCTAATTGATATCAACATAATAATATCCATGAATACTAGAAAATAATCATTACTTTTTGAAATATACGATGCTTAATGAATGTTATCCCTACTCATTGAATTATGTAAGCATGGCATGACTCCGTCTTCCTAACATAAGTACAAATCATGAGCACCCCAGAGTGAACCAAGCAATTGTATCATACTTTTTCTCGCTTCTGTATTTTCAACTCCACTCAATACCTGAGCTTGAGCCATGAACTTAGCACCTCAGATGGCATAGGGAATGATGATAGGGGTTTATATGGGAAGACAAAAATAGAGAAAGTCTCGCATCAACTCAGCGGATCGTTAGGCAATGGAGATGCCTTTCAATCGATATCAATGCGAGGAGTAGGGATTGCCATGCAACGGATTGCACTAGAGATATAAGTGTATGAAAGCTCGCTACTGAAACTAGGTGGGTGTGCATCCAACTTGCTTGCTCATGAAGACTTCGGGCATTTGAGGAAGCCCATCATCGGAATATACAAGCCAAATTCTATAATGTAAAAATTCCCACTAGTATATGAAAGTGACTAAACGTGGAGACTCTCTTTATGGATAACATGGTGCTACTTTGAAGCGCAAGTGTGGTAAAGGATAGTAATGTGCCCCCTCTCTTTTTCTCTCATTTTTTCTCTCATTTTTTATTTTCTTTTTTTAGAATAGTCTCATGGACCTCATCCCCACTTTTTCGAGGACTCATTAGTCTCCACCATTCTTTTCCTCACTGGTAGGGGCAACACTCTGATAATGATGATCATCACACATTTATTTACTTACAACTCGATAAAACTGAAAGAATATGACTCTATATGAATGCCTCTGGCAGCGTACCAAGATGTGCAATTATCTAGCGTAACATGTATTACATTGATGAACGGTGGATTTGCTACAAATATTATGTCAGCTCTATATGATCATGCAAAGCAATATGACAGTGAACACACAAGTCATGTGAATAGTAACGGTGGAAGTTGCATGGGAATATATCCCGGAATGGCTATGGAAATGCCATAATAGGTAGGTATGGTGGCTGTTTTGAGGAAGGATATATTAAGGCTTATGTGTGATAGAGTGTATCATATAACAGGGTTTGGATGCACCGGCAAAATTTGCACCAAGTCTCGAGGTGAGAACGTGCAATGCACGGTACCGAAGAGGCAAGCAAAATATGGATAGGTGGGAGTGCTTTCGTACACAAACTCACATTAGTCATAAAGAACTCAAATACTTATTGTGAAGCCTATTAGCCCTCAAAGCAAAGTACTACCTATATGACCCTAGAGAGGAGGTTGGGAGGAATTAACCATCGTGTGCCCTTGATTCAAGCAACACAAAGGAATTCAACGAGGAATACATATGCTCCAACATCCCCGGTTATGCCATGACCGGCACTTAAATGAGTAGTACATAACAAGCTTTAATATCAATATTCCTACTAATTAATGATTATGGACTAATACTCTTTCATATTTCGACATCAACATCACTTAAAACATACGCTTCAAATTCAGTGATCTACAAGATAGTTTTTATTATACCACTCTTGTATACCTATGATTTTTGGACTAGTCATATAACTCATGCAAATTACCACTTCCTATTAATAGACTCTAAAAAAGATATAAGTGAAGCATGAGAGTAGAAATATTTCTTTAAAATATATAACTACTGCCGTGCTCTAAAGATATGAGTGAAGCACATGAGCAACGGCCTAACTCAAAACATATAAGTGAAGCACAAAGAGTACTCTAACAAATCATGATGAATACGTGTCTCTCTCAAAAGGTGTTTTCAGCAAACAATGATTGTGGCAATCAATCAAACAAACTAAAATAAAACTATATCACAAGATGCTCCAAGTAAAACTCATATCATGTGATGAATAAAAATATAGCTCCGAGTAACATACCGATGAATTATGGACGAAAGAGGGGATGCCATCCGGGGCATCCCCAAGCTTAGACGCTTGGGTCTTCCTTGAATATTACCTTGGGGTGCCTTGGGTATCCCCAAGCTTAGGGTCTTGCCGCTCCTTATTCCTTCATACGTCGTGATCTCACCCAAAACTTGAAAACTTCAGCACACAAAACTCAACAGAAACTTTGTGAGATCCGTTAGTATAATAAATCAATCATGAACTTTAGGTACTGTTATAGATAGATTCATAATTTCCCTTGCATAATACCTACTGTATTCTAACTTCTCCATGACTTATACCCCCCGATATAATCCACATCATCATCAAAATTAGCACACTATTCAATAAAAACAGAATCTGTCTAAAATAGAACAGTACATAATGACAGAATATTTATCCATACTTCTGCAACTCTTAATATTCTGAATAATTAGGACAAAGTAAATAATTTTTATACTAATACTGTGTAAAAATTCCAGCAATTGATCGCGTTCTAGTACACTACTAAAATTCCAGCACTGGTCGCAATAGTTTCTATTTTTCCACAGAATCAATTCTACTATCATTCAAATCATCCCAAAGGCTTTACTTGGCACAAACACTAATTAAAAGATAAAACACAATCATTACACTAGCAATAATCATGTTGGCACACAAAAATAAAAATCAAAGTAACGATAACTATTGGGTTGCTTCCTAACAAGCGCTATTGTTTAATGCCCCTAGCTAGGCATAATGCATAGTTTCAGGTATTGTCGTCCTTGTTCTTCATTCCCTCCACAATGGGTTCAGAAATATCTTCAATGTTACGATTCCCCAATTAACTTTCCTTACACTCATTAATTAATTGTATTAGTTGGTCCACCTTTGTTTGGTAGGTATCAAATCTTTGTTCTAATACTTCATATCTCTTGTTTTGAGTCACAATGTGGCTATTTAGTTTATTTGTGAGGTTGTACAATACCTTAAGGTGAGCCTCCATACTAGCTTTAGTTTCTTTAATCAATTCAGTCTGATGATAGCTCACTAGGATGGTAGGTTCGATCGTTTCTATTTTTGGTTGACCTAGCAAATTTTTCATTCTTTCATAAGAGTCGAAAGCATTAGTCCCAATGAAACCTCTCTCAAATATTAAATCCAAAATGTGTCTATGATGGAGAGATAAGCCAACATAAAAGCATTTAAGCAATAATTTAACATGGCATTTGGGATTAGCTCTTGCCTGCATTTCTAATAGCCTATCCCAAGCTTCCTTTAAAGATTCATCACTCAATTGTTTAAAATTCAAGATCTCAGAACACTCCCCAAGGTACGGGGGAAGGGGAACTTCAGGTGAAGAGCTAGCCATAGCAACAAGCAAAGCACACAAAATAAATATTTTTGTATTTTCAATTTTTATAGAGGTAAAGGCAACTAAAAAGATAAAAGGCAAGAAGTAAAACAAGTAAATGATAAATGTGTGCGAAGGGACCTGACTCCTTCAGGCGACGTCTCCCCGACAATGGCGCCAGAAATTCTTCTTGCTACTTGTATAGTTCATCGGGATTTCCCTGAAGAGGAAGGGTGATGTAGCACAGTAGCGAAGTATTTCCCTCAGTTAAGAACCAAGTTTTATCGAACCGATAGGAGACTCCACGAGAAAAAGATAGATAGTACCTACACACACAAAGTAAACATTCATACCCAACGATAATATAAAAGTAAAATAAAAGTAAATAACGATACGGTGGGTAGATAGATAATATAAAAGTAAATAAATTGCAGCAAGGTATTTTTAGGGTTAGTAATATGAAGTAAAGTGGACCCCCGGGGCCATAGCATCACTAGAGGCATCTCTGTCATAAGCATAACGATACGGTGGGTAGACAAATTACTGTTGGGCAATTGATAGAAAAGCGCACAGTTATGATGTTATTCATGGCATGATCAACACATAGGCATTACGTCCGCGACAAGTAGACCGAAATCCATCTGCATCTACTACTATTACTCCACTTCGAGAGCGCTTCTATGCTTGCCTCTCTAGGTATTAAGTTCATAACAAACAGAGTAACGCTTTAAGCATGATGACCTAATGTAGACAAAGTGAGACCAATCAATATGATCAAACCTCGTTGTTTTACCGGTAGTAGCAAAAATACAAATATGTGCCTCACTACCCCTTCTGTCAGGAGGTGAGGACACCGCAAGATTGAACCTACTACTATGCACCAGTTCCACTGAAGATAAATCAATCTAGTTGGCCAAACTAAACGGATAGATCAGAAAGCATTACATAGCTATATATAATCACACATAATAAAGTTTAGAAAAGACTTAATTACTTTCAATGAATAATCTGATCATAAACCCACAATTCATCGGATCCCAATAGACATACCGTGAAAAGGAATTACATCAAATCGATCTCTGAAGAGAACATTGTATTGAAGATCAAAGACAGAGAGAGCGCCATCTAGCTATTACTATGGACCCGTAGGTCCTATGAGGAACTACTCACGCATCATCGGAGAGGCAGCAAGGTTGATGGCCCTCCGTGATCGATTCTCCCTCTAACATAGTACTGAAAAAGGCCTCCAGATGGGATCGTGGCAGAACAGAGACTTGTGGCACCGGAATAATTGTTTCGGGTCTCGCTCTGGGGGTTTCTCAATATATGTGAATTTATAGCATTGAAATTAGGGCAAAAGGAGGCTCAGGGGGCCCACAAGGGGGCAGGGCGCGCCCCTGCCTTGTCGCCTCCTCGTCTAGCTTCTGGACTCCCCCAAAGCTTCTTGGGTCTCTTTTGGTCCAAAAAAAATCATCAAAAAGTTTCATCATGTTTGGACTCCGTTTGGTATGGATTTTCTGTAAACCAAAAACAAGCAGAAAACAACAACTGGCACTAGGCACTGGGTTAATAGGTTAGTTCCCAAAAATGATATAAAATGGTGTATAAAGCAGACAAGATTGATAATATAATAGCATGAAACAATCAAAAATTATAGATACATTGGAGACATATCAGTATCCCAATTAGTTATCGTCCCAATGAAGAGTAGAGGAGAGTATTTAAAGAGGTGCTTCTATCGCACACAAGGAGTCACAATTCTTGAATGAAGTTACTGCTTGAGCTTCTGCAAATATTATTACTGTCCTGAGGAATGAATGAACCCAAATGACAAGGATAAAAGGTTTATAGTAACAACGGTAAAAACTCTTAAAAGTAAATAACATAAATAAAAGTGAAAGTAGAGTTGCGTTTCCTGCAATGAAGAGATTAGGCGCGGAGAGAATTCAGCTCATGGTAAGTATATAATGTTGGGAATATGCCCTAGAGGCAATAATATTGTATTATTATATTTCCATATTCAGAATTAAAAGTTTATATTTCATGCTATAACTGCTATGATCCTAGAATATGCGATTCAGTGGAAAACTCATATGCACGTGTAGAATGATAAACGATAAAGAATAGGTTCCTAGTCTTGCCTCTAAGACTGGCTCAAGTGTTGTTGGTGATCATGTTTTCAGGATCGTAGGATATCATTAAGTATAATGATAGTCCTAAAACAACATTGAGAATATGACGTTAGGAGAACGATCATATCGAATAGACCTAAAACTTGTTTGTTATACTTTGAGATAATATCGTCTGAAATCAATTGTTATAACATGGAGTGTTAGCATGTGTTTTAGTTCCTCAGACCATGAGAGTATCGCAGTCACTTCCTATCATACGGTGGACTTTGGGGTTTCTCAAACGTCATCTGTAACAAGGTGATCATAACGACAACTTTCAGGCTCATCAGAAAGTTTGACAAGGGTCTGGATAGCTCGAGAGTGAGATTTGCTCCTCCGACGATGGAGAGATATTCTTAGGGCCCTCTCGGTGTGATGACATCCATCATCATCTGGCCGGACACAGGTGACTACATCACGGGGATGCCAGAACACTTCAACGAGAAAGAAGAACAAAACCGGTAACGGGAGCAACGGTATAGTGAGCATGGTGATCACTCTAGAGGATACTGATACACACATGGTTTTGTAAAGTATCGCGAAGCAAAGGGAACATCACATTATAACCAAAGGTTCACTCGAATGTCGTTCATGTAATCATAGGGATCGATATGGATGTCCACGGTTCCGCTATCGGTCATTGAAGGAAGGAGTTTCGTTCATGTCTATGATTTACCAAACCTATGGGGTCACAAGCTTAAGGTAATCATGATCTTCTAAGTGTTAGTAGGACGAGTGTATCGAGGATTTATTTGTGAAATAGTTTTGCTAACATTTGGAATAGTTTCGAGAGGAACCGGAAGCGTTTTGGGGTCACCGAAAGGGTTTCGGAGAGTATCGGGTACTACCTGGTATTACCGATAATTAATATGTAGGTGGAAAAAGTTTCCGTACATGTTAAATTATATATAAAAGGGTCTGAAAGTAGCTAGAACTATTTTATATTTAATTTTATATCAACGGGCCTTAAAAGGCCAAGAGGTAGAAGGCAACTTGGGTCATAAGGGACCAAATGGAGGTGGCGCCCCCTTCCTTGTAGGGGGGGGGGGGGGGGGCGAATCCTACTTGGGGCCAGTGCACCCAAGGAGGGACTTCCCTCCTTGGTGGATGCCCTCCTCTCCCCCTCTAACCTATATATACTTGAGGTATTGGCCACAATTATACACACAAGTTTTGGAGCCTCCTCTAGTTCATCTAGCTCTAGTTCTAGTTGGTCCTAGTTGACTAGTTAGAGCTAGATCTAGTTCCTCTAATCCTCATAATTAGAAGCCCGGTGTGGTTCTAATCTCCTCCCTCAAATTCTTTGGCATTGATTAGCTCTGGACGGTGAAGCACTGCCGGATCGTGAAGACCGTACGCTTGCAACCAAGTAGAGAGGCCATGCTTTCGGTCTTCTGTTCGAGGGATCATTCAAGGGTGGTTCGCGGGATCGTCATCAACGGTTCGAGGGACTCCAAGTATGATCTACACCGACTCATCTACTTCCAGTGCACTCCGGACTTGGTAACGCTCATTGATCCAAACGCCATATGCAACTTCATATTGTTCCTGGGTGATCGTAGGGCGATTTTTTGTTTGTTTTCTACTATGTTTCTCAACATATAAATATATCATGTGTGCCAGTGCGATGGTAATACCAGTTACCTTGTATTATACTCATAGTATTTGATATGTTTTTCTATAGGCGAATCACCCTAAGGTTATGAAACTCCAACTCGTGGGATTACATTCCATTCTATTGTCCTGCTTCGCCGTTGCCATAGAGTGGTCGTCTCCACAATTAAGGTCCTTGGACCTGAGCCAAGGCATTATGTTGCATGGATCACCGTTATCTCATATTGTCTTTGGTCCTCATAGATATCTCCACCTGTCACGTCAGAGGTCATAGATTCCCTAAACAATATGTGTTACCTGTGTAGGTCTTGAGATCGTGTTGCCCGGGCCCTTAAATTGGACAACACGCATAGGGTTCACCATAGTATAACAACTTACTAGACATATCATAAGACTACAAATACAAATGAAGACATATAGATCAGGCACAAATGAATCTTACCACTCACCAACATATCCACGCCTATGGGGGATTACTCACACATCATAAGAGAGATACCAATCACACCAAAGATTAAACCCATGAAAACCATATCGATAATATCGTGAAGATCCACAATAAGATGAAATGGATAATTCAATAGTCTTGATCTCCAGATGAGAGTGAATAGAGTTACAACTTGTTATCACAACTTGGAATTTCTCTTACAATACTGAAGGACGAGATGATGAGATGAAAGGACCTAAACTAAGAAGATCTCTGAAGGTTCTCCGAATCTACTCCTCTTATGTTCTGGACGTGGTGGTGGCGTCTAGGGTTCTTCTCTCCCCTGGGTTCCTTCATGAAAGTGTCTTGTATAGATGTGGTGGAGTTGTTGGCACCTCATACGACCGCCGATACGAGCAGCTGCGGTCCTATGGAAGGCCGTTTTTTGCTCTGATGCGACTGGTGGCTTGGCTCTCCACATGGAAGTTGCTCCATTTGACTGGATTTGTAGCAATTCCCCTTGGTTTCCTTCCGTATATGATATTTCCTGCCAAACAATGGAAAAACAGATTTTCTTCTCTTTTGAAGGATTAGCGTTAGAAGTAACCGAGAAGTAACAAAGATCCGGTGGAAACCAAATAATAATCACTCAAAAATATCACAAATTCTCGTGCCATCAACTCCTCCAAGCTTGAAAATTGTTCGTCCTCTGATGACCCACAAGTATAGGGGATCAATCATAGTCCTTTTGATAAGTAAGAGTGTCGAACCCAACGAGGAGCAGAAGGAAATGACAAGCGATTTTTAGCAAGGTATTCTCTGCAAGTGCCAAAAGTAGTAGTAACAGATAGTTTTGTGGCAAGGTGATTCGTAACAAGTAACAAGTAACAATAGTAGCAAGTGTGCAGCAAGGTGGCCCAATCCTTTTTATATCAAAGGACAAGCCGGAAGGTTCTCTTATATCAAGCAAAGCGTTCTCGAAGGCACATGGGAATTCTCGTCTAGTCACGTTCATCATGTTTAGTTGATTCACATTCATTACTTTGATAATTTGATATGTGGGAGGACCGGTGCTAGGGTGTTGTTCTTACTTGAACAAACAACCCACTTATGATTACCCCCTCTCGCAAGCATCCGCAACTATGAAAGAAGAATTAAGATAAATCTAACATAGCATGAAACATATGGATCCAAATCAGCCCCTTATGGTATAACGCATAAACTAGGGTTTAAGCTTCTGTCACTCTTGCAACCCATCATGTACTTATTAAACCCCGATGCTTTCCCTTAGGCCCAAACATGGTGAAGTGTCATGTAGTCTACGTTCACATAACACCACTAATGGAATAGCAACATACACATCATCAAAATATTGAATGAATACCGACGTCACATGATTACTTATAACAAGACTTCTCCCATGTCCTCAAGAACAAAAGTAACTACTCACAATTCATGTTCATGTTCAAGATTAGAGGGATATTGAATATGCTTAAGGATCTGAACATATGATCTTCCACCAAATAAACCAACAAGCATCAACTATGAGATGTAATCAACACTACTAGTAACCCACATGTACCAATCTAAGGTTTTGAGACAAAGATTGAATACAAGAGTTGAACTAGGGTTTTTGATGAGATGGTGCTGGTGAAGATGTTGATGAAGATTGGACCTCCCACTATGAGAGGATCGTTGGTGATGTCGATGGCTCCGATTTCCTCCTCCCGGAGGGAAGTTTCCCCAGCGGGATCGCTCCGCCGGAGAGCAAAAGTGCTCCGCCTCTATTTCTACCTCGAGGCAGCGGCGTTCTATCCCGAAAGTCGGCTTGTGATTTTTTCTAGGGAAAATGGCTTCATATAGGAGAAGATGGGCCCCGGAGGCCTGGTGGTGGAGCCACGAGCTTGGGAGGCGCGCCCTGGGGGGTAGGGCGCACCCCCTGAGCTCGTCGCTCACCGGTGGGCCCCCTCCTGATATTTCTTAAGCCAATTTTTTCTATATATTCCAAATAATTCTTCATAACTTTTCAGGTCATTTGGAGTCTGGAAAATAGGTCCAGAATGCCAGCTGCCGGCATTCTCCCTCTTTGTGTAAATCTTGTAAAATAAGAGAGAAAAGGCATAAGAATTGTATCATAAAGTAAAATAATGAATAAAAACATAATAAATAACAGTAGGAAAACATGATGCGAAATGGACGTATCAACTCCCCCAAGCTTAGACCTCGATTGTCCTCAAGCGAATACTGAACTCGATAATCATGACCACATGTATATATAGAGAGAGGTGTCGATAAAACAAAATATGGACATGAAAGTATCATGATCATTATCATAGCAGCAACATATAATCATAAACTTCTCATGATCAAGTAATAATTCATTCACAATGATCAAGTATAACAATAAACTTTCTTGAAAACTAACAAACTACCTTCTCAGTCATGAATGCAATTACAATTCATAATACTTTTGGGAAGAGTCTATGTAAGAGCTTTTGTTCAGCAAATTTCACATACTCAACCATCATATCGTCTTCCATGATTGCTGACACTCAAAGCATATTTTTTAAACAAATGTTTCAGTCGGACACATAGGAATATGGGGATTTATTACTTCACCTCCCAACTACAATAATAACTCATGATTACCTACATCCAACTCGATATATGTGCCTAGATCTTTCCCTACCACATGATGCTTGCCAAGTGGAGAATAATTAAGAATGGAATAGGGATAATTGTTTCTTACTCTTGTATAGTAAAAGATGAAGAGTAAAAGATAGGCCCTTCATAGAGGGAAGTAGAGGTTGTCATGCGCTTTTTCATTGGGATGTGCAAGCCCTTAATGCAAAAGAACGTCACTTTATATTGCCCCTTGGATAGCAATCTTTATTATGCAGTCCATCACTTTTATTTCTTCACCATCACAAGATCGTACAAAGTTTATTTTCTCTTACAATAAAAGATCATACATATTTAGGGGCAATTTTTATTGCTTTGCACTGATGACAAGTTACTTGAAGGATCTTACTCAATCCATAGATAGATGTGGTGGACTCTCATGGCAAGAAACTGGGTTTAAGAGTATTTGGATGCACAAGTAATATCTACTTAGTGGAAAATTTTTGGCTAGCAAAAGATTATAAGCAAGCACCACATGTTAGAGGATCTATGACAATATAACTTCTATGTGGATATAAACAAACATTACTCATTACATTGTCTTCCTTGTCCAACATCAACTATTTGATCAAGTTTGAAAATATTTAAAGAGGGCTCCCAATCATAACAGATGTCCAAGATGATATATTTATATGAGACTTCTCTTCCTTTACTATTCTTTCATGAATTGCATGAATGACCAATACTAAGTTTGCTAGGTCCCAATATATTTAATTCATTACACTCTTTATATGTGAAGTCATTACTCTCCATAAGATTAGCATATGATCTCTCTTTTTATTTTAATTTCATTCTTTTCATTGCTACAATTGAATCAAGGAGGTAAAACAACAAACTCAAACTACTCTTTATTATATAACTCTCACACATGATTACATAAATAGATCACGAAACAAGCACTCGAAACTAGATCATACTAAAAACTTTATTCTTCTAAATTATGAAATAACTAAGGGTCGAACTAAGATAGATGATGATAAAGTGATGGTGGTACGATACTGGGGCACCTCCCCAAGCTTGGTACAAGCCAAGGGTGGTGCCCATACCCGTGTACTCAAGTCTCCTTCTTTGGTGGTGGTGGTGATGATGTAGTGGGCTTGTCCTCCACCATGTTAATTACTATCTCCTTTAAGCTCTGAATTTCCCGAAGCACATGCTGGATCATCTCAGCATTCTTTTGAACTTCAGCCATGATATGCTTGTTTTTGTGTCCCCAAGCATTCTTTCCTCCATCACTTTCACTTGGACGAGAGGTGTCCCAACCAGAAGGTATATGCATACGAGGGGTGTTTTCAACCCCATAATTGTGAATCAAATTTTGAAAGTTATTCCCATGTAACCTGCTTAGGGGCCTCCTGGGAGCAAGCCCCTCTTGCACCTCTTAACTTCCTTGGCCCCTTGTCGTCCTCATAGCTTGATGGCGATTCAGTGAGGTGGAATTCCCACTAGCGTGCCCCTCTTCGAGGCCGGCGGATGAACCTCCATAGAGTCCCCCGATACTTCATCCATGATGACTTCCTCGGTTTGCTTCCTTCTTAGTTCCATCTAAAGTAGCCAAGCGTCATCCTCCACATTGTTGGAGGAAGCGGAAGACATGGCGCTTGGCACTAGAAACCTATCAGAAAACACCCCGAAACAAGAACAGAGGGGAAACTTGCGATACGGTGGTCAAAACGTCAATGAGTATATATATTGAATTTTTCTACTTGGAGAACAAGTCTATGGAAAGAAAACTTAGTCGGGAAAATCCACGGGGGAGTCACGAGCTCACCAGGCGTGCCCCAGGGGGTGGGTGCGCCTCCCGAGCTCATCGCTCCCTCGAACACTTTCCTGGTTGTTTATTATTTTCCTAATTTTTCATATATTCTGAAACGAACAAAAAGTATCTTTTTGTTATTTTTGGAGTCGATTTACTTACCGTACCACATACCTCTTCCTTTTCAGGGTTCTGGAGCGTTCTAGAAGGTATCTCTTATGTGTTCCTTCGGTGTCATTGTTTGAATGATATTGGTTTCTATGTTAATGGGTGTGCCTGAAATATAATGTTTAATTCTTTGCCCATTAACCACCTTCGGATTTGTACCATCGGCATTATTAATCTTGATGGCTCCCGAACTATAAACTTGTTAGACAACGTAGGGTCCTTCCCATTTGGAGAGAAGTTTTTCTGCAAAGAATCTGAAACGGGAGTTGTATAATAGAACTTGATCACATACATTAAATTCTAGTTTTTGTATTCTTTTGTCATGCCATCTTTTAACTTTTTCTTTAAACAACTTGGCATTTTCATAGGCATGTGTTCTCCATTCATCCAAAGAGCTAATATCAAATAACCTCTTTTCACTGGCAAGTTTGAAATCATAATTGAGTTCTTTAATTGCCCAATAAGCTTTATGTTCTAATTCTAGAGGTAAATAACATGCTTTTCCATAAACCATTTTATAAGGAGACATGCCCATAGGATTTTTATAAGCAGTTCTATAGGCCCACAATGCATCATCTTTCTTAGACCAATTCTTTCTAGATATATTAACCATCTTTTGCAAAATTAACTTTATTTCTCTATTGCTGAATTCAACCTGCCCACTAGACTGAGGATGGTAAGGTGATGCAATTCTATGGTTAACATCATATTTAGCTAAGAGTTTACGAAATGCACCATGAATGAAATGTGAACCACCATCAGTCATTAAATACCTAGGGACTCCGAACCTCGGAAAGATAACTTCTTTAAGCATTTTAATAGAAGTGTTATGATCGGTGCTACTAGTTGGAATAGCTTCTACCCACTTAGTAACATAATCAACATCAACTAGAATATGTGTGTACCCATTAGAGGAAGAAAAAGGACCCATATAATCAAAACCCCAGACATCAAATGGTTTAATAACAAGTGAATAATTCATAGGCATTTCCTAATGTCTACCAATATTACCAATTCTTTGACATTCATCACAAGAGAGGACAAACTTACGTGCATCCTTGAAGAGAGTAGGCCAATAAAAACCAGATTGTAATACCTTATGTGCCGTACGGTCTCCCGCATGGTGTCCTCCATATGCCTCAGAATGACACTTCCGTAGGATTTGTTCCTGTTCATCCTCAGGTACACAACGTCTAATAGGTCATCCCAAAAGTAATGTCTTAAATCAAAGAAGAACTTTTTCTTTTGTTGGTACGTGTAACTAGGTGGTATATATTTAGAAACAATGAAATTCGCATAATCTGCATACCAAGGATTATTGCGAGAAGTGGAAGCATTTACCATAGCTAATTGCTTATCAGGAAAACTATCATCAATAGGAAGTGGGTCATCAAGAACATTTTCCATCCTAGACAAATTATCTGCTACAAGGTTTTCAGCTCCCTTTCTATCAGCAATATGCAAATCAAATTCTTGTAACAAAAGAACCCACCTAATTAACCTAGGTTTAGCATCTTTCTTTTCCATAAGATATTTAATAGCAGCATGATTAGTATGAATAGTGACTTTGGAATCAACAATATAAGGTCTGAATTTGTCACATGCAAACACGACTGCTAAAAATTCTTTCTCAATAGTACCATAGTTTCTTTGAGCACTATCCAAAGTTTTACTAGCATAATGGATCACATTCAATTTCTTATCAACCCTTTGGCCTAGAACAATACCAATAGCATAATCACAGGCATCACACATAATTTCAAATGGCAAGTTCCAATCAGGCAGTTGAACAATAGGTGCAGAAATCAAAGCTTTCTTAAGTATTGCAAAGGCTTCTACACAATCATCATAAAAAACGAACGGAACGTCTTTCTGCAAAATATTCATAAGGGGCCTAGAAATCTTAGAGAAATCCTTAATACATCTTCTATAGAAACGAGCATGACCTAGGAAACTTCTTATACCTTTAATGTCTTTAGGGCATGGCTTTTCTCAATTGCATCTACTTTAGCTTTATCTGCCTCAATACCTCTTTCGGAAATTTTATGACTGAGAACGATACATTCGTTTACCATGAAGTGGCACTTCTACCAATTCAAGACGAGGTTAGTCTCTTCACATGTCTGCAAAACTCTATCAAGGTTGCTCAAGCAATCATCAAAAGAAGTTCCGTAAACGGAAAAATCATCCATGAATACCTCAACGATTTTCTCACAGAAATCAGAGAATATAGCAGTCATACATCTTTGAAAAGTAGCAGGTGCATTACATAAACCAAAGGGCATACGTCTATAAGCATAGGTTCCAAAAGGACAAGTAAAAGTAGTTTTTTCTTGATCTTCCTGTGACACAGGTATTTGAGAAAAGCCAGAATAGCCATCCAGAAAGCAAAAGTGTGTATTCTTAGATAATCTTTCTAACATTTGATCAATAAAAGGTAAGGGGTAATGATCTTTTGTAGTAGCTTTGTTTAATTTTCTAAAATCAATTACCATCCTATAACCAGTTACAATTCTTTGCGGGATAAGTTCATTTTTATCATTAGGAACAATAGTAATGCCTCCTTTCTTAGGGACACAATGATCCGGACTTACCCATCTACTATGAGCTATAGGATAAATTATACCTACTTCAAGGAGCTTCAATATTTCAGTTCTTACCACCTCTTTCATTTTAGGATTCATACGGCGTTGATGGTCGACAACTGGTTTAGCATCGGGCTCCATGTTAATCTTGTGTTGACATAAAGTAGGGCTAATGCCCTTATCACTACAAGAAATATGCTAACTTGTGACCTTCTGTCAGTGACCCTGGAAGGTTTGGTCATAAATCTATGATCATTTCGAACCAATTGGTCATATGCTATTTGGGAGGCTCCAAACCATAAACCATAACGACCATTTTGCTCAGAAAGGTCGTAATTGTCTTACACGAAATGGTCGTAAAGCAGACAACACTGGTCTGCTGCCTTATTTTCGTCGGTTACAACCAATTTAAATTGGTCATGACCTTGCAAATTGTGGCTCATTGCTATGACTGGGCAGCACCTCATCATTTTTGCCGATGTGTCATGCTTAGTTGTCAGTTTCGTCTACAATTTTTCACATGTGGCATGCTTACGTGTCATTTTTTTTGCCTATGTGACCATTTTGCATATGGTTTGAACCCACTTGACCAGTGAGCCCGCCGTACTTGTTGTGATTAATTAGCACATATATTAGTTAGGAAAATCTCCTCTTGCCTAAACACTGTGCGGTTGCATAGCAAGGGATGCGTCTCTCTTTCAAACCGTTGCATCCCTGTAATTAGCAACCAACCTAGGAAATGGCTGTTCGAACCGTCAAGCCTGTTTGACGCATCTCTTCTAGTCATATATAAACTGTACTCTTAACTATCAATGAATACAAGTTGATCTTTCACTTAAACACATTATCACGCACGCTCTGCCGAGAGCACAGAAAGGCCTCACCGATGGTGAGATGCCTGGACTCATCTCTTTCTTCCTCCGCTTCATCCATGAGGACGGCCGCCATCGCCGTTTCACAACCTGTGGCCATCATGGAGTAGGCGGGCGCCGTTGCCGCTGATTCGGACGCCGTGGGGCTGGACAAGGCCACCATGCCACTGTACGCGGCCCTCAATGTGGCCTCCCCGCCCCTCGACACGGCCATCGCGCCGCTGCTCGCCGTGACCACACCCCAATGGTGGCCGACCCTAGCGCGCCTCCCGCACATGCAGGAGACGGGATCCCCGAGCCCGTGCTCGTGGCTCCAACGTGGATTCCGCCTCCGCCTCCAGCGCCGGCTGACGAGCCTGGCTTCTTCGTCTTCATGCCGTTCCCAAACGGCGCCGGAGGGACGACCCAAGCCGCTGGCCAGACGCCGGTCGCACAACCTGGAGACGAGGACGCCGGCCTGAGTCACAGCGCCACTGAGCCTCCGCGCGCCTCCACCTCCGTGACGGATGAGGCATAGCCATCCCCGCGCACGGTCGCCCGACTGCGCCTCCAGGACTCCGCGAGCATGGAGGGACGCCGCCACCTCTTCGGTCGTGCCATCGCCGCCATCGACCGATGCCCAAGCTGCGACTCCGGCCTCGCCTCCACTGCCGTCTACATCTCCTCATCGGAGGATGAGGGAGGCATGCCGGCGAGCCCCCTGTGAACAGTGGCAAGGGAGTGGGGTGGCGGCACCGCCAGGCATTTGGTTGGGAGGGGATTGGGATCCCCCGATCCCTAACCGCTCGCCATATAAGGCCGGCTGACCGCCCCATCTCCTCGTGGGCTGTGGGCCTGGCCCAGATCGCCCTGGCTACCGGCCAAGTCCTTAGAAAGTTTTTTCTGGATTTTCTCCTGTTTAATTCTTGTAACAGTAGTTTTAGCAGTAATTTCTCACTGTTTAGCACTGTTTAGCCTATGTGCATGTTGTTATTTACATTGTAGTCTAGTATTTAGATTTACTCTATTTTAGGACTTGTGTAAAATTCATGCCCACTTTCTTTAATCTTTTTCTTTTCTGTTTTGATTTTTCCTTTTCTGTTGTGCCTAATGTTTGGCCACCAATTCACTTTTGTAAAATATGAGACTTGGCTCATTAAATATCATGCAATATTTGGCACTGCTAGAAAAAGGTTTGGAGGCAAGCTGATTTCGTTTGAATTTTATTTAAATGAAAATGGATTAAAGGTGCTATTTTTGTTACTGTTGTTGGAGGCTAACTTTTAAAAGAGCAAACAAGTGATATGGTTTTAATTAACCATAATTACATATGGATTATTTCCTAAATCATAAACTATTTTTCATACAAGTTTGTAACTTTTCAAATTTCACTTATTATTTGAATTTTGAATTGGAGTTGAATTATTTCTTAATTGCATTTCTTAGGATATAATGATGATGACTTGGCATCATTACCATGTGGTCACTGTGGCTAACCACTGGGGGTGTTACATGGTGCCATTTTTCAACAAATATATGATAGTTTCTTCACAAAAAAAACCATTTTTCATACTCGGGAAATGAAAAATGATTTTTTTTGTGCAAAGAAAATGAAAACTCCCTTTAGCAACATTGTTTGACATTCGAAGATGCACACTTATGCAAAATATGAGATCACTTGGACAAACTATGCCATGAATTTTGACATAACATTGGTCGTTTGCCTCGAAAGCTGTGAATCTTCATACATGACACCTCATTTCTGAGAACACTTTTTTGAAATATTTGCCGTATTCCAAGTTTGTTATATTTACTGGAAACTAGGTCACATATAATGACACAATGCAAAGGTTTTCCATTTTTTGTTTTTTTAATTTCTTATGCCCGTTTCAAAATGCGGTCAAAATGACAGGCATGACCGTTCGTAGCTAGGGGTTGAATCTTGCAAAAAATTTGGAGTTTCTCTTATTAAATAGATACTTATGTACCTAGAAATAATTTTTGGAAAAAATAAAGGGCAAACTATGAGGCAGTTGTAGTTCAAATTTGACCCGCTTCCTACTGAATCGGTGAAAATTTGTCTTTTTCATGAGAGGTGGATCAAAAGCTTTTGACACCCAACCATTTGGTGAATTGTACATTAAATATGGCCTAATATTTTAGAAAATTGATTTGGTCCAATTTTGCAACAAATATTTGCTAGGTTCTTCACAAAAAAATCCATTTTGGGCACTCAAAAAATGGAAAATGAATTTTTCATGCAAAGAAAGTGAAAACTTCCTTAGGCAACATTGTTTGTCATTCCAATATGCACCCTTGTGCACAATAAGAGATCTTTTGAACAAACTATGCCATGAATGTTGCCATAACATTGGCCATTTGCCTTGGAAGCCATGGATCTTCATACATGATAGCTCGTTTCTGAGAACACTTTTTTAAGACATTTGCTGTAGTCCAAGTTTGTTATTTTTCCTGGAAACTAGGTCACATATAATGACACAATGCGAAGGTTTTCAATTTTTTTGATTTTTTTTTGAATTTCTTATGCCCGTTTCAAAATGCGATCAAAATGACGGGCATGACTGTTCGTAGCTAGGTGTTGAATCTTGCAAAACTTTTGGAGTTTCTCTTATTAAATAGATACTTATGTACCTAGAAATGATTTTTGCAAAAAATAAAGAGCAAACTATGAGGCAGCTGTAGTTCAAATTTGACCCGCTTCCTGCTGAATCGGCGGAAATTTGTCTTTTTGATGAGAGGTGGATCGAAACCTTTTGAGTGGCAAACATTTGGTCAATTGTACATAAAATATGATCTAATATTTTTGAAAATTGGTGCAGTACTATTTTACAACAAAGATTTGGTAGGTTCTTCACAAAAAGGCTGATTTTTGGCACTCCAAAAATAGAAAATAATTTTTTTGTGCAAAGAAACTGAAAACCCCTCAAATCAACATTGTTTGTCGTCCCAAGATACACACATGTGCACAATATTGGTACATTTTAACAAACTATGAAAGGGTAATATGTTGAATGTTTACCCTCAATAAGAGGGTAAAAAATATAAGAGAAATAAAAGGAAAAAACAAAATTACAGAAGCTCAATTCTGATTGGTGGAATCAGTTGTGGCATGGATTGCTGACATGGCAAACATCCGTCCATCGATCCATTTATCCAGCCCACCGCAGCAAACCCCTTTCTCTCTCTCGCCTGAACCCCACCCAACCCCTTGTGCCCGCCTCTCTCCCTCTTACGCAAACCCTAGCACTCCGCTCCTCCCTGCCGCCACCACCTCCACCGCCCGATCCCGGCGACCTCAGGTAGGAATCGACGGTGCCCAGCGCACCAACATGACCCCCACGCTCCGCTCCTCCCTCCTGTCCGGTGAGATCCGGCGAGGGCTTTGTTTGCCGTCTCCCTTTCTCTCCCTCTTCCCGATCCAGTTCTAGCCCCTCCGCCGGCCGAGGATGGGGAGCACAGCCGCCGCCTCCTCGCGCTGCTTGCCACCTCCCTCGCCATGCTCTTTGGCTGCGGCGTCGCGCTCCTCTTCCACCGCTCCTCCTCCTCCTCCTCCTCTGCACCGCTCACCCAGAAGGCCGCCGTGGCCAAGTCCCTCGCCGCCAAGAAGGACCAGGAGCCTGACCCCGATGATGGCCGCCAGCGGGTCACCCTCTTCTTCGGCACGTTGACCGGCACCGCCGAGGGATTCACCAAGGTACGCGCCCGGACACTCTCTCAGCCCCTTGCTCCTCCCGTGCAACAATCTGAGCTCCCTGCTCTGCTCTGCTCCTACTAGGCACTCGCGGAGGAGGCGAAGGCGTGGTACGACAAGGCCATCTTCAAGGTGCTTGATCTGGTATGATCTTTTAACCTCGAAAGGTTGACCCTCTCACCAACGACGGCCGTCATCGGTGGGCTGTTGGTTTCCTTGGCCTCCCGCAGCATCTTCGACCGCCCCTACTCTCCCGATGAGCACAGGCTGCAGCTCCTAGCGAGGTATGCATCTCCGTCCTTCCCCTTCCCCTACTGTTGCTGCTCTCCCCGGTCTTACTCCTCATCTTGGCTCTTGTGTAGGGTGCATGAATGCCACTTCTTCCACCAGCAACCCTTCCCTCTGCGCCCAGCCTGTGGAACACTTCGATGCCATCTTTGGAGCCGCCAATGTCTTCCTGCAGGTAGCACCTCCCTGTCCCTCTCCATCCTCCATTCCCCTGTAGTTCTGTTTTTTCTTCAAGTCAGGCTACATACCTGCATAATTAGGCACAGATGCTAAAGTGAAACTAGTGCTATATTGCATCACTGATTTGCAGTGTATGGGGCATCTCATTCCTAGTATTGCTATGTTCAACCACATTGCCAGTGTTCAGAAATGACGCCCACTCACTATGCAAATGCATGCAACATAATCTGAAATTCATTCAGTTCCACTGTGCATAAACACTATAGTGTACAACTATCAACTTGTTTCACTATTCAGTTTGTCACCCATTCAGCTTACTTACTGGGGCATCTTTCTTGTGAGAGTTTACTTGATAGTACAATATGTTAGAAGAAACTACCATGTCTCTGGAATGAATCATCAATTACTCTTTATACACTTACAACTCGGTTTCTTTCATATAAGTTCTGCTGCCTTTCTTTAGGTTGAGCTACTGCCCTGTTAACTGCTGTAAGAAACATTATCATTTGCCAGTTTGCTCTGTCTTAAGAACTATGACCAGTAAGTTTTGTTTGCCAATTAGCTTTCTGTGTGCATGCTCTTAATCCCCATAGCACTAAGAGAGGACCTTACTGATCCTCACATTACTAATTTCTGTATCAAACATTATTATTTCTGTCCTCAGCAAGTCGCGGTGCTATGTTCTATTTTTTGTTCAGTTAGCTCTGTCAAATATAATCAACCTGCCTATGTTCCATTTTGCTATTTGTACTTAGGTAGAAAAAGCTAAAATCTGTACATGTAACTGACTCTCCCGTGTAACTGCCTATGTCAAATATAATCATCAAGCTCTTCCCACGGTTTGTCCTTGAATAGCTCGTGCTTGACTCTGGCTTATGCAAAATCTCAAAATCTTGATTAATTTCTTTGTTGTGTTTGTTTGTGTGCATATTCGAGCGGCTACTGTGTGTTGGAAGTTGTTTAGAGCTGGTGGAGTGGATGCATGCGGAGGTGGATAGAACGACAACTGCCGAGTAGAAGTTTGATAATCTCTAGAGTCAAGAGGTAAAGGTCTATTTTGTGTGCGTTTATACAATTAGCTTACAACTAGGATTAGTTTTATTTGTTCATAAGAAGTATTGATGCATGTGTTTGAATGGCTGAGTAGTGAACTATATCATGAAAGTACAAGTTAACTGATCTGTATGGAATGGCTGAGTAGTGCATATTCAGGCTCTCGCCGTCTAGTATGTGAAGAGTAATGTAACCAATGAAATGTGATATATGCATCTGAATTAGATTGGTTTAACTTTTGTACCTGAAATGCCCAAAACCAAATGTGCATGAATATTTAGAATGAGACACCAATTGAAGATGAACATGTTCATTGTTACATATTTTCCATGCTATGCTCTACGAATCATATGATCTGTAATTATTTGGGACTTTTACCTATGTATAGAGCTCTGTGTGTAATACCAAGTTGTTCCTATTATTGTACAAACCACTGTGTTGGTATTACCTTGTTTACAATGAGTGAATCCACATACAAAAATAACAGTTAGGTAGGATATTGTTTTTTGTTTATTCCTGTCTGCTCAACAGTTACATGGTAATTCTGTAATGCTGAAGCTATATTTGCTGCTTGT
This sequence comes from Elymus sibiricus, assembly GCA_039707655.1. NCBI lineage: Eukaryota > Viridiplantae > Streptophyta > Magnoliopsida > Poales > Poaceae > Elymus > Elymus sibiricus. The sequence goes on from CM077676.1 coordinate 72,779,515, forward strand.
GTCTTAATTTTTTTTCTTCTGTAATGATGATCAGAAATGTGACGTAGGTCATTATTGGTGCTGCTGCTATTGCTGTGGTTGTCGGAGGTGTTGCTGCTGCATCTGCCGGAGCTGCCGTTCGGGCCCCAAAGGGTAACCTTCATCAGCCACAACCCCACAACAATGGCTCAAGGTTCTGTGCCCCATCACCCCTCTTTCTAAATTACTGAAATAAACCAAGATGTCATATATTTAGGAATGGAGGTAGTAGTAAGGTTAAAATAGAACAGCAAGGGATGTTTCTAATTTGGTTATGCTAGAATAATGCATCAACTCGTGATATGCTTGGATATTACTCTAGGTGTCAAAATGATAGTAAAACCTAGGCTCTTGCATGGTTCTCGAATTAATTTTTCTATTTTATTGCTAACAAATATTGCCTATGTTGAGACTCTAAACATGTGGATGTTCCTCTCATTTACAGGAGTTCTAGCCGAAGAAATTCAAAGAAAGCTTGAAGCCCTAGTTAGCGACTTGCTTTTTATGTTATTGAACTTGTAATGCTAAATTTTTTGAGAATTTTGATGTACTATTGAACATGTTACTCAAATGCTGGTAGTTATGTACATATACTCAAAATATTATTCGTTGTTTACTTGAAATGCATTCTTGGACTGAAAGTGGCCGAAAAAAGTATATGTTGTATTGAATTTGCGCTGATTGTGTATGTCTATTCTACAAAAGAAGAGGCATGGTCCAAATGGAAAAAGTGCTGAAATGTCTATTGGACCAAATCTATTTGGGCTTTGAAAAGAGGCCCAAAATATATTGGCAGCAATTAAGGCTGAAAATTAAATAGAAATGCGTAAAAAAGGCCGAGGCCCAAAAAAGAAATGGATAGTAAAAGGCCATGGTCTAGAAAATAAAAATGCTAAAATGTTGGGCTAGACCCATGTAGTTGACCTAAATTGACAGGAAATAAAATAATAAATGGGCTGAATTATTGGGCTTGGCCCATATAGACGGCCGAACTGGACTGGGCTGATTCTAATCTATGACCCTTTCATTTGGTCGCAATTTTGCCATGTCAGCTTGCCACGTAGGATCTGACGTGGTGTGGGCAGATTGCTAGTGACTAAAACAATTGGTCGTAGAACCTATGACCTTTTATTTTGGTCGTAACTGTCTACGACCATTTCAGAACAAAGGTCGTTAAGTTTCATTAAAGACGGCCAGCTTTTGACCAACTGTTTTTGGTCACAAATAGGTCACAAATGGAAAACAATGACCTTTCAGTGACCAATATTGATGGTCGCAAGTTGACATATTTCTTGTAGTGTATGATCATCAAAAGTATATCCAATTGCAACACGATGCTTTCTTAATGTGTTCAATAATCACTTTCTTCGTGTACTGAAAGTTAGCATTGATAATAACAGGATATATCTTCTTTTCATCAAGATAAGCATATTTTAATGTATCAGGGAGTTTCGTTAATTCGAACACGGGATCACTCTTAGGTGGGAGAGGGTCTCCCAGAGTGTCAACAGGTAAACTTTGTTTAAGAATGGGTGTTTGCTTAAAGAATATTTCATCTAATTCATTTCTTTCATTCATAAACATATCGCTTTCATGGTCAAGCAAATATTGTTCTAGTGGATCAGTAGGAGGTACAACAATCGAAGCAAGACCAATAATATCATCTTTATTAGGTAACACTTTAGCATGATGTTGCCTACTGAACTTCGAGAAATTAAACTCATGAGATGTATCACCAAACTTGACTCTAACCTTTTTTTTCACAATCAATTTCAGCATTAACAGTATTCAAGAAAGGTCTACCAAATATAATGGGACAAAAATTATCTTGTGGTGATCCAAGTACTAAGAAATCAGTAGGATATTTGATCTTACCACACAAGACTTCAACATCTCTCACAATCCCAAGCGGTGTAATAGTATCTCTATTTACAAGCTTAACAATAACATCAATATCTTCCATTTCAACAGGTGCTATATCATGCATAACTTCTTTGTATAAAGAAAATGGAATGGCACTTATACTTCCACCCATATCACATAAACCATGATAGCGATGATCTCCAATCTTAACAGAAACAACAGGCATGCCAACAATTGGTTTGTTCTTGTCTAACTTATCTTGTTCTTTATTGATTTCTTTGGCAATTTTAGTTGCATTCTCACAAAGATATATCACATGCCCATCCACATCATCAACCAGAAGATCTTTAACCATTGCAATTTTAGGTTCCACTTTAATTTGTTCAGAAGGTTTAGATGTTCTAATATTACTCTCATGAACCACAATTGTAGCTTTAGCATGTTCCCTAATCCTAACAGGAAAAGGAGGTTTCTCAATATAAGCAGTAGGCACAACTGGATTAGTAGCATAAACAATTGTTTCAGTTTTACCAATTATTGGTTCCTCATGGATTTATTCAATAGGTGGATGAAATCTAAACCATTTCTCCTTAGGGAGATCAACATGAGCAGCAAAGGTTTCAAAAATTTAGCTACTGTCTCAGAGTCAAGTCCATAGTTTGCACTAAGTGAATGAAAGACATTTATCTCTACAAAGGACTTAACACAATCAAACTGGAAATTTATACCTGACTCGTTACCTTTGTCGACTTCCCAATCTTCAGAGTTGCGTTTAATTCTTTCCAGAAGATCCCATTTGAATTCAGTATCTCTTTTCATAAAGGAACCAGTGCAAGAAGTATCAAGCATTGATCGATCATTATTAGAAAGTCAAGCATAAAAGTTTTGTATAATCAATTCTCTTCCAAGCTCATGATTGGGGCATGTATACATCATATATTTAAGCCTCCCCCAAGCTTGTGTGATGCTTTCTCCTTCACGAGGCCAAAAGTTATATATATAATTCCGATCACGATGAACCAAGTGAATGGGATAAAATTTCTGGTGAAATTCCAGCTTCAATCAATTCCAATCCCATATTTCAATATCATCCAATAGCCTATACCATGACAATGCTTTTCCCTTCACAGATAAAGAGAATAATTTCTTTTTAACTTCATCTCCGGATAAACCTGCAAGCTTAAATAGTCCACAAACTTCATCTACATAGATTAGATGCATATCAGGATGTACTGTTCCATGCCCTGCATATTGATTAGCTAGCAGTTTCTCTAAAATACCCGAGGGAATTTCATAATAAATATTTTCAGTAGGTGCAGTTGGTTGAGGAAGTTGAGGGGAAACTCTTACGACTTCCGGTCGAGGTGAAGATACCCCAAACAAGCCCCTCAAAGGATTACTTTCCATATCCATAAGTGTCAGTAAATTTCAGCACGTAATATAAATGTTTCCTTGCCAAATTCCACTTGATGACCCACAAGTATAGGGGATCAATCATAGTCCTTTTGATAAGTAAGAATGTCGAACCCAACGAGGAGCAGAAGGAAATGACGAGCGGTTTTCAGCAAAGTATTCTCTGCAAGTGCCAAAAGTAGTAGTAACAGATAGTTTTGTAGCAAGGTGATTCATAACAAGTAACAAGTAACAATAGTAGCAAGTGTGCAGCAAGGTGGCCCAATCCTTTTTATAGCAAAGGACAAGCCAGAAACTTCTCTTATATCAAGCTAAGCGTTCTCGAGGACACATGGGAATTCTCGTCTAGTCACGTTCATCATGTTTAGTTGATTCACGTTCATTACTTTGATAATTTGATATGTGGGTGGACCGGTGCTAGGGTGCTATTCTTACTTGAACAAACAACCCACTTATGATTACCCTCTCTCACAAGAATCCATAACTATGAAAGAAGAATGAAGATAAACCTAGCCATAACATGAAACATATGGATCCAAATCAGCCCCTTACGGTATAACGCATAAACTAGGGTTTAAGCTTCTGTCACTCTTGCAACCCATCATCTACTTATTACACCCCAATGCATTCCCTTAGGCCCAAACATGTTGAAGTGTCATGTAGTTCATGTTCACATAACACCACTAAATGAATAGCAACATACACATCATCAAAATATTGAACGAATACCAACATCACATGATTACTTATAACAAGACTTCTCCCATGTCCTCAAGAACAAAAGTAACTACTCACAATTCATGTTCATGTTCAATATCAGAGGGGTATTGAATATGCTTAATGATCTGAAAAATGATCTTCCACCAACTAAACTAACAATCTTCAACTATGAGATGTAATCAACACTACTAGTAACCCACAGGTACCAATCTGAGGTTTTGAGACAAAGATTGAATACAAGAGATGAATTGGGGCTTTTCATGAGATGGTGCTGGTGAAGATGTTGATGAAGATTGGCCCTCCCATGATGAGAGGATCGTTGGTGATGTCGATGGCTCAGATTTCCCCCTCCCAGAGGGTAGTTTCCCCGGCAGGATCGCTCCGCCGGAGAGCAAAAGTGCTCCGCCTCTGTTTCCTCCTTGAGACGGCAGCGTTCTGTCCTGAAAGTCTTCTTGTGATTTTTTCTAGGGTAAATGGCTTCATATAGGAGACGATGGGCCCCGGAGGCCTGCTGGTGGAGCCAAGAGCTTGGGAGGCGCGCCCTGGGGGTAGGGCATGCCCCTTGAGCTTGTCACTCACCGGTGGGCCCCATCCTGATATTTTTTCTGCCAATATTTTTTATATATTACAAAATAACTCTTCATAAATTTTCAGGTCATTTGGAGTTCTGGAAAACAGGTATCTCCGATATGCTTCTTTTAGGTCCAGAATTCCAGCTGCCGGCATTCTCCCTCTTCAAGTAAATCTTGTAAAATAAGAGAGAAAAGGCAAAAGAATTGTATCATAAAATGAAATGACTCAAAACATAATAAATAACAGTAGGAAAACATGATGCAAAATGGACGTATCATCCTCAAGCAATCAAGAAATCAAGAGAATGAAATGGAGCTTGATTGAGTAGAAAGAAGTTTTATCGGCTCGAGAGAGTATGACATATCCATCCTCACCTATCCTGTAATTTCATTCAAGAAAGTATTCGCATTTGAATAGCTGCTCTTAAGCTCATTGCCTAACCACGTATAGCCTCCTATCACTAGTTATAATATCTCAAACCAAAAATTTCATTGTTAACCAAGTGTTAGGCAAGCAAAAGCATTTTTTCTCGGGATGGACATTCTTTTTAGGCTCTTCATAAAACAAATGCACTAGGGAATTTTGGAAGTGAAGAGAGCAAAGAATTCAAGCATTTCATTTACACCCACAAGTACTTCTTAATCATGGCCTTCAAACACTTTTCTCAATCATTATTCTTTGGAACTTCAAATCTTAGTGATGGCGTTATGCCAAAATTTACTACATGCAATTGGTTTCTGCTATGGCTTATTTTTTTGCACTATGGATCAAGAACGGTTGTCTCTTTCGAGCTCAGCGATCAGTTCTCTTATTTACCACATACACACTTCCTTGGAGAAGGTCGATCATTTACCACTCAATCTTCAAGTCCGTGACGGCGTCATAGTTACGCGAGTTATCTCAACATATAGCAATGGGACATGAAGTTAGCCATGAGCTAGAGCTCCATGATTTTAGTACCGTGATTAAATTTGGGCATAACCTCAATCACTTCAAACATTCATTCCTCCAAATAACTCTATCAACAGGTGTTAACAAGACAATCAAATTTACCACTATGGATTTGAAGTGTTTGAGTGCTCGTTCTCTTCAAAAATTTGAGCCCCTAAGTTTTTGAGAATTTCTTTTAGAGCAAGATCGTGCTTCCAAACATGGTTTCACTAGCAAAATTGGAAGTTAGGAGTTATGACTAAATGATATTCAACTAACGAGGGGAACTAACTCGAGTGCAACTAGTCAAATGAAAATTCTTTCTTAAAAAATATTGAGGGAGAAGGGATTATGCATATGTTATACCTTCTCACACTGGCTCACTTTCTCCCTCAGTCAATTCTCCACTTCATTTTCTTGATTTCCAACTTGCTAATGGTGAACACATCTGTGGGCTTGAAGAAACAAAACACAAACGAAGACAATTTCAACAAAGCAAAAACAAAGCTTACTCTACAAACTTATTATGCAAACTGAAAACAAACATGCTAAATAAAAGAAATAGAAGAAAAATAAAATATGCATGCATGGATAACAAGGGGATGAGCTCCCCCAAGCTTAGGCTCTTGGCCTACTCTCTAGTCCATGTCCTCGTCATCGCGGCCACCCGGAGTAGTATGAGGCTACTGCATCTGAGATGGGCCACCAGAGGACTGACCTACAGTGCCAGGGTGTGGCTGCCAGTAAGAAAAGAGGGACTGCATTGTAACACCCCAAAAATGTAACCACATTTTATTAAGTGAAATTTGGTCAGAAATAAAATTTTGAATAATAGGAGGTTATTTATTATTTTCAGATTCTTTTCTGTTCTGTTTTCCAAAATTCTTCCCTCCATATATAGAAAATTTTGGAAAAAAATATTGTGGGTTTTGGTGGTTTTCTTAAACCATTCTATTTATATTTTAATAACAGTAGGAATTATTTTCATAATAAAATTTTGCCCAAGATAATTCCTTTAATAGCATTTTTCACCTTTAAAATACTTCTGTTTCACTACAACCATTTTAAATAAGTCTTTAAAATTCCCACAAAAATTATGAGGAGTCATGTGATGCCTATAGATCACTTTTATGCAAAAACCCTTCTTGGTCATTTGAAAAAATTGAGTGCAACTTCCTCTTTTCAATTATGTTCCAATCATGAGTTATAACTACAACCTCAATTTTTATTGCTCCAAAAATTCTGTAATTATTCCACCTTATAGTCCTCCCTAAGAAACCCTTAAGTCCAGAAGCTCACCTACAATTTACACATTTTAGATCCCCAAATAATTCCCTGTAGTTTTGGTCCAGAACTGAATTCTGGTAAAACTTGCACTATCAAGTTTTCCTTTTTGCCAAACCAGCTCCACCAAAATCTCTACCATCCAGAGAGACCATCCTGCCAAGTCTCACTTCCAAAAAAAATTTCTAGCTAGCTCTATCATTTTGTCAAACAGGTTGTGAGCATGGCTGAAACCTTGCTCCATTCTAAACTGCATTAGGGACTTGCCCATATGGACAAATAAACATGTCCAGCAATCTTGCCTCCCGTGTAAGCATCACCCCCACCAAAAATCACCTCAATTAGACTAGCCTAGGGTGCACTGGCATTGGGTCGAACACATGGTGTGCATGTCCCGTGCGCGGCTAGAGTGCGTGTATTGCAGCGTTGGCATCGACTCCTGCCGCTCCCCCTGCTGCTTCTCCCGCTCACCCGAGTCTTCCGCTGAATCACCCAGTCCACGCTGAGCATCGCCGACATCCCCCCTTGGCCGCTAGCGCCGTCCAGGCACCGTCCACCACCGACCAGCCACCGTTGTCTCAGGCACGCCACCGCCCGAGACGCGTGGCTCATTTCTGAGCCACCAGAGCCGCTCGAGCTCATCCCACTCTCCCTGTAGCCTCTTAACCGCCTCACTGACCACCACCTACCCCAGCTACCTCCCCTACTGCCATCAATGGCCGCCGCCATCATTTCTTCATCGGGAAGGCACGGAACCGCCTTACCCCACTTATAAATGGACCCTCGAGCTCGCCCTGCTCGGCGTCAACTCCCCTCACTCCTCTGGAAGCCTCCCCGAGCAGTCAATCGACCGGAAATGGTCACCTCCCTCGCCTCCAGTAGCCACGGCCACCATGGCCTCCCGGTTGATTCTGACACAAACGACGCCTTTCCCTCGCATATTTCTCCACCGCCCACCTCCTGGAGTACCCGCAAGTCCATCCTACCCATCAATTTCACTAAATGAAGCTCGAAGACGGAGTCCCTCTTTCACCGACAGCCGCCGTCCGCAGCAAAGCTCCCCGTCGGCAACTCGGTGACCTCTGGAGGTGGTGCCGCAGCTCCCTGGGTACGCCACGGTGAGGGGAGCAGGCGCATATGCTCGGCGCCCCGAACGGCACTGCCATTCGCCGGCGAGGATCGCCGGAGTCCTCCTCTGTCCCTGTCAAGACGCGCGCGGGAGATGGGAGACGAACCCGACCCGCGAGCCCGCCCTTTAAGTGGAGACGGGTTCCCCTCGGAGCCGTTTCCGCACGGGGAAGGCGTACTCCCAACAGTACGCCTTCGACGTCGGCAGCCTTTCACGCAGCTGAACAGACAGGCTTGGCCCAGTAACGCTAGTCGGCTATACAGCGCTCAGGGCGCACTTCTACCCTCTCCTCTTTTCTTTTTCCAGCAAGTTTCAAATAATCCCACAGTAGCCATTTCAAATCCAAATCTGATTATTCAAATTTATACATACTTCTAAAATCATGCTCTATTAATATAGCTAGGGTGAACATTTTTCCTAAGCTTTGTCACTGCTGAATCTTTTAAATAGCCCATTTGTTTAATTATCTCAACTTAGAAATTCCCTAGGAAAATCATTTCAACTCCAAATGAATTGATTCTTTTTCTGTTATTCCTCATTTTTCATCTATTTTATTTTAGTATTTATTTAAAAAATGTCTAAACAACTTTTTAGCACTGTTTTAGCCCTATGTGTTAATTGCAATATTTTTGAAAATAGGAAAAATGGAGGGAGGAAAAATTTCAAACTTTTGGAGTGCACCCAACACTTCTGCATGCTCAAGGCAAGCATCTTGAGAACTTGATATGGTGATTGCATGGTCAAATTTTTGCAAGAATAACTGAATCATGCATATGTTGAGTTCAATTAAAATTTGCATGCATGTAGTGTTGGCATGTTTCGTCGTACCGTGCAACGTGTGCTTGTCATGACTAACTTGCAGGAGCAGGTATAAGAGAAATACCATTACCGGTAGAAGGGTGATCACATCGGAGCGTGATCATGCCTTGTTGGTTATGCATGTTGGGACATGCAAGGGCTGTGGCCCTGTTTTGGTGTTACTGTTGAAAGAACACATTATTGTGCTAACCACTGCAGGAACTACTTAAACCTCCTGAGTCGACCGTAGATCGAGTCTTGTTCCGGTAACCCCCATACTTGTTTCGTGCTACCACTGGTCCCTGCCACAGGTAGGGTATGGTTTAGTAAGTTGATAACCCCTTTCCATGCACACACCGTATAGAGAGGCCATGGTGAAAGATACCAGAGGCCTCTGGTAGGCATGTCACCTGGTCAGGGGGCATGGGTGTATCCGGCTGGGCTGAGAGGGGGGCACCCCTTGTAATCCGTGTGTATGAATAGTGATCCCATGCTATTCGAGATTGTAGTCTCCCTGACTTAGAGATTATCTTGAGCGATGCCTTGGGTGATTCCTGGCATCAGGAAAGTAAATCTGGTGTGTGCTGGTCAGGTGTGTTTTCAACCCAAAGGTCGTAATAGGAATTAGTCAGCATCTCGGTACTGGCTAAAGAAATCCTTTACTTGTGGGTAAAGAGTACACCCTCTGCAGAGTTATATCTATTTGAATAGCCGTGTCCACGGTTAAGGACTATACTCTGGGTTGGTCAAGTGTCGGTCTTAGTGTCGGTCTTCGGAGGACATAATTAAATTGAGCATGACTTATTTTTGCAGGATAATTTGGTCACCACTAATGCTGTCATGGATATTTTTGTTATCATGAATATTATTGTTATGCATATTGTTGTTGCAAGCATAAATATTATTGTGGACTAACCCGTTTCTCTTATTTTTATTTTCTGGGTGTCTCTGGGGCTGGCTAGACTACCCCGGGCACTCAGTTTTATTTTCAAGACCTCTCATGGTGTCGCTTGAGTTCTCGGAAGGTCCTGTCTCGTCCAATTCTCTTTTAGACACCCATTTGGCATTTCTTTTCAAGACCTCTCGTGGAGTCGCTTGAGTTCTCGGATGGTCCTATCTCGTCCGATTCTCTTCTAGACACCCGTTTGGCATTTCTTTTCAGGACCTCTCGTGGCGTCGCTTGAGTTCTCAGATGGTCCTATCTCGTTCGATTCTCTTTTAGACACCCGTTTGGAATTTCTTTTCAGGACCTCTCGTGGCGTCGCTTGAGTTCTCAGATGGTCCTATCTCGTCCGATTCTCTTTTAGACACCCGTTTGGCATTTCTTTTCAAGACCTCTCGTGGCGTCGCTTGAGTTCTCGGATGGTCCTGTCTCGTCTGATTCTCTTTTAGACACCCGTTTGGCATTTCTTTTCAAGACCTCTTGTGGCATCGCTTGAGTTCTCGGGTGGTCCCGTCTCGCCCGATTCTCTTTTAGACACCCGTTTGGCATTTCGTTTCAAGACCTCTCGTGGCGTCGCTTGAGTTCTCTAGCGGTCCTGTCTCGCCCGATTCTCTTTTAGACACCTGTTTGGCATTTCTTTTATATTTCCCTTTGGATTCTCGGGCGGTCTGGTCTCGCCCGATTTTCCATTAACTTTCTTTGTTTGTCACTAATATTTTATTTACTCATACATCTGCACATGCTAATATTTATTGTGCCATAGTTCAAATTCAGCCAACATATGCATATCATTTAATTCTTTGTTGGTCACTAACATTTCATAATTGTTCTTTAGCACCATATTAATACTCATCATGCCATGCTTTAATTTCGTTCATGCATATGCATATAATTTAACCCATCATGATCATATGCATTCGGTATATCTTTTGTTCATGATGTTTGCGAGTACATTCAAACATACTCACTGACTTGTCCCTAGCTATTTAATTGGCCAGGTCAGGATTTCAATAAGGAGTATTACCATGACATCGATGTGGAGCCTAGGATAGCAGCCACGCGGAATAGGAATTATCCGGGTCAGCTGTGCCTGTGGGAGTGGAGCCCCATCGGCGTTGGAGAACCATGAGTCGCTTCCGTCACCCGTCACTAGTAGTCATTGTTGTATCATTAGACCTTTATGGTCTTGTATCCATCTCTTGTAACTGCTTGGTAATCTGTAACAAGGACGTGTCCACCAGTAACAGTAATCCTGGGGCTGGTGATGACACGAGGGGTCATTTGCTGGGATGTTCTGTCCCAGAAAATCCAGCCCCGACATGCATGTTCCCACTGAGTAGGTTAATGTTGTTGTTAGTCTCATGAAGGTCCGTACGGATCCCTCCGACTTGCTGCCGCAGCTGCTGAAACTATACCCTAGGCACATAGTCACTACCTTGCACGTAGTGAACCTGGGGAGCATACTAGTGTGCATTACCCCATGCATCCCAACCGTGACCATGCCCCACAGCGCCGGCATCCTACTCTAGTGCTGGCTCGGGATGAAATCATTCCTGAACCCAGATGCGTGTCTAAACTTATTGAGTTCATCAATAGAGAGAACCCAAATGTCACGTGTAGAAACAGTAAAAGCTTGTGGCAAGGGAAAGCGCACACATCTGTATTCTCAGTGTTAGGTACGGGGTGATACGTCTCCGACATATCTATAATTTTTTATTCTTTCATGCTATTATTTTATCAATCTTAGATACTTTATATGCAATTTTATATCATGTTTGGCAACTAACCTATTAACCGAGAGCCCAGTGCCAGTTTCTGTTTTTTGCCTTTTTCTTGTTTTAGGGAAATACCATACCAAACGAAGTTCAAACGTGATGAAACTTTACAATGATTTTTTCTGGACCATAAGAGCCCCAGCAAGCTTTGGGGGGAGGCGACAAGATGTGCGGGAGAGCGACAAGCTCACCCGGCGCGCCCCCAGGGGGGCCCCACCTGATCTTGTGGCCCCCCTCGTAAGTTTGATTGACCTAATTGCAAGCCTATACATTCCCTAAAATCCGAAAACCAATAGAGGAGTCCACGAAACACTTTTGCCGCTGCCGCAAGCCTCTGTTCTTCCTTGATCCCATCTAGAGCCTGATTCCGACATTCTGTTGGAGGGGGATCGATCATGGAGGGGGTCTACATGAACCCTACTGCCCCTCCGATGTTGTGTGAGTAGTTCCTACAGGACCTACGGGTCAATAGTGATTAGCTAGATGGCTCTCTCTCTCTTTGATCTTCAATACAATGTTCTCTTTGGAGTTCTATTCGATCTTTCTGATATGTCTCCGGTGTATCTATAATTTTTGATTGTTTCATGCCATTATATTATCAATCTTAGATACTTTTGATGCAATTATATATCATTTTTGGGGACTAACCTAGTAACTCAGTGCCCAGTGCCAGTTCCTATTTTTTTGCCTATTTTTTCATTTTCAGAAAATCAATACCAAAAGAAGTCCAAACATGATGAAACTTTACAGGGTTATTTTTGGACCTAAAGAGAACCTAGAAGCTTCGGGAGGAGACCAGAATCCTTACGGAGAGCCACAAGCTCACCCGGCGTTGATACGTCTCCAACGTATCTATAATTTTTGATTGTTCCATGCTGTTATAATATCAATCTTGGATGTTTTTACAATCATTTATAGAAATTTTATATCATTTTTGGAGACTATCCTATTAACCTAGTGCCCAGTGCCAGTTGCTGTTTTCTGCCCTGTTTTTGTTTCACAGAAAATCAATATCAAAAAAGGTCCAAATACAGTGAAACTTTTTGGAGATTTTTTATTTATGAAGATAAACACTGGAAGCTTTGGGAGAGGGCCAGAAGAAGAAGAGGTAGGCCATGAGGCACCAGGGCGCGCCCAGGGGGTGGCGCGCACTGGTACCTCGTGGGCCCACCCCAGCTCCGTTTGACCTAATTCCAGCACTATAAATTCAGAAAAAATCAAAAACCCTCAGGGGAGTCCACAAAATACTTTTTCCGCCGCCGCAAGTTTCTGTTCCAGAGAGATCCCATCTGGAGACCTTCTCCGGTAATCTACCGGAGGGGGAATCAATCACGGAGGGGCTCTACAACAACCTTGCTGCCCTTCCGATGATGCGTGAGTAGTCTACCACAGACCTACGGGTCCATAGGCAGTAGCTAGATGGCTTCTTCTCTCTTTTTGATCTTCAATACAATGTTCTCCTTGATGTTCTTGGAGATCTATCCGATGTAATCTCTTTTTGCGGTGTGTTTGTTGGGATCCGATGAATTGTGAGTTTGTGATCAAATTATCCATGAAATTATTTGAGTCTTTGCTGCACTCTTTTATGCATGACTATTATAGCCTCGTATTTCTTCTCCGATCTATTGATTTGGTTTGGCAGACTAGATTGATTTTTTTTGCAATGGGAAGAGGTGCTTTGTAGTGGGTTCGATCTTGCGGTGCTCAATCCCAGTGACAGAAAGGGACATGCCACGCATGTATCATTGCTACTAAGGATAACAAGATGGGATCTATTCATTGGGTTTATTAATTCGTGAGTTTGTCTTGTCTACATCATGTCATCGTTCTTAAAGCATTACTCCATTCTTATGGACTTAATACACTAGATGCATGCTGGATAGCCCATCGATGTGTGTAGTAATAGTAGTAGATGCAGGCAGGAGTCGGTCTACTAATCTTGGACGTGATGCCTATATACATGATCATTGCCTTGGATATCATCATGATTATTTGCTTTTCTATCAATTGCCCAACAGTAATTTGTCTACCCACCGTATGCTATTTTCTCGAGAGAAGCCTCTAGTGAAACCTATGGCCCCCGGGTCTTATCAATCTTATATTACTAAAACCCTAAAAATATTGCTGCCTTCTTTTGTTCTTTATTTTATTTTGTATTTTTATTTCAATCTATCAATATATCTTATACAATTTAATCTTGCAATCTTACCGCCAAGGGATTGACAACCCCTTGTTTGCGTTGGGTGCAAGGATTTGTTGTTTGTGTGCAGGTGCTGCTAACGAGGTGTTGCGTGATTCTCCTACTGGTTTGATAACCTTGGTTTCATAATCGAGGGAAATACTTATCTCTACTGTGCTGCATCATCCCTTCCTCTTCGGGGAAATACCAACGCAAGCTACAAGTAGCAGGAAGAATTTCTGGCGCCGTTGCCGGGGAGACATCATCAACATCTATCAAGTACCTTTGCGCAAACACTCATCTCCTTGCATTTACTTTATTTATTTTATTTGCCATTTGCCTCTCGTTTTCATCTCCCCCACTTCTAAAACGTTTCTACAAAAACACAAAAATATTTTCTGTTTGCCTTTTTGCCTTTTTCTTGTTTGCTCTTTTTTGCTTGATTGCTATCTTATTTGCGTAGTCACGATGTCTCAAGAAAATACAAAATTGTGTGATTTTTCCAATACTAATAATAATGATTTTATTAGTACTCCGATTGCTCCTCCCGCCACTAGTGCGGAGACTTGTGATATTAAACCTCCTCCCTAGGGTCATGCGAGAATACTTTGCTTCGAGGGCTAATAACACTTTTACAATAAGTATATGAGTTCTTTATGACTAATGTGAGTTCATGGACTAATAATAGCACTCCCATGTATCCATATATTGCTACCTCTTCCATCACATGCATTGCCCTTTCTTACATCGAGAGTTGGTGCAAACTTTGCAGGTGCATCCAAACCCCGTGATATGATACGCTCTATCACACATAAGCCTTATTATATCCTTTCTCAAAACAGCCACCGTACCTACCTATCATGGCATTTCCATAGCCATTCCGAGATATATTGCCATGCAACTTCCACGGTTACTATCCACATGACATGTGTGTTCATCATCATATTGCTTTGCATGATCATATAGAGCTGAGATGATATTCCTGGCAAAGCCACCATTCATCATTGTAATACATGTTACGCTAGATCATTGCACATCCTAGTACACTACCAGAGGCACATCCTGGTACACTGTCATCAAGCTCATGGAAGGTGCAACTATAATTTGAATGTCCTTTTGTGCAGTTCAACTAAAATCAAGCGTCCATGTTCGTTACACAAATATGTGGAAAGTGACATTGTGGTGACGGTGACGGCTAATCTTGCAAAGGCTAATTAACTGTTGGAGGAGATTACCCACAGAGTTCCACGAGGTGAAATGAATATCTCTGTTTGCACAAAAAGGTAGAGAGGAGGGTGACTAACAAGTGATGAAACATACATCAAATGAAAATAAGCATATTCCTTATCTTAATGGCAATCATAGAAGGACAGTAGCAATTTCTAAAGCAGCAGCATTGCTTCATATTAGTGGGGACATTAAGATTAACAATGACAACTGTTAAATATGACATTACTTTAATAATGCCATTTCTTGATTTTACCAGCTACATTAAACCGCTGCTATAGAGTTGGTATAAGGGCATGGGACAGTGGGCGGAACAGGACAGTTGCATTTCTAACGAAAAGAAGAAACTTACTTATCTTAATGAGAAATATAGCAGGACATGAAAACAGTGCCGTTGCTTCATATTACTAGAGGAATTACATTAAAAAAACATTGGTTAAACGTTTCCTTACTTCAATAGTGGGATTGCTACATTTTACCTGGGTTGGTCCCATTTTACTTGGGGGGGGGGGAGGGGGCTGCGCCAGGTGCTGGACTCCGGGGATGCGCTGCAGTGCGGTGGCCATGTGGACAGGGGTCGGGCGCTACGCAAAGCACATGCACGGGCATGCCAGCCCCGTGGTCACCAAGCCAGTGGGTGCCTGGTTGGCCCTGGCTAGATTTGGCTATGTCTGGAAGCTAGGGGGAGGTGAGTAGGTGCTATGTGTGGCTGCAGTTGGGTCCCAGGGCGTCTGTGCTGCCAGCTGGCGCTTCTAGAAGGTTCTGAGAGCAAGGTGTTTGTGTTGTGCTGAGGGAGGAGGGGGTGAGGGTTATGGTTGATTTTTGGGTGAGTGTTGTTAGTCACTAATATGATCATCTTCACCAAGTTTGAGCCATAAAAGAGCAAGCCTCATGGTACTTGCTATGTAACGTAGGGTTAGGGGCAGAATGGGTTTTAATGATGAGTGGCTCAAATGCAAAAGTGCCAGGGGGCCCTGGGTGCATTTCTGGTTGTCTAAGGGCCTAAGCAAATTGTGGGAATTGTTTGGGCATTTTTAGAAGAGTGGAAGAGGGGGTTGCTTCACAACTCAAGCATTTTGCTAATATCCTTTTCTTGAAAAAGAATAAACTTCTAAGGGAAAAATAAACCAAATAGAGGGTTAACTAGAGAAGGCTAGTGTCAGTACTAAAACTGGCAGATCTCGGGTAGGGGATCCCGAACTATGGATCTGGAGTCAATAGGTAACAGGGAACGAGAGAGATGATGTTTACCCAGGTTCGGGCCTCTCAAGGAGGTAAAACCCTACGTCCTGCTTGATTGTATTCATATATGGGTGAACAGAGTACAAGCTTGATCTACCTCGAGATTGAATATGCAAAACCCTAAGGTAGGCATAATGAGTATGGTTCTGCCCCTACGGACTAAAACCCTCTAGTTTATATAGACACCAGGGGTACCTAGGGTTACACATGGTCAGTTGCCAATGGGGAGAGAAACATGCCGGCTATGTCAAACTATTGGGGTGCACACCAAGTCTTCAGAGGTTTCCTTTCTGTATACATGACAACTTGAATATGGCATTCTTCAATGGATGATAATCGGCCCATTAGTGCGGCCCACAGAAAGGTAAGCCGGCTTGGTGAGGACCCCTAGTCCTGGACACCCTCAGTAGCCCCTGAACTAGTCTTTGAAGCCGAGGTCTACACCGGACCCCTTTGGCTTAGTAGACCAGTTCCTCTCCAGATTAACTTTTAACGTAGGTCCAAAGTCTTTCTGGATTAATTCCTCAAGACATCCCGGACTCCACCGACCACATGCCCCTAAGGTTATACTTCGGAATCCGAAGTGTGGTGGTAACTTAGCCCCGAAGGCCAATCGCACAAGTGTGAACAGTGACTTTATCTCACAACTTTACTGAAGGGTCACGGCCAGTGATGCCCACCATGTCAAGTATGAGGGCTCGATTCACGTTTCGAGGTGGTTTCACCATTGGCACCTCCATCAAAACAGAGATTGTGCTCCACCCTTTGGGGGATTTGATCAATAGATTGGGTTTTCCCATGTGCGCATAACGACATGATTATATGGGGAAATGGCGAGGCCAGCGGCGCAGTAAAAGGGACATTTGGTCTTACTGTGGCCTATAAAAGGAAGGTAGGGCAAAAATTATTTTCCCACGCTCTCATTCCTTCAATGCTACTGCCTCCAGCTCCTGAGCTCCAGCACTCAGATCCGCCGCCCTTCTCACACTTTCCAGAGCCCTCCCCAGCCCCCTGCATGGCCGGAGCCGGATCCAAGGGCAAGTGGGGGGCTCCACCATCACCGCAAGCACCATCACCGAGCTCAAACGGGCAGGCTACATCCCTGAAGACGTAGAGTGTTGCGCCCCGGATGCAGGCCAGGTCATCCCCGTCCCCAACCCTGGTGAGAGGGTGGTGCTCATCCCTCACCTCATCCGTGGGCTAGGTTTTCCCCTCCACCCCTTTGTGAGGGGACTAATGCTTTTTTACGGGTTAGATTTCCATGATCTAGCCCTGAACTCCTTCCTCCATATCTCTGCCTTCATCATACTTTGCGAGGCCTTTCTTCAGATCAAGCCGCACTTTGGCTTATGGCTGAAGGTATTCGGTGTCAAGCCGAAGATCATCGACGGCCAACTAGCCGATTGTGGCGGCGCTATGGTGAGCAATCTCAACAATGTCGCGTGGCCCGAGGGCACCTTTATAGAGACGGTCAAGATCTGGTAGTGGGATTGGTTCTACGTCACCGAACCCCGAGATGCCAACTAGGCGGCTGCTCCTGCATTCAGATCCAGACCACCCACCAGGTTGGTCTCTTGGACCAAGAAGGGTCTAAATTTGGGAAATGCGGCGGAGGTGGAGCTGTTGCAGAAGAGCATAGGCAAGCTGATTGATGACGTTGGACTCAAGCTCCCGAACATCATTCAGATCATGTTTCGCCGCCGCTATCTACCCCTCCAAGACCAGTCTTCCACCATGTGGGCCTATAAGCCCGAGGACCAGGTCACAGTGCCCAGCTTCCTCCAAACGGATCACAACAAGATGTGGAGGGTGCTATTCAAGCCGCTGGATGACGACTTCCCGGCCGAGGAGGAGGACCGGGGTCTCGACTCCGCCACTCCCGCACGTGATGTAAAAAATCCTCGCATATTTGACTTCGGATGTTTCCATTTAATCAGAGTGTTAATGATCCCTTTTTCCTTCGTTTTTGCAGAGCTGGGTTAAGAGAGTCGAGCGTATCGACTCTCTGGCCCCGCTCCCTGAGGGCCCGAGGACGCCCAAGCTAGTAAAAATGCTAGCCGAGGTGCCGTACGAGGCGCCCGTGAAGAAGGGGAAGAGGAAAGGGAAGAAGACCAGAGAGGGTCTTCGGTCCCGAGGTCCCCCGGATGCTGGATCCGGAGACACTCATGCCCCCTCAACCCATGAGGGGGACAAGGCACAAGACGATGACAAGGAGGAGGAAGGGGATTCCTCCCCTAAGGAGTAAAGGGCCGCGTCCGAGGACGCTAGGGAGAAACGACCCCCCCCGGCAAGCCCAAAAGCGGCCGCGCAAGGCCATGGTGATTCTATAGGACGATAGCTCGGGTACCGAGCTATCCGAAGAGGTCCCCCGCAAGCAATGCAGGGTGAAGCCACCAGCCCAGAGGTAACACGTCCTTTGAAAAGTATCCGGCTGTTCTTTTAGTCAAGGTATGCTTGCAGTCCATCCATAGCCGTTTTCATTGTTTGTTTTGCATAGTCTGCCATGCGATCGTGCAGATGGTGAGGCCTCGGAGGAGGGTTCTCTGCCTGCCGACTTTGCAGAGAGCGGGACCGACCCGCGTCCGTCACCTCCCCCAGTCCTCAAGGGGCTGGAGAAGGCCATGTCCAAGCCGTCCCCTCCTATGCCGAGCAGATTGGAGGGGCCGACGACATAATGGCCGAGGTATAGACCTCGGCTGCCAAAGACCAGGAGGGGAAACCCTCCTGTCTAATAAGGGAGGGGAGTTAGGGCAATCCGAGCTACCTCCTTTAGTGTAGTAGCCCCCGAGCCCTGTGGGAGTTTGAAAGACTAACACGGGGGTCGAGTAGCTTTATGGAGTATCAAGAGATGCGAAATAAGCAGTAGCCCCCAAGACTCTGGCCGAGTTGGATGAGACCGACCAGAGGATCGAAAATCTATAGTTCAGTAACTTGACTTGTGATATATGTGTGCATGCGTCAACCTCGGTCGCTGCTGCCACCTCTCAAGAGCTGACTGAGATGAACAAGCTCAAGCGCTCTGAGGGAGACCTTGATCTGATAAAGAAGCAGATGGAGAAGGTGGAAGGTAGCCGAGCTCTATAGCTAACTTTGGTCTTATTTGGTTAATAGTCATAAAATGAATCCTGACGGAGTTCAATTGTCATGTGTTTTCATGCAGCTGCCATGACGGAGGTCGAAAACCTCAAGGCTGAGCTTGAAAAGGATCAGCAGGAGGCTGTCGATCAGAAGGCTGCAGCCGAAAAGGCTGCTGCCAAACAGGGTCAACTGTGGACCGTCAGCAACCAGCACGAGGCCAGAGTGTCTGAAGTGCCACAGGAGCTCGCGGACGCGGTGAAAAATGTGAAGACCTCGAGCAGAAGGGAAAGGAGCAGGCCACTAAGCTGGCATCACTTAAAGTGATGGCCCAGGATGCTCGGACGGAAGTGCGTGGCTGCCAGGAAGAGCTCCGGCAAGTGAAGCTTATCGCAGGTGGTAAGCCGTACTTACTGCAAAGCGTGTTTAGTGGTAACAGGTCCGCCCTGTCGATGCGAGTGTGGTGTTCCTTAGGCGCCTTTGCGGATCTCCGGAAGAGTGCAGCTGATGCTTGGGAGTACTTCGCCGCCCAGAAGGGCCATGCTAAGCAGAAGACATTCTGGGCACAGTTCCGGGCGCCCGAGCATCCGGCTCTGCTCAACGATCAGCTAAAACTGCTGATGGAGCTGCATCGAATGGCCGAGCCGGCGAAGAAGGATCTCTGCATCAAGCTATGGCCCACAGAGCCTCTGCCCAGCAGCTACTTCGACCTGGTGCAGAGGCTATGTGATGCCGCTCCTCGAGTCGATGTCTGGAAGTGCTCCGCCTGCATTGAAGGTGCTCAGATGGCTTTTGCCAACGCCAAGGTACAACTGCCGATGATCAAGCCAACCTAGATGGTCACGAAGCCCCCACCTCCAGGGAAGGAGCACAGGCGCCCCGAGCTATATTTTAAAGATGTGACGGATGATGCTCGGGCGATAGAGGCCCTGTGCCCAAAGGATGTATTTTATCAGTAACCTTGTTGGTTGTATCCGAGGATATGAAAAATTTGCTATATGTCATGCTATATACAAGCTTATTATCCAAAATGTTTATTTTGACTCCTGTGCGACCATTTTTTTAGATTGAAAGTTGCCAACCGTGGGCTTCGATGCCCTTGCAGAGACTGCAAGGGGTGTTTTGCTTAACACTACAACCCTTAGCCGACATCTCGGTGCCCACTGGCGGTGGTGTGTAAGGAAAACGAGGCAATCAGACTATGCGCCTTTAGTGCTTTCACTTAGCCATAGGAGCTTGACTGTGGGGACTGGTGACTAGCCCCCAGAGTGGTATTCGGACGAGCTGAGGTTGAAACCAACACCACGTGGTTCTTTTAACAGCGAACCCTTCATTTTACACAGGATAACCTCTAACGATTTGTAGTTTAACACTTGTCATTGGATCGCTGACCAGTTTACGCTTATCATGACAGTCAGTTTTCGGCTTTCTCCACTAAGGTACTTAACCAGGCAAGCTAGAAGTACGATCGCAGTGGTTCTCCCTTTACCCTCCTAGCCAAACAATGCAGAACGTAATTAAGAGGGTAAGCCCAGGAGCTGGGCAACCCAACTATTGACCAAAGACATGATTCGAAACCGATGCATATAATGCAATATCCGAGATGCCAAGCACATTTGTTAGATGAGTGCCGGAATGATGTGTTGAGCAAGATTTATATTCAAGCCACTGGTCTAGTGTCGAGAACATCTGGAAAGGAAGTACCGTGATAGTTTACTTCGGCTCATGAGGAAACGAAATTTGAGAAATAGGTAACTGCTATGGGACCTTTGAGAAGGGTCTTTATTTCATTTAAATTTATAATGTCAAAATGTACAATCTAAGCTATCTGAAGAAACTTTGAAGGATACACAAAATGTATGAGAGGGAAGTTTTACACAGGGTCTCTATAGGTGGTTTGACGTCCTTGTTCTGCCCTGCCGCACGTCTGTGCCTTCATGCTGCGAAGCAGCCGCTTCCTGTTGACTTCAGGGTATGATTGCGATTTAGGTCGCCCGTATTGTTGCTGTGATGAGATGTGCCTATCAGCGGAAGGGACCTCAGACAGAGGTCCTTGAAAAGCCATTGTGGCCAAACAGCTTGATGTTGTAGTAGAATTATTCTCGGTAGGCCCGATGTGGTGCCTATGTTTAAGCATTTATCCGAGAACTACCTCGGCCACGGCTTGGTCGAACCGAGCAGGTGACCCGTAATATAGTGCCCCCAGATGCCCAAGGTATTTTAAGTGTGAAGTTATGTACCCGAGGTACATAGTCTTCGGCTAGGAGGGGGAGCAGAGGGACACGCGTCCCTATTTAAGGTCGTCGTGTGGCCCATCAGGAGCCGAGGAGGAGCCCCGGGCACACTTACAGGTGCCCCTTGCCTTGGATGTGGACGAGGCTTTTAGTGCCTCTTCAGTGGCCTGTACCTTGGCCGTGAAAGCCATTGTTTGTTCCTCCATCCATAGGGAGCGCTCGGTGTTACCGTTGATGGTAATAACGCCTTTTGGTCCCGGCATTTTAAGCTTCATATACGCATAGTGCGGGGCACTGTTAAAGCGAGCGAACACAGTTCAGCCGAGGAGCACGTGATAGGCACTACGGAAGGGAACAATATCGAAGATCAAGTCCTCATTGCGGAAGTTCTCGGGTGAGCCGAAAACTACTTCCAGTGTTATAGTCCCGGAGCAGCGAGCCACAACACCTGGTATTATGCCTTTGAACATGGTGTTGCTGGGTTTGATCCTTGATGGGTCAATTCCCATTTTCCTGACCGTATTTGCGTATATCAGGTTTAGGCTACTGCACCTGTCCATCAAGACCCTTGTGAGGTGGTATCCATCTACAATGGGGTTGAGTACCAGAGCAGCCATTCCTCCATGACGGATACTGGTCGGATGGTCTCGTCTGTCAAAAGTGATCGGGCAAGTCGACCACGGGTTGAATTTCGGGGCCACTGGCTCTAAGGCATAGACCTCCCTA
Organism: Elymus sibiricus; assembly: GCA_039707655.1. Classification (NCBI taxonomy): domain Eukaryota; kingdom Viridiplantae; phylum Streptophyta; class Magnoliopsida; order Poales; family Poaceae; genus Elymus; species Elymus sibiricus. Next base: position 72,801,644 of record CM077676.1, read on the forward strand.
AGTGCATGCTTCCACTCCTTCTTCGGGATGTGGGTGACATAGATCATGTTCACATCCTTAACATCAGGTGGAAACTGCTTTTGGCCTCCAGTGTTCGGCCTGCGAGGTTCATCATCGTCCTCACTACGGGGCCCCTTGCCATGTTCCTCGGTGGCAATTTTTCCGGCCTGCTTTATTACCCAATAGTTATGGTTGGTATGGTTGGCTGGCTTGTCCGAGGTCCCATGTATCTGGCAGGGCCTGTCCAGGATTTTGTCCAGCGTGGTCGGTCCGTCTCTGTTTCCCTTAAAGGGTTTCTTCCGTGGTCCCGATTTCGAATTGCTGAATCCTGCATTTATAGTCATCTCATCGGCGTTGCTGCTGTTGTTTTTATGCTGGCGCTTATTGTTCCTCTTGCGCCGAGGCTTCCCGTTTCCGTCCAGACCTCGGAGGTGCCGGGCTTGTTGGGGTGGTTGCTTCTACGAGCTAACCAGCTATCCTCGCCCGCGCAAAAGCGGGTCATCAGGGAGGTAAGGGCCGACATTGTCCTCAGCTTATCCTAGCTGAGCTGTCGAGCAAGCCATTCATCCTGGATGCTATGCCAGAAGGCGGCTATGGCCTTGGCATCCGGATAGTCGACAATCTGGTTCTTTTTGGTTAAGAACCGATTCCAGAATTGCCGAGATGACTCTCCGGGCTGCTGAATAGCATGGCTCAGGTTGTTGACATTCGGAGGCCGGATGTAGGTGCCTTGAAAATTAGACCGGAAGGCATCCTCCAGCTCCTCCCAGCTTCCAATAGAATTTTTGGGCAGGCTGTTCAGCCAATGCCTCGCTGGACCTTTGAGCTTTAGAGGTAGATATTTAATGGCATGGAGGTCATCTCCTCGAGCCATGTGAATGTGGAGAAGAAAGTCTTTGATCCATACTGCTGGGTCAGTTGTCCCATCGTATTGCTCAATGTTAACAGGTTTGAATCCCTCAAGGAATTGGTGCTGCATCACCTCATCGGTGACACACATCGGGTGCATAGCCCCCCTGACCTGAGCTACATTATTCCATAGATCGGTTGTCATCCGAGCATGGTGTTGCTCCCGAGCTCGATCGTGCCTGTCCAGCTAGGCTTCATATGCGTTCTGTCTAGCCGGTGTGTGCCCCTTAGATTCGTAAATGGATCTAGTCTGGGCTGCTTTGGCATTTAAGTTCCGCCGTAGATCGTATGGGTCATCGAGCTCTACTGGCTCCTTACCTGGTCGACGCGTAATTGCCCGTGGGTCTTCAGCCCTCTCAGGTGTCCTACCCTGTCCTCAAGGGGGGCAGTCCGGCTAGTTGGCCTGAGTTTGTTTAGGTGGTGCGTGCTCAGTGGCCTCGACATTGAATGTCGGGAGCAGACGTCGGCGCGGATAGCTTTTGTTGTGAGCCTAGCGCCGAAATCCAACGCCCTCTTTGGCTGCTAGGACTTCCGTCCATCTGTTGTTGAGAGTGTCCAGCTCCGCTTTAAGCTGCTGCTGCTTCTTCTTTAGATTTCGGGCATTAGCGGTGAGTTGTCGCTTGAACCTCTCCTGATCTAGAGGGTTTTTGGGGACGATGAATTCCTCAGGTCCAAGGCTGACCTCTTCCTTGGACTGAGGAAGGTAGTTACTGTCCTCGAAGCCGTCAGGGTCTTCGGGATCATCCTGGTCCTTGGAGTCATCTGGGTCCTCTGGCATCCGAGTGGCGCCGTCGTGTCGCTCGGCTGTGGCATTATCACCGAGATCCTCCTTTTCAGCGTCATCCGGAGTGTGATCGTCTCCGATGCTATTTGTGTTAGTGTTGCTCCCCTTGCCCCCTCCCCCTCCCTCTGGATCGCTTGTGAGAGCATCAGCATTTGGGAGGCTCTTTGTCAGGGTCGTCGCCATCCTCCTTGGGGGTATTGACCATCTAAACGTCGTACATGGATGTGGCGGCCCACTTTCTAGTGTTGGAGGTGGCCAGGGGGAGGTGTTGTATGACATGTCATCGAGTTCTTCGTCCATGTCATCTGCCTCCTCGGAGGCATAGTCGAGCATGTCGGTTAAATCCTCGACGGTGGCGACTAAGTGGGCGGTGGGTGCTACTTGTAGCTTGCCTTGGTATTTCCCCGAAGAGGAAGGGATGATGTAGCACAGTAGAGATAAGTATTTCCCTTGATTATGAAACCAAGGTTATCGAACCAGTAGGAGAATCACACAACACCTCGTTAAAACAGCACCTGCACACAAACAACAAATCTTTGCACCCAACGCAAACGAGAGGTTGTCAATCTCTCGGCGGTAGATTGCAAGATTAAATTGTATTTGATAGATTGATAGATTGCAGCAAAAATATAAAATAAAATAGAAAACAAAAGATGGCAGCAATATTTTTAGGGTTTTAGTAATTTAAGATTGATAAGACCCGGGGGCCATAGGTTTCACTAGAGGCTTCTCTCGAGAAAATAGCATACAGTGGGTAGACAAATTACTGTTGGGCAATTGATAGAAAAGCAAATAATCATGACGATATCCAAGGCAATGATCATGTATATAGGCATCACGTCCAAGATTAGTAGACCGATTCCTGCCTACATCTACTACTATTACTCCACACATCGATGGGCTATCCAGCGTGCATCTAGTGTATTAAGATCATAAAGAACAGAGTAATGCCTTAAGAACGATGACATGATGTAGACAAGACAAACTCATGAATTAATAAACCCAATGAATAGATCCCATCTTGTTACCCTTAGTAGCAAGGATAAATACATGTCATGTCCCCTTCTGTCACTGGGATTGAGCACCGCAAGATCGAACCCACTACAAAGCACCTCTTCCCATTGCAAGACAAATCAACTTAGTTGGCCAAACCAAATCAATAGATCGGAGAAGAAATACGAGGCTATAATAATCATGCATAAAAGAGACCAGCAAAGACTCAAATAATATTCATGGATAATCTGATCATAAACTCACAATTCATCGGATCCCAACAAACACACCGCAAAAGAAATTACATCGGATAGATCTCCAAGAACATCGAGGAGAACATTGTATTGTAGATCAAAAAGAGAGAAGAAGCCATCTAGCTACTGCCTATGGACCCGTAGGTCTGTGGTGAAATACTCACGCATCATCAGAAGGGCATCAAGGTTGATGTAGAACCCCTCCATGATCGATTCCCCCTCCGGCGGAGTACCGGAGAAGGCCTCCAGATGGGATCTCTCTGGAACAGAAACTTGCGGCGGCAGAAAAAGTATATCATGGACTCCCCTTAGGGTTTTGATTTTTTTGGGAATTTATAGTCCAGGAATTAGGTCAAACGGGGCTTGGTGGGGCCCACAAGGCACCAGGGCGCGCCTGGCCCCCCCAGGCGTGCCCTGGTGGCTCGAGGGGCCCACCAAGGTCTTCTGGCCTCCTCCCGAAGCTTCCAGTATTCTTCATGCCCAAGAAAAAATCTCCAAAAAGTTTCATTGTATTTGGACTTCGTTTGCTATTGATTTTCTGTGAAACAAAAACAGGGCAAAAAATAGCAACTGGCACTGGGCACTGAGTTAATAGGTTAGTCTCCAAAAATGATATAAAATTGCTGTAAATGATTATAAAAACATCCAAGATTGATATTATAACAGCATGGAACAATAAAAAATTATAGATACGTTGGAGACGTATCTGCATCCCCAAGCTTAATTCCTGCTCGTCCTCGAGTAGGTAAATGATAAAAACAGAATTTTTTATGTGGAATGCTGCCCATCATATTCATCTCATAATATTTTCTTTTGTAGCATGGACAATGGGCTAGAATGATTCAAAGCAATAGTCTATAATTTGACATGAAAACATCAATACTCAAACAATGTTAACAAGCAACCATGTCTTTCAAAATATCAACGCTAAAGAAAGTTATCCCAAGCCCATTATGCTCAATCATTGATCCATTCATGAAACACACTCAAAATTTGATACATCCAATGCACAAGTATGACAATAGTGTTCTCTAGTTGGTGCTTTTGTAAGAGAAGATGGAGACTCAAAATAAAAATTGCATAAAAGTAAATATTGCATAAAAGTAAATAGATAGGCCCTTCGCAGAGGGAAGCAGAGATTTGTCAAATGTGCCAGAGCTCAAAGCTGCAATTAAAGAGATAAAAAAATATTTTAGGAGGCATGCCTTTCCTGTCAACGAAAACGAATGAGAATTCCCAATATCTTCCATGCTAGAACAACTATAGGTGGTTCCCAAACAGAAAATAAAATTCATTTCCTTTCCACCATTTCTTTCACAATCCATGGCTAGCCGTATCCACGGGTGCCCTCCAAACCATCACTTTCCAAGGAATTTTGTTGTTTATTAATTTTTGATTTCAATGCAGGACTGGGCATCCCTAATACCGCCACACTCTCGTGCAATGACAAGTGAATAAACACTCATCGTGAGAATAATCCTCCTAGCATGGAAAAAATTGGCCACCCCCCTCCGCTTCATGAGCGGTACAAGCACACAAAACAGAAAAATTATTTTGAAATTTAGAGATGGCACATGCAAATTTACTTGGAACGGCATTGGAATACTACATATAGGTAGGTATGGTGGACTCAATTGGCAAAACTGGGTTTAAAGAGTTTGGATGCACAAGCAGTTTTCCTCTTAGTACAAATGAAGGCTAGCAAATAGATTGAGAAGCGACCAACCAAAAAACAAAAATGGTCATAAACATGCATTGAACATAACTAACACCAAATAATGCACCATAAGTAGGATGTAATTTCGTTGCATAACTATTGACTTAATGTGCATGCATAGGGAATCACAAACCTTAACACCAATATTCTTACTAAACCATAATTACTCACTAACATCATTCACATATTATCACTTCCATATCGCAAAACTATTACAAGGAATCACACTCATCCTATCCAATGATCTATATGAAAGTTTTTATCTATATCCCTCTTGAATATTCATCACTTTGGGACCAAATTCATATCTCGTGCAAATTACCGTTACTATTAATTACCACATCAACTCTCAAAAAGATATAAGTGAAGCATGAGAGTGCATAAATTTCTTCAAAATTTTCATTCTTAACAATTCTCAAAATAATATAAGTGAATCAAGAGAATCCATTTCTTCAAAATTTCATCTTATCAATTCTCAAAATAATATAAGTGAAGCAAGAGAATTCATTTCTTAAAAAATTTCTCAACTCTCAAAATAATTTAAGTGAAGCATGAGAGCAAATTTCTTCAAAATTTTAACAACTTTCAAAATAATATAAGTGAAGCATGAAAGTTAATTTCTACAAAATATATCTGCCACCGTGCTCAAAAAGATTTAAGTGAAGCACTAGAGCAACTGCCTAGCTCAAAAAATTTAAGTGAAGCACATAGAGTATTCTAACAAATCATGATGATAACGTGTGGCTCTCTCAAAATAGGCGTGTCCAGCAAAGATGATTGTGACAAACTAAACAGCAAGCAAAGCAAAGACTCATATAATACACGACGCTCCAAGCAAAACACATATCTTGTGACGAATAAAAATATAGCTCCAAGTAAAATTACCGATGGTTGGTAGAATAAAGAGGGGATGCCTTCCGGGGCATCCCCAAGCTTAGACGCTTGAGTCTTCCTTGAATTTTACCTTGGGGTGCCTCAGGCATCCCCAAGCTTAGGCTTTTGCTACTCCATATTCCTTCATCCATCGTGATCTCACCCAAAACTTGAAAACTTCAATCACACAAAACTCAACAAAACCTTTGTGAGATCCGTTAGTATAATAAAACAAATCACTACTATAAGTACTGTTGCAAACCCATTCATATTTAATTTTTGTATTCAACCTACTGTACTCCAACTTCACCATGGCTTATACCCCCCGATACAATCCATAGATTCATCAAAACAAGCAAGCAACACATCAAAAACAGAATCTGTCAAAAATAGAACAGTCTGTAGCAATCTATTTAGAAACCATACTTCTGTAACTCCAAAAATTCTGAAAAATTAGGACCACGTGGAAAATTCATATACCAATACTGGGTAAAAATTTCAGAATTTTTTCGCGCTCCAGTACAGATTTTTTTTTCTGTACCGGACACAAAAGTTTCTGTTTTCCAAACAGCATCAATCATACTATGTTCGAAATCATCCCAAAGGTTCTACTTGGCACAAACACTAATTAAAAACACAAAAACACCATCATACCACTAGCATGACAGTAAAAACACACCATAACAGAAACTTATAACAAAAAATTTATTTGATTCATTGGGTTGCCTCCCAACAAGCGCTATAGTTTTATGCCCCTAGCTAGGCATAATGCATAGTTTCAAGTGTTGTCATCTTTAGTCTCCAATTCCTCAATCACACAACCATTTTTTCCAGTAGATTTAACATAGGTGTTTGAAGACAGTGAGACAACCCCAAAGTCCTGTCTTGATGTAGTGTTCGAGTTACTAGCCAATACAACTGGCACAAGCTCTTCGAACTCGATGCCTGAATTACTTCGGCTTCTTCAGTCTCAACTACAAGCTGAAAGACATCGATCAGCTGTGCTGCGACAAGAAGCCGAAAGACTAAGGAAGTCCTTGCAAAATTCAGATGCATACTTTCTGGTGCAACAGCAAGCATTGGAGGATTTTAGCACCAAACAAGAGAAAGCTAATAAGCTTGCTAAGCTTCTTGCCAGCATGGCGGGTACCCAGGATATCATTTCCTGAGCTCTTCTGAAGTGGTTTCAGTTCTGGACTAGTTTTGCTGCCGCATTTATTTGCACTGGTGGCCAACTTAGACACCCAGTGTATGTAATATGCTGCACTGTTGTTCCCTATATTTGCACTATTGGCAAACTTTGATGCCGAGTGGATGTAATCTATGTAATCGCCGTAATAGCCTAGCATTAGTTGCTTGCTTATTTATTTCCTTATAGTCTGGTTTCTTTGTTTGCTTGCTTTGCGAGTTGCCGCAATTCACCATGTGCCACATACGGACCGTGGTAACCATGGGCCTCCTATCTGCCGTAGTGACCATGGGCCTCCTACGGGCCGTTGGATCCATGGGCCTCCTATCAGCCGTAGGATCCATGGGCCTCCTATGGGCCGTAGGATCCATGGACACACGCGGGCCATACTATTCATGGGCCAAAACCGGCCAGCAATATGGGTCGTAAACATGCCAAAATCATAACCATCCGTTTATGGGCAGACCATAACGGGCCGTTAACAGGCCAGAAGACAGTGCAGGCTTAATTCTACCAATACACATAACGGGTCGTTAATGGGCCGTAATACATGACGTGCTGAAAACGGCCTAATTGGTTAACGAGCCACAAACGGGCCCACTGTAACCTCATGCTGAATTTGGCCCATTAGCAAAACAGGCCAGTGATGGGCCATAAGTGTACGAGGGCCGGAAATGAGCCCATGAAATTATGGGCCCACTACTGGGAAAGGGCTTATAGGTGAACTATATTTAGTGGCCAGCAGGACATGTCACCCACCACTGTTATTATTGGAAAATTGTTGTGGCGGGTGCCAGAGCCCACTCATCACAGCTAGTGGCTATCCAGTGGCAGGCGCTACTTAAAGCCCATCGCCAGTAGGCTCTTCCAAATAAGCCCACTGGCTCGTCAGTGTAGTGGCGGACGGCAACAGAGAGCCCGCCACTGCTACCCCCTTAGCTGTGGCGGGAGGCAGGCACCGCCCGCCACAACTATGGATTGGCAAAACACACCAAATAAATCCAAATTTTGATAATGTTGTAGTGGCGGGTGCATATACAGGCCCGCCACAGCTATTCACGCTTCGCGCCAGGTGAACTGTCACGCATCAATTTTTGGTTTCCACTCGTTTACTCTTCACTCAGTCAGTTCCTCTCCCCCTTCTGTGCCGTCTTGCGCCTCGCTCGCCGCTACCGTCCCTCTGACCCACACCACCGCCGGATCTGCTAGCCACCCCATCTGTCTCCGTGGCCACCGGCGGATCTGCTTGTCATTCGCCTCCGACCCGCACCACCGCCGGATTTTCTCGCTGTCCGCCTCAAGCGCTGCCACCGCCGTCCGCCCTGACCACCGCCGCTGTCGTCTGCCTCGACCACCGCTACCATCATCTGCCTCGACCGACGCCGCCGTCATCCGCCTCGACCGACACCTCCTTCCCCCCTTCGCGTCCGTGGCCGGAAAAGCCGCCACCAGTATAATATTTTTGTGTTCTTCGGTGTTAACTTCTTTATTTGATAGAGAAATTTATAGACCTAGGATCAAATGTATGAACCCTAAGGATAATAGAACAAAAAATGCAATCTTTTGTCTATAATAGAACAAAAAATAATTACCTAAACTGAGTCGGTAAAGATGAAATCTATAATCATAGTGCTTTAGGATCGGTTAGACTGTAAATATGACAAGTGGCAATGGTGTTTGCATTTTCTTACGTATGACAACTGCTTGGGTTTATTAGAGATTTGAAAATGACTGCCAACGTTTTGGTGAAACATTGATTAACTTCCGTTTCGTCAAATTTCTGGTACTCAATATATTCAATATTAAGCAAAGGTCATGCCAAATTTTCATGTTCTTCGGTGTTGGGTTCTTTATTTGAAGGGATGGGGTTGCATTGGGGTGCCGGAGAACAATTCAACTTAAGATCAAATGTAGGAACCTCGTGGATAATGATAAGGTCACGAAATTGATAGAGAAATTCATAGACCTTGATATGATAAGCTAATTTATAAAGTGATATTTGCATTTTCTTACATATGACAACTGCTTGGGCTTATTAGAGATTTGAAAATGAGTGCCAACGTTTTGGTGAAACGTTGATTAACTTTCGTTTCGTCAAATTTCTGGTACTCAATATATTCAATATTAAGCAAAGGTCATGCCGAATTTTCGTGTTCTTCAGTGTTAGGTTCTTTATTTGAAGGGATGGGGTTGCATTGGGGTGACGGGGAACAACTCAACTTAAGATCAAATGTAGAACCTCATGGATAATGATAAGGTCATGGAATTGATAGAGAAATTCATAGACCTTGATACGATAAGCTAATTTATAAAGTGATATTTGCATTTTCTTACGTATGACAACTGCTTGGGCTTATTAGAGATTTGAAAATGAGTGCCAACGTTTTGGTGAAACATTGATACGATAAGCTAATTTATAAAATAATTACTGCTTCAAAATGATTATTAGCAACCATGAAGCGTAAGATCTGCAAGGTCTGCCAAAATTCCTGTATGGACAGTCTTGAAACTGCAGTGCAGTTCGGGGTATTTTTGAGAAAGGGATTTGAAAAATCAGTGGTAACGGTCTTTAACTTCAATTTGTATTGAATTCTGATCATTTGTTTAATTGTTTTACTGACTTTATTGCTGATTATTAACTGTTGCATAGTGTATCCCATGCAACATAAGGGAGGAGTTCAACAATTCATATGGTAACGTGTTGCACTTTGAGGATGATGAGGAGCGCGAATTCGAATTGGATCTGTGCAAAGGAAAGAATAAAACCATCATATATGCTGATGGATGGGAGCAGTACATTGCAGTGAACAAATTTGAAGGAGGAGAGTTCATAGCCTTTTCCTTAAAAGGAGAGGTGAACAGTTTAAGGACATTCTATTTTGACAACGACAGCCAAGATGACCAGGATGATGGAAACATCGACAGCCAAGATGAAGATGAGGACAACCAAGATGAAGATGAGGACAGCCAAGATGAGAATGATGACAGTGAAGATGAAGATAATGGTCCACTCCTTCCTGCAATTTTCTCCCAACGGATGAAGAAGCTTACTCGGGACAAGACAGCTAATGTGACCACGATGTTACCATCCACTTTGGCCTTCTTGGGGAAGCCCTTTGTGCACCGTCTAATAATAACAAATGTGGTCAAAAAATGATTGGTGAGATGTTTTTTATTCTTTCATATTTGTTTGGTCATAACCAAGTATGGTTAGATGTCTACCATTGCGTGCTCTCTATTTGCTCTTAATGATGGGGAGTTCAGAAGTTACCTATGAAGATGTTTTACGGAGTGGACATCCCCACCGTCGGCACTGTTGGAGTAAGGCATGGACCAAGAGGGCATGTCACGAATGTCCAATACAAGACGGAATCCAACGGGCACATATCATTCAATGAGTTCGGCTGGCGGGAGTTCATGAAGGGCGAGAGAGAACTAAGGGTGGACACCCTTGTGATAATCACCATAAGGAGGAGCAACCGCAACGACTTTCAGATGATGATTGTCATTGACCATGTTTAGAACTAAGGTCTAAGTCATGAATATATCAGCCGGTGAACTGATACTTAATTAATTAGTATGTTAAGATGGATGTGATACATTAATGTTTAAGTCGAACAACTTTGAAGTGTTACTTAATTATTTGAGTGTTTGTTTACAAAATGAATTCATTCTGCTTCAGTTATATTGAGAATCATATGAGTACGCCTTTTGCGTGCGATACCATCGGGCCGTGCTCATCCCATTTCCCTACAGTGTCGGGCAGTATGGCAGAACGGGCACTGTTAACATGGTATCTGTGGCAGGCAGCAAAGTCAAGCTATGGCAGGCAGTTGCCAGCGCCCGCCACTGGAAGCTACGTACCAGTGGCGGGCGAGCGCCCGCCACTGATGTGTTCATAGCAGTGGCAGGAGGTTGGTGGCGGGCGCCCCTGGGAGGCTGGCCCGCCACTGCTGTCCTTTTTGCACCCACCACTGCTAGGCATTCCTGCAGTAGTGGCCCTTAGAAGGCCGAACGTTAACACGGGTTGGAAACGGCCCAACTGAATCATGTGCCGTTAATGGGTTGAAAGCAATCTACTGTTCATTATGGGCCAGAATCACCATGGGACGTTAATGGGCCCTCGGATACATAAGGCCTCATGTGGGCTGAAAGATTTGACGGGCCATACATGGGCCGAAAGTGACAACGGGCGGGAATCATATTGGACGGCCCACATGACGCTACAGGGCCGAATTTGGAAAGGCCATAACAGGCCTCGAGTACCCGCGCCGTAAATGGGCTATACGCAAACATGCCGTTAATAGGCTTTCCATGGGCTGGCCCTCTAACTTTTAACCAAGTCAAATGGGCTGGGCTTTTTAACCTAAATGGGCCACTATTGGGTCATGCCACGTGTCACTGTTTCATAGGCACGGCTCGTCCATTGGATGAATGACATATGTCGCAACGCCAAGCTGACACGTGGATCCACTAGCGAATGAGAAATTTACACGTGGAAAATCACCATAGGTCCTGGCTGTTAACGGCTTATCGGATCCAAAACTGGACCCGATAGCTTAACGGTGACCCATTACAGTGGATGCCATGTGCCGGTTACCCTTGACGAAATCACTTCCATGATGCGCCATTTATCGTCATGGAAGTGGACACTTCCATTATGATAATTTGAGTATTATCATGGAACACTTCTACGATAGCACAGGTATGACTATCTTGATTTTGTCATAAAATCTTCATGGATGTACATGCATGACAGAAAATGAGACCTACTGTGACAAAGACGTATTATCACGGATGTGTTTTTTTTTGTAGTGCATAGCCCAAATCGGCTCCACTCCACCCCTCATCAGAGTCAAACCAGGAGTCAACATGGGGAATCTCCCACGGTCTCAAGCAGTGCATGACGTCAGAGGGGACAGCAGCCACCTTTGCAGCAGCAGCCTCAGCAAGCGGTTTTAGATGCACACGCCATTGTGGATAATGCGTGTGCCCTGTGTATGGCAGGCGCAGGCAACCAGGGGGCTGAGTACGCCCGCCCGGTAGCGCAAAACCAACCCACCATGACCCAACCGGCATTACGGAGCACCGGTATTACAGGACGGACTATTGGCACCCCATGACTGGGACCGGCTTTGAGGAATGAGCGTATGCCGCTGGATTTAAAAGACCTCGCAAAGTCTCCAATTACACTACTGATATCGATCCTGCTAAGTGGATTGAGAGTTGTGAACTAGCTATGGATATGCTGGAGGTTAGTATCACTGTTTGTGCTCGGTATTTGACCATGATGCTCGAAGGTCCAGCACGCACATGGTTGAAGAACCTGCCTCCAAATTTGATCAACTGGCAGGAATTGAAGGAGTGCTTCATCAAAAACTTCCAGGGAACTTAAAAGCATCCAACAACAATTGTTGACTTAGAGCATTGCATCCAGAGGGACGATGAGTCAGTTCACCATTGGGCTCGAAGGGTTGCTGAGATTGTTCACTCTTCTGACAGTATTATAGCTCAGACAGCAGTCCTTGTATTGGAACAAAACTATCGTTTCCATCTTTTGGTCCAGAAGCTCGGTCGTCTAAAGAGGAAAGTCAAAGAGATGAGCGACCTCATGGATGTCTTGACCAGGTACGCCGAGTCAGATAACATGAAGGATGCAGCCTCAGATGTTGAGAAATCTGGCAAAGGAAAGAAGAATGGTGGCAAGGGTCATCAGCATAATGGCAACAGAAGCAACAACAACAATAATCACAAGAGCAAGAATACTGAGGGAGGCTCAGATTTCGTTGCCAATACCAATACTGGCTTTAAGATTCAGTGTCAGAATGGCAATTTCAAGAAGCCATTTTCTGGTAATCACCCTTGTAATTATGAGGAAGCTCTCAAGGGCCCATGTCCAAAACACGGTGTGGATGGTAAGCCGGCTAACCACTCCTGGGAAAACTGCTTTATCATGTAGGAATTCAAAAATAGTGCTTTTCAGAGTCACAACAATGATGGTGGCAGTGCTGGACACCCGGGAAATCCGGGAGCCGGCAGCTCTGGGCCGGGTTTCAGGGAGCCGGCTTTCCACAAAATAACTTCCTAGGACCCGGGTTTCAGGGGACATGAGGCCCAGGAGCTGATTACCAGGGATCTAGTAATGGTGGAGGCAACAACCAGCGAGCCAGCCAAGGCAGTCAACACCAGGGAGGTCCTTCTGGGTTTTAGAGCAATCCCAAACAGTTGAATAGTGGGCAGTATTCACGTCTTCACAACCAGTACATGCAAATGTGACAGAAAGCTTCAGAAACAGGAATTTCAAGTAGTTATGCCAGCAGTTCCAGAATACTTAAACTGGTCAGAGCAACCGGTCACCTAGAGTTGTGAGGATCACCCTCCCCGGGTTGATAATCCAGGGAGTCTCGCTTTGGTACCCCTCAAGTTGGCGGTTACAAATTAACCAAGGTTCTCATGGATGGAAGGAGTAGTATGAATATACTCTATTATGATACATTCAAGAGGATGAACTTATCAGAGAAATAACTGAAACCATCCTCTACAATTTTCCATGGTATTGTCCCTGGCAAGCCAGCATATCGCATTGGCAAGATCTCTTTGGAAGTCGCCTTTGGTACAAAGTTCAACTTCCGATCTGAGTTTTTGATGTTTGAAGTGGTCAAAATAAAAAGTCCATACCATGCTCTTTTCAGAAGACCAGCTTATGCACAGTTCATGGCATGACCATGTTATGTTTACCTAAAGCTAAAGATGCCAGGTCCTGAGGGAACGATCACAGTCGATGGAGATAGGAAAATTGCTCTTGAGTGTGAGGAGGGAGACACAGCATATGCAGAGTCGGCTTGTGCCGCTAAGGAGTTGAAATTTTATAAAGATAACATCGATCCTATGGATATGACTCTCTCAAGAAACCTACTACTGAGTCTGACCCTCTACTCAAGTTTAAGTCGGCCAGAGACACCAAGCAAGTTGATTTCACTCCTGGTGACTCATCTCAGCTGTTCACCAATGGAGTGAACATGGACCCCAAATAGGAAAGTGCACTCATCGAGTTCATCCATAAGAATCGGGACGTCTTCGCGTGGAAAGCTTCTGACATGCCTGGTGTACCGAGAGAACTCGCTGAGCACTGCCTAAATGTTGATCCTAAAATTAAGCTTGTACGACAGTACCTCCATCGCTTTAACGAGGAGAGATGAAAAGCCATTAGCAAAGAAGTAGCTCAACTGCTTGCCACCGGGTTCATTGTTGAATTATTTCATCCAGAGTGGTTGGCTAACCCAGTGCTTGTTTTGAACAAAAATAGGACTTGGCGGATGTGCGTTGATTATACTTATTTAAATAAGGCTTGCCCCAAGGATCCGTTTGCTCTTCCTCGCATTGATCAGATAATTGACTCCATAGCTGGTTGTGAGAGTCTCTGTTTCCTGGACGCTTACCCTGGATATCATCAGATAAAGATGAAGAAGGAAGATCAGGAAAAGACAATGTTCATCACACCTTTCGGAGTATTCTGCTATACATCTATGCCTTTTGCTCTAAAGAGTGCTGGGGCAACTTATCAGCGTTGTGTCCAGAATTGTTTTCACAATCAGATTGGACGTAATGCTCATGCATATGTCGATGATATCATGGTCAAGTCTCAGAAGAAAGAAACCCTGCTTGATGATCTGAAGGAGACATTTGATAACTTGCGGGTGTATCAGATGAAGTTCAACCGGGCCAAGTGTGTGTTTGGAGTTCCAGCAGGAAGTTACTGGGTTTTCTTTTTTCTGAACATGGCATTGAGGCTAACCCAGAAAAAATCAAAGCTATCACATCCTTGAAGAAACCGGCTAACATCAACGCTGTTCAAAAGTTGACTGGTTGTGTCGCTGCTTTGAGTTGATTCATAAGCCAGCTTGGTGAGAAGGCAATTCCTCCGTACCGACTTCTGAAAAAGATAGATAACTTCATCTGGGATGATGTAGTAGATAAAGCTTTTGAGTCCTCAAGAAGCAGTTGACGTTAGCACTTATCCTTGCTGCACCTCAGAAGAAGGAACCGATGCTCTTGTACATTGCCGCCAACAATAAAGCGGTCAGTGTGGCGGTCGTGGTGGAGCGTAAGGAAGAAGGCAAGGAATACCCAGTTCAATGACCAGTGTATTATGTTAGTGAAGTTTTAACAGAGTCCAAGCAGCGATATCCACATTGGCAGAAACTGGTCTTTGGTGTATTCATGGCAAGTCGTAAGTTGCAGCATTACTTTCAGGAACACCCAATCACTATTGTCAGTTCAGCACCTCTAGGTGATATTATCCAGAATAGAGAGGCAATAGGTCGGATTGCGAAGTGGGCAATTGAACTCGGGCCTCATCACTTGAAATATGTGCCACGTACTGCCATCAAGTCTCAAGCTTTGGTGGATTTCATCAATGACTAGACAGAATTACAAGCTCTTGAAGAGAAGCCGAACAATACATACTGGACGATACATTTTGATGGATCCAGACAGTAGGAAGGCTCGAGGGCTAGGGTAGTTTTGACTTCCCCATGAGGTGATAAATTTTGTTATGTTTTGAGACTCATGTTTCCTTGTACTTACAATGCAGCAAATATGAGGCTTTACTCCATGGGCTTTGTATGGCTAAGGAGATGAATCTCAGCCGGGTCAGGTGCCTGGGCGACTCTGATTTAGTTGCCCAACAAGTTTCTGGGACTTGGGATTGCAAAGACCCCCTAATGGTGGCTTATAGGCATGTTGACATAGTTATCGCTGGTCACTTCAAAGGATATCAAATTGATCACATTGATCACCGACAGAACGAGGCAGCAGATGCACTATCTCGTTTGGGCTCTCAGCACAAGCCAGTACCCCCAAATGTCTTTTTGGATGTTCTGCATAACCCATCAGTCAAGTTACCGACAGAGGAGGACATCGCTATTCTTGACCCAGAATCTGCATTAGTGGCGGTGGTTCATACAACACCTGAGTGGACAGTACCTTACTTGGCTTATCTGACCCGGGGCGGGCTCCCTGATGAGGAAATCATCGCCCAGCAGATTATCAGACGGTCTAAGTCCTTTTCCATTGTCAATGGTGAGCTGCACAGGAGAAGCATTACAGGTGTTTTCCAACGTTGTGTTTCACCTGACGAAGGTCATGAAATTCTCAATGAGATCCACTCTGGTGATTGTGGACACCATGCAAGCTCTAGGTCCCTGGTGGCGAAAGCATTCATGCATAGTTTTTACTGGGTTACAACTCACTCAGATGTAGAAGACATTGTTCGTAAGTGCGATGGGTGTCAGAAATTTGCACGTCAAGCCCATGTTCCAGCTCAAGAGCTTTGGATGATCCCATTCACTTGGCCGTTTGCCGTCTGGTGCTTGATATGGTGGATCCTTTCAAACCTTCTTCCTGTAAGAAGACTCACCTATTGGTCACAGTTGACAAATTCACCAAGTGGGTCAAAGTAGAGCCAGTCACTAATTGCGATGCTGCCACAACAGTCAAATTTTCGAAGAAGATAATATATCCCTTTGGATATCCCCATAGCATTATTACTGACAATGGCACTAATCTATCCAAAGGGGCCATGAAGCAGTTTTATCAGAAAGAGCATATTCGGCTTGATCTCGCTTCAGTCGCACACCCACAGTCTAATGGGCAAGCAGAACGTGCTAATCAAAAGTTGCTATGGGGTATTAAACCAAGGCTTATGGTTCCTTTAGAACGCACTCCGGGCTGCTGGGTTGAAGAGCTTCCTGTAGTTTTGTGGAGCATACGGACAACTCCAAACAGGTCAACAGGCTATACGCCATTTTTCCTGGTCTACGGTGCTGAAGCCGTACTACCAAGCGATATCCGCCACGATTGTCCTAGGGTGATAGCATATATTGAGGTAGACAATGAGATAGCTCGTCAAGACTCTCTTGATGCCCTGGAGGAAGAACGCGATCTTGCAGCTTCAAGATCAGCGATATATCAGCAAGACCTACGTCGCTATCACAGCTGTAGAGTTCGAAGCCATACCTTTCAGGAGGGGGGCTTAGTGCTCCATCTGATACAAGAACAGATAGGTATGCATAAGCTATCCCCTCCCTGTGAAGGACCCATTATCAGCAAGAACCTGAACAATGGGTCATATTATCTGGTTGACTTGCGTCCAGCAAACAAGTCCCGGACTTCTGAAGAGGAAAGCATGAGACCCTAGAATATTGCACATCTTCATCCATATTATACATAGTTTATTTTGTAGTTAGATGTACCTTTTAGTTTTTTCCACATTTACCTTTTTATGTATATATTATGATCAATGAAAAAGCCGGCATCTCTGGACCCCGGAGTTTTTTTGTTTCACCTCAAATTGCTGTGTGTTGAGTCTTTATTCTTTGATCATTGGTTACTTGGGGGCTTCTAACTCATTGAGTTAAGCTATAACATCCCTTGAACCAGGAAACATGCCACTATATTGATTGATTATACCTGCCTGAAGGCTTGATGTTACTCACACATATGTGACTCGGTGTACGCTTGATAAGTCAATCACACTGACGCCTATTATGGACTTTGTTGACCCTGAACTTATAAAAGTTAAAACACCGGCTTATGTCACGTGAGAGCTGGCTTTCCAGATAGTGAGGACAAACCACAATGGCTACAAGGCCTGCTTCCACAGGAAGCATATTGTAAAGTGTCTAGCCTTGAAAGCCGGCCTTTATATTGTTAAGAGTCGAGCCTCGAAAGCCGGCCTTTTTCTCGAGCCTCGAAAGCCAGCCTTTATGTCGAGCCTCAAAAGCCGGCTTTATATCCAACTTACACTTGGATAAAATTATTATATATTATTTGGTTTATCGTACCAATCACTTCAGATTTTATCCTATCTTACAATTTTTGCCTGCATGCATATATTTTCTATTTTTGCAGCAGTCGGCTATTAATTTAAAGGCCGGGTCTCATCTATTTTCTTCTGAGCAAGTTCAAATAAAGACAGTACTCAGGATTTTCATAAGAAGATAACTCTGCCAAGCTACAACCACGGCCCAGGATTCATATTTAACAAAGAGATCAATTCTACGGTGCTCAACGTCACCAACAACTTTGCAAAGTTTCCAACAAAAGACTAATGTTATTACAAGCCGCCTTAGGGCTGATTTAGCATAAAAATTTCACAAGTTTAATCCTCCAGAGTTGCTGAAGGTTGGGCCAGCATCTTGATTCGCCGGGTTAGCTTCTGCTCAAGTCCCTTCCGTCTCTTTTGGTGGCGGGTTGCTGGGAGTTGGCTCATCAAGTTTCTCATGTGCCTTCTCAGCTGCAGCTTCATCTTCTCTCGTCTGGGGGCTTTCGGGCACCCACTGCATTGATGACAAGGCTTCAAATTCCATATCTTCATTAAGAACATTGGAGGAAGTGCTAGCTTCTGAATCAAAGGCTTGCTTACACGGTGGAATAAGCTCAATGGGTTTAGGTTGAGGCATGTTCGTGCGCTCACCATCCTCTTTAAAGCCGACCTAGAACTTAGTCAGATCCAAGCCATGAGCAATTACGGTTCCAGTGGGCCGGGTCTCCTGCATGCATCGCATGAAATAATCATATGTGAAGGGCGTGTCATCTACGTTTAGCTCTAGGAACCCGCCTGCGAGCACAACCAGGTCCAACTCTGGGTGATAGGCTTTTGCCAGGGCAAGCGCGCTCATGGCTCCTTGCTACTTGTAGCTTGCGTTGGTATTTCCCCGAAGAGGAAGGGATGATGCAGCACAGTAGAGATAAGTATTTCCCTCGATTATGAAACCAAGGTTATCGAACCAGTAGGAGAATCACGCAACACCTCGTTAGCAGCACCTGCACACAAACAACAAATCCTTGCACCCAACGCAAACAAGGGGTTGTCAATCCCTTGGCGGTAAGATTGCAAGATTAAATTGTATATGATAGATTGATAGATTGAAATAAAAATACAAAATAAAATAAAGAACAAAAGATGGCAGCAATATTTTTAGGGTTTTAGTAATATAAGATTGATAAGACCCGGGGGCCATAGGTTTCACTAGAGGCTTCTCTCGAGAAAATAGCATACGGTGGGTAGACAAATTACTGTTGGGCAATTGATAGAAAAGCAAATAATCATAACGATATCCAAGGCAATGATCATGTATATAGGCATCACGTCCAAGATTAGTAGACCGACTCCTGCCTGCATCTACTACTATTACTGCACACATCGATGGGCTATCCAGCATGCATCTAGTGTATTAAGTCCATAAGGACGGAGTAATGCTTTAAGAACGATGACATGATGTAGACAAGACAAACTCATGAATTAATAAACCCAATCAATAGATCCCATCTTGTTATCCTTAGTAGCAATGATACATGCGTGTCATGTCCCTTTCTGTCACTAGGAATGAGCACCGCAAGATCGAACCCACTTCAAAGCACCTCTTCCCATTGCAAGAAAAATCAATCTAGTTGGCCAAACCAAATCAATAGATCAGAGAAGAAATATGAGGCTATAATAATCATGCATAAAAGAGTGCTGCAAAGACTCAAATAATTTCATGAATAATCTGATCATAAACTCACAATTCATCGGATCCCAACAAACACACCGCAAAAAGATATTACATCGGATAGATCTCCAAGAACATCAAGGAGAACATTGTATTGAAGATCAAAAAGAGAGAAGAAGCCATCTAGCAACTGCCTATGGACCCGTAGGTCTATGGTAGACTACTCACGCATCATCAGATGGGCAGCAAGGTTGATCTAGAGCCCCTCCGTGATCGATTCCCCCTCCGGCAGATTACCGGAGAAGGCCTCCAGATGGGATCTCTCTGGAACAGAAACTTGCGGTGGCGGAAAAAGTATTTTGTGGACTCCCCTGAGGGTTTCTGATTTTTTCTGAATTTATAGTGCTGGAATTAGGTCAAACGGAGCTGGGGTGGGCCCACGAGGTACCAGGGCACGCCACCCCCGCTGGGGCACGCCCTGGTGCCTCGTGGCCCACCTCTTCTTCTTCTGGCCCTCTCCTGAAGCTTCCAGTGTTTATCTTCATAAATAAAAAATCTCCAAAAAGTTTCACTGTATTTGGACCTTTTTTGATATTAATTTTCTGTGAAACAAAAACAGGGCAGAAAACAGCAACTGTAACTGGGCACTAGGTTAATAGGTTAGTCTCCAAAAATGATATAAAATTGCTGTAAATGATTGTAAAAACATCCAAGATTGATATTATAACAGCATGGAACAATAAAAAATTATAGATACGTTGGAGACGTATCACCCCTTTCCTGCAAGCTGACATCTTGAGCTCCCTGATCCATTCTGGAATCATGGAGAAGTCATTAATCATGTCCATGATTTTGCGAGGGGGGCCGGCACATTCTTCGCGGCCATCGAGCAGTGAACTCCCCCCATGTACAGCTATTCCAAGAACTTATAAACGGCTCGCAGCTTGACAAGTGGGAGTTCCCTGAGACAAGAATGTCTTCGACCTATATTTACCAGGTATGACAACTATCAGCAACCCGAAATTTGTCCAGACACTGGCCAAATTGAGGGCATGAGTGAAATACCAAAGATGGCGGCACACATTTGGTTAATGTGGCCCTTCAAGGTGTTGAGCTCCTGAGTCACCGGCTCAAGTTTTAACTCGGCCGCTTCTGCACGAAGGTGTGTGGCAAGGTTTTGGCAAAATGTTGAGGGCTTTGGATTGCTCAGGGAAAGATTTAGAGGTTTCACAAGTCCAAAGTCAACTGAAAAGATTCAAAAACCATCCAAATTGCAAATAAAGCCAGAAGAATTTTGAAAAGAAAACGTTGCCAAAAACCAGGGTGTCACAATCCAGAGGTACAAGAGGGGTCTACTTCTAGAAGGCCCCTAAGCAGGTTACATAGCAACAACTTTCATAATTTGATTCACAATTATGGGGTTGAAAACACCCCTCGCATGAACATACCATCCGGATGGGACGCCTCTCGTCCAAGTGAAAGTGATGCAGGAAAGAATGCTTGGGGACCCGAGAATATGCACATAATGGTTGAAGTTCAAAAGAATGCTGAGGCGATCCAGCATGTGCTTAGAGAGATTTAGATCTTAAAGGAGATGATACTCAATATATCGGTGAACAAGCCAACTCCATCATCAACACCACCGAAGAAGGAGACTTGAGTACACGGGTGTGGGCACCACCCTTGGCTTGTTCCAAGCTTGGGGGAGGTGCCCCTGTATTGTATCACCATCACTTTTATCAATATCTATCTTAGTTCGATCCTTAGTTCTTTCGTGATTTAAAAGAATAAAAGTTTTAGTATGATTTAGTTTTGGGTGCTTGTTCCATGATCTATCTATGTAATCGAGTGTGAGAGTTATGTAATAAAGAGTAGTTTGAGGTTGTGTCTTTCTGTCTTGATCCAATCATAGCAATGAAAAGAATGAAAATAAAAAGAGTCATATGCCAATCTTATGGGATAGTAATGACTTCACAAATAAAGAGTATGATGAATAAAATATATTGGAATCTAGCAAACATAGTATTGGTGATTGATGCAATTCATGAAAAGACGGTAAAAGAAGAGAAGTCTCACATATAAATATATCATCTTGGACATCTTTTATGATTGTGGGCTCTCTTTAAATATTTTCAAACTTGATCAAATAGTTGATGTTGGACAAGGAAGACAACGTAATGAGTCATGTTTGTTTACATTCACATAGAAGTTATATTGTCATGGATCCTTTAACATGTGGTGCTTGCTTATAATCTTTTGCTAGCCAAAACTTTTGCACCAAGTAGAGATACTACTTGTGCATCCAAATACCCTTAAACCCAGTTTCTTGCCATGAGAGTACACCACATCTACCTATGGATTGAGTAAGATCCTTCAAGTAAGTTGTCATCGGTGCAAAGCAATAAAAATTTGCTCCTAAATATGTATGATCTTTTATTGTAAGAGAAAATAAACTTTGTACAATCTTGTGATGGCAAAGAAATAAAAGTGACAGACTGCATAATAAAGGTTGCTATCACAAGGGGCAATATAAAGTGACGTTCTTTTACATTAAGACCTTGCACATCCAAACGAAAAAGCGCATGGCAACCTCTGCTTCCCTCTACGAAGGGCCTATCCTTTATCTTTTACCCTTTTATTACATAAGGGTCAAAAGCAATTTCCCTTATTCCATTCTTAATTATTCTCCACCTAGCAAGCATCATGTGGTAGGGAAAGATCCATGCACATATATCCGGTTGGATGTAATTAATCATGAGTTGTTATTGTTGACATTATCCTAGAGATAAGTAAGTTGGGAGGTGAAACAATAAACCCCCATCTTCCTATGTGTCCGACTGAGATGTTTTGTTCTAAAAATATGCTTTGAGTGCTAGCAATCATGGAAGACAATATGATGATTGAGTATGTGAAACTTGCTAGACAAAAGCTCTTACATAGACTCTTCCTAAAACATTATGAATTGCAATTGCATTGATGACTAATGACATAGTTTGTTAGTTTTCAAGAAAGTTATTATTATACTTGATCATTGTGAATGAATTGTTACTTGATCATGAGAAGTTTATCATAATATGTTGCTGCTATGATAATGAGCATGATGCATTCATGCCCATATTTTGTTTTATCGACACCTCTCTCTCTATTTACATGTGGACATGACTATCGAGTTCGGCATTCGCTTGAGGACAAGCGAGGTCTAAGCTTGGGGGAGTTGATACGTCCATTTTACATCATGTTTTCCTACTATTATTTATCATGTTTTACAATCCTTATGCCTTTTATCTCTTATTTTGCAAGATCCATATGAAGAGGGACAATGGTGGCAGCTGGAATTCTAGACCTGAAAAGGAGCATATCGGAGGCATTTATTTTCCAGACTCCAAATGACTTAAAAATTGATGGAGAATTATTTTGGAATACATTAAAAATATTGGCAAAAGGAATACCAGGAGGGGAGCCACCAGCGAGCCACAAGCTCGTAGGGCGCGCCCTACCCCCCAGGGCGCGCCCTCCAAGCTTGTGGCCCCACCAGCTTGCCCTAGAAAAAATCATAAGAAGACTTTTGAGATGAAGCGCCGCCGTCTCGAGGTGGAACCAGAGGCAGGGGCACTTTTACTCTCCGGCGGAGCATTTCCGCCGGGGAAAATTCCCTCCGGGAGGGGGAAATCAAAGCCATCATCATCACCAACGATCCTCTCATTATGGGAGGGCCAATATTCATCAACATCTTCACCAGCACCATCTCATCTAAAACCCTAGTTCATCTCTTGCATTCAATCTTTGTCTCAAAACCTCAGAATGGTACCTGTGGGTTACTAGTAGTGTTGATTACATCTTGTAGTTGAAGCTTGTTGGTCTATTTGGTGGAAGATCATATGTTCAGATCCTTAATGCTATTCAATACCCCTCTGATCATGAACATGAATATGACCTGTGAGTAGTTACTTTTGTTCTTGAGGACATGGGAGACGTCTGGTTATAAGTAATCATGTGATGTTGGTATTCGTTCACTATTTTGATGATGTGTATGTTGCTATTCCTTTAGTGGTGTCGTGTGAACGTCGACTACATGACACTTCACCAAATTTGAGCCTAAGGGAAAGCATTGGGGTGTAACAAGTAGACGATGGGCTACGATAGTGACAGAAGCTTAAACCCTAGTTTATGCGTTATACCATAAGGGGCTGATTTGGATCCATATGTTTCATGCTACGGTTAGATTTATCTTAATTCTTCTTTCGTAGTTGCGAATGCTTGCGAGAGGGGGTAATCATAAGTGGGTTGTTTGTTCAAGTAAGAACAACACCCTAGTACCGGTCCACCCACATATCAAATTATCAGATTAATGAACGCGAACCAACTAAACATGATGAAAGTGACTAGACGATAATTCCCATGTGTCCTCGAGAACGGTTTTCTTCATATAAGAGAACTTTCTGGCTTGTCCTTTGCTATAAAAAGGATTGGGCCACCTTGCTGCACACTTGCTACTTTTATTACTTGTTACTTGTTACGAATTATTATATCACAAAACTATCTGTTACCGCTACTTTCAGTACTTGCAGAGAATACGTTGCTGAAAACCTCTTATCATTTCCTTCTGCTCCTCGTTGGGTTCGACGCTCTTACTTATCGAAAGGACTACGATTGATCCCCTATATTTGTGGGTCATCAGGAAGCTACTAAAATTGCTAAACAAATCAACAATGAACAAGATAAATTAGACAAAAATAGGCCAGTTGTTGGTAAGCTTGTTGTTTCTGTTAAGATAGGAGATCATTGCTATCATGGTTTGCGTGATATCACTGCTAGTGTAAGTGCTATTCCATTTTAATTATATCAAGAATTTATGCATGATATAGCACCTGCTAAGATAGAAGTTATTGATGTTACTATTAAACTTGCAGATTGAGATACTATTTAACTGCTTGGGATTGTAAGAGATATTGAAGTCTTGTGTGGTAAGATCAAATACCCCACTGATTTCTTAGTACTCGGATCACCACAACATAATTTCTGTCCCATTATATTTGGTAGACCTTTCTTGAACACTTTTAATGCTGAAATTGATTGTGCTAAAGAAAAGGTTAAAGTCAAGTTCGGTGATATATCTCATGAGTTTAATTTCTCAAAGTTTAATAGACAACCTCATGACAAAGAATTATCTAATAAAGATGACATTATTGGTCTTGTTTCTATTGTTGTGCCTCCTACTGATCCACTAGAACAATATTTGCTAGACCATGAAAATGATATGCATATGAATGAAAGAAATGAAATATTCTTTAGGCAAGCACCTATCCTTAACCATAATTTTCCGGTTGAAACTTTGGGAGATCCTCTGCCGCCAAAGACTGATCCGGTCTTTGAATTAAAGAAACCCCCTGATACATTGAAATATGCTTATCTTGATGAAAAGAAGATATATCATGTTATTATCTATGCTGACCTTTTAGTACATGAAGAAAAGAGATTATTGAAAACTTTAAGGAAGCAAAGGGCTACAATTGGATATACTCTTGATGATCTTAAGGGAATCAGCCATATTTTATGTTAACACAAGATTAATATGGAGCCTGATGCCAAACCAGTTGTCGATCATCAATGCCACTTGAATCCTAAAATGAAGGATGTGGTAAGAACTGAAATGTTGAAACTTCTGGAGGCGGGTATAATCTATCCTATAGCTGATAGTAGATGGGTAAGTCCTTTTCATTGTGTCCCTAAGAAAGGTGGCATCACCGTTGTTCCTAATGATAAAAATGAACTTATACCACAAAGAATTGTAACCGATTATAGGATGGTAATTGATTTTAGGAAATTAAATAAAGCTACTAGAAAAGATCATTACGATTTGCATTTTATTGATCAAATGTTAGAAAGATTGTCTAAGCATATACACTTCTACTTTCTTGATGGATATTCTATTTTTTCTCAAATACCTGTATAACAGGAAGATCAAGAGAAAACTACTTTTACTTGTCCTTTTGGAACTTATGCTTATAGACATATGCCTTTTGGTTTATGCAATGCACCTGCTACCTTTCAAAGATGCATGACTGCTATATTCTCTGATTTTTGTGAGAAAATGTTGATGTATTCATGTGATTTTTCTGTTACGGAACTTCTTTTGATGACTGCTTGAGCAATCTTGACAATGTTTTGAAGAGATGTGAAGAGACACATCTTGTCTTAAATTGGGAGAAGTGCCACTTTATAGTGAATGAAGGTATAGTTCTTGGTCATAAAATTTCTGTAAGAGGTATTGAGGTAGATAAAGCTAAAGTTGATGCAATTGAGAAAATGACATGCCCTAAGGATATCAAAGGTATAAGAAGTTTCCTAGGTCATGCTGACTTCTATAGAAGATTTATAAAGGACTTCTCTAAAATTTCTAGGCCCCTTACCAATCATTTACGAAAAGATGTTCCATTTGTTTTTGATGATGATTGTGTACAAGCCTTTTGAAATACATAAGAAAGCTTTAATATCTGCACCCATTGTTCAGCCACTTGATTGGAACTTACCTTTTGAAATCATGTGTGATGCTAGTGACTATGCTATTGGTGATGTTCTAGGTCAAAGAGTTGATAAGCAATCAAATGTTATCCATTATGCTAATAAAACTTTGGATAGTGCTCAAAGAAAGTATGCTACTACTGAGAAATAATTTCTAGCAGTTGTGTTTGCATGTGATATGTTCAGACCTTATATCGTTGATTCCAAAGTTAGTATTCACACTGATCATGCTGCTATAAAATACCTTATGGATATGAAAGATGCTAAACCTAGATTGATTAGGTGGGTTCTTTTACTGCAAGAGTTTGATTTGCATATTTTTGATAGAAAAGGAGTTGAAAATCATGTAGCAGATAATTTGTCTAGGATGGAAAATGTTCTTGATGACCCACTGCCTATTGATGATAGTTTTCCTGATGAGCAATTAGCTGTTATAAATGCTTCCACTTCTCATAATAATCCTTGGTACGTAGATTATGCTAATTGCATTGTTGCTAAATATATACCACCTAATTACACATACCAACAAAAGAAAAAGTTTTTCTTTGATTTAAGACATTACTTTTGGGATGACCCATATCTATATAAAGAAGAAGTAGATGGTGTTATTAGACGTTGTGTACCTGAGCATGAGCAGGAACAAATCCTACGGAAGTGCCACTCCGAGGCATACGGAGGACAGCATGCGGGAGACAGAACTGCACACAAGGTATTACAATGAGGTTTTTATTGGCCTACTCTCTTCAAGGATGCACGTAAGTAAAATGAAAAAATGGCTCCCTCCCACCTCCACCTCTCCCCTAGGTGACCATGGCGGCGGCCCTGACTCCTCCTAGATCCAAGATCTCCCACCATACAACCACCCAAATTCTACCATGGATCCACTCCATGAACCCAACTCCATAGCCCATCAACTGGATTTCTCATTTGGACAAGATCTTAGTGGTAAGATTCATGATCTCATCCATATGGTGGTGCACCCAGTGTCACCATCATATGGATTTATTTTGGTTGTCTCCTTTGGTCGATCTACGTTTTCTTTGGATTCAACAAATGTCAGCCTTGCCCTCTCGGCTTGTTTGGGGGCAGCCCATGATTCACTTGAGGTTATTCATATCAAAGGCAAAGTGTTTCGATTTTTGGTTGCATCGAAAGCAGTGGGTTTTTACATCATCAGAAAAAGACTCTTTGAATGCCATATGTTCAAATGTTACTTCCATCTTTGGAGCAATGGTGGTCCTAATTGGCTATATGAAGAGCAAAAATGGTATAATGAGAGGATCGATCATGGAATAAGGTTTCATATCATAGACGTTCTCACTACAATCTGGTACGATGCATCAATCCCAATTATATCCCAGCATAGTCTGTTTTTCATAGAATGACATCCGATCTGTGTGATCCACAAATGTCATCACGCCAAGCTAATGTTAATGGCCCCAATCACAATGCTCATATGCTATCGCGTGCAAATATTACTCCATTGGGAATTAGATCTGATCATCACAATTCTGATGGCCATGATCCCAATGACACGATGCAAATCAAGAACACACGGCCGTACGTATCAGATCTATGGTTATACGCGGGAATTCAAATTGTTCAAAGTCGGACCAGCGATCTAGCAATGCCACTCTACATGGGCCTGGCACACCGAGGCCCGATAACCCTGCAGAGCCCAACAGCCTGGAATCTAAAGAGTCCATCGTTACTGCACCTGACAAGATTGGTTTCTAATTGTTCTGTTCGAGATGTTTGGGTTATGGACACCGGATTGCTACCTGCACCAATATGATATGCTGCAAATCTTGTTATAAATACAACCATATTGCTAGATTCTGCTTATCTAAGCACAACAGAGGCCAACAATATCAGATTAAAAGAACTACTTGCCCAACTAACTATAAAGAGGCCTCTATTTCCAACCCAGATGCATCAACTTCCACCGCTTGCCACCATTGCGCTGCTCCACCAGATTCACCTCGTGCTGCTCCCATGGCTTGCTATCCTTGCAACCCCTACCCCCACCTACCTGCTGGCACCACCATCCTCGAGGCCGGCCCGCTATGCTCTCACCGCACCTATGTCATTCTTGGAAGTGAGCTCCCGCTCATCTATGATGAGTGGGCCATTGCCACTCTGGACCCGGCGGTATCTGCTGAGGAGTTCCATGGTGCCAACGCCCTCATCACCCACTACCTGGAGAATAAGGGGTGGACGATCAACTACACGTCTCGCTGTGGTATGGGTACGGTCCTCATTCAATTCACAACTGCATGCTCAAGAGACATTGCTATTGCTTCAAGCCTGTTTCAGATTGGGGACACTACCCTCCGTATCTCAAGGCATGATCGTAGTCTGAACTACCGTAGCATCACATTCACTCATGATGTTTGGCTCATGCTCATGGATTACCCGTTAGAGTGTTGGGAAGATGGAGTTGTTAGCAGGACAGTTTCCCCCTTTGGCTGATTCCTGATCTGGAACAAAGACCATAGAGATAAAACAAGAATCATTGTTAAGATAAGAGCATTTAATGTTGATACACTTCCAGTTAGCATTGTTGTGCTGAGAAACATTGATGGTGTGGGATATGGAGATTCTTGGACATGTCCTACTTATATATTATCCAAAGAGATCATTGGAATGAAGGGGGAGATGAGGACCCACTGCCTCCAAATGGTGGCAACCCTCACCCTCTACCTCATGTCCATGATGGATTTTGGCAGGATGATGTTTTAGGGAACATTCCCATTGATCAAGTTGTTGTTGGAGATCACAATGCCAACCTGGGTGGACCTCTTCAGGATGTACATGCTGCTGCTCATGTTCAAGCTGCAGCACAACCCAATCCCAATGTTTCAGTTAATGAATATGTTGCAAACACACCTGAATTTAATGAAAATGTTGCAGTTGTGTCCCCTATGCACTATACTTCTCCTGCTCAGATGGAGGCCCCAACTCCACACAATGCTTATCTGGAACAGGTGCAGCAAGGTTACATGGAATAGATTACTGCACTTGAAAACCTCATTGGTAACTTGGTTACCAATGCAGGTGAGATCATACCCAGACTTGGCAAATTTGGGAAACATAGTAGAAAACAAAAAAATCCGCCCTACGATCAACCAGGAACAATATGAAGATGCATATCGGGTTTGGATCAACAATCGTTACCGACTCCGGAGTGCAGCGGAAGTAGACGAGTCGGTGTAGATCATACTTGGAGTCCCTCAAACATCAATGACGGTCCCGCGAACCATCCTCGAACGTAAGACCGAAAGCACGGCCTCTCTACTTGGTTGCAAGCGTACGGTCTTCATGATCCGGCAGCGCTTCGCCGTCCAGAGCTAATCGTCGCCGGAGAATTAGAGGGAGGAGATTAGAACCACACAAGGTTTCTAATTATGAGGATTAGATGTGGCTAGGGCTAGCTCTAATTAGTCAACTAGGACCAACTAGAACTAGATGAACTAGAGGAGGCTCCAAAACTTATGTATTTCAAAGGGGCTCAAACCTCCACTATATATAGGTTTAGGGGAGAGGGAGGGCTGCCACCAAGGGGGAAGGAATCCCCCTTGGTGCGCCGGCCTAGGGGGAGGAGGAGTCCAACTCCTCCCCTTCTCCAATTCGGCCCCCTTCCTTATAGGAGGGGGGCCCCTCACACCTGGGCCCTTTTGGCCCAAGTTGCCTTCCACCTCTTGGCCTTATTAGGCCAATTGATATTGAATTAAATATATAAATCTTCTAAATACTTTCAAACCATTATATATATTTTTTCACATCCTCGGAAACATTTTCCACCTATATATTAATTATCGGTAATACCCGGTATTACCGGATATTCAGCGAAAACCTTTCGGTGACCCCGAAACACTTCCGGATCCTCTCGGAACTATTCCGAATATTAATGGAACAATTCCACAAATTTATTCTCATCACTCCCATCCTACTAACACTCAGCAGATCATGATTACCTTAAGCTTGTGACCCCTTAGGTTCGGTAAATCATAGACATGAACGAAACTCCTTCGTTCAATGACCGATAGCAGAACCGTGGACATCCATATCTGTCCCTATGATTACACGAATGATATTTGTGTGAACCTTTGGTTATCATGCGATATTTCCTTTGCTTCATGATACTTTACAAAACCTGGTGTGCATTGGTATCCTCTTGAGTCATCACCATGCTCACTATACCGTTGCTCCCGTTACCTGTTTTGTTCTTCTTTCTCGTTGAAATGTTTCGGCATCCCTATGACGTAGTCACCTGTGTCTGGCCAGACAATGATGGATGCCATCACACTAAGAGGGCCCTAAGAATATCTCTCCATTGTTGGAGGAGCAAATCCCACTCTGAAGCTATCCAGTCACTTGTCAAACTTTTCGATGAACCTGAAAGTTGTCGTTATGATCACCTTGTTACAGATGACGTTTGAGCAACCCCAAAGTCCACCATCCGGTAAGAAGTGACTAAGATACGCTCATGGTCTGAGGAACTAAAACACATGGTAACACTCCTTGTTATAACAAATGATTTCATACGATATAATCACAAAGTATAACAAACAAGTTTGGGTCGATTCAATATGATCGTTCTTCTAACGTCATACTCTCAATGTTGTTTTAGGACTATCGTTACACTTAACGATATCCTAAGATCCGGAATACATGATCACTAATGACACTTGAGCCAGTCTTAGAGGCGAGACCGGGAACCTATTATTTACTGTTTATTATTCCACACGTGCATATGAGTTTTCCACTGAATCGCATATTCCAGGATCATAGCAGTTATAGCATGAAATATAAACTTTAATTACAAATATGGAAATATAATAATACAATATTATTGCCTCTAGGGCATATTTCCAATAGTCTCCCACTTGCACTAGAGTCAATAATCTAGTTGGCACATTTTCTTTTACACCAAAGGCAATCTGGTGTTGGTTCATGCTACGCTTGTGGTAGAGCCTTCGTCCTATCAGATCTTGACAACTTCAGATATGTGAGTATCACTTGCATATATATGCATCTATCATGCTTTCACAAAAATTCATAATTTGTGTGAAACCGGCTTTGTATGTATTGAATCACTGGTAGAACCTTTGATTCCTTAGACTGAGCTGTGGAACCACTATTTAGACTAGTGTTCCATTGACACAATCATCTAGAAACCATACCAAGTTCATAAATGAAATTCTGATTCATCACCCTTTATTTTTGCTTCTAAAGCAATAATATACTTAGCCTTCTGTTATAGAATTCACCACAGTAACTTTCTTGGACAAATTCCAACTTACTGTGCCACCATAAATCTCTTTAATATGAAATCGAAAAATCACTTGGAGCACAGATGAAGATTTTATCGATGTACTACTTACAACGAGCTTGTATTGATGTAACTCTTTACAACAATCTCTTCATTTTCTCATTGTGTGAGAAACATGTCGTCAATACTTAATGACATTTTCATTATTGTCCTATGATCAACAATTTGACCATACTAGTAACTTTTACTTACAACAAACCCGGAGTACTGAAATATCTGGTTGTTTACATACCATGGAATACAAGTGTGATAGAAATCGTATTTCACTCATCAGTATTTCAGGATACTGACTCCTTCCATGTGACTTTGACAAAAAACTCTTCTTGACATTTTTCATACAAAACTTCTTTCGTATTCTGTCAATATGTATTTTGGCTAAGCCCGATTAGACACTACTATCTCCATAGATCATTATGCCTAATACCAGGACTATTCATTGCCAAAGTATTTTACTGAAAAACTAGTTTCAATAAAGTCTTAATCTGTGTCAAGAAATTTACATAATTTCCAATCAACAATATGTCATGCACATATAGTGTTTAGAAATATTATCATGCTCCCACTTACTTTCTTGTAAATACATGCATCTTCACTTTACTTGATGAAATCAATTTATTTGACCATTTCATCAGTATGAAGATTCCAACTCCACTATGCTTGCTTCAGATCATTATAGGATCTCTTGAAGTTTGCACACTTACTAGCATCCTCTGGATCGACAAAATTACCTTGGACCATATCAATCATACAACCTTGGTTCTATTTCCATCTCATGGGAATCATTTTGACATCCATCTATTATATCTCATAATTGAAATATTTACTAATTGCTAGCTCAACCCAAACTGACTTTAAGTATTGGTATGATGAGACAATCTCGTGATAGTCAATTCCTTGATCTTGTCATAAAGTATTTGTAACAAGTCAAGCATTATAAAACATTTTTATCTTTGTCAGTTTATAGACCCATTACTATTCTTTAGACTCTAAGTCTTTCAAAGGGTTCATCAAGTTCTAAACTTGAATTATGTGAATGGATACTATCTCGGATTATGTTGGCATATAGCCAACTTCTGGAGTCAGGGCCTATCAACGCTTCTCTGTGTATTATAGGTTCATTGTTTGTCCAACAATATTTCGTCTGCACACCATTACAGTCTGCATGAATTTTTTTCACAACCTATATAGTTCAGCTGCAAGTTCGACCATATTGTCTATATCTCAAATAGAGGCTTTCATGTCAGTCGCAGTAGGAGACTCTAGAATTACTTCCAGTGTTTCTTTTCTTTGACCTAATCACGAAGATTCTGCAATCTTGTCGAGTTGCACTGTCCTCCCACTCACTCTTTTGCAGAAAACATTTTCTTCAAAATTTCTGCACTCTGTGGCAAAACACTTTGCCTCGGCATAGTGATAGAGGAATACCCAACCATGTGGGATAACCTACAAAGTAGCACTTATTTCAACAAATTTGATGGCGCTCCTTTGCAGTGTAAAAGCCATAGTCTCTAAAGCATCACATTTAAAGTATGTTGGCGAAATAATTAATGTCATCTTTGATCTCACCATGTCTTACATAGCTTGATTTCATCTACTCAAAACACTCTACTCTTAGCAGTGTTCTAGGACTTGCAAGCTATAAAATACTTTTCATAGCTCATCAGACATTCGCTAAACTTGTAACTCAAATATTCCTTTCTGCAATCTAATTGAAGAAACATAATTTTCTTGTCACAATAAATTCTACTTCATTCTGCAAATCTTCTGAAACATTTCAAAAGATCTAGTTTTATGTCTCAATAAGTAAATATAAATATCTACTTGAGTCATCCTTGAAGATAGATAAATCCACTGCTTGCAACAACACTTATTGGACTACATACATCGATATGCATATTGCCAATTATTTTGTTGCTCATTCTTTATGGCCTGTGAATGGTATTTTAGTTTACTTCACTAATTGGACAAAATTTGCAAGTGTCAGATGACTATAAAATTCATCACTATGAAATTTCTCCATGCTGGTTTCTCCAATGTGACTAAATGCAGTGCCACACAGATGTGGTATTCTTTTAGTCTTGCGACATTTAGTGTCAGTGCTATGGATGTTCAACTTTATCATCAATATTCATAACATACATCTTATTCACAATAGGAGTATGGCCTTTTGTTCATAACATCGAACAACTATTGTTCTCTCATGAACAACCTCCTTGCAACTTCTATGCAATGGGCTAGAGTGTACAAAAACTCTAAAATGAATTATGATAATAAATATAGAGGAAATACACTGATGGAAATACTATAACCTTTTACAAATCATCAAATATTTTAACCTCATTATTTGTTGGTCATTTAGGCCATTCAAAGTTTCTTACAATGATTCGCAAAAATATGCAATCGAGTCGATATCCTTGTGATCAACTTTTTAACCACAATACCGAAGAGTCAGTGATCAACAAATTGATCATATTTCCCAAGAACTACACTTTACTTGACCAACCATCTCTTCATCTTATAACCTGTATGACATTCATACCTGAGCTAGACATTCCAGTCTTCTTTTCTTTCTGCCTTTTACTTCTTATAGTTTTACTTCAATATTTCTCTCACTCTCAGAAGAAACATCAACTTTAAGAGTGGCGTGAGCCCTGAACTTTCCTAGGCATGTAAGTCTTATTACATCCTTTGGTTTTGTTCTTTCTCTATAAGTTCTCACTGTCAACATATGACTGGCGTTCTTCCAGATCTTATGCATTTCAGTCTTAAACATAGTTGAACATTTTACTAGAACTTGCAAACAAAACACTTCTTTAGATATCGCATATCTTTTAGCCGTTGTTTGTTTTTGAAAACAATTTTTAGTTCCAAGAATATCACATAACTATCCCAAACATTTTAAAGTTCGGGTTTCTCGGAAGCAAGCAGACCGTAATGCAATTCTAGCTTTTGGATCTCATCATCCATAGTACCAGCAAGAGAGTATTGTAAATATGCAGTAGGACAAAATCCTTCTTGGCACTTTTAGAGGACGATCCTCTCAAACATAAAGTTTCAACCAGATAAATAACAGTCAATCAATTTCAACAACAAAGGTGGAACTGTGAGTCATAATTTTACAACTATAATGCAAACTACACTAGGACATTATCCATAATTAATTTTGCACTAGTGATTAAACTTAATTAATACATCATTGTGCTCCTACTCAAATCAATATCTCTCATAATGGATAGTGAGTGATTCAAGATCCAAGCCTAGTTCTCAGCCATTGATGTGGACATCACTGATGACGAGAGTTTTGACCGGTGGGCAAACTTTTGCCGATCATATCTCCATATGACTCTTGTTCATCTTTCGATGCTTCGTGCTCCGAGCTCAGAACGATTCTACTAGAACTTCAAGACAACTGAGTGCGATCTGCAATCATGGTCTGACCATCCCCATCTTACACCTCACGTCCTATTTGTACTCATGTGGACATGACCCACTCGGGAACGCTACGTGTTATAGACGGTTGAAACGCTGGTAAGAGCACCTTTTAACTTGATATTTACTATGAGAGATCACCCTAATTATTGACTACTGTGCAATCAAAAGGGTGCAAACAATAAAGGGATAAACATCTTAGGTAATTCATAATAGCATGACATGGTATAGCCCTAGCGCCGGGAGTCCTCCATGATCGTCTTCAATCTCCAGTTGAACCGACGTGATGGCCAATATTTCATTACTGTGGCAATCGTTTCAAAAACGGTGCCATGGTACGAAATTATAGCTCCTCGTCCTGCGCCATGTACACCTTCTCCTCGTCAGGGTCCTCCGTGTACGTCTTGCCACCGTCACCTGTAACCTATCTCTACTATGTTTACATTAAGGTGGCAATCTCGTGGCTCCAGCCATCATGCCGTGACGCGCAGGCCACATAACATTACAACATATAACCATCTCATACATAAACAAATTATCATGATGAAGGCTATACCACATCATATGCAAACCCTACAAAACCAAGTTAGACGTCCTCTAATCAGTTTAGCAAATTTTAATTACGTGGTTCTAGGGTTTCCGGTAAAACCTAGCTACCTACGTGCACACCATAAAGTGATAATCATTGTTGCTAGATTAACTTTCGTGGTGTGTGAAAGAAGAGACTTAATTAAA
The DNA here is from genome assembly GCA_039707655.1 of Elymus sibiricus. Classification (NCBI taxonomy): domain Eukaryota; kingdom Viridiplantae; phylum Streptophyta; class Magnoliopsida; order Poales; family Poaceae; genus Elymus; species Elymus sibiricus. The sequence goes on from CM077676.1 coordinate 72,836,878, forward strand.
AATCTTGTTCCCCCATGCTAAACTTCGTCAAATATGTGTGACCCCCTAGAAGATCATCCATCTTCATTGCCCTCTGGTGTACGCGACGATTCACTATTCTTGACTATGGTGAAGCCCAATGAACTGTTAGCAGATCGTCGACAGCCAGAGCCGAGCGATTGTCAGAACCTTGTGAAAAGCGACACCATACCATCAATGAACTGAACTGAAGCAACACTCGAGGGAAGCATAGCAAGAACATCACCCTCACAATCACATGTGATCTAGATTGAAACCTGCATCTACTCATAGAAACGCTCATGATGCCACTATTGGGAAACGTAGTAGAAAACAAAAAAAATCACCCTACGATCAACCAGGAACAATATGAAGATGCATATCGGGTTGGGATCAACGATCGTTACCGACTTTGGAGTGCAGTGGAAGTAGACGAGTCGGTGTAGATCATACTTCGAGTCCCTCGAACGTCGATGATGATCCTGCGAACCATCCTCGAGCAATCCCTCGAACGAAAGACCGATAGCATGGCCTCTCTACTTGGTTGCAAGCATACGGTCTTCACGATCCGGTAGTGCTTCGCCGTCTAGAGCTAATCATCGCCGGAGAATTAGAGGAAGGAGATTAGAACCACACAGGGCTTCTAATTATGAGGATTAGATGTGGCTAGGGCTAGCTCTAATTAGTCAACTAGGACCAACTAGAACTAGAACTAGATGAACTAGAGGAGGCTCCAAAACTTATGTATTTCAAAGGGGCTCAAACCTCCACTATATATAGGTTTAGGGGAGAGGGAGGGCTGCCACCAAGGGGGGAGGAACCCCCTAGGTGCGCCGGCCTAGGGGGAGGAGGAGTCCAACTCCTCCCCTTCTCCAATTCGGCCCCCTTCCTTATAGGAGGGGGCGCCTCCCACTTGGGCCCTTTTGGCCCAAGTTGCCTTCCACCTCTTGGCCTTATTAGGCCAATTGATATTAAATTAAATATATAAATGTTCTAAATACTTTCAGACCATTATATATATATATATATATATTAACATCCCTGGAAACATTTTCAACCTATATATTAATTATCGGTAATACCCGGTATTACCCGATATTCACCGAAACCCTTGCGGTGACCCCGAAACGCTTAAGGATCCTCTCGGAACTATTTTGAATATTAATGAAACAATTCCACAAATATATTCTCATCACTCCTGTCCTACTAACACTTAGCAGATCATGATTACCTTAAGCCTGTGACCCCATAGGTTCGGTAAATCATAGACATGAACGAAACTCCTTCATTCAATGACTGATAGCGGAACCGTGGACATCCATATCGGTCCCTATGATTACACGAATGATATTTGAGTGCATCTTTGGTTATCATGCGATGTTCCCTTTGCTTCGCAATACTTTACAAAACCCGGTGTAGATCGGTATCCTCTTGAGTCATCACCATGCTCACTATACCGTTGCTCCCATTACCGATTTTGTTCTTCTTTCTCGTTGAAATGTTCTGGCATCCCTGTGACGTAGTCACCTATGTCTGGCCAGACGATGTTGGATGCCATCACACTGAGAGGGCCCTAAGAATATCTCTCCATCGTCGAAGGAGCAAATCCCACTCTCGGGCTATCCAGTGTGGCGCCCCGCCTGAATACCACTGTAGCCAGATGGTCGCCGCACACACCAGCCCAGGAAAATCACTCTGGCATGTGCTTTTACAACAAGTATCATGAACACAAGCTTTTCAATTAATGGATATATAAGTCTTACATGATATTTTTACAAGGGTGATGGCAGCGGAAAAGCTCTATCCAAGGCAGCAGGGTCTTGGTGCGGCTCCAATCGACAGGGATCTGACTGGGTTACTCCTCTAGCTCGCGAACGCTCTGGCTCCTCGCTAGTGGACATCAAATCCTTAGGTGAACCTGGCCATTTTGAAGCTTGCTGAGTACTTTTGAATGTACTCGCAAGCACACCAAACCAACATATACACCAAGCAAAGCAATCCATGACATTCAAGCAAGCATCAGGTATTAGAGCAATATTAATTATCATGGCTTGGCATGTTTATCTAGCAATATTAATCATCATAATAGGATTATCTAGCAGGATAACTACTAAAGTAAATACAGTAAAGTAAAGCATATCAAGTAACTAATCCATACCCCGAATATTCTCATGATCCATTCCAATCCAAACTCTGTGGTCGTCTGACCACTTATCTCATAGCCATCGCATGGCTAACAGTCATACCCCTGACATCATCTGATGTCCATGCATCTGCACTGCAAGTCTGACAAACCTTACCATCCTCGGGTTCAATCTTAGCAATAACATTATATAGTTTGTTCCTCCATCATTATTATTATTATTGCGGTTGATCACTCAATGTGGCCTAGTGCAGACTGTCCAATACCGTGGATGCGGCTATTCGAATAGATTCTTACACTCTACCGAGGTTGTGCACTTTACCCACACTATGGAGCTCCTGGCCTCATGCTCCCATTCGGGTGGACCGGTGCTGCTCCAACAAAACATGTCTATTGCCTGGCACTCTTACGGTCCCACCGACAATCATACCCTCCCAGGGTCATGTCCTGGGTGGCCCCTGTGTCACCCCGTGACACCTGCCACCGTCGTGGCTAAACAAAATTGTCCCAAACGGGGACCTGTGCACATAACCATAAACTGGGCTCACAGGATTATCGCCGCCTACCGGGCCAGGGTAGCACGCATGCATAATCCTCCCTCTTTGGAGGTATCGACAGGAGGCAGGACAATAGACCAAGCTAGGGCCGTCCCATGCCGGCAAATGTGGCTGGACAGATAAGTCTGGATATGTGGCACTTGATCAACCAATTAGGTTTAATCTTTAACAAGTATTTAACAAGCATGGTTATTAAGTCATATTCTTATCCTTGCAATAGCAGTAACAATGCATGGTGTAACAATTATGAAAACATAACAACCTATCTTCACACAATATCACAGCGAGTCATTAGAAAAAGACAATGTTTAAATAACCAGTTTATCACTATACAAATTCTAGATGTAAGTTACGACCATCTGAACCCTTGCATGAAACCGGCAAATAAACCAGTAGCCACCAGAACGGTCCTTACAACTCAGATCTGGGACGTTACCAGAATAACTCAACCCCGGCTCAAGACGGCTGAAAAGCAGCTTAGAACATGAGAGGGTGTTGATAAAAAGAAATTAGCAGTTCCCTAAGACGGCCGAAAAACAGCTCAGAGCATAGGGTCACCACTACAGAAAGAAACTCAACAGCTGCCCGAAACGGCCGGAAAGCGGCTCAGAACACGGGACAGTTGTTGAAAAGAGAAATATAAAAGTGGCATCCACCCCGAACAGCCAAAAGCAGCTCAGAACACAGGCGTGGTGCCGTTACTAAAGAAAGGCGGGCAAGGGTTCATTAGCGTCACATACAGCTCACCACTACGCATACGAGCATAAGTATATTAATTTAAACACGCAAGAATAACACAAAGCAATGCTTTAGGGCACATATCAGATGGTCGGATTGCCTGGGGGCGAAGGAATGCTCCGGGAAGAAGTGCGATCGCCTCGCGGAAGAATTTGCCGGAAAAGATTCCCTCCCGGAGGGGCTGAATAGAGGGCAGGGGCAAAATGGGTATTTTCAGAAAGTATCAACATGGTGAAGGTGACATCATTAGAACGGTCTTCATGAACTGAATAAGTGGGCTTTGGAATCACCTCGATTGGAGTTGTGAGCGAAAAGATACGAGGGTTTGACTACCAGGGACTTATTTGTAAAGAAAATATTTACCACCAGGTCCCTGACAGCACAGCCACTGGCGCCTTCTCTGGAAATGCGTTTTCTTTTAGCGAAAACATATTCTGAGGTGAAGCTCTTTAAAGAGAAGGAAACGTCTTCTCTGCTAGTACGTTTCCCTAGTGGGAAAACGTACTCCCGCGTATGCGTGACCACTTAAACGGCGGGCCCACGCGCTGAGTCACCGATGGCTAGGGCCCGCGCGCCTTCTCTCTTCTCCCCTGCCTTCCTTCTTCTTCCCCCCGACAGAGAGGCAGAGGCGGCGCCGGCCGGCGTGCTTCCCGGCGATGGAGGCCACGGATGCTACGGGCGTCGACGTGGATGGATTTACCATTCCACTCCGCGCCCGGGGAACGTCCTCTTGGCCGCGGGGGTGGTCGGAGGAAGGAACTACGGTGGTGGCAGTGCCATGGCGGCTCCGACGGGTAGGTGTGGCTCTGGTGGGCTAGGCAGCTGGGAGAGGGCACGGGCGAGGCCGCCGGAGTGTAGCGCATCTAATGGTAAGCCCCACGGCCACCGGGGATGGCTGGGCGCGGGAGTTGAGGGCGGCGCAGTGGGTAGCGCTCATCAGAAATCCGAGAGCTCCGGCGACGGAATTGCTCGGGCACAGGTGCAGGAGGGAGCTAGAGGGAGAGGGAAGGAGGCTGAGGGGGTTGGGGATGCCCTGGGAGGCTCGGGCCGCGGCTATTTATAGCCGGCCGAGCGAGGTGATAACCACGGCCATCGTGGCGGCCTTATCGCCGCACTGGCACTTGCAGGCGAGCTGGCTTGGCCATGTACGGTGCCGACCTGACGCGCACCAGAGGGAGAGGATGGGTCGGGGAGGAAGAAGCCAGGGAGAGGAAGACGACGGCGGATCACGGGGCAACAGTGGCCACGGTGGCGACCGCCGTGGCGCGAGGAGGAAGAGTCTAGAGGGGAGAAGGGGCTAGAAAGGGGCAGGTGGATGCCGCGGAGTCGTTTGATACTCTCGGACAAGCCGGAGCTGGCCGGAGCTAGCTGGCCGACGCGACGACCGCGTAGAGCACAGTTTCTGCTCGCTATTCACGCGGTCACCGCATGCACCGCCTGCTCTGGACACGTTTGGGCATCAGGCCTTGTCAAATGCGGTATCCACTGATCATATAGATAGGATCAGCCACTGGAGGGGTCGGGAGAGATCTGGATTGATCAGAATGATCCAGAACAGTTTCTGGATAGGACCTTGGAGCAGTTGCCGAGGTGAAATGGTTTGACAAATAGAGCTTATATGTTGTCATATTGCAATGTGGTTAGAAGGAGTAGGTGCTTGCAAAATTTGAAGTCATTTGGACCAGTTTTGCATGCACTTCCTTTGTAATGTAGAATTTGGTCTAGAAAATGGATTTTGAAGCTGTGCTCAAATGGCTTTATGGAATGAGCTTAATTTTGGTGTAGGGAGTTTATTTGGGTGTATGGAGATGCTGGAAACATTTCAGCCTAAATTGATCATCTATGAAGGTACTTCCTTCACAGAGGTGCAATCTGGACAGAAACTTAGATAAATTACTAGGGAAAATTGGCTAGATGAAATGGGCTGGTTTTTGGTATCCAGGGGTTATTTATCATGGTTAACCACCCTGAAAAGTTTCAGCCCAAAAAGATCAAGGGAGCAAGCACTTCCTTTGCAAACTGGAAATCAGGACAGAATTTGAAAATGGATGTTGTGCTCAAAATTTGATCTACGGAACTTGGGTTCTTGATGGAATTGGTGAAGATATGGGTATGAGAAGCTCCACAAATTATTTGGTATTTTTCCTGGCTACCAAAATAGTAGCTCCTTTGGAAAGTGCCCAAAATGCAATATTGGTTTTAAATAGGAAAATGCAATTTCCCCAATTTAATTATGGCCAATATTTTTATGAGAGCTCAATATGATCACAAAGAATATCTCCACAAGTTTTCATGAACTTTGGAGATGGATAGATATTTTCCTGGATTTAATTCCTTTAACTGGTAGAAAAAGGAATTAATTTTAAATGAAAAATATTGCAAATGGCTTGGCAATATTTTTGCATATCCAGGTTTTATAGATATAGGAGAGTCTCTGGGAAAAGTTTGGGAGGCAATATATGAAAGGAAATTGGGGTTCCTTTGTAACGGAAGGATTTAGGGTTTCCCTTCCGGTGACTCGGAAGGTAGGGTTTCGGAGCAAAATCCTGAGAATAAATTTTGGGTGGCCAAGTTGAGTTGGAGAGAATCTCTGGTTGGATAGGAAAGGCAAGGCTAAATGACCATCTTCATATACCCAAAGGCAAGAGAAAATCCAATAACATCGGGAAAAAAAAGACGGGAGTCAAATCCCGTGAAGGAAAAAAAACAAGGAGCGAAAACCAGGGTGTCACAAACCTACCCCCCTTAAGAAAATCTCATCCTCGAGATTTCCGGGCTTACCTCCCGGTGAAGGGGACTTACCTGTGTGTGACTTGGATCCATCAGCTGTCTTGCCTTCATCGGTTCACTAGCCTTTTATCTGCCTCTTCTGACGGCTCGGGTGTTGTCTTTTCCAATGAATGCATTGAATCCTTCTCTGTTCTGATAGGTGTACCTTTTATCCTGGTAGCGGTGTTGCTGGGAGGTAGTATTGACAAATAGCTTGACTTCCATGGCCTGGAGCTAGCTGCTTCGGGTTTCGCTGCGATACTCCGTATACTGACTGCCAAGGACGAGACATCTTTTCTGGGTACAGGGCTCACTTGCTCATATGGCCTCAAGTGACTAGGGGTGGCTTTCTTTCTACCTTGTCAAAATGTTCAGTCTGACGGTGAGTGCCGTACTGATGTTTCCTTCTGTCTCTTGAATTCTGACTTCGTCCTCAGGAGATTCCCTACTGAAATGTCAGGCATGATCACAAAGTAATCACAGACGCTCATCTCTTATCATGGCATCTATGAACCGTCGATGCTAATGTGCATGTGCTTTCAGTTCTTCTATCCGAATGTCGTATTTCCATGTGAATTCAGTCTATCAAACCTTGTCAATTACTGAGGTGGCTCTACCATATAAATAACCTCTGTAGTCCTTGTTATGGCCACTGAGCTGAACATTGTACGACTATCACTTGGTGCACCTTTCGGAGACTAGCCTCTTATCTTGGTTGATGGCCCAAATTCATGATAAGTATGACATGCTGGCTGCATTGTTGTGGCCGTATATGCAAGAGTTCAACAAGGATTGGCAATATCACCTTGTCTGTGGAGTTTTACTTCATTAACCATCGCGGAGATTGTTTATCCAAAACTTCTTTGTTCCTGAAGGTTCCTGTTATGACCTGCCAACATGGCTCCTTGGTCATATCCCCGCTTGTCGGGCTTGTGTTCACAATTTACTCTTGCATATCTCGTAGGGGTGGCTGTGCTCATATCCTTACTTTGAACTATGGGGCCAATGTTTCTCTAAACACAGTCATTCCCGTGTACGAGTGGCTTGCATGAACTGATCAAATAGACTTCATGCTCACAACATATGCAAGTATAGGATAAATCCTTTCATAACCACTGAGTTTCGAGGTGGACGAGTGTCTGGAATAATTCATGCTTCTGACAAGACTGTTGATGGCGTGTTGAAGAAGGCTGAGTTCCTTGCGCTTGAAGCTCCTGCCGAGGTAGCGTGCCAAAGAAGACTGAGCATCGTACCTCAAAAGCTTTTTCTCATGTTGCTTACTGAGGAAGGTTGGGTGCCTCATGCCGGAAGCTTTCCGTGGTAGCATGCTGAGGAAGATTGGGGTACCGTACTCCAGAAGATTTTCCCCTAGTAGCGTAGCAAGGAAGATTGGGAGTCTTGTGTCATAAGCTCTTCTTGATAGCTTGCGGGGGAAGGCTGGGTTCCTTGTACCCAAAAGTCTTGCACTGTGATACACGGTCAAATCGGTGACCGGTTTTGGCTTTCCTTCCGGAGTGCCTACCCATAGCGGAGCCAAAACTTGGTATAGGCCCTATCTTGTCCGAGGATATTCCGTGGGTCATGCACACCATTAGTCCTTCTGCTAGTCTGATCATTGCTGCTGTAAAAGTTGCACATCTGATGCCGTCTTTATGTTGACAATTAATTTGGAATCCCCTTTGCATTCAAACCAAGTGTTGCTGGTAGTGAGCAGTTGGCAGATAATTCCATTCGATTTAGCTGAGCCTCCAGGTGTTTGGAATTCTCATTGATTCTGGGCAGCCATGAATTTATCCATATTTCTCGCAAACCTTGTTCATCATGCCCAGAGAATTTGTATATACATTGGAGACTTCGAGAATATGCTTTGAAATTTGTATCACATACCAGAGTTCTGTAGTTGCTCTCGGCACATTCACATTCTTGAAACATGTCTTCTGCGGGCAATAATGATTCTTGAGTCCTTTGAGAAGAGACTCAAGGTCCACCCCACTGACTGAAATAATCCTTGTGTTGAGGACCGAATAATTTGCTCTTGCTGGTGTCCATTCCCGATAGCTCATCTAACTGTTCCTTAGGTGCAATCAATTCTGAAGCAGACTCCCTCGGGTATATTTTGGCCTTGTCCGTCGCACACAGATTCTGCTTCTGACCCATTCTTCATTCTTGATAGATCCGGTGATAATGTTCTGAATTGACTGAGTTTGGATTATTGGGTATTATCCAAGTTGTAGGCTAGTCTTCTTTGGTAGCTCTTGCCGATGGATCCAGTCGAGGCGACAGAACGGAACCGACAAAAGAGGCAAGAATCGTGAAAAGCCCAAAAAGAATACTACAAAGCAAATAAAGCTCAAATTTTGTGGACCTTACACACGTGGCCAAAGATTCACTAGTATAACTATTATAGCGCACTCGATGCACCTCTAAGGATTTAGAAGCAAAACCACGCAATGCACCTAGTAGCAATTGGTGTCCAGCTCCTACTACTTCCTTAGGGAACATCAAACTCGATGCATGACCATAGCCAAAGTGGCTTAGTCAATGTTCCTAGGGTTATCGGGAAAAGATGGAATTTATAGGCGTTTGCCAAAGGAAACTGGATTCAAGAAGAGAAATGCCATGGTTAGCAAGCAGGGTGGGGCTATCTGGTTTACCTAAGGGTTCAGGGCTCACGGGTCGTTGCCTGGTGCGGACATTTCACACCAGAGGCAAAGGCCACGAGAGTTGGGGTCTGATGGAGCCAAAAGCCTATGGGGTTGCCTTATGATCAATAGTAGCCGTGCCTGTCTAGCAAAGATGGCTGACATCCCTCTGGGCTTTCTACTAATCAAGAGGCAATAAAATCTGACTAGGGTAACCTACAGTCAGCCTGGCTCTGATACTATCCGTTGTGGCGCCCCGCCTGAATACCACTATAGCCAGACGGTCGCCGCACACACCAGCCCTGGAAAATCACTCTGGCATGCACTTTTGCAACAAGTATCATGAACACAAGCTTTTCTATTAATGGATATATAAGTCTTACATGATATTTTAACAAGTATTTAACAAGCATGGTTATTAAGTCATATTATTATCCTTGCAATAGCAGTAACAATGCATGGTGTAACCTATCTCCATACAATATCACAATGAGTCATTAGAAAAAGACAATGTTTAAATAGCCAGTTTATCACTATATAAATTCTAGCTGTAAGTTACGACCATCTGAACCCTTGCATGAAACCGGCAAATAAACCAGTAGCCACCAGAACGGTCCTTACAACTCAGATCTGGGACGTTACTGGAATAACTCAACCCCGGCTCAAGACGGCTGAAAAGCAGCTCAGAACATGAGACGGTGTTGATAAAAAGAAAGTAGCAGTTCCCTAAGACGGCCGAAAAATAGCTCAGAGCATAGGGTCACCACTACAGAAATAAACTCAACAGCTGCCCGAGACGGCCGAAAAGCAGCTCAGAACATGGGACAGTTGTTGAAAAGAGAAATATAAAATCGGCATCCACCCCGGACGGCCAAAAGCAGCTCAGAACACATGCGTGGTGCCGTTACTAAAGAAAGGCAGGCAAGGGTTCCTTAGCGTCACATACAGCTCACCACTACGCATATGAGCATAAGCATATTAATTTAAACACGCAAGAATAACACAGAGCAATGCTTTAGGGCACATATCAGATGGTCGGCTTGCTTGGGGGTGAAGGAATGCTCCGGGAAGAAGTGCGATCGCCTCGCGGAAGAATTTGCCGGAAAAGATTCCCTCTCGGAGGGTCTGAATAGAGGGCAGGGGCAAAATGGGCATTTTTAGAAAGTGTCAACATGGTGAAGGTGACATCATCAGAACGGGCTCGACGAACTGAAGAAGTGGGCTTTGGAATCACCTCGATTGGAGTTGTGAGCGAAAAGATATGAGGGTTTGACTGCCAGGGACTTATTTGTAAAGAAAATATTTACCACCGGGTCCCTGATAGCACAGCCGCTGGCGCCTTCTCTGGAAATGCGTTTTCCTTTAGCGAAAATGTATTCTGAGGTGAAGCGCTTTCCAGAGAAGAAAACGTCTTCTCTGCTAGTACGTTTCCCTAGTGGGAAAACGTACTCCCGCGTATGAGTGACCACTTAAACGGCGGGCCCACATGCTGAGTCACCAACGGCTGGGGCCCGTGCGCCTTCTCTCTCCTCCCCTGCCTTCCTTCTTCTTCCCCCCGACAAAGAGGCAGAGGCGGCGCCGGCCAGCGTGCTTCCCGGCGATGGAGGCCGCGGCTGCTACGGGCTTCGACGTGGATGGATCCACCATTCCACTCCATGCCCGAGGATCGTCCTCTTGGCCGCGGGGGTGGTCGGAGGAAGGAACTACGGTGGTGGCAGTGCCGCGGTGGCTCCGGCGAGTAGGTGGGGCTCCAGTGGGCTAGGCAGCTGGGAGAGGGCACGGGCGAGGCCGCCGGAGTGTAGCGCATCTAATGGTAAGGCCAACGGCCACCGGGGACGGCTGGGCGCGGGAGTTGAGGGCGGCGCAGTGGGTAGGGCTTGTCGGAAATCCGAGAGCTCCAGTGACGGAATTGCTCGGGCGCAGGTGCAGGAGGGAGCTAGAGGGAAAGGGAAGGAGGCTAAGGGGTTGGGGATGCCCTGGGAGGCTCGGGCCGCGGCTATTTATAGTCGGCCGAGCGAGGTGATAACCATGGCTGCCGTGGCGGCCTTATCGCCACACTGGTGCTTGCAGGCGAGCTGGCTTGGCCGTGCGCGGTGCCGACCTGACGCGCACCAGAGGGAGAGGACGGGTCGGGGAGGAAGAAGCCAGGGAGAGGAAGACGACGGCGGATCACGGAGCAACAGTGGCCGTGGCGGCGACCGCCGTGGTGCGAGAAGGAAGAGTCTGGAGGGGAGAAGGGGCTAGAAAGGGGCAGGTGGATGCCGCGGAGTCGTTTGACACTCTCGAACAAGCCGGAGCTGGCCGGAGCTAGCTGGCCGACGTGACGACCGCGTAGAGCACAGTTTCTGCTCGCTTTTCATGCGTTCACCACGTGCACCGCCTGCTCTGGGACACGTCTGGGTGTCAGGCCTTGTCAAACGCGGTATCCACTGATCATATATACATGATCAGCCACTGGAGCGGTCGGGAAAGATCTGGATTGATCAGAATGATCCAGAACAGTTTCTGGATAGGATCTTGGAGCAGTTGCTGAGTTGAAATGGTTTGAGAAATAGAGCTTATCTGTTGTCATATTGCAATGTGGTTAGAAGGATTAGGTGCTTGCAAAATTTGAAGTCATTTGGACCAGTTTTGCATGCACTTCGTTTGTAATGCAGAATTTGGTCTAGAAAATGGATTTTGAAGCTGTGCTCAAATGGCTTTATGGAATGAGCTGAATTTTGGTGTAGGGAGGTTATTTGGGTGTATGGAGATGCTGGAAACATTTCAGCCCAAATTGATCACCTATGAAGGTACTTCCTTCACAGAGGTGCAATCTGGACAGAAACTTAGATAAATTACTGGGGAAAATTGGCCAGATGAAATGGGCTGGTTTTTGGTATCTAGGGGTTATTTATCATGGTTAACTACCCTGAAAAGTTTCAGCCCAAAAAGACCAAGGGAGAAAGCACTTCCTTTGCAAACTGGAAATCTGGACAGAATTTGCAAATGGATGTTGTGCTCAAAATTTGATCTACAGAACTTGGGTTCTTGATGGAATTGGTGAAGATATGGGTAGGAGAAGCTCCACAAATTATTTGGGATTTTTCCTGGCCACGAAAATAGTAGCTCCTTTGGAAAGTGCCCAAAATGCAATATTGGCTTTAAATAGGAAAATGCAATTTCCCTAATTTAATTATGGCCAATATTTTTATGAGAGCTCAATATGATCACAAAGAATATCTCCACAAGTTTTCATGAACTTTGGAGATGGATATATATTTTCCTGGATTTAATTCCTTTAACTGGCAGAAAAAGGAATTAATTTTAAATAAAAATATTGCAAATGACTTGGCAATATTTTTGCATATCCAGGGTTTATAGATATAGGAGAGTCTCTGGGAAAAGTTTGGGAGGTAATAGATGAAAGGAAATTGGGGTTCCTTTGTAACGGAAGGATATAGGGTTTCCCTTCCGGTGACTCGGAAGGTACGGTTTCGGAGCAAAATCCTGGGAATAAATTTTGGGTGGCCAAGTTTAGTTGGAGAGAATCTCTAGTTGGATAGGAAAGGCATGGCTAAATGACCATCATCATATACCCAAAGGCAAGAGAAAATCCAATAACATCGGAAAAAAAAGAGGGGAGTCAAATCCCGCGAAGGAAAAAAAACAAGGAGCGAAAACCAGGGTGTCACATCCAGTCACTTGTCAAACTTTCTGATGAACCTGAAAGTTGTCATTATGATCACCTTGTTACAAAAGATGTTTGAGCAACCCCAAAGTCCACCGTCCGGTAAGAAGTGACTAAGATATTCTCGTGGTCTAAGGAACTAAAGCACATGGTAACACTCCATGTTATAACAAATGATTTCAAACGATATAATCACAAAGTATAACAGACAAGTTTGGGTCGATTCGATATGATCGTTCTTCTAACATCATACTCTCAATGTTGTTTTAGGACTATCGTTACACTTAACAATATTCTAAGATCCGAAAAACGAGATCACCAACAACACTTGAGCCAGTCTTAGAGGCAAGATTGGGAACCTATTATTTACCGTTTATTATTCCACAGGTGCATATTAGTTTTCCACTGAATCGCATATTCCAGGATCATAGCAGTTATAGCAAGAAATATAAACTCTTAATTATGAATATGGAAATATAATAATATAATATTGTTGCCTCTAGGGATATTTCCAACAGGCAATACTAAGATTGTGAGTGCCTCATGTAACATTGTGGATGTAGAAGGCACTAATGGGTTCAGTAAAAAGTGTTACTTGTAGGTCACTACTGTGCAAACTGAACAACAAGCCCACGTCACCTCTGCCAGGATTGTTGAGCTCTCTAAACTAGAGTTTCAGGAAGTCAACAAACCTAACAAGAGGAAGTAGAAGGATCAGAAACAGATTGATGAATCTTTGCTAAGAAGGAGTGATAGAAAATCACATAACAACATGGGGTTTAAAGACCAGAATGCTGCCAAGGAGCACATGAAGAAGATTGAGAGCAATATTGCAGATGTTACTGAATGCAGCAAGTCCAAGAAGAAGAAACCTACTGCTGCGGTTAACCTGGGGCCACAGTTTGAAGCAATTGTCAACAATAAAAATGCACCTGCTCCTCCTGTTCTTCCAGTGCCCACCTTGCAGGCCATTGGAACTGGACCATGCAACTTGACTGCCAATGAGGTGTCTGCTGCAGCTCTGAACTATGACAGTTCAGATGACTGAAGAATTCTCCTCAAGAAGAGCGAAGAGCATGCTCTATAATATTTGCTCAGTTATCTTTATTTCTATATTTGAACCTACCATGTCATGTTATGAGACTTTTGTTGCTTTTGTTAAGCTTATTTGGTGCCTGAGTGCACATGCTGTTTAGTTTGTAATAATTGGCCAGTACTTTGTCCTGTTTGGATCTTTATATGCAGTGAATGTTTGGCCTTATTGCTTCTCTATTACTAGTTGCCACCCAGCCACTTATGATTATCATGATAATTATCTGCACAATGTATATGTTGGCATTCTCTGTTATGACTGTAAACAACTATCAGTTTCCAATGTCTGGCTACTCCATACATTGGTCATACTTCTTCTTCCCCAACATCTCCATGAATAGGAACTAGAATATTTTGAATTGGAATGTTAGAGGAATTAACTCCCCCACCAGATGGAATGATATTAGACTTAAGGTGGATGAATGCAACTGCACTGTTATGGCCTTCCAAGAAACAAAAAGAGAGGAATTTGATCATTCTTACCTTATAAATTTTTGCCCCAGGAAATACTCACATTTTTATCATGTCCCCTCTACTGGGCAATCTGATGGTCTGATCACCATTTGGAATGGTAAACTCCTCAAAGATAGATTGATATCTAGCTCATCATTTCAAATTACTATAGAATTTACTTCCACTATGAACAATTTCACTTGGTATCATACTAATGTGTATTCCCCTAATTCAGTGGAGCAAAAAATTGAATTCACCAACTGGCTTACGGACCTAGGCACCAGCCATATGAAACACTACATGATAATGGGAGATTTCAACTGTCACCAGAGAACAGGAAAAAGCCTGGTGGAGATGACAATGACATGATGTTATTCAACAATATAATGCAGTCCCAAGATCTTGTGGAAATTCCATTAAAAGGCAGAGCCTTCACTTGGAGCAATATGTAAGACTCCCCCTGCTAGAGAAGCTTGATTGGATTTTCACATCATGTGACTGGACCAGTATATTCCCAAACACTTTGGCATTCCCACTAGCCAAGATCACTTCTGATCATGTTCCCATCAAGATATTTGTTGATAACAATATTCCTAAGAGCCAAGTCTTCAGGTTTGAGGAATTCTGGATGAATTTTGAGGGTTTCATTGACATTGTTCAGAATCGCTGGAACAACAGCACATATCACAGTGACTCAGTTATCAACTTGGTGGCTAAATTTAAGTCCATCAGAAGAGGTCTCAAGATGTCGTGTAGAAAGTTGTCTCAGCTCAATAAAACTATTGATAACTCTAGTTTTTATATCAAATTACTTGATGGAATTGAGGAGCAAAGAAATCTTTCACTGCAAGAAAGGAACTTCAAAAACATTCTGAGAGATCACACCTCAAAACTGCTAGAAGCAAAAAGAAAGTATTGGAGGATCAGAGCTAATTTCAAATGGGCAAAACTTGGTGATGAGAACACAAAAAAAATTCATGTTGTAGCTACTCAGATCTTCAGAATTAATTACATTGCATTCCTTGTTACATCTGATAATAGGATTGTACATGATCATGAGGCAAAAGCTGCCATCATATGGCAGTCATTCAAAGATAGACTGGGAACTACTGTGCAAACTACTAGATTATTTAACATTGACAGTTTGGCTAGGAATGATGATCTATCTCACATGGAAGCCCATTTCACTAAGGAAGAAATTGATAATATCATTAAATGCATGCCAAATGATAAATCCCCAGGGCCTGATGGATTTAATGTAGCATTTATGAGGAAATGTTGGAGCATTGTGAAAGATAGTTTCCACAATTTCATTAATGATTTCTATGAAGAGAAATATAACTTAGCTCCTGTTAACACTGCTTACATTGCTCTCATTCCAAAAAAGACAATCCACGGACTCCAGATGACTATAGACCTATTTCGTTGGTCAGCATGCCTATCTAAATCCTCACCAAGTTGTTAGCTAACAGAGCTCAGTGTGTTATCAGATCATAGATCAGCTGCAACCAATATGGTTTCATCAAGGAAAGAACCATTCAAGATTGGCTTGCCTGGTCATTTGAATACCTACATATCTGTCACAAATCCAAGAAAGAGATAGTGATTTTGAAAATTGACTTTGAAAATGCTTTTGACACTATCAACTATGATACTATACTGTACATACTACATCATCTTAGATATGGCCCCAAATGGATTAGATGGGTCAAGCATATCCTCACCACTGCATCCACATCAGTAATACTTAATGGAGTACCTGGAAAAATATCATTTGCAAAGTGGTGTTAGACAAGGATATCCATTCTCCTCGCTGCTTTATGTTATTGCTGCTGAACTGTTGCAAATACTGGTTAACAATGCTTGGCACAATGGATACCTACAACTACCTATTGACTATAACTATAATCAAACATATCCTATTATGCAATATGCAGATGATACCCTCATCATCATGCCTGCAGATGAGCAGCAACTTTCATATCTTATACAGATCTTATCTGAATTCACAGCATTCCTTGGACTGAAGGTCAATTATAGTAAAATATCCCTTGTTCCTATCAATGTCAGTGAAGAAAAAGCTTCCCACCTAGCTAGCACTCTTGGTTGCAAAAAGGAAGCAATGCCATTCACATATCTTGGACTCGCTATGGGCACTACCAGACCATCAGTTGATGACTTAATGCCCATGGTATCCTGACTTGATATAAGACTATCTGGCATTGATAACATGATGACTTATTCTGGCAGACTAATACATCTTAAAGCTATCATCTCTGCTCTGCCTATTTTTGCTATGAGCTACTCCCTCCGTTCAAAATTACTTGATGCCATTTGTATACAAATTTGTACTAGCTTAGCTCTCCCTCCGCATCACCTAATTCTGAATGGAGGGAGTACATTAGAGTACCTGTTACTATCCCTAGCCACTTTGAGAAATCTGGGAGTGGTTTTCTATGGAACGGTAATAACATCAACAAAGCTGGAAAATGCCTTGTCAAATGGGATACTGTATGCCTTCCCAAATCTGGTGGGGGCCTAGGTGTGCTAGACCTCAAAACTCAGAACAGAGCTCTTCTTATTTAATATATGTACAAATTCTTCAATAGAAGTGATCTGCCATGGGTTAATTTGATTTGGAATACATACTATAATGATGGCTCTGTTCCTTCTTTCCCTACTAAACATGGAAGCTTCTGGTGGAGAGATTGCTGTCACATGCTCTGGGATTTTAAATCAATGACATCATGTGTTGTCAAAGCAGGTACTTCTGCCTAGCTATGGAAAGACAAATGGGAGGATAGAACATTGGATATGATATTCCCACAATTATTCTCATTTGCTAAAAACAAGGACATCCTGGTTAGTGAGGCAGTTGAATCAGCTAACATAGACTTTTATGATATGTTCCACTTACCTATGTCAACTATTGTTGTGCAATAAAGCAACCAACTTCTGCTTACCCTAAACCAGATTCAAGGTGCACAAGGAAATGATATCTGGAAATTCAATTGGTATAGCACCAAATACAACACAAAAAGGATTTATTTGGAACTGTCTGGCAATCCACCAGTGGCCCTCAAACCATTTTCCTGGATATGGAAATCAACATGCCTACCCAGCAAAAGTTCTTCTTTTGGTTCCTCCTCCATGACAGATTAAACACCAAAGAGTTGATGGCTAGAAAAAATTTCTATGTTGAAAACACATATTGTGTTCTATGTGAGGATAATCAAGATGAGGATTTTATGCACTTAATCTTCTCATGTGATTTCAGTCAAAATTTCTGGATCAACAGAGGCTTTGAATAGGAGACTGGCCTAAATATAATGGATATGCTACAGAGAGCTAAAAACACAGTGCGGGTTAAATGCTTCAAAGAGTGCTTGATTGCAGGTTGTTGGAGTCTCTGGAAACACAGAAATGGAATCATTTTTTATTAACAGAGAGTAGATATGAGATACTACATCTTATGCTTCAAAGAACACTTGTGTTTGATCATAAAAAAAACAGGCCTAGTTTAAAGGATGGCATGCAATCTTGGCTAGACTCCTTGTAAATGATTTGTGGTTGATCCACATGTAAATGCCGTTTATGCATAACCACCTATATTAATGATAAAGAGTCACAGTAGGGATATTCCCTACTGTTTTTGCTAAAAAAAGGATGCACGTAAGTTTGTCCTCTCTTGTGATGAATGTCAAAGAATTGGTAATATTGGTAGACGTCAGGAAATGCCTATGAATTATTCACTTGTTATTGAACCATTTGATGTTTGGGGCTTTGATTATATGGGACCTTTTCCTTCCTCCAATGGATATACTCATGTTTTAGTTGCTGTTGATTATGTTACTAAGTGGGTAGAAGCTATTCCAACTAGTAGTGCTGATCATAACACATCTATTAAAATGCTTAAGGAAGTTATGTTTCCGATGTTTGTAGTCCCTAGATATTTAATGACTGATGATTGTTCACATTTCATTCATGGTGCATTTCAAAAAATCTTAGCTAAGTATGATGTGAACCATAGAATTGCATCACCTTATCATCCCCTGTCTAGTGTGCAAGTTGAATTAAGCAATAGGGAAATAAAATTAATTCTGCAAAAGGTTGTTAACAGATCTAGGAAGAATTGGTCTAAAAACTCGATGATGCACTGTGGGCATACTGAACCGCTTATAAAAATCCTATGGGTATGTCTCCGTATAAAATGGTCTATGGGAAAGCATGTCATTTAACTCTCGAATTAGAACATAAGGCATATTGGGCAATTAAAGAACTCAATTATGATTTCAAATTTGCCGATGAAAAGTGGTTATTTGATATTAGTTCCCTTGATGAGTGGAGAACACAAGCTTATGAAAATACCAAGCTATTTAAAGAAAAAGTAAAATGATGGCATGATAAAAGAATTCAAAAACAAGAATTTAATGTCGGTGATCAAGTTTTATTGTACAATTCTCGTTTTCGATTCTTTGCAGGCAAGCTCCTCTCCAAATGGGAAGGGCCATACATCGTCGAAGAGGTCAACCATTCAGGAGCTATGAAGATCAATAATGCCGATGGGACTAGTCCGAAGGTGGTTAATGGGCAAAGAATTAAACATTATATTGCAGGTACACCCATTAACACTGAAACCAATGTTATTTAAATAATCACACCGGAGGAACATCTAAAAGAGACCTTCTGGAATGCTCCAGAATCATGAAAAAGGAGTAGGTATGCGATACGGTAAGTAAACCGACTACAAAAATTCCGTAAAAATATATTCTATCAGTTTTGGAAAATTAGAAAAAAATAGGAAAATAAGAAACTGCCGAGAGGGCCCACGAGGAGGCCATAAGACAACAGGGCATACCCTACCCCCCTGGGCGTGCCCAGATTTCTTGTGGGCCCCATGTGCACCTTCCTGACTCCGTATTCCTCTTGTATACTTGTTTTGCAAGATAAAAATTCATTATATATACTTCCCGATGTTTTGACCATTGTATCGCAAGTTTCTCCTCTGTTCTTGTTTCGGGCTATTTTCTGACAGATCTAGATCGCCATGTCTTCATCAAGCGCATCCAAGGACAAGTTCTACGAGAAGGTCATCAACCCCTACTTTTCGGAGGTGATGAAGCACCCTCAAACCATGGAGGTGCGGGGGAGGTGCTTCACATTCGGGATGTACAAGGACCCAAGAAGGAGGGGAACGAGAAGGCCAGGCTTGAAGCTATGAAGCAGGAAATCTTCAAGTGCAAGGGGATGGTTGAGTGTGGACTCTGCGCCAACCACTCCTTGGTCACATATTTTGTTCGTGAGCACAAGGTGGACAACAACAATATTGGCAAGCCCGTCTTCAAGCTCCACGAACGGATCGAGCATCTTCAAGTGGAAATTTATGATCTACAAAACCAAAACTGTGAGTATGAATCCAGGTTTAAAATGATGAGTCTAGTTGCAGATTTCAGGATGTCGTAGGCTCGTTCATCTTGCTTTGATGGGGAACCCATGCCTTGGAAGTTGGAGGACAAGCCTACCACATCATAACCACCATCACTGAAGAAGGAGACTTGCCTACATGGGTATGGGCACCACCCTTGGCTTGTTCCAAGCTTGGGGGAGGTCCCCCGGTATCGTATCACCATTACCTCTATTATCATTATTTATCCAAGTTCAATCCTTAGTTATTTTGTGATCTAGAAGAATAAAAGTTTTAGTATGAAGTAGTATTCGAGTGCTAGTTTCGCGATCTATCTATCTATGTAATTGTGTGTGAGAGTTATATAATAAAGAGTAGTGTGAGTTTTGCTTCTTTACTTTCTTGCATCAATCGTAGCATGATAATAAAAAGTTCATATGCTAATCCCATGGGGAGTAATGACTTCGCATAAAATAAGTATATTGATAAATTTTGTTGGGAATTAGCAAACATAGTATTGGTCCTTGATGCAATTCATGAAAGATTAATAAAGGAAGAGAAGCTTCACATATAATTACACTATCTTGGACATCTTCAACGATTGTGAGCCCCCATCAAATATTTTTAGTGTGATCAAATAGTTGATGTTGGATAAGGAAGACAACGTAACGAGTTATGTTTGCTTATATTCACATAGAAGTTATGTTGTCATGGATCCTCTAACATGTGGTGCTTGCTTATAATCTTTTGCTAGCCAAAATTTCGTACTAAGTAGAGATACTACTTGTGCATCCAAAAACCCTTAAACCCAGTTTCTTGTCATGAGAATCCACCATATCTACCTATGGATTGAATAAGATCCTTCAAGTAAGTTGTCATCGATGCAAAGCCATAAAAATTGCTCTTAAATATGTATGATCTTTTATTGTACGGGAAAATAAGCTTTGTATGAACTTGTGATGGCAAAGAAATAAAAGCGACGGACTGCATAATAAAGGTTGCTTGCTATCACAAGGGGCAATATAATGTGGCGTTCCTTTGCATTAAGAGCCTGCACATCTGAATGAATAAGCGCATGACAACCTCTGCTTCCCTCTGCGAAGGGCCTATCTTTTACCTTTCAGTTTTTATTATTATGCAAGAGTAAAAAAGTATGCATCCTTATTCCAATCTTAATTATTCTCCACTTGGCAAGCACCATGTGGAAGGGAAAGATCCTGGCACACATATATCCTGTTGGATGTAGGTAATCATAAGTTATTATTGTTGACATTATCCTCCAGGTAAATATTTTTTTACGGGGTGAAACAATAAACCCCCATCTTCCTATGTGTCTAATTGAAACGTTTGCTCCAAAAATATGCTTTGAGTGTTAGCAATCATAGAAGACTATATGATGGTTGAGTATGTGGAACTTGCTAAATCAAATGCTCTTACATAGACTCTTCCTGGAAATATTATGAATTGTTTCAATGACTAAGAACATAGTTTGCTAGTTTTCAACAAGATTTATGTTCCGTACTTCAGTTTGTGGATGAATTGTTACTTGATCATGAGAAGTTTTATGATGAATAGTTGCTGCTATAATAATGATCATGTTGCTTCTATGTCCGCATTTTGTTTTATCGACACCTCTCTCTGAACATATGGTCATGATTATGGAGCTCGGCATTCGCTTGAGGACAAGCGAGGTCTAAGCTTGGGGGAGTTGATACGTCCATTTTGCATCACGATTTCCTACTGTTATTTATATTGATTTTGATCATTATGATGCAATTTAAATGCCTTTTCTCTCTTAATATGCAAGATTTATATGAAGAAGGGAGATTGCCGGCAGCTGGAATTCTGGACCTAAACGAAGCATATCAGAGATAGCTATTCTCTAGAGCTCCAAATGACCTGAAATTTTACGGAGATTTTTTATTGAATAAATAAAATATACTGGAATGAAGAACCACCAGAGGGGGGCCACCAGTTGCTCACAGGCAATAGGGCATGCCCTGATGTCTTGTGGGGCCTACATATGCCCTCCGGTGCCCTCCTTCTGCTGTATGAGGCCATTTTCCCTAAAAAAGGTGACACTTTCGGGACGAAGCACCCCCGTCTCAAGGCGGAACCTGGGTAGGAGCACTTTTGCTCTCCGACGGAGCGATTCCGTCGGGGATACTTCCCTCCGGGAGGGGGAAATCGGAGCCATCGACATCACCAATGATCCTCTCATCGTGGGAGGATCAATCTTCATCAACATCTTCACCAACACCAGCTCATCTAAAACCCTAGTTCATCTCTTGTATTCAATCTTTGTCTCAAAACCTCAGATTTGTACATGTGGGTTGCTAGTAGTGTTGATTACATCTTGTAGTTGATGCTAGTTGGTTTATTTGGTGGAAGATCATATGTTCAGATCCTTAATCATATATTATAATCCTCCGATCTTGAACATGAACATGGTTAGTGAGTATTTACTTTTGTTCTTGAGGACATGGGAGAAGTCTTGTTATAAGTAATCATGTGATGTTGGTATCCGTTCAATATTTTGATGATGTGTATGTTGTTCTTCCTCTAGTGGTGTCATGTGAACGTCGACTATGTGACACTTCAGAATGTTTGGTCCTAGGGGAAGGTATTGGGGAGTAGTAAGTAGATGATGGGTTGCGAGAGTGGCAGAAGCTTAAACCCTAGTTATGAGCTGTTCCGTAAGGGGCTGATTTGGATCCAGATGTTTCAGGCTATGGTTAGATTTATCTTAATTCTTCTTTTGTAGTTGCGGATTCGTGTGAGAGGGGGTAATCATAAGTGGGTTTCTTGTTCAAGTTAGAACAGCACCCTAGCACCGGTACACCCACATATCAAATTATCAAAGTAATGAACGCGAATCAACTAAACATGATGAATGTGACTAGACGAGAATTCCCATGTGTCCTCGAGAATGCTTTGCTCACTATAAGAAGTACTTTTGGCTTGTCCTTTGCTATAAAAAGGCTAGGGCCACCATGATGCACCCTTTTTACTATTGTTACTAGCTACATGTTACGAATTTTCTTACTATCAAACTATCTGTTAATGCTACTTTCAACACTTGCAGAGAATACCTTGTTGAACAATGCTTATCATTTCCTTCTACTCCTCATTGGGTTCGACACTCTTACTTATCGAAAGGACTATGATTGATCCCCTTTACTTGTGGATCATCACTTGCGGCTGTGAAAAAACTCATCTATGGTAACTTTTGGGGGTTTCTGTATATATAAGAATATTCGGCATTGGAATCACGCGAAGAGGTGCCACAGGGGGCCCACAAGGCATCAGACTGCGCATACCCCCCCATGGTGTGCCCTATTGTCTTGTGGGTCCCTGTGGGTCTTCTGGTACTCCCTCGAAGCTTCCCGGGTCTCTTTCCTTCCAGAAACAAAATCATCAAAAAGTTTCACTGCGTTTGGATTTCATTTGGTATGGATTTTCTAGAAAACCAAAAACAAGCAGAAAACAGGAACTGGCACTAGGCACTAGGTCAATATGTTAGTCCATCAAAATAATATAAAAGTGCACCAAAACCATATAAAATTATTATAAACATGGCATGAATACTTCATAAATTATGGATACGTTGGAGATGTATCAGCACCCCCAAGCTTAATTTCTGCTCGTCCTTGAGTAGGTAAATGATAAACAAAATAATTTATGAAGTGTGAATGCTAGCATAGTGCATAAGTTTGATCAATGATAATTTCAATCACTTTTTCTAGCATCATTATATATCATAAACAGTAGCTCATTTCTCATAAAACTTCTCATGATCAAGTAGCAAGCTATTCACATCTTAAAGTATAGACCATAAACTTTCTTGAAAACTAACAATCAATGTTCTCAGTGATCAAACAATTACAATTCATCTTATTTTTAGGAAGGGTCTATGTAAGAGCTTTGATTTAGCAAATTCCACATACTCAACTATCATTTAGTCTTCCATGATTGCTGACACTCAAAGCATATTTTTAGAACAAGCGTTTTCAATCAGACACAGAGGAAGATAGGGGCTTAATGTTTTGCCTCCCAACTTATTTATCTCAGGGATAATGTCAACAATAATAACTCATGATTACCTATATTCAACTGGATATATGTGCATGGATCATTCCCTACCACATGATGCTTGCCAAGTGGAGAATAATTGAGGTTGAAATGAGAATGAATACTATTGACTCTTGCATAAAAGTAAAAACTTGAAAGTAAAAGATAGTCCCTTCGCATAGGGAAGCAGAGGTTGTCATGCGCTTTTGATTTTTGGATGTGCAAACTCTTAATGTAAAGGAACGTCAGTTTATATTGCACCTTATGATAGCAACCTTTATTATGCAGTCCGTCGCTTTTATTGTGTTACCTTCACAAGTTCATACAAAGCTTATTTTCCCTTATAATAAAAAATTATACATATTTAGGAGTAATTTTTTTATTGCTTTGCACCGATGACAACTTACTTGAAGGATCTTATTCAATCCATAGGTCGATATGGTGGACTCTCATCACAAGAAACTGGGTTTAAGGGTTTTTGGATTCACAAGTAGTATCTCTACTTAGTACAAAATGTTGTCTAGCAAAAGATTATGAGCAAGCACCACATGTTAGAGGATCCATGACAATATAACTTCTATGTGAATATAAAACAACATAACCCATTACATTGTCATCCTTGTCCAACATCAATGACTTGATCAAGCTTGAAAATAATTAATGAGGGCTCACAATCATAGAAGATGTCCAAGATAGTATATTTATATGTGAAATCTCTCTTCCTTCAATATTCTTTCATGAATTGTTCAAGTGACCAATGATGTGTTTGTTAACTTCCATTAAATTTTACCACTTATACTTCTTATATGTGAATTCATTACTCCCCATGGGACAAGCATATGAAACATATATAATTTCAAATTTATGATATTCAATTCATTCAAAATTTTACTCTTACGATGTAAATGAAGCACAAGAGTAAACAACGAACTACTCCAAAAAGATATAAGTGAAGAACAAAGAGTAGTTGAGGAAATAGGTAGCTATGTAATGACTCTCTCCAAATCAAAATTTTCAGATCTAAGGACTTTGTTAAATAGCAAACAAAAAAGGACACTCCAAGAATAGCACATATCATGTGAACAAACAAAAACTTAGGCTCAACAGAGACTAACCGATAGTTGTTGATGAAGAAAGGTGTGACGCCTACCGGGGCTTCCCCAAGCTTAGATGCTTGAGACTTCTTGGAATATTGACTTGGGGAGCCTTGGGCATCCCCAAGCTTGGACTCTTATGTCTCCTTAATTCTTCTCGGATCACTGCTTCCCCTAAGTCTTAAAAACTTCATCCACACAAAACTTAACAAGAACTTGTGAGATAAGTTAGTATAAATAAATTCAAAACCTTAACATTATCTACTGTAGCAAATTACTAAAATTATAATTAAACATTGCATACTAAATGGCTATTTATATTTAATACTCCTATCCATTAATAGAAACATTAAACAAGCAAACATATGCAAACAATGCAACTATAACGGTAATCTGTCTAAACAGAATAGTCTGTAAAGGATGAATAAAAATCCATACTTATTTAACTCAAAAAATTCTGAAAAATTACCATGTGACAAGGAACTTATGCATGCTTACCGTGTAAAATTTCAAGAATTAACCATGTTCTTACTATTCAGGAATATTTAGGACATAACAGAAAACTTTCTGTTTTCAAACAGCAACTCAAAAACTTGCAAACTGAGCATGGTAAAGGCTATACTTGACACTTTTATTGAAATAAATGGTATAAAATATGATTATAAATAACAAAAATAAAATATAATTAAAATAAAATGACTCTCCAAGCAAAACACATGTCATGTGATGAATAAAAATATAGCTCCAAGTAAGGTTACCGATAATATTGAAGACGAAAGAGGGGATGCCTTCCGGGGCATCCCCAAGTTTAGACGCTTGATTATTCCTTTAATATTACCTTGGGGTTCCCTGAGAATCCCCAATCATAGGGTCTTGCCACTCCTTATTCTCCTCATCTCGATATCTCACCAAAAACTTGAAAACTTCAATCACACAAAACTTAACGGAACTTCGTCAGATGGTTTACTATAAAAAAAAAAAATCATTCACTTAGGAACTGTCAAGACTAGATTAATAATTACCCTCACATAATTCATATTGTATTCTATCATTTCCACAATTTATATCTCACAATACAAGCCATGTAAACACTAAAACAAGCAAACTATACAATAAAAACATAATCTGTCAAAAACAGCATAGTCTGTAAACGACGAATTATTATCCATACTTGCGCAACTCTAAAAATTCAGAAAATTTAGGACACCATAAAAAGTTTGTATACCAATACTTTGTAAAACAATCAGCAATTGATCATGTTCCAGTACAGAATTAAAATTCCAGCACTGGGCACAAAAGTTTCTATTTCTGCACAGCATCAATTCAACAATCATCCAAATCATGCTAAAGGCTTTACTTGGTACTTTATTGAAATAAAAGACACAAAACATGATTAGTACAGTATCTTAATCATGCCAACACACAAAAACAGTAAGGATAAATATTGATTTGTCTCCAACCAAGCACTTTTCTTTAAGGCCTTTTAGTTTGACATTGATAGTTTCAATGATGCTCACATAGAAATTGGAATTGAAACATATAGGGAACATCATGAATCATATAGCAAACACATTTAAGCCTAATCCACTTCCTATGCATAGTAATTTTATAAGAAAACAATTTATTGTAGCAAGAATCAACTAGCATAGGAAGGCAAAACAAGTGCAACTTGAAAACTTTCAGCATAAAGAGAGGAAACTCGATGTTGTTGAAATATATATAAGCATATATTCCCCTCTCATAATAATTTTCAATAGCATCATGAACAAATTCAACAATATCACTATCACATAAAGCATTCTTTTCATCATCCACAAGCATAGAATTTTTATTACTCTGTATAGAATACATGTCATCACAATAATCATCATAGATAGCAACTTTATTGTCATAATCAATTGAATCATCTTCCAAAGTAGTGGATTCATCACTAAATAAAGTCATGGCCTCTCTAAATCCACTTTTATCAATACTGTAATAAGACTTAACACCCTCCAAATTAGTGGGATCATTACCTAGAGTTGACACTATTCCAAACCCACTTTCATCATTGTAATAATCATAAATAGGAGGCTTGCTATCATCATAATAAATTTCCTCATCAAAAGTAGGGGGGCTAAAAAGATCATATTCATTAAGCATAGCATCCCCAAGTTTACGGCTTTGTATATCATTAGCATCATGGATATCAAGGAATTCATACTAGTGACATTGCAATCATTCTCAACATTCAAGGAACTCACACCAAACATTGTGTTAAATTCTTATTTTAACACTTCATAACAATTATCGGAATCCATATTTTCAAGAAACACTTCATAGAGATAAAGAATTTGATGCAACTTTACTTCCATTTTTTTGTAGTTTTCTTTTATAAACCAAACTAGTGAAAAACAAGAAACTAAAAGATTCAATTGCAAGGTCTAAAGATATACCTTCAAGCACTCACCTCCCCGGCAACGGTGCCAGAAATAGCTTGATGTCTACTACGCAACTTTATTCTTGTAGACTCGATTGGGCCTCCAAGCGCAGAGTTTTGTAGGATAGCAGCAAATTTCCCTCAATTGGATGACCTAAGGTTTATCAATCTGTGGGAGGTGTAGGATGAATATGGTCTCTCTCAAACAATCTTGTAGTCAAATAGAAGAAATCTCTTGTGTCCCGAACACACCCAATACAATGGTAAATTGTATAGGTGCACAAGCTCGATGAAGATATGATGATACAAGTGTAGTACGAATAGTAGAAATAGGTTTTTATAATCTGAAATAATAAACAGCAAGGTTGCAAGTGATAAAAGTGAGCACAAACGGTATTGCAATGCTTGGAAACAAGGCCTAGGGTTCATACTTTCACTAGTGCAATCTCTCAAGAGTGCTAACATAATTGAATCATATAACAATCCCTCAATGTGTGACAAAGAATCACTCCAAAGGTCCTATCGGAGAAAGTAGGATGAAAACATGTATCAACCTCTATGCCTAGATTACCCCAATGTCACCACGGGAATCTGCAAGTTGATTACCAAAACATATATCAAGTGACTCAATAGAATACCCCATTGTCACCACGGGTATATCCACATGCCAGACATACATCAAGTGATCTCAAATCCAAAATATTCAATTCGATAACAATGAAACCTCAAAGAGCAAGACTCAATTCATCACAACAAAGATAGAGAGGGAAGAACACCATATGATTCCACTATATTAACAAAGCTCATGGTACATCAAGATCGTGTCCTATCAAGATCATGAAAGAGACAAAGATCAAACACATAGCTACTGGTACGTACCCTCGGCCCCGGGGGTGAATTACTCCCTCCTCCACATGGAGACAGTGGGACTGATGAAGATGGCCTCCGGTGATGACTTCCCCCTCCAGCAAGGTGCCGGAACGGAGCTCCGGATGAGATCGCTTTCGAACAGAGGCTTGCGGCTGCGAAAAAACTCATCTAGTGTAACTTTTGGGGGTTTCTGTATATATAAGAATTTTTCAGCATTGGAATCATGCAAAGAGGTGCCACAGGGGGCCCACAAGGCATCAAGGCACGCCTACCCCCCAGGGTGCGCCCTGTTGTCTTGTGGGGCCCATGTGGGTCTTCTGGTACTCCCTCAAAGCTTCCCGGGTCTCTTTCCTTCCAGAAAAAATCATCAAAAAGTGTCGCTGCGTTTGGACTTTGTTTGGTATGGATTTTCTGGAAAACCAAAAATAAGCAGAAAACAACAACTAGCACTGGGCACTTGGTCAATATGTTAGTCCATCAAAATAATATAAAAGTGCACCAAAACCATATAAAATTATTGTAAACATGGCGTGAATACTTCATAAATTATAGATATAATGGAGATGTATCAGCCTCCCACAAGAATACTCCCCCTCAGCTGCTTGTGCTGCCTATCGAGGTGGATCATAAGAAAAGCTCCCAAGTTTGGCTTGGGGGCTGAGTTGGGGTGGAGTGTTGCATGGAGCACACACATGTCATAGATCGGCATGCCCTCGAGGTTCTCCCTACCAAAAAGAGTGTTGGCTAGGAAGATCATGAAGTAATGAATGGCGGGGTTCTGAATGTTTGATACCTTTTTATCGGAGAAGTCGTCCTCATCTTGGATGGAGATGAGGTACCAAGTCGCAGAAGCATCTGTGGTGGGCACGCCCTTGCTGTCAAGAATTCCACAGTTCTCGTACCCAAAGATGTTGCACCATTGCTCGAGTGTCATCGAACGTGGCACCACTCCGAGCGTGAAGGAGCACCTTGCCGGCACCCTCGAATCATCAAGAGTGTGCTCGAAGGTGGAGAGGAACTCGACGGTGATGCCATGGTACATCAGGTAATTGAAGTTACTGAAAACTCCCATCCCGGCATTGTCCGCTAGCCATGCGAAGTCGTTGTGGAGCCTTTGGGACTCCAAGAATGCATCGCACTTCCATCTCGTGGCCTTCATCCCCCGGCTGCTGACTCGTGCGTGTTAATGGCAACGCGGAGGTCTTCCCCCTCATTTCGGGCACGCTTGGAGCGCGAGTCCAATGCCTTCTTCCCCGCGGCAATCTCCGATCTCATCATTTCCTACACAACACAAAAATGAAAACATAAAAGCATAAGTTTTACATGGGGATCGAGTTATAACACTACCTAAAATCAATCCTAACCAATTACTTTGAATCCTAATGTTCAAATCGAATGGAAAAACAAAAATATTTGCATCTCATCTAGGGTAAGAACAAGGATGAAATCACCGTGGAAACTTGCAAATCAACCATGGATCAGAGGAGAAACTTACCGACGATGAAGATGCACGGATCAAACGAATGAAATCCGCGAAGAATCGGAGGTTTTGGAGTATTTTGTGAGGGTTTGATAGAGAGAGGTGAGAGTTGGGGTGCACTGGGGAAGAAGAAGAAGATCCCCTTGCGCCGGCGGCTGCAATATATGAAATTTCATGCCATACGACCACCCATACGAGCAGGGCCGCTCGTATGGAATGTTGTCTCAAATAAATCGATCTTGGGTTTTCCTACCTAGGACGAGCGCTCATACGGGCGCAACCACCCATATGAAAGGCCGTCAATCTTGCTGGAGGTGAAAAACGCACGAGGTAGAACTTCATACAGCCAGTCATACAAGCACGAGCACCCATATGAAAGGCCGTCTTTTGTTCTGCTGCGATTGCTCACTCAGGTCGAGGCTTCATACGATCCCCCATGCGAGCGCCTGCCATCGCATGGAATGTCGTCTTCTGCCCCGGACTCCCTCGGTGATTTCGATCAGGGATTCATATGATCGCGCGTACAGGCGCTTGTGATTGCATGGAACACTGTCGATCACTCTGGTCTTCTTCAACGTTTCCTCCACATTTCCATGTGAGCGCTCAAACAATCGTGACTGCCTGCATAGTATGACATCTCTTAAATATCCTCCTCCTATCTTCTTTCTTTGATCTTTCTCCTATGACACAAAGTCAAGACAAACTTTTTCGAGAGTTCTTCATCAGATTCTTTATGAGAGAAAAATAACAAAGTAAAATCTTTATTAAATGATGGGTTGCCTCCCATTAAGCGCTGGTTTGTAGGTTGCTAAGCTCAATCTCGTACCTCAATAGCGGTTCAGGTTTTCGGTGGCCTAAGATTTTCCATACTTACCGCACATACCCGCTTGGGTGGTGGGATATACTTCTCTTCTCCTCCTAGCTTCTTTGGGAAGTATCTCACTATTTCTTCATCATAAATCCTGAAGGTTACTTTTCCTTCTGTGCAATCCAATGTTGCACCTACGGTGTTTAAAAAAGGCCTACCGAGAATAATAGACAATTTTTCATCTTCAGGCATATCAAGAATGACAAAGTCAGTAGGTATAATATGCCCATCTAATCATAGTAGCACGTTTTCAGCCACTCCAATTGGTTTCTTTCTGTAGTTATCGCCCATCAGCAAGGTTATTGATACGTCTCCAACGTATCTATAATTTTTGATGTTTTCATGTTATTATATTACCAATCTTATATGATTTATATGCAATTTTATATCATTTTTGGGAACTAACCTATTAACCTAGTGCCAGTGTCAGTTGCTCTTTTCTGCTTGTTTTTGGATTTTCAGGAAATCTCTATTAAATGGAGTCCAAACGCTACAAAAATTTTGTGATTTTTTTGAACCAGAAGGGGCCCTAGAAGCTTTGGCGAGGACCAGAAGCCAGACGAGGAGGTGACAAGGAAACAGGGCGCGCCCTGATGTCTTGTGGGCCCCATGTCTCTCCGATTGACCTAATTCCAACGCTATAAATTCACATCTATTCCAAACCCCCAGAACACAAGACGAAACAAGTTCTCCGCCGCTGCAAGTCTCTGTTCTTCCGTGATCCCATCTGGAGGCCTTTTCCGGGACTATGCCGGGAGGGAATCGGTCACGGAGGGCCTCTTCATCATTCTTGCTGCCTCTCCGATGATGTGTGATTAGTTCCTCACAGGACCTACGGGTCCATAGCAGTAGCTAGGTGGCTCTCTCTCTCCCTCTCCCTCTCTTTGATCTTCAATGAAATGTTCTCCTCAGAGTTCTATCCGATGTAATCTTATTTTGTGGTGTGTTTGTTGGGATCTGATGAAATGTGGGTTTATGATCAGATTATTCATTGAAAATAATTGAGCCAATTCTGAACTTTATTATGTGTGATTGTTATAGCTATGTAATGCTTTCCGATCTATGAGTTTTCTTTGGCTAAGTTGATGAGTAGATCTTCAATGGAAGTGGTGCATAGTAGTAGGTTCAATCTTGCGGTGTCCTCACACAGTGACAGAAAGGGTAGCGAGGCACATATTTGTATTGTTCCTACTAAGGGGAAAACAACAGAGTTTAATCATATTGCTTGGTTTTATTCTGTCTACATTATGTCATCTTGCTTAAAGCGTTACTCTGTTTGTCATGAACTTCATAACATAGATGCATGTTGGATAGCGGTTGATTGGTCGAGTAATAGTAGTAGATGCTGGCAGGAGTCGGTCTACTTGTCACGGACGTAATTCCTATATACATGATCATGCCATGAATAACATCATAACTATGCGCCTTTCTATCAATTGCCTAACAGTAATTTGTCTACCCACCGTATGCTACGTTCTTGAGAGAGATGCCTCTAGTGAATGCTATGGCCCCCGGGTCCATCCAAATCATATTACTAAAACCCTATTTACCTTGCTGCAATTTATTTACTTTTTTTGTAATTTTTATATCTACAACTATCAGATTTAATCCTTGCAATTAACGAGTACAAGGGGATTGACAACCCTCTTGCCCGTGTTGGCTGCAAGTATTTGCTCTTGTGTGTGTAGGTGTTATTGACCGTTGTTTGGCATGTTCTCCTATTGGTTCGATAAACCTTGGTTCTTAGTTGGGGAAATAATTCTTTCTACTATATTACTTCACCCTTCCTCTTCGGGGATATCCCAACGCATTCACAAGTAGCAAGAAAAAATTCTGGCGCCGTTGCCGGGGAGAGCATTCAAACAATGTGAAGGTTCCTTCATACAAACTATCATTTACTTGTTCTACTTTTTATTTGCCTAGTTATGCTACCCTTATCACACCAAAAAAGAAAATAAAAAGGGAAGTAAAGATATATTGGCTATGGATCCTCATCCACTTGCTAATCTTTTCAAACTTGCTGTATGTTGGAAACCAATAGCTAATAATGAAGAAGTGATAAAAATGCTATTGGGATACATTTATTGAATGAAAAGCATGATTGCAATTGTGTTAGTATAAACTCTATGAATGTCAACCGTGCCAATGATCATGATTGGGGTGGTAATTGTGATGCTTCTTTTGATCTTGAAAATTTGCTTGAGTCTCAAAATGAATCTATTATTGATAATACAATATGCAATACTATTAAAAGTTGGTTTGGAAGAGTGTCAACTCTAGGAAAAAAAGAATCCCACTATTTCAGAGAACAATGAATCTTATGAAAATTTTGACAAATGTGGGTTTGGAGAGGTCATGACTTTAGTTGATGATAATCCCACTATCTTGGAAGATTATAAGACTTGCATGCATGTGGATCATGGAGAGAATATTTTACATGATAGTTATATTGTTGGATTTGATTATGATCCTGCATTTAATTATTATGAGAGAGGGAAATATGGTTATAGAAATCTTCATGTTACTAAATTACCTCTCCTTGTGTTGAAATTATTAATGTTTCATTCTTCCTATTTGCATACGCTAGATATTTCTTGTCTTGATAATTTGTTCACTTATAAAATGCCTATGTATAGGAAGTGGGTTAGACTTAAATTAGTTTGTTACATGTTTTATGATGCTCTCTTTGTGCTTTATTATCTTTCATGTGAGCATCAATAAAATCTCAAGCCTATCTTAATGGCTACAAAGAATGAGCTTGTTGGGAGACAAACCTATAGTTATCATTTTTTTTGATGTGATGACATGATTATCGCTACTATAATGATTGTGTTTTTATCTTTTAATTGGTGTATGTGCCATGTAAAGCCTTTGGGATGATTTGGATGATAGTTGAATTGATGATGTTTGAAAACAGAAAGTTTTGCGCCCAGTGTTTGAATTTATATTTATTCCTGGAATGTGAGAATGGTCTGAAATTTCTACATAGTATTACCATGTTGTCCTAATTTTTCAGAATTGTTTGAGTTCCAAAAGTATGGTTTTAGTTTAGATCATTACAGACTGTTCTGTTTTAGACATATTCTGTTTTTATTGCATAGTGTGCTTATTTCGATAATTCTATGGATTATATCGGGGGGTATAAGTCATGTAGAAGTTAGAATACAGTAGGTATTATGCAAGAACAATTATGAATTGGTTTATAACAGTATCTAAGTTTATGGTTTACCGATTATACTAACGGATCTCATGAGGTACTGTTAAGTATTGTGTGCTGAAGTTTTCAAGTTTTGGGTGAGATTACGATGGATGAAGGAATAAGGAGTGGCAAGACCCTAAGCTTGGGGATGCCCAAGGAAACCCAAGGCAATATTAAAGTAAGACCCAAGCGTCTAAGCTTGGGGATGCCCCGGGATGGCATCCCCTCTTTCGTCCACAATTCATCAGTATGTTACTTGAAGCTATATTTTTATTCATCACATCATATGAGTTTTACTTGGAGCGTTGTGTACTATATTTAGGTTTGCTTGCTGGTATCCACAATAATTGTTCTCTGAACACAACATTTGAGAGAGACACACATTTGTCATGATTTGATAGAATACTCTTTGTATTGATGATAGTATGAAGGTTACAGGGTTGATCTACCTCAAGATCGGATGGTCTAAAGCCTAGGTAGTTGATGTTATCTCCCCTCTACAGACTAAACCCTCTGGTTTATATAGACACCAGAGGGCCCTAGGGTTACAGATAGTCGGTTACCATCAAGGGATAAGCATGCTGATTACGTCAATCACTCCTTGGAGGAGGTGCCAAGTCTTCGGAGGTTTCATTTTGGTACACGGGGTCACCCTCAATCCAGTCTTCCATCAATGAGTAAGGAGCGGCCCACCAGTCCGGCCCATGAGAGGTAGTCCGGCAGCCCGAGTACCCCCTAGTCTGGGACACCCTCAGTAGCCCCCGAACTAGCCTCCAATGCCGAGGTCGATAGTCTTCGGCAGCTTCATGCTCCAAGGGTCTTCAGCTTGGGTGGCGAGTTCCTTCCAATATCTGTGTTTGTTTTGGAAATAGTTCTGCATCATTCCGAATTGTATTCAAGTGCCGCCCAGCCGTACACGCACTGAACTATATCTCGGTTGCTGAGGTATATAAATAACTTAGCCCCGAAGGCTAGTCACTTTGGCGTGAACAGCGTCCCCACCTGACAACTTTTTACCGAAGGGTCACACCTTGCCACGATCGCGAGTTGGTTTATGACAAATTCGATTCGCGGTTCGAGGCAGTTTTCATTGGCACGTCCCATCAATATGGAGATCGTGCCCTGTTTTTGCAGGATATGATCAATAATTCATTTTCCCCCACGCTCGCATGATGGCGCGATTACATGGGGAAATGGCGAGGACTGCGGCGCAGTAAAGGGACTATGGGTTTTACAGCCCATAAAGGGGCTCAGCCTTTCGTTCCTTTCGCATGCTCTCATTTCCCCCTTCGCCATTGCCTTCCCCATCTCTTGAGCTCCAGCACCCAGATCCGCTCTCCCTTCCAAGAACCTTTCCAGACGCTTCTTCGATCTAGCAATGGCGGGCACCGGGTCCAAAGGCAAGTGGGAGGCCTCTAGCGTCACCAACAGCTCCATCCTGGAGTTGAAGAGCGCGTGCTACCTCCCGGCCAACGTCGCCCACCGAGCTCCGGAGGCGGGCCCGGCCATCCCCATTCCACGGCAGGGCGAGAGGGTGGTGTTCGTGCCTCACTTCATCCGAGGTTTGGCTTTCCCCCTTCACCCCTTCGTCAGGGGTCTAATGTTCTTCTACGGGCTTGATTTTCATGATATTGCGCCGAACTCCTTCCTCCACATCTCGGCCTTCATCGTCATCTATGAGGCATTTCTCCGGATCCGGCCACACTTTGGCCTTTGGCTGAAGGTCTTCAATGTCAAGCTGAAGATAGTTGATGGCCAGTAGGCGGACTGCGGGGGCGCGATGATCAGCAAGCTCCCCCGAGTGGAGTGGCCAGATGGTACCTTCATCGAGACCATCAAGATATGGCAAAAAGAATGGTTCTACATCACAGAGCCGAGGAGCGCAGATTGGGAGGCGATTCTGGCCTTCCGAGCCGGACCCCCCACGAGGCTGGTCTCATGGACCAAGAAGGGCCTTGACTGGGGGCCGAGCAAGGAGGTGGTGCAGCTCCAGAGCCGGATCACCAAGATGATAGAGAAGGGCGTCGAGCTGGTCAACGTGATCCAGATCATGATTACCACCGAATCCTCCCATTCCAGGACAGGGCGTCCCCCATGTGGACTTACAAGCCCGAAGACCCAGCCACCATGCTCCATTTTTACGGCACCACCCATGAGAATTTGTGGAAGGTGTTGTTTAAGCCTTAGAAGGAGTGGCCGGCCGTGGAGGAAGACATCGGCCTTGACGCCGCCAACCCCCCGCGAGAGGTATAACCAGTTTTGTTCTTATATCTGAACTGTTCCCTTTTGATAAGGTACTTAGCTTTTTTATTCCTCATCCGCAGAACTGGCTGAAGAAGGCCAGACGGATCAACAGTCCAGCGCCGCTGCCAGAGGGACCCAGGATGCCCCTACTGATGGCCATGTTGGCCGTGGAGCCGTACGAGGCACCGGAGAGGAAGGAGAAGAAGAAAGACCAGAAGAGGGAGGCCAGAGAGGGCCTCCGCTCCCGAGGACCCCCGGGTGCCAGATCTAGGGACACCAGCGTTCCCTCCGGACAGGAGGAGGAGAAGGAGTAGAGAGAGGATGGGGAGGAAGACGATTCCTCCCGAACTAGGAAGAGGGCGGCATCCGAGGACGGCAAGGAGGAGCCGCCTCAACCCGCTCCCAAACGACCGTGCAAGTCCAAGGTGGCCTTGTCTGGTAATAGCTCGGCTTCTGCCGAGGAATCTGAGGACTCCGAAGAGGTTCCTCGGAGGATCCTCAGGGCCAAGCCACAGGCTCAAAGGTACGCGCTCTAATATCCGCTTTACTGTCCTTGGCTGATCTGGGTTCAATATTGATCACATTTCTGTTTGTAATTTTACAGCCCGCTACGCGATCTTCCGGCCGGCGGAGGCGAGCGGGACCGAGTCACGCGCCTCACCTCCCCCCTCATCGAGGAGGCCGGGGAGGTCCTGTCAAGGAGGTCCCCTCCCGTGCCGCACACGGGGGGAGGGGGCAACACTATCATGGCCGAGGTGGACACCTCGGTCACCGAAGACCAGGAGGGGAGGGCCCCTCCGGTGAATGAAGAGGAGGCCGGACGAGCCGAGCTCTCCCCGAAGATGACTCCAGAGACGTCAAGGCGTCCAAAGTCCGGTGCCCTGGACCTCAAGAGGGAAGAAGCCGAGGCGCCCCCGCCAGCCCCGCCTGCTCCAGAGCGGGCATCTACTGGGTGGCCGGACGAGATGGAGGATGCCCTAACAAGCTCCTCCATTGCCGAAGAGCACCGTGCCCTTATGGGCGCGGTGTTGCAGAGTCTTCGGTCCGTAGATAATGGACTGAAGGACGCCTTTAGTGGCCTACTCACCGGCTTCAAGGTAAGCGAAGTAATGCTTCTCCTTTAGAAAAAGTTCGTTTGCATAATTGCATGGCCCCATACGCAGTAGCCCCCGAGACTCTGGCTGGCTTGAATAAAGCCGGTTAGAGGATCAACAATCAATATCTCGGTCACTAACGTACGTAGAGTAATGCGTAGGCGTCGTCTTCGGCCACAGCCGCCAACACCGAAGAGTTGGATGAGCAGAATCGGACGCTGAAGAGCTTCGAGGACGACCTGAGCCTGGTGAACAAGAGGTTCGACGAGGCGCAAGGTAAATCTGAGCGATAATGTTTGATACAGCTGTGTGTCTTTTTTGTGACTATAGTTCAAAGTATCCTAACGGAGTTAACCGATTTTACTACAGCTGCCGCCGTGGAGCTAGAAAACCTCAAGGCCACACTGAGGATGGCTCAGCTAGAGGCGGCGGAGCAGAGGTCGGTGGCCGAGAAGGCCCTTGCCGAACTGGCTGTGGGATGAACCGCTAGCCGAAAGCATGAAGCCAGAGTGGTTGAGGTGCAGCAAGAGCTCGGGGATGCCGTCACAAAGTGTGAGGCCCTCGAGCAGAAGAACAAGGAGCAAGCTGCCGAGCTGACCTCATTAGCGGCGGCAGCCAAGGAAGCATGGACAGAGGTGCGCGGCTACCAAGAGGAGCTCCGCCAAGTCAGGCTTATCGCGGATGGTAAGCCGTACTTGCTACAAAGTATCTTTGGAGATAACAAGTTCGCGTTGCTCACGCGAGTATGGCGTTCCCCAGGCGCCTTTATGGACCTCCCGAAGAGTGTGGCGGACGCAGCCAGGTTCTTCGCTACTCAGGAGGGTCGGGACGAGCAGAGGATGTTCTGGGCGCAATTTCAAGCACCCGAACACCCTCCCCTCCTTAACAACCAAATGAAGCAGCTGATGGAGCTGCATTGGATGGCGGAGCCGGCAATGAAGGACCTCTGCATTAAGCTATGGCCTTCAGAGCCATTGCCGAGCAGCTACTTCGGTCTGGTGCAGAGGCTGTATGACGCCACTCCCCGGATTGATGCCTGGAAGCGCTGCACGTGCATCGAGGGAGCTCGGATGGCCTTCGGCAAGACAATGGTACATTGGCCGAGGATAAAGCCAACCGAGATGGCCAGCGGACCTCCGCCACCGGGGAAGGAACATAGGCGCCCTGAGCAATACTTCCCCATCGTAATGGATGGTGCTTGGGCAGTAGAGGCCCAATGTCCCAAAGATGTAATTTATGAGTAGAGTAGGTTTCCTTTGTATCCAAGGAATTTAAAACCTTGTGTGTTTACTTGGAATGCACTGTGTTAGCTATATATAATGTCTGCTATGTTAATTTTGACTCCTGTGCGGCCGTTTGTTAACTGAAAGTTACCAGTCGTCGGCTTCAGCCCCCAGTGCAGATGCTGCCTGGGGTGTTTCCTCGTTACATCCTAACCCTTAGCCGACGTCTCGGTGCCCGGAGGCAGTTGTATGTATGGAAAACAAGGCAATCAGACTATGCGGTTTTAGTGCTTTCACTTAGCCATAGGAGCTTGACTACGGGGGCTGGTGACTAGCCCCCAGTGTTTGTGATATTCAGACAAGCCGTGGTTAACACCATCATCACATGGTTTCTGTAACAGAGAACCCTTCATTTAACACGGGCTAACCTCCAACGATTTTTAGTGTAACACTAGTCATCGGATCGCCGACCAGTTCTCGCTTATTGTGACAGTCAGTTTTTGGCTTTCTCCACTGAACTACTTGACCAGGCTAGCTAGAAGTACAATCACAGTGGTTCTTCCTTTACCCTCCTAGCTGATCAGTGCAGAACATAAGAGGGTAAACACAGGAGCTGGGCAACCCAACTATTAACCAAAGGCGCAATTCGGAACTGATTCATATAGTGCAATATCCGTGACGCCGAGCACATAAAATAAAAGTAGGTGCCGGAATAAAGTTTAAGGCAAGATTTATGTTTGAGCCCCCGGTCTATTAGTCGGTTACAAGAAAAGGACGTGTCGTGATAGTTTACTTCAGCTTAAGAAGTGGAAAGGAATATGCAACGCGAATAAATGCATAATTACCAGAGAAAAATTGGTCTTTATTTCCTTTGAATATGTGACATCCAGCCGTACAATTCGGGTGCCGAAGTAACTTTGATAGATACTTTTAAAGAATTAAAATACATGGGAGTAAAGGTTTACACAGGGCCTTCAAGAGTGGTTTGACATCCCCACAACGCCCTGCTGCACGTCTGCGTCTTTGCTCTATTCAGAAGCCTCCGCGTGAGTGAAGGTGTCGACTGTATGTTTGGTGGAAGTAACAATGTTCGGCGGATGAGCCCTTGGGGAAGGGTTTTGGGAATTTGTCGTGGTATATCAGCTTGACGCCGATCAGGCCCTAGATGGTGCTCATTATCGATGTTGATTCGAAGACATGTGTTGGCCATTGTTCGGTCGAACCGAGCTCTCAGCCTTCATTTCATGTGTCCCCACAACCGCCCAAGGAATTTTGAGCGTGAAATTGTGCACTCGAGGTACGTATCTCGCGACTCGGTGGGCCGAGCTGTGGGGCGCGTATCCCTATTTGGGATGGGCACGGGAGTGCTCCGTGACCGAGTCTATAGCTCGGGTGCGCTTGCGTGCGTCCAGCGTCTTGACAGCAGACTGGGCTTGCGACGCTTCTTCGGCGGCTTGGACTTCGGCGGCTAGAGCCGCCGTGTGTTCCTCTGTTCGGCGCGAGCGCTCGGTATTACCATTGATGGTAATAACGCCTTTTGGTCCTGGCATCTTGAGCTTTAGGTATGCGTAATGCGGGACAGCGTTGAAGCGGGCGAATGCAGTCCGTCCGAGGAGTGCATGATAACCACTGCGGAACGGGACAATATCGAAGATCAAGTCCTCGCTGCGGAAGTTGTCGGGCGAGCCGAAGACTACTTCCAATGTCATGGATCCCAAGCAGCGTGCCTCGACACCTGGGATTACACCTTTAAAGGTGGTGTTGCTGGGTTTGATCCTTGACGGGTCGATCCCCATTTTCCTCACTGTGTCAGAGTATATCAAGTTGAGGCTGCTACCTCTATCCATAAGGACTCTAGTGAGATGAAATCCGTCCACGATGGGGTCGAGCACCAGAGCCACCGTTCCTCCATGGCGTATACTGGTCAGATGGTCTCGACGGTCGAAAGTGATCGGGCAAGCCGACCACGGGTTGAATTTCAGGGCTACTGGCTCTATGGTGTAGACGTCCCAAAGTGCGCGTTTCCGCTCCTTCTTTGGTATATGCGTGACGTAGATCATGTTCACGGTTTTAACCTCTGAGGGAAACTATTTTTGGCCTCCATTACTTGGACCACGATGTTCATCATCATCCTCACTGCGGGGGCCCTTGCCCTGTTCTTCGGCTATGATCTTGCCGGCTTGTTTGATTACCCAACAGTTACAGTTGGTATGGTTGGCAGGCTTATCCAAAGTGCCGTGAATCTGGCAGGGCCTATCTAATATTCTGTCCAATGCAGACTGGCCATCTTGGTTCCCTTTAGAGGGTTTCTTCCGCGGTCCCGATTTCAAGCCGCTGAATTCGGCGTTTACTGCCGCGTCATCGGCTTCACCGCTGTTGTTTGAGTGCCAGCGCTTGTTGTTCTTATTGCGCTGGGGTTTCCCGTTTCCGTCCCAGGCCTCTGAAGTGCCGAGGTCTTCGGGGTGGTTGCTTCGACGAGCCAACCAGCTATCGTCGCCCGCGCAAAAGCGGGTCACTAGGGAGGTAAGGGCCGACATTGTTCTCGGCTTGTCCTGGCTGAGCTGGCGAGCGAGCCACTCGTCCCGGATACTGTGTTTGAATGTCGCAATCGCTTCGGCGTCCGGACAGTCGACAATCTGGTTCTTCTTGGTCAAGAACCAGTTCTAGAATAGCCGGGCTGACTCCCCAGGCTGCTGAATGACTTGGCTCAGGTCATCGGCATCCGGTGGCCGAACATAGGTTCCTTGAAAGTTAGCTCAGAATGCATCCTCGAGCTCTTCCCAGCTCCCGATAGAGTTTTCGGGTAGGCTATTCAACCAGTGCCTTGCTGGTCCCTTGAGTTTCAGTGGTAAATATTTAATGGCATGGAGGTCATCACCTTATGACATATGAATGTGGAGAAGAAAATCCTCAATCCACACAGCTGGGTGAGTTGTTCCATCGTAGGATTCTATATTGATGGGTTTGAAACCCTCGGGGAACTAATGTTGCATCACCTCATCAGTGAAACACATTGGGTGAGCGGCGCCCCTTGCCCGGGCCACGTCGTGCCAGAGATCGGTTGTCATTCAGGCACGGTGCTGCTCCCGAGCTCTGTTGTTCTTATCGCGCCAGGCTTGGTATCTGTCCCGTCCAGCGGGCGCGTGTACTATGGATCCATAGATGGATCTTGACTGGATCACTCTGGCGTTCAGGTCGCGACGCAGATCGTATCTATCTTCTGGTTGAACCGGGTCTTTACCTGCTCGGCGAGGGGGCGCAGGTGCGTATTTGGCTTCCCTGGCCGCCCTATCCCATCCTCGAGGGGGCGCGGGTGTTAGTTCGGCATCCGCAGCCGGCCTATCTCATCCTCGAGGGGGCGGTCGGGCTGGTTTGCGTAAGTCCATTTGGGAGGCATGGGCTCAAAGGCCTCGTCATCGAATTCTAGGAGTAGGCACTGCCGTGGGTAACTCTTGTACTGACCCTGGCGTTGATCGTCAAGGCATTCTTCGGCGGCTAGGACCATCGTCCATCTGTCATTGAGCGTATCTTGTTCTGATTTTAACTGTTGTTGCTTTTGCTTCAAGCTTCGGGCAGTTGCTATGAGTTGCCGCTTGAATTTCTCTTGCTCCAGGGGATCTTCCGGGATGATGAAGTCTTCGGGTCCGAGGTTGTCCTCCTCTTCAGACGGAGGGAGGTAATTACTGTCCTCGGAATCCTCAGGGTCCTCGGAGTTGCCCTTGTCCTCGTACCCTTCAAGGGCCTCGTTGTTCTGTTTGGGGGTGTGATCATCGAGCTCCCCCATGTCGACCGGAGTCTCGTTGTCTCCAGTTTCGTTTGTGTCTGTGTGATTTTTCTTGCCTTTTCCTCGCCCTCTGGGTCACCATCATGGGCGTTTGGGTGGCTCTTCGATGGGATCGCCACCGTCCTTTTTGGTCGTGTCACCATCCTTTACGGGGGTATCGACTATGTAAACATCATAGGAAGAGGTGGCGGTCCACTTTCCGGTGTTGGAAGTGGCAAGGGATGGAGCCGTGAGAGGCGGGACATCGATATCCTCATCCATGTAGTCATCTTCATCAGAGGCGTAGTCCAACATGTCGGTTAAATCTTCGACCGTGGCTACCAAGTGAGTGGTGGGTGGGACGCAAAATTCCCCGCGGCTGGCCTCATGTCCGACCTGCACTTGGTCCAAGGACGGGCCATCTGCGATATTCATCTTCTGGATCCGATATAATATCTCACTTAAAAACGAGAGGTCGACCGGACTTGTGTTCGGGCAGCCGTCGGAGTTGAGCTCCAGCGTGCCGCTGCAGGGAGTATGTCCGGCCAAGGGTGACCCTTGATTTTCCGGAGCCTGGGTTGGATCCGAACTTAAGGCCAGATCTGAACTGAGGCCTGGTCCAGGGACAGGGATGGGGAGAGTATCTGAGGTCAAGGCCTCCGAATTGTTTGGTTCCTCGGGTAAAGCCGAGAGTCCAGTAAAGACCAGATCGCCTCGAGCATCGGCGATATACTCCAGGTTGCCAAACCTGATTTCCTGCTCAGGGGCGAAGCTGTCGACCTGGTCGAGGTGACCAGTCGGATCGGCGTGGAGCACGATGCTGCCAAACGTGAAGAGCTAACCGGAGACGAAGATATCCCCGCTGCGAATCCCGTCATTGATGAGAAGACGAGCCATTGATCCTTGGCGACCCACGGCGGAGCTCTCAATGAAAGCACCAATGTCGGTACTAAAACTGACAGATCTCGGGTAGGGGGTCCGAACTATGGATCTAGGAATCAATGGGTAACAGGAAAGTAGAGACATCGATTTACCCAGGTTCGGGCCCTCTCGAAGAGGTAATACCCTACGACCTGCTTGGTTGTATTGATGATAGTATGAAGGTTACAGGGTTGATCTACCTCGAGATCGGATGGTCTAAACCCTAGGTAGTTGATGTTATCTCTCCTCTACAGACTAAACCCTCTGGTTTATATAGACACCAGAGGGCCCTAGGATTACACATAGTCGGTTACCATCAAGGGATAAACATGCTGATTACGTCAATCATTCCTTGGAGGAGGCGCCAAGTCTTCGGAGGTTTCCTTTTGTTACACGGGGTCTTCCATCAATGAGTAAGGAGCAGCCCACCAGTCCGGCCCATGAGAGGTAGGCCGGCAGCCCGAGTACCCCCTAGTCCGGGACACCCTGAATCATGGCATGGCGGGGAAGTTGGAGCATATTTATTCCTCACCAAAATCCCTTGTGCTGTCAAATCGGGGGCACGCGATGGTTAACTCCTCCCAACCTCCTCCCTAGGGGCATGCAAGAATACTTTTCTTCGAGGGTTAATAAAACTTTCACAATAAGTATATTAGTTCTTTATGAGTAATGTGAGTTCATGGACTAATACGGCACTCCCACCTATCCACATATTGCTAGCCTCTCCAGTACCGTGCATTACCCTTTCTCACCTCGAGAGTCGGTGCAAACTTCACCAGTGCATCCAAATCCCATGATATGACACGCACTATCACACATAAGCCTCATTATATCCTTACTCAAAACATCCACCATACCTACATATTATGGCATTTCCATAGCCATTCCGAGATATATTGCCATGCAACTTCCACGGTTACTATCCACATGACTTGTGTGTTCATCGCCATATTGCTTTGCATGATCATATAGAGCTGACATGATATTTGTGGCAAAGCCACCATTCATCATTGCATACATGTTACGCTAGATCATTGCACATCCTGGTACACTGCCAGAGGCATTCATATAGAGTCATATCATTTCAGTTTATCGAGTTGTAAGTAAATAAAAGTGTGATGATCATCATTATTAGAGCATTGTCCCAGTGAGGTAAAGAATGATGGAGACAAATGAGTCCTCGAAAAAGTGGGGGTGAGGTTCGTGATATTTTTCTTAAAAAATGAAAAAAAGAAAAAGAAAAAAATTGAGGGAAAAAGAGAGAAGGGGCAATGCTACTATCCTTTTTACCACACTTGTGCTTCAAAGTAGCACCATGTTCTTCATATAGAGAGTCTCCATGATTTTTAACTTTCATATACTAGTGGGAATTTTTACATTATAGAACTTGGCTTGTATATTCCAATGACGGGCTTCCTCAAATGCCCGAGGTCTTCATGACCAAGCAAGTTGGATGCACACCCACTTAGTTTCAGTAGCGAGCTTTCATACACTTATAGCTCTAGTGCACCCATTGCATGGCAATCCCTACTCGCATTTATATCGATTGCTAGGCCTCTCAATTGCCTAATGATCCACCTAGTTGATGCGAGACTTTCTCAATTTTTGTCTTCCCTTATAAATCTCTACCGACATATTCTATTCCACCCGTAGTGCTAAGTCCATGTTGCACGCTCATATATTGAGTCAAGTTAGAAATGTTGAAGCACGTGAAAAAGTATGATACAATTACTTGGTTTGGCACCGGGGTGCTCACGATTTGTACTTATGTTAGGAAGACGGAGTCATGCCATGCTTACATAATTCAATGAGTAGGGATAACATTCGTTAAGCATCATTTATTTTGAAGAGTAATGATTATTTGCTAGTAGTCATGGATATTATTATGTTGATATCAATTACTTCGTTGTTTCTCAATATTCATACTGTAAAGAGATTACATGATAAAGACATGTTAGGTAGCATTCAACATCAAAAATTCTGTTTTTATCATTTACCTACTCGAGGACGTGCAGGAATTAAGCTAGGGGATGTTGATACATCTCCAACATATCTATAATTTTTGATGTTTTCATGCTATTATATTATCAATCTTATATGCTTTATATGCAATTTTATATCATTTTTGAGAACTAACCTATTAACCTAGTGCCAGTGCCAGTTGTTGTTTTCTGCTTGTTTTTAGTTTTTCAGGAAATCCCTATTAAATGGAGTCCAAATGCTATGAAACTATTTTGTGATTTTTTCTGGACTAGAAGGGAACCAAGAAGCTTCGG
This sequence comes from Elymus sibiricus, assembly GCA_039707655.1. Taxonomy (NCBI): domain Eukaryota; kingdom Viridiplantae; phylum Streptophyta; class Magnoliopsida; order Poales; family Poaceae; genus Elymus; species Elymus sibiricus. The sequence continues at coordinate 72,881,865 of CM077676.1, forward strand.
GGGAGGACCAGAAACCAGACGAGGAGGTGACAAGGCAACAGGGCACGCCATGATGTCTTGTGGGCCCCACGTCTCTCCGATTGACCTAATTCCAACGCTATAAATTCACATATATTCCAAAAATCCTAGAACACAAGACGAAACATGTTCTCCACCACTGCAAGTCTCTATTCTTCTGCGATCCCATCTGGAGGCCTTTTCCGGCACTCTGCCGGAGGTGGAATCGATCACGGAGGGCCTCTTCATCACCCTTGCTGCCTCTCCGATGACGTGTGAGTAGTTCCACACAGGACCTACAGGTCCATAGCTGTTGCTAGATCTCTCTCTCTCCCTCCCTCTCTCTCTCTCTCTCTCTCATTGATCTTCAATACAATGTTCTGCTCGGAGTTCTATCCGATGTAATCTTCTTTTTGCGGTGTGTTTGTTGGGATCTGATGAATTGTGGGTTTATGATCAGATTATTCATTGAAAGTAATTGAGTCAATTCTAAACTTTATTATGTGTGATTGTTATAGCTATGTAATGCTTTCCGATCTATGAGTTTTCTTTGGCCAAGTTGATGAGTAGATCTTTAGTGGAAGTGGTGCATAGTAGTAGGTTCAATCTTGCGGTGTCCTCACCCAGTGATAGAAAGGGTAGCGAGGCACGTATTAGTATTGTTGCCACTAAGGATAAAATGATGGGGTTTAATCATATTGTTTGGTTTTATTCTGTCTACATTATGCCATCTTGCTTAAAGCATTACTCTGTTTGTCATGAACTTAATACCATAGATGCATGCTGGATAGCGGTCGATTGGTGGAGTACTAGTAGTAGATGTAGGCAGGAATCGGTCTACTTGTCACAGACGTAATTCCTATATACATGATCATGCCATGAATAACATCATAACTATGCGCTTTTCTATCAATTACCCAACAGTAATTTATCTACCTACCGTATGCTACGTTCTTGAGAGAGGTGCCTCTAGTGAATGCTATGGCCCCCGGGTCCATCCAAATCATATTACTAAAATCCTATTTACCTTGATGCAATTTATTTAATTTTATTTTATTTTTCAATTTATATATCTACATCTATCAGATTTAATCCTTGCAATTAACGAGTAAAAGGGGATTGACAACCCTCTTGCCCGCGTTGGGTGCAAGTATTTGCTCTTTTGTGTGTAGGTGTTGTTGACCGTTGTTTGACGTGTTCTCCTATTGGTTCGATAAACCTTGGTTCTTAGCTGAGGGAAATACTTTTCGCTACTATATTACTTCACCATTCCTCTTCAGGGAAATCCCAATGCATTCAGATGTAGCAGTTTTACCTATAGGCACACATTCTGCCAAGTTCAACTTGTGATAAAGAGCTAGAGGCATTACGCCCACTGCTGCTCTAACATCACAAAGAGCATTATTTATATCAAGATTGCTAGTTGAACAAGATATGGTAGGTATACCTGGGTCTCCTAGCTTTTCCAGTATCTTATCTCCAAAGGAATATTATGTTATCGTAGCCACCTGTTCTTTTTGATGCAGACTTCTCTTATTCTTAAGGATATCACGCATGAACTTAGCAAAGGTAGGAATTTTTAGTATATCAGTTACGTGCAAGGAAACTTTAAGATCAGCTATAGCTTGTAGAAAATAGGAATAGAGTGCATCATTTGAAGGTGGTCTTACAACTTTAGGTTAAGGAAGTGTCTTCTTAGTTTTACCTTTATGTTTCTCCATCTCCTTTCCATTTTCTTTGTTCTTCGATGCCTGGTTGTTTTCTCCCCTAATTGGATAAGGTGGTCTAGAGTTCTTTTCCACCCTTGGTTCTTCAGTTTTTCCAGCTTCTGGTGCTACTTCTTCTTCATTATTGTCACTGTTTACCATTTCTGCATCGAGATCAACTTCTTTATCTGCTTGTTCTTTCGCTTCATTATCATGTGCATCTTGATGGATCTGTTCTTTCGGTTCTTCCTCTCCAAAGAGAAGTTCTTTGTTCTCATGAGTTTGGCTCTGGCTCTCTCTTCTTCTTTCTTCTTGTTCCTTCTCGTACCATTCTGGGCATTTAGGGTCTTGTGTTCTTTTACCACTACGAGTTTCAATTTCATTAGCAGAAACAAGGTTATCTTTATCTAATTGAGCAAGGATCAAAGATTGAGTTTTAGAAATTTGGGGGCACTGCATTTCTATCATGCGAGAGTGTTTATCAAAATTCTATACCGCATGACTCAACCCTTCGACAGGCTATAACGTTTTCATTGTGATAGATGCATCTCCGGAAGTCTCTGTTGAAGTTGTCTTGATGAAATTTGAACTTATTCATCGTTTCTCGAAGTTTGTCCTCCTGCTGATAAATACTAAATATATCCACTTTTTCATTGATAACTTGTTCAATAGGTTTACCTTTTTCTTAAGTAACCTTTTCAAATTCTTCCATATCTTCAATATGATATATTTTGCCAGTGGACTTTACTGGCTCCTCAATATTCCACTGCTCTTTAGCAATCATAATTTTTCTATAAGTGCTCTTCCATCATCAAGAGTGAAAGACATGAAACGTCCTCCTGCACTTAGATCAAGAATAGATTTTGTTTCATCGTTAATTCCATGATAAAACATATGAAGTATAACATGTTCAGCACAACCATGGTTAGGGCAAAGGTTCAAAAATTTAGAATATCTTCCCTAGGTTCCATATAAACTTTCTCCAACTTCTTGAATAAATAGAGTGAGATTTCTTCATAATTTAGTAATCTTTGAGCCTGGAAGGAACTTAGCCAAGCGCACATTAGCCAGCTGGTTATACTCCCTTGAGGCAATTTGTTGTACCAATTTTCAGCATCACCTTTTAGAAAAAAACCTGAAGAGTCTACATCGAACAAATTCTCGTGACACATCCTTCAATTTAAAAGTACCACAAAGAGTATCAAAGAACATAAGGTGTGCTTGAGGGTCTTCCTCTTCGATTCCTGAAAAGGCATGCTTTCTAACTTCCATAATAAGATCGCAATCAATCGAATACTCTTTTGCATAATTTTTAGGATACACTATCGGAGATCTTTGGGTCATAACTGGAGCACAATAATCCCTTACAGTCTTATTTGCCTTCGGAGTAATCGACATTTCTGCAAACAAAGTGTTAAGCTCAACCATTTGATTAATTTTGTATTTTTCTATTAATGAAGCCTATTGCTCCTGAGGAAAACGAGAAATATAGTCTGGTAAATACATTCTTACAGAACGAGTAGAGCCCCTATCACTTACAGAAAGCATCTATAATAACAACACCTGCAAAAACAGCTACGAAACAAATACTCTACACTTAGCTCCCCGGCAACGGTGCCAGAAAATGCTTTGGTGCCTGCAAGCCTAACAGGGTTATGTAGCACTTTCGTGGAAGTATCCCAATTGGTTACCGTCCCAATGAAGAGCAAAGGAGAGTATTTAAAGAGGCACTTCTGTCGCACACAAGGTGTCACAATTCTCATGTGAAGTAACTACTTGAGCTTCTAAAAATATTATTACTGCCCTAGGGAACGAATGAACCAGAATGACAAGGATAAAAGGTTTATAGTAACAACAGTAAAAACTCTTAAAAATAAATTACATAAATAAAAGTGAAGGTAGAGTTGCATTTCCTGCAATGAAGAGATTAGGCGTGGAGAGAATTTAGCTCGTGGTAAGTATATAAATATATCAAGTGTGCCAGTGTGACGGTAATACCAGTTACCTTGTATTATACTCATAATATTTGATATGTTTGTTCTGTAGGCGGATCACCCTAAGTTTATGAAACTCCTCCTCGCGGGATTACATTTCATTCTATGGTCCTGCTTTGCCGTTGCCATAGAGTGTTCGTCTCCACAGTTAATGTCCTTGGACCGGAACCAAAAGCATTAAGTTTCGTGGATCACCGTTATCTCGTATTGTCTTTGGTCCTCATAAATATCTCCACCTATCATGTCAGAGGTCACAGATTCCCTAAACAATATGTGTTACTGTATAGGTCTTGAGATCGTGTTGCCTGGGCCCTTAAATTGGACAACACGCATAGGGTTCACCACCGTATAACAACTTTCTAGATAGATCATAACACTACAAATACAAATGATGACATATAGATCAGGCACAAATGAATCTTACCACTCACCTACATCTCCCATATCTATGGGGGATTACTCACACATCATAAGAGAGATACCAATCACACCAGAGATTAAACCCATGAAAACCATATCGATAATACTGTGAATATCCACAATAAGATGAAATGGATAATTCAAATAGTCTTGATCACCAGATGAGAGTGAATAGAGTTACAACTTGTTCTCACAACTTGGAATTTCTCTAACAATAGTGAAGGATGAGATGATGATGGATATGAAAGGACCGAATCTAACAAGATCTCCGAAGTTCTCCGGATCTCCTCCTCTTCTGTTCTAGACATGGTGGCGGCGGCTAGGGTTCTCCTCTCCCCTGGGTTCCCTCACAAAAGTGTCTTGTATAGACATGGTGGGGCTATTGGCACCTCATACGACCGCTGATATGAGCGCTTGTTGTCATATGGAAGGTCGTCTTTTGCTCTGATGTGCCTGGTGGCTTGGCTCTCCACATGGAAGTTGCTCCATTTGACTAGATTTGTAGTAATTCCCCTTGGTTTCCTTCCATATATGATATTTCCTGCCAAACAATGGAAAAGTGGATTTTCTTCTCTTTTGAAAGATTAGCGTTAGAAATAACCGAGAAGTAACAAAGATCCGGTGGAAACCAAATAAGAATCACTCAAAAAATATCACAAATTCTCGAGCCATCACCTACAAATCAAATTAACCACACATACAATGTGGGCAAGCTAGGATTTGAAACTAACAACAACAAAAAATTCTTAACTTTCCCACAATTTCGAAGAACCCTAACCCTAGAATCGATCTAAAGTTCAGAAATTATAAGAAACTAGGTTAGGAAGGGGGCAACTTACTCGACGCCACCGAATGATGAGGCACACTGGTGGCTTCCTGTCGCAGTAGCCTTCATGGTCCTGGCCCAAGCTTGCGCCGCCACAAATTCGAGCAACGGCTGGGCGCTGCTTATTTGCGAAGGGGCACTAGGGTTTGAGCTCCCACAGAGAACCCCCTCCGGTGGCCTATCATCTCCGCCGCCGCCAGACCCGCAGCAGTCGCCGCCGCCGCTCGCCATCGCCATGTCTGAGAGGAGAGAGTGCGGGGGAGGAAAAGAGTTGGAGAGGTGCGGGCGGGGAGGGAATGGGAGAAGACAGACAAAAGCGGCTCGGCGCACGCCGTCTAATGGCTCGGACGGGTGAACAGTGCTGCCACATCAACAAATGCGGGACCCACCTGTCATAATCAGGCTTAAAACGAGGGAACCGAGCAACTAGTGTTTTTTGCAAAAAAATAGCCTCGGAATTAGTGGTTTTTGGCACAAAACCGTAGAAGTGTGGTTCCTACCCTAGCCCTCAATGTCGATGTTTTCTGCAATTCACTCGAGAAGAGGCTGTCAATTGTCAACGGAGGAGCTTCAGTTTCTGATAAGATGACATGTAGTTGAATGGAACACTACTGCTCCACTCCCGAGACTTGCTGGCCCAACTGCTATTCAGTGATGGATCCCTCCCCCATAGGATTATGTAAAGATCAATTGTGATGATGCTCTTTCTGCAATGACATCTGATGGAGGATGAGGAGCAGCAGCATGGGACCATGATGGTGATTTGATTTTTGCTGCTCCTGGCAACTTGAACCATGCTAGCCAAGCGATGCATGCGGAGGCAATTGCAGTCAAGAAGTACTAATTGCTGAACAAATGGGAATTAGAAGAGTAATCGTGGCAATCGACTACAAGAACAAAGTTAAAGTTGTGACATCAGACGCTTATAATAGCTCCAACCTTGGTCAAGTGTTTCTGGAGATAAACCAGTTGCTATCTATATATGCACACCTATATATGGTCACCTGGATATGCATAATACTCTATATATGCACACCTATATATAGATAATAATTATAATGTAGGCATTTATTATGTTCCCAAAATATATATGAATTCATTGTGGCCCAAAATGAAATGTGTATATTGTGCGCACTACATTTAGTTTTTTTGCGAGAAAATCAAAGCATCAGAACAGTCGAATGTTGGTGCACAACGGCATTTAACACACTCTAAGGAAAACATCCAACTATTCACGATGCAACGATGTTCATTCACCTTCGATGATATTGTGGCCCCTTCTAGTTATGATTCCTTTTTTTGAGGATCTAGTTATAATTCTGCTCGAAGGACCATGAGGGATCCACTCTTCCTTCCAGATGTCTATATTGTTACCATCATCGACACGCCATATATGACCTTTTTGACAGTATTGATCCCTTGACATATGCTCTGCCATGTATAGGAGCTACCTTTTTCGATTAATCGCCACACTTGTTTAGCAAGTAGAGCAACGTTGAGGCAATGTATATCTCTGAAACCCAACCTCTACTCTTTTTTGGAATGCACATTTTCACCATGCTATACAGTGCATATTCTTCCGATGTGTGCCATCACCCCACCAATATTGTGACATCACGTCAATAAGCCATTTACACACTTGTTTGGGTTATAAAAATAGACATCGATATCGCATACGTTGATATAGTTTGAGCAATCATCTTTAGGATGACTTCTTTGCCACCCATGGACAACAACCTATCTTTTCGCCTACTTACTCTCTTTAGGACACTCTCAATTAGGAAGTGGAAGCAATCACTTCTATCAACTCGCAAAATCGCTCACAAATCTAGGTATTTATCAGTCAATGCCTCGTTCATGATATTCAGGATAGTCTGTATCCCCTCGCGTTCCTCAACTCTTGCATTAGGGCTAAAGAATATGCCTTACTTTGTTTCACTTACTAGCTAGCCCAAGGCTTCACAGTAATGTTGGAGGATCTACTTCAGATAATTTGCATTGCCAACATCATAATGCATTAGTCTATGAATCACTAGCAAACAAAAGGTTAAAAATTGTAGGTACATCATGGCATACCTGGATACCCTTTAATTCACTACTCCAGAAGTGCATCCTACGACCACCCCAGGACCGACACTGGCAGAAGCGAAAGATCTCATTTCCTCCTCGCCAGACACTCCCCCTCCGATATCCGTCTTTTGCAGGGACTGGCTTATCGTGGTGGAGTCCCTCCCCACCAATGAGCTATGTGATACATCTCAAACATATCGATAATTTTTGCATGATTCATGCTATGTTGCTATCAATTATAAACACTTTGGGATAATCATTGAGCCAAGTCTCGGGCTTGGAGTTCCACTGTACTTGTTAACCCCAAATGCCATCCGGAACTGGTGTGGAACTGCGGCTAAATGAATATACCAACTGAAGCACAAGGGTCCCAAAGAACTGGAACCACTCGGGTAATCTCTGTCATAGTCACCTCTTTCCACCCGACCTCGGTCCACACCGGTTTGAGTCAAGTGATCCCGAGTGTCACAGAGGCGATCGTCTCGTCCACGTGGTGAGTTCCCGCACCCTCGGGGGTACTGATCATCCCGCTAGCGTGGAGAAAGTCCCTGCCTCCGATCATTACCATTTTTTGACGTGTTGAAGGGGTGAAGGCTCTCCGTGGCAAGGTGAGTACTGGTTGCGCCAAGGAGGGCTTACTCAGTTGAAGTATGGATCCTCGTGTCACAGTGGAGTAAGATCCCCATGATGCGGTGGTGCATCACGCTGGCGAGGAGGAGTTACATCTTGATGAGGTGGTGAAACAGTTAACCTCCAAGACACATGTGGACTGTGGGCCAAAGCCATCGTATCAGCCTGAGCTGACTTAGAATGGATCTGATTGTGCGACTACATGATAGCCTGGTTCTCCTCCAAAGCTAAGTTGAGCACAATCAAGTGGAGGATATAACTAGCTCATGATCCTGATGGCTGGATTGAATATGCAATCTGGGTGGCTGCCACCAAATTCTGCATCGGAGTGCGAAGTACAGGAACATCTCCTACATCTGTAGTTGGGAAAAGTTGTCTCCAAGATCGACTGGTGCCAACGATGTCATGTGCCCGCGCCATCAGATTCCGCTCCATTTTCTCAAGCGCTTCCTCTCAGCCAAAGTGGCCAATCAAGCTGCCTCAAGTCGAATACCTTCGAGCATGGATCTATCAATTGGCATCTAAAGCGCCTATTCAGCCTCCTGTGTCATTGTGGCTAGCTGCTCTTGAGTGAGAGTTCCGGCGCCACCACTGGCACCATTACCACCATAGGAATCATTGCCATGTGGGTAGCATCACCACCGTCATTGGCATTCTAGTTCTTCTCCGCACCATCACATGTTGCGACAGTCGGATCACCGCGAGGTGATCTGGTTGGAGGGCTGTCTGCCATAAAAACCTCTACTACAGAAGCATGGCTGCCATAGCTCTCCTCATCAGCGGTGATAGATGCGAAAATACCATGAAAAGACTCAGTAGGTTGGACCAGTGCTACCTACTGAGCCACCATGCGATGTGACACATGATGATGAGGACAGGGTTTGCCGGAACACTTCTGGCGATGATGAATAACATCCGACCCAGCAACCTGATATGGATCAGACTCCTGGAGATACGTCATGTCGGTGCCATCAGCGCGGGAGTGTGTGCTGCGGTGAGCAAGTAGCTCGTTGCAGTTCAGCGGGCCCCTAGGAAGCCATGATGAATCAGCAGTCCCACCTCGCCATGTGAGGAGCGAGGCGACTGGCTTAAATAGACATGTCATCGAGAAGCCATAAGCTTCAATCATCATTACACCCTTTGTTAAGGATATAGACTGTCACTATTAATCTTCTCTGCTTATCGCAGAGACGATTAATAGTCATGGTCTATATCCTTTAAAAAGGAACATTGATGGCTGTCCGGATCTTTTTGAATCACAATGTGTTGAACACATAGAGGGCAAGGTGCAGTCCAGTGCAAGGGTGGTGGCGGAGCTAGCAGCCGTCCGACGCAGAGGAGCAAGTGAAAAGGGGGAGGATTTTGGTTCACGTTTTGTGGGAGTCGGGCTGTCAGTAAGATGTGGCGGACGTGCCCGGTCGTGCCCGGGCCTCCCCATATCCGCCCCATATTTGGGCTGGATATGGGAGGTGCATGTCAACTTGGGCGTTTGAGGCCCGTTTGATGCGCCCGTCTGGGTCAGATTTTTTTTGACCGGTCACTGACCGGGTCTTCTGCCCAGGCGTATGGGCGGGTTAGGGTGCGCAGCTATAGATGCTCTTAGTTGTTAGTTATGTACATGAATTGTATGCTTGGATAATGCATATCCATGTCATGTTGAGAGGGGTTGTAGTTGTAGGGGTTACAGCAATCATCTAGACCATTTGGAAATTTAGAAATAATTCGTGTGGAATATTTATCCTTATGATCTGAGTTGTGTGATAACTCAAGCGGCTCACTGGCTCGAGTTTTGATCTTGTTTACAGAGATGAAGACTTCGCGCGCTATAAGTCAAAGGAGCAAAGTTGTCGCAGGTTGCGTCTCAACTTACCAGTAGGAGGAGAGATTGGCGACCCTAGTGCTGAGGATGGCTTGTTGATTAATTGTTTTGGAATATTTTGTAGATGATGTCGTAAAAGGTTGAGCAGCCTATCATCCAGGGGGTTGTATGGTCTAAAAGAATGTTGTTAGGAGTTTAGGCTGAGGGCCTGGTGCTTCATGTTTTGTTTTCCTTTGTTTCGTTGTTATATTTTGAACATGATCAGACCTTTGGGACGATTCCCTTTCCAGATGTATTATCGATTTCATGATGAATGAAATTGGGAGATGTGCACCTCAATTAGAAAATAATAATAATACATATAATTTGAATTCTACACAATGAGATTTGTTCTATGACACAAAAACTACACAACTCCTTAGGTTTCTTCGTATTCAGTAAACATTTCAACAATAGTATTCATCTCGCCGTGTTTGCTTAATACATAGTTGCCTAATTTTTTGGAGGTTTTAGCCCATTTCAGCATAAGAGCAAGGTGACACCAACGAGGAGATGGGGGCAGCGCGGTCGATAGCGGTGTCCCCGATGAGGCCTCATCCTCCTCATGTCCCTTAGTTAGTTAGTTCCTCCATTGCCCATGGCACCAGAGGTCGCTAGCACTACCATGTGGGGGAGACCAGGCACTTGGAGCCCAAACCCTTCTGCTCTGGCCTCAAGGGTACGTAGCGTACATGCAGCCATTGATGCAAATCGATCAACGTCCATGCATGGGCTAACCCATGCTTGTTTGATTTTTCTTTGCATGCAGTCGCTCCATCGGCCGAGGACACATGGGTGCCGCTGAGCCGTCACTTCTGGCGATGCTCCGTTGGGACCAGGTTCGCACCGACTACTTCCGGAGGAAGGCCAGCGGGGCCAAAATCACTGTTCCGACCTTGTCAGAACATCATTGCACAAAATGAACTCAAAACGAAATTATTTCACAATCTGACCCTTTTAGCAACGCCATAGCCCATGGCGTTTCTGATCCACATAGAAACGCCGAGCCAGCTCGCGTTGCTGCCCTGGCTGACGTGGCAGGCCAGAAACGCCGAGCCAGCTCATGTTACTGGAAATGCCACGGGCTCTGGTGTTTCTGCCCGTATGGAAACGCCAGGAGCTGTGGCGTTTCTGACCCAGATATTAAAGTGGCCGTGGGGCTCTCACCCACCACCACCACTCACTCTCTTCTCCCTCTTGGTCCCCCCCCTAGCTCAGGCCCTTTTCCCCTTTGTCTCCCTCACTCAAAACCCCCTCAAATACTTAGAAATCAATTGTGGTTATCCGTGGATCCGGTGTCATTTCCGTTCCTTGAGGTAATCTCCTTCATCTCACAAATTTTTATTGGTTGGATTTGTTAATTTGGATGGTTTTGTTCATGTGGATCCTAACCCTAGTTTTGAACATTGTTCCATAATATGATGTTTGTAGTGTTTACTAATGAGTATGGTTGGTCCAGTAGTGTTGATTTGTGATGTGGATGAAGAAACCTTAGGGTTTGTGTTATGCTTAATGTTTGGATTTAGGGTTAGGGTTAGGGTTTGGGTATTGCTTAATTTGGATGGACAATGTTGTTGTTAGTGGTTTTGTATGCAATGTGTTATATTTTGCATTGTTCCTTTGTTGTACTTATGATCCCCTTTTTTAGATGGAGAAGATTGTGAATATTCATTATGTTAACAAAGCGGCATTTATGAATGTTGATATTGTTGACAAGTATGAGGAAGTGTTGATATTTCTTGAGAGTCCAAGTTATGAAGAGGTTGTGGAAGAAACAAGGATTAGATTAAAGTGGATGGATCCAAGTGATCAAGTTGAATTAGTAGGAAGATATGTTGTTGGGACGGCACACAAGTGTTGAATGAAGACAATGCCTATCAAGTCCAATTTGCATTGGGATGCATATAAGGAGGTTGTTGCATCCTCGGAAGTCAAATCACTCAAAGTGTTTGCAAGTAAGGTGGTCAAGGCTACTCTCTTTCATCTTGACTTGAACCAAACCTTAGTAGATGATGTGAGCCCGATTGTTGAGCAAAGAGTTGAAGTGGAAGCCAATGTAATGTGGCACCCCGGCTCAGAGGAAACCGGAACGCCCCGTATTCCAGCCCCAAGACAAGTCTTCTGGAATACGGCACTGTTGGCATAGAACAAATCAGCTCTTTATTGCTATAAATAAGGTTACAAGGGTACAAGGATTTCATCGGTACGGCAAAACTATGCCTATCTAGAGTAGCTCTATGCTAACAACGAATCTCTCCGAGGAAGCGTAATAACGGTGATGGACTCCACTCCGCAGGGACTCTGGCTGGAACGCGCATCCTAGATCGTAAACTCGGGGTCTTCGGCATTCAAGCAATCATGGCATGACCTGCAAACTGGCATGACACGCCAGGTGAGTACTTTGAATGTACTCGCAAGCTCACAGCAACCAAAGCAATCAAGACAAGCAACAGCATGGCATTAACAGATTAAACAGGTGTAAGCATGATGATGTTAGAACATAACGGCATAGCATGGCATGATGTCACTACATGCAACAGGTTAAATCCATCATGATGCAACTTACTCTGTTCTGGGGTTACCTCGTAACCACCGTATATAAGGACTTACCATCAAGAGTGCCACATGATAATTCTCGGGACCAACCAAACTTGGTATTACAATACCATAGTGATTCATGATCACAAGGAGCTTGGTCTACCCCCGAGATCACCACATAACACTATCAACCAAATCTGGTATCCATGATACCACAGTGATCCCCTCGTGATCACGATCAACCAGCATCGGTATCCTCGATACCGTGGTGATCCTCCCGCGATCACTTAAAGATCAACCAACTTCTTTCTCATCAGGGTTGTTATTAGCAAGATTATTATTCTGTTGACCCATAGTGTGTCCTATTACGAACTGTGCCCATATCCGAGGACGCGGCTATCGATAGTTTATATACACTCTGCAGAGGTTAGTACACTGTACCCACACCACGGAACTCATGGCCTCGTGCTCCCATTCGGGTGGACCGACGACGTTCCGACAAAACCCAATCTATTGCATGGCACTCTCCCGGCCACTCCGACAAACTCCCCTTTGGGCTATGTCATGGGTGACCCCTGTGTCCTTCCGACACCTGCCACCGTCGTGGCCAAACAAAACTGTCCCAAACGGGGACCTGAGCTCAATACCAAACCTGGGTTCATAAGGCTTCTGCCGCCTACCTGATCAGGGTAGCGCTGCCACATAACCTTCCCTGGTTGGAGGCACCGGCGGGAGGCATGACAATAGACCGAATTAGGGCTGCCCCATCCCAGCAAGTGTGGTTGCACTGGTGAGCTCGATTCGGCACCCACTATGACTCAGCCAACAGGTGTTCAAGTTTGATTAACATCCGGTTAAATTTGAATGATAATATGCTGAGTCATGATAACATGATAAAATCATAATGCACATGAGCATGATACAACCCTAGCAGGGATGGAAAGCATACTATCTGGGTCTTAGAATCAACAGCATGCAAGCATTTATCCAACTAAATGCGGATGATCATGATGAGCATGAATACCCTCAGTATGTTCATAACAACCATTTAATGAACATGAGACATGTTATCATCCTAGCATGACTACTGCAAGGATTAAGCATGAACATAACTCTACCAATAATTACTGGATAGCTAGCATGTCACATGAGCATATAAATATTAACATGCGCATATTAAATAATTATTCAAGTAGAAATCATAGCTATTGCAAATCTGTCATGCAAGTGGCTGTCGTGGCTTGCCTGGGGATGAAGGATACACCAGGAAGGAGTGCGGGAAGTCCGCGGAAACGATCGCCGGAAACAGTTCTCTCTCGGAGGGGGCTGTTTACAGACAGGGGCAAATTGGTCATTTCCACTGTGTCAAAACGATATGAAAGTGATGCCATTGGAACGGGCTCAACGATCTGAAGACGTGGGCGTTGGTTTTACCTCGATCGGAGTTACGGAGAAAAAGATATGATAGTTTGACTGCAGAAGGACCTTTCTATAAAATAAATATTTACTTCTGGGTCCTCAGCAGTTTTTTCTGCGAAAATGAGAAATGGCACTGTTCTCCGCGGGCTGTACGGTGCCGAATCCGGCCCATGCTCTAGGCCGCAGCCCAGCTGCCGCTGCCACTGCCGCCCTGGGCCGGCCCAACCGAGCTGCTCCCTGTTTTAAAAAAAACGGAGGGAGGCGCAGGACACTGACGAGGGGGTCCCGCTGGCAGGGTCGTCCCCCTCCTCTCGCACGCGCGCTCGGCCGAGGCAGGGGCGAGTTTCGGCGGTGATTGCTAGCGGCTCCAGCCACCTCCCGCGGCGCTCGAGCTACCGGCGAGCTCAGGGGACCGTGCCACGTCCATCCCGGCCGGTCACGGACGTCGAGAAGGATGGGAGCGAGCGTGCATCAAGGCGCGGCGGACGGCGGTGATGGCGAGCTCGGGGTCGACGCCGTGGCCATCCCCAGAGCAAAATAGAGGAGGGGAGGGTGCCTTGGTGGTGGTGGGGTTCCTCTGGTGGTGGCTAGGAGGGGAGGGGAGCTCGGGGTAGCTCCAATTTAGGAGGAGGCCGAGGCGGCAATGGCGGCCATGAGAGGCGAGGAGGAGCTCCACGGCTCGGGAGAGGGCCCGGGGAGGGGTAGTCGAGGGAGGAGAGGAGGATGGCGAGCTCGGGAGGGGCTCAGGGGCCCTTAAATAGCCGGGTGGCGAGGGCAGGTGAGCACGGCCTCGGTGACACGTCGCCGGAGCTCCAGTGCTCAAACTCGGGTCGGTGGCGGCTAGCTCGGCGTCGCGGTGCGGCCGACCTGACGGCCATTAATGCGAGGCGACGGCTGAGGGAAGAAGGAGCCAACGGAGGGGACGGCTCGGGGTCACGGGCGAACAGAGGCGTACGGCGGCGATCGCCGTGGCGCGAGGAGAGGGAGTCCGGAGTGGGAGAGGGGTCCAGGCGAAGCACGGCGACGAGGCGAAGCCTCTGGACAAGGAGAGGTGGCGAGAGGGTGGAGGAGCGGACGAACCCGAAGGGTCCCGTCGCCGGAGCACGCTGGCTGGCATGCCAGTCGTGCGGTCGCCACCCGAACTGGCGCTCTCTGTGCACTTTGATCGGCCAAATCATGTCCAGCGATTAGTCCCTCCAAGGCATAGTCTTGGGGAGGTGATGGCTCGAAGAAAAGCACTGTGGTTAGATGTGAATGATCCTCTGAAGTTGGCTGTAGCAAACTGTTGCATGAGATTGTGATCAACAGGGAGGTGATAAGAACCAAAGCTGATGTCTGGGAGGTTTAAGTTAAGAAGGACTACAATCCTGGAAAATTTTAGAGGAAGAGGATCAAGATTTAGCAGGGTTGCTTTGCAACTGACCAATCTGGCCCAGAAAGCAAAACAGGATGTTGCACTCACATACAGTGTTGCCTTAAGCTAAAAATGGGCACAAGATGATGATTTTGTCATATGAGAGTGCCATAAAAATTTCATACCATTTGCACGAGCACAAATGGTACTTCCTTCATAATGGTCCTCTCTGACCAGAATCTTGGAAAAATTCCTGAGGAGGAATGGCTGAATGGAATGAGGCAAAATTTGGAGGAGATGAATTTTATGGGTGGGATGATGCTCTGGTAAATTTCCAGAAATTATGAAGCAATATAAAATATGGTTGCTTCACAACAGGGAAATATGACCAGAAACCAAGATTTGATGTTCTGCTCACATAGATGATTTTATAGGGTTGAAATTTGGTGGAGAGTCATGATTTGAGCATATGAAGGTGCTTGCAAAATTTCAACTCATTTGGATACTCCTAGCTAGTACTTCCTTCTTTAAGCTTCCAGTTGACCAGAAACTTAGGAAATTAGCCAAGGGAGGTTTACTAACCAAATGAAGTTGAATTTTGGCATGAGGCAATGATATGGATAGGAAAGAGTGCCCAAAAAGTTTGAGAGCAAGCAAGCAAATAAAAAGGGTACTTGCTTCACAACTTGATGGCTAGGGCAGAATCAGAAAAGGAATATTGGTGGAATATTTTTGAACATGGCAAGGAAGGATTTTGACATATCTGAGGAAGATATGAGCCAAACAATTTATTAGAATTATTTGGGAATTTTCAGAGTGACAGAAATATGGGTTGCTTCACAACCCAGGGCCGACAGGGTTATTCCTTTAATAGAAAAAGGAATATTCACAAGAAAAGAATATTGGGTTTGGTCCAAGATGGAAATGACATGGTCTTGGAATGATTTTGAGGTTGGCAAGCCACCTAGGAGAGGATTCAAGGGTGATCTCTCCAGGTTTCAAGACCACGAAGCCACAGAAAAGCAAAACCAGACCAAAAATCAAAAGAAAAGAAAATGGGCAAAAATCCAGGGTGTTACAAACCTACCCCCCTTAAAGAAATCTCGTCCTCGAGATTTTGTTGCTCAGGGGTTAAACATAAATATTCCCGCTTGAGGAAATCGTTTCCAACTCGGGTTTCCTTTTTACCTTTGTATTAGGCTCCCGCTGGATTTAACCTGACTGACTGCCTGGCTTTGATGTGGTTCGTTTCACTGGATCCTCATTCCGACAGATCTTTCCTCATATATTACTCTGATTTTAATCCTTTTATGTCTGCTGTCTTATCTGGGGTGCGATGAGTTATCCTGACTGAACTATGTGCCCTTCTCGCAAGCCCGAGAGTTGTTCCTCACGGACGTGTCGTGATGAAGTCCAATACGGACGGTCGTCCATTGAGTCGTGAACAGATCTTCTTGATGAACACGACATCTTTTCCTCATTGCATTGGGTGGCTTCAACTGAAGGTGCGTCCTCCAGGTTCAAAACAGTACTGTGTATCATACCGTTCTCCTGGTGGAATCTGACTTCTCACACAGTTTGCAGAATCATCTTGAGTGTCTCCACTACCTTGGGTATGAGATTCCTTCCAAATAATTGACTGTCACTTGTCGTGACTAGCATAGAGGTGTACGGTCTTATTACGATATTACCCATAGACTTGACTGACAGTGGTCCTGGCAGCAGAATTTTGTGCACAGCAGGTTCTTCTTTAACTGATTCCCATATGTGAGGACACATGCTTCGAGACTGTTGTTCATCCTTCTGATTACTCATTCTGACAGGCTTGAATATCTCCTTCTGACGATTCTGAGAATATATAGCTAGCTGAGCGGGTTGGCTCGATATGGGGTCCTTGCAAATGGAATAGACCCCGTGGGTGTGTATCCATGGTGATCGGAATCGAACCAGACTGTTCTGAGTGCGTATTCTTGATTCTTCGGGTGATCATGGGTGCTGTCAGGTACAATATTCCGGCAGACATATTATTTTACAAGTTGTAGTTGTAGGGTAGCGATCGTCTGAACCCTTGGATGAAACCGGCAAATAAACCAGTAGCCACCAGAACGGTCTTTACAACTCAGATCTGGGACATTACTGGAGTAACTCAACCCCGACTCAAGACGGCTGAAAAGCAGCTCAGAGCATGAGACGGTGTTGATAAGAAGAAAGTAGCAGTTCCCTAAGACGGCCGAAAAACAGCTCAGAGCATAGGGTCACTACTACGAAAAGAAATTCAACAGTTGCCCGAGACGGCCGAAAAGCAGCTCAGAACACGGGCCAGTTGCTGAAAAGAGAACATAAAGGTCGGCATCCACCCCAGACGGCTGTAAACAGCTCAGAACACAGGCGTGGTGCCGTTACTAAAGAAAGGCAGGCAAGGGTTCAGTAGAGTCCCATACAGCTCACTGCTACCCAGACATGCATGTTAATTTAAACCGGGCTGGTCATCATTGTATGAGTAACTCATGTGACCTTAGCAGCATGTTCATCATATCTATAAAGACATGTGTAGCTGGCACTTGATTTCTGAGGTAGGCTTGTGTCCTGACTGAGTCTTGCACTCCGACCAACGGTTGCGGACCTGACTGTTGGGATGCATTGTCATATGCTGCCAACTGTCTGGGGAATATCTTGTACTGCCACGGATATGATGCCTTGCTAACGGAAATGGCATAGCTTGTGCTGGAAACTATCATAAGTATCTTGCGGAGGAGGACTGAATAGCTTGTGCTTGAAGCTTCTGCCGGAATAGCATGCTGATAATCAATCCGGAATACCATATATAGTCAAGCCAGGTATTTCCCGATATCAGGCAATCAGCAGAAAAATTCCATATTGTTAAGTTGAGCCTCCAAATAACTGTCTCTTCACTGATTTCTTTGAGTCCGGTGTCGGTGAGCAACTTCCATAAGGGGAAATAAGGTAACACCAAGGGCCCAAAGAAAGAAGCAAAAGAAACGACTAAAACAAAAGCACACAAGCATCAAGATCACACACAAACAATATCATATATTACAGCTATCCACAGCAATAATATGCATGCCTACTTAAGCACACAAATCTCGCAAGAACTCCGGTACTACGGTCTAACATGTTGTGACGGTGTGCACGAAAGTGAATCCTCGTGTGGAAGGAGTTGGTGTAAACAAAACTACACCAAACACGGGCTTAACACTGGTTGCAGCTGGACGGACACAAAGGCGAGGACGGACTTGATGATCGTGGATCGAACATAGGGGTTACGACCACATCATCATCAAGCGTACGGAAGAAACCGTACTCGTCCAGGGAATGGATGGCAGGGTAGAATAGCGATGAAAAGAAAGGCTTGCGGGCATTGCCCTTTTCTGATAACCAAGATCAGTAAGGGTTGCTAACGCAGCTAGAGGGATGGCACGATCCGGGATAGAAACATGTCTATCACCGAACCATAGGGGTGGCTGAAGGAAAATATTGGTGTTGTACCTGTGTATCAATCCTGTAAGGGATCGACCCTACTAGGCACCTTGGCATCACTCCGCTGGGACGAAGATGACACCAAACACCAAGGAACATGCAACTGGAGGGTACAGGTAGTGGATTGCCACCTATACTCACCAGATCCACCGTTAGTGATAACTAGTCTATATGCATGCTGTGCAACAAACAAATGCAACAAACAAGTGCAGCAAACCAACTGGACTCTATTCTACCGGTTTCTAACGTTCGTGCGGTCTAGGGCGTCCTACAGCCAGACCTGCTCAGATACCAACGCTTGTGGCACCCCGGCTCAGAGGAAACCGGAACGCCCCGTATTCCAGCCCCAAGACAAGTCTTCCGGAATACGGCACTGTTGGCATAGAACAAATCAGCTCTTTATTGCTATAAATAAGGTTACAAGGGTACAAGGATTTCATCGGTACGGCAAAACTATGCCTATCTAGAGTAGCTCTATGCTAACAGCGAATCTCTCCGAGGAAGCGTAATAACGGTGATGGACTCCACTCCGCAGGGACTCTGGCTGGAACGCGCATCCTAGATCGCAAACTCGGGGTCTTCGGCATTCAAGCAATCATGGCATGACCTGCAAACTGGCATGACACGCCAGGTGAGTACTTTGAATGTACTCGCAAGCTCACAGCAACCAAAGCAATCAAGACAAGCAACAGCATGGCATTAACAGATTAAACAGGTGTAAGCATGATGATGTTAGAACATAACGGCATAGCATGGCATGATGTCACTACATGCAACAGGTTAAATCCATCATGATGCAACTTACTCTGTTCTGGGGTTACCTCGTAACCACCGTATATAAGGACTTACCATCAAGAGTGCCACATGATAATTCTCGGGACCAACCAAACTTGGTATTACAATACCATAGTGATTCATGATCACAAGGAGCTTGGTCTACCCCCGAGATCACCACATAACACTATCAACCAAATCTGGTATCCATGATACCACAGTGATCCCCTCGTGATCACGATCAACCAGCATCGGTATCCTCGATACCGTGGTGATCCTCCCGCGATCACTTAAAGATCAACCAACTTCTTTCTCATCAGGGTTGTTATGAGCAAGATTATTATTCTGTTGACCCATAGTGTGTCCTATTACGAACTGTGCCCATATCCGAGGACGCGGCTATCGATAGTTTATATACACTCTGCAGAGGTTAGTACACTGTACCCACACCACGGAACTCATGGCCTCATGCTCCCATTCGGGTGGACCGACGACGTTCCGACAAAACCCAATCTATTGCATGGCACTCTCCCGGCCACTCCGACAAACTCCCCTTTGGGCTATGTCATGGGTGACCCCTGTGTCCTTCCGACACCTGCCATCGTCGTGGCGAAACAAAACTGTCCCAAACGGGGACCTGAGGTCAATACCAAACCTGGGTTCACAAGGCTTCTGCCGCCTACCTGATCAGGGTAGCGCTGCCGCATAACCTTCCCTGGTTGGAGGCACCGGCGAGAGGCATGACAATAGACCGAATTAGGGCTGCCCCATCCCAGCAAGTGTGGTTGCACTGGTGAGCTCGATTCGGCACCCACTATGACTCAGCCAACAGGTGTTCAAGTTTGATTAACATCCGGTTAAATTTGAATGATAATATCCTGAGTCATGATAACATGATAAAATCATAATGCACATGAGCATGATACAACCCTAGCAGGGATGGAAAGCATACTATCTGGGTCTTAGAATCAACAGCATGCAAGCATTTATCCAACTAAATGCGGATGATCATGATGAGCATGAATACCCTCAGTATGTTCATAACAACCATTTAATGAACATGAGACATGTTATCATCCTAGCATGACTACTGCAAGGATTAAGCATGAACATAACTCTACCAATAATTACTGGATAGCTAGCATGTCACATGAGCATATAAATATTAACATGCGCATATTAAATAATTATTCAAGTAGAAATCATAGCTATTGCAAATCTGTCATGCAAGTGGCTGTCGTGGCTTGCCTGGGGATGAAGGATACACCGGGAAGGAGTGCGGGAAGTCCGCGGAAACGATCGCCGGAAACAGTTCTCTCTCGGAGGGGGCTGTTTACAGACAGGGGCAAAGTGGTCATTTCCACTGTGTCAAAACAATATGAAAGTGATGCCATCGGAACGGGCTCGACGATCTGAAGACGTGGGCGTTGGTTTTACCTCGATCGGAGTTACGGAGAAAAAGATATGATAGTTTGACTGCAGAAGGACCTTTCTATAAAATAAATATTTACTTCTGGGTCCTCAGCAGTTTTTTCTGCGAAAATGAGAAATGGCACTGTTCTCCGCGGGCTGTACGGTGCCGAATCCGGCCCATGTTCTAGGCCGCAGCCTAGCTGCCGCTGCCACTGCCGCCCTGGGCCGGCCCAACCGAGCTGCTCCCTGTTTTAAAAAAAACGGAGGGAGGGGCAGGACACTGACGAGGGGGTCCCGCTGGCAGGGTCGTCCCCCTCCTCTCGCACGCGCGCTCGGCCGAGGCAGGGGCGAGTTCCGGCGGTGATTGCCAGCGGCTCCGGCCACCTCCCGCGGCGCTCGAGCTACCGGCGAGCTCAGGGGACCGTGCCACGTCCATCCCGGCCGGTCACGGACGTCGAGAAGGATGGGAGCGAGCGTGCATCACGGCGCGGCGGACGGCGGTGATGGCGAGCTCGGGGTCGACGCCGTGGCCATGCCCAGAGCAAAATAGAGGAGGGGAGGGTGCCTTGGTGGTGGTGGGGTTCCTCTGGTGGTGGCTAGGAGGGGAGGGGAGCTCGGGGTCGCTCCAATTTAGGAGGAGGCCGAGGCGGCAATGGCGGCCATGGGAGGCGAGGAGGAGCTCCGCGGCTCGGGAGAGGGCCCGGGGAGGGGTAGTCGAGGGAGGAGAGGAGGATGGCGAGCTCGGGAGGGGCTCGGGGGCCCTTAAATAGCCGGGTGGCGAGGGCAGGTGAGCACGGCCTCGGTGACACGTCGCCGGAGCTCCAGTGCTCAAACTCGGGTCGGTGGCAGCTAGCTCGGCGTCGCGGTGCGGCCGACCTGACGGCCATTAATGCGAGGCGACGGCTGAGGGAAGAAGGAGCCAACGGAGGGGACGGCTCGGGGTCACGGGCGAACAGAGGCGTACGGCGGCGATCGCCGTGGCGCGAGGAGAGGGAGTCCGGAGGGGGAGAGGGGTCCAGGCGAAGCACGGCGACGAGGCGAAGCCTCTGGACAAGGAGAGGTGGCGAGAGGGTGGAGGAGCGGACGAACCCGAAGGGTCCCGTCGCCGGAGCACGCTGGTTGGCATGCCAGTCGTGCGGTCACCACCCGAACTGGCGCTCTCTGTGCACTTTGATCGGCCAAATCATGTCCAGAGATTAGTCCCTCCAAGGAATAGTCTTGGGGAGGTGATGGCTCGAAGAAAAGCACTGTGGTTAGATGTGAATGATCCTCTGAAGTTGGCTGTAGCAAACTGTTGCATGAGATTGTGATCAACAGGGAGGTGATAAGAACCAAAGATGATGTCTGGGAGGTTTAAGTTAAGAAGGACTACAATCCTGGAAAATTTTAGAGGAAGAGGATCAAGATTTAGCAGGGTTGCTTTGCAACTGACCAATCTGGCCCAGAAAGCAAAACAGGATGTTGCACTCACATACAGTGTTGACTTAAGCTAAAAATGGGCACAAGATGATGATTTTGTCATATGAGAGTGCCATAAAAATTTCATACCATTTGCACGAGCACAAATGGTACTTCCTTCATAATGGTCTTCTCTGACCAGAATCTTGGAAAAATTCCTGAGGAGGAATGGCTGAATGGAATGAGGCAAAATTTGGAGGAGATGAATTTTATAGGTGGAATGATGCTCTGGTAAATTTCCAGAAATTATGAAGCAATATAAAATATGGTTGCTTCACAACAGGGAAATATGACCAGAAACCAAGATTTGATGTTCTGCTCACATAGATGATTTTATAGGGTTGAAATTTGGTGGAGAGTCATGATTTGAGCATATGAAGGTGCTTGCAAAATTTCAACTCATTTGGATACTCCTAGCTAGTACTTCCTTCTTTAAGCTTCCAGTTGACCAGAAACTTAGGAAATTAGCCAAGGGAGGTTTACTAACCAAATGAAGTTGAATTTTGGCATGAGGCAATGATATGGATAGGAAAGAGTGCCCAAAAAGTTTGAGAGCAAGCAAGTAAATAAAAAGGGTACTTGCTTCACAACTTGATGGCTAGGGCAGAATCAGAAAAGGAATATTGGTGGAATATTTTTGAACATGGCAAGGAAGGATTTTGACATATCTGAGGAATATATGACCCAAACAATTTATTAGAATTATTTGGGAATTTTCAGAGTGACAAAAATATGGGTTGCTTCACAACCCAGGGCCGATAGGGTTATTCCTTTAATAGAAAAAGGAATATTCCCAAGAAAAGAATATTGGGTTTGGTCCAAGATGGAAATGACATGGTCTTGGAATGATTTTGAGGTTGGCAAGCCACCTGGGAGAGGATTCAAGGGTGATCTCTCCAGGTTTCAAGACCACGAAGCCACAGAAAAGCAAAACCAGACCAAAAATCAAAAGAAAAGAAAATGGGCAAAAATCCAGGGTGTTACAAACCTACCCCCCTTAAAGAAATCTCGTCCTCGAGATTTTGTTGCTCAGGGGTTAAACATAAATATTCCCGCTTGAGGAAACCGTTTCCAACTCGGGTTTCCTTTTTACCTTTGTATTAGGCTCCCGCTGGATTTAACCTGACTGACTGCCTGGCTTTGATGTGGTTCGTTTCACTGGATCCTCATTCCGACAGATCTTTCCTCATATATTACTCTGATTTTAATCCTTTTATGTCTGTTGTCTTATCTGGGGTGCGATGAGTTATCCTGACTGAACTATGTGCCCTTCTCGCAAGCCCGAGAGTTGTTCCTCACGGACGTGTCGTGATGAAGTCCAATACGGACGGTCGTCCATTGAGTCGTGAACAGATCTTCTTGATGAACACGACATCTTTTCCTCATTGCATTGGGTGGCTTCAACTGAAGGTGCGTCCTCCAGGTTCAAAACAGTACTGTGTATCATACCGTTCTCCTGGTGGAATCTGAATTCTCACACAGTTTGCAGAATCATCTTGAGTGTCTCCACTACCTTGGGTATGAGATTCCTTCCAAATAATTGACTGTCACTTGTCGTGACCAGCATAGAGGTGTACGGTCTTATTACGATATTACCCATAGACTTGACTGACAGTGGTCCTGGCAGCAGAATTTTGTGCACAGCAGGTTCTTCTTTAACTGATTCCCATATGTGAGGACACATGCTTCGAGACTGTTGTTCATCCTTCTGATTACTCAGTCTGACAGGCTTGAATATCTCCTTCTGACGATTCTGAGAATATATAGCTAGCTGAGCGGGTTGGCTCGATATGGGGTCCTTGCAAATGGAATAGACCCCGTGGGTGTGTATCCATGGTGATCGGAATCGAACCAGACTGTTCTGAGTGCGTATTCTTGATTCTTCGGGTGATCATGGGTGCTGTCAGGTACAATATTCCGGCAGACATATTATTTTACAAGTTGTAGTTGTAGGGTAGCGATCGTCTGAACCCTTGGATGAAACCGGCAAATAAACCAGTAGCCACCAGAACGGTCTTTACAACTCAGATCTGGGACATTACTGGAGTAACTCAACCCCGACTCAAGACGGCTGAAAAGCAGCTCACTGCATGAGACGGTGTTGATAAGAAGAAAGTAGCAGTTCCCTAAGACGGCCAAAAAACAGCTCAGAGCATAGGGTCACTGCTACGAAAAGAAATTCAACAGTTGCCCGAGACGGCCGAAAAGCAGCTCAGAACACGGGCCAGTTGCTGAAAAGAGAACATAAAGGTCAGCATCCACCCCGGACGGCTGTAAACAGCTCAGAACACAGGCGTGGTGCCGTTACTAAAGAAAGGCAGGCAAGGGTTCAGTAGAGTCCCATACAGCTCACTGCTACCCAGACATGCATGTTAATTTAAACTGGGCTGGTCATCATTGTATGAGTAACTCATGTGACCTTAGCAGCATGTTCATCATATCTATAAAGACATGTGTAGCTGGCACTTGATTTCTGAGGTAGGCTTGTGTCCTGACTGAGTCTTGCACTCCGACCAACGGTTGCGGACCTGACTCTTGGGATGCATTGTCATATGCTGCCAACTGTCTGGGGAATATCTTGTACTGCCACGGATGTGATGCCTTGCTAACGGAAATGGCATAGCTTGTGCTAGAAACTATCATAAGTATCTTGCGGAGGAGGACTGAATAGCTTGTGCTTGAAGCTTCTGCCGGAATAGCATGCTGATAATCAATCCGGAATACCATATATAGTCAAGCCAGGTATTTCCCGATATCAGGCAATCAGCAGAAAAATTCCATATTGTTAAGTTGAGCCTCCAAATAACTGTCTCTTCACTGATTTCTTTGAGTCCGGTGTCGGTGAGCAACTTCCATAAGGGGAAATAAGGTAACACCAAGGGCCCAAAGAAAGAAGCAAAAGAAACGACTAAAACAAAAGCACACAAGCATCAAGATCACACACAAACAATATCATATATTACAGCTATCCACAGCAATAATATGCATGCCTACTTAAGCACACAAATCTCACAAGAACTCCGGTACTACGGTCTAACATGTTGTGACGGTGTGCACGAAAGTGAATCCTCGTGTGGAAGGAGTTGGTGTAAACAAAACTACACCAAACACGGGCTTAACACTGGTTGCAGCTGGACGGACACAAAGGCGAGGACGGACTTGATGATCGTGGATCGAACATAGGGGTTACGACCACATCATCATCAAGCGTACGGAAGAAACCGTACTCGTCCAGGGAATGGATGGCAGGGTAGAATAGCGATGAAAAGAAAGGCTTGCGGGCATTGCCCTTTTCTGATAACCAAGATCAGTAAGGGTTGCTAACGCAGCTAGAGGGATGGCACGATCCGGGATAGAAACATGTCTATCACCGAACCATAGGGGTGGCTGAAGGAAAATATTGGTGTTGTACCTGTGTATCAATCCTGTAAGGGATCGACCCTACTAGGCACCTTGGCATCACTCCGCTGGGACGAAGATGACACCAAACACCAAGGAACATGCAACTGGAGGGTACAGGTAGTGGATTGCCACCTATACTCACCAGATCCACCGTTAGTGATAACTAGTCTATATGCATGCTGTGCAACAAACAAATGCAACAAACAAGTGCAGCAAACCAACTGGACTCTATTCTACCGGTTTCTAACGTTCGTGCGGTCTAGGGCGTCCTACAGCCAGACCTGCTCTGATACCAACGCTTGTGGCACCCCGGCTCAGAGGAAACCGAAACGCCCCGTATTCCAGCCCCAAGACAAGTCTTCTGGAATACGGCACTGTTGGCATAGAACAAATCAGCTCTTTATTGCTATAAATAAGGTTACAAGGATACAAGGATTTCATCGGTACGGCAAAACTATGCCTATCTAGAGTAGCTCTATGCTAACAGCGAATCTCTCCGAGGAAGCATAATAACGGTGATGGACTCCACTCCGCAGGGACTCTGGCTGGAACGCGCATCCTAGATCGCAAACTCGGGGTCTTCGGCATTCAAGCAATCATGGCATGACCTGCAAACTGGCATGACACGCCAGGTGAGTACTTTGAATGTACTCGCAATCTCACAGCAACCAAAGCAATCAAGACAAGCAACAGCATGGCATTAACAGATTAAACAGGTGTAAGCATGATGATGTTAGAACATAACGGCATAGCATGGCATGATGTCACTACATGCAACAGGTTAAATCCATCATGATGCAACTTACTCTGTTCTGGGGTTACCTCGTAACCACCGTATATAAGGACTTACCATCAAGAGTGCCACATGATAATTCTCGGGACCAACCAAACTTGGTATTACAATACCATAGTGATTCATGATCACAAGGAGCTTGGTCTACCCCCGAGATCACCACATAACACTATCAACCAAATCTAGTATCCATGATACCACAGTGATCCCCTCGTGATCACGATCAACCAGCATCGGTATCCTCGATACCGTGGTGATCCTCCCGCGATCACTTAAAGATCAACCAACTTCTTTCTCATCAGGGTTGTTATTAGCAACATTATTATTCTGTTGACCCATAGTGTGTCCTATTACGAACTGTGCCCATATCCGAGGACGCGGCTATCGATAGTTTATATACACTCTGCAGAGGTTAGTACACTGTACCCACACCACGGAACTCATGGCCTCATGCTCCCATTCGGGTGGACCGACGACGTTCCGACAAAACCCAATCTATTGCATGGCACTCTCCCGGCCACTCCGACAAACTCCCCTTTGGGCTATGTCATGGGTGACCCCTGTGTCCTTCCGACACCTGCCATCGTCGTGGCCAAACAAAACTGTCCCAAACGGGGACCTGAGCTCAATACCAAACCTGGGTTCACAAGGCTTCTGCCGCCTACCTGATCAGGGTAGCGCTGCCGCATAACCTTCCCTGGTTGGAGGCACCGGCGAGAGGCATGACAATAGACCGAATTAGGGCTGCCCCATCCCAGCAAGTGTGGTTGCACTGGTGAGCTCGATTCGGCACCCACTATGACTCAGCCAACAGGTGTTCAAGTTTGATTAACATCAGGTTAAATTTGAATGATAATATGCTGAGTCATGATAACATGATAAAATCATAATGCACATGAGCATGATACAACCCTAGCAGGGATGGAAAGCATACTATCTGGGTCTTAGAATCAACAGCATGCAAGCATTTATCCAACTAAATGCGGATGATCATGATGAGCATGAATACCCTCAGTATGTTCATAACAACCATTTAATGAACATGAGACATGTTATCATCCTAGCATGACTACTGCAAGGATTAAGCATGAACATAACTCTACCAATAATTACTGGATAGCTAGCATGTCACATGAGCATATAAATATTAACATGCGCATATTAAATAACTATTCAAGTAGAAATCATAGCTATTGCAAATCTGTCATGCAAGTGGCTGTCGTGGCTTGCCTGGGGATGAAGGATAGACCGGGAAGGAGTGCGGGAAGTCCGCGGAAACGATCGCCGGAAACAGTTCTCTCTCGGAGGGGGCTGTTTACAGACAGGGGCAAAGTGGTCATTTCCACTATGTCAAAACAATATGAAAGTGATGCCATCGGAACGGGCTCGACGATCTGAAGACGTGGGCGTTGGTTTTACCTCGATCGGAGTTACGGAGAAAAAGATATGATAGTTTGAGTGCAGAAGGACCTTTCTATAAAATAAATATTTACTTCTGGGTCCTCAGCAGTTTTTTCTGCGAAAATGAGAAATGGCACTGTTCTCCGCGGGCTGTACGGTGCCGAATCCGGCCCATGCTCTAGGCCGCAGCCCAGCTGCCACTGCCACTGCCGCCCTGGGCCGGCCCAACCGAGTTGCTCCCTGTTTTTAAAAAAATGGAGGGAGGGGCAGGACACTGACGAGGGGGTCACGCTGGCAGGGTCGTCCCCCTCCTCTCGCACGCGCGCTCGGCCGAGGCAGGGGCAAGTTCCGGCGGTGATTGCCAGCGGCTCCGGCCACCTCCCGCGGCGCTCGAGCTACCGGCGAGCTCAGGGGACCGTGCCACGTCCATCCCGGCCGGTCACGGACGTCGAGAAGGATGGGAGCGAGCGTGCATCACGGCGCGGCGGACGGCGGTGATGGCGAGCTCGGGGTCGACGCCGTGGCCATCCCCAGAGCAAAATAGAGGAGGGGAGGGTGCCTTGGTGGTGGTGGGGTTCCTCTGGTGGTGGCTAGGAGGGGAGGGGAGCTCGGGGTAGCTCCAATTTAGGAGGAGGCCGAGGCGGCAATGGCGGCCATGGGAGGCGAGGAGGAGCTCCGCGGCTCGGGAGAGGGCCCGGGGAGGGGTAGTCGAGGGAGGAGAGGAGGATGGCGAGCTCGGGAGGGGCTCGGGGGCCCTTAAATAGCCGGGTGGCGAGGGCAGGTGAGCACGGCCTCGGTGACACGTCGCCGGAGCTCCAGTGCTCAAACTCGGGTCGGTGGCACCTAGCTCGGCGTCGCGGTGCGGCCGACCTGATGGCCATTAATGCGAGGCGACGGCTGAGGGAAGAAGGAGCCAACGGAGGGGACGGCTCGGGGTCACGGGCGAACAGAGGCGTACGGCGGCGATCGCCGTGGCGCGAGGAGAGGGAGTCCGGAGGGGGAGAGGGGTCTAGGCGAAGCACGGCGACGAGGCGAAGCCTCTGGACAAGGAGAGGTGGCGAGAGGGTGGAGGAGCGGACGAACCCGAAGGGTCCCGTCGCCGGAGCACGCTGGCTGGCATGCCAGTCGTGCAGTCACCACCCGAACTGGCGCTCTCTGTGCACTTTGATCGGCCAAATCATGTCCAGCGATTAGTCCCTCCAAGGCATAGTCTTGGGGAGGTGATGGCTCGAAGAAAAGCACTGTGGTTAGATGTGAATGATCCTCTGAAGTTGGCTGTAGCAAACTGTTGCATGAGATTGTGATCAACAGGGAGGTGATAAGAACCAAAGCTGATGTCTGGGAGGTTTAAGTTAAGAAGGACTACAATCCTGGAAAATTTTAGAGGAAGAGGATCAAGATTTAGCAGGGTTGCTTTGCAACTGACCAATCTGGCCCAGAAAGCAAAACAGGATGTCGCACTCACATACAGTGTTGCCTTAAGCTAAAAATGGGCACAAGATGATGATTTTGTCATATGAGAGTGCCATAAAAATTTCATACCATTTGCACGAGCACAAATGGTACTTCCTTCATAATGGTCCTCTCTGACCAGAATCTTGGAAAAATTCCTGAGGAGGAATGGCTGAATGGAATGAGGCAAAATTTGGAGGAAATGAATTTTATGGGTGGAATGATGCTCTGGTAAATTTCCAGAAATTATGAAGCAATATAAAATATGGTTGCTTCACAACAGGGAAATATGACCAGAAACCAAGATTTGATGTTCTGCTCACATAGATGATTTTATAGGGTTGAAATTTGGTGGAGAGTCATGATTTGAGCGTATGAAGGTGCTTGCAAAATTTCAACTCATTTGGATACTCCTAGCTAGTACTTCCTTCTTTAAGCTTCCAGTTGACCAGAAACTTAGGAAATTAGCCAAGGGAGGTTTACTAACCAAATGAAGTTGAATTTTGGCATGAGGCAATGATATGGATAGGAAAGAGTGCCCAAAAAGTTTGAGAGCAAGCAAGTAAATAAAAAGGGTACTTGCTTCACAACTTGATGGCTAGGGCAGAATCAGAAAAGGAATATTGGTGGAATATTTTTGAGCATGGAAAGGAAGGATTTTGACATATCTGAGGAAGATATGACCCAAACAATTTATTAGAATTATTTGGGAATTTTCAGAGTGACAGAAATATGGGTTGCTTCACAACCCAGGGCCGATAGGGTTATTCCTTTAATAGAAAAAGGAATATTCCCAAGAAAAGAATATTGGGTTTGGTCCAAGATGGAAATGACATGGTCTTGGAATGATTTTGAGGTTGGCAAGCCACCTGGGAGAGGATTCAAGGGTGATCTCTCCAGGTTTCAAGACCACGAAGCCACAGAAAAGCAAAACCAGACCAAAAATCAAAAGAAAAGAAAATGGGCAAAAATCCAGGGTGTTACAAACCTACCCCCCTTAAAGAAATCTCGTCCTCGAGATTTTGTTGCTCAGGGGTTAAACATAAATATTCCCGCTTGAGGAAACCGTTTCCAACTCGGGTTTCCTTTTTACCTTTGTATTAGGCTCCCGCTGGATTTAACCTGACTGACTGCCTGGCTTTGATGTGGTTCGTTTCACTGGATCCTCATTCCGACAGATCTTTCCTCATATATTACTCTGATTTTAATCCTTTTATGTCTGCTGTCTTATCTGGGGTGCGATGAGTTATCCTGACTGAACTATGTGCCCTTCTCGCAAGCCCGAGAGTTGTTCCTCACGGACGTGTCGTGATGAAGTCCAATACGGACGGTCGTCCATTGAGTCGTGAACAGATCTTCTTGATGAACACGACATCTTTTCCTCATTGCATTGGGTGGCTTCAACTGAAGGTGCGTCCTCCAGGTTCAAAACAGTACTGTGTATCATACCGTTCTCCTGGTGGAATCTGAATTCTCACACAGTTTGCAGAATCATCTTGAGTGTCTCCACTACCTTGGGTATGAGATTCCTTCCAAATAATTGACTGTCACTTGTCGTGACCAGCATAGAGGTGTACGGTCTTATTACGATATTACCCATAGACTTGACTGACAGTGGTCCTGGCAGCAGAATTTTGTGCACAGCAGGTTCTTCTTTAACTGATTCCCATATGTGAGGACACATGCTTCGAGACTGTTGTTCATCCTTCTGATTACTCAGTCTGACAGGCTTGAATATCTCCTTCTGACGATTCTGAGAATATATAGCTAGCTGAGCGGGTTGGCTCGATATGGGGTCCTTGCAAATGGAATAGACCCCGTGGGTGTGTATCCATGGTGATCGGAATCGAACCAGACTGTTCTGAGTGCGTATTCTTGATTCTTCGGGTGATCATGGGTGCTGTCAGGTACAATATTCCGGCAGACATATTATTTTACAAGTTGTAGTTGTAGGGTAGCGATCGTCTGAACCCTTGGATGAAACCGGCAAATAAACCAGTAGCCACCAGAACGGTCTTTACAACTCAGATCTGGGACATTACTGGAGTAACTCAACCCCGACTCAAGACGGCTGAAAAGCAGCTCAGTGCATGAGACGGTGTTGATAAGAAGAAAGTAGCAGTTCCCTAAGACGGCCAAAAAACAGCTCAGAGCATAGGGTCACTGCTACGAAAAGAAATTCAACAGTTGCCCGAGACGGCCGAAAAGCAGCTCAGAACACGGGCCAGTTGCTGAAAAGAGAACATAAAGGTCAGCATCCACCCCGGACGGCTGTAAACAGCTCAGAACACAGGCGTGGTGCCGTTACTAAAGAAAGGCAGGCAAGGGTTCAGTAGAGTCCCATACAGCTCACTGCTACCCAGACATGCATGTTAATTTAAACCGGGCTGGTCATCATTGTATGAGTAACTCATGTGACCTTAGCAGCATGTTCATCATATCTATAAAGACATGTGTAGCTGGCACTTGATTTCTGAGGTAGGCTTGTGTCCTGACTGAGTCTTGCACTCCGACCAACGGTTGCGGACCTGACTCTTGGGATGCATTGTCATATGCTGCCAACTGTCTGGGGAATATCTTGTACTGCCACGGATGTGATGCCTTGCTAACGGAAATGGCATAGCTTGTGCTGGAAACTATCATAAGTATCTTGCGGAGGAGGACTGAATAGCTTGTGCTTGAAGCTTCTGCCGGAATAGCATGCTGATAATCAATCCGGAATACCATATATAGTCAAGCCAGGTATTTCCCGATATCAGGCAATCAGCAGAAAAATTCCATATTGTTAAGTTGAGCCTCCAAATAACTGTCTCTTCACTGATTTCTTTGAGTCCGGTGTCGGTGAGCAACTTCCATAAGGGGAAATAAGGTAACACCAAGGGCCCAAAGAAAGAAGCAAAAGAAACGACTAAAACAAAAGCACACAAGCATCAAGATCACACACAAACAATATCATATATTACAGCTATCCACAGCAATAATATGCATGCCTACTTAAGCACACAAATCTCACAAGAACTCCGGTACTACGGTCTAACATGTTGTGACGGTGTGCACGAAAGTGAATCCTCGTGTGGAAGGAGTTGGTGTAAACAAAACTACACCAAACACGGGCTTAACACTGGTTGCAGCTGGACGGACACAAAGGCGAGGACGGACTTGATGATCGTGGATCGAACATAGGGGTTACGACCACATCATCATCAAGCGTACGGAAGAAACCGTACTCGTCCAGGGAATGGATGGCAGGGTAGAATAGCGATGAAAAGAAAGGCTTGCGGGCATTGCCCTTTTCTGATAACCAAGATCAGTAAGGGTTGCTAACGCAGCTAGAGGGATGGCACGATCCGGGATAGAAACATGTCTATCACCGAACCATAGGGGTGGCTGAAGGAAAATATTGGTGTTGTACCTGTGTATCAATCCTGTAAGGGATCGACCCTACTAGGCACCTTGGCATCACTCCGCTGGGACGAAGATGACACCAAACACCAAGGAACATGCAACTGGAGGGTACAGGTAGTGGATTGCCACCTATACTCACCAGATCCACCGTTAGTGATAACTAGTCTATATGCATGCTGTGCAACAAACAAATGCAACAAACAAGTGCAGCAAACCAACTGGACTCTATTCTACCGGTTTCTAACGTTCGTGCGGTCTAGGGCGTCCTACAGCCAGACCTGCTCTGATACCAACGCTTGTGGCACCCCGGCTCAGAGGAAACCGAAACGCCCCGTATTCCAGCCCCAAGACAAGTCTTCTGGAATACGGCACTGTTGGCATAGAACAAATCAGCTCTTTATTGCTATAAATAAGGTTACAAGGATACAAGGATTTCATCGGTACGGCAAAACTATGCCTATCTAGAGTAGCTCTATGCTAACAGCGAATCTCTCCGAGGAAGCATAATAACGGTGATGGACTCCACTCCGCAGGGACTCTGGCTGGAACGCGCATCCTAGATCGCAAACTCGGGGTCTTCGGCATTCAAGCAATCATGGCATGACCTGCAAACTGGCATGACACGCCAGGTGAGTACTTTGAATGTACTCGCAAGCTCACAGCAACCAAAGCAATCAAGACAAGCAACAGCATGGCATTAACAGATTAAACAGGTGTAAGCATGATGATGTTAGAACATAACGGCATAGCATGGCATGATGTCACTACATGCAACAGGTTAAATCCATCATGATGCAACTTACTCTGTTCTGGGGTTACCTCGTAACCACCGTATATAAGGACTTACCATCAAGAGTGCCACATGATAATTCTCGGGACCAACCAAACTTGGTATTACAATACCATAGTGATTCATGATCACAAGGAGCTTGGTCTACCCCCGAGATCACCACATAACACTATCAACCAAATCTGGTATCCATGATACCACAGTGATCCCCTCGTGATCACGATCAACCAGCATCGGTATCCTCGATACCGTGGTGATCCTCCCGCGATCACTTAAAGATCAACCAACTTCTTTCTCATCAGGGTTGTTATTAGCAAGATTATTATTCTGTTGACCCATAGTGTGTCCTATTACGAACTGTGCCCATATCCGAGGACGCGGCTATCGATAGTTTATATACACTCTGTAGAGGTTAGTACACTGTACCCACACCACGGAACTCATGGCCTCGTGCTCCCATTCGGGTGGACCGACGACGTTCCGACAAAACCCAATCTATTGCATGGCACTCTCCCGGCCACTCCTACAAACTCCCCTTTGGGCTATGTCATGGGTGACCCCTGTGTCCTTCCGACACCTGCCACCGTCGTGGCCAAACAAAACTGTCCCAAACGGGGACCTGAGCTCAATACCAAACCTGGGTTCACAAGGCTTCTGCCGCCTACCTGATCAGGGTAGCGCTGCCGCATAACCTTCCCTGGTTGGAGGCACCGGCGAGAGGCATGACAATAGACCGAATTAGGGCTGCCCCATCCCAGCAAGTGTGGTTGCACTGGTGAGCTCGATTCGGCACCCACTATGACTCAGCCAACAGGTGTTCAAGTTTGATTAACATCCGGTTAAATTTGAATGATAATATGCTGAGTCATGATAACATGATAAAATCATAATGCACATGAGCATGATACAACCCTAGCAGGGATGGAAAGCATACTATCTGGGTCTTAGAATCAACAGCATGCAAGCATTTATCCAACTAAATGCGGATGATCATGATGAGCATGAATACCCTCAGTATGTTCATAACAACCATTTAATGAACATGAGACATGTTATCATCCTAGCATGACTACTGCAAGGATTAAGCATGAACATAACTCTACCAATAATTACTGGATAGCTAGCATGTCACATGAGCATATAAATATTAACATGCGCCTATTAAATAATTATTCAAGTAGAAATCAAAGCTATTGCAAATCTGTCATGCAAGTGGCTGTCGTGGCTTGCCTGGGGATGAAGGATACACCGGGAAGGAGTGCGGGAAGTCCGCGGAAACGATCGCCGGAAACAGTTCTCTCTCGGAGGGGGCTGTTTACAGACAGGGGCAAAGTGGTCATTTCCACTGTGTCAAAACAATATGAAAGTGCTGCCATCGGAACGGGCTCGACGATCTGAAGACGTGGGCGTTGGTTTTACCTCGATCGGAGTTACGGAGAAAAAGATATGATAGTTTGACTGCAGAAGAACCTTTCTATAAAATAAATATTTACTTCTGGGTCCTCAGCAGTTTTTTCTGCGAAAATGAGAAATGGCACTGTTCTCCGCGGGCTGTACGGTGCCGAATCCGGCCCATGCTCTAGGCCGCAGCCCAGCTGCCGCTGCCACTGCCGCCCTGGGCTGGCCCAACCGAGCTGCTCCCTGTTTTAAAAAAAACAGAGGGAGGGGCAGGACACTGACGAGGGGGTCCCGCTGGCAGGGTCGTCCCCCTCCTCTCGCATGCGCGCTCGGCCGAGGCAGGGGCGAGTTCCGGCGGTGATTGCCAGCGGCTCCGGCCACCTCCCGCGGCGCTCGAGCTACCGGCGAGCTCAGGGGACCGTGCCACGTCCATCCCGGCCGGTCACGGACGTCGAGAAGGATGGGAGCGAGCGTGCATCACGGCGCGGCGGACGGCGGTGATGGCGAGCTCGGGGTCGACGCCGTGGCCATCCCCAGAGCAAAATAGAGGAGGGGAGGGTGCCTTGGTGGTGGTGGGGTTCCTCTGGTGGTGGCTAGGAGGGGAGGGGAGCTCGGGGTAGCTCCAATTTAGGAGGAGGCCGAGGCGGCAATGGCGGCCATGGGAGGCGAGGAGGAGCTCCGCGGCTCGGGAGAGGGCCCGGGGAGGGGTAGTCGAGGGAGGAGAGGAGGATGGCGAGCTCGGGAGGGGCTCGGGGGCCCTTAAATAGCCGGGTGGCGAGGGCAGGTGAGCACGGCCTCGGTGACACGTCGCCGGAGCTCCAGTGCTCAAACTCGGGTCGGTGGCGGCTAGCTCGGCGTCGCGGTGCGGCCGACCTGACGGCCATTAATGCGAGGCGACGGCTGAGGGAAGAAGGAGCCAACGGAGGGGACGGCTCGGGGTCACGGGCGAACAGAGGCGTACGGCGGCGATCGCCGTGGCGCGAGGAGAGGGAGTCCGGAGGGGGAGAGGGGTCCAGGCGAAGCACGGCGACGAGGCGAAGCCTCTGGACAAGGAGAGGTGGCGAGAGGGTGGAGGAGCGGACGAACCCGAAGGGTCCCGTCGCCGGAGCACGCTGGCTGGCATGCCAGTCGTGCGGTCACCACCCGAACTGGCGCTCTCTGTGCACTTTGATCGGCCAAATCATGTCCAGCGATTAGTCCCTCCAAGGCATAGTCTTGGGGAGGTGATGGCTCGAAGAAAAGCACTGTGGTTAGATGTGAATGATCCTCTGAAGTTGGCTGTAGCAAACTGTTGCATGAGATTGTGATCAACAGGGAGGTGATAAGAACCAAAGCTGATGTCTGGGAGGTTTAAGTTAAGAAGGACTACAATCCTGGAAAATTTTAGAGGAAGAGGATCAAGATTTAGCAGGGTTGCTTTCCAACTGACCAATCTGGCCCAGAAAGCAAAACAGGATGTTGCACTCACATACAGTGTTGCCTTAAGCTAAAAATTGGCATAAGGTGATGATTTTGTCATATGAGAGTGCCATAAAAATTTCATACCATTTGCACGAGCACAAATGGTACTTCCTTCATAATGGTCCTCTCTGACCAGAATCTTGGAAAAATTCCTGAGGAGGAATGGCTGAATGGAATGAGGCAAAATTTGGAGGAGATGAATTTTATGGGTGGAATGATGCTCTGGTAAATTTCCAGAAATTATGAAGCAATATAAAATATGGTTGCTTCACAACAGGGAAATATGACCAGAAACCAAGATTTGATGTTCTGCTCACATAGATGATTTTATAGGGTTGAAATTTGGTGGAGAGTCATGATTTGAGCATATGAAGGTGCTTGCAAAATTTCAACTCATTTGGATACTCCTAGCTAGTACTTCCTTCTTTAAGCTTCCAGTTGACCAGAAACTTAGGAAATTAGCCAAGGGAGGTTTACTAACCAAATGAAGTTGAATTTTGGCATGAGGCAATGACATGGATAGGAAAGAGTGCCCAAAAAGTTTGAGAGCAAGCAAGCAAATAAAAAGGGTACTTGCTTCACAACTTGATGGCTAGGGCAGAATCAGAAAAGGAATATTGGTGGAATATTTTTGAACATGGCAAGGAAGGATTTTGACATATCTGAGGAAGATATGACCCAAACAATTTATTATAATTATTTGGGAATTTTCAGAGTGACAGAAATATGGGTTGCTTCACAACCCAGGGCCGACAGGGTTATTCCTTTAATAGAAAAAGGAATATTCCCAAAAAAAGAATATTGGGTTTGGTCCAAGATGGAAATGACATGGTCTTGGAATGATTTTGAGGTTGGCAAGCCACCTGGGAGAGGATTCAAGGGTGATCTCTCCAGGTTTCAAGACCACGAAGCCACCGAAAAGCAAAACCAGACCAAAAATCAAAAGAAAAGAAAATGGGCAAAAATCCAGGGTGTTACATGTAATGAGCCAACCTCATGTTAGCCAATCAAATGAATTTGAGGTGAAAGATATTAAACATGACAACGAACAAGTTGATTATGTCAATGAGTATCCACAATATGAGTTCGTGGGTAGTGCACCATTCAATGGTGATGGTCATGACTCCGATGAGGAGGATGAGAGGCACCACAACATTGTTGGTGACGTAGAGGCTCAAGTAAGGCATAAGGACATGGACCCTGACATTATCTATCAGCGTGCTTGTGTGGATGACTCGGATGATGAAGGCCCGGTGAACGAGTTGGACGAGGATGGTTTCACAGAGAAAGAAGCAGAGTGGTACACAAAAATCACCGGTAGGGATCACAAAGTGCCCTTATTTTGTGATATTAGCCTTGCAAGTAAGGCTATAGTCGACGGTGGCATGAGTAAGACAATTGAGGCTAGACAGTTCCCAAGTAGTACACCCGACGAGATTTCTATGTCTTACCTAAGGAAAGGTTTGATATTTGAGCACATGCTAGAATTCAAGATGTGGTTGTGTGAGTATGCTGTTAAACACCACAGGCCTTTCATAGTTGCTCACTCGGACTGCAGCAAGCGATACACCGTGAAATGTGGGGTAGAAAGATGCAAATGGAAAGTCAATGGAAGACTCGCGAAAGATGATTGGTGGAAGATAACTAGTTGCAAAGCCACTCACCAATGCACACCGCCGACCGTAGAAGCACGCAAGACACACCGTCAGCTAACCTCGGAATTCATCAGTTATAAATACCAGAAACATATAGCCCAGGATCCAACCATTAAAGTGAAATTGATGATGAGTTGGGTAGAAGATAAGTTTGGATATAAGGTTAAGTATGGGAAGACATGGAAGGCCAAGCAAGTCGCTCTTAGAATGTTGTATGGTGGATGGGAAGAGGCGTACAACATGTTACCCAGGTTGTTGGGAGTGATGTCCTATAGAAACCCAGGAATGTACCACTATGTCCAAGATATTGATGGAGTGTTTTGTCGTGCCTTTTGGACATTTAGCCCATGCATTGCAGCTTTTGAGCATTGTCATTCAGTTTTGTCTATAGATGGAACATTCTTGATAGGCAAATACAAGGGCACGCTCATGATAGCAATGGCACATGATGCTAATGATCAGGTGTTGCCTGTGGCATTTGCTTTGGTGTCCGTGGAGAACCAAGACAACTGGGA
Source organism: Elymus sibiricus (assembly GCA_039707655.1). Classification (NCBI taxonomy): domain Eukaryota; kingdom Viridiplantae; phylum Streptophyta; class Magnoliopsida; order Poales; family Poaceae; genus Elymus; species Elymus sibiricus. Next base: position 72,920,092 of record CM077676.1, read on the forward strand.
ATGGTTCATGAGACTTGTGAGGAGCACGGTCATTCCTCCGGATAGGGAGGTATGCATCATATCGGATTGGCACCAAGGCATATTAAAGGCCATGGATATTCACATTCCAGGGCATGCGAGGCTTCACCACCGATGGTGTATGAGGCACTTCGTTGCAAACTTTTACAGGGCTTGTAAGAACAAGGATCTTTGCAAGGATCTTAACTCCGCATGTGTAGCCTTCTCCGTTGAGTCATTCAAGACACGCTTGGACAAAATCTATGAGAAGGCAAACGAAGGTGGGAAAGATTTCCTAGAAAGGAATATTGATGAGAGACACAAATAGTCACGGGGATGTGACGAATGAGGCATGAGCTATGGTGACATGACAAGCAATCTTGTTGAATGCTTCAACTTTGTCCTGAAGGGTGCCCGTCAGTTGCCGGTGACGGCAATAGTGGAATATACCTTTTACAAGCTAAATGAGTATTTTCTGAAGCACACCGATGAAATCGACAAGTTGATTGGTGATAGTGAGAAGCCTCCCAAAGAGGTTTATCCGAAGAAGGTTGCCGACTGGCTTGAGTATCAGAAAGACAAGTCAGCGGTCCAGCGAGCCAATTGTTTAGATAATGTTGAAATGAAATACCAAGTGGATGAGCCACGTGGGACAACGAGAGATGGAAAATCATATGGTGGTCACTCATTTAAGGTGTCTCTTCGGGCACGGCATTGCACGTGTGAGCGGCCTAGTAAGTACCACTGGCCATGCTCGCACTTGATGACAGCGGCAAACATGAGGAATGTGCCTATTTCTGATGGAGTAATCGTGAGAATGCATGAATTCAATTTGCAAACTCATAAGTTAACATGGGCCTCTAGATTCCACCCTTTTCTGGACCAATCACAGTGGCCTGAGTATCACGGCCCCAACATTAGGCTGGATCCGGAGATGATGGTACAACCCAAGGGTAGAAGGAGAACAAAGCGATACCGGAATGATATGGATGAACTCACGAGCACCAGAGAGTTTGGTAGTGGACATTTCATGGAGCCACGTGATAGGACCCAATGCGATGATTGCAATGATCCAACACACAATAAAAGGACTTGCAAAACAAACAAAACTTCAAAAGGGCACAATCCTGGTGGTGGCCGAGGTTTCGGTGGTGGTCTCGGTGGTGGCCGAAGTTTCGGTGGTGGTCTTGGTGTTGGCTGAGGTTCTGGTGGTGATCCTGGTGGTGGCCAAGGTTCCGGTGGTGTCCGAGGTTCCGGTGGTGGTCTCGGTGGTGGCCGAAGTTTCGTTGGTGGTCTCGGTGTTGGCCGAGGTTCCGGTGGTGATCTTGGTGGTGGCCGAGGTTCTGGTGGTGGCCTTGGTGTTGGTGGTGGCCGAGGTTCAAGTGGTGGTAGTGATCGTGGTCGCGGTCGTGGTGGTCGTGGAAGAGGCCGAGGTTTCGGTGGTAGTGCTCGCGGCAGAGATAGAGGTTCGGCTGGTGGTGGTAGAGGAGGTTTCAAGGGTAGAGGTGGTGGTTCGAGGGGTAACCATACTTCTATGTTTGGCTACTTACATAATCCAGATGGGTGATTCTATATGGTGAACATTTGCTCTTATTTACTACATGCATGTTATATTGTAATGATTATTGTCTTGTGCTAACACCTGGCTTTCTTTGGGTTTTTTCTAGACATGGCTTCATCCGGTACCATGACGAGGCCCCCGTGCGGCGACAAGGAGGACTACCCAAGTGTGAGGGGGTGGTCTGGCTTACTTGCATACCCACCGAGAGAAGATTTGAAGATCCCAATATGCTGGTGTGGAGACGAATGTGTTGTGAGGGTCTCCGAGGACCGAAAGAAGTATTGGACTGAAGGCCGGAGGTTTTTCGTGTGTCCCAGCTACGCGTATGATAGAAAGCATCCAGGTGCAGTCGGCCATAATCATGAACCGGTATGTTCAATACAATGTCATCATCGTATCGCACTTAAGATTTCAGAATACTAACACATGCATGCATATTTTGTCGTCACCTCCTCCTCTTTGTGGGTACTTCTCATGGATAGATGACAAGGTGCCATTCGATGTCAAAGCGAAGCAAGATAGGGAGCGTTGCAAGTTCTCGCTTCAAGACTATCGAAGCCGCCTTCTAAATGAGAAGGCTAAGGCCGAAGAGATGGAGAAGGAGGAGCGAAGGAAGCGTCAGATGGATAGGGAGCGCAAAGAAGCGGAGGCACGAGAGGCGAATCGGGCAAGAAAGCTCGCAAGGGCTCATGCTGCACAAGCGGAAGATGAAGCACGCGACAACAAGGGAAAGGGACCGATGTTCCCTTAGTGATCTTATCATTTCGGCCTACTCATTCGAGAGTGAACATGAACTTGTAGCTTGATATTATTTGATGCCTCAGATTATTTGGATGCTTGAGAGTGTGTATGAACTTGTATGTGGGAGACATTCTACTTGTTTGCTCTAGACTATTTGCAAATTGTGCGTTCTAAATTTGTGTGCTTTATGGTTCTGTCATTATATAGAATATGTTGGAAAGAAACTTGTCAAAGGTGTTGGCGAAAGGAGAGAAACTGCGTGAGTCGATGCTGGTCAGAAACGCCAAAAGCATTGGCGTTTCCAGAAACGTATGGCATTTCTGCTAAACAGAATGCGTCAGAATGATCAGTCCTGAATGTTTCCATGTAGGTTGGAAACGCCAGGGGCTGTGGCATTTCTGGCCTACATGGAAACGCCAAGGACACTGGCATTTCTGGCCTGCATTCCAACATACAAAAGAATTCAGCACAGCTGTACTCAGCAGCTATTATCACAACAAATTTCAGCACCGGTGTAATCAGCAGATATTATCACAACAAATTTCACAAGTCTAGGAGACATAAATCTTATCAAATCCATGATCCATAAAACTTAACAAGTCCAGGAGATAGAGTACTTAACAAGTGCAGGAGACATAAAACTTGACAAGTTCACACATTAGCCTAGGAGACATAAAACTACATGACAAGTCCAGGAGACATAAAACATCAGACGTCACTTCACTTCTTTCCTCTTTTGGCAGCCATCTTCCCTTGTTGGTGTAGCCCTCTGGAGTGTTCATCCATCCTGGACGTCGGCTGGTTCTTGAGCTAGCTCGGCGTACTTCTTCTAACGGTTGAGAAGGTTGACTTGGCTGCGGAGCATCTTCCATCTGCGAAGCCCCAAGCTCCATATAGTCTGGATCATTTCTCTCATCTTGGTCCGTCTCCTCTTCCTCTTCCTCTGGATCCACATTCTGTGCTCAGCTGGAAGAAGCACGTGCTTGGCTAGAAGAAGCACATGCTTAGCTGGAAGAAGCACGAGCTCCGCTGGAAGAAGCACGAGGAATATCCAATCTATATTTAGCACGTGCCCGCACATCCGTGGATGGACCACTGTGGCAAGAGAGTAAAGCGGCTAGTGTGCAGCAACGATCCAAGACCTTCTGCACAAGCAATGAGATTGACATGTTAATATGTAACAAGAGCTACGAGGAAACAAAGCACATGCATTATTAACAAGGCCTCTAACCTGCAGAGTAGTCCTAACAAGTCCATCCGTTTCTGGGCACGTGAGAGCACTACATTACCATCATTGATACATCTCTATAGCTCTGTGCCCTGCATAGAACATATGTGACACACCACTCATTCTATAGACACATGTTCATATTTCAAAAGTGAGACATACCACTCGGTCATGCGTAGGCCCATATTCAAGGTGCGCTCCTATGGTCTCCCTAACCGAGTTGTTGAATGCACCATCAGTAGCATCACTTGGCAGTAGGGCCAAGCAATCAGCACGAGTCCAAGCTGTAGGGGAACACAGCAGAAAACAAAAAATTTCTGACCTACGCACCAGCCCAGGACCACTATGGAGACTGCATACAAGGTTTGATCTTTTCGTTACCGACTCGTAGCGCAGCGGAAGTAGAGTCGATGATGATCGGCAGTGCAGATCCCCGCAGCTAGGATTTACAACCTCCCAACCGTGAGGATGTACTCCCTCATCTACCCCTCGAACAGCCCTCCGGGAGGCAGTCGGACAGTCCCTCAGACGATGTCGCGGATAGCCCTTCGGGAGGACGCTTGAAACTCGGACGGTCACTCGGACAGCCCTACGGGAGGACCTTCGAAACTTGGACTGAAACTCGGACAGCCCTTCGGGAGGAACTCTTGAACTAAGATCAAAACTATGATCTCTCTACAGAGTTGCACACATACGGTGTCATCTATCCGGCAGGGCTTCGCCGTCCAGAACTAGTTCCCACTGGAACCCAGACAGCCTTTCGGCTCTACGAAACTATTTCGCTGGGAGGGAGAGAGAAGCCAGACAAGTCAAATGGCATGTGTATGTGAGAGCAAGGATGAGAATGGAGAGCTCCTCTCCACCTCCTTTTATAGGAAACCCAAGGGGTAGGGTGGTTTTACAAGAAAACCCAAAACCCACATGAAATGGAGTCCTTCCCAAGGACCTAAAGGTGAAAAGCAAGGGCCAAGTGGGGCTCCAAGGAGGAGCACCACATGTGGCCGGCCACCCCTCTAGTGGGGCCCCCAAAGGGGCTCCTATCCATCCATGTCACACCCCAAGATCTTTTGAGCAAAAGCCCAAAAGAGTGGCTTTCCAAAAAGTAACCCAAAAAGCACTTTCACTATTCATGAAGACATTTTTCTGCGTCCGTTAAATCCCAAATTATTTTTGTGTGCCTAGAACAATTCCAGTACCCACTAAAACAATTTTGAACGCATTCCGAAACAATTCCGGAACAATGTTTTTCTTCAGCGAAAAGCAACCAAAGCGGTTCCGGCAGCTCCGGAACATTTCCGGTTTTTATCCCGGAAAAATCCCAGAAGTTACCAGAACAATTCTGGCACCCTCCAAGAATTTCCAGGCATGTGCCGGAACCAATTTGACTTAATGGTATCCCTTGAAACAACTTTTCAGTTTTACCGGAACTATTCCGGTGTCCTCTCCGGAACGTTTCCGTTACGTCCAAAACTTTTCCGGTGATTTTCTCTCAGACTCCCTGTCTAGTATTTAGCAGATAGATGGCCCTTAAGCGTGTGATCCTATAGGTTTGGTGAAGAATAGACATGACCGGAACTATTTTCGATCAATGATCAACATCGGAGCCGTGGACACCCATATTGACCCCCATACCCACACGAATGAATATTCGAGTGAACCTCCAGTTGCCGTGTGCTATTCCTGTTGCTTCGCGATATGTTACAAATACCCGAGGTGAGAAACATTGGCATCCCCGTGGATCAACACTTGTCCACAATGCCAGTTACCTCGTTACCGGTTTTGTTCTCTTTTCTCGTTCCCGTGTTCCGGCATCCTTGTGATCAAATCACAGTGTGTCTGGCAAGACGATGGTGGATACCGTAACACCGAGAGGGCCCAAAGATATCTCTCCATCGTCAGAGGAGCAAATCCCAATCTTGAGCTATCAAGTCCCTTGTCATACTTTCCCATGAACCCGTAAGCCACCGTAATAGCCACCCAGTTACGGATGATGTTTAACAAACCCCAAAGTTCATGAATCAAGCATGAAGGAACTCGACACTCTCATGGTCTAAGGAATTATGCAAACATTAACTTCTCTGTGTTATTAACCATTAACTTGTGACGAGTGTATCTCATAGCATAACACCAATCGGGTCGATTCAACACAAGTGTTCTCCTAACATTGTGCCCTCAAAGTTGCTGGCATAGACATGCCCATGATCAGGAAAACAGAACCATCATGCAACACTTGAGCTAATCTTAGAGGCTAGACTAGGAATACATTTTACCATTTATTATTCCACACATGCATATGAGTCTTCCTCTGAGCCTCGTGCTTATTGCAGACTCGAGAACCATAGCAGTCATAGCATGGAACATAAATATAATTATGAACATGGAGATAAATAATAGCATTTATTATTGCCTCTAGGGCATATCTCCTACAGACTCCCACTTGCACTAGAGTCAATATCTAGTCAATGCTAATGCACTTTACACCTATGGCATACTGGTGTAAAATATGCTTCGCTTGTGGTATAGCCTGATGTCCAACGGATCTGACAACTTCAGCTCCATGTGTATCTCTGCATGTCCTCGCGTTTTCACGCTTTCACAAAATTCTTATTTTGTGTGAACTTGGCTTTGTATATATGTGAATCATTGGTCGAAACCTGATTCCTCAGACTGAGCTATGGAGCAACTATCTCATATAGTGTCCCATTGACCAAAGCCATCTTGGAACCATACTAAGTTCATGAATGAACTATATGATTCAACATCTTCTTTGTCGCTTCTAAAGCGTCAACATACTTAGCCTTTGTTATAGAATTCGCCACAGTAACCTGTTTAGAACAATTCCAACTTATCGTGCCACCATATTGTGTATTTCACAAAACCCTTAACTTAAATCGAAAATTGCATGTAGCATTGATGAAGACTGTATCGATGTAATTACTTACAACAAGCACCTCATAATCTCTGCTTGCGAGAAAAACATGTCATCGGTGCTACTTTAGCACTAAATGACATTTTTCACTGTCGTCCCATGATTAGTACTTTGATCACTTTGGTATCTATACTCGCAACAGCCTTGGGAGTATCGGACATATCTGGTTGTTTTACATACCATGGAATACATGATTAATCCAAACACAAGAGTGTGTGGAATCTCCATCATGTATTTTGCTCATCAGTATTTTGGGACACCGAGTCTTGCAAAACTCTTTCCATGTGACTTTGGCAAGAATCACTCCTTGGCGTTTCAATGCTAAAAAGTTTTAGCATCTTGTCAATATGTATTTTTGGCTTTAGCCTATTAGGTAATTCTATCTCGTAGATAAATATGCCTAATATCAAGGCTATTTAGCCAAAGTACTTCATCGAAAAACTATTTTTTTAATGAAGTCCTAATTCGTGTCAAGAAATTTCCAATCAACAATGTGTCAAACACACAAAGTTTTTAGAAATATTATTATGCTCCCACTTACTTTCTTGTAACCACAAGCATCTTCGTTATCCATTGATGAAATCAAACTCTTTTGACTATTTCATCAAAACGAAGATTCCAACTCCATTTTGCTCTCTTCTGTCCATTGCTGGAACTCTGAAGTTTGCATACTTACTAGCATCCTCTGGATTGACAAAATACCTTGGACTGTACCACATGCAAGTCCTAGGTTGCATTTCCATCACATGGAAATCCTTTTGGTATCCATGTATCATATCTCAAGATTGAAATATGTATTAATTGCTAGTTTAACCCGATCTGACTTTAAGCATCGCTATGGTGAGACAACCTCATCGTAGTCAACTCCTTGAACTTGTTATTGCAACAAGTCGAGCTTTATGGATAAAACATTTTATCCACATCAGTTTATAGTTCCATTAATGTTCGTTAGACTCTAAGTCTTCTGAAGGGTTTATGTAACACCCCAAAAATTTAATCATATTTTTATTAAGTAAAAATTTGGCCAGAAATAAAATTTTGAATTATTCTAGGTCTTTTATTATTTTAGAGTATTTTCTGTCTCCGATTTTACAAAATTCTTCCCTCCATATAGAAATTTTTGCAAAATATTATGAGCTTTGGTAGTTTTCTTAAATCATTTTAATTATAATTTAACAACAGTAGGAAATATTTGCATAATAAAATTTTGCCCAAGATAATCATTTTTATAGCATTTTCAATTCTTTAATTGCCTCTGTTACACTACAACTATTTTAAATAATTCTTTTAAAACTCCACAAAAATTATGAGGGGTCATGTGATGCCTATAGATCATTCTTATGCAAAAACCCAACTTGGTCTTTTGAAAATTTTGAGCAAAACATCCTCTTTTCCTTTCTGGTCCAAATTCAGCTTTGAACTACAACCCTATTTTTCCTTGATCCAAAAATTCTGATATTATTCCCACTTATAGTCCTTCCAACCAAACCCTTTAGTCCAGGAGATCAGCCCCAATTGGATCATTTAGATCCACCAAATAATTCTCTGCATTTTCAGTCCAGAACTGAAATTCTTCCAAACTTGCATTAGCAAGTTTTTTATTTTCACAAACCAACTCTACTAGCATCTCTACCATCCAAAGAGACCCAACCCTGCCAAGTCTCACTTCCAACAAAGTGCCCTAGCTAGCTCTGGCATTTTGTCGAGCACATTGTGTGCATGACAGAAATTCTGCCCCTTCCCAAAACTTCACTATCAAGTTCTTCATTTTGCCAAACCAGCTCCACCATACCATCTACCATCCAATGAAGCATCATTCTGGAAATTTCCATGCTCAACACAAACCTCTAACTAGCCCTAGCATTCTGTCGAACACCCTGAGCTCATGGCAAGGATTTGGCAAGGTTTTAAACTAGCATGTGACAGTAGCTTCCCTGGAAGAATCAACATGTCCACCAGCCTTGCCATCTAGAGGAGCCCTACCCTGCTAAGTATCTCTTGCAACAAATTCCTCTAGAACTTCCTGGCATTTTGACAAGCACATTGCGTGCATGTCCAGTGCACGCACGGAGCGCGCTTATGACCATGCCCGTGCCCGAGCCCTGCTGCCCCACTGCTGCCTCTTCCAGTCATGCGCCTCCTCCCCTAGCTTCACAGGCAAGCCTCTGCCATCACCGACACCTTCCCACGTCCCCTAGCGACGACAAGCCACCGGCGTCATCGCCTCGTCACCGCCACCGTAGTCTTCTCGGATACGGTACCGACCAGGGCACCTGGCAGCCTCGCGAGCCACCCGAGCCGTTTGTGGGCGGTGGCCTCCTCCGCAAGCCTGCCCATATCGCACTGACCCCCTCAACTACTTCCACGGCGCAGTAATGGCCGCCACTGTCGTGTCTTCTTCGGCAAGCCACGGAACCGACGTCTTCCGCCTATAAAAAGGTCTCCCGAGCTCGCTGCACTCCCGAGCAACCCTCCAAACCTCTCTGGAAGCCACCCCAAGCATCAGGGCGACCAGAAGTGGCCGTCTTCCACGCCTCTGATGGCCACGGACATCACCACCTCGCGGACGGATTTGGCATCGTCAGAGCTCCTCTGTCCGAATTCTCTTCACCACTAACTTCCATGAGAACCCACTGATCTGTTCCACACCTCAATTCCATTCGAGATAGGTCGTGGGCAAAAGCCCTCTTTCACCCGTAGCTTCCCTCCGCCATGGTGGATGCCTCGCTCATCCTCGAGCTCCCCGACGAGCGTGCGTGGCATGTACGGAAGCGCCATGCTCCCCTGAGCATTCCGGTGGCCGTAGCACCTCGAACAGTGAGGTGTGCCGCCGGGAATCATCGCCGGAGTTCTCCCCTGTCCCTGTCCATGCGCGCAGGAGGTTGGAGACAAACCCGACAGGTGGGTCCCACCTGTCGGTGAGCCAGCTATCTTCTCCAGAAGCGCATCCCGGCGGATACACTTTCCCTACGGGGAAAACGTATTTCTGGAAATGCGTCGTCGACGTCGGCGGGTTTTTCGTGCGGCTGATCGGCTGGGCCGGCCCAGTGGCGCCAGTCAGCTATACAGCGCTCAGGGCACACTTCTATCTTTTCTCTTTTTCTTTTCCAGCAAAATTCCAAATAAATCCTACAATAACCGTTTCGAATCCAAATCTGATGATTCAAATTTCTAAATACTTCTAAATTCATTCTCTATTATTCCAGCCTAGGTGAACATTTTTACTAAACTCTGTCACTACTGGATTTATTAATTAGTCCATTTCTTTATTTATCTCAGCTTAGAAATTCTATAGGAAATTCAAATGAACTCCAAATAATTTGATTCTTTTTCTGAAATTCCTAATTTTTCATCTAGTTTATTTTAGTATTTAATGTAAAATTTTCCAAACAACTTTTTAGTACTGTTATGGCTTTATGTGGTAATTTCAATATTTTTGAAAATAGGAAATGGAGGGAAGATAAAAATTTCAAACTTTTGGAGTGCACCCCACACTTCTGCATGCTCAAGGCAAGCATCTTGAACCCTTGATATGGTGATTGCATGGTTAAATATTTGCTAGAAATAATTGAATTATGCATAGGTTGAATTCAAACAAAATTTGCATGCATAGTTGGCATGTTTCCTCGTACTGTGAAACGTGTGCTTGTCATGACTAACTTGCAGGAGCAGGTATAAGAGAAATACCGTTACCGGCAGAAGGGTGATCATGTCGGAGCGTGATCATGCCTTGTTGGTTATGCATGTTGGGACATGCAATGGCTGTGGCCCTATTTTGGTGTTGCAGTTATATGAACACTATATTGTGCTAACCACTGCAGGAAAACATAAGCCTCCTGAGTCGACCATAGATCGAGTCTTGTTCCAGTAACCCCCATACTTGATCCGTGCTACCACTTGTCCCTGCCAGAGATAGGGTACGGTTCAGTAAGTTGTTAACCCCTTTCTTGCACACACCGTACAGAGAGGCCATAGTGAATGATACCACTGGCCCAGGTAGTCATGTCACTTGGTCCGGGGGCATGAATGGCCGGTCTGGGACCGAAGCTAAATGTCCATGCTATTGGAGGCCATTGTATGAGGCCTTCCCACTTAGAGTTTTATTTTACCGCTGCTTTGGGTGATTCCTGGCCCGGGAAAATTAAGGCTGGTGCATGCGGGTTAGGTGTGTTTTCAACCCAAAGACCGTAATTGGAATTATTCAGCATCTCGGTGCTAACTAAAGAAATCCTTTACTTATGGGTAAAGAGTACACCCTCTGTAGAGTTTTTAAAACCTATTTGAATAGCCATGTTCGCGGTTAAGGACTACAGTCTGGGTTGGTCAAGTGTCAGTCTTAGTGTCGGTCTCCGGAGGAAATAATTAAATTGGGCATGAATTATTTTGCAGGATAATTATTGCACTACTGATATTGTCATGAATATTATTGTCATTATATATTATTGTGGACTAACCCTTTTCTCTTATTTTATTTTTCTGAGTGTCTCATGGGCTGGCTAGACTACCCGGGCACTCATTTATTTTCAAGACCTCTCGTGGTGTCCCTCGAGTTCTTGGATGGTCCTGTCTCGTCCGACTCTCTTGTGGATACCCGATTGGCATTTCTTTTCAAGACCTCTCCGTGGCGTCCCTCGAGTTCTTGGATGGTCCTATCTCGTCCGATTCTCTTGTGGATACCCGATTGGCATTTCTTTTCAAGACCTCTCCGTGGCGTCCCTCGAGTTCTCGGATGGTCCTGTCTCGTCCGACTCTCTTGTGGATACCCGATTGGCATTTCTTTTCAAGACCTCTCGTGGCATCGCTTGAGTTCTCGGATGGTCATGTCTCGTCCGATTTCTCTTTTAGACACCCGTTTGGCATTTCTCTTGAATTCTCGGGCGGTCTCGTCTCGCCCGATTATTCACTTTTAACTTTCTTTGTTTGTCACTAATATTTTAATTACTCATACTTCTGCACATGCTAATTTTTATCATGCCATAGTTTAATTTCAGTGAACATATGCATGTCATTTAATCCAGCATGAGCATATGCATTCGGTATATCTTTTGTTCATGATGTTTGCGAGTACATTCAAACATACTCACTGGCTTGTCCCCGGCTATTTACTTGGCCAGTTAGGATTTCAACAAGGACTATTACCACGACGTCCATGCGAAGCCTAGGATAGCAGCCACGCGGGATAGGAGTTATCCGGGTCAGCTGTTCCTATGGAAATGGAGCCCCATCGGCGTTGGAGAGCCACGAGTCGCTTCCGTCACCCGTCACTAGAAATCATTGTCATATCACTAGACCTTTATGGTCTTGTATCCAATTCTTGTAATTGCTTGGTAATCTGTAACAAGGACGTGTCCACCAGTAACAGTAATCCTGGGGCTGGTGGTGACACGAGGGGTTATTCTTGGGATTTTATGTCCCGGAAATCCGGCCCCGACATCCTTGGTATCAGAGCCAGGCAGACCACTGGCTAATCCTATCCTAGCCTGGTCATTATCCTTAGGTTTCCACACCATCCACATCTTTTCCTGTCCATAGCCAAGCCCATCTCATCCGATAGCCTGCACAGTGGCCGGCCGACATCTTTTGACAGTCAGTGCCCAACCTATCAGCCCTGCCCATAGGCCGTGTGCATGTGGCCGGCACCTGAGTTGTCCCATCCACAAGCGTGCGATGGAAGACTCTGCTGGCTTATAAAGGAAGCCTTGCCCCAACTCAGCTCATCACAGCCTCACTCTCAGTTCGATATCCGACCACCAATATGCCTGGCCCCATCGTGCACAACGAGACCACCGCATCCGAGCTTGGAGACTTTGTAGCCATCCTCTCCAATCTCACCCGTCGTGCTTTTGGCATCGAAGAGCCGCCTGAGTATGTTGTGTACCAGTAGCACACGTGTGATGCCATCCACCACTTCTGGGCCACGGTGCACATCTACGGGAGGGGCACCGCATCGGAACGCCCCTACCGGTTCACCGGGAGGACGACCTCCGACGAGCCCCAAGCCATCCAACTTGCAGCTCGAGAGGCTGTAGTTCACCTCCGGCATCTCTCGCCGAGGGTGAACATCCACCCTTTCTACTAATACCCTAGCCGTGAAGGCTATGGTAGCCCGACCAAAGTCGCCAACGGAGACCATGAGTCGGATCCTGCCCTGGTGCATCTGGTGCGCTACCTGAGAGCGCAAGAGGCACTGTTCGATCAGGTCACTCTTGACCTGATTGCGACCCGCAGGACACTCGCACTCCTGACCCCGGTGAGAAGTGAAGCTGCACCCGCCGTCGACACCCCGATAGTGCTGTTTGGGAGGCCTGTTGAGCCCCCAAGTTCCGCCCCTGTTATCTACCCGGGCAATGCTTTTGCCTCGCCCAAGGAACTCCGTCGTCTCTTGGAGCCCTACTCCAACGGGACGGTGACCTCGACACCCCGCGTGGGACACCGCCGCTACCCCAGCCCTGCAGCTCCTCATCCGACCCCGGCCAGCTCTGACACCGAAGCACGCGGAGAGGCCTCGACATCCACAAGACGTGCCCGGCTAGATGTCGATGAGGTGGACTGAGTCCACCAGTATTGTTGTCAAGCCTTAGTGGCCCGGTTTCCCTGTATTTTCGTAGTAGCAGTTGTATGGTGTAGTAAGTTTGTAAACCACTTGTGTGCTAATAGTAGTATGCATGTTCCAGCATAAATTGTTTGACGAGTGGTTCGGAGTAAATTTTAGACGTGACTGCCGACCCCCCCCCTAACCGACACGCACAGTAATACGTCACATTCCTTTCGGGAAGTGGGGTCTGAAATTTTGACCCAGACAACCCTACGCCGGAGCCGGTGCACAAGTCGCACCGACGCCGCCTCATGTTTACTAACCCAGGTACCTTATAAGCGGCCATATTCCACTCCACACCAGCCACCATCAACCTTGAGCGCCGCATACATCACTCCCCAACTCCATGTTTTCCTTCGGAGCCTACCTAAGAACCCCCGATGCGAGCCCTGGTAGTTTTGTTAAGATTTTGTGGGATTTTACCCGCAATACTCTTGGCTCCACCCATCCACCCCAATATGAGCTGTTCAAATCGAGGATCACTCCTGGTCTCTCAAAATATTGGGCAGCTGTGCACATCCCACCAGCAGATTTAAACCAAGGCCCTCCATATGTTATCTTCATCGGGAGATCCATGCCAACCTCAGACAGGCCATTGAGTCTGCTACTTCCAAAGCAATTACCCATCTTCGATTTGCGGTACCCTGTGCCAGCGGAAGGGAATACTGTTATTTCCCGAGCCGCGTAGTTTTTGGAGCAGAAGCTACGTTTCGCTGTGAACGTATAGAGAGCGATCCAGCCCTGGCCTATCTCATTCAGTATGTGATGGCCCAGGAGCATTTCACCCAGCAACTAATGGAGTACCTCCATTATCTTTCTATCCTAAATCCCCGAATCGCCATTGGCGGACCACCTCTGCCAACTCAGGAGGGACACGTTCTTCGTCTGCTTCCTCCACTTCCTCCACTTCCCCCGGAAGAAGAAGAAGAAGAATGTGCCCCCGCACCAGGAACCCTTGCACAAGACCCCGTAGATCTTACCTTTGAGCTATAGACGGTCATAAGTAGGGTTGTTGCTGTGTTTAGCACTTATTTTCATGGTGCAATCTTTGCGATGTATTTTAGGGCATATGTCAAAAGTGCATTATCATGTTTGCATTCCGCATAAGATTGGTTGTTGTGGTATGCATTTAGTTCTTCCGCCCTTAACAAATCTCGAGGACGAGATTTTCTTAAGGGGGGTAGAGTTTGTAACACCCCAAAAATTTAATCATATTTTTATTAAGTAAAAATTTGGCCAGAAATAAAATTTTGAATTATTCTTGGTATTTTATTATTTTAGAGTATTTTCTGTCTCCTATTTTCCAAAATTCTTCCCTCCATATAGAAATTTTTGCAAAATATTATGAGATTTGGTAGTTTTATTAAATCATTTAAATTATAATTTAACAACAGTAGGAAATATTTGCATAATAAAATTTTGCCCAAGATAATCATTTTTATAGCATTTTCAATTCTTTAATTGCCTCTGTTGCACTACAACTATTTTAAATAATTCTTTTAAAACTCCACAAAAATTATGAGGGGTCATGTGATGCCTATAGATCATTCTTATGCAAAAACCCAACTTGGTCTTTTGAAAATTTTGAGCAAAACATCCTCTTTTCCTTTCTGGTCCAAATTCAGCTTTGAACTACAACCCTATTTTTCCTTGATCCAAAAATTCTGAAATTGTTCCCACTTATAGTCCTTCCAACCAAACCCTTAAGTCCAGGAGATCAGCCCCAATTGGATCATTTAGATCCACCAAATAATTCTCTGCATTTTTAGTCCAGAACTGAAATTCTTCCACACTTGCATTAGCAAGTTTTCTATTTTCACAAACCAACTCTACTAGCATCTCTACCATCCAAAGAGACCCAACCCTGCCAAGTCTCACTTCCAACAAAGTGCCCTAGCTAGCTCCGGCATTTTATCGAGCACATTATGTGCATGACAGAAATTCTGCCCCTTCACAAAACTTGCACTATCAAGTTCTTCATTTTGCCAAACCAGCTCCACCATACCATCTACCATCCAATGAAGCATCATTCTGGAAATTTCCATGCTCAACACAAACCTCTAACTAGCCCTAGCATTCTGTCGAACACCCTGACTTCATGGCAAGGATTTGGCAAGGTTTTAAACTAGCATGTGACAGTAGCTTCCCTGGAAGAATCAACATGTCCACCAGCCTTGCCATCTAGAGGAGCCCTACCCTGCTAAGTATCTCTTGCAACAAATTCCTCTAGAACTTCCTGGCATTTTGACAAGCACATTGCGTGCATGTCCAGTGCACGCACGGAGCGCGCTTATGACCATGCCCGTGCCCGAGCCCTGCTGCCCCACTGCTGCCTCTTCCAGTCGTGCGCCTCCTTCCCTAGCTTCACAGGCAAGCCTTCGCCATCACCGATACCTTCCCTCGTCCCCTAGCGCCGACAAGCCACTGGCGTCATCGCCTCGTCACCGTCGCCGTAGTCTTCTCGGATACGGCACCGACCAGGGCACCTGGTAGCCTCGCGAGCCACCCGAGCCGTTTGTGGGCGGTGGCCTCCTCCGCAAGCCTGCCCACGTCGCACCGACCCCCTCAACTACTTCCACGGTGCAGTAATGGCCGCAGCCGTCGTGTCTTCTTCGGCAAGCCACGGAACCGACGTCTTCCGCCTATAAAAAGGCCTCCCGAGCTTGCTGCACTCCCGGGCAACCCTCCAAACCTCTCTGGAAGCCACCCCAAGCATCAGGGCGACCGGAAGTGGCCGTCTTCCATGCCTCCGATGGCCACGGACATCACCACCTCACGAATGAATTCGGCGTGATCAGAGCTCCTCTGTCCGAATTCTCTTCACCACTAACTTCCATGAGAACCCATTGATCCGTTCCACACCTCAATTCCATTCGAGATAGGTCATGGGCAAAAGCCCTCTTTCACCCGTAGCTTCCCTCCGCCATGGTGGATGCCTCGCTCATCCTCGAGCTCCCCGGTGAGCGTGCGTGGCATGTACCGAAGCGTCATGCTCCCCTGAGCATTCCGGTGGCCGTAGCACCTCGAACGGTGAGGTG
Source organism: Elymus sibiricus (assembly GCA_039707655.1). NCBI lineage: Eukaryota > Viridiplantae > Streptophyta > Magnoliopsida > Poales > Poaceae > Elymus > Elymus sibiricus. The sequence continues at coordinate 72,936,181 of CM077676.1, forward strand.
TGCCACCGGGAATCATCGACAGAGTTCTCCCCTGTCCCTGTCCACGTGCGCGGGATGTTGGAGACAAACCCGACATGTGGGTCCCACCTGTCGGTGAGCCAGCTATCTTCTCCAGAAGCACATCCCCGCGGATACACTTTCCCTACGGGGAAAACGTATTTCTGCAAATGCGCCGTCGACGTCGGCGGGTTTTTCGTCCGGCTGATCGGCTGGGCTGGCCCAGTGGCACCAGTCAGCTATACAGCGCTCAGGGCACAGTTCTATCTTTTCTCTTTTTCTTTTCTAGCAAAATTCCAAATAAATCCTACAGTAACCGTTTCAAATCCAAATCTGATGATTCAAATTTCTAAATACTTCTAAATTCATTCTCTATTATTCCAGCCTAGGTGAACATTTTTACTAAACTCTGTCACTACTGGATTTATTAATTAGTCCATTTCTTTATTTATCTCAGCTTAGAAATTCTATAGGAAATTCAAATGAACTCCAAATAATTTGATTCTTTTTCTGAAATTCCTAATTTTTCATCTAGTTTATTTTAGTATTTAATGTAAAATTTTCCAAACAACTTTTTAGTACTGTTATGGCTTTATGTGGTAATTTCAATATTTTTGAAAATAGGAAATGGAGGGAAGATAAAAATTTCAAACTTTTGGAGTGCACCCCACACTTCTGCATGCTCAAGGCAAGCATCTTGAACACTTGATATGGTGATTGCATGGTTAAATATTTGCTAGAAATAATTGAATTATGCATAGGTTGAATTCAAACAAAATTTGCATGCATAGTTGGCATGTTTCCTCGTACTGTGAAACGTGTGCTTGTCATGACTAACTTGCAGGAGCAGGTATAAGAGAAATACCATTACCGGCAGAAGGGTGATCACGTCGGAGCGTGATCATGCCTTGTTGGTTATGCATGTTGGGACATGCAAGGGCTGTGGCCCTGTTTTGGTGTTGCTGTTGTATGAACACTATATTGTGCTAACCACTGCAGGAAAACATAAGCCTCCTGATTCGACCGTAGATCGAGTCTTGTTCCGGTAACCCCCATACCTGATCCGTGCTACCACTTGTCCCTGTCGCAGATAGGGTACGGTTCAGTAAGTTGTTAACCCCTTTCTTGCACACACCGTACAGAGAGGCCATAGTGAATGATACCACTGGCCCAGGTAGTCATGTCACTTGGTCCGGGGGCATGGATGGCCGGTCTGGGACCGAAGCTAAATGTTCATGCTATTGGAGGACATTGTATGAGGCCTTCCCACTTAGAGTTTTATTTTACCGCTGCTTTGGGTGATTCCTGGCCCGGGAAAATTAAGGCTGGTGCGTGCGGGTTAGGTGTGTTTTCAACCCAAAGACCATAATTGGAATTAGTCAGCATCTCGGTGCTGACTAAAGAAATCCTTTACTTGTGGGTAAAGAGTACACCCTCCGCACAGTTTTAGAAACCTATTCGAATAGCCGTGTCCGCAGTTAAGGACTACAGTCTGGGTTGGTCAAGTGTCGGTCTTAGTGTCGGTCTCCGGAGGAAATAATTAAATTGGGCATGAATTATTTTGCAGGATAATTATTGCACTACTGATATTGTCATGAATATTATTGTCATTATATACTATTGTGGACTAACCCTTTTCTCTTATTTTATTTTTTTGAGTGTCTCATGGGCTGGCTAGACTACCCAGCCACTCATTTAGTTTCAAGACCTCTCCGTGGCGTCCCTCAAGTTCTCAGATGGTCCTGTCTTGTCCGACTCTCTTGTGGATACCCAATTGGCATTTCTTTTCAAGACCTCTCCGTGGTGTCCCTCGAGTTCTCGGATGGTCCTGTCTCGTCCGATTCTCTTGTGGATACCCGATTGGCATTTCTTTTCAAGACCTCTCCGTGGCGTCCCTCGAGTTCTCGGATGGTCCTGTCTCGTCCGACTCTCTTGTGGATACCCGATTGGCATTTCTTTTCAAGACCTCTCGTGGCATCGCTTGAGTTCTCGGATGGTCCTGTCTCGTCCAATTTCTCTTTTAGACACCCGTTTGGCATTTCTCTGGAATTCTCGGGCGGTCTCATCTCGCCCGATTATTCACTTTTAACTTTCTTTGTTTGTCACTAATATTTTAATTACTCATACTTCTGCACATGCTAATTTTTATCATGCCATAGTTTAATTTCAGTGAACATATGCATGTCATTTAATCCAGCATGAGCATATGCATTCGGTATATCTTTTGTTCATGATGTTTGCGAGTACATTCAAACGTACTCACTGGCTTGTCCCCGGCTATTTACTTGGTCAGGTTAGGATTTCAACAAGGAGTATTACCACGACGTCCACGCGAAGCCTAGGATAGCAGCCACGCGGGATAGGAGTTATCCGGGTCAGCTGTTCCTGTGGAAATGGAGCCCCATCGGCGTTGGGGAGCCACGAGTCGCTTCCGTCACCCGTCACTAGAAATCATTGTCGTATCACTAGACCTTTATGGTCTTGTATCCAATTCTTGTAATTGCTTGGTAATCTGTAACAAGGACGTGTCCACCAGTAACAGTAATCCTGGGGCTGGTGGTGACACGAGGGGTTATTCTTGGGATTTTATGTCCCGGAAATCCGGCCCCGACAGTTTATCAAGATATAATCTTGAATCATTTATGGAAACTATCTCAGATTATATTGGCATTTAGCCAATTCTGGAGTCAGGGCCCATCAACGCTTCCTTATGTATCGTAGGTATACTATTGTCTAACAACAATATCTCGCTTGCGCACCTGCGAGGTTTGCACGAGTTTTGCCTATGTGGTTCAGTTGCAAGTTCGACTGAAGTCCATACATCTCATGTAGAGGCTTCCGTATCAGTCATAGTAGGAAACTCTGGAATTACTTCCAAGGTTTCTTTCCTTTGATCTGATGATGAAGATACTGTTATCTCATCGAGTTGCACTGTTCTCCCACTCACCTTTTTGCAAGAACCATTCTCTTTAAAAGCATATCGTTCTTGGTGGCAAACCTTTTGCCTCAGTATAGTGGTGGAGGTATTCCCAATTACTTGGGATAACCAACAAAGTAGTACTTGTCAGATTTGGAATAGGTTTGTAAATAATTTACACAAGCCCCATATTCCAAATGTTAAGAAAAGACAAAGCATGGTTAGGCGTACCATACCATGGTGTTATTTCAACAGACCTGATAGTGCTCTTTTCAGTGTAAAAGCCGCAGTCTCTAAAGCATTACTTTAAAAGGGATAATGGCAAATTGATTTATGTCATCTTTGATCTTACCATGTCACAAATGGTTCGAATACATCTTCATGGACGTACCACTCACAGTGGAGATCCGGGAGGTGTAAGTTATGAAACCTTTTTCACAACTCATCAGACATTCGCTAAACTTGTAACTCAAATATTCCTTTCCGCAATCTAGTTTGCAGAAACTTATTTTTCTTGTTACAATAATTTCTACTTCATTTTTGAAAACCTTATGATTGATTTCAAAAGATCCAGACTTACGTCTCATCAAGTAAATATCCATATATCCACTTGAGTCATTTCTGAAGATAGATAAATCCACTGCCAGCAACAACATTTATTGGACTACACACATCAAAATGTATGATCACCAATAAGTTTGTTGCTCGTTCCTTATGGCCTATGAACGGTATTTTGGTCACTTCACTTTTCAAAGGAAAGTTGTAAGTGTCAGATGATTCAAAATCAAATGACTTCAAAATCCATCATAATGGAATTTTTCCATGCGGGTTTCTCCAATGTGACCAAATGCAGTGCCACACATGTGTGGTATTCTTTTAGTCTTGCGACAATTAGCGTCAGTGTTATGGATGTATCATATTACCATCAATATTCATAACATACATCCCATCCACGATGGAAGCATGGCCCTTATGTTATTCATAATTCTGAACAACAATTGTTCTTTTATGAACAACACTCTTGCAACAAACATTATGCAAATGGGCTAGAGTGTATAAAACTCTAACATGAATTATGAGAGTAAAAACAGCGGTAATGTATTATTATCAATATTCATCACATACATCTCATTCACAATGAAAGTATGGCCCTTATGTTATTCATAACACCAAACATCAAAAGTTCTCTTATGAACAACCTTCTTGCAAGATACCTTATGCAAAGGGCTAGAGTGTATGAAACTCCAAAAATGAATTATGAAAATAAATACATAGGTAATACACTGATGGAATGTATAGTAACTTTTACTATGTTCCCAGTGCGTATCTGAACCTCACTTCGGCCAGTCTTTTAGGCCATAGTAGTTCTTGCATCAAATTGCAACAGAATGCAATCGAGCGGGTATCTTTTGTGATTAACTCACAATACCCAAGAATCAATGATTAACATGTTTAATCATAGTTCCCAAGAACTATTTCCTTGACCAGCCTTCTATACATCAATAGCTTGTATGACTTTCATACATGAGCTGGATATTCCAGTCTTCTCTCCTTTTGCCTTTATACTTCTAACAGTTTAACTTTCAGTATTTCTTCTACTCTCAGGAGAAGCATCCAACTTAAGAGTGGCGTTAGCCCTGGACTTCCTAGGCATGAAAGCCTTACTAACACCCTTCGGACATTTCCTTCCTCTTTAAGTTGTTGTTTTATTCACCTTCATTTACATGACAGGCGTTCTACTGGATCCCTTTGTTATTAGTCAAATGCATAGTAAACACTTTTACTAATAGTTTGCAAAACAAACATTGCTTTGGATATCACATATCTTTTAGCCTTTGCTTGTGTCTGAAAAATGATATTCAGTTCCATGATTATCACATAGCTATCCAAACTTTTGAAGTCCGGGTTTTATGGAAGCAAACATATTGCACTTGACCGTAACGGAATTCTAGCTTTTGGATCGAAGGACGAGAGTCACATTATCCATAGCATTAGCGGGAGAATACCAAAAGCATGCGATAGGACAAAATCCTTCTCGGCACTTTTGAGGACAATCCTCACATTACATTACCAACCGTAAAGTTTTAACCAGATATTTAACAGCTATTCAATTTTAATAGGGGAGGTGGACATGCGAGCCATTCTTCTATAACTATTATGCAATTTACACTTTAGACAGTGTCCATAATTAATTGCACTGAGAATTAAACAAGTTAATTCTACAGTGCGCTCCCACTCAAATCAATATCTCTCATAATTGATTTTGAGTGATACAAGACCCGCATTTCAATTCAACGCCATTGATGTGGACATCACTGATGATGAGAATTTTAATCGGTAGTCCAACTTGCCAATCACATCTCTATGTGATTCTTGTTCATCTTTCGATGGGCGTGTTTCGAGCTCAGGACGATCAAGCCAGAACGTCAAGACAACCAAGTGATCTTGCTACGAGGTCTGCCCTCACCCGCCTCACACTTCCCTAATCGTTTGTACTCATGGAGACATGACGCACTCCGAGAAGTTAGGAGCCATGACGGTGCTACACTTGGGAGAACACTAACTACTTGATATTTTTGTGAGAGATCACCCTAATAAAAGTGACTACCGTGCAATCAAGAAGGGTGCATCATAAGGGATAAACATCTCAGGCAATTCATAATAGCATGATATGGTATAGCCCTTTCTGACGGAGAAGTCTTGTATTTCTTTGTCTTCGGCATTCGCGTCGGTGTTCACCTTCATGAAGATTGCCACCACCTTGTCGATGCACCAGATGATATTGCTATCTCTATAGCTAGTAAAATAAGTGCATTACTTAAGGTTGACACACAGGTCATTAAAGTGACAATCATATGGCTCCAGCCATCATGCCGAATCATGACACGCAGGTCATGTTAATAATTTACATCATATAGTCATCTCATACATAATCAAATTAATATGAGCACTGCTATACCACATCACATGCACATGCAAACCATCCTGCAAAACCAAGTTAGACGCCCCTAATCGGTTCATAAAAAATTTCATTTTACGTGGCTTCTAAGGTTTCGAAGCAAACCGAAGCTACCAACGTCCATCATCAAGTATGATTATTCAAGTCGCTAGATTAACTTTACGGGGTGTATGAAACACGAGATAATAAAATCTTGAGCCCCATACTGAACTTCGTCATATGCATGACCCCCGTGTAGATCATATCTGCATTGCCCTTTCGTCTGCGAAATTTCATCTTTCTTTTTAACTACGGTGGAATTCAACTAACTGTTAGCACTTCGTTGATCAATCAGGATCGCGGATTGCCAGAACTTTGAAACTCCACCATACTGTTATCAAGATCAGAAATATGCAAATTCCAGGGAAGCAACAAGAACAACGGGTAACAGATTTCATCTGCTACCCGCACAAATAATTTTCAGCAATAGAACTCATCTACTACCTAATTATATTGTGCAACACCCATACATCTCATGTATTCTAGATCGCAACCTGCATCTACGCATAGCACGGCTCATGATGCCACTGTAGGGGAATGCAGCAGAAAACAAAAAATTTCTGACCTACGCACCAGCCCAGGACCACTATGGAGACTGCATACAAGGTTTGATCTTTTCGTTACCGACTCGTAGCGCAGCGGAAGTAGAGTCGATGATGATCGGCGGTGCAGATCCCCGCAGCTAGGATTTACAAACTCCCAACCGTGAGGTTGTACTCCCTCATCTGCCCCTCAGACAGCCCTCTGGGAGGCAGTCGGACAGTCCCTCAGACGGTGTCGCGGACAGCCCTTCGGGAGGACGCTCGAAACTTGGACGGTCACTCGGACAGCCCTTCGGGAGAACCCTCAAAACTCGGACTGAAACTCGGACAGCCCTTCGGGAGGCACTCTCAAACTAAGACCGAAACTATGATCTCTCTACAGAGTTGCACACATACGGTGTCATCTATCCGGCAGGGCTTCGCCGTCCAGAACTAGTTCCCACCGGAACCCAGACAGCCTTTCGGCTCTACGAAACTATTTCACTGGGAGGGAGAGAGAAGCCAGACAAGTAAAATGGCATGTGTATCTGAGAGCAAGGATGAGAATGGAGAGCTCCTCTCCACCTCCTTTTATAGGAAATCCAAGGGGTAGGGTTGTTTTTCAAGAAAACCCAAAACCCACATGAAATGGAGTCCTTCCCAAGGACCTAAAGGTGAAAAGCAAGGGCCAAGTGGGGCTCCAAGGAGGAGCACCACATGTGGCCGGCCACCCCTCTAGTGGGGCCCCCAAAGGGGCTCCTATCCATCCATTTCACACCCCAAGATCTTTTGAGCAAAAGCCCAAAAGAGTGGCTTTCCAAAAAGTAACCCAAAAAGAACTTTCACTATTCACGAAGACATTTTTCTGCGTCCGTTAAATCCCAAATTATTTCTGTGTGCCAAGAACAATTCCAGTACCCACTAAAACAATTTTGAACGCATTCCTAAACAATTCCAGAACAATGTTTTTCTTCAGCGAAAAGCAACCAAAGCGATTCCGGCAGCTTCGGAACATTTCCGGTTTTTATCCCGGAAAAGTCCCAGAAGTTACCAGAACAATTCTGGCATCCTCCAAGAATTTCCAGGCATGTGCTGGAACCAATTTGACTTAATGGTATCCCTTGAAACAACTTTTCAGTTTTACCGGAACTATTCCGGTGTCCTCTCCGGAACGTTTCCGTTACGTCCGAAACTTTTCCGGTGATTTTCTCTCAGACTCCCTGTCTAGTATTCAGCAGATAGATGACCCTTAAGCGTGTGACCCTATAGGTTCGGTGAAGTATAGACATGACCAGAACTCTTTTTGATCAATGATCAACATCGGAGCCGTGGACACCCATATTGACCCCTATACCCACACGAATGAATATTCAAGTGAACCTCCGGTTGCCGTGTGCTATTCCTGTTGCTTCGCGATATGTTACAAATACCCGAGGTGAGAAACATCGGCATCCCCGTGGATCAACACTTGTCCACAATGCCAGTTACCTCGTTACCGGTTTTGTTCTCTTTTCTCGTTCCCGTGTTCCGGCATCCTTGTGATCAAATCACAATGTGTCTGGCCAGACGATGGTGGATACCGTAACACCGAGAGGGCCCAGAGATATCTCTCCATTGTCGGAGGAGCAAATCCCAATCTTGAGCTATCAAGTCCCTTGTCATACTTTCCCATGAACCCGTAAGCCGCCGTAATAGCCACCCAGTTACGGATGACGTTTAACAAACCCCAAAGTTCATGAATCAAGCATGAAGGAACTCGACACTCTCATGGTCTAAGGAATTATGCAAATGTTAACTTCCCTGTGTTATTAACCATTAACTTGTGACGAGTGTATCTCATAGCATAACACCAATCAGGTCGATTCAACACAAGTGTTCTCCTAACATTGTGCCCTCAAAGTTGCTGGCATAGACATGCCCATGATCAGGAAAACAGAACCATCATGCAACACTTGAGCTAGTCTTAGAGGCCAGACTAGGAATACATTTTACCGTTTATTATTCCACATGTGCATATGAGTCTTCCTCCGAGCCTCGTGGTTATTGCAGACTCGAGAACCATAGCAGTTATAGCATGGAACATAAACATAATTATGAACATGGAGATAAATAATAGCATTTATTATTGCCTCTAGGGCATATCTCCTACACAAGCACCCTTCTGGATAAGTCGGTACTCTCGGCGAAGCCACTCTAAATGCCTCATATCTGCCCGCTCGTCGTGGTCGGGTGTGTGATCAGTCTCCACTCGAGCTCCTCTCTGCGCATTCCACATGTCCACCCACATAAAAGTGGTGGTCCTCCCAATTCATGACATTCTTGTTGTTTTGCTGGCTCATCCTACAAATCATGACAAGAATAAATTAGTCACATTTTTTAGTATTTACCATGAATTCATGTGTGCCACAAAAGTTCTCTCACCTATGAAGCTTCACACTTGTCTCCACGTAATCCGGTGGGGTTCGTTGTTGTACTCCAAATTGCTTTGAGACGCGATGTGGGAGATGCCACTTGACCGCATAAAAGCATATCATGGGGCACCGCACACGCCAAAGATGCTGGTCACGGAGGCATAGGTTGCTAATAGGATAATGCCTCATTACCATATACGGCCTCCAGTTGACCTACATCATAATATGTCACTCACGCACAAAAATATTTTCAGCAATGATGGCAAAGCTTTTGAATAATTACCTGATTGTAAGTCAGCATGTCGAGCTCACTTATGTACACCTTGTACCGCCCCATGGCGGCGACACTCGATGCTTGGACGTTAGCCCATGTGTACGCGATAGTGGGGTACCGCTCCTCATCCTCGTCGAAAGGCCACTCCCAAGGTTCGTCCGGAGCAATGGTGACTGAATGGCCAACAGGGATACGCTCCCACATCCAAACCTGTAGGGCCCACACAAAACCACCAAGACAGGATCTCAGCTTACTCCTCTGACAAGCTCCATCCAACTGCACATTTGTACACACATTAAACGATCACACACAAACATCTATTTCATATAATGAAAATGGATCATAGTAAGCATTACCTGACGGTACAAGAAGGCTAGTGCCATCGACCCCCAACTCCACTTAACATCCCAGTTACGAAGAGGGTCCAAGAACATCCAGGAGGCTGTGTCCCCCGTGCCATCCGGAAACACCACTTGGGTCAAGAGATTCCATAAGTAAGCCCTGGCGTACATCTCCACAACCGCCGGACTAGCATCCTCTGGGCACTCATAAAAATGTTCTCGTATCCACGAGAACAACACACCGGATGGCCTAGGATCCTTATTGGTTTCATGAATCCACGGGTCAGGTTCAACACCAACCAATCCTGCAACCCGTTGTCGCCACCCCTCAGACTTCACCTTCCCAGTAAGAGCCCTGCCCTCGATCAGAAGGCCGGAGATCATCGCAATATCCTCCAAAGTGATGGTCATCTCACCAAGAGCCATGTGAAAAGAGTGCGTCACCGGCCTCCAACGGTCCGTAAGGGCAGTAATGGCCGTGCAGTTCATCCATGGTGGTGTGCCTTTAAAGTTGAGCACAAACTGAAGAAGATCCATTCTTCTGTAGTAAGGTTCATAGCGACGGTCATATAGCAGGGCTTCATGGGTTGTGGCCCCTCAACCAAAGTATTGGAGGAACCTACAAAAACAAACGCACAATATGTTACTTCTCTCAACTTGTCACAATATGAAAATCCACCAATAGAGATAGATAATTACCTCCCCTCTTTCCACTAGCACAGCATGATGGTTCTCCTCGTAGAAATCATCAAGGCCAGGATATTTATCTTGCTCGAACATCCTACATGATACATTATAGACTAGTTAATATAAATGCATAAAACTTTGACCACGTTATGAAATACTCTCTAAATCCACTTGCATTTTACACAATGCTTAAATCTTTTCATCACATTCACATACATACATACAAAATCATAGATACATAATACACATTTGAAATTATATGTAAAGTGACAAGCATTTGAATACTTATATATAGTCACAAGCATATTAGACAAAAAAAGACACTTTCATACACAAAGCTAAATATTTAATCTCTAAATCTATTACTACACATCCCAACACAAATGCTTTTCAACCCAACTTATCACAAAGAATTTATTCAAACTTATGAGGAACAAATCATCTTAGGATTCAACCTAATACAAATTGTTTTCCTATCTCTAAATCCAATACTACACAATAGCAAGTACTTCAACACAACTACTATATCTTCCTTCTAAACGAAATCTAATCCAAACAATCTTCAAATAAATCACAAATAATGGATCTTAGGGTTCCACCATGTTTCAAATAATGCATCTAAAATAGTCAATTTTGACTGAACAAATTTGGAGGAATAGGGGGAGAATACCTCAAGCTACTTGGGGATGATCCAATCCATGAGTTTTAATGCCCAAAATAGAAGATTTGGGAGGGATTTGGAGGGGAGGAGAGAGGGGCGAGTGGGTTCTGTTCTTCCTGGCGGCTGGAGGAAGACGGGGCTGCGAGTGGGCTGGGTCCCACCCGCGGCCCCGCGCGTGTTACTTAATTGAGGGCAGAAACGCCACAGCTCCTGGCGTTTCCATACGGGCAGAAACGCCAGAGCCCGTGGCGTTTCCAGCAACGCGATCTGGCTCAGCGTTTCTAGCCTGCCACGTCAGCCAGGGCAGCAACGCGAGCTGGCTCGGCATTTCTATGTGGATCAAAAACTCCACGGGCTATGGCATTGCTAAAAGGCTCAGATTGTGAAATAATTTCGTTTCGAGTTCATTTTGTGCAATGATGTTCTGACAAGGTCAGAACAGTGATTTTGGCCGGCCAGCGGCGGGGCGGAGGACGTGCTCAACCCAGATAGGCTGCACGTGCTGATGACCCAGGTGGACTTCGGTCCTAGTTCCACCTTCGACATCGGCTCCGGCTCCGGTAGCTCGGCGTGGATCAATGCCGACGGCGACCCCACGGTCGTGTCCCAGCAGGCTATGGCCATCGACTCGACCGTGAACGTGCCATGGATCCAGTGTGGAATGTGGATTCTTTAAGCATGGTCTTTCAGACACCCCTTATCCTTACCCTCCAATATTGCTTTGATATCTGTGCTATACAACTAACTACACCAAATTTTCACTTTTTTGTTTCTTCCAAATAAAACAACATATGAGCTTCTAACTTTGAAGGCACCGAAACATTCTGACTATAATGTGGGAAAAAACTTTCAGATTTTTTGGTTCAACATAAATATACGAAATTAGATTTTTTTGATTAAAAAATGTCATTTTAAATATTTATGATGCACGAAAAAATCTGAAAGTTTTTTCTCACATTCTAGTTAGAATGTCTTGTTGTGCTGCAAAATTTAAAGTTCATATGTTGTTTTATGTGGAAGAAACAAAAAAAGACAAAAGTGTTTGCATGAATCGCGATGCAGAAATGAGTGGCTAGATAAGGGGGTGTCCTGAAGCCTATGCTTTGTCAAATGTTTACGGATGTGCGTCCCCTGCCCCAGCTCCCAGTGCTATCCGCAGCGGATCCCTTGTTCGACCCCAGCACATCGAGCACCACCGCGGCCGTCCGCTGCCGCTCCCTCAGCTCCTACGGCAACGGCTGCCCCAACACGTCCGTGAACGCCGAGTGCATGTACCTGACGAGTACAGCGATGACCGGGCGACCGCCGGGACATACATGACCGATACGCTGACCAGCAGTGGCAGCACCACCGTCCGCAACTTCCGGTTCGGGTGCAGCCACGCCGGGCGCGGCAAGTTCAGTGACCTGACCGCCGGGACCATGTCCCTCGGCGGTGGCGTCCAGTCGCTCCTCACCCAAATGGCCCGCTCCCTGGGGAACGCCTTCTACTACTGCGTACTGCAGGCCAGCGCCTCCGGCTTCCTCTCGATCGGCGGGCCGGCGACGACAAACTCCACCACCATGTTCGCCACCACGCCGCGGGTCAGGAGCGCCATCAACCCGAGCCTATACCTGGTGCGGCTCCACATCATCGTCATGGCGGGGCGCCGGCTCCGGATCTTGCCGGTGGTCTTCTCCGCCGGGGCTGTCGTGGATGTTGTCATCACGTAGCTGCCACCCACCGGTACCGCGCGCTGCGACATAGTTATGTCACATCTACATGAGTCTTAGACACACCGTTTAGTTGTTGTGTGCTAATTTGTTAATGAGTTTTTCTACATTAGTTATGGCAACAATATTACAGATGCAATTACGGATTGAGCTTTTATGCAACAATTTTAGGGCAACAATATAACAGACGTATGACGTAGATGTAGATTTAATTGTTTGGAGTCATATATGCATGACGTAGATGTAGATTTAATTGTTGTAGTCCATCTGATTGGAAATTAAACTATAGCTACAAAATATTCAACGACTGCATGGTATAGTACTACATGAAACTCATCTGAAATATATCTAGCACATTTGTCTTTATGTATCTCATATTACACTTTTCAATAACCAGTACTGCATCTTCAAAGACACATGAAACTTATGAACATTTTATCATTGCCTTGAACAAAAAATATCATAAAGTAAAAGTGAATGGCAATTCTTTTCGAAGAAAATAAAACTTGATGGAAATTAAAGTATGGAAGATACTAGAACTTATGGAAGTGCATGTGATGTGAGGTTTGTGTATATTATGGAGTGTAAATAATAAAGTGTAAAAACAAAGTTAATTCATTTTAAAATTGTTTTTATATAAGTAAAGATCGAAAGATTCTAGAACAATGGAGAAGTGTTGGTGTTATAAGATTTGAGCATATTATGCATTGTAAATCATAAAATAATCAAAGAAAGATGATTTTAAAAGAAAAAAAGGTTTGGATAATTATATTATGAATATTCTAGAACAAAGTAGAAGTGCTTTTGTTTTGGGTTTTTTTTTTTTTTTTGCATTTGGCAGAATGCAGTAGAGTGAAAGATGATATCCAATGACCAGGCCCATCATGTGACGAACGCCCCGTCTGCCACACCCAGCGTATGCATCGTACGTTTTTTTCTGATTTTTCTTCAAACTTATTTTTTTTCCTTTTTTACGAAATCTTCTAAGAAATATAACTGCAATATTATAATGTTCCCCAACATTCAAAAGGTGTTTTCAAAAATTATACTTATTAAATTTTAAAAAACTCTTATTGTACATTTTATTCTTTTCGAGCAGTGTAAAAAAATCCGTGAAAACTAAAAAACTTCGTAGCATTCAAAAAATGTTGGCAACATCTAAAAATGTTCACACGTAAAAACATTTATTCATGATATTTAATAAAAATATTCAGAAAAATATAAAAAAAATCCATAATCCGTAAAAAATGTTCATGAAATTTCATACATTTGTTCGAGCCATAACATATAAAAAAGGTTCAGGACATTTAACCAAACTGTTCTAACACTTAGAAAACCTTTTAGTTTTTCTTGTTCATGATATTATTGAAAATGTTGAACGTGTGCTTTAAAAATGTTCACATGTGTTTAGAAAATGTTCAATGTACATTTTACAAATGTGAACATGTATTCAGATAAATGTTTAGCATTATTTTAAGAAATGATTAATCTGTACATGATTTTTTTAACGTGTATTAAAAAAAGTCGACGTGTATTTTCAAAAATGAAAAAGAAAAGAAAGAAATGAGCATGAAAAAAAAAGCAAAATTAAACCGATGAAAACTGGTAGAGAAAAACATAGAGAACAAAACGGAAAAAAAAACAAGCATAATACCGTCCCAAAACCAGGCCGATGGTTCCATTAACCTTTTTTGAGAGAATCGATAGTTCCAATAACTGGTTCCCAAAACCGCCCCCTGCCACTTAATGCGCGGTGTCTATATCTCGCATTAAGCGAGATGAGAGGGAACTCTCGCGTCGAGCGCTACATTGTCAGGCTGGCCCATTACGCGCGCAGTCTTAAAAAAGACGAGAATCGATAGTTACTAGCCACTCAGGTACACACGAGTTCGTGTTAAAGTAGCAGGACGCGCACTACTTGAGGCATAAAGACCTCGTTCTTCACTGGTTTTTCACTGATCCAGTCTTTGAATTAAAGAAACTCACTGATACATTGAAATATGCTTATCTTGATGAAAAGAAGATATATCCTGTTATTATCAATGCTGATCTTTCAGTCCATGAAGAAAAGAGATTATTGAAAACTTTAAGGAAGCAAAGGGCTGCAATTGGATATACTCTTGATGATCTTAAGTGAGTCAGCCCTATTTATGTTAACACAAGATTAATATGGAGCCTGATGCCAAACCAGTTGTCGATCATCAACGCCGCTTGAATCCTAAAATGAACGATGCGGTAAGAACTGAAATATTGAAACTTCTGGAGGCAGGTATAATCTATCCTATAGCAGATAGTAGATGGGTAAGTCCTTTTCATTGTGTCCCTAAGAAATGTGGCATCACCGTTGTTCCTAATGATAAAAATGAACTTATCCCACAAAGAATTATAACCGGTTATAGGATGGTAATTCATTTTAGGAAATTAAATAAAGCTACTAGAAAAGTTCATTACCCTTTGCATTTTACTGATCAAATGTTAGAAAGATTGTCTAAGCATATACACTTCTAGTTTCTAGATGGATATTCTGGTTTTCTCAAATACCTGTATCACAGGAAGATCAAGAGAAAACTACTTTTACTTGTCATTTTTTAACTTATGCCTATAGACGTATGCCTTTTGTTTTATGCAATGCACCTGCTACATTTCAAAGATGCATGACTGCTATATTCTCTGATTTTTGTGAGAAAATGTTGATGTATTCATGGATGATTTTTCTGATACGGAAGTTCTTTTGATGACTGCTTGAGTAATCTTGATAATGTTTTGAAGAGATGTGAAGAGACAAATCTTGTCTTGAATTGGGAGAAGTGCCACTTTATGGTGAATGAAGGTATAGTTCTTGGTCATAAAATTTCTAAAAGAGGTATTGAGGTAGATAAAGCTAAAGTTGATGCAATTGAGAAAATGTCATGCCCTAAGGATATCAAAGGTATAAGAAGTTTCCTAGGTCATGCTGACTTCTATAGAAGATTTATAAAGGACTTCTCTAAAATTTCTAGGCCCCTTACCAATCTTTTACAAAAAGATGTTCCATTTGTTTTTTATGATAATTGTGTAGAAGCCTTTGAAATACTTAAGAAAGCTTTAATATCTGCACCCATTGTTCAGCCACCTAATTGGAACTTACCTTTTGAAATCATGTGTGATGCTGGTGACTATGCTATTGGTGATGTTCTAGGTCAAAGAGTTGATAAGAAATTAAATGTATCCATTATGCTAATAAAAGTTTGGATAGTGCTCAAAGAAATTATGCTACTACTGAGAAATAATTTCTAGCAGTTGTGTTTGCATGTGATAAGTTCAGACCTTATATCGTTGATTCCAAAGTTAGTATTCACACTGATCATGCCGCTATTAAATACCTTATGGATAAGAAAGGTGCTAAACCTAGATTGATTAGGTGGATTCTTTTACTGCAAGAGTTTGATTTGCATATTGTTGATAGAAAAGGAGTTGAAAATCCTATAGCAGATAATTTGTCTAGGATGGAAAATGTTCTTGATGACCCATTGCCTATTGATGATAGTTTTCCTGATGAGCAATTAGCTGTTATAAATGCTTCCACTTCTCATAATAATCCTTGGTATGCAGACTATGCTAATTTCATTGTTGCTAAATATATACCACCTAATTACACATACCAACAAAAGAAAAAGTTTTTCTTTGATTTAAGACATTACTTTTGGGATGACCCACATCTATATAAAGAAGCAGTAGATGGTGTTATTAGACGTCGTGTACCTGCACATGAGCAGGAACAAATCCTATGGCAGTGCCACTCCGAGGCATACGGAGGACACCATGCAGGAGACAGAACTGCACACAAGGTATTACAATGTGGTTTTTATTGGCCTACTCTCTTCAAGGATGCACATAAGTAAAATGAAAAAATGGCTCCCTCCTCCTCCACCTCTCCCCTAGGCGACCATGGCGGCGGCCCTGACTCCTCCTAGATCCAAGATCTCCCACCATACAACCACCCAAATTCTACCATGGATCCACTCCATGAACCCAACTCCATAGCCCATCAACTGGATTTCTCATTTGGACAAGATCTTAGTGGTAAGCTTCATGATATCTTCCATACGGCGGTGCACCCGGTGTCACCATCATATGGATTTATTTTGGTTGTCTCCTTTGGTCAATCTACATTTTGTTTGGATTCAACAAATGTTAGCCTTCCCCTCTCGGCTTGTTTGGGGGCCGCCCATGATTCACTTGAGGTTATTCATATCAAAGACAAAGTGTTTTGATTTTTGGTTGCATCGAAAGCAGTGGGTTTTTACATCATCAGAAAAAGATTCTTTGAATGCCATATGTTCAAATGTTACTTCCATCTTTGGAGCAATGGTGGTCCTAATTGGCTATATGAAGAGCAAAACTGGTATAATGAGGAGGATCGATCATGGACTAAGGTTTCATATCATAGACGTTCTCACTACAATCAGGTACGACACATCAATCCCAATTATATCCCAGCACAGTCTGTTTTTCATAGAATCACATCCGATCTGTGTGATCCGCAAATGTCATCACGCCAAGCTAATGTTAATGGCCCCAATCACAATGCTCATATGCTATCGGGTGCAAATATTACTCCATTGGGAATTAGATCTGATCATCACAATTCTGATGGCCATGATCCCAACGACACAGATGCAAATCATGATCACACGGCCGTACGCATCGGATCTATGGTTATACGCGGGAATTCAAATTGTTTAAAGTCGGCCCAGCGATCTAGCAATGCCACTCTACATGGGCCTGGCACACCGAGGCCCGATAACCCTGCAAAGCCCAATAGCCTAGAATCTGAAGAGTCTATCGTTACTGCACCTAACAAGATTGATTTCAGATTGTTCTGTTTGAGATGTTTGGGTTATGGACACCGGATTGCTACCTGCACCAATATGGTACGCTACAAATCTTGTTATAAATACAACCATATTGCTAGATTCTTCTTATCTAAGCGCAACAGAGGCCAACAATATTGGATTAAAAGAACTACTTGCCCAACTAACTATAAGGACGCCTCTGTTTCCAACCCAGGCACATCAACTTCCACCGCTCGCCACCATTGTGCTGCTCCACCAGATTCACCTCGCGCTGCTTCCATGGTTTGCTATCCTTGCAACCCCTACCCCCACCTACCTGCTGGCACCACCATCCTCGAGGCCGGCCTGCTACACTCTCGCCGCACCTATGTCATTCTTGGAGGTGAGCTCCCGCTCGTCTGCGATGAGTGGGCCATTGCCACTTTGGACCCGAGTGTATCTGATGAGGAGTTCCATGGTGCCAACGCCCTCATCACCGACTACCTGGAGAACAAGGGGTGGAGGATCAACTGCATGTCTCGCTACGGTATGGGTACGGTCCTCATTCAATTCACAACTGCATGCTCAAGAGACACTGCTATTGCTTCAAGCCCGTTTCAGATTGGGGACACTACCCTCCGTATCTCTAGGCATGATCATAGTCTGAACTACCGTAGCATCACATTCACTCATAATGTTTGGCTCATGCTCATGGATTACCCGTTAGAGTGTTAGGAAGTTGGAGTTGTTAGCAGGACAGTTTCCCCCTTTGGCTGATTCCTGATCTGGAACAAAGACCATAGAGATAAAACAAGAATCATTGTTAAGATAAGAGCATTTAATGTTGATACACTTCCAGTTAGCATTGTTGTGCTGAGAAACATTGATGATGTGGGATATGGAGATTCTTGGACATGTCCTACTTATATATTATCCAGAGAGATCATTGGCAATGAAGGGGAAGATGAGGACCCACTACCTCCAAATGGTGGCAACCCTCACCCTCTACCTCATGTCCATGATGGATTTTGGCATGATGATGTTCTAGGGAACATTCCCATTGATCAAGTTGTTGTTGGAGATCACAATGCCAACCTGGGTGGACCTCTTCAGGATGTACATACTGCTGCTCATGTTCAAGCTGCAGCACAACCCAATCCCAATATTTTAGTTAATGAATATGTTGCAAACACACCTGAATTTAATGAAAATGTTGCAGTTGTGTCCCCTATACACTATACTTCTCCTGCTCAGATGGAGGCCCCAACTCCACACAATGCTTATCTGGAACAGGTGCAGCAAGGTTACATGGAGCAGATTACTGCACTTAAAAACCTCATTGGTAACTTGGTTACCAATGCAGGTGAGATCATACCCAGACTAGGCAATGCTAAGATTGTGAGTGCCTCATGTAACATTGTGGATGTGGAAGGCACTAATGGGTTCAGTAAAAAGTGTTACTTGCAGGTCACTATTGTGCAAACTGAACAACAAGCCCCTGTCACCTCTGCCAGCATTGTTGAGCTCTCTGAGCTGGAGTTTCAGGAAGTCAACAAACCTAACAAGAGAAAGAAGAAGGATTAGAAACACATTGATGAATCTTTGCTGAGAAGGAGTGATAGAATTGCACATAACAACATGGGGTTTAAAGACCAAAATGCTGCCAAGGAGCACATGAACAAGATTCAGAGCAATATTGCAGATGTTACTGAATGCAGCAAGTCCAAGAAGAAGAAACCTACTGCTGTTGTTAACCTGGGGCCACAGTTTGAACCAATTGTCATCAATAAAAATGCACCTTCTCCTCCTGTTCTTCCAGTGCCCACCTTGCAGGCCATTGGAACTGGACCATGCAACATGACTGCCAATGAGGTGTCTGCTGTAGCTCTGAACTATGACAGTTATGATGACTGAAGAATTCTCCTCAAGAAGAGCAGAGAGCATGCTCTACAATATTTGCTCAGTTATCTTTATTCCTATGTTTGAACCTACCATGTCATGTTATGAGACTGTTGTTGCTTTTGTTAAGCTTATTTGGTGCCTGAGTGCACATGCAGTTCAGTTTGTAATAATTGTCTAGTACTTTGTCCTGTTTGGATCTTTATATGCAGTGAATGTTTGGCCTTATTGCTGCTCTATTACTAGTTGCCACCCAGCCACTTATGATTATCATGATAATTATCTACACAATGTATATGTTGGCATTCTCTGTTATGACTGCAAACAACTATCAGTTTCTAATGTCTGGCTACTCCATACATTGGTCATACTTCTTCTTCCCCAACATCTCCATGAATAGGAACTGGAATATTTTGAATTGGAATGTTAGAGGAATTAACTCCCCCACCAGATGGAATGATATTAGACTTAAGGTGGAGGAATGCAACTGCACTGTTATGGCCTTCCAAGAAACAAAAAGAGAGGAATTTGATCATTCTTACTTTAGAAATTTTTGCCCCAATAAATACTCACATTTTTATCATGTCCCCTCTGCTGGGCAATCTGGTGGTCTGATCACCATTTGGAATGGTAAACTCCACAAAGACAGATTGATATCTAGCTTATCATTTCAAATTACTATAGAATTTACATCCACTATGAACAATTTCACTTGGTATCATACTAATGTGTATGGCCCTAATTCAGTGGAGCAAAAAATTGAATTCACCAACTGGCTTATGGACCTAGAAACTAGCCATATGAAACACTGGATGATAATGGGAGATTTCAACTTTATTAGGTCACCAGAGAACAGGAACAAGCCTGGTGGAGATCACATTGACATGATGTTATTCAACAATATAATACAGTCCCAAGATCTTGTGGAAATTCCATTAAAAGGCAGAGCCTTCACTTGGAGCAATATGCAAGACTCCCCCCCTGCTAGATAAACTTGATTGGATTTTCACATCATGTGACCGGATCAGTATATTCCCAAACACTTTGGCATTCCCACTAGCCAAGATCACTTCTGATCATGTTCCCATCAAGATATCTGTTGATAACAATATTCCTAAGAGCCAAGTCTTCAGGTTTGAGGAATTCTGGATGGATTTTGAGGGTTTCATTGACACTGTTCAGAATCACTGGAATAACAACACATATCACAGTGACGCAGTTATCAACTTGGTGGCTAAATTTAAGTCCATCAGAAGAGGTCTCAAGATGTGGAGCAGAAAGTTGTCTCAGCTCAATAAAACTATTGAGAACTGCAGTTTTTATATCAAATTACTTGATGGAATTGAAGAGCAGAGAAATCTTTCACTGCAATAAAGGAACTTCAGAAACATTCTGAGAGATCACACCTCAAAACTGCTAGAAGCAAAAAGAAAGTATTGGAGGATCAGAGCTAATATCAAATGGGCAAAACTTGGTGATGAGAACACAAAAAAAATTCATGTTGTAGCTACTCAGATCTTCAGAATTAATTACATTGCATTCCTTGTTACATCTTATAATAGGATTGTACATGATCATGAGTAAAAAGCTGCCATCATATGGCAGTCATTCAAAGATAGACTGGGGACTATTGTGCAAACTACTAGATTATTTAACATTGACAGTTTGGCTAGGCATGATGATCTATCTCACATGGAAGCCCCTTTCACTACGGAAGAAATTGATAATATCATTAAATGCATGCCAAATGATAAATCCCCAGGGCCTGATGGATTTAATGGAGCATTTATGAGGAAATGTTGGAGCATTGTGAAAGATAGTTTCTACAATTTCATTAATGATTTCTATGAAGAGAAATGTAACTTAGCTCCTGTTAACACTGCTTACATTGCTCTCATTCCAAAAAAAGACAATCCACAGACTCCAAATGACTATAGACCTATTTCTTTGGTCAGCATGCCTATCAAAATCCTCACCAAGTTGTTAGCTAACAGAGCTCAGTGTGTTATCAGATCACAGATCAGCTGCAACCAATATGGTTTCATCAAGGAAAGAACCATTCAAGATTGCCTTGCCTGGTCATTTGAATACCTACATATCTGTCACAAATCCAAGAGAGAGATAGTGATTTTCAAAATGGACTTTGAAAAAGCTTTTGACACTATCAACTATGATACTATACTGTACATACTACAGCATCTTGGATATGGCCCCAAATGGATTAGATGGGTCAAGCATATCCTCACCACTGCATCCACATCAGTAGTACTTAATGGAGTACCTGGAAAAAAATCATTTGCAAAAGTGGTGTTAGACAAGGAGATCCATTCTCCCCTCTGCTTTATGTTATTGCTGCTGAACTATTGCAAATACTGGTTAACAATGCTTGGCATAATGGGTACCTACAACTACCTATTGACTATAACTATAATCAAACATATCCTATTATGCAATATGCTGATGATACCCTCATCATCATGCCTGCAGATGAGCAGCAACTTTCATATCTTATACAGATCTTATCTGAATTCACAGCATTCCTTGGACTGAAGGTCAATTATAGTAAAATATCCCTTGTTCCTATCAATGTCAGTGAGGAAAAAGCATCCCACCTAGCTAGCACTCTTCATTGCAAAAAGGAAGCAATGCCATTCACATATCTTGGACTCCCTATGGGCACTACCAGACCATCAGTTGATGACTTAATGCCCATGGTATCCAGACTTGATATAAGACTATCTGGCATTGCTAACATGATGACTTATTCTGGTAGACTAATACATCTTAAAGCTGTCATCTCTGCTCTGCCTATTTTTGCTATGTGCTACTCCCTCCGTTCAGAATTACTTGACACCATTTTTATACAAATTTGTACTAGCTTAGCTCTCCCTCTGCGTCATCTAATTGTGAATGGAGGGAGTACATTAGAGTACTTGTTACTATCCTTAGCCACTTTGAGAAATCTGGGAGAGGTTTCGTATGGAATGGTAATAACATCAACAAAGCTGGAAAATGCCTTGTCAAATGGGATACTGTATGCCTTCCCAAATATGCTGGGGGCCTAGGTGTGCTAGACCTCAAAAGTCAGAACAGAGCTCTTCTTATTAAATATATGTACAAATTCTTCAATAGAAGTGATCTGCCATGGGTTAATTCGATTGGGAATGCATACTATAATGATGGCTCTGTTCCTTCTTTCCCTACTAAACATGGAAGCTTCTGGTGGAGAGATTGCTGTCACATGCTCCAGGATTTTAAATCAATGACATCATGTGTTATCAAAGCAGGTACTTCTGCCCAGCTATGGAAAGACAAATGGGGGGATAGAACATTGGATATGATATTCCCACAATTATTCTCATTTGCTAAAAACAAGGACATCCTGGTTAGTGAGGCAGTTGAATCAGCTAACATAGACTTTTATGATATGTTCCACTTACCTATGTCAGCTATTGCTGTGCAACAAAGCAACCAACTTCTGCTTACCCTAAACCAGATTCAAGGTGCACAAGGAAATGATATCTGGAAATTCAATTGGTACAGCACCAAATACAACACAAAAAGGATTTATTTGGAACTGTCTGGTAATCCACCAGTGGCTCCCAAACCATTTTCCTGGATATGGAAATCATCATGCCTACCCAAGCAAAGGTTCTTCTTTTGGCTCCTCCTCCATGATAGATTAAACTCCAAAGAGTTGATGGCCAGAAAAAGTTTCTATGTTGAAAACACATATTGTGTTCTATGTGAGGATAATCAAGCTGAGGATTTTATGCACTTATTCTTCTCATGTGATTTCAGTCAGAATTTCTGGATCAACATAGGCTTTGAATGGGAGACTGACCTAAATATAATGGATATGCTACAGAGAGCTAAAAACAGAATGCAGGTTAAATGCTTCAAAGAGTGCTTGATTGTAGGTTGTTGGAGTCTCTGGAAACATAGAAATGGAATCATTTTTTATCAACAGAGAGTAGATATGAGATACTGCATCTTATGCTTCAAAGAACACTTTAGTTTGATCATAAAAAAACCAGGCCTAGTTTAAAGGATGGCATGCAATATTGGCTAGACTCCTTGTAAGTGATTTGTGGTTGATCCACATGTAAATGCCATCTGTGCATAACCACCTATATTAATGGTAAAGAGTCACAGTAGGGATTTTCCCGGCTGTTTTTGCTAAAAAGAAGGATGCACATAAGTGTGTCCTCTCTTGTGATGAATGTCAAAGAATTGGTAATATTGGTAGATGTCAGGAAATGCCTATGAATTATTCACTTGTTATTGAACCATTTGATGTTTGGGGCTTTGATTATGTGGGACCTTTTCCTTCCTCAAATGGATATACTCATATTTTAGTTGTTGTTGATTATGTTACTAAGTGGGTAGAAGCTATTCCAACTAGTAGTCTTGATCATAACACATCTATTAAAATGCTTAAGGAAGTTATGTTTCTGATGTTTGGAGTCCCTAGATATTTAATGACTGATGGCGGTTCACATTTCATTCATGGTGCACTTCGTAAAATCTTAGCTAAGTATGATGTGAACCATAGAATTGCATCATCTTATCATCCCTTGTCTAGTGGGCAAGTTGAATTAAGCAATAGGGAAATAAAATTAATTCTGCAAAAGGTTGTTAACTGATCTAAGAAGAATTGGTCTAAAAACTCGATGATGCACTGTGGCCATATAGAACCGCTTATAAAAATCCTATGGGTATGTCCGCGTATAAAATGGTCTATGGGAAAGCATGTCATTTACCTCTCGAATTAGAACATAAGGCATATTGGGCAATTAAAGAATTCAATTACGATTTCAAATTTGCCGGAAAGCGGTTATTTGATATTAGTTAACTTGATAAGTGGAGAACGCAAGCTTATGAAAATGCCAAGCTATTTAAAGAAAAAAATAAAAGGATGGCATGATAAAAGAATTCAAAAACAAGAATTTAATGTCGGTGATCAAGTTTTATTGTACAATTCTCATTTCAGATTCTTTGCAGTCAAGCTCCTCTCCAAATGGGAAGGGCCATACATCGTCGAAGAGGTCAACCATTCAGGAGCTATGAAGATCAATAATGCTGATGGGACTAGTCCGAAGGTGGTTAATGGGCAAAGAATTAAACATTATATTGTAGGTATGCCCATTAACACTGAAACCAATGTTATTTAAACAATCACATCGGAGGAACATCTAAAAGAGACCTTTCGGAATGCTCCAGAATCCTGAAAAAGGAGTAGGTATGTGATACGGTAAGTAAACCGACTACAAAAATTCCGTAAAAATATATTCTATCAGTTTTGGAATATTAGAAAAAATAGGAAAATAAGAAACTGCCGAGAGGGCCCATGAGGAGGCCATAAGACAACAGGGCGTGCCTTACCCCCTGGGCGCGCCCAGATATCTTGTGGGCCCCACGTGCACCTTCCTGACTCCGTATTCCTCTCTTATACTTGTTTTGCGAGATAAAAATTTGTTATATATACTTCCCTATGTTTTGACCATTGTATCACAAGTTTCCCCTCTGTTCTTGTTTCGGGCTATTTTCTGACAGATCTAGATCGCCATGTCTTCATCAAGCGCGTCCAAGGACAAGTTCTTCGAGAAGGTCATCAACCCCTACCTTTTGGAGGTGATGAAGCACCCTCAAACCATGGAGCTGCGGGGGGGTGCTTCACATCTGGGATGTACAAGGACCCAAGAAGGAGGGGAGCGAGAAGGCCAGGCTTGAAGCTGTGGAGCAGGAAATCATCAAGTGCCAGGGGATGGTTGAGCGTGGACTCTGTGCCAACCACTCCATGATCACATATTTTGTTCGTGAGCACAAGATGGACAACAGCAATATTGGGGAGGCCATCTTCAAGCTCCACGAATGGATCGAGCATCTTCAAGCGCAAATTTATGATCTACAAAACCAAAACTGTGAGTATGAATCCAGGTTTAAAAGGATGAGTCTAGTTGCGGATTTCAGGATGCCGGAGGCTCGTTCTTCTTGCTTTGATGGGGAACCCATGCCTTGGAAGTTGAGGACAAGCCTACCACATCATCACCACCATCACCGAAGAAGGAGACTTGAGTACATGGGTATGGGCACCACCCTTGGCTTGTTCCAAGCTTGGGGGAGGTCCACCGGTATCTTTTCACCATTACCTCTATTATCATTATTTATCCTAGTTTGATCCTTAGTTACTTCATGATCTAGAAGAATAAAAGTTTTAGTATGAAGTAGTATTTGAGTGCTAGTTTCATGATCTATCTATCTATGTAATCATGTGTGAGAGTTATATAATAAAGAGTAGTGTGAGTTTTGCTTCTTTACTTTCTTGCATCAATCATAGCATGATAATAAAAAGTTCATATGCTAATCCCATGGGGAGTAATGATTTCACATAAAAGAAGTATATTGATAAAGTTTGTTGGTAATTAGCAAACATAGTATTGGTCCTTGATGCAATTCATGAAAGATTAATAAAGGAGAGAAGCTTCACATATAAATACACTATCTTGGACATCTTCTATGATTGTGAGCCCCCATCAAATATTTTCAGTGTGATCAAATAGTTGATGTTGGACAAGGAAGACAACGTAACGAGTTATGTTTGCTTATATTCACATAGAAGTTATGTTGTCATGAATCCTCTAACATGCGGTGCTTTCTTATAATCTTTTGCTAGCCAAAATTCTGTACTAAGTAGAGATACTACATGTGCATCCAAAAAGCCTTAAACCCAGTTTCTTATCATGAGAGTCCACCATATCTACCTATCGATTGAATAAGATCCTTCAAGTAAGTTGTCATCGATGCAAAGCAATATAAAGTGGCGTTCCTTTGCATGAAGAGCTTGCACATCCGAACGAATAAGCGCACGACAACCTCTGCTTCCCTCTGCGAAGGGCCTATCTTTTACCGTTCAGTTTTTATTATTATGCAAGAGTAAAAAAGTATGCATCCTTATTCCAATCTTAATTATTCTCCACTTGGCAAGCATCATGTGGAAGGGAAAGATCCAGGCACACATATATCCAGTTGGATGTAGGTAATCATAAGTTATTATTGTTGACATTATCCTCGAGGTAAATATTTTTTTGCGGGGTGAAACAATAGACCCCCATCTTCCTATGTGTCTAATTGGAATGTTTGCTCCAAAAATATGCTTTGAGTGTTAGCAATCATAGAAGACTATATGATGGTTGAGTATGTGGAACTTGCTAAATCAAATGCTCTTACATAGACTCTTCCTGGAAATATTATGAATTGTTTCAATGACTAAGAACATAGTTTGCTAGTTTCCAACAAGATTTATGTTCCGTACTTCAGTTTGTGGATGAATTGTTACTTGATCATGAGAAGTTTTATGATGAATAGTTTCTGCTATAATAATGATCATGATGCTTCTATGTCCGTATTTTGTTTTATCGACACCTCTCTCTCTAAACATGTGGTCATGATTATCGAGCTCGGCATTCGCTTGAGGACAAGCGAGATCTAAGCTTGGGGGAGTTGATACGTCCATTTTGCATCACCATTTCCGACTGTTATTTATATTGATTTTGATCATTATGATGCAATTTTAATGCCTTTTCTCTCTTAATATGCAAGGTTTATATGAAGAAGGGAGATTGCCGGCAGCTGGAATTCTGGACCTAAACGAAGCATATCAGAGATAGCTATTATCCAGAGCTCCAAATGACCTGAAATTTTATGGTGAATTTTTATTGAATAAATAAAATATACTAGAATGAGGAACCACCAGAGGGGGCCACCAGTAGCTCACAAGGCAATAGGGCGTGCCCACCCCCAGGGCGCGCCCTGATGTCTTGTGGGGCCTAAATATGCCCTCCGGTGCCCTCCTTCTGCTATATGAGGCCATTTTTCCTAAAAAAGAGAACACTTTCGGGATGAAGCACCGCCGTCTTGAGGCGGAACCTGGGTAGGAGCACTTTTGCTCTCCGGCGGAGCGATTCCGTCGGGGATACTTCCCTCCGGGAGGGGGAAATTGGAGCCATCGACATCACCAACGATCCTCTCATCGTGGGAGGACCAATCTTCATCAACATCTTCACCAGTACCATCTCATCTAAAACCCTAGTTCATCTCTTGTATTCAATCTTTGTCTCAAAACCTCAGATTTGTACCTGTGGGTTGCTAGTAGTGTTGATTACATCTTGTAGTTGATGCTAGTTGGTTTATTTGGTGGAAGATCATATGTTCAGATCCTTAATCATATATTATACTCCTCTGACCTTGAACCTGAACATGGTTTGTGAGTATTTACTTTTGTTCTTGAGGACATGGGAGAAGTCTTGTTATAAGTAATCATGTGAAGTTGGTATCCGTTCAATATTTTGATGATGTGTATGTTGTTCTTCCTCTAGTGGTGTCGCGTGAACATCGACTACGTGACACTTCAGCATGTTTGGGCCTAGGGGAAGGCATTGGGGAGTAGTAAGTAGATGATGGATTGCGAGAATGGCAGAAGCTTAAACCCTAGTTATGCGCTATTCCGTAAGGGGCTGATTTGGATCCAGATGTTTCAGGATATGGTTAGATTTATCTTCATTCTTCTTTCGTAGTTGCGGATTCTTGCGAGAGGGGGTAATCATAAGTGGGTTGCTTGTTCAAGTTAGAACAGCACCCTAGCACCGGTCCACCCACATATCAAATTATCAATGTAATGAACGTGAATCAACTAAACATGATGAACGTGACTAGTCGAGAATTCCCATGTGTCCTCGAGAATGCTTTGCTCACTATAAGAAGTACTTCCGGCTTGTCCTTTGCTATAAAAAGGATTGGGCCACCTTGATGCACCCTTTTTACTATTGTTACTTGCTACTTGTTATGAATTTCCTTACTATCAAACTATCTGTTACCGCTACTTTCAGCACTTGCAGAGAATACCTTGTTGAACACTGCTTATCATTTCCTTCTGCTCCTCGTTGGGTTCGACACTCTTACTTATTGAAAGGACTACGATTGATCCCCTATACTTGTGGGTCATCACTTGCAGCTGTGGAAAAACTCATCTAGGGTAACTTTTGGGGGTTTCTGTATATATAAGAATTTTCAGCGTTGGAATCACGCGAAGAGGTGCCACAGGGGGCCCACAAGGCATCAGGCTACGCCTACCCCCGCCCCCCAGGGTGTGCCCTATTGTCTTGTGGGTCCCCTGTGGGTCTTTTGGTACTCCCTCAAAGCTTCCCGGGTCTCTTTCCTTCTAGAAAAAATTGTCAAAAAGTTTCACTGCGTTTGAACTTCATTTGGTATGGATTTTCTAAAAAACCAAAAACAAGCAAAAAACATCAACTGGCACTGGGCACTAGGTCAATATGTTAGTCCATCAAAATAATATAAAAGTGCACCAAAACCATATAAAATTATTGTAAACATGGCATGAATACTTAATAAATTATGGATACGTTGGAGACGTATCAGCATCCCCAAGCTTAATTCCTGCTCGTCCTTGAGTAGGTAAATAATAAACAAAATAATCTATGAAGTGTGAATGCTAGCATAGTGCATAAGTTTGATCAATGATAATTTTAATCACTTTTTCTAGCATCATTTTATATCATAAACAGTAGCTCATTTCTCATAAAACTTCTCATGATCAAGTAGCAAGCTATTCACATGTTAAAGTATAGACCATAAACTTTCTTGAAAACTAACAAACTATGTTCTTAGTGATCAAACAATTACAATTCATCTTATTTTCGGGAAGGGTCTATGTAAGAGCTATG
This sequence comes from Elymus sibiricus, assembly GCA_039707655.1. Classification (NCBI taxonomy): domain Eukaryota; kingdom Viridiplantae; phylum Streptophyta; class Magnoliopsida; order Poales; family Poaceae; genus Elymus; species Elymus sibiricus. Next base: position 72,965,156 of record CM077676.1, read on the forward strand.
ATTTAGCAAATTCCACATACTCTACTATCATTTAGTCTTCCTTGATTGCTGACACTCATAGCATATTTGTAGAACAAGCTTTTTCAATCAGACACAGAGGAAGATAGGGGCTTAATGTTTCGCCTCCCAACTTATTTATCTCAGGGATAATGTCAACAATAATAACTCATTATTACCTATATTCAACTGGATATATGTGCCTGGATCATTCCCTACCACATGATGCTTGCCAAGTGGAGAATAATTGAGGTTGAAATGAGAATGAATACTATTGACTCTTGCATAAAAGTAAAAACTTGAAAGTAAAAGATAGGCCCTTCGCATAGGGAAGCAGAGGTTGTCATGCGCTTTTGATTTTTGGATGTGCAAACTCTTCATGTAAAGGAACGTCACTTTATATTGCCCCGTATGATAGCAACCTTTATTATGCAGTCCGTCGCTTTTATTACCTTCACAAGTTCATACAAAGCTTATTTTCCTTACAATAAAAGATTATACATATTTAGGAGTAATTTTTTAATTGCTTTGCACCGATGACAACTTACTTGAAGGATCTTATTCAATCCATAGGTAGATATGGTGGACTCTCATGACAAGAAATTGGGTTTAAGGGTTTTTGGATGCACAAGTAGTATCTCTACTTAGTACGAAATTTTGTCTAGCAAAAGATTATGAGCAAGCACCACATGTTAGAGGATCCATGACAATATAACTTCTACGTGAATATAAACAAACATAACCCATTACGTTGTATTCCTTTTCTAACATCAACTACTTGATCAAGCTTGAAAATAAATAATGAGGGCTCACAATCATAGAAGATGTCCAAGATAGTATATTTATATGTGAAATCTCTCTTCCTTCAATATTCTTTCATGAATTATTCAATTGACCAATGATGTGTTTGTTAACTTCCAATAAATTTTACTACTTATACTTCTTATATGTGAATTCATTACTCCCCATGGGACAAGCATATGAAACATATATAATTTCAAATTTATGATATTCAATTCATTCAAAATATTACTCTTAGGATGTAAATGAAGCACAAGAGTAAACAACGAACTACTCCAAAAAGATATAAGTGAAGAACAAAGAGTAGTTGAGGAAATAGGTAGCTATGTAATGACTCTCTCCAAATCAAAAGTTTCAGATCTAAGGGCTTGTTAAACAGCAAAAAAAAAAGGACACTCCAAGAATAGCACATATCATGTGAACAAATAAAAACTTAGGCTCAACTGAGACTAACCGATAGTTGTTGATGAAGAAAGGTGTGACGCCTACCGGGGCATCCCCAAGCTTAGATGCTTGAGACTTCTTGGAATATTGACTTGGGGAGCCTTGGGCATCCCCAAGCTTGGACTCTTATGTCTCCTTAATTCTTCTCGGATCACTGGTTCCCCTAAGTCTTAAAAACTTCATCCACACAAAACTTAACAAGAACTTGTGAGATAAGTTAGTATAAATAAATTCAAAACCTTAACATTATCTACTGTAGCAAATTACTAAAATTATAATTAAACATTGCATAAAAATGGCTCTTTATATTTAATACTCCTATCCATTAATAGAAACATTAAACAAGCAAACATATGCAAACAATGCAACTATAACGGTAATCTATCTAAACAGAATAGTCTGTAAAGGATGAATAAAAATCCATACTTATTTAACTCAAAAAATTCTGAAAAATTACCATGTGACAAGGAACTTATGCATGCTTACCGTGTAGAATTCAAGAATTAACCATGTTCTTACTATTCAGGAATATTCAGGACATAACAGAAAACTTTCTGTTTTCAAACAGCAACTCATAAACTTGCAAACTGAGCATGGTAAAGGCTATACTTGACACTTTTATTGAAATAAATGGTACAAAATATGATTCCAAATAACATAAATAAAATATAATTAAAATAAAATGACTCTCCAAGCAAAACACATATCATGTGACGAATAAAAATATAGCTCCAAGTGAGGTTACCGATAATGTTGAAGACGAAAGAGGGGATGCCTTCCGGGGCATCTCCAAGCTTAGACGCTTGATTATTCCTTTAATATTACCTTGGGGTTCCCTGATAATCCCCAAGCTTAGGGTCTTGCCACTCCTTATTCTCCTCATATCGATATCTCACCCAAAACTTGAAAACTTCAATCACACAAAACTTAACAGAACTTTGTCAGATGGTTTAGTATAATAAAAATAAATCATTCACTTAGGTACTGTCAAGACAAGATTAATAATTGCCCTCACATAATTAATACTATATTCTATCATTTCCACAATTTATTGTTGGAAATATGCCCTAGAGGCAATAATAAATTGGTTATTATTATATTTCCTTGTTAATGATAATCGTTTATTATCCATGCTATAATTGTATTGATTGGAAACTCAAATACATGTGTGGGTACATAGACAACACTGTGTCCCTAGTAAGCCTCTAGTTGACTAGCTCGTTGATCAAAGATGGTTAAGGTTTCCTAGCCATTGACATGAGATGTCATTTGATAACGGGATCACATCATTAGGAGAATGATGTGATGGACAAGACCCAAACTGTAAACGTAGCATTTGATCGTGTCAGTTTATTGCTATTGTTTTCTGCATGTCAAGTATCTGTTCCTTTGACCATGAGATCATGCAACTCACTGACACCGGAGGAATACCTTGTGTGTATCAAACGTCGCAACGTAACTGGGTGACTATAAAGGTGCTCTACAGGTATCTCCGAGGGTGTCTGTTGGGTTGGCATGGATCAAGACTGGGATTTGTTACTCCGTATGACGGAGAGGTATCTCAGGGCCCACTCGGTAATACAACATCACAATGAGCCTTGCAAGCAATGTGACTAAAGTGTTAGCCACGAGATCTTGTATTACGGAACGAGTAAAGAGACTTGCCGGTAACGAGATTGAACTAGGTATAGTGATACCGACGATCGAATCTCGGGCAAGTAACATACCGAAGAACAAAGGGAACAGCATACGGGATTAACTGAATCCTTGACATAGAGGTTCGACCGATAAAGATCTTCGTAGAATATGTAGGAGCCAATATGGGCATCCAGGTCCCGCTATTGGTTATTGGCCGTAGAGGTGTCTCGGTCATGTCTACATAGTTCTCGAACCCGCAGGGTCTACACACTTAACGTTTGGTGACGATTAGTATAATTGAGTTATTATGTTGGTGACCGAAAGTTGTTCGGAGTCCCGGATAAGATCCCGGACATGATGAGGATCTCCGGAATAGTCCGGAGGTAAAGATTGATATATGTGATAATAGTGTTTTGATCTCCGGAAGGGTTCCGGAGTTCACCGGAAGGGGTTCCGGATGTTTACCGAAGTGTTCGGGTGCAGCAACACTTTATATGAGCCAAAGGGATAAAGCCCACAAGGTATTGGAAAGTGCAAAAGTAGTTTTGCTGCCGCGTAAGCGGTACTACCGCTTGGTGAAGCGGTACTACCGCCCGAGCGGTACTACCGCTTGTGTGAAGCGGTACTACCGCCCAAGCGGTACTACCGCTTGTGTGAAGCGGTACTACCGCTTGTGCGCGGCTGTGCACGGTTCGGCAGGGATCCGAGTTGGACTCTTTCCCTGCGGGCCAAACCGACCTTGTGCGGGCAAAACCGACCCGGAGGAGGCTTTTACTCCAAGTTTAGACCCCAAGGCTCAACATATAAATAGAGGGGCAGGGCTAGCACACGGGAGACATCAGGATTTCCCAAGCCGTGTGCCGGCAACCCTAGCCTTCTAGTTCCTCCGTCATAATCTCCGTAGTGCTTGGCGAAGCCCTGCAGAGATTGTTCCTCACCACCATCACCACGCCGTCGTGCTGCTGGAACTCAACCACTACTTCACCATCGCTCGCTGGATCGAGGAGGTGAAGGCGTCATCAAGCCGTACGTGTGTTGAACGCGGAGGTGCCGTCCGTTCGGCACTAGATCGGAAGGATCGTGATTGGATCGCGGGACGCTCGGCGATTTGGATCGCGAAGACGTTCGACTACATCAACCGCGTTTATTAACGCTTCCGCTTAGCGATCTACAAGGGTATGTAGATTCACTCTCCCTCTCGTAGATGCTCATCACCATGGATAGATCTTATGTGTGCGTAGGAAAATTTTTGTTTCCCATGCAACGTTCCCCAACAGTGGCATCATGAGCCAGGTCTATGCGTAGATGAGATCTCGAGTAGAACACAAACGAGTTGTGGGCGTGGGTGTATACATATTGCTTGCCGTTACTAGTTGATACTTGATTCAGCGGCATTGTGAGATGAAGCGGCCCGGACCGACATTACGCGTACGCTTACGCGAGACTGGTTTTACCGCTGCGTGCACTTGTTGCATAAAGGTGACTGGCGGGTGTCTGTCTCTCTCACTTTAGTTGAATCGGTTCAATGAAGAGGGTTCTTTTAGAAGATCAAAAAGCAATCACTACACCACGTTGTGGTTTTGCGTAGATAAGAACGGTTCTTGCAAACCCGTAGCAGCCACGTAAAATTTGCAACAACAATTAGAGGACGTCTAACTTGTTTTTGCAGGGTATGTTGTGATGTGATATGGCCAATTACATGATGAGATATATGTGATGTATGAGATGATCATGTTTTGTATAGAATATCACGACTTGCATGTCGATGAGTACGGCAACTGGCAGGAGCCATAGAGTTGTCTTTAATTATTGTATGACCTGCGTGTCAATCATTAAGCGCTATGTAATGCTTTACTTTATCGCTAAACGTTAGCTATAGTCGTGGAAGCAACAGTCGGCGCGACAACCTTATGGCGACACGTTGATGGAGATCAAGATGATGGAGATCATGGTGTCATGCCGGTGACGATGGAGATCATGCCGGTGCTTTGGAGATGGAGATCAAAAGCACAAGTTCATGGCCATATCATGTCACTTATGATTTGCATGTGATGTTAATCCTTTTATGCATCTTATTTTGCTTAGGACGACGGTAGCATTATAAGGTGATCCCTCACTTAAATTTCAAGATAAATTGTGTTCTCCCCAAGTGTGCACCGTTGCGAAAGTTCGTCGTTTCGAGACACGCCGTGATGATCGGGTGTGATAGACTCTACGTTCGCATACAACGGGTGTAAGCCATGTTACACGTGCGGAACACTCGGGTTAAACTTGACGAGCCTAGCATGTACAGACATGGCCTCGGAACACAAGAGACCGAAAGGTCGAACATGAGTCATATAGTAGATATGATCAACATGAAGATGTTCACCATTGAAACCACCTCAACTCACGTGATGATCGGACTTGAGTTGGTGGATTTGGATCATGTTACACTCGAATGATCGGAGGGATGTCAATTTGAGTGGGAGTTTTTTAAAATATGATTAACTAAACTCATTATCTAAGAACAATAGTCTAAGTTGTCTTTGCAATATTTATGTTGTAGATCATGGCTCGCGCAGTAGCACCCCTGAATTTTAATGCGTTCCTAGAGAAAGCTAAGTTGAAAGATGATGGAAGTAACTTTGTGGACTGGGCCCGTGATCTAAGGATTATCCTTACGGCTTCCCAGAAGGCTTATGTCCTTGATGCACCGCTTGGTGATCCACCCGCTCCAGTTGAGTCTCTAGACGTTGTGAACGCCTGGCAGGCTCGTTCTGATGATTACTCAATAGTTCAATGTGCAATGTTGTATGGCTTAGAACCGGGACTTCAAAGACGTTTTGAACGTCATGGAGCATATGAGATGTTCCAGGAGTTGAAGTTTATCTTTCAGAAGAATGCCCGGATCGAGAGATATGAGATCTCCGATAAGTTCTATGCTTGCAAGATGGAGGAGAACGGGTCTATCAGTGATCACGTGCTCAGAATGTCTGGGTACTCCACCCGTCTGGCTGAGTTAGGGATGCCCCTTCCGCCAGAGGCTATCACTGACAGAGTTCTTCAATCATTGCCACCTAGCTACAAGAGCTTCGTGTTGAACTATAACATGCACGGGATGAACAAGTCAGTCGCCGAGCTGTTTGCGATGCTGAAAGCCGCTGAGTCTGAAATTCAGAAGGAGCATCAAGTGTTGATGGTCAATAAAACCACTAGTTTCAAGAAAAATGGCAAGGGTAAGAAGGGTAACTCCAAGCAGAGTGGCAAAGCAGTTGCTCCTCTCGTGAAGAAACCCAAGGCTGGACCCAAACCAGAAACTGTGTGTTTTCATTGCAAGGGAACTGGACACTGGAAGCGGAATTGCCCCAAGTATTTGGCTGACAAGAAGGCGGCCAACAACAAACAAGGTATATATGATATACATGTTATTGATGTGTACCTTACCAACTCTCGTTGTAGTGCCTGGGTATTTGATACCGGTGCGGTTGCTCATATTTGCAACTCAAAACAGGAACTGCGGAATAGACGGAGGCTGGCAAAGGACGAAGTGACGATGCGCGTGGGAAATGGTTCCAAGGTTGATGTGATCGCCGTTGGCACGCTCGCTCTTCGATTACCGTCGGGATTAGTGATGAACCTAAATAAGTGTTATTTGGTGCCTGCGTTAAGCATGAACATTATATCTGGATCTTGTTTATTGCGAGACGGTTACTCATTTAAATCAGAGAATAATGGTTGTTCTATTTATATGAGTAATATCTTTTATGGTCATGCACCCGATGTGAGGGGTTTATTCTTATTGAATCTCGATAGTAATGATACACATGTTCATAACATTGATGCCAAAAGATGTAGAATTGATAATGATAATACCACTTTCTTGTGGCACTGCCGTTTAGGTCATATTGGCGTAAAACGCATGAGGAAGCTCCATGCTGATGGACTTTTGGAGTCACTTGATTTTGAATCACTTGACACATGTGAGCCATGCCTCATGGGCAAGATGACTAAAACGCCGTTCTCTGGAATAATGGAACGGGCAAGTGACTTATTGGAAATCATACATACTGATGTGTGCGGTCCGATGAGTATTGAGGCGCGCGGTGGTTATCGTTACTTTCTCACCTTCACTGATGACTTAAGTAGATATGGGTATATTTACTTAATGAAACACAAGTCTGAAACATTTGAAAAGTTCAAACAATTTCAGAGTGAAGTTGAGAATCATCGTAACAAGAAGATTAAATTCCTACGATCTGATCGAGGAGGAGAATATCTGAGTTATGAGTTTGGCAGTCACTTAAGACAGTGTGGAATTGTTTCACAATTGACACCGCCTGGAACACCACAGCGTAATGGTGTGTCCGAACGTCGTAATCGAACTTTATTGGATATGGTGCGATCTATGATGTCTCTTGCCGATTTGCCACTATCGTTTTGGGGTTATGCATTAGAGACAGCTGCATTCACTTTAAATAGGGCACCATCGAAATCCGTTGAGACGACGCCATATGAACTTTGGTTTGGCAAGAAGCCAAAGCTGTCGTTTCTTAAAGTTTGGGGATGTGATGCTTATGTCAAAAAGCTTCAGCCTGAAAAGCTGGAACCCAAAGCGGAGAAATGCGTCTTCATAGGATACCCAAAAGAGACAGTTGGGTATACCTTCTACCTCAAATCCGAAGGCAAAGTGTTTGTCGCTAAAAACGGAACATTTCTTGAGAAAGAGTTTCTCTCGAAAGAATTGAGTGGGAGGAAGATAGAACTTGATGAGGTTATTGAACCTTTACTTCAACCTAAGAGTAGCGCAACGCAGAAAGTTGTTTCTGTCGAGCCTACATTAGCTGAAGAGGAAGTTAATGATGATGATCATGAAGCTTTGGATCAAGTTGCTATCGAACCTCGTAGGTCGACAAGGACGCGTACTGCTCCTGAGTGGTACGGCAACCCTGTCTTAGAGGTCATGTTGTTAAACAACGATGAACCTACGAGCTATGGAGAAGCGATGATGGGCCCGGATTCCGAGAAGTGGTTAGAGGCCATGAAATCCGAGATGGGATCCATGTATGAAAACAAAGTATGGACTTTGGAAGTATTACCTGAAGGGCGTAAGGCCATTCAGAACAAATGGATCTTTAAGAGGAAGACGGACGCGGACGGTAATGTCACCGTCTATAAAGCTCGACTTGTGGCAAAGGGTTTTTCACAAGTTCAAGGAGTTGACTACGATGAGACCTTCTCACCCGTAGCGATGCTTAAGTCCGTCAGAATCATGTTAGCAATAGCTGCCTTTTTCGATTATGAAATTTGGCAGATGGATGTCAAAACAGCGTTCCTTAACGGTTACCTTAAGGAAGAGTTGTATATGATGCAACCAGAAGGTTTTGTCGATCCAAAGAATGCTGACAAAGTTTGCAAACTCCAGCGATCCATTTATGGACTGGTGCAAGCATCTCGGAGTTGGAATCTTCGTTTTGATGATGTGATCAAAGCGTTCGAGTTTATACAAGTTTACGGAGAAGCTTGTATTTACAAGAAAGTGAGTGGGAGCTCTATAGCGTTTCTAATATTATATGTGGATGACATATTGCTGATTGGAAACAATATAGAAATGCTGGAAAGCGTAAAGGAATATTTGAACAAGAGTTTTTCAATGAAGGACCTAGGAGAAGCTGCTTTCATATTAGGCATCAAGATCTATAGAGATAGATCAAGACGCTTAATAGGACTTTTACAAAGCACATACCTTGATAAGATTTTGAAGAAGTTCAAAATGGATCAGTCCAAGAAGGGGTTCTTGCCTGTTTTGCAAGGTGTGAAGTTGAGTAAGACTCAATGCCCAGTGACTGCAGAAGATAGAGAAAAGATGAGTGTCATCCCCTATGCTTCGGCCATAGGCTCTATCATGTATGCAATGCTGTGCACAAGACCCGATGTCAGCCTTGCCATAAGTATGGTCGGAAGGTTTCGAAGTGATCCAGGAATGGAACACTGGACGGCGGTCAAGAATATCCTGAAGTACCTGAAAAGGACTAAGGACATGTTTCTCGTTTATGGAGGTGATCAAGAGCTCGTCGTAAAGGGTTACGTCGATGCAAGCTTTGACACTGATCCGGATGACTCTAAGTCGCAAACCGGATACGTATTTATTCTTAATGGGGGTGCGGTTAGCTGGTGCAGTTCCAAGCAAAGCGTGGTAGCAGATTCTACATGCGAAGCGGAGTACATCGCTGCCTCGGAGGCGGCGAAGGAAGGTGTCTGGATGAAGGAGTTCATGACAGATCTTGGAGTAGTGCCTAGTGCACTTAACCCAATGACTCTGTTTTGTGATAATACTGGTGCCATTGCTCTAGCCAAGGAACCAAGATTTCACAAGAGGACCAGACATATAAAGCGACGTTTCAATTCCATCCGCGATTACATCAAGGAGGACGACATAAATATTTGCAAAGTACACACGGATCTAAATGTTGCAGATCCGATGACTAAACCTCTTCCAAGGGCTAAACATGAACAACACCAGAACTGCATGGGTGTTCGATTCATTACAATGTAAATCACATAGTGATGTGAACTAGATTATTGACTCTAGTGCAAGTGGGAGACTGTTGGAAATATGCCCTAGAGGCAATAATAAATTGGTTATTATTATATTTCCTTGTTAATGATAATCGTTTATTATCCATGCTATAATTATATTGATTGGAAACTCAAATACATGTGTGGGTACATAGACAACACTGTGTCCCTAGTAAGCCTCTAGTTGACTAGCTCGTTGATCAAAGATGGTTAAGGTTTCCTAGCCATTGACATGAGATGTCATTTGATAACGGGATCACATCATTAGGAGAATGATGTGATGGACAAGACCCAAACTGTAAACGTAGCATTTGATCGTGTCAGTTTATTGCTATTGTTTTCTGCATGTCAAGTATCTGTTCCTTTGACCATGAGATCATGCAACTCACTGACACCGGAGGAATACCTTGTGTGTATCAAACGTCGCAACGTAACTGGGTGACTATAAAGGTGCTCTACAGGTATCTCCGAGGGTGTCTGTTGGGTTGGCATGGATCAAGACTGGGATTTGTTACTCCGTATGACGGAGAGGTATCTCAGGGCCCACTCGGTAATACAACATCACAATGAGCCTTGCAAGCAATGTGACTAAAGTGTTAGCCACGAGATCTTGTATTACGGAACGAGTAAAGAGACTTGCCGGTAACGAGATTGAACTAGGTATAGTGATACCGACGATCGAATCTCGGGCAAGTAACATACCGAAGAACAAAGGGAACAGCATACGGGATTAACTGAATCCTTGACATAGAGGTTCGACCGATAAAGATCTTCGTAGAATATGTAGGAGCCAATATGGGCATCCAGGTCCCGCTATTGGTTATTGGCCGTAGAGGTGTCTCGGTCATGTCTACATAGTTCTCGAACCCGCAGGGTCTACACACTTAACGTTTGGTGACGATTAGTATAATTGAGTTATTATGTTGGTGACCGAAAGTTGTTCGGAGTCCCGGATAAGATCCCGGACATGACGAGGATCTCCGGAATAGTCCGGAGGTAAAGATTGATATATGTGATAATAGTGTTTTGATCTCCGGAAGGGTTCCGGAGTTCACCGGAAGGGGTTCCGGATGTTTACCGAAGTGTTCGGGTGCAGCAACACTTTATATGAGCCAAAGGGATAAAGCCCACAAGGTATTGGAAAGTGCAAAAGTAGTTTTGCTGCCGCGTAAGCGGTACTACCGCTTGGTGAAGCGGTACTACCGCCCGAGCGGTACTACCGCTTGTGTGAAGCGGTACTACCGCTTGTGTGAAGCGGTACTACCGCTTGTGCGCGGCTGTGCACGGTTCGGCAGGGATCCGAGTTGGACTCTTTCCCTGCGGGCCAAACCGACCTTGTGCGGGCAAAACCGACCCGGAGGAGGCTTTTACTCCAAGTTTAGACCCCAAGGCTCAACATATAAATAGAGGGGCAGGGCTAGCACACGGGAGACATCAGGATTTCCCAAGCCGTGTGCCGGCAACCCTAGCCTTCTAGTTCCTCCGTCATAATCTCCGTAGTGCTTGGCGAAGCCCTGCAGAGATTGTTCCTCACCACCATCACCACGCCGTCGTGCTGCTGGAACTCAACCACTACTTCACCATCGCTCGCTGGATCGAGGAGGTGAAGGCGTCATCAAGCCGTACGTGTGTTGAACGCGGAGGTGCCGTCCGTTCGGCACTAGATCGGAAGGATCGTGATTGGATCGCGGGACGCTCGGCGATTTGGATCGCGAAGACGTTCGACTACATCAACCGCGTTTATTAACGCTTCCGCTTAGCGATCTACAAGGGTATGTAGATTCACTCTCCCTCTCGTAGATGCTCATCACCATGGATAGATCTTATGTGTGCGTAGGAAAATTTTTGTTTCCCATGCAACGTTCCCCAACATTTATATCTCACAATATAAGCTATGTAAATACTAAAACAAGCAAACTATGCAATAAATACATAATCTGTCAAAAACAGAACAGTCTGTAAACAACGAATTATTATCCATACTTGCGCAACTCTAAAAATTCAGAAAACTTAGGACACCATAAACAATTTGTATACCAATACTTTGTAAAAAAATCAGCAATTGATCATGTTCCAGTATAGAATTAAAATCCAACACTGGTCACAAAAGTTTCTGTTTCTGCACAGCATCAATTCAACAATCATCCAAATCATGCTAAAGGCTTCACTTGGTACTTTATTTAAATAAAAGACACAAAACGTGATTAGTACAGTAGCTTAATCATGTCAACACACAAAAATAGTAAGGATAAATATTGATTTGTCTCCAACCAAGCACTTTTCTTTAAAGCCTTTTAGTTAGACATTGATAGTTTCAATGATGCTCACATAGAAATTTGAATTGAAACATATAGGGAACATCATGAATCATATAGCAAACACATTTAAGCCTAACCCACTTCCTATGCATAGTAATTTTATAAGAAAACAATTTATTGTAGCAAGAATCAACTAGCATAGGAAGGCAAAACAAGTGCAACTTGAAAACTTTCAACATAAAGAGAGGAAACTCGATGTTGTTGAAATATATATAAGCATATATTCCCCTATGAAAGTGCAATCATGCCCTTAAAACATATTTTGATGTTGATGACAATGTGTATGTAGGGGACTAACTATGTTTGTTAAGTAAATCTCAGGTGTTAGTCTCCGTATGACAAATGTGTGTGGATCATGAACACGTGAAATATATATTACTCGAGAAAGAAGACACAAGAGGGTAACAAGTTCATTTTGCTTTCTTGAGTATAGGGATTTCGCACTATTAAGAGGGGATCGATTGGGTTAGTAAAAGAGTTGCTCGAATCATCACGAATTCCATATACATCTCTCAAATTGTTCCTCATCTTTTTGATTCTAGCCACTAGATGTGTCCCAAACATATTCAAACTCTAGCTTATTTTCTGTGCACTAAAGCCATGACTGGCCGGCCGGATCTCCGGGCTGGGGCCAGAAATCCAGGCTTGCAACTACAAAACCACCTCTGTTGCACCACCTCACTCGCCAGATGTCCGGCCCCCTAGCCGGATGTCCGGATCGTCCCTGTGCCTGGATATCCGGGACTCCACCGGAAATCCGGCCCCTACCTACAGAAACGTAGCAGTTTAGATGTGCTCACTCGCCAGATGTCCGGCCCCCTGGCCGGATGTCCAGCACCTCACTGCATGCCCGAATGTCTGGCTCATCCCCGGAAATCTGGCTCCCGCCTTACAGAACCACACCTGTGCGGCCCATATTTTTGCCGGATGTCCGGGCTCCTCTGCCGGATGTCCGGGTCTTCATGGACTGCCGGATGTCCGGCCCCTCTACCGGATGTCCGGGTCCTCTGCTTTCTGTGTTGTTCTATACTGTTCTTGTGGCGTTCTCACTTGGCCGGATGTCCGGCTCCTTGCCAGGATGTCCGGCCCGACTCTGTCACTTACGCTACAATGGCCATATTTGCACTAGCACTATATATAGCCTTCTTCTACTCCGGGAGGATGTTGACCATTCACTTTGAGCCATCCCAAGAACATGTTTTACTCTCTCTCTCTCAACCTCGTACACCAAATCCTAGCTCCCGGAAGGATTTGAGAGAGTTCTCAAGAAGTTCTCCAATCAAGTGATAGATCCACTCCTTCCCCTTCTCTTGACCAAAGGAATTCATGATTTGAGCAAGTCTTGAGCTTTTCCCCATCGTTCTTGTTACTCTTGGAGGTTGGAGACTCCTAGGTGGTAGGAGTTCTTCAGTGAGGAATCGTTCATTGTGATTACCCCTGGAAAGTTTGTAAGGGTTTGGAGACCACCCCAAGGTCTACCACTAGTGGTTGGGAATTGCCTTCGTGGTGATATCTCAAGGGGAGAATAGGGTGAGCCTTCGTGGCATTGGTGTGCCTTCGTGGTAACACCCACCTCTCTAATAGTGACGTAGCTTCCCTCCACGGAAGTGAACATCGGCATACATCCTCGTCTCTTGGAGTTGCGGTTATTCCTAACCCTAGCTCCCTACTTGTGGTTATTTGTATATTAGTCTTTACTTGTATTATATCATGCTTGCCTATCTAAATACTTGTTTGTATTTACTCCCATTGCTTAGCACTAGAATCACCTTTACAATTGTTAGGCTCACTTTCATATTCTGCATTATCGCCTAAAATTGCTAAGTAATAATTAAAATTTGTAATTGTACCTATTCACCCCCCCCCTAGGTCCATCTCGGTCCTTTCACCCTCTCATAATAATTTTCAATAGCATCATGAACAAATTCAACAATATCGCTATCACATAAAGCATTCTTTTCATGATCCACAAGCATAGAATTTTTATTACTCTGTATAGAATACATGTCATCACAATAATCATCATAGATAGCAACTTTATTGTCATAATCAATTGAATCATCTTCCAAAGTAGTGGATTCATCACAAAATAAAGTCATGGCCTCTCCAAATCCACTTTTATCAATATTGTAATAAAATTTAACACCCTCCAAAATAGTGGGATCATTACCTAGAGTTGACACTCTTCCAAACCCACTTTCATCATTGTAATAATCATAAATAGGAGGCATGCTATCATCATAATAAATTTCCTCATCAAAAGTAGGGGGGCTAAAAAGATCATATTCATTAAGCATAGCATCCCCAAGCTTATGGCTTTGTATATCATTAGCATCATGGATATCAAGGAATTCATACTAGTGACATTGCAATCATTCCAAACATTCAAGGAACTCACACCAAACATTGTGTTAAATTCTTCTTTTAACACTTCATAACAATTATCGGAATCCATATTTTCAAGAAATACTTCATAGAGATAAAGAATTTGATGCAACTTTACTTCCATTTTTTTTGTAGTTTTCTTTTATAAACCAAACTAGTGAAAAACAAGAAACTAAAATATTCAATTGGAAGATCTAAAGATATACCTTCAAGCACTCACCTCCCCGGCAACGGCGCCAGAAATAGTTTGATGTCTACTATGCAACTTTATTCTTGTAGACTCGGTTGGGCCTCCAAGCGCAGAGTTTTGTCGGACAGCAGCAAATTTCCCTCAAGTGGATGACCTAAGGTTTATCAATCCATGGGAGGTGTAGATGAAGATGGTCTCTCTCAAACAATCTTGTAGTCAAATACAAGAAATCTCTTGTGTCCCCAACACACCCAATACAATGGTAAATTGTATAGGTGCACTAGTTCAACGAAGTTATGATGATACAAGTGTAGTACGGATAGTAGAAATAGGTTTTTATAATCTGAAATAATAAACAGCAAGGTAGCAAGTGATAAAAGTGAGCACAAACGGTATTGCAATGCTTGGAAACAAGGCCTAGGGTTCATACTTTCACTAGTGAAATCTCTCAACAGTGCTAACATAATTGAATCATATAACAATCCCTCAATGTGCGACAAAGAATCACTCCAAAGTTCCTATCGGAGAAAGTAGGATAAAAACGTGTATCAACCTCTATGCCTAGATTACCCCAATGTCACCATGGGAATCCGCAAGTTGATTACCAAAACATATATCAAGTGACTCAATAGAATACCCCATTGTCACCACGGGTATATCCACATGCCAGACATATATCAAGTGATCTCAAATCCAAAATATTCAATCCGATAACAATGAAACCTCAAAGAGCAAGACTCAATTCATCACAACAAAGATAGAGAGGGAAGAACACCATATGATTCCACTATATTAACAAAGCTCATGGCACATCAAGATCGTGTCCTATCAAGATCACGAAAGAGACAGAGATCAAACACATAGCTACTGGTACATACCCTCAGCCCCGGGGGTGAACTACTCCCTCCTCCTCATGGAGGCAGCGAGAACGATGAAGATGGCCTCCGGTGAAGACTTCCCCCTCCAGCAGGGTGCCAGAACGGAGCTCTGGATGAGATCGCTTCAAAACAGAGGCTTGCGGCTACGGAAAAACTCATCTAGTGTAACTTTTGGGGGTTTCTGTATATATAAGAATTTTCAGCATTGGAATCACGCAAAGAGGTGCCACAGGGGGCCCACAAGGCATCAGGGCGTGCCTACCCTCCCCCCCCCCAGGGTGCGCCCTGTTGTCTTGTGGGGCCCTTCTGGGCCTTCTGGTACTCCCTCGAAGCTTCCCGGGTCTCTTTCCTTCCAGAAAAAATCGTCAAAAAGTGTCGCTGTGTTTGGACTTTGTTTGGTATGGATTTTCTGGAAAACCAAAAACAAGCAGAAAACAACAACTGGCACTGGGCACTAGGTCAATATGTTAGTCCATCAAAATAATATAAAAGTGCACCAAAACCATATAAAATTATTGTAAACATGGCATGAATACTTCATAAATTATAGATACGTTGGAGACGTATCAGCCTCCCACAAGAATACTCCCTTTCGGCTGCTTGTGCTGCCTACCGAGGTGGATCATAAGAAAAGCTCCCAAGTTTGGCTTGCGGGCTGAGTTGGGGTGGAGTGTTGCATGGAGCACACACATGTCATAGCTCGGCATGCCCTCGAGGTTCTCCCTACCAAAAAGAGTGTTGGCTAGGAAGATCATGAAGTAACGAATGGAGGGGTTCTGAATGTTTGATACCTTCTTGCCAGAGAAGTCATCCTCATCTTGGATAGAGATGAGGTCCCAAGTCACTGAAGCATCGGTGGTGGGCACGCCCTTGCTGTCAAGAATTCCATGGTTCTCGAACCCAAAGACGTTGCACCATTGCTTGAGTGTCATCAAATGTGGCACCACTCCGAGTGTGAAGGCGCAGCTCGCCAGCACCCTCGAATCATCAAGAGTGTGCTCGAAGGTGGAGAGGAACTCAACGGTGATGCCACGGTATGTCAGGTAATTGAAGTTACTGAAAACTCCCATCCCGGCGTTGTCTGCTAGCAATGCGAAGTCATTGTGGAGCCTTTGGGACTCCAAGAATGCGTCGCACTTCCATCTAGTGGCCTTCATCCCCCGGCTGCTGACTCGTGCGTGTTCATGGCAGCGTGGAGGTCTTCCCCCATGTTTCGGGCATGCTTGGAGCGTGAGCCCAATTCCTTCTTCCCTGCGGCAATCGCCGATCTCATCATTTCCTACACAACACAAAAATAAAAGTAGAAAAGCATAAGTTTTACATGGGGATCGAGTTATAACACTACCTAAGATCAATCCTAACCAATTACTTTGAATCCTAACATTCAAATCGAACGGAAAAACAAAAATATTTGCATCTCATCTAGGGTAAGAACAAGGATGAAATCACCATGGAAACTTGCAAATCAACCAATGATCAGAGGACAAACTTACCGAGGATGAAGATGCACGGATCAAATGAATGAAATCCATGAAGAATCAGAGGTTTTGGAGGATTTTGTGAGGGTTTGATAGAGAGAGGTGAGATTTGGGGGCGCACGGGGGAAGAAGAAGAAGATCCCCTTGCGCCGGCGGCTGCAATATATGAAATTTCATGCCATACGACCGCCCATACGAGCGGGCCCGCTCGTATGGAACGATGTCTCACGTTCAAATAAATTGATCTAGGGTTTTCGTACCTAGGACGAGCGCTCATACGGGCGCTACCACCCATATGAAAGGCCGTCAATCTTGCTGGAGGTGAAAAACGCTCGAGGCAGAACTTCAAACGGGCAGTCATACGAGTGCGAGCACCCGTATGAAAGGCCGTCTTTTGTTCTGTTGCGATTCCTCACTCTGGTCGAGGCTTCATACGATCGCCCATGTGAGCGCCTGCCACTGCATGGAATGCCATCTTCTGCCCTGGACTCCCTTGGTGATTTCGATCAGGGATTGATATGATCGAGCGTACAGGCGCTTGTGATTGCATGGAACACCGTCGATCACTCTGGTCTTCTTCAATGTTTCCTCCACATTTCCATGCGAGCGCTCAAATAATCATGACTGCTCGCATAGTACGCCATCTCTTAAATCTCCTCCTCCTATCTTCTTTCTTTGATTTTTCTCCTATGACACAAAGTCAAAACAAACTTTTTCAAGAGTTCTTCATCAGATTCTTTATGAGAGAAAAATAACAAAGTAAAATCTTTATTAAATGATGGGTTGCCTCCCATTAAACGCTGGTTTTTAGGTTGCTAAGCTCAATCTCGTACCTCAATAGCAGTTCAGGTTTCCGGTGGCCTAAGATTTTCCTTACGTACCGCACATACCCGCTTGGGTGGTGGGATATACTTCTCTTCCCCTCCTGGCTTCTTTGGGAAGTATCTCACTATTTCTTTGTCGTAAATCCTGAAGGTTACTTTTCCTTCTGCGCAATCCAACGTTGCGCCTGCGGTGTTTAAAAAAGGCCTACCGAGAATAATAGATAATTTTTCATCTTCAGCAGATCAAGAATGACAAAGTCAGTAGGTATAATATGCCCATCTAATCATAGTAGCACGTTTTCAGCCACCCCAATTGGTTTCTTTGTGTATTTATCGCCCATCAGCAAGGTTATTGATATGTCTCCAACGTATCTATAATTTTTTATGTTTTCATGTTATTATATTACTAATCTAATATGATTTATATGCAATTTTATATCATTTTTGGGAACTAACCTATTAACCTAGTGCCCAGTGTCAGTTGTTGTTTTCTGCTTGTTTTTGGACTTTCAGGAAATCTCTATTAAACAGAGTCCAAACGCTACAAAACTTTTGTGATTTTTTTGGACCAGAAGGGACCCTAGAAGCTTCGGTGAGGACCAGAAGCCAGATGAGGAGGTGACAAGGAAACAGGGCACGCCCTAGGGGGTAGGGCGCGCACTGATGTTTTGTGGGCCCCATGTCTCTCCGATTGACCTAATTCCAATGCTATAAATTCACATATATTCCAAACCCCTAAAACACAAGACGAAACAAGTTCTCCGCTGCCGCAAGTCTCTGTTCTTCTGCGATCCCATCTGGAGGCCTGTCCGGGACTCTGCCGGGGTGGAATCGGTGACAGAGGACCTCTTCATCACCCTTGCTGTCTCTCGATGATGTGTGAGTAGTTCCTCACAGGACCTACGGGTCCATAGCAGTAGCTAGGTGGCTCTCTCTCTCTCTTTCTCTCTCTCTCTCTCTCTCTCTCTCTGATCTTCAATACAATGTTCTCCTCGGAGTTCTATCTGATGTAATCTTATTTTGCGGTGTGTTTGTTGGGATCCGATGAAATCTGGGTTTATGATCAGATTATTCATTGAAAGTAATTGAGTCAATTCTGAACTTTATTATGTGTGATTGTTATAGCTATGTAATGCTTTCCGATCTATGAGTTTTCTTTGGCCAAGTTGATGAGTAGATCTTCAGTGGAAGTGGCGCATAGTAGTAGGTTCAATCTTGCGGTGTCCTCACACAGTGACAGAAAGGGTAGCGAGGCACGTATTTGTATTGTTGCTACTAAGGGGAAAACAATGGAGTTTAATCATATTGCTTGGTTTATTATGTCTACATTATGTCATCTTGCTTAAAGCGTTACTCTGTTTGTCATGAACTTAATACCATAGATGCATGTTGGATAGCGGTCGATTGGTGGAGTAATAGTAGTAGATGCTGGCAGGAGTCGGTCTACTTGTCATGAACATAATTCCTATATACATGATCATGCCATGAATAACATCATAACTATGTGCTTTTCTAACAATTGCCCAACAGTAATTTGTCTACCCACTGTATGCTACGTTCTTGAGAGAGATGCCTCTAGTGAATGCTATGCCCCCCGGGTTCATCCAAATCATATTACTAAAACCCTATTTACCTTGCTGCAACTTATTTACTTTTTTGTAATTTGTATATCTACAACTATCAGATTTAATCCTTGCAATTAATGAGTACAAGGGGATTGACAACCCTCTTGCCCGCGTTGGCTGCAAGTATTTGCTCTTTTGTGTGTAGGTGTTGTTGACCGTTGTTTGGCATGTTCTCCTGTTGGTTCGATAAACCTTGGTTCTTAGCTGGGGAAATACTTTTTGCTACTATATTACTTCACCCTTCCTCTTCGGGGATATCCCAACGCATTCACAAGTAGCAAGAAAAATTTCTGGCGCCGTTGCCGGGGAGAGCATTCAAACAACGTGAAGGTTCCTTCATACAAACTATCATTTACTTGTTCTACTTTTTATTTGCCTAGTTATGCTACCCTTATCACACCAAAAAAGAAAATAAAAAGGAAAGTAAAGATATATTGGCTATGGATCCTCATCCACTTGCTAATCTTTTCAAACTTGTTGTATGTTGGAAACCAATAGCTAATAATGAAGAAGTGATAAAAAATGCTATTGGGATACATTTATTGAATGAAAAGCATGATTGCAATTGTGTTAGTATAAACTCTATGAATGTCAATTGTGCTAATGATCATGATTGGGGTGGTAATTGTGATGCTTCTTTTGATCTTGAAAATTTGCTTGAGTCTCAAAATGAATCTATTATTGATAATACAATATGCAATACTATTAAAAGTTGGTTTGGAAGAGTTTCAACTCTAAGAAAAAAGAATCCCACTATTTCGGAGAACAACGAATCTTATGAAATTTTTGACAAAAGTGGGTTTGGAGAGGTCATGACTTTAGTTGATGATAATCCCACTATCTTGGAAGATTATAAGACTTGCATGCATGTGGATCATGGAGAGAATATTTTACATGATAGTTATATTGTTGAATTTGATTATGATCCTGCATTTAATTATTATGAGAGAGGGAAATATGGTTATAGAAATCTAGGGATGAAAACATAGCGGAAACGGACGGAACTGAGTACTACCACATTTGTTTTCATATATTTTTACAAAAGCGGAAACGAATACAGAAACCCCGGAAATGAATGCAGAAATAGATATTACCAGAAACAGACATGGAGCGAATACAAAGCAGACACAGAAATAGAAGTGGGCATTGACCAGAACTTAAAAACACCTTGAATCAATCATAGAGAAATACACAAAAAAAATTAATGAATTGTTAACATGGCTACAAAATAACTTAGCGTAGTATTGTGGTACTGAACAATTGCGTATAGGGTCAAGCTGAGTACATGTGTGGTAGTAGAAGTTGGTCCTCAAATGATCCATTCTACTCATTGTGTCATTGTGTGTTATTTGGTGGTTGCTACGAAGCAGCCATAGGTCTATAGTCAATACGGAAATTCCATATTCACGGAAACGGAAAGTTCTGTTTCCACGCCTGTTCCACCGGAAAACACCGTTCCGTTTTTGTTTCCGTTTCCGCATAAAATTTTCCATTTCCACTTCTGTTTTGCAAATTTCCGCTTCCATTTTCATATTTCCTCTCTATTTTCATTTTTCGTCCAGAAAAGCGGAAAGTTTCCACTCCATTTTCATCCCTATAGAAATCTTCATGTTACTAAATTACCTCCCCTTGTGTTGAAATTATTAATGTTTCATTCTTCCTATTTGCATATGCTAGAT
The DNA here is from genome assembly GCA_039707655.1 of Elymus sibiricus. NCBI lineage: Eukaryota > Viridiplantae > Streptophyta > Magnoliopsida > Poales > Poaceae > Elymus > Elymus sibiricus. The sequence continues at coordinate 72,985,971 of CM077676.1, forward strand.
ATTTCTTGTCTTGATAATTTGTTTATTTATAAAATGCCTATGCATAGGAAGTGGGTTAGACTTAAATCGGTTTGTTACATGTTTTATGATGCTCTCTTTGTGCTTTATTATCTTTCATGTGAGCATCAATAAAATCTCAAGCCTATCTTAATGGCTATAAAGAAAGAGTTTGTTAGGAGACAAACCTATACTTATCATTTCTGTTTTGATGTGATGACATGATTATTGCTACTATAATGATTGTGTTTTTATCTTTTAATTAGTGTATGTGCCAAGTAAAGCCTTTGGGATGATTTGGATGATAGTTGAATTGATGTTGTTTGAAAACAGAAAGTTTTGCGCCCAGTGTTTGAATTTATATTTATTCCTGGACGTGAGAATGGTCTGAAATTTCTACACAGTATTGAGATACAAATTTACCACATTGTCCTAATTTTTCAGAATTGTTTGAGTTCCAAAAGTATGGTTTTAGTTTAGATCATTACAGACTCTTCTGTTTTAGACAGATTCTGTTTTTATTGCATAGTGTGCTTATTTTGATAATTCTATGGATTATATCGGGGGGTATAAGTCATGCAGAAGTTAGAATACAGTAGTTATTATGCAAGAACAATTATGAATTGGTTTATAACAGTATCTAAGTTTATGGTTTACCGACTATACTAACAGATCTCACGAGTTACTGTTAAGTATTGTGTGCTGAAGTTTTCAAGTTTTGGGTGAGATTACGATGGATGAAGGAATAAGGAGTGGCAAGACCCTAAGCTTGGGGATGCCCAAGGAACCCCAAGGTAATATTAAAGTAAGACCCAAGCGTCTAAGCTTGGGGATGCCCCGGGATGGCATTCCCTCTTTCGTCCACAATTCATCGGTATGTTACTTGAAGCTATATTTTTATTCATCACATGATATGAGTTTTACTTGGAGCGTTGTGTATTATATTTAGTTTTTCTTGCTGGTATCCACAATAATTGTTCTCTGAACACACATTTTGAGAGAGACACACATTTGTCATGATTTGTTAGAATACTCTTTGTGCTTCACTTATATCTTTTGAGTTAGGCAGTTGCTCATGTGCTTCACTTATATCTTTAGAGCACGGCGGTAGGTTATAGAAATGATTTGCATTCTCATGCTTCACTTAATTCTTTTTGAGAATGTTAGGGAGTGGTAATGTGCACGGGTTATAATGACTAGTCCAAGAATGATAGGTATATAAGAGTGATATAATTAAACCTTTCATGTGAGATCAATGAATATGAAACGTGTGAGTTAATTATATTAATGTAGTAATATGAAAGGGTATTAGTTCATAACCATAAGTTAGTAAAAAAAGATATTAAAGCTTGTTATGATTACTCATTTAAGTGTCCGTCGTGGCATGGCGGGGAAGTTAGAGCATATTTATTCCTCACCGAAATCCCTTGTGCTGTCAAATCGGGGGCGCGCGATGGTTAACCCTCCCAACCTTCTCCCTAGGGGCATGCGAGAATACTTTGCTTCTAGGGTTAATAAAATTTTCACAATAAGTATATTAGTTCTTTATGACTAATGTGAGTTCATGGACTAATACGGCACTCCCACCTATCCACATATTGCTAGCCTCTCCAGTATCGTGCATTGCCCTTTCTCACCTCGAGAGTCGGTGCAAACTTCGCCGGTGCATCCAAATCCCGTGATATGACACACTCTATCACACATAAGCCTCATTATATTCTTACTCAAAACAACCACCATACCTACATATTATGGCATTTCCATAGCCATTCCGAGATATATTGCCATGCAACTTCCACGGTTACTATCCACATGACTTGTGTGTTCATCGTCATATTGCTTTGCATGATCATATAGAGCCGACATGATATTTGTGGCAAAGCCACCATTCATCATTGCTATACATGTTACGCTAGATCATTGCACATCCGGGTACACTGCCAGAGGCATTCATATAGAGTCATGTCATTTCAGTTTATCGAGTTGTAAGTAAATAAAAGTGTGATGATCATCATTATTAGAGCATTGTCCCAGTGAGGTAAAGAATGGTGGAGACAAATGAGTCCTCAAAAAAGTGGGGGTGAGGTTCATGATATTTTTCTTAAAAAATGAAAAAATAAGAAAAAGAAAAAAAATTGAGGGGAAAAGAGAGAAGGGGCAATGCTACTATCCTTTTTACCACACTTGTGCTTCAAAGTAGCACCATGTTCTTCATATAGAGAGTCTCCATGATTTTTCACTTTCTTATACTAGTGGGAATTTTTACATTATAGAACTTGGCTTGTATATTCCGATGACGGGCTTCCTCAAATGACCGAGGTCTTCATGACCAAGCAAGTTGGATGCACATCCACTTAGTTTCAGTAGCGAGCTTTCATACACTTATAGCTCTAGTGCACCCGTTGCATGGCAATCCCTACTCCTTGCATTCATATCGATTGCTAGGCCTCTTAATTGCCTAACGATCCACCTAGTTGATGCGAGACTTTCTCAGTTTTTGTCTTCCCTTATAAATCTCTACCAACATATTGTATTCCACCCGTAGTGCTAAGTCCATGCCTCACGCTCATATATTGAGTGAAGTTAAAAATGTTGAAGCGCATGAAAAAGTATGATACAATTACTTGGTTTGGCACTGGGGTGCTCACGATTTGTACTTATGTTAGGAAGACGGAGTCATGCCATGCTTACATAATTCAATGAGTAGGGATAACATTCGTTAAGCATCGTTTATTTTGAAGAGTAATGATTATTTGCTAGTATTCATGGATATTATTATGTTGATATCAATTACTTCGTCGTGTCTCAATATTCATACTGTAAAGAGATTACATGATAAAGACATGTTAGGTAGCATTCAACATCAAAAATTCTGTTTTTATCATTTACCTACTCGAGGACGTGCAGGAATTAAGCTTGGGGATGTTGATACGTCTCCAACGTATCTATAATTTTTGATGTTTTCATGCTATTATATTATCAATCTTATATGCTTTCTATGCAATTTTATATCATTTTTGAGAACTAACCTATTAACCTAGTGCCCAGTGCCAGTTGTTGTTTTCTGCTTGTTTTTGGTTTTTCAGGAAATACCTATTAAACGGAGTCCACACGCTATGAAACTTTTTTGTGATTTTTTCTGGACCAGAAGGGACCCTAGAAGCTTCGGGGAGGACCAGAAGCCAGACGAGGAGGTGACAAGGCAACAGGGCGCGCCCTGATGTCTTGTGGGCCCCATGTCTCTTCGATTGACCTAATTCCAATGCTATAAATTCACTTATATTCCAAAAACCATAGAACACAAGATGAAACATGTTCTCCGCCACTGCAAGTCTCTGTTCTTCTATGATCCCATCTAGAGGCCTTTTCCGGCACTCTGCCGGAGGTGGAATCGATCACGGAGGGACTCTTCATCACCCTTGCTGCCTCTCCGATGATGTATGAGTTGTTCCGCACAGGACCTACGGATCCATAGCAGTAGCTAGATCTCTCTCTCTCTCTCTCTCTCTCTCTCTCTCTCTCTCTCTTTGATCTTCAATACAATGTTCTCCTCAGAGTTCTATCTGATGTAATCTTCTTTTTGTGGTGTGTTTGTTGGGATCCGATGAATTGTGGGTTTATGATCAGATTATTCATTGAAAATAATTGAGTCAATTCTAAACTTTATTATGTGTGATTGTTATAGCTATGTAATGCTTTCCGATATATGAGTTTTCTTTGGCCAAGTTGATGAGTAGATCTTCAGTGGAAGTGGTGCATAGTAGTAGGTTCAATCTTGCGGTGTCCTCACCCAGTGACAGAAAGGGTAGCGAGGCACGTATTAGTATTATTGCTACTAAGGGTAAAACGATGGGGTTTAATCATATTGTTTGGTTTTATTCTATCTACATTATGTCATCTTGCTTAAAGCGTTACTCTGTTTGTCATGAACTTAATACCATAGATGCATGCTGGATAGCGGTCGATTGGTGGAGTAATAGTAGTAGATGCAGGCAGGAGTAGGTCTACTTTTCATGGACGTAATTCCTATATACATGATCATGCCATGAATAATATCATAACTATGCACTTTTCTATCAATTGCCCAACAGTAATTTGTCTACCTACCGTATGCTACGTTCTTGAGAGAGATGCCTCTAGTGAATGCTATGGCCCCCGGGTCCATCCAACTCATATTACTAAAACCCTATTTACCTTGCTGCAATTAATTTTATTTTATTTTATTTTGAAATTTATATATCTACAACTATCAGATTTAATCCTTGCAATTAATGAGTAAAAGGGGATTGACAAACCTCTTGCCCGCGTTTGGTGCAAGTATTTGCTCTTTTGTGTGTAGGTGTTTTTGACCATTGTTTGGCGTGTTCTCCTATTGGTTCGATAAACCTTGGTTCTTAGCTGAGGGAAATACTTTTTGCTACTATATTACTTCACCATTCCTCTTCGGGGAAATCCCAATGCATTCAGAAGTAGCAGTTATACCTATAGGCACACATTCTGCCAAGTACAAATTGTGATAAAGAGCTTGAGGCATTACGCCCACTCCTGCTCTAACATCACAAAGAGCATTATTTATATCAAGATTGCCAATTAAACAAGATACGGTAGGTATACCTGGGTCTCCTAGCTTTTCCGGTATCTTATCTCCAAAGGGATATTCTGTTATCGTAGCCACCTGTTCTTTTTTATGCAGACTTCTCTTATTGTTAATGATATCACGCATGAACTTAGCAAAGGTAGGAATTTTCAGTATATCAGTTACATGCAAGGAAACTTTAAGATCAGCTATAGCTTGTAGAAAAGAGGAATAGAGTGCGTCCTTTGAAGGTGGTCTTACAACTTTAGGGTAAGGAAGTGTCTTCTTAGTTTTACCTTTATCTTTCTCCATCTCCTTACCATTTTCTTTGTTCTTTGATGCCTGGCTGTTTTCTCCCCTAGTTGGATAAGGTGGTCTGGAGTTCTTTTCCACCCTTGGTTCTTCAGTTTTTCCAGCTTCTGGTGCTACTTCTTCTTCATTATTGTCACTGTTTACCATTTCTGCATCGGGATCAACTTCTTTATCTGCTTGTTCTTTCGCTTCATTATCATGTGCATCTTGATGGATCTGTTCTTCCGGTTCTTCCTCTCCAAAGAGAAGTTCTTTGTTCTCCTGAGTTTGGGTCTGACTCTCTCTTCTTCTTTCTTCTTGTTCCTTCTCATACCATTTTGGGCATTTAGGGTCTTGAGTTCTTTTACCACTACGAGTTTCAATTTCATTAGCAGAAACAAGGTTATCTTTAACAAATTAAGCAAGGATCAAAGATTGAGTTTCAGAAATTTGGGGACACTGCGTTTCTATCATGCGAGAGTGTTTATCAAGATTCTTTACTGCATGACTCAACCCTTCGACAGGCTATAACCTTTTCATTGTGATAGATGCATCTCTGGAAGTCTCTGTTGAAGTTGTTTTGATGAAATTTGAACTTATTCATCATTTCTTGAAGTTCGTCCTCCTGCTGATAAATACTAAATATATCCACTTTTTCATTGATAACTTGTTCAACAGGTTTACCTTTTTCTTAAGTAACCTTTTCAAATTCTTCCATATCTTCAATATGATATATTTTGCCAGTGGACTTTACTGGCACCTCAATATACCACTGCTCTTTAGCAATCATATTTTTTCTATAAGTGCTCTTCCATCATCAAGAGTGAAAGACATGAAACGTCCTCCTGCACTTAGATCAAGAATAGATTTTGATTCATCATTAATTCCATGATAAAACATATAAAGTATAACATGTTCAGCACAACCATGGTTAGGGCAAAGGTTCAAAAATTTAGAATATCTTCCCTCGGCACCATATAAACTTTCTCCAACTTCTTGAATGAATAGAGTGAGATTTCTTCGTAATTTAGTAAACTTTGAGCCTGGAAGGAACTTAGCCATAAATTTTTCAGTGCACATTAGCCAGCTGGTTATACTCCCTTGAGGCAATTTGTTGTACCAATTTTCAGCATCACCTTTTAGAAAAAAACCTGAAGAGTCTACATCGAACAAATTCTCATGACACATCCTTCAATTTAAAAGTACCACAAAGAGTATCAAACAACATAAGGTGTGCTTGAGGGTCTTCCTCTTCAGTTCCTGCAAAGGCATGCTTTCTAACTTCCATAATAAGATCGTAGTCAATCGAATACTCTTTTGCATAATTTGTAGGATACACTATCGGAGATCTTTGGGTCATAACTGGAGCACAATAATCCCTTACAGTCTTCTTTGCCTTCGGAGTAATCGACATTTCTGCAAACAAAGTGTTAAGCTCAACCGTTTGATTAATTTTGTATTTTTCTATTAATGAAGCCTGTTGCTCCTGAGGAAAACGAGAAATATAGTTTGGTAAATACATTCTTCCAGAATGAGTAGAGCCCTTGTCACTTACAGAAAGCATCTACAATAACAACACCTGCAAAAACAGCGACGAAACAAATACTCTACACTTAGCTCCCCGGCAATGGTGCCAGAAAATGCTTTGGTGCCTGCAAGCCTAACAGGGTTATGTAGCACTTTCATGGAAGTATCCCAATTGGTTATCGTCCCAACGAAGAGCAGAGGAGAGTATTTAAAGAGGTGCTTCTGTCACACACAAGGTGTCACAATTCTCGTGTGAAGTAACTACTTGAGCTTCTAAAAATATTATTACTGTCCTGGGGAACGAATGAACCAGAATGACAAGGATAAAAGGTTTATAGTAACAACAGTAAAAACTCTTAAAAGTAAATTACATAAATAAAAGTGAAAGTAGAGTTGCATTTCCTGCAATGAAGAGATTAGGCGCGGGGAGAATTTAGCTCGTGGTAAGTATATAAATATATCAAGTGTGCCAGTGCGACGGTAATACCAGTTACCTTGTATTATACTCATAATATTTGATATGTTTCTTCTGTAGGCAGATCACCCTAAGGTTATGAAACTCCTCCTCGCGGGATTACATTCCATTCTATGGTCCTGCTTCGCCGTTGCCATAGAGTTGTCATCTCCACAATTAATGTCCTTGGACCGGAACCAAAAGCATTAAGTTTCGTGGATCACCATTATCTCGTATTGTCTTCGGTCCTCATAGATATCTCCACCTGTCATGTCAGAGGTCACAGATTCCCTAAACAATATGTGTTACTGTATAGGTCTTGAGATCGTGTTGCCTGGGCCCTTAAATTGGACAACACGCATAGGGTTCACCACAGTATAACAACTTACTAGACAGATCATAAGACTACAAATACAAATGACAACATATAGATCAGGCACAAATGAATCTTACCACTCACCTACATCTCCCACGCCTATGGGGGATTACTCACACATCATAAGAGAGATACCAATCACACCAGAGATTAAACCCATGAAAACCATATCGATAATACTATGAAGATCCACAATAAGATGAAATGGATAATTCAAATAGTCTTGATCACCAGATGAGAGTGAATAGAGTTACAACTTGTTCTCACAACTTGGAATTTCTCTAACAATAGTGAAGGATGAGATGATGATGGATATGAAAGGACCGAATCTAACAAGATCTCCGAAGGTTCTCCGGATCTCCTCCTCTTCTGTTCTGGACATGGCGGCGGCGGCTAGGGTCCTCCTCTCCCCTGGGTTCCCTCACGAAAGTGTCTTGTATAGACGTGGTGGAGCTGTTGGCACCTCATACGACCGCTGATACGAGCGCTTCCGGTCGTATGGAAGGTCGTCTTTTGCTCTGATGCGCCTGGTGGCTTGGCTCTCCACATGGAAGTTGCTCCATTTGACTAGATTTGTAGTAATTCCCCTTGGTTTCCTTCCATGTATGATATTTCCTGCCAAACAATGGAAAAGTGGATTTTCTTCTCTTTTGAAATATTAGTGTTAGAAATAACTGAGAAGTAACAAAGAGCCGGTGGAAACCAAATAAGAATCACTCGAAAAATATCACAAATTCTCAAGCCATCACCTACAAATCAAATTAACCGCACAAACTAACAACAACAACAACAACAACAACAACAACAACAACAACAACAACAACAACAACAACAACAACAACAACAACAACAACAACAACAACAACAACAACAACAACAACAAAAAATTCTTAACTTTCCCCCAATTTCGAAGAACCCTAACCCTAGAATCGATCTAAAGTTCAGAAATTATAAGAAACTAGGTTTGGGAAGGGGGCAACTTACTCGACGCCACCGAATGACGAGGCCCACTGGTGGCTTCCTGTCGGAGTAGCCTTCACGGTCCTGGCCCAAGCTTGCGCCGCCGCGAATTCGAGCAACGGCTGGGGGCTGCTGGTTTGCGAAGGGGCACTAGGGTTTGAGCTCTTGCAGAGAGCCCCCTCCGGTGGCCTATCATCTCCGCCGCCGCCAGACCCGCCGCAGTCACCGCCACCGCTCGTTGTCGCCATGTCTGAGAGGAGAGAGTGTGGGGGAGGAAAAGAGTTGGAGAGGTGCGGGCGGGGAGGGAACCGGAGAAGACAGACAGAAGCGGTTCGGCGCACGCCGTCTAATGGCTCGGATGGGTGAACAGTGCTGCCACATCGACAAATGTGGGACCCACCTGTCATAATCGGGCTTAAAACAAGGGAACCGAGCGACTAGTCTTTTTTGCAAAAAAAAATATAGTCTCAGAATTAGTGGTTTTTGGCACAAAACCGTAGAAGTGTGGTTCCTACCCTAGCCTTCAATGTCGATGTTTTCTGCAATTCACTCGAGAAGAGGCTGTCAATTGTCAATGGAGGAGCTTCAGTTTCTGATAAGATGACATGTAGTTGAATGGAACACTACTGCTCCACTCCCGAGACTTGCCGGCCCAACTACTATTTAGAGATGGATTCCTCCCCCATAGGATTATGTAAAGATCAATTGTGATGATGCTTTTTCTGCAACGACATCTGATTAAGGATGAGGAGCAGCAGCATGGGACCATGATGGTGATTTGATTTTTGCTGCTCCTGGCAACTTGAACCATGCTAGCCAAGCGATGCATGTGGAGGCAATTGCAGTCAAGAACTACTAATTGCTGAACAAATGGGCATTGGAAGAGTAATCGTGGCAACCGACTGCAAGAACATAGTTAAAGTTGTGACATCAGACGCTTATAATAGCTCCAGCCTTGGTCAAGTGTTTCTGGAGATAAACCAGTTGCTATCTATATATGCACACCTATATATGGTCACCTGGATATGCATAATACTCTATATATGCACACCTATATATAGATAATAATAATGTAGGCATTTATTATGTTCCCAAAAAATATATGAATTCACTGTGGCCCAAAATGAAATGTGTATATTGTGCGCACTACATTTAGTTTTTTTGGCGGGAAAATCAAAGCATCAGAACAGTCGAATGTTGGCGCACAACAGCGTTTAACACACGCTAAGGAAAACACCCAACTGTTCACGATGCAACGATGTTCATTCACCTTCGATGATATTGTGGCCCCTTCTAGTTATAATTCCTTTTTTTGAGGATCTAGTTATAATTCTTCTCGAAGGACCATGAGGGATCCACTCTTCCTTCCAAATGTCTATGTTGTTACCATCATCGACATGCCATATATGACCTTTTTGACAGTTTTGATCCCTTGACATATGCTCTGCCGTGTATACGAGCTACCTTTTTCGATTAATCGCCACACTTGTTTAGCAAGTAGAGCAAGGTTGAGGCAATGTATATCTCTGAACCCCAACCTCTACTCTTTTTTGGAATGCACATTTTCACCATGCTATACAGTGCATATTCTTCCGGTGTGTGCCATCACCCCACCAATATTGTGACATCACGTCAATAATCCATTTACACACTTGTTTGGGTTTTAAAAACAGACATCGATATCGCATACGTTGATATAGTTTGAGCAATCGCCTTTAGGACGACTTCTTTGCCACCCATGGACAACAACTTATCTTTCCGCCTACTTACTCTCTTTAGGAAACTCTCAATTAGGAAGTGGAAGCAACCACTTCTATCAACTCCCAAAATCACTGACAAATCTAGGTATTTATCAGTCAATGCCTCGTTCATGATATTCAGGATAGTCTGTATCCCCTCGCGTTCCTCAACTCTTGCATTAGGGCTAAAGAATATGCCTGACTTTGTTTCACTTACTAGCTGGCCCAAGGCTTCACAGTAATGTTGGAGGATCTACTTCAGACAATTTGCATTGCCTACATCATAATGCATTAGTCTGCGAATCACTAGCAAAAAAAAGGTTAAAAATTGCAGGTACATCATGGCATACCTGGATACCCTTTAATTCACTACTCCAGAAGTGCATCCTACGACCACCCCAGGGCCGACGCTGGCAGAAGCGAAAGATCTCATTTCCTCCTCGCCGGACACTCCCCCTCCGATATTCGTCTTTTGCAGGGACTGGCTTGCCGTGGTGGAGTACCTCCCCACCAATGAGCTATGTGATACGTCTCAAACGTATCGATAATTTTTGCATGATTCATGCTATGTTGCAATCAATTATAAACACTTTGGGATAATCATCGAGCCAAGGCTCGGGCTTGGAGTTCCCACTGTACTTGTTAACCCCAAATGCCATCTGGAACTGGTGTGGAACTGTGGCTAAATGAATATACCGACTGAAGCACAAGGGTCCCAAAGAGCTGGAACCACTCGGGTAATCTCTGTCATTGTCACCTCTTTCTACCCGACCTCGGTCCACTCCGGTTTGAGTCAAGTGATCCCGAGTGTCACAGAGGCGATCATCTCATCCACGTGGTGAGTTCCCGCACCCTCGGGGGTACTGATCATCCCGCTAGCGTGTAGAAAGTCCATGCCTCCGATCATTACCATTGTTTGGCGTGTTGAAGGGGCGAAGGCTCTCCGTGGCGAGGTGAGTACTGGTTGCGCCAAGGAGGGCTTACTCAGTTGAAGTATGGATCCTCGTGTCACAGTGGAGTAAGGTCCCCACGATGTGGTGGCGCATCACGCTGGCGAGGAGGAGTTACATCTTGATGAGGTGGTGAAACAGTTAACCTCCAAGAAACATGTGGACTGTGGGCCAAAGCCATCGTATCAGCCTGAGCTGACTTAGAATGGATCTGATTGTGCGACTACATGATAGCCTGGTTCTGCTTCAAAGCTAAGTTGAGCACAATCATGTGGAGGATATAACTAGCTCATGATCTTGATGGCTGGATTGAATATGCAATCTGGGTGGCTGCCACCAAATTCTGCATCGGAGTGCGAAGTACAGGAAAATCTCCTACATCTGTAGTTGGGAAAAGTTGTCTCCAAGATCGACTGGTGCCAGTGATGTCTTGTGCCCACGCCATCAGATTCCACTCCATTTTCTCAAGCGCTTCCTCTCAGCCAAAGTGGCCAATCGAGCTGCCTCAAGTCGAATACCTTCGGGCATGGATCTATCAATTGGCGTCTAAAGCGCCTATTCAGCCTCCTGTGCCATTGTGGCTAGCTGCTCTTGAGTGAGAGTTCCGGCGCCACCACTGGCACCATTACCACCACGGGAATCATTGCCACGTGGGTAGCATCACCACCGCCATTGGCATTCTAGTTGTTCTCCGCACCATCACGTGTTGCGACAGTCGGATCACCGCGAGGCGATCTGGTTGGACGGCTGTCTGCCATAAAAACCTCTACTACAGAAGCATGGCTGCCATAGCTCTCCTCATCAACAGTGATAGATGCGAAAAGACCATGAAAAGACTCAGTAAGTTGGACCAGTGCTACCTACTGAGCCACCGTGCGACGTGACACATGATGATAAGGACGGGGTTTGCCGAAACACTTCTGGCGACGATGAATAACATCCGACCCAGCAACCTGATATGGATCAGACTCCTGGAGATACATCACGCCAGTGCCATCAGCGCGGGAGTGTGCGCTGCCACGCCGCTGGTCAGGAGCGCCATCAACCCGAGCCTATACCTGGTGCGGCTCCAGAGCATCATCATGGCGTGGCACCGGCTCCGGATCTTGCCGGTGGTCTTCTCCGCCGGGGCTGTCGTGGATGTTGTCATCACGTAGCTGCCGCCCACCGGTACCGCGCGCTGCGACATAGTTATGTCACATCTAGATGAGTCTTAGACACACCGTTTAGTTGTTATGTACTAATTTGTTAATGAGCTTTTCTACATTAGTTATGGCAACAATATTACAGATGCAATTACGGATTGAGCTTTTGTGCAACAATTTTAGGGCAACAATATAACAGACATATGACTTAGATGTAGATTTAATTGTTTGGAGTCATATATGCATGACGTAGATGTAGATTCAATTGTTGTAGTCCATTTGATTGGAAATTAAACTATAGCTACAAAATATTCAACGACTGCATGGTATAGTACTACATGAAACTCATGAAATATATCTAGCACATTTGTCTTTATGTATCTCATATTACACTTTTCAATAACTAGTATTGCATCTTCAAAGACACATGAAACTTATCAACATTTTATCATTGCCTTGAACAAAAAATATCATAAAGTAAAAGTGAATAGCAATTCTTTTCAAAGAAAATAAAACTTGATGGAAATTAAAGTATGGAAGATACTAGAACTTATGGAAGTGCATGTGATGTGAGGTTTGTGTATATTATGGAGTGTAAATAATAAAGTGTAAAAACAAAGTTAATTCATTTACAAAATTGTTTTTATATAAGTAAAGAACGAAAGATTCTAGAACAATGGAGAAGTGTTAGTGTTATAAAATTTGAGCATATTATGCATTGTAAATCATAAAATAATCAAAGAAAGATGATTTTAAAAGAAAAAAAGGCTTGGATAATTATATTATGAATATTCTAGAACAAAGTAGAAGTGCTTTTGTTTTGGGGGTTTTTTTTGCATTTGGCAGAATGCAGTAGAGTAAAAGAGGATATCCAATGACCAGGCCCATCATGTGACGAGCGCCCCGTCTGCCACACCCAGCGTATGCATCGTACGTTTTTTTTCTGATTTTTCTTCATACTTATTTTTTTATTTTTTACGAAATCTTCTAAGAAATATAACTGGAATATTATAATGTTCCCCTACATTCAAAAGGTGCTTTCAAAAATTATACTTAGTAAATTTAAAAAAACTTTTATTGTACATTTTATTCTTTTCGAGCAGTGTAAAAAAATCCGTGAAAACTAAAAAACTTCGTACCATTCAAAAAATGTTGGCAACAACTAAAAAAGTTCACACGTAAAAACATTTATTCATGATATTTTTAAAAAATATTCAGAAAAATGTAAAAATTTGTTCAATAATCCGTAAAAAATGTTCACCAAATTGCATACATTTGTTCGAGCCATAACATATAAAAAAGGTTCAGGACATTTAACAAAACTGTTCTAACACTTAGAAAACCTTTTAGTTTTTCTTGTTCATGATATTTTTGAAAATGATGAACATGTGCTTTAAAAATGTTCACATGTGTTTTAGAAAATGTTCAATGTACATTTTACAAATGTGAACATGTATTTAGATAAATGTTTAGCATTATTTTAAAAAATGACTAATCTGTACATGATTTTTTTAACGTGTATTAAAAAAAGTCGACGTGTATTTTGAAAAATGAAAAAGAAAAGAAATAAATGAGCATGAAAAAAATAAAAAGCAAAAGTAAACCGATGAAAACTGGTAGAGAAAAACCCAGAGAAGAAAAAACAAAAAAAAGCATAATACCGTCCCAAAACCAGGCCGATGGTTCCATTAACCTTTTTTGAGAGAATCGATAGTTCCAATAACTTGTTCCCAAAACCGCCCCCTGCCACTTAATGCGCGGTGTCTATATCTTGCATTAAGCGAGACGAGAGGGAACTCTCGCGTTGAGCGCTGCAGTCTCAGGCTGGCCCATTACGCGTGCAGTCTTAAAAAAGACGAGAATCGATAGTTACTAGCCACTCGGGTACACACGAGTTCGTGTTAAAGTAGCTGGACGCGCACTACTTGAGGCATAAAGAGCTGGTTTTTCACTGGTTTTCCGGGTTTTTTCTGTTTTTGTTTTTTCTTTCTCCATTTTCTTCTGTGTTATTCGGTTTTTCTTCCTTTTTCGCTTTTTATTTGTTTTTATTTTTTCTTCTGCATTTTTTTCATTCTTTTTTTCATTTGTTTCTTCGATTTTCAGTGCTTTTTTTCCTTTTCTTTTGCTTCTTTTCTTTTCTCTTATCTGGTTTTGTTTTGTTTTCATATTTTTTATGCTTTCTACATTTGTTTCTTCGGGGTTTTTTTCATTTTTTGGTTTATATTTTTTTCTTTTTCATTTTTCATTTCTTTATTTTTTTTCTTTTTTTCTATTCTACTGTTTTTGTATATGTCAACAAAAAAATTCTCAGACATTTAACATTTTTTCTATATGAGTTTAATATTTTTTTAATAGATGGTCAACACTTTTTCTATACACTTTTTAACATTTTTCAAATGATTGATCAACATTTTTGAAATACAAAGATTAACATTTTTACTATGCATATTTTACATTTTTTGAAATGTTTGACTAAAATTTTCTAAATGCAATATTAACTTTTTTTAACATCTGGCCAACATTTTTTCTATACACATTTAACATTTTCTAAATGCTTAATTAACATTTTCCAGTTAATTGTCCAATATTTTATTCAAATGCTTGATTAACATTATTTATATATATTATCAAAATTTTCATCGTTTTTTTAATACATGGTCAACATTTTTTCCATTCAAATTTAACATTTTTCAAATACTTTTTTAACATTTTTATATACATGATAAAAAAATCATCATTTCTATAATACATGGTCAACCTTCTTTCTATACACATTTAACATTTTTTAAATGCTGGATTAACATTTTAAAATATTTGTTCAACATTTTTCAAATGCTTGATTAACATTTTTATGTACACGATAAAAAAATCATCATTTTTTAATACATGGTCAATTTTTTTCTATACACATTTAACATTTTGAAATGCTTGATTAACATTTTTGAAATAATTGTTCAACAGTTTTTCAAATCATGGATGAACATTTTTTGAATAGATGATCAATTTTTTACACATTTTTTGTATACGTGATAAACATTTTGTCTATAGACATTTAACATTTTTCAAATGCTTGGTCATTTTTCAAATGTTTTTATAGAGTGTTTTTTCTAATATATATACTTAGAATATTTGGAAGTATAAACAAAAGTAAACAAATAAAGCAAAAGAGGTAAACAGAAAACAGAAAAAGGAGGCTGGAGCTTCGCGCCGCTGGGCCGGCCCATGTGGAGCTCCCTCGAGGCGAGGCTGCCCTCTGTCTCGCTTACAACGAGACATAGGGGCGCCCCACTTAATGGGCCTGCTCACTTTCCTCGTCCAGGTAGGCGAGCACTACGTTCGCGTCGCATAAGCGTATAGCGTCGACGGGATTTCCACGTCTTGGGGCACATCAGTTAGCCCTGTGGTGGGAATGATTGTTAGAAGATGGAGGAGCACTGGAATTTGCATATAGACTAGTGAAATGTCAGTACGATTGCTAAGGGAAAATAATGCGAGTGCGGGCTTTTGGCGGCCGAGCACCAGGCTATCCCATGGGAAAATAATGCGAGTGCGGGCTTTTGGCGGCCGAGCACCAGGCTATCCCATGGGAAAATAATGCGAGTGCGGGCTTTTGGCGGCCGAGCACCAGGCTATCCCATGCGTCTGTTTGGGCTTGGGGATCTGGAATCTGTCAGTGCATCTCAGGCCTGCACCAGGCCTACTAGCACAAATACGGTCTGGGATATGGCTATTCGCCGCGTAGGCGTATTCTGTTCGGCCCATTCCCTCACCTGTTCATTTGCTTGGAAAGGCTCCATGTCCTGCACCAAAAAGGTTGTGTTCGAAACAGCACTGGGAAGAGAACCCGATGCGACTCCATTCGACCAGAGCCATGGGACAGCTTTGCCTATCCATCGGCGTTACACAAAAGGGTTAGATCTGTGAAATTCTTTCGTGGGGAGTTTTAATATTTAAATTTCTTTGGCCTCCTCAATAGAACGACGACGAATAACATATTTCCAAATGCTGACCTCCTCAATAGGATGCATTTGTTTAGCAAGGTCTTCACGAAAAGGGTAACGGTTCGCAGGAAGCATCACATATCTTCAGAATTTTGGCTTTCACAATCTCCCCAGAAAGTGTATTTTTGGAAACATGCATTGTCATATATATAAAAGGTGTCAGATAAGCGTGTTTTGAAAGATGGTAAATGTAACTTCAGAACTAAACAAACATTGGAAAGAAAACTATGTGACAGCAAGCATTATAAACTTTTCCATGAATTTACTATTTCTGTAAATTCCAGTTTTTACCCCCTAGTGTGTTATTTTTTACACACTAGGATGAGGATATTCGGCGGTAGAGAGGGGATTCGATCCTAGGATCTGTTGCATGAGAAGAATGTACACAACCAATTCAGATACTAGATCGGTTTCGATAGGCTGCGGGTTCGTGGGTATCTAAACTATGCAAAAGCGGGGCCTGGGCAATAGAAACACGACGGAAGTGCCTACAACAGCTTATATCTTCTACTGTTAAAGGGGAGTTGGTAGCCTGGTACGGTTTTTTTTCGTCCGGTTTTTTTTTCGTCACACCTCCCACCAGCCTTCCCACTAGTTTTTTCTCTCCCATTAAAAAACCAAATCCCATTAAGGGGGATCTTGTTTCGTGCTTCTTTTGGCAAGTGCTGATTCAATTCAATCACGTAAATAATAAGTAATTCAGAATTCAGAAATCGCACCATATATGTGAGATCACCTTCCTATGAGACACACATAAGATTTTTCTCGATAACCTACCAAAACAAAATCAGATATTCCTCCATAACAAATCGCTAATCCCGTGCACTATGCCATTTATTATTATCATTATCTCTACTATTAATTGACAATCACAAGTTTCCTAATACAACAAAAATAATATATGTTTTTTCTTATGGGCGTACGCATCCGCGCGCCCCTGCAGAGGGACGCCGTGTGCGACACCATGGAAGACGTCGTGGCCGGGCTTGACGCCGGAGCTATGCTCGAGAATGCCAGGGCATGGATCACGGCGTCGAGGACGGCCGTGGCGGAAGGCGGGTCATCGGACCGCCACGTACAGACGTTCGTGGACGCGGTCATATTATATTTCTTGTCAGTCATACAGAGAGTCAGACAAGCTACATTCTCAAATCAAGTGTGTACATTCAAATGTCAAGAAATTCGTTAAGGAAATGTGTCCTACAATACTCGATAGTCATCGTGGTTCGTAGAAGCCATTCATGCGTAAATATTTTAAAAATCGAGCACTGAATCAATTTGGAAATCAAACCATTAATGCAACTAATTAGCTAGATACTTAATTATGCATGCAATTCATTAGGTCCATTTAAATAGAAATTTTTTCACACCGAATCAATTTGGAAATCGAGTCATTAATGCAATTAATTAAGTAGGTAGACAGTTATTTATGCCTACAGATAATTAGAAGCAGGGATTTTTTTTCCAATTAGTTAGATAATTAATTGATTTGGTTGATAGTTAATTAGGCATGCAGAGAATTAGGTAGGCCATTAATTATTTGTGTACTTAATTAATTAAGCAAGCAGTTCATCGCGCCGAATCATTTTGAAAGCGCTCGTGGGCAAGGACGATCAACAGTCTCAATGACATGGCCGAGCACCGCTTGCCAACATGGACAACGACATATTTTAGTGAAATTTCTGAAATTTCACATATTTCAGTGGGGTCCGAAATATTTTTAACCCTGAAATTTCGAGGTAGATTCAAACTGATTTCAAAGTAAATTTAAATTATGTTAGAATTCATTAAAATTACGTGATATTTGAAATCTCAAAATCCGAAACAATTTTCAAAATTTTGCATATTTCGGTGAGATCCAAAATTATTTTGTTTCCAATCTTGACGGCCACCTTGCGCTCACGACCTAGCGTTCACCAAGATGGATGACGACTATGCTCTGCAGGATGTCCACACGCTGATGGTTGCCGAAACGTTCGCGGATGAGGACAACACGACACAACATTCACCAGATGGTTCATGCTATAGTAGAAAGGAAGAGTGTTCCAAGAATAAGAAGGAAAAAGAACTAAAGCCACCAAGTGGTCTATGGTGTTGGAGAAAGAAAGATTGTTCAAAAAAATAAGACGGAAAAAGAAAGAAAGAATATTCTAAAAAATAAGTTGGAACGAGAACTAAAGTTGGCGAGGAATGAGAAAGAAGAAGATGAGGTGTCGATGACGAACACACTAATGTTGACGTGGTGCTGGTTGGCCCCAATGAAACGTCTTAGCGAAGAGGCTAAGAGTAGAAGATGTAGGGAAGGACGAGGAAGAGAAGAACGACAATTATCCCTTCTAGCATATGTGGACTGCAGGCGGAGCTTATTGGTGATAGGAATACGTTCACGTTGCCACTCGCCTCCAACGTCTGTGTGCATTTGCAAAGTTGAATGGACCTTTGAGAATGATCTCTATAATTATATGTTGTTTTGTGTCAATAGTATAACTTAGTTTAACCCACTCTATTATATTGTAAACATGAAAATTTTCATCCCTGTTGCAATGCACGACGAACATGAGGTGGACGTCATCTGATTTTAAAGGAGGTGGCTCCAGCGAGAAATGTCCCGCTATGGCGGGAAACCGAGCGGGAAGGGGAGGTTCCGACAGAAAAAGGGAAGATGCATCGCGGGATGGGGTTTTTGTGTTGGACTCGGATGTTAGAGATAACATGGTGGATAGCCCGTAGTAACGCACGGGCGTTCTGCTAGTGTAGCATAACGCCTTGCCCTCCGGCACTAGCCTACATAGGGTAACGCCCCACACCAAGACGTTACTCTACCGGCCGCTGGGACCCGCCACGCCACGCTGGTAGGAGGGTAGCGCCCGTCAGAGCGGCGCTACACTATAGAGAATAGCGCCTGCCTTTCAGACAGGCGTTACACAAAAGGGTTAGATCTGTGAAATTCTTTCGTGGGGAGTTTTATTATTTAAATTTCTTTGGCCTCTAGGTTATTTGTGTCCTAAATTTTGCCTCCTCTAGCGGGGGCCTAAGGATACCTACAGGTCTTGACAATGATTTGCAGTGTGATAGTAGGTGACAAAAGCTGTGCCTAGAAACAAACATGGGGAGTAAACTACAAAAACCATCCCACGGTTTGAAAGTTATTTGCGACACAAAAAAACTTGATAACCATATGAAAACCCAGAATCTTTTCACTACCATAGGGCTTTGGCACGTCCAAACGAAACTACAAAAGCACCGGAACCTAACAAGAAAACGGTAGAAACTCGAGAGGAAAAAGAATCAGAAGGAAAAAAAAAGGCTGTTCTCTTCCATACTCAGTTCGAGTTTAAGCATGTTATTCTGACTTAATAGCATTTGGTAGGAGTAAAACTCAGCTACTCCTCCAACTATTTTTACTTTTTGTGTTGCTACAGTACTTGTAGGAGATGAGCTTTTGGCAGCATAGCACTAACTCAGCTACTCCTCCTACTATATTCAAAGCTACTCGCCTAGTACTACTCCTGTAGTACAACTCCTGTAGACAGTATTGCTCTGTCCGCATCAAATGCCAAAGCTGCATCCACGCGAGTAGGCCTGGCACACCACGCAGCACGCTACTCTTCCACAGATATGTGGCAGCAGCTTTGCATTGGATGCTAGCGAGGTCCATTCAAGCCGGCTGAATTTTTCAAGGCACGCACGTAGCTTTGCATTGGATGCAGTGGATTCTCCAAGGCACGCACGTAGTAGTACGCACTGTGCTAGCTCCACTCGGGCTGATTTTTTTTTTTTTTTAACAAGGGATAGTCGATCCAAGTGTGCACTGACCAAGGAATCGCGGCATGCCTGGCTAGCCACTAAATTTGCATGGGATGTGGTGTCGACTTGGAAAAAGACAAGTTTTTTTTTAAGTATTTGTACTAAGACCATCTACAGCCGGGCGCCCCAGACCCGCCTCAAATGTTCGGGCGGACGGTCCGGTCACTGCCCAGTCGTGAAAATGCGACCCAGACGGACGCCTCAAACGGAACTTAAATGCCCGGACCGTCCGGCAGCCATCATATTCAGCCCAAGTATGGGGCTGATATGGGGCGCCCGGGCGCGTCCGGACTCGTTTTCCCCGTCGGCTTGGCCCACGCTGGCCCACCCGGACCCCACAAATATCCCCATCCGGAAAACCCTAGACACCGGTCAATCCGAACTCCAGTTCACTCCCCTCTCCGTCCACTCCACTTTTGATCCCCTCCCCTCCGATCTGATGGCCGGCGATGGAAGCTGCGGTGCCTTCGGTGTAGAATCTGAAGGCTCGAGCATCGATGTGGAGGAGGTCGCCCTCCGCATCGCCTTGAGGCGGTCGCTGCTCGAGGAAGGCGATGCCGGCAGCAGCGGATCTTCTTCCACAGCGCCCGTCACCCGTCGACGCAGCGCAGGCGACGTCGCCGTCCCGTCCCGCCCTGCGCGCAGCTCCGGCCACTCCGCTCCCGTTCCTCAGATACGCCGGCAACCACCATCCTCCGCTCCCGAAGTGTTACCCGGTCACCGCTGGGTCCTCGTGCCCGCGCAGGCACCGACGCGCACGAGAAAGCCCGAGTCCGAGGCACGAGCAGCCCGCCGCGAGCGGTAGCGGGCAAGGGAGAGGGGGAGGCGCTAACCGCACGCCGGTCACGCGCAACCGCGCCGGTCGATCCCGATGCCGCGCTCCTCGCGTTGGTCCTCCGCCGCTCTCTCACGAAGGCGAAGACGGATGCGCGGCGCCTCCGCCGCAAGAATGCCAAGGCACTCCGACTCGCCATCGAGTTGTCGGAGCGCGAGGCAAGTAAGGAGGCGGCGGCGAAGGCGAAGGCGGCCCACCATGCCAAGGAGCAGGACCGCCTGCTCCGCAGGTTGTCGGGCCGACGCTGCAGCTCGGACTCCGACGTGACGGGCGGCTCCACCTCCAGCTCTGACGATGACGCACCACCGCATGCCGACGCCTACACGGAGTGGCACAGCCGCATCGACGACCGGAAGGGGAAGGGGCCGGCGAGGAAATGGTGATTTCCTCCGCCCTTCCCCGTTTTGTTTATATTTTAACTATGTTTTAAGTAGTTTGTAGTATGGATTTGCACTGTCCGCCGTTGAACTCCGATGAACTATGCTCCTTTTGTCCGGCGATGAAATGTTGATCTGATGAACTGCGTGGGTTAATCCGCTTTTATGTAGCGCTGCATGGGTTGAATGGTTTTGAGCGTCCGGATATGAGGGACGCCGGGTGTGAAAGCCAACAAAATGAGGCGTGCCCGATCAGTGGCATGGATTTGCAATCTCTGGCTGTAGATGCTCTAATGAAAGAGTAGAGCAAGTTTGTTTCATATCCATGCTCAGTTGGAATGCACGCATTGTTCATCTCCATCATGCTCGGTCCACACCGGCCAGTCGAGTAACCATCAGAATGCTTCACTGTGTCTGCGCTCCGTGTGGTGAATCGGGGCAGATGAGGGGGATGGTTGATGTGAGGGCATAGTTAATTCGTAGACGTGACAGCACGGCATAAAGTGCACCGGCCTACACAAGGCTGTTCTCAACGCAAGGGGGTGGTGTGCCCGCGTGTAAACCGAAATGCACAACGTGCAATGAGCATGGCGCTGCCGCTGAGGCGTCTTAAGTGCAAGCTACCGCTCGTAAATACAATTGTTTGTCCTGTAAACAGGATTAGTTAGGCCCAAAAACGCTGACTGGCTGGATTTTTCTAGCGTGTCAAACTGAAAAAACTCATTAACAGATGAATCATAAATGTTTCAGCACAAAACAATGTATTTTTTTGCGAATAAGCACAAACCAATCTAACTGTGAGTCTGTGAAACGTTTTGTTAATGAATAAGCATATCTCGGGCCCTGTTTGGATCTATGGGTTAGAGTTAGTTTGAGCTAGTTGGTGCTCAAATAGCCCTAAAGTATCCAAACATGAGGGTTAGATTGGAGCTAGTTGCATCTAACCCACCCAAAAAAACTATCCCACCCAAGAGGGGCTAATTTGGGTTAGTTCTGGTTGGGCCCACAGAAAAGTTACTTTTTCCCCTCTTATCCAGCCACACCAGGGCCCTGTTTGGATCTATGGGTTATAGTTAGTTTGAGCTAGTTGGTGCTCAAATAGCCCTAAAGTATCCAAACATGAGGGTTAGATTGGAGCTAGTTGCATCTAACCCATCCAAGAAAACTATCCCACCCAAGAGGGGCTAATTTGGGTTAGTTCTGGTTGGGCCCACAGAAAAGTTACTTTTTCCCCTCTTATCCAGCCACACCTCGGAACCATTTGGGTGCTTAATCAAGAATGCCTAATGGTAAAGAAAGTTGGGCGTGCGCTGGCCAGCATTTCTCCACGTCTGTGCTCATGGAACTGGTGGCTAGCCAGGCATGCCGCGATTCCTTGGTCAGTTCACCCGTCAACGAACATGTCTGCGAGACACTGTACATCGGCATGCAGCAAGCTTTGTGATGTTCCAAGCCTAGATTCCCCTGCATGTCGTGGGGCGACGTTGGCTGTATACGGCCAAAAAAGAATACAGGAGATATACATTGGCAGCACGGATCCCATGGTGGTGGGATGGCCCAGATACCGGCCGACCTGGTGCTCGGCCGCCATTTTCGCATTTTCGAAACAATGCATGCAAATATATTAAATAGAAGATGATTCAAATATAAACTTAAGAATGCATACATATCGTATGTGATAACTACGTTGATGCAATTTCATCTACGACACAATGAATAATCATTTGATATCATAATTTTGTCGACCAATGAGTGAATCAAACACAAACATCAAATAGCAAACATATTGTATAACAATCAGATTAAAGCGATTTCATGACCAATGGATACATAATATTTGATATCACAACTGGTTCCACATGACACTAGTACTTGCAATCAATTCTGCATGGCATCTCGCATCCAATCGGTGTAGGACAAGTGGATCCGCGTACTTAGCTTGATATATAGGGCCGTGGCCACGCTTGCAGGAACAACAACATCACGACATCTTCTCTTCTTCTTTTAAAAGTAAACAGCTACACGACATGATTATTGGTTAGAAGGTGAAAAAGCAGCCTGGGAGTGCCCGTGATGTTGCTTAGCTCGAGTTTAATGAGGAGAGCTCAGGTGAACAGTAAATCCCGGGAAAAAAATTCAAAAAAATAATATTTTTATGGTAAAATTGACAAATGTACGGGGTGCTCGCAAAATTTCACCATGAAATGACATTCATGGAAGTCGTGGCGAAAAAACAAAATCGATGCTCCAAAAGAGCTATTTTCTAAAGCATTTTGGAGTGTCGATGTTGTTTTCTTTTGCAACGACTTGCAGAAATGTCATTACATGATGAAATTTTGCAAGCACTCAAAATATTTGCTAAAGTTTGATTTTAAAAATCAGATTTGTTTGAATTTATTTTCAATTGTTTTCAGAATTTACTGTTCATCTCGAGCACATTTGAGCTCGGTAGTAGAATAGGACTTTCGCCCGGGGCGCATTGTATACATTGAATTCATAACCAAAGTAAAATATACTGTAGAGAAACGTAGTAGAAAACAAAATTTTCGCCCTACGATCAATCAGGAACAATATGAAGATGAATAAACGGTTTGGATCATGATCGTTATCGACTCCGAGTAGCAGCGGAAGTAGACGAGTCGGTGTAGATCATACTTGGAGTCCCTCGAACAATAGATAAACGATCCCGCGAACCGCCCACGAACAGCCCTCGAACGGAAGACCGAAAGCACGGCCTCTCTACGAGTTGCAAGCGTACGACCTTCACGATCCGGCAGCGCTTCGCCGTCCAGAGCTAATAGTCGCCGAGAATCAGAGGGAGGAGATTAGAAACACACTAGGCTTCTAATTATGAGGATTAGAGGATCTAGGTCAAAACCTAATTGATCAATTATGACCAACTAAAACTAGAACTAGTGAATTAGAAGAGGCTCCAAAACTTGTGTGTCTCAAAGGTGCAAAACCCTCTAGTGTATATAGGTTGCAGGGGAGAGGAGGGGCGCCACAAGGGGGAAGGAAACCCTCCCCCTTTGGCCGGCCAAGGAGGGGAAGAATCCCCCTTCAATTCGGCCTCCTTCTCTCCTTTCCATGGGGAGAAGTGGGTGCCTCCCTATTGGGCCCTTGTGGCCCAATTCTCTTTCCACCACTTAGTCTTTTAAGGCCCGTTGATATTAATTAAATATAAGAGCCTCCTAACAATTACTAAGCCTTTTATTATTAATTTAACATCTCCGTAAACATTTTTCACCTATATATTATTTATCGTTAATACCCGGTATTGCCCGATAAACCCGGAACCCTTCCGGTGACCCCGAAACGCTTCCGGTTCCTCTCGGAACTATTTCGAATATTAATGAAACTATTTCACAAATAAATCCTCGTTACTCCCGTCCTACTAACACTTAGCAGATCGTGATTACCTTAAGCTTGTGACCCTGTAGGTTCGGTAAAACATAGACATGAACAAAACCCCTTTGTTCAATGACCGATAGCGGAACCATGGACGTCCATATCGATCCCTGTGAGTAAACGAATGACATTCGAGTGAACCATTGTTTATCATGTGATGTTCCCTTTGCTTCACGATACGTTACAAAACCCGAGGTGAGATGTGTCGGCATCCTCTTGAGTCATTCACATGCTCATTATATTTGTCTCCTCGTTGCCCGTTTTGTTCTTCTTTCTCTTTGACATGTTCCGGCATCCCCGTGACGTAGTCACCTATGTCTGGCTAGACGATGATGGATGTCGTCAAACCGAGAGGGCCCTAAGAATATCTCTCCATTGTCGGAGGAGCAAATTCCACTCTCGAGCTATCGAGTCCCTTGCCAAACTTTCAGATGAACCTGTAAGTTGTCGTTACGATCACCTTGTTACATATGACGTTTGAGCAACCCCAAAGTCCATCGTATGGTAAGAATGACTGTGATACTCTCATGGTCTAAGGAACTAAATCACAAGTTAACACTCCGTGTTATAACAATTGACTTATGACGATTGCATCTCAAAGTATAACGAATAAGTTTGGGTCGATTCAATATGATCGTTCTTCTAACGTCATACTCTCAATGTTGTTTTAGGACTATCGTTACGCTTAACGATATCCTAAGATCCGGAAAACGTGATCACCAACAACACTTGAGCTAGTCTTAGAGGCAAGACTACAAATCTTATTTTACCGTTTATCATTCCACACGTGCATATGAATTTTCCACTGAATCGCACATTCTAGGATCATAGCAGTTATAGCATGGAATATAAACTCTTAATTATGAATATGGAAATATAATAATATAATATTATTGCCTCTAGGGCATATTTCCAACATATACTTGATGAGGCAACTTGGCAAGACACAGGCCAGGTGCATGTGCTGCTAATGGCAGGCATGTGGGGTGTTGATGACCCACAAGTATAGGGGATCAATCATGGTCATTTCGATAAGTAAGAGTGTCGAACACAACGAGGAGCAGAAGGAATTGATAAGCGGTTTCAGCAAGGTAATCTCGGCAAGCGCTGTAAAGTGGTAGTAGTAGATAGTTTGCTAGCAAGATAATTCGTAGCAAGTAACAAGTAACCAAAGTAACAAAGTGCAGCAAGGTTGCCCAATCCTTTTATTGCAAAGGATAAGCCGGAAGTTTCTCTTATAATAAGCAAATCGTTCTCGAGGACACATGGGAATTCTTGCCTAGTCACGTTCATCATGTTTAGTTGATTCACGTTCAATACTTTGATAAATTGATACGTGGGTGGACCGTTGCTAGGGTGTTATTCTTAGTTGAACAAACAACCCACTTATGATTACCCACTCTCGCAAGCATCCGCAACTACGAAAGAAGAATTAAGATAAATCTAACCATATCTTGAAACATGTGGATCCAAATCTGCCCCTTACGGAATAGCGCATAAACTAGGCTTTAAGCTTCTGTCACTCTCGCAACCCATCATCTACTTACTACTCCACAATGCCTTCCCCTAGGCCCAAAGATGGTGAAGTGTCATGTAGTCGACGTTCACACGACACCACTAGAGGAAGAACAACATACACTTCATCAAAATATTGAACGAATACCAACTATACATGATTACTTATAACAAGACTTCTCCCATGTCCTCAAGAACAAACGGAACTACTCACAAATCATATTTATGTTCAAGATCAGAGGAGATAAATATATGATTAAGGATCTAAACATATGATATTCCAACAAATAAACCAACTAGCATCAACTACAGGATGAAATCAATACTACTAGCAACCCACAGGTACCAATCTGAGGTTTTGAGACAAAGATTTAATACAAGAGATGAACTATGGTTTGAGATGAGATGGTGCTGGTGAAGATTTTGATGGAGGTGGGTCCTCCCACGATGAGAGGAACGTTGGTGATGTCGATGGCTTAGATTTTCCCCTCCAGGAGGGATGCATCCCCGGTGAAATTGCTCCGCCGGAGAGGAAAAGTGCTCCTGCTCAGGTTCCGCCTCGAGACAGTGGCACTTCATCCCGAAAGTCTTCCTCTATTTTTTTCTAGGGCAAATGACCTCATATAGCAGAAAGGGCACTGGAAGGCTTCTCTGGGCCCCACAAGGCATCAGGGCACGCCTAGGGGGTAGGGCGCCCCCCTTGCCTTGTGGGCCCATGGTTGCTCCTTTCCAGTACCTCTTTCTTTCAGTATGTTTTATATATTCCAAAATAATTCTCCGTAAAATTTCAGGTCATTTGGAGCTCCGGAGAATAGCTATCTCTATTGTAGCCCTTTTGGGTCCAAAATTCCAGTTGCCGGCAATCTCCATCTTCATGTAAATCTAGCATATTAAGAGAGAAAAGGCATTAGAATTGCATCATAAAGTGAAATACTGATCAAAAAGCTATAAATAACAGTAGGAAAACATGATGCACAATGGACGCATCAACTCCCCCAAGCTTAGACGTCGCTTGTCCTCAAACGAATGCCGAACTCAATAATCATGACCACATGTTTAGAGAGAGAGGTGTCGATAAAACAAAATATGAACAAAGAAGCATCATGATTATTATTATAACAACAACTATTCATCATAAAACTTCTCATGATCAAGTAACAATTCATCCACAAGCTAGAATAAACCATAAACTTTCTTGAAAACTAACAAACTATGTTCTCAATCATTGAAACAATTACAATTCATCGTGTTTCCAGGAAGAGTCTATGTAAGAGTTTTTGGTTTAGCAAGTTCCACATACTCAACTATCATATAGTCTTCCACGATAGCTAACACTCAAAGCATATTTTTGGAGCAAACGTTTCAGTCAGACACATAGAAAGATGGGGGTTTATTGCTTCACCTCCCAACTTATTTACCTCAAGGATAATATCAACAATAATAACTTATGATTACCTACATCCAACTGGATATATGTGCCTGGATCTTTCCCTGCCACATGATGCTTGCCAAGTGGAGAATAATTAAGGGTGGAATAAGGATGAATATTATTGACTCTTGCATAATAGTAAAGGCTGAAAAGTAAAAGATAGGCCCTTCGCAGAGGGAAGCAGAGGTTGTCATGCACCATTTATTTTGATGTGCAAGCTCTTAATCCAAAGGAACGTCACTTTATATTGCCTTTTGTGATAGCAGCCTTTTTTATACAGTATGTCGCTTTTATTACTTTATCATCACAAGTTTGTACAAAGCTTATTTTCCCTTACAATCAAAGATCATACATATTTAGGAGAAACTTTTATTGCTTTGCACCGATGACAACTTACTTGAAGGATCTTATTCAATCCATAGTTATATATGGTGGGCTCTTATGACAAGAAACTGGGTTTAAGGGTTTTTGGATGCATAAGTAGTATCTCCACTTAGTAAGAAATTTTGGCTAGCAAAAGATTATAAACAAGCACCACATGTTAGAGGATCCATGACAATATAACTTCTATGTGAATATAAGCAAACATAACTCATTACGTTGTCTTCCTTGTCCAACATCAACTATTTGGTCAAGCTGAAAATATTTGATGGGGGCTCATGATGATCCACAAGTATAGGGGATCAATCATAGTCCTTTCGATAAGTAAGAGTATCGAACCCAATGAAGAATAAAAGGAATTGACAAACGGTTTTTAGTAAGATATTCTCTGCAAGTGTTGTAAACAGTGGTAACAAATAGTTTGATCGCGAGATAATTCGTACCAAGTAACAAGTAACAATAGTAGTAAAGTCCAGCAAGGTGGCCCAATCCTTTTTATAGCAAAGGACAAGCCGGAAGTTTCTCTTATATTAGGCAAAGCATTCTCGAGGACACATGGGAATTTCATCTCGTCACATTCATCATGTTTTAGTTGATTCACGTTCACTACTTTGATAATCTGATATGTGGGTGGACCGGTGCTAGGGTGTTGTTCTTACTTGAACAAGCAACCCACTTATGATTACCCCTCTCGCAAGCTTACGCAACTATGAAAGAAGAATTAAGATAAATCTAACCATAGCATGAAACATATGGATCCAAATCTGCCCTTACATAATAGTGCATAAACTAGGGTTTAAGCTTCTGTCACTCTCGCAACCTATCATCTACTTACTACTCCCCAATGCATTCCCCTAGGACCAAACATTGTGAAGTGTCATGTAGCCGACGTTCACACAACCACTAGAGGAAGAACAACATACATATCATCAAAATATTTAACGAATACCAACTTCACATGATTACTAATAACAAGACTCCTCCCACGTCCTCAAGAACAAACAGAACTACTCAAAAATCATATTCATGTTCATGATCAGAGGAAATAAATATATGATTAAGGATCTGAACATATTATCTTCCACCAATTAAACCAACTAGCATCAACTACAAGACGTAATCAACACTACTAGCAACCCACAGGTACCAATATGAGGTTTTGAGACAAAGATCGAATACAAGAGCTGAACTAGGGTTTGAGATGAGATGGTGCTGGTGAAGATGTTGATGAAGATTGGTCCTCCCATGATGAGAGGATCGTTGGTGATGTCGATGGCTTCGATTTCCTCCTCCTAGAGGGAAGTATCCCCGGCGGAATCGCTGCTCCGGAGAGCAAAAGTGCTCCTGCCTAGGTTCCGCCTCGAGACAGCGGCGCTTCATCCCGAAAGTCTTCTTCTGATTTTTTGTAGGGCAAATGACATCATATAGGAGAAGTAGGGCCATGGAGGCCAGCTGGTGGGCCCACAAGCTCACATGGCGCGCCCCAGGGGGGCGCCACCTTCATGTAAATCTTACATAATGAGAGTGAAAAGGCATTAGAATTGTATCATAAAGTGAAATAATGATCAAAAACATTATAAATAGCAGTAGAAAAACATGATGCAAAATGGACGTATCAACTCCCCCAAGCTTAGACCTTGCTTGTCCTTAAGCGAATACCGAACTCGCTAATCAGGACCACATGTTTATAGAGAGAGGAGTCGATAAAACAAAATACGCACATAGCAGCATCATGATCATTATTATAACAGCAATTATTCATCATAAAACCTCTCATGATCAAGTAACAATTCATCCACAATGCTAAAGTATAAACGATAAACCTTCTTGAAAACTAACAAACTATGTTCTCGGTCATCAAGACAATTACAATTCATCATATTTCAGGAAGGGTCTATGTAACAGCTTTTGGTTTAGCAAATTCCACATACTTAACCATCATATAGTTTTCCATGACTGCTGACACTCAAATTATATTTTTAGAACAAACGTTTCAGCCAGACACGTAGGAAGATGGGGGTTTATCGTTTCACCTCCCTACTTATTTATCTCATGGGTAATATCAACAATAATAACTCATGATCACCTATATCCAACTGGATATATGTGCGTGGATCTTTCCCCACCACATGATGCTTGCCAAGAGGAGAATAAGGATGAATACTATTGACTCTTTCAAAAAAGTAAAAACTGAAAAGTAAAAGATAGGCCCTTCGCAGAGGGAAGTGGATGTTTTCATGTGCTTTTTCATTGGGTATACAAGCCCTTAATGCAAAGGAACGTCACTTTATATTGCCCCTCGTGATAGCGACCTTTATTAGGCAGTCCATCGCTTTTATTTCTTCACCATCACAAGTTCGTAAAAAGCTTATTTTCCCTTGTAATAAAAGATCATACATATTTAGGAGCAATTTTTTTTGCCTTTTGCACCGATGACAACTTACTTGAAAGATCTTATTCAATCCATAGGTAGATATGGTGGACTCCCATGACAGGAAACTGGGTTCAAGGGTTTTTGGATGCACAAGTAGTATCTCTACTTAGTACAAGGTTTGGCTAGCAAAAGATTATGGGCAAGCACCACATGTTAGAGGATCCATGACAATATAACTTCTATGTGAATATAAGCGAACATAACTCATTACGTCGTCTTCCTTGTCCAACATCAACTATTTGATCAAGTTTGGAAATAAATAATGGGGGCGCACAATCATATAAGATGTCCAAGATAGTATATTTATATGTGAAACTTCTCTCCCCTTACTATTCTTTCATGAATTGCATCAATGACCAATGTTATATTTGTTAACTTCCAATAAATTTTATCAATTATACTTCTTATATGTGAATTCATTACTCCCCATGGGATTAGTATATCATCTTCTTATCTTCATGATATGATTGACGCAAGAAAGTAAAGATAGATAGATAGAACGATCACGAAACATAAACTTGAAAACTATTTCATACTAATACTTTTATTCCCCTAAATCAAGCAATAACTAAATATTGAACTAAGATAGACAATGATAAGAGTGATGGTGATACGATACCGGGGCACCTCCCCCCAGCTTGGAACAAGCCAAGGGTGGTGCACATACCCGTGTACTCAAGTTTCCTTCTTTGGTGATGGTGGTGATGAATTAGTGGGCTTGTCCTCCATCTTCCAAGGATGGGGCTCTTCGTTGAAGAAGGAAGAACGGGTCTCCGGGATCCTGAAATCCGTAGCTAGGCTCATCCTTTTAAACCTGGATTTATACTCACAGTTTTGGTTTTGCAGGTCATAAATTTGTGCTTGGAGATTCTCAATCCGGTCATGAAGTTTGAAGATGGCCTCCCTGATCTCCTTGTTGTCCCACTTATGCTCATGAATAAATTCCGTGATCATGGAGTGGTTGGCGCTGAGTCCGCGCTCCACCATCCCTTAGCACTTGAAGATCTCTTGCTCCACTGCTTCGAGCCTGGGCTTCTCGCTCCCCTCCTTCTTCGGTCCTTGAACGTCCCGGATGTGAAGCACCCCCTCACGCAGAACCATGGTTTGAGGGTGCTTCATCAGCTCCGGAAGGTAGAGATTGATGACCTTCTCGAAGAACTTGTCCTTGGACGAGCTTGATGAAGACGAGACGATCTAGATCTGCCAGAAAAATAGCCCAAAACAAGAACAGAGGAGAAACTTGCGATACAGAGGTCAAAACAGCAAAACATATATATAATGAATTTTTCTCTTGCAGGACAAGTCTTCGGGAGGAATACGGAGTCGGGAAGGCTCATGAGGGCCCCACAAGCCTGGGTGGCGCGCCCCGGGGGGGCGCCACCTGAGCATGTGGCCCCCTCATGCACTTTCCTGGCTGTTTCTTATTTTCCTAATTTTTTATATATTCCTAAACAAAAAAAAGTATTTTATGTAATTTTTAGCGTCGGTTTACTTACCGTATCACATACCTATTCCTTTTTCAGGGTTCTGGAGTGCTCCGGAAGGTTTCCTTTGGATATTCCTCCAGAGTAATTGCTTGAATAATATTAGTTTCAATGTTGATGGGTGTACCTGCAACATAATGCTTAATTCTTTACCCATTGACCACCTTTGGACTAGTACCTTCGGCATTATTGATCTTGATGGCTCCGGAATGGTAAACTTCTTAGATGACATAGGGACGTTCCCATTTGGAGAGAAGTTTTAATGCAAAATAATTTAAAACAAAAATTGTACAATAGAAATTTATCACCAACATTAAATTCTCGTTTCTAAATTCTTTTATCATGCCATCTTTTAACCTTTTCTTTGAATAGCTTAGCATTTTCATAAGCTTGCGTTCTCCATTCATCCAGAGAACTAATATCAAATAACCTTTTTCACCCGCAAGCTTGAAATCATAATTAAGTTCTTTAATTGCCCAATAAGCTTTATGTTCCAACTCAAGAGGTAAATGACATGCTTTTCCATAAACCATTTTATACGGGGACATACCCATAGGATTTTTGTAAGTAGTTTTGTATGCCCATAATGCATCGTCTAGTTTCTTAGACCAATTCTTTCTAGATCTGTTAACAGTCTTATGCAAAATTAATTTTATCTCCCTATTGCTCAGTTCTATTTGCCCACTAGACTGAGGATGGTAAGGTGATGCAATTCTATGGTTTACATCATATTTAGCCAAGACTTTACGGAATGCACCATGAATGAAATGTGAACCACCATCAGTCATTAAATATCTAGGGACTCCAAACCTCCGAAAGATAACTTCTTTAAGCATTTTAATAGATGTGTTATGATCAACACTACTAGTTGGAATAGCTTGTACCCACTTAGTGACATAATCAGCGGCAACTATAATATGAGTATATCCATTAGAGGAAGGAAAAGGTCCCATAAAATCAGAACCCCGGACATCAAAAGGTTCAATAACAAGCGAATAATTCATAGGCATTTCTTGACGTCTACTAATATTACCAATTCTCTGACATTCATCACAAGAAAGGACAAACTTACGGGCATCTTTGAAGAGACTAGGCCAATAAAAACCAGATTGTAGTACCTTATGTGCAGTTCTATCTCCAGCATGGTGTCCTCCATATGGCTCGGAGTGACAGTTTCTTATGATCTGTTCCTACTCATGCTCAGGTACACAATGTCTAATAATACCATCTAGTCCTTCTTTATACATATGTCGGTCATCCAAAAAGTAATGTCTTAAATCAAAGAAGAACTTTTTCTTTTGTTCGTAGGTGTAATTAGGTGGTATATATTTAGCAATAATGAAATTAGCATAATCTGCATACCAATGATTATCGCGAGAAGTAGAAGCATTTACAATTGCTAATTGATCATCAGGAAAACTATCTTCAATAGGCAGTGGGTCATCAAGAACATTTTCCATCCTAGACAAATTATCTGCTACCGGATTATCAGCTCCTTTTCTATCAACAATATGCAAATCAAACTCTTGCAATTAAAGAACCCACCTAATCAATCTTGGTTTAACATCTTTCTTTTCCATAAGGTATTTAATACCAGCATGATCAGTGTGAATAGTAACTTTAGAATCAATGATATAAGGTCTAAACTTATCACATGTGAACACAACTCCTAGACTCTTTCTCAGTAGTGGCATAAGTTATTTGAGCACTATCCAAAGTTTTAGTCGCATAATGAATAACATTTGATTTCTAATCGACTCTCTGGCCTAAAACAACACCAATAGCATAATCACTAGCATCACACATAATTTCAAAGGGTAAGTTCCAATCCGGTGGCTGAACAACAGGTGCGGTTATTAAGGCTTTCTTAAGTATTTCAAAGGCTTCCACACAATCATCATAAAAAACAAATGGAACATCTTTTTGTAAGAGATTAGTAAGTGGCCTAGAAATTTTGGATAAGTCCTTTAAATCTTCTATAGAGCCCAGCATGACCAAGGAAACTTCTTTGGCGGGGTCCTGTACCAGGGGTGGCTGACGACAAGGAGCCCGGACTCATCAACTATAGGGGCCCGCCAGGGCCAAGACGGAGGGGAAACCTTACGAGGAGGGACGATGTTCTTGATGGCCAAGACTAGAGGGCGGTAACGCCCAAATCGCATCTACCTTGGAAAACCCTAGACCTCTCCTGCCTATATAAAGGGAGGTCTAGGGCACCCATTCATGATCTATCTTCAGATAGGAGAACTCTCGATAGGATTCTCATTCACCATTGTAAACCCTCACACGAGGTATCCCTCCACTCTGAATCATCAAAACCAGCAGGATGTAGGGTATTACTCTCCGGAGGCCCGAACCTGGATAAACCCCTCGTGTGACCTCCGATCCATGACTTCCAGCTGTGCTTGGACCCCTACCAAGGGATCTGATGGGAAATTGCTCCGTCAGTTGGCGCGCCAGGCACGGGCAGTGTCGGCTGGAGACCAATCATGGGTCAGATCTTCTTTTGCTTGTGGTGGCCTACCGCCGGGAGAAAGCCTAAATTTTGGCTCCCTGACATGCACCGCGAACGAGGCGGGCCGGTTTGACATCAACACATCGGCTCGCCCAGCACGCACTGTCTACATCGGCAACGTCGCCTTCGTCATCGACGCACTCGGTGACCTCCGGCTATGCCTGCCACCTGTCCAAACCGGAACGCACTGCATGCTTCCGATCGTGGCAGGCGCGGCGGTCGACCTCGCCACTCGCTTCCCATTCGGATTAAGAAACGAGGGGGCTGCATACCAGCATAAGCTCCACCAACCAACCCAGAAGAACATGCAGCTCATCGCCATGGTGTGTGACAATTGCACATCGACCACGCACCCGAGGACTGCTTCCTCGATGAGACAGTCTCAGATTGTAGCGTCAACATGGCAGACCTACTGTCTCTGTGTGATCACGAGGACGCAAATAGCGAACCAGCCTCGCCAGGAGACGACAAGGCCAGAAGCGATACGACTCCACCAACCAAGGTTAGATCTCCGGAGCGCGGAGACCTCGACGAACAACGGAAGAACACACCAGGGCACCACACCCCACAAGAGACGAAGGACGGAGTCGAAGAGTACCTGCCACAACCAATCTCATTACACAAGGTGATGCTCATAGAGGCGGAGACCGAAGCAAGCAACAGCATGCCGCGCTCGACCACCACAACGGTGGCGCCTGAAGAAGTCATGAAAAACCCTAACCCGCCCGCCCTAAAATCTACGGAGGACGAGCCCTAGGAGATCCTTACACCGGGGGCTACTCGACACGCCCTGGCTAAGGCAGCCAGGAGTCCAAGAAGGGCAACAGCCAACAGTGATGAGCAACCACACCATAGAGGCCACCACAGCAATATAGAGGCCGACGACTGGACAAGCGACGGAGAAACTAAGGAAGAATGTGCGTCGAAGAAGCCCCTCACGCCAGCCCAGAGCATCCAAGAAATAGCCATGCTGGTCGACAAGCTTAGAGTTGTTCCTACAGACCCCGGAATCCTCACCGACCTCATCAAAGTCGTGCATAGGACGACAGAACTCCAGGAGAAACAGATGAATGACGAGGAACCGGCACCGGAGGGACGAAACACAGGGAACCCCGAAGACATGGATGCAGCGCTAAGCGATGACGACCTCCGGCATACAATACAGGCTGCGAGGTAAAGGAACCAAGAAGGGTCCATCCACGACCGCCTAGGCTTCCGCCCAGACCTCCGCGGTCACCTGCGAGTCTGGGAAATGGAACGCTACGGGCCAGAATACGGAGCCCCAATACCTCGGCTGATGTCCGGCATCTCGCCCGCATGTTTTGGCTATGAAGTCATCACACATCAATTACCCCGGCCGTTCATTGCGCGCAGGGTCAAAAAATACTCAGGCGACACACAGCCTGACCTCTGGCTCAGCGACTACCTGACATCCGTAGAGCTGGCGCACGAGGACATCGGCAACGCCCTTCGTCATATCCCACTATTCCTATCGGGATCCGCACATTCATGGCTAAATGGGCTCCCGCCAAACTCCATCCATAGTTGGGCAGATTTCGAGCACGAATTTCTCAATAACTTTGAAGGAACTTACCGTCGCCCAGGGAGCCTGATAGACCTCTACAACATAACTCAGGGGGAACAGGAGCCGCTACGCGACTTCATCGCCCGATGACTCAGGAAGAAAAACATGATACCAAACATCTCCGATGGAACAGCTATCGAAGCATTCGTCAACGGGGCGGTAGACCCCATGCTGAGACACAAGATTGGAAGGAAAAGGGCGCAAGGACAATTACCCGATATAGCGACCCTCATGAAGATTGCCAACATCTTCACCACGGGCGAAGAAACTGTCCGCGCCGGTCGTCACCACAAGCAACCAGAGGAACTGGCTGGCGCACACGGCAAAGGAGGCCGCACCACGCGCGGCAGCAACCATGGACACAAAAGGAAGGACCGGCCACCGACGGCAACACCCGGAGAGGAGGCCGACCAACTGGGAAGCAAGAGGACCAAACATGAACGCAGGCCAAGGCACGCGTCTCGCACATATGAGGTTATCATGAGCGGCCCCTGCGGATATCACAGCCATGGGGCTTACAAAGCATTGCATTCAACTCGTGAGTGCCACCTCAACGAACAGCTCACCCAGGAGAAAACACGAGAAACAGGGAGGGCTCAGACTCTGAGGACGGCCACGCGACCTCTCAAAGGGTTCCCAGAGGAGGCCGGAAGGAAAGAACCAACACCCACATGGTGAACATGATCTTCCGAGGCCCGGAGTCCAAAAGGGCCCAGAAGCAAACATTACGGGAGGTCTACGCCCTCGTCCCCGGAGTACCCCAGCTGCTGGACTGGTCAGACCATACGATCTCCTTCGGGGTCACCGATCACCTAGACTATATACCCAACCCAGGGAGAAACGCGCTCGTCATCGACCCCATCATTGGAAGCTGCCAGCTGTCCAAAGTACTCATCGACAGTGGGTCCGGTCTCAACATTATGTAAGCAGCAACGCTACAGAAAATGGGCCTCTCCATCACAGGTCTGTGGCCCTCACCAACACATTTCTATGGCATCGTCCCAGGAAAGAAGGCCGAGCCGCTCGGCCAAATCACACTGGAGGTCATCTTTGGCAAGGAGGGCAACTTTCAGGCTGAAAAGCTATGCTTTGAGGTGGTATCATTCAATGGAGGGTACTAGGCCCTCCTGGGAAGGCCGGCGTTTGTCAAATTCATGGTCATACCGTGCTACGCTTATATGAAGCTCAAGATGCCTGGACCAAACAGGATCATCACCGTCTCCAGCGACGCCAAGAATACACATGCAGCGGAGGTCGCCCACCAGGAGCAGGCGAAGGCCGACCTCCCAGAAGAACAAGAATGCACGGAGGTCTCCCCTGAGCACTTCAAGAAGCAGAAAAATGGCAGCGTAGCCGTGGATGCCCAGGAGCCGCCAACGGACCCTTCATGCTCAAACTGGCATGAAGAAGGAACACGTGGTTAGGAGGCCGAAGGCAGAAGCATACGAGAGCGTAGGAGGGCATATGGACACCAGCGCAACACAGGCTACATCAATCTTTTGCCTACTCATTTACATTCACCAAATTAGATTTGTTTTACGAACAAATTGTCAAACAAACAAAATAAAGCTTTTTACTACCCTCTAGCTTGTCATATAAAGAATTGATGCGATGGAGTTATAAATACAACTTAGCGCCCTAATCAAATCAAATTTTCTATCCATGCTCCATGCTACTTCAAAGCACCTTGTATTGACCGCACCGTGTTAAAATTTGAGGGGAGTCGGAGAGATCCTCCTAATGAGATGGGTTCGGGGGCTGCATCGTTTGTCGTACCACCCCGGCCCCGTAGGAGCTGTATCCAACGGCCACCCAAATCTTGCTCGGGGGATGTATCATAGTACAACCCGCATCAAAGCCCTCCTCGCAAGGGCACCTCCCGTACATATAGGCTTACGGTCACCCTCTCTCTTTCACCTTTGAGTTCTGCAACACCTATATCCTAACCAGCTGAGAATACTACCCTAGCCAAAAGGCCTGCAGGGATTAACGATCGTTCTGCAACTACCGGGCTCAAACAAGGGCCTCCCATCCACACGTTGACGCCTTCGGCGCAGTGGGGTCGTATTTCTCAACAGCTAACTTAGATGCTTGTCCAACACAGGCAAGAGACACACATAATAAGACAATAAAATATAAGGATGATTACAAATCAGCCATAGTTATGTTGTTTACAAATTACATGAGGCCAACTCATCACCCTCCTCTACAGAACACTGCTTCATAATACGCTCCAGGTTGCAGGCATCCGCAACGTACTCGACCTCTACTCCGACCTCCAAGGAAGAGGGCTCTGGCACAGGATGCTCTGCCGTGCCATGCACTATCGGGCCAGATCCACATCAGGGAGTTGCGACTTCACGCCAGTCAACACCCACATGGTGCCCTCGTACGCGGCAGAGTACTGCCAGTCGAGCAGCTGGGCAGGAGCCCACGACAGCAACTTGACCACACCGTCCAAGGTGTCATCAAGGTCTTCCTCGCTGTGGTACAAGGTCCCGCAGGCAGTCCCAAGCACAACGCGCATCCGCTGCGCGAGGTCGGCAACCTGCCGGAGCCACGCCGTCGCATCCTCATGAACGATGTCCGGAAGCGGCACTGCAGTCACAGACGTCGGTCAAAGAGGAAAAAGGAGATGTCAGTCAAAGAGGAAAAAGGAGACATCAGAAAGATAACATAAAAAAAAGGACAGGAAATCACGTGTAACGGAGGCCTCAAGGCACTGGAGCCTTTTCTCCAGCTGTTTGGCTCGGTCCTCGGCCTCAACCCGAGCATCGGCATAGCGCTGCGCGGCCGCAGTCTTCTGCTCCAACGCAGCAGACTGCTTCTGCAGCTCCATATCCTTGGTTGCGAGGGTACTCTTGAAACCGGCCACCTTTTGCCGGTACTCTTTGAGCTCACCCTCAGCAACGCACACGACGGTCTGGAGCTCACCCCGTGACCTCTTGGACTCCTGCAGTTTCTGCCGCAAGACCGCGGCCTCCTCAGCAGCTGCACCATAAGGGTCGACAAGGAAAATTGTTAGCACCCAAATCAAACAAGACATTCGAACATCAGATGCAGCCCGCCAACTTACAGATGGAGCCAGCAGATAACGTTGAAATACGTGCGACCTCCCACCGCTGGACCCCTAGCTGGCACTGGAGGTCGCCTACCTCGCCCTCCAAAGTGGCCACCTTCTGCACGAAGCAAGCGTCAGGAACAAATAACAACGCCTGAGCGTGAGTCCAAAGTGGACATCCCACCCGGCCTCGGGGGCTACTATCTATTCCACACCACTCAAAGGATAGAGGCCTCACCTGGCAGCTGGCCTCCACAAGGACGTCGAGCCCATCCAGCTGGGCACTCAAGGCCCCCCACGCGCCTTCCACCGCCGCAACCAGCGCTATGGTGGGCGCGGGGGCTACTGAAGCGGCAGGCCGGTCCTAGCCGACCTCCTCAGCCTCCCCTCCGCGGGCAGGAGCGGCCCCTGAGCCGGCAGCTTCACCAGCAGCCGAGGCGGCCCCAACGTTATCAGGAGGCCGAGCTAGGACTTCCACGGCTGCAAGGTCAAAGCCAGAAGGTGAAAAAGAGATCTCAAACGCAATAACAATCATGAGCATCCTTACCAATGACGAGCGGAGCATTCTCCGGAGCAACGAGCAGAGGATCGCCAAGCGGCCCCAGCATGGCCACCTCTGAAGTGCCAGAGGACAGAGCCTCAAGGGCCACGAGCTCCTTGCAAAAGGACAAAGGTCAATTTCCTGCAAACACCGCAGACGTAACAACATTGTAAAGACGCCACCAACGTACCTCACGGGTACCGTGAGTTTTCGTCTCTTAGCCGCTGGTATCACCAGCAGCACCTTCAGTTGGGGAGAGGCCGGTCCGCCGCGAGGCCGGCGGAACACAGGGTCCTCTGGCTCAATCGATGAGGGGCCGCCCCTACTGGGCGCCCGCTTGGCGACCTCCTCGCCATGGGCAGGGTCATCCGGGCCCTCATGGATCGCCGCATCGACCTCCTCGTCCTCCCCTCGACGGGTGAAGATGAGACATTGCCTGGCACGATGCCGTCATCAGGCACCCCCCTGTCTGCTCCTCCGTCGGCCGAGGAGGCAGCCTACTTCCCCTTTCGGGAAGGAGGAGGCAGGCGCTCTGACGCAGGCTGCAGGAGCGCCCGCACCTCCGGGGTTAGCTTCTGTCCCGAAAGCGGGGGCTTCGATAGCATTGCCGCAAACCCCGCGAATGCCTGCAACAATCAAACACTATGAAGACCAGAAGCACGACGCGGCCTCCCTCATTACTCAAAACAAGGCCGAAAAGCTTACCTCCCCTGGTGGGGCTTCGCGACTGAAGGGCTCCACCACAACTTCCAGGGACACCTTGTTGGCCTCCAGCCCCGACAGCAGAGCGAGGCGACGGCGGATATCCTTCTCCTCGAGGTCAATGGAAGAGGTCCGGGAAGGGTCGGTCTGCCCACGGTAGTCGCTTAACAGCGCGCCGCGTGCCTGCAGAGGCAGGACTCGACGCTCCACCCAGACTCCGTCATCTGGAGGCCCGTCGGCCCTCCGTCCTTCAACTGCACTATCACTTCTAGGAGTAGCCCGGTATCTTCGGGGAGGTTGGTCGGTGACTCCCAGGAGTTCAGACACTGCGGGGCTCGCTAGAGAAGGCCGACAGGTCGACCTCTAGGCCAAACACATAAAACCACTTCCTGTTCGAGCTCCCCATCGATTTGGGAAGGGCCATGGGGAAGTAGGGAGAATGGGGATGCAGCTGGAGGCTGGCCCCACCGATGTCACAGACGAAGCCGCCGCTCGTCTGACCTTTGACGCAAAAGAGGCGCCGGAAGAGGTCGAAGTGAAGGGCAGCCCCGAGGAAGCACTCGTAGAACGTCATAAAATTCGCGATGTGCAGAATGCTGGTGGGGTTGAGATGATGGAGTTGAATGCCAAAGAAGAAAAGAAGCCCCCGCACGAAGGGATGCAGGGGGAAACCGAGCCCTCGCCCGAAGAAATCCAAGTGGAGGACGCGCGCGGCGGCCAGCGACGCTGGAAATTCCTCCATGGACAGAGGGATTTGGTATCGGAAGTTAGACGGGAATGATCCTTCCGCCTTTGACTTCTGGACTTTCCTGTCGGAGATGGTGGAACGGGACCACTGACTGACGAAAATGTCGGTGCTGGGTTGCGGCTTGGCGGCGGCGTTGGAGTTCTCCGCTTTCCACCTCCTCTCTGCCTCTCTGGTCGCCTAAACTCCATAGGCACTGGTCGGACCAGGATGGCCCATCCTTCATCGATCGGGGGAGGAGGCGGCGGGCCCGAAGATGATGTAAGTTGCAATGGCGGCGGTGCGAAGCAGGGAAGAGTAGATGCACGAGGAAGAAGAAGATGAGGGTGGGAAACCCACTCCCCCTCGCCGCTCTTATGACCCACTATGAGCGAGCCAAAAATTGAGGCATCTCC
Source organism: Elymus sibiricus (assembly GCA_039707655.1). Classification (NCBI taxonomy): domain Eukaryota; kingdom Viridiplantae; phylum Streptophyta; class Magnoliopsida; order Poales; family Poaceae; genus Elymus; species Elymus sibiricus. The sequence goes on from CM077676.1 coordinate 73,027,201, forward strand.
GCGCGCCACGCGGCCCACGTCCGGTGGGCGGTTTCCCATTTACATCTTGTGGCGCGGGAATTCAAGCAAACTTACCATGATGAATCAAGGCCTATTTAAAGCATCAGTCTCCGCGCTGACGTGACGACTCACGGGGGCGACTCTTCAGAAAAAGCAGGGGCTCTGGCGGTCCTTTTCAGTCAAGACCTGAGTCAGGGCGTGGAGGCCGGGACTGCAGCAATGCCAAGGTAGTGACATCTGGAGGAAGGCGCTGGTGTTCCCGCAGGCCAACGGACGCCCGACCTACCTGACAAGCCAAGACTCGAAGATAGTCCGAACTCCTGAAAGACAAAAAGGTGTGAGAGCCCGCCGGAGGTCTCGCGGCCCTCACTGCTACCTCTGCCACGCTCAAGGGCTACTGACAGGTTCCTGTACTAGGGGTGGCTGACGCCAAGGAGCCTGGCCTCATTAACTACATGGGCCCGCCAGGCCCAAGACGGAGGGAAAACCCTAGGAGGTGGGACGATCTTCTTGACGCCCAAGACTAGAGGGCGGCAGCGCCCAGATCGCATCTACCTTGTAAAACCCTAGACCTCTCCTGCCTATATAAAGGGAGGTCTAGGGCACCCATTCGTGATCTATCTTCAGATAGAAGAACTCTCGGTAGCAATCTCATTCACCATTGTAACCCATCGCACAAGGTATCCCTCCACTATGAATCATCAAAACCAGCAGGATATAGGGTATTACTCTCCGGAGGCCCAAACCTGGATAAACCCCTCGTGTGACCTCTGATCCATGACTTCCAGCTGCGTTTGGACCCCTACCGAGGGATCTGATGGGAATTTGCTTCATCAATCTAATACCTTTGATATCTTTAGGACATGGCATTTTCACAATTGCATCAACTTTAGCTTTATCTAGTTCAATACCTCTTTCAGAAATTTTATGACCAAGAACTATACCTTCGATTACAATGAAGTGGCACTTCTCCCAATTCAAGACAAGATTAGTGTCCTCACATCTCTACAAAACTTTATCAAGATTGGTCAAGCAGTCATCAAAAGAAGTTCCATAAACGGAGAAATCATCCATGAATAGCTTAACAATTTTCTCACAGAAATCAGAGAATATAGCAGTCGTACATCTTTGGAAGGTAGCAGGTGCATTACATAAACCAAAAGGCATACATCTATAAGCATAAGTTCCATAAGGACAAGTAAAAGTGGTTTTCTCTTGATCTTCTTGTGATACAGGTATTTGAGAAAAACCAAAATATCCATCTAGAAAGCATAAGTGTGTAAGCTTAGACAATCTTTCTAACATTTGATCAATGAAAGGCAAAGGGTAATGATCTTTCTAGTAGCTTTGTTTAATTTCCTAAAATCAATTACCATCCTATAACCGGTTACAATTCTTTGTGTGATAAGTTCATTTTTATCATTAGGAATAACAGTGATGCCACCTTTCTTAGGGACACAATGAACATGACTTACCCATCTACTATCACCTATATGATAAATTATACCTGCCTCCAGAAGCTTTAATATTTTAGTTCTTACCACATCCATCATTTTAGGATTCAAACGACATTGATGATCGACAACTAGATTGGCATCAAGCACCATATTAATCTTGTGCTGACATAGAGTAGGGCTGATGCCCTTAATATCACCAAGGGTATATCCAATTGCAGTACGATGCTTCCTTAAGGTTTTCAATAATATTTTTCCTTCGTGCACTGAAAGGTTAGCATTGATAATAACAGGATATATTTTCTTTTCATCAAGATAAGCATATTTCAATGTATCAGGGAGTTTCTTTAATTCAAACACCGGATCAGTCTTTGGTGGATGACAATTTCCCAAAGTTTACACAGGCAAATTATGCTTAAAGATGGGTGCTTGACTAAAGAATATTCCATCTATCTCGTTTCTTTCATTCATATGCATATCATTTTCATGGTCTAGCAAATGTTGTTCTAATGGATCAGTAGGAGGCACACTAATGGAAGCAAGCCCGATAATATCATCTTTCCTAGGCAATTCTTTATCATGAGATTATCTATTAAACTTAGAGAAATTAAACTCATGAGATATGTCACCAAATTTAACTTTAAACTTTTCTTTGACACAATCAATTTTAGCATTAACAGTATTCAAGAAGGGTCTACCAAATATAACGGGACAGAAATTATCTTGTGGTGATCCAACTACTGAAATCGGTGGGATATTTGATCTTATCGCCCAAGACTTCAACATCTCTAACAATCCCAAGCGGTGAAATAGTATCTCAGTTTGCAAGCTTAATAGTGACATCAATATCTTCTATTTCAGTAGGTGCAATGTCATGCATAACTTCTTGATACAAACAAAATGGAATAGCTCTTATACTAGCACCCATATCACATAAACCATGATAGCAATGATCTCCAATCTTAACAGAAACAACATGCATTATTCTTGTCTAGCTTATCTTGTTCAGTATTAATTTGTTTAGCAATTCTAGTGGCTTCCTTATAGAAATAAATGACATGCCCATCTATATCATCAACCAAGAGATCTTTAACCATTGCAATATTAGGTTCAACTTTAACTTTTTCAATGGGTTTATGCATTCTAGTATTACTCTTATGAACAACAGTTGTAGCTTTAGCATGTTCCTTAATCCTAACAGGGAAAGGAGGCTTCTCAATATAAGTAGTGGGTACAACCGGATTAGCAGTATAAGAGATTGTTTCAGCTTTAGCAATAACCGGTTCTTCACAAATTTCTTCAATAGGTGGGTGCAATTTAAACCATTTCTCTTTAGGTAGATCAACATGAGCAGCAAATGATTCACAAAATGTAGCTACTACCTTAGAGTCAAGTCCATATTTTGCACTAAGCTTATGAAAAACATCTGGTTCTATAAAAGACTTAACGCAATCAAATTCAAGTTTTATACCTGACTCGTTACCTTTGCCGATTTCCCAATCTTTAGAGTTGCATTTAATTCTTTCAATGAAATCCCATTTGAATTCAATATTCCTCTTCGAGAAAGAACCAGTCGAAGAAGAATCAAGCATTGTTTTATCATTCTGAGAAAGTCGGGCATAAAAGTTTTGCATAATCATTTATGTCTGGAGCTCATGATTGGGCATGTGTGCATCATGCATTTAAGCCTCCCCCAAGCTTGAGCGATACTTTCTCCTTTACGTGGCCAAAAATTATATATATAATTCCGATCACGATGAACCAGGTGCATAGGATAAAATTTCTGATGGAATTCCAGTTTTAATCGGTTCCAGCCCTATGTTCTGGATTCGTCCAATAGCCTGTACCATGACAATGCCTCCCCCCCCCCCCCAAAGATAAAGGGAATACTTTCTTATCAACACCATCCTTGGATAAACCTGCAAGCTTAAACAATCCACAAATTTCATCTATATAGATTAAGTGCATATCAGAATGTATTGTTCCACTCGCGCATAAGGATTAGCAAAAAGTTTTTCCATAGTACCCAAAGTAATTTCATAATAAATATTTTCAGTAGGTTAAGTAGACTGAGGACCGGCTCTTACCACTTCCAGTCGAAGTGAAGATACCCCGAACATGCCCCTCAAAGGATTATTTTCCATAGTGATAAGTGACAGTAAAATTCAGCACGTAATATAAATGTTTCCTTACCAAATTCCTCTTACCAAAAGCGCTTCACTCCCTGGCAACGGTGCCAGAAAAGAGTTTTGATGACCCACAAGTGTAGGGATCAATCGTAGTCCTTTCGATAAGTAAGAGTGTTGAACCCAACGAAGAGCAGAAGGAATTGACAAGCGGTTTTTAGTAAGGTATTCTCTGCAAGTGCTATAAACAATGGTAATAGATAGTTTGATCGCGAGATAATTCGCAACAAGTAACAACAGTAGAAAAGGTGCAGCAAGGTGGGCCAATCCTTTTTATATCAAAAGACAAGCCAGAAGTTTCTCTTATATTAAGCAAAGCATTCTCGAGGACACATGGGAATTTCATCTAGTCATGTCCATCATGTTTTAGTTGATTCATGTTCACTACTTTGATAATCTGATATGTGGGTGGACCGGTGCTAGGGTGTTGTTCTTAATTGAACAAGCAACCCACTTATGATTACCCCCTCTTACAAGCATCCGCAACTACGAAAGAAGAATTAAGATAAATCTAACCATAGCATGAAATATATGGATCCAAATCAACCCCTTACGGAATAGCGCATAAACTAGGGTTTAAGCTTCTGTCACTCTCGCAACCCATCATCTACTTACTACTCCCCAATGCCTTCCCCTAGGCCCAAACATGATGAAGTGTCATGTAGTCGACGTTCACACGACACCACTAGAGGAAGAACAACATACATATCATCAAAATATTGAACGAATACCAACTTCACATGATTACTTACAACAGGACTCCTCCCATGTCCTCAAGAACAACCGGAACTACTCGCAAATCATATTCATGTTCATGATCAGAGGAGATAAATATATGATTAAGGATCTGAACATGTTATCTTCCACCAATTAAACCAACTAGCATCAACTACAAGACGTAATCAACACTACTAGCAACCCACATGTACCAATCTGAGGTTTTGAGACAAAGATTGAATATAAGAGATGAACTAGGGTTTGTGATGAGATGGTGCTGGTGAAGATGTTGAGGGAGATTGATCCTCCCACGATGAGAGGATCGTTGGTGATGTCGATGGCTTCAGTTTCCCCCTCCCGGAGGGAAGTATCCCCAGCGGAATCGCTTCGCCGGAGAGCAAAATTGCTCCTACCCAGGTTCCGCCTCGAGACGGCCGCGCTTCATCTCGAAAGTCTTCTTCTGATATTTTCTAGGGCAAATGACATCATATAGGAGAAGGAGGGCCATGGAGGCCAGCTGGTGGGCCCACAAGCTCACATGGCGTGCCCCATGGGGCGCCACCTGAGCTTGTGGCTCACTGGTGGGGCCCCTCCTGGTATTTCTTCTTTCAGTATTTTTTATTAATTCCAAAATAAATCTCCATAAAATTTCAGGCCATTTCGAGCTCCAGAGAATAGCTATCTTTGTTGTAGCTCTTTTCAGGTCCAGAATTCCAACTCCCGGCAATTTTCCTCTTCATATAAATCTTGCATAATGAGAGAGAAGAGGCATTAGAATTGTATCATAGAGTGAAATATTGATCAAAAACATTAGAAATAGCAGTAGCAAAACATGATGCAAAATGGACGTATCAGCTCACAATCATAAAAGATGTCCAAGATAGTGTATTTATATGTGAAACCTCTCTTCCTTTATTAATTTTTCATGAGTTGCATCAATGACCAATGCTATGTTTGCTAACTTACAATAAATTTTATCAATATACTTCTTATATGTGAAGTCATTACTCCCCATGGGATTAGCATATGAATTTTTATTGTTGCTTAGATTGAAACAAGAAAGTAAAGCAACAAAACTCAACTACTCTTTATTATGTAACTCTCACACACGATTACATAGATAGATAGATCACGAAACAAGCAATCGAAAACTACTTCATACTAATACTTTTATTCTTCTATATCACGAAATAACTAAGGATCAAACTAAAATAGATAGTGATGATAAAAGTGATCGTGATACGATACCGGGGCACCTCCCCCAAGCTTGGAACAAGCCAAGGGTGGTTCCCATACCTGTGTACTAAAGTTTCCTTCTTCGGCGATGGTGGTGATGAAGTGGTTGGCTTGTCATCCATCTTCCAAGGCGTGGGCTCACCATTGAAGAAAGAAGAACAAGTCTTTGAGATCCTAAAATCTGCAGCTAGGCTCAACCTTTTAAACCTGGATTCATACTCATAGTTTTGATTTTGCAGATCAAAGATTTGTGCTTGGAGATTCTCAATCCGGTCATGAAGCTTGAAGATGGACTCTTGAAAGTGCAACTAATCCCTGGGTGGTTTTGGTAATTCTTAACAACATATAGCTCATTGAACTAATACTCTTTCAAGATGATCATTTCAGAAAGTTCAATGATTGGCATGGCATGGATTAGGAACGTGGACCCCTCAAAATGCTAAGGACACATATTGGCTCAAGCTCAAGACTCTACTCTTTTCATTTTAGTGATCCAAGATCACATTGAGTCCATAGGAAAGCCAATACTATTAAAAGGGGATGAGGTGTTGCTTAATGGCTTGGTTGCTCAAAATGCTTAGTGATATGCTCCAAAAACCCTCAACCACTTTCTCATATCCACATATGTCCCAAACCAAAAGTCAAACTCGGCCCCACCGATTTGATCAACCCGGCGCCACCGAGTTCATTTGACATAGCCACTGCCAGAAACCCTAATCAGTTCGGTATCACCGATAGGGATCTCGGTCTCACCGAGATGGGATTGCTAACTCTCTGTTTCCCTTCGTAACGTTTCGGTCCAACCGAGATGAGCGATCGGTCCCACCGAGTTTGCAATGCAAACTCTCTATTTCCTTTTCGTAACGTTTCGGTCCCACCGAAATGAGTGATCGGTCCCACCGAGTTTGCCTGACCAACTCTCTGTTTGCCTATTACAAAAATCGGTCTCACCGAGTTCATGTGATCGGTCTCACCGAGATTACGTTATGCCCTAACCCAAATGAAATCGGTCTCACCGAGTTGATCCTGTCAGTCCCACCGAAATTCCTAACGTTCACATTTTGAACTAAATCGGTCTGACCGAGTTTCACTATTCGGTCCCACCGAGTTTGGTAAATTGTGTGTAACGGTTAGATTTTGTGTGGAGGCTATTTATACCCCTCCACCCTTCCTCCATTCGAGGAGAGAGCCATCAGAACGTGCCTACACTTCCAGCATTCATTTTCTGAGAGAGAACCACCTACTCATGTGTTGAGACCAAGATATTCCAATCCTATCATAAGAATCTTGATCTCTAGCCTTCCCCAAGTTGCTTTCCACTCAAATCATCTTTCCACCATATCCAAATCTGTGAGAGAGAGTTGAGTGTTGGGGAGACTATCATTTGAAGCACAAGAGCAAGGAGTTCATCATCAACACACCGTCTATTACCTTTTGAAGAGTGGTGTCTCCTAGATTGGTTAGGTGTCACTTGGGAGCCTCCGTTAAGATTGTGGAGTTGAACCAAGGAGTTTGTAAGGGCAAGGAGATCGCCTACTTCGTGAAGATCTACCCAAGTGAGGCAAGTCCTTCGTGGGCGATGGCCATGGTGGGATAGACAAGGTTGTTTCTTCGTGGACCCTTCATGGGTGGAGCCCTCCGTGGACTCGCGCAGCTGTTACCTTTCGTGGGTTGAAGTCTCCATCAACGTGGATGTACGATAGCACCACCTATCGGAACCACGCCAAAAATCTCCGTGTCTACATTGCGTTTGCTCCCTCCAAACTCCTCCCCTTTACCTTCATATGCAATGATTTACATTCCGCTGCTATACTCTTAGATTTGCATGTGTAGGTTGATTGCTTGATTTGTGCTAAGTTGCTAAAATCTGCCAAGACTTAAAATTGGGAAAAGGCTAGATTTTTATTAAGTCAAGTAGTCTAATCACCCCCCCTCTAGACATACTTTCGATCCTACAAGTGGTATCAGAGCTTTGGTCTCCATTTGCCTTGATTTCCATAGCTTTGGTGATCATAGCCTTGGTTTCACAACCTAGGAGAGTATGGCGTCTAGCGAGGGTAATTATCACCGTAGAGGTCCTTACTTTGATGGTACTAATTTTGCTAGTTGGAAGCATAAGATGAAAATGCATATTCTTGGACATAACCCCGCTGTTTGGGCTATTGTGTGTATTGGCTTGCAAGGTGAATTCTTCGATGGGAGAGAACCGAATCATGAAGCTACCGTGGAAGAATTGAAGATGTTGCAATACAATGCTCAAGCCTGTGATATCCTCTTCAACGGATTGTGCCCTGAAGAATTCAACAAAATCAGCCGTCTTGAGAATGCAAAGGAAATTTGGGACACTTTGATTGATATGCACGAAGGTATCGACTCCGTCAAGGAATCCAAATTGGATGTGCTTCAAAGTCAGCTGAACAAGTTCAAAATGAAGGATGGTGAAGGTGTCGCTGAAATGTACTCTAGGCTTGCTCTCATCACAAATGAGATTGCCGGCTTAGGAAGTGAAGAGATGACCGACAGATTCATCATCAAGAAGATCCTAAGAGCCTTGGATGGAAAATATGACACCGTGTGCACATTGATCGAAATGATGCCAAATTACAAAGATCTCAAGCCAACAGAAGTCATTGGAAGAATCGTTGCTCATGAGATGTCACTCAAGGATAAAGATGAGCTTCACAACAAGTCTAGTGGTGCTTACAAAGCCTCATGTGATGCTCCTACATCATCAAGTGAAAAACAAACCTTCAATGAGGAATTGAGCCTAATGGTAAAGAACTTCAACAAGTTCTACAAGAGTAGAGGCGAAGAAAGAAGTTCCAAGTCAAGGTCCTACAATGACAAAAGATCTTCTCGTCGTGAGCGAAATTGCTACAATTGTGGAAGACCCGGACACTACTCCAATGAGTGCACGGCACCCTACAGAAGAAGAGAAGACTCACCTAAAAGGAGAAGTAAAAGAGAAGAATCACCTCCAAGAGAGAGAAGGAGTAGAGATGATCGTTATGAACGAAGAACCTCTCGCAGAAGCAAGGATTCGGAAAGAAAGGACAAGTCATCAAGGAGCTACACAAAATGAAGACATCAAGCTCACATTGGTGAATGGGTATCTGGCTCCGACTCCGACCACCACTCCGAGAGAAGTTATCACTCCGACTCTGAATATACTCAAGATGAAGGTGTTGCCGGTCTTGCACTTGTGTCATCCAACTCCTACGACATATTTGACTCACCAAATGAAGGAATTGGAAGATGCTTCATGGCCAAAGGCCCCAAGGTATCACACCCCGAGTATATTGATTTCAATAGTGATGAAGATGATTTGCTAGGTGATGATGATTTACTTGTTGACAATGCTAGTGATGAAAACTATGATGAACTTGCTATTAATCATGCTAATCAAGATAAAATGAATGATGATGATAAGAAGGAGATTGAGCGTCTAACTAAAGAACTAAACACTCTTAAGTTAGCTCATGAAACTACCTTAGAAGATCATCGAGAGCTTTTAAAGACTCATGAGAAGCTACGCTTTGAAAAGCTCAATCTAGAGCAAGAGCATGGGTTCTTAAAAGCAATCAATGATGATCTTCGTAAGAAAAGTTCTTCTTACATTGCCAAGCGCTTACTCTTGTCTACTTACATGCCACAAGTAAAATCTAGCAACAAGAGTAAGAAAGATTCTTCTTCTAGTAGTAACAATAATCATGCTAAATCCAATGTTGTTGCTTCTAGTAGTTCTCTCGATTCCACTAATGATTCTCTTAGCCAAGTTACACTTGAGCAAGAAAATAGCTTATTGAAGGGAATCATAGAGAAAGGTGTTTACAAGAGCCTTGCCGGAAGTAAGCAATTTGAGGAAATTGTACACAAGCAAGGAAGGCACCGGAAGAATCAAGGTGTTGGTTTTGAACGAAAGTTCAATGCCAATGGAGTTGAGTGGGAAGAAGATCAATACCCCAAGACCAAGTTTGTTCCTCAACAAGAGAAGTATGATCCTACTTCCTTCGAGGGGACACAAGCTCAAGATGATCTTCCACCACAAGACCACAAGCAAAAAGGCAAGGACAAGCTTCAAGAGGAGATTGATGCATTTGAAGAAGCTCCTAAGGCATTGGTCAAGTGGGTTCCCAAGACTACATCAAGTTCTACCTCATCAAGTACGACTACGACTCCAAGGATTCCCATCAAGTTGATGTGGATCCCGAAGAAGAAGAACTAGAGAGTTCTTGAGGGTGACTCCGCCAACATATTTCACTCATATCATTTGGCAAGAACAAGTGAAATCATCTTCCACATCTTGCACTAGTTCAAGGAGTCACAAACCCTCTTGTTGGTAAGACAAGGGACAAGGTAACCTAATGCTTCCATGGACATCATCTTGTGTGTACTTCACTCTATGTCTATGGATATCCTTGTTTGTTCCTTGTGGGACTAACCCTTGTAGGTATTGAAAGTGCAACTCACTCCAATGGATTGCTCCAAATGATCTACATCAACATTGAGCATCCACATCTTCAACATCTACATGAAGTCATCATCGACAAAACCCAAGGTTAGTTCATCCCTCTTTGGGGGGATATCACATCTAGGGGGAGCTTTACTCTAAGAATTGAGCTAAAGCAACTCTAATGGTGTGAACACAACAATGCTTTATGTAAAAGTGGTAACCCCACTTGCGCTTAAACGATGAGTATGACCTATGATCAAATGTTCTCATTTGACTCCTAAGTCAATATACTCATATATAGATGACCTAGTCATCGCCAATTGCTTGATAGATGCTAGAGTGTTTGTGCATGCTTTGCCACATATTTCATTTGCCATTTTATTGCGTGAGCATGTTGAGTGCATATTTTTCTCATTCGAGGACATCCATTTGTTGCTTTGATTGTTTGGCTCTTTTCTCTTTTGCCAAATGGATGGACAAGAATGCCTAAGAACTTCCTCTAGCTATCTATGCTTTTCTCGTCTCAAACTCTATTCATGCTACATCACAAAGTTTGATCAAGTCAGATTCGAACCCTCTGGGTGAGGAGCACTCGGAGTCACCGATTCATCATAGACTTAAACTTCCAAAACCTCTCTGTGCATTTCGGTCTGACCGATTCATCACTTTCGGTCACACCGAGTTCACTGAGTTGATCTAGGTTTTCAATCTCGGTGCAACCGATTAGAACCATTCGGTCACACCGAATTGCAGTAACCGCTTGTGATTCTGCATCTCGGTGCCACCGAGTTGTTCCACTCGGTCACACCAACAGGGTTAGGATATATATACCGACGGGTCAAATTTTGGAAATTCCTCCGAAACCTTTTCGCCCGCGCGTGTCCTGCTCTGCCGACTCGGGTCTCCGGATCGTCCTCTCGTCGCCAGCGACCCCCTGCCGCTGGTCTCCGTCGCCGTCAACGGAATTCTACACCGCCGTTGCCGCCGTAGCGAGCTCATCGCCAAGTTAGGGTATGAGTTCGACCCTTTGTGCAATCTTTTCCTCCGATTCTAAGCACAAAGTCAATGCCATGATTCTTACCACGAATGAGATCATCCTATCCAGCAAAAACTTCATTTAGATTAGTTTTGATTCAAAAATTTAGGGTTAGGTTTCCGCCAAACTCATCTCGGACCGACCGAGTTGTGGAAATCGGTCTCACCAATTTGGCTTAGGCCATTGCACTTGTAACTTTCGGTCTGACCGAAACTTGCAATTCGGTGTGACCGAGTTCAACTCTCAGTGAAACCCTAGCAATCTCGGAATCACCGAACTGTGTCTCGGTCTGACCGATCTCACTAGTTTAGATTCCAAAGTTGCTTCGGTGTCACCGAGTTTAACAAATTGGTAGCTCCGAAATGCTTTCTGTAGAAAACTAAAACTAAGTTTTTGACTCAATTGTTTTGCAAAATCTCTGCACTTTGTGATGACTCATCCACTCTATCTCATCTATAACTATTCACAGGGTTAGCTCAGCAACATGTCAGACGTTAGTGACAGTCAGAATCAGTCAGAGCAGCACTCAGACCAGAGTGAAGGGTCAAGCCCTGCTGCAATTTTCTAGGAGGGAGAGAGGAGCTCTCCAGATCTTCCCAAGGCAGCTACCAGAACAAGGAGAAAGAAAACCTCTGACAGTGAGGATGAAGACTTTGTGGCAAGTGAGGCCACAACGAAGAAGAAGGCAGTAGTTGCCAAGGAGTATGGCAGTGCAGCTAGATCCAAACCTGCTGCCAAAGAGAAAACAGCTGAGAGGAAAGTTCCCAAGGAATCCATGCAGATTGCTCTTGAGAGTGACACAGAACCTGCTGCAGGAGGAAAGAAAAAGAGAGCAAGGAAAACTACTACTCGAGTGCTTGGAAAGCCTTCCATGAGAGAGGAGTCTGAGGAAGAGGAAGAGACAGCTGATGCACCTCCAGCCAAGTCTCAGAAGCTGATGGGAGATGCCATCAAATCTGCTGCCCCTTCCAAGTCTAAACCCAAAGCTCCAGCACCCAAGAGATCAACAAGAAATATATCAGCTGCTGAGAAGAACAAGGCCCCAGTGCCTGAAATAGAAGAAGATGATAATGAAGCCCAAGTGCTCAGAAAGTTAAAGCCAAAAATTCCTGAACATGATGACAATCATCCAGTGGCAGAAAATATGAAAGCCAGAAAGGATGCAGGTCTCAGATTGTGGAGACAATCAGATCCATATGCTGTGAGAAGAAGGACTGCTGTGGACTATAGATTTCACACCAAGGAGCAGCAGGACTTCTATGAGACAATTCTTTTGGATAAGAAGCCCATAGTGTGTGACATGAAGTGGGTAGACTGGAAATACATCGACAAAAATGAAGACCACTTCCCAGGAGTGCATGAAAGTTTCAGACTCAATGGAGTAGACACTTTTGTGGGTCAGAAGCTTACCAAGTGGAATGATGAGCTCATTATGCAATTCTATTCTACAGCTCATTTCTATCCAGATGGAAGGATCATATGGATGTCTGTAGGTACAAGGTACCAATCAACAGTTGCTGAGTGGGCCAAGCTGATTAATGCCCCTGAAGAGCTTGAAGATGACATAGATGTCTATGCCAAGAAAAAGAAAGATCACAACTCCATGGCCAATATGTATAAGGAGATACCTGACAAGGCCTTGGAAACACACCAGCTCGGCTCCGTATATTATCTGCTGTCTGGACTGGCCACTATTAACACCATCTTGAGGCACACCTTGTTGCCCAAATCAGGAGATCACAGGATGATCAGAGGCCATTCCATAAATTTGTTGTAGCTGTTTGATGTGCCCCAGAAGTTTAAGGTGATGAGTTTGATTGTTTAGACAATCAAGAGGACAACTGCTGACCAGAAGAGATCATGTGGGTATGCTCCACACATTCAGATGCTCATCAACTCCAAGATGGGCACAAGCACATACTTGTTGGACAAAGAACACCTTCCCTTGAGGCCTGACTTTGAGGACAACACAGTTGTCATGGATGCTGAAGATCCTACATCAGTAGAGGCTCAAGCGAAGAGGGAGAAAGCAAAAGCAGAGAAGGCAGCCAAGATGCCAAGTGCTGAAGAGGCTTCACAAGTTCTTCTCAAGTCAAAACAAGATCAAATTGGATATCTTATTCAAGTCACCTTGAGGATTGAGAAAGGATTGGCCACCCTGACTCAGAATCAAGCAAGTCTTGAGAGGATTATTGAGACAAAGTTCTATGATCTTGACTTGAAGGTGACAGAAGTGCAAACAGCTGTTGAGCAGCTCCAGGAAGAAGCTGAAGAGACGAAAGGAAAAGCTACCACTGAAGTTTTTCAGAGAGTGCCTAGAGCACAGAGATCTGCAGCACTGCCTGTGACAGACACAAGAGCTACTACGTCAGCACCTGCAGCCACAGCTTCAGTTGTTCCTCCGGTTGCAACTCCACCAGCTCCAACAACCTCAACAGATGCATTCATTCTAGGAGTCCTCTCTACACCGCCTCCCGCAGATCAAGCTTAGAGAGACGCATAGCACTATGCATTTTCACGCTTTTTGGTAACTTGTTGCCAAAGGGGGAGAAAGTGTATAGATCTTAGGCTTCGAGAGAGAGAGATTTGCTTCTTTTTGCTATCTCTTTTGCTACTTGTTTGATACTTATTCGTTTGCTTGCTTGAATGCTACTTTATATGTGTGTGAAATACTTGTATGGTCATGCGTTTGATCATATCATGCTTTAATGTTTGTGCTTGGATGATGACATTATTCATCTCTCATATATGATCATTCACTTTGCCTTGGTGATGAGTGCATATTTCATTTTCTATCATTTTGAGCGCTCCACCAAGATGTATGTGACATGGAAGAGTAACCCATGATCCTAATCGATTATGCATTTGCATTCAAAAGCAAATTTAAATAATGCACAAATTTAGGGGGAGCTCTTGCTTATCACATACTTCTCAAAGCGACGATATACCTCATTCTTATTATCATATGTCGAAGCTTTGATCTATATGTTGCCATCAATTACCAAAAAGGGGGAGATTGAAAGTGCAACTAATCCCTGGGTGGTTTTGGTAATTCTTAACAACATATAGCTCATTGAACTAATACTCTTTCAAGATGATCATTTCAGAAAGTTCAATGATTGGCATGGCATGGATTAGGAACGTGGACCCCTCAAAATGCTAAGGACACATATTGGCTCAAGCTCAAGACTCTACTCTTTTCATTTTAGTGATCCAAGATCACATTGAGTCCATAGGAAAGCCAATACTATTAAAAGGGGATGAGGTGTTGCTTAATGGCTTGGTTGCTCAAAATGCTTAGTGATATGCTCCAAAAACCCTCAACCACTTTCTCATATCCACATATGTCCCAAACCAAAAGTCAAACTCGGCCCCACCGATTTGATCAACCCGGCGCCACCGAGTTCATTTGACATAGCCACTGCCAGAAACCCTAATCAGTTCGGTATCACCGATAGGGATCTCGGTCTCACCGAGATGGGATTGCTAACTCTCTGTTTCCCTTCGTAACGTTTTGGTCCAACCGAGATGAGCGATCGGTCCCACCGAGTTCGCAATGCAAACTCTCTGTTTCCTTTTCGTAATGTTTCGGTCCCACCGAAATGAGCGATCGGTCCCACCGAGTTTGCCTGACCAACTCTCTGCTTGCCTATTACAGAAATCGGTCTCACCGAGTTCATGTGATCGGTCTCACCGAGATTACGTTATGCCCTAACCCAAATGAAATCGGTCTCACCGAGTTGATCCTGTCAGTCCCACCGAAATTCCTAACGTTCACATTTTGAACTAAATCGGTCTGACCGAGTTTCACTATTCGGTCCCACCGAGTTTGGTAAATTGTGTGTAACGGTTAGATTTTGTGTGGAGGCTATTTATACCCCTCCACCCTTCCTCCATTCGAGGAGAGAGCCATCAGAACGTGCCTACACTTCCAGCATTCATTTTCTGAGAGAGAACCACCTACTCATGTGTTGAGACCAAGATATTCCAATCCTATCATAAGAATCTTGATCTCTAGCCTTCCCCAAGTTGCTTTCCACTCAAATCATCTTTCCACCATATCCAAATCTGTGAGAGAGAGTTGAGTGTTGGGGAGACTATCATTTGAAGCACAAGAGCAAGGAGTTCATCATCAACACACCGTCTATTACCTTTTGAAGAGTGGTGTCTCCTAGATTGGTTAGGTGTCACTTGGGAGCCTCCGTTAAGATTGTGGAGTTGAACCAAGGAGTTTGTAAGGGCAAGGAGATCGCCTACTTCGTGAAGATCTACCCAAGTGAGGCAAGTCCTTCGTGGGCGATGGCCATGGTGGGATAGACAAGGTTGCTTCTTCGTGGACCCTTCGTGGGTGGAGCCCTCCGTGGACTCGCGCAGCCGTTACCCTTCGTGGGTTGAAGTCTCCATCAACGTGGATGTACGATAGCACCACCTATCGGAACCACGCCAAAAATCTCCGTGTCTACATTGCGTTTGCTCCCTCCAAACTCCTCCCCTTTACCTTCATATGCAATGATTTACATTCCGCTGCTATACTCTTAGATTTGCATGTGTAGGTTGATTGCTTGACTTGTGCTAAGTTGCTAAAATCTGCCAAGACTTAAAATTGGGAAAAGGCTAGATTTTTATTAAGTCAAGTAGTCTAATCACCCCCCCTCTAGACATACTTTCGATCCTACAACTCTCCGATCTCCTTGTTGTCCCACTTATGCTCACGAATAAATTCCGTGATCATAGAGTGGTTGGCACTGAGTCCACGCTCCACCATCCCTTGACACCTGAAGATTTTCTGCTCCATTGCTTCAAGCCTGGGCTTCTCGCTTCCCTCTTTCTTTGGTCCTTGAGCATCCCAGATGTGAAGCACCCCCTCACGCATCTCCATGGTTTGAGGGTGTTTCATCACCTCCGGAAGGTAGGGGTTGATGACATTCTCGAAGAACTTTTCCTTGGACAAGCTTGATAACTACATGGCGATCTAGATCTGTCAGAAAAATAACCCAAAACAAGAACAGAGGAAAAACTTGCGATACGGAGGTCAAAACATCGTGGAGTATATATATTGAATTTTTATCTTGCAGGAGAAGTATACAGGAAGAATACGGAGTCGGAAAAGTACACGAGGGGCCCACAAGCCAACTGGGCGTGCCCGGGGGTAGGGCGCACCCCCTGCCTTGTGGTCTCCTCGTGGACCTTCTCGGTTGTATCTTATTTTCCCAATTTTTCTAATATTCCAAAACTGACAGAAAATATTTTTACGGAATTTTTGGACTCGGTTTACTTATCGTATCACATACCTATTCCTTTTTCAGGATTCTGGCGCATTCCGGAAGGCCTCTTTTAGATGTTCCTCCGGTGTAATTGTTTGAATAATATTAGTTTCAACGTTAATGGGGGTACCTGCAATATAGTGTTTAATTCTTTTCCCATTAACCACCTTCATACTAGTACCCTCGGCATTATTGAGCTTGATAGCTCCAGAACGGTAGACCTCTTCGACGATGTATGGCCCTTCCCATTTGGAGAGAAGCTTGCCTGCAAAATGTGTAAAACGAGAATTGTACAATAGAACTTGGTCACCGATATTTAATTCTCATTTTCGATTTCTTTTATCTTGCCATCTTTTAACCGTTTCTTTAAATAACTTTGCATTTTCATAAGCTTGTGTTCTCCACTCATCCAGAGAACTAATATCAAATAATCTCTTTTCACCGGCAAGTTTGAAATCATAATTGAGTTCTTTAATTGCCCAATAAGCTTTAAGTTCTAACTCAAGAGGTAAATGACATGCTTTTCTATAGAACATTTTATACGGGGACATACACATTGGATTTTTATAAGTAGTTTTGTATGCCCACAGTGCATCATCAAGTTTCTTAGACCAGTTCTTCCTAGATCTATTAACAGTCTTTTGCAAAATTAATTTTATTTCTCTGTCGCTCAATTCCACTTGCCCACTATACCGAGGATGGTAAGGTGATGCAATTCTATGGATTACATCATATTTAGCCAAGATTTTACGGAATGCACCATGAATAAAATGTGAACCACCATCAGTCATTAAATATCTAGGGACTCCAAACGTCGGAAAAATAACTTCTTAAGCATTTTAATAGATGTGTTATGATCAGCACTACTAGTTGGAATAGCTTCTACCCACTTGGTAAAATAATCAACAACAACTAAAATATGAGTACATCCATTAGAGCAAGGAAAAGGTCCCATATAATCAAAGCCCCAGACATCAAACAGTTCAATAACAAGTGAATAATTCATAGGCATTTCTTGACGTCTACCAATATTACCAATTCTTTGACATTCATCACTAGAGAGGACAAACTTACGTGTATCCTTGAAGAGAGTAGGCCAGTAAAAACCTGATTGCAATACCTTATGTGTAGTTCTATCTCCCGCATGGTGCCCTTCATATGCCTCGGAATGACACTTCCTTAGGATACGTTCCTGCTCATGCTCAAGTACACAACGTCTAATAACACCATCTACTTCTTCTTTATAAAGATGTGGGTCATCCAATAAGTAATGTCTTAAATCAAAGATGAACTTTTTCTTTTGCTGATATGTATAATTAGGTGGTATATATTTAGCAACAATGAAATCAGTATAATCTGCATACCAAGGATTGTCACGAGGGGTAGAAGCATTTACAGCTAATTGCTCATCAGGAAAACTATCATTTACAGGTATTGGGTCATCAAGAATATTTTCCATCCTAGACAAATTATCTGCGATAGGATTTTCAGCTCCTTTTCTATCAATAATATGCAAATCAAACTCTTGTAATAAAAGAACCCACCTAATCAATCTAGGTTTAGCATTTTTCTTTTCCATAAGATATTTAATAACAGCATGATCAATGTGAATAGTAACTTTAGAATCGACGATATAAGGTCTAAACTTATCACATGCAAACACAACTGCTAAAAATTCTTTCTCAGTAGTAGCATAGTTCATTTGAGCACTATCCAAGGTCTTACTGCCATAATGGATAACATTTAATTCCTAATCAACTCTTTGACCTAGAACAATACCAATAGCAAAATCACTAGCATCACACATGATTTCAAAGGGTAGGTTCCAATCAGGTGGTTGAACAATAGGTGCAGATATTAGTGCTTTCTTAAGTATTTCAAAGGCTTCTACACAATCATCATCAAAAACAAATGGGACATCTTTTTGTAGGAGATTAGTAAGAGGCCAAGAAATTTTCGAGAAGTCCTTAATGAATCTCCTATAGAAACCAGCATGACCTAGGAAACTTCTTATACCTTTCATAACTTTAAGACATGGCATTTTCTCAATTGCATCAACTTAGCTTTATCTACCTCAATGCCTCTTTCGGAGATTTTATGACCAAGGACTATACCTTCATTCACCATAAAGTGGCACTTCTCCCAGTTCAAGACGAGATTGGTCTCTTCACATCTCTGCAAAACTTTGTCAAGATTGCTCAAGCAACCATCAAAAAAAGTTCCGTAAATGAAAAAATCATCCATGAATACCTCAACAATTTTCTCACAGAAATCAGAGAATATAGCAGTCATTAATAAGGACAAGTAAAGGTAGTTTTCTCTTGATCTTCTTGTGATACACATATTTGAGAGAAACCAGAATAGCCATCTAGAAAGCAGAAGTGTGTACGCTTAGATAATCTTTCTAACATTTGATCAATGAAAGAAGAGAGTAATGATCTTTTCTAGTAGCTTTATTTAATTTTCTAAAATCAATTACCATCCTATAACCGGTTACAATTCTTTGTGGGATAAGTTCATTTTTATCATCAGGAACAACAGTGATGCTACCTTTCTTAGGGACACAATGAACATGACTTACCCATCTACTATCAGCTATAGGATAAATTATACCTGCCTCCAGAAGCTTTAATATTTCAATTCTTACCACATCCTTCATTTTAGGATTCAAGCGACGTTGATGATCGGCGACTGGTTTAGGATCAGGCTCCATATTAATCTTGTGTTGACACAGAGTGGGGCTAATGCCCTTAAGATCATCGAGAGTATATCCAATTACAGCATGATGCTTCCTCAGAGTTTTGAGTAATCTCTTTTCTTCGTGCACTGAAAGGTTAGCATTGATAATAACAGGATATATCTTCTTTTCATCAAGATAAGCATATTTCAATGTATCTGGGAGTTTCTTTAATTCGAACACAGGATCACTCTTCGGTGGAAGCGGGTCTCCCAAAGTTTCAACATGCAAATTATGCTTAAGGATAGGTGCTTGTCTAAAAAATATTTCATCTATTACATTTCTTTCATTCATATGCATATCATTTTCATGGTCTAGAAGATATTGTTCTAATGGATCAGTAGGAGGCACAACAATAGAAGGAAGACCAATAATATCATCCTTACTAGATAATTCTCTATCATGAGGTTTTCTATTAAACTTAGGGAAATTAAATTCATGAGATACATCACCAAACTTGACCTTAACCTTTTCTTTAACACAATCAATTTTAGCATTAACAGTATTCAAGAAAGGTCTACCAAATGTAATGGGACACAAGTTATCTTGTTGTGATCCAAGTACTAAGAAATCAGTAGGATATTTGACCTTACCACACAAGACTTCAACATCTCTAACAATCCCAAGCGGTGAAATAGTATCTTTGTTTGCAAGCTTAATAGTAACATCAATCTCTTCTATTTCAGCAGGTGCAATATCATGCATGACTTCTTGATATAAAGAAAATGGGATATCACTTATACTAGCACCCATATCACATAAACCATGATAGCAATGATCTCCAATCTTAACAGAAACAACAGGCATGCCAACCACTGGGTTATTCTTATCTAGCATATCTTGTTCATTTCTTACTTGTTTAGCAATTCTAGCATCTTCATCACAGATGTAAATAACATGCCCATCAATATTATCAACCAAGAGACCTTTAACCATTGCAATAGAAGGTTCTACCCTAATTTGTTCAGATGGTTTAGGAGTTTTAATATTACTCTTATGAACCACAGTTGTAGCTTTAGCATGTTCCTTAATCCTAACAGGGAAAAGAGGTTTCTCAATATAAGTAGTGGGTACAAATGGATTAGAAGTATAAGCAATTGTTTCAGTACTAGCAATAACTGGTTCTTCACAATTCTCTTCAATAGGTGGATGAAATTTAAACCACTTCTCCTTGGGGAGATTAACATGAGAAGCAAATGATTCAAAGAACGTAGCTACTATCTCAGAGTCAAGTCCATATTTTGCACTAAGCTTATGAAAAACATATGTTTCTATAAAAGACTTAACGCAATCAAATTCAAGATTTATATCTCACTAGTTACCTTTGTTGATTCCCAATCTTCAGATGAAATGCAACTAATCCCTGGGTGGTTTTGGCAATTAATAACAACATATAAGTCATTAAACTAATGCCCATTCAAAGTTAGATTTCAGGAAGTTCAATGTTGGCATGGCAAGGATAGGTGATTGTGGACCCCTCAAAATGCTAAGGACATGGATTGGAAAAAGCTTCAAGACTCTACATTTTTGGTTAAGTGATCCAAGATCACATTGAGTCATATAGGAAAGCCAATACTATTAAAAGGGGATGAGGTTTTGATGATGACTCAGTTGCTCAAGTGCTAGAAGATATTGCTCCAAAACCCTCAACCACTTTCTCCAAATCCCATCTGTCCAAACCCTAAAAGCCAAACTCGGTCCCACCGAAACCTATACACCTGGACCCACCGAGTTACTTCACAAAGAGCCACCTGTCAAACCCTAGAAACTCAATTTCACCAAGATGGTATTCGGTCCCACCGAAGTGCAGTGACCAACTTTCTGTAACCCATTGTTTTCATTTTGAAATCACCGAGATGAAAGGATCAGAATTACCGAAACGAGGTTCTACTTAGGTCATCATGAATCAATCCCACCGAGTGGATCCCTTTGGTCTCACCGAGAAGCCCAACATTCAAATCTTTTACACGGTCTCACCGAGATTTCACTTTGGTGTCACCGAGTGACGATGGATGCTTCCCATCCCACCTTGGCTGCATCACAAGCGGAAATTGAGGCAGAAGCAGAAGCAGCAAGAGCTACTACTGGTCCTAGCTCATCATCAGTGCCCCTTCTAAAGACAAAGGCAGATCAGATGAACTACCTACTTCGAGCTACTCAGCGGATCAAGTGGAGTTTGACCAACCTCGCGAAGAACCAAGAGAGCCTAGAGCGAGTAGTGGAAGACAAAAAATTCATGGCCTAGATGTCAAGATTACTGAGGTGAAGACCACAGTTGACAGTCTGAGGAAGAAGGTTGATGATGCCAAGAAGGCTTGCGAAGAAGATGATGATGACAGTGATGATGATGGCACATGTCTACCTATGACAGCTAGATTCCAGACTATGCCTAGATCAGCTGCAGTGCCAGTTCCTGACACCAGAGCCACCATATCTGCACCAGCTGTTGCACCTTCTGTTGCCCCTCCAGCTGCACTGCCAGTCTCCACTCCTCCAGTTCAGCAGACATCATCCGAAGCATTCGCCGACGCGCTCATCTCCACACCTTCAACGCACACCGAAGCTGCAAGTCAGAGGACTTCTTCGCCAGGAGCTGCCAGAGAGCGAGCCCAGTGTGATGCTTAGTTCTGTACTCATTCATACTTTTTGGTACTTGTTGCCAAAGGGGGACAATGTGTATAGATCATAGGGCTTCGAGAGAGTGTGTCTTTTGCTTTTGCTCGTTTGATTTCTTGAATTCATGTGTTTGAGCTACTTTTGTTATGTTGGTTGATACTTGTACGAGACTACGATGCTTGTGTGCTTGATCATACCGTACTTTGATGCTATGCATATTGATCTATCCTTCTCGATGATTTTTTGTATGATCATTCACATGTTTGTTTGGTGATGAGTGCCTATCATATTTCATTCATATCATTTTGTGCGCTCCACAAAGTTGTATGTGACATGGAAGAGTGACCCATGATCCTAATCGATTGTGCATTTGCATTCAAACGCAAATCTAAAATAATGCACAAATTTAGGGGGAGCTCTTGCTTATCACATACTTCTCAAAGCGACGATGTTATTCATTGATTATATCCTTTGTCGAAGCTTTGATCTATATGTCGTCATCAATTTCCAAAAAGGGGGGATTGAAAGTGCAACTAATCCCCGGGTGGTTTTGGTAATTAATAACAACATATAAGTCATTGAACTAATGAACATTCAAAGTTATATTTCAGGAAGTTCAATGTTGGCATGGCAAGAATAGGTGATTGTGGACCCCTCAAAATGCTAAGGACATAGATTGGCAAAAGCTTCAAGACTCTACATTTTTGGTTAAGTGATCCAAGATCACATTGAGTCCTATAGGAAATCTAATACTATTAAAAGGGGATGAGGTTTTGATGATGAGTCAGTTGCTCAAGTGCTAGAAGATATTGCTCCAAAACCCTCAACCACTTTCTCCACATCCCATCTATCCAAACCCTAAAAGCCAAACTCGGTCCCACCAAAACCTATACACCCGGACCCACTGAGTTACTTCAGACAGAGCCACCTGCCAAATCCTAGAAACTCGGTTTCACTGAGATGGCATTCGGTCCCACCAACTGCAGTGACCAACTTTCTGTAACCCATTGTTTTCATTTCGGACCGAGATGAAATGATCAGAATTACCGAAATAAGGTTCTTCTTAGGTCATCACGAATTGGTCCCACCGAGTGGATCCCTTCGATCTCACCAAGAATCCCAACGTTCGAATGTTTTACACAGGTTGGTCTCACCGAGATTTCACTTCGGTGTCACCGAGTTGGGCCAAAAGTTTATATCAGTTGGATCTTGGGTGAAGGCTATTTATACCCCTCCACCCCCACCTACCCTCAGTGAGAGCAACCAGAACGAAACACACACTTCCACCATTCATTTTCTAAGAGAGAACCACCTACTCATGTGTTGAGATCAAGCTACTCCATTCCAATCCTTTGATCCTTGATTTCTAGCCTCCTCAAGTTGCTTTCCACTCCAATCCTTCTCCTACCAAAGCCAAATCTGTGAGAGAGTGATTGAGTGTTGAGACTATCTTTTGAAGCACAAGAGTAGGGAGTTCATCATCAACAACAACATCTATTACCTTTTGAGGAGTGGTGTCTCCTAGATTGGTTAGGTGTCACTTGGGAGCCTCCAAGATCATGTGGAGTTGAACCAAGGAGTTTGTAAGGGCAAGGAGATCACCTACTTCATGAAGATCTACCCCGAGTGAGGCTAGTCCTTCGTGGGCGAAAGCCATGATGGAATAGACAAGGTTGCTTCTTCATGGACCCTTCGTGGGTGGATCCCTCCAAGGACTCGCACAGCTGTTACCCTCCGTGGGTTGAAGTCTCCATCAACGTGGATGTACGATAGCGCCACCTATCGGAACCACACCAAAAATCTTTGTGTCTCCATTGTGTTTGAAATCTCCAAACCCCTCCTTTACTTACATGTGCAATGTTTTACTTTCTGCTGCTCAAACTCTTAGACTTGCATGTGCAGGGTGTTACTAGACTTGGTAGGATTGCAAAATCTGGCCCACAACTAAAATTGGGGAAAGGCTAGGTTTTAATTGGTCAAGTAGTTTAATCACCCCCCTTCCCTCTAGACATACTTTTGATCCTACAAGTGGGATCAGAGCTTTGGTATCCATAGCCTTGGTTTCCATTGCTTTGGTCTCCATAGCCTTGGTTTCACAACCTAGGAGAGTATGGCGTCTAGTGAGGGTAATTATCACCGTAGAGGTCCTTATTTCGATGGTACAAACTTTGCTAGTTGGAAGAATAAGATGAAAATGCATATTCTTTGTCATAACCCTGCCGTTTGGGCTGTTGTTCATGTTGGCTTGCAAGGTGAATTCTTTGAGGATGGTAGAGAACCGGATCATGAAGCAACCGCGGAAGAATTAAGAATATTGCAATACAATGCTCAAGCATGTGACATTCTCTTCAACGGTTTGTGCCCCAAGGAATTCAACAAGATTAGCCGCATCGAGAATGCAAAGGAAATTTGGGATACTTTGGTTGATATGCACGAAGGTACCGAGTCCGTCAAGGAACCCAAATTGGGTGTGCTTCAAAGTCAACTTGACAAAGTTCAAGATGAAGGATGGTGAAGGAGTTGCTGAAATGTACTCTAGGCTTGTTCACATCATAAATGAGATTACCGGCTTAGGAAGTGAAGAGATGACCTACAAGTTCGTCATCAAGAAGATCCTTAGAGCCTTGGATGGAAAATATGATACCGTGTGCACATTGATCCAAATGATGCCAAATTACAAAGATCTCAAGCCCACGGAAGTCATTGGAAGGATTGTTGCTCATGAGATGTCACTCAAGGACAAAGAGGAGCTCCACAACAAGTCAAGTGGTGCATACAAAGCTTCAAGTGATGCTCCTACTACTTCAAGTGACAAGCTGATTTCCAATGAAGAGATAAGCCTAATGGTCAAGAACTTCAACAAGTTCTACAAGAATAGAAGCAAAGAGAGGAACTCCAACTCAAGACACCATGAGAAAAGATCTTCAAGTTGTGATCATAATTGCTACAATTGTGGAAGACCCGAACACTTTTCCAATGAGTGTACGACACCTCACAAGAAAAGGGAAGAATCAACTAGAAGGAGAAGTAGAAGATATGAATCACCTCGAAGGGAGAGAAGGAGTAGAGATGATCGTTATGAATGAACACCTTCTCAGAGAAGCAAGGATTCAAAAAGGAAAGACAAGTCAACCAAGAGCTACACAAGAAGAAGACATCAAGCTCATGTTGGTGAATGGATTTCCGGCTCCGACTCCGACAACCAATCCGAGAGAAGTTATCACTCCAACTCTGACTATAGTCAAGATGAAGGTGTTGCCAGACTAGCACTTTGAAAGATCGTGGATGTTGCCTAGAGGGGGGTAAATAGGCGCTTTAAAATAATTACGGTTTAGGCTTGAACAAATGCGGAATAAACCTAGCGGTTAATTTGTCAAGCACAAAACCTACAACAACTAGGCTCACCTATGTGCACCAACAACTTATGCTAAGCAAGATAAACAACTGAGTGATAGCAAGATATATAACATGAAACACTATGGCTATCACAAAGTAAAGTGCATAAGTAAAGGGCTCGGGTAAGAGATAACCGAGGCACGCGGAGACGATGATGTATCCCGAAGTTCACACCCTTGCGGATGCTAATCTCTGTTTGGAGCGGTGTGGAGGCACAATGCTCCCCAAGAAGCCACTAGGGCCACCGTAATCTCCTCACGCCCTCGCACAATGCAAGATGCCGTGATTCCACTAAGGGACCCTTGAGGGCGGTCACCGAACCCGTACAAATGGCAACCCTTGGGGGCGGTTACCGAACCCGTACACTTTGGCAACCCTTGGGGGTGGTCACCGGTACCCGTCAAATTGCTCGGGGCAATCTCCACAACCTAATTGGAGACCCCGACGCTTGCCCGGAGCTTTACACCACAATGATTGAGCTCCGACAACACCAACCGTCTAGGGCACCAAAGCACCCAAGAGGAACAAGCTCAAGGGTACCAAGCACCCAAGAGTAATAAGCTACTCAACTTCACTTCCACGTATCACCGTGGAGAACTCAAACCGATGCACCAAATGCAATGGCAAGGGCACACGGAGTGCCCAAATCCCTCACTCTCAAATCCCACCAAAGCAACAAAAGCTATGGAGGAATATGAGAGGAAGAACAAGAAGGAGAACACCAAGAACTCCAAGATCTAGATCCAAGGGGTTCCTCTCACATAGAGGAGAAAGTGATTGGTGGAAATGTGGATCTAGATCCCCTCTCTCTTTTTCCTCAAAAACTAGCAAGAATCATTGGAGGGATTTAGAGAAAGCAAGCTCGAAGAAGGTCAACAATGGGGGAAGAACACGAGCTAAAGGGATAAGGTTCAATGGGGAAGAAGACCCCCTTTTATAGGACCTCCTGAATCCAACCGTTACAGCCGTTTTTGCACTGCAGTGGTACAACCGCTTGAACCACCGGTACAACCGGTATTCACGGGTTCACACTGCAGAAGTGCCCCAGGCGGTACAACCGGTGGAGCCACCGGTAGTACCGGTCGGCCGGAGCCAACCAGGAACTACCGCTCCACCACCGCCAACAACCGCCTCACATACAGAAGGGAGTCACCCCATAGCGGTGGTTGGGGCGGTGGTTGTGCCGGTGCAACCGCCAGGCCAGCGTTCATGTGGTGGCCAAGTCCGGAGCGGTACAACCGCTCCAGACACCGGTAGTACCGGTTCGCCGTAGCCGTCCGGGAACTACCGGGCCACCACCGCCTAACCACAGCTCCACTACAGAAGGGAGTTCGGTAGTGGAGCGGTGCTGGGCCGGAACAACCGGTCAAGCGGTACAACCGCTTTTACAAGCGGTACAACCGCTCGGCACTAAAAACACTACCACAGAAAACAGAGGATACACGAAAACCTGAACTGCCACAACTTCTGCAAATGAGCTCTGAATTGAGCAAACTCAAGCTTGTTGGATAGACGACGACGAGTACTATCCAAACTCCGAATTGAGTCCTATAGGAAATACAATACTATTAAAAGGGGATGAGGTTTTGATGATGAGTCAGTTGCTCAAGTGCTTGAAGATATTGCTCCAAAAGCCTCAACCACTTTCTCCACATCCCATCTATCCAAACCCTAAAAGCCAAACTCGGTCCCACCAAAACCTATACACCCGGACCCACCGAGTTACTTCAGACAGAGCCACCTGCCAAATCCTAGAAACTCGGTTTCACCAAGATGGCATTCAGTCCCACCAACTGCAGTGACCAACTTTCTATAACCCATTGTTTTCATTTTGGACCGAGATGAAATGATCAGAATTACCGAAACGAGGTTCTTCTTAGGTTATCGCGAATCGGTCCCACCGAGTAGATCCCTTCGGTATCACCAAGAATCCCAACGTTCGAATGTTTTACACAGGTTGGTCTCACCGAGATTTCACTTCGGTGTCACCGAGTTGGGCCAAAAGTTTGCAACGGTTGGATCTTGGGTGAAGGCTATTTATACCCATCCACCCCCACTTACTCTTAGTGAGAGCAACCAGAACGAAACACACACTTCCACCATTCATTTTCTGAGAGAGAACCACCTACTCATGTGTTGATATCAAGGCACTCCATTCCAATCCTTTGAGCCTTGATTTCTAGCCTCCTCAAGTTGCTTTCCACTCCAATCCTTCTCCTACCAAAGCCAAATCTATGAGATAGTGTTTGAGTGTTGAGAAGACTATCTTTTGAAGCACAAGAGCAAGGAGTTCATCATCAACAACAACATCTATTACCTTTTGGAAAGTGGTGTTTCCTAGATTGGTTAGGTGTCCCTTGGGAGCCTCCAAGATCATGTGAAGTTGAACCAAGGAGTTTGTAAGGGCAAGGAGAACGCCTACTTCGTGAAGATCTACCCCGAGTGAGGCTAGTCCTTCGTGGGCGGAAGCCATGATGGGGTAGACAAGGTTGTTTCTTCGTGGACCCTTCGTGGCTGGAGCCCTCCGTGGACTCGCGCAGCCGTTACCCTCCGTGGGTTGAAGTCTCCATCAACGTGGATGTACGATAGCGCCACCTATCGGAACCACGCCAAAAATCTCCGTGTCTCCATTGCGTTGAAATCTGCAAACCCCTCCTTTACTTACATGTGAATGTTTTACTTTCCACTGCTCAAACTCTTAGACTTGCATGTGTAGGATGGTACTAGACTTGGTAGAATTGCAAAATCTGGCCCGGCGACTGCCTGCCACTCGCGGAGGAGCCGCTCTGCCTCCTGTTGCGCCGTGCGGAGTGCCGCCGCGGCCACTGCCGACGTGGCCTTCAGAGCCCTGGCGGCGGCCTTGCCGCGACCGGCGTGGTGCCGGCCGCCGCGGTGGCCCTCCGCACCGCGCAGCAGGAAGCAGAGCGACTCCTCTGTGAGCTACAGGTAGCCGCCGGACAAGGCGGCCATGCGTACGAGGTGGTGAGACCACGACGACGACGACGGCACGGACGGTGACGACCGTGCGGGAGGGCAGGGCGGCCATGCGTACGAGGTGGTCGTCCGGTATAGGGTGTAGTTTTTTTCTTCTAGTTTTTTGTTAAATGGTCGAAATAACAACCTTTTTATGTGTTGGCATGAATTTCGTCCGGTCTGTTAAAATGCGGTTTGGATTGTATGCAGATAGCGTTGGATGGCCGACTACCGCATCCGTGTAACGTCTAAGCGGACTGATCCCCTATCCGCGGACGGATGCGAGAAAAAACTTTGTGGGTGAGCGTTGGAGTTGCCCTTAGGCCACTTGGCGAGAGGCAGGTCAGGTACCTGTACCTGTAATGACAGAGCGGACAAGCTGTCTCCATGACGGCATGTGAGCTTCCATTAGGCCAACTCCAACTGTTTACCCAAACGGACATTCGATTTGTCCCAATTTTGTCCGTTTGGGTCGGGAAAACGGACGGCCATGTCTGGTTTTGCCCGTCCGCCTACTGGGGCACCCAACCGGGTGGCCGCATCGCATTTTATCCGGCTTGTGATAAAAAAGTCGGCCACACATTTAAAAGCATACAAATAAACTTAATTAAACAGTACGATGATATTTAAACAGTCCTGGTCGTACATTAAACTTAACTTAAAATTAAAAAACATTAAGAAGACTTGATGACGCCGCCGCCGTGGTCGAACTTGATGCCGCCGCCGTCCTCCTCGTCGTCGTCCCTGGTGAGGTCGACGTACGGCGGTTGCTGCCAGAGGTGGGCTGGCAGTCCCTGCCAGGCCGGAGGCGGCTGCGGTGGCGCCTGCACAACCTCTGGCCGTGGCGGGCTCGGAGCACGACCGACAAAGAAAGATTGCCGCTGAAGATCATGCTCGTCGCGGAGCCATGTATCCCACAGCGGGGAGTCCACAGCGTACCTCACGTCGTCGACGAGGTTCGTTGGTAGGCAGGGGCGGCGGTCGATCTCCTCGCGGCGGGTGCGGCCGCTCACCGGGATCAGTGGGATGGGCACCCGATCCACGGAGAGATGCAAGTTATTGGGGAGGTGCACATCGCTCCACGTCAGCGGTGTGCCCGTCTCCCAATACCGCTTGCAGATCTCTGCCTTGATGTGCGACCGCATGCGAGGCGCGGCCACCGGCGGCGAGATGTGGAATGCGGGAGGTGGAGGTGGAGGAGGAGGGGTGGAGCGGCTGCGGCGGCTGGAGGGCGACCCGGCCTCGTGGTCGTGCTTCCCCTTGCGGCCGGTATCCAATGCCAGCCCATGGCCGACGGCGAGGAGGTGGAAGAGCGGCGGCCGAGGCTAGGGTTTGGACTGTCAGGGATCGAGGAGGCACGCATCGCCGGAAGTGGAAGTCTGTGGACTAGCTGGTCCACGTCTTTCACATTAGAAAGGACGAGGACCCCACGGCCGGGTGGTTGACAGGCCGGTCCGCCTGCGCGTGCAGATTAAATGTGGGCGGTGGGAAGTTGGTGGGCGGCTGCCATGCGGGCCCGAGTCGGACGCGGAGCGGGCGCGTGGGCATCCGTTCGCTGTCCGTCTGAACGCAAACCAGGAGTAAGTTTGCTCGGAGATGGGTCGGGCCGAACGCGAAACATACATATTTTACGGTTGCGGCCGCGCGTTGGGCCGTCGCGTTTGGTCGTTTGGGGCGCCCCAAACGGACGCAGCCGGACCATTTGGGTTTCGTGCGTTGAAGTTGGCCTTACCCCCATACACTTACCAAGCTCAGCGGAGCTATTAATCTTCTGAAATGGACATGTCCCGGGAGTGGGTTTTCACTCTAATTTGGTGTTGACCATTTCTTTTTTTGCAGAGTGGAGTTTCATTGAGAGCTAACCTGCCAATGGAGAGACATGCCAATAATGTTTACACCCGGGTGATTTTTTATCAATTTGGCGAAGCTCTGTACAAAGTTGTTGCATATGTGCTGAACGAAGTCAACGAACTATAACTGAATATATATCTGCATTTGGATTTTACAGTATCTAAGGGCTAGTAATGTACAGATTTGCCGTAGATTAATTAGTTGGTCTATGGTACTACGCGGTGGTAACTTGATTATCTGCCCACTAATTATCTGAACATTGTTATGGTGTTGGCTGACTATACCAGTGCGTATACTGTTATAGTTTTGGTTTAAACTACAGACTATCCGAAATTCTGATTTACGATGTGTAGCTTTGAGTGTTGCTAGCATTGGTTGCAGATGGAATAACAAAGATCACTCTGAAAAGTTTTTATTTTTACAGAACTTCTAGGCCCTGAGTTGAATTTCGTTTTGGTTGGTATAATAGATGAAAATGTAGCCTTGGCTTCAAATTTTGGAAGTTGAAGTGTTAGATTATATCACCTGCGTGGCTGATGCTTGTTGTGACTACCATTACTCGTGCATTGCTGAAGACATTTTTTGAGTTGATGCTCTACTCTCCGTCGACGGACCCACGGCCACAGGTCCACCCATCAGCGACAGAGCCTAGGTAGAGAGTGAGGTGAAAACAGACGCGATTTGCAGAAGCTGGTCGCGTGGATGCCCTGATGTGCCAGGCGTTTTATTTTTTATTTAAATTTACAGCACTAAATAGATCCGCTAGTTATCATGTGAATCATGTTTTATATGTGATTGTTTAACTGGACCGCACTGGTGGTACAGAAATTTAAAAATCATTAGAGATACGTCCATCGGAGCGACTAATCTGATCGTCAGTCTCGAGCAGTCTGCGTGCACTGATAGTACAGTTGAGGACACAGTGCACGCATGCCATTGTTCATCTCTTTTCCGGCTGGTCTCCTCACGGGCGTGGCAAAGCACTATGCGTACTCGACACATACGTGGGCTAGCTGTAGGAGGTGACAACTGATGGAAGAACTTTTCTCGTTAGATGACGACGGTGCTTTCCTGCCGCGGCCCGCCGGGCAGTTGGGTGACAAGAATGCCAAACGTGTAATGAGCATGGCCCTGCCGCTGGGTAGTGTTAAGTATCTCTACTAGCGCTTGTTAAATAAACTGTTTACCCTATGACAGTCTTCATTAGCGAGCTCAAGTATCTCGGCTATGTGAATTTTCTAGCGTGTCAAACTGACAAATTTTATTAACACAAAAATAAAAGTTTTCACACGGATGGTGCTGCACCTTGCTCCTTGAGAGCGGTGTTCCTTCGGCAGCGGTCACTGAGTTAGGTGGAGGTACATGACAACATGGGCTGGTTGATGTGAGCGTGTAGTAAATTCTCAGATGTGATAGGACGGAGGAAAGTGAAGCACAGTGCACGGCGCAAAGCTGTTGCACAGGAGCGGGCGTCTTCGTAAAACTGAAGTCGCTAATGCAAAACGGCCATTATACACGACCATGCCGACGTGGCATGATTAATCAATACTAAAACTGCTTGTATTCTAATCTGTTACGATTTTCTAGCGTGTAAAAAACTAAAAGTTCGAGCTTAGTGGTAATGGGTTTTAAACACAACGATAGTGAAAACGTGCTCGATTTGTGGGTCAAAACAGACAGACGAATTAACATGGACCAAAGTAAACTTGCTTAATTATTGGGCAGCTAATGGTGAACAAAAATGGGTGTTCGCTGGCCCAAAATGATCCACGTCCGCACTTGACCTGCTGGTGGTGTCCCCTGGCCACCAATCCTCCACAGCATGCATGCACAAGACGCACAGGTCTCCACGCGCAAGGCCATGTCTGGGGATCCCTGTGGTGGTCAGACGGACAAGATTCCGGCCTACCGCGGCCTCCGTTGGCATTTTTCGCATGTCCCGGCCGCTTCTACCACTAGCGTAGCCCTAGCCAGCTGTCCATAGCATGCAGCCGAGCAAACTACTGTAGCCAGCGTCGCGTGTGGTCGTGATTCGTGAGAGACTAGGCGGGCAGCTCGCATTGCTGCACTGTGCTCATAAAGAATTGATTCAACGAAAGGCGGGCACACTGGCAGGAAGGCAGGCATGCACTGTGCTCACATTGCTGCACTGTGCTCATACAGAATTGATTTTTTTTTTTTGCGGGGATACAGATTTTTTTTTTTTTTTTTTTTTTTTTGAGAAAGCCGGGTTACCGAATTGATTCAACGAAAGGCGGGCACACTGGCAGTGGCAGGCATGCAGCAGCCATGCATGCATGCATGGATGGATCGATTCAACGAAAGGCGGGCACACTGGCAGTGGCAGGCATGCAGCAGCCATGCATGCATACATGCATGGATCGTCATCCATGTAGATGTAGCCGGCAGGTCTCCAATCAATTCGACGTTGTCTTTTAATCGTCTCTAATATTTTTAGTAGTAAAAGATTTTAGTAGATCAACAACCCATAGAATCCAACTGGTTTCATGCTCCCAACGTCCCCTCACAAATTATACACGGAGATGGTCTTTAATCATCTCTATAATAATCATTTGAACCCATGTTATGACCACTATGTCAAAAATACATGAGTTGTGTTTCGGTACACTCTCTCTTGAAAAGTTGTCGGTGAATGTGGTTGCCCTCGAGAAGCCGGATCGTGCCAATTGGCACAGTGTGTATATGTACTGCAATACTGCATTATATTATAGCAACGTACGATCCAGCTGATGATAGTACTACAGTGTAGTCGATCAGGCCACTTTGCGAGGGGTAGGTCAGGTCGTCCGTGCATGTGCCACGAATGAGACAGCTAAGTGGGCTGCCTCCATTACTGATAACAGGCGAGTGGGCTTATCCATGGCAATTTACCGAGCTGGAGTAAACGGAGAAGGCTGCATGCAGTACAGTGTTTTTATGCTACCCCCGCACTCCCGTCGCCCCCTAGGGGGAGGCGACGGAGCGCCGCCACCCCTCTCCCCCGTCTCGCTCCCCCCGCCAGGGTGGCACCGGCAGCGGCGGACTTCTCTTCCCCGCGCGTTTGGAGGCGGAGTCGGGGCTCTCTCCCTCCCGGTGGTGCTCCCAGGGCGGCTGCGGCTCGGCGCGGGCAGGCCGGGTGCTCTTCGGTGCGGCGGTGCAGGCGTCGTCTGCGGGGCGGCGTGGTGGTGCGGTCATGGCCGGCGGCGCCCGCGCGGCCCAGATCTGGGCCCCCTTTGGGCCTCATCTAGGTTGGGGCGGGCCAGCTGTCCTTTGCGCGGCGACGTCGCTTCCTGGAGGTGGAGGTGGTGCGTCAACGGTCTCCGGGTGGTGACGGCGCTGTCAATCGGCGTGCTGCAGCGCGGCGACGGGGGCTTCGCGGGCCCATCTGGGCCCGGCTGGGCCAGTAGGGGCCTGGTCTGTCCCTGTTCGTCACGTCCGGTCGGCTACCGCGGTGGCGGTGGAGCAAGTTCCCTCCCGCTCGGCTGCGCTGCTGGTACCCTCGATTCCGGTGTCCCCTATTGCTTCCTCTAGGCCTCGTGTCGGTGACCACAGTGAGACGACGAGGATGGCTCCATGACCGTGGTGGCGCATGCTGGTGGGCGGCAAGCTGGGTGGAGCTCGTCGGAGCGTCCGGGGTGGTGGTGGTTGTTTTGGGTCGGGAGAAATCCCTGGCGGCTCGTCCGGCACCGACGCGGTGCCGCCTGCGCGCGCCGCCGTTCCTTCCTGAAGGGCGTTGGGTATACCCCTTCCCCATTGCCCTCTGCGTACCAGAGGAAACCCTAGGAATAGTCCGGGCAGCAGCGGCGTCGTCTTCGCATTCCTTCTTGAAGGTGTTGCTCGGTACGCGACGCTTCGGAGTGCTAGCGCACGGTGGGACTTCGCCGGAGGGCGCAGCGGTTGCCAGCCATCTTTGTTTCGTTGATCTGCCGGTGTCGTCATTTGTTTATTTTTCTTTCTCTCTCGTTTTTCTATTGGGCTTGGTTGTGCGGCGGCCCAGCGAGCTTGTTGTATCGGGTGGTTGTTTTATAATATAAAGCGGGGGAACCCTTTATTGTCAGTGTTTTTATGCACATCGCAGCTTGTCCGTACGGCGACGTAGAATGTATCCACATCCACGTCACATGCGGACGTCACAATGACTGATGTAATAGCACTTTCCTATGTTTTTTTTACATCAAAGCACTTTCATATGCTCATTGCATATTCTGATGTTGAATTTATATTTGGGGTTTCAGCCCAGACACGGATTTTTAGGACATGGTTTTTCTAATTCATTTCTTAAAACAAAATCAAACAATTTGAAACTTTTTTGTGGCGAGCATGGTCGAAGTTCTACTCACATATGAAGTTTTTACGAAGAAATGACTTCCGTGGTCTTTTGTGCGGAAAATAACAAAATCGGTTTCATATAAAAGTTACTAGCCAAGTTTTTTGAAGTTGCAGTTTTGAAAAAAAAAATCCGCCAGAAGAATACCGAAGTCATTACTTCTTGAAACTTTACACGTGAGTATAACACTAGACCATGTTTGTTAGAAAAAATAAATCATAATTGATTGACATTTTTTGATATTTTTGAACTATTTTTTTTTCAATATGGGTGCTCCTAGATCCAGGTTCCATTGGGTATTTTCGGTTGCAGCCCCCACCCTAGTCGTAAATCGTGATATACACAGATTAAAGTTGAGCACACAAAATTAAAATTATATGTGAGATACTTTTTTTTCTTTTCATTACGACAATGCAAGTGATACGCAGTTGTAGCATTTTCGGCATGGAATATTAATTAATAATTAGCTACCCTTTTTACTTTGTATAATCACAAATATATGCAATTATCACCAACCAAATGTACAAGTTGTTCCTCTAGAAAATTGTACAAGTTGTAAGTTCAAACATTACTACAAATGCTTTGTGCTTGTACTTGTGCTCCTCATATAAATTCAACACTGTTTTGTGCTCCTCAAACCGCGCGCATAAGGTTTTCTACTCCTGGTGTGTTCTTGTCAATTATAAAGATCAATCCGGCCTAATTTATTTAATACTAAACGGTTTTGCTAATGCTGAGTTCTATGTAATTTTAACATATCTAAAATGGATGGGCTGATCCATATAATTTCTCCTCGTGTCGCTATTTATGTTTGTCAGGCAACTTATCTACCAGGCAGGTGCTTTGTGTCTCCAAGCGCAGGAAAGTGGGGGGCTCCTTCAATCCACAGACTGTACACTGCTCAAGGCGCTCTGCCATCTATGCTCATCCACACAATTCCTCGCATGCTTGCTTCCAACCAACAGGAGTTGATTACACGGCTCCTAGGGAACGATCCATTGCAAGGTCGACACGTATGTGGTGTTCACGCTCCGGTGGCAGGCACTCGTCTGCAGGGGCAGTGATTGCAAGGGCCCTCTTCAAGCGCCTGCGCCTGCCTGCTGATCCTTACTACTCGCATGCATGCATGCATGCATGCTTGCTTTGCTCCGACCATATACCGATGGATGTCTCACTGAGATAAGCTGGCTCTAGGCTGCCTACTAGCCAAACACCAAGGACAAAATTGCACAGTTGTCAATGATCTGCCTGCTTTTGCTGATTCGTCCTGCTAGTCTAGTCTGGCAGGGATGATGACAGAAGCCCACACCGCTGCGGCGCCCTGTATATGAGGTGCACCTGCACGTACATACAATGTCTCCGTCTGGATCGAATAATTTGACAAATTTTCATTCATAACTTAACAAATTTTCATTTATAACATGATAAAAAACTTAAACTAAATCTAATCTAGAGGCCCATGCGACTGTAGAAGACGGTGTAGTCGTCTTCGTCGCTCAGCGGCTCGTCCTTCTGGGTGCGACTGCTGCCCTCGCCATCGTCATCGCCGCCATACCACCCGCCTAGTCGTTGGCGGCGAGGTCGATTAAATTTCCCATGTGGCCCGCATCCTCCGTCGCCTCAGCCTTCGACCAGGTGATGGTGAATTCCTCCGTTGCCGGCAACACGTCGTCGATGGAAGCGCGCTCCACCATCCTCTGCCGGCGCTCGCACTCCTGCCACGCCCGGGTCGCACTTCTGGGTCGTCGACGCGCGGACAGAATCGAACACGTGCGCGATCCGTGACGCGTCCGGCCGCATTCCAAGCCCAAATATGGGCAAGGAATGGGTCGGCCCGGACGCGTGTGGCCATTTGGGTCTTGCCGCTGGGCGGGTTTTCCCGGTGCGCCTGTCGTTCGGACAGACCATGGTCGTTTGGGTCGGCCCGATAGAAATGCCCTAACGGTGGTCAATTTCTTGAGCTCTTCTACGCTACTCCTTCATTTCCGAAATATAGCACGTTTCGTTAGGCTAATTTAGCATATCAAATCATACTACATTTTGGAACGGATGTAATAATTAATTATCAGTGAGAGGTATCTGCAGTAGCATAGAAATTAAAGGACAAAAGTTGGAAGCAAAAACAAAAGACTGGCTTCTTGATCGCTCGCTAGCTAGCATCCAATGCAAACCTGCTGCTGCCCTCGATCTTGTCAGCTCTGTGCAAACATAGGCTATAGGCTGTAGCGAGCTCCCTCAGTCTGGCAGCCTTTTGCATGATGACATGAGCCCAGCCATTTGATGCTGCAATGCTCGTCCTCCCTCGCTCAAGGGCAGCTAATACTGTAGCACCGGAGGATCGAGCTCTCGATCTGGGGCCTGGGTCTTCGGAGTGGCTGATGCCGCTCGCGATTTTGCTGCCCTGTGCTTCTTCTCCGGTGCCAGGTCCTCCCTGGACGTGGCGGCGGTGGCGAAACTCAGTGGCTTCCTGCCTGGACGGCATCGGTGTGGCGGAGGTGCTGGTGCTGTGGTGGGCTCTTCTCCTCCGGCTTGTCCTTCGTCGCGGTAGTGCTCCCTCCGGCGCCATCGTCAAGCTTGGGAGGATGTTTAGGAGGGGTGATTCCGGATCTGCTTCCTTTTGGCCCGTCGGCGAGGGAGGTGTTGAAGATGGCGGTGGTGGTGCCCGCTGCCTCACTGGCGTGTTGGTCCATGTGGACCTTAGCTTTGAAGACTTCCCGTCTCCGATTTCCCCGTCTCCAGATTCAAGGTCAGGCCGGCTCCGGAGGGAGCGGCGGCGACGGCGGGGCGGCGCGCCTTCAGCTCACGATGGTGTTGTGGTTGGCCGGCGTCCCAGGGACCCGGATGTAATTTCTCTAATCTGTGGGGTGCTTTGTATCACTGCTCATCTTTAATATAGTTCTGGGGTCATTTCCGCAAAAAAAAAAAAAAAAAGACTCAGTCACGAGACACTATTCCCATGTGTTCCTTTGTAGTGTGTATGTGTAGTACGTATGTCTATGCTTCACTAAACAAAATAAACTTTTTTTTTGCTGGGATAAACAAAACAAACTTGGCCTCATTTGAAACACATTTCCTTTTTCTCTTCTCTGACATTACCGGATTTATCTTGTACAAATCAGATAAAAGATAATCTATCACGTTTCACCTTAATGAATTCCTTATGTCAAAACAAAAATTTGGCAACCCGGTTAGGACACTGAAAATCTCCGGACGGTGCCGCCTGCTTGCAACGCAGGATTTATTCTGGGATCTATGCATGCTAGGATTACATCGGTTGTGGAGGAGACATCACTACAACACGGTAGAGCACATGAGGCGTTCTAAAATGCATCTAGAGCCCATCAGAGTGCCTCTAAACAGCTACGAAGGCGTTCCTTAAAAATGCTACAGACTATCACGAAGGGAATTGCCAATCACACCGTTTTGGAAAAACGCCAAAACGCCTTCGATGCTCCGACGGACGCGTCGTGTAGAAACGCCTGGGACGTGTGCAGGTGGCGTGGCCAAAAAGATCAACGCTGGACCTAAGCTGCCCCTAGTTTCAGAAACAATATATTTTATCGCACCACGTCGCATACCGGGGAATGAAACTCGCTTCCTCTAACTTCTAACATAAACCGCCCCAACCAGCTCGACTATCTTATGTTTGTGTGTGAACAGGGATGCCAACCGTTATTTATTTCCTCCACACAGTGTGTGCCACCGTCTTCATCGGCATCTTCCAGATCTCCGGCCGATCTATGCTGCTGCCATTATCATCCGCGATAGGTGGCTAACCTCCACGACACTTTATCTATTAAGGTGACGAATGAGTTGGGCAAGTTATTTTCCCAACTCCGGCAATGACGTGTACACAGCTGCTCTCCCTTTATCTGAACCGACGATTCATACTGTCCTATTGTCTGCTTCTTCCGCGCGCCGCCTCTGTTGCCGCAACAGCAGGCCTGCCTAATCTGCCTAAGCCGATCAGTGTGCCTCCAATTACAGGGCGAACTTTTTTGGAACATCAGTCAGTTTGGAGGCAATTTCCTAAGAGCATCTACAGCCGGGCACTCCAAACCGTCCCCAAACGACCGGGCGGACGGCCCGGTCACTGACCGGTCGTGAAAAACCGACCCAGATGGGCACCTTAAACCGTCCTCAAACGCCCGGGCCGTCCGGCGCCCCTCGTATCCAGCCGAAATATGAATCGGATATGAGACGGTCCGGGAGCGTCCGCCACGTCGGCTTGGCCCAGCCTGGCCCACCCGGACCCCACAAATATCACCATAAGGAAAACCCTAGACACCAGTTAATCCGAACTCCACTTCACTCCCCTCTCCATCCACTCCACTTCCGATCCCCTCCCCTCCGATCCGATGGCCGGCTATCCGTTGGATCCTAGGAGCATCTTTCAAACGACGTATAAACTACATGATAAGCTTAGAGAAATGTTCATTTGCTGAGATACTGGATGCTTACCGCCTTCCCTTCAATATGCCATCTTGTCTTGCGGCGGGAAGTTCTCTTTCCATTCCAACTAAACTAAGTGAAAAAAGGCTGGGTGGAAAGTTGACCGAAAGGAAGCAGCGGTGGCTCCGGTGGAGAATCCGCGGCTCGACCATCGATGTGGAGGAGGTCGCCCTCCGCATCGCCTTGAGGCGGTCGCTGCTCGAGCAAGGCGGCGCCGGCAGCGGCGGATCTTCTTCCTCAGCGCCCGTCGCCCATCGATGCAGCGCTGGAGACGTAGCCGGCCTGTCCCGCCCGGCGCGCAGCTCCGGCCGCTCCGCTCCCGTCCTTCAGGTACGCCGGCAACCACCACCCTCTGTTCCGGAAGTGGTACCCGGCCACCGCTGGGTCCTCGTGCCCACGCAGGCGCCGATGCGCACGAGGACGCCCGAGTCCGAGGCACGAGCAGCCCGCCGCGAGCGGCAGCGGGCAAGGGAGAGGGCGGCAGCGGGGGAGGCGGTGACCGCACGCCGGTCACGCGCGACCCCGCCGGTCAATCCTGATGCCGCGCTCCTCGTATCGGTCCTCCGCCGCTCTCTCACGACGGCGGAGACGGATGCGCGGCGCCTCCGCCGCAAGAATGCTAAGGCACTCCGACTCGCCGTCGAGTTGTCAGAGCGCAAGGCAAGCAAGGAGGCGGCGGCGAAGGTGAAGGAGGCCCGCCATGCCAAGGAGCAGGACCGCCTGCTCCGCAGGCTGTCCGACCGAAGATGCAGCTCGGACTCCGACTTGACGAGTGGCTCCACCTCCAGCTTTGACGACGACGCACCACCGCACGCCGACGCCTACACGGAGGAGGGGCACAACCGCATCGACTACAGGGAAGGGGTCGGCGAGGAAATGGTGATTTCCTCCGCCCTTCCCCGTCCTGTTTATATTTTAACTATGTTTTAAGTAGTTTGTAGTATGGATTTGCACTGTCTGCCGTTGAACTCCGATGAACTATGCTCCTTTTGTCCGGCGATGAAATGTTGATCCGATGAACTGCGTGTGTTGCGTCTGATGATCGTCTTTTACGTAGCGTTGCATGGGTTGTATGGTTTTGAGGACGCGGGGGTATGGAAGCCAACAAATGAGGGATTCAGTTTAAAACACAAGGATTCAGTTTCTCCGTGCAAACACACCTCAAAAACCAGTGTTCCTCTCTAGCTGTTGTTGTGTCATCACCATATGAAATTGTGACACCTCAAAATAGGACTGCTTCATGGATTCACGCACTCCGTCGTGCCGAGTGATACTGTTCCTCGACTTTGTTTATCCATATGTACTGGAGCACGCCTTGAATATTTCAAAGAAGAAGTTATCTTAGAATGTTGCATATCACGTCAGTTTTCTGTGATATAATCTTATTTCTTGTACTTTGAGTATTGAACATGCACGAGTATCTTGCCATATTTTTATATGGAGATGGCACAACAGTACGCTTGAGAGGAACACAAGTTTTTGAGGTGTGTTTGAAGGATGAAACGTAATCCTTGTCTAAAGCCAAGGCTGGTAGACTAGTAGTAGGAAAAGGGCCTGACGCATAATTAAGAACATATATAATCAAGGGTGTGTTTGTATATTCATGGTGGAGGAGCTGCCCATCACGTGTGCACTCATCATGTCCATCCAAACATGATCTAACGGTCCAGAACCCAGTGGTGCATCGTATCATACGACAGCCAGTATCACCAGATATGTTCTCTATAAAGAGGAGGGCGAGGAGCTGTACAAGGCACAAAGGAGGAGCGACCGCTGCATTCTGTGGAAGGTGTGTGCTCTCTCTCTCTCTCTCTCTCTCTCTGTGCAGCCTTGGCCATCGAGCCGCGCTAGTTCTTGTGCCATCTAGCAAGAAGCTCTTTCCAGTTGATTGGTGTGGCCATACTACTGTTCTTGTGCCATCTTGCATGCTGTTAGATGTGACTTGTTCATATGTGCTGAATACGAGTGTTGAAGCAGGGATTTGATTAGTGCTCCGAGTGTTCATGCAAATATTCGATTACTACTTCAGTTATCATCTCAGATTTACATTGCCCCCTCCAAATGCATGCATTAGAAAGTAGAAGTAGAAAGCTCTGTTCTTTTTCTTTCAGACTAGCTGTACTTTCAGTCAGATTAGGAGCAGAATTTGAGTATGCAGCAGACGCTTGTCTTCTTTCTTTCACATATTTAACTGCATGCTACTTCTTTCTTAAATAGCTCCGGGTCTACATTCCCTAGGTTAACTTGATTTATTCCTACATGGGAAAAAGAATATTGTTCTACCTACAAATAAATAAATTCCTGTTTTTTTTTTCAGATCTTGAGAAGATTCACACAGAGCAGGGAGGCTGCCCAGAAAAGTTACCTACGAAAAAAGGCATTTGGCTGCCGGTTCGGTCAGAAAGCTCTCGTCTCCACCGTCACCGGCGACAGCTTGGCCTTGACTACAAACATTGGTGGTACGTTCTTCCCTTTTTCTATGGGCACATGGTCATTGAGCTAGTGAAATCTGAGTAGATTAGGCCACAAATTGGATTATGATCACAATTTAGTCCAGAAAATGCTTCGGGGCCAATGTTCATTCAGTTTCTTTACATAAACAGAGAATATATTCAGTTTTTTCTCATAAAGAGAGCAGATTTTCATCACTTGCATTTACACAAAGTTAATGTAAACGTTTTGCACACAAACATAGCATGTATATTCAGTTTTTGCACCTAAAAAAGCCAATTTTCAGTTTGTGCACTTGAACATATCATAAATTCTGTTTTTGCACTGAATATGATCAAATGTTCAGTTTCTTCAATTAAAACAAAGTAACATTCGGACTTGAATATGGGCATATATTTAGTTTTTGCACTGCATATGAGTATATGTTCATTTTTTTTCCAGTTTTGACGGAGTGCAAGGTTTTTTTTCGCACGTAGGAACATAGTGTAAAGGTTTTTTTTTTTCAAATATATTTTCAGTTAAAACAGTGTGAAGGTTCAGTTATTTGCTACTGTGGTGGTTTCTTCCATCAAATACTCTTTTCATTCCGTGCTTTGGCGATTTATTATTTCTAAAAAAAGAGAGAGCTAGGATCTTACTAACTGCTATTTCGCCGCACGAGCAAGGTTAGCACATGATGACAAGCAAGACATGGACTCTGCAGCGCTCCCGATTTAGATCGGGGGTTGCGAATGATGCATCCGTCTAGGGGAACCTTTGATGCTATTCTCACTTTCCTTCTGCATCATCTATCGTCTTTGTACTTTTACTAGTGTTTTGCTCTACCTGGAAATGTGTCGGAAGTATTTTCCCTCATGAACAAAAATTAGCTAGAAAAGAGGCAAGGCAGCATAAGTCAGGGAGCATAGGTAATCATTTGGCGTAGCGCTAGAACATTGTGCCTTGCATTCTCTGTAAGTTGGTTTGTTTGCCGATGCATGCGAGTACTCGTTGACCACTTTGGGCTAGCCGGCCGGGGCGAACAGGAAACCTCGCTAGGCAAAACTAGGGTGGTGCATGCTTGGGTTACGTTTTTTTTAACTTCTTCATCTTCTTCCTCAGATGGCTGGTGCTGGTGTTCCCGTTGTTCCCGCTCCCGTCCGGCGCGAGCATCCAAGTTTGGTTCAGCTTGCCGCAAGGGCTAGGCTTACCAGCGGGACTGGTCCAGTGGATGGAGTTGCAGTGGACTGGGTGTGCACCAACACCGCCAGGCATAACGGTGGGGACTATGTGACAAATCCGCCTATCGACAACTTC
Source organism: Elymus sibiricus (assembly GCA_039707655.1). Classification (NCBI taxonomy): domain Eukaryota; kingdom Viridiplantae; phylum Streptophyta; class Magnoliopsida; order Poales; family Poaceae; genus Elymus; species Elymus sibiricus. The sequence goes on from CM077676.1 coordinate 73,069,646, forward strand.
CTGCTAAAGCTGCCTGCTTTGTTTTGCACCGAATGCGGAAACGTGGTTAGATTTCTTCATCATACAACTGCTTTTCCTCTTACTAGTAGTATTACCTAACCCTTATTAGCTCTTGACGAAAAATTTACTCCTATGCAGAACCCAGCAGGCTTTCGGTGGAAAATTACGGACTGCACCCTGGGAGGAGTCCGGCTTACTTTCCTGATTCGCCATCAAGGCCAGCACAGTAAGTACTAAATGCTAGTATTTTTTTCATTCACTAGTTTTTAGGAGTTGCCAGTTGAGACTCTTTCGCTGGGCACCTTAGACTAGACATCACGAGTAGTAGAGTAGTGGCCGGTGTGGATGATGGCGTGCCCGGACGAGGCTCCCCGCCGTCGGACATGGGTGGAGGAGAATGAGACGAGGCTGAAGCGGTCGCCTGGTCCCAGCTTGTCGCCACTAACCCCATGGCATGCATGCATGCATGCATGTAGGAGCTGCCTCACACAGCTCCCTCAACGTCTCTCTCTCTCACACACACACACACGAAATTTTGGCCTCGCGCTGCTTCACACATCTGTGCTTTTTCGTTTTTTTGGGTGCTTTTCCATGGCATGTAGTTCTTTCTTACTAGAATATAAAAGGGAAAATCTACTTTGTAGCATGCGCACCCGGGTCATCCCGTGCGGCGGCTCACGTAGGCGTCCGATCTATTTAGGACGGACCTAATCTTTCGGCTTAATAAGCAAGGAATCATTTCTGTGCATCCTCTGACGCTACAACATTGCTGTACAGTACACTGCACCGCTATCTACTCATACTTCTTTCGGGCTAGGCTATAGGGCTGACAGACATGCATGTTTCCAAGCGCTGCTACCGTTCGCCTTTTTTCAACAGCCCTATTATACAACTTGTTACACAAAGGTTTAACCAGCAACTAAGTACATAAAGTCAGGTTTTTTTTAATGAGCACATGTGATCTGGCAACTTATTTTCCAATAAAAAGAGGCCACTACGTACATGTAATCTGGCAACCAGAGTTTTATTGGAAACTGAGTACACCCGTACTCTACAGCTAGGCATGTTTAACTTTTGGCAAGTAAGCACTTTGTATTATGGCAAGTAAGCATGTTTAACATGGCAACTAATCACTTGTAGTCTGACAAGTAAACTGTAATTTGACAACTAATCACGTGTATTTATGACAACTGAGTAATTGTAATTTGACAACTAATCACTTGTATTTCTGACAAATAAGTAATTGTAATTTGACAACTAATGACTTGTATTTCTGAACACTAAGTAATTGTAATTTGACAACTAATCACTTGTATTTCTGACAACTAATCACTCGTATTCTGACAACTAAGTTTTTGTAATTTGACAACTAATCATTTGTATTCTACAATTAAGTACATGTAAATTTGGCAAGCATGCATTTAATTAGAGCTAGGCATGTTGTGAATGGCTGCCTTTTTCTACCACTAGCGCTGCCACTGCATGCCTTTTTTTGTGATGCTTTGCATGCAAGCATATGCTGCCAGTCCAAACTGAGATTTTTCCTTTAAAAATTGGAATACATGCGGCATAGGCCTCTGCCACACTGCATGTGCGTAGGGACTAGGAGCGACTGTTTTCACGTCAAAAAAAAAGCGACTGTCTTATAGTATCGCGCGCCACAGGCCTCTGCCGCCACTGAAGGTGCCTACTAACTAGGAGCGACGATGTGCGCTAAAACGTGATTTGCCAGGTGATTAACAGCCGCCGCACGGGAACGCACGCATGTGGCGCTGCTGTGTAGTGGCAAATTACTAAGCATCTTGGTCTTGCCGGCGGCGGCTACTAATCACCGCGCGAGCGTGTCGCCCGACGAGCTTAGAGAGAAAAGAAGCTGCATGCGGTGGCAGAGTACCCTAGAGGCGCAGCATAAACATGCATGTTCCAATTCTCACTCTAAAAAAAACATGCATGTTCCAAAAGGCCACGGGACCCTAGAGTAAACTAGTGCTGCAGTACACAGAATAGGGTACTCGAATCCTATCCAATACACCCATTGGTCAAAAAACTTTTTTTTGACCCTAAACTGATAAGTACTAGTAGTACTTGGTTGCCAAGTTTAAACATTCGTAGTTTAAATGATAGTTGTCTTTCTTTTTGCGCTGATAAAATGATACTGTAGTTGTCAGATTACATACTACTTTGGTGCCACATTACAAACTACTTAGTTGCAGAGAATGATAGTTCTCAGATTACAAACTACTTTGTTGCCGAATTTAAAACATACTTAATTGTCAGATTATAGTCATTTAGTTGCATGTTTTTCAAACTTAGATGCCAAATTGACAAGTTCTTAGTTATCATATTATAGGTACTTGGTTGTCATATTTAACCATGCCTAGCCAGATTACACAACTACTTAGTTGCCAAGATTTAAACATGCTTAATTGTCAGATTATAGGTACTTGGTTGCATGTTTTCAAACTTAAATGGCAAAAAATGCTGCTTAGCTGCCATGTTTTGGCAAATTACAATTACTTAGTTGCATCTTAAACATGCTTGAATTTTATTTGTTGCCAGAATAAAACATGCTTAGTTGTCATATGGTAATTAATAAAGCCTGGTGGTGAAATTTTATTAATTTTAAATGTTCATGGTTGAGAGTGAGAGAGAGTGAAGAGGATGCGCTAGTTGAAAAAAAAAACAATGACAGCTTCGGCCCCAGCCCCATGTACAAAAGCAATGCATGTGCCTTGTAGCATCAAGTCACTGTAGCGTACAACAGAACCTCCAAACCTAGTGTAGCCTCGGTAGCTTATCCAAAAAGATCCCTTGCTCTCCCGTGTAACATGGTAGATTGAACGGTCCTCATGGGCCCGCCCGCGAATCGCAACCCACCGCACGGGAGCGCAGCGGTGCGCACGCTACCAGATAGATTTCCCATATATTTTTTCCTTGCTTAATGCCTGCCGTGCTCTTTTATTTTCCCAGATACGTGCGTGGCCCACGCGATTCTTGCAGGCATGGATCTCATGAACAAGATCAAGAATGCATATGAGTCTCAAGCTTATTATCCCCGTAACTTGAGTATTCAAGATCTCTTCAACACGTTTTACCGTGTCTTCAACGTACCCATTGGGTACGAGAACAACTATGCCTTGGAGTTTGGCAGAGCGCTTTGTGTCATCTCCATCGCACAGCGATTTGGTGTGAGGCTCAATGCCCCGTCCCTCACTACCCCGTCCCAGTGGGACCAGGAACAAAATGACAGAGTGATGATGGGCCCTTTCTTTAATGTAGATGCACACGACACGGAGCTCATTGTCAGATTGATAGCCGGTGGATACCCGCTTATCTGTGGCATGCCTAGTGGGAGGACATTCACTTTCGTGAATGGACACGAGATATACGATGGGGGCGAAGCTCCTATCAATCACTGTGTCCTTTTGATAGGATCAGGAGTGGTAAACTACCCTGGCAACCCAACCAAGAGCAATAGGCACTCACGGCACACCTGGCCTTTGAACAATCATCATCAACGGGGACCCGTGTTTGTCTGGGAGCAAGGGGTTCATGGGGGGACCAAGCTCATGGAAGTTCCTCTCACGAAGGCGGAGGCGGGGATTTCTATATCTGGGCCGACCAGATCGATAGAGTGATGGGGTTCCACGTCGGCTACTAGACCTTGTTCCATCTGCTGAGGAGTATGCGCTTGTAGTATTAGTAGTATTCTGTTTTTCATTGCTCTACTATTTGTACTCTATGGAACTTCTATTTATGCTATATCGTTGTATCCATGCATTGAACTTCTATTACCATTTGTATCGAACATGTATTCTATCGTGATATCCATTTAATAGTCTAGCAAATCAATGTCCTTAATTGCTGAGTAATGTTTAAGTAATCTTGGTTCATTCTGACACCGCTGTGAGACAACAAAATTGAGAATGTTTGTGGCTATTTTGGGATCAAAAGTTCATTGTTCTTGCAACAATTGTATATTCTCTTACAGTTGCACCGTACAATAATCTGCATAAAACAAAATAAAGGCTGATAGGCTAGGGTGTTGGAGCTGAATCGCTCAGCTCTCTTCTTCGCTCAATCTCTCTTAGCTTTCTCGTGAACACACACACGCACACAACCAAGGAAGAATACCAAATGGCTTTGCCCAAAAACACTATCTTCCTTGGTGAACACAGAGACTACATATTGGTGCTGCCCTCACGGCTGTCTTTTCTTCTCTCTCTATTTCTCTTATATAGCAAACCAGATTACATGCGTGGGATAACAGCTAGACTCACGATACCTGCCACCATTAATCCACTAACGCACTAACTAGACATGACCACTTCTTCACGTCACTCTAGGACTCGCACGGTTACATGCATAGAGCTAACTAACTTGACTACAATTTACACTAGGACCTCTTCTTCATGTCACTAACTAACTCAAACTTCTGCTCGGCCATGCACACATGCAGACCGGCTACTCCCACGGCTTGGACCGAGCAACAGCACACAGCCACACACACGTCCATATAACACACCTAAATACATGCAACTACAAGATATCAAGATTAATGCTAACATAGGGCAGGCAAAGTTCGACCAAATATAGGATTCAGGAGCAGCTAAAGCATTTTGGTTATGATCATCACCAGCTCTTCTCACAAGTTATGTAAGGGCATTTCCAAGGCGGACCCGTAAACCTCCCGCATCCGTCCAGATCGTGCTGTCCGGACCGTGAAAGCCATCCAACGCGGTCCTGTATCGGTCCGCGGCGCGGTCCGGACGCGATTTTTCACGCAAATTGAAGACAAAGTGGGGGAGGTTTGCGGGAGTCCGGATATCCCAAACGTCGCTTTCCGACACCCCCGGCCCACCCAATCCCTCCTCCCGGTCCCATTTCCTTCTGCTCTGCCCCTTTCCCCCTTGCTCTGCATCCACAGCCCCCACCTCCGCCGCCGTTGTATGTCTCCGGCCGCCACAAAGCCATTGCCGGACGTCCGCAACCAGCACCGACGCGCCCGCTCGTCCTCTGTCCACCCTGGAGCCGTTTGTACCCATGTACACTCCGCCCCCTGGTCGACGACCTCCATGGCGGACACCATGCCCCGCAAGTGTTCGGTGAAATGCCAATGAGCTTATTTTCGAACGCTATGTCGATTTTTAGAGTACGAAGAATGGTGAGCTACTCGACCATGGAGGATGAGTTGTTGTGCGATGCGTGGCTGGCCGTATCCGTGAATTTCGTAGGCAGGAGCAGAGGGGAGGCCTTCTGGCAGCAAGTGCATGAATCGTTTCACGCACGAAAGCACATTGTGCCCTACGACATGTACATCATTCAACCACGCAACATGAGATCGTTGTCGTATCGCTGATACGCTATCCAAACCAGTGTCACCAAGTTTCGCGGCGTGGTTCGTCAACTCGAGGAAAGGTGGCCATTGCACGCGGCAGAAGACGTGATCGTAAGTTTTGCTTCCTCTTGCTCAACTTGTTGCTTGATTCATTCACTCAATGTTGGTCTACACATTATATGTAGCCCGCACGCGCTGCCGTGGCATACCACGGGACAGAGGGACGGCCATTTTCGTGCACACACTGTTGGATGAAGCTGAAGGGGGAGTATGTGTAGGAGGAGGGCATGATCCGTTGATGAAAAACTTGTTAGACATCCGGAATCTAGTTGAATTTGGGGCATTGTTGTACTAGACTTAATTTGCATGCTATGTATAGATGATTTGTGCTATTTTCTATCTGAACTTTAATGAATATCGGCCGGTTTGCACGAATTTCGTCCGGTTTGTTTAAATGCCGATTGAAATGTATGCGGCTAGGGTAGCATAGCACTAACTCAGCTACTCCTACTATATTCAAAGCTACTCGCCTAGTACTACTCCTGTAGCAGGCCGGGCACACCACGCAGCACGCTACTCTTCCACAGATACAGTGCGGCAGCAGATGCTAGCGAGCTCCATTCAAGCCGGCTGAATTCTTAAGGCACGCACGTAGCTTTGCATTGGATGCAGTGGATTCTCCACGCACGTAATAGTACGCACTATGCTAGCTCCACTCGGGCTGATTTTTTTATTTATTTAACAAGGGATGGTCGATCCAAGTGTACACAGCTAGAATATCACGTAAGGGCATCTCCAACAGCAACCTGCAAATTTGCTCCCGCATTCGTCCGCGGACATGGAGGGACCAGTCCGCGGACTCGGATGCGGGAGGCAGCCATCTAACCGTAGCCGCATACTACAGCTCGAACCAACCGGACGAATTTCGATCAAACACGACAGATTTCATTAAAATTCGGACATAATTTACATAAAAAGGTCGATATTTCGACCGTTTAACTACAAAACTAGAAAAAAAAAATCCAAACCCTATACCGGACGATCACCTCGTACGCGTGGCCGCCCTGCCCTGCCGCACCGCCGTCTCCGTCGGTGCCGTCGTCGTCGTCCCTCCAGCGGCAGAGTGGCACCGGAGGGCTGCGGCAGCCTTGTCCGGCGACTGCCTGCCGCTCGCGGAGGAGCCGCTCTGCCTCCTGTTGCGCCGTGCGGAGTGCCGCCGCGGCCACTGCCGACGTGGCCTTCAAAGCCCTGGCGGCGGCCTTGCCGCGACCGGCGTGGTGCCGGCCGCCGTGGACGCTGACAGGCCCGAAGAGCGTGGGCGGCGGCGCCAAGAACCACCGGAGGAGGAGCTTCCACCTACTCCGCCTGCCGGCGCGAAGCACCACGACTTCGGCATCGCCTGAGCTGGTGTCGAAGAGGGGGAGGGAGGGGCTCAGGCACGGAGATGGGGGAGGGGAGGGGGCCGGTGCTCGGGAAGGGGGAGTGCGGCTCTGTGCGTCGCCGACGCACGGTTTAAATAGCCGCGGCGAGGCCCAGGCTAAGGGGCGTTCCGGCTCAATGCGGCATAGCGGCCGGAGTTGGTTCCTCGTGAAGCTGCGGCCGCATTGAAGCGACGGCTCCCGAGTGGTCGCGTCGGCCAACGCCGCCTTCCCTCCCTCCGGTCACATCACGTCATCAATGTCGGCCGCTGCGTGATCTGGGCCGGCATAAATGCGGCGCGGTAAGCGGTGCGTGCATCAGAAGGAAAGCGTGGGAGGGGCGGGTGGGGGTTTTGGGTGGGCCAGGCGGTCAGAAGAGGGCTTGGGAGCGGTCCGGACTCCCGCAAAGCCCCCCACGTTTGTCTCTAGTTTGCGGGAGAAATCGCGTCCGGACCGCTCCGCGGACTGATACAGGACCGCGTTGGATGGCTTCCGCGGTCCGAACAGCGCGGTCCGGACGGTTGTGGAAGGTTTTCGGGTCGGCGTTGGAGATGCCCTAACCTCCCGAGATATTTTCCTTTGATCGGTCAGTGCGCAGAACATCAAGGCCTATTTATTATACCAGCCGCATGACAAACACAACACAGAAACAGAAGACTGAGGACCTGATAAATAGTGGCAGGCGACAGGAAGCAGTAATAGGATCTTGCTTTCAGATCTACACCATGGCGTTGACCTTTTTGCCACCACTATTGTATGCATGTGTTGGTTGGATTTGTTGTCGTGCTGACGTTACTTGGACTAGTCTTTCAAGCATGCATTGGTTGTGTGAAAAGGGTCCCACCTTGTTTCGGAAAGACTCTAGTTCCCTCTCGAGGCGATTTGGGAGCGATTGCTAGGGATTCTTCGGCGAAGGGTGGCGTTGAGACGGCGGCGTAGGTGGGAGGCCTTCGAGCCATCGAGAGGAAGAGGAGTAGAGCTTGCGCGAGCGGAGGGGATTGTATCTGGTTGAGTGCGGGGGGCGAAAGTAGGGAGAGGTTCATGGTGGAGCAGGGGAAGCTGCCGTCCAGATCCCGTGACGAAATTGGCAGAATCTCAGCGAGGCTTGGGGGAATGAAGTTGACGGAGAAGGAGACGGCTGGTTTGGTCATTCATGGCCTGAAGGCGGATCTGGAGGCCAGCCCAAAGTGGACAGCGGTAGGGATGGTTCTTGCCTAGAGGCAAGTGAATGTTGCAGCATTGGAGCGGTGCATGATAAAGGCGTGGGGTCTCCACAAGCCCACGTCCTTCAGGCACCTGGGGAACAACAAGTTCACGCTGCAGCTAGCCTCGGAAGGTGACTGGAATCATGTGATGAATAATGGGCCATGGTAGTTTGATTTCCATGCTGTGGTGTTGAAGGAGATGCAAGGGAATGTCCGGCCGTCTGAGATGAGATTCACATCCCTGCCTGTTTGGGACCAGTTCCTAGATCTTCCCCCAGGTATGATGACGAAAAAATACGGGGAGATTTTAGGAGGCTGGTTAGGGAAAGTGGTGTTGGTGGATGCTGATGAAGAAGGCATAGCTCGGGCCGACGTGCTGAGGGTAAGAGTGGAGCTGCCGCTTGACCAACCTCTGGTGAGAACAATATTCATTAAGGAGAATCAGGAGGATGAGATTGGGTTGTGGTATGAGGTGAAGTATGAGAAGATCACTCATTTCTGCTTTGGGTGCGGACGTTTGTTTCATGGTGGAGAGAAGTGTGTAAATGAGAGTATGGCGAAGAAAGAGTGGGGCGGCTGGCTTAGAGCTTCCCCCAGGAAATCTAGGAGCCCACAGCTATCATCTTCGAAGCAGGGGATGGGCTGTAGCAGCTGGGGGAGTAAGTCTTGCTCCTCAGGATCGATGTCGAGAGACAGTGCCATTGTGCGTGAAGCTCCTACCCGTCGTCCCCTGAATCGGCGTCATCGTTTGCGGGTATGATCAAAAAAGTGGACGGTGAAGTTTCTAGCCCCCTGAAGAAGGATGCCTCGACTGGCGGGGACGGAGGGAAGGAGAGCAGCAAAGAAAAATTGGGGTCACCATCCAAAAAAGCAATCGAGGGCGGTCTAGCTGCAGATCAGGGGAGTAAGAGCAAACGAAAATATGCGAGGAAGCCCAGACCAGTGAAAGCACCTGAAGATGGAGATGTTAGGGCATCTCCAACGGCAACCCGCATATTTCCTCCCGCATCCGTCCGCGGACAGGGGGGGACCAGTCCGCGGACACGGATGCGGGAGGCAGCCATCCAACCCTAGCCGCATACATTTTAACAACAACTCAAACCAACCGGAAGAAATTCGATCAAACCAAACGAAATTCGATCAAACCGGACGAATTTTGATATAAACACGGCGGATTTCATTGAAAGTAGGATAATTTGTACATAAAACCGGACGATATTTCGTCCGGTGAACTAAAATCCCAAAACTAAAACCCTAAACTATCCTATATTTCACGGTGACCTCTTAGGTCATGCCGGGCTGGCCGGCGGCTCCTCCACCGTCATCATTGCCCGACCCGGCGTCGGAGTCGTCGTCATCGGGCTTGGGGCGGCGGAAGGTGGAGACGTTGCGGCAGGGCTTCCCGGCGGCCGCACGACGCTCGCGGATGATCCTCTCCGCCTCCTTCTATGCCGTGCGCAGTGCGGCCGCGGCTACCGAGGACGTGGGTTGGGGGAGAGGGCGGCGGTCATTGGAGGCGTCGTCGTTGGCGGCGGCGGCCATCTCGGCGAGGGATCATTCCTCGCCGTACCTGGCGATCTCCCCGTCGAGGCGGCGGAGACGGCGCTTGGCCGTCTCCGACGTCGTCACGGAGTGGTCCAGGGCCCAGGCGTACGCCAGGTCCTCGTCCGACGTGATGTGTGGCGGCGGGACGTCTGAGTCGCCATACTGGGATCGACGCGTGGCGTTGCGCCTGTCCCGCCGGCGCTGCTCCCGGTCGGCGTACTCCTGCGCCGTCATGTCGCTCCGGGAGGATGACGAGGAGCCGCCGCCACGGAGGTAGTGCAGAATGCGCCCGCGCGCCTTGGGCAGGGGCGGCGGCGAGCGGTGCTCCTCCTTGACGCGCCGGGGCAGCGGCGACCGGCGCTCCTCCTTCACGACGCGCCTGGGCGGTGGCGAGAGCCGCTCCTCCTTGACGCGCCGGGGCGGCAGCGAGAGCCGCTCCTCCTTGACACGGCGTCCGATTTGGACGCCGTGGCTGCGGGGCGGCGGAGAGCGTGGAGGGGATGCCGGCTCCGGCTTCACGGGGAGGAGCACCCCCGATGGCGGAGCCGGGCCGTTGATGTGGACGACGGATCGACGAAGCATCAGCTCCATTTGCTCCTCGAATTCCGCGTTCGTGCCGGCGTAGACCTGGCCCGGCACCACCGGCGCGGACTGCGGCGGCGGCGGCTGCTGGTCCTCCTCGTCGCCGGAGGAGATGACGATCTCCGCCCGCGTTGAGTCACCGCCAGCCGACGAGGACGACGGCCCCGGAGTTTGAGGGCGGCGTCTCCACGAGCCGCTAGATCCTGCCCCGGAACCGCCTGCCGGCGCCGACGCCCAGGACTTGCCCATCGCCGGAGATGGGCGGGGAGGGGAGGAGGAGGAGGAGGAGGATGTGATGTGGACAACGCCAGAGCGCGGCTTAAATAGCCGCGGCCAGGCCATGCGAAGGGCCGGCCAGCCGCTTCAATGCGGCGCAGCGGTCGGAGTTGGTTCCTCGGGAACCTGCGTCCGCATTGAAGCGGCGGCTGCCTAGAGGTCGCGTCGGTCAGCGCCGCCCTCCCTCCCTCCGGTCACATCGCGGCATCAATGCCGGCTTCCGCGTGCTCTGGGCCGGCATGAATGCGGTGCGGTAAGCGGCGCGTGCATCGGAAGGAAAGCGCGGGAGGGGCGGGTGATGGGTTTTTGGTGGGCCAGGGCTGTCAGAAGTGCGAGAGCGGTCCGGACTCCCGCAAAGCTCCCCCACGTTTGTCTCCGGTTTGCGGGAGAAATCGCGTCCGGACCGCGCCGCGGACCGATACAGGACCGCGTTGGATGGCTTCCGCGGTCCGGACAGCTCGGTTCGGATGGTTGCGGGAGGTTTACGGGTCCGCCTTGGAGATGCCCTTACCTCTGAAAAAGGAAAGAAATCTCCGTTGTCAAAGAAAAGGACCGTGAGGAAGATTTGGGTTCCTGTGCAGCGGGGACAAGTTGTTGAAGTGGCAGAGGGCATGGAAGTGCAAGTGGAAGGGGTGAAGAGACAGAAGGTCATGGTGGAAGGGGAGACTGTTAACCCCTCTTCTGAGAAATCGATGGAGCCTGCCGTGCAGGAGCAGGCCCGCCGAACGCCATGAAAATCCTAGTGTGGAACTATCGGGGTTTGGGGTTGACCTCGACAGTAGGAGAACTTAAGGATCTTGTAAGGTCCCTCAATCCCGAGGTGGTGTTCCTCTGTGAAACAAAAAAGCGAACACCTGCTGTGGAGAAGTTGAGATGGAGTCTAGGCTTTTCTAATGGTGTAGCAGTGAACTGTAATGGAAGAAGTGGAGGTTTGACTCTCTGGTGGAGAGGTGAAATTGAGGTTGAATTCAAGCCTTTCTCTCAGTACCATATGGATATCTACATTCATGAAGATGGAAGAAAATGGAGATTCTCAGGCATCTATGGAGAACCGAGAACAGAGCTTCGTGATAAAACCTGGAGTGTCATTAGATATCTCTCTGCACAAACCAACTTGCCTTGGCTATGTGCAGGAGACTTCAATGAAGTTCCGTTGGCGTCGAAGCAGCTGGGTCAAAACGTGAGGAGCCCAGCACAGATGGAAAGATTCAGAGAATGTGTGGAATGTGTGGGCTTCAAGACCTTGGCTACTCAGGTTATCCATTCACCTGGAATAATAGACAAGAAAATGATGAATTTGTGCAAGTGAGATTGGATAGAGCCTTTGGGAACGCGGCTCTCTTTGATTGCTTCCAGGATATTTCAGTGAAGCACATAGCTACCGAAGAGTCAGATCACATGGCCCTGCTGATTGAGCTGGAAGATGAATCAAAGGAGAAGAGGAATAGGGTAAGTAGGCCCTTCCAGTATGAGGTGATGTTGGGGCACCATGAATCATATATTGAAATGTTCAAAGAAGCTCGGGCGGATAGTAATACGGGAACATGGAGTTATGGGGTTGTGGGGCCGCTTACAGAATGTCTCTAGAAGAATGCAGCGATGGAGCAGAGAGGTTTTTGGTTCAGTCAAGGGGGAACTGAAAAACCTTAGGCAACAACTTATGGAAGCAAAACAGGATAGCCTCGTGTTTAATAACAGTGCAGAGATTAAAGCTATTGAGGCAAGGCTCTATGAGCTGCTAGAGAGGGAGGAGATAATGTAGACAGAGGTCAAGGCTGGAGTGGATGAAGGCGGCCGATCGTAACACAGAATACTTCCAAGCTAGAGCCACTCATCAAAGAAGGAAGAACACAATCGGATTCTTGAAAGATGCGGACGGAAGAATTTATAGGACGAATGAGGACATGAGCAAAGTAGCAAAGGAGTATTTTGAGATTTGTTTACCTCTGATGGAGTTGAAGGTATGGACCAGGTTCTTAGCTCTATCCAAGGTTTCATCACTAATGAAATGATCGACTGCCGTACTGGACGCAGAAATTACCGATGAGGAGATTAGTACAACTCTTTTTCAGATGGGGCCCATCAAAGCCCCGGACCTGATGGCCTACCTGCTTTGTTCTATCAGAAGCACAGGGATGACCTTAAAAATAAGGTCTGTGGAGCGGTTCAGGATTTTCTGGAAGGCGGTGAGTGGCCATTGGATTTAAACAATACAACACTGGTGTTAATTCCAAAAATCCCGGGACCGAAGAAGCTATCCCAATTCAGACCTATCAGCCTCTGTAACATCTTATACAAGTTAGCTTCAAAAGTACTGGCTAATAGGCTAAAACAGGTCTTACCATTTCTGATCTCAGATGAGCAAAGTGCCTTTGTGCCAGGGCGCCTCATTACGGACAACGTGTTCATTGCCTATGAGTGTTTGCACTCGATCCAGAGCCGGAACCAGAAGAAAAAGCTTTGTGCAGTAAAATTGGACATGATGAAGGCATATGACAGGGTCGAATGGGGTTATATGCAAAATGTGCTGAGCCATATGGGATTTTCGGAAAGGTGGATAGGGATGGTTATGAGGTGTGTCACGACTGTCAGGTACGAAGTTAAATTAAATGGAGGTTTTTCGGAGCGCTTTGTTCCATCTAGAGGCTTGAGGCAGGGGGATCCAATTTCCCCCTATCTCTTTATCCTGTGTGCTTAGGGTTTTTCAGGGCTGCTAAAGCAGGAGCAGGAAGCGAGAAGGATTAAGGGTATTAAATTTGGTTCTCAAGGCCCCCACGTCACTCATCCTCTTTGCCGATGATAGCCTAGTTTTCCTGGAAGCAACTCAAGAAAGCCTGCTGAGATTAAGAACAGTTTTACAGAGGTATGAAGCGAGCTCTGGTCAGCGGGTTAACCTGCAGAAATCCTCCATATTCTTTGGACCTGGCGTGCAAGAAGAGTCAACAGCCATATTAAAAGAAGTGAGTGGGGTGGGATGTGAAGCAGTATCTTGGATTGCCTACCATGGTTGGTAGATCAAAACATGGAGCGTTTAAACACATCCTAGAAAGGGCATGGAATAAAGTCCAAGGTTGCAAAGGTCAAGGACTATCGAAAGCGGGGAAGGAGATATTAGTGAAGTCGGTCCTGCAAGCCGTCCCAGCATATACGATGAGTTGTTTTGCCTTCACCAAATCTATTTGTAAACAACTCACCTCTGTTATGTCCAGATTTTGGTGGGGATCAAGCAAGGTACAACAGAAGGTTCATTGGATCAGCTGGGAGAAGATGTCAAGGCCAAAGTGTTTGGGCGGTGTAGGCTTCAGAGAAATGGAGGCCTTTAACCAGGCGTTGTTGGCTAAACAGGGATGGAGAATTCTAACGTGCCCTGATACTCTGTGTGCAAGAGTGTTAAAAGCTAGATATTTCAAGCACACTAGTTTTCTTAAAGCGGCAAAAAATCACAGAAATGCGTCTTTTACTTGGCGATGTATTCTGCATGGAAGGAATTTGTTGCTGAAGGGGCTAGTTTGGCGAATTGTAAATGGGGAGAGTGTAAATGTGTGGCATGACGATTGGATTCCCAGAAGTGGTGTCAGGCACCCATTAGGAAAAAGATCCGACAAGAGTGTGGAGAAGGTCTCAGATTTGCTTTTGCCAGGCACTAAGGAGTGGAATGTTGAACTAACCAATGAAGTGTTCTATGAGGCTGATGTGAATGATATTTTGCAGATACAAATTGGGACTTGGGAAGGAGATGACTACCTAGCGTGGCATTACACATCTAATGGTACTTTTTCGGTCAAATATGCATACAAAGCTAGGAGGTTTAGTGATTTGGTGGTTCATTTGGACAGGAAGGGTGGATCTTCATCTTCTTCTGATGCACACAAGGGATGGCTTAAATTATGGAGTTGTGATGTCCCAGGTAAAATGAAGATCCATACATGGCGGGTTGCCCGTCGGAGTGTGCGGTCGGAACCGAGTTGGCTAGAAGAAAGATTAAGCTCAATGTTAGATGCCCCTAGTCCCCTACTGCTGCAGAGAAGAATCTTTCATACATTGCTTTTGGGGTTGCTGTTATGTGAAGGAAGCTTGGGTGGAGCTGGAGCATCTGTGCAACAAAAAACGGCCACTACTTTCTGAAAAGAGCAGAGAAGGACGAGACCTGATGAGCTGGATGCTGAACCTCTTCTAGGTTTTATCAATGGATGACCTCTCCTTGTATATTAGAATGTTATATGAGCTGTGGCAGGAGAGAAATTCTGCCTCTAGAGGTGAACCTGTGCAAAATCCAAAGGAAGTGGCTAGAAGAGTCAGTGCTCTTGCTACTGAATGGACCGAAATTAAATCAGCATCTGTTTCCTCCAAGAGTGCATACTAATGGGAGATGGTCTCCTCCCCCTCACAGCTGGGTGAAGGTAAACGTGGATGGTGGGCTTGATGTTGGAGGCGGAGCGGGAGTAATTATCAGGAGAAATGATGGCTCTTTTATTGCAGGGAAAAGCTCCAGGCTCCGGCATGCTGCTTCCCTTCCCTTCGAACTCACGCACGTGCACATGCAACGCAACAACACACAGCATGCATGCGATGCTTCCCATCCAAAAGCATCAAAATATATTTACTTAGATCTTAGTATCTTACTCCAGCCCAATATCTCCTGCCATGTCCTATGCATCCGACAAAGACCCCTCTTGTACTCGCGCGCCTCGGTTCACTGACATGCCCCGTATCGTCATCCGCGATCTCCACCTGGGACTTCCCTTCATCGGGACCACCGCATTCTAACGCTCTACGCACTCTCCCCGTGTCCTCACCTTGAGATGTCACCCCGCCCGTGTGCCGATTACGACGAGGATGAGGATGAATTTAAGCCGCCACAGATGGAGAACGGCTCCGACGACAGTACGCCGGTCTCGAACCGCGCCCTTTTCCCCGACAATGGGCTGCTTCCCCTTTCCGAGTCCCATCTAATGAATCCGAGGAGGAGGAAATGGTGGACAAAGCCATTGCCCGCTCGGAGGTCCTATATGTCGCTCCTTTCACAGTCCTGCCGCCAAAGGGCTTCCCCGTCTTGAGCATGTAGAGGCGGAC
The DNA here is from genome assembly GCA_039707655.1 of Elymus sibiricus. Taxonomy (NCBI): domain Eukaryota; kingdom Viridiplantae; phylum Streptophyta; class Magnoliopsida; order Poales; family Poaceae; genus Elymus; species Elymus sibiricus. Next base: position 73,085,083 of record CM077676.1, read on the forward strand.
GAAATAGCACAAGAAATAATGATAGGCATGAATAGGGAATAATCCTAGTGTTGTCGCAGAGGTATATGCGTACAAAAATCAAAGAAACAACACATGAAATAATAATCGCTGTATTTCTCCTAAGCATAAACTAACAAATAATAAAGCATCATTGCAAAACTAATAAGAGAAAATGTATAAGAAATGAAGTGTCGTAATAAAGCATCATGCACAACTAATAAGAGGAAATATTATAAGTAATGAAATATCGAATTAGTTAATGTTGCTATCCTTGACGATGGATTATGGTAGGACGTCAAACTATAGCTATTACATCTATTATATATAAAAAGTACTTAACGGGTTCATCAGAAAAAAGAGAAATAGGTTAGAAAATACCACAATAATTAGAAACATATGACCATTGATTTACTAAATCAATAAATGAGAACCATTAGATCTAAGGAAAAAATATTCACATTTTATTCGCCCACGTATAAAAAAAATCACATTAAAGTTGAAAGAATTTACCCACGTATACCATTATACTCTTCTCTCCCTAATATAACAAATGTGTTTGCGCTCAACCGAAAAAAAATATGTTTGTTCTCTAGGTTGTGTCAGCCGCCGGCGGCTCATCACCAGGTTACGTGGATAGTCTTCAATCATGCGTGAACGTCGGCTGTGTCCGGCAAGAAGACATGACGCATGCAAATTCCCAGATCACTTAAATCTGAACCGAATTAGGATTCTTCTAAAGAACCTGACATGACTTCTCTGAAATCTTCTTAATGAAGCTACAATCTACCGTGACCAAATTAGGATTCTTGATTAATTATTAGACTGAAGCGAGTTAGCTGCTTTGTTTCAATGACAAAATATATGATGGTGTTTTGCTAAAGGAGTATGTGGCAGGCAAGTGTTGGGTTCTACGGTAGGGTGCGTCGACTACAAATTAAAATTTTCCTACCCGCAGAACATCCAGGAACATGCTAAGGGAGGTGGATCACAGATCGTTACCACTAGACGCGCAGTGCCGTGCAGCGGAAGTAGAGTTGGGGCAGCGCGTCTCCGGAGTCGTCTCCTCCTCGCCGATCTCCCATGTAGCCGATCGGATCCCACGAACAGGTTCGCCGGAGCGGCGCAAGTGCACCGCCTCTAACGGTATCCTCGCGTGCAGGAGGAACGTCGTGCGGCGGACTGCTAGGTCTGATCACACAACCAGCGGCGAGTGGAGGTGGCTAGTTGCAACACATGCAAAGCCCTACTGACGGCACCGTAGCGATCAACTGAATAAGTGTGCGCACCTCCACTATATATAGGCATCCGTCGCGGGCTCAACTCTTGGGCCTCGCACGGATCCTAAAGCCCAGTCTACTCGGTCACGATCCAAGTGCAGCTCGGATCACATCCGGCCAGTGTCCTCGGATCCGACCTCGTAGGTTCCTTCCCTTAAGCGCGCGACCCCTTAGATTCAAGTCGGCTTGGTCGCAAGTCGGATCACCTCCGACCTGCTCGGTTGGTAGCGGCCTCTAGCAAGGCGTGCCGACCACCAAGCAGACTATGAAGCCGGTTGGCGAACCTGTACGTCATACTTCCGTTCCCTTTGCCACACGATATATGTTGTCGGGCTCAAGGCGATGTGGTCATCCTTGTTGCAGCCCGACCTCTTTCTCGTTCCGGTGAATCCGACCGACACTTTGGATTATCTCATAATCCTCATCGTATGGCCATGTTTATCCAGGTCGGATCACCCGAGGGGCCCAGAGTATATCTCTCCTCATCGGAGGGGCAAATCCCATCTTGCTCGACCATGTCTCGCAACATGGGTCTGGACAAGCCCGAAACCTACCTTTATAACTACCCAGTTACGGAGTAGCGTTTGGTCGGCCCAAAGCAGGTCTGTCACCATCCCGAGTACATGCGCCAGCTCAGGTCTTAGGACATAGAATGTATGTTGTACTAGAGACTCACAGATGACCTATCGTTGCGTCTCATAGTTGGGTCTGTCCAATCCGATATCCATCCGAGCTCGGATCCAGTTACCTTGGATCCATCGGATCCATGCAGTTCGGCAGCATCACATGCTTCATGGCCAGTGAGACAGAACCATCCACCGTATTGCATGCTAGTCTAGTCCGACGTGTGCCCACACATCACTTACGACTAGGGACCATTTAGGACAGTCATCATACAATGCATAGTCCCACAAACAAGTCACGTACTTGTTGATACCCATCATTGATAATGTCCAAGGACTATCTTTATTCATAAACACATAGGAAATATCATCATACATGATTGCCTCTAGGGCATATCTCTAACAGTCTCCCACTTGCACTAGAGTCAATCAAATAGACATCGTATGCCCATAGCTCTAACGTGCCCCTCATGCTTGGGTTGTGGAAGCGGCTTAGTCAACGGATCTGCAACATTTGCATCCATGTGAATTTTGCATAACTCAATATCACCACTCTTTACGATCTTTCATATCAGGTGATATTTCCGATCTATGTGTCTGGTCTTGTGGTGGTTCCTCGGCTCCTTGGCCTGTGCGATGGCACCAGAATTATCACAATAAAGGTCCAACAGTTTTACCGAGGCTGGAAAAACACCAAGATCATCCAGAAACCAAACACCTTCCTTTGCAGCTTCACAAGCCGCAATGTATTCGGCTTTTGTGGTAGAATCGGCCACCGTATCTTGCTTGGAACTCGTCCAGCTCACTGCTCCTCCGTTCATGATGTACACGAATCCGGACTGTGATCGACAATCATCTCGGTCGGTTTGGAAACTAGCATCGGCGTAACCCTTTACGACGAGCTCTTCCTCACCTCCATAAACTAGGAACATTTCCTTAGTCCTTTTCAGGTACTTTAGAATATTCTTCACCGCTGCCCAGTGACTCTCACCTGGGTTGGCCTGGTACCTGCTTGTTAAGCTTATTGCAAAAGCTACATCAGGCCGAGTACATGTCATGGCATACATGATGGATCCGATTGCCGAGGCATACGGAATCCGACTCATCCTGCTTCGCTCAACAGATGTCGAAGGACTCTGAGTCTCGCTTAGCCTTATACCATGTGAGAGTGGCAAGAACCCTTTCTTTGCCTCACTCATGTTGAACCATTTCAACACTTTATCTATGTACGTGCACTGACTCAAGCCGTGCAGTCTTCTTGATCTATCTCTATAGATCTTAATGCCCAATATGTAAACTGCTTCACCAAGGTCCTTCATCGAAAACTTTCCATTCAATGATACCTTGACCGAGTTCAGCATCGAAACATCGTTTCCGATCAGTAGTATGTCATCCACATACAAGATCAAAAACACTACCGAGCTCCCACTCAACTGCTTGTATAAACAAGCGTCCTCTTCGCTTTTGATGAATCCAAGGTCTGTAACAACCTCATCAAAATGAATGTTCCAGCTCCGAGATGCTTGCCTCAATCCATAAATGGATCTCTTGAGCTTGCATACCTTACCAGCGCTAGTCGGATCGACAAAACCCTCGGGTTGTATCATATACACATCCTCGGTCAAATTTCCGTGAAGGAAAGCCATTTTGACATCCATCTGCCATATCTCGTAATCGAAATATGCAGCTATTGCTAGTATGATCCTTACCGACTTTAGCATCGCTACCGGTGAGTAGGTCTCGTCGTAATCAATTCCTTGAACTTGCACATATCCTTTTGCTACAAGCTGAGCTTTGTGGATCTGAACATTTCCATCCACATTGGTTTTCTTCTTAAAGACCCATTTGCAACCAATGGGAGTGACGCCAGGTGGCAGCTCAACCAAGTCCCAGACTTGATTGTGATCCATGGACTTTAACTCGGCTCTCATGGCTTCCAGCCACTCCTCGAAATCCGGGCTCACCATCGCTTCCGCATACGTAGCCGGCTCGTCGCTTTCCAGCAACAACACATCGCGCACTCTACGCAATCTTTCCGACCTCCGTGGTTCCGGTGCCGCTTCCACCCCGTGTTCCCTGACAGGCTCCGGTATGATCCCATCTCCAGCCGAGCTGTCCCCAAGTGGTTCTCGAACTTCTTCGAGCTGCACCTGCCTCCCACTGTCTTCCCGTCCGAGAAACTCTTTCTCAAGGAAGACACTGTTCCGAGCAACAAACACTTTGTTCTCTTCGCGGTTGTAGAAGCTATATCCCAAGGTTTCCCTCGGATATCCCACAAATATGCATTTATCCGACTTGGGTGTAAGCTTGTCCGACATCAGTCGCTTGACAAATGCTTCACAACCCCAAATCTTTAGAAACGACAACTTGGGACTCTTCCCAGTCCACATCTCATGTGGTGTCTTGTCTACGGATTTTGATGGTACTCTGTTGAGTGTAAAGGCTGTAGTTTCTAGAGCGTATCCCCAGAATGACAAGGGTAAATCCGATTTGCTCATCATAGATTGAACCATGGCTAACAAGGTATGATTCCTCCGTTCCGACACGCCATTTCTCTATGGCGCACCTGGAGGTGTGAGCTGAGGTACTATACCTCGGCTTTTCAGATGATTATCAAACTCCTGGCTCATGTACTAACCTCCACGATCAGATCATAGAAGCTTTATAGTCTTGCCGAGCTGATTTTCAACTTCGTTCTGAAACTCTTTGAACTTTTCAAAAGTTTTCGACTTGTGCCTCATCAAATAGATATAGCCATATCTACTCAAGTCGTCGGTAAAAGTCACGAAGTACTGATAGGCACCTTTGGCAGTTGTGCTCATCGGACCACGCACATCACTGTGTATCAGTTCCAACAACTCGGACGCCCTCTCGCAACTCTTTGCAAAAGGAGACTTAGTCATCTTGCCAAGCAAGCATGATTCGCATGTCTCGAAAGACCCAAAGTCGGACGAAGTTAGAAGTCCATCATCATGGAGTTTCTTCATGCGTTTCAGACTAATGTGTCCAAGCCAGCAATGCCAGAAGTATGTCGGATTTATCTCATTAGGCTTATGTTGTGGGTGGAACCCTAGGGGGATGATCTTTTCACACTTGGAGGGGGAAAAGGGCAAAATCAAGAGATAGAACAAGAACAAACACTCAATTGACAAGAACACAATGACACATATGCTAAATCCACATACTCATGGGTGATTCAAAGGTGTAAATCCAACAAAAGGTAAGATACAAGTGGTAGATAGTTCATCCCAATCCAAAGGAGTTGGGGTCTCTATGATCTTGTAGATCCTTCCCACAAGGGGGTCTTGAATCCCTAGGGGGATCTTCTCCTAGGAGGTCTTGATCTCCTATGGAGAGGTGGATACAAGGAGCAAAGCTCAACAATGTCTGAAAATACTTTGCTGACCCTAGAAAAGAGGGGGAGAATGAGTATATATAGTCTTGGGGGCGTGAAGGGGTACATGGCTCGTGACCCACGCGGCAGCGCACTGACAGGCGTCGGACGTCCGGCAGTTACCGGTCGTCCGGTGGCTCGCGAGGGATCGGACATCCGACGATTCGGCTCTGGATTGGGCGTGTCGGATTTTCGGTCAGAGTCGGACGTCCGATGCGTCGGTCGTCTGGAGGGTGTCGGTCTTCCGATGTTTTGGCTCTGGTCCGGACGTGTCGGATTTCCGGATGGGTGCTGTCGTCTGGCCGCTGGAGGGTGTCGGACGTCCGACGCGGCGTCGGTCGTCCGGCCATTGTAGGGTCTCCGGCTGGGCCTTCTGCCCGGATGATCTCCAGGTTGCCGGATGTCCGGTAAATGCCGGTCGTCCAGTGGCTGATGCTTCCCGGCAGCTTCATCTCTTGCTTCTCGCGCGCGGCGTTCTCGGCTTCTTGCCCAACACGTGTAGTCACTCCATGTCCTTCCTTCCGATACCTGATCACACACAATGTCTCCACTTGAGGTAGCATCCATGTCTCATGTGGATCAAAAGGGAGTTGCGATAGGAGTGAGTTCACCTTGAATTCAATGGCTCTTGCACGAGATCTCGTCATGGGTCTCGTTGGTGCTTTGTGTGAGGATGACGGTGGATCCATGGGGATGACCATGGGATGCTCCGCATCATCTCCCCCCTTGGGAAAGATCCATCCTCGGATCAAGATTTTCATCACCATGGAAAGGAGAGAGATCTTTGACATTGAAGATGTCGCTCACGTTGTACTTGTCGTGTGGGATGTCGATCTTGTAAGCGTTGTTGTTGTAGCATGCTAGCACCTTGAATGGGCCATCGACGCGAGGTAGGAGTTTGGACTTGTGCTCATTGGGGAAGCGGTCCTTGCGGAGGTGTAGCCACACAAGATCTCCTTCATTGAACACCGTGGGGTGTTTGTTGATGTTGAGTTTGTGTGCGAGTCATTGTACTTGGAGCTCGATGGCGTGCCTTGTATCTTCATGCACCTTCTTGAGATATGTTGCCCTTACGCTTGCATCCAAGTTGGATCGCTCTTGTAGCGGTAGCGGTAGGATGTCCAATGGAGACAATGGGTTGAACACATAGATGACCTCGAAGGGGGACTTGCCGGTTGTTGAGTGTCTTGCGCGGTTGTAGGCGAACTCGGTGATAGGTAGACACTCCTCCCACTCCTTGATGTTCTTCTTGATCAACATGCGAAGAAGACACTAGTAGAAAACAGGGCTTTCGTTGAGGCAGGATAAGGGCATTAGTCCCGGTTCACTCATGAACCGGGACCAAAGGGGGCATCAGTCCCGGTTCGTGAGGCCAGGGCGCCGGCCGGGCCTCGGTGGCCATTGGTCCCGGTTCGTCTCACACATTTGGTCCCGGTTCCAGAAACGAACCGGGACCAATGGTCCTCGCTCCTGGCCCACCACCTTTCGTCCCGGTTTGTGGCTGGAACCAGGACCAAATGTCTGTCTTCTGTCCCGGTTCTAGCCACAAACCGGGAATGAAGAGCAGCCTATATATACCCGCGCGCTCAGCTCAGCTCACTGCTCTGTTTTTTTGGGAGAGGTGTTGGAGAGGTGTGTTGTGCTCTAGCTCACCTCCTATGCACATGAGGTGTTCGATGAAATGCCCGAGCCACACTTAAGCTTTCTCCTCTCGAAGCTCCTTGTCCAAGCTCCATTTTCCTCAAGATTTGTCTAGATTTGCCGGTCCGTCCTGTCCCGTCCCCGTCCTCACCGCCGTCGATCGCCCGCACCGATCTCGTCGCCGGCACCACCTTGGTGAGCCTCTTGTTCTTATCTTCTTTTTAAAAGAAAAAATTCTTACTTGTATGATTTAGATAGATACTTGTATAATTTTCTTACTTTTATTATTGTTTGTTATTATATAGTGCCATGACTTTGGTATCCGCCCCCGTCAGCCCTCGTCCTGTCTATGATTCGGATGTGGTATATTATCTTTTATTACTATTTGTTTCATTTAGTGTTTATGACAATTATGTCGACCAACGTGACATAGATGTTTTTATCTAGGAGGTATGTGAACCGGAAATTCCAACCGACCCTCTTGTCGAGAGGTTAAATTTAGTTGAAAAAGAAAACAATTACTTGAAGAAAAAATTGAAAAGAATTGAGGAGGAGAAGATGGAATTGGAGTTGCATGTTGCCGATGTCGTCGATGATCACAAGATCCAGATGGATGCAATGCGCTTGAAGATTAGAAAGATTAGAAAATATGCCATTGATAATGAGGCTTGGTATCATTATGCTATAGGATCAATTGTTACCTTAGTTGCGATTATGATCGCAAAATGTTTTACATAGTTGTATGTTAGTTTCAATGTATGTTTTAATTAGATGCTCTAGAGAGCTATATGTTGTTCTATATATGAGAACTATGTATGAACTTTATGTATTTATTTTTTCAGCAATAACATTTGATCACTATAGTACTTTGGTTTTAATGTGATGATGAACTTGTATTAATTTGGTCACTTCTCTATTCATGATGTTCTGTAATGGTTTTTGACACACTTAATTATATGTAATGCACGCAGATGAACCGGCAATGGATGTACGGTAACAGACGCACCTCGGAGTACATTAAGGGCGTGCATAATTTTCTCCAAGTGGCTGAGGCAAACAAGCAGAATGGTTTTATGTGTTGTCCATGCCCTATCTGTGGGAATACGAAGTCTTACTCTGACTTGAAAACCCTTCACATCCACCTGCTTGAGAAGGGTTTCATGCCACACTATAATGTTTGGACCAAGCACGGAGAAAGAGGGGTTATGATGGAAGACAACGAAGAAGAAGAGGATGATGACAACTATGTGCCCCCTGAATACGGTGATGCTGCAACGGGGGAAGCTGAAAATCAAGAGGAACCAGACGATGTGCCCGATGATGATCTTCGCCGGGTCATTGTTGATGCATAGAGAGAATGCGAGACTGAAAAGGAGAAGTTGAAGTTCGATCGCATGTTAGAGGATCACAAAAAACCGTTGTACCCAAATTGCGAAGATGGCAACACAAAGCTCGGTACCACACTGGAAATGCTGGAATGGAAGGCAGAGAATGGTGTATCTGACAAGGGATTTCAGCAGCTACTGAAAATAATGAAGAAGAAGCTTCCAAAGGATAACGAATTGCCTGACAGTACGTACGGAGCAAAGATGGTTCTCTGCCCTCTAGGATTAGAGGTGCAGAAGATACATGCATGCCCTAATGACTGCATCCTCTACCGCGGTGATTACAAGGATTTGAACGCATGCCCGGTATGCGGTGCATTGCGGTATAAGATCAGACGAGATGACCCTGGTGATGTTGACGGCGAGCGCCCCAGGAAGAGGGTTCCTGCCAAGGTGATGTGGTATGCTCCTATAATACCACAGTTGAAACGTCTGTTCAGAAACAAAGAGCATGCCAAGTTGATGTGATGGCACAAAGAGGACCGTAAGAAAGACGGGAAGTTGAGAGCACCCGCTGATGGGTCGCAGTGGAGAAAAATCGAGAGAAAGTGGGGGGACTTTGCAGGTGACGCAAGGAACGTATGGTTTGGTTTAAGCGCGGATGGCATTAATCCTTTTGGGGAGCAAAGCAGCAATCATAGCACCTGGCCCATGACTCTATGTATCTATAACCTTCCTCCTTGGTTGTGCATGAAGCGGAAGTTCATTATGATGCCAGTTCTCATCCAAGGCCCTAAGCAACCCGGCGACGACATTGATGTGTACCTAAGGCCATTAGTTGAAGAACTTTTAGAGCTGTGGAATGGAAAAGGTGTACGCGTGTGGGATGAGCACGACGAGCAAGAATTTGACCTACATGCGTTGCTGTTTGTAACCATCAATGATTGGCCTGCTCTCAGTAACCTTTCAGGACAGACAAACAAGGGGTACCACGCATGCACACACTGTTTAGATGACACCGAAAGTATATATTTGGACAAATGCAGGAAGAATGTGTACCTGGGGCATCGTCGATTTCTTCCGACCAACCATCAATGTCGAAAGAAAGGCAAGCATTTCAAAGGCGAGGCAGATCACCGGAAGAAGCCCGCCGTCCGTACTGGTGATCACATACTTGCTATGGTCAATGATTTACAAGTAATCTTTGGAAAGGGTCCCGGCGGACTATCTGTTCCGAATGACGTTGAGGGACGCGCACCCATGTGGAAGAAGAAATCTATATTTTGGGACCTACCCTACTGGAAAGACCTAGAGGTCCGCTCTGCAATCGACGTGATGCACGTGACGAAGAATCTTTGCGTGAACCTGCTAGGCTTCTTGGGCATGTATGGGAAGACAAAAGATACACCGGAGGCACGGGAGGACCAGCAACGTGTGCACGAAAAAGATGGCATGCCTCCAAAGCAGTATGAAGGTCCTGCCAGCTACGCTCTTACGAAAGAAGAGAAGGAAATCTTCTTTGAATGCCTGCTCAGTATGAAGGTCCCGTCTGGCTTCTCGTCGAATATAAAGGGAATAATAAATATGGCAGAGAAAAAGTTTCAGAACCTAAAGTCTCATGACTGCCACGTGATTATGACGCAACTGCTTCCGGTTGCATTGAGGGGGCTTCTACCGGAAAACGTTCGATTAGCCATTGTGAAGCTATGTGCATTCCTCAATGCAATCTCTCGGAAGGTGATCGATCCAGAAATCCTACCAAGGTTAAGGAGTGATCTGGCGCAATGTCTTGTCAGTTTCGAGCTGGTGTTCCCACCATCCTTCTTTAATATCATGACGCACGTCCTAGTTCATCTAGTCGATGAGATTGCCATTCTGGGCCCTGTATTTCTACACAATATGTTCCCCTTTGAGAGGTTCATGGGAGTCTTAAAGAAATATGTTCGTAACCGTGCTAGGCCAGAAGGAAGCATCTCCACGGGCCATCAAACAGAGGAGGTCATTGGGTTTTGTGTTGACTTCATTCCTGACCTTAAGAAGATTGGTCTCCCTCAATCGCGGTATGAGGGGAGACTGACTGGAAAAGGCACGCTAGGAGCGGACTCAATAATATGTACGGACGGGCATTCTTGGTCTCAAGCACACTACACAGTTCTACAGAATTCTACCTTGGTGACCCCGTATGTCAATGAACACAAGAATATTCTGCGCTCCAAACACCTGTAGCAGTGTGACGACTGGATTACATGTGAACACATCAGGACTTTCGGCAGTTGGTTGCAAACACGTCTCATGGGTGACAACACTGTTTCTGATGAGCTGTACTCGTTGGCCAGGGGACCATCTTCGACTGTATTGACTTACAAAGGGTACAAGATAAATGGGAATACATTTTACACGATCGCCCAAGATCAAAAGGGCACCAACCAAAACAGTGGTGTCCGCTTTGATGCAGCAACCAAGAGGGGAAAGGACACATATTATGGTTACATAGTGGACATATGGGAACTTGACTATGGACATGATTTTAAGGTCCCTTTGTTTCAGTGCAAATGGGTCAATCTGTCAGGAGGCGGGGTACAGGTAGACCCACAGTACGGAATGACAACAGTGGATCTGAACAATCTTGGGTACACAGACGAACCATTCGTCCTAGCCAATGATGTGGCGCAGGTTTTCTATGTGAAGGACATGTCTACCAAACCGAGAAAAAGAAAAGATAAGGAAGCGAATACATCATACGATGAGCCAAAGCACCACATAGTTCTTTCAGGAAAAAGAGACATCGTGGGAGTGGAGGGCAAGACAGACATGTCCGAAGATTATGAAAAGTTTCATGAAATTCCTCCCTTCAAAGTCAAGGCTGACCCAAGCACCCTGTTAAACGATGAAGATTATCCATGGTTACGGCGCAATAAGCAAAGGACACAAGCGAAGAAAAAGTGAAGACTTTCTCTCCACAACTATTATGATGATGCCTTTGATCTAGAATATCACTGCAGTTACATGTGAAGAAATGAAATGCCTTTTGTAACAGATGAGTTTTCGTATGAAACCCTGATACTTTGAAAGAGATTGTCCGTTTTCAATTTCAGGGTCATTTAGCTCAAAAAATCAGTAAATGCATGAAAAATACCAAATGAAGTCAGAAAGGGTTGAAAATTGATGATGTGGCTTTGAATGGTGCATTTTGAACACAAAAAAAGTCTGGAGTTCAAATAAGTTCAAAAAAATGAAATACCTTTGTAACAGACGAGTTTTCGTCCGAAACCCTGATACTTCGAAAGAGATTGTCCGTTTTGTACACGAAGTGCATCCAGCTTTTGCCGTAACCCTCTCAACTTTTTAGCACATGCTATGTGGGTGAAATGATTATACCATGCCAACTTTCAACCTTATCAGAGTTCATTTGTAGTGCTTTTCAATTTCAGGGTCATTTAGCTCAAAGAATGAACTAATAGCAAAAAGAATGAACTAGAAAACTTTTATGAAACTCTAATAGCAAAAAGAATGAACTAGAAAACTTTTATGAAACTCTAATAGCAAAAAGAATGAACTAAAAAAATCAATTAAAATATTCTGTTAGGATCAACTAAAACAAAACTATAATATTCTTCAATAGCAAAAAGAATCAACTAAAAAGCTTTTATAAAACTCTAATAGCAAAAGGAATCAACTAAAGAGATTTTATAAACTTCTAGTATTTTTGAAACTAAAATTATAAAAAGTTTATGCAACTAAAATTATCAAAGTATTTTTTGTTCAAAACATTAATAGCAAAATGAATTTTCATAAAGAATTTTTTTGTTAGAAACTTTAATAGCAAACTAAAATAACAAAATCTGTTTTTGAATATAATGATAAAACACAGTAATATTAAATAGCAGGAAAAAGAATCACTCAAAAATCTATTTTTATAGTAAAGTTATTCACAAACTAGTGATTCACACAAATTTCAAAGAATTCAAATTTAAAATATTCAAATTTGAAAACTAATGGCACTAACAGAAAGTTTATAATTTTTGTGACCTAACAGCAAAAAGAATCACTGAAAAACTGTAAGTATTTAGCTGTAAGTAGAAACAAAAATAAATAAATAAAGCAAAAAAGAAAACAAAAAAAAGAAAAAAAAATGCCGCCTACTGGGCCACCACGGCCTGAATACGACTTGAAACCCAGCTAGTTGGGCCAGGATTCAGGCCCGCAGCAGGCCCAATAGGCCCACAGGAATAACAGTGTGAGATTAGGCCCGTAGGCCTGCAGTTCGGAGGAGTTCGAGAGAGATGGCGCAGCCGCGCTTATAAACAAGTGCCGAAGCCTCTCAGCTAGCGAGGTGGGACTAAACATCCAACCGCACCGCGGCTGTGCCAGGCGCAGGCCATTGGTCCCGGTTGGTGCCACGAACCGGGACCAATGCACCCCTTTGGTCCCGATTCGTGGCACCAACCGGGACCAATGCCTACCTTTAGTCCCGGTTCGTGCCACCAACCGGGACCAAAGGTCTCTGCTTCCCGCCCTTTGGGTTGACGAAAAGAGACCTTTGGTCCCGGTTGGTGGCACGAACCGGGACTAAAGGGGGGCATTGGTCCCGGTTGGTGCCACGAACCGGGACCAATGCTTCGTGTATATAAGAAAACACTTGGAAAATTTCAGTTTTCATCTACCAGTTGCCCCGAGCCCGCCGTCCTCATCCCCGTCGCCGCGTGCTCATTGACGCCGCCTCCCCGAGCCCGCCGTCCTCGTCCCCGTCCCCGTCGCATCCCCGAGCCCGCCGTCCTCGTCGCCGGCATCCCCGAGCCCGCCGTCCCCGTCCCCGTCCCCGTCGCCGGCATCCCCGAGCCCGCCGTCCCCGTCCCCGTCGCAGCCCCGAGCCCGCCGTCCTCGTCCCCGTTGCCGCGTGCCGCCTCGAGCCCGCCGTCCTCGTCCCCGTCGCCGCGTGCCGCCCCGAGCCCTCGCCGTCCTCGTCCCCGTCGCCTCCCCGAGCCCTCGCCGACGGTCTGCGCCGCCCCGCGCTACGGTCCGGCCGGCCCCCTTTCCTCCCTGTCCTCCTCCCCTATAATTTTGTTCATATAATTTTTTTGTTCATATGATGATTTTGTTTGCATTTTAAGAAAAATGTATGTATGTATGTTCTCTGTATATGTTCATATATGCAAAAGTTACATTTTTAGAAAAGTTTTATGTATGTATGTTCTCTGTATATGTTCATATGTGCATTTTTAGAAAAAATTTGTGTATGTATGTTCATATATGCAAAAGTTACATTTAAGAAAAAAAGAAAATGTATGTATGTTCATATGCAAAGAATATGCAAAAGTTAGAATTTTTTATGTTCATAGAATTTTTTTGGTGATATTGTAGAATATGAACATTTTGAATATGGATGGATGGATGGATGAACATTTTGAATATGGGTGGATGGATGGATGAACATTATGTCCATGTATGTATGTATGGATGTCGTTGTCGATCTACCAGCCCCCTCCCCGATAACTTCGACATGAGGGGGGGACGTCGGACATGCATGAGGAGGGAGAGAGAGATGTTAATAGAAAGTTTTCTCTCAAAACATTACTAAGTTAAAATGTTACTAAGTTACTAAGTTTTCTCTCGAAACGTTACTAAGTTACTAAGTTAAAATGATGTTAATAGAAAGTTTTCTCTCGAAACGTTAATAAGTTACTAAGTTAAAATGTTCATATATTCAAAACATATCAAGTGTTGTATTTTCTCTCGAAACGTATCCCCGATAACTTCGACATGAGGGGGGACGTCGATCAACCCCCTCTCGCCCGACCAAATTTACGAAGTTCAAAGTTACTAAATTTACTCCCGGTCCACTCGCCCGACCAACTCTCGAAGCCACCCAAACCCTAGAAGAAAGAGCGTTGTCGATCTCCTACCCCCTCCCGCCCCTACCCAATAAACTCTCGAGGCCACCGAAACCCTAGAAGAAAAAGCGTTGTCGATCTCTCGAGGCCACCCAAACCCTAGAAAAAAATCGTTGTCGATCTCTCGAGGCCACCCAAATTTACCAAGTTAAAAGAGCGTTGTCGAGGCCACCCCAACTAATCCATTGCTCATATATGCATATGATCCCTTGTTGTGATTAGCTAGCTAGGTCTATGTTTGGCACTAATATATCCATCTCTCATGTTTGTATATTGCCATGTTGTAATATTTGCAGAAACTATGGAAAGAGACTTGGTAAAAGAACATTTGTTGGGGGATATAATCCTCGGCGGAGGTGATCCCTTGTCATTTCTCAACGACACCGATGGTCAGGAAGGAGAGGATCACGGCTCCAGTGATCGAACAATGGAGGAGGAAGGAGATGATGACAGCTCCGGTGATTGAATGGCGGAGGAAGAAGGAGATCATGATGACGGCTCCGGTGACCGAACGGAGGAGGCAGCTGTTGCAAAGTCCGGCGAGGTATATATATTAATTAAGCCTATGCTGACTAATTGATGCATTAATTGTTTTGGTATGTACATATATTAACGCATATTTCTTCTTTTACAGCTCTCCGGATCGAGCCAAACTTCCGTAAGGAGACGAGGCCCGAAGAAAAGGTTGCGTCAGGATGAAAGGTTCACGATCACAGCAATCAATGATGATGGCCAACCGATTGAACCCAAGCGGACGAAGGACACATTTGTTAGTCAGTGCGGAGCTATTGTTAGGGACAACGTCCCGATCAGCGTCGAGCAATGGAATAAGAGTAAGGACCACCCTGAAGTTTCTTATGTCCAGGATAGACAGAAAGCTGATCTTTGGACCGCGCTGAAGGCAAATTTCACCCTACCGCCAGAGGAGGATCCGAATAAGCCAGTTATAGAGCCAAAGGTCAAGGCGTTTGCTCTTAAGAAGATGGCAGATCTATTCAGGAACTGGAAGAAAGAGTTGAACACAAAGTTTGTCGAAAAAGGGAAGACTCCAGAATTCACCGGCCGATATGAGAAGATAAGAGATCACTGGCCCGCATTTGTGGCCTACAAGACTTCGGAGAAGGGTAAGAAAAGGTCGGAGACAAATAAGATAAATGCTGCAAAGAAGCTGTATCACCATCACACGGGGTCAGGTGGCTACTACAAAGCCCGGCCGTTGTGGGACAAAGCTGAGCAAGACCTGCTTGCTAAAGGGGTCCAACCAGCGACATTGCACTGGCCAGACCATGCAAGGACTTGGTTCTTCGGGGTTGGGGGAACTTTGGACCCAGAAACAGGGGAGTGTCGTTGGACGGACGAGCAACTTACAATACCCATGAAGAAGCTTCAGCATTATATCAGCGCAGCGCAGGAAGGGACGTTCATTCCCGACAGAGAGAATGACGAGCTGACACATGCCCTTGGGAATCCTGAGCACCCTGGACGAACACGAGGCACATCAGGCTCCCTTCCGTGGGTGTTAGGGTTTGCCGACAGCGGTGGTTACAGAAGCCGAGAGAGAAAGAGGAAAGCGGAAGCAAGCGAAATGCAGAAGCTCCATGCAAGAATAGCAAAGCTAGAGGAACTTGAGAGCCAGCGAGCTATCAGCCAACCATCTCAGCGGCATGAAGCTACCCCAGAAGCTACCCCACCATCTCAGCGGAGAAGCAGCGTGGCTTCCACGGAGCCCGTTCAGCCTGATTTCATGGCTTCTCGCTACCCCGTGGATACTATCACGGAGGCTCAACATTGTGAGCTAATGACGAAATGGCAGAACCTGACTTTGAAGGTGGCTGTCGGCTCTGTTGCACCTCCTCAAGCTGGCGGAACTTTTCACTGCCGTCTGATTCCACAAGGCTATGCTGCTGTGATGGTGGATGAAATAATGGAGGGATTTGAGGAGCTGGAGCTTGACCACCCTACAGGTGAAGGGGAGAATCATCTGGTTTATGCTTTGAGGAGTACCTGTCCGTGGAGCAAGGAGTACATCAAGCTTCCAAACTGGACGCCTCCGGCGAGTGATCAGGGCACTCCGCCTTCTCCTCCGCCTCCTCCGGCGCGTGACGGCACTCCGGCTCCTCCTCCGCCTCCTCCGACGAGCACTCCGCCTCCTCCGGTGAGTGAGGGCACTCCGGCTCCTCCTCCGCCTCCTCCGGTGCATCAGGGCACTCCGCCTCCTCCGGCGCGTTAGGGCACTCAGCCTCCTCATCAGCAACGGCAGGAGAGAGCCACCGCAGTTCCGGCGGCTAGCAGTACAAGAGGTGGTGGGAAGAAATTTAAATTTGGTCCAAGCCTCAAGGCTCCTCCAATGTTACCATATGATAGGAATGATGAGGAGCTCAAGGAGATCAGTGCTGCCGAAGTGCGGGCCCATTTTCAACGGAAACATCCAGAAAAGAAGGAAAAAGTAGATCCGGTGAAAGCGAAGCGCACTCTGGATGCCCTTCAGCGACCAGCACCGCCTCCGCCGCAATCCCACTATAACCGATGTATTGAAAAGACATATGATGAAGCGCGGCGGTCGGGAAGTACTACCAGTGCTACAAGACGACGAAGTGGGAAAACAATTCCCCAACTCGGCGAACAGGAGAAGTAATCATGCCCCCTGCTCAAGGTGTCTAGCGATATCGCTAATCATCCGGGACTACTGCCCGGTACCACTCTTGCTGATTACGTGGGCGATGATGTACAGTTTGAAAAGGCTGAGGTAGTAGCTCCCTTTATATACCAGCACGGGAAGCCTCTCGTCAAAAGTGATCAGCTAGAGAAACTACCAACGATGATGCGAAGATTGCATGACTGGTACTTGGAAACCCGCAGCAAGTCTGGGGCCAACAGTATATTGCTGGGAATTAAAGATGAGCACGACTTCATTGGAGTTGAGCTGATGCCTGTTGAATTTGTGGAATTATTTCAGTTATTCAATCAAGACGCCCTGGACAAACAACTCATATCTTGCTACTGTCTGTAAGTATTATTTCTGTAATTAAGTCTCTAGCTCAGCTCGTTCATTGCATGTATATATAATTATCCTCGTTATATTATGCAGATTGAAGATCGTCGAATGCAAGAGAGATCGAATCTATGACATTGGGTTCATTAGCCCAAATACCGTAAATGAATGGTCGGTAGTAAACAGAGTTGAAGATACCGAGGAAAACTTGCTACAAGCGTTCCTTCGACATCAAAACAAAAGGAAAATACTCTTTCCTTACAACTTCAAGTGAGTGTTACTGTCTTGTGCATATTCGGTTTCGCTTACTCGAGGTTAAGTACTGTAATTGATGAGTTATGCGTGCGCAGGTTCCACTTTATTCTGCTATCCATTCAGCTTGACGGGGGAGTAGTAACTGTCTTAGACTCGAGATGTAAAGATCCACATGAGTATGCGGACATGACTGAAATGCTCCAGAAGTAAGTTCAATCATTAGTGCACCATATCGGCAACTTTTGTTCATTTGCTGATATGAAGTAATCATTTTCTTTGCCGGGCAGGGTTTGGAAAAAGTTCACCGGAAAGGTTCCAGGTCTGAAGAAGGAGCTGCGATTTACACACCCCAAAGTAAGTACTAGCTAGCTAGTTCCGCGCATCTCTCATTGATTCTAATTTCATCAATACCATTATCATGCTTGATTATCAGTTTGATTGAACTCTATTCTCGTAAAGTTCTTGTGGCAGGAAGGCGGGAATAATTTATGTGGATACTACGTTTGCGAGTACATGCGCCACCATACCTCTGAGCGGGGCAACTCTGACAAACAATTTCAAGTACGTAAAAAATATTCACAATTTTATTTTATTACCATCAATTGTGTTGAGTTTCATTCATATATATGTATTGACCCCCTTCTTTAAATTAGATGCATGTGATGCGGGATGAACTCCTACCACATGATCGCATACGAGCAATTCAAGAGGAATTGGTGGGATTCTTTCTTGAACACGTCATACCTGAAAAGGGAGAATACCATGTGAAAATTCAAATGGATTTTCGGTAGATGATGTCAGGGATCATAAGAGATGTTATATTGTATATATGTAGTAGCTTCGGATATATATACGAAAACTTGTTGTTCGAACAAGCACGGAGAAAGAGAGGTCACTTCTCTCTATATATGTTCATGATCATGATGTTGTGTAATTAATTAATGGTTCCTTCATTTGCTTACTAGCTAGCGTCGAGTTCTCTCTGTATGTAGTAGCTACCGTCGACCAAGCACGGAGAAAGAGAGGTCTGTCCTCCTGGACTAGTCGATGCGGCGAACGGTGGCCGGTGGCCACGCCGTCGTCGAGGCAGCGGCGACGAGCCCGCTCGGATACAAGGCAGGGAGAGAGAGAGCAAGAGGAAAGGGGAGAGTGCGGGGGAGGGGGGTAGGGTTCGAGAGTATGGCGGGGTGGGCTCTGGAACTCGAGGGAGTCGCGGGATGGCCGACACGCAAACCCCTAAACCCTCCAAAACCCCTAAACCCCCCTTTAAAAAAAAAAACCCCAGCGCCTGCGAGCTGCTGACGCGTGGCTGCCTTTTGGTCCCAGTTGGTGTTACCAACCGGGACTAAAGGTCCTCCTCCCTGGGCGCGCCACAGCGGCCACGTGGAGCCCCTTTGGTCCCGGTTTGTAAGCGAACCGAGACTAAAGGTTTTGGGCTTTAGTCCCGACCTTTTTGTCCCGGTTCCAGAACCGGGACTAATGGGCCTCTGGAACCGGGACTAATGGGCCGTTTTCTACTAGTGAGAGTGGATAGTGTCCGGTTGGTGACTTCCGTTTGGCCGTCGTTTTGAGGATGGTATGCCGAGGAGAAGAGTAGCTTGATTCCGAGCTTGGCGCACAAAGTCTTCCAAAAATAGCTAAGGAACTTGACGTCACGGTCCGACATGATCGTCTTGGCACTCCATGCAAATGCAAGATTTCCCTACAAAAGATGTTGGCAACTTGTGAAGCATCATCTATCTTGTTGCAAGGAATGAAATGTGCCATCTTAGAGAAACAGTCCACAACGACAAATACGGAATCCTTGCCATTTTGGGTCCTACGTAAGCCAAGTACAAAATCCATGCTAATGTCCTCCCAAGGATGATATGGAATAGGAAGAGGCATATGCAAACCATGAGATTGTGCTTGAGACTTAGCTTTGAGACATGTCGAGCATCGTTTGGTGAAGCGTGTAACATCGCGAAACATCTTGGGCCAAAAGTAGTTCTTGGAGAGCATGGCAAATGTCTTGTCTCTTCCAAAGTGGCCCATGAGTCCTCCACCGTGAGCTTCCTGCAAAAGTAACAAGCAAAGAGAGGACTCCAGAATGCAAAGCTTGTTAGCCTTCATGAGATAACCATCTTTGAGATAATAGCACTCCCAATATGTACTAGCTAGGCATTTGGCATAAGCATTTGCAAAAGAAGGATCATTGGCATATAATTCTTTGATGTGTTCAAAACCAACAACATTAAGTTCAAGTTGAGTTACGAGCATGCACTTGCGGGAAAGTGTGTCTGCTACTACATTTTCTTTGCCCTTGATGTACTTAATGACATATGGGAAAGACTCGATAAATTCACTCCATTTCGCATGTCATTTATTCAACCTAGTTTGACCCTTAAGATACTTGAGAGTTTCATGGTCGGTATGAGGCACAAATTCATGTGGCCTAAGGTAATGCTCCCAAACGTGTAATACTCTCACCAAAGCATACAATTCCTTATCATAGATAGGATAGTTAAGTTGAGCACCGGTTAGTTGTTCACTAAAGTACGCAATTGGGCGCTTCTCTTGCATCAACACACCTCCTATACCATTACCACTAGCGTCGCAATGTACTTTGAAAGTTTTTTCAAAGTTGGGTAATGCAAGTAATGGAGCATGTGTAAGCAAATTTTTAAGCTCATCAAATGCGGTTGCTTGAGAGGGTCCCCAAATGAAGGGTGCATTTTTCTTACTCAAGGCATGTAAAGGCGATGCAATCATGCTAAAATCCTTAACGAAACGGCGGTAAAAACCGGCTAAGCCAAGGAAGCTACGCACTTGTTGGAAATTCTTTGGTTGAGGCCAAGTTTTAATAGCATCAATTTTTGTTTCATCAACTTCAATGCCCTTAGACGACACAACAAATCCCAAGAAAACAAGCTTGTCAACACCAAATGTGCATTTTTCTTTGTTAGCAAAAAGACGCTCTTTTCTAAGAACTTGCAAGACGTCTCTAAGGTGTTTTACATGGTCCTCAAGAGTTGCACTAAAGACAAGAATATCATCAAAGTAAACCACAACACAAACGCCAATAAATGGGCGAAGAACATAATGCATAACTCACATGAAAGTGCTAGGCGCTTGCGAGTAGCCCATTGGCATGACCAACCATTCATATAACCCAAATTTAGTTTTGAAAGACGTTTTCCACTCATCACCTTTTTGCATGCGAATTTGATAATAGCCACTTTTAAGATCAATCTTAGAAAATATAGTGGCTCCACTAAGTTCATCTAACATATCATCAAGGCGAGGAATGGGATGGCGATATCTAACGGTAATAGCATTGATGGGACGGCAATCAGAGACCATGTGATAGGTACCATCTTTCTTGGGCACAAGTATAACCGGAATGGCACAAGGACTCGAGCTCTCGCGTACATACCCGTTGTCCATTAGTGTTTGGACTTGCCTTTGTATTTCCTTTGTCTCCTCGGGGTTGACGCGGTAAGGTGCCTTGTTCGGTAGGGGTGCGCCGGGGATGAGGTCGATGCGGTGCTCGATGCCGCGTAGAGGTGGTAGTCCCGGAGGTAGCTCATCGGGAAAAACATCTTTAAATTCCTGCAATAGATTAGACAACACCAAAGGTAGATTGTGTGAAGCATTAGTTTTCAACGCTTCATCTTTGCACAAGAGTACAAAGTAAAGAACACTCGATGGGTTCTCACACACTTCTCTCATGTCTCTTTTGGTGGCTAATAGAACTTTGTTTCCCTTGTCGCTCATCGTGGAGGCACTCGATTTTGGCTTGTGGCACTCACTCTCTTTTTGGTGGTTCACTCTCTCACTATTTTCTCCACGATGGCTAGAAGCTTGTTTGTCAAAGATGACTTGGCTTGGTGGCATGGGTCGAAGCACATATTCCTTCCCCTTCATCTTGAAGCTATAGTGGTTAGTGCGTCCGTTGTGGATGACACCGCGGTCAAATTGCCAAGGTCGTCCAAGAAGAATATGGCACACGGACATGGGAACGACATCACACTCCAAGGTGTCCTCATAAGCTCCAATCTTGAATGACACTTGGACGGTGTGCTCCACTAGAATGGTGCCGGAGTCACTTATCCATTGGACCTTGTAGGGGAGAGGGTGCTTCTTCTTCACCAATTGTAGCTTGGTACAAAGCTCTTCACTTTCTAAGTTGTGGCAACTTCCTTCGTCGATGATGACCTTGATGGATCATCCTTGGATGCCCGCTTTAGTGTGGAAGATGTGGCAACGTTGGTCTTCCACTTGTTGGTGTTGAAGCGTCAATATCTTGGAGACAACGAGAGTGGGGCTCGAATCATTGTCACAATAGACTTGAGCATCTTCATCTTCATTCACTTGGCGATGGATGGCCACGTGCTCTAGTGCTTCCATTTCTTCTTTGCTCATGGAGTCATAGGTACTGTCATCATGGGCGATCATGGTGCGCCGGGTGGGGCACTCAAATGTCTTGTGGCCTTAGCCTTTGCATGTGAAGCATTGGATTGAGCTTGTCTTGACGGTTGGATCCATTGACGGAGTTGAGGAAGTCTTGGACTTGTAGTTGGTTTGGAGAGGACGACTCGAAGATGACATTGGAGGCTTGGAACTTGACTTGTCACCATTGTGTGTTGAAGCTCGAGTAGTTGATGTAGGTGTCGTAGTGGTAGAAGCTTGAGTGTATGAGCCGTAGGACTTGGATGAGTACTTGGCGTACTTGAAGTCGTCTTGCACTTGTCGCTCCACCTTGGTCGCTTGGTGAACTAGCTCGAGAAGGTTGGTGTAGGGTTGGAAGTCCGCGATTTTCTTGATAGGATGGTTGAGTCCATTCAAGAAGTGCGCCATCGTTTGCTAATCATCCTCTTTTACATTGGCTCGAATCATGGCAATCTCCATCTCTTGATAATATTCTTCAACCGACTTTGTGCCTTGCTTGAGAACTTGGAGCTTCTTGAAAAGATCACGAGTGTAGTGCATGGGCACAAAACGGGCTCGCATTTCATCCTTCATTTGATTCCAAGTGGTTATTGGTGGATCACTTTTCTCGCATCATCGCTCGATTGTTTGTTCCCACCAAATAAGCACATAGTCTTGGAACTCAAGAGATGCCATGGCGATCTTCTTTTCCTTGTCATAGTTGTGGAGACGGAATATCTTGTCGACTTTCAATGCCCATGAAAGGTACTCTTCGGGATCCGTGCTTCCGGAGAACTTGGGCATGGTGAACTTGAGCTTGCCGAAGTGTTGTTCGTCATCATGGTGTCGATGGTTTCGTCGTGAACTTGAGCTTGCCGAAGCATTGTTCATCATCATGGTGTCGATGGTGTCGTCGCTCGTGTCTTCGAGGCGGGTCTTCCTTGTCTTGCTCCTCATGATGAACTTGACGTTGAGGACGAGGTACTCTTGCTTGGTTCCTCCTGTCTTGTTGCTCTTCACGGTGTGCGGCTTCTTCTTGTCGTGCTCGACGAAGCACTTCTTCTTGTTCGTGCACACGGCGGTTGCGGTCATTGACGGCGCGAGTTGCGTCACGGAGCGCTTGTTCCTTGCGGCGTTGTTGTTCTTGCCGGAGTGCGTCGCCTTCTTGGTCACGTTCATGTTGAGGTGGTGGAACTTGCTCTTGCTCCGAGGCATCTTGTTCTTGGCGACGACGTTGTTCGCGCTCTCACACTCGGCCTTGTAAACCATTGCCATGGAATGGGTTTTGTAGTGCTTGAAGGTCTTGGTCTTCTCGATGATGGGAATGCGCTCGAGGAGAACTTGCATTCGTAGAGGTACTTGATGAGTATCGACTTGAGTGGCACCATCTTGAGTAGGTTGATGTGGAAGATGCGCGGGGGACCATCAAAGCACATATTTCTTCCATTTGTGTCGCCATGAGGTCGCGTGTTCATTGTTTGGAGTGGCGCAAGTCGGTGGTGAGTTGTTCAATTCGGTCGCCCGATGTCGTGTTCTCGAGATGCAACGCTCTTTGAACGCCAAAGAATTGTCCTTTCGAGACGAAGCCTTGTTGTTCATCTTGCTCATCATAGAGTGGGTTGGAGGTGCCAGACCTATCCATCATGCTCAAACAAGTGTGAGTGGAAGAAAGGGAAGAACTATACCAAAAGTACCTTTTCCAATGTTGAAAATGGACCAAAGATCACCCAATGTAGTATTATGGAAGTAGCACAATTGGTACCGGATCTTGTCAATTCTCACACCTACACAAGTAAAGCTTTTGGTGGAGCTCGGTGAGGATAAGTGGCACAAAATTTATGCAATTGTTAGCAAGATATCAATAATGTTGAAAGAGATTCACAAATTCGCAAGTGAAACAAGTAGACCAATAGCAAAAAGAGGCACACAGAAACACACGCACGGATAGATAAATGGGGTCGTGCAACCAAGGAGTGAGCTCAAAATGTGGAATCCAAGGAAAATGCTTGAGTTGCACAACTCTAGAGAGACATTAGCCGATTGCTCAAATGGGCGTGATACAAAACTTGTGCACAACCTATATGAAGCAAAACGTATGACTTTCTATCCCAAGTATGCTATGTATGTATGGCTTTCGGTGAGCTCGCACTCGATGATCCAAGATGATCACATGATACCAAGATAATGGTGATGTTGCTATGGCCATTGCTTACAAGCTTTTGCTCTTCTCTTTTGCTTAAAAGCTTTTCGTTCTTTTGATATTTTCCTTTTGCCACAATGCGAGGTGCTCGAACCAAGATAGCAATTTTGTATACGCGGGAACAAAATTTTGACACAAGAGATGATACATTGATGTATGCACGCAATGAGAGCTATGCGGAATATGTATCACTAAAGTGCACAAGTAGTGTGGCCTGGCAATACTCAAATGGCTAGTCTCGGTAGGCAAGTAACACAACAGGCTCAAGGGTGACAATGCAATGGCAAGGTAATGAACGAAGATGTCATTGAATTTACCGTCCTTGCTTACGATTGTTATATCAATGGATGAAGTGGTCATCGACGATGTCGAGTCCATGGCGATGATGAGTGGCGGTGATGTCGATGTCGTCCCGTGCCTAGTTAGCCGAAACACCCTAGGAAACGGAAAACCGCAACTCAAAATCTCAAATGTCAAATGTGAAAATTCAAAGTTGTAGCAGATGATCGTGGTGGTAGTTAGCTGGTTTGTGGTATTGTGGAAGAGCAATGGTGGGGTATAGGAATGGGTACGGCGGAAGTGGAAGTGGTGGAAGAAAACTGCAAAGAAATTTCAGGTTCGTCAGGTTTTGTCGGACGTCCGGAAGATGTCGGACGACCGGCGGTTGGTGTGATGTCGGACGTCCGGTAATGGTCAGACGACCGGCGGCTGGTCGGACATCTGGTAACTGACGGATGTCCGGAGACTGGTGAATTCGGGGGCCGAAGATGAACTCGTGGATCTCGTGGAAAAAGAAAAATTGGGGCCAAAATTGTTCGAATTTCGTGGATGGAATGGAAGGGAAAGATGGGGGAAAGCTAGATCCACTTGAAACACATCAAATCCATGGATCAAAATCAACAAAACATCATCAAACAAACAAATCACAATTTTTTTGGTAGGGCTATTTTTGTGGGCATTTTCAAAATTGGGGAGAAAAAACCAAATCAAGCTAGCAAGTGGGGGTAGAGGATCCAATGTGTGAATCAACCTTGCTCATGATACCTAGATGTTGTAGGGTGGAACCCTAGGGGGATGATCTTTTCACACTTGGAGGGGGAAAAGGGTAAAATCAAGAGAGAGAACAAGAACAAACACTCAATTGACAAGAACACAATGACACATATGATAAATCCACATACTCATAGGTGATTCAAAGGTGTAAATCCAACAAAAGGTAAGATACAAGTGGTAGATAGTTCATCCCAATCCAAAGGAGTTGGGGTCTTGACGATCTTGTAGATCCTTCCCACAAGGGGGTCTTGAATCCCTAGGGGGATCTTCTCCTAGGAGGTCTTGATCTCCTATGGAGAGGTGGATACAAGGAGCAAAGCTCAACAATGTCTGAAAATACTTTGCTGACCCTAGAAAAGAGGGGGAGAATGAGTATATATAGTCTTGGGGGCGTGAAGGGGTACATGGCTCGTGGCCCACGTGGCAGCGCACTGACAGGCG
This sequence comes from Elymus sibiricus, assembly GCA_039707655.1. Lineage (NCBI taxonomy): Eukaryota > Viridiplantae > Streptophyta > Magnoliopsida > Poales > Poaceae > Elymus > Elymus sibiricus. The sequence continues at coordinate 73,110,585 of CM077676.1, forward strand.
TCGGACATTCGGCAGTTACCGGTCGTTCGGTGGCTCGCGAGGGACCGGACGTCCAGTTTCGGTCGGACGTCCGACGATTCGGCTCTGGATTGGGCGTGTCAGATTTCTGGTCGGAGTCGGACGTCCGGTGCGTCAGTCGTCCGGACGGTGTCGGTCTTCCGATGTTTTGGCTCTGGTCCGGACGTGTCGGATTTCTGGATGGGTGCTGTCGTCCGACCGCTGGAGGGTGTCGGACGTCCGACGCGACGTCGGTCGTCCGGCCACTGTAGGGTCTCCGGCTGGGCCTTCTGCCCGGATGATCTCTAGGTTGGCGGACGTCCGGTAAATGTCGGTCGTCCGGTGGCTGATGCTTCCCGGTAGCTTCGTCTCTTGCTTCTCACGCACGGCGTTCTCGGCATCTTGCCCAACACGTGTAGTCACTCCATGTCCTTCCTTCCGATACCTGATCACACACAATGTCTCCGCTTGAGGTAGCATCCTTGTCTCATGTGGATCAAAAGGGAGTTGTGATAGGAGTGAGTTAACCTCGAATTCAATGGCTCTTGCACGAGATCTCATCATGGGTCCTGTTGGTGCTTTGTGTGAGGATGATGGTGGGTCCATGGGGATGACCATGGGATGCTCCACATCAACTTATGCCTCTTGATATTCATGTTATTGACATGTTCCATTTCCAGATTCAAAATAAATAGCCCATCAACAATGGGTGCATAGCCGTGGAACATACCATTCAAAGATATCAAATAACCATTGTCCTTTAAATTGAATTCATAACCCTGACTCATCAAGCATGAGGCAAAAATAATGTTTCGACTAAGTCTAGGAATGTAATAACAATTATTCAATTCCCTAATGAATCCGGAAGGAAGCTGGAGTTGCATTGTGCCGACTTCCAACGCAGCAATTCTTGCTTTGTTGCCGACCCTGATGTCAATCTCCCCTTGTACCACACACCTAGTTCTTACCAGCCCCTGCATCGAGTTGCAAATATGAACAACCAATCCAGTATCTAATACCGAAGAGCTACTAGGCATGTCAGCAAGGTAAATGTCTATAACATATGCAACAAGTGTACCTTTGCCTGAGGTCGCACTTCTGGCCTTCTTGCCATGCTCGGCAAGCCACTTGCTGTAGTTCCCCTTCCAATGACCGGTCTCCTTGCAATGATAGCGAACGGTCGCCGAGTCCGGTCCAAACTTTGGCGCAGCGGCGGAGATGACCTTCTCCGTGCCCTTTGCCTTAGCCTTTTTCTTGGACCAACTCTTCTTGAACTTTGTCGAGTTCTGCACCATCAACACTTGATGCGTGCCTTTCTTAATATCCTGCTCTGCCACCTTGAGCATCCCATGCAATTCAGTGAGCTTCTTATCCATGCCATGCATATGATAGTTTGAGATGAACGTCCCATAGCTAGGCGGAAGAGAACCCAGAACATCATCGGTAGCCAGCTCATCCGGGAGCGGGAAGCCTAACCGATCCAAAGCTTGCACGTATCCGATCATCTTGATCACATGCAGGCTCAGTGGATCACCTTCCTTCAGCTTACAATCCATCAAGGATCGCCAGACGTTGAACCTTTCGGTCCTAGCATGTGTCTGAAACATGCTCTTGAGACTCTCGATCATATCGAAAGCCTCAATGTTTTCGAAATGTTGTTGCTAATCGGGCTCCATACAAGCCAGCATCAGACAACTTATCTCCATTGATTCATCAATGAGTTTCTGGTAGGCATTCCTAGTTGTGGCATTAGCATTATTGGCAGGTTCCTCTGGAAGTGGATCCTCTAGAACATGTTCCTTCTTATCGTGCTTGAGAACAATTCTCAAGTTTCTATACCAGGTGGTAAAGATTGTTCCATTAAGTTTATCCTTTTCCAAGATTGATTTCAATGCAAAGTTGGGTTGAGCAGGTGGTGCCATTGATCTACAACAAAAAAATATGCAATCACTAAGCAATGTGTTTATATGGAGTAAATCAAGCCTTAACAGAATTACTCCCACTGAAGTTAGCATCCCTCTGCAAACTCTCAGTGATCCAGGATCCGACTAGCGCACGTGACTAGTGAGCTTTAGCATCACTGCTAGCCAACGTGCCTATCCGGTAAGCAATTCCTTGCTAATCGTATCTCCATACTACTCCTATCGGTCGGGTAGGTATCTCATTCCCCGGCTCCCGACCTCCTTTGCCACAAGGCCCAAAACCGTTTTGATAGCCTTGTCAAGTCAACCTGATGCAGTGCATGTCCGTGTCCGACACGAACCCTTCAGTTCAAGGACACCTAGTAGCACCTCAATTTTATGAGCCCACCACTAGACGTACTTGACGTGCTAAGGTGCAACATCTGGGACGGCAAATAGACTTGATATTCATGAGGGATCTTTCTACCATTTTAACATGCATAGAAACGAAGAAGCACATCAATCACTAATAAACATATATTGTGAAATAGTATGGCTCCTTTATGGACGTCCTTCCATGGCAGCTCCGACTCCGATGCCCTGGTAGGATCTCCATCTTGTTCATCACGCCAGGACGCCAAGGCCTCAAACTTGATCTTTGTCCTCCAAGTACTACAACTAGTAATGAATTTTACAGAGAATCACAAGTCGACACGCAGGTTGTTATACATTATAATGATAGCACTTTGGCTCCTGCCGGCTGACAAATCATGACGCGCAGGCCATGTATAATTTACACACATGCATCACATACACATGAGCCATACTATTCACACCAACCCTTCAAAATCAAGTTAGACGTGTTCTACCGAGTTGTGTGAATGCGTATGAAATACACGGCGCTACGCACACGGCGCTACGCACACATCGACGTTTTTGGAAATCACAGATCACATCTGTACTCCGATCACGCAGAATTTTCTGATCTGACCGATCTCCTCGATCATCGCGAATCCGATTCGGATTTACGTTTCACTGTTAACCCCGATGGCGGAAACTGACCGATAGGGGTAGGTTGTGTCACGACCTCATCGATTCCGATTGACAGAAAATATAGCCACATCGATCCCCAGGTGCAATTGATCTCATCAACCGTGCACATAGCCGATCTCTTAAACGACAATAGATCTCATCTGCTGCCTCCACATATCAAATATGCATATGATATGAATCCAAATCCTATAGCAGAGGCTCTGATACCACTGTTGGGTTCTACGGTAGGGTGCGTCGACTGCAAATTAAAATTTTCCTACCCGCAAAACATTCAGGAACATGCTAAGGGAGGTGTATCACAGATCATTACCACTAGACGCGCCGTGCCGTGCAGCGGAAGTAGAGTTGGGGCAGCGCGTCTCCGGAGTCGTCTCCTTCTCGTCGATCTCCCACGTAGCCGATCGGATCCCACGAACAGGTTCGCCGGAGCGGCGCAAGTGCACCGCCTCTAACGGTATCCGCGCGTGCAGGAGGAACGTCGTGCGGCGGACTGCTAGGTCTGATCACACAACCAGCAGCGAGTGGAGGTGGCTAGTTGCAACACATGCAAAGCCCTAGTGACGGTGCCGTAGCGATCAACTGAATAAGTGTGCCGCACCTCCACTATATATAGGCATCCGTCGCCGGCTCAACTCTTGGGCCTCGCACGGATCCTAAAGCCCAGTCTACTCGGTCACGATCCAAGTCTAGCTCGGATCACATCCGACCAGTGTCCTCGGATCCGACGTCGTAGGTTCCTTCCCTTAAGCGCGTGACCCCTTAGGTTCAAGTCAGCTTGGTCGCAGGTTGGATCACCTCCGACCTGCTAGGTTGGTAGCGGCCTCTAGCAAGGCGTGCCGACCACCAAGCAGACTATGAAGTCGGTTGGCGAACCTGTACGTCATACTTCCATTCCCTTTGCCACATGATATATGTTGTCGGGCTCAAGGCGATGTGGTCATCCTTGTTGCAGCCCGACCTCTTTCTCGTTCCGGTGAATCCGACCAGCACTTTGGATTATCTCATAATCCTCATCACATGGCCATGCTTATCCAGGTCGGATCACCCGAGGGGCCCAGAGTATATCTCTCCTCATCGAAGGGGCAAATCCCATCTTGCTCGACCATGTCTCGCAGCATGGGTCTGGACAAGTCTGAAACCTACCTTTATAACTACCTAATTATGGAGTAGCATTTGGTCGGCCGAAAGCATTTGGTCGGCCGAAAGCAGGTCTGTCACCATCCTGAGTACATGCGCCAGCTCAGGTCTTAGGACACAGAATGTATGTTGTACTAGAGACTCATAGATGACCTATCGCTGCGTCTCATAGTTGGGTCTGTCCAATCCGATATCCATCCGAGCTCGGATCCAGTCACCTCGGATCCAACCTCGGATCCATCGGATCCATGCAGTTCGGCAGCATCACATGCTTCATGGCCAGTGAGACAGAACCATCCACCGTATTGCATGCTAGTCTAGTCCGACGTGTCCCCACACATCACTTACGACTAGGGACCATTTAGGACAGTCAGCATACAATGCATAGTCCTACAAACAAGTCACGTACTTGTTGATACACATCATTGATAATGTCCAAGGACTATCTTTATTCATAAACACATAGGAAATATCATCATACATGATTGCCTCTAGGGCATATCTCCAACAGCAAGCTATTATCTGAACCGAAGAGGGTAAAATTGAAAATCTCCTATAAATCATTTCTAAATCCCATCACAATTTTTAGTTATCTCTAAGTACTAACTAACATTACTACTCATTTATTACCTTGTTCTCTCCTGGAAAAAAGAGGTTGTTGCAAAATCAGAACAAATAACCGCAGATTGTAAAAGGCAGAACTTACCCTGCCGTCATATTCTATCTGCAGGCACAAAACACAAAATATCTTGTGAATTACATGCCACATGTATAGTAAAGAAGCCTCATTTAAGTTGAATATGTGAGTCGCGCGGCTTCTAAGCCCCCGCCAGATCTGAAATGTAGATGCATATACATAGAAATCATGCACAGATAGGTGTATGGCAGGGCACATGTTACCTTGTTCATACTGGCCATGGTCCAATTATATTCACCAGATCTTGTGGCACATTGGCCAAATAGTGCAATATAACAATTCAATTTGCAAGTATACTGAAGGAAAGCATGTACATTGAGTGTCGTACGGAGGAGCATCGGGAGGCTTTCAGTAAACCAATAGAAGAAATTCTGCATTTTTACACCCTAGTCACAACCTGGGTCTTAACAACACAGAAGAAGCCCAACTTTATCTGCTTTACTGCTATCGAGAAAAGGAAGAACATGAGTTGCCGCTTCAACTGGCTTATCAACATGATGAATGTGACCATATGTTACACAGATGAGTTCCTATTCCTAGTGCTCTCTCTTGCATTTTCATTGAGTTGAAGTTTCGTTATCGTGCCCGGTGACTATGAAAAAATATGTTTGAGGAAAATATTCATGTTTCAATCAAAATACTAAGTAGAATAGATAAAATTACTCAGAAATCTGTTGTATCATGGCAAACCCCTTGTTTTTAAATAACATGTACGCTAGTCTGTAGAGGTAGTTACTTAAAACAGAAATATAAGATGAATTAGCATGTCACAAAAAGGATGAAGATCACTACAGAAAAGGAACAACGAATATACACATACAGATGTAAGGCAGACATGTGAGATGAAATAGGCACACTAAATTTTTTCACTGGTCAGGAACAATGTTCAGTATCTTTTTCAATGTGTTCCTGTATCAGAAGGCTATTAGGCAGCCAAAGTAGGATGAACAAACATATGAAAGAGAGCTTGAATGCCTACCGTTGGGAAATAGTGTTTAATGTATGAGATACACTAACCCGATAAAACCAACTTTACCATAGTCTACAGAATCCAGATTCCTGCATGTATATAGTGAACCGGTAAAAAGGTTACACGAACCAATGGATGCATGATAAGAGAGGGACTCATATTAAAAGTAGTTTGCCCATGAATATCATGGAATCTTGTGATGATGCAACGGTAGCGTTCTGATAATAGCATGCTGATATCTGCTACATTTAAGTTAGGCACATCATGGAAGTCTAGAAATTATGTATATATAAGTTAGGCACATGAGACATTATTCTTTGTAAGTAACAGTAGTAGCAAAAATCAGCTAGTTCTAAATTTGAAGGCTGCAAATCTACACATTCAGATCCACCGATTAATGTGTTAATGTGGCAGAGACGACATCTCTACTGCTCTAGGAGACGCCTTTGAGTGTCTGCACCAACCTTTAGGAATTGCAGCTGGGCTGCAGAAGAGCTAAATAACAAACCACAAACTCCATATATCTGTTGTGAAGATAAGTATAATAAGCACAGACATTTTTTGACATTTTACCTTCATACATCAACACAAATTGATGTATACTATCGTTGTTATGTAGCCATGGCCATCATACAAAACTACGATGCAAAAAAATTGAGGTTCGTCATTTATATTCCAAGATATGAGAATAAAAAGACCAGTTTACACAAAAGTTCACAGGGATGAATTTATAAAATTAGCTCGAAATTACTACAGTTTGTCTGTTGGTTCATTTTTTGTTGGGGATGTTTCCCAGCATTGAGACCCGGCAGGCGTCTTGACCCGGCCAGGGGCAAGAGGGCTCCATGGGCCAGAAGCCTGCCCAGGCCAGGACGAAGGCGGGAAGACCCGGAGACGTGCGAGCCGGCTTAAGGGAAGGCCTAGCAGGCCGGCTTGACGAGAAGGCCCAGATAGAATCTTCCTAACTTGGAGAACAGGACTAATCAGAGTTAGAGTAGGAGACGGGTTAGCAGTGCGACCCGGAGTCTTCTGTAAGCCAGGGACCTAACCTAGTATATAAAGGGGGGAGGGTACCTGGCGGTTCAAAGGGACAAGTTGCAATCTCTCGAAAGCTAGGTTAGCAAATCCGCACCCTTGTAATCGAGATCATCATCAATAGCAATCAAGCAGGAATAGGCTTTACCTCCACCGCGAGGGGCCGAACCTGGGTAAATCCGTGTCTCTCGATTCCGATCAACCCCGTTCAGGCGATCACCTTGCAGCGATGGCCTCACGACTTAGTCTTCTCTCGAGGACATCTGCCGTGACAAAACCACAATAGTTGGCGCCCACCGTGGGGCCAGCGCACGGTGGTGTTGAGTTCTTGGAGGGAGCTCTTCCAGGGATCGATAAGTACGCAATCGGCCGGATGACGAAGAGCCGGCGCGGCAAGCTCTACATCGACGACGTAGGCTGGGATCCCGAGGTCGACTCTATCGAGTTCGGGTACCGGGTTCCCTTCAGCAAGATCCATGTCTTCATCGGCGTCATCGGTGGATCAGATCTCAAGCCGGTGGATGCAGCTGACTCAATCGAGACTGTGCGCCGGGCCACGCCACGCCGGGTCACGTCACGCTAGGCTACATCTCACTTCTCCAGCACTCTCGTCGGGTTCATCGACGGGGTCACACAGGAGGCGGACCCAGCCACCGATGTGGTGTCTGGAGGAGACACGCTCGTTTACTCCGATGGCGAATCTTCAGTTGGGGACACTGAGTGGATCCTCCCGCTTTTCGATGAAAGGCTTGGAGGCTATTTCGATGAGGAAACCGGCTCAGAGCATTGCGAGCCGCCTCGCCATATGGCGGTCTTCATGGCTGGAAACCAGAATCAGGGTGCATCTACAGAGCAGAACCCTGACCCGCCCGCAGCTAATGCCATGACGGCTCAAACTCTTGGCACGGCCGGGACGGCCACAGCATCACTAGCAACAGCAGACCCGGCTAGGTCGGGAACCCAGGCGCTGATAGAGATGACAGCTACACTGACCCAGCTCCTCACGGAGCCCGTGACTGCGGAAAACGTGGCAGCACGCAACGTGGAGATCACCAAATGTCGCGAGCAGCTGGCAAAAATTCAGGAGGACATCATTGCAGAAAATACACGAGCAGCCCAGGTCCGGGCTGAGATTCTATAGGAGGCATAGCGCCTACAGACTGAAGGCCTTCATCTTAATTTCCATCAGAACAAGACATCGGCGGTACATCAACGGAGGCACCAGAGTCGGATTCCTTCCACTTTTGAAGGGACTAGGTTGTTTCAGACACCTCTTGGTCCGTCTTTCCCAGCGATGCCGGGAGCTGGTACTAGCACGCCAGGATCGGGACCGGTCATACCTCAATTGACCAATGTTCTCCCAAATACAACCCAAGTACAGCAGATGGCTCAGCATCAGCAGCAGCCGTCGGCCCAGCATCAGCAGCAGCCGCCAGCCGATCAGCAGCCGTCTCAGCAGCCGCCAGCATATCTACCGCTGCCTCACTAGTAGCCGGCTCAACCTTTGCAGCCGGTGCTCCCTCAGCCTAGACGTTTCCAGACGCCTACCAGTCACTTATCCAACCCGGTGGATAATGTTTGGGCGGTAACGTGCAATCTTGCGGTGATGCCAATTACTGGTAATGGCCCAACGGAGATTGAGGCTAGGAATGCAATCGCGATGTTGAAAACCACGGTTGCTCAGCAGGTGAATTATTCTTATAGCCCAAACCGGCTCCATTCCACCCCTCATCAGAGCCGTTCTAGGAGTCGACATGGGGAGTCCCCTGTAGTATCTAGCAATGCTTGACGCCGGTGACCGCAGTAGTCACCTCTCTAGCAACTACTTGTTTAGCAGCCACCCCAGCAAGTGGTCTCAGAGGCACAGGCCATCGTTGATAACGCGCGTGCTTTACGCATAGCTGGTGCAGGCAATCAGGGGGTTGACTATGTCCGTCCAGTAGCCCAAATCCCACCCACCACAACCCAGCCCGTATTGCAGAGTCCTAGAATCATAAGCCGGACTACTGGAACCCTGTGCTTAGGACCGGGTCTGAGGAACGAGCGTATGCCTCCAGATTTCAAAGGACCTCGCAAGGTCCCCAATTATACCGCAGACCTGGAACCTGCTGAGTGGATCGAGAGTTACGAGTTAGCCATGGACATGCTGGAAGTCAGTGATGCTGTATGTGCTCAGTGCCTAACCATGATGCTTGAAGGACCAGCAAGAACTTGGCTCAAAAACATGCCTCCAAATTCCATCAAAACTTGGCAGGAGTTAAAGGAGTGCTTTATCAAAAACTTCCAAGGAACTTGCAAGCGCTCGATGACTATTGTTGATTTAGAGCACCGCGTCCAGAGGGACGATGAGTCAGCTCATCATTGGGCGCGCCGGGTTGCAGAGATCGCTCACTCTTCTGATAGCATTACAGCGCAGACGGCAGTTCTTGTGCTGGAGCAAAATTATCGTTTCCAACCTCTAGTCCAGAAGCTTGGTCATTTGAAAAGGAAAGTATGGGACATGGGTGAGATTATGGATGTTTTGACCAGGTACGCTGATTCAGACAACACAAAGGACCCATCTTCTGATGATGTGAAATCTGGCAAAGGGAAGAAAAATGGTGGCAAGGGTCATCAGCATAATGGCAATGGGAACAACAATAACAACAACAAGTGCAAGAACACCGAGGGGAGCTCGGATTTTGTGGCCAATACAAGCACTGGTTTCAAGAATCAGTGATGGAACAATAAGCCTAGTAGGCCTTACTCAGGCATTCGCCCATGGAATTACGAGGAGGCTCTTAAAGCACCATGTCCGAAACACAGTAAAGATGGTGAGCCAGCAAATCACTCCTGGGAAAACTGCTATATAATATAGGAATTCAGGAACCAGGCAGCTCAGGGCAACCACAATGGTGGAGGTCATGGTGGACAACCCGGTAACATGGGGGCTGGCGGCTCAGGAGCCGGATTTCCCGGGGCTGGTTTTCATAATGGAGGATTTTAGAATTCCAGCTCTCCCGGGGCTGGGAACAACGCCGGTAATAACCAGCGAGGCGGTCAAGGCAATCAACACCAGGGAGGACCTTCTGGTTTTCAGAGAAACCCTAAGCAGTTGAACAGTGGGTAGTATCACGTCTTCACCACCAGCACCTGCAAACGCGACAGGAAGGTTCAGAGACGGGCTGTCCATACAGTCGCCCCGGCAGTCCCTGAGTACTGAAATTGGTCGGAATACCCGATAATCTGGAGCCGAGAGGATCATCCACCCCGGGTTGAGAATCCAGGAAGTCTCGCCTTGGTGGTGGCACCCCAGGTTGGTGGATACAAGCTCACCAAGGTCCTCATGGATGCTGGCAGTAGCATCAACATCTTATACTTTGATACTTTCAAGCAGATGAACCTGTCTGAGAAGCAGTTGAAGCCATCATCTACAGTGTTCCATGGCATAGTTCCTGGCAAGTTGGCATATCCTATTGGCCAGATTTCACTGGAAGTCGCTTTTGGTACATAATTCAACTACAGATCTGAGTTTCTGACATTTGAAGTGGTCAAGCTGAAGAGCCCATATCATGCTCTCTTTGGGAGGCCGGCTTACGCGCGTTTCATGGCAAGACCCTGTTATGTTTACCTCAAGTTGAAGATGCCAGGACCTGAGGGGACCATCACAGTTAACAGAGACAGGAAAATCGCTCTCGAGTGCGAGGAAGGCGATGCTGCCTATGCTGAATCAGCCTGTGCCACCGAGGAGTTAAAATTCTATCAAGAGAATGTTGATCCTACAGACATGTCCCCTCTGAAAAAGCCAACTACTGAGTCAGATCCCTTGCTCAAGTTTAAGTCGGCTGATGACACAAAGAAAATTGATTTCACTCCTGGTGATTCCTCTGAGCAGTTCATCATTGGAGCGAATATGGATCCCAAATAGGAAAGCACGCTCATCGAGTTCATCCATGAGAATCGGGACATCTTTGCATGGAAACCTTCTGACATGCCTGGTGTACCGAGAGAACTCGCTGAGCACATCCTAAATGTGTATCCTAAGATGAAACCTGTCCGGCAGTACCTTCATCGTTTTAACGAAGAGAGACGCAAGGCTATTGGCGAAGAGGTAGCACGTCTACTTGCCGCCGGCTTTATTGTGGTAGTATTCCATCCCGAGTGGTTGGCTAACCCAGTGCTCGTTCTGAAGAAAAATGGGACTTGGCGGATGTGCGTTGATTACACAGATTTGAACAAGGCTTGCCCAAAGGACCCGTTTGCTCTTCCTCGCATTGATCAGATAATTGACTCCACAGCTGGTTGTGAGAGTCTCTGTTTCCTGGATGCTTACTCTGGTTATCATCAGATAAAGATGAAGAAGGAAGACGAGGAGAAGACGGTGTTCATTACACCCTTTGGGGCTTTTCGCTACAAGTCCATGCCATTTGGTCTGAAAAGCGCTGGAGCAACTTATCAGCGATGCGTTCAGAACTGCTTTCATAACCAGATTGGGCATAACGTTCACGCTTATGTTGACTATATCATGGTCAAGTCCCAGAAGAAGGAAACTTTGCTTGATGATCTGATGGAGACTTTCGATAACCTACGGGTGTATCAGATGAAGCTCAACCCGGCCAAATGTGTGTTTGGAGTTCCTGCAGGAAAATTGCTGGGTTTTCTAGTCTCTGAGCATGGCATTGAGGCCAACTCAGATAAAATCAAGGCCATCACATCTCTGCAGAAGCCTGCCAATATCAACGCTGTGCAGAAGCTCACTGGATGTGTTGTGGCTTTGAGCCAGTTTATTAGCCGGCTTGGGGAGAAGGCTATTCCCCTCTATCAACTCCTAAAAAAGTAGACAAATTTGTCTGGAACGATGCAGCTGATAAAGCCTTTGAGTCCCTGAAGAAGAAGTTAACTGAACCACCTATCCTTGCTGCTCCAGAAAAGAAGGAGCTGATGCTCTTATACATTGCATCCAACAATAAAGCGGCCAGTGTCGCTATTGTGGTCAAGCGCAAGGGAAAAGGGAAGGAATACCCAGTCCAACGACCAGTGTATTATGTCAGTGAGGTCTTGACGGAGTCCAAGCTGCGTTACCCGCATTGGCAGAAACTGGTATTTGGTGTTTTCGTGGCCAGCCGTAAGTTGAAGCACTACTTTCAAGAGCATCTGATCACTGTGGTTAGTTTAGCACCCCTGGGAGACATCATACAAAACAGGGAAGCCACATGCCAGGTTGCAAAGTGGGCCATTGAACTTGGTCCCTGCTACTTGTGAGCTGCGTTAGGTTTTTCCCCGAAGAGGAAGGGAGAAGCAATATAGTAGCGATAAGTATTTCCCTTAGTGAGAACCAAGGTTTATTGAACCAGTAGGAGTACCATGCAAGACCACGTGAACAGCAACTACAAACACAAAACAAATACTTGTACCTAACGCGGACAAGAGGGTTGTCAATCCCCTTGACTCGTTACTTGCAAGGATTAAAACTGATAGTAGTAATAGGAAAATAGTAACGGCGATAGAAATTGCAAGTTGATGGGAACTAAATAAACTAAAAGTAAAAGTAAATTGCAGCAAAGTAATCTAGGGTTTTAGTAAATATGATAAAGATGGACCCGGGGGCCATAGGTTTCACTAGAGGCTTCTCTCTCGAAGAAACAAACGCATACGGTGGGTAAACAAATACTGTTGGGCAATTGACAGAATTGCGCATAGTTATGATTTCATTCATGGTAATGATCATGTATATAGGCATCACGTCCGAGACAAGTAGACCGAAACGATTCTGCATCTACTACTATTACTCCACTTCGAGAGCGCTTCTATGCTTGCCTCTCTAGGTATTAAGTTCATGACAAACAGAGTAATGCATGAAGTATAATGACATGATGGAAACAAAGAAAACTCATCTAATATGAATCAACCCCGTCATTTTATCCTTAATGGCAACAATACAAATACGTGCCTCGCTACCCCTACTGTCACTGGGTGAGGACACCGCAAGATTGAACCCATCACAAACCATCTCTCCCATTGCAAGACAAATCAATCTAGTAGGCCAAACTAAACGGAATCATTGGAGAGAAATACAAAGCTATAAGAATCATGCATAATCAAGTATTCAGATTTGACTCAATTACTTTCATTGAACAATCTCATAAACCCACAATTCATTGGATCCCAACAAACACACCGCAAAAAGTATTACATCAAATAGATCGGATTGATCTCCAAAGAGAACATTGTATTGAACATCATAAAGAGAGAAGAAGCCATCTAGCTACTGCCTATGGACCCATAGGTCTGTGGTGAGCTACTCACACATCATCGAAAGGGCAGCAAGGTTGATGTAGAAGCCCTCCAGAGTCGATTCCCCTTCCGGCAGAGTGCCGGAATAGGCTCCAGATGGGAATCGTCAGAGAACAGAGGCTTGTGGTGGCGGAAAAGTTTCTTCGGGTGTCTCTCTGTTGGTTTTAGGGTAATTGTGAATAAATAGTGTTGGAATTAGGTCGGTTGGCTCCATGAGTGGGCCACAAGCTTGAGGGGCGCGCCCTACCCCCCTGGGCATGCCCCACGAGCTTGTGGCTCGCTCGTGGGTCTTTTGGCCTCCTCCCGATGCTCCTAGGGCCTCTTCTGGCCCAAAAATAACTCCCGTAAATTTTCATCCCGTTTGGAGAATATTTTCTGAAAAGGTCAAAAACATGCAAAAAACAGAAGCTGGCACTGGGCACTGAGTTAGTAGGATAGTCCTAGAAAATGATATATAATTGCATTGAAAGTATCTAAGGTTGATAATATAATAGCATGAAACAATAAAAAATTATAGATACGTTGGAGACGTATCAGTCCCCATCACTTGAAGTATGTGCCCCGGACAGCCATCAAATCCCAAGCTTTGGTGGACTTCATCAACGATTGGACTGAGCTGCAGGCCCCCGAGGAGAAGCCAGACAACACTTTTTGGACAATACACTTTGATGGATCCAGACAGTTGGAAGGCTCGGGGGCTGGAGTCGTCTTAACTTCGCCACGAGGTGATGAATTTTGCTATGTTTTGAGACTCATGTTTCCCTATACTAACAATGCAGCAGAGTATGAGGCTTTACTTCACGGGCTTCGTATGGCTAAGGAGATGAACCTCAGCTGGGTCAGGTGTTGGGGCGACTCAGATTTGGTCGCTCAGCAAGTTTCGGGAACTTGGGACTCCAAAGATCCTCTCATGGCAGCTTATAGACGTGCTGTCACAATCATCACTGGTCACTTCAAAGGTTACCAGGTTGACCATATTGATCGTCGCCAGAATGAGGCAGTAGATGCATTGTCCCGATTGGGATCTCAGCGCAAGCCGGTTCCGCCAAATGTTTCCTGGATGTTCTGCATAACCCGTCAGTCAAGTTACCAACAGAGGAAGACATCGCTATTTCGGACCCAGAAGCTGCTCTCGTGGCTGCAGTTCATGCTACACCTGATTGGACGGTACCTTACCTGGCTTATCTAACTCGTGGCAAGCTCCCAGCAGAGGAAATCATCGCTCGATAGATTGTCAGAAGATCCAAGTCCATGACTATTGTCAATGGCGAGTTACACAGGTGAAGTATCACTGGCGTTTTCCAAAGTTGTGTTTCTCCTGAAGAAGGCCGTGAAATCCTTAATGAAATCCACTCTGGAGATTGTGGACATCATGCTGGCACAAGATCTTTGGTTGCCAAAGCTTTTCGGCATGGTTTTTACTGGCTTGCAGCTCATGCTGATGCAGAGGACATCGTTCGCCAATGTGATAGTTGTCAGAAATTTGCACGTCAAGCTCACGTGCCAGCTCAAGAATTGAGGATGATTCCAATCACTTGGCCGTTCGCCGTCTGGGGGCTCGACATAGTTGGTCCTTTCAAAACTTCCAAGTGCAAGAAGACCCACTTATTGGTTGCAGTTGATAAATTCACCAAGTGGGTTGAAGCAGAGCCTGTCAGCAATTGTGATGCTGCAACAACAGTCAAATTTCTGAAGAAGATAATTTATCGCTTTGGATACCCTCACAACATTATAACTGACAATGGCACCAATCTGTCCAAAGGAGCTATGAAGCAGTTCTGTCAGAAGGAACATATCCGTTTGGACCTCGCTTCAGTTGCACACCCTCAGTCCAATGGACAGGCAAAACGAGCTAACCAGGAATTGCTCCGAGGTATTAAACCAAGACTCATGGTACCTTTGGAACGCACTCCTGGCTGCTGGGTTGAAGAGCTTCCGGCGGTTTTATGGAGCATATGGACTACTCCCAACAGGTCAACAGGCTATACGCCGTTTTTCCTGGTCTATGGTGCAGAAGCCGTCCTTCCAAGTGATATTTGCCATGACTCTCCCCGCGTAGCAGCATATGTTGAGGCAGATAATGAGATAGCTCGACAAGACTCGCTTGATTCCCTAGAGGAAGCGTGTGATCTTGCAGCATCTAGATCAGCCATATATCAGCAAGACCTACATCGCTATCATATTCGTAGAGTCCGAAGCCGTACCTTTCAGGAGGGTGACTTAGTGCTCCGTCTGATACAAGAACAGACAGGTATGCATAAGCTCTCCCCTCGTTGGGAAGGGCCCTTTGTCATAAGCAAGAATCTGAACAATGGGTCATATTATCTGCTTGATATTCGTGAGCCAGACAAATCAAGAACTTCTGAAGAAGAGAGCACTAGGCCTTGGAATATCGCACATTTGCGTCCATACTATACTTAGTTTTCTTTTCTGCAATTAGATGTATCTTTTTCTATACAGCATTCATCTTATGTATATATTATGATGATCAAAATATAATAAAGCCGGCATCTCTGGACTCCAGAAGTTTTGTCGTTTCACCTCCAATAGCTGTGTGTTGAGTCTTTATTTTTTGATCATTGGTTACTTGGGGCTTCCAACTCATCGAGTTTAGCTACTAACATCCCTCTTAACCCGGCATATGCCACCATCATACTTGGTTATACCTGCCTGTTTGCTCGATGTTACTCACCCAATGTGACCCGGTGTACATTTGATAAAGTCAATCACACTGATGCCTATCACGACCTGTGTTGACCCTGAACTTTTCAAAGTTAAAACACCGGCTTAAGTCATGTGAGCCCAGCTCTCAGATAGCTAGGACAAACCAAAAGAGGCCTCGAAAGCCTGCTTCCACTAGAAAGCGAACAAGACTCGAGCCTCGAAAGCCGGTCTTTTTTTCTGTCGTGCCTCAAAAGCCAACTCTTATTTATGTTATGTTATATGTTATTTTTTCTATATATATGTCTGTAATTTTTCTTTGCAGGTACCAGTTATATATATATAACAAAAAGGAGGCCCGGCTTACAAAAAGTTGCCGGGTCATCCATAATCCCGGGTCACAAGAATGACCAGATTATTGAAAAACCATCTTATGCTATATACCATTCCAACACTTATGGACTTCCCAGACATATAATTGGTGGGTTATCATTTATGCACAGCCAAATACTTGATTGCAGAACACCCGAAGTATCGATGCCGGGTTGAGCAATAGTTATGGTCTGGCAGATTTGCAAAAGACATGAATTTGGATTAAACAAGGTACAGAATTAGTGCACGATGGCATTGCCAAGACATGGAGTTTATAAACGCAGATATTACAAAGGCCACAGTTGGACAAAATTTCATCAAGTTTGTCAAAAGATATGAGCTGACTTCAGGATTTGCCGGGTTGACAGTTGCTTCAGAGCGCCGGGTCATCCTGTGCAGCCTCTTCTGGGTTGTCCTGAGTCGCTTCTTCTGCCTTGGTCTCGGATTTGTCTGTCACCCACTGAATTGAGGACAAAGCTTCAAAAATTGAGTCTTCCATCATCACAGTTGAAGTGTTGATACCAGGGGTGAAAGATTGCTTACGAGGAGGCGTCAGCTTTACAGGCTTTGGATCAGGATAGCTCATACATTTACCGGCTTCAGAATAGCCGGCTTGGAAATGAGTCAGATCAAGTTACTTTGCAATCTGTGTCGCCGCGACCCGGGTCTCCTTCAAACAACGCTTGTAATCCTCTTCCTTGAAAAGAGTCTTGTCAGCCTTGAATTCTGGGAATCCGTCAATCAGCAAAGCCGGGTTCATCTCTGGGAGATAAGCTTTGGTGCATGCAAGAGAGTACATTGCTCCCTGCCAACTTGCTGAGGCCATCAGCTCCTTCATCCACTCAGGAACAGTGGACAATTCCTTGAGCATATTCATGATCAAATGCAGTGGTGATTTTGTATTTTTCACTGCCATGATGCAGTGCGCACGACCTACATATAGTTGCTCCAGAAACTTGTACACAGCCTTGAGTTTCACAAGGGGTTCAGCCAGCATGTTATGATTCTTTCTCCCTGCTATGACGGATAAGTACATATTAGCAACCCAGCAAAATTACATAACCCGGATTTATTGAACGGCTTGAAGTGAGGAATAAGGATTACTTACCGAAGATGGCTATGCACATATCAGTTATGTGGCCCTTTAGTGTCTGCAGTTCTTGCGTGAGCGGCTCGAGCCTTGACTCGGCCTCTTCTGCGCGCTTCACAAGGCCGGCTCTTTCTTCCTCAAAAGCAGTCTTGGTGGTCTTTAGTGTTTCCTGGCAGTTGAGAAGAGATCTGTGGAAATCTGAGGACATATTCTCTGCTTTCTCTCGAAGCTTCTTTTCCTTCTTGAGCGCCTTCTGTAAGCCGTCTGCCTGAGACTCGGCTTGGTCCAACATTTCCTGCACACAAGATTCACCAAAATTGGAATATAATTAGTAGTCCCGAGGCGCCGCAGGCGATCGACCCGGCACTTGGGGGCTACAGTGTTCAAAATTCTTGGCAAAACGGAAAGACTGAAGTAAAGACAAAGTCCCGAGCCGCCGCAGGCAACGACCCGGCACTTGGGGGCCACACTGCTCAGTTCAAAAAATTCCAGATATAAGTGAAGTACCGAGCCGCCGGAGAGGATGACCCAGCACTTGGGGGCTACACTATTCAGCTCAAAAATTGCAAAGTTCAAAGAAGTCTCGAGCCGCTGCAGGCGATCGACCCGGCACTTCGGGGCTACATCAGACAGTTTTTTGTCCTACTTTTCATCAAAGTCCCGAGCCGCCACATGCGATCGACCCGACACTTGGGGGCTAATGTGTTGGTTTTTCTTTCGCGGTTATTTAAAGACCCGACTCATCATGCTTCATGAGCCGGTCCTTGGGGGCTACATGTTGCTCAAATTTCTAAGTATCAATTCTACTAAAGGGCCAGTTCATTATTGCATAATGCCCCGGCCCTTGGGGGCTATGGTTGCATACTACAGCAGACGGGTCAACAGGTTAACCCGGAATTTCTCTCAAGATGCACTACAACAAGTCTCAAGCATGTCATTACTTCTCCTACTTAAGACTTGAGGGCTACACATATATATAAGGGGAAATTAGCAGGGGATTACCTCATATTTTCTCTTCAGAATGTTGACCATGGTCATTTCAGCGTCCCGGCTCTCAGAAAACCGGGCATGTACCTCTGATGTAGGGACTGAAGATGAAGGCTGGCTTTTCCTTTATCTTTATTGAGGGATTCATCTTTGGCAGTCAGCCTGGTCAGGGCGGTTGACGTTTTGGGATCCGGGTTGTAGTGTTCCCCGGTAACAACCACGTCATCTTGAGCCTTGATCTCTGGCTCAGCAGTGGCCGGGTCGTCCTTCGGATCCTCTTCATGTGCCTCCTTGATAGGGCTGGAGGCATGAACAGGGCTAGACAGCCCGTCCTGAAGAGGGGGCTCTTCGTCATTGGCTGAGTTGACCTGAGACTCCCGGTTGACCATGTCCTGGATCTCCGGATTGGCGGTAGTGGCGTCAGGAGAGGGGATTATCTCCTTAGCTCCTATTATGGCAGCAGAGGATCCGTCGGCTTGGTTCTTGATGAATGCCATAGCCCTGAAACAACACGAAGGGATTAGTGGAAAGGAAAAGGTGATGCAAGAAAGACAAGTGTCTTGCAGAAAATTTACCCACGATTGATATTAAAAGGAGGAATATGCGAAGCACTGGACTCGTTAGATGACGGCGAGGTCAAGTGATACTCTGGGTCAGATGGATGGAGTGGTTGCTTGAATTGACCGGCTCATGGGTGTGACGGGGTTGGGCTAGACTGTTCCTCGGTCCGCGCCTTTCGACGAGCCGGCTCATTTGGTAAGCCGCCCGTTAACTCCCCAGAGCTGCTCTGGGTCTTCCGCTTCGAGGTGCCAGCGTACTGAGTTTTCTTCAAAAGAAATTGCGGGTCTAAGTGAGCATCTGGATGTGAAAATGGTACCTTTCGAACTGCCCGTCTTCCTTTCTTCTGGAAAACAGTTTCCAAGTCGAGGGATGGATTTACCTCAACTTCGCCGGCTCGACTGGATTCAACCCATTCCTGAGCAGAAGTGGCGTCAGCAAGTTCATTAAATAAACGGCCAAGGGAGTCAAGTTCTACCTCATCTCCCGCTTCTATCTCTTCATCTTTGTCCTCAGGAGGGGGAAGAGAAGCTTGAGACCTCATTTTCCACCACTCAGAGTTCGCCTGGAAAGAACAACAAGCCGGTATATTAGTAGGATGAAAGGAGCAATCTGATACAAGTATTTCAGATTAAAAGGTGACTTACTGGAGGTGCTGGGTTACCAGTATAGAAGGGAGGTAGACCTATAAGTTTAATCTTCTCCCGGGTCTCACCAAGCAGTTTCTTGACATATTTTAAGAATTCAGCGTCCTTCAGATTAACCCAGCTGAAACGCAAGGCATCACCCGACTCTCCAGTGTATTCATGCATGAGCCGGCCCCGCAGGCTGAGGGGCTGGATTCGCCAACCCACCCAGCACCGAGTCAAATCAACTCCAGATAGGCCGTGAGCTATTAAAGCTCCGATCCTTGGGTATATGGGTTTTAGTGCTTCCCTTTCAGCTTCCGAGGCAAGACCCGGAAAGGCAATATAAGCGTCAAGCCGGTTCGTTCTGTAACCCGGCAAATGATTTTCCTGTGTTGGAGAGGTGTTCTTGCAGTAAAACCAAGTTTTGAGGCATCCTTTCGGGTGACTTGCTAATGCGGCTTCAGGAAAGATGTTGTTCCTCCTCCTCTGGATGGTCACTCCACCAAGTTCTACGCTTGGTCCATCTTTGCACTCAGTCTGATGGTTGAGGTAGAAAAATTCTTGGAAAAGACTGACAGACGGCTCCATCTGAAGGTACACTTCACAGAACACTTGGAATTGGCTCAAATTCAGGATTGAATTGGGGCCGAGATCTTGGGGTCTAATGTTGAAGTGGTGAAGCACGTCACGGAAAAACTTAGAGCCGGGAGGACGGAAGCCCCTGTCTAAGTGATCACCAAACACGACAACCTCATTCTGACCCGGCTGTGGAGTGGTCTCTTCGGCGGGTGCGCGCCATTCTATCTCATCCTGAGCCGGCAGCAGCCCGGTGTTCACCAGGTCGTCCAGTACAAGGGTAGACTTGCCAGACTTAGCCCAGTCAACAGCTTTGTTGGTCTTAGAGGCCATGGATTCTAGTCACAGCAAAAGAGATCAACTGCGATGAAGGAAAAGTAAATGTAAGCCGGCAACAGTCATGAAAATATTCCGGGTTATAACAGTTATCAATCAGTTCTTGAGTTGGTTATTAACCCGGGTTGAGGTTGCTAACATGCAAAAGCTCAGCAATGCAGATGTCTACAAGCCGGTGACATATCAAGCCCGAAAAAGCAAAATCAGCATGACTTGTTATATGACAAGGGCGAAGCAATTTCCGGGTTGCGGTATCTACAAACAACTATCACACAAGTTGGAAGTTGGTGCAGATCTATGCATGGTAACAAAATAGGAAATAAAATATCTAATTTTTCCGGAGCAAATAAGCATACCGATCAATGGGGGGTCACTAGAGCAACAGATGAGATCTCATGTGGTGCTACATATATTGCGGTTTCAATGCTATGCCTTGTGGATGAAATACCAGGGATGAAAAACAGATCTGCGCCGTGCTCTCGACGAACTATGAAGAACAGCAAGGAACTACGGATGAACTAGAAAAAAATGGTGAGAACAGCGGGAGCTTACAGATCTAAGAAGAAGAGGTGTTGAGACTAGGGTTTCGTAGACGCGGCGGCGGCTGACTCCGGTGAGCCTTGGCGACGGCGTCGGTTAAGTCTTCCTCAGTGGCCGGAGTCGGAGAGCTCGAGGTGCGTGATGAGCGTCAACGACCAGAGGAGGAAGAAGAAGGTGCGAGGCAGGCGCAGTAAAAATGCGTCTGGGGTCTCCTCCGTTTTATTTATAGGAGGTGGAAAACCGAAATGGCAGGTGCGAGACCCCAGGGGGCGCAGTAAATTTTTGCTAAAAAGGCACCTCGATTTATGCGCCTGACAAGACAAGTCATATCCGCTTAAGGGATCTATTGTGATGTCACACGTGATTTCTGGGATGACAAGGAGATGATGTCACCATAAGAAATGGCAAAGTAAGATGCTAAGTGTGGAAAAGGCTACGTGACCCGGCCAATGGGTAGACCCGGAACAGGAGCACTGAAGGATGAAGAGGATGCCGGCTCAGAAGAACAAGACCCGGAAGTTCAAACTTTTCATATCCTTTGCTAATGTTTTTCAGGATGAAGTTTAACATGAATAAATTCAAGTCAAACTGGGGGCTAATGTTGGGGATGTTTCCCAGCATTGAGACCCGGCAGGCGTCTTGACCCGGCCACGAGCAAGAGGGCTCCATGGGCCAGAAGCCTGCCCAGGCCAGGATGAAGGCGGGAAGACCCGGAGACGTGCGAGCCGGCTTAAGGGAAGGCCTAGCAGGCCGGCTTGACGAGAAGGCCCAGATAGAATCTTCCTAACTTGGAGAATAGAACTAATCAGAGTTAGAGTAGGAGACGGGTTAGTAGTGCGACCCAGAGTCTTCTGTAAGCCAGGGACTTAACCTAGTATATAAAGAGGGGTACCCGGTGGATCAAAGGGACAAGTTGCAATCTCTCGAAAGCTAGGTTAGCGAATCCGCACCCTTGTAATCAAGATCATCATCAATAGCAATCAAGCAGGAGTAGGCTTTACCTCCACCGCGAGCGGCCGAACCTGGGTAAATCCGTGTCTCTCGATTCCGATCAACCCCGTTCAGGTGATCACCTTGCAGCGATGGCCTCACGACTTAGTCTTCTCTCGAGGACATCTGCCGTGACAAAACCACGACACTTTTCATAAATTTTCCTCTGATTCATTCGCTGACAAACGATTTTATAACAGAAAACTAACTTTAAAGACTTCATGCATGTAAAAAATAATACGGTATAAGGATTTTCTGTTCATTAGTGTTCACATCGCAAGAAAACAGAACTGAACATATACTAAAACTAAAGAAAGGTTCCTGCAACTCATAATATGACTAATCTGTACGGACTAGAACCAAACCACTTTGAATAAAAAAACATCCGCAGGCAAGACCAGAAGATCGGAATCTAGTTTCTCTAAGGGCTCAGATCACAAAGAATATATAAGATGAGTATGTAAAATATGGCAAAAGGGGAACAAACCATGCATGGAGGAGATGTTATGAAATGTCAGTTATATCATCAGTCCATTACTTGCGCATCTTCGACAACAAATCCATCAGGGAGCACGACCTCCTGGAGCTAATCAAGGCAGAAGCAACACAAATTGTGAAATACAACAGAACCAAGCCACCAATTTCCAAGTGATCTTGCATGACCAATGCCAACTATCATTATTACAAATTATCGGAATGTCGAGGTAAGGAGTATTTTAACTACCAAACTGTACTGCTAAGTTTTATTTTGTTCCAAACAGTGTGCCAATTCACATGGACCAAGCTTATATGTGGTACTTCCAACCCACAAACTAAACTGATTTCTTAGTTCAGATCATACTTTTATGTAGGAAAAAGCTAGCGCGGCTCTTAAGAACCCTAACCAATGTTGCTTTGGTTTTACAACTTTCATTGCTTCTAACTTCCAAATCAAACTGTTGTTACACACATGTTTGCTGTATAGATGTACCCTAAAAAAAATCCTACATTTACTTTCTCAAATAGAATTGCATTTTTCTGGTTGTCAAAATAGGATCAGCAGCAACTTTCTTGTCAACATGATGTCCTCTTGATATAAAAGAACAGGGCACCAACGCACTGTAAGTTTGCTTTGCACTCTTACGTTTGTAATACACAACATCCATGATGGTGTCTCTGTAGGCCTCTCGTTTGCACAAAACAATTGAGGTCCGGATGCTTATTTCACTCCTTTCTTTACCTCAATTAGACTTCTTTTATCCAAAGTTAGGAGCATACATATATGATAGGACCCTGCAGCAATCTGGCGAGAGGTTACTGCCTGCGAAGTGGTGCCGTCAAGATGGCGCAAGAAGATGCCGCTGGGATGCGGACCTGCATGACAGAATAATCTGTGGCGAAGTCAAAATCCTCCCTCCAAAAATACGGCTATGGTAAACAATTGTGGGAGCGCTGCTCTGTTTTGCACCTGTAAGTAGCTGGTGTGTCTCAGGCGGAAGGATGCAGACGGAGAGTATGGACGGGGGATGCCGAGCAGCGAAAGCCACCAAAGCGTGGCACCAGGGAAGGAGCTGAACATATGAATTTTACATCACTACTTTGAATTAATGTCATAAACATATTTTTTGATTGAATGGAACTGCCGTAAACCTATCAAAATTGAAGAAAGACTACCAAGATGTGCTAGCATTACCTGAAATTTGGACCAGCAGAGACCGAGCACATCCTTTGATCACCCTGCGCAGGTCTTCCTTCTCTCTCAAACATGTGGCGCACACCAAGCTATCCCTGGCCAACACACGGATCTTTTTTTCCCCAATTCCCATGCTCCATGTCTCCTTGTCCAGCTTGCTCTCTACCGATGAGTGAGGATTGACTGTTGGTTTTAGAACAGCAGATCCAAATCACAAGGAGCCAACACACGTAGTAGTGCAAAGCTAGCTAGATGAACGTCTAGCCGGCGACTTGCGTACGTGTACGTAGCTTCCGTACGTGAGCAAGCTAGCGCTTGATTTATTCGATCGACTCGGCGAGACTCACGTAACTTTAGCGAACGAACCAACAGGAACGAAACTGATTTTGGTGGTGCGTAAGACTTGCACCTTTTCGTATATTTTCTCTAGTATATAAAGGGATACAGGACGCCACGTC
This sequence comes from Elymus sibiricus, assembly GCA_039707655.1. Lineage (NCBI taxonomy): Eukaryota > Viridiplantae > Streptophyta > Magnoliopsida > Poales > Poaceae > Elymus > Elymus sibiricus. Next base: position 73,134,517 of record CM077676.1, read on the forward strand.
CAACACGCTGCCGCACTCGGCAGCCAACACGACGAGACCCCGACTCGTACACGAACGAGTCCGGTTTACCTACGTGAAAACAAAACTGACTAGTACTAGGACTCTAGACTAATACGTGACTATACCTAATACTACAACTAGATTAATTCTTACATTCACCTCCTTAATCTGGTTGCTTTGTCTCTATTGCTTGCACTCCGACTTTCTTCCTCATCTCGATGAACTTCTGTCGACCGAGGGACTTTGTGAGAATGTCGGCAAGCTGGTCCTTCGTGTTCACGTGCTGAACTTCGATCATCCCTTCCTCAATGCACTCCCGGATATGGTGGAACTGGGTATCTATGTGCTTGCTCCTCTCGTGATGAACCGGATTTTTGCACAATGAGATTGCAGCTTGGTTGTCGATCTTCAATGACACCTTCTGCACCTCCCGCTTTGCAAGATCAGCTAGGAGTCTTCTCAGCCACACTGCTTGACAAGCCACCGTGCTTGCCGCTATGTATTCTGCCTTGCATGAAGACAGCGCAACCACCTTTTGCTTCTGAGAATTCCAGCTGATAGGAGTTGGGCCAAGGTAGAATATCATGCCCGTTGTGCTTTTCCGGTCATCCACATCACCTGCCATGTCGCTATCTGAGTATCCTTGAAGGACCAATCCTTCCTTTCCCTTTCTGTATGTGCAGCCAAGATTTATAGTGTCTTTCACATAGCGCAAGATTTGCTTGACTGCGCTCATGTGCTCGGTTGTCGGATTCTCCATGAAACGACTCACGATCCCAACTGAATAAACCAAGTCAGGTCGGGTATGCACCAAATATCTTAGGCTGCCCACAACGCTTCGATACATTGTGGTGTCCACCGGAGGATTTGAGCTACGCTTGCTCAACTTGTGACGTTGGTCCATTGGAGCTTGTGTCTCGTAGCAATCTGTCATGCCACACTTGTCCAATAACTTGACCGCATAAGCCGATTGACATAGGGAAATTTCTCCAGAGCTTTGCTTCACTTCGATGCCCAAGTAATAGCTGAGTAATCCCAGATCGCTCATGCTAAACTTCTTCTTCATCAGCGCCTTGAAACGTTCAATTTCTTGCGTGCTATCTCCGGTGATAATCAGATCGTCGACATAAACTCCAACTAGCAGGTTTGAGCCTTTGGAGTTCTTTGTATAGACTGCGTGCTCGAGGGGACATCTCTTGAACCCGAGTGAGACCATACTTCGGTCTAACTTTGAGTTCCAAGCTCTTGGCGCTTGCTTCAGCCCGTAAAGTGCCTTCTTAAGCTTGTAAACTTTCCCTTCTTCGCCTTTCTTCTCGTAGCCGAGGGGTTGTTCCACGTACACTTCTTCTGTGAGGTCACCGTTGAGGAAAGCGGATTTAACATCCATATGATGAACCTTCCAATCCTCTTGTGCTGCCAAAGCTAGGAGCACCCTCACCGTCTCGAGTAGAGCAACCGGTGCAAACACCTCCTCATAGTCAACTCCTTGTCATTGTACGTAGCCCTTCGCAACGAGTCTTGCCTTGTACTTCACAATGGCACCCTTCGTGTCCTTCTTTAACTTGTAAACCCACTTCAAACCTATGGCCTTTTGGTTCGGAGGTCGGGTTACCAAAGTCCACGTGCCATTGATCTCAATCGCCTTCATCTCCTCATCCATGGCATGCATCCAACTTGAACTTTTGCTCGCCTCTACGAAGTTCGCTGGCTCCTCAACTCCGAGTAAACATAGTCCGGAGTACTCGAGCGTAACTGGCTTTGTGTACTTGTAGACTTTCTTGAGGGTCTTGTAGCGATGAGGCTCGGAAGAATCTGTTGTGGCTTGCGAAGGAGGCGACACAAATTGTGTCGGCGTCGATGCACTTGAGGAAGACGGTTGAGTCCCGGGCGTGGTAGATGCCGGGTCGTTGGCATCCGCGTCGTCGGCATAGTCGTCGTGACCGTGACCATCATCTTGATTGTCGTCGTCACTATGCGCCTCGTTGTCGATGTCGTCGCCGAGATCTCCACCCGTGTCGTGCACGTCGTTGTTGCTATCACCTTGCGACCCATGCGCGTCGTCGTCGGTGTCGGCACCATGGTGATCACTGCCATTGCGGTCACCTTGGTTGGGCATCTTGCCAACCACCTGGACGTCCTCACCTGCATCATCATCAGTTGGAAATTCAACTGTGAATATGTTACCGTTTGGAGCATCGTCGGCTGCTGCGCTCCAATTCCACGCTTGGTTTTCTTCAAACACAACGTCGCGTGAAATTCGGACACGCTTGGTTCGTGGATCGTAGAAGCGGTATGCCTTGGTGCCGGAACTCCTCTCGTAACCGATGAACACCATCTTGGTGCTGCGATCGGCAAGCTTTGAGAGATGTGGCTCCGCCGTCTTCACATGCGCCACGCACCCGAATGTCCATAGATGAGACACATTCGGCTTACGTGCGTAAATTGCTTCATACGGAGTCTTGCGGATCACCGCCTTCGTTGGAGCCCGGTTGAGAAGATAGACCGCCGTCGAGACAGCTTCTCCCCAAGACGTCCCCGGCAGGTTCTTGCTCTTGAGTAAACTCCTTGCTATGTCAACGACGGTTTGATTGCGCCTTTCAATAACCCTGTTCTGCTGCGGCGTATAGGGTGCCGTGAGGAACCTTTTTATGCCAATCTTCTCGCAGTAGTCGTTGAACTCGTTCGACGTAAACTCTCCGCCGTGATCTGTTCGTAGAGCGCGAACCTTCAGCTTGTGTTCCATCTCCGTTGCAGCCTTCAGCTTCTTGAACGCTTCAAACGCCTCATCTTTAGATCGTAGGAGAACGACCCACATGTATCTCGAGTAGTCATCTACCACAAGGAAGAAGTACTTCTTTCCTCCGTGAGTTGCCGGGGTGATAGGGCCACATAGGTCACCATGGAGCAGCTCGAGTGCATCACTTGCACGATAGGTAGACTGAGCAGGGAACGGCCTGCGGTGCTGTTTTCCAACCAAGCACCCATCACATACTCGATCAACATGGTCGATAAATGGCATCCCGGATACCATCTCCATCTTCGACATCTTCTTCAAGGCGTAGAAGTTAACGTGTCCAAATCTAGCATGCCATAACCACGAATCATCATCACTCTTGGCGAGCCAACACTCCGGTTGAGATTGATCAAGGTTGAGGATATAGAGCCTGTTCCGCGTGCGATTCACACGCGCTAGCACGTTTCGGAGGTTGTCGAAGATCGTCATTACTCCATTCTCAATATCCACCTTGCATCCATTCTCATCAAGTTTCCCGACAGAGATGATGTTGTTGCGAAGCCGTGGGATGTAGTATACTGCGGTGAGTATGTGATGTTCTCCTGTGAGACCTTCGAAGAGGACAGAACCTTGCCCGCAAATCTCCACATTTGAACCATCACCGAACCTGACCGAGCCTTGAACATCATATTCCAGCTCGAGGAATTTCTCCTTGCACCCCGTCATGTGGTTACTGGCACACGTGTCTAGATACCATGACACATTCTGGTTCCCGGATAACTTTGGTATTACTTTCTTTTCATGAAGTAGCACCTTCCGGTTTGGTTTCACAACCACCGTTTGGACGAGATCACAAACTTCGGCCATCAGTAGACCTGGACGTTCGTCTTCCTGCTTCGCCAAATTTGCCTTGATCTCCCGCTTGTTAGGCACCGGACAATCCTTCGCAAAGTGACCCATCTCGTTGCAGTTATAGCACTTGACCTCAGACATATCCAAGTTCCGTGGCTTCCGCTCTTTAGATCGGTCCGCCTTACCACGACCTTGTGGCTTGCCTTTTCCGGTTTTTCTGCTGCGCTTCGCGTTGCTTGAGCCTTCACCACCGTCACGCCTTCCTTTGCTACTTGGGGCCTCCCAATCTGCGCGCGAGTACATGAGTTGGTCACCACCTCCTCCTTTGCCTTTCCGACAGCCACGAGCATTCTCTTCCCATGTCCGCAAGCGTCCGATCGCCTCCGTTATGGTCATGTCGTCAATGTCGTAAAGCTGCTCGAGCGTGCCAATGATGTACGTGAATTTATCAGTCACCGAACCGAAAAATTTCTCCACAATCTCTGCTTCCTCAAGCTTTGCACCAAGCGCGCGGATCTCTCCCACCAAAGTAGTCAGACGCATGGCGTAGTCGTTCACCGATTCAGTTTCCTCCATCTGCAACTTGTGAAATTGGCGCTTCAGCACTTGTGCCCGAGCCTTCGTGACGCGATCCTCTCCAATCCTCATCTGTTTGAGTGCGTTCCACGCCTCTCTTGCCGTCCCGAACTCCGCCAATGTCATCAGCACGGAATCCGGCACAGACTGGGCTATGGCGGCCATGGCACCTTCGTCGCACTCCTCGTCGACATCGTCGTCCGTGATGGCCTGCCACACTCGAAGGGTTCGGAGAATGATCTTCATCTTCACCGCCCACACGCCGTAGTTGGCGTCGGTGAGCATCGGGTACTGCATGGGGATGTTGCGATGCGACAGTACGTTGGCGCCGCCCGTTCCTCCACTACTGGTCGCTGACTTGCCATCCTTGTTCACCTTGTCGCCGTTGCCAGACTTGACCGACTCCTTGTCGCTGTCCACCATCGTAGATCGTAGATGGTCGAGGCTCTAGATACCAATTGTTGGTTTTAGAACAGCAGATCCAAATCACAAGGAGCCAACACACGTAGTAGTGCAAAGCTAGCTAGATGAACGTCTAGCCGGCGACTTGCGTACGTGTACGTAGCTTCCGTACGTGAGCAAGCTAGCGCTTGATTTATTCGATCGACTCGGCGAGACTCACGTAACTTTAGCGAACGAACCAACAGGAACGAAACTGATTTTGGTGGTGCGTAAGACTTGCACCTTTTCGTATATTTTCTCTAGTATATAAAGGGATACAGGACGCCACGTCCAACACGCTGCCGCACTCGGCAGCCAACACGACGAGACCCCGACTCGTACACGAACGAGTCCGGTTTACCTACGTGAAAACAAAACTGACTAGTACTAGGACTCTAGACTAATACGTGACTATACCTAATACTACAACTAGATTAATTCTTACATTGACTTTGCTACTGGAACGGAAATCCCTTCACTTTGCTGCTGCTATTCCTCTCCTTTTTCCCTATCACTTAGGCCTTGTTTGACAGGAAGGGATTGGGGAGGTTTGTGGAGGGGGGGATTTCAGAGGATTGGGTGAATCCCCTCCTTCCACCCAATCCCCTCAAATCCCTTTGAATCCCCAAACTGCTTCCTTTGCTCAACTGCTTCGATCGGGAACAGCGCGAGGGAGGGAGGGAGAGGGGGTGCGTGGGTGGGTGACGGGGCGACTCTGGCTGCGCGGGCGGCGCGTCTCGTTCCCTGCCTCTCCCCTCGAGGTTCGTCAGGCGCGTGGAAAGGAGGGGATCGAAGGGGGCTCGAGGGGATTGGGCTGGGCAAACCCTGTCAAACAAATGGGCCAAAGTGGAATTGCGAGGTTTTGGGCCCCCGCGAGGTTATTCCTCTCCAAACCCTCTCAAACCCTGCGAAACAAACGAGGCCTTAGGGATCAAATCCCTTGATTTCGGTCTCTAGTTTTGGGGTTGCAGAGGTGTGCGGGGGTGGGGCTTGGTCCTGCTTGGGGAGGGGATCTTGCCGGAGGAGTGGGGGCCAGCTGGAGGGCAACTTGGTGGCGGGGGTGGCAAGGTGATGCGGTCGGGGGACGCTCGCCGGCTGGATCCCACGGCCTCGATCCGTTGGGGAGCAACTTGCCATCAGCAGGGCTGGAAAAGGCATGGAAATTTAGTGTGTGCTCGCCGTCGGCGACGAACGGAACCGGAAGGAGGCCATCGCCAGGTGAAGCACAACGGCTGGGAGTTGTGCGAGATGCAGCGGATCCTGCCGATCTCATTCGGATTCGACGACCGCGGAGCGAGGACGGGCACTGCAGAGCGGAGGGATGGGCGCGCGGTGGCGGAGGGAACCCTGGCGTTCTCGTGGGCAGGGCAGGGTGAGTTGGGGCTGCGTCTGAGAACGTCTTTTTTTCACTTATGGTCGGACGATGGTGGATGGCGGGTTGATTCCTATAAACGCCAGGGACTTTTTTTGCAAAATAACCATGACGGTGAATTGACAGAAGCAATAGCCGATTTATTATTATTAGGTAAAGATGACCATAGATTAACTAAATCAATAAATGAGAACCATTAGATCTAAGGAAAAAATATTCACATTTTTTCGCCCAGGTATAAAAAAAATTACAGTAAAGTTGAAAGAATTTACCCACGTATACCATTATACCTCTTCTCTCCCTAACATAACAAATCTGTTTGCGCTCAACGAAAAAAATCTGTTTGTTCTCTAGGTTGTGTCAGCCGCCGGCGGCTCATCACCAGGTTACGTGGATAGTCTTCAATCCTGCGTGAACGTCGGCGGTGTCCGGCAAGAAGACATGACGCATGCAAATTCCAAGATCACTGTGTGAACGTCGGCGTCGCCCGCCGCCGGCAGATTCCTCGACAAACATGGTCACTATGTTGCACATGCACAGGCCTAGATCTTTTTACTGGTAAGATTTTTTACAGAATCCCTCGAGATCCATAGAACTGCCCCCAATCTCTCTCGAAGACGAGTCCTGAACTCTACTCACGCAGCTCTTGGTCTATGCCCACTAGCAATCCAAGAAAAGAAACGGATCTATTTTTTTATAGTATATACAACAGCATGCAAAATCACTAGATTGTTATGCCGCTGATTGTTGAATTGATTTGTCTTCATTAGATAAGAAAAGATGAGTATTGATCATGGCTAAGCATTCATATGTATGGCAAGATGCAAGAACGCATATCTCTATGTTGTCCTATTCCGTATGTCTGCATCTCCATATGTAAGTAGTAATTACTATACTCTGTCTTCGATTATTGGTTTATGACATTATTGAATATTGATTATATTGGTAGTGTTAGTTTGGTACAGCCCCAAGGAATTTTTTTTGGAAATAGTACTTTTTTTTGAACAAATTCGGAAAATAAGATAAAAAAATCAGAAATTTCAAAAATAGCACACCGTCGTCCTACTGTTGGACGAAACGTGGGATTCGTCCTAGCGTTGGCCGAAACACGTACGATTCGTCCTAGCGTTGGACGAAACGTGCAATTCGTTGAAGTGGGCTGCGAAACGGCCCAGTTTCGTACTCGCACCGACGGCCCTGGCTGGTTTCGTCCTCGCGTTGGATGAAACGTGGGATTCGTCCTACCAATGGACGAAACGGTTCGGGATAAGGCCGCAGGCCATCTTCTTCCTCCTTCCCCCCTTTCTCTCGGCTCTCTCTCTGTGTTCTTCCTTTCCTTCGCATATTTCTTCAGATTCTAGGCCATTTAGCCACTAAATTGAGTAGATGGAGCTAGAAACCGGCTGCTAGTAACCCGATCCGGCAATGGGGTAGAGGAGGGTAGCCGGTAGCCGCGTGTTGGGGAGAGGGTAGAGGAGGGAGGCCGGCCGTGGAGGCAGCCATTGGAGCTTGCTCCCGGCCGTGGTGGAGCTTGGTAGGAGCGGGGGTGAGGCAGGGGCGGCCATTGGAGGAGCTTGGCAGGGGGAGCCGTCTGTGGTGGCCGTGCTCATGCGGGTTGGCCGTGGGCAGCTCGGTGCTCGGATTAGCGCGGAGGATAGGAGCTCGCCGGAGAAGCACGCGTCAAAGATATAACCTCACATTTTTGTTTAGTGCATTTTTATTTTCGGTTTAATGAGCTTCACTTTTTTGTTAGTGTAAAAAAATTTGTTTTGTTCGTTAGATCGGTTATTTACATAGTGGTAGTCATGTATATGTGGTAGACATATCTGTTAGTGTAAAAAAATTATGTGGTACGTAGTGGTTGACGGGAATATGAAATTTAATTCCAGGAGACATGTCTGAAATTTTAGTTCGTTTGATCGGTTGTTTGCTTAGTGGTAGTCATGTATATATGGCAGACATTCCGGTTATTGTATTAAAAATTATGTGGTACATAGTGGTTGATGGGTATGAATTTTTATGGCAGGAGACATGTCTGAATCAGTCAAATTTGTTGTTTACTATGGTTCTGGTAATGTCCGATCAAACGAGAGTGGGGTTGCTCTGACTGAGTTTGCATATGTGGAGTTGCAACTGACTGATCCAGAAAAAGTGAACATTAGTCAGTTGAAACACTGGTTGACAACAAATTTCTCGCTTGATCCCAATGTGTGCACCGTCAGCATTCAGTCGGTGTGGACGAAATCCCGTACAAAAATTTTCTGGGAGTTGGTTCCGGTAGATAGGACACATAAGTGGGTGACCTGATTAGAATCCTGCAAACGCCGGAGGACTCACCCCGTTGCCTTAGTGCTCCCCATCCCCATGGAGGATCCTCTGGTACAAGGCGGCGGTGGTTACGAGCCTGACCAGGTCAGTCAGCCGATTGATGAGATGGATGTAGCTGGGTCAGAACATATGGGTGGTACTGAACTCGAGGGTCAGTCAGATTATGTGTCACACGTTGGAGGGGACTACGATGCAGGGGAGAGTAGTCAGAACATAGGAGATCCTGATAGTGGCGAGGCTGATGGGGATGAGGAAGGATCAGAAATGCAGAACCTGATGAAAGAGGAAGACGAGGATGGATTGGCAGAGGATCTTGATTCCGAGAACTCAAATGAAGAAGATGGTGAAGAGAACGAGGAGGAGGTACCGATTCCTGCTTCATGGAATCAGAACCTCTCGACCAGCATGACCGTGAACGATGGTCATGAATCTTCCTGCGAGTATCATCGGAGCAAAGTCGAAATAGGGGGTATGTATGCCACAAAGAAAAATCTGAAGGCAGCCGTGACAGAGTGGGCAATGTCCACGCAAAGGATTTTTCAAATGGACGTATCAACAAAAAAATACTTGACTATGTCATGTATTATGAATAGTTGTCCCGCGAAGGTGCACGCCCACGTTCCAAAGTGGGACGTGACTTGGGTCGTGATGAAGGTTGTGCCCCACAATTGTGTGATGAAATATCCGCTGGTGGATCATCCAAACCTTACTTTAACTCTCATTGCGGAACTCATGTTCAGTGAGATAGTGAACAAGAAAGACATGGAAGCGAAACACATTCAGAATGCAATTAACAACAGATATAGTTACAAAATTCCATATGGGAAGGCTTGGAGGGCCAAGCAGAGAGCGATGGAGAAGAGGTTTGGGATGTTCATCGACTCGTATGATAATGTTGTCCGTCTCCTGCACACATTGCAGGCGAGGAATCCTGGCACACGTGTCGACATCCAGCACTTTACGCTGCCCGAATTCCCAGATTATAAGGTGCTGCATCGAGTGTTCTTTTCTTTAGCTATATGCATCAAAGCTTTCAGTCATTGCCAGCTTGTGTTGTGTGTGGATGGTACGTTTCTCACTGGTAAGTACAGGGGTCAGATCCTCACCGCTATAGGTGTGGACGGCAACAATCAGATCCTCCCACTTGCTATGGCCTTCGTGGAGGGTGAGAACTTGGAGAGTTGGCTATGGTTCTTCAGGCAGCTAAAAATTGCAATTGTGAAGGACCGGCCAAATGTGTGCATCCTTCATGATAGCCATCCGGGTATACTAGCGGCCATTCGGGCACTGCAGACGCCAGGTTCAAACGAACCAGCACCATGGCAGGACATGCAGAGCCGATGGTGCATGCACCATCTTGGGGCTAATTTTTACTCCCAGTTCAAGAATAAGCGCCTCATGAATATGTTCAAAAAGCTGTGCGCACAAAACCAACAAAAGAAGTATGATTTTTTGTGGAAGAAGCTTGATGAGTTCATGAAGGCACAGGTTAAGGAAAGGAGAGCTGCACAGGCTAAGCAACCAACTAACACAGAGCTAGAGCCAATGGAGCTTTGTGACTTGCCAGCATTTGACCCGCCCGGTACGAAGAGAAAGAAGGGGAGGGCAATAAAGAATTTTTCACAGTGGATAGAGAAAGAGCCTCCCGTGAAGTGGTCTTTGCTTCATGACACCCATGGAGCGAGGTGTGGCACCATGACAACCAACCTTGCTGAGGTTTATAACTTTGTCCTCAGAGGGAATAGGGGTATGCCACTAACAGCAATTGTCGAGGGTGTTTTTCATGGCACGGTGAGGTATTTCAGAGATAGGCACTTGAAATCTGAGAAGTATATTAAGAAGAATCCCGAAACACCTTACTGTGAAAAGATTATGCGGTACATGGCGAAGAAGCTCAAAAAAGCAAAGTTGCACACTGTCACAACCATTGGTAATCAAGAAAGGAGGTATGAGGTGCGCCTACCTACCGATAGATTCGGTTCTGCAAATGAGTTGAAGACGCACGAGGTGAAAATTGGAAGTGGAGTCAGGCCAACATGTGAGTGCACATGCAACAAACCGAAGCTGCTCCACTTGCCTTGCTCACATGTGTTATGGGTAACTTCAACACGGTTAACCCGGATGACAGGCAATACATCCCAGACCGAGATATGATGCGGACAAGTAGAGGTAGAAGGAAGGTATGTCGCATCCGTAATGATATGGACGAATCTGAAGCCGGTGGGTGTACTAGACAATGTTTGCTATGCGCTGGATATGGCCACAGGATGAAATATTGTCCTACTCTTACCGTTGGTGGTGATACTGCTGGTGCGTCCACATCGACGGCGACAACGCCAGTGGCTGCAACGTCAGTAGGAAGGCGTGGACGTGGCCGAGGCAGTCGAGAACGACGGGGAGGGAGAGGGTGAGGGAGAGAGAACTCCCAGCATTTGAAGTGTGCGGACTATGTTTTACTTTGTAATATGTGCGGACTATGTTTAACTTTGTAATATGTGCGGACTATGTTTAACTTTGTAATATGTGCGGACTATGTTTAACTTTGTAATATGTGTGGACTATATTTAACTTTGTAATATGTGCAGAAATGGCTCCGTATCCTTTGCTCAATCCTACGATTGATGTAAAACATCATGCTAAACAAATGGAGGCTGGTCGTTAGCTCCCTGTGTTGGTCACTCGCACTCCAAAGTCTGACTGGATGATACACCCTGATTGGGCTGATAGGTATGTGTCGTTCTTATTCCAGTAGTACCTGAAAATATGCACACACTAATTGAATTTTGCATTCTTATTTTGCAGGCTGGCTTGGACTGGACTTTCACCTTTGGCACGTATGGTTGAGGCCACTAGAGAGGAGTGGGTTCACGTCCCAGCATCTGAGGTGGGCGGTGAAGACATCGATGAGTACAGAGAGAAGCACAAACGTTTCGGTTATGACAGGTCACTGCTCACATGCTTAGTGGACCGATGGAGACCTGAGACTCACACGTTTCACTTTCCCTGGGGAGAGATGGCGCCTACTCTCCAGGATGTGTCCTACTTGTTGGGACTACCTTTGGCGGGCCAGGCCATAGGCCCGTTGGAGGTACCAGATAATTGGCGGGAGGACATGCAGGCACGTTTCGCAGGTCTTGGGCCAGCCGATGGGATGGTGAACTTAGCGCCTGATCCACACGGACCTCGGTTTTTATGGTTGAGCCAGTTTCAGGTAAATCAATAGTTTTATATTCTTATCTATTTGGACATACATCTTCTCATTATTTAGCTTCACGTGTTCTTTGTTTCATGCAGATTGGCCTTCTACGATATCCAGGCATAGACTTGTCGAGGCCACAGATTGATCGATGCCTAGAGGCATATATCTTGTGGCTGTTTGGCAAAGTGATGTTCACGGATAACCACGTCAACACTGTTGATGCCCGGTACATCAGTATTGCAAGAGAGATCGCGAGCTTGAATTTTATAAAGTTCAATGATGAAAACATTTTATTTATTTTTTCTGAAGAAAAAAAGAACTTAATGTGATGATTTTTACAAATGTAGGACTGCGAAAAATGTTTTTGCCTTAGTTATGTTTGATTTTCTATTGATATATAAATATATGTGTTATCCATTTATCATTTACTTGGTAATTATGCATGTCGTACTAACATTTTTTGTGATGAATCGCGTCGCTAGAATTATATTTGCATCAATTTTCTGGCATTTTTATCATGTTTCTTTGTTATATTTTTCTATAAACACAGATTTAATATTTTTGATTGTTTTCTTGTAGGCATAGGTACATTTGCTAACGTTGTGCACGATTAACATATTAATTATTTTAGTGTTTTACTAAATGTGATTTTTCTAATTAGGTATACCAAGTTAAAGTTTATTTATATATTGTACAACCTTAAGTTAATTTGTGTTTTTAACCATGATCATTGGATTTACTTAAATTAAGACACTTGCACTAAGAAGAACCAATGTTGGCTCGTATTTTCATAGAAGCAAAGTTCGATCTCACATTGTGCACACTTTCTATAAAGAAACATTATCGACATTACTTTTCTGGAAAATCATTGTCCACACTACTATGTATCGAATGACATTAGTTTCATGGATCCCATCAGGCCGATCCTTCACTTTCCCCTTTCTGTAGTCTTCTAATATTCTCGGTAGCTCCCAGCCTTGAAAGTAGTAGCTTTATCTTGAGTGTGATTGGATCACACCGAAGCTCCCCTATTTTTCCTTCTTGTTGGCCCTCACGTGCACATAATATGCGGCTCGGGTCGAGTGTACGCGCTTACGGCCATGGAGTGGCCTTCTATAGCGACATGTTTGCTCCTCGCGTGCCTCATCGATATCCCTAGCCGGTCAATGATGGTTGAGGGGGTAGCAGCGCCTGAGTAGCAATTGTGCGATTCATGCAGGCAACAACATAACATATTTTTGGAAACGATGTATGTCCTCCTGTAAATATTCAATATTATTCTATTTGGAATCGATATTAGTTCAGATTCACAAGTGACTCTTAATGGCACATAAAACCATATATGTCATGACCTGGGTCATGGGCTGGTAGTAGTAGTAGTAGTAGAGGGTCAAGAGTTGGGCTTGGCCCATGTACTAAACCTATATGTGCCTGTGTATTGCCTGAGGAGGGCATCGATGATGAATGTAGTGGCCGAGTGCCTCTTCCTCCTCCTCTGCTTTCCCCTCTGTTCTCCTACCTGTCCCTGTTTTCCTCCCGAGACGGCGCCGCCGAGCTCGATCCGCCGTGTGTGACGCCGGCAGCTATCTAGGTTCCTAGCATATGGTATTCAGAGCCAGGACACTTCCACCAAATTTTCCGCCAAATTTTTTTTCCCCACCTTCCAGCCAGTTCGTGCATCCTGGAGCGAGTGAGCACTCACAGCCTAAGGTGAGCATGGCGGAGCTCGATCTGCAGCAGTACATGGTGGAGGTGGCGAAGGAGCGCAGCAGCATCGCCAAGGCGCTCCTCGCGATCCAGCAAACTCTCGACAAGATGGGGCCGGCAGTCTCGAAGATGGAGTCCGAGCTCGACAAACTGGAGCCGGCGGTGACTACCACCAACGCCCCTGTGAAGGCCCCACCCACCGGAGCGCTCGGCACCAACCCCGGCACCACCGCCATGGAGGGAAGTGACCTTCCTGCTCCGACGCCCACCAACTGTTCGACGAAAGGCTCGAGCCAATACGACGTCGACGAGCAGCCCTCTGCCGCTGCCATCCCCAACACCACCACGTCCGGGCTGCTGCCAGTGACCACACTGGTACCGGCTCCTGAGTTTGTGCTGCTTGAAGGCACCAAGGCCACCTCAGTATCACCTGATGCATCAGTTTTTCTGTGCCCCAATGCTAAGCTGGATGCCACATATAAGCTGTTCGTCGAAAAGCCCCTGCACGCTGATGTCGACCTTGTGGCCTCGCTACAGCTAGACACTGGGCAACCGATCATAGCCACTGCCACTGGTCCTCGTCTGGTAACCACACAACCAATGTTACACGGGGTGCTTGACATTGACATCATCGGCGGCGGCGACATCACCAAGCTGGGCGCGGCTGTGTTTTATGAGGCTCTTAAGGTTGAGGTTCTCAGTTCGGCCCAAACAAACTTTGATGACCTTGGAGCTGAACTGCGACCATGGCCATGGCCGTCATTTGTGTGCCATCGTGGACGAGAGCAGACGGAGCTTGCCACCAAACCAAGCAATAGCCTTGTTGCTGCTCAATGGACATCCTTCAGTTGAATCTTTGTTGGGCTGCCATAACACAACTTGTTTAATGAGCAAGCATATGGGGGTCGCTCCTGGAGATGTTACAGGCTTTTCAGTTGGCAAGATGCAGTTTGGTTCAATATATGTGGAGTACCTCAGGCCAGAGCAGGACAAATATCTTGCAAAATGCTCCCATGTTGAGTACAAAAGTCTCAAGAAAGTATTGAAGCGATGCCGACTTGATCGCTCATTGCAAGCAGATGACACCAACGGTGACCAGCAGGAGAACAGGAGCGACGAATCTTCCGATGCTTGCGACTGCAATTCTTGCACATTGGGTGATCAGATGTTCTTTACAGAACTCACCAAGGAGGCTTCAGATATAGCTGGCTATTTCAGCTCTAGAGTACATTGGAGATTCGAATCCAGTTACCTGATGGTTTGGAAGATAGCCTGGATGCCCTGTTCTATGTTTACTGATCTCGCCTACTGCCCCCAATGCAAATTCTCCACGGGATTGAACCATTGGTCTACTGTGATGGGTCAACCAAGTGCTCTTGGATGTTTACGTGATGCCTGGAATATGGTTGAGGGCATTAATTCTTGGCCAGCTCAGTCGCTGCTCTTAGAGATTGTTTTGGGAGTTCATATAAGTTGGAGGTGGCATTTGCTCAAGGATGGGATTGATCCTTGTCGATCTGGAAGGCATGAACTTGTATCAGTACATGCTAGCTTGGTCAATGCACTTGACAGAAATCTTATGTTGCCTTGGGATCCTGGAGGTTCAAGGTATGTGTGTTGGGTACTGAATAACAAACAATTTGCTGGAATCATCAAAGTTTCTTTCATGAACATGCTGCTTGATTTAAATGGTAATGCTCTTGTGGATACCATGGCTGATATTGGTAAACTGTCAACATTTATTCAACTGGCCCAAAAATCAGTTAACTTGCTGGTGATCAATGAACTGGGCAACTGCACCTTTGTTCTCCTGTATGCAATGTCAACCTTCACTACATACCTTGGGAATTCTGGCATAGGAGTTGCATGCCATGTTTTCAACAGTATGCCAGCATGGAGGAGAAATGCCTTTAGTCCAGGACATTCAGCTATATGCGGTGATCACTTGTTACTCAAAAGTATTCAGTCACGAGGACGAAGTGCTTTCAGTCTTAGCCAATATGGAATAGGAGGTGTCCAATATGTGGTTGACAAATTGCCGTCGTTGAGCCGAAATGCTTTTAGCCTGGGAAATTCAGTTATGCAAGCTTCTCCAGCAATGTGGTTCAGTTTCTTCTCGCAGTGTCATACGACACAATTTTCGACAAGAAACTGGGATCCAGGAATCGCTCTCACGAAGTCTAAGGAGCAGCTTACTATTCTTATTCTCCAATGGTTCAGATTTTCTACTTGGCTCATGTTATTGTGGGGTGGTTGGCCAAATGGAGGAAGGAATTATTCTCTGTATCAGCTGCTTGGTCACAACTTGAGCTTGACTGAACAACTGCAGCTGCACATGATAGGAGTAGTTGGTCCAACGAAGGAGCAGGACTATAGTAATTCTGCCATGACTGCTACTAGTATGAGACCAACCCATATTACAAATTGGCTTGTCCAGATGGAGATCAAGTGTTCCAACCATATACTCAGGTTCAGTCAGTTACTTGCCAATGGAATATTATTGCTGCTGTTCTTCCTAGTTATACTAAAAGCAGAATTCAAAGAAGCTAGTCACAACGACTGGTCTTATACACCATCTCCAATACCAGAGCATATTGTCATCAAGTTTACACATCGTGCAAGTAAGAGTCCAGGTATTTCTAGAGATGTTGGTAACACAACTTTCAAGCTTCAATTCTACATCTTGATGATCGACGACCCTTGAAGGCTCCAGTTCTTAAAAGGATCGCATACTGTCATGCTCCATGCTGTAATGAAACAATGTTTATTCAAGTTCACAGCTTGGGGGCAAGCTGTTGCTTAAGGGCGGGGGAATGTCATGACCTGGGTCATGGGCTGGTAGTAGTAGTAGTAGTAGAGGGTCAAGAGTTGGGCTTGGCCCATGTACTAAACCTATATGTGCCTGTGTATTGCCTGAGGAGGGCATCGATGATGAATGTAGTGGCCGAGTGCCTCTTCCTCCTCCTCTGCTTTCCCCACTGTTCTCCTACCTGTCCCTGTTTTCCTCCCGAGACGGCACCGCCGAGCTCGATCCGCCGTGTGTGACGCCGGCAGCTATCTAGGTTCCTAGCAATATAGGATCTATGTGCATATTTGATTTAACCTGACACATAATATAGATAATATACTTTTCCTATTAGCCCGATATATGTATGAAGGGATCTTTATGCTAAGTGGATGACTTCCTAGAAAGCACGCATTGAAATAATCTTATCATTGACTACTAATAATCGATAAAAATGTTTGGATTTGTCATATTAAAATTCTATAATTAGGTTTATCATGAAAGGTTGTTTACAAAAATATATTTTTGATCACATATTCATATAAAAGTAAGTAGTTAAAGTTGCACGTTGAGGTCCTGCTAAGTACAATAAATAATTTTACAGGAAATACATTTTTATATATTTATTGGATACTAAATTAGAATAAATTAAAAAAGCAAACTTTTATGTGTCACACTAAGATAACGCAGTAAGGATACTTACATGATTTAAATAAAATATCATATTCTCCTTTCTCTCTATCTGTTGGGCTTCGGCCCAACTTCTGTAGGCACTGCCGTGCGCACCTGAGCGCTGGTTAGTATTGCTGCTGTAGGCCCAGTTCACTCTGTTTTCAGCCCGTTAAGGTCCCTGGTCATTATTATTTACGGAGAATATGTTAAAATGATCATGCTATAACTTTGCAACCGTAACTCGGATTAAAATAATATATATATGTAATTTAACCAGAAAAATGCTTAGATTCCAACCGTACTATTGGTCGTTCATGTTAACTAATATAAAATTCTTTTTAGCGCATAGCCTTAATTTACCTAATTAATTGCTATGCAATATTAAATGTTATCTACCTCATTTAAATTGGCAACATATGTTAAATAAAGTATGTTAGAAGGGCCTGGAGTGCACCTTTTTTTTTCTACAGACTAAGGAGTAGCGAATATATATATATATGTGCTTTTTTACCCCATTTAAATTGGCTAGATATGTTAAATAAAATATGTTAGGAGGGCCTACATTGCACCCTTTTTCTGCAAACTAAGTAGTAGCAAAAAATATTTGTGCTTTGTGGGACTAAAACTCATGACCCCAAAGGCCCCAACCAGCTGAACTAGCATGTGTTTATGCTAAAAAATAGGTTCATTATTTAATTGAAAAGTCCCATCTCGACTCTTTGCACGAGAATACATCAATTTATATACATTTGTAAATTATGTGGAAATCGGTAAGTCACTTCAAGAACCAAGGAACAGAGGGAGCGAAGGAATTAAATGGATTTGTGCTAGCATGGCTGGTTGGCTCTAAATAAATAAAATTGTTGGAATTGCATGGATGGTTGTGTCAATATAAATTAAGCGGGTTTGTAAGTAAGACCAGATTTCGGGATTGTTGCTATGAGGGAGAGACCTATAATTAATGAATTACTCCTTCTGGAGACCACCAATCTTGTGTTAATAATCCATTTTTTAAGACTTTCATGAGATAACCACAACAAAGGAGGGAGTAGATTTCAACCTCGGCATGGCAGCACTGTCCGGATGTTGTCGTGTCGAATTTATATACGTTTTGGTGGACATGTCAATTACTTCTCCCATTGTCGTGTCGCATTGATATACGTTTTCGTGGACATGTCAATTATTTATCCCGTTGCAACGCACGGGCATATGTGCTAGTAAGTACTAATGTTATGTACAATACTCTTTGTCGGGTGACAGAAAAAGTATAACCCCACCATGGAGGAATCATTTAATTTCCTGCCATGGAGGAACCATTTAATTTCCTAAGCATAGTTTACATGGTGTCTTTTATTTATGTTGAGGTGTGCAAACAGCTAGTCGTGTGTTTGCATCTTTCTTTCTATACTCGTCTCTACCATAGAACTCTCCATCTATAGCAGCGTGGACCAAAAAATAATCACTTATCAAATCAGAAAAGATTTTTTGTGAACAAATTAGTTGGATGGATTTTTCTTAGAATGAGTTTACTTTCACTACGAGGAACTTCACACTTCCATTCCACTTGAAAAATGGTCAACATTTGTGACAAGTTGGTGTCATAGCCAAACATAGTTTCCTAAAACAATCACTATAAGAAATATGCTAACTTGTGACCTTCTGTCAGTGACCGTGGGTGAATTGGTCATAAATCTACGACCATTTCGAACCAATTGGTCGTAAGCTGTTTGGGAGGGTCCAAATCCTAAACCATAACGACCATTTTAGTCAAAAATGTCGTAACTGCCTTACACAAAATGGACATAAAGCAGACAACAGTGGTCGACGACCTTATTTCTAGCTGATTACGACCAATCTAGATGGTCATGACAATGTAAACGTGGATGCATTGATATGACTGGGCGCCACCTCATCAGTTTTGCCTATGTGTCATGTCTGTGTGTCAATTTTTGCCTATGTGTCAAGTCCAAGTGTCAATTTTCGGCTTGCGTGTAATAGCACTAGGTTTGAATCTAAGGAATAAAAGAACTTTATTAATAAATGAATCGATCCAATAAGGAATAAAAGAAACTTTATTAATAAACGAGCTAGTACAATGTAATATTACAAATCTTACAATCTGGATAAAAGAAACAATACATTTCATTACTATAAATACAAATACAAAGTATTCAGGAATTACATTGTGGAATAGAAGAAATGAAATAAAGAAAAGGAAGTAAACCTAAACTAAACCTAGACTAAATCCTTTTCTAGTTCTTCTCTTGATCTTCTTCTAATCTTCTCCTTCTCAAGTTCAAGACCTACAAAAGAAACAATACAGGAAGAGGGAGTGTGTTACGTTAGATATGTTGCATTCCCTTTTGGAAAATGCATTACTATATGAGCTGGCACTTAGGATTACTTGGAACTGGTCCAAATACCCTTAATTAGAAGTTTCCAGTAGAAAACCAACAAAGCCAAGTAATGGAATAATAAGTGACCAAATGTACAGGATCAAAGACAATAGGAACAGTGCATGATCAAGTATCAGGGGAGAGCTGTAGCAGATCAAGTCCAAGAATGGAATATGTCCAGGATATATTTACAGCAAGAGGTGAAAGTCATAGCTCACAAATCCAATAAACAACAACAGAGCCAAGTCATAAGTAACAGCCACAAACACAATAACAACAATACCAGCTCATTTGCAAAGTTATAATTAAAGGGGCACAGTTGTCACTATGAGTCCAGCTGGCCCAAGACACAACCTAGAAACTTTATACAGCAATACAAACATGCCAATAGAACAAAGAACAGTACTGCCTGTATATGTCAACAGATGGCATCAGCAGCTAACTGACAACAGTGATAGTATATGATGTTGGACAGAAACTCCAACCGCAATGTGTATGTGCACCAAAAGCATAGTGGTACAATAGATGGACATCTACAACAATGTTAACAAGAAGAAGTAGCACTAGCACATAAATATAAACCAGTTCATATACCTCCAGTAGCAGCAGTCTATGTGTGGACCAATTTACCAAGACCAGAACCTTAGGAACTACAAACCACCACTAAACTACACCATCAATAGCAAACCAGGAACTAGACAATGGCAATCATCCAAACTAGAACCCCATAGTAACAGAGGTTAATTCTAGATATGCCACAAATCATGAACAGAGTTCCAGGACCTCAAGTGCATCTATACACTGAAACAAGGGCCGGCCTTGAGCAACTCAGTGAACCACTAGGGAAAGTAGAAGAGCAGAGTGTCAGGCAGCTCAAGGGCAATAATGGATTCAGTTATCCCACGGTGATGAAGCGTCTTCAAGTCTATTACTGATGGATTCAGTTATCTTACGGAAGGACGTCCTTGTCACAAATTCCAAGCAGGATGCCATGACAGAAGTGATCTCTAGTGTACAAACGGCAGTAGCAGCTTTGAGCAGGCATTTAAGTACTATTACTGATGTGCTCAAACAATTGAGTGCCAACATACCAACAACATCAGAAATTCTTCGATCCCCTTCCCTAGTGAGTTTGGGTTGCCGGTTGAAATCCAAAGTGAGTTTGGGTCGCCGGTTTAGAGGAAAGATTGACAGGTGGGCTGGATTTCGAGTAGAAGGTGGATAGGAGTCCATGTAAACCTTAGCACAAATACTAGTGCACTTTTAATGAACTTGACCGAAGAGATGAGAATGCAAAAGATAAAATAAATTTCCCAAACATTTATTTTATTTCATGCGGAAAAATTTCCTATCTTACATAACAACAATAACAAGGCTAGGGTTTAAAAAGTGGTATCTTACAATTCCCTCCCGCTTAAAGAAATCTCGCCCCGAGATTTACCTAAGAGAATAAATGTGGGTAATCTTCATGAAGCTGGTCCTCTCTTTCCCAAGTGGCTTCTCCCTCGGTGTGGTTACTCCACTGCACCTTACAAAACTTGATGACCTTCCTCCTTGTTGTGCGTACCGCCTCCTCTAAAACCCTTATGGGATGCTCCTCATACATTAAATCCTCATTGATCTCAATTCCCTCTAGAGATGTCCTGCGCTCTTCCTCCTCTGGAACTCTCAAACATTTCTTCAACTGTGATACATGGAATACTGGATGTATCTTAGCTAGCTGATCCGGTAGTTGCAACTCATATGCTACTTCTCCCCGTCGGGTGGTGATTTGAAACGGTCCTATGTATCGAGGTGCAAGCTTCCCACTGATTCCAAATCGCCGGGCCCCCCTGAGTGGTGATACCCCTAAATACACACTATCCCTAACTTGAAAGGACAAATCTCTACGTATCTTGTCAGCATAACTCTTCTGTCGGGACTGTGCAATCCTTAGCCTCTCCTGTATAACCTTTACTTGATGCTCGGCCTCTTCAAGGGCATCCGGATGGAACACTTGCCTCTCTCCGGTCTCGTCCCAGTATAACGGAGTCCTGCACTTTCGTCCGTAAAGAAACTCAAACGGGGACAACTTTATGCTAGCTTGGTAACTATTATTATACGAGAACTCTGCGTATGGCGACATTTGGTCCCATTTCTCCTTACTGGTTAGGGCGCAGACCCTCAGCATGTCTTCCAAGATTTGATTTACCCTCTCAGTTTGACCATCGGGTTGTGGGTGAAATGCAGTGCTGAAATCCAATCTTGTGCCTAAGGCCTTATGGAGATCCTTCCAAAACTTTGAGGTGAACTGGCTCCCTCTGTCAGATACTATCTTCTTCGGCACCCCATGCAAACAAACAATCCGTGATACATATATATCTCGACTAACCGGTCTCCATGATATGTGGTTTTAACGGGAATGAAGTGAGCCGATTTGGTGAGACGGTCCACTATAACCCATATGGAATCAAAACCTGACTTGGTTCTAGGCAGGCCAGTTATGAAATCCATGCCAACTTCTTCCCATTTCCACTCCGGTATTTGCAATGGTTGCAACAATCCTGCGGGTTTCATGTATTGTGCCTTGACTTGTTGGCATACATGACAAAGTGCTACATACTCCGCTATGTCATGTCTCATGCTAGAGCACCAATACTTATCTGGGAGGTCATGATACATCTCTGTACTTTCCGGGTGAATGGAATAAGTAGAGTCGTGTGCCTCCTACATGATTAGCTCCTGTATCTCCTTATTATCTGGAACAAAAATACGCTATTGGTACAAGATCGCACCCTTCTCATCTTCAGTAAACCAGGCACCTTGCCCATCTTCATATCCCTTAGGACTTCCTCTAAGTCCTTGTCCTCCTTCTGTGCCTCACGCACCTGATCCTCCAATGTATACTTGATTTCCAACACTTCACCACTACCGACAATGGTTAAATATAGGTTTAACTTCTCAAACTCCTTGTATAACTCTGGTTGGCTTTCTTGGACCATTATGTTATTGCAGTAAGCTTTTCTACTCAAGTCGTCAGCCACCACATTGCCTTTGCTTGGCGTGTAGTTTATTCCAAGGTCATAATCCTTGATTAACTCTATCCATCTTCGCCGCCTTAGGTTCAGATCAGACTGGGCGAAAATATACTACAAACTTTAGTGGTTCGAATAGATTTTGCACCGGTTCCCAATCAAGTAGTGGCGCCATAGCTTCAATGCATGCACTACTGAGGCTAACTCTAAGTCATGAGTGGGGTAATTGAGCTCATGGGTTCTTAGTTGTCGGGATGTGTAGGCTACAACCTTTTGGTCTTGATTCAATACACCACCAAGTCCTTGCAAAGAGGCATCACAATAAATCTCAAAGTCTCCGCGAATGTCCGGTAAGGTCAGAACATGCGCAGAGGTTAGCCTCTTCTTTGACTCCTGAAAACTTTCTTTGCATTCAGGTGTCCACTTGAGTTTACTCTCCTTCATCAATATGTGGTCATAGGTTTGGCTATCTTAGAGAAATTCTCGATGAAACTTCTGTAATACCCGGCTAGTCCAAGAAAACTCTGGATATCTTTCACATTATTTTGTTTCTTCCACTCGGTAATGGCTTCAACCTTCTTTGGGTCCACGGCCACTCCTTCTCCAGAAATGATGTGACCTAAGAACTCCACTTCCTTTAACCAAAAATCACACTTGCTAAACTTGGCATAGAGTTGATGCTCCCTCAATCTCTCCATAACCAGACGAAGATGCTCCTCGTGTTCCTTCTTACTCTTGGAGTAAATCAACACATCATCGATGAATACCACAACAAATTTGTCTTGGTAATGCATGAAACCCTATTCATCAAGTTCATGAAGTAGGCCGGAGCATTGGTGAGTCCAAAAGACATCACGAAAAACTCATATAGGCCATACCACATAGTGAAAGCAGTTTTCGGAATATCCTCTTCCTTCACCTTCAATTGATGGTATTCTGGCCTGAGATCTATCTTGGAGAACACAGTGGCTCCTTTCAACTGATCGACCAAGTCATCTATCCTTGGTAATGGGTACTTGTTCTTGATGGTGACCTCATTGAGGGCATGATAATCAACGCACATTCTCATAGTACCATCCTTCTTCTTCACAAAGAGCACCGGTGCGCCCCATGGTGCGGTGCTTATTCGGATGTAACCTTTTCATTCCAAATCTTCTATCTGTTTATTTAATTCATCCAACTCATTTGCTGGCATCCTATAGGGTCTCTTGGATATTGGTGAAGTGCCTGGTACTAACCGAATTGCAAACTCAATCTCCCTGTCCGGTGGCAAACCAGGAATTTCCTCCGGAAACACGTCTGGATACTCTTGTACTATGAGAACATCCTCAACCCTCATGTCCTTAAGTGAATTCAAAATACGCCTCCTCTTCAAGGCTGACGTGTCTACATACTCTATGGTTATCCCTCCTTTTCTCACTAGGGTTACGGCCAGTTGTACACAACCTATCTTCCCTTGGTGCTTGGCTAACTAATCCATACCTAGTATCACATCCAACTCTTGGGCATCTAGCTTTATCAAGGTGGCAGAAAAAGGGTTCTCCTTGAATTTCAATGGGTATGGCCGGGCAATAGGTATCTACCTTGATTTGTTTCCCATGTGAAATAATCATTAAAGGCGCTGGTAGAGCCTTGCACTTAAGTTTGTGTTTATCAACAACCCCTTAAAAATGAATTTGTTGCTCCAAAATCAAACACCACTTTTGGCAATAACAGAATTAGGAACAACACCCTCAACTTCTCCTTCCACATCTTCGAGTATTATTCCCTAGTGTACGGGCTCAACTAGACCTTAACCATATCCTCATCCTCCAAGGCCTCAACAATCTCCGCGGTGTCCTCCACATACTTCACGTCTGGCGTCCATCATGCTTGGAGGTTGTTTCTCAGAGATAGACGAGAGGGAAAATATTCTAACCCCAAAACACTGAAAAGGCACACACAATCACACAAAGAAAAATCAAACAAATCCCTTAACTCCAAACAAATTCATCAAAAAACCTAACAAAAGAGATAGTCACACCACACTAAGTCGGTGCAATCTATCTTTCTAAATATTTTTGAAAATATAATGATCGATATAACTAAGGATAGAGCCTAAGGCTATGGGATCGAGGTGATTGGTGTCTAAGCTTCGTCATGGAGTTCGATGATGGTGGGCATGGCCGGGGCAAACTCGTCGTCGGGAGCGTAGCTCCTATCCATGTGAATGATGATGTCCGAAGATGGCTGCTCCTCCTCGTCCGGCATCTGCACGGTGTATGGCTGGTTGACGGTGAGGGGTCTTGGCTTCTTGCTGGTACGTAGGCGTGTTTTTGGAAGTCGGTGTGCCCTCTTCTTCGGGATGAAGGTGTTGGGTTGTAGCTCGTCGAAGTACTCACAAGCGTCATTGACCTCATTTTGAAGCTTTTAGATAGTTGTGCAAGCAAACCGCAAGCTTTTAATGAGGTCATCCTTCTCCTCGGCGTGACGAAGTGCCATTGATGAGATCGTGCGATTAGCTTCTTCCTTCTCAACATTGTGTATAATTTGACGTGTTAGTATGGCTTGGCAAAGTCTCGGTTATCCTGTTGCAATGGTGCTATATCCCGCATGGCGGCATTTAATTCCCTCTGGGTGTTCTTTTGCATCTCCTCCCAGCTATCAGCAAGATCGCTGTAGCTATCCCTAATTCTGGTGGCATTGTCTAGTCGATTAATAAAACCGACGAGTAGTTCTGAGAGTAGGCCGACACTGGGGTTGAGAGGGCTCTCGGTCCTGGTAACAGTGACGGGGGTGCCCTTTCCTCCTCGGTGCGGAAAATAGTAGAAAGGTGGATGGTTGTATAGTTCTTCCTTATAAAGTTCTTCGATCCCAAGGAATCCTTCCCCTATGACGGCCTCAAGAGCATCATCCCAGTATTCTCCCTTCGACTTGAACTCATGGAATACATGCTTCGCGAAGCCTCCCCGTGGGCCAATCCGATAGTGTCGCCATGTTCCACATCCTCCTTATTTTAGTTGAATTCCCAAAAGCATTTTATAAACCAAGTAATTCTAATTACTAGTAATTGGAGGTTTTTCCGATGATGTCTGCGACAACAACGGAGATAAGCGGCGGAGCCCCCTTGACTCAGCGACACAATTGACCAAGTGTCAACCGATAATCCAAATTCCAGAAGAGGAGAGAAGACAGGTAGAATACCCAACCAGACACTTCGTCCGTCCTTGACCGTGGACACGGCTAATCGATTAGTTTTTGACTCTGCAGAGTTTGTACACTTTAGCCACACGATGTTGACTTGCGTTAGCTCCTCCTAACATACTTGATATGCCGTACCCATTTAGGCGTGTGGTTGCACGGGTAAAACGAAGTGTGCTAATAGCTAGATAATTTCCCTTATGGGGTACGAGCAATGATGGACAAATCTCCACAACATCCGATGTTGCCCGCACCCATGGTAATGTTTCACCCATAGTAGTTTTTACTAACACTTGTGGCGCAAGTTTAGTCCACAACAAAGTCTTAGGCTTTCTCAAACAATCTATGATGAATGATAATCTCAACAAGATGGAACATAGTACCATCAATTTATTAGGTGATGATCAAGTCTAAGCACGGCTAAGCATCAATAACTACTCAAGTTTATGGTGAAAAAGAATAGGGTGTAAGATCATGGCATCGTATTCGATGAATATTTGTACTAGTCAATTTTAGTATTTTGACTCAAAGCAAGTTTTCATGCAAGTTTGTAAACACATGAATTTGGACAAAAACATAGGATCAGGGATGGGGGTGGCATGCCTGATTGATGCGCGCCTCCGGCTTCTTCTTCGTAGTACCCCTCGTCTCCTCCTTCATCTACACGCCGCACAATATATGCAAATATCAACAAGCATACAACAAGAACTCCAAATAAAACACCAAGTAAAATCACCAAAGCAAACATATGGACATGTGTGTAGGATATGATGGAGAAGAATACTACGGAATAGATCATGAGGATTAGTTTCTCATGAAAGGATAATGGATAGTAGATGGCATGCATGAATTCTATATCGTGAGCATAGATCATTACGTACAAGAACTATGAAACTAATCTATATGTGATATCTATACCTACTAATAAAGCAAGGTGATATTCTTGGTTTCGTCCCGCGTTAGATTTTTTTTTGTCACGGTCCGCGTCCGACCGTCCTAATTTTGCTCACGTACAATTGCATTACGTACGGCTGGTTCTCGTGCGCGTGCGAGGACAACTCCAATACGAATACGAAGTCACGGGTGTCCAACTCCAATACGGAGTCATGAGTATCCAGTATCCCGTTGCAACGCACGGGCATTTGTGCTAGTGTGATATAAATAAACATAGATTAGACTAATGAGTTTGGAGATAAAACCATCTATTTTCATGCATGCACATGATTATAATATCAAGAACATGTATGTAGATTATGGTGGTGGAATTGCATGCAAACCCTAACATGGAAAACTGAAGTACTTATGATTTACATGAACTAGTCAAAACAGAAAAAGTTTTTCAGAACAAGCTCTAAAGATGCGATCAGTGTGACCAAACGGTAGAACGAAATTGGGATCCGTAAACTGTACTAGAAAGTAGACATCGAGGGATAGATTATGACAAAAGATCTTGAAGTTTGGCATACCGAGTTGATAGCTGGGCTGGTCACAAAACCAGTGATAATCTGTACAGATTCGCTCGTCAGAAACAGCGGCTCGGAGATGACCTCAGTGACGAAGATTGGCTGCATGGATTTTATAGAAATTTTAGGGAGAAGCTGATGACATCCTATGAGTCAGATCAGAGAGGTTTCATGGTTCTACAAATCGTGTTACAATGGAGTAACAGTAGATTACAAACCGAAGGTTTGAAATCGCAGAGAAGCTTGCCTGAACAGGGTCTAGGAAGATTGGATGGAACGGGAGATTGCACCGTTGGATCGCCCTCAAATTTTACGAGTTTGGACTAGATTCTATGACGCAGCAATTTCACCATTGGATCTTCAAGAGGATGCTCGATTCGCCGGGTATAGGTGGATTACGGGACAGCTTCCTGCTGTCTCGCGGATTCCGCGAGATCAACTTTGTGGCGACGTTGGGGCAGCTCGTGAGGTATGATTTCGTGGAATTTGAGCCTTGGGGTGTAGAAGTATTTATAAGGGTCCTAGGTCGGTTGGGGCTGCCCTAGGATGACTAGAATTGGATAGAGATCGAGTTTCTTTCTTGTATTCAAGACAAGGCAGGAATCCTATTTGGACACAAGTTTGTTTGTATTTGGTCGCCCAAAGAAACTTTCTGGTGCCAAGAAAACGTGTTGGAGCAGAGGTAGAGATATTTTGCTAGCCTTGGGTCATTGGGCCTGAGCCGGGTTGAAATCCAAAGTGAGTTTGGGTCACCGATTTAGAGGAAAAGATTGACAGGTGGGCTGGATTTCGAGTAGAAGGTGGATAGGAGTCCAAGTAACCCCTAGCACAAATACTAGTGCACTTTTAATGAACTTGACCCAAGATATGAATGCAAAAGATAAAATAAATTTCCCAAACATTTATTTTATTTCATGCGGAAAAATTTCCTAGCTTACATAACAACAATAACAAGGCTAGGGTTTGAAAAGTGGTTTGTTACAAATATAATAATACAATATTATTGCCTCTAGGGCATACTTCCAACAGGATCGGCACCAGCTTATCACCTTTGGTGGGGGATGAAGGGGAGCAAAATGCCTCCTTTTTAATTTCTGGACCGTGTCTACATACTCTCCGTTAATAGTAAGGAAGACTGGATTCAAATTTGGATCATTTTAGTCATATGGATGATAGTGATAGCTATCTTATTACGCCCGGTCGACCGTATTACCCCGATCGCATTTGCTTGAAAAAAAAAGCATCAGGTGTTAGACCGCGACCATCCCGACAAGGGCCTGGCGGGAGTCGGGCACGTCGTGGCGGTGTCACAGAGGAGAGGACGAAGGTTAATGGTGCATGTGCAGGTTGGGGTCTGGTCGCCAGCACCACCATTGTCCGGAGGATGAAGATGAAGGAAAGGAAGAAGAAACAATGTACACGGGATTCGACGGACGTGTTTTTTTCCCAACGCATAGCCGCCCCCTTCCCACCACTACCGGGGTAATACTTCGGTTCGGATCGGTCCTTGTTTCCACCCAAACATAACTTTGACCACTTGTTTATAAACATGTGAAGGAGAAAATAATGAGGCATTTATTTATTTTTTCTTTCAAAATTTTGGCTTGAGTATTGGGGCAAGCCCATCTACCAGCGAACCGTGCACAAGCTAGGACCGTGCGCGAGGTGTGTTAGTGGGCCCTTCCTTGGAAATCTCTCTCTCTCTCTCTCTCTCTCTCTCTCTCTCTCTCTCTCTCTCTCTCTCTGTGTCCTAGCCCATGTTTTTTTTTCACATTTTGTGAAGTTGTAAAACTAAAGATTCAAAATTTTGAGAAGTTTAAGTTTTAGATTGTTCAACTTTCTGTAAGTTTGAATTTATGAAAAGCGCCAAGAAAATCAAAAATTAATATGAACTTAGATTTCTTGGATATTTTAGGATTTTGAAAACCCCAAAAGTTTAAATATTTGAAAGTTCAGACTGAAGTTTACATTAGAATTGACGTTCAAGTTTTAGATTTTTCAACTTTCTATAAGTTTGAATTTATGGAAGGCGCAAAAAGTTTCAAAATATATGAACTTTCATTTCTCGGACATTTCAGGAATTCGAAACCCCAAAAGTTTAATATTTTGAATGTTCCGGCACGGAATAAGTGAAGCATTTGCTTGCTTCTGCAATCTCATGTTTACCTTCCCTTGGAATTTCCTTACGAGCTACAAGTTTACGTCGATGCGCTAGCTACGCTAGCTACAAGTGCACATCGAGGCACTAGCTACACTAACTACAAGTGCCCGTCGATCATGCAAGAAAACAGAAAAGAAAAAAGCTACGTACACAACCCTGCATGCATATATGCATGCTGCTTCCCTTCCCTTCAAACTCACGCACGTCCAGATGCAACGAAACAAACACTGCATGCATGCAATCGATGCTTCCCATCCAAAAGCATCCAAATCTATCTAATTAGATCTTAGTATATCACTCCAGACCATTAACTCCTTCCATGTCCCGCGCATCCGACGACGTACCCTCTTGTGCTCGCGCGCCTCGGTTCACCGACATGGCCCGTATCATCATCCGAGATCTCCACCATAGGACAACGGGACTTCCCCTCATCGGAACCGCCGCTTCTGACGCTCTACGCACTCGCCCCGCGACCTCACCTTGAGATGCCACCCCGTTGTGCGCCGATTAAGACGAGGATGAGGATGAATTTGAGCCGCCACAGATGGAGGACGGCTCCGACGCCGGTCCGCCGGTCCCGATCCAGGCCCTCTTCCCCGACAATGGGCCGCTACTCCCTTCTGAGTCCCATCTGACGAATCTAAGGAGGAGGCAATGGTGGCCAAGGCCATTGCCTGCTCGGAAGTCCTATATGTCGCTCCTCTCTCACTCCCGTCGCCGAAGGGCTTCCCCGTCTTGAACATGTAGAAGCAGACGGAATAGCACATGAAATAATGATAGGCATGAATCGTGAATAACCGTAATATTGTCGTAGAGGTATACGTGTAAAAAATATTAAAGGAACAACACATGAAATAATAATCATTATATTTGTTCTAAGCATAAAATAAGAAATAATAAAGCATCATGCACAACTAATAAGAGAAAATGTTATAAATTATGAAGTGTCATAATAAAGCATCATGCACAACTAATAAGAGGAAATATTATAAGTAATGAAACATCGAATTAGTTAATGTTGCTATCCTTGACAATGGATTACAGTACTACACGAACCGGTGTCTTTGTTGCATGCGCCCTATGATATTTTATTCACCATGCAAACTGACCCATCATCCATTGTAACCCTTCATGCACCTCTAGCCAATTTCTCGCGCCTTGTGTTTCCAGTATGATATGTGCACCTCGAAAGTTTGCCGCCCAATTTCTCGCGTTTTGGGTTGTAGGGCTATTAGGTCAGGTTAGTGAAGGACCAAAAGCATGAAATAGCCCATTCATACAATTATGGATTTGATTAAGTTTCCCTTACTTTACCAAATATATTTTAAATATATCAATTCAACTACCACAAATGATACTTTTTGAATTTTAATGACTCGCGACTACAAATTGTTCAATCAGTGATCTATTGTTTTATGTGCGATATGATCGTAGTGCGGTGACACGTTTTCAACTAGGTAGGTCGATTTCTAGACCGGAATAACTTTCCCGCCCTGTGTTTTTTGCCCTAAAGTTTGCTGCCCAATTTCTCGCATCATGTGTTTTTCGCCTGGTATGCGTCGCCCGAAAATTTTCCGCCCAATTTCTCACGTCATTTGTTTCCTCCATGATTGTGCACCTCGAAAGTTTCCCGTCCAATTTCCCGTGGGTTGGAAACTGCGGGGGAGAGGAACGCTTGCGCGAGCTAAGTCGAACACGAGGTCGGCGACATCGACCATGCCAAAGGTTGGCACCACATTAAGGAAGCATGAATAGGCAAGTGACGCGGGGTGAGGAGATTGGGGGTGGCACTAGGGCAGGGGATCACTAGCATATGGAAAGCCCGGACGGGCTGAGAGGTGAATAAGAGGGATGCAATACTCAACCGAGGTGCATGTGCAATTGTGCATGATGCTTGTTCTAAATCGGTCGGGCGTGCCTCATTGAACTTGAGTTGGGTTTTTTCTGTGTCGTGGGCTGGGCGTGCTTGAGGTTGTAGGGAGAAATCGGTGGGGCGTGGAGAGGAGATCGTGCGAGAGTGAATACCTTGAAGTGAGGAAGCAAACATACAAACTCCCCTATAAAAATAAAGACTAGATCCCAATTTGGATCAGTCTAGTCATATGGATGATAGTGATAGCTATCTTATTACTCCCGGCCGGTCGTTTCCCGATCGCGTTTGCTTGAAAAGAAGTATCAGGATTAGACCGCGGCTACCCCGACAAGGGTCTGGCAGGAGGCGTGGACGTCGCCGCGGCGTCACAAAGGAGAGGATGAGAATTAATGGTGCAGGTGCAGGGTGGGGTTTGGTTGCCGACACCATCAGTCGGGAGGATGAAGATGAAGGAGATGAATAAGAAACAACACACACGGGATTCGACAGAAGTGTTTTTTGCCAATGCCTAGTCGCCCCCTTCCCAACACTACCGGAGTAATACTTCGGATCGTATCGGTCCTTGTTTCCATGAAAACATAACTTTGACCACTTGTTTATAAAAATGTGAAGGAGAAAATAATGAGACATTTATTATTTTGGATTTTTTTCTCAAATTATTGGCTTGAGTATTGGTGCAAGCCCACCTACCCGACAATGCGTGCACACGCTAGGACCACGTGCGAGGAGCGTTAGTGGGCCCTTCCTCAAAATCTCTCTCTCTCTCTCTCTCCCGGTCCTAGTTTTTTTTTTGCATTTTGTGACGTTCGAAAAACCGAAGGTTCAAAATTCCTAGAAGTTCAAGTTTTAGATTATTGATCTTTTTGTAAGTTTTAAGTTTTGAAAATCACCATAAATTTCAAAAATATGAACTTACATTTCTTGAACATTTCAGGGTTTTGAAAACCCCAAAAGTTTCAATATTTGAAAGTTCGGACTGAAGTTTACATTAGAAGTTCAAGTTTTAGATTTTTCAACTTTCTGTAAGTTCAAATTTATGAAAAGAACAAAAAGTTTCAAAAAATAGGAACTTCCCTTTCTTGGACATTTCAGGAATTCGAAAAACCCCAAAGTTTATTTTTCTGAATGTTCCGGCACGGAATAAGTGAAATACCCGCTACGGAATTTTGGCTTGCTTCTGCATCGCATGTTCACCTTCCCTTACTAGCTACCAGTGCACGTCCATCATGCAAGAAAAAAGGGAAAGAAGAGAGGCTACAAGTGCACCTACGTACACAACAGTGCATGCATGCTGCTTTCCTTCCCTTCGAACTCACGCACGTGCACATGCAACGCAACAACACACTGCATGCATGCGACGCTTCCCATCCAAAAGCATCAAAATCTATTTACTTAGATCTTCGTATCTTACTCCAGCCCAATATCTCCTGCCATGTCGTACGCATCCGACAAAGACCCCTCTTGTACTCGCACGCCTCGGTTCACTGACATGCCCCGTATCGTCATCCGTGATCTCCACCATATGACATTGGGACTTCCCTTCATCGGGACCACCGCGTTCTGACGCTCTACGCACTCTCCCCGTGTTCTCACCTTGAGATGTCACCCCGCCCGTGCGCCAATTGCGACGAGGATGAGGATGAATTTAAGCCACCACAGATGGAGAACGGCTCCGACGACGGTACGCCGGTCCCGAACCGCGCCCTTTTCCCCGACAATGGGCCGCTTCCCCTTTCCGAGTCCCATCTAATGAATCCGAGGAGCAGGAAATGGTGGACAAAGCCATTGCCCGCTTGGAGGTCCTATATGTCGCTCCTTTCACAGTCCTGCCGCCAAAGGGCTTCCCCGTCTTGAGCATGTAGAGGCGGATGAAATAGCCCAAGAAATAATGATAGGCATGAATAGGGAATAATCCTATTGTTGTCGCAGAGGTATATGCGTACAAAAATCAAAGAAACAACACATGAAATAATAATCATTGTATTTCTCCTAAGCATAAACAAACAAATAATAAAGCATCATTGCAAAACTAATAAGAGAAAATGTATAATAAATGAAGTGTCATAATAAAGCATCATGCACAACTAATAAGAGGAAATATTATAAGTAATGAAACATCGAATCAGTTAATGTTGCTATCCTTGACGATGGATTATGGTAGGACGTCAAACTATAGCTATTACAACTATTATATATAAAAAGTACTTAACGCGTTCATCAGAAAAAAGAGAAATAGGTTAGAAAATACCACAATAACTAGAAACATATGACCATTGATTTACTAAATCAATAAATGAGAAAATATTCACATTAAAGTTGAAAGAATTTACCCACGTATACCATTATACCTCTTCTCTCCCTAACATAACAAATTTGTTTGCGCTCAACCAAAAAAAAATATGTTTGTTCTCTAGGTTGTGTCAGCCGCCGGCGGCTCATCACCAGGTTACGTGGATAGTCTTCAATCATGCGAGAACGTCGGCGGTGTCCGGCAAGAAGACATGACGCATGCAAATTCCCAGATCACTTAAATCTGAACCGAATTAGGATTCTTCTAAAGAACCTGACATGACTTCTCTGAAATCTTCTTAATGAAGCTACAATCTACCGTGACCAAATTAGGATTCTTGATTAATTATTAGACTGAAGCGAGTTAGCTGCTGTGTTTCAATGACAAAATATATGATGGTGTTTCGCTAAAGGAGTATATGGCAGGCAAGCTATTATCTGAACCGAAGAGGGTAAAATTGAAAATCTCCTATAACTCAATTCTAAATCCCATCACAATTTTTAGTTACTTCTCTAAGTACTAACGAATATTACTACTCATTTATTACCTTGTTCTCTCCTGGAAAAAAGAGGTTGTTGCAAAATCAGAACAAATAACCGCAGATTGTAAAAGGCAGAACTTACCCTGTCCTCATATTCTATCTGCAGGCACAAAACACAAAATATCTTGTGAATTACATGCGACATGTATTGTAAAGAAGCCTCATTTAAGTTGAATATGTGAGTCGCGCGGCTTCTAAGCCCCCGCCAGATCTGAAATGTAGATGCATATACATAGAAATCATGCACAGATAGGTGTATGGCAGGGCACATGTTACCTTGTTCATACTGGCCATGGTCCAATTATATTCACCAGATCTTGTAGCACATTGGCCAAATAGTGCAATATAACAATTCAATTTGCAAGTATACTGAAGCAAAGCATGTACATTGAGTGTTGTACGGAGGAGCATCGGGAGGCTTTCAGTAAACTAATAGAAGAAATTCTGCATTTTTACACCCTAGTCACAACCTGGGTCTTAACAACACAGAAGAAGCCCAACTTTATCTGCTTTACTGCTATCGAGAAAAGGAAGAACATGAGTTGCCGCTTCAACTGGCTTATCAACATTATGAATGTGACCATATGTTACACAGATGAGTTCCTATTCCTCGTGCTCTCTCTTGCATTTTTCATTGAGTTGAAGTTTCGTTATCGTGCCCGGTGACTATGAAAATATATGTTTGAGGAAAATATTCATGTTTCAATCATAAGACTAAGTAGAATAGATAAAATTACTCAGAAATCTGTTGTATATGGCAAACCCCTTGTTTTTAAATAACATGTACGCTAGTCTGTAGAGGTAGTTACTTAAAAAAGAAATATAAGATGAATTAGCATGTCATTATCAGTAAGAAACAATCCTATGAATGATCGCTACCTAACTACAACAACAAAATTATATATTTTCCATATGACTTGCTCGACCAAAGATTTTTGTGTCTCTAGCTAGCAAAATGGCAAGATAAACTAAAATGTAACAGTTCTGGATGGATAACAAAAAGGATGAAGATCACTACAGAAAAGGAACAACGAATATACACATACAGATGTAAGGCAGACATGTGAGATGAAATAGGCACAATAAATTTTTTCACTGGTCAGGAACAATGTTCAGTATCTTTTTCAATGTGTTCCTGTATCAGAAGG
The DNA here is from genome assembly GCA_039707655.1 of Elymus sibiricus. Lineage (NCBI taxonomy): Eukaryota > Viridiplantae > Streptophyta > Magnoliopsida > Poales > Poaceae > Elymus > Elymus sibiricus. The sequence goes on from CM077676.1 coordinate 73,169,249, forward strand.
CTATTAGGCAGCCAAAGTAGGATGAACAAACATATGAAAGAGAGCTTGAATGCCTACTGTTGGGAAATAGTGTTTAATGTATGAGATACACTAACCTGATAAAACCCACTTTACCATAGTCTACAGAATCCAGATTCCTGCATGTATATAGTGAACCGGTAAAAAGGTTACACGAACCAATGGATGCATGATAAGAGAGGGACTCATATTAAAAGTAGTTTGCCCATAAATATCATGGAAATCTTGTGATGATGCAACGGTAGCATTCTGATAATAGCATGCTGATATCTGCTACATTTAAGTTAGGCACATCATGGAAGTCTAGAAATTATGTATATATAAGTTAGGCACAGGAGACATTATTCTTTGTAAGTAACAGTAGCAGCAAAAATCTGCTAGTTCTAAATTTGAAGGCTGCAAATCTACACATTCAGATCCACCGATTAATGTGTTAACGTGGCAGAGAGGACATCTCTACTGCTCTAGGAGGCGCCTTTGAGTGTCTGCACCAACCTTTAGGAATTGCAGCTGGGCTGCAGAAGAGCTAAATAACAAACCACGAACTCCATATATCTATTGTGAAGATAAGTATAATAAGCACGGACAATTTTTGACATATTACCTTCATACATCAACACAAATTGATGTATACTATCGTTGTTATGTAGCCATGGCCATCATACAAAACTATGATGCAAAAAAATTGAGGTTCGTCATTTATATTCCAAGATATGTGAATAAAAAGACCAGTTTACACAAAAGTTCACAGGGATGAATTTATAAAATTAGCTCGGAATTACTACAGTTTGTCTGCTGGTTCACTTTTCATAAATTTACCTCTGATTCATTCGCCGACAAACGATTTTATAACAGAAAACTAACTTTAAAGACTTCATGCATGTAAAAAATAATACGGCATAAGGATTTTCTGTTCATTAGTGTTCACATCGCAAGAAAACAGAACTGAACATATACTAAAACTAAAGAAAGGTTCCTGTAACTCATAATATGACTAATCTGTACGGACTGGAACTGAACCACTTTGAATAAAAAAACACACACAGGCAAGACTAGAAGATCGGAATCTAGTTTCTCTAAGGGCTCAGATCACAAAGAATATATAAGATGAGTATGTAAAATATGGCAAAAGGGGAACAAACCATGCATGGAGGAGATGTTATGAAATGTCAGTTATATCATCAGTCCATTACTTGCGCATCTTCGACAACAAATCCATCAGGGAGCACGACCTCCTGGAGCTAATCAAGGCTGAAGCAACACAAATTGTGAAATACAATAGAACCAAGCCACCAATTTCCAAGTGATCTTGCATGACCAATGCCAACAATCATTATTACAAATTATCGGAATGTCGAGGTAAGGAGTATTTTAACTACCAAACTGTACTGCTAAGTTTTATTTTGTTCCAAACAGTGTGCCAATTCACATGGACCAAGCTTATATGTGGTACTTCCAACCCACAAACTAAACTGATTTCTTAGTTCTGATCATACTTTTATGTAGGAAAAAGCTAGAGTGGCTCTTAAGAACCCTAACCAATGTTGCTTTGGTTTTACAACTTTCATTGCTTCTAACTTCCAAATCAAACTGTTGTTACACACATGTTTGCTGTATAGATGTACCCTAAAAAAACCCTACATTTACTTTGTCAAATAGAATTGCATTTTTCTGGTTGTCAAAATAGGATCAGCACCAACTTTCTTGTCAACATGATGTCCTCTTGATATAAAAGAACAGGGCACCAACGCAGAGTAAGTTTGCTTTGCACTCTTATGTTTGTAATACACAACATCCATGATGGTGTCTCTTTAGGCCTCTCGTTTGCACAAAACAATTGAGGTCCTGATGCTTATTTCACTCCTTTCTTGACCTCAATTAGACTTCTTTTATCCAAAGTTAGGAGCATACATATATGATAGGACCCTGCAGCAATCTGGCGAGAGGTTACTGCCAGCGAAGTGGTGCCGTCAAGATGGTGCAAGAAGATGTCGCCGGGATGCGGACCTGCATGACAGAATAATCTGTGGCGAAGTCAAGATCCTCCCTCCAAAAATACGGCTATGATAAACAATTGTGGGAGCGCTGCTCTGTTTTGCACCTGCAAGTAGCTGGTGTGTCTCGAGCGGATGGGTACAGACGGAGAGTATGGACGGGGGATGCCGAGCACCGAAAGCCACCAAAGCGTGGCACCAGGGAAGGAGCTGAACATATGAATTTTACATCACTACTTTGAATTAATGTCATAAACATATTTTTGATTGAATGGAACTGTCGTAAACCTATCGAAATTGAAGAAAGACTACTAAGATGTGTTAGCATTATTACCTGAGATTTGGACCAGCAGAGACCGAGCACATCCTTTGATCGCCCTGCAAAGGCCCTCTTTCTCTCTCAAACATGTGGCGCACACCAAGCTAGCCCTGGCCAACACACAGATCTCTTTTTCCCCAATTCCCATGCTCCATGTCTCCTTGTCCAGCTTGCTTTCTACCAATGAGTGAGGATTGACTTTGCTACTGGAACGGAAATCCCTTCTCTTTGCTGCTGCTATTTCTCTCCTTTTTCCCTATCACTTAGGGATCAAATCCCTTCATTTCGATCTCTAGTTTTGGGGTTACAGAGGTGTGCGGGGGTGGGGCTTGGTCCTGCTTGGGGAGGGGATCTTGCCGGTGGAGTGGGGGCTAGCTGGAGGGCAACCTGGTGGCGGGGGTGGCAAGGTGATGCGGCCGGGGGACGCTCGCCGGCTGGATCCCACGGCCTCGATCCGTTGGGAAGCAACTCGCCATCAGCAGGGCTGGAAAAGGCATGGAAATTTAGTGTGTGCTCACCGTCGGCGACGAACGGAACCGGAAGGAGGCCATCGCCAGGTGAAGTACAACGGCTGGGAGTTGTGCGAGATGCAGCGGATCCTGCCGATCTCATTCGGATTCGATGACCGCGGAGCGAGGACGGGCACCGCGGAGCGGAAGGATGGGGGCACGGCGGCGGAGGGAACCCTCGCGTTCTCGTGCGGGGCAGGGCAGGGCAAGTCGGGGCTGCGTCTGAGAACGTTTTTTTTTCACTTATGGTCGGACGACGGTGGATGGCGGGTTGATTCCTATAAACGTCAGGGACTTTTTTGCAAAATTACCACGACGATGAATTGGCAGAAGCAATAGCCGCTTTATTATTAGGTAAAGATGACCATTGATTAACTAAATCAATAAATGAGAACTATTAGATCTAAGGAAAAAATATTCACATTTTTTCGCCCACGTATAAAAAAAATCACATTAAAATTGAAAGAATTTACCCACGTATACCATTATACCTCTTCTCTCCCTAACATAACAAATCTGTTTGCGCTCAACAAAAAAAAATCTGTTTGTTCTCTTGGTTGTGCCAGCCGCCGGCGGCTCATCACCAGGTTACGTGGATAGTCTTCAATCATGCGTGAACGTCGGCAGTGTCCGGCAAGAAGACATGACGCATGCAAATTCCCAGATCACTGCATGAACGTCGGCGTCGCCCGCCGCCGACAGATTCCTCGACAAACATGGTCACTATGTTGCACATGCACAGGCCTAGATCTTTGTACTGGTAAGATTTTTTACAGAATCCCTCGAGATCCATAGAACTGCCCCCAATCTCTCTCGAAGACGAGTCCTGAACTCTACTCACGCAGCTCTTGGTCTATGCCCACTAGCAATCCAAGAAAAGAAACATATCTATTTTTCACTTCTGCTTCAGTACAACCCCTTTCTTTTTTCAGTTAAAAACTCCAAAAATGTGCAGCAACGTGATTTGAACTCCTGACCTCCCAGTTAAGTGCAAATGTATTAACCAAGTGGGACAACTAACCCGACGTGCATAGTTTAGGTTTTTTTTCTCCTTCAAATCAATGTTAAAAAAGGGGCCTCCTATACAGCGCGCGCTTTTGGGCCGGCCCATGTACGGCACGCTCGGTTTTCTTCATTTCGTTTTTTCATTTTCTTTTTTTACATTTTTGTTTGTTTCTATTTTAAATAACAAGCAAATATGCCCGTGCGTTGCTACGGGTTGTCCGACCTGCTCCGCCAAAGCCACCACCAGCCAACCAACCGTGTCCTCCCCACGCCACGGCAACAACGACCGCTCGCCCCGGCGAGACGGCTTCCCTTCTCCCGTGCGAGCACGACAGCCGCCTTCCCATCCTCCGCTGCGTCCGTAGCCATCTTCGCCGCTGAAAAGGGAGCCGCCCCTCACCCGAGCACGAGCCCCGGCGAGGCGGCCTCCATCCCCCGCGCGGGCACGGTTGCCGACTTCTCGTCCTCCGCCGCGGCAAAAGCCGTCTCCGCCACCGAAAATGGCGCCGCCCCTCACCCGAGCACGCGCCCTGGCGGGGCAGCCTCCATCCTCCCGCGCGAGCACGGCGGGCGCCTTCTCGTCCTCCGCCACAGCCGTAGCCGTATCCACCGCCGACAAGGACGCCGCCGTGCTGGAATAGTCTTTTAATGGGAGAAACATAGAATCTGATTCTTACATTTGTATGAAATAATTTTTTAGCAGGAGAAACATACAATGTGATTATTACATACTCTTCGAGAGTTTAATAATTCATATAAAGTATTTTATAAAATTATCAAAAGATTTATTTTATAAAATTATCAAAAGATTTGAATTCTAATGATTTTGATTATGTTTTTTATCGAAGGATGTTTGATTCAGAAGATTATATTTCATTTCCAATGTATTTTTTGCACTATTAAGGCTTGGCCCAAACGCAGGAAAATATTATACTTTCTCCTGATACGTCTCTCCATACTCCATTGTACAACCGGCTCAAAAAAAGATCAACCGGCTGGGCTGGCACGTACACCGCATCACCCTCTCTCTCAAAAAAAAGTCATCTCAACCCCATGACGTGTGGTCGAGCGGCCGGCACGTACACCCCATCACGTGTACGCCTCAAGCATATCCACCCGTGTCCATTATACGGAGTACTTCTTATCCCCATCTATGTGTATATGTGCTTCCTTCGCCCATATGCATAGCCCGAGGATGCAGACTTCAACGCCGCAGCCACAGGGACCTTGTCGCGCTGTGAGCCGGCTGTCCGGCGAGCCTCGTTCCCAGGCCGCCGGCGTGTGTCTATCGACTGCATGCAGTCCAGGATGTGAAGCCTCCAATGTCACCGGTGCCCCATTACAGAGCAGATCAGCAGCGCCGCCGGCAGATCCCGTCCCCTCCCCCCGTCTGTCTCTCTTTCTCTCACTTTCTCATCTCGCTCTAATTCTATCGATTGTATATGCATGCAGGCCGATGTGAATCCTCTAGTCAAGTCGCCGGCGCCTCGTTTTAGACCAGATCCGGAGCGCCGCCGCTGGATCCGTCCTCGTGACACCCACCGCCGGAACCCTCCTACTGACGGCCAAGCGGGCGCGGGTCTGGCTCGGCACCTACGACTCGGCCAAGGCCGCCGCTCGCGCCTACGACGTCGCCGCGCACACCCTGCGCTGCCCGCTCGCCACCATCAACTCCCCCAAGGACCTCGTCTTCTTCCCCGCGCTCCCGCTTCCGTCTCGAGCGGCGACGCCCGGCCCCGCCTGCAGCGCCAGCTCCACAGTCGAGTCCTTCAGCGGGCCTAGGGCCTCGAACAAGCCACGGGTCATGCCGCGCACGCCAGCGCCGGCTCCGCTGGCGAAGCGCCCGGGCGGTGACGGTGGCGGGCAGAGCCACTGCGCCTCCTCGGCCTCTGTCGTGGACGACGGCGGCGACGAGGCCGCCTCCGCGGCCGTCCGGCCTCGCGCGCCCTTTGTGTTCGACCTCAACCTCCCGCCGCCGGCCGGCGGCAAGTGGCGGCGCGTGCCCGACGGTGAGCACGGCTTAGCGGTGGTGGCTGTGGTTAAATATGGATTAAGGATCGCAGACATAATTCTATCTAATGTAGGGGGTTGTTTGCAAAAATGAAACGTTTTTCAGGTAACACTCAAATAGGACTGCGGGTTAGTTTCTTAAAAAACAGAGGGGTTTTTCTGTAAAAAAGCCGACGACGTACGACCAGAGACCCACGGTGCTTTATTATTATTATTATTATTAGGTAGAGATTTGCTATTTCCAAAAGTTTTGAAATTTTAAAAAATTGTGCTTTTTTTGAAAATGTTCAAAAATCATAAAATGTTCACGGATTCAAAAAATGTTTGTGATTTTACAAAAAATATCCGCATATTCAAAAAATGTTGGTGTATTCAGAAAATGTTATGGAATTGAACAAATGTTTGCAACTGCAAAAAAAATCATGAATTTTTAAAATGTTCACAAAATTTCAAAACTGTTCATGAATTACAAAAATGTTTGCTGATTCAAAACATGTTCACGCATTTTTTAAATGTTCGTGGCATACAAAAAATGTTCGTGAATTACAAAAATTGTTCCCCCAATTTCAGAAAAATGTTCGTCGCTTCAAAAAATGATCGCTGTAGGGTACGCGCTAGGTCGCTAACGAGCGACCTATGCACCAAATAGGAGACGCCCTAAAAATCACATAGCGACTTTCTTGTTAGGTTTTCTTTTGGTTTTTGTTTTGACTTGTTATTTCTTTTGTTTTTATTTCACATTCTCTTCCTTTTTTCATTTTTTCCTTTTTTAAATTTCGCAAATTTTACTTTTAAACTCATGATTTCTTCTTAAATTCATGAACATTTTAAAGTCGTGAATGTTTTCTTAATTTTTTAAAAAAAATATGTGAACACTTTCAAATCCGTGAATATTTTTTCAAAATCGATGAACTTTTTTCAAATACTCGAATACTTTGACCAGCCCATCGTCGCCTAGTTGGGCCAAGGCCTAAGTGTTTGAACGAATTCCGACACCATTTATATTTTGTGATACGTCCAGCCATTTTGTAGGAGATATGCCCTAGAGGCAATAATAAATATTATTATTTATCCCCATGTTCATAATTATGTTTATGTTCCATGCTATAACTGCTATGGTTCTCGAGTCTGCAATAACCACGAGGCTCGGAGGAAGACTCATTTGCACGTGTGAAATAATAAACGGTAAAATGTATTCCTAGTCTGGTCTCTAAGACTAGCTCAAGTGTTGCATGATGGTTCTGTTTTCCTGATCATAGGCATGACTATGCCGGCAACTTTGAGGGCACAATGTTAGGAGAACACTTGTGTTGAATCGACCCGATTGATGTTATGCTATGAGATCCATTCGTCACAAGTTAATGGTTCATAACACAGAGAAGTTAACGTTTGCATAATTCCTTAGACCATGAGAGTGTCGAGTTCCTTCATGCTTGATTCATGAACTTTGGAGTTTGTTAAACGTCATTCGTAACTGGGTGGCTATTACGGCGGCTTACGGGTTCATGGGAAAGTATGACAAAGGAGTTGATAGCTCAAGATTGGGATTTGCTCCTCCGACGATGGAGAGATATCTCTGGGCCCTCTCGGTGTTACGGTATCCATCATCGTCTGGCCAGACACATTGTGATTTGATCACTGGGATGCCGGAACGCGGAAACGAGAAAAGAGAACAAAACCGGTAACGAGGTAACTGGCATTGTGGACAAGTGTTGATCCACGGGGATGCCGATGTTTCTCACCTCGGGTATTTGTAACATATCATGAAGCAACAGGAATAGCACACGGCAACTGGATGTTCACTCGAATATTCATTCGTGTGGGTATAGGGGTCAATATGGGTGTCCACGGCTCCGATGTTGATCATTGATCAGAAAGTGTTCCGGGTCATGTCTATACTTCACCGAACCTATAGGGTCACACACGTAAGGGTCATCTATCTGCTGAATACTAGACAGGGAGTCTGAGAGAAAATCACCGAAAAAGTTTCGGACGAAACGGAAACGTTCCGGAGAGGACACCGGAATAGTTCTGGTAAAACTGAAAACTTGTTTCAGGGTATTCCATTAAGTCAAATTGGTTTCGGCACATGTCCGGAAGTTCTTGGAGGGTGCCAGAATCATTCTGGAAACTTCTGGGATTTTTCCGGAATAAAAACCAAAAATGTTCCGGAGCTGCCGGAACCGTTTTAATTGCTTTTCGCTGAAGAAAAACATTGTTCCGGAATTGTTTCGGAATGCGTTCAAAATTGTTTTAGTGGGTACTGTAATTGTTCTAGGCACACAGAAATAATTTAGGATTTAACGGACGCAGAAAAATGTCTTTGTGAATAGTGAAAGTGCTTTTTGGATTACTTTATGGAAAGCCACCTTTTGGGACTTTACTCAAAAGATCTAAGGGGATGACATGGATGGATAGGACCCCCCTTGGGGGGGTCCCACTAGGGTGTGGCCAGCCACATGTAGGGCTCTTCCTTGGAGCCTCACTTGTCCCTTGTTTTCACCTTTATGCCCTTGTGAAGGACTTCTTTCATGTGCATTTTGGGTTTTATTGTAAAACCACCCTACCCCTTGGGATTTCCTATAAATAGAGGTGGAGGGGCTGCCTTCCACACTCATCCTTGCTCTCATACACATGCCATGCTTTGTCTGGCTCTCTCTCTCCCTCCCACGAAAAGAGTTTCGTAGAGCCGAAAGGCTGTCTGGGTTCCGGTGGGAACTAGTTCTGGACGGCGAAGCCCTGCCGGATAGATGACACCGTATGTGTGCAACTCTGTAGAGAGATCGTAGTTTCGGTCTTAGTTCGAGAGTGCCTTCGGAAGGGCTGTCCGAGTGACCGTCTGAGTTTTGAGGGTCCTCCCGAAGGGCTGTCCGAGTGACCGTTCGAGTTTCGAAGGTCCTCCCGGAGGGTTGTCCGCGACACCGTTCGAGAGACTGTCCGACTGCCTCCCGGAGGGCTGTCCGAGGGGCAGACGAGGGAGTACATCCTCGCGGTTGGGAGGTTGTAAATCCTAGCTGCGGGGATCTGCACCGCCGATCGTCATCGACTCTACTTCCGCTGCGCTACGAGTCAGTAACGAAAAGATCAAACCTTGTATGCAGTCTCCATAGTGGTCCTGGGCTGGTGCGTAGGTCAGAAAATTTTTGTTTTCTGCTGCGTTACCCTATAGTGGCATCATGAGCCGTGCTATGCGTAGATGCAGGTTGCGATCTAGAATACATAGAGATGTATGGGTGTTGCACAATATAATTTGTAGTAGATGAGTTCTACTGCTGATAATTATTTGTGCGGGTAGCAGATGAAATATGTTACCCGATGTTCTTGTTGCTTCCCTGGAATTTGCATATTTCTAATCTCAATAACTGTATGGTGGAGTTTCAAAGTTCTGGCAATCCGCGATCCTGATTGATCAAAGAAGTGCTAACAGTTCGTTGAATTCCACCATGGTTAGAGAAAGATGAAATTTCGCAGACGAAAGGGCAATACATATGTGATCTGCACGGGGGTCATGCGTATGACGAAGTTCAGTATGGGGCTCGAAATTTTATTATCTCGTGTTTCATACACCCCGCAAAGTTAATCTAGTGACTTGAATAATCATACTTGATGATGGACGTTGGTAGCTGCGGTTTGTTTCGAAACCTTAGAAGTCACGTAAAATGAAATTTTGCGTAAACCGATTAGAGGCGTCTAACTTGGTTTTGCAGGATGGTTTGCATGTGCATGTGATGTGGTATAGCAGTGCTCGTAATAATTTGATTATGGATGAGATGACTATATGATGTAAATTAACATGACCTGCGTGTCATGATTCGGCATGATGGCTGGAGCCATATGATTGCCACTTTAATGACCTGCGTGTCAACCTTAAGTAATGCACTTATTTTATTAGCTATAGAGATGGCAATATTATCTGGTGCATCAACAAGGTGGTGGCAATCTTCGCGAAGGTGAACACCGACGCGAATGCCGAAGACGAAGAAATTAAAGACTTCTCCGTCAGAAAGGGCTATACCATATCATGCTATTATGAATTGCCTGAGATGTTTATCCCTTTGATGCACCCTTCTTGATTACGCGGTAGTCGCTTTTATTAGGGTGATCTCTCACAAAAATATCAAGTAGTTAGTGTTCTCCCAAGTGTAGCACCGTCACGGCACCTATCTCTCCGGGGTATCACATGGATACATGGGTACAAACGATTAGAGAACTGTGAGGCGGGTGAGTTGAGACCTCGCAGCGAGATCACTTGGCTGTCTTGACGTTCAGGCATGAAAGTCATTAGTTCGGAACACGCGCATCGAAAGATGAACAAGAGTCACATAGAGATGTGATTGGCAAGTTGGCCTACCGATTGCAATTCTCGTCACTTGAGATGGATACATCCTTGGTGTTGAATTGTAATATGGGTCGTGTATCACTCACAATCAATTATGAGAGATATTAATTTGAGTGGGAGCGCACTTTAAAATTAATTTGTTTAATTCTCAGTGCAATTAATTATGAACTTTGTCTAAAGTGTAATTTGCTTAATAGTTGTAGAATAATGGCTCGCGTTTCCACCTTCCCTATTAAAATTGAATAGCTGTTAAATATCTGATTAAAACTTTACGGTTGGTAAACGTAATGTGAGGATTGTCCTCAAGAGTGCCGAGAAGGACTTTGTCCTATCGCACGTTTTCAGTACTCTTCCGCTAATGCTATGGATAATGTGACTCTCGTCCTTCGATCAAAAAGCTAGAATTTTGTTACGGTCAAATACAACATGTTTGCTTCCATGGGACCCGAACTTCAAAAATTTGGGATAGCTATGTGATATTCATGGAACTGAAAATCATTTTCAGACACAAACAAAGGCTAAAAGATATGGGATATCCAAAGCAATGTTTGTTTTGCAAACTGTTAGTAAAAGTGTTTACTATGCATTTGACTAATAACAGAGGGATCCAGTAGAACGCCTATCATATGATGAAGGTGAATAAAACATCAACTTAAAGGAAATATCCAAAGGGTGTAAGTGTGACTTACACGCCTAAGAAGTCCGGGGCTAACGCCACTCTTAAGTTGGATGCTTCTTCTGAGAGTAGAAAAAATACTGAAAGTTAAACTATTAGAAGTATAAAGGCAAAAAAAGAGAAGACTGGAATATCCAGCTCATGTATGAAGTTCATACAGGTTATTGATGTATAGAAGGCTGGTCAAAGAAATAGTTCTTGATAATTATGGTTAAACTGTTAATCACTGATTCTTGGGTATTGTGAGTTGATCACAGAGATACCCGCTCGATTGCTTTCTGTTGCAATTCGATGCAAGAACTACTATGGCCTAAAAGGCTAGCCGGCGATGAGGTTTAAGTATACATTGGGAACATAGTAAAAGTTACTATACCTTCCATCGGTGTATTACCTATGTATTTATTTTCATAATTTATTTTTGGAGTTTCATACACTCTAGCCCTTTGCATAAGGTATTTTGCAAGAAGGTTGTTCATAAGAGAACTTTTGATGTTCGGTGTTATGAATAACATAAGGGCCATACTATCATTGTGAATGAGATGTATGTGATGAATATTGATAATAATACATTACCTCCGAATTTATTTTCATAATTCATTTTAGAGTTTTTACACACTCTAGCCCATTGCATAATGTTTGTTGCAAAAGGGTTGTTCATAAATGAACAATTGTTGTTCAGTGTTATGAATAACATAAGGGCCATACTTCCATCGTGGATGTGATGTATGTTATGAATATTGATGGTAATATGAAACATCCATAATACTGACGCTAAATGTCGCAAGACTAAAAGAATACCACGCATGTGTGGCACTGCATTTGGTCACATTGGAGAAACCCGCATGGAAAAATTCCATTATGATGGATTTTGAAGTCATTTGATTTTGAATCATCTGACACTTGCAACTTTCTTTTGAAAAGTGAAGTGACTGAAATACCGTTCATAGGCCATAAGGAACGAGCAACAAACTTATTGGAGATCATACATTTTGATGTATGTAGTCCAATAAATGTTGTTGCTGGCAGTGGATTTATCTATCTTCAGAAATGACTCAAGTGGATATATGGATATTTACTTGATGAGACGTAAGTCTGGATCTTTTGAAATCATTCATAAGGTTTTCAAAAATGAAATAGAAATTATTTTAACAATAAAAATATGTTTCTGCAAACTAGATTGCCGAAGGGAATATTTAAGTTACAAGTTTAGCGGATGTCTGATGAGTTGTGAAAAAGGTTTCATAACTTACACCTCCCGGATCTCCACTGTGAGTGGTACGTCCGTGAAGATGTATTCAAACCATTTGTGACATGGTAAGATCAAAGATGACATAAATCAATTTGCCATTATCTCTTTTAAAGTAATGCTTTAGAGACTGCGGCTTTTACACTGAAAAGAGCACCATCAGGTCTGTTGAAATGACGCCATGGTATGGTACGCCCAACGATGCTTTGTCTTTTCTTAACATTTGGAATATGGGGCTTGTGTAAAATATTTACAAACCTATTTCAAATCAGACAAGTGCTACTTTGTAGGTTATCTCAAGTAATTGAGAATTCCTCCACCACTATACCGAGGCAAAAGGTTTGCCACCAAGAACGGTATGCTTTTAAAGAGAATGATTCTTGCAAAAAGGTGAGTGGGAGAACAGTGCAACTCGACGAGATAACAGTATCTTCGTCATCAGATCAAAGGAAAGAAACCTTGGAAGTAATTCCAGAGTTTCCTACTGCGACTGATACGGAAGCCTCTACATGAGATGTATGGACTTCAGTCGAACTTGCAACTGAACCACGTAGGCAAAACTCGTGCAAACCTCTCAGGTGCGCAAGCGAGATATTGTTGTTAGACAACAGTATACCTACGATACACAAGGAAGCATTGATGGGCCCTGACTTCGGAATTGGCTAAATGCCAATATAATCTGAGATAGTTTCCATAAATGATTCAAGATTATATTTTGATAAATCCTTCGGAAGACTTAGAGTCTGAACGAACATTAATGGAACTATAAACTGATGTGGATAAAATGTTTTATCCATAAAGCTCGACTTGTTGCAATAACAAGTTCAAGGAGTTGACTACGATGAGGTTGTCTCACCGTAGCGATGCTTAAAGTCAGATCGGGTTAAACTAGCAATTAATACATATTTCAATCTTGAGATATGATACATGGATGCCAAAAGGATTTCCATGTGATGGAAATACAACTTAGGACTTGCATGTGGTACAGTCCAATGTATTTTGTCAATCCAGAGGATGCTAGTAAGTATGCAAACTTCAGAGTTCCAGCAATAGATAGAAGAGAGCAAAATGGAGTTGGAATCTTCGTTTTTGATGAAATAGTCAAATGGGTTTGTTTTTCATCAATGGATAACGAAGACGCTTGTGGTTTCAAGAAAGTAAGTGGGAGCATAATAATATTTCTAAAAACTTTGTGTGTTTGACACATTGTTGATTGGAAATTTCTTGACACGAATTAGGACTTCATTAAAAATAGTTTTTCGATGAAGTGCTTGGGCTAAATAGCCTTGATACTAGGCATATTTATCTATGAGATAGAATTGCCTAATAGGCTAAAGCCAAAAATACATATTGACAAGATGCTAAAACATTTTAGCATTAAAATGCCAAGGAGTGATTCTTGCCGAAGTCACATGGAAAGAGTTTTGCAAGACTCGGTGTTCCAAAAAACTGATGAGCAAAATACATGATGGAGATTCCACACACTCTTGTGTTTGGATTAATCATGTATTCCATGGTATGTAAAACAACCAGATATGTTCGATAATCCCAAAGCTGTTGCGAGTATAGATACCAAAGTGATCAAAGTACTGATCATGGGACAACAGCGAAAGATGTCATTAAGTACTAGAGTAGCACTGATGGCATATTTTCTCGCAAGCAGAGATTATGAAGTGCTCGTTGTAAGTAATTACATCGATATGCTCTTCATCAATGCTCCATGCGATTTTTGATTTAAGTTAGGGGTTTTGTGTAATACACAATATGGTAGCACGGTAAGTTGGAATTGTTCTAATCAGGTTACTGTGACAAATTCAATAACAAAGCTAAGTATGTTAACGCTTTAGAAGCGACAAAGAAGATGTTGAATCATATAGTTCATTCATGAACTTAGTATGGTTCCAAGAAGGCTTTGGTCAATGGAACACTATTGAAGATAGCTGCTCCATAGCTCAGTCTGAGGAATCAAGGTTTGACCAGTGATTCACATACATACGAAGCCAAGTCCATTCAAAATATGAATTTTGTGAAAGCGTGAAAAATGCGAGGATATGCAGAGATACACACGGAACTGAAGTTGTCAGATCCGTTGGACATCAGGCTATACCACAAGCAAAGCATATTTTACACCGGTATGCCATAGGTGTAAAAGTGTTTTAGCATTGACTAGATTATTGACTCTAGTGCAAGTGGGAGTCTGTAGGAGATATGCCCTAGAGGCAATAATAAATGTTATTATTTATCCCCATGTTTATAATTATGTTTATGTTCCATGCTATAACTGCTATGGTTCTCGAGTCTGCAATAACCACGAGGCTCGGAGGAAGACTCATATGCACGTGTGGAATAATAAATGGTAAAATGTATTACTAGTCTGGCCTCTAAGACTAGCTTAAGTGTTGCATGATGGTTCTGTTTTCCTGATCATAGGCATGACTATGCCGGCAACTTTGAGGGCACAATGTTAGGAGAACACTTGTGTTGAATCGACCCGATTGATGTTATGCTATGAGATTTATTCGTCACAAGTTAATGGTTAATAACACAGAGAAGTTAACGTTTGCATAGTTCGTTAGACCATGAGAGTGTCGAGTTCCTTCATGCTTGATTCATGAACTTTGGGGTTTGTTAAACGTCATCCGTAACTGGGTGGCTATTACGGCGGCTTACGGGTTCATGGGAAAGTATGACAAGGGACTTGATAGCTCAAGATTGGGATTTGCTCCTCCGACGATAGAGAGATATCTCTGGGCCCTCTCGGTGTTACGGTATCCATCATCGTCTGGCCAGACACATTGTGATTTGATCACTAGGATGCCGGAACGCGAAAACGAGAAAAGAGAACAAAACCGGTAACGAGGTAACTGGCATTGTGGACAAGTGTTGATCCATAGGGATGCCGATGTTTCTCACCTCAGGTATTTGTAACATATCGTGAAGCAACAGGAATAGCACACGGCAACTGGAGGTTCACTCGAATATTCATTCGTGTGGGTATAGGGGTCAATATGGGTGTCCACGGCTCCGATGTTGATCATTGATCGAAAAGTGTTCCGGGTCAAGTCTATACTTCACCGAACCTATAGGGTCACACGCTTAAGGGTCATCTATCTGCTGAATACTAGACAGGGAGTCTGAGAGAAAATCACCGGAAAAGTTTCGGACGAAACGGAAACGTTCCGGAGAGGACACCGGAATAGTTCCGGTAAAACTGAAAAGTTGTTTCAGGGTATTCCATTAAGTCAAATTGGTTTCGGCACATGTCCGGAAATTCTTGGAGGGTGCCAGAATCATTCTGGAAACTTTTGGGATTTTTCCGGAATAAAAACCGAAAATGTTCCGGAGCTGCCGGAACCGTTTTGATTGCTTTTCGCTGAAGAAAAACATTGTTCCGGAATTGTTTCGGAATGCGTTCAAAATTGTTTTAGTAGGTACTGGAATTATTCTAGGCACACGGAAATAATTTGGGATTTAACGGACGCAGAAAAATGTCTTTGTGAATAGTGAAAGTGCTTTTTGGATTACTTTATGGAAAGCCACCTTTTGGGGCTTTACTCAAAAGATCTAAGGGGATGACATGGATGGATAGGACCCGCCAAGGGGGTCCCACTAGGGTGTGGCCAGCCACGTGTGGGGCTCTTCCTTGGAGTCCCACTTGTCCCTTGTTTTCACCATTATGCCCTTGTGAAGGACTTCATTCATGTGCATTTTGGGTTTTATTGTAAAACCACCCTACCCCTTGTGATTTCCTATAAATAGAGGTGGAGGGGCTGCCTTCCACACTCATCCTTGCTCTCATACACATGCCATGCTTTGTCTGGCTCTCTCTCTCCCTCCCACGAAAAGAGTTTCGTAGAGCCGAAAGGTTGTCTGGGTTCCGGTGGGAACTACTTCTGGACGGCAAAGCCCTGCCGGATAGATGACACCGTATGTGTGCAACTCTGTTGAGAGATCGTAGTTTCGGTCTTAGTTCGAGAGTGCCTCCCGAAGGGCTGTCCGAGTGACCGTCTGAGTTTCGAGAGTCCTCCCGAAGGGCTGTCCGAGTGACCGTTCGAGTTTCGAAGGTCCTCCAGGAGGGCTGTCCGCGACACCGTCCGAGGGACTGTCCGACTGCCTCCCGGAGGGCTGTACGAGGGGCAGATAAGGGAGTACATCCTCGCGGTTGGGAGGTTGTAAATCCTAGCTGCGGGGATCTGCACCGCCGATCGTCATCGACTCTACTTCCGCTGCACTACGAGTCGGTAACGAAAAGATCAAACCTTGTATACAGTCTCCATAGTGGTCCTGGGCTGGTGCGTAGGTCAGAAAATTTTTGTTTTCTGCTGCGTTACCCTACACATTTATCGTTCTTTTTCACCGTAAAAACTCTAGAAAATGCCAAAAATCAAAACAATTTGACATGGTGCTTTGAATTGGTCATACGAGGCAATGAAAAAAAAATTGGGGTCATTCAAGGAAGTCAAGAAACAACGCGCTCCCAGAAGGAGCCTTCTGGCCTACCCGAACACTCTCCGTTCAACATGGTTTATTTTTGGACATCCTTCAAATGACCCCAACTTTTGCAAGCAGATGGGCATGCCCATGGTAGGCATCCATGTCAGGTTTTTACAATTTCTGATACCGTGTGCAAATTGCGACACGTCCGGCCATTTATCAGTCTTTTTGATCGAGAAATCTCCAAAAAATGCAACATTTGTCGAAAACAAAAATAACTTGGCATGGTCCCTTGAATTGGTCATACAAGGCCATGGAAAAAATTGGGATCATTTCAAGGTTCTCGAAAAACAACATGCTCTCATACGGACTCTTCTGGCCTACCCGAACACCCTGCGTTGAACATGGTCTATTTTTGGATATCTTTAAAATAAACCCAACTTTTGCAAGCAGGTCGGTATGCCCAT
Source organism: Elymus sibiricus (assembly GCA_039707655.1). Classification (NCBI taxonomy): domain Eukaryota; kingdom Viridiplantae; phylum Streptophyta; class Magnoliopsida; order Poales; family Poaceae; genus Elymus; species Elymus sibiricus. Next base: position 73,186,266 of record CM077676.1, read on the forward strand.
GTTAGGTTTGGACGATTTCCGACACCGTATGCAAGTTGCGACACGTCCGGCCAATTATCGGCTTTTTTTATCGAGAAAACACCAGAAAATGCAAAATTTGTCGGAAACTCATACGACTTGGCATGGTGCCTTGAATTGGTCATATAACCTCATGAAAAATATTTGGGGTCATTGACGGATGCCAAAAAAGCTCGCTCTCAAACGGACCCTTCTAGCCTACCCGAACACTCTCCGTTGAACATCGTCTATTTTTGTACATGCATGAAATGACACCAAAATTTTCCAGTAGGTGTGCATGCCCATGGTAGGCATCCATGCCAGATTTGAACAAATTCCGACACCGTATGCAAGTTGCGTCACGTCCGGCCATTTATCGGCCATTTTTCACTGATAAAACTCCAGAAAATGCTAAAATTGTCGAAAACTCAAACAACTTAATATAGTGCCTTTCATTGATCATATGAGCTCATGGAAAAACATTGGTGTCATTTGACAGATGCCGAAAAATATATGCTCCCAAAAGGACCCTTCTGGCTTACCCGAACAACTTCCATTGAACATGGTATATTTTTGGATATGAATGAACTGACCCCAACTTTTGTCAGTAGGTGGGCTTGCCCATGGTAGGCATCCATGTCAGGTTCGAACGGATTCTGACACCTTATGCAAGTTGCGTCACGCCCAGCCAATTATCTACCATTTTTCACCGAGAAGACTCTACAAAATGCAAGACTTGTCGAAAACCCAAATAACTTGGCATGGTGCCTTGAATTGATGATATAAGTCCATGAAAAAAATTGGGGTCACTTCAAGTATGTGGAGAAACAATGTGCTCGCAAGCGAAGCCTTCTAGCCTACCCGGACACCCTCCGTTGAACATGATCTAGTTTTGGACGTTCTTAAAATGACCCCAACTTTTGCAAGCGGGTGGGAATGCCCATGGTATGCATTCATGACCGGTTTAAATGATTTCTTACACCGTAGGCAAGTTGCGACACGTCCGACCATTTATCGGTCTTTTTGACCGAGAAAACTCTAGAAAATGAAAAATTGTCGAAAACCGAAGCAACTTGGCATGCTGCCTTGAATTGGTCATACAAGTCAATAAAAAAATTGGGTCCATTTGACGGATGTCAAGAAACAACGTGCTCTCAAACGGATCTTTTTGGCATACACGGACACCATACGATGAACGTGGTGTTTTTTTGGAACATTCTGGAAATCACCACACCTTGCGAGAAGGCGGGCATGCCCAGGCACTCATGCTAGGTTTAAAAGAAAAAGAATTTAAAATAAAAATTTAAACAGGTACTTAAAAATATTATTGTAAGTTTTTAACATAATTAATAAATACAGAGTGATAAAATTGAAAATAGTAAATGCTTTTCTTAGAAAACATTTAATAAATGTTTGATGGAAAAAAGAATTTAAAATCATGATTTAAAACATTTCCTTAAAAGTGTTATTTTGGTACTCCAAACAATATTTCAAAATTTTGAACTGGTTTTAAAACGAATAATAAAGTTCAAAAAAGGAGAAAATGAATTAATGAAAAAAGCAAAGAATTACAAAAAAAAATAGAAAAAAACTTAGGCCCTCGCCCAACTAGGCGACTGTATCGCTCCCGTCAGGCGCCTGTTGGGAATTTCTAAAATTGTTTGCATTTTTTTTAAGTGTTTACATTTTCAAAAAAATGTTTGGAAATTTAAAAAAATGTTCATGTTATAATTTTTTTCTCAAATTTCAAAAAATTGTCGTATTTTCCAATTTTCTTCGCAATTTCCGAAAATGTTCAGGAAAATAAAAAATGTTCATGCTTTAAAAAAATAATAAGTTAGAAAATATTCTTATTTTCAATTTTTTCACAAATTAAAAAAATCAGGATTTCAAATAATGTCCCTGCTTTAAAAACTTCTTCAGAAATCCAAATGATCGGGGTTTCTAAAAATGTTTTCAAAAAATGTTCGTGTTATAAAAAAGAAATCATGTTTTGATATTTTTTTTGTATTTTTCTAAAAATGTCTGGAATTTGCAATTTTTTGGCATTTTTATAAACTGCCTACATTAAAAAAAATTGGAATCGCCAAAGTTCGTCGCATTTTAAGAAAATTGTTTTTGAATGTCGAAAATTATTAAAAAAATTAAAAGATTTGGATTTTCATAACTTATTTGCTTTTTCCAAAAAGTATTCGGCATTTGCAAATTTTTCTCATTTTTTTCAAGAAAAGTTTCAATTTTTTCGGATATTGTTTTATATATGAACGGTGCTGTTTGTTCTGATATAATTCGCGCTGTATGAAATCACAACAAGTTGGTGAGTCGAGTGGCAAGCAGCGCCTTTGCCTATTGTGTGAGGTCCAGGCGCGCGAAGTACAGGAGGTCTCGCGTATACATACGAAAGTGGGGTATGATTTGTCAAAGGTCCGTATTGCCCTTTATACGTTTTGTGAGGGGGTTGTACCGAAGCGGGACTCTTTTTTTTATAGTATATACAACAGCATGCAAAATCACTAGATTGTTATGCCGCTGATTGTTGGATTGATTTGTCTTCATTAGATAAGAAAAGATGCGTATTGATCATGGCTAAGCATTCATATGCACTACAGGAATCAGGCAGTTTGCCGTCACGCAAGTACAGACGGCAAAGGCTGAAATACAGACGGTAAAGGCTGAAATACAGACGGCAAAGATTTTGACGTCAGCTGGCTGACGGCAAACAGTGAAGGCAAAGCCAAAGTCGGCAAAGAGTACTTTGCCGTCAGCTTTTTATCGGGCAGACGGCAAAGTCTTTGCCGTCAGCCAAACTCATATTTTGCCGTCAGCTGATTTAATAACAGACGGCAAAGAAAAGCTCCTTTGCCGTCAACCGATTTAATAACAGACGGCAAAGAAAAGCTCCTTTGCCGTCAGCCTCAGAAAATCACAGACGGCAAAGATTTTTTTATATTAAAATAACCTGAACAAACAGTCCAACTGCAGAGGCTACAAGGAACGAACGGACAACGGCGAACACCACAGTATCCATTAACACTTTGTTCCAAGAATCGACGACGAACGAACAAACTTCACAATACAAAATTACTCTATTTACACAGAATACATCATCACTTGCTGATCCAAGGAAAAACTGCTCTATTTCATAAGATGAATGGAATACACACGAAAAGATTACAGAAGAGCACTGGCTCGTCGTAGCAGCCCGAGATCCAGCGGTGGCTCGTGTAGCAGCCCGAGATCCACCAGTGGCTCGTGTAGCAGCCCGAGGCCTGCGGGGGTGACGGGGCCGGGGCCGGGGCCAGCGGAGGCAGGCGGGGGTGATGGGGCCGGGGGCGGCCGAGGACGACGGGGGCGTTTGGGCGTGGAGGACGCCGGGGGCGACGGGGCGCGGAGGACGCAGGGGGCGACGGGCGACGGGGCCGGGTCCGGAGGGCGAGATGGTGGCAAGCGAGGCCGGGCCCGGCGGGCGAGATATTGGCCCGCCGGGGGCGACAGACAACGAAGCCGGGGCCGGCGGGCGAGGTGGTGATGGGCGTCGGCCTGCCTGCGGGGGCGACGGGGGAAGTGGCCGGGGCCGGCGGCGCTGGGGGCGAAGGAGGAAGTGGCCGCGGCCGGCGGCCGAGGTGGTGGCCGGCGAGGCCGGGGCCGGGAAGCGAGGGTCGATTTGGATCGACCAGGGAGAGAAACGAGAGAGAGAGAGAGACGTAGTAGCAGGGAGAGAAATGAGAGAGAGAGAGAGAGAGAGACGTGGTGGGGATGGGTACTGTGGGTGGATAAGGGAGACAATGGTGGGCGCGTGGGTGTTTGTGGGGGTGCGTGCATCGTGGGTGGGTGGGGGTGTGCGTCCGACGGCCGTGGTGGGTGGGGACGTGCGTCTAGGATCTTGCCAAGTCATCGATCCGCGTACTGTGCTTTCTCTTTGCCGTCTGCCAAAAAAATACATAGACGGCAAAGCGCTCACTTTGCCGTCTGCTAAAAAAATACAGACGGCAAAAATCTTTGCCGTCTGTATTCTTTTTAGCAGACGGCAAAGTGAGCGCTATGCTGTCTGTGCATTTTTTGGCAGACGGCAAAGCACTCACTTTGCCGTCTGCCAAAAAAATTACAGACGGCAAAAGTCTTTGCCGTCTATATTTTTTTTGGCAGACGGCAAAGTGAGCGCTTTGCCGTCTGCGTATTTTTTGGTAGACGGCAAAGTCTATTTTGCCGTCAGCTTTTCTTTGCCGTCTGCCACTGACGGCAAAAATGGTCTTTGCCGTTAGCCTCGACAAAAAGCTGACGGCAAACACTGCCACAGGTGGCAAATTAGCTGATTCCTGTAGTGATGTATGCCAAAATGCAAGAACGCATATCTCTATGTTCCTATTCCGTATGTCTGCATCTCCATATGTAAGTAGTAATTACTATACTCTGTCTTCGGTTATTGGTTTATGACATTATTGAATATTGATTATATTGGTAGTTTTAGTTTGGTACAGCCCCAAGGCCAACAACTTCTGGTGATATGCGATGACGAAGAAAAGCTGACTAGATTCTGCTACAGAACAATGCGGCCGCTGGCTGGTGCACATACACAACTAAAAAACAACGAAGTTGATTGATTATTCGATCGGCCAGGAGCCCAGGACTGTTGTGGATGTGCATGCCCAGGTCACTAGAGCCAGCTCTGTGCGATCAGGAGGTCGAGTATGTGCTGATGTACAAAGCATCGGTTAGCAGTAATCCATGACTAGAAGTGAGCTTTTGTTGTCATTTTTGTCAACAGAAAGTGTGGCTTGCAAAGAGATGACCTCGAGCACCAACTTAGTTCTGAATGTTGATGTTAAGGGTGAAGCCAGGGAGCGCTTTGAGCACTATTGTTCTGGATCTGTCAGGCTTTGCGACCACCACGATGGTCTTCGAGGCAGCCGGGAGCTACAGGCAGGGAGTGTGACTCGGGAGTTGGGAGTAGCAAGGTAGCCAAGGAGGAGTACCACGTGGACTCTATGAATATTGAATGACGCAACCAGCTGTTTCGGTGGTGGGTGAACATTGCAGCGGAGATAGCTGCAATGATTACATGGATGCACAAGCACTCCTCCATGGCAGCGTGCACCATGGCCTCTAGCCGGCCGCGCACGTCGCCGAGGTATGCCTGTACATGTCATGTACGATGGGCAATCCCAGTTGTACCCTAGCGTAGCAATGACGAAGGTGAATTAGTCGATGGTTGGCAGCACTGATGTGTACTCTGTGTCCACCACCAGCAGGATGTCGTACTCAGCGCACAGGGCACAATGACGGCCAACAGTAGCTCATGCTCCTCATCCGCAGGCTCCAATGGTTTCAGGTACAGCGGGCTATTGGAAATATGGCCTAGAGGCAATAATATTGTATTATTATATTTTCATATTCACAATTAAGAGTTTATATTTCATATTATAACTGGTATGATCCTGGAATATGCGATTCAGTGAAAACTCATATGCACGTGTGGAATGATAAACGGTAAATAATAGGTTCCCAGTCTCGCCTCTAAGACTGGCTCAAGTGCTGTTGGTGATCACGTTTTCCAGATCTTATGATATCGTTAAGTGTAACGACAGTCCTAAAACAACACTGAGAGTATGACGTTAGAAAAACGATCATATTCAATCGACCCAAACTTGTCTGTTATACTTTGTGATAATATCGTCTGAAATCAATTGTTATAACATGGAGTGTTAGCATGTGTTTTTAGTTCCTCGGACCATGAGAGTATCGCTTTTACTTCCTAGCGTACGGTGGACTTTGGGGTTGCTCAAACGTCATCTGTAACAAGGTGATCATAACGACAACTTACATGCTCACGGAAAGTATGACAAGTGACTGGATATCTCGAGAGTGAGATTTGCTCCTCCGACGACGGAGAGATATTCTTAGGACCCTCTCGGTGTGACGACATCCATCATCGTATTGTTCAATTTTCTGTAACTTTGAATTTATGAAAAGCGCCAAAAAAATAAAAAATATATATGAACTTAGATTTCTTGGATATTTTAGGATTTTGAAAACCCCAAAAGTTTAAATATTTGAAAGTTCAGACTGAAGTTTACATTAGAATTGACGTTCAAGTTTTAGATTTTTCAACTTTCTGTAAGTTTGAATTTATGAAAGGCGCAAAAAGTTTCAAAAAATATGAACTTTCATTTCTCGGACATTTCAGGAATTCGAAACCCCAAAAGTTTAATATTTTGAATGTTCCGGCACGGAATAAGGGAAGCATATGCTTGCTTCTGCAATCTCATGTTTACCTTCCCTTGGAATTTCCTTACGAGCTACAAGTTTACGTCGATGCGCTAGCTACGCTAGCTACATGTGCACATCGAGGCACTAGCTACACTAACTACAAGTGCCCGTCGATCATGCAAGAAAACAGAAAAGAAAAAAGCTACGTACACAACCCTGCATGCATATATGCATGCTGCTTCCCTTCCCTTCAAACTCACGCACGTCCACATGCAACGAAACAAACACTGCATGCATGCAATCGATGCTTCCCATTCAAAAGCATCCAAATCTATCTAATTAGATCTTAGTATATCACTCCATCCCATTAACTCCTTCCATGTCCCGCGCATCCGACGACGTATCCTCTTGTGCTCGTGCGCCTCGGTTCACCGACATGGCCCGTATCATCATCCGCGATCTCCACCATAGGACAACGGGACTTCCCCTCATCGGAACCGCCGCTTCTGACGCTCTACGCACTCGCCCTGCCACCTCAACTTGAGATGCCACCCCGTTGTGCGCCGATTAAGACGAGGATGAGGATGAATTTGAGCCTCCACAGATGGAGGACGGCTCCGACGCCGGTCCGCCGGTCCTGATCCAGGCCCTCTTCCCCGACAATGGGCTACTACCCCTTCTGAGTCCCATCTGACGAATATGAGGAGGAGGCAAGGGTGGCCAAGGCCATTGCCCGCTCGGAGGTCCTATATGTCGCTCCTCTCTCACTCCCGTCGCCGAAGGGCTTCCCTGTCTTGAACATGTAGAAGCAGACGGAATAGCACATGAAATAATGATAGGCATGAATCGTGAATTACCGTAATATTGTTGTAGAGGTATACGAGTAAAAAATATTAAAGGAACAACACATGAAATAATAATCATTATATTTGTTCTAAGCATAAAATAACAAATAATAAAGCATCATGCAAAACTAATAAGAGAAAATGTTATAAATTATGAAGTGTCATAATAAAGCATCATGCACAACTAATAAGAGAAAATATGATAAGTAATGAAACATCGAATTAGTTAATGTTGCTATCCTTGACAATGGATTACGGTACGAAACGAACCGGTGTCTTTGTTGCCTGCACCATATGATATTTTATTCACCATGCAAACTGATCCATCATCCATTGTAACCCTTCATGCACCTCTAGCCAATTTCCTGTGCCTTGTGTTTCCAGTATGATATGTGCACCTAGAAAGTTTGCGGCCCAATTTCTCGCGTTTTGGGTTGTAGGGCTATTAGGTCAAGTTAGTGAGGACCAAAAGAATGAAATAGCCCATTCATACAATTATGGATTTGATTAAGTTTCCCTTACTTTCCCAAATATATTCTAAATATATCAATTCAACTACCACAAATGATACTTTTTGAATTTTAATGACTCGCGACTACAATTGTTCAATCAGTGATCTGTTGATTTATGTGCGATATGATCGTAGTGCGGTGACACGTTTTCAACTAGGTAGGTCGATTTCTAGACCGGAATAACTTTCCCGCCCTGTGTTTTCTGCCCGAAAGTTTGCTGCCCAATTTCTCGCAACATGTGTTTTTCGCCTGGTATGTGTCGCCCAAAAATTTTCCGCCCAATTTCTCACGTCATGTGTTTCCTCCATGATTGTGCACCTCAAAAGTTGCCGTCCAATTTCCTGTGGATTAGAAATTGCGGGGGAGAGGAACGCTTGCCCACGGTAAGGAAGCACGAATAGGCAAGTGACGCGGGGCGAGGAGATTGGGGGTGGCACTAGGGCAGGGGATCACTAGCATACGGAAAGCCTGGACGGGCTGAGAGGTGAATAAGGGGGATGCAATACTCAACCGAGGTGCATGTGCAATAGTGCATGATGCTTGTTCCAAATCGGTCGGGGGTGCCTCATTGAACTTGAGTTGGGTTTTTTTTTGTGTGGTGGGCTGGGCGTGCTTGAGGTGGTAGGGAGAAAACGGTGGGGGCGTGTGGAGAGGAGATCGTGCGAGAGTGAATACCTTGAAGTGAGGAAGCAAACATACAAACTCCCCTATAAAAATAAAGACCAGATTCCAATTTGGATCATTCTAGTCATATGGATGATAGTGATAGCTATCTTATTACTCCCGGTCGGTCGTTTCCCGATCGCGTTTGCTTGAAAAGAAGTATCTGGATTAGACCGCGGCCAGCCCGACAAGGGTCTGGCTGGAGGCGTGGACGTCGCCGCGGTGTCACAAAGGAGAGGATGAGAGTTAGTGGTGCAGGTGCAGGGTGGGGTTTGGTTGCCGACACCATCAGTCGGGAGGATGAAGATGAAGGAGATGAAGAAGAAACAATGCACACGGGATTCGATGGACGTGTTTTTTTCCAACGCCTAGTCGCCCCCTTCACAACACTACCGGAGTAATACTTCGGATCGGATCGGTCCTTGTTTCCAAGGAAACATAACTTTGACCACGTGTTTATAAAAATGTGAAGGAGAAAATAATGAGACATTTATTATTTTGGTTTTTTTCTCTCAAATTATTGGCTTGAGTATTGGTGCAAGCCCACCTACCCGACAATGCGTGCACACGCTAGGGCCGCATGCGAGGAGCGTTAGTGGGCCCTTCCTCAAAATCTCTCTCTCTCTCTCCCGGTCCTAGTTTTTTTTTTTTTTTTTGCATTTTGTGAAGTTCGAAAAACTGAAGGTTCAAAATTTCTAGAAGTTCAAGTTTTAGATTATTGATCTTTTTGTAAGTTTGAAGTTTTGAAAATCACCAAATATGAACTTACATTTCTTGAACATTTCAGGGTTTTGAAAACCCCAAAAGCTTCTATATTTGAAAGTTCGGACTGAAGTTTACATTAGAAGTTCAAGTTTTAGATTTTTCAACTTTCTGTAAGTTCAAATTTATGAAAAGAACAAAAAGTTTCAAAAAATAGGAACTTCCATTTCTTGGACATTACAGGAATTCGAAAAACCCCAAAGTTTATTTTTCTGAATGTTCCGGCACGGAATAAGTGAAATACCCGCTACGGCATTTTGTCTTGCTTCTGCATCGCATGTTCACCTTCCCTTGGAAGTTCCTTTACTAGCTACAAGTGCACGTCGATCATGCAAGAAAAAAGAGAGGCTACAAGTGCACCTACGTACACAACAGTGCATGCATGCTGCTTCCCTTCCCTTTGAACTCACGCACGTGCACATGCAACGCAACAACACACTGCATGCATGCGATGCTTCCCATCCAAAAGCATCAAAATCTATTTACTTAGATCTTGGTATCTTACTCCAGCCCAATATCTCCTGCCATGTCCTACGCATCCGACAAAGACCCCTCTTGTACTCGCGCGCCTCGGTTCACAGACATGCCCCGTATCGTCATCCGCGATCTCCACCGTATGACAATGGGACTTCCCTTCATCGGGACCACCGCGTTCTGACGCTCTACGCACTCTCCACGTGTCCTCACCTTGAGATGTCACCCCGCCCGTGTGCCGATTATGACGAGGATGAGGATGAATTTAAGCCACCACAGATGGAGAACGGCTCCGACGACGGTACGCCGGTCCCAAACCGGGCCCTTTTCCCCGACAATAGGCCGCTTCCCCTTTCCGAGTCCCATCTAATGAATCCGAGGAGGAGGAAATGGTGGACAAAGCCATTGCCCGCTCGGAGGTCCTATATGTCGCTCCTTTCACAGTCCTGCCGCCGAAGGGCTTCCCCGTCTTGAGCATGTAGAGGCGGACGAAATAGCACAAGAAATAATGATAGGCATGAATAGGGAATAATCCTAGTGTTGTCGCAGAGGTATATGCGTACAAAAATCAAAGAAACAACACATGAAATAATAATCGCTGTATTTCTCCTAAGCATAAACTAACAAATAATAAAGCATCATTGCAAAACTAATAAGAGAAAATGTATCAGAAATGAAGTGTCGTAATAAAGCATCATGCACAACTAATAAGAGGAAATATTATAAGTAATAAAACATCGAATTAGTTAATGTTGCTATCCTTGACGATGGATTATGGTAGGACGTCAAACTATAGCTATTACATATATTATATATATAAATTACTTAACGGGTTCATAAAAAAAAAGAGAAATAGGTTAGAAAATACCACAATAATTCGAAACATATGACCATTGATTTACTAAATCAATAAATGTGAACCATTAGATCTAAGGAAAAAAATATTCACATTTTATTCGCCCATGTATAAAAAAAAGTACATTAAAGTTGAAAGAATTTACCCACGTATACCATTATACCTCTTCTCTCCCTAACATAACAAATCGGTTTGCGCTCGACAAAAAAAAATATGTTTGTTCTCTAGGTTGTGTCAGCCACCGGCGGCTCATCACCAGGTTACGTGGATAGTCTTCAATCCTGCATGAACGTCGGCGGTGTCCGGCAAGAAGACATGACGCATGCAAATTCCCAGATCACTGTGTGAACATCGGCGTCGCCCGCCGCCGGCAGATTCCTCGACAAACATGGTCACTGTGTTGCACATGCACAGGCCTAGATCCTTGTACTGGTAAGATTTTTTAAAGAATCCCTCGAGATCCATAGAACTGCCCCCAATCTCTCTCGAAGACGAGTCCTGAACTTACTCACGCAGCTCTTGGTCTATGCCCACTAGCAATCCAAGAAAAGAAACAGATCTATTTTTTTATAGTATATACAACAGCATGCAAAATCACTAGATTGTTATGCCGCTGATTGTTGGATTGATTTGTCTTCATTAGATAAGAAAAGATGCGTATTGATCATGGCTAAGCATTCATATGTATGGCAAGATGCAAGAACGCATATCTCTATGTTGTCCTATTCCGTATGTCTGCATCTCCATATGTAAGTAGTAATTACTATACTCTGTCTTCGATTATTGGTTTATGACATTATTGAATATTGATTATATTGGTAGTTTTAGTTTGGTACAGCCCCAAGGCCAACTACTTCTGGTGATATGCGATGACGAAGAAAAGCTGACTAGATTCTGCTACAGAACAATTCAGCCGCTGGCTGGTGCACATACACAACTAAAAAACAACGAAGTTGATTCATTATTCGATCGGCCAGGAGCCCAGGACTGTTGTGGATGTGCATGTCCAGGTCACTAGAGCCAGCTCTGTGCGATCAGGAGGTCGAGTATGTGCTGCTGTACAAAGCATCGGCTAGCAGTAATCCATGACTAGAAGTGAGCTTTTGTTGTCGTTTTTGTCAACAGAAAGTGTGGCTTGCAAAGAGATGACCTCGAGCACCAACTTAGTTCTGAATGTTGATGTTAAGGGTGAAGCGAGGGAGCGCTTTGAGCACTATTGTTCTGGATCTGTCAGGCTTTGCGGCCACCACGATGGTCTTCGAGGCAGCCGGGAGCTACAGGCAGGGAGTGTGACTCGGGAGTTGGGAGTAGCATGGTAGCCAAGGAGGAGTACCACGTGGACTCTATGAATATTGAATGACGCAACCAGCTGTTTCGGTGGTGGGTGAACATTGCAGCGGAGATAGCTGCAATGATTACATGGATGCACAAGCGCTCCTCCATGGCAGCGTGCACCATGGCCTCTAGCCGGCCGGGCACGTCGCCGAGGATGCCTGTCATGTCATGTACGATGGGCCATCCCAGTTGTACCCTAGCGTAGCAATGACGAAGGTGAATTAGTCGATGGCTGGCAGCACTGATGTGTACTCTGTGTCCACCACCAGCAGGATGTCGTACTCAGCGCACAGGGCACAATGACGGCCAACAGTAGCTCATGCTCCTCATCCGCAGGCTCCAATGGTTTCAGGTACAGCGGGCTTGAGTTGGACAGATTGGAGCACTTCTTACCATTAGATTGGATGCTACCTAAGGGCATCTCCAACACCGACCCGCAAATCCCACGCAACCATCCGGATCGCGCTGTCCGGACCGCGGAAGCCATCCAACGCGGTCCTGTATCGGTCCGCGGTGTGGTCCGGACGCATTTTCTCCCGTAAACCGGAGACAAACGTGAGGAACGTTTGCGGGAGTCCGGACCGCTCTCACGCCCGATTCTAACCGCTCTGACCCACCAAAAACCCCCACCCGCCCCTCCCGCGCTTTCCTTCCGATTCACGCGCTGCTCACCGCGCCGCATTCATGCCGGCCCAGAGCACGCAGCGGCCGGCATTGATGCCGCGATGTGAACGGAGGGAGGGAAGGCGGCGCTGACCGACGCGACCACTCGGGAGCCGCCGCTTCAATGCGGTGCAGCTTCCCGAGGAACCAACTCCGGCCGCTGCGCCGCATTGAAGCGGCTGACCGGCCCTTCGCATGGCCTCGCCGCGGCTATAAAAGCCGCGCTCCGGCGCCGTCCACATCGCAATCCACCTCATCCTCCTCCTCCGCGAGCACCGGCCCCCTCCCCTCCCCCGTCTCCGTGCCCAAGCCCCTCCCTCCCCCTCCCCTCTTCGACCCAAGGTCCGGCCATGCCTAAGTCATGGTGCTCCGCGCCGGCAGGCGGAGCATGCGGAAGCTCCTCCTCCGGAGGCTCCTGGCGCCGCCGCCGTCGCTCTCCGGCCCCGTCCGCGTCCACGGCGGCCGGCTCCTCCGCCAAGGAGGAGATCTTCACCTCCTCCGGGGACGATGAGGACCAGCAGCCGCCCCGAGGAGGCCGCTCTGACGGACGAAGATTTCGTCCGTCAGATGGAGATAATGACGGAGCGGTCGCTCCGCTACATGGAGCTGTCGCTGCGCGTCAAGGAGGAGCCGCCGTCACCGCCGCGCCACCGCGTCAAGGAGGAGCCGGGGGCCACCGTCAAGGAGGATCCCGCATCGTCCCGGCCGTAGAACCGCAGCGTCTAGATCGGACGCCGCGTCAAGGAGGAGCCGGCCTCGCCCCGGCAGAACCGCGGCGTCCAGATCGGACGCCGCGTCATGGAGGAGCGGCCGTCCCCGCCGCACAGCCGCTATGGGCGCATCGACCCGCCGGCGTCGCCACCGCCTCACCGTCAAGAGCGAGCTCCCGCCAGTGATCAAGAAGGCGCGGGGCCGCCTCCTCCACTACCTTGAAGGAGGCGGGTACGGCGGTCCCTCGGGCTCGAGGGCCGTCGTCTCCGAGGCCGAGCGCGTGGGTCGGCAGCAGGAGCAGTATGACCGGCGCAATGCCGGTCGCCGCTCCTCCTTCGCCAAGACGGACGTGGCGCCGGAATGGGTCCGCAACGATCCAGACCTGACCGCTGCGTGGGCGTTGGACCGCTCCGTCACCACGGCGGAGACGGCAGCCAGGCGCCGCCGCCGCCTTGACGGCGAGCTCGCCAAGATCGGTGAGGAGTGGTCGCTTAGCGACTGCTCTGCGAACGCCGGTCGCGGCAAGCCCGCCGCCAAGGCGCCACGAGCGCCTTCGGCCGTGGCCAGGGCGGCCCTTCGCACCGCGCAGCAGGAGGCGAGCGGCTGCTCCGCGAGCGTCAGGCAGTCACCGGACAGGGCAGCCGCGGCCCTACGGGGTCGCTCCGCCGCTGAAGGGACGACGACGACGACGGCGACGACAACGACGGCACGGCACGGACGCGAACGGCGGGGCGGCAAGGCAGGGCGGCCATGCCTACTCGTCTGTTATAGGGTTTAGGTTTTTTTTTAGTTTTGTAGTTAAATGGTCAAAATATCGACTTTTTTATGTAAGTTATGTCCAAATTTCAATGAAAATCATCTAGTTTGATCGAAATTTCTCCGATTCATTTGAGTTGTGGTCAAAATGTATGCGGCTAGTGTTGAATGGCGGCCTCCCGCATCCGTGTTCGCGGATTGGTCCCCCCGTCCGCGGACGGATGCGGGAGGAAATTTGCGAGTTGCTGTTGGAGATGCCCTAATCAATCACATGGCATGTGATGCAAAATCTCGGCAAAACAGCGCAATGGACGTGAGCGTGACCTTCAAGATGCCCACAAACTATATGGCTCTCTATCACCCACGTGTCTGGCATTAATGCGTCATCATCCGCAGCATTAGCCCACATTTTTTTTCGAAAAGGGGGTTGCCCCGGCCTCTGCATCAGAATGATGCATACGGCCATCTTATTAACCAAATAAAAGGTCCAACAAGTTTCAAAGTCTTCAACTGGCAAAACTGAAAAGATAGCTCACACAGAGCCAAAAAGGGCTAGATACACAAACTAGCCAAGAAAAGATGCCACAACCGGCTGGCTAAAGATAGATAGGTAAACTAATTGCCTATCCTATTACATGACCGCCATCCAAACCGGTTGAAGATATCCCGAGCTACCATCTCCCAACGGACAGATTCAGTAACCAAATGCTCCCTGGCCTCCATCGGAGTGAGTAGCGACCACGAACGGATCACTGCCGTGGCTCGGAAGATAACCTGCAAAAAGTGAATACGTGATATTCTGTTAAAAACCAAATCATTTCTGCAATTCCAGATAGTCCACAGCAAAGCGCACACTCCAGCACGAATATGTCTCGCTAAGTCAGACTCAATTCCATTAAGCCATGTCCCAAATAGCGTGTTGACAGAATTCGGTGGAGTAATATTAAACGCAATGTGAACCGTCCGCCAAAGGACTTTGGCCAACGGGCAATCAAGAAAGAGGTGTTTAATCGTCTCGTCCCGATCACAGAAACTACACCTAGTAGGTCCTGTCCAATTACGCTTTATCAAGTTGTCCTTTGTTAAAATAACTTGTTTATGGACAAACCACATAAACACTTTTATTTTTAAAGGAACCTTGACATCCCAAACATGCTTGGAGGTAGGAATAGAGCTCGAATTAATAACATCAATATACATTGATTTAACTGTGAATACTCCAGACCTAGTCAACTTCCAGCGTAATTCATCGGGTTGTTGAGAAAGCTGAACCTCCATCAGTCTCCTAACTAGACGGAGCCATTCTTCCCAACGATTGCCCGCTAGCGACCGTCTGAACTGAATATTAAGGGGGATAGATTGAAATACCGTTGCAACGAACACCTCACGCCGTTGAACAATACGATATAAAGACAGATATTGAATGGCCAAGGGTGTCTCTCCGAGCCACGTATCCTCCCAGAAACGCGTACTAGCACCATTGCCAATAATAAACTTTGTCCTATTAAACAAGGATTGTTTGACTTTCATCAGTCCTTTCCAGAAAGGCGAGTCGGTCGGCCTGACTTCGACCTGGGACAAAGTTTTCGTCTGTAGGTACTTGCTGCGAAGGATTTGCGCCCACGTAGCATCAGTCTCTGATGACAACTTCCACAGCCACTTACTGAGAAGGCATCTGTTCTTAACTTCAAGATTCTCAATACCAAGACCCCCTTGGTCTTTCGGTCTACAGATAATATCCCATTTAGCTAACCGGTATTTTCTCTTGAGTTCATCACCCTGCCAGAAGAAACGCGATCGATAAAAGTCCAGTCTTTTCCTGACACCAACTGGGACTTCAAAGAACGATAAGAGAAACATAGGCATACTCGTGAGCACCGAATTTATCAGAATTAATCGGCCTCCGTATGACATGAGCTTGCCCTTCCAGCAACTCAGTTTCTTCTCGAATCGGTCCTCGATGCACTTCCATTCCCTGTTTGTCAGTTTACGATGATGAATTGGTATACCTAGGTAAGAGAAAGGTAAATCCCCCAACTCGCACCCAAACAATTGCCTATAAGCCTCCTGTTCGTCTTTGGCTCTACCAAAGCAGAACAACTCGCTCTTATGAAAGTTAATCTTTAACCCGGTCAATTGTTCGAAAAGGCATAACACCAGCTTCATATTTCTCGCCTTGGCCAAGTCATGCTCCATAAAGATGATTGTGTCATCCGCGTACTGAAGGATGGACACACCTCCATCAACAAGATGAGGTACCAAGCCACCTACTTGACCATTCTCCTTAGCCCTTCCTATCAAAATTGCTAACATATCAACCACGATGTTAAACAGGATAGGGGACATCGGATCTCCTTGTCGTAGGCCTTTATGTGTCTGGAAATAATGACCAATATCGTCATTCACTTTAATTCCCACACTCCCTTTTTGCGTAAATGATTCAACCTGGCGACGCCAAGCTTCATCGAAACCTTTCATACGCAATGCCTGTTGGAGGAATGGCCATTTGACCTTGTCGTACGCTTTCTCGAAATCCACCTTAAAAATTACGCCATCTAATTTTTTTGAATGGATTTCATGGAGCGTTTCATGAAGGACGACCACCCCTTCAAGGATGTTCCTGTCCGGCATAAAAGCAGTTTGGGATTGCTGCACCACAGAATGCGCAATCTGTGTGAGCCTATTAGTCCCGACCTTGGTGAAGATTTTGAAACTAACATTGAGAAGGCAGATCGGCCTGAACTGCTCAATTCTCACAGCATCCGTTTTCTTAGGAAGTAGTGTGATAGTTCCAAAATTCAAGTGAAATAAGTGAAGCTGTCCAGAGAACAGGTCATGAAACATAGGTAGCAAATCCCCCTTAATAATGTGCCAGCACTTTTTGTAGAACTCGACCGGGAATCCATCCGGCCCAGGAGCCTTATTGTTTTTCATCTGTGCAATAGCATCAAACACCTCCTTCTCTGAGAACGGGGCAACCAAAATATCATTATCAGCAGCCGATAGTTGAGGCACATCCTCAGTCCTGGACTCATCGAGGGACACACAACTATCCTCCGGGGGTCCAAATAACTGCCTATAATAATCGGTTATATATGTTTTTAGGTTGTCCAGTCCTAAGATAGTACCCTCATCTTGTTCAAGTTGAAAGATCCCCTTCTTTCTGTGCTTACCATTAGCAATCAAGTGAAAGAATTGAGTATTCGCGTCCCCTTGGACCACTTTGCGAACCTTAGCCCGCAATGCCCACTTCAATTCTTCTTCGCGGAGAAGTTCTTTCAACCTCTTCTCCGCTTCAGTTTTAACCTGAATCTCAGCTGGCAACAAAAGCTTGGATTCGGCCTTTATGTCTAGGGCCTGTATAAGAGAAAGGAGTCTATCCTTTTCAATCTTATACACCCCACTTAGGTGCTTAGCCCAACCCCGTAAGAAGCTTCTCAAATGCCTAATCTTATGCTGCCAACGCTCGACCGAAGTCCTCCCTCCTGCACCCTTAGCCCATTCCCTAGCAATCAGGTCCAAGAAACCTTCGCGTTCGAACCAGGCCATCTCGAAAGAAAAGGTGTTTTTGTTACCCACGTGGTTCGGCTCCCCTGAGTCCACGAACAAGGGTGCGTGATCGGATATTCCACGCGAGAGTGCTTGAACCGTTACAAGAGGGAACTTCTGTTCCCACTCCACGCTCGCAAGAACTCGATCAAGCTTTTCGAAAGTCGGGTTTGGCATCGCATTAGCCCAGGTAAACTTTCTACCAGACAGCTCTATCTCCCTCAGATCCAAGCTTTCAATAATGGTATTGAACATAAACGACCACCTGCCGTCAAAGTTATCATTGTTCTTCTCCTCTCTCCTCCTAATGATATTGAAATCACCCCCAACTAAAATTGGAAGCTGCTCGGAACTACAGATTCGAACAAGGTCCGCCAGAAACTCCGGTTTAAGCTCTGGCTGCGCGGCACCATAAACCGCCACCAAAGCCCAGTTGAACCCATCAACCTTAGACCTAACTCGAAACTTAACCGCGAAGTCGCCCATCACTACACTTCGGACTTCAAGCGAATCGCATCTCACACCCAGCAAGATACCACCCGATCTTCCTCGCGGAGGGAGGCAATGCCAATCGAAATCAACACCACCCACAAGAGAGGAAAGAAACTGGGGCGCAAAGTTATCTCGACCAGTTTCCGATAGAGCAACAAAATCTAAACGATGCTCCAGAGATGCCTCAGCAAGAAACCTTCTTTTAGCCAAGTCTTTCAGACCTCTGCTATTCCAAAAGATTCCTTTCATAATTCATCATGAAATTTTTTGGTAGTCCGAATCCTAGCACTCCTACGAACTGCAGAATCGGGATAAATCTTCCGTTTCCACTTGCGCTTTGGTTTACTAGGTTCCGTCCCCCGGTCCTCATAACCGGGCTCAGCGGTACTAACAACAGCATTATCGAGAGGCACATCATCATCCTCAGACTTATGGTTGGATGGTGTTAGATCCGCACACAGATTATCGAGCACTCTAACCCCTAACGCAACAATCTCATCATCATTCATGGGTTTTACCGCTGCGAGATTACGAATAGTCTCTAAGGCACGCTCCGCCTCCAAGTCTAAAAGGTCATTCACCGAATTGGAAATTTCACTATCATTAGCTCCTAGTGAAACTCCTAATTGGTTTGCATTATTTATAATCTCCTCATTAGAAAAATGCAATAAAGAATTAGAAATATTGACGGACATACCAATAGAGATCTCAGCCTCATGAAGCTTGGCCGCCCTCATAGCGCACCTCTGCTGCATGTCATCAACCTCCGGAAGCTCCAGAATGCGAGCACTCATCCGTCTCCCTGTCGAGCGCGGATCAGGGATCCCGCCGAAAGCAACGACCTCCTCCCTAGTAAAGCCTCGCGCTGAATCCCGCACAGGGTCAGCCAAGGTTACCGGAGGAGGCGGCTGAGGGCTCCCAAACCCCTCGGACAAGTGACCCGCACCGAGACCCTGGGCCGCGGGCTAACCGGGAGAGAAGAGGACGGGGGCCGCCTGCCCGAGCCCTCCTCCCGCCCCACCACTCGGCGCAGAGTGGAGCGCCGGCGTCGTCGGAGACGCGGTCCTCCTGACCGCCGAAGAAGAGAGAGAGGCCAGGGCCACCTGCCCCAGACCCTCCCCCCCAGCGCCGCTGGCAGTGTGGGCGCCGTCGCCACGACTGGAGAAGAGATAGCCGATGCCGCCTGCCTCGGACCCCCTCTCCCAGCACCAGCCGACACCACCGAGACCGGCGTCGCCGGCGACGGGATAAGGAAGGGAGAAGTCGAAGCCACCTGCCCCGACCCCCCTTCCCCGAGTCCCAACTCGGACGCAGGCATCATCAGCGGAACCTCGACCACAGGTGAAGCGAGGGAAATAGAAGCAACCACAGGCTCCACCTCCCCCGCTCGAACCAAAGTCCTCGCCGACGATGCCCTTACCAAACGTCCAGACAAGGAACCGTCAGCATCCTCGAAATCCAACGTAGGGAGCGAATGTTCAAACACATCATCAGAATCTACCCGGTCACTCCAAAGTCTGGGAGGGGCAGAGGCTGGCTCGAAGGACCCAAATCGCAGTGAAGTCATAGGCACCGATGGTGAGGGTGCCGGCGCAACCCCGGTCCCATCCCCGGGCAACTGAGCATCAGGGCCAGAACCGTTAGACCCCTCCCGCGCAGCCTCATCAGTCGGTGCCCCCTTGGCTCCCGCACTGTCGTCACCCTCGTGCATATCTACATCATTCCCATTAACCGCCTCAACAAACAAATCAGTGTCCTCAAACTCGATCTCGAGTGGAAAAACCTCTCCCCTATAGGTCCAGTTGACCACATCAGGAACGAACTCAATATCCAAGACGCTCACTAAAAGCCGAGCCACTCCATGAGCACGGGTAAAAGCCATATCAACTTTTTCCGTTTTCCCAACCATAATACCCATACTGGCCACAACTCGAGGATCCTGCAAAGGCTTAGAGGGAGCCCCCAAAAACCTCAACCATACCTGCGTAAGTGGCTTGCCCTTAGGCTCCTCCTTCTTCCACTCGTGAAACTCCAGAATGCACTTAGTGCCAGGAACTCTACACAAGCCAAAACTCAGCAGCTTCTGCAAATCATCGACAGTAGGGAAATCAACCTTAAAAACATTGGCCTCGAGACTAACCAGCTCCCAATGGAAGTCACCCGGTGCCAGCTCCTGAAGCCTCCGCACAATCTAATCCTCAGTTACCTCACCCTGGGTCACTTTCACAACCCCGGTGGTCAAGCTCTGCGGTTCCTCCGGAATGTCCCTCGCGGCCGGGGACTCAAAAAACATCAACTCAGCGCAATATACTCCAAAAATCATCTAGTTTGATCGAAATTTCTCCGATTCATTTGAGTTGTGGTCAAAATGTATGCGGCTAGGGTTGAATGGCGGCCTCCCGCATCCGTGTTCGCGGATTGGTCCCCCCGTCCGCGGACGGATGTGGGAGGAAATTTGCGAGTTGCTGTTGGAGATGCCCTAATCAATCACATGGCATGTGATGCAAAATCTCGGCAAAACAGCGCAATGGACGTGAGCGTGACCTTCAAGATGCCCACAAACTATATGGCTCTCTATCACCCACGTGTCTGGCATTAATGCGTCATCATCCGCAGCATTAGCCCACATAATGGTCGGTAATCGAAACCCTTGCTGCAGCTCATCCCATTTGCACCCTGAATTGGACGGTCCCTCTTGCAACAGATCTAGGTATGTTATTGAGAAGATTTTGTTTCTTTAGTAGTTCATTGACGCATGACAGCATGAGTAAGTTTGCAGAATAGTGTCTAATCTCTATAGCTTCACTAACTAGCCAGATGTGGTGGTGCATCGAGGAACTATCAAGAGTTCCTGAGAGTAGATTCATAATGTTTATAGATGTAGGTAGCTTGATCTCTTCTATTTTTCTATATTATTCTTGATCGCCAGCTAATTACAAAAATGAGCCATAGGTACTTTGCTTTCAAATGAGATTGCAATGTTGTACGCAGAGCAAAACGATGGATTGCAGGGTGAAAAAGATTCCAGCATTATTTGAGTCAAGAAAGGTAGAAAATATTACTATTCACTTGGGGCGAAAATGATTCCGCAATGATTCGAGTCAAGAAAGGTATCAAAATTTATCGTTTACTCTTTTTCTGTAAGGATCTAAACAAGAACAATGTATGTTTACTTAAATTGAAGTTGCAGGTTTTAGTTCTTGTGTTGGAGTCGGGAAGGTGAATTTTACTGCCAATTGTCTATCCTTTCTTTCTCTCCACAAATTTTTCCAACATTTGTCATTTGGAGGATGTTCTAGCTGGGGTTTGGCGGGTAAAAAAATTGGTGGCCTTTTATAGAAACTAGCAGAATGGCCCGCACGATGCGCGAGCTTGAATTTTATAAAGTTCAATGATGAAAACATTTTATTTATTTTTTCTGAAGAAAAAAAAGAACTTAATGTGATGATTTTTACAAATGTAGGACTGCAAAAAATGTTTTTGCCTTAGTTATATTTGATTTTCTATTGATATATAAATATATGTGTTATCCATTTATCATTTACTTGGTAATTATGCATGTCGTACTAACATTTTTTGTGATGAATCGCGTCGCTAGAATTATATTTGCATAAATTTTCTGGAATTTTTATCATGTTTCTTTGTTATATTTTCTATAAACACAGATTTAATATTTTTGATTGTTTTCTTGTAGGCATAGGTATATTTGCTAACGTTGTGCATGATTAACATATTAATTATTTTAGTGTTTGACTAAATGTGATTTTTCTAATTAGGTATACCAAGTTAAAGTTTATTTATATATTGTACAACCTTAAGTTAATTTGTGTTTTTAACCATGATCATTGGATTTACTTAAGTTAAGAGACTTGCACTAAGAAGAACCAATGTTGGCTCGTATTTTCATAGAAGCAAAGTTCGATCTCACATTGTGAACTCTTACTATAAAGAAACATTATCGACATTACTTTTCTAGAAAATCATTGTCCACACTACTATGTATGGAATGACATTAGTTTCATGGATCCCATCAGGCCGATCCTTCACTTTCCCCTTTCTGTAGTCTTCTAATATTCTCGGTAGCTCCTAGCCTTGAAAGTAGCCGATCTAGCTTTATCTTGAGTGTGATTGGATCACACCGAAGCTCCCCTATTTTTCCTTCTTGTTGGCCCTCACTTGCACATACTATGCGGCTCGGGTCGAGTGTACGCGCGTACGGCCATGGAGTGGCCTTCTATAGCGACATGTTTGCTCCTCGCGCGCCTCATCGATATCCCTAGCCGGTCAATGATGGTTGAGGGGGTAGCAGCGCCTGAGTAGCAATTGTGCGATTCATGCAGGCAACAACATAACATATTTTTGGAAACGATGTATGTCCTCCTGTAAATATTCAATATTATTCTATTTGGACTCGATATTAGTTCAGATTCACAAGTGACTCTTAATGGCACATAAAACCATATAAGATCTATGTGCATATTTGATTTTAACCTGACACATAATATAGATAATATACTTTTCCTATTAGCCCGATATATGTATGAAGGGATCTTTATGCTAAGTGGATGACTTCCTAGAAAGCACGCATTGAAATAATCTTATCATTGACTACTAATAATCGATAAAAATGTTTGGATTTGTCATATTAAAATTCTATAATTAGGTTTATCATGAAAGGTTGTTTACAAAAATATATTTTTGATCACATATTCATATAAAAGTAAGTAGTTAAAGTTGCACGTTGAGGTCCTGCTAAGTACAATAAATAATTTTACAGGAAATACATTTTTATATATTTATTGGATACTAAATTAGAATAAATTAAAAAAGCAAACTTTTATGTGTCACACTAAGATAACGCAGTAAGGATACTTACATGATTTAAATAAAATATCATATTCTCCTTTCTCTCTTTCTGTTGGGCTTCGGCCCAACTTCTGTAGGCACTGTCGCGCGCACCTGAGCGCTGGTTAGTATTGCTGCAGTAGGCCCAGTTCACTCTGTTTTCAGCCCGTTAAGGTCCCTGGTCTTTATTATTTACAGAGAATATGTTAAAATGATCATAGTATAACTTTGCAACCGTAACTCGGATTAAAATAATTTATATATGTAATTTGACCAGAAAAATGCTTAGATTCCAACCGTGCTATTGGTCGTTCCTGTTAACTAATATAAAATTCTTTTTAGCGCATAGCCTTAATTTAACTAATTAATTGCTATGCAATATTAAATGTTATCTACCTCATTTAAATTGGCAACATATGTTAAATAAAGTATGTTAGAAGGGCCTGGAGTGCACCTTTTTTTCTATAGACTAAGGAGTAGTGAATATATATATGTGTGTTTTTACCCCATTTAAATTGGCTAGATATGTTAAATAAAATATGTTAGGAGGGCCTACATTGCACCCTTTTTCTGCAAACTAAGTAGTAGCAAAAAATATTTGTGCTTTGTGGGACTAAAACTCATGACCCCAAAGGCCCCAACCAGCTGAACTAGCATGTGTTTGTGCTAAAAAATAGGTTCATTATTTAATTGAAAAGTCCCACCTTGACTCTTTGCACGAGAATACATTAATTTATATACATTTGTAAATTATGTGGAAATCGGGAAGTCACTTCAAGAACCAAGGAACAGAGGGAGCGAAGGAATTAAATGGATTTGTGCTAGCATGGCTGGTTGGCTCTAAATAAATAAAATTGTTGGATTTGCATGGATGGTTGTGTCAATATAAATTAAGCGGGTTTGTAAGTAAGACCAGATTTCGGGATTGTTGCTATGAGGGAGAGACCTATAATTAATGAATTACTCCTTCTGGAGACCACCAATCTTGTGTTAATAATCCATTTTTTAAGACTTTCATGAGATAAGCACAACAAAGGAGGGAGTAGATTTCAACCTCGGCATGGCAGCACTGTCCGGATGTTGTCGTGTCGAATTTATATACGTTTTGGTGGACATGTCAATTACTTCTCCCATTGTCGTGTCGCATTGATATACGTTTTCGTGGACATGTCAATTACTTATCCCGTTGCAACGCACGGGCATATGTGCTAGTAAGTACTAATGTTATGTACAATACTCTTTGTTGGGTGACAGAAAAAGTATAACCCCACCATGGAGGAACCATTTAATTTCCTAAGCATAGTTTACATGGTGTCTTTTATTTATGTTGAGGTGTGCAAACAGCTAGTCGTGTGTTTGCATCTTTCTTTCTATACTCTTCTCTACCATAGAACTCTCCATCTATCGCAGCGTGGACCGAAAAATAATCACTTATCAAATCAGAAAAGATTTTTTGTGAACAAATTAGTTGGATGGATTTTTCTTAGAATGAGTTTACTTTCACTACGAGGAACTTCACACTTCCATTCCACTTGAAAAATGGTCAACATTTGTGACAAGTTGGTGTCATAGCCAAACATAGTTTCCTAAAACAATCACTACAAGAAATATGCTAACTTGTGACCTTCTGTCAGTGACCGTGGGTGAATTGGTCATAAATCTACGACCATTTCGAACCAATTGGTCGTAAGCTGTTTGGGAGGGTCCAAACCCTAAACCATAACGACCATTTTAGTCAAAAATGTGGCAATTGCCTTACACAAAATGGTCATATATAAAGCAGACAATAGTGGTCGACGACCTTATTTCTAGCTGATTACAACCAATCTAGATGGTCATGATATTGTAAACGTGGATGCATTGATATGACTGGGCGCCACCTCATCAGTTTTGCCTATGTGTCATGTCTGTGTGTCAATTTTTGCCTATGTGTCAAGTCCAAGTGTCAATTTTTGGCTTGCGTGTAATAGCACTAGGTTTGAATCTAAGGAATAAAAGAACTTTATTAATAAATGAATCGATCCAATAAGGAATAAAAGAAACTTTATTAATAAATGAACTAGTGCAATGTAATATTACAAATCTTACAATCTGGATAAAAGAAACAATACATTTCATTACTATAAATACAAATACAAAGTATTCAGGAATTACATTGTGGAATAGAAGAAATGAAATAAAGAAAAGGAAGTAAACCTAAACTAAACCTAGACTAAATCCTTTTCTAGTTCTTCTCTTGATCTTCTTCTAATCTTCTCCTTCTCAAGTTCAAGACCTACAAAAGAAACAATACAGGAAGAGGGAGTGTATTACGTTAGATATGTTGCATTCCCCTTTGGAAAATGCATTACTATATGAGCTGGCACTTCAGATTACTTGGAACTGGTCCAAATGCCCTTAATTAGAAGTTTCCAGTAGAAAAACAACAAAGCCGAGTAATGGAATAATAAGTGACCAAACGTACAGGATCAAAGACAAAAGGAACAGTGCATGATCAAGTATCAGGGGAGAGCAGCTATAGCAGATCAAGTCCAAGAGTGGAGTATGTCCAGGATATATTTACAGCAAGAGGTGAAAGTCATAGCTCACAAATCCAATAAACAACAACAGAGCCAAGTCATAAGTAACAGCCACAAACACAATAACAACAACACCAGCTCATTTACAAAGTTATAATTAAAGGGGCACAGCTGTCACTATGAGTCCAGCTGGCCCAAGACACAACCTAGGAACTTTATACAGCAATACAAACATGCCAATAGAACAAAGAACAGTACTGCCTGTATATGTCAATAGATGGCATCAGCAGCTAACTGACAACAGTGATAGTATATGATGTTGGACAGAAACTCCAACCACAATGTGTATGTGCACCAAAAGCATAGTGGTACAACAGATGGACATCTACAACAATGTTAACAAGAAGAAGTAGCACTAGCACATAAATATAAACCAGTTCATATACCTCCAGTAGCAGCAGTCTATGTGTGGACCAATTTACCAAGACCAGAACCTTAGGAACTACAAACCACCACTAAACTACACCATCAATAGCAAACCAGGAACTAGACAATGGCAATCATCCAAACTAGAACCCCATAGTAACAGAGGTTAATTCTAGATATGCCACAAATCATGAACAGAGTTCCAGGACCTCAAGTGCATCTATACACTGAAACAAGGGCCGGCCTTGAGCAACTCAGTGAACCACTAGGGAAAGTAGAAGAGCAGAGTGTCAGGCAGCTCAAGGGCAATGATGGATTAAGTTATCCTACGGTAATGAAGCGTCTTCAAGTCTATTACTGATGGATTCAGTTATTTTACGGAAGGACGTCCTTGTCACAAATTCCAAGCAGGATGCCATGACAGAAGTGATCTCTAGTGTACAAACGGCAGTAGCAGCTTTGAGCAGGCATTTAAGTACTATTACTGATGTGCTCAAACAATTGAGTGCCAACATGCCAACAACATCAGAATTTCCTCGATCCCATTCCCTAGTGAGTTTGGGTTGCCGGTAGAAATCCAAAGTGAGTTTGGGTCGCCGGTTTAGAGGAAAGATTGACAGGTGGGCTGGATTTCGAGTAGAAGGTGGATAGGAGTCCATGTAAACCCTAGCACAAATACTAGTGCACTTTTAATGAACTTGACCGAAGAGATGAGAATGCAAAAGATAAAATAAATTTCCCAAACATTTATTTTATTTCATGTAGAAAAATTTCCTAGTTTACATAACAACAATAACAAGGCTAGGGTTTGAAAAGTGGTATCTTACAATTCCATCCCCCTTAAATAAATCTCGCCCCGAGATTTACCTAAGGGAATAAATGTGGGTAATCTTCACGAAGCTGGTCCTCTCTTTCCCAAGTGGCTTCTCCCTCGGTGTGGTTACTCCACTGCACCTTACAAAACTTGATGACCTTCCTCCTTGTTGTGCGTACCGCCTCCTCTAAAACCCTTATGGGATGCTCCTCATACGTTAAATCCTCATTGATCTCAATTCCCTCTAGAGATGTCCTGCGCTCTTCCTCCTCTGGAACTCTCAAACATTTCTTCAACTGTGAAACATGGAATACATGATGTATCTTAGCTAGCTGATCCGGTAGCTGCAACTCATATGCTACTTCTCCCCGTCGGGTGGTGATTTGAAACGGTCCTATGTATCGAGGTGCAAGCTTCCCACTGATTCCAAATCGGCGGTCCCCTTGAGTGGTGATACCCCTAAATACACACTATCCCTAACTTCAAAGGACAAATCTCTACGTCTCTTGTCAGCATAACTCTTCTGTCGAGAGTGAGATTTGCTCCTCCGACGGTGGAGAGATATTCTTAGGACCCTCTCGGTGTGACGACATCCATCATCGTATTGTTCAACTTTCTGTAACTTTGAATTTATGAAAAGCGCCAAAAAAATCAAAAAAAATATATGAACTTAGATTTCTTGGATATTTTAGGATTTTGAAAACCCCAAAAGTTTAAATATTTGAAAGTTCAGGCTGAAGTTTACATTAGAATTGACGTTCAAGGTTTAGATTTTTCAACTTTCTGTAAGTTTGAATTTATGAAAGGCGCAAATTTTTTTCAAAAAATATGAACTTTCATTTCTCGGACATTTCAGGAATTCGAAACCCCAAAAGTTTAATATTTTGAATGTTCCGGCACGGAATAAGGGAAGCATATGCTTGCTTCTGCAATCTCATGTTTACCTTCCCTTGGAATTTCCTTACGAGCTACAAGTTTACGTCGATGCGCTAGCTACGCTAGCTACATGTGCACATCGAGGCACTAGCTACACTAACTACAAGTGCCCGTCGATCATGCAAGAAAACAGAAAAGAAAAAAGCTACGTACACAACCCTGCATGCATATATGCATGCTGCTTCCCTTCCCTTCAAACTCACGCACGTCCACATGCAACGAAACAAACACTGCATGCATGCAATCGATGCTTCCCATTCAAAAGCATCCAAATCTATCTAATTAGATCTTAGTATATCACTCCAGCCCATTAACTCCTTCCATGTCCCGTGCATCCGACGACGTATCCTCTTGTGCTCGCGCGCCTCGGTTCACCGACATGGCCCGTATCATCATCCGCGATCTCCACCATAGGACAACGGGACTTCCCCTCATCGGAACCGCCGCTTCTGACGCTCTACGCACTCGCCCTGCCACCTCAACTTGAGATGCCACCCCGTTGTGCGCCGATTAAGACGAGGATGAGGATGAATTTGAGCCTCCACAGATGGAGGACGGCTCCGACGCCGGTCCGCCGGTCCCGATCCAGGCCCTCTTCCCCGACAATGGGCTACTACCCCTTCTGAGTCCCATCTGACGAATCTGAGGAGGAGGCAAGGGTGGCCAAGGCCATTGCCCGCTCGGAGGTCCTATATGTCGCTCCTCTCTCACTCCCGTCGCCGAAGGGCTTCCCTGTCTTGAACATGTAGAAGCAGACGGAATAGCACATGGAATAATGATAGGCATGAATCGTGAATTACCGTAATATTGTTGTAGAGGTATACGAGTAAAAAATATTAAAGGAACAACACATGAAATAATAATCATTATATTTGTTCTAAGCATAAAATAACAAATAATAAAGCATCATGCAAAACTAATAAGAGAAAATGTTATAAATTATGAAGTGTCATAATAAAGCATCATGCACAACTAATAAGAGAAAATATGATAAGTAATGAAACATCGAATTAGTTGATGTTGCTATCCTTGACAATGGATTACGGTACGAAACGAACCGGTGTCTTTGTTGCCTGCACCATATGATATTTTATTCACCATGCAAACTGATCCATCATCCATTGTAACCCTTCATGCACCTCTAGCCAATTCCCTGCGCCTTGTGTTTCCAGTATGATATGTGCACCTAGAAAGTTTGCGGCCCAATTTCTCGCGTTTTGGGTTGTAGGGCTATTAGGTCAAGTTAGTGAGGACCAAAAGAATGAAATAGCCCATTCATACAATTATGGATTTGATTAAGTTTCCCTTACTTTCCCAAATATATTCTAAATATATCAATTCAACTACCACAAATGATACATTTTGAATTTTAATGACTCGCGACTACAATTGTTCAATCAGTGATCTATTGTTTTATGTGCGATATGATCGTAGTGCGGTGACACGTTTTCAACTAGGTAGGTCGATTTCTAGACCGGAATAACTTTCCCGCCCTGTGTTTTCTGCCCGAAAGTTTGCTGCCCAATTTCTCGCAACATGTGTTTTTCGCCTGGTATGTGTCGCCCAAAAATTTTCCGCCCAATTTCTCACGTCATGTGTTTCCTCCATGATTGTGCACCTCAAAAGTTGCCGTCCAATTTCCTGTGGATTAGAAATTGCGGGGGAGAGGAACGCTTGCGCGAGCTAAGTCGAACACGAGGTCGGCGACATCGACCATGCCAAAGGTTGGCACCACGGTAAGGAAGCATGAATAGGCAAGTGACGCGGGGCGAGGAGATTGGGGGTGGCACTAGGGCAGGGGATCACTAGCATACGGAAAGCCTGGACGGGCTGAGAGGTGAATAAGGGGGATGCAATACTCAACCGAGGTGCATGTGCAATAGTGCATGATGCTTGTTCTAAATCGGTCGGGCGTGCCTCATTGAACTTGAGTTGGGTTTTTTTTTTGAGGTGGGCTGGGCGTGCTTGAGGTGGTAGGGAGAAAACGGTGGGGGCGTGTGGAGAGGAGATCGTGCGAGAGTGAATACCTTGAAGTGAGGAAGCAAACATACAAACTCCCCTATAAAAATAAAGACCAGATTCCAATTTGGATCATTCTAGTCATATGGATGATAGTGATAGCTATCTTATTACTCCCGGTCGGTCGTTTCCCGATCGCGTTTGCTTGAAAAGAAGTATCTGGATTAGACCGCGGCCACCCCGACAAGGGTCTGGCTGGAGGCGTGGACGTCGCCGCGGTGTCACAAAGGAGAGGATGAGAGTTAGTGGTGCAGGTGCGGGGTGGGGTTTGGTTGCCGACACCATCAGTCGGGAGGATGAAGATGAAGGAGATGAAGAAGAAACAACGCACACGGGATTCGACGGACGTGTTTTTTTCCAACGCCTAGTCGCCCCCTTCCCAACACTACCGGAGTAATACTTCGGATCGGATCGGTCCTTGTTTCCAAGGAAACATAACTTTGACCACGTGTTTATAAAAATGTGAAGGAGAAAATAATGAGACATTTATTATTTTGGTTTTTTTCTCTCAAATTATTGGCTTGAGTATTGGTGCAAGCCCACCTACCCGACAATGCGTGCACACGCTAGGGCCGCGTGCGAGGAGCGTTAGTGGGCCCTTCCTCAAAATCTCTCTCTCTCTCTCCCGGTCCTAGTTTTTTTTTTTGCATTTTGTGAAGTTCGAAAAACTGAAGGTTCAAAATTTCTAGAAGTTCAAGTTTTAGATTATTGATCTTTTTGTAAGTTTGAAGTTTTGAAAATCACCAAATATGAACTTACATTTCTTGAACATTTCAGGGTTTTGAAAACCCCAAAAGTTTCTATATTTGAAAGTTCGGACTGAAGTTTACATTAGAAGTTCAAGTTTTAGATTTTTCAACTTTCTGTAAGTTCAAATTTATGAAAAGAACAAAAAGTTTCAAAAAATAGGAACTTCCATTTCTGGGACATTACAGGAATTCGAAAAACCCCAAAGTTTATTTTTCTGAATGTTCCGGCACGGAATAAGTGAAATACCCGCTACGGCATTTTGTCTTGCTTCTGCATCGCATGTTCACCTTCCCTTGGAAGTTCCTTTACTAGCTACAAGTGCACGTCGATCATGCAAGAAAAAAGAGAGGCTACAAGTGCACCTACGTACACAACAGTGCATGCATGCTGCTTCCCTTCCCTTCGAACTCACGCACGTGCACATGCAACGCAACAACACACTGCATGCATGCGATGCTTCCCATCCAAAAGCATCAAAATCTATTTACTTAGATCTTGGTATCTTACTCCAGCCCAATATCTCCTGCCATGTCCTACGCATCCGACAAAGACCCCTCTTGTACTCGCGCGCCTCGGTTCACAGACATGCCCCGTATCGTCATCCGCGATCTCCACCGTATGACAATGGGACTTCCCTTCATCGGGACCACCGCGTTCTGACGCTCTACGCACTCTCCATGTGTCCTCACCTTGAGATGTCACCCCGCCCGTGCGCCGATTATGACGAGGATGAGGATGAATTTAAGCCGCCACAGATGGAGAACGGCTCCGACGACGGTACGCCGGTCCAGAACCGGGCCCTTTTCCCCGACAATAGGCCGCTTCCCCTTTCCGAGTCCCATCTAATGAATCCGAGGAGGAGGAAATGGTGGACAAAGCCATTGCCCGCTCGGAGGTCCTATATGTCGCTCCTTTCACAGTCCTGCCGCCGAAGGGCTTCCCCGTCTTGAGCATGTAGAGGCGGACGAAATAGCACAAGAAATAATGATAGGCATGAATAGGGAATAATCCTAGTGTAGTCGCAGAGGTATATGCGTACAAAAATCAAAGAAACAACACATGAAATAATAATCGCTGTATTTCTCCTAAGCATAAACTAACAAATAATAAAGCATCATTGCAAAACTAATAAGAGAAAATGTATAAGAAATGAAGTGTCGTAATAAAGCATCATGCACAACTAATAAGAGGAAATATTATAAGTAATAAAACATCGAATTAGTTAGTGTTGCTATCCTTGACGATGGATTATGGTAGGACGTCAAACTATAGCTATTACATATATTATATATATAAAGTACTTAACGGGTTCATAAAAAAAAGAGAAATAGGTTAGAAAATACCACAATAATTCGAAACATATGACCATTGATTTACTAAATCAATAAATGAGAACCATTAGATCTAAGGAAAAAAATATTCACATTTTATTCGCCCATGTATAAAAAAAATTACATTAAAGTTGAAAGAATTTATCCACGTATACCATTATACCTCTTCTCTCCCTAACATAACAAATCTGTTTGCGTTCGACAAAAAAAAATATGTTTGTTCTCTAGGTTGTGTCAGCCACCTGCGGCTCATCACCAGGTTACGTGGATTGTCTTCAATCCTGCATGAACGTCGGCGGTGTCCGGCAAGAAGACATGACGCATGCAAATTCCCAGATCACTGTGTGAACATCGGCGTCGCCCGCCGCCGGCAGATTCCTCGACAAACATGGTCACTGTGTTGCACATGCACAGGCCTAGATCTTTGTACTGGTAAGATTTTTTACAGAATCCCTCGAGATCCATAGAACTGCCCCCAATCTCTCTCGAAGACGAGTCCTGAACTCTACTCACGCAGCTCTTGGTCTATGCCCACTAGCAATCCAAGAAAAGAAACAGATCTATTTTTTTATAGTATATACAACAGCATGCAAAATCACTAGATTGTTATGCCGCTGATTGTTGGATTGATTTGTCTTCATTAGATAAGAAAAGATGCGTATTGATCATGGCTAAGCATTCATATGAATGGCAAGATGCAAGAACGCATATCTCTATGTTGTCCTATTCCGTATGTCTGCATCTCCATATGTAAGTAGTAATTACTATACTCTGTCTTCGATTATTGGTTTATGACATTATTGAATATTGATTATATTGGTAGTTTTAGTTTGGTACAGCCCCAAGGCCAACTACTTCTGGTGATATGCGATGACGAAGAAAAGCTGACTAGATTCTGCTACAGAACAATTCAGCCGCTGGCTGGTGCACATACACAACTAAAAAACAACGAAGTTGATTGATTATTCGATCGGCCAGGAGCCCAGGACTGTTGTGGATGTGCATGTCCAGGTCACTAGAGCCAGCTCTGTGCGATCAGGAGGTCGAGTATGTGCTGCTGTACAAAGCATCGGCTAGCAGTAATCCATGACTAGAAGTGAGCTTTTGTTGTCGTTTTTGTCAACAGAAAGTGTGGCTTGCAAAGAGATGACCTCGAGCACCAACTTAGTTCTGAATGTTGATGTTAAGGGTGAAGCCAGGGAGCGCTTTGAGCACTATTGTTCTGGATCTGTCAGGCTTTGCGACCACCACGATGGTCTTCGAGGCAGCCGGGAGCTACAGGCAGGGAGTGTGACTCGGGAGTTGGGAGTAGCAAGGTAGCCAAGGAGGAGTACCACGTGGACTCTATGAATATTGAATGACGCAACCAGCTGTTTCGGTGGTGGGTGAACATTGCAGCGGAGATAGCTGCAATGATTACATGGATGCACAAGCGCTCCTCCATGGCAGCGTGCACCATGGCCTCTAGCCGGCCGGGCACGTCGCCGAGGATGCCTGTACATGTCATGTACGATGGGCCATCCCAGTTGTACCCTAGCGTAGCAATGACGAAGGTGAATTAGTCGATGGCTGGCAGCACTGATGTGTACTCTATGTCCACCACCAGCAGGATGTCGTACTCAGCGCACAGGGCACAATGACGTCCAACAGTAGCTCATGCTCCTCATCCGCAGGCTCCAATGGTTTCAGGTACAGCGGGCTTGAGTTGGACAGATTGGAGCACTTCTTACCATTAGATTGGATGCTACCTAAGGGCATCTCCAACACCGACCCGCAAATCCCACGCAACCATCCGGACCGCGCTGTCCGGACCGCGGAAGCCATCCAACGCGGTCCTGTATCGGTCCGCGGAGTGGTCCGGACGCATTTTCTCCCGTAAACCAGAGACAAACGTGAGGGACGTTTGCGGGAGTCCGGACCGCTCTCACGCCCGATTCTAACCGCTCTGACCCACCAAAAACCCCCACCCGCCCCTCCCGCGCTTTCCTTCCGATTCACGCGCTGCTCACCGCGCCGCATTCATGCCGGCCCAGAGCACGCAGCGGCCGGCATTGATGCCGCGATGTGACCGGAGGGAGGGAAGGCGGCGCTGGCCGACGCGACCACTTGGGAGCCGTCGCTTCAATGCGGTGCAGCTTCCCGAGGAACCAACTCCGGCCGCTGCGCCGCATTGAAGCGGCTGACCGGCCCTTCGCATGGCCTCGCCGCGGCTATAAAAGCCGCGCTCCGGCGCCGTCCACATCGCAATCCACCTCATCCTCCTCCTCCGCGAGCACCGGCCCCCTCCCCTCCCCCGTCTCCGTGCCCGAGCCCCTCCCTCCCCCTCCCCTCTTCGACCCAAGGTCCGGCCATGCCTAAGTCATGGTGCTCCGCGCCGGCAGGCGGAGCATGCGGAAGCTCCTCTTCCGGGGGCTCCTGGCGCCGCCGCCGTCGCTCTCCGGCCCCATCCGCATCCACGGCGGCCGGCTCCTCCGCCAAGGAGGAGATCTTCATCTCCTCCGGGGACGATGAGGACCAGCACCCGCCCCGAGGAGGCCGCTCTGACGGACGAAGATTTCGTCCGTCAGATGGAGATAATGACGGAGCGGTCGCTCCGCTACATGGAGCTGTCGCCGCGCGTCAAGGAGGAGCCGCCGTCCCCGCCGCGCCACCGCGTCAAGGAGGAGCCGGGGGCCACCATCAAGGAGGAGCCCGCATCGCCCCGGCCGTAGAACCGCAGCGTCTAGATCGGACGCCGCGTCAAGGAGGAGCCGGCCTCGCCCCGGCAGAACCGCGGCGTCCAGATCGGACGCCGCGTCAAGGAGGAGCGGCCGTCCCCGCCGCACAGCCGCTATGGGCGCATCGACCCGCCGGCGTCGCCACCGCCTCGCCGTCAAGAGCGAGCTCCCGCCAGTGATCAAGAAGGCGCGGGGCCGCCTCCTCCACTACCTTGAAGGAGGCGGGTACGGCGGTCCCTCGGGCTCGAGGGCCGTCGTCTCCGAGGCCGAGCGCGTGGCTCGGCAGCAGGAGCAGTATGACCGGCGCAATGCCGGTCGCCGCTCCTCCTTCGCCAAGACGGACGTGGCGCCGGAATGGGTCCGCAACGACCCAGACCTGACTGTTGCGTGGGCGTTGGACCGCTCCGTCACCACGGCGGAGACGGCAGCCAGGCGCCGCCGCCGCCTTGACGGCGAGCTCGCCAAGATCGGTGAGGAGTGGTCGCTTAGCGACTGCTCCGCGAACGCCGGTCGCGGCAAGCCCGCCACCAAGGCGCCACAAGCGCCTTCGGCCGTGGCCAGGGCGGCCCTTCGCACCGCGCAGCAGGAGGCGAGCGGCTGCTCCGCGAGCGTCAGGCAGTCACCGGACAGGGCAGCCGCGGCCCTACGGGGTCGCTCCGCCGCTGAAGGGACGACGACGACGACGGCGACGACAACGACGGCACGGTACGGACGCGAACGGCGGGGCGGCAAGGCAGGGCGGCCACGCCTACTCGTCTGTTATAGGGTTTAGGTTTTTTTTTAGTTTTGTAGTTAAATGGTCAAAATATCGACTTTTTTATGTAAGTTATGTCCAAATTTCAATGAAAATCATCTAGTTTGATCGAAATTTCTCCGATTCATTTGAGTTGTGGTCAAAATGTATGCGGCTAGGGTTGAATGGCGGCCTCCCGCATCCGTGTTCGCGGATTGGTCCCCCCGTCCGCGGACGGATGTGGGAGGAAATTTGCGAGTTGCTGTTGGAGATGCCCTAATCAATCACATGGCATGTGATGCAAAATCTCGGCAAAACAGCGCAATGGACGTGAGCGTGACCTTCAAGATGCCCACAAACTATATGGCTCTCTATCACCCACGTGTCTGGCATTAATGCGTCATCATCCGCAGCATTAGCCCACATAATGGTCGGTAATCGAAACCCTTGCTGCAGCTCATCCCATTTGCACCCTGAATTGGATGGTCCCTCTTGCAACAGATCTAGGTATGTTATTGAGAAGATTTTGTTTCTTTAGTAGTTCATTGACGCATGACAGCATGAGTAAGTTTGCAGAATAGTGTCTAATCTCTATAGCTTCACTAACTAGCCAGATGTGGTGGTGCATCGAGGAACTATCAAGAGTTCCTGAGAGTAGATTCATAATGTTTATAGATGTAGGTAGCTTGATCTCTTCTATTTTTCTATATTATTCTTGATCGCCAGCTAATTACAAAAATGAGCCATAGGTACTTTGCTTTCAAATGAGATTGCAATGTTGTACGCAGAGCAAAACGATGGATTGCAGGGTGAAAAAGATTCCAGCATTATTTGAGTCAAGAAAGGTAGAAAATATTACTATTCACTTGGGGCGAAAATGATTCCGCAATGATTCGAGTCAAGAAAGGTATCAAAATTTATCGTTTACTCTTTTTCTGTAAGGATCTAAACAAGAACAATGTATGTTTACTTAAATTGAAGTTGCAGGTTTTAGTTCTTGTGTTGGAGTCGGGAAGGTGAATTTTACTGCCAATTGTCTATCCTTTCTTTCTCTCCACAAATTTTTCCAACATTTGTCATTTGGAGGATGTTCTAGCTGGGGTTTGGCGGGTAAAAAAATTGGTGGCCTTTTATAGAAACTAGCAGAGTGGCCCGCACGATGCGCGAGCTTGAATTTTATAAAGTTCAATGATGAAAACATTTTATTTATTTTTTCTGAAGAAAAAAAAGAACTTAATGTGATGATTTTTACAAATGTAGGACTGCAAAAAATGTTTTTGCCTTAGTTATATTTGATTTTCTATTGATATATAAATATATGTGTTATCCATTTATCATTTACTTGGTAATTATGCATGTCGTACTAACATTTTTTGTGATGAATCGCGTCGCTAGAATTATATTTGCATCAATTTTCTGGCATTTTTATCATGTTTCTTTGTTATATTTTCTATAAACACAGATTTAATATTTTTGATTGTTTTCTTGTAGGCATAGGTATATTTGCTAACGTTGTGCATGATTAACATATTAATTATTTTAGTGTTTGACTAAATGTGATTTTTCTAATTAGGTATACCAAGTTAAAGTTTATTTATATATTGTACAACCTTAAGTTAATTTGTGTTTTTAACCATGATCATTGGATTTACTTAAGTTAAGAGACTTGCACTAAGAAGAACCAATGTTGGCTCGTATTTTCATAGAAGCAAAGTTCCATCTCACATTGTGAACTCTTACTATAAAGAAACATTATCGACATTACTTTTCTAGAAAATCATTGTCCACACTACTATGTATGGAATGACATTAGTTTCATGGATCCCATCAGGCCGATCCTTCACTTTCCCCTTTCTGTAGTCTTCTAATATTCTCGGTAGCTCCTAGCCTTGAAAGTAGCCGATCTAGCTTTATCTTGAGTGTGATTGGATCACACCGAAGCTCTCCTATTTTTCCTTCTTGTTGGCCCTCACTTGCACATACTATGCGGCTCGGGTCGAGTGTACGCGCGTACGGCCATGGAGTGGCCTTCTATAGCGACATGTTTGCTCCTCGCGCGCCTCATCGATATCCCTAGCCGGTCAATGATGGTTGAGGGGGTAGCAGCGCCTGAGTAGCAATTGTGCGATTCATGCAGGCAACAACATAACATATTTTTGGAAACGATGTATGTCCTCCTGTAAATATTCAATATTATTCTATTTGGACTCGATATTAGTTCAGATTCACAAGTGACTCTTAATGGCACATAAAACCATATAAGATCTATGTGCATATTTGATTTTAACCTGACACATAATATAGATAATATACTTTTCCTATTAGCCCGATATATGTATGAAGGGATCTTTATGCTAAGTGGATGACTTCCTAGAAAGCACGCATTGAAATAATCTTATCATTGACTACTAATAATCGATAAAAATGTTTGGATTTGTCATATTAAAATTCTATAATTAGGTTTATCATGAAAGGTTGTTTACAAAAATATATTTTTGATCACATATTCATATAAAAGTAAGTAGTTAAAGTTGCACGTTGAGGTCCTGCTAAGTACAATAAATAATTTTACAGGAAATACATTTTTATATATTTATTGGATACTAAATTAGAATAAATTAAAAAAGCAAACTTTTATGTGTCACACTAAGATAACGCAGTAAGGATACTTACATGATTTAAATAAAATATCATATTCTCCTTTCTCTCTTTCTGTTGGGCTTCGGCCCAACTTCTGTAGGCACTGTCGCGCGCACCTGAGCGCTGGTTAGTATTGCTGCAGTAGGCCCAGTTCACTCTGTTTTCAGCCCGTTAAGGTCCCTGGTCTTTATTATTTACAGAGAATATGTTAAAATGATCATAGTATAACTTTGCAACCGTAACTCGGATTAAAATAATTTATATATGTAATTTGACCAGAAAAATGCTTAGATTCCAACCGTGCTATTGGTCGTTCCTGTTAACTAATATAAAATTCTTTTTAGCGCATAGCCTTAATTTAACTAATTAATTGCTATGCAATATTAAATGTTATCTACCTCATTTAAATTGGCAACATATGTTAAATAAAGTATGTTAGAAGGGCCTGGAGTGCACCTTTTTTTCTATAGACTAAGGAGTAGTGAATATATATATGTGTGTTTTTACCCCATTTAAATTGGCTAGATATGTTAAATAAAATATGTTAGGAGGGCCTACATTGCACCCTTTTTCTGCAAACTAAGTAGTAGCAAAAAATATTTGTGCTTTGTGGGACTAAAACTCATGACCCCAAAGGCCCCAACCAGCTGAACTAGCATGTGTTTGTGCTAAAAAATAGGTTCATTATTTAATTGAAAAGTCCCACCTTGACTCTTTGCACGAGAATACATTAATTTATATACATTTGTAAATTATGTGGAAATCGGGAAGTCACTTCAAGAACCAAGGAACAGAGGGAGCGAAGGAATTAAATGGATTTGTGCTAGCATGGCTGGTTGGCTCTAAATAAATAAAATTGTTGGATTTGCATGGATGGTTGTGTCAATATAAATTAAGCGGGTTTGTAAGTAAGACCAGATTTCGGGATTGTTGCTATGAGGGAGAGACCTATAATTAATGAATTACTCCTTCTGGAGACCACCAATCTTGTGTTAATAATCCATTTTTTAAGACTTTCATGAGATAAGCACAACAAAGGAGGGAGTAGATTTCAACCTCGGCATGGCAGCACTGTCCGGATGTTGTCGTGTCGAATTTATATACGTTTTGGTGGACATGTCAATTACTTCTCCCATTGTCGTGTCGCATTGATATACGTTTTCGTGGACATGTCAATTACTTATCCCGTTGCAACGCACGGGCATATGTGCTAGTAAGT
This sequence comes from Elymus sibiricus, assembly GCA_039707655.1. NCBI lineage: Eukaryota > Viridiplantae > Streptophyta > Magnoliopsida > Poales > Poaceae > Elymus > Elymus sibiricus. Next base: position 73,225,037 of record CM077676.1, read on the forward strand.
ACTAATGTTATGTACAATACTCTTTGTCGGGTGACAGAAAAAGTATAACCCCACCATGGAGGAACCATTTAATTTCCTACCATGGAGGAACCATTTAATTTCCTAAGCATAGTTTACATGGTGTCTTTTATTTATGTTGAGGTGTGCAAACAGCTAGTCGTGTGTTTGCATCTTTCTTTCTATACTCTTCTCTACCATAGAACTCTCCATCTATCGCAGCGTGGACCGAAAAATAATCACTTATCAAATCAGAAAAGATTTTTTGTGAACAAATTAGTTGGATGGATTTTTCTTAGAATGAGTTTACTTTCACTACGAGGAACTTCACACTTCCATTCCACTTGAAAAATGGTCAACATTTGTGACAAGTTGGTGTCATAGCCAAACATAGTTTCCTAAAACAATCACTACAAGAAATATGCTAACTTGTGACCTTCTGTCAGTGACCGTGGGTGAATTGGTCATAAATCTACGACCATTTCAAACCAATTAGTCGTAAGCTGTTTGGGAGGGTCCAAACCCTAAACCATAACGACCATTTTAGTCAAAAATGTGGCAATTGCCTTACACAAAATGGTCATATATAAAGCAGACAATAGTGGTCGACGACCTTATTTCTAGCTGATTACAACCAATCTAGATGGTCATGATATTGTAAACGTGGATGCATTGATATGACTGGGCGCGACCTCATCAGTTTTGCCTATGTGTCATGTCTGTGTGTCAATTTTTGCCTATGTGTCAAGTCCAAGTGTCAATTTTTGGCTTGCGTGTAATAGCACTAGGTTTGAATCTAAGGAATTGAAAGGATCGATATGGTTGACTAGAGGGGGGGGTGAATAGGCAACTACCAATTTTTAGCTTTTCTTTAACAAATTAGGGTTAGCAACAAAATAGGTTGTCTAGATATGCAACTAGGTGAGCAACCTATATGATGCTAACAATTACAACACAAGCAAGCAAAGGATACAATACAAGTATATCAAGCACAATGTAAAGGTAAGAGATAACCACAAGTGGAGCCGGTGAAGACGAGGGTGTGTTACCGAAGTTCCTTCCCTTTGAGAGGAAGTACGTCTCCGTTGGAGCGGTGTGGAGGCACAATGCTCCCCAAGAAGCCACTAAGGCCACCGTATTCTCCTCACGCCCTCACACAATGCGAGGTGCCGTGATTCCACTAGTGGTGCCCTTGAAGGCGGCAACCGAACCTTTACAAACAAGGTTGGGGCAATCTCCACAACTTAATTGGAGGCTCCCAACACAACCACGGAGCTTCACCACAATGGAATGTGGCTCCGAGGTGACCTCAACCGTCTAGGGTGCTCAAACACCCAAGAGTAACAAGATCCGCAAGGGATTAGTGGGGGGAATCAAATATCTCTTGGTGGAAGTGTAGATCGGGGCCCTCTCCTCCAAACCCTAGAGCAACAACAAGATTTGATGGCTAGGGAGAGAGATCGGGCTAAAATGAGCTTTTGGAGTAACAATGGAGCTTGGGGGAAGAGGTCAACATTAGGAAGAAGAAGACCTCTCCTTTATATAGGGACACAAAATTCCAACCGTTATCTGCCCTCTGCCCGCAGGCAAGCGGTACTACCGCTCCTAGGAGCGGTACTACCGCTTAGGCGGTACTACCTCGAACTGGTCAAAAACACACTAGGTGTGCCACGGTAGTACCGCCGGAGCGGTACTACCGCTGCCCCCTTACGGTACTACCGCTAAGGGAGTTTCGTCCAGAACAGGCAGCAGTAGTAGAGGCGGACAGGGCGGCAGTACCGCGCAAGCGGTATTACCGTTCTAGTACCGCTCTACTACCGCTAGAGGGAAAAGTGGTAACAGAAACTCGCACAGAGGAAAAACCCCAAGCGGTAGTGGAAGCGGTAGTAGGGGCGGTAGTACCGCGAAAGCGGTACTACCGTTCTAGTACCGCTCTACTACCGCTAGAGGGAAAAGTGGTAACAGAAACTCGCACAGAGGAAAAACCCCAAGCGGTAGTGGAAGCGGTAGTAGGGGCGGTAGTACCGCTTGAGCGGTACTACCGTACTACTACCGTGCTACTACCGGTTGAGACAAACCGGCAACAGAAAGTTGCACGCTCGGGGAAACCCCAAGCGGTAGTGGTGCGGTAGTACCCAGCGGTACTACCGCTCCTTGGAGCGGTACTACCGTGGGTCCAAGCGGTACTACCGCTTGCAAACTTCTGAAACACCACAGACAACACAGGAAATGCTCCAGAGAAGGGAAAGGACGTTGTGGGTGCATATGGGGCTGTGTACGTGTTGATTCCACCCATACCTTTCCAATGCGGACCCCCTCTTAATAGTACGGGTTTCCTACGACTCAATTCAAATCGTCGGAAAATAACCGTCTTCACTCTTTATCATCGAGGGGAGATAAACCGTCTCGTGCCTATCAATATAATCTCTGAAAAGGTCAACGCACACGATTAGTCCGCAAAGCGCATTGTCATCAATCATCGAAACTACTGGGGTAAAATATGCCCTAACAATCTCCCCCTTTTCGGTGGATTGATGACAACACGGGGTTTGCACAAGTATATACGAGATAATAATGCAAACCAACTATCTACAAAATATAGACGGGCTCCCCCTAGATGTGTGCACTAATTGAATATGCCTTTGAAATGCAAAGTGCACACACTAGGATCAACACTCCCCCTATATTTTATAAATAGGGCAATACTTGCAACAACATAATATATAACGCTAAGCATGGTTGCAATACGAACAATGAGTCATAAACTCACACATAACAAGACATAATTAAGATAACATGGGTAGCATATGTCTTACACCATACGATAGAGTCTCAGACCAAACCAAGGTAAACGAGGATAAAAGAGTTCACAAGCAAGAAATCGAAGCAGATAAAAGCAAGCTTGTGACTCGGCAACACCCTGCAGAAAGCAAATGCAAACCCCGGTCCTAGACTCTCTCCCCCTTTGGCATCGAGACACCAAAAGGGCAAAGAGTGAAACTACGTGCCGACAGGTGGTAGCACTAGTCTCCTCCCATGGACTCGTCGGAGGCCACAGCATCGGACTCCTCGTCAGACGACTCCTCCGATTCTTCAGGATCCTCAGACTCCTCCTCTGCGTGCTCCTGCTCCGGAGCGGGTGCCGACGCACCGGTGATGGAATCATCAGAATCAGTCCAGCGGGAGTGAGAAGAAATCCAGTGGTCTTCAGGAGTGATGACAGCCTCAGAACCGCTCTCAACTGAAATATCAAGCTTCCTCATGATGGCCTTCCTCTGCTGACGTGCCTTCTTGGCATCCACATGTGCCAAGTACATCTTGTGCTGCACATCCGTCTGAAGACAAAACAGCTTCTTCACCTTGTTCTTGAGCTTGGCAGCCCAACCAGACGACCCAGACGAGTGCTCGGGGTCAGGCACGTAGTCAGTATCCTCCACATCCTCCTCAGAGGCAAGTGGCACGCTCGCAGCACGACGAGTGGGAGCCCAGAGCTCCTTCTGGCGCAAGTTGATCGTCTCATGAGAAGTCAGAGGCCCGGTCTCAAGCTGCTCTCCAGGGAACGTGGCAGTCCAGGTGGTCACAATGAGTTTGAAGATGAAGGGAGCATAGATCGGCACGTGATCACCATATGCTGCAGTCACAAGCTCCTTCCACATGACATGAGAGACGTCCAAAACAGCCCCCGTGCCCTTCTCAGAATGGCACAGACAAAGCATATCCACCAGGTGTCCGTGCACCATATCCAAGTTGCCAACACGAGGAAAGAGAGTGTGCCGGAAAATGCGATGCATGATATCAAAGAATGGTTTCAGCTCCTTCTTGGATCCCTTATCAGTCGGAATGATGGTCATATGGGGAAGCAGATTGTCCTTGTGAGAAGGTCCACCCTCATGGTGAGGGCGCAGACCAAGGGGCTTCTCCAGCCCCTCATCGGGATAGCCCAGAAGATCCATGAACTCACCCCAAGTGGCACGAAGCTGTCTACCATGAGTCATCCATATCATAGTCCTGTTATCCTTAGTTCCAAACCACACGGTTGCAAAGAACTGAGCCACCAACTCTGCATCAAAGTCATAGTTGAAGGACATGATGGGTACAATGTTGAACTGCGCACAGAGGTCAAGAGCTTCTCCAAAGTATGCACGGTCCTTCTCCATATGCTCAATGTTGATGGACTTGGTCTTGACAAACAGATTTTTCTTGGCCTTGATTCTGTCAAAGTATACCAAAGATTGATCCCTGTTCCAGAAGGGACGGCCCACAAGAGTTGCGTCTTGAGGACGACAGTAGGGATTCCTCTCGCGGTACTGCCAATACTCATTTTGCTTCATCTCAGCTGCAGTCTTGACAGGAGTCATCTTTTTGCGAGCAACCGACTTGGCCTTGCTTCTGACTGACTGACGACGCACTGGAGGTGGTGTCGGGGCAGCCTCTTCTTGTATCTCATCATCAGAATAGACAGGCCTGGCGTAATAGGTGCGCCCACGTTTGGAAGGAGCAGATGCATTCTTGCGACGACCCTTGGAGCTACTACCACCTGAACCAGACACAAAAACCATAGGAAGCGGGTGTAAAAGGGTATGCATAAGCCAAGAATTACAAGTGAGGGAGAGGAACCAGTTGTACAGATTCAGAAAAGCTGGGTCTCACGCGGTAGTACCGGTCTTGACAACGGTAGTACCGCCTGGGAGACGAGCGGTAGTACCGCTGGCCAGTGGGCGGTAGTACCGCTTAAGCGGTAGTACCGGCCATGGCCGAGCGGTAGTACCGCTGTCTGCACAGTCGCACATCCGTGTCAGATCCGGTAGTACCGGAGATCCAATCCTTCGAAATCGATACAAAGAGTTCCTACCCTCCTATCTAGCAGTCATTCTACATCCTACTCAAGTCTCGATTTGGTCAAAAATCGAAGAAACGCCACGCATTGCCCTAAGTCCAAGATTCAAAACTAGAACCAATGGAGAGAAGAACGGGGGCAATACCGGGTTCCATAGCGAGAGGAGATGGTGGGGATCGATTCCACCGGGCGGAAATGCAGAAGACGGCACGGAATCGGAGGACCGGAGACGGCCTCCGAAGCAGTACTTCGTCGCCTGTGAGAGAGGGAGTCGTGGGGAAGAAAGGTGAATGGGTATGGGGGAGTTAGAACTCCCCCTGCCCGACACTTAACCCCACAGAATCCATCTAAGCGGTAGTACCGCTAGGCGTAGCGGTAGTACCGCCCCGGTACTACTGCCGGGCAGGAGGCCCAGTAGTACCGCTCAAGCGGTAGTACCGGTGGCAGGAGCGGTAGTACCGCTTAGAGCGGTAGTACCGTTCCTAGACAGCGGTAGTACCGCGTGCAGGAGACAGAACTGCCCAGATCAAAAAGGATGGCTTATACAAAATCTATGGGTTGGAGAGAGGAAAGGCTTAGGTTGGAGACTCGAAAACACAGCAAATGGGAATGGACACTCCAAGGTTTAAAAGACAATAAAACGAAGAGCAAATTTGGAGTGGACCAAAAGACGAAAAGACTAACAAGTCAAGATAAAAGCAATGAAAACCATAGAAGAACCAAACCCTCCAAAAGAGAGGGTCGGTGGCCGAAGCCACCATTGTTTGAGTCGAATGGTTTGGCACCGCGAAGATTTTAACCTTGGGCCCAAGACCAAAACTCATCTTTGAGGCACAATTACCATCATAAATGGCTAATGTGAAAGATTTTGATTAATTTTGGCATAATAGGGGGAGGGAGAGTTCATTGAGAGAACAACACTCCCCCTAAATCCATGCCTACACCTAGAACAAGGTAAACATGATGAGTGCGGTGGGATGTGACGAGAATCAAGCCATGTTGCTCGAATCAATGATATTTAGCTCATGCCTTAACTCACGAAACCTTGCTTCATCCAATGGCTTCGTGAAAATATCTGCTAGTTGCTCTTGAGTGTTAAGATGAATAATATCAATCTCCCCACGCTTGACGTGATCCCGAATAAAATGATGACGAATCTCGATGTGCTTCGTCTTGCTATGTTGCACCGGGTTGTAGGAGATTGCAATTGCACTTTCATTGTCACAGAAAAGAGGCACTTTGTCACAAGTGACACCGTAATCCTTTAAAGTTTGCCTCATCCAAAGCAACTGAGCACAACAACTTGCGACAGCTACATACTCGGCCTCGGTGGTGGAGAGAGACACACAGTTCTGCTTCTTCGAAGACCAACTCACCAAAGAGCGACCAAGGAATTGGCACCCTCCGGAAGTTGACTTCCTATCCACACGGTCTCCCGCCCAATCCGAATCCGAATAACCCATTAGATCAAAGCTTGCTCCTTTGGGATACCATAAGCCAAAGTTTGGGGTATGAGCCAAATATCGAAAGATCCGCTTGACTGCCACATAGTGACTTTCCTTAGGCGCGGCTTGAAACCGTGCACATATTCCCACACTCAACATGATATCCGGTCTAGATGCACAAAGGTAAAGCAAGGATCCAATCATGGAACGGTATACCTTTTGATCCACCGCTTTACCATTGGGATCTATGTCAAGTTGGCACTTGGTAGGCATTGGAGTCTTGGCCGGCTTGACATCATTTAACTTGAATCTCTTGAGCATGTCTTGGGTGTATTTGGCTTGGTTGATGAAGGTTCCTTCTCTTCTTTGCTTGACTTCGAATCCAAGAAAGAACTTCAACTCTCCCATCATAGACATCTCAAATTTCTCGGTCATTAGTGCGGCAAACTCATCATTGAAAGCTTTGTTAGGAGAACCAAAGATAATATCATCAACATATAGTTGGCATATGAACAAATCCCCTTTAACCCTCTTAGTAAAAAGCAGAGTGGGATCGATTTTCCCAATTTCAAACCCACGGTCTTGCAACAACTCGGTAAGGTGCTCATACCACGCACGTGGAGCTTGTTTAAGGCCATAGAGTGCCTTATCGAGCTTGTATACATGATTGGGGAACTTGGGATCCTCGAACCCCGGAGGTTGTTTGACAAATACCAACTCATTAAGAGGACCGTTAAGAAATGCACTCTTCACATCCATTTGTTGCAATTTAAAATCATGATGAGAAGCATATGCAAGCAACATACGAATAGATTCAAGACGAGCAACGGGAGCAAAAGTTTCACCGTAGTCGATACCCTCGACTTGGGAGTAGCCTTGTGCCACCAATCTTGCCTTGTTTCGAGTGACAACACCGTTCGTATCTCGCTTGTTCTTGAAGATCCATTTGGTTCCAATGACATTATGATTCTCCGTTGGCCTTGGCACCAATGTCCACACTTTGTTGCGCTCGAAGTTGTTGAGTTCATCATGCATGGCTTCAAGCCAATCTGTGTCCTCGAGCGCCTCATGTACCTTTTGGGGTTCAACATACGAAACAAACGCGTGATGCACACAAAAGTTTGATAATTGTTTACGAGTGGTTACCCCCTTCTTTAAGCTTCCATAGACATTTTCCAGGATATGTCCCTTTTTCTCGAGTTTGGAAGCAATCTTGGCGGCACGACGCTCCAATAGCTCCTCCGGAGTCACTTGAGGAGGATCATCTCGAGCATCATCTTGAACTTGCTCTGTGTTGTGATCTTGATCTTGGGCATCATTTGGTGCATCACTATCATCTTGAGGTTGATCTTGCCCTTGATCTTGATCACTTGGTTGAGGGCCTTCGGTTTGTTCTTCGGAAGCGTGTGGGTCATGTGTCGGTGATTGTTCCACTTGCGTAGAACATTGTCCTTCTCCTTCCACCACAAGGGGTTCCTCAATGGGTAGGATTTGGCCCACACCCATTCTTCTTATGGCTTGAGGAGGAATTTCATCACCTACATCACAAAGACCACTTTGCTCCACTTGGGAGCCATTATTCTCGTCAAACTCCACGTTACACGTCTCCTCAATGAGTCCATTGGACTTGTTGAGAACTCGGTAAGCATGAGAGTTTGTAGCATAACCAACAAATATGCCCTCTTGAGCTCTAGAATCAAATTTAGACAAGCGAACACCTTTCTTGAGAATGAAACACTTACAACCGAACACCCGGAAGTATTTGAGGTTGGGCTTGTTGCCGGTAAGTATTTCATATGGAGTCTTGTTCAAGCCTTTGAGAAGGTAGAGCCGATTGGATGCATGACAAGCGGTGTTGATGGCTTCGGCCCAAAAGTTGTATGGAGACTTGAACTCCGCCATCATGGTTCTTGCCGCGTCCATCAACGTCCGGTTCTTCCTCTCCGCTACACCGTTTTGTTGAGGGGTATATGGTGCGGAATATTGATGCTTGATCCCCTCATCACTAAGAAACTCATCCAAGGTGTAGTTCTTGAACTCGGTGCCGTTGTCGCTTCTAATGATCAATATCTTTGCATCATGTTGACGTTGAGCTTCATTTGCAAAGTCGATCACGGTTTGTTGGGTCTCGCTCTTCCTCTTGAAGAAATATACCCAAGTGTATCTTGAATAATCATCCACAATCACCAAGCAATACTTTCTTCCCCCAAGACTATCAAAGGATGGCGGTCCAAAGAGATCCATGTGAAGGAGCTCCAAGGGCCTCTTCGAGTAGATGATAGTCGTGGGTCGGTGAGCCGTCTCATGTAGCTTTCCTTCGATACAAGCACTGCAAGCACGGTCTTTGGCAAAGCTCACATTTGTTAGTCCTCGGACGTGGTCCCCTTTGAGGAGACTTTGCAAAGATCTCATATTGACGTGGGCTAAACGGCGATGCCAAAGCCATCCCACGTCAACTTTAGCCATTAGACAAGTCGCGGTCTTAGTGGGTCGCTCCGAGAAGTTAACCACATAGAGACCGTTCTCGACATGCCCAACAAAAGCTACTTTAAGAGTCTTGCTCCACAAAAGGGCCACGGTATCAATATCAAAGAACGTTGCAAAGCCCATAATAGCAAGTTGACGAACGGAAAGTAAATTGTATGCAAGGCTCTCAACAAGCATGACCTTCTCAATGGACAAGTCCGGTGAGATGACCACCTTGCCGAGACCCAATACCTTTGACATCGAGGCATCACCATATTGAACATGGGTGGGCATAGATGAACTTGCTTGAACGTCCACCACCAAGTCCTTGCTTCCGGTCATATGATTTGTCGCTCCACTATCAAGCAACCATGACACTCCACCGGAAGCAAACTCCTACATAAGATTAATGCTTGGTTTTAGGTACCCATTCTTGAATGGGTCCTTTCATGTTAGTAACAAGGATCTTAGGAACCCAAATAGACCATTCAATGTACTCATAAGAAGAACCAACAAATTTGGCATAAACATGCCCATCACTAGCACGGCATAAAACATAAGAAGGGTTAAAATCGCCGGCTTTGTTGGGATGGGTGATCTTGCCCCTTTTGACATTACCACCCACCGCCTCGTTCTTCTTCTTCTTAGGAGCACCCTCTCCCTCTTTCACAAATGTATCTTTGAGAGGGAGAGCTTGCTTGGTCTTGCTTTTCTTGTTTGACTTCTTCTTCTTCGACTTGGGTGCAAATCCAAGCCCCTCCTTGGCCACAACTTCCTTTTGATTGCTCAAAAGTTCGTTGAGGTTTTTCTCACCTTGTATGCACGACACAAGGCCTTTCTCGAGTTGCTCTTTCAACTTGGCATTCTCCTCAACAAGATGTGCATGCTCACAACAAGGGTTAGTTGCACGAGCATTATCAATTAGAACAAAAGGAGGACACGTGGCAATTTCTTTAGTTAGCTTCACTTGGAGTTGATCATGAGACTCCTTGAGTGTAGCATGAGCACTTTTCAAGGCCTTGTGAGCCTTGTCAAGTAAGTCAAACTCCTCTTCGAGTCTAGCATGGCCAACCCCAAGTTCGGCTTTCTCATTTTTAAGCATATTAGCAAGAACTTGAGCATGATCACGATCTTTCTTTAATTTAGCAAGATCTAGATTGTGTGTCTCCTCAAGAGCCACTCTATGACCTTGCTCTTCCTCAAGAGCAATAGAAAGATCGGCAATCTCATCGGCATAATCTCTACTATGCCCTTCCAACTTGGAGATTGTCTCTTCATGAGAATCTATGATTTCATTTGCCTCACCTAATTGTTCCAAGAGAGCCACAAAGTGCTTCTTGGTCTCACCTTTGAGCTTGGCCATGAACTTGTCAAATTCATTTTCTTCCACCTTTGCCTCCTCACTTTCTTCCTCACAATTCATCAAAGAAGGAGTGGAAGAAATGCTAGTTTTGATGTTGGAGGTTACCTTGTTGGTGGCCTTGGCCATGAGGCACTTGTGGGTGATGATGGAGTTATCGTTGGGGGAGTCGAAGAGGGACACCTTTGGTGATGGAGAGGTGGCGATGGCGACGGAGGCCGTAGCAACCCCTTCACCATTTGCATCTTCATCATCATCGGAGTCGCACTCTTCTTGCACCACCAAACTCTTTTGAGGCACCTTCTTGGTGAACTTGTTTTTGCTTGGGAAGGACTTGCCCTTGTCTTTACGGATGAGCTTGCCACCATTTTCCTCCCTATTCTCATACGGGCAATCGGCGACGAAGTGACTCACATTACCACAGTTGTAGCAAGTCCTCACACGTTGACTTTTGCCTTTAGAGCCATTAGTCTTGTTTCTTGAAAAGTTGGGCTTGGAGTTTCTTTTGTTGCCCCAAAATTGTCTTGACGCAAGAGCCATGTGCTCGTGGTAAGCGTATTTGGTGTCTTCGGGACAATCTTCATCCTCATATTCTTCTTCTTCTTCCTCTTAATGAACTACCTTGGCCTTCAAAGCAAGGTTGGGCTTCTTTGAGCGTTGAACACGAGCAAGTGCGTTGTTGGCAGTCTTGTTCAAAATGTTCATAGCAACAAACTCATCCAACACATCACTGGAGGACAAGGTGTGGAAGTCCGGTCTTTGACGAATCACGGAGGACATGCTCTTGTTGTAAGGCATAATGGCCTTGAGGAATTTGCGCTTGATCCAATTGTCATCCGTGTCCTTGCTCCCGTGATCTCGGAGTGAGACCGCAAGAGTAGTCAATCTCCGGTAAAGCTCACGAGGATCTTCATCTTCATTCATAACAAACTCATCGGCCTCATCAAGAATAACCTCAAAGTTGGAGCGTTGAATGCTCGAGCTTCCCTTGTACAATGAATTGATATGCTCCCATGCATCTTTGGCAAGAGTGAATGGGCGCAAATGAGGAAGCTCTTCGAGAGGCATGGCGGCTTGAAGAATGAACAAGGCGGATGCATTGAGTTGGTTGTCCACTTCTTCTCTTGGGGACAAGTTGCTTGGGTCATGCGGATAATAGCCTTGTTCAATGATTCTCCAAAGTTGAGTTGAGCTATAATTCAAATGAGACTTGATACGAAACACCCAATTAGCGAAGTTAGTCAAATCAAGCTTAGGAGGAGGACCATGATTGTTTATATGAGGCGAGGGGACCGGTCCTCCATAGACTGGGGGAGGGGGAACCGAGGTGTGTGTTCCCGTCCCATTCTTACCATGAGGGGAAGATATATGAGTGTCTTTAGCCGTTTCCTTGCCGGAATTGGCCTCCGATGCCGATGCGGCGGGATTAACCACAAGCAACGGATCGGGAGGAGACTTCAACCCCTCAAGGAGCTCTTTCATCATGGACTTAACCTCGGCCGTCATAGACGTCTTTAGTGAAGCCATAGCTTCATTCAAAACGTCTATAGTGACCGTGGTCAACTCCACGGCCTCGGGAACATTCCCAACACGCTCCCCGTCGTCAGCCATACTCTTCGGGTGGTGAAACCCTTAAAAAAGAGACGAGGCTCTGATACCAATTGAAAGGATCGATATGGTTGACTAGAGGGGGGGGTGAATAGGCAACTACCAATTTTTAGCTTTTCTTTAACAAATTAGGGTTAGCAACAAAATAGGTTGTCTAGATATGCAACTAGGTGAGCAACCTATATGATGCTAACAATTACAACACAAGCAAGCAAAGGATACAATACAAGTATATCAAGCACAATGTAAAGGTAAGAGATAACCACAAGTGGAGCCGGTGAAGACGAGGGTGTGTTACCGAAGTTCCTTCCCTTTGAGAGGAAGTACGTCTCCGTTGGAGCGGTGTGGAGGCACAATGCTCCCCAAGAAGCCACTAAGGCCACCGTATTCTCCTCACGCCCTCACACAATGCGAGGTGCCGTGATTCCACTAGTGGTGCCCTTGAAGGCGGCAACCGAACCTTTACAAACAAGGTTGGGGCAATCTCCACAACTTAATTGGAGGCTCCCAACACAACCACGGAGCTTCACCACAATGGAATGTGGCTCCGAGGTGACCTCAACCGTCTAGGGTGCTCAAACACCCAAGAGTAACAAGATCCGCAAGGGATTAGTGGGGGGAATCAAATATCTCTTGGTGGAAGTGTAGATCGGGGCCCTCTCCTCCAAACCCTAGAGCAACAACAAGATTTGATGGCTAGGGAGAGAGATCAGGCTAAAATGAGCTTTTGGAGTAACAATGGAGCTTGGGGGAAGAGGTCAACATTAGGAAGAAGAAGACCTCTCCTTTATATAGGGACACAAAATTCCAACCGTTATCTGCCCTCTGCCCGCAGGCAAGCGGTACTACCGCTCCTAGGAGCGGTACTACCGCTTAGGCGGTACTACCTCGAACTGGTCAAAAACACACTAGGTGTGCCACGGTAGTACCGCCGGAGCGGTACTACCGCTGCCCCCTTACGGTACTACCGCTAAGGGAGTTTCGTCCAGAACAGGCAGCAGTAGTAGAGGCGGACAGGGCGGCAGTACCGCGCAAGCGGTATTACCGTTCTAGTACCGCTCTACTACCGCTAGAGGGAAAAGTGGTAACAGAAACTCGCACAGAGGAAAAACCCCAAGCGGTAGTGGAAGCGGTAGTAGGGGCGGTAGTACCGTGAAAGCGGTACTACCGTTCTAGTACCGCTCTACTACCGCTAGAGGGAAAAGTGGTAACAGAAACTCGCACAGAGGAAAAACCCCAAGCGGTAGTGGAAGCGGTAGTAGGGGCGGTAGTACCGCTTGAGCGGTACTACCGTACTACTACCGTGCTACTACCGGTTGAGACAAACCGGCAACAGAAAGTTGCACGCTCGGGGAAACCCCAAGCGGTAGTGGTGCGGTAGTACCCAGCGGTACTACCGCTCCTTGGAGCGGTACTACCGTGGGTCCAAGCGGTACTACCGCTTGCAAACTTCTGAAACACCACAGACAACACAGGAAATGCTCCAGAGAAGGGAAAGGAGGTTGTGGGTGCATATGGGGCTGTGTACGTGTTGATTCCACCCATACCTTTCCAATGCGGACCCCCTCTTAATAGTACGGGTTTCCTACGACTCAATTCAAATCGTCGGAAAATAACCGTCTTCACTCTTTATCATCGAGGGGAGATAAACCGTCTCGTGCCTATCAATATAATCTCTGAAAAGGTCAACGCACACGATTAGTCCGCAAAGCGCATTGTCATCAATCATCGAAACTACTGGGGTAAAATATGCCCTAACAGGAATAAAAGAACTTTATTAATAAATGAATCGATCCAATAAGGAATAAAAGAAACTTTATTAATAAATGAAATAGTGCAATGTAATATTACAAATCTTACAATCTGGATAAAAGAAACAATACATTTCATTACTATAAATACAAATACAAAGTATTCAGGAATTACATTGTGCAATAGAAGAAATGAAATAAAGAAAAGGAAGTAAACCTAAACTAAACCTAGACTAAATCCTTTTCTAGTTCTTCTCTTGATCTTCTTCTAATCTTCTCCTTCTCAAGTTCAAGACCTACAAAAGAAACAATACAGGAAGAGGGAGTGTATTACGTTAGATATGTTGCATTCCCCTTTGGAAAATGCATTACTATATGAGCTGGCACTTCAGATTACTTGGAACTGGTCCAAATACCCTTAATTAGAAGTTTCCAGTAGAAAAACAACAAAGCCGAGTAATGGAATAATAAGTGACCAAACGTACAGGATCAAAGACAAAAGGAACAGTGCATGATCAAGTATCAGGGGAGAGCAGCTGTAGCAGATCAAGTCCAAGAGTGGAGTATGTCCAGGATATATTTACAGCAAGAGGTGAAAGTCATAGCTCACAAATCCAATAAACAACAACAGAGCCAAGTCATAAGTAACAGCCACAAACACAATAACAACAACACCAGCTCATTTACAAAGTTATAATTAAAGGGGCACAGCTGTCACTATGAGTCCAGCTGGCCCAAGACACAACCTAGGAACTTTATACAGCAATACAAACATGCCAATAGAACAAAGAACAGTACTGCCTGTATATGTCAATAGATGGCATCAGCAGCTAACTGACAACAGTGATAGTATATGATGTTGGACAGAAACTCCAACCACAATGTGTATGTGCACCAAAAGCATAGTGGTACAACAGATGGACATCTACAACAATGTTAACAAGAAGAAGTAGCACTAGCACATAAATATAAACCAGTTCATATACCTCCAGTAGCAACAGTCTATGTGTGGGGCAATTTACCAAGACCAGAACCTTAGGAACTACAAACCACCACTAAACTACACCATCAATAGCAAACCAGGAACTAGACAATGGCAATCATCCAAACTAGAACCCCATAGTAACAGAGGTTAATTCTAGATATGCCACAAATCATGAACAGAGTTCCAGGACCTCAAGTGCATCTATACACTGAAACAAGGGCCGGCCTTGAGCAACTCAGTGAACCACTAGGGAAAGTAGAAGAGCAGAGTGTCAGGCAGCTCAAGGGCAATGATGGATTCAGTTATCCTACGGTAATGAAGCGTCTTCAAGTCTATTACTGATGGATTCAGTTATCTTACGGAAGGACGTCCTTGTCACAAATTCCAAGCAGGATGCCATGACAGAAGTGATCTCTAGTGTACAAACGGCAGTAGCAGCTTTGAGCAGGCATTTAAGTACTATTACTGATGTGCTCAAACAATTGAGTGCCAACATGCCAACAACATCAGAATTTCCTCGATCTCATTCCCTAGTGAGTTTGGGTTGCCGGTTGAAATCCAAAGTGAGTTTGGGTCGCCGGTTTAGAGGAAAGATTGACAGGTGGGTTGGATTTCGAGTAGAAGGTGGATAGGAGTCCATGTAAACCCTAGCACAAATACTAGTGCACTTTTAATGAACTTGACCGAAGAGATGAGAATGCAAAAGATAAAATAAATTTCCCAAACATTTATTTTATTTCATGTAGAAAAATTTCCTAGCTTACATAACCACAATAACAAGGCTAGGGTTTGAAAAGTGGTATCTTACAATTCCCTCCCCCTTAAAGAAATCTCGCCCCGAGATTTACCTAAGGGAATAAATGTGGGTAATCTTCATGAAGCTGGTCCTCTCTTTCCCAAGTGGCTTCTCCCTCGGTGTGGTTACTCCACTGCACCTTACAAAACTTGATGACCTTCCTCCTTGTTGTGCGTACCGCCTCCTCTAAAACCCTTATGGGATGCTCCTCATACGTTAAATCCTCATTGATCTCAATTCCCTCTAGAGATGTCCTGCGCTCTTCCTCCTCTGGAACTCTCAAAC
Source organism: Elymus sibiricus (assembly GCA_039707655.1). NCBI lineage: Eukaryota > Viridiplantae > Streptophyta > Magnoliopsida > Poales > Poaceae > Elymus > Elymus sibiricus. The sequence goes on from CM077676.1 coordinate 73,240,567, forward strand.
ATTTCTTCAACTGTGATACATGGAATACTGGATGTATCCTAGCTAGCTGATCCGGTAGCTGCAACTCATATGCTACTTCTCCCCGTCGGGTGGTGATTTGAAACGGTCCTATGTATCGAGGTGCAAGCTTCCCACTGATTCCAAATCGCCGGGTCCCCTTGAGTGGTGATACCCCTAAATACACACTATCCCTAACTTCAAAGGACAAATCTCCACGTCTCTTGTCAGCATAACCCTTCTGTCGAGAGTGAGATTTGCTCCTCCGACGATGGAGAGATATTCTTAGGACCCTCTCGGTGTGACGACATCCATCATCGTATTGTTCAACTTTCTGTAACTTTGAATTTATGAAAAGCGCCAAAAAAATCAAAAAAATATATGAACTTAGATTTCTTGGATATTTTAGGATTTTGAAAACCCCAAAAGTTTACATATTTGAAAGTTCAGACTGAAGTTTACATTAGAATTGACGTTCAAGTTTTAGATTTTTCAACTTTCTGTAAGTTTGAATTTATGTAAGGCGCAATTTTTTTTCAAAAAGTATGAACTTTCATTTCTCGGACATTTCAGGAATTCGAAACCCCAAAAGTTTAATATTTTGAATGTTCCGGCACGGAATAAGGGAAGCATATGCTTGCTTCTGCAATCTCATGTTTATCTTCCCTTGGAATTTCCTTACGAGCTACAAGTTTACGTCGATGCGCTAGCTACGCTAGCTACATGTGCACATCGAGGCACTAGCTACACTAACTACAAGTGCCCGTCGATCATGCAAGAAAACAGAAAAGAAAAAAGCTACGTACACAACCCTGCATGCATATATGCATGCTGCTTCCCTTCCCTTCAAACTCACGCACGTCCACATGCAACGAAACAAACACTGCATGCATGCAATCGATGCTTCCCATTCAAAAGCATCCAAATCTATCTAATTAGACCTTAGTATATCACTCCAGCCCATTAACTCCTTCCATGTCCCGCGCATCCGACGACGTATCCTCTTGTGCTCGCGCGCCTCGGTTCACCGACATCGCCCGTATCATCATCCGCGATCTCCACCATAGGACAACGGGACTTCCCCTCATCGGAACCGCCGCTTCTGACGCTCTACGCACTCGCCCTACAACCTCAACTTGAGATGCCACCCCGTTGTGCGCCGATTAAGACGAGGATGAGGATGAATTTGAGCCTCCACAGATGGAGGACGGCTCCGACGCCGGTCCGCCGGTCCTGATCCAGGCCCTCTTCCCCGACAATGGGCTACTACCCCTTGTGAGTCCCATCTGACGAATCTGAGGAGGAGGCAAGGGTGGCCAAGGCCATTGCCCGCTCGGAGGTCCTATATGTCGCTCCTCTCTCACTCCCGTCGCCGAAGGGCTTCCCTGTCTTGAACATGTAGAAGCAGACGGAATAGCACATGAAATAATGATAGGCATGAATCGTGAATTACCGTAATATTGTTGTAGAGGTATACGAGTAAAAAATATTAAAGGAACAACACATGAAATAATAATCATTATATTTGTTCTAAGCATAAAATAACAAATAATAAAGCATCATGCAAAACTAATAAGAGAAAATGTTATAAATTATGAAGTGTCATAATAAAGCATCATGCACAACTAATAAGAGAAAATATGATAAGTAATGAAACATCGAATTAGTTGATGTTGCTATCCTTGACAATGGATTACGGTACGAAACGAACCGGTGTCTTTGTTGCCTGCACCATATGATATTTTATTCACCATGCAAACTGATCCATCATCCATTGTAACCCTTCATGCACCTCTAGCCAATTTCCTGCGCCTTGTGTTTCCAGTATGATATGTGCACCTAGAAAGTTTGCGGCCCAATTTCTCGCGTTTTGGGTTGTAGGGCTATTAGGTCAAGTTAGTGAGGACCAAAAGAATGAAATAGCCCATTCATACAATTATGGATTTGATTAAGTTTCCCTTACTTTCCCAAATATATTCTAAATATATCAATTCAACTACCACAAATGATACATTTTGAATTTTAATGACTCGCGACTACAATTGTTCAATCAGTGATCTATTGTTTTATGTGCGATATGATCGTAGTGCGGTGACACGTTTTCAACTAGGTAGGTCGATTTCTAGACCGGAATAACTTTCCCGCCCTGTGTTTTCTGCCCGAAAGTTTGCTGCCCAATTTCTCGCAACATGTGTTTTTCGCCTGGTATGTGTCGCCCAAAAATTTTCCGCCCAATTTCTCACGTCATGTGTTTCCTCCATGATTGTGCACCTCAAAAGTTGCCGTCCAATTTCCTGTGGATTAGAAATTGCGGGGGAGAGGAACGCTTGCGCGAGCTAAGTCGAACACAAGGTCGGCGACATCGACCATGCCAAAGGTTGGCACCACGGTAAGGAAGCATGAATAGGCAAGTGACGCGGGGCGAGGAGATTGGGGGTGGCACTAGGGCAGGGGATCACTAGCATACGGAAAGCCTGGACGGGCTGAGAGGTGAATAAGGGGGATGCAATACTCAACCGAGGTGCATGTGCAATAGTGCATGATGCTTGTTCTAAATCGGTCGGGCGTGCCTCATTGAACTTGAGTTGGGTTTTTTTTGTGTGGTGGGCTGGGCGTGCTTGAGGTGGTAGGGAGAAAACGGTGGGGGCGTGTGGAGAAGAGATCGTGCGAGAGTGAATACCTTGAAGTGAGGAAGCAAACATACAAACTCCCCTATAAAAATAAAGACCAGATTCCAATTTGGATCATTCTAGTCATATGGATGATAGTGATAGCTATCTTATTACTCCCGGTCGGTCGTTTCCCGATCGCGTTTGCTTGAAAAGAAGTATCTGGATTAGACCGCGGCTACCCCGACAAGGGTCTGGCTGGAGGCGTGGACGTCGCCGCGGTGTCACAAAGGAGAGGATGAGAGTTAGTGGTGCAGGTGCAGGGTGGGGTTTGGTTGCCAACACCATCAGTCGGGAGGATGAAGATGAAGGTGATGAAGAAGAAACAACGCACACGGGATTCGACGGACGTGTTTTTTTCCAACGCCTAGTCGCCCCCTTCCCAACACTACCGGAGTAATACTTCGGATCGGATCGGTCCTTGTTTCCAAGGAAACATAACTTTGACCACGTGTTTATAAAAATGTGAAGGAGAAAATAATGAGACATTTATTATTTTGGTTTTTTTCTCTCAAATTATTGGCTTGAGTATTGGTGCAAGCCCACCTACCCGACAATGCGTGCACACGCTTGGGCCGCGTGCGAGGAAGCGTTAGTGGGCCCTTCCTCAAAATCTCTCTCTCTCTCTCTCTCTCTCCCGGTCCTAGTTTTTTTTTTTTTTGCATTTTGTGAAGTTCGAAAAACTGAAGGTTCAAAATTTCTAGAAGTTCAAGTTTTAGATTATTGATCCTTTTGTAAGTTTGAAGTTTTGAAAATCACCAAATATGAACTTACATTTCTTGAACATTTCAGGGTTTTGAAAACCCCAAAAGTTTCTATATTTGAAAGTTCGGACTGAAGTTTACATTAGAAGTTCAAGTTTTAGATTTTTCAACTTTCTGTAAGTTCAAATTTATGAAAAGAACAAAAAGTTTCAAAAAATAGGAACTTCCATTTCTTGGACATTACAGGAATTCGAAAAACCCCAAAGTTTATTTTTCTGAATGTTCCGGCACGGAATAAGTGAAATACCCGCTACGGCATTTTGTCTTGCTTCTGCATCGCATGTTCACCTTCCCTTGGAAGTTCCTTTACTAGCTACAAGTGCACGTCGATCATGCAAGAAAAAAGAGAGGCTACAAGTGCACCTACGTACACAACAGTGCATGCATGCTGCTTCCCTTCCCTTCGAACTCACGCACGTGCACATGCAACGCAACAACACACTGCATGCATGCGATGCTTCCCATCCAAAAGCATCAAAATCTATTTACTTAGATCTTGGTATCTTACTCCAGCCCAATATCTCCTGCCATGTCCTACGCATCCGACAAAGACCCCTCTTGTACTCGCGCGCCTCGGTTCACAGACATGCCCCGTATCGTCATCCGCGATCTCCACCGTATGACAATGGGACTTCCCTTCATCGGGACCACCGCGTTCTGACGCTCTACGCACTCTCCACGTGTCCTCACCTTGAGATGTCACCCCGCCCGTGCGCCGATTATGACGAGGATGAGGATGAATTTAAGCCGCCACAGATGGAGAACGGCTCCGACGACGGTACGCCGGTCCCGAACCGGGCCCTTTTCCCCGACAATAGGCCGCTTCCCCTTTCCGAGTCCCATCTAATGAATCCGAGGAGGAGGAAATGGTGGACAAAGCCATTGCCCGCTCGGAGGTCCTATATGTCGCTCCTTTCACAGTCCTGCCGCCGAAGGGCTTCCCCGTCTTGAGCATGTAGAGGCGGACGAAATAGCACAAGAAATAATGATAGGCATGAATAGGGAATAATCCTAGTGTTGTCGCAGAGGTATATGCGTACAAAAATCAAAGAAACAACACATGAAATAATAATCGCTGTATTTCTCCTAAGCATAAACTAACAAATAATAAAGCATCATTGCAAAACTAATAAGAGAAAATGTATAAGAAATGAAGTGTCGTAATAAAGCATCATGCACAACTAATAAGAGGAAATATTATAAGTAATAAAACATCGAATTAGTTAATGTTGCTATCCTTGACGATGGATTATGGTAGGACGTCAAACTATAGCTATTACATATATTATATATATAAAGTACTTAACGGGTTCATAAAAAAAAGAGAAATAGGTTAGAAAATACCACAATAATTCGAAACATATGACCATTGATTTACTAAATCAATAAATGAGAACCATTAGATCTAAGGAAAAAAATATTCACATTTTATTCGCCCATGTATAAAAAAAACTACATTAAAGTTGAAAGAATTTACCCACGTATACCATTATACCTCTTCTCTCCCTAACATAACAAATCTGTTTGCGCTCGACAAAAAAAAATATGTTTGTTCTCTAGGTTGTGTCAGCCACCGGCGGCTCATCACCAGGTTACGTGGATAGTCTTCAATCCTGCATGAACGTCGGCGGTGTCCGGCAAGAAGACATGACGCATGCAAATTCCCAGATCACTGTGTGAACATCGGCGTCGCCCGCCGCCGGCAGATTCCTCGACAAACATGGTCACTGTGTTGCACATGCACAGGCCTAGATCTTTGTACTGGTAAGATTTTTTAAAGAATCCCTCGAGATCCATAGAACTGCCCCCAATCTCTCTCGAAGACGAGTCCTGAACTCTACTCACGCAGCTCTTGGTCTATGCCCACTAGCAATCCAAGAAAAGAAACAGATCTATTTTTTTGTAGTATATACAACAGCATGCAAAATCACTACATTGTTATGCCGCTGATTGTTGGATTGATTTGTCTTCATTAGATAAGAAAAGATGCGTATTGATCATGGCTAAGCATTCATATGTATGGCAAGATGCAAGAACGCATATCTCTATGTTGTCCTATTCCGTATGTCTGCATCTCCATATGTAAGTAGTAATTACTATACCCTGTCTTCGATTATTGGTTTATGACATTATTGAATATTGATTATATTGGTAGTTTTAGTTTGGTACAGCCCCAAGGCCAACTACTTCTGGTGATATGCGATGACGAAGAAAAGCTGACTAGATTCTGCTACAGAACAATTCAGCCGCTGGCTGGTGCACATACACAACTAAAAAACAACGAAGTTGATTGATTATTCGATCGGCCAGGAGCCCAGGACTGTTGTGGATGTGCATGTCCATGTCACTAGAGCCAGCTCTGTGCGATCAGGAGGTCGAGTATGTGCTGCTGTACAAAGCATCGGCTAGCAGTAATCCATGACTAGAAGTGAGCTTTTGTTGTCGTTTTTGTCAACAGAAAGTGTGGCTTGCAAAGAGATGACCTCGAGCACCAACTTAGTTCTGAATGTTGATGTTAAGGGTGAAGCCAGGGAGCGCTTTGAGCACTATTGTTCTGGATCTGTCAGGCTTTGCGACCACCACGATGGTCTTCGAGGCAGCCGGGAGCTACAGGCAGGGAGTGTGACTCGGGAGTTGGGAGTAGCAAGGTAGCCAAGGAGGAGTACCACGTGGACTCTATGAATATTGAATGACGCAACCAGCTGTTTCGGTGGTGGGTGAACATTGCAGCGGAGATAGCTGCAATGATTACATGGATGCACAAGCGCTCCTCCATGGAAGCGTGCACCATGGCCTCTAGCCGGCCGGGCACGTCGCCGAGGATGCCTGTCATGTCATGTACGATGGGCCATCCCAGTTGTACCCTAGCGTAGCAATGACGAAGGTGAATTAGTCGATGGCTGGCAGCACTGATGTGTACTCTGTGTCCACCACCAGCAGGATGTCGTACTCAGCGCACAGGGCACAATGACGGCCAACAGTAGCTCATGCTCCTCATCCGCAGGCTCCAATGGTTTCTGGTACAGCGGGCTTGAGTTGGACAGATTGGAGCACTTCTTACCATTAGATTGGATGCTACCTAAGGGCATCTCCAACACCGACCCGCAAATCCCACGCAACCATCCGGACCGCGCTGTCCGGACCACGGAAGCCATCCAACGCGGTCCTGTATCGGTCCGCGGAGTGGTCCGGACGCATTTTCTCCCGTAAACCGGAGACAAACGTGAGGGACGTTTGCGGGAGTCCGGACCGCTCTCACGCCCGATTCTAACCGCTCTGACCCACCAAAAACCCCCACCCGCCCCTCCCGCGCTTTCCTTCCGATTCACGCGCTGCTCACCGCGCCGCATTCATGCCGGCCCAGAGCACGCAGCGGCCGGCATTGATGCCGCGATGTGACCGGAGGGAGGGAAGGCGGCGCTGGCCGACGCGACCACTCGGGAGCCGTCGCTTCAATGCGGTGCAGCTTCCCGAGGAACCAACTCCGGCCGCTGCGCCGCATTGAAGCGGCTGACCGGCCCTTCGCATGGCCTCGCCGCGGCTATAAAAGCCGCGCTCCGGCGCCGTCCACATCGCAATCCACCTCATCCTCCTCCTCCGCGAGCACCGGCCCCCTCCCCTCCCCCGTCTCCGTGCCCGAGCCCCTCCCTCCCCCTCCCCTCTTCGACCCAAGGTCCGGCCATGCCTAAGTCATGGTGCTCCGCGCCGGCAGGCGGAGCATGCGGAAGCTCCTCCTCCGGAGGCTCCTGGCGCCGCCGCCGTCGCTCTCCGGCCCCATCCGCGTCCACGGCGGCCGGCTCCTCCGCCAAGGAGGAGATCTTCATCTCCTCCGGGGACGATGAGGACCAGCAGCCGCCCCGAGGAGGCCGCTCTGACGGACGAAGATTTCGTCCGTCAGATGGAGATAATGACGGAGCGGTCGCTCCGCTACATGGAGCTGTCGCCGCGCGTCAAGGAGGAGCCGCCGTCCCCGCCGCGCCACCGCGTCAAGGAGGAGCCGGGGGCCACCATCAAGGAGGAGCCCGCATTGCCCCGGCCGTAGAACCGCAGCGTCTAGATCGGACACCGCGTCAAGGAGGAGCCGGCCTCGCCCCGGCCGAACCGCGGCGTCCAGATCGGACGCCGCGTCAAGGAGGAGCGGCCGTCCCCGCCGCACAGCCGCTATGGGCGCATCGACCCGCCGGCGTCGCCACCGCCTCGCCGTCAAGAGCGAGCTCCCGCCAGTGATCAAGAAGGCGCGGGGCCGCCTCCTCCACTACCTTGAAGGAGGCGGGTACGGCGGTCCCTCGGGCTCGAGGGCCGTCGTCTCCGAGGCCGAGCGCGTGGCTCGGCAGCAGGAGCAGTATGACCGGCGCAATGCCGGTCGCCGCTCCTCCTTCGCCAAGACGGACGTGGCGCCGGAATGGGTCCGCAACGACCCAGACCTGACTGCTGCATGGGCGTTGGACCGCTCCGTCACCACGGCGGAGACGGCAGCCAGGCGCCGCCGCCGCCTTGACGGCGAGCTCGCCAAGATCGGTGAGGAGTGGTCGCTTAGCGACTGCTCCGCGAACGCCGGTCGCGGCAAGCCCGCCACCAAGGCGCCACAAGCGCCTTCGGCCGTGGCCAGGGCGGCCCTTCGCACCGCGCAGCAGGAGGCGAGCGGCTGCTCCGCGAGCGTCAGGCAGTCACCGGACAGGGCAGCCGCGGCCCTACGGGGTCGCTCCGCCGCTGAAGGGACGATGACGGCGACGGCGACGACAACGACGGCACGGCACGGACGCGAACGGCGGGGCGGCAAGGCAGGGCGGCCACGCCTACTCGTCTGTTATAGGGTTTAGGTTTTTTTTTAGTTTTGTAGTTAAATGGTCAAAATATCGACTTTTTTATGTAAGTTATGTCCAAATTTCAATGAAAATCATCTAGTTTGAATGGCGGCCTCCCGCATCCGTGTTCGCGGATTGGTCCCCCCGTCCGCGGACGGATGCGGGAGGAAATTTGCGAGTTGCTGTTGGAGATGCCCTAATCAATCACATGGCATGTGATGCAAAATCTCGGCAAAACAGCGCAATGGACGTGAGCGTGACCTTCAAGATGCCCACAAACTATATGGCTCTCTATCACCCACGTGTCTGGCATTAATGCGTCATCATCCGCAGCATTAGCCCACATAATGGTCGGTAATCGAAACCCTTGCTGCAGCTCATCCCATTTGCACCCTGAATTGGATGGTCCCTCTTGCAACAGATCTAGGTATGTTATTGAGAAGATTTTGTTTCTTTAGTAGTTCATTGACGCATGACAGCATGAGTAAGTTTGCAGAATAGTGTCTAATCTCTATAGCTTCACTAACTAGCCAGATGTGGTGGTGCATCGAGGAACTATCAAGAGTTCCTGAGAGTAGATTCATAATGTTTATAGATGTAGGTATACCAAGTTAAAGTTTATTTATATATTGTACAACCTTAAGTTAATTTGTGTTTTTAACCATGATCATTGGATTTACTTAAGTTAAGAGACTTGCACTAAGAAGAACCAATGTTGGCTCGTATTTTCATAGAAGCAAAGTTCGATCTCACATTGTGAACTCTTACTATAAAGAAACATTATCGACATTACTTTTCTAGAAAATCATTGTCCACACTACTATGTATGGAATGACATTAGTTTCATGGATCCCATCAGGCCGATCCTTCACTTTCCCCTTTCTGTAGTCTTCTAATATTCTCGGTAGCTCCTAGCCTTGAAAGTAGCCGATCTAGCTTTATCTTGAGTGTGATTGGATCACACCGAAGCTCCCCTATTTTTCCTTCTTGTTGGCCCTCACTTGCACATACTATGCGGCTCGGGTCGAGTGTACGCGCGTACGGCCATGGAGTGGCCTTCTATAGCGACATGTTTGCTCCTCGCGCGCCTCATCGATATCCCTAGCCGGTCAATGATGGTTGAGGGGGTAGCAGCGCCTGAGTAGCAATTGTGCGATTCATGCAGGCAACAACATAACATATTTTTGGAAACGATGTATGTCCTCCTGTAAATATTCAATATTATTCTATTTGGACTCGATATTAGTTCAGATTCACAAGTGACTCTTAATGGCACATAAAACCATATAAGATCTATGTGCATATTTGATTTTAACCTGACACATAATATAGATAATATACTTTTCCTATTAGCCCGATATATGTATGAAGGGATCTTTATGCTAAGTGGATGACTTCCTAGAAAGCACGCATTGAAATAATCTTATCATTGACTACTAATAATCGATAAAAATGTTTGGATTTGTCATATTAAAATTCTATAATTAGGTTTATCATGAAAGGTTGTTTATAAAAATTTTTGATCACATATTCATATAAAAGTAAGTAGTTAAAGTTGCACGTTGAGGTCCTGCTAAGTACAATAAATAATTTTACAGGAAATACATTTTTATATATTTATTGGATACTAAATTAGAATAAATTTAAAAAGCAAACTTTTATGTGTCACACTAAGATAACGCAGTAAGGATACTTACATGATTTAAATAAAATATCATATTCTCCTTTCTCTCTTTCTGTTGGGCTTCGGCCCAACTTCTGTAGGCACTGTCGCGCGCACCTGAGCGCTGGTTAGTATTGCTGCAGTAGGCCCAGTTCACTCTGTTTTCAGCCCGTTAAGGTCCCTGGTCTTTATTATTTACAGAGAATATGTTAAAATGATCATAGTATAACTTTGCAACCGTAACTCGGATTAAAATAATTTATATATGTAATTTGACCAGAAAAATGCTTAGATTCCAACCGTGCTATTGGTCGTTCCTGTTAACTAATATAAAATTCTTTTTAGCGCATAGCCTTAATTTAACTAATTAATTGCTATGCAATATTAAATGTTATCTACCTCATTTAAATTGGCAACATATGTTAAATAAAGTATGTTAGAAGGGCCTGGAGTGCACCTTTTTTTTCTATAGACTAAGGAGTAGTGAATATATATATGTGTGTTTTTACCCCATTTAAATTGGCTAGATATGTTAAATAAAATATGTTAGGAGGGCCTACATTGCACCCTTTTTCTGCAAACTAAGTAGTAGCAAAAAATATTTGTGCTTTGTGGGACTAAAAGTCATGACCCCAAAGGCCCCAACCAGCTGAACTAGCATGTGTTTGTGCTAAAAAATAGGTTCATTATTTAATTGAAAAGTCCCACCTTGACTCTTTGCACGAGAATACATTAATTTATATACATTTGTAAATTATGTGGAAATCGGGAAGTCACTTCAAGAACCAAGGAACAGAGGGAGCGAAGGAATTAAATGGATTTGTGTTAGCATGGCTGGTTGGCTCTAAATAAATAAAATTGTTGGATTTGCATGGATGGTTGTGTCAATATAAATTAAGCGGGTTTGTAAGTAAGACCAGATTTCGGGATTGTTGCTATGAGGGAGAGACCTATAATTAATGAATTACTCCTTCTGGAGACCACCAATCTTGTGTTAATAATCCATTTTTTAAGACTTTCATGAGATAAGCACAACAAAGGAGGGAGTAGATTTCAACCTCGGCATGGCAGCACTGTCCGGATGTTGTCGTGTCGAATTTATATACGTTTTGGTGGACATGTCAATTACTTCTCCCATTGTCGTGTCGCATTGATATACGTTTTCGTGGACATGTCAATTACTTATCCCGTTGCAACGCACGGGCATATGTGCTAGTAAGTACTAATGTTATGTACAATACTCTTTGTTGGGTGACAGAAAAAGTATAACCCCACCATGGAGGAACCATTTAATTTCCTACCATGGAGGAACCATTTAATTTCCTAAGCATAGTTTACATGGTGTCTTTTATTTATGTTGAGGTGTGCAAACAGCTAGTCGTGTGTTTGCATCTTTCTTTCTATACTCTTCTCTACCATAGAACTCTCCATCTATCGCAGCGTGGACCGAAAAATAATCACTTATCAAATCAGAAAAGATTTTTTGTGAACAAATTAGTTGGATGGATTTTTCTTAGAATGAGTTTACTTTCACTACGAGGAACTTCACACTTCCATTCCACTTGAAAAATGGTCAACATTTGTGACAAGTTGGTGTCATAGCCAAACATAGTTTCCTAAAACAATCACTACAAGAAATATGCTAACTTGTGACCTTCTGTCAGTGACCGTGGGTGAATTGGTCATAAATCTACGACCATTTCGAACCAATTGGTCGTAAGCTGTTTGGGAGGGTCCAAACCCTAAACCATAACGACCATTTTAGTCAAAAATGTGGCAATTGCCTTACACAAAATGGTCATATATAAAGCAGACAATAGTGGTCGACGACCTTATTTCTAGCTGATTACAACCAATCTAGATGGTCATGATATTGTAAACGTGGATGCATTGATATGACTGGGCGCCACCTCATCAGTTTTGCCTATGTGTCATGTCTGTGTGTCAATTTTTGCCTATGTGTCAAGTCCAAGTGTCAATTTTTGGCTTGCGTGTAATAGCACTAGGTTTGAATCTAAGGAATAAAAGAACTTTATTAATAAATGAATCGATCCAATAAGGAATAAAAGAAACTTTATTAATAAATGAACTAGTGCAATGTAATATTACAAATCTTACAATCTGGATAAAAGAAACAATACATTTCATTACTATAAATACAAATACAAAGTATTCAGGAATTACATTGTGGAATAGAAGAAATGAAATAAAGAAAAGGAAGTAAACCTAAACTAAACCTAGACTAAATCCTTTTCTAGTTCTTCTCTTGATCTTCTTCTAATCTTCTCCTTCTCAAGTTCAAGACCTACAAAAGAAACAATACAGGAAGAGGGAGTGTATTACGTTAGATATGTTGCATTCCCCTTTGGAAAATGCATTACTATATGAGCTGGCACTTCAGATTACTTGGAACTGGTCCAAATACCCTTAATTAGAAGTTTCCAGTAGAAAAACAACAAAGCCAAGTAATGGAATAATAAGTGACCAAACGTACAGGATCAAAGACAAAAGGAACAGTGCATGATCAAGTATCAGGGGAGAGCAGCTGTAGCAGATCAAGTCCAAGAGTGGAGTATGTCCAGGATATATTTACAGCAAGAGGTGAAAGTCATAGCTCACAAATCCAATAAACAACAACAGAGCCAAGTCATAAGTAACAGCCACAAACACAATAACAACAACACCAGCTCATTTACAAAGTTATAATTAAAGGGGCACAGCTGTCACTATGAGTCCGGCTGGCCCAAGACACAACCTAGGAACTTTATATAGCAATACAAACATGCCAATAGAACAAAGAACAGTACTGCCTGTATATGTCAATAGATGGCATCAGTAGCTAACTGACAACAGTGATAGTATATGATGTTGGACAGAAACTCCAACCACAATGTGTATGTGCACCAAAAGCATAGTGGTACAACAGATGGACATCTACAACAATGTTAACAAGAAGAAGTAGCACTAGCACATAAATATAAACCAGTTCATATACCTCCAGTAGCAACAGTCTATGTGTGGGCCAATTTACCAAGACCAGAACCTTAGGAACTACAAACCACCACTAAACTACACCATCAATAGTAAACCAGGAACTAGACAATGGCAATCATCCAAACTAGAACCCCATAGTAACAGAGGTTAATTCTAGATATGCCACAAATCATGAACAGAGTTCCAGGACCTCAAGTGCATCTATACACTGAAACAAGGGCCGGCCTTGAGCAACTCAGTGAACCACTAGGGAAAGTAGAAGAGCAGAGTGTCAGGCAGCTCAAGGGCAATGATGGATTCAGTTATCCTACGGTAATGAAGCGTCTTCAAGTCTATTACTGATGGATTCAGTTATCTTACGGAAGGACGTCCTTGTCACAAATTCCAAGCAGGATGCCATGACAGAAGTGATCTCTAGTGTACAAACGGCAGTAGCAGCTTTGAGAAGGCATTTAAGTACTATTACTGATGTGCTCAAACAATTGAGTGCCAACATGCCAACAACATCAGAATTTCCTCGATCCCATTCCCTAGTGAGTTTGGGTTGCCGGTTGAAATCCAAAGTGAGATTGGGTCGCCGGTTTAGAGGAAAGATTGACAGGTGGGCTGGATTTCGAGTAGAAGGTGGATAGGAGTCCATGTAAACCCTAGCACAAATACTAGTGCACTTTTAATGAACTTGACCGAAGAGATGAGAATGCAAAAGATAAAATAAATTTCCCAAACATTTATTTTATTTCATGTAGAAAAATTTCCTAGCTTACATAACCACAATAACAAGGTTAGGGTTTGAAAAGTGGTATCTTACAATTCCCTCCCCCTTAAAGAAATCTCGCCCCGAGATTTACCTAAGGGAATAAATGTGGGTAATCTTCATGAAGCTGGTCCTCTCTTTCCCAAGTGGCTTCTCCCTCGGTGTGGTTACTCCACTACACCTTACAAAACTTGATGACCTTCCTCCTTGTTGTGCGTACCGCCTCCTCTAAAACCCTTATGGGATGCTCCTCATACGTTAAATCCTCATTGATCTCAATTCCCTCTAGAGATGTCCTGCGCTCTTCCTCCTCTGGAACTCTCAAACATTTCTTCAACTGTGATACATGGAATACTGGATGTATCTTAGCTAGCTGATCCGGTAGCTGCAACTCATATGCTACTTCTCCCCGTCGGGTGGTGATTTGAAACGGTCCTATGTATCGAGGTGCAAGCTTCCCACTGATTCCAAATCGCCGGGTCCCCTTGAGTGGTGATACCCCTAAATACACACTATCCCTAACTTCAAAGGACAAATCTCCACGTCTCTTGTCAGCATAACTCTTCTGTCGAGAGTGAGATTTGCTCCTCCGACGATGGAGAGATATTCTTAGGACCCTCTCGGTGTGACGACATCCATCATCGTATTGTTCAACTTTCTGTAACTTTGAATTTATGAAAAGCGCCAAAAAAATCAAAAAAATATATGAACTTAGATTTCTTGGATATTTTAGGATTTTGAAAACCCCAAAAGTTTAAATATTTGAAAGTTCAGACTGAAGTTTACATTAGAATTGACGTTCAAGTTTTAGATTTTTCAACTTTCTGTAAGTTTGAATTTATGTAAGGCGCAAATTTTTTTCAAAAAGTAAGAACTTTCATTTCTCGGACATTTCAGGAATTCGAAACCCCAAAAGTTTAATATTTTGAATGTTCCGGCACGGAATAAGGGAAGCATATGCTTGCTTCTGCAATCTCATGTTTACCTTCCCTTGGAATTTCCTTACGAGCTACAAGTTTACGTCGATGCGCTAGCTACGCTAGCTACATGTGCACATCGAGGCACTAGCTACACTAACTACAAGTGCCCGTCGATCATGCAAGAAAACAGAAAAGAAAAAAGCTACGTACACAACCCTGCATGCATATATGCATGCTGCTTCCCTTCCCTTCAAACTCACGCACGTCCACATGCAACGAAACAAACACTGCATGCATGCAATCGATGCTTCCCATTCAAAAGCATCCAAATCTATCTAATTAGACCATAGTATATCACTCCAGCCCATTAACTCCTTCCATGTCCCGCGCATCCGACGACGTATCCTCTTGTGCTCGCGCGCCTCGGTTCACCGACATCGCCCGTATCATCATCCGCGATCTCCACCATAGGACAACGGGACTTCCCCTCATCGGAACCGCCGCTTCTGACGCTCTACGCACTCGCCCTGCAACCTCAACTTGAGATGCCACCCCGTTGTGCGCCGATTAAGACGAGGATGAGGATGAATTTGAGCCTCCACAGATGGAGGACGGCTCCGACGCCGGTCCGCCGGTCCTGATCCAGGCCCTCTTCCCCGACAATGGGCTACTACCCCTTGTGAGTCCCATCTGACGAATCTGAGGAGGAGGCAAGGGTGGCCAAGGCCATTGCCCGCTCGGAGGTCCTATATGTCGCTCCTCTCTCACTCCCGTCGCCGAAGGGCTTCCCTGTCTTGAACATGTAGAAGCAGACGGAATAGCACATGAAATAATGATAGGCATGAATCGTGAATTACCGTAATATTGTTGTAGAGGTATACGAGTAAAAAATATTAAAGGAACAACACATGAAATAATAATCATTATATTTGTTCTAAGCATAAAATAACAAATAATAAAGCATCATGCAAAACTAATAAGAGAAAATGTTATAAATTATGAAGTGTCATAATAAAGCATCATGCACAACTAATAAGAGAAAATATGATAAGTAATGAAACATCGAATTAGTTGATGTTGCTATCCTTGACAATGGATTACGGTACGAAACGAACCGGTGTCTTTGTTGCCTGCACCATATGATATTTTATTCACCATGCAAACTGATCCATCATCCATTGTAACCCTTCATGCACCTCTAGCCAATTTCCTGCGCCTTGTGTTTCCAGTATGATATGTGCACCTAGAAAGTTTGCGGCCCAATTTCTCGCGTTTTGGGTTGTAGGGCTATTAGGTCAAGTTAGTGAGGACCAAAAGAATGAAATAGCCCATTCATACAATTATGGATTTGATTAAGTTTCCCTTACTTTCCCAAATATATTCTAAATATATCAATTCAACTACCACAAATGATACATTTTGAATTTTAATGACTCGCGACTACAATTGTTCAATCAGTGATCTATTGTTTTATGTGCGATATGATCGTAGTGCGGTGACACGTTTTCAACTAGGTAGGTCGATTTCTAGACCGGAATAACTTTCCCGCCCTGTGTTTTCTGCCCGAAAGTTTGCTGCCCAATTTCTCGCAACATGTGTTTTTCGCCTGGTATGTGTCGCCCAAAAATTTTCCGCCCAATTTCTCACGTCATGTGTTTCCTCCATGATTGTGCACCTCAAAAGTTGCCGTCCAATTTCCTGTGGATTAGAAATTGCGGGGGAGAGGAACGCTTGCGCGAGCTAAGTCGAACACGAGGTCGGCGACATCGACCATGCCAAAGGTTGGCACCACGGTAAGGAAGCATGAATAGGCAAGTGACGCGGGGCGAGGAGATTGGGGGTGGCACTAGGGCAGGGGATCACTAGCATACGGAAAGCCTGGACGGGCTGAGAGGTGAATAAGGGGGATGCAATACTCAACCGAGGTGCATGTGCAATAGTGCATGATGCTTGTTCTAAATCGGTCGGGCGTGCCTCATTGAACTTGAGTTGGGTTTTTTTTGTGTGGTGGGCTGGGCGTGCTTGAGGTGGTAGGGAGAAAACGGTGGGGGCGTGTGGAGAAGAGATCGTGCGAGAGTGAATACCTTGAAGTGAGGAAGCAAACATACAAACTCCCCTATAAAAATAAAGACCAGATTCCAATTTGGATCATTCTAGTCATATGGATGATAGTGATAGCTATCTTATTACTCCCGGTCGGTCGTTTCCCGATCGCGTTTGCTTGAAAAGAAGTATCTGGATTAGACCGCGGCCACCCCGACAAGGGTCTGGCTGGAGGCGTGGACGTCGCCGCGGTGTCACAAAGGAGAGGATGAGAGTTAGTGGTGCAGGTGCAGGGTGGGGTTTGGTTGCCAACACCATCAGTCGGGAGGATGAAGATGAAGGAGATGAAGAAGAAACAACGCACACGGGATTCGACGGACGTGTTTTTTTCCAACGCCTAGTCGCCCCCTTCCCAACACTACCGGAGTAATACTTCGGATCGGATCGGTCCTTGTTTCCAAGGAAACATAACTTTGACCACGTGTTTATAAAAATGTGAAGGAGAAAATAATGAGACATTTATTATTTTGGTTTTTTTCTCTCAAATTAGTGGCTTGAGTATTGGTGCAAGCCCACCTACCCGACAATGCGTGCACACGCTAGGGCCGCGTGCGAGGAAGCGTTAGTGGGCCCTTCCTCAAAATCTCTCTCTCTCTCTCTCTCTCTCTCTCTCTCTCTCCCGGTCCTAGTTTTTTTTTTTTTTTTGCATTTTGTGAAGTTCGAAAAACTGAAGGTTCAAAATTTCTAGAAGTTCAAGTTTTAGATTATTGATCCTTTTGTAAGTTTGAAGTTTTGAAAATCACCAAATATGAACTTACATTTCTTGAACATTTCAGGGTTTTGAAAACCCCAAAAGTTTCTATATTTGAAAGTTCGGACTGAAGTTTACATTAGAAGTTCAAGTTTTAGATTTTTCAACTTTCTGTAAGTTCAAATTTATGAAAAGAACAAAAAGTTTCAAAAAATAGGAACTTCCATTTCTTGGTCATTACAGGAATTCGAAAAACCCCAAAGTTTATTTTTCTGAATGTTCCGGCACGGAATAAGTGAAATACCCGCTACGGCATTTTGTCTTGCTTCTGCATCGCATGTTCACCTTCCCTTGGAAGTTCCTTTACTAGCTACAAGTGCACGTCGATCATGCAAGAAAAAAGAGAGGCTACAAGTGCACCTACGTACACAACAGTGCATGCATGCTGCTTCCCTTCCCTTCGAACTCACGCACGTGCACATGCAACGCAACAACACACTGCATGCATGCGATGCTTCCCATCCAAAAGCATCAAAATCTATTTACTTAGATCTTGGTATCTTACTCCAGCCCAATATCTCCTGCCATGTCCTACGCATCCGACAAAGACCCCTCTTGTACTCGCGCGCCTCGGTTCACAGACATGCCCCGTATCGTCATCCGCGATCTCCACCGTATGACAATGGGACTTCCCTTCATCGGGACCACCGCGTTCTGACGCTCTACGCACTCTCCACGTGTCCTCACCTTGAGATGTCACCCCGCCCGTGCGCCGATTATGACGAGGATGAGGATGAATTTCAGCCGCCACAGATGGAGAACGGCTCCGACGACGGTACGCCGGTCCCGAACCGGGCCCTTTTCCCCGATAATAGGCCGCTTCCCCTTTCCGAGTCCCATCTAATGAATCCGAGGAGGAGGAAATGGTGGACAAAGCCATTGCCCGCTCGGAGGTCCTATATGTCGCTCCTTTCACAGTCCTGCCGCCGAAGGGCTTCCCCGTCTTGAGCATGTAGAGGCGGACGAAATAGCACAAGAAATAATGATAGGCATGAATAGGGAATAATCCTAGTGTTGTCGCAGAGGTATATGCGTACAAAAATCAAAGAAACAACACATGAAATAATAATCGCTGTATTTCTCCTAAGCATAAACTAACAAATAATAAAGCATCATTGCAAAACTAATAAGAGAAAATGTATAAGAAATGAAGTGTCGTAATAAAGCATCATGCACAACTAATAAGAGGAAATATTATAAGTAATAAAACATCGAATTAGTTAATGTTGCTATCCTTGACGATGGATTATGGTAGGACGTCAAACTATAGCTATTACATATATTATATATATAAAGTACTTAACGGGTTCATAAAAAAAAGAGAAATAGGTTAGAAAATACCACAATAATTCGAAACATATGACCATTGATTTACTAAATCAATAAATGAGAACCATTAGATCTAAGGAAAAAAATATTCACATTTTATTCGCCCATGTATAAAAAAAACTACATTAAAGTTGAAAGAATTTACCCACGTATACCATTATACCTCTTCTCTCCCTAACATAACAAATCTGTTTGCGCTCGACAAAAAAAAATATGTTTGTTCTCTAGGTTGTGTCAGCCACCGGCGGCTCATCACCAGGTTACGTGGATAGTCTTCAATCCTGCATGAACGTCGGCGGTGTCCGGCAAGAAGACATGACGCATGCAAATTCCCAGATCACCGTGTGAACATCGGCGTCGCCCGCCGCCGGCAGATTCCTCGACAAACATGGTCACTGTGTTGCACATGCACAGGCCTAGATCTTTGTACTGGTAAGATTTTTTAAAGAATCCCTCGAGATCCATAGAACTGCCCCCAATCTCTCTCGAAGACGAGTCCTGAACTCTACTCACGCAGCTCTTGGTCTATGCCCACTAGCAATCCAAGAAAAGAAACAGATCTATTTTTTTGTAGTATATACAACAGCATGCAAAATCACTACATTGTTATGCCGCTGATTGTTGGATTGATTTGTCTTCATTAGATAAGAAAAGATGCGTATTGATCATGGCTAAGCATTCATATGTATGGCAAGATGCAAGAACGCATATCTCTATGTTGTCCTATTCC
This sequence comes from Elymus sibiricus, assembly GCA_039707655.1. Classification (NCBI taxonomy): domain Eukaryota; kingdom Viridiplantae; phylum Streptophyta; class Magnoliopsida; order Poales; family Poaceae; genus Elymus; species Elymus sibiricus. Next base: position 73,260,046 of record CM077676.1, read on the forward strand.
GTATGTCTGCATCTCCATATGTAAGTAGTAATTACTATACCCTGTCTTCGATTATTGGTTTATGACATTATTGAATATTGATTATATTGGTAGTTTTAGTTTGGTACAGCCCCAAGGCCAACTACTTCTGGTGATATGCGATGACGAAGAAAAGCTGACTAGATTCTGCTACAGAACAATTCAGCCGCTGGCTGGTGCACATACACAACTAAAAAACAACGAAGTTGATTGATTATTCGATCGGCCAGGAGCCCAGGACTGTTGTGGATGTGCATGTCCATGTCACTAGAGCCAGCTCTGTGCGATCAGGAGGTCGAGTATGTGCTGCTGTACAAAGCATCGGCTAGCAGTAATCCATGACTAGAAGTGAGCTTTTGTTGTCGTTTTTGTCAACAGAAAGTGTGGCTTGCAAAGAGATGACCTCGAGCACCAACTTAGTTCTGAATGTTGATGTTAAGGGTGAAGCCAGGGAGCGCTTTGAGCACTATTGTTCTGGATCTGTCAGGCTTTGCGACCACCACGATGGTCTTCGAGGCAGCCGGGAGCTACAGGCAGGGAGTGTGACTCGGGAGTTGGGAGTAGCAAGGTAGCCAAGGAGGAGTACCACGTGGACTCTATGAATATTGAATGACGCAACCAGCTGTTTCGGTGGTGGGTGAACATTGCAGCGGAGATAGCTGCAATGATTACATGGATGCACAAGCGCTCCTCCATGGCAGCGTGCACCATGGCCTCTAGCCGGCCGGGCACGTCGCCGAGGATGCCTGTCATGTCATGTACGATGGGCCATCCCAGTTGTACCCTAGCGTAGCAATGACGAAGGTGAATTAGTCGATGGCTGGCAGCACTGATGTGTACTCTGTGTCCACCACCAGCAGGATGTCGTACTCAGCGCACAGGGCACAATGACGGCCAACAGTAGCTCATGCTCCTCATCCGCAGGCTCCAATGGTTTCTGGTACAGCGGGCTTGAGTTGGACAGATTGGAGCACTTCTTACCATTAGATTGGATGCTACCTAAGGGCATCTCCAACACCGACCCGCAAATCCCACGCAACCATCCGGACCGCGCTGTCCGGACCGCGGAAGCCATCCAACGCGGTCCTGTATCGGTCCGCGGAGTGGTCCGGACGCATTTTCTCCCGTAAACCGGAGACAAACGTGAGGGACGTTTGCGGGAGTCCGGACCGCTCTCACGCCCGATTCTAACCGCTCTGACCCACCAAAAACCCCCACCCGCCCCTCCCGCGCTTTCCTTCCGATTCACGCGCTGCTCACCGCGCCGCATTCATGCCGGCCCAGAGCACGCAGCGGCCGGCATTGATGCCGCGATGTGACCGGAGGGAGGGAAGGCGGCGCTGGCCGACGCGACCACTCGGGAGCCGTCGCTTCAATGCGGTGCAGCTTCCCGAGGAACCAACTCCGGCCGCTGCGCCGCATTGAAGCGGCTGACCGGCCCTTCGCATGGCCTCGCCGCGGCTATAAAAGCCGCGCTCCGGCGCCGTCCACATCGCAATCCACCTCATCCTCCTCCTCCGCGAGCACCGGCCCCCTCCCCTCCCCCGTCTCCGTGCCCGAGCCCCTCCCTCCCCCTCCCCTCTTCGACCCAAGGTCCGGCCATGCCTAAGTCATGGTGCTCCGCGCCGGCAGGCGGAGCATGCGGAAGCTCCTCCTCCGGGGGCTCCTGGCGCCGCCGCCGTCGCTCTCCGGCCCCATCCGCGTCCACGGCGGCCGGCTCCTCCGCCAAGGAGGAGATCTTCATCTCCTCCGGGGACGATGAGGACCAGCAGCCGCCCCGAGGAGGCCGCTCTGACGGACGAAGATTTCGTCCGTCAGATGGAGATAATGACGGAGCGGTCGCTCCGCTACATGGAGCTGTCGCCGCGCGTCAAGGAGGAGCCGCCGTCCCCGCCGCGCCACCGCGTCAAGGAGGAGCCGGGGGCCACCATCAAGGAGGAGCCCGCATAGCCCCGGCCGTAGAACCGCAGCGTCTAGATCGGACGCCGCGTCAAGGAGGAGCCGGCCTCGCCCCGGCAGAACCGCGGCGTCCAGATCGGACGCCGCGTCAAGGAGGAGCGGCCGTCCCCGCCGCACAGCCGCTATGGGCGCATCGACCCGCCGGCGTCGCCACCGCCTCGCCGTCAAGAGCGAGCTCCCGCCAGTGATCTAGAAGGCGCGGGGCCGCCTCCTCCACTACCTTGAAGGAGGCGGGTACGGCGGTCCCTCGGGCTCGAGGGCCGTCGTCTCCGAGGCCGAGCGCGTGGCTCGGCAGCAGGAGCAGTATGACCGGCGCAATGCCGGTCGCCGCTCCTCCTTCGCCAAGACGGACGTGGCGCCGGAATGGGTCCGCAACGACCCATACCTGACTGCTGCGTGGGCGTTGGACCGCTCCGTCACCACGGCGGAGACGGCAGCCAGGCGCCGCCGCCGCCTTGACGGCGAGCTCGCCAAGATCGGTGAGGAGTGGTCGCTTAGCGACTGCTCCGCGAACGCCGGTCGCGGCAAGCCCGCCACCAAGGCGCCACAAGTGCCTTCGGCCGTGGCCAGGGCGGCCCTTCGCACCGCGCAGCAGGAGGCGAGCGGCTGCTCCGCGAGCGTCAGGCAGTCACCGGACAGGGCAGCCGCGGCCCTACGGGGTCGCTCCGCCGCTGAAGGGACGACGACGACGACGGCGACGACAACGACGGCACGGCACGGACGCGAACGGCGGGGCGGCAAGGCAGGGCGGCCACGCCTACTCGTCTGTTATAGGGTTTAGGTTTTTTTTTAGTTTTGTAGTTAAATGGTCAAAATATCGACTTTTTTATGTAAGTTATGTCCAAATTTCAATGAAAATCATCTAGTTTGATCGAAATTTCTCCGATTCATTTGAGTTGTGGTCAAAATGTATGCGGCTAGGGTTGAATGGCGGCCTCCCGCATCCGTGTTCGCGGATTGGTCCCCCCGTTCGCGGACGGATGTGGGAGGAAATTTGCGAGTTGCTGTTGGAGATGCCCTAATCAATCACATGGCATGTGATGCAAAATCTCGGCAAAACAGCGCAATGGACGTGAGCGTGACCTTCAAGATGCCCACAAACTATATGGCTCTCTATCACCCACGTGTCTGGCATTAATGCGTCATCATCCGCAGCATTAGCCCACATAATGGTCGGTAATCGAAACCCTTGCTGCAGCTCATCCCATTTGCACCCTGAATTGGATGGTCCCTCTTGCAACAGATCTAGGTATGTTATTGAGAAGATTTTGTTTCTTTAGTAGTTCATTGACGCATGACAGCATGAGTAAGTTTGCAGAATAGTGTCTAATCTCTATAGCTTCACTAACTAGCCAGATGTGGTGGTGCATCGAGGAACTATCAAGAGTTCCTGAGAGTAGATTCATAATGTTTATAGATGTAGGTAGCTTGATCTCTTCTATTTTTCTATATTATTCTTGATCGCCAGCTAATTACAAAAATGAGCCATAGGTACTTTGCTTTCAAATGAGATTGCAATGTTGTACGCAGAGCAAAACGATGGATTGCAGGGTGAAAAAGATTCCAGCATTATTTGAGTCAAGAAAGGTAGAAAATATTACTATTCACTTGGGGCGAAAATGATTCCGCAATGATTCGAGTCAAGAAAGGTATCAAAATTTATCGTTTACTCTTTTTCTGTAAGGATCTAAACAAGAACAATGTATGTTTACTTAAATTGAAGTTGCAGGTTTTAGTTCTTGTGTTGGAGTCGGGAAGGTGAATTTTACTGCCAATTGTCTATCCTTTCTTTCTCTCCACAAATTTTTCCAACATTTGTCATTTGGAGGATGTTCTAGCTGGGGTTTGGCGGGTAAAAAAATTGGTGGCCTTTTATAGAAACTAGCAGAGTGGCCCGCACGATGCGCGAGCTTGAATTTTATAAAGTTCAATGATGAAAACATTTTATTTATTTTTTCTGAAGAAAAAAAAGAACTTAATGTGATGATTTTTACAAATGTAGGACTGCAAAAAATGTTTTTGCCTTAGTTATATTTGATTTTCTATTGATATATAAATATATGTGTTATCCATTTATCATTTACTTGGTAATTATGCATGTCGTACTAACATTTTTTGTGATGAATCGCGTCGCTAGAATTATATTTGCATCAATTTTCTGGCATTTTTATCATGTTTCTTTGTTATATTTTCTATAAACACAGATTTAATATTTTTGATTGTTTTCTTGTAGGCATAGGTATATTTGCTAACGTTGTGCATGATTAACATATTAATTATTTTAGTGTTTGACTAAATGTGATTTTTCTAATTAGGTATACCAAGTTAAAGTTTATTTATATATTGTACAACCTTAAGTTAATTTGTGTTTTTAACCATGATCATTGGATTTACTTAAGTTAAGAGACTTGCACTAAGAAGAACCAATGTTGGCTCGTATTTTCATAGAAGCAAAGTTCGATCTCACATTGTGAACTCTTACTATAAAGAAACATTATCGACATTACTTTTCTAGAAAATCATTGTCCACACTACTATGTATGGAATGACATTAGTTTCATGGATCCCATCAGGCCGATCCTTCACTTTCCCCTTTCTGTAGTCTTCTAATATTCTCGGTAGCTCCTAGCCTTGAAAGTAGCCGATCTAGCTTTATCTTGAGTGTGATTGGATCACACCGAAGCTCCCCTATTTTTCCTTCTTGTTGGCCCTCACTTGCACATACTATGCGGCTCGGGTCGAGTGTACGCGCGTACGGCCATGGAGTGGCCTTCTATAGCGACATGTTTGCTCCTCGCGCGCCTCATCGATATCCCTAGCCGGTCAATGATGGTTGAGGGGGTAGCAGCGCCTGAGTAGCAATTGTGCGATTCATGCAGGCAACAACATAACATATTTTTGGAAACGATGTATGTCCTCCTGTAAATATTCAATATTATTCTATTTGGACTCGATATTAGTTCAGATTCACAAGTGACTCTTAATGGCACATAAAACCATATAAGATCTATGTGCATAGTTGATTTTAACCTGACACATAATATAGATAATATACTTTTCCTATTAGCCCGATATATGTATGAAGGGATCTTTATGCTAAGTGGATGACTTCCTAGAAAGCACGCATTGAAATAATCTTATCATTGACTACTAATAATCGATAAAAATGTTTGGATTTGTCATATTAAAATTCTATAATTAGGTTTATCATGAAAGGTTGTTTACAAAAATATATTTTTGATCACATATTCATATAAAAGTAAGTAGTTAAAGTTGCACGTTGAGGTCCTGCTAACTACAATAAATAATTTTACAGGAAATACATTTTTATATATTTATTGGATACTAAATTAGAATAAATTAAAAAAGCAAACTTTTATGTGTCACACTAAGATAACGCAGTAAGGATACTTACATGATTTAAATAAAATATCATATTCTCCTTTCTCTCTTTCTGTTGGGCTTCGGCCCAACTTCTGTAGGCACTGTCGCGCGCACCTGAGCGCTGGTTAGTATTGCTGCAGTAGGCCCAGTTCACTCTGTTTTCAGCCCGTTAAGGTCCCTGGTCTTTATTATTTACAGAGAATATGTTAAAATGATCATAGTATAACTTTGCAACCGTAACTCGGATTAAAATAATTTATATATGTAATTTGACCAGAAAAATGCTTAGATTCCAACCGTGCTATTGGTCGTTCCTGTTAACTAATATAAAATTCTTTTTATCGCATAGCCTTAATTTAACTAATTAATTGCTATGCAATATTAAATGTTATCTACCTCATTTAAATTGGCAACATATGTTAAATAAAGTATGTTAGAAGGGCCTGGAGTGCACCTTTTTTTTCTATAGACTAAGGAGTAGTGAATATATATATGTGTGTTTTTACCCCATTTAAATTGGCTAGATATGTTAAATAAAATATGTTAGGAGGGCCTACATTGCACCCTTTTTCTGCAAACTAAGTAGTAGCAAAAAATATTTGTGCTTTGTGGGACTAAAACTCATGACCCCAAAGGCCCCAACCAGCTGAACTAGCATGTGTTTGTGCTAAAAAATAGGTTCATTATTTAATTGAAAAGTCCCACCTTGACTCTTTGCACGAGAATACATTAATTTATATACATTTGTAAATTATGTGGAAATCGGGAAGTCACTTCAAGAACCAAGGAACAGAGGGAGCGAAGGAATTAAATGGATTTGTGCTAGCATGGCTGGTTGGCTCTAAATAAATAAAATTGTTGGATTTGCATGGATGGTTGTGTCAATATAAATTAAGCGGGTTTGTAAGTAAGACCAGATTTCGGGATTGTTGCTATGAGGGAGAGACCTATAATTAATGAATTACTCCTTCTGGAGACCACCAATCTTGTGTTAATAATCCATTTTTTAAGACTTTCATGAGATAAGCACAACAAAGGAGGGAGTAGATTTCAACCTCGGCATGGCAGCACTGTCCGGATGTTGTCGTGTCGAATTTATATACGTTTTGGTGGACATGTCAATTACTTCTCCCATTGTCGTGTCGCATTGATATACGTTTTCGTGGACATGTCAATTACTTATCCCGTTGCAACGCACGGGCATATGTGCTAGTAAGTACTAATGTTATGTACAATACTCTTTGTTGGGTGACAGAAAAAGTATAACCCCACCATGGAGGAACCATTTAATTTCCTACCATGGAGGAACCATTTAATTTCCTAAGCATAGTTTACATGGTGTCTTTTATTTATGTTGAGGTGTGCAAACAGCTAGTCGTGTGTTTGCATCTTTCTTTCTATACTCTTCTCTACCATAGAACTCTCCATCTATCGCAGCGTGGACCGAAAAATAATCACTTATCAAATCAGAAAAGATTTTTTGTGAACAAATTAGTTGGATGGATTTTTCTTAGAATGAGTTTACTTTCACTACGAGGAACTTCACACTTCCATTCCACTTGAAAAATGGTCAACATTTGTGACAAGTTGGTGTCATAGCCAAACATAGTTTCCTAAAACAATCACTACAAGAAATATGCTAACTTGTGACCTTCTGTCAGTGACCGTGGGTGAATTGGTCATAAATCTACGACCATTTCGAACCAATTGGTCGTAAGCTGTTTGGGAGGGTCCAAACCCTAAACCATAACGACCATTTTAGTCAAAAATGTGGCAATTGCCTTACACAAAATGGTCATATATAAAGCAGACAATAGTGGTCGACGACCTTATTTCTAGCTGATTACAACCAATCTAGATGGTCATGATATTGTAAACGTGGATGCATTGATATGACTGGGCGCCACCTCATCAGTTTTGCCTATGTGTCATGTCTGTGTGTCAATTTTTGCCTATGTGTCAAGTCCAAGTGTCAATTTTTGGCTTGCGTGTAATAGCACTAGGTTTGAATCTAAGGAATAAAAGAACTTTATTAATAAATGAATCGATCCAATAAGGAATAAAAGAAACTTTATTAATAAATGAACTAGTGCAATGTAATATTACAAATCTTACAATCTGGATAAAAGAAACAATACATTTCATTACTATAAATACAAATACAAAGTATTCAGGAATTACATTGTGGAATAGAAGAAATGAAATAAAGAAAAGGAAGTAAACCTAAACTAAACCTAGACTAAATCCTTTTCTAGTTCTTCTCTTGATCTTCTTCTAATCTTCTCCTTCTCAAGTTCAAGACCTACAAAAGAAACAATACAGGAAGAGGGAGTGTATTACGTTAGATATGTTGCATTCCCCTTTGGAAAATGCATTACTATATGAGCTGGCACTTCAGATTACTTGGAACTGGTCCAAATACCCTTAATTAGAAGTTTCCAGTAGAAAAACAACAAAGCCAAGTAATGGAATAATAAGTGACCAAACGTACAGGATCAAAGACAAAAGGAACAGTGCATGATCAAGTATCAGGGGAGAGCAGCTGTAGCAGATCAAGTCCAAGAGTGGAGTATGTCCAGGATATATTTACAGCAAGAGGTGAAAGTCATAGCTCACAAATCCAATAAACAACAACAGAGCCAAGTCATAAGTAACAGCCACAAACACAATAACAACAACACCAGCTCATTTACAAAGTTATAATTAAAGGGGCACAGCTGTCACTATGAGTCCAGCTGGCCCAAGACACAACCTAGGAACTTTATACAGCAATACAAACATGCCAATAGAACAAAGAACAGTACTGCCTGTATATGTCAATAGATGGCATCAGTAGCTAACTGACAACAGTGATAGTATATGATGTTGGACAGAAACTCCAACCACAATGTGTATGTGCACCAAAAGCATAGTGGTACAACAGATGGACATCTACAACAATGTTAACAAGAAGAAGTAGCACTAGCACATAAATATAAACCAGTTCATATACCTCCAGTAGCAACAGTCTATGTGTGGGCCAATTTACCAAGACCAGAACCTTAGGAACTACAAACCACCACTAAACTACACCATCAATAGTAAACCAAGAACTAGACAATGGCAATCATCCAAACTAGAACCCCATAGTAACAGAGGTTAATTCTAGATATGCCACAAATCATGAACAGAGTTCCAGGACCTCAAGTGCATCTATACACTGAAACAAGGGCCGGCCTTGAGCAACTCAGTGAACCACTAGGGAAAGTAGAAGAGCAGAGTGTCAGGCAGCTCAAGGGCAATGATGGATTCAGTTATCCTACGGTAATGAAGCGTCTTCAAGTCTATTACTGATGGATTCAGTTATCTTACGGAAGGACGTCCTTGTCACAAATTCCAAGCAGGATGCCATGACAGAAGTGATCTCTAGTGTACAAACGGCAGTAGCAGCTTTGAGCAGGCATTTAAGTACTATTACTGATGTGCTCAAACAATTGAGTGCCAACATGCCAACAACATCAGAATTTCCTCGATCCCATTCCCTAGTGAGTTTGGGTTGCCGGTTGAAATCCAAAGTGAGTTTGGGTCGCCGGTTTAGAGGAAAGATTGACAGGTGGGCTGGATTTCGAGTAGAAGGTGGATAGGAGTCCATGTAAACCCTAGCACAATTACTAGTGCACTTTTAATGAACTTGACCGAAGAGATGAGAATGCAAAAGATAAAATAAATTTCCAAAACATTTATTTTATTTCATGTAGAAAAATTTCCTAGCTTACATAACAACAATAACAAGGCTAGGGTTTGAAAAGTGGTATCTTACAATTCCCTCCCCCTTAAAGAAATCTCGCCCCGAGATTTACCTAAGGGAATAAATGTGGGTAATCTTCACGAAGCTGGTCCTCTCTTTCCCAAGTGGCTTCTCCCTCGTTGTGGTTACTCCACTTCACCTTACAAAACTTGATGACCTTCCTCCTTGTTGTGCGTACCGCCTCCTCTAAAACCCTTATGAGATGCTCCTCATACGTTAAATCCTCATTGATCTCAATTCCCTCTAGAAATGTCCTGCGCTCTTCCTCCTCTGGAACTCTCAAACATTTCTTCAACTGTGATACATGGAATACTGGATGTATCTTAGCTAGCTGATCCGGTAGCTGCAACTCATATGCTACTTCTCCCCGTCGGGTGGTGATTTGAAACGGTCCTATGTATCGAGGTGCAAGCTTCCCACTGATTCCAAATCGCCGGGTCCCCTTGAGTGGTGATACCCCTAAATACACACCATCCCTAACTTCAAAGGACAAATCTCTACGTCTCTTGTCAGCATAACTCTTCTGTCGGGACTGTGCAATCCTTAGCCTCTCCTGTATAACCTTTACTTGATGCTCGGCCTCTTCATGGGCATTCGGGTGGAACACTTGCCTCTCCGGTCTCGTCCCAGTATAACGGAGTCCTGCAGTTTCGTCCATAAAGAAACTCAAACGGGGACAACTTTATGCTAGCTTGGTAACTATTATTATACGAGAACTCTGCGTATGGCGACATTTGGTCCCATTTCTCCTTACTGGTTAGGGCGCATGCCCTCAGCATGTCTTCCAAGATTTGATTTACCCTCTCAGTTTGGCCATCGGTTTGTGGGTGAAATGCAGTGCTAAAATCCAATCTTGTGCCTAAGGCCTTATGGAGATCCTTCCAAAACTTTGAGGTGAACTGGCTCCCTCTGTCAGATACTATCTTCTTCGGCACCCCATGCAAATAGACAATCCGTGATACATATATATCTCGGCTAACCGGCCTCCATGATATGTGGTTTTAACGGGAATGAAGTGAGCCGATTTGGTGAGATGGTCCACTATAACCCATATGGAATCAAAACCTGACTTGGTTCTAGGCAGGCCAGTGATGAAATCCATGCCAACTTCTTCCCATTTCCACTCCGGTATTTGCAATGGTTGCAACAATCCTGCGGGTTTCATGTATTGTGCCTTGACTTGTTGGCATACATGACAAAGTGCTACATACTCCACTATGTCACGTCTCATGCTAGAGCACCAATACTTATCTGGGAGGTCATGATACATCTCTATACTTCCCGGGTGAATGGAATAAGTAGAGTCGTGAGCCTCCTACATGATTAGCTCCCGTATCTCCTTATTATCCGGAACAAAAATACGCTCTTGATACAAGATCATACCCTTCTCATCCTCAGTAAACCAGGCGCCTTGCCCTTCTTCATATCCCTTAGGACTTCCTCTAAGTCCTTGTCCTCCTTCTGTGCCTCACGCACCTGATCCTCCAATGTATACTGATTTCCAACACTTCACCGCTACCGACAATGGTTAAACAGGTTTAACTTCTCAAACTCCTTGTATAACTCTGGTTGGCTTTCTTGGACCATTATGTTATTGCAGTAAGCTTTTCTACTCAAGGCGTCAGCCACCACATTGCCTTTGCCTGGCGTGTAGTTTATTCCAAGGTCATAATCCTTGATTAACTCTATCCATCTTCACTGCCTTAGGTTCAGATCAGATTGGGTGAAAATATACTACAAACTTTAGTGGTCCGAATAGATTTTGCATTGGTTCCCAATCAAGTAGTGGCGCCATAGCTTCAATGCATGCACTACTGAGGCTAACTCTAAGTCATGAGTGGGGTAATTGAGCTCATGGGTTCTTAGTTGTCGGGATTTGTAGGCTACAACCTTTTGGTCTTGATTCAATACACCACCAAGTCCTTGCAAACAGGCATCACAATAAATCTCAAAGTCTCCGCGAATGTCCGGTAAGGTCAGAACATGCGCAAAGGTTAGCCTCTTCTTTGACTCCTGAAAACTTTCTTTGCATTCAGGTGTCCACTTGAGTTTACTCTCCTTCATCGATCAATATGTGGTCATAGGTTTGGCTATCTTAGAGAAATTCTAGATGAAACGTCTGTAATACCCGGCAAGTCCAAGAAAACTCCGGATATCTTTCACATTATTTTTTTGCTTCCACTCGGTAATGGCTTCAACCTTCTTTGGGTCCACGGCCACTCCTTCTCCGGAAATGATGTGACCTAAGAACTCCACTTCCTTTAACCAAAAAGCACACTTGCTAAACTTGGCATAGAGTTGATGCTCCCTCAATCTCTCCATAACCAGACGAAGATGCTCCTCGTGTTCCTTCTTACTCTTGGAGTAAATCAACACATCATCGATGAATACCACAACAAATTTGTCTAGGTAATGCATGAAACCCTATTCATTCATGAAGTAGGCCGGAGCATTGGTGAGTCCAAAAGACATCACGACAAACTCATATAGGCCATACCACGTAGTGAAAGTAGTTTTCGGAATATCCTCTTCCTTCACCTTCAATTGATGGTATCCTGGCCTGAGATCTATCTTGGAGAACACAGTGGCTCCTTTCAACTGATCGAGCAAGTCATCTATCCTTGGTAATGGGTACTTGTTCTTGATGGTGACCTCATTGAGGGCATGATAATCAACGCACATTCTCATAGTACCATCATTCTTCTTCACAAAGAGCACCGGTGCGCCCCATGGTGAGGTGCTTTTTCGGATGTAACCTTTTCATTCCAAATCTTCTATCTGTTTCTTTAGTTCCTCCAACTCATTTGCTAGCATCCTATAGGGTCTCTTGGATATTGGTGAAGTGCCTGGTACTAACCGAATTGCAAACTCAATCTCCCTGTCCGGTGGCAAACCAGGAATTTCCTCTGGAAACACGTCTGGATACTCTTGTACTATGAGAACATCCTCAACCCTCATGTCCTTAAGTGAATTCAGAATACGCCTCCTCTTCAAGGCTGACGTGTCTACATACTCTATGGTTATCCCTCCTTTTCTCACTAGGGTTACGGCCCGTTGTGCACAATCTATCTTCCCTTGGTGCTTGGCTAACTAATCCATACCTAGTATCACATCCAACTCTTGGGCATCTAGCTTTATCAAGGTGGCAGAAAAAGGGTTCTCCTTGAATTTCAATGGGTATGGCCGGGCAATAGGTATCTACCTTGATTTGTTTCCCAGGTGAAATTGTAGGGTAACGCAGCAGAAAACAAAAAAATTCTGACCTACGCACCAGCCCAGGACCACTATGGAGACTGTATACAAGGTTTGATCTTTTCGTTACCGACTCGTAACGCAGCGGAAGTAGAGTCGATGACAATCGGCGGTGCAGATCCCCGCAGCTAGGATTTACAACCTCCCAACCGCAAGGATGTACTCCCTCGTCTGCCCCTCGGACAGCCCTCCGGGAGGCAGTCGGACAGTCCCTCAGACGGTGTCGCGGACAGCCCTCCGGGAGGACCTTCGAAACTCGAACGGTCACTCGGACAGCCCTTCGGGAGGACCCTCGAAACTCGGACGGCCACTCGGACAGCCCTTCGGGAGGCACTCTCGAACTAAGACCGAAACTACGATCTCTCTACAGAGTTGCACACATACGGTGTCATCTATCCGGCAGGGCTTCGCCGTCCAGAACTAGTTCCCATCGGAACACAGACAGCCTTTCGGCTCTACGAAACTCTTTTCGTGGGAGGGAGAGAGAAGCCAGATAACATCAAATGGCATGTGTATGTGAGAGCAAGCATGAGCTTATGGGCAGCCCACTCACCTCCTATTTATAGGAAATCCCAAGGGGTAGGGTGGTTTTACAATAAAACCCAAAGGCACATGAATGAAGTCCTTCCACAAGGGCATAAAGGTGAAACCAAGGAACAAGAGGGGCTCCATGGAGGGAGCCCTCATGTGGCCGGCCACCCCTAGTGGGTCCCCCCCAAGGGGGATCCTATCCATCCATGTCATACCCCAAGATCTTTTAAGAAAAAGCCCAAAAAGGTGGCTTTCCAATAAAGTAATCCAAAAAACACTTTCACTATTCACGAAGACATTTTTCTGCGTCCGTTAAATCCCAAATTATTTCTGTGTGCCTATAACAATTCCAGTACCCACTAAAACAATTTTGAACGCATTCCGAAACATTTCCGGAACAATGTTTTTCTTCAGCGAAAAGCAATCAAAGCGGTTCCGGCAGCTCTGAAACATTTCCGGTTTTTATCTCGGAAAAATCCCAGAAGTTACCAGAACAATTCTGGTACCCTCCAAGAATTTCCAGGCGTGTGCCGGAACCAATATGACTCAATGGAATACCCTGAAACAATTTTTTAGTTTCACCGAAACTATTCCGGTGTTCTCTCCGGAACATTTCCGTTTTGTCCGAAACTTTTTTGGTGATTTTCTCTCAGACTCCCTGTCGGGGATATACCCCGCGGTATGGCCCGGCTCATGACGTTAAGCTGCCCTGAGACTTGAGTCATCTCTGGGCTTAAGCCGCCCTGAGACTTAGTCATTTCTGGAGATGAGTCCTGAAGATGAGTCCCGAAGATGAGACCCGGCCTGCTACAGTGCCAGGGGGTAACCCGGCGCTACAGTTCCAGGATGTTAACCCGGCTGCTACAGTGCCAGTATGTTAACCCGGCTGCTACAGTGCCAGTATGTTAACCCGGCTGCTACAGTGCCAGGATGTTAACCCGGCTGCTACAGTGCCAGGATGTTAACCCGGCGCTACAGTGCCATGATGTTAACCCGGCTGCTACAGTGCCAGGATGTTAACCCGTCTGCTACAGTGCCAGGATGTTAACCCGGCGCTGCAGTGCCAGGATGTTAACCCCGGCTGCTACAGTGCCAGGATGTTAACCCGGCCCTGCTACAGTGCCAGGCCTGAGGTTAACCCGGCCTACTACAGTGACCCGGGTGAAGAGTCAAAATACAAGACGGAGACCCTTTAACTTGGAAGACACGGAGACTTAGAGTAGGACTCCAATCATGGGTATAACCCGGAATCTCATGTAAGCCGCCCCTTCAACTTATATAAGGAGGGGCGGAGCACCCCAAGAGGGACAAGTTTTTAGACGTCTCCATAGACAGGTCTTAAACAGACAAGTCATTAGAGATAGTCAGGTTACAAGCTCTCGAATACTAGGTTAGCCAAGTTGCACCCCTGTAATCGAGATCATCATCATCAATACAATCAAAGCAGGACGTAGGCTATTACCTCCATCGTGAGGGGCCGAACCTGGGTAAACCCTTGTCTCTTGATTCCGATCAACCCCGTTCAAGTCACCACCTTGCTGCGATGGCCTCACGACTAAGTCCTTTCACGAGGACATCTGCCGTGACAAAACCACGACAGTTGGCGCCCACCGCGGGGCCCTTCGCACAGTGGTGTTACGTTCTTGAAGGGAGCTCTTTAGGAATCGAGAATCTCGTGATTGACCAGTGAAGAAGAGCCGGTACAAAGGAATTCACACCATCAACGAGCAGTCGAAACCAAATATACAAGGCAAAGTCAAAGATTGTTACAGCGCCAGAGACCTGCACCTGCTAAGCCTCGTACGATGCGGATAAGGGAATTATTGCCGCCGCGATCGACAACAATCCGTGTTCTGCCGAACCAAGTTATGTCGCCAAGTTACAGCGCCAAAAAAAAAAGTAAAGTCGTTAGGTCCACCACGACCCGGAAGAGGATAGGGTCGTGGGAGCAGACACGAGCTCCGTCGCTCCATCGCCTGCAAGCCGCCTCGGCTGGGGCTCGCCTCGCCGGCCTACTGCCTCGCAGCCCTCGAGCCGGCTGCCGCTTAAGCCGCCTGCGAGTCGCCGGTACGCCTCGCCTCCTGCCGAAGCTCGAGTCGCCGTCGTTTCCTCTGCTGTGAGCCGGTCTCCGAAACCCTTGCCGGCGGCGCGCAACCCGCCCGCGCACGCGTCCGCTCCGCCCAGCCGTCTTCGCGCCCGAGCTCTTCCTCGCCTCGCTCAAAATAGAAGCCGCCTCCGCCAGGAACTCGCCAGCGAGTCACCGCCGCATCTTTGCCCTCGAGCCTCTCTCTTTCCACCCGAAGCCGGCCACCTGCGCCCCCGTTCAACTTTGCTCCGCCCTGTCACGGTTCGCCTCACCACCGGCAAGCTGCCGCCGAGCCAAGTCGCTGTTGTGGGCCGCCTCGATGCCCGTAGCTGCTTCCGTTGCCGCGACCACCCTTGTCAAAAGTCGCCGCCGCGGCCACGACTCCACCTCTGCCTCGATGCTCACGGCCTTCGTTTCAAGCCGCATCTGCCGCCGCACATCAACCCGTTGTGCCTTTGCTTTAGGCCGGCCACCTTCTGAGCCGCCGTTTACACGGCCCCGCCGCCAACACGGACGCACCTCCGAGCCGCCGGCCCTGAGCAGCCGCCTACCTTCCCAGTGGTGGCCAAGTCGCCACCATCCAGCTCCATTGCCGCCACGGCCAAGTCGCCTTCGTTCGCCTCCATCTCGCATCCACCTTCTGTCGTGGATCGGCCTCTGCTCTAAGCCGCCGGTCTGAACTGACCCCGCCTCCGCCTCACTGCCGCGGGCTCGCGTAGCGCCGAGTTGCCCGCGACCTAAGCCGCTGCCTTGGCCTTGCCTCCACCTCGCGCCACTCCTGCCGCGTTGCCGTTTCTGCGAGCCGCCGCGCCGTTCCCACCGCGTCGCCGCGCCGGCGAAGCCGCCCCGCGCCGTTACACGAGACGCCGCCAGTGCCCCGCTCCCCCGCGCGGGACTCCATGAGCCGCACCTCCGCCTCGCCTCCGGCCGGGTCTGCCGCGCCCACGGGCCGGCTGCGCGCGCCACGAATCTCCGCGACCTTGCCTCGCTCCGCCGCCGGGTCTGCCGCGCCTACGAAGCCATCCCCGAGCCACGCCTTCGTCAATCCGCCACATCAAATCGACTCTTGTGGCCGAGCCGCCGCCGGCTCGCCCCCTGTTCTAAGCCGCCGCTGCGCCATGGCCGTCGCTCCACCTTGCCTCTGCCGCATGCCTCCGCTGCTACGGCTGCCTGCGCTCGAGCTGCCACCTTACGCCAGAAGCCGCCGCCCTTTGAGTCGCCAGGGGCCTCTTCAGCAGCGGCCCCTGCCAAACCGATCTCTGCAGCAGCCACCCGCCATGGCCTCAGCTACCGCCGTGAGCCGCCGCCGTGTTTCTGTCCGGCCGGGCCGCCTCGTCTTCAATCTGCACGGCCACGGCTTTGACCCGGCTCCAACCTTGCCGTTTCCAAGACAACTCCACGGGCCCTGAGCCGCCTCCTCCTCCGGCTTCACCCGCAGCCATCGAGCCGCCATATTCGCGCTGCGCCAAGCCGCTCTTACCGCTGCCACTCGCCTCTGTCAGCGCCTCGCCTGCGAGTCACCGCTGAGCCGCCCGCCTCCGAGCCGTCGCCGGCCTTTACTCCGCCTCAAGTGGCCGCTGCAAGCAAACTCCACAGCCGCGGTCAAACTCCGGCTCTGTCCTCCCCGCGCGAGTTTGCCTCCGCGGCCGCCTCGCCTTCACGGCGCTCGCCTCGCCACGCCGCCTCCACCTCCCGCCTGTGCATCGCCTCGAGATGGTCTCGAGCTGCCTCGCTAGTCCGCCGTCCGCGCCGACCCCTTTGGGCCGCCAGCCGCTTGATCCGTCACCGTGACCTGCCGCGCTGACCTCCTGCGCAGCCCTGCATGGCTCTGCCCACGTCGGGTCCCCGCCGGCTGTTGCTGCCCTCTCCGGCCTCGCCTCGCGCCGGGTCAAGCCGCCCCTGCCTCAACTCCAACCTCAAGACACCTCCACGGCTGTGCTGCGAACCGGTCGGCCGTCTGGCGCACCGCGCCATTTTTTGTCTCCGCCCTCGCCGGAGTCGCCCGCTCCAGGACGCGGCCTTCCTGACATCGCCGTCGCGTCGCGCCAACTTCGAGCCGCCGCACTGCACGCCGGCCGTCCCGCCTCCGCTGCACCGGCTCCGTGCGCGCCCCCCCGGTGCCAGCCGCTCTTCTGCAGCCGGCCTCACCTGCCCTGCGGACGGCTCCCTGTCTCCGCCGGCTCACAACCGCCCGTTTTAGCTGACTGCTCAAGGGTGAGGAAAAGAAACAGAGAGAGATGTGGCAAGCCGCTTGAGTAAAAAAAAGGGTACCAGTGGCCCAGGCGTGGGTTATCCAATCACCACGACCCGGGCATGGGTGATCGAGCCGCCTGGTCAATCCGCTTCATCGACCGGGTACGTAAGGAAAGTGTCTGCCTGGGGTCCACCTCCGGGTAAAAGAGGATATGTCACCCTCCGGGTAAAGAGTGGTCAGCTCAAAATTTATCAAAATACACGCCAGTTATTATGAGTGTCTGCAACTCGCCCACGGTTGGCTTCAACTCCACTGCAATTATCATCAACCCCACGGCTGCTAGTTTCCGACAAAATGTATCAGGTGATATCCATCTAAATCTATTTTTATTTTTTATTTTTTTTGGCACATATTGTTTTCATCAAAAGAACAATTACTTGGGTCTGTATATTTTTATATGCAGGACAATTATTCACTATGAAAGTGACTTATACTGCGGGTATGGAGCATGCGCTGGTAATATTCTGCACCGGTGTACGTCCATGCCACACAACCCGGTGAACAGACGTGCGCAAGTCGCCGCTCTTGCGGTCCGGTCTACATCGACTCACCGGAACCGCGCCTGCTCGTTGCTCAACGGACGTGCGTAAGCCGCCGCCCCTACGGTTCAGTCTATATCAGTTCACCAGGACCGTGCATGCGATTGACTCGCCCGTTCGCGCCGACTTACAAGCCGCGGCCGACTCGCGCGTCCGCGCTTACAACCCCACGGGCGACCCTCGTGTCCGCGCCGGGTTACCGGCCGACTCCCATATCTACATCAACATACCGGATCCGCGCCCGTCTGCACTAACTGCTCAAACGGATGCCGCTGCCCCCGTGGCCCGGTCTACTTCAACAACTCTGAAGCAAATAAATCAGCCTTCGCCTGCACCGGATGGCTCAATGGACAGGCGCACAAGTTGCCGCCATCGAGGTTTGGTTAACTTCAACAAACAGCCGGGACAAACCAACAGCCGGGTTATCAACACAATTTATAAGGGATCATCTATGACCCGCCACGGTCGACCTCAACCTTCCGCGGATTCACATTGCGTTCTCAATGCCAAGGACATACAACAAGTGTCGCGAAGATCATCAACTCGCCACATGCCTCTGTTTTCAATAAAATTCAGCTTTCAGCCGTCAATAATATGGCGACTTATGCCACAAACAAAGTGAAGAGTCTCCAGCCAACTCCTCGAGTCGCCTTAAGACTTGGGGGCTACACAGACATGACAAGTCATATTGGCCGGTTTTCACAAATTCAAGAACCCCAGTCAGTGCGAGGAAGACAACCTGGACCTGGGGGCTGCTGCCATATTGGCGAAAGAATAAAGGTTGCCGAAGAGGACTTGCTGCCATGATGCGCAGTTCAAACATGGGTATCCTGCCTTATTGGCAAAAAGTAAGGTTACCAAAGAAGACTAGTCGCCATGATGCACAGTTTAAACATGGGGATCCTGTTCCATTTCGATCATTGGTCACTTGGGGGCTTCCAACTCACCGAGTTTAGCTATCTCACCCTCTTGACCCGGCAAATAAACGCCACATTGTCTTGGTTAAACCTGCCTGTTCGCTTGATGCTTCTCCGATTAGGTGACCCGGTGCACTCTTGACAAGTCAATCGTTTTTACGACCCTGAACTTAGTCCTGGTTAAAACATCGGTTAAGTCACGTGAGAGCCGGCTTACAGAGAGCGAGGATAAACTAAGGGCTATCAAGCCACATTATTTTGGTCAACCCTGCCTGTCTGCTTGATGCTACTTGGTGCCCCGCGTACTCTTGACAAGTCAATCGTTTTTACGACCCTGAACTTAGTCTTGGTTAAAATGCTGGATGGTCACATGAGAGCCGGCTTACAGGAAAAGGAACCAAGGGCTATCACGCCAGCTTCATTGAAGCAAGACACGAGCCTCAAAGGTCGGTCTAAATTGTCGTGCCTCGAAAGCCGACGTTTTTTATACTGTGTTATCATACACATACATCATCATACATTACATCATCATTACATCATCATACAAGGCATCATACATGCATATACATATTTGTTTACGTTGCAGGAGCCGGTTTTCAAACCGAGTTACATTGTAACTCTGCAGGAACAAACAAATTTTTTAATAGCCAAAATGGCTAGATCTTCATCATGGTTTATCATAACCAGTATTAAATGATTGAGATATCACTTCTCTTATTTTCCCGGGGTACAATTCCAGTCGGGTCATACATAATATATGGTCATTTAATTGGCCGGGTTTTCTAGTCATTCAACATGTGCTTTCATCACATATGGATTTCTTCATATATATTTGCCGGGTTACATTATAACCACGGCCAAGGATTTCTTTCATGACAAAGGTATCATCAGTTCACAGAGTGGATATAATTTTGTTCTACAATGGAAGGAATAGTCCCGAGTCGCCGCAGGCACACGACCCGGCACTCGGGGGCTACATTATTCAGATCAAGATTACATCAAGTATGCAAGTCCCATGTCACTGCAAGCATGCACCACGGCACTTGGGGGCTAATGCAAATCGCTTTTCAAAATCATCACATTATCAGCAGACCCGGCTATCTCAAGAAGATAAGCCGGCCCTTGGGGGCTACATGTCGCTCTTTATTCAAGTATGGATTCAAGGAAGAACCAGCTCATCATTTGCATAATGACCCGGCCCTTGGGGGCTACACACTGCTGCTCAAGTTTACATAATCAGATCTATCAAGTCCCTGCTCATTATTGCATAATGACCCGGCCCTTGGGGGCTACACTGACTGAAGTTTTATAAGCACAAGACATACAAAGTCCCAGGTTGCTGCAAGCAAGACAACCCAACACTTGGGGGCTACAACACTCAGTTGTTTTAACAGATCATAAGGTTCAACTTGAAGACCCGGCCCATCATATATTAATGAGCCGGCCCTTGGGGGCTACACATGTGAAGTGCAAAGCTTTCAGTTCAAGATTGAAGATTCAGATGGACAACCCGGATTTCTCCAAAGTTGCAAAATTCATATTGAAGCAAGTCTTAAGCTATCACTATGTTCCCCTCTTAAGACTTGGGGGCTACAGTGGACGTATATATTGGAATTGAAAGAAAATTCAGATTGACCCGGTGTCAGCAACAATCATGACCCGGCATTATAACCCAGCAAGGAGGAACAGATGCCGGCTCAGAAGAACCTTTGACCCGGCGCACAACCTGTCAAATTTGTCCTTTTGTTTGTTTTGCAGGATAAGTTTAACATGGATAAATCCAAATTAAACTGGGGGCTAATGTCGGGGATATACCCCGCGGTATGGCCCGGCTCATGACGTTAAGCTGCCCTGAGACTTGAGTCATCTCTGGGCTTAAGCCGCCCTGAGACTTAGTCATTTCTGGAGATGAGTCCTGAAGATGAGTCCCGAAGATGAGACCCGGCCTGCTACAGTGCCAGGGGGTAACCCGGCGCTACAGTGCCAGGATGTTAACCCGGCTGCTACAGTGCCAGGATGTTAACCCGGCTGCTACAGTGCCAGGATGTTAACCCGGCGCGACAGTGCCAGGATGTTAACCCGGCTGCTACAGTGCCAGGATGTTAACCCGGCTGCTACAGTGCCAGGATGTTAACCCGGCGCTACAGTGCCAGGATGTTAACCCGGCTGCTACAGTGCCAGGATGTTAACCCGGCCTGCTACAGTGCCAGGCCTGAGGTTAACCCGGCCTACTACAGTGACCCGGGTGAAGAGTCAAAATACAAGACGGAGACCCTTTAACTTGGAAGACACGGAGACTTAGAGTAGGACTCCAATCATGGGTATAACCCGGAATCTCATGTAAGCCGCCCCTTCAACTTATATAAGGAGGGGCGGAGCACCCCAAGAGGGACAAGTTTTTAGACGTCTCCATAGACAGGTCTTAAACAGACAAGTCATTAGAGATAGTCAGGTTACAAGCTCTCGAATACTAGGTTAGCCAAGTTGCACCCCTGTAATCGAGATCATCATCATCAATACAATCAAAGCAGGACGTAGGCTATTACCTCCATCGTGAGGGGCCGAACCTGGGTAAACCCTTGTCTCTAGATTCCGATCAACCCCGTTCAAGTCACCACCTAGCTGCGATGGCCTCACGACTAAGTCCTTTCACGAGGACATCTGCCGTGACAAAACCACGACACTCCCTGTCTAGTATTCAGCAGATAGATGACCCTTAAGTGTGTGACCCTATAGGTTCGGTGAAGTATAGACATGACCGGAACTCTTTCCGATCAATGATCAACATCGGAGCCGTGGACACCCATATTGACCCCTATACCCACACGAATGAATATTCGAGTGAACCTCCAGTTGCCGTGTGCTATTCCTGTTGCTTCGCGATATGTTACAAATACCCGAGGTGAGATGTATTGGCATCCCTGTGAATCAACAACTTGTTCACTGTGCCAGTTTCCTCGTTACCGGTATTGTTCTCTTTTCTCGTTACCGTGTTCCGGCATCCCTGTGATCAAATCACCCTGTGCACTACAAGAAATATGTCAACTTGTGACCTTCTGTCAGTGACCCTGGAGGAAATGGTCGTAAATCTATGACCATTTGAGACCAATTGGTCATAAGCTGTTCGGAGGGCTCCAAACCCTAAACCATAACGACCATTTTGGTCAGAAAGGTCGTAATTTCCTTACACGAAATGGTCGTAAATCAGACAGCACTGGTCCGCTGCCTTATTTCTAGCTGATCATGACCAATATAGATGGTCATGGCCTTGTAAATTGTGGTGCATTGCTATGACTAGGCGCCACCTCATCAGTTTTGCCTATGTGTCATGTCCATGTGTCAATTTTTGCCCTGGGTTGTGAAGCAGCCTGCATTTCTGTCATTCCCAAAATTCCCAAAAAATTCTCATAAATTTTTTGGATAATTTCTTCCTCAAATATGTAAAAAACCTTCCTTACCTAGTTCAAAAATAATTCAGGAATATTCATTTTCCTATTCTGTTCAGAACAGCAGTTTGTGAACAAAGTGCTATTTATATTTTCTTGATTGCCCTCAAATTTTTTGGGCACTCTTTCCTATCCAAATCATTACCTCATGACAAAATTTAGCTCCATTTGCCTAGAAAATCTTCCTCAGCAAATCATTGCATATTTCTGTCTAGTGTGGTACTTTGCAAAGCAAGTTCCAACTAGGTTTCGCCATTTGAGCTGCAAATTTGCCAAGACAGTCTCCTTAGTAGATGATCATCCTCGGCCAAAACTCAGGCCCATTGGCCATGTGCATTTTCCCCACCGCTAATCAAACACTTGGCTGCTAATTCATGTTTGAGCTTAGTTCAGTCTCCTCGTGAGATTCTTCTATTGCCTTCTTCTTCCTAACACCTACCGGGGGAATGTCCAACCCACCAGACATGCCTAGGTCGCCCAGAATGCGTGGTAACGCCACGGTCATGCGGTGACCACGCGGCGGGCATGCCAGTTTACGCGCTCTGGAGTTGGGGCCCTCGGGCACCGTTCAAACCTCGAAGTCTCGCCACCACACCATGTATCTTTGATTAAATAGATACTTATGTACCTATAAATGATTTTTGAAAAAAATAAAGAGCAAACTATAAGGCAGCTGCAGTTCAAATTTGACCCGCTTCCAACTGAATCGGCGGAAATTTGTCTTTTTCACGAGAGGTGGATCAAAACTTTTGACACCCAACCATTTTGTAAATTGTACATTAAATATGGCCTAATATTTTAGAAAATTGATTCGGTCCAATTTTGCAACAAATATATGGTAGGTGCTTCACAAAAAAACTCATTTTGGGCACTCGAAAAATGGAAAATTAAATTTCCGTGCAAAGAAAATGAAAACTTCCTTAGGCAACATTGTTTGCCATTACAATATGCACCTTTTTACACAATATGAGATCATTTGAACAAACTATGCCATGAATGTGGCCATAAGATTGATCATTTGGCTTGAAAGCCATGAACCTTCACACATGATAGCTCATTTCTGAGAACATTTTTTAAAAACAATTGCCGTATTACAAGTTTATTATTTTTCCTATTAACTTGGTCACATATAATGACACAACGCGAAGGTTTTCAATTTTTTTGATTTTTTTTGAATTTTTCATGCCCGTTTCAAAATGCAGTCAAAACGGCGGGCATGACCGTTCTGAGCTAGTGGTTGAATCTTGGAAAAAATTTGGTGTTTCTCTGATTAAATAGATACTTTCGTACCTAGAAATGTTTTTTGGAAAAAATCATGAGCAAACGATGAGGCAGCTGCAGTTCAAATTTGACCCACTTCCTACTGAATCGGCGGAAATTTGTCTTTTTCACGAGAGGTGGATCAAAACTTTTGACACCCAACTATTTGGTCAACTGTGCATTAAATATGTCCTAATATTTTATAAAATTGATTTGGTCCAATTTTGCAACAAATATATGGTAGGTCCTTCACAAAAAAACTCATTTTGGGCACTCGAAAAATGGAAAATGAAATTTTCGTCCAAAGAAAATGAAAACTTCCTTAGGCAACATTGTTTGCCATTTCAAGATGCACCCTTGTGCAAAATATGAGATCATTTGATAAAACTATGACATGAATGTGGTCATAAGATTGATCATTTGGTTTGAAAGCCATGAATCTTCACACATGATAGCTCATTTCTGAGAACATTTCTTTTAAATAATTGCCGTATTACAAGTTTATTATTTTTCCTGGTAACTTGGTCATATATAATGACACAATGCAAAGGCTTTCCAATTTTTTGATTTTTTTTAAAAATTTTCATCTCCATTTCAAAATGCGATCAAAACGGCGGGCATGACCGTTCCTAGCTAGTGGTTGAATCTTGGAAAAGTTTTGGTGGTTCTCTTATTAAATAGATACTTTTGTACCTCAAAATGATTTTTGGAAAAAATCATGAGCAAACTATCAAGTACCTGTAGTTCAAATTTGACTCGCTTCCTACTAAATCGGCGGAAATTTGTCTTTTTCACGAGAGGTGGATCGACAGCTTTTGACACACAAATATTTAGTCAATTGTACATAAAATGTGGTCTAATATTTTCTAAAAATGATGCGGTACAATTTTGCAACAAATATATGGTAGGTTCTTCAAAAAAAAAACCCATTTTGGGCACTCGAAAAATAGAAAATGGCTCTTTGTGCAATGAAAATGAAACCCCCCAAATCAACATTGTTTGTCATCCCAAGATACACACATGTGCACAATATTGATTCATTTTAAAAGACTATAAGTGGTTAATATGTTGAATGTTTGCCCTGAATAAGAGGGTAAAAACTATAAGAAAAACAAAAGAAAAAAATATTACATAACCTTAATTCTGATTGGTGGAATCAGCTATGGCATGGATCGATGACATGGCGGAGATCCGTCCATCCATACAGCCATCCACCCGTCCATCCAACCCACTACAGCCCCTCCCCGATCCAGATCCAACCCTAGCCTCCGCTTCTCTCCCCGATCCAGATCCAACCCTAGCGCCCACCCACCTCTCCTCCTCCCCGCCGCCTCCCATCCATTCATCCACACACCGCAGCGCCCTCCTCCCAATCTCTCGTCCTCCCTCTCAATCTCGTCCTCCCTCTCAATCTCGGCGTCCCACAAATGGCCCTCCGCGCGCTGGACAATGCGCTGCCGGCCGCCGTGGCGGACCAGCGCCCCAAGAAGGCCGCCAAGCTGCTCTCCACGGCGCCCGTCGTCGCGGTCGCCCGCTCCCCCACCGGGAGCGGAGCCGGCCGTGGAGTACGTCCGGTCCGAGGACCTGCTGCCCGTCCCCGGCCCCAAAGCCCGCGCCGCCGGCCTCGTCGCCGGGCTCGACTCCAGGGACTGGGTCATGGTCTACGAGGCCCTCAACGATGCGCGCCGCCTCGCCATCCACCACCCCGCCCTCCTCGCCCCCATCCTGTAAGTTCTTCGATCCCCTCTGTCGTCGTTGCTCTTGGCTTCTGTTTTGGCGAATTTCGTTGTGGATCTGACCCGAGATCCGTCCGTCTGTCCACGGGTGCTGATTGGCAGGGAGAAGGTGGTGCTGGGGATCGTGAAGACGATGAAGAACCCGCGCAGCGCCGTGCTCAAGACCTCCGTGATGGCGTGCACGGACGTCTTCGCGGCCTTGGGCGACCTCTCCTTGAGCAGCAGCTGTAGCAGCAGCTTGTCCAAGGCGATGCGTGCCATGGCCACCTCCATGCCGCCCCTGCCCCTGCTGGAAGCTCAAGGCCCACGTCCACCACACCAACCTCAGGGTCCGCGCCAAGGCCACCGTCGCCATGGCTCACTGCGCCGCCGGGATGGTACACACGCCCAACAAATGTCACCGAAGCCGTGGCTCCAAGAAGAGGGGCAACCGCCGCCGCCACTGAATAAAGGTACAATGCTAAGCAAGCACAGAAGCTTTATTGTGGATGCATTTTCTGCATTATACAATGACTGCTAGATTAGAAATAGTTCCATCATGGCTCCAAGAAGAGGAAGCTTTATTGTGGACAGCCTCTGATAAATGCCGAGATGCCAACTGCCTATTGTAGTATATGATTTCAGCCTGGGCAATCGAAGTTCTCACTTTGTTCAATTTTACTGTATTTACATGAAATACAGAGGTTTCATAAGGTTCACCTAATCTAATAAAATCTTCTGCTGTGTCAATTGTACTGCCAGGGCTGTTTCCTAGGTTCTAGCTAGTCAATAAGAGAGGTCGCAGGACTAAAATCCATGGGGCAGCAGCAATTCATGGTTGAGCCTCTCTCTACCTCTCTCATGTTCCCTGATTTTGCTGCTGCTCTAAATTCACTTTCACTTGACTGAATCTAGTGCTACTGCTATCAGTCCCTAGTCCCTAGTGCTACTGCTCTAAATTCACATGCATGCTTGACTAAATTCACTTGGCATTGCACTGTTTGCCAAATTGATTTGCTTGCCTGCTGCCACAAAAAGTCAGTACTCCATAGTGTTGAATCAGTATTTACATGCTTGCAAATATTGGTCTGAATCTGCGATGCTCCCTAAGCTTGACTGAATCTCAGGGAGTAGATTTCAATTTACCAATTGGTCTGAATCTATTTATACGCTTTACTGAATTTTGCTTGGTGATGTCACCGTTGGACTCTGGTGCTAAATCAGTTGGACATTGCATTGTTTGCCAATTCATTTGCATGCTTACTGCCACAAAAATCCCTAGTGCTGAATGAGACAGGCATTGCATTGTTTGCCAAATTGCTTGCTTGTTTACTCTTAACCTGTACTGCTAAAACATGTTATCCTACTCCATGATGTTATATCATTTGCAAATACTCCTAGACATCAGCTCCCATCATGGTTGCATTAGCTATAATCTGTACTGCTAAAAGAGGAGTATAAACTGGAGTAATCATATGGTATTTGCTACTTTTCTCTGGAAGAACAGAATGTCCATAGGTTTACTATCATCAATGTGTACTATAAAATTTCCCTGCACCTTTGCTGAAAACATGCAAGTATGTAACACAAATAGTCCACAAAGATTATAGTTGTTGTATTGATTGCTTGAACAAGCAATCGAGGGAGAAATGCCAGTTTCTTTTGTATGGCATACATGTTGAATGCTAGTTTCCCTAAGATATTCACTTTGCAACTCCATCTATTGATGCTTTGACACTAAATGCAATTTTGCAGGGAGCTTGATCTGGACGTTGGTCAGGGCTCCGACTGTGGTGATGCTATTGGGCTGGTTGTGGCCTCATGCATGGTAGTAGGCTTGGCTGCCCCCTGACTATAGAGTGCTATATTGTTGAGCGTTTTATCTGTAGAGTGCTATATTGTGATTGGTGGAATAATGTATGGTTATATTGTGATTGTGTGGAATATTGTAATAAACTCAGTTTGGCTGTTATTTGAATATATTTTAAATGTGTTCTCTGATTGGTATATCCGTGAGTTACAAGCTGTGAAAAATTAGAACTTGATGATTGGGACCCAGCGCCTTGAAGAATCTGCCAATGTGCACCCAGTTGACTACAATAATCTGAAAATTGAATGTAACAAAAAAAAAGAAAAACTGAAAATAGAAATTATATAGAATGTGAAAAGGTTGCATCTCAGAAAGCAACAAGGCCGAATTAATGGGCCAAGCCCATGTAGCTGACTAAAATTAATAGGAAAAAAATATAAAAAGGCTGAATTGTTGGGCTTGGCCCAAGTAAAGCGTCGAATTGGACCGGGTTGATTCTTATCAACGACCAATTCAATTGGTCGCAATTTTGCCATGTCAGCTTGCCACGTTGGATCCGACGTGGCCTGGCCAGACAACCACTGACCAACACAATTGGTCGTAGGATCAACGACCTTTTGTTTTGGTCGTTGCCTTCTACGACCATATCACAGAGAAGGTCGTTAAGTTTCATTAAAGACGGTCAGCTTTTGACCAATTGTTTTTGGTCATAAAAAGGTCGCAAATGAAAAACAATGACCATTCAACGACCAATAGTGATGGTCGCAAGTTGACATATTTCTTGTAGTGGTGTCTGGCCAGACGATGATGGATACCGTAACACCGAGAGGGCCCAGAGATATCTCTCCATCGTCGGAGGAGCAAATCCCAATCTCGAGCTATCAAGTCCCTTGTCATACTTTCCCATGAACCCGTAAGCCGCCGTAATAGCCACCCAGTTACGGATGACGTTTAACAAACCCCAAAGTTCACGAATCAAGCATGAAGAAACTCGATACTCTCATGGTCTAAGGAATTATGCAAACATTAACTTCTCTGTGTTATTAACCATTAACTTGTGACGAATGTATCTCATAGCATAACATCAATCGGGTCGATTCAACACAAATGTTCTTCTAACATTGTGCCCTCAAAGTTGCCGGCATAGACATGCCCATGATCAGGAAAACAGAACCATCATGCAACACTTGAGCTAGTCTTAGAGGCCAGACTAGGAATACATTTTACCGTTTATTATTCCACACGTGCATATGAGTCTTCCTCCGAGCCTCGTGGTTATTGCAGACTCGAGAACCATAGCAGTTATAGCATGGAACATAAACATAATTATGAACAGGGAGATAATCAATAACATTTATTATTGCCTCTAGGGCATATCTCCTATAGAAATAATCATTAAAGGCGCTGATAGAGCCTTGCACTTAAGTTTGTGTTTATCAACAACCCCTTAAAAAATGAATTTGTTGCTCCAAAATCAAACACCACTTTTGGCAATAACAGAATTAGGAACAACACCCTCAACTTCTCCTTCCACATCTTCGAGTATTATTCCCTAGTGTACGGGCACAACTAGACCTTAACCATATCCTCATCCTCCAAGGCATCAACAATCACCATGGTGTCCTCCACATACTTCACGTCTGGCTGCCATCATGCTTGGAGGTTGTTTCTCAGAGATAGACGAGAGGGAAAATATTTTAACCCCAAAACAATGAAAAGGCGCACACAATCACACAAAGAAAAATCACACAAATCCCTTAACTCCAAACAAGTTCATCAAAAAAACCTAACAAAAGAGATAGTCACACCACACTAAGCCAGTGCAATCTATCTTTCTAAATATTTTTGAAAATATAATGATCGATATAACTAAGGATAGAGCCTAAGGCTATGGGATCGAGGTGATTGGTGTCTAAGCTTCATCATGGAGTTCGACGATGGTGGGCATGGCCGGGGCAAACTCGTCGTCGGGAACGTAGCTCCTATCCATGTGAATGATGATGTCCGAAGATGGCTGCTCCACCTCGTCCGGCATCTGCACGGTGTATGGCTGGTTGACGGTGAGGGGTCTTGGCTTCTTGCAGGTACGTAGGCATGTTTTTTGGAAGTCGGCGTGCCCTCTTCTTCGGGATGAAGGTGTTGGGTTGTAGCTCGTCGAGGTACTCACAAGCGTCATTGACCTCGTTTTGAAGCTTTTAGATAGTTGCGCAAGCAAACCGCAAGCTTTTAATGAGGTCATCCTTCTCCTCGGCGTGACGAAGTGCCATTGATGAGATCGTGCGATTAGCTTCTTCCTTCTCAACATTGTGTATGCTTTGACGTGTTAGTATGGCTTGGCAAAGGTCTCGGTTATCCTGTTGCAATGGTGCTATCTCCCTCATGGCGGCATTTAATTCCTTCTGGGTGTTCTTTTGCATCTCCTCCCAGCTATCAGCAAGATCGCTGTAGCTATCCCTAATTCTGGTGGCATTGTCTAGTCGATTAATAAAACCAACGAGTAGTTCTGAGAGTCGTCCGACACAGGGGTTGAGAGGGCTCTCGGTCCTGGTAACAGTGATGGGGGTGCCCTTTCCTCCTTGGAACGGAAAATAGCAGAAAGGTGGATGGTTGTATAGTTCCTCCTTATAAAGTTCTTCGATCCCAAGGAATCCTTCCCCTATGATGGCCTCAAGAGCATCATCCCAGTATTCCCCCTTCGACTTGAACTCATGGAATACATGCTTCACAAAGCCTCCCCGTGGGCCAATCCGTAGTGTCGCCATGATCCACATATTCCTGGGAGAATTCAGGTAATCGCATCCAGTGGCTCTGGTTGGCGGAAAACCCAGCTTGTCCAACATCTCGGCTAGTTCTTTTCCCACCGGTCAGAGTTTCTTGATGGGATTAGACTCATACACGGCTTCTGACTCATACGCGGCTTCCATTTCCATCTTCTTTATTTAGGGAGGGCATGGTCAATCGATAGTTGCAAAAAAAAATCTAAACATAGATGAGCAACAGCAAAGAAGACCTAGTAGTTTTTGAAAACAGGTCGGAATGGGCCGATGTTCCTAGTTTTGATCGACGTGGCTCTGATACCACTTTGTGGGATCCCGGTCATGGGGTCCAGGAGTCACACCGTAAATCATTATCTGTCCCAAGGATTAGTTGCAGATAACACGGTCGGTAATAAGAGTATCACACGTCCATTGGTAAAAATAATTGAAAGTTTACATCATTCGGGTCATTTGCCCGTTACATAAATGATGATTATTCAACTCAAGATAACACAGCGAAAACTAAGATAGTGATGGTGCCATTGAAGACTCCACAGGCAAAAGTCGAAGAAAACCAGCAATGTCGTCTCTATTCCTCTTCATAGTACTCACTGCCGTAGTCGTCGCCCTCTGTAGTGATCATCAACATAAACAACATCCACAATGAGTACTTCTCATGGTACTCAGCAGCCACCCCAATGCAACCTAAATAACATTAACGCTACATGCAAGGCTTTTTGGTATAGCCTTGTCTCATTTTCCAAAAAAACAACGCTAAGTCTAGCAATATTTTAGTCGAATTCCCAAAAGCATTTTATAAACCAAGTAATTCTAATTACTAGTAATTGGGGGTTTTTCCGATGATGTCTGCGACGACAACGGAGATAAGCGGCGGAGCCCCCTTGACTCAGCGACACAATTGACCAAGTGTCAACCGATAATCCAAATTCCAGAAGAGGAGAGAAGACAGGTAGAATACCCAACCAGACACTTCGTCCGTCCTTGACCGTGGAAACGACTAATCAATTAGTTTTTGACTCTGCAGAGTTTGTACACTTTAGCCACATGATGTTGACTTGCGTTAGCTCCTCCTAACGTACTTGATATGCCGTACCCATTTAGGCGTGTGGTTGCACGGGTAAAACGAAGTGTGCCAATAGCTAGATAATTTCCCTTATGGGGTACGAGCAATGATGGACAAATCTCCACAACATCCGATGTTGCCCGCACCCATGGTAATTTTTCACCCATAGTAGTTTTTACTAACACTTGTGGCGCAAGTTTAGTCCACAACAAAGTCTTAGGCTTTCTCAAACAATCTATGATGAATGATAATCTCAACAAGATGCAATATAGTACCATCAATTTATTAGGTGATGATCTAGTCTAAGCACGGCTAAGCATCGATAACTACTCAAGTTTATGGTGACAAAGAATAGGGTGTAAGATCATGGCATCGTATCCGATGAACATTTGTACTAGTCAATTTTAGTATTTTGACTCAAAGCAAGTTTTCATGCAAGTTTGTAAACACATGAATTTGGACAAAAACATAGGATCAGGGACGGGGGTGGCATGCCTGCTTGATGCGCGCCTCCGGCTTCTTCTTCGTAGTACCCCTCGTCTCCTCCTTCGTCTACACGCCGCACAATATACGCAAATATCAACAAGCGTACAACGAGAACTCCAAATAAAACACCAAGTAAAATCACCAAAGCAAACATATGGACATGTGTGTAGGATATGATGGAGAAGAATACTACGGAATAGATCATGAGGATTAGTTTCTCATGAGAGGATATTGGATAGTAGATGGCATGCATGAATTCTATATCGTGAGCATAGATCATTACGTACAAGAACTATGAAACTAATCTATATGTGATATAAATAAACATAGATTAGACTAATGAGTTTGGAGATAAAACCATCTATTTTCTTGCATGCACATGATTATGAGATCAAGAACATGTATGTATATTATGGTGGTGGAATTGCATGCAAACCCTAAATTGGAAAACTGAGGTACTTATGATTTACATGAACTAGTCAAAACAGAAAAAGCTTTTCAGAACAAGCTCTAAAGATGCGATCGGTGTGACCAAACGGTAGAACGAAATTGGGATCCGTAAACTGTAATAGAAAGTAGCCATCGAGGGCTAGATTATGACAAAAGATCTTGAAGTTTGGCATACCGAGTTGATAGCTGGGCTGGTCGCAAAACTAGCGATAATCTGTACAGATTTGCTCGTCAGAAACAGCGGCTCGGAGATGACCTCAGTGACGAAGATTGGCTGCATGGATTTTATAGAAATTTTAGGGAGAAGCTGAAGACATCCTATGAGTTAGATCAGAGAGGTTTCATGGTTCTACAAATCGTGAAACAATGGAGTAACAGTAGATTACAAACCGAAGGTTTGAAATCGCAGAGAAGCTTGCCTGAACAGGGTCTAGGTAGATTGGATGGAACGGGAGATTGCACCGTTGGATCGCCCTCAAATTTTACGAGCTTGGAGTAGACTCTATGACGCAGCAATTTCACCGTTGGAGCTTCAAGAGGATGCTCGATTCACCGGGTATAGGTGGATTACGGGACAGATTCCTGCTGTCTCGCGGATTCCGCAAGATCAACTTTGTGGCGACGTTGGGGCAGCTCGTGAGGTATGATTTCGTGGAATTTGAGCCTTGGGGTGTAGAAGTATTTATAAGGGTCCTAGGTCGGTTGGGGCTGCCCTAGGACGACTAGAATTGGATAGAGATTGAGTTTCTTTCTTGTATTCGAAGACAAGGCTGGAATCCGATTTGGACACAAGTTTGTTTGTATTTGGTCGCCCAAAGAAACTTTCTGGTGCCAAGAAAACGTGTTGGAGCAGAGGTAGAGATATTTTGCTAGCCTTGGGTCATTGGGCCTGAGCCGGGTTGAAATCCAAAGTGAGTTTGGGTCACCGATTTAGAGGAAAAGATTGACAGGTGGGCTGGATTTTGAGTAGAAGGTGGATAGGAGTCCAAGTAACCCCTAGCACAAATATTAGTGCACTTTTAATGAACTTGACCCAAGATATGAATGCAAAAGATAAAATAAATTTCCCAATCATCTATTTTATTTCATGCGGAAAAATTTCCTAGCTTACATAACAACAATAACAAGGCTAGGGTTTGAAAAGTGGTATGTTACAAATATAATAATACAATATTATTGCCTCTAGGGCATACTTCCAACAGGATCGGCACCGGCTTATCACCTTTGGTAGGGGATGAAGGGGAGCAAAATGCCTCCTTTTTAATTTCTGGACAGTGTCTACAAACTCTCCTTTAATAGTAAGGAAGACTGGATTCAAATTTGGATCATTTTAGTCATATGGATGATAGTGATAGCTATCTTATTACTCCGGGTCGACCGTATTACCCCGATCGCATTTGCTTGAAAAAAAAAAGCATCAGGTGTTAGACCGCGACCATTCTGACAAGGGCCTGGCGGGAGTCGGGCACGTCGTGGCGGTGTCACAGAGGAGAGGACGAAGGTTAATGGTGCATGTGCAAGTTGGGGTCTGGTCGCCGGCACCACCATTGTCCGGAGGATGAAGATGAAGGAAAGGAAGAAGAAACAATGTACACGTCCAGATGCAACGAAACAAACACTGCATGCATGCAATCGATGCTTCCCATCCAAAAGCATCCAAATCTATCTAATTAGATCTTAGTATATCACTCCAGCCCATTAACTCCTTCCATGTCCCGCGTCTCCGACGACGTACCCACTTGTGCTCGCGCGCCTCGGTTCACCGACATGGCCCGTATCATCATCCGCGATCTCCACCATAGGACAACGGGACTTCCCCTCATCGGAACCGCCGCTTCTGACGCTCTACGCACTCGCCCCGTGACCTCACCTTGAGATGCCACCCCATTGTGCGCCGATTAAGACGAGGATGAGGATGAATTTGAGCCGCCACAGATGGAGGACGGCTCCGACGCCGGTCCGCCGGTCCCGATCCAGGCCCTCTTCCCCGACAATTGGCCGCTACTCCCTTCTGAGTCCCATCTGACGAATCTGAGGAGGAGGCAATGGTGGCCAAGGCCACTGCCCGCTCGGAGGTCCTATATGTCGCTCCTCTCTCACTCCCGTCGCCGAAGGGCTTCCCGTCTTGAACATGTAGAAGCAGACGGAATAGCACATGAAAGAATGATAGGCATGAATCATGAATAACCGTAATATTGTTGTAGAGGTATACGTGTAAAAAATATTAAAGGAACAACACATGAAATAATAATCATTATATTTGTTCTAAGCATAAAATAAGAAATAATAAAGCATCATGTACAACTAATAAGAGAAAATGTTATAAATTATGAAGTGTCATAAGCATCATGCACAACTAATAAGAGGAAATATTATAAGTAACGAAACATCGAATTAGTTAATGTTGCTATCCTTGACAATGGATTACGGTACGACATGAACCGGTGTCTTTGTTGCCTGCGCCCTATAATATTTTATTCACCATGCAAACTGATCCATCTTCCATTGTAACCCTTCATGCACCTCTAGCCAATTTCTCGCGCCTTGTGTTTCCAGTATGATATGTGCACCTCGAAAGTTTGCCGCCCAATTTCTCGCGTTTTGGGTTGTAGGGCTATTAGGTCAGGTTAGTGAAGGACCAAATGCATGAAATAGCCCATTCATACAATTATGGATTTGATTAAATTTCCCTTACTTTACCAAATATATTCTAAATATATCAATTCAACTACCACAAATGATACTTTTTGAATTTTAATGACTCGCGACTACAAATTGTTCAATCAGTGATCTATTGTTTTATGTGCGATATGATCGTAGTGCGGTGACACGTTTTCAACTAGGTAGGTCGATTTCTAGACCGGAATAACTTTCCCGCCCTGTGTTTTTTGCCCTAAAGTTTGCTGCCCAATTTCTCGCATCATGTGTTTTTCGCCTGGTATGTGTCGCCCGAAAATTTTCCGCCCAATTTCTCACGTCATTTGTTTCCTCCATGATTGTGCACCTCGAAAGTTTCCCGTCCAATTTCCCGTGGGTTGGAAACTGCGGGGGAGAGGAACGCTTGCGCGAGCTAAGTCGAACACGAGGTCGGCGACATCGACCATGCCAAAGGTTGGCACCGCATTAAGGAAGCATGAATAGGCAAGCGACGCGGGGTGAGGAGATTGGGGGTGGCACTAGGGCAGGGGATCACTAGCATATGGAAAGCCCGGACGGGCTGAGAGGTGAATAAGAGGGATGCAATACTCAACCGAGGTGCATGTGCAATTGTGCATGATGCTTGTTCTAAATCCGTCGGGCGTGCCTCATTGAACTTGAGTTGGGTTTTTTCTGTGTCGTGGGCTGGGCGTGCTTGAGGTTGTAGGGAGAAATCGGTGGGGCGTGGAGAGGAGATCATGCGAGAGTGAATACCTTGAAGTGAGGAAGCAAACATACAAACTCCCCTATAAAAATAAAGACTAGATCCCAATTTGGATCAGTCTAGTCATATGGATGATAGTGATAGCTATCTTATTACTCCCGGCCGGTCGTTTCCCGATCGCGTTTGCTTGAAAAGAAGTATCAGGATTAGACCGCGGCTACCCCGACAAGGGTCTGGCAGGAGGCATGGACGTCGCCGCGGCGTCACAAAGGAGAGGATGAGAATTAATGGTGCAGGTGCAGGGTGGGGTTTGGTTGCCGACACCATCAGTCGGGAGGATGGAGATGAAGGAGATGAATAAGAAACAACGCACACGGGATTCGACAGAAGTGTTTTTTGCCAATGCCTAGTCGCCCCCTTCCCAACACTACCGGAGTAATACTTCGGATCGGATCGGTCCTTGTTTCCATGAAAACATAACTTTGACCACTTGTTTATAAAAATGTGAAGGAGAAAATAATGAGACATTTATTATTTTGGATTTTTTCTCAAATTATTGGCTTGAGTATTGGTGCAAGCCCACCTACCCGACAATGCGTGCACACACTAGGACCACGTGCGAGGAGCGTTAGTGGGCCCTTCCTCAAAATCTCTCTCTCTCTCCCGGTCCTAGTTTTTTTTTGCATTTTGTGACGTTCGAAAAACCGAAGGTTCAAAATTTCTAGAAGTTCAAGTTTTAGATTATTGATATTTTTGTAAGTTTTAAGTTTTGAAAATCACCATCAATTTCAAAAATATGAACTTACATTTCTTGAACATTTCAGGGTTTTGAAAACGTCAAAAGTTTCAATATTTGAAAGTTCGGACTGAAGTTTACATTAGAAGTTCAAGTTTTAGCTTTTTCAACTTTCTGTAAGTTCAAATTTATGAAAAGAACAAAAAGTTTCAAAAAATAGGAACTTCCATTTCTTGGACATTTCAGGAATTCGAAAAACCCCAAAGTTTATTTTTCTGAATGTTCCGGCACGGAATAAGTGAAATACCCGCTACGGAATTTTGGCTTGCTTCTGCATCGCATGTTCACCTTCCCTAGGAAGTTCCTTTACTAGCTACCAGTGCACGTCCATCATGCAAGAAAAAAGGGAAAGAAGAGAGGCTACAAGTGCACCTACGTACACAACAGTGCATGCATGCTGCTTTCCTTCCCTTCGAACTCACGCACGTGCACATGCAACGCAACAACAAACTGCATGCATGCGACGCTTCCCATCCAAAAGCATCAAAATCTATTTACTTAGATCTTCGTATCTTACTCCAGCCCAATATCTCCTGCCATGTCGTACGCATCCGACAAAGACCCCTCTTGTACTCGCACGCCTCGGTTCACTGACATGCCCCGTATCGTCATCCGTGATCTCCACCATATGACATTGGGACTTCCCTTCATCAGGACCACCGCGTTCTGACGCTCTACGCACTCTCCCCGTGTCCTCACCTTGAGATGTCACCCCGCCCGTGCACCAATTGCGACGAGGATGAGGATGAATTTAAGCCACCACAGATGGAGAACGGCTCCGACGACGGTACGCCGGTCCCGAACCGCGCCCTTTTCCTCGACAATGGGCCGCTTCCCCTTTCTGAGTCCCATCTAATGAATCCGAGGAGCAGGAAATGGTGGACAAAGCCATTGCCCGCTCGGAGGTCCTATATGTCGCTCCTTTCACAGTCCTGCCGCCAAAGGGCTTCCCCGTCTTGAGCATGTAGAGGCGGATGAAATAGCCCAAGAAATAATGATAGGCATTAATAGGGAATAATCCTATTGTTGTCGCAGAGGTATATGCGTACAAAAATCAAAGAAACAACACATGAAATAATAATCATTGTATTTCTCCTAAGCATAAACTAACAAATAATAAAGCATCATTGCAAAACTAATAAGAGAAAATGTATAATAAATGAAGTGTCGTAATAAAGCATCATGCACAACTAATAAGAGGAAATATTATAAGTAATGAAACATCGAATCAGTTAATGTTGCTATCCTTGACGATGGATTATGGTAGGACGTCAAACTATAGCTATTACAACTATTATATATAAAAAGTACTTAACGGTTCATCAGAAAAAAGAGAAATAGGTTAGAAAATACCACAATAACTAGAAACATATGACCATTGATTTACTAAATCAATAAATGAGAAAATATTCACATTAAAGTTGAAAGAATTTACCCACGTATACCATTATACCTCTTCTCTCCCTAACATAACAAATTTGTTTGCGCTCAACCAAAAAAAAAATGTTTGTTCTCTAGGTTGTGTCAGCCGCCGGCGGCTCATCACCAGGTTACGTGGATAGTCTTCAATCATGCGAGAACGTCGGCGGTGTCCGGCAAGAAGACATGATGCATGCAAATTCCCAGATCACTTAAATCTGAACCGAATTAGGATTCTTCTAAAGAACCTGACATGACTTCTCTGAAATCTTCTTAATGAAGCTACAATCTACCGTGACCAAATTAGGATTCTTGATTAATTATTAGACTGAAGCGAGTTAGCTGCTTTGTTTCAATGACAAAATATATGATGGTGTTTTGCTAAAGGAGTATATGGCAGGCAAGCTATTATCTGAACCGACTCATATTCTATCTGCAGGCACCATTGTTTTTAAGGCGTCCCTAAGGCGTCGCTTAGGCGACGCCTAGGCGTCAGGGCGCCCCCAGGAGCCAAGGCGTCGGTCTTGCCTTACATATGTGTCTAAGGCGTCCGCCTTAGTCCTTAAGGCGTCCAAGGCGTCCGCCTAGGCGCCACTCTGCCTGCCTTAGGCAAATAAGGACGCCTTAGACAGAGCTGGGTGGTTTAGGCGGGAAACAGATAACTGGGAGGGAAGAAAAGGGCGGGAAAGTCTGTTTTGGCGCCAACAGGTACTAGAGAGAGAGAGAGAGAGAGAGAGACCTGAAACCATTTTCAGTTTCCCCCCACCCCCAGGCTGGATCTGAGCTTCTCCCCCTCCTCTACAGCAGCTTCTCCCCCTCCCCTCTGGCAGCTTCCCCCTCCTCTCCAGCAGATCCCCCTCCCCCTCCTCTCCTGCAGTTCCTCCTCCCCCTCCTCTCCTGCAGATTCCCCATCCTCTCCAGAACAACAAGCAAGCAGCACCTCTCCAAGAGGACCAAGACAGCAGGCAGCAACAAGCAATCAGCAAGGTATGGGGCTTCCCTCCTGCCTCCTGTGATATTTGAATTGGTTAATGGTTATGTAATATGCCATGCATTGCAGATTGCAGTTGCACTCATACTTGCTATCTTTCTTTCCACTTCTGCTCGCTGCCTCACTTTTATTTCTATTTTTTGTGGAATGTGCACTGGTAAGTGATACATTATTCTAACATATTTGTTCATGTTGATGCAGAATTCTGTTGGGGAGAAAAGCAAGTGCAAAGAGGATGGGAATGGATGCTATATGGGCTCTACAACCATCAGTTGCAAGCTGTGTATGGCTGTATGCCTAGTTGCCTAATGCCTACCAAATTCTACTTAATTCTGTTGCTTACAAGTCTCTAAGGCGTCGCCTCGCCTTATGCCTTAGCGCTTAGGCAGTGAGGCGCCCCCCCAGCGCCTCGCCTCGCCTTACCGCCTTAAAAACATTGGCAGGCACAAAACACAAAATATCTTGTGAATTACATGCGACATGTATTGTAAAGAAGCCTCATTTAAGTTGAATATGTGAGTCGCGCGGCATCTAAGCCCCCGCCAGATCTGAAATGTAGATGCATATACATAGAAATCATGCACAGATAGGTGTATGGCAGGGCACATGTTACCTTGTTCATACTGGCCATGGTCCAATTATATTCACCAGATCTTGTAGCACATTGGCCAAATAGTGCAATATAACAATTCAATTTGCAAGTATACTGAAGCAAAGCATGTACATTGAGTGTTGTACGGAGGAGCATCGGGAGGCTTTCAGTAAACTAATAGAAGAAATTCTGCATTTTTACACCCTAGTCACAACCTGGGTCTTAACAACACAGAAGAAGCCCAACTTTATCTGCTTTACTGCTATCGAGAAAAGGAAGAACATGAGTTGCCGCTTCAACTGGCTTATCAACATTATGAATGTGACCATATGTTACACAGATGAGTTCCTATTCCTCGTGCTCTCTCTTGCATTTTTCATTGAGTTGAAGTTTCGTTATCGTGCCCGGTGACTATGCAAATATATGTTTGAGGAAAATATTCATGTTTCAATCATAAGACTAAGTAGAATAGATAAAATTACTCAGAAATCTGTTGTATATGGCAAACCCCTTGTTTTTAAATAACATGTACGCTAGTCTATAGAGGTAGTTACTTAAAAAAGAAATATAAGATGAATTAGCATGTCATTATCAGTAAGAAACAATCCTATGAATGATCGCTACCTAACTACAACAACAAAATTATATATTTTCCATATGACTTGCTCGACCAAAGATTTTTGTGTCTCTAGCTAGCAAAATGGCAAGATAAACTAAAATGTAACAGTTCTGGATGGATAACAAAAAGGATGAAGATCACTACAGAAAAGGAACAACGAATATACACATACAGATGTAAGGCAGACATGTGAGATGAAATAGGCACAATAAATTTTTTCACTGGTCAGGAACAATGTTCAGTATCTTTTTCAATGTGTTCCTGTATCAGAAGGCTATTAGGCAGGCAAAGTAGGATGAACAAACATATGAAAGAGAGCTTGAATGCCTACTGTTGGGAAATAGTGTTTAATGTATGAGATACACTAACCCGATAAAACCCACTTTACCATAGTCTACAGAATCCAGATTCCTGCATGTATATAGTGAACCGGTAAAAAGGTTACACGAACCAATGGATGCATGATAAGAGAGGGACTCATATTAAAAGTAGTTTGCCCATAAATATCATGGAAATCTTGTGATGATGCAACGGTAGCATTCTGATAATAGCATGCTGATATCTGCTACATTTAAGTTAGGCACATCATGGAAGTCTAGAAATTATGTATATATAAGTTAGGCACATGAGACATTATTCTTTGTAAGTAACAGTAGCAGCAAAAATCTGCTAGTTCTAAATTTGAAGGCTGCAAATCTACACATTCAGATCCACCGATTAATGTGTTAACGTGGCAGAGAGGACATCTCTACTGCTCTAGGAGGCGCCTTTGAGTGTCTGCACCAACCTTTAGGAATTGCAGCTGGGCTGCAGAAGAGCTAAATAACAAACCACGAACTCCATATATCTATTGTGAAGATAAGTATAATAAGCACGGACAATTTTTGACATTTTACCTTCATACATCAACACAAATTGATGTATACTATCGTTGTTATGTAGCCATGGCCATCATACAAAACTATGATGCAAAAAATTTGAGGTTCGTCATTTATATTCCAAGATATGAGAATAAAAAGACCAGTTTACACAAAAGTTCACAGGGATGAATTTATAAAATTAGCTCGGAATTACTACAGTTTGTCTGCTGGTTCACTTTTCATAAATTTTCCTCTGATTCATTCGCCGACAAACGATTTTATAACAGAAAACTAACTTTAAAGACTTCATGCATGTAAAAAATAATACGGCATAAGGATTTTCTGTTCATTAGTGTTCACATCGCAAGAAAACAGAACTGAACATATACTAAAACTAAAGAAAGGTTCCTGCAACTCATAATATGACTAATCTGTACGGACTGGAACTGAACCACTTTGAATAAAAAAACATCCACAGGCAAGACCAGAAGATCGGAATCTAGTTTCTCTAAGGGCTCAGATCACAAAGAATATATAAGATGAGTATGTAAAATATGGCAAAAGGGGAACAAACCATGCATGGAGGAGATGTTATGAAATGTCAGTTATATCATCAGTCCATTACTTGCGCATCTTCGACAACAAATCCATCAGGGAGCACGACCTCCTGGAGCTAATCAAGGCTGAAGCAACACAAATTGTGAAATACAATAGAACCAAGCCACCAATTTCCATGTGATCTTGCATGACCAATGCCAACAATCATTATTACAAATTATCGGAATGTCGAGGTAAGGAGTATTTTAACTACCAAACTGTACTGCTAAGTTTTATTTTGTTCCAAACAGTGTGCCAATTCACATGGACCAAGCTTATATGTGGTACTTCCAACCCACAAACTAAACTGATTTCTTAGTTCTGATCATACTTTTATGTAGGAAAAGGCTAGAGCGGCTCTTAAGAACCCTAACCAATGTTGCTTTGGTTTTACAACTTTCATTGCTTCTAACTCCCAAATCAAACTGTTGTTACACACATGTTTGCTGTATAGATGTACCCTAAAAAAACCCTACATTTACTTTGTCAAATAGAATTGCATTTTTCTGGTTGTCAAAATAGGATCAGCACCAACTTTCTTGTCAACATGATGTCCTCTTGATATAAAAGAACAGGGCACCAACGCAGAGTAAGTTTGCTTTGCACTCTTATGTTTGTAATACACAACATCCATGATGGTGTCTCTTTAGGCCTCTCGTTTGCACAAAACAATTGAGGTCCTGATGCTTATTTCACTCCTTTCTTGACCTCAATTAGACTTCTTTTATCCAAAGTTAGGAGCATACATATATGATAGGACCCTGCAGCAATCTGGCGAGAGGTTACTGCCAGCGAAGTGGTGCCGTCAAGATGGTGCAAGAAGATGTCGCCGGGATGCGGACCTGCATGACAGAATAATCTGTGGCGAAGTCAAGATCCTCCCTCCAAAAATACGGCTATGATAAACAATTGTGGGATCGCTGCTCTGTTTTGCACCTGCAAGTAGCTGGTGTGTCTCGAGCGGAAGGATACAGACGGAGAGTATGGACGGGGGATGCCGAGCAGCGAAAGCCACCAAAGCGTGGCACCAGGGAAGGAGCTGAACATATGAATTTTACATCACTACTTTGAATTAATGTCATAAACATATTTTTGATTGAATGGAACTGTCGTAAACCTATCGAAATTGAAGAAAGACTACCAAGATGTGTTAGCATTATTACCTGAGATTTGGACCAGCAGAGACCG
The DNA here is from genome assembly GCA_039707655.1 of Elymus sibiricus. Taxonomy (NCBI): domain Eukaryota; kingdom Viridiplantae; phylum Streptophyta; class Magnoliopsida; order Poales; family Poaceae; genus Elymus; species Elymus sibiricus. Next base: position 73,302,203 of record CM077676.1, read on the forward strand.
AGCACATCCTTTGATCGCCCTGGAAAGGCCCTCCTTCTCTCTCAAACATGTGGCGCACACCAAGCTAGCCCTGGCCAACACACAGATCTCTTTTTCCCCAATTCCCATGCTCCATGTCTCCTTGTCCAGCTTGCTTTCTACCGATGAGTGAGGATTGACTTTGCTACTGGAACGGAAATCCCTTCTCTTTGCTGCTGCTATTTCTCTCCTTTTTCCCTGTCACTTAGGGATCAAATCCCTTCATTTCGATCTCTAGTTTTGGGGTTACAGAGGTGTGCGGGGGTGGGGCTTGGTCCTGCTTGGGGAGGGGATCTTGCCGGTGGAGTGGGGGCTAGCTGGAGGGCAACCTGGTGGCGGGGGTGGCAAGGTGATGCGGCCGGGGGACGCTCGCCGGCTGGATCCCACGGCCTCGATCCGTTGGGAAGCAACTCGCCATCAGCAGGGCTGGAAAAGGCATGGAAATTTAGTGTGTGCTCGCCGTCGGCGACGAACGGAACCGGAAGGAGGCCATCGCCAGGTGAAGTACAACGGCTGGGAGTTGTGCGAGATGCAGCGGATCCTGCCGATCTCATTCGGATTCGACGACCGCGGAGCGAGGACGGGCACCGCGGAGCGGAAGGATGGGGGCGTGGCGGCGGAGGGAACCCTCGCGTTCTCGTGCGGGGCAGGGCAGGGCAAGTCGGGGCTGCGTCTGAGAACGTTTTTTTTTTTTCACTTATGGTCGGACGACGGTGGATGGCGGGTTGATTCCTATAAACGTCAGGAACTTTTTTGCAAAATTACCACGACGGTGAATTGGCAGGCCAATAGCCGCTTTATTATTAGGTAAAGATGACCATTGATTAACTAAATCAATAAATGAGAACTATTAGATCTAAGGAAAAAATATTCACATTTTTTCGCCCACGTATAAAAAAAATCACATTAAAATTGAAAGAATTTACCCACGTATACCATTATACCTCTTCTCTCCCTAACATAACAAATCTGTTTGCGCTCAACAACAAAAAATCTGTTTGTTCTCTAGGTTGTGCCAGCCGCCGGCGGCTCATCACCAGGTTACGTGGATAGTCTTCAATCATGCGTGAACGTCGGCAGTGTCCGGCAAGAAGACATGACGCATGCAAATTCCCAGATCACTGCGTGAACGTCGGCGTCGCCTGCCGCCGACAGATTCCTCTGACAAACATGGTCACTATGTTGCACATGCACAGGCCTAGATCTTTGTACTGGTAAGATTTTTTACAGAATCCCTCGAGATCCATAGAACTGCCCCCAATCTCTCTCGAAGACGAGTCCTGAACTCTACTCACGCAGCTCTTGGTCTATGCCCACTAGCAATCCAAGAAAAGAAACATATCTATTTTTCACTTCTGCTTCAGTACAACCCCTTTCTTTTTTCAGTTAAAAACTCCAAAAATGTGCAGCAACGTGATTTGAACTCCTGACCTCCCAGTTAAGTGCAAATGTATTAACCAAGTGGGACAACTAACCCGACGTGCATAGTTTAGGTTTTTTTTCTCCTTCAAATCAATGTTAAAAAACGGGACCTCCTATACAGCGCGCCCTTTTGGGCCGGCCCATGTACGGCGCGCTCGGTTTTCTTCATTTCGTTTTTTCATTTTCTTTTTTTACGTTTTTGTTTGTTTCTATTTTAAATAATTAGCTATTTCCAAAAGTTTTGAAATTTTAAAAAATTGTGCTTTTTTTGAAAATGTTCAAAAATCATAAAATGTTCACGGATTCAAAAAATGTTCGTGATTTTACAAAAAATATCCGCATATTCAAAAAATGTTGGTGTATTCAGAAAATGTTATGAAATTGAACAAATGTTTCCAACTGCAAAAAAAATCATGAATTTTTAAAATGTTCACAAAATTTCAAAACTGTTCATGAATTACAAAAATGTTTGCTGATTCAAAACATGTTCACACATTTTTTAAATGTTCGTGGCAAACAAAAAATGTTCGTGAATTACAAAAATTGTTCCCCCAATTTCAGAAAAATGTTCGTCGCTTCAAAAAATGATCGATGTAGGGTACGCGCTAGGTCGCTAACGAGCGACCTATGCACCAAATAGGAGACGCCCTAAAAATCACATAGCGACTTTCTTGTTTGGTTTTCTTTTGGTTTTTGTTTTGGCTTGTTATTTCTTTTGTTTTTATTTCACTTTCTCTTCCTTTTTTTCATTTTTTCCTTTTTTAAATTTCGCAAATTTTACTTTTAAACTCATGATTTCTTCTTAAATTCATGAACATTTTAAAGTCATGAATGTTTTCTTAATTTTTTTTTAAAAATATGTGAACATTTTCAAATCCGTGAATATTTTTTCAAAATCGATGAACTTTTTTCAAATCCTCGAATACTTTGACCGGCCCATCGTCGCCTAGTTGGGCCAAGGCCTAAGTGTTTGAACGAATTCCGACACCATTTATATTTTGTGATACGTCCAGCCATTCTATAGGAGATATGCCCTAGAGGCAATAATAAATGTTATTATTTATCCCCATGTTCATAATTATGTTAATGTTCCATGCTATAACTGCTATGGTTCTCGAGTCTGCAATAACCACGAGGCTCGGAGGAAGACTCATTTGTACGTGTGGAATAATAAACGGTAAAATGTATTCCTAGTCTGGCCTCTAAGACTAGCTCAAGTGTTGCATGATGGTTCTGTTTTCCTGATCATAGGCATGACTATGCCGGCAACTTTGAGGGCACAATGTTAGGAGAACACTTGTGTTGAATCGACCCGATTGATGTTATGTTATCAGATTCATTCGTCACAAGTTAATGGTTAATAACACAGAGAAGTTAACGTTTGCATAATTCCTTAGACCATGAGAGTGTCGAGTTCCTTCATGCTTGATTCATGAACTTTGGGGTTTGTTAAACGTCATTCGTAACTGGGTGGCTATTACGGCGGCTTACGGGTTCATGGAAAAGTATGACAAGGGACTTGATAGCTCAAGATTGAGATTTGCTCCTCCGACGATGGAGAGATATCTCTGGGCCCTCTCGGTGTTACGGTATCCATCATCGTCTGGCCAGACACATTGTGATTTGATCACTGGGATGCCGGAACGCGGAAACGAGAAAAGAGAACAAAACCGGTAACGAGGTAACTGGCATTGTGGACAAGTGTTGATCCACGGGGATGCCGATGTTTCTCATCTCGGGTATTTGTAACATATCGTGAAGTAACAGGAATAGCACACGGCAACTGGAGGTTCACTCGAATATTCATTCGTGTGGGTATAGGGGTCAATATGGGTGTCAACGGCTCCGATGTTGATCATTGATCGGAAAGTGTTCCGGGTCATGTCTATACTTCACCGAACCTATAGGGTCACACGCTTAAGGGTCATCTATCTGCTGAATACTACACAGGGAGTCTGAGAGAAAATCACCGAAAAAGTTTCGGACGAAACGGAAATGTTCCGGAGAGGACACCGGAATAGTTCTGGTAAAACTGAAAAGTTGTTTCAGGGTGTTCCATTAAGTCAAATTGGTTTCGGCACATGTCCGGAAATTCTTCACTAGTGCAGAATCGGGCTATAGCACCGGTTCGTAAGGCCCTTTAGTGCCGGTTCTATAACCGGCACTAAAGGGTGGGGACTAAAGGTCCCCCCCCTTTAGTACCGGTTCAACACGAACCGGCACTAAAGGCCACCACGTGGCACGAGCCAGCGCCGGGGGGTGGGAGACCTTTAGTACCGGTTGGTGTTCGGTTGGTAACACCAACCGGTACTAAAAGGTTTAGGGGGTTTTGGGTTTATGATTTCTTTTTCCTTTAATTTTGTGTTTTCCATTTAATTCTTTTTCATTTGCTGGTATTTTACGATACTACATATTGTACACGTTATGCATATATATAAATAGAATTTCTCGTAGAACCGATCATATATATATATATATCATCGAATGTCTCGCACCACCATTCACACATACACATGTATATATACAATTTGGTATATACAATTTCTCCTACATGGAGGCATTACTGCGGTAGCGGGTAATGGTATACTCCTTTGGGATCTATGACCTGGTCGAGCAAAAATCCCGCTATTTCCTCTTGAATTGCTCGTACGCGATCCGTTGGTAGGAGCTGATTCCGCACCGTATTGAACTTTTAAGAAGGAGATCAATATGCATGTATTAGTTGACTGATTAGATATCGATAATGATGTAAAAATTGTGAATAGTGTTTTGGCAAACGTACCCATTGCTGTCTAGCAGATGTGCTAATTTCGATCGTCATCATGCGAATGTTCTCGCAAACGTAGTATGCACATAAATTATTCCCCGGCTCCTGCCTCATCCACTTTACGAGAATAGAATTCAATCAGATAATAATTAATCAAGCATGATAATTAATGGTATTGAAACTAGAATTAAAGAGATGGTAGCTAGCTAGTACTAATTAATTAATTACCCTGGGTCGATACCAATACAGCTTTTGTTTTCATTGGCCTGGAACCGTTTTGATGAACTTTGCCCAAGCCCTGCCCGCCGGCAAAGAAAATGAATAAAGGAGTTATTAATTAGTTGATATCAGGAAATGACGAACTAAATAGGCCGACATATAGTTCAATAATGATTGAAATTACCTGTTGACTATCCCCTTGACGATTTCGTACTCCTGAACTGGTTTAAGTAGTGAGTCCAGTACTTCAACTTTTCCTTTTTCAACTTGAATGTCTAACAAGATCCAGTGGAATCTGCATGCGCACACGTTTGCATGTATAAATTAAGCGGGCATGTGCATAACACTCATCAACTACCCTAAACCCTATACACTTATTAACATCTAGCTAGTAAGCAAAAACAGAATTTGTAGTACAAGACAGTGTGACTCACTTGAAGTTGTAAGGAAGTAGTATATCTCGATTGGTGTTTAGGCACTTCAAGAACTCTAGCATGCTTTTCTCTGTGTCTTCTCGATAACATTCAAGCGTCCATATCTCTTGATTAATGGTATTTGGGTCAATGAACCCAATGCCATAGCGTCCATTTTTTTTTCATTTCATAGATCTTCATCCTGCATAATACCACAGAAAAGAATATAGTGAGGATAATTACAGGTAATGATCAACGAGCACTACAGCTAGCTTGAGACTTAAATTACAGAAAGAAATCACTTACAGACAATAGCAACTGACGATAGATTTGTCGAGTGCGTCTTGATTGAATAACTGAAACAGTTCTGTAAACTCAACATACAGGTCCTTCTCATGGAAGTAATGCTCTGCCTTGACTTTCACCATGAGGGACTCTCGATTGGTAGTCTTGGCAATTTTCATGTACCATTCATGCAATTCATACATTCTCGTTGGGAGCTTCTTGACCTCCTCAGGCTTGACCAGAGGTTCGCCGCGGGCATATTTCCATTTTACGTCCTCCTCTCTAATCTTATCCATGGGCTCGATGCCTAGGAGTTGATAAACAGTGACACCGGCCTCGGCAGCCATCCTTCTATGATCGTCGGTTATTACCAGCTCATCGGACGCGTCGGTACTCACATGTGTTGGTACAATGAGCGGGGGGATCGATTGCACCGCCTGTTCTCCCAGCTGGGGAACAGTTTTCCCGCTTTTTTTGGCAGCTGCGCCTTGGCTCGAGCTCGAGCTCGACTCCTTCTTTTTTTTTGCTAGATGTGCCTTCCTGAGTTGGCGCTCATAGTCTGAGTCAACAGGCTCGGGAGCTGGTTCTTTAGCCATACGAATAAAGTGCTCAACGACAACCTCAGGCACTTTCTCCTTTGGCGGCGGTGGCGGTTTCGGTCCAAAATGGGCGTCCAAGTCCGCCTTGCATTTGGCTTCGATTTCCTCATCCGTCATGTCGTAAGTCCTCTTCGGAAGAGGCGCGAGGCTTGGACCAAATTGGTATCCTTGTCTCTTGCCTCCTGTACTTGTACCGCTAGACGCCATAGCTGCGGCGGCTCTCTTCCGCTGTTGCCTAGGCGGCGGAGACGACTGACGCGGTGCAGGATCACTGGGCTGACGCGTTGCCGGACTTGGAGGAGGAGGAGTGGCCTGACGCGGTGCCGAACTTGGAGGAGGAGGACTGGCCTGACGCGTTGCCGGACTTGGAGGAGGAGTCGGCTGACGCGGTGTCGGTGGCCTTGGAAAGACAATGCAATCCTTTCTCCATAGAATGGTACGATGTATGGCCTCTCCTAGTGTGCGCTCGTCGTCACCTCCAGGAATGTCAAGCTGTAGCCCCGAATATTGTGCCACCACTTCATCAACCGTGACACGAGCATAGTCAGCTGGAATCGGATTGCGATGGAAGGTTGCTTCAGGGGGATTTGTATAAGCAATGCCGTCCGCCACCTTCATGGATATGTTCTTCATTTTAAAGTGTGGCTCACAATTAGTGTTATCCACGATGTCATCCACAGGGTATCTATCCAGCAGTAGTGACTCATCGCCCAGGGCGGAACCCACGCTGCTTCTCGGCATGGATGGGTCGTCGGTGCTATCCAATGTTGGATCCGCTAGCTGCTGCCGCTGCTGAGACCCCCTTTCCTGGCTAAGTGAGTTGATATGCTGCTGTTGCCGCTCTAATTGGAGTGCCAACTCCGCTTGCGCTGATTCTAGGCCTCTAAGGCGTTCTGCTTCCTGCTTCCTCTGCTCCTCCTCCAGCTTCCTCTTCTTCTCCTCCTCCATCTTCTTTCTCGCACGGCTTCTGCAGTCGGCGTTCCAGTCCGCAAACCCCTCATACCACGGAACAATGCCTTTGCCTCGTGTTCTTCCCGGGTGTTCAGGATTTCCCAGGGCGCGTGTAAGCTCGTCGTTCTCTCTGTTGGGCGTGAACACCCCCGTTCGAGCCTCTTCTATTGCAACAAGTAGTTTGTTGTCGGCTCCTTTAAGACTTGCCTTGTTCAAAACCTGGCCTGTCTTTGGGTCCAACGCCCCCCCATGCGCATAGAACCAAGTTCTGCACCTGGGGGGCCAGCTCAATGTAACTGGAATGACCTCTGCATCCATCATCTCTTGCTCAGCCTTATCCCACTTAGGCCGGGCCACCGCGTAGCCACCTGGCCCCAGCCTATGGTAATGCTCCTTTTTCGCGGCATTGAGCTTGTTTATTCTCGACCGTTCCTTAGCTAATTCCGATTCCTTGAATTTCACGAAAGCGGGCCAGTGATCTCTTTGCTTCTCCAGTGTTCCCGTGAATTCTGGAGTCTTCTTTCCTCCGTACTTGGCCCATATATTTTTCTTGTGGTTGTTGAATGCAAGCGCCATCTTCCTAAGAGCAGCGTCCTTGACTTTCTGCACATCTGCATCTGTGAAATGATCTGGTAGGGTGAAGTGTGACATGAGAGATTCCCAAAGCCGATCTTTTGCTCTTTGGTCAACATAAGTAAGATCTGGACGTTCCTTTGCTGGCTTTTTCCATTCTTGAATGGAGATCGGGATTTGGTCCTTCACAAGAACTCCGCACTGACGAATCCACTTGTCCGCATTCTTCTTAGGCTCGCTTGGTTCGCCATTAGGTTTGATGGCATCAATGTTGTACTTTACGCCATCCTTCAACTTTTTGGCCGGGCCTCGCTTTCTGCTGCCTGCAGACGATTTGCTCGATCCGGAGGGCTGAAAGAAGAAAGATCGATTCGTTAATATATATATATATATATATATATATATATATATATATATATATATATATATATATATATATATATATATATATATATACAAAATCATTTAAAACACGTGATGATCACCAGATGCCTGCTTCTATAAATATACCTCGCCGGTATTTGCTATTTCAAGATCATCATAGTTCTGGACTTCATCAATTCGGTCGTCTTGATCGAATATCATATCACCCTCCCCGGTATTTTTCAGATATTGGGAGCCGTCATCTTCTTCATTCTGATCATGTGGCCCGCGAGGGGAGCGTATGATCTCGAACACGGCCTCTTCTCCTTCTCTGCCGGTATTGTCCGCCATAGCTTTTATTTAACTAATCCAGAAGAAATATAAAACAATTTAGTACGCATCTCAAATAATAGTAGATAATTGATATGCATCTCGAATAATAGTAGATAATATATATGCATCTCGAAAGATAAAACTGAATCATAGTAGATAATATGCATCATCGAATATAATCTCGAATACATCGTCTCGAATATTATCGAATAATATATATAATCTCGAATACATCGTCTCGAATATTATCGAATACGTACATCACTACCTAGCTAATATAGATCGAATACTATCGAATGATCTAGTTCACTCGCGGTTCCTGAGGCGCGGGCGGTGGACACCCAAAGAGAAGGAACCATCACAGGATCATAGCTCAGGTGAGATCCCCGAAGAACCTGCCAGGTATTGGAGAACCTGACGTCCATAGAAGCCATGTAGCGACGGACGTGCTCGTCCTCCTCCCTGACACGGCGACGTACCACCTCCGGCGGGGCCGGCTCCCTCCGCACCGAAAGTGGCCCACGCGAACGCCACCAAAGGAGCTCCGGGTCGTCGACGGGACCCGGGGCCGGGTTCCTCACCAAGCGGCGCCCCCCTGAAGGTAGCACCTCCCAGTGCCAGCCCGGCGGAGCCCAGTCCCGGACATGGCTCCTCTGAAGCAGGACGTCGTCGCGAACGGGTCGACGGCGAGGATGCGGGCCGGGCATCGTTGACGTCGAGAACAAATACTATATGCAAATGTAACATTTTTTATATAAAAATTCTATATGCAAATTCTATATGCAAACTTTGACATATGTCGACGATCAAATATCGTTGCATATGTCAAAATTCAAACTTTGACATATGATATCTAGCTAGCTAATTAATCTAACATTAATATATATATATATCTAGCTAATTCATCTAACATTTTGACAAAAGTATAAAAAACTAATTCATCTAACATTAATTAATATATCTAATTCATCTAACTAAAAGTATAAAAAACTAATTCATCTAACATTAATATATCTAGCTAATTCATCTAACATTTGACATTAATCTAATTAATTAATTCATCTAAAACCTTTGACATTTGACATTAATCTAATTAATTAATTAATTCATCTAAAACCTTTGTATAAAAAACTAAAAAATAGAAAAACAGAAAAAACTAAAAACTAAAAATATAACATCTAAGTGTGTGTGTGTGTGTGTGTGTGTGTGTGTACATGTACATGTGTGTGTGTGTGCGGGCTTGGGAGGGCGGCCGGCCATGGCGGGGGTCTCACAGCGGGGCGACGGGCCGGGGCGGCGAGGCGAAGGGGGCGGCGACGGGGGCGGCGAGTCGACGGGGACGGCGACGGGGACGGGCCGGCGACGGGGGCGGCGCGCGAGTCCACGGAGATGGGCCGGCGACGGGGGCGGCGCGCGAGTCGACGGGGACAGCGCGACGGGGACGGGCCGGGGCGGCGACGGGGACGGGGGCGGCGGCGCTGTCGATGTGGAAGAAGCAGAGGAGACGAACAGAGAAGGAGTGAAATTTTTGTAAGTGTCGTATATATAGGACGAACCTTTAGTACCGGTTGGAGCCACCAACCGGTACTAAAGATCAAATTTGGCCAGGCCAAGCGGCGGGAAGCGACCACCTTTAGTACCGGGTCGTGACAACCCGGTACTAAAGGGGTGCGCTGGCGCAGGTGCGGTGCGGGCAAGTTTAGTCCCACCTCGCTAGCCGAGGAGCGCCTCGACCTGTTTATAAGCCCCGGCGCGGGCACTGCATTGAGCTCCTCTCTAATGCAGGCCTTTTGGGCCTACCTCTGCAGCTCTGCCCTGTGGGCCTAGTGGGCCTTGCGGGCCTGCATCCTGGCCCAACTACAGGTTGGGTTTCTAGTCGTATGCAGGCCGCTGTGGCCCAGTAGGCGGGCTTTTTTTTATTTAGTTTTTTTTCTTTTCTGCTTTATTTATTTTCTTTTATTTATTTCTGAGTTGTTTTTTGCTGTATTTAGAGTTTCTTTGTGAATATTTTTGCTTTAGGTACAAAAAATTACAAACTTTCTGTTAGTGCCAGTAGTTTTCAAATTTGAATAGTTTAAATTTGAATTATTTGAAATTTGTGTGAATCACTAGTTTGTGAATAACTTTACTTTAAAAATTGATTTTTCAGTGATTCTTTTTTCTTATGTTTAATATTAATGTGTTTTATCATTATATTCAATTTGGTAATACTTAGGTTATTTAAAAAATGAAATGCCTCTGTAACAGACGAGTTTTCGTCCGAAACCCTGATACTTCGAAAGAGATTGTCCATTTTGTACACGAAGTGCATCCAGTTTTTGCCGTACCCTCTCTACTTTTTTGCACATGCTATGTGGGTGAAATGATGATACCATGCCAACTTTCAACCGGGACTAAAGGCCTTGTCCCTGGCGGTGGCTAAAATTTAGTCCCACCTCGCCAAGCGAGAGGGACTCGCAGCGGTTTATAAGCCCTAGAGACGAAGAAAAATGAGGGAGAGGCGCAATGCTCACCTGCACGTTGCTAAGTCCTGGAGCTAAGCACGTGCAGGTGAGCATTGCGCCTCTCTTTTTTTGTAATAACTTATTTTAATGATTTTGACATAATATTTCTTCGCGTTTCAAATGCCAAAACACATAAGTACCTAATTAACTATTACAAAGATTCCCTCCGGTTTGTCCGAAGTGGGACTTTCCAGATATATTAGTCCGGAAACTCACTAGAGAAGAAAGTGATGACAGTGAAGCCGGTCACATCCCAGAGTGGGATCTTTGGGTGTGAAACTTTTTCTTCGCGTGTGTCCCTTTGCGCCGTAACCATGGACAATCTTCATCATTTAACTGGATGCTCGGGTCAATATTCACTGTGAAGGGAGCAATTTCATCAAACTTTTCATAATCTTCTGACATGTCTGTCTTGTCATCCACTCCCACGATGTTTCTTTTCCCTGAAAGAACTATGTGGCGCTTAGGCTCATCGTATGATGTATTCGCTTCCTTATCTTTTCTTTTTCTCGGCTTGGTAGACATGTCCTTCACATAGAAAACCTGCGCCACATCATTGGCTAGGACGAATGGTTCGTCTGCGTACGCAAGATTGTTGAGATCCACTGTTGTCATTCCGTACTGCGGGTCTTTCGTTACCCCGCCTCGTGTCATATTGACCCATTTGCACCGAAACAAAGGGACCTTCAAACCACGTCCATAGTCAAGTTCCCATATGTCCTCTATGTAACCATAATATGTGTCCTTTCCACTATTGGTTGCTGCATCAAAGCGGACACCACTATTTTGGTTGGTGCTCTTCTTATCTTGGGCGATCGTGTAAAATGTATTCCCATTTATCTCGTACCCTTTGAAAGTCATTATATTCGAAGATGGTAACTGGGACAGCAAGTACAGGTCATCTTCAACAGCGGCGTCATGCATGGCACGTGTCTGCAACCAACCGGCGAAAGTCCCCGTTTGTTCACGTGTAATCCAGTCGTCAGACTGCTCCGGGTGTTTGGAGCATAGAAAATTCTTGTGTTCCTCCATATACGGAGCCACCAAGGCGGAATTTTGTAGAACTGTGTAGTGTGCTTGAGTGAGAGAATGCCCGTCCATACATATTATTTGTTCCGGTCCTAGCGTGCCATTTCCACCCAGTCTGCCCTTATGCCGCGATTCAGGAACACCAATCGGCTTAAGGTCAGGAATAAAGTCAATACAAAACTCAATGACCTCCTCATTTTCATGGCCCTTGGAGATGCTTCCTTCTGGCCTAGCACGATTATGAACATATTTCTTTAAGACTCCCATGAACCTCTCAAAGGGGAACATATTGTGTAGAAATACAGGACCCAGAATGGCAATCTCTTCGACTAGGTGAACTAGAACGTGCGTCATGATATTGAAGAAGGATGGTGGGAACACCAACTCGAAACTGACAAGGCATTGCACCAAATCACTCTCTAACCTTGGTAGGATTTCTGGATCGATTACCTTCTGAGAGATTGCATTGAGGAATGCACATAGCTTCACAATGGCTAATCGAACGTTTTCCGGTAGAAGGCCCCTCAATGCAACCGGAAGCAGTTGCGTCATAATCACGTGGCAGTCATGAGACTTTAGGTTCTGGAACTTTTTCTCTGCCATATTTATTATTCCCTTTATATTCGACGAGAAGCCAGACGGGACCTTCATACTGAGCAGGCATTCGAAGAAGATTTCCTTCTCTTCTTTGGTAAGAGCGTAGCTGGCATGGCCCTGGAACTGCTTTGGATCCATGTCGTCTTTTCCATGCATACGTTGCTGGTCCTCCCGTGCCTCCGGTGTATCTTTTGTCTTCCCATACACGCCCAAGAAGCCTAGCAGGTTCACGCAAAGATTCTTAGTCACGTGCATCACGTCGATTGCAGAGCGGACCTCTAGGTCTTCCCAATAGGGTAGGTCCCAAAATATAGATTTCTTCTTCCACATTGGTGCGCGTCCGTCAGCGTCATTCGGAACAGATTGTCCGCCAGGACCCTTTCCAAAGATTACTTTTAAATCCTTGACCATATCAAGTATATCATCACCAGTACGGTGGGGAGGCTTCTGCCGGTGATCTGGATCACCTTTGAAATGCTTGCCTTTCTTTCTTACGGGATGCCTGCTCTGAAGAAATCGACGATGCCCCAGGTACACATTCTTCTTACATTTATCCAAATATATACTGTCGGTATCATCTAAACAGTGCGTGCATGCGTGGTATCCCTTGTTTGTCTGTCCTGAAAGGTTACTGAGAGCAGGCCAATCATTGATGGTTACAAACAGCAATGCTCGCAGGTCAAATTCCTGCTGTTTGTGCTCATCCCACACACGTACACCTTCTATGCTCCACAGCTCTAAAAGTTCTTCAACTAATGGCCTTAGGTACACATCAATGTCGTTGCCGGGTTGCTTGGGGCCTTGGATGAGCACTGGCATCATAATGAACTTTCGCTTCATGCACAACCAAGGAGGAAGGTTATAGATACATAGAGTCACAGGCCATGTGCTATGATTGCTGTTCTGCTCCCCAAAAGGATTAATGCCATCTGCACTTAAACCAAACCATACGTTCCTTGCGTCAGCTGCAAAGTTCTTCCACCTTCTCTCGATTTTTCTCCACTGCGATCCGTCAGCGGGTACTCTCAACTTCCCGTCTTTCTTACGGTCTTCTTTGTGCCATCGCATCAACTTGGCATGCTCTTTGTTTTGGAACAAACGTTTCAACCGTGGTATTATAGGAGCATACCACATCACCTTGGCAGGAATCTTCTTCCTGGGGCGCTCGCCCTCAACATCACCAGGGTCATCGTGGCGGATCTTATAGCGCAATGCACAACATACCGGGCATGTATTCAAATCCTCGTACTCACCGCGGTAGAGGATGCAGTCATTAGGGCATGCATGTATCTTCTGCACCTCTAATCCTAGAGGGCAGACAGCCTTCTTTGCTTCGTACGTACTGTCAGGCAATTCGTTATCTTTTGGAAGCTTCATCTTCATTATTTTCAGCAGCTTTTCAAATGCCTTGTCAGGTACACCATTCTCTGCCTTCCATTGCAGCAATTCCAGTGTGGTACCCAGCTTTTTCTTGTCATCTTCGCAATTTGGGTACAACGGTTTCTTGTGATCCTCTAACATGCTCTGCAACTTCAGCTTCTCCTTTTCACTTGCGCACTTTCTCTTTGCATCCGCAATGGCCCGACCAAGATCATCAGCGGGCTCATCTGATGCCTGTTCTTCAGCTTCTTCCCGCATTGCCGGCTCAGCTTCTTCCCCCATTGTTGTACCATCATATTCATGGAACCCATGGCCAGGATAGCTGTCGTCGTCCTCTTCTTCTTCATTGTCTTCCATCATAACCCCTCTTTCTCCGTGCTTGGTCCAAACATTATAGTGGGGCATGAAACCGGACTCAAACAGGTGGACGTGAATGGTTCTTGGCTTAGAGTAATTCCGATCATTCTTACATCCAGCACATGGACAAGGCATAAAACCATCCGCCCGCTTGTTCGCCTCAGCCGCAAGCAGAAAAGTATGCACGCCATTAATGAACTGGGGAGAGCATCGGTCATCGTACATCCATTGCCGGCTCATCTTCATTACACAGCACCGAAAAGACCAAATTAATACAAGTTCATACATAAAGTTCATACATAAAGTTCATACAACACTTATTCTCATAAAACAACATACAAATAACTCTCTAGCTAAAGCATTTAAATGCAACAACAAATGCGATCAAGATCGCAACTAAGGTAACAATTGATCCAACAACATAATGATACCAAGCCTCACTATCGATGGCATATTTTCTAATCTTTCTAATCTTCAAGCGCATTTTCTCCATCTTGATGTTGTGATCATCGACGACTTCGGCAACATGCAACTCCAATTCCATCTTCTCCCCCTCAATTCTTTTCAATTTTTCTTTCAAATACTCGTTTTCTTTTTCAACTAAATTTAACCTCTCGACAATAGGGTCGGTTGGAATTTTCGGTTCACATACCTCCTAGATAAAAATATCTATGTGAACTTGATGGGCATAATTTGTCATAAACACGAAATGCAACAAATAGTTATAAAAGAGAATATACCACATCCGAATCATAACCCGGACGAGGGCCGACGGGGACGGATATCAAAACCATGGCACTATGTATAACAAACAACGTACGGGTAAGATAATTATACAAGTAACTATATATCTAAATCACACAAACATGATTTTTTTTTATATATAAAAAAGATAAGAACAAGAGACTCACCACAAGGTGGTGCCGGCGACGGGACGGTGCGGGCGATCGACGGTGCTTAGGACGGAGACGGGAAGGCACTAAGTAAACCACACCTACATATGCAAACTAAGAGTTATTTTGACCTCAAATTGCATATAAATCAAATAAACTACCACATATAATTACACCCAAACTAAAACCCACAAATCACTATACTTATAGAGCATTGCAAGAGCTAATCTAGCAATGAGAGATGAAAGGACAAAGTTGCTAACCTTTGTGATCACTTGGATGGATGGGGGGCCTTCAAATCTTCACAAATTTTGGCAAAATTGAAGGTTGAGCTCGAGCAATGGGGAAGAACAGAGGAGAGGAAGGAATGAAAGGGGAAAACAGAGAGAAATTGGCTCGGGCTCGACGAAGGGTTTATATAGAGGCGTCTTTAGTACCGGTTGGTTATATGAACCGGTACTATAGATACACCTATAGTACCGGTTCGTGGAACGAACCGGTACTAAAGGTGCTGGTGTGGCCCCAGCCTGACAAAAGCCTGCCACCACCTCTTTAGTGCTGGTGTGGCCCCGGCGGGTCGATGTGCCCATAGCGGCTGTGCGGCGGGGACGGCCGCTCCTCCTTGACGCGGCATCCGATCTGGACACCGCGGTTCTGCCGGGGCGAGGCCGGCTCCTCCTTGACGCGGCGTCCGATCTAGACGCTGCGGTTCTACGGCTGGGGCGATGCGGGCTCCTCCTTGACGGTGGCCCCCGGCTCCTCCTTGACGCGGTGGCGTGGCGGGGACGGCGGCTCCTCCTTGACGCGCGGCGACAGCTCCATGTAGCGGAGCGACCGCTCCGTCATTATCTCCATCTGACGGACGAAATCTTCTTCCGTCAGAGCGGCCTCCTCGGGGCGGCTGCTGGTCCTCATCGTCCCCGGAGGAGATGAAGATCTCCTCCTTGGCGGAGGAGCCGGCCGCCATGGACGCGGACGGGGCCGGAGAGCGACGGCGGCGGCGCCAGGAGCCTCCGGAGGAGGAGCTTCCGCATGCTCCGCCTACCGGCGCGGAGCACCATGACTTAGGCATGGCCGGACCTTGGGTCGAAGAGGGAGGGGGAGGGAGGGGCTCGGGCACTGAGACGGGGGAGGGGAGGGGGCCGGTGCTCGCGGAGGAGGAGGATGAGGTGGATTGCGATGTGGACGGCGCCGGAGCGCGGCTTTTATAGCCGCGGCGAGGCCATGTGAAGGGCCGGTCAGCCGCTTCAATGCGGCGCAGCGGCCGGAGTTGGTTCCTCGGGAAGCTGCACCGCATTGAAGCGGCGGCTCCCGAGTGGTCGCGTCGGTCAGCGCCGCCTTCCCTCCCTCCGGTCACATCGCGGCATCAATGCCGGCCGCTGCGTGCTCTGGGCAGGCATGAATGCGGCGCGGTGAGCAGCGCGTGAATCGGAAGGAAAGCGCGGGAGGGGCGGGTGGGGTTTTTTGGTGGGTCAGAGCGGTCAGAAGCGGGCGTGAGAGCGGTCCGGACTCCCGCAAACGTCCCTCACGTTTGTCTCCGGTTTACGGGAGAAAATGCGTCCGGACCACTCCGCGAACCGATACAGGACCGCGTTGGATGGCTTCCGCGGTCCGGACAGCGCGGTCCGGATGGTTGCGTGGGATTTGCGGGTCGGTGTTGGAGATGCCCTTAGGTAGCATCCAATCTAATGGTAAGAAGTGCTCCAATCTGTCCAACTCAAACCCGCTGTACCTGAAACCATTGGAGCCTGCGGATGAGGAGCATGAGCTACTGTTGGCCGTCATTGTGCCCTGTGCGCTGAGTACGACATCCTGCTGGTGGTGGACACAGAGTACACATCAGTGCTGCCAACCATCGACTAATTCACCTTCGTCATTGCTACGCTAGGGTACAACTGGGATGGCCCATCGTACATGACATGTACAGGCATACCTCGGCGACGTGCGCAGCCGGCTAGAGGCCATGGTGCACGCTGCCATGGAGGAGTGCTTGTGCATCCATGTAATCATTGCAGCTATCTCCGCTGCAATGTTCACCCACCACCGAAACAGCTGGCTGCGTCATTCAATATTCATAGAGTCCACATGGTACTCCTCCTTGGCTACCTTGCTACTCCCAACTCCCGAGTCACACTCCCTGCCTGTAGCTCCCGGCTGCCTCGAAGACCATCGTGGTGGTCGCAAAGCCTGACAGATCCAGAACAATAGTGCTCAAAGCGCTCCCTGGCTTCACCCTTAACATCAACATTCAGAACTAAGTTGGTGCTCGAGGTCATCTCTTTGCAAGCCACACTTTCTGTTGACAAAAACGACAACAAAAGCTCACTTCTAGTCATGGATTACTGCTAGCCGATGCTTTGTACAGCAGCACATACTCAACCTCCTGATCGCACAGAGCTGGCTCTAGTGACCTGGACATGCACATCCACAACAGTCCTGGGCTCCTGGCCGATCGAATAATCAATCAACTTCGTTGTTTTTTACTCCCTCCGTTCCATATTATTATATTATAGTGCGTCCTCGGTTTCCGTGCCTCAACTTTGACCACAAATTTAACCAACGAGACCGACTGCGGCGGGAGCAAAAATTATAAAAATGGATTCGTATTCGAAAGAAGTTTTCAATTATATAATTTTTACTCCCGCCGCAATCGGTCTTGTTGGTTAAATTTATGGTCAAAGTTGGATCTCAGGAACCGTGGGCGCACTATAAAATGAAATGGAGGGAGTAGTTGTGTATGTGCACCAGCCAGCGGCTGAATTGTTCTGTAGCAGAATCTAGTCAGCTTTTCTTCGTCATCGCATATCACCAGAAGTAGTTGGCCTTGGGGCTGTACCAAACTAAAACTACCAATATAATCAATATTCAATAATGTCATAAACCAATAATCGAAGACAGAGTATAGTAATTACTACTTACATATGGAGATGCAGACATACGGAATAGGACAACATAGAGATATGCGTTCTTGCATCTTGCCATACATATGAATGCTTAGCCATGATCAATACGCATCTTTTCTTATCTAATGAAGACAAATCAATCCAACAATCAGCGGCATAACAATCTAGTGATTTTGCATGCTGTTGTATATACTATAAAAAAAATAGATCTGTTTCTTTTCTTGGATTGCTAGTGGGCATAGACCAAGAGCTGCGTGAGTAGAGTTCAGGACTCGTCTTCGAGAGAGATTGGGGGCAGTTCTATGGATCTCGAGGGATTCTGTAAAAAATCTTACCAGTACAAAGATCTAGGCCTGTGCATGTGCAACACAGTGACCATGTTTGTCGAGGAATCTGCCGGCGGCGGGCGACGCCGACATTCACACAGTCATCTGGGAATTTGCATGCGTCATGTCTTCTTGCCGGACACCGCCGACGTTCATGCAGGATTGAAGACTATCCACGTAACCTGGTGATGAGCCGCCGGCGGCTGACACAACCTAGAGAACAAACATTTTTTTTTTGTTGAGCGCAAACAGATTTGTTATGTTAGGGAGAGAAGAGGTATAATGGTATACGTGGGTAAATTCTTTCAACTTTAATGTAATTTTTTTTATACATGGGCGAATAAAATGTGAATATTTTTTTCCTTAGATCTAATGGTTCTCATTTATTGATTTAGTAAATCAATGGTCATATGTTTCGAATTATTGTGGTATTTTCTAACCTATTTCTCTTTTTTTTATGAACCCGTTAAGTACTTTTTATATATAATAGATGTAATAGCTATAGTTTGACGTCCTACCATAATCCATCGTCAAGGATAGCAACATTAACTAATTCGATGTTTCATTACTTATAATATTTCCTCTTATTAGTTGTGCATGATGCTTTATTATGACACTTCATTTCTTATACATTTTCTCTTATTAGTTTTGCAATGATGCTTTATTATTTGTTTGTTTATGCTTAGGAGAAATACAGTGATTATTATTCACTAGTGCAAAATCGGGCTATAGCACCGGTTCGTAAGGCCCTTTAGTGCCGGTTCTGTAACCGGCACTAAAGGGTGGGGACTAAAGGCCCCCCCCCCCCTTTAGTACCGGTTCAACACGAACCGCCACTAAAGGCCACCACGTGGCACGAGCCAGCGCCGGGGGGGGGGGGGGGGGGGGGGAGACCTTTAGTACCGGTTGGTAACACCAACCGGTACTAAAAGGTTTAGGGGGTTTTGGGTTTATGATTTCTTTTTCCTTTAATTTTGTGTTTTTCATTTAATTCTTTTTCATTTGCTGGTATTTTACGATACTACATATTGTACACGTTATGCATATATATAAATAGAATTTCTCGTAGAACCGATCATATATATATATATCATCGAATGTCTCGCACCACCATTCACACATACACATGTATATATACAATTTGGTATATACAATTTCTCCTACATGGAGGCATTACTGCGGTAGCGGGTAATGGTATACTCCTTTGGGATCTATGACCTGGTCGAGCAAAAATCCCGCTATTTCCTCTTGAATTGCTCGTACGCGATCCGTTGGTAGGAGCTGATCCCGCACCCTATTGAACTTTTAAGAAGGAGATCAATATGCATGTATTAGTTGTGTGATTAGATATCGATAATGATGTAAAAATTATGAATAGTGTTCTGGCAAACGTACCCATTGCTGTCTAGCAGATGTGCTACTTTCGATCGTCATCATGCGAATGTTCTCGCAAACGTAGTATGCACATAAATCATTCCCCGACGCCTGCCTCATGCACTTTACGAGAATAGAATTCAATCAGATAATAATTAATCAAGCATGATAATTAATGGTATTGAAACTAGAATTAAAGAGATGGTAGCTAGCTAGTACTAATTAATTAATTACCCTGGGTCGATACCAATACAACTTTTGTTTCCATTGGCCTGGAACCGTTTTGATGAACTTTGCCCAAGCCCTGCCCGCCGGCAAAAAAAATGAATAAAGGAGTTATTAATTAGTTGATATCAGGAAATGACGAACTAAATAGGCCGACATATAGTTCAATAATGATTGAAATTACCTGTTGACTATCCCCTTCACGATTTCGTACTCCTCAACTGGTGTAAGTAGTGAGTCCAGTACTTCAACTTTTCCTTCTTCAACTTGAATGTCTAACAAGATCCAGTGGAATCTGCATGCGCACACGTTTGCATGTATAAATTAAGCAGGCATAACACTCATCAACTACCCTAAACCCTATACACTTATTAACATCTAGCTAGTAAGCAAAAACAGAATTTGTAGTACAAGACAGTGTGACTCACTTGAAGTTGTAAGGAAGTAGTATATCTCGATTGGTGTTTAGGCGCTTCAAGAACTCTAGCAAGCTTTTCTCTGTGTCTTCTCGATAACATTCATGCATCCATGTCTCTTGATTAATGGTATTTGGGTCAATGAACCCAATGTCATAGCGTCCATTTTTATTCATTTCATAGATCTTCATCCTGCATAATACCACAGAAAAGAATATAGTGAGGATAATTACAGGTAATGATCAACGAGCACTACAGCTAGCTTGAGACTTAAATTACAGAAAGAAATCACTTACAGACAATAGCAACTGACGATAGATTTGTCGAGTGCGTCTTGATTGAATAACTGAAACAGTTCTGTAAACTCAACATACAGAGCAGTCTCATGGAAGTAATGCTCTGCCTTGACTTTCACCATGAGGGACTCTCGATTGGTAGTCTTGGCAATTTTCATGTACCATTCATGCAATTCATACATTCTCATTGGGAGCTTCTTGACCTCCTCAGGCTTGACCAGAGGTTCGCCGTGGGCATATTTCCGTTTTACGTCCTCCTCTCTAATCTTATCCATGGGCTCGATGCCTAGGAGTTGATAAACAGTGACACCGGCCTCGGCAGCCATCCTTCTATGATCATCGGTTATTACCAGCTCATCGGCCGCGCCGGTACTCACATGTGTTGGTACAATGAGCGGGGGAATCGATTGCACCGCCTGTTCTCCCAGCTGGGGAACAGTTTTCCCGCTTTTTTTGGCAGCTGCGCCTTGGCTCGAGCTCGAGCTCGACTCCTTCTTTTTTTTGCTAGATGTGCCTTCCTGAGTTGGCGCTCATAGTCTGAGTCAACAGGCTTGGGAGCTGGTTCTTTAGCCATACGAATAAAGTGCTCAACGACATCCTCAGGCACTTTCTCCTTTGGCGGCGGTGGCGATTTCGGTGCAAAATGGGCGTCCAAGTCCGCCCTGCATTTGGCTTCGATTTTCTCATCCGTCAGGTCGTAAGGCCTCTTTGGAAGAGGCACGAGGCTTCTTGGACCAAATTGGTATCCTCGTCTCTTGCCTCCTGTACTTGTACCGCTAGACGCCATAGCTGCGGCGGCTCTCTTCCGCTGTTGGCTAGGCGGCGGAGACGGCTGACGCGGTGCAGGAGCACTGGGCTGACGCGGTGCCGGACTTGGAGGAGGAGGAGTGGCCTGACGCGGTGCCGAACTTGGAGGAGGAGGACTGGCCTGACGCGTTGCCGGACTTGGAGGAGCGGGAGTGTCCTGACGCGGTGCCGGACTTGGAGGAGGAGCCGACTGACGCGGTGTTGGTGGCCTTGGAAAGACAATGCAATCCTTTCTCCATAGAATGATACGATGTATGGCCTCTCCCAGTGTGCGCTTTGGCTCATCGTATGATGTATTCGCTTCCTTATCTTTTCTTTTTCTCGGCTTGGTAGACATGTCCTTCACATAGAAAACCTGCGCCACATCATTGGCTAGGACGAATGGTTCGTCTGCGTACGCAAGATTGTTGAGATCCACTGTTGTCATTCCGTACTGCGGGTCTTTCGTTACCCCGCCTCGTGTCATATTGACCCATTTGCACCGAAACAAAGGGACCTTCAAACCACGTCCATAGTCAAGTTCCCATATGTCCTCTATGTAACCATAATATGTGTCCTTTCCACTCTTGGTTGCTGCATCAAAGCGGACACCACTGTTTTGGTTGGTGCTCTTCTTATCTTGGGCGATCGTGTAAAATGTATTCCCATTTATCTCGTACCCTTTGAAAGTCATTATATTCGAAGATGGTAACTGGGACAGCAAGTACAGGTCATCTTCAATAGCGGCGTCATGCATGGCACGTGTCTGCAACCAACCGGTGAAAGTCCCCGTTTGTTCACGTGTAATCCAGTTGTCAGACTGCTCCGGGTGTTTGGAGCGTAGAAAATTCTTGTGTTCCTCCATATACGGAGCCACCAAGGCGGAATTTTGTAGAACTGTGTAGTGTGCTTGAGTGAGAGAATGCCCGTCCATACATATTATTTGTTCCGGTCCTAGCGTGCCATTTCCACCCTGTCTGCCCTTATGCCGCGATTTAGGAACACCAATCGGCTTAAGGTCAGGAATAAAGTCAATACAAAACTCAATGACCTCCTCATTTTCATGGCCCTTGGAGATGCTTCCTTCTGGCCTAGCACGATTACGAACATATTTCTTTAAGACTCCCATGAACCTCTCAAAGGGGAATATATTGTGTAGAAACACAGGACCCAGAATGGCAATCTCTTCGACTAGGTGAACTAGAACGTGCGTCATGATATTGAAGAAGGATGCCCCAGGTACACATTCTTCTTACATTTATCCAAATATATACTGTCGATATCATCTAAACAGTGCGTGCATGCGTGGTATCCCTTGTTTGTCTGTCCTGAAAGGTTACTGAGAGCAGGCCAATCATTAATGGTTTCAAACAGCAACGCTCGCAGGTCAAATTCCTGCTGTTTGTGCTCATCCCACACACGTACACCTTCTATGCTCCACAGCTCTAAAAGTTCTTCAACTAATGGCCTTAGGTACACATCAATGTCGTTGCCGGGTTGCTTGGGGCCTTGGATGAGCACTGGCATCATAATGAACTTTCGCTTCATGCACAACCAAGGAGGAAGGTTATAGATACATAGAGTCACAGTCCATGTGCTATGATTGCTGTTCTGCTCCCCAAAAGGATTAATGCCATCTGCACTTAAACCAAACCATACGTTCCTTGCGTCAGCTGCAAAGTTCTTCCACCTTCTCTCGATTTTTCTCCACTGCGATCCGTCAACGGGTACTCTCAACTTCCTGTCTTTCTTACGGTCTTCTTTGTGCCATCGCATCAACTTGGCATGCTCTTTGTTTTGGAACAAACGTTTCAACCGTGGTATTATAGGAGCATACCACATCACCTTGGCAGGAATCTTCTTCCTGGGGCGCTCGCCCTCAACATCACCAGGGTCATCATGGCGGATCTTATAGCGCAATGCACAACATACCGGGCATGCATTCAAATCCTCGTACTCACCGCGGTAGAGGATGCAGTCATTAGGGCATGCATGTATCTTCTGCACCTCTAATCCTAGAGGGCAGACATCCTTCTTTGCTTCGTACGTACTGTCAGGCAATTCGTTATCCTTTGGAAGCTTCTTCTTCATTATTTTCAGCAGCTTTTCAAATGCCTTGTCAGGTACACCATTCTCTGCCTTCCATTGCAGTAATTCCAGTGTGGTACCCAGCTTTTTCTTGTCATCTTCGCAATTTGGGTACAACGGTTTCTTGTGATCCTCTAACATGCTCTGCAACTTCAGCTTCTCCTTTTTACTTGCGCACTTTCTCTTTGCATCCGCAATGGCCTGACCAAGATCATCAGCGGGCTCATCTGATGCCTGTTCTTCAGCTTCTTCCCGCATTGCCGGCTCAGCTTCTTCCCCCATTGTTATACCATCGTATTCATGGAACCCATGGCCAGGATAGCTGTCGTCGTCCTCTTCTTCTTCATTGTCTTTCATCATAATCCCTCTTTCTCCGTGCTTGGTCCAAACATTATAGTGGGGCATGAAACCGGACTCAAACAGGTGGACGTGAATGGTTCTTGACTTAGAGTAATTCCGATCATTCTTACATCCAGCACATGGACAAGGCATAAAACCATCCGCCCGCTTGTTCGCCTCAGCCGCAAGCAGAAAAGTCTGCACGCCATTAATGAACTGGGGAGAGCATCGGTCATCGTACATCCATTGCCGGCTCATCTTCATTACACAGCACTGAAAAGACCAAATTAATACAAGTTCATACATAAAGTTCATACAACACTTATTCTCATAAAACAACATACAAATAACTCTCTAGCTAAAGCATTTAAATGCAACAACAAATGCGATCAAGATCGCAACTAAGGTAACAATTGATCCAACAGCATAATGATACCAAGCCTCACTATCGATGGCATATTTTCTAATCTTTCTAATCTTCAAGCGCATTTTCTCCATCTTGATCTTGTGATCATCGACAACTTCGGCAACATGCAACTCCAATTCCATCTTCTCCCCCTCAATTCTTTTCAATTTTTCTTTCAAATACTCGTTTTCTTTTTCAACTAAATTTAACCTCTCGACAATAGGGTCGGTTGGAATTTCCGGTTCACATACCTCCTAGATAAAAATATCTATGTCAACTTGATGGGCATAATTTGTCATAAACACGAAATGCAACAAATAGTTATAAAAGAGAATATACCACATCCGAATCATAACCCAGACGAGGGCCGACGGGGACGGATATCAAAGCCATGGCACTATGTATAACAAACAACGTACGGGGACGTATGTATAAAAATCCAGACTTACGTCTCATCAAGTAAAAATCCAGACTTACGTCTCATCAAATCCAGACTTATCTTACCCGTACGTTGTTTGTTATACATAGTGCCATGGCTTTGATATCCGTCCCCGTCGGCCCTCGTCTGGGTTATGATTCGGATGTGGTATATTCTCTTTTATAACTATTTGTTGCATTTCGTGTTTATGACAAATTATGCCCATCAAGTTGACATAGATATTTTTATCTAGGAGGTATGTGAACCGGAAATTCCAACCGACCCTATTGTCGAGAGGTTAAATTTAGTTGAAAAAGAAAACGAGTATTTGAAAGAAAAATTGAAAAGAATTGAGGGGGAGAAGATGGAATTGGAGTTGCATGTTGCCGAAGTCGTCGATGATCACAAGATCAAGATGGAGAAAATGCGCTTGAAGATTAGAAAGATTAGAAAATATGCCATCGATAGTGAGGCTTGGTATCATTATGCTGTTGGATCAATTGTTACCTTAGTTGCGATCTTGATCGCATTTGTTGTTGCATTTAAATGCTTTAGCTAGAGAGTTATTTGTATGTTGTTTTATGAGAATAAGTGTTGTATGAACTTTATGTATGAACTTGTATTAATTTGGTCTTTTCAGTGCTGTGTAATGAAGATGAGCCGGCAATGGATGTACGATGACCGATGCTCTCCCCAGTTCATTAATGGCGTGCAGACTTTTCTGCTTGCGGCTGAGGCGAACAAGCGGGCGGATGGTTTTATGCCTTGTCCATGTGCTGGATGTAAGAATGATCGGAATTACTCTAAGTCAAGAACCATTCACGTCCACCTGTTTGAGTCCGGTTTCATGCCCCACTATAATGTTTGGACCAAGCACGGAGAAAGAGGGATTATGATGAAAGACAATGAAGAAGAAGAGGACGACGACAGCTATCCTGGCCATGGGTTCCATGAATACGATGGTATAACAATGGGGGAAGAAGCTGAGCCGGCAATGCGGGAAGAAGCTGAAGAACAGGCATCAGATGAGCCCGCTGATGATCTTGGTCAGGCCATTGCGGATGCAAAGAGAAAGTGCGCAAGTAAAAAGGAGAAGCTGAAGTTGCAGAGCATGTTAGAGGATCACAAGAAACCGTTGTACCCAAATTGCGAAGATGACAAGAAAAAGCTGGGTACCACACTGGAATTACTGCAATGGAAGGCAGAGAATGGTGTACCTGACAAGGCATTTGAAAAGCTGCTGAAAATAATGAAGAAGAAGCTTCCAAAGGATAACGAATTGCCTGACAGTACGTACGAAGCAAAGAAGGATGTCTGCCCTCTAGGATTAGAGGTGCAGAAGATACATGCATGCCCTAATGACTGCATCCTCTACCGCGGTGAGTACGAGGATTTGAATGCATGCCCGGTATGTTGTGCATTGCGCTATAAGATCCGCCATGATGACCCTGGTGATGTTGAGGGCGAGCGCCCCAGGAAGAAGATTCCTGCCAAGGTGATGTGGTATGCTCCTATAATACCACGGTTGAAACGTTTGTTCCAAAACAAAGAGCATGCCAAGTTGATGCGATGGCACAAAGAAGACCGTAAGAAAGACAGGAAGTTGAGAGTACCCGTTGACGGATCGCAGTGGAGAAAAATCGAGAGAAGGTGGAAGAACTTTGCAGCTGACGCAAGGAACGTATGGTTTGGTTTAAGTGCAGATGGCATTAATCCTTTTGGGGAGCAGAACAGCAATCATAGCACATGGACTGTGACTCTATGTATCTATAACCTTCCTCCTTGGTTGTGCATGAAGCGAAAGTTCATTATGATGCCAGTGCTCATCCAAGGCCCCAAGCAACCCGGCAACGACATTGATGTGTACCTAAGGCCATTAGTTGAAGAACTTTTAGAGCTGTGGAGCATAGAAGGTGTACGTGTGTGGGATGAGCACAAACAGCAGGAATTTGACCTGCGAGCGTTGCTGTTTGTAACCATTAATGATTGGCCTGCTCTCAGTAACCTTTCAGGACAGACAAACAAGGGATACCACGCATGCACGCACTGTTTAGATGATATCGACAGTATATATTTGGATAAATGTAAGAAGAATGTGTACCTGGGGCATTGTCGATTTCTTCAGAGCAGGCATCCCGTAAGAAAGAAAGACAAGCATTTCAAAGGTGATCCAGATCACCGGCAGAAGCCTCCCCACCGTACTGGTGATGATATACTTGATATGGTGAAGGATTTAAAAGTAATCTTTGGAAAGGGTCCTGGCGGACAATCTGTTCCGAATGACGCTGACGGACGCGCACCAATGTGGAAGAAGAAATCTATATTTTGGGACCTACCCTATTGGAAAGACCTAGAGGTCCGCTCTGCAATCGACGTGATGCACGTGACTAAGAATCTTTGCGTGAACCTTCTAGGCTTCTTGGGCATGTATGGGAAGACAAAAGATACACCGGAGGCACGGGAGGACCAGCAACGTATGCACGGAAAAGACGGCATGGATCCAAAGCAGTTCCAGGGTCATGCCAGCTACGCTCTTACCAAAGAAGAGAAGGAAATCTTCTTTGAATGCCTGCTCAGTATGAAGGTCCCGTCTGGCTTCTCGTCGAATATAAAGGGAATAATAAATATGGCAGAGAAAAAGTTCCAGAACCTAAAGTCTCATGACTGCCACGTGATTATGACGCAACTGCTTCCGGTTGCATTGAGGGGCCTTTTACCGGAAAACGTTCGATTAGTCATTGTGAAGCTATGTGCATTCCTCAATGCAATCTCTTAGAAGGTAATCGATCCAGAAATCCTACCAAGGTTAGAGAGTGATTTGGTGCAATGCCTTGTCAGTTTCGAGTTGGTGTTCCCACCATCCTTCTTCAATATCATGACGCACGTTCTAGTTCACCTAGTCGAAGAGATTGCCATTCTGGGTCCTGTATTTCTACACAATATATTCCCCTTTGAGAGGTTCATGGGAGTCTTAAAGAAATATGTTCGTAATCGTGCTAGGCCAGAAGGAAGCATCTCCAAGGGCCATGAAAATGAGGAGGTCATTGAGTTTTGTATTGACTTTATTCCTGACCTTAAGCCGATTGGTGTTCCTAAATCGCGGCATAAGGGCAGACAGGGTGGAAATGGCACGCTAGGACCGGAACAAATAATATGTATGGACGGGCATTCTCTCACTCAAGCACACTACACAGTTCTACAAAATTCCGCCTTGGTGGCTCCGTATATGGAGGAACACAAGAATTTTCTACGCTCCAAACACCCGGAGCAGTCTGACAACTGGATTACACGTGAACAAACGGGGACTTTCACCGGTTGGTTGCAGACATGTGTCATGCATGACGCCGCTATTGAAGATGACCTGTACTTGCTGTCCCAGTTACCATCTTCGAATATAATGACTTTCAAAGGGTACGAGATAAATGGGAATACATTTTACACGATCGCCCAAGATAAGAAGAGCACCAACCAAAACAGTGGTGTCCGCTTTGATGCAGCAACCAAGAGTGGAAAGGACACATATTATGGTTACATAGAGGACATATGGGAACTTGACTATGGACGTGGTTTGAAGGTCCCTTTGTTTCGGTGCAAATGGGTCAATATGAC
Source organism: Elymus sibiricus (assembly GCA_039707655.1). Taxonomy (NCBI): domain Eukaryota; kingdom Viridiplantae; phylum Streptophyta; class Magnoliopsida; order Poales; family Poaceae; genus Elymus; species Elymus sibiricus. The sequence continues at coordinate 73,330,092 of CM077676.1, forward strand.
ACGAGGCAGGGTAACGAAAGACCCGCAGTACGGAATGACAACAGTGGATCTCAACAATCTTGCGTACGCAGACGAACCATTCGTCCTAGCCAATGATGTGGCGCAGGTTTTCTATGTGAAGGACATGTCTACCAAGCCGAGAAAAAGAAAAGATAAGGAAGCGAATACATCATACGATGAGCCAAAGCGCACACTGGGAGAGGCCATACATCGTATCATTCTATGGAGAAAGGATTGCATTGTCTTTCCAAGGCCACCAACACCGCGTCAGTCGGCTCCTCCTCCAAGTCCGGCACCGCGTCAGGACACTCCCGCTCCTCCAAGTCCGGCAACGCGTCAGGCCAGTCCTCCTCCTCCAAGTTCGGCACCGCGTCAGGCCACTCCTCCTCCTCCAAGTCCGGCACCGCGTCAGCCCAGTGCTCCTGCACCGCGTCAGCCGTCTCCGCCGCCTAGCCAACAGCGGAAGAGAGCCGCCGCAGCTATGGCGTCTAGCGGTACAAGTACAGGAGGCAAGAGACGAGGATACCAATTTGGTCCAAGAAGCCTCGTGCCTCTTCCAAAGAGGCCTTACGACCTGACGGATGAGAAAATCAAAGCCAAATGCAGGGCGGACTTGGACGCCCATTTTGCACCGAAATCGCCACCGCCGCCAAAGGAGAAAGTGCCTGAGGATATCGTTGAGCACTTTATTCGTATGGCTAAAGAACCAGCTCCCAAGCCTGTTGACTCAGACTATGAGCGCCAACTCAGGAAGGCACATCTAGCAAAAAAAAGAAGGAGTCGAGCTCGAGCTCGAGCCAAGGCGCAGCTGCCAAAAAAAGCGGGAAAACTGTTCCCCAGCTGGGAGAACAGGCGGTGCAATCGATTCCCCCGCTCATTGTACCAACACATGTGAGTACCGGCGCGGCCGATGAGCTGGTAATAACCGATGATCATAGAAGGATGGCTGCCGAGGCCGGTGTCACTGTTTATCAACTCCTAGGCATCGAGCCCATGGATAAGATTAGAGAGGAGGACGTAAAACGGAAATATGCCCACGGCGAACCTCTGGTCAAGCCTGAGGAGGTCAAGAAGCTCCCAATGAGAATGTATGAATTGCATGAATGGTACATGAAAATTGCCAAGACTACCAATCGAGAGTCCCTCATGGTGAAAGTCAAGGCAGAGCATTACTTCCATGAGACTGCTCTGTATGTTGAGTTTACAGAACTGTTTCAGTTATTCAATCAAGACGCACTCGACAAATCTATCGTCAGTTGCTATTGTCTGTAAGTGATTTCTTTCTGTAATTTAAGTCTCAAGCTAGCTGTAGTGTTCGTTGATCATTACCTGTAATTATCCTCACTATATTCTTTTCTGTGGTATTATGCAGGATGAAGATCTATGAAATGAATAAAAATGGACGCTATGACATTGGGTTCATTGACCCAAATACCATTAATCAAGAGACATGGATGCATGAATGTTATCGAGAAGACACAGAGAAAAGCTTGCTAGAGTTCTTGAAGCGCCTAAACACCAATCGAGATATACTACTTCCTTACAACTTCAAGTGAGTCACACTGTCTTGTACTACAAATTCTGTTTTTGCTTACTAGCTAGATGTTAATAAGTGTATAGGGTTTAGGGTAGTTGATGAGTGTTATGCCTGCTTAATTTATACATGCAAACGTGTGTGCATGCAGATTCCACTGGATCTTGTTAGACATTCAAGTTGAAGAAGGAAAAGTTGAAGTACTGGACTCACTACTTACACCAGTTGAGGAGTACGAAATCGTGAAGGGGATAGTCAACAGGTAATTTCAATCATTATTGAACTATATGTCGGCCTATTTAGTTCGTCATTTCCTGATATCAACTAATTAATAACTCCTTTATTCATTTTTTTTTGCCGGCGGGCAGGGCTTGGGCAAAGTTCATCAAAACGGTTCCAGGCCAATGGAAACAAAAGTTGTATTGGTATCGACCCAGGGTAATTAATTAATTAGTACTAGCTAGCTACCATCTCTTTAATTCTAGTTTCAATACCATTAATTATCATGCTTGATTAATTATTATCTGATTGAATTCTATTCTCGTAAAGTGCATGAGGCAGGCGTCGGGGAATGATTTATGTGCATACTACGTTTGCGAGAACATTCGCATGATGACGATCGAAAGTAGCACATCTGCTAGACAGCAATGGGTACGTTTGCCAGAACACTATTCATAATTTTTACATCATTATCGATATCTAATCACACAACTAATACATGCATATTGATCTCCTTCTTAAAAGTTCAATAGGGTGCGGGATCAGCTCCTACCAACGGATCGCGTACGAGCAATTCAAGAGGAAATAGCGGGATTTTTGCTCGACCAGGTCATAGATCCCAAAGGAGTATACCATTACCCGCTACCGCAGTAATGCCTCCATGTAGGAGAAATTGTATATACCAAATTGTATATATACATGTGTATGTGTGAATGGTGGTGCGAGACATTCGATGATATATATATATATGATCGGTTCTACGAGAAATTCTATTTATATATATGCATAACGTGTACAATATGTAGTATCGTAAAATACCAGCAAATGAAAAAGAATTAAATGAAAAACACAAAATTAAAGGAAAAAAGAAATCATAAACCCAAAACCCCCTAAACCTTTTAGTACCGGTTGGTGTTACCAACCGGTACTAAAGGTTTCCCACCCACCCCCCCCCCCCCCGGCGCTGGCTCGTGCCACGTGGTGGCCTTTAGTGGCGGTTCGTGTTGAACCGGTACTAAAGGGGGGGGGGGGCCTTTAGTCCCCACCCTTTAGTGCCGGTTACAGAACCGGCACTAAAGGGCCTTACGAACCGGTGTTATAGCCCGATTTTGCACTAGTGAATAATAATCACTGTATTTCTCCTAAGCATAAACAAACAAATAATAAAGCATCATTGCAAAACTAATAAGAGAAAATGTATAAGAAATGAAGTGTCATAATAAAGCATCATGCACAACTAATAAGAGGAAATATTATAAGTAATGAAACATCGAATTAGTTAATGTTGCTATCCTTGACGATGGATTATGGTAGGACGTCAAACTATAGCTATTACATCTATTATATATAAAAAGTACTTAACGGGTTCATAAAAAAAGAGAAATAGGTTAGAAAATACCACAATAATTCGAAACATATGACCATTGATTTACTAAATCAATAAATGAGAACCATTAGATCTAAGGAAAAAAATATTCACATTTTATTCGCCCATGTATAAAAAAAATTACATTAAAGTTGAAAGAATTTACCCACGTATACCATTATACCTCTTCTCTCCCTAACATAACAAATCTGTTTGCGCTCAACAAAAAAAAATGTTTGTTCTCTAGGTTGTGTCAGCCGCCGGCGGCTCATCACCAGGTTACGTGGATAGTCTTCAATCCTGCATGAACGTCGGCGGTGTCCGGCAAGAAGACATGACGCATGCAAATTCCCAGATGACTGTGTGAATGTCGGCGTCGCCCGCCGCCGGCAGATTCCTCGACAAACATGGTCACTGTGTTGCACATGCACAGGCCTAGATCTTTGTACTGGTAAGATTTTTTACAGAATCCCTCGAGATCTATAGAACTGCCCCCAATCTCTCTCGAAGACGAGTCCTGAACTCTACTCACGCAGCTCTTGGTCTATGCCCACTAGCAATCCAAGAAAAGAAACAGATCTATTTTTTTATAGTATATACAACAGCATGCAAAATCACTAGATTGTTATGCCGCTGATTGTTGGATTGATTTGTCTTCATTAGATAAGAAAAGATGCGTATTGATCATGGCTAAGCATTCATATGTATGGCAAGATGCAAGAACGCATATCTCTATGTTGTCCTATTCCGTATGTCTGCATCTCCATATGTAAGTAGTAATTACTATACTCTGTCTTCGATTATTGGTTTATGACATTATTGAATATTGATTATATTGGTAGTTTTAGTTTGGTACAGCCCCAAGGCCAACTACTTCTGGTGATATGCGATGACGAAGAAAAGCTGACTAGATTCTGCTACAGAACAATTCAGCCGCTGGCTGGTGCACATACACAACTACTCCCTCCATTTCATTTTATAGTGCGCCCACGGTTCCCGAGATCCAACTTTGACCATAAATTTAACCAACAAGACCGATTGCGGCGGGAGTAAAAATTATATAATTGAAAACTTCTTTCGAATACGAATCCATTTTTATAATTTTTGCTCCCGCCGCAGTCGGTCTCGTTGGTTAAATTTGTGGTCAAAGTTGAGGCACGGAAACCGAGGGCGCACTATAATATAATATGGAACGGAGGGAGTAAAAAACAACGAAGTTGATTGATTATTCGATCGGCCAGGAGCCCAGGACTGTTGTGGATGTGCATGTCCAGGTCACTAGAGCCAGCTCTGTGCGATCAGGAGGTTGAGTATGTGCTGCTGTACAAAGCATCGGCTAGCAGTAATCCATGACTAGAAGTGAGCTTTTGTTGTCGTTTTTGTCAACAGAAAGTGTGGCTTGCAAAGAGATGACCTCGAGCACCAACTTAGTTCTGAATGTTGATGTTAAGGGTGAAGCCAGGGAGCGCTTTGAGCACTATTGTTCTGGATCTGTCAGGCTTTGCGACCACCACGATGGTCTTCGAGGCAGCCGGGAGCTACAGGCAGGGAGTGTGACTCGGGAGTTGGGAGTAGCAAGGTAGCCAAGGAGGAGTACCATGTGGACTCTATGAATATTGAATGACGCAGCCAGCTGTTTCGGTGGTGGGTGAACATTGCAGCGGAGATAGCTGCAATGATTACATGGATGCACAAGCACTCCTCCATGGCAGCGTGCACCATGGCCTCTAGCCGGCTGCGCACGTCGCCGAGGTATGCCTGTACATGTCATGTACGATGGGCCATCCCAGTTGTACCCTAGCGTAGCAATGACGAAGGTGAATTAGTCGATGGTTGGCAGCACTGATGTGTACTCTGTGTCCACCACCAGCAGGATGTCGTACTCAGCGCACAGGGCACAATGACGGCCAACAGTAGCTCATGCTCCTCATCCGCAGGCTCCAATGGTTTCAGGTACAGCGGGTTTGAGTTGGACAGATTGGAGCACTTCTTACCATTAGATTGGATGCTACCTAAGGGCATCTCCAACACCGACCCGCAAATCCCACGCAACCATCCGGACCGCGCTGTCCGGACCGCGGAAGCCATCCAACGCGGTCCTGTATCGGTCCGCGGAGTGGTCCGGACGCATTTTCTCCCTTAAACCGGAGACAAACGTGAGGGACGTTTGCGGGAGTCCGGACCGCTCTCACGCCCGCTTCTGACCGCTCTGACCCACCAAAAACCCCCACCCGCCCCTCCCGCGCTTTCCTTCCGATTCACGCGCTGCTCACCGCGCCGCATTCATGCCTGCCCAGAGCACGCAGCGGCCGGCATTGATGCCGCGATGTGACCGAAGGGAGGGAAGGCGGCGCTGACCGACGCGACCACTCGGGAGCCGCCGCTTCAATGCGGTGCAGCTTCCCGAGGAACCAACTCCGGCCGCTGCGCCGCATTGAAGCGGCTGACCGGCCCTTCACTTGGCCTCGCCGCGGCTATAAAAGCCGCGCTCCGGCGCCGTCCACATCGCAATCCACCTCATCCTCCTCCTCCGCGAGCACCGGCCCCCTCCCCTCCCCGTCTCAGTGCCCGAGCCCCTCCCTCCCCCTCCCTCTTCGACCCAAGGTCCGGCCATGCCTAAGTCATGGTGCTCCGCGCCGGCAGGCGGAGCATGCGGAAGCTCCTCCTCAGGAGGCTCCTGGCGCCGCCGCCGTCGCTCTCCGGCCCCGTCCGCGTCCACGGCGGCCGGCTCCTCCGCCAAGGAGGAGATCTTCATCTCCTCCGGGGACGATGAGGACCAGCAGCCGCCCCGAGGAGGCCACTCTGACGGAAGAAGATTTCGTCCGTCAGATGGAGATAATGACGGAGCGGTCGCTCCGCTACATGGAGCTGTCGCCGCGCGTCAAGGAGGAGCCGCCGTCCCCGCCACGCCACCGCGTCAAGGAGGAGCCGGGGGCCACCGTCAAGGAGGAGCCCGCATCGCCCCGGCCGTAGAACCGCAGCGTCTAGATCGGACGCCGCGTCAAGGAGGAGCCGGCCTCGCCCCGGCAGAACCGCGGTGTCCAGATCGGATGCCGCGTCAAGGAGGAGCGGCCGTCCCCGCCGCACAGCCGCTATGGGCGCATCGACCCGCCGGCGTCGCCACCGCGCCGCCACCGCCTCGCCGTCAAGAGCGAGCTCCCGCCAGTGATCAAGAAGGCGCGGGGCCGCCTCCTCCACTACCTTGAAGGAGGCGGGTACGGCGGTCCCTCGGGCTCGAGGGCCGTCGTCTCCGAGGCCGAGCGCGCGGCTCGGCAGCAGGAGCAGTATGACCGGCGCAATGCCGGTCGCCGCTCCTCCTTCGCCAAGACGGACGTGGCGCCGGAATGGGTCCGCAACGACCCAGACCTGACCGCTGCATGGGCGTTGGACCGCTCCGTCACCACGGCGGAGACGGCAGCCAGGCGCCGCCGCCGCCTTGACGGCGAGGAGTGGTCGCTTAGCGACTGCTCCGCGAACGCCGGTCGCGGCAAGCCCGCCGCCAAGGCGCCGCGAGCGCCTTCGGCCGTGGCCTGGGCGGCCCTTCGCACCGCGCAGCAGGAGGCGAGCGTCAGGCAGTCGCCGGACAGGGCAGCCGCGGCCCTACGGGGTCGCTCCGCCGCTGGAGGGACGACGACGACGACGGCGACGACAACGACGGCCCGGCACGGACGTGAACGGCGGGGCGGCAAGGCAGGGCGGCCACGCCTACTCGTCTGTTATAGGGTATAGGTTTTTTTTTAGTTTTGTAGTTAAACGGTCAAAATATCGACTTTTTTATGTAAGTTATGTCCAAATTTCAATGAAAATCATCTAGTTTGATCGAAATTTCTCCGATTCATTTGAGTTGTGGTCAAAATGTATGCGGCTAGGGTTGGATGGCGGCCTCCCGCATCCGTGTTCGCGGACTGGTCCCCCTGTCCGCGGACGGATGCGGGAGGAAATTTGCGGGTTGCTGTTGGAGATGCCCTAATCAATCACATGGCATGTGATGCAAAATCTCGGCAAAACAGCGCAATGGACGTGAGCGTGACCTTCAAGATGCCCACAAACTATATGGCTCTCTATCACCCACGTGTCTGGCATTAATGCGTCATCATCCGCAGCATTAGCCCACATAATGGTCGGTAATCGAAACCCTTGCTGCAGCTCATCCCATTTGCACCCTGAATTGGACGGTCCCTCTTGCAACAGATCTAGGTATGTTATTGAGAAGATTTTGTTTCTTTAGTAGTTCATTGACGCATGACAGCATGAGTAAGTTTGCAGAATAGTGTCTAATCTCTATAGCTTCACTAACTAGCCAGATGTGGTGGTGCATCGAGGAACTATCAAGAGTTCCTGAGAGTGGATTCATAATGTTTATAGATGTAGGTAGCTTGATCTCTTCTATTTTTCTATATTATTCTTGATCGCCAGCTAATTACAAAAATGAGCCATAGGTACTTTGCTTTCAAATGAGATTGCAATGTTGTACGCAGAGCAAAACGATGGATTGCAGGGTGAAAAAGATTCCAGCATTATTTGAGTCAAGAAAGGTAGAAAATATTACTATTCACTTGGGGCGAAAATGATTCCGCAATGATTCGAGTCAAGAAAGGTATCAAAATTTATCGTTTACTCTTTTTCTGTAAGGATCTAAACAAGAACAATGTATGTTTACTTAAATTGAAGTTGCAGGTTTTAGTTCTTGTGTTGGAGTCGGGAAAGTGAATTTTACTGCCAATTGTCTATCCTTTCTTTCTCTCCACAAATTTTTCCAACATTTGTCATTTCGAGGATGTTCTAGCTGGGGTTTGGCGGGTAAAAAAATTGGTCGCCTTTTATAGAAACTAGCAGAGTGGCCCGCACGATGCGCGAGCTTGAATTTTATAAAGTTCAATGATGAAAACATTTTATTTATTTTTTCTGAAGAAAAAAAAGAACTTAATGTGATGATTTTTACAAATGTAGGACTGCAAAAAATGTTTTTGCCTTAGTTATATTTGATTTTCTATTGATATATAAATATATGTGTTATCCATTTATCATTTACTTGGTAATTATGCATGTCGTACTAACATTTTTTGTGATGAATCGCGTCGCTAGAATTATATTTGCATCAATTTTCTGGCATTTTTATCATGTTTCTTTGTTATATTTTCTATAAACACAGATTTAATATTTTTGATTGTTTTCTTGTAGGCATAGGTATATTTGCTAACGTTGTGCATGATTAACATATTAATTATTTTAGTGTTTGACTAAATGTGATTTTTCTAATTAGGTATACCAAGTTAAAGTTTATTTATATATTGTACAACCTTAAGTTAATTTGTGTTTTTAACCATGATCATTGGATTTACTTAAGTTAAGAGACTTGCACTAAGAAGAACCAATGTTGGCTCGTATTTTCATAGAAGCAAAGTTCGATCTCACATTGTGAACTCTTACTATAAAGAAACATTATCGACATTACTTTTCTAGAAAATCATTGTCCACACTACTATGTATGGAATGACATTAGTTTCATGGATCCCATCAGGCCGATCCTTCACTTTCCCCTTTCTGTAGTCTTCTAATATTCTCGGTAGCTCCTAGCCTTGAAAGCAGCCGATCTAGCTTTATCTTGAGTGTGATTGGATCACACCGAAGCTCCCCTATTTTTCCTTCTTGTTGGCCCTCACTTGCACATACTATGCGGCTCGGGTCGAGTGTACGCGCGTACGGCCATGGAGTGGCCTTCTATAGCGACATGTTTGCTCCTCGCGCGCCTCATCGATATCCCTAGCCGGTCAATGATGGTTGAGGGGGTAGCAGCGCCTGAGTAGCAATTGTGCGATTCATGCAGGCAACAACATAACATATTTTTGGAAACGATGTATGTCCTCCTGTAAATATTCAATATTATTCTATTTGGACTCGATATTAGTTCAGATTTACAAGTGACTCTTAATGGCACATAAAACCATATAAGATCTATGTGCATATTTGATTTTAACCTGACACATAATATAGATAATATACTTTTCCTATTAGCCCGATATATGTATGAAGGGATCTTTATGCTAAGTGGATGACTTCCTAGAAAGCACGCATTGAAATAATCTTATCATTGACTACTAATAATCGATAAAAATGTTTGGATTTGTCATATTAAAATTCTATAATTAGGTTTATCATGAAAGGTTGTTTACAAAAATATATTTTTGATCACATATTCATATAAAAGTAAGTAGTTAAAGTTGCACGTTGAGGTCCTGCTAAGTACAATAAATAATTTTACAGGAAATACATTTTTATATATTTATTGGACACTAAATTAGAATAAATTAAAAAAGCAAACTTTTATGTGTCACACTAAGATAACGCAGTAAGGATACTTACATGATTTAAATAAAATATCATATTCTCCTTTCTCTCTATCTGTTGGGCTTCGGCCCAACTTCTGTAGGCACTGTCGCGCGCACATGAGCGCTGTTTAGTAGGCCCAGTTCACTCTCTTTTCAGCCCGTTAAGGTCCCTGGTCTTTATTATTTACAGAGAATATGTTAAAATGATCATACTATAACTTTGCAACCGTAACTCGGATTAAAATAATTTATATATGTAATTTGACCAGAAAAAATGCTTAGATTCCAACCGTGCTATTGGTCATTCCTGTTAACTAATATAAAATTCTTTTTAGCGCATAGCCTTAATTTAACTAATTAATTGCTATGCAATATTAAATGTTATCTACCTCATTTAAATTGGCAACATATGTTAAATAAAGTATGTTAGAAGGGCCTGGAGTGCACCTTTTTTTCTATAGACTAAGGAGTAGCGAATATATATATGTGTGTTTTTACCCCATTTAAATTGGCTAGATATGTTAAATAAAATATGTTAGGAGGGCCTACATTGCACCCTTTTTCTGCAAACTAAGTAGTAGCAAAAAATATTTGTGCTTTGTGGGACTAAAACTCATGACCCCAAAGGCCCCAACCAGCTGAACTAGCATGTGTTTGTGCTAAAAAATAGGTTCATTATTTAATTGAAAAGTCCCACCTTGACTCTTTGCACGAGAATATATTAATTTATATACATTTGTAAATTATGTGGAAATCGGGAAGTCACTTCAAGAACCAAGGAACAGAGGGAGCGAAGGAATTAAATGGATTTGTGCTAGCATGGCTGGTTGGCTCTAAATAAATAAAATTGTTGGAATTGCATGGATGGTTATGTCAATATAAATTAAGCGGGTTTGTAAGTAAGACCAGATTTCAGGATTGTTGCTATGAGGGAGAGACCTATAATTAATGAATTACTCCTTCTGGAGACCACCAATCTTGTGTTAATAATCCATTTTTTAAGACTTTCATGAGATAACCACAACAAAGGAGGGAGTAGATTTCAACCTCGGCATGGCAGCACTGTCCGGATGTTGTCGTGTCGAATTTATATACGTTTTGGTGGACATGTCAATTACTTCTCCCATTGTCGTGTCGCATTGATATACGTTTTCGTGGACATGTCAATTACTTATCCCGTTGCAACGCACGGGCATATGTGCTAGTAAGTACTAATGTTATGTACAATACTCTTTGTTGGGTGATAGAAAAAGTGTAACCCCGCCATGGAGGAACCATTTAATTTCCTACATGGAGGAACCATTTAATTTCCTAAGCATAGTTTACATGGTGTCTTTTATTTATGTTGAGGTGTGCAAACAGCTAGTCGTGTGTTTGCATCTTTCTTTCTATACTCATCTCTACCATAGAACTCTCCATCTATCGCAGCGTGGACCGAAAAATAATCACTTATCAAATCAGAAAAGATTTTTTGTGAACAAATTAGATGGATGGATTTTTCTTAGAATGAGTTTACTTTCACTACGAGGAACTTCACACTTCCATTCCACTTGAAAAATGGTCAACATTTGTGACAAGTTGGTGTCATAGCCAAACATAGTTTCCTAAAACAATCACTACAAGAAATATGCTAACTTGTGACCTTCTGTCAGTGACCGTGGGTGAATTGGTCATAAATCTACGACCATTTCGAACCAATTGGTCGTAAGCTGTTTGGGAGGGTCCAAAACCTAAACCATAACGACCATTTTAGTCAAAAATGTGGCAATTGCCTTACACAAAATGGTCATATATAAAGCAGACAATAGTGGTCGACGACCTTATTTCTAGCTGATTACAACCAATCTAGATGGTCATGATATTGTAAACGTGGATGCATTGATATGACTGGGCGCCACCTCATCAGTTTTGCCTATGTGTCATGTCTGTGTGTTAATTTTTGCCTATGTGTCAAGCCCAAGTGTCAATTTTCGGCTTGCGTGTAATAGCACTAGGTTTGAATCTAAGGAGTTAAAGAACTTTATTAATAAATGAATCGATCCAATAAGGAATAAAAGAAACTTTATTAATAAATGAACTAGTGCAATGTAATATTACAAATCTTACAATCTGGATAAAAGAAACAATACATTTCATTACTATAAATACAAATACAAAGTATTCAGGAATTACATTGTGGAATAGAAGAAATGAAATAAAGAAAAGGAAGTAAACCTAAACTAAACCTAGACTAAATCCTTTTCTAGTTCTTCTCTTGATCTTCTTCTAATCTTCTCCTTCTCAAGTTCAAGACTTACAAAAGAAACAATACAGGAAGAGGGAGTGTGTTACGTTAGATATGTTGCATTCCCCTTTGGAAAATGCATTACTATATGAGCTGGCACTTCAGATTACTTGGAACTGGTCCAAATACCCTTAATTAGAAGTTTCCAGTAGAAAACCAACAAAGCCAAGTAATGGAATAATAAGTGACCAAACGTACAGGATCAGAGACAAAAGGAACAGTGCATGATCAAGTATCAGGGGAGAGCAGCTGTAGCAGATCATGTCCAAGAGTGGAGTATTTCCAGGATATATTTACAGCAAGAGGTGAAAGTCATAGCTCACAAATCCAATAAACAACAACAGAGCCAAGTCATAAGTAACAGCCACAAACACAATAACAACAACACCAGCTCATTTACAAAGTTATAATTAAAGGGGCACAGCTGTCACTATGAGTCCAGCTGGCCCAAGACACAACCTAGGAACTTTATACAGCAATACAAACATGCCAATAGAACAAAGAACAGTACTGCCTGTATATGTCAACAGATGGCATCAGCAGCTAACTGACAACAGTGATAGTATATGATGTTGGACAGAAACTCCAACCACAATGTGTATGTGCACCAAAAGCATAGTGGTACAACAGATGGACATCTACAACAATGTTAACAAGAAGAAGTAGCACTAGCACATAAATATAAACCAGTTCATATACCTCCAGTAGCAGCAGTCTATGTGTGGACCAATTTACCAAGACCAGAACCTTAGGAACTACAAACCACCACTAAACTACACCATCAATAGCAAACCAGGAACTAGACAATGGCAATCATCCAAACTAGAACCCCATAGTAACAGAGGTTAATTCTAGATATGCCACAAATCATGAACAGAGTTCCAGGACCTCAAGTGCATCTATACACTGAAACAAGGGCCGGCCTTGAGCAACTCAGTGAACCACTAGGGAAAGTAGAAGAGCAGAGTGTCAGGCAGCTCAAGGGCAATGATGGATTCAGTTATCCTACGGTGATGAAGCGTCTTCAAGTCTATTACTGATGGATTCAGTTATCTTACGGAAGGACGTCCTTGTCACAAATTCCAAGAAGGATGCCATGACAGAAGTGATCTCTAGTGTACAAACGGCAGTAGCAGCTTTGAGCAGGCATTTAAGTACTATTACTGATGTGCTCAAACAATTGAGTGCCAACATGCCAACAACATCAGAAATTCCTCCATCCCATTCCCTAGTGAGTTTGGGTTGCCGGTTGAAATCCAAAGTGAGTTTGGGTCACCGGTTTAGAGGAAAGATTGACAGGTGGGCTGGATTTCGAGTAGAAGGTGGATAGGAGTCCATGTAAACCCTAGCACAAATACTAGTGCACTTTTAATGAACTTGACCGAAGAGATGAGAATGCAAAAGATAAAATAAATTTCCCAAACATTTATTTTATTTCATGTAGAAAAATTTCCTAGCTTACATAACAACAATAACAAGGCTAGGGTTTGAAAAGTGGTATCTTACAATTCCCTCCCCCTTAAAGAAATCTCGCCCCGAGATTTACCTAAGGGAATAAATGTGGGTAATCTTCACGAAGCTGGTCCTCTCTTTCCCAAGTGGCTTCTCCCTCGGTGTGGTTACTCCACTGCACCTTACAAAACTTAATGACCTTCCTCCTTGTTATGCGTACCGCCTCCTCTAAAACCCTTATGGGATGCTCCTCATACGTTAAATCCTCATTGATCTCAATTCCCTCTAGAGATGTCCTGCGCTCTTCCTCCTCTGGAACTCTCAAACATTTCTTCAACTGTGATACATGGAATACTGGATATATCTTAGCTAGCTGATCCGGTAGCTGCAACTCATATGCTACTTCTCCCCGTCGGGTGGTGATTTGAAACGGTCCTATGTATCGAGGTGCAAGCTTCCCACTGATTCCAAATCGCCGGGTCCCCCTGAGTGGTGATACCCCTAAATACACACTATCCCTAACTTCAAAGGACAAATCTCTACGTCTCTTGTCAGCATAACTCTTCTGTCGGGACTGTGCAATCCTTAGCCTCTCCTGTATAACCTTTACTTGATGCTCGGCCTCTTCATGGGCATTCGGATGGAACACTTGCCTCTCTCCGGTCTCGTCCCAGTATAACGGAGTCCTGCACTTTCGTCCGTAAAGAAACTCAAACGGGGACAATTTTATGCTAGCTTGGTAACTATTATTATACGAGAACTCTGCGTATGGCGACATTTGGTCCCATTTCTCCTTACTGGTTAGGGCGCAGGCCCTCAGCATGTCTTCCAAGATTTGATTTACCCTCTCAGTTTGGCCATCGGTTTGTGGGTGAAATGCAGTGCTTAAATCCAATCTTGTGCCTAAGGCCTTATGGAGATCCTTCCAAAACTTTGAGGTGAACTGGCTCCCTCTGTCAGATACTATCTTCTTCGGCACCCCATGCAAATAGACAATCCGTGATACATATATATCTCGGCTAACCGGTCTCCATGATATGTGGTTTTAATGGGAATGAAGTGAGCCGATTTGGTGAGACGGTCCACTATAACCCATATGGAATCAAAACCTGACTTGGTTCTAGGCAGGCCAGTGATGAAATCCATGCCAACTTCTTCCCATTTCCACTCCGGTATTTGCAATGGTTGCAACAATCCTGCGGGTTTCATGTATTGTGCCTTGACTTGTTGGCATACATGACAAAGTGCTACATACTCCGCTATGTCACGTCTCATGCTAGAGCACCAATACTTATCTGGGAGGTCATGATACATCTCTGTACTTCCCGGGTGAATGGAATAAGTAGAGTCGTGTGCCTCCTACATGATTAGCTCCTGTATCTCTTTATTATCCGGAACAAAAATACGCTCTTGATACAAGATCGTACCCTTCTCATCCTCAGTAAACCAGGCGCCTTGCCCTTCTTCATATCCCTTAGGACTTCCTCTAAGTCCTTGTCCTCCTTCTGTGCCTCACGCACCTGATCCTCCAATGTATACTTGATTTCCAACACTTCACCGCTACCGACAATGGTTAAACAGGTTTAACTTCTCAAACTCCTTGTATAACTCTGGTTGGCTTTCTTGGACCATTATGTTATTGCAGTAAGCTTTTCTACTCAAGGCGTCAGCCAGCACATTGCTTTTGCCTGGCGTGTAGTTTATTCCAAGGTCATAATCCTTGATTAACTCTATCCATCTTCGCTGCCGTAGGTTCAGATCAGATTGGGTGAAAATATACTACAAACTTTAGTGGTCTGAATAGATTTTGCATTGGTTCCCAATCAAGTAGTGGCGCCATAGCTTCAATGCATGCACTACTGAGGCTAACTCTAAGTCATGAGTGGGGTAATTGAGCTCATGGGTTCTTAGTTGTCGGGATTTGTAGGCTACAACCTTTTGGTCTTGATTCAATACACCACCAAGTCCTTGCAAAGAGGCATCACAATAAATCTCAAAGTCTCCGCGAATGTCCGGTAAGGTCAGAACATGCGCAGAGGTTAGCCTCTTCTTTGACTCCTGAAAACTTTCTTTGCATTCAGGTGTCCACTTGAGTTTACTCTCCTTCATCAATATGTGGTCATAGGTTTGGCTATCTTAGAGAAATTCTCGATGAAACATCTGTAATACCCGGCAAGTCCAAGAAAACTCCGGATATCTTTCACATTATTTTTTTGCTTCCACTCGGTAATGGCTTCAACCTTCTTTGGGTCCACGGCCACTCCTTCTCCGGAAATGATGTGACCTAAGAACTCCACTTCCTTTAACCAAAAAGCACACTTGCTAAACTTGGCATAGAGTTGATGCTCCCTCAATCTCTCCATAACCAGACGAAGATGCTCCTCGTGTTCCTTCTTACTCTTGGAGTAAATCAACACATCATCGATGAATACCACAACAAATTTGTCTAGGTAATGCATGAAACCCTATTCATTCATGAAGTAGGCCGGAGCATTGGTGAGTCCAAAAGACATCATGACAAACTCATATAGGCCATACCACATAGTGAAAGCAGTTTTCGGAATATCCTCTTCCTTCACCTTCAATTGATGGTATCCTGGCCTGAGATCTATCTTGGAGAACACAGTGGCTCCTTTCAACTGATCGAGCAAGTCATCTATCCTTGGTAATGGGTACTTGTTCTTGATGGTGACCTCATTGAGGGCATGATAATCAACACACATTCTCATAGTACCATCATTCTTCTTCACAAAGAGCACCGGTGCGCCCCATGGTGAGGTGCTTTTTCGGATGTAACCTTTTCATTCCAAATCTTCTATCTGTTTCTTTAGTTCCTCCAACTCATTTGCTGGCATCCTATAAGGTCTCTTGGATATTGGTGAAGTGCCTGGTACTAACCGAATTGCAAACTCAATCTCCCTGTCCGGTGGCAAACCAGGAATTTCCTCTGGAAACACGTCTGGATACTCTTGTACTATGAGAACATCCTCAACCCTCATGTCCTTAAGTGAATTCAGAATACGCCTCCTCTTCAAGGCTGACGTGTCTACATACTCTATGGTTATCCCTCCTTTTCTCACTAGGGTTACGGCCCGTTGTGCACAATCTATCTTCTCTTGGTGCTTGGCTAACTAATCCATACCTAGTATCACATCCAACTCTTGGGCATCTAGCTTTATCAAGGTGGCAGAAAAAGGGTTCTCCTTGAATTTCAATGGGTATGGTCGGGCAATAGGTATCTACCTTGATTTGTTTCCCAGGTGAAATTGTAGGGTAACGCAGCAGAAAACAAAAAATTTCTGACCTATGCACTAGCCCAGGACCACTATGGAGACTGTATACAAGGTTTGATCTTTTCGTTACCGACTCGTAGCGCAGCGGAAGTAGAGTCGATGACGATCGGCGGTGCAGATCCCGCAGCTAGGATTTACAACCTCCCAACCGCAAGGATGTACTCCCTCGTCTGCCCCTCGGACAGCCCTCCGGGAGGCAGTCGGATAGTCCCTTGGACGGTGTCGTGGACAGCCCTCCGGGAGGACCTTTGAAACTCGAACGGTCACTCGGACAGCCCTTCGGGAGGACCCTCGAAACTCGGACGGCCACTCGGACAGCCCTTCGGGAGGCACTCTCGAACTAAGACCGAAACTACGATCTCTCTACAGAGTTGCACACATACGGTGTCATCTATCCGGCAGGGCTTCGCCGTCCAGAACTAGTTCCCACCGGAACACAGACAGCCTTTCGGCTCTACGAAACTCTTTTCATGGGAGGGAGAGAGAAGCCAGATAACATCAAATGGCATGTGTATGTGAGAGCAAGCATGAGCTTATGGGCAGCCCACTCACCTCCTATTTATAGGAAATCCCAAGGGGTAGGGTGGTTTTACAATAAAACCCAAAGGCACATGAATGAAGTCCTTCCACAAGGGCATAAAGGTGAAACCAAGGAACAAGAGGGGCTCCATGGAGGGAGCCCTCATGTGGCCGGCCACCCCTAGTGGGTCCCCCCAAGGGGGATCCTATCCATCCATGTCATACCCCAAGATCTTTTAAGCAAAAGCCCAAAAAGGTGGCTTTCCAATAAAGTAATCCAAAAAGCACTTTCACTATTCACAAAGACATTTTTCTGCGTTCGTTAAATCCCAAATTATTTTTGTGTGCCTAGAACAATTCCAGTACCCACTAAAACAATTTTGAACGCATTCCGAAACAATTCCGAAACAATGTTTTTCTTCAGCGAAAAGCAATCAAAGCGGTTCCGGCAGCTCCGGAACATTTCCGGTTTTTATCCCGGAAAAATCCCAGAAGTTACCAGAACAATTCTGGCACGCTCCAAGAATTTCCAGGTGTGTGCCGGAACCAATATGACTTAATGGAATACCCTGAAACAACTTTTCAGTTTCACCGAAACTATTCCGGTGTTCTCTCCGGAACGTTTCCGTTTCGTCCGAAACTTTTTCGGTGATTTTCTCTCAGACTCCCTGTCTAGTATTCAGCAGATAGATGACCCTTAAGCGTGTGACCCTACAGGTTCGGTGAAGTATAGACATGACCGGAACTCTTTCCGATCAATGATCAACATCGGAGCCGTGGACACCCATATTGACCCCTATACCCACACGAATGAATATTCGAGTGAACCTCCAGTTGCCGTGTGCTATTCCTGTTGCTTCGCGATATGTTACAAATACCCGAGGTGAGATGTATTGGCATCCCTGTGAATCAACAACTTGTTCACTATGCCAGTTCCCTCGTTACCGGTATTTTTCTCTTTTCTCGTTACCGTGTTCCGGCATCCCTGTGATCAAATCACCCTGTGTCTGGCCAGACGATGATGGATACCATAACACCGAGAGGGCCCAGAGATACCTCTCCATCGTCGGAGGAGCAAATCCCAATCTCGAGCTATCAAGTCCCTTGTCATACTTTCCCATGAACCCGTAAGCCGCCGTAATAGCCACCCAGTTACGGATGACGTTTAACAAACCCCAAAGTTCATGAATCAAGCATGAAGAAACTCGATACTCTCATGGTCTAAGGAATTATGCAAACATTAACTTCTCTGTGTTATTAACCATTAACTTGTGACGAATGTATCTCATAGCATAACATCAATCGGGTCGATTCAACACAAATATTCTTCTAACATTGTGCCCTCAAAGTTGCCGGCATAGACATGCCCATGATCAGGAAAACAGAACCATCATGCAACACTTGAGCTAGTCTTAGAGGCCAGACTAGGAATACATTTTACCGTTTATTATTCCACACGTGCATATGAGTCTTCCTCCGAGCCTCGTGGTTATTGCAGACTCGAGAACCATAGCAATTATAGCATGGAACATAAACATAGTTATGAACAGGGAGATAATCAATAACATTTATTATTGCCTCTAGGGCATATCTCCTACAGAAATAATCATTAAAGGCGCTGATAGAGCCTTGCACTTAAGTTTGTGTTTATCAACAACCCCTTAAAAAATGAATTTGTTGCTCCAAAATCAAACACCACTTTTGGCAATAACAGAATTAGGAACAACACCCTCAACTTCTCCTTCCACATCTTCGAGTATTATTCCCTAGTGTACGGGCACAACTAGACCTTAACCATATCCTCATCCTCCAAGGCCTCAACAATCACCGTGGTGTCCTCCACATACTTCACGTCTGGCTGCCATCATGCTTGGAGGTTGTTTCTCAGAGATAGACGAGAGGGAAAATATTCTAACCCCAAAACAATGAAAAGGCGCACACAATCACACAAAGAAAAATCAAACAAATCCCTTAACTCCAAACAAGTTCATCAAAAAAACCTAACAAAAGAGATAGTCACACCACACTAAGCCAGTGCAATCTATCTTTCTAAATATTTTTGAAAATATAATGATCGATATGACTAAGGATAGAACCTAAGGCTATGGGATCGAGGTGATTGGTGTCTAAGCTTCGTCATGGAGTTCGACGATGGTGGGCATGGCCGGGGCAAACTCGTCGTCGGGAACGTAGCTCCTATCCATGTGAATGATGATGTCCGAAGATGGCTGCTCCACCTCGTCCGGCATCTGCACGGTGTATGGCTGGTTGACGGTGAGGGGTCTTGGCTTCTTGCAGGTACGTAGGCATGTTTTTTGGAAGTCGGCATGCCCTCTTCTTCGGGATGAAGGTGTTGGGTTGTAGCTCGTCGAGGTACTCACAAGCGTCATTGACCTCGTTTTGAAGCTTTTAGATAGTTGTCCAAGCAAACCGCAAGCTTTTAATGAGGTCATCCTTCTCCTCGGCGTGACGAAGTGCCATTGATGAGATCGTGCGATTAGCTTCTTCCTTCTCAACATTGTGTATGCTTTGACGTGTTAGTATGGCTTGGCAAAGGTCTCGGTTATCCTGTTGCAATGGTGCTATCTCCCTCATGGCGGCATTTAATTCCTTCTAGGTGTTCTTTTGCATCTCCTCCCAGCTATCAGCAAGATCGCTGTAGCTATCCCTAATTCTGGTGGCATTGTCTAGTCGATTAATAAAACCGACGAGTAGTTCTGAGAGTCGTCCGACACAGGGGTTGAGAGGGCTCTCGGTCCTGGTAACAGTGATGGGGGTGCCCTTTCCTCCTTGGAACGAAAAATAGCAGAAAGGTGGATGGTTGTATAGTTCCTCCTTATAAAGTTCTTCGATCCCAAGGAATCCTTCCCCTATGATGGCCTCAAGAGCATCATCCCAGTATTCTCCCTTCGACTTGAACTCATGGAATACATGCTTCACGAAGCCTCCCCGTGGGCCAATCCGTAGTGTCGCCATGTTCCACATCTTCCTGGGAGAATTCAGGTAATCGCATCCAGTGGCTCTGGTTGGCGGAAAACCCAGCTTGTCCAACATCTCGGCTAGTTCTTTTCCCACCGGTCAGAGTTTCTTGATGGGATTAGACTCATACACGGCTTCTGACTCATACGTGGCTTCCATTTCCATCTTCTTGATTTAGGGAGGGCATGGTCAATCGATAGTTGCAAAAAAAATCTAAACATAGATGAGCAACAGCAAAGAAGACCTAGTAGTTTTTGAAAACAGGTCGGAATGGGCCGATGTTCCTAGTTTTGATCGACGTGGCTCTGATACCACTTTGTGGGATCCCGGTCATGGGGTCCAGGAGTCACACCGTAAATCATTATCTATCCCAAGGATTAGTTGCAGATAACACGGTCGGTAATAAGAGTATCACACGTCCATTGGTAAAAATAATTGAAAGTTTACATCATTCAGGTCATTTGCCCGTTACATAAATGATGATTATTCAACTCAAGATAACACAGTGGAAACTAAGATAGTGATGGTGCCATTGAAGACTCCACAGGCAAAAGTCAAAGAAAACCAGCAATGTCGTCTCTATTCCTCTTCATAGTACTCACTGCCGTAGTCGTCGCCCTCTGTAGTGATCATCAACATAAACAACATCCACACTGAGTACTTCTCATGGTACTCAGCAGCCACCCCAATGCAACCTAAATAACTTTAACGCTACATGCAAGGCTTTTTGGTATAGCCTTGTCTCATTTCCCAAAAAAACTACGCTAAGTCTAGCAATATTTTACTTGAATTCCCAAAAGCATTTTATAAACCAAGTAATTCTAATTACTAGTAATTGGGGGTTTTTCCGACGATGTCTGCGACGACAACGGAGATAAGCGGCGGAGCCCCCTTGACTCAGCGACACAATTGACCAAGTGTCAACCGATAATCCAAATTCCAGAAGAGGAGAGAAGACAGGTAGAATACCCAACCAGACACTTCGTCCGTCCTTGACCGTGGACACGACTAATCGATTAGTTTTTGACTCTGTAGAGTTTGTACACTTTAGCCACACGATGTTGACTTGCGTTAGCTCCTCCTAACGTACTTGATATGCCGTACCCATTTAGGCGTGTGGTTGCACGGGTAAAACGAAGTGTGCCAATAGCTAGATAATTTCCCTTATGGGGTACGAGCAATGATGGACAAATCTCCACAACATCCGATGTTGCCTGCACCCATGGTAATATTTCACCCATAGTAGTTTTTACTAACACTTGTGGCGCAAGTTTAGTCCACAACAAAGTCTTAGGCTTTCTCAAACAATCTATGATGAATGATAATCTCAACAAGATGCAATATAGTACCATCAATTTATTAGGTGATGATCTAGTCTAAGCACGGCTAAGCATCGATAACTACTCAAGTTTATGGTGACAAAGAATAGGGTGTAAGATCATGGCATCGTATCCGATGAATATTTGTACTAGTCAATTTTAGTATTTTGACTCAAAGCAAGTTTTCATGCAAGTTTGTAAACACATGAATTTGGACAAAAACATAGGATCAGGGACGGGGGTGGCATGCCTGCTTGATGCGCGCCTCCGGCTTCTTCTTCGTAGTACCCCTCGTCTCCTCCTTCGTCTACACGCCGCACAATATACGCAAATATCAACAAGCGTACAACGAGAACTCCAAATAAAACACCAAGTAAAATCACCAAAGCAAACATATGGACATGTGTGTAGGATATGATGGAGAAGAATACTACGGAATAGATCATGAGGATTAGTTTCTCATGAGAGGATATTGGATAGTAGATGGCATGCATGAATTCTATATTGTGAGCATAGATCATTACGTACAAGAACTATGTAACTAATCTATATGTGATATAAATAAACATAGATTAGACTAATGAGTTTGGAGATAAAACCATCTATTTTCTTGCATGCACATGATTATGAGATCAAGAACATGTATGTATATTATGGTGGTGGAATTGCATGCAAACCCTAACGTGGAAAACTGAAGTACTTATGATTTACATGAACTAGTCAAAACAGAAAAAGCTTTTCAGAACAAGCTCTAAAGATGCGATCGGTGTGACCAAACGGTAGAACGAAATTGGGATCCGTAAACTGTAATAGAAAGTAGCCATCGAGGGCTAGATTATGACAAAAGATCTTGAAGTTTGGCATACCGAGTTGATAGCTGGGCTGGTCGCAAAACCAGCGATAATCTGTACAGGTTTGCTCGTCAGAAACAGCGGCTCGGAGATGACCTCAGTGACGAAGATTGGCTGCATGGATTTTATAGAAATTTTAGGGAGAAGCTGAAGACATCCTATGAGTCAGATCAGAGAGGTTTCATGGTTCTACAAATCGTGAAACAATGGAGTAACAGTAGATTACAAACCGAAGGTTTGAAATCGCAGAGAAGCTTGCCTGAACAGGGTCTAGGTAGATTGGATGGAACGGGAGATTGCACCGTTGGATCGCCCTCAAATTTTACGAGCTTGGAGTAGACTCTATGACGCAGCAATTTCACCGTTGGAGCTTCAAGAGGATGCTCGATTCACCGGGTATAGGTGGATTACGGGACAGATTCCTGCTGTCTCGCGGATTCCGCGAGATCAACTTTGTGGCGACGTTGGGGCAGCTCGTGAGGTATGATTTCGTGGAATTTGAGCCTTGGGGTGTAGAAGTATTTATAAGGGTCCTAGGTCGGTTGGGGCTGCCCTAGGATGACTAGAATTGGATAGAGATCGATTTTCTTTCTTGTATTCGAAGACAAGGCTGGAATCCGATTTGGACACAAGTTTGTTTGTATTTGGTCGCCCAAAGAAACTTTCTGGTGCCAAGAAAACGTGTTGGAGCAGAGGTAGAGATATTTTGCTAGCCTTGGGTCATTGGGCCTGAGCCGGGTTGAAATCCAAAGTGAGTTTGGGTCACCGATTTAGAGGAAAAGATTGACAGGTGGGCTGGATTTTGAGTAGAAGGTGGATAGGAGTCCAAGTAACCCCTAGCACAAATACTAGTGCACTTTTAATGAACTTGACCCAAGATATGAATGCAAAAGATAAAATAAATTTCCCAATCATCTATTTTATTTCATGCGGAAAAATTTCCTAGCTTACATAACAACAATAACAAGGCTAGGGTTTGAAAAGTGGTATGTTACAAATATAATAATACAATATTATTGCCTCTAGGGCATACTTCCAACAGGATCGGCACCAGCTTATCACCTTTGGTAGGGGATGAAGGGGAGCAAAATGCCTCCTTTTTAATTTCTGGACAGTGTCTACAAACTCTCCTTTAATAGTAAGGAAGACTGGATTCAAATTTGGATCATTTTAGTCATATGGATGATAGTGATAGCTATCTTATTACGCCCGGTCGACCGTATTACCCCGATCGCATTTGCTTGAAAAAAAAAGCATCAGGTGTTAGACCGCGACCATTCTGACAAGGGCCTGGCGGGAGTCGGGCACGTCGTGGCGGTGTCACAGAGGAGAGGACGGAGGTTAATGGTGCATGTGCAAGTTGGGGTCTGGTCGCCGGCACCACCATTGTCCGGAGGATGAAGATGAAGGAAAGGAAGAAGAAACAATGTACACGTCCAGATGCAACGAAACAAACACTGCATGCATGCAATCGATGCTTCCCATCCAAAAGCATCCAAATCTATCTAATTAGATCTTAGTATATCACTCCAGCCCATTAACTCCTTCCATGTCCCGCGCATCCGACGACGTACCCTCTTGTGCTCGCGCGCCTCGGTTCACCGACATGGCCCGTATCATCATCCGCGATCTCCACCATAGGACAACGGGACTTCCCCTCATCGGAACCGCCGCTTCTGACGCTCTACGCACTCGCCCCGCGACCTCACCTTGAGATGCCACCCCATTGTGCGCCGATTAAGACGAGGATGAGGATGAATTTGAGCCGCCACAGATGGAGGACGGATTCGACGCCGGTCCGCCGGTCCCGATCCAGGCCCTCTTCCCCGACAATTGGCCGCTACTCCCTTCTGAGTCCCATCTGACGAATCTGAGGAGGGGGCAATGGTGGCCAAGGCCACTGCCCGCTCGGAGGTCCTATATGTCGCTCCTCTCTCACTCCCGTCGCCGAAGGGCTTCCCATCTTGAACATGTAGAAGCAGACGGAATAGCACATGAAAGAATGATAGGCATGAATCGTGAATAACCGTAATATTGTTGTAGAGGTATACGTGTAAAAAATATTAAAGGAACAACACATGAAATAATAATCATTATATTTGTTCTAAGCATAAAATAAGAAATAATAAAGCATCATGTACAACTAATAAGAGAAAATGTTATAAATTATGAAGTGTCATAAGCATCATGCACAACTAATAAGAGGAAATATTATAAGTAACGAAACATCGAATTAGTTAATGTTGCTATCCTTGACAATGGATTACGGTACGACACGAACCGGTGTCTTTGTTGCCTGCGCCCTATGATATTTTATTCACCATGCAAACTGATCCATCATCCATTGTAACCCTTCATGCACCTCTAGCCAATTTCTCGCGCCTTGTGTTTCCAGTATGATATGTGCACCTCGAAAGTTTGCCGCCCAATTTCTCGCGTTTTGGGTTGTAGGGCTATTAGGTCAGGTTAGTGAAGGACCAAATGCATGAAATAGCCCATTCATACAATTATGGATTTGATTAAATTTCCCTTACTTTACCAAATATATTCTAAATATATCAATTCAACTACCACAAATGATACTTTTTGAATTTTAATGACTCGCGACTACAAATTGTTCAATCAGTGATCTATTGTTTTATGTGCGATATGATCGTAGTGCGGTGACACGTTTTCAACTAGGTAGGTCGATTTCTAGACCGGAATAACTTTCCCGCCCTGTGTTTTTTGCCCTAAAGTTTGCTGCCCAATTTCTCGCATCATGTGTTTTTCGCCTGGTATGTGTCGCCCGAATGATGGTGTTTTGCTAAAGTTTTTTGCCCTAAAGAATCTGACATGACTTCTCTGAAATCTTCTTAATGAAGCTACAATCTACCGTGACCAAATTAGGATTCTTGATTAATTAGTAGACTGAAGCGAGTTAGCTGCTTTGTTTCAATGACAAAATATATGATGGTGTTTTGCTAAAGGAGTATATGGCAGGCAAGCTATTATCTGAACCGAAGAGGGTAAAATTGAAAATCTCCTATAACTCAATTCTAAATCCCGTCACAATTTTTAGTTACTTCTCTAAGTACTTACTAATATTACTACTCATTCATTACCCTGTTCTCTCCTGGAAAAAAGAGGTTGTTGCAAAGTCAGAACAAATAACCGCAGATTGTAAAAGGCAGAACTTACCCTGCCGTCATATTCTATCTGCAGGCACAAAACACAAAATATCTTGTGAATTACATGCCACATGTATTGTAAAGAAGCCTCATTTAAGTTGAATATGTGAGTCGCGCGGCTTCTAAGCCCCCGCCAGATCTGAAATGTAGATGCATATACATAGAAATCATGCACAGATAGGTGTATGGCAGGGCACATGTTACCTTGTTCATACTGGCCATGGTCCAATTATATTCACCAGATCTTGTAGCACATTGGCCAAATAGTGCAATATAACAATTCAATTTGCAAGTATACTGAAGCAAAGCATGTACATTGAGTGTTGTACGGAGGAGCATCGGGAGGCTTTCAGTAAAATAATAAAAGAAATTCTGCATTTTTACACCCTAGTCACAACCTGGGTCTTTTTTTTTTTTTGCGGGTGTCACAACCTGGGTCTTAACAACACAGAAGAAGCCCAACTTTATCTGCTTTACTGCTATCGAGAAAAGGAAGAACATGAGTTGCCGCTTCAACTGGCTTATCAACATGATGAATGTGACCATATGTTACACAGATGAGTTCCTATTCCTCGTGCTCTCTCTTGCATTTTTCATTGAGTTGAAGCTTCGTTATCATGCCCGGTGACTATGAAAATATATGTTTGAGGAAAATATTCATGTTTCATTCAAAAGACTAAGTAGAATAGATAAAATTACTCAGAAATCTGTTGTATGTGGCAAACCCCTTGTTTTTAAATAACATGTACGCTAGTCTGTAGAGGTAGTTACTTAAAACAGAAATATAAGATGAATTAGCATGTCATTATTTGTAAGAAACAATCCTATGAATGATCGCTACCTAACTACAACAACAAAATTATATATTTTTCATATGACTTGCTTGACCAAAGATTTTTGTGTCTCTAGCTAGCAAAATGGCAAGATAAACTAAAATGTAACAGTTCTGGATGGATAACAAAAAGGATGAAGATCACTACAGAAAAGGAACAACGAATATACACATACAGATGTAAGGCAGACATGTAAGATGAAATAGGCACAATTTTTTTTTTCACTGGTCAGGAACAATGTTCAGTATCTTTTTCAATGTGTTCCTGTATCAGAAGGCTATTAGGCAGCCAAAGTAGGATGAACAAACATATGAAAGAGAGCTTGAATGCCTACTGTTGGGAAATAGTGTTTAATGTATGAGATACACTAACCCGATAAAACCCACTTTACCATAGTCTACAGAATCCAGATTCATGCATGTATATAGTGAACCGGTAAAAAGGTTACACGAACCAATTGATGCATGATAAGAGAGGGACTCATATTAAAAGTAGTTTGCCCATGAATATCATGGAAATCTTGTGATGATGCAACGGTAGCGTTCTGATAATAGCATGCTGATATCTGCTACATTTAAGTTAGGCACATCATGGAAGTCTAGAAATTATGTATATATAAGTTAGGCACATGAGACATTATTCTTTGTAAGTAACAGTAGCAGCAAAAATCTGCTAGTTCTAAATTTGAAGGCTGCAAATCTACACATTCAGATCCACCGATTAATGTGTTAACGTGGTAGAGACGACATCTCTACTGCTCTAGGAGGCACCTTTTTGTGTCTGCACCAACCTTTAGGAATTGCAGCTGGGCTGCAGAAGAGCTAAATAACAAACCACGAACTCCATATATCTATTGTGAAGATAAGTATAATAAGCACGGACAATTTTTGACATTTTACCTTCATACATCAACACAAATTGATGTATACTATCGTTGTTATGTAGCCATGGCCATCATACAAAACTACGATGCAAAAAAATTGAGGTTCGTCATTTATATTCCAAGATATGAGAATAAAAAGACCAGTTTACACAAAAGTTCACAGGGATGAATTTATAAAATTAGCTCGGAATTACTACAGTTTGTCTACTGGTTCACTTTTCATAAATTTTCCTCTGATTCATTCGCTGACAAACGATTTTATAACAGAAAACTAACTTTAAAGACTTCATGCATGTAAAAAATAATACGGCATAAGGATTTTCTGTTCATTAGTGTTCACATCGCAAGAGAACAGAACTGAACATATACTAAAACCATTGTTCAAGAAATCGGTAACTGGTAGCTGCTCGGTCGGCTTGGGAGTAGCGATAAATCGGTGAATCGGCCTATTAACTGGATTAATCGGCCGACCATTAATCGGTTGATTAAATAGGAACATGCGAACATATTATAGTTTTTTTATGTATTATACCATACTCTCATGCTCTCAGCTATGTAATATACCAAAATATGCTACTATTTGGTCAAACCCTAGATATTGAGGAGAGAGAGGGCGATGGGAGAGGTTACGGGCCGAAAATTTGGGCTTTGTTTGCCCACAAGTTTATGGGCCAGCAACGATTAATTGGCCTGACAACCGATTAATCGGTCTGAAAGGCAAGTTAATCGGTCTGACAAGTTAACGTGATGAATAGGTGCTATTCGAGTCGGCCACCCAACGAGTAGCGATTAACTGGCCTGTTAACTGGTTAATCGGATGAATTCTTGAACAGTGACTAAAACTAAAGAAAGGTTCCTGCAACTCATAAAATGACTAATCTGTACGGACTGGAACTAAACCACTTTGAATAAAAAAACATCCGCAGGCAAGACCAGAAGATCGGAATCTAGTTTCTCTAAGGGCTCAGATCACAAAGAATGTATAAGATGAGTATGTAAAATATGTCAAAAGGGGAACAAACCATGCATGGAGGAGATGTTATGAAATGTCAGTTATATCATCAGTCCATTACTTGCGCATCTTCGACAACAAATCCAACAGGGAGCACGACCTCCTGGAGCTAATCAAGGCTGAAGCAACACAAATTGTGAAATACAACAGAACCAATCCACCAATCTCCAAGTGATCTTGCATGACCAATGCCAACTGTCATTATTACAAATTATCGGAATGTCGAGGTAAGGAGTATTTTAACTACCAAACTGTACTGCTAAGTTTTATTTTGTTCCAAACAGTGTGCCAATTCACATGGACCAAGCTTATATGTGGTACTTCCAACCCACAAGCTAAACTGATTTCTTAGTTCTGATCATACTTTTATGTAGGAAAAAGCTAGCGCGGCTCTTAAGAACCCTAACCAATGTTGCTTTGGTTTTACAACTTTCATTGCTTCTAACTTCTAAATCAAACTGTTGTTACACACATGTTTGCTGTATAGATGTACCCTAAAAAAAACCTACATTTACTTTGTCAAATAGAATTGCATTTTTCTGGTTGTCAAAATAGGATCAGCAGCAACTTTCTTGTCAACATGATGTCCTCTTGATATAAAAGAACAGGGCACCAACGCAGAGTAAGTTTGCTTTGCACTCTTATGTTTGTAATACACAACATCCATGATGGTGTCTCTGTAGGCCTCTCGTTTGCACAAAACAATTGAGGTCCGGATGCTTATTTCACTCCTTTCTTGACCTCAATTAGACTTCTTTTATCCAAAGTTAGGAGCATACATATATGATAGGACCCTGCAGCAATCTGGCGAGAGGTTACTGCCTGCGAGTGGTGCCGTAAAGATGGTGCAAGAAGACGTCGCCGGGATGCGGACCTGCATGACAGAATAATCTGTGGCGAAGTCAAGATCCTCCCTCCAAAAATACGGCTATGATAAACAATTGTGGGAGCGTTGCTCTGTTTTGCACCTGCAAGTAGCTGGTGTGTCTCGGGCGGAAGGATGCAGACGGAGAGTATGGACGGGGGATGCCGAGCAGCGAAAGCCACCAAAGCGTGGCACCAGGGATGGAGCTGAACATATGAATTTTACATCACTACTTTGAATTAATGTCATAAACATATTTTTTATTGAATGTAACTGTCGTAAACCTATCGAAATTGAAGAAAGACTACCAAGATATGTTAGCATTACCTGAGATTTGGACCAGCAGAGACCGAGCACATCCTTTGATCGCCCTGCAAAGGTCCTCCTTCTCTCTCAAACACGTGGCGCACACCCAAGCTAGCCCTGGCCAACACACGGATCTCTTTTTCCCCAATTCCCATGCTCCATGTCTCCTTGTCCAGCTTGCTTTGTACCGATGAGTGAGGATTGACTTTGCTACTGGAACGGAAATCCCTTCTCTTTGCTGCTGCTATTCCTCTCCTTTTTCCCTATCACTTACGGATCAAATCCCTTGATTTCGATCTCTAGTTTTGGGGTTGCAGAGGTGTGCGGGGGTGGGGCTTGGTCTTGCCGGTGGAGTGGGGGCCAGCTGGAGGGCAACCTGGTGGCGGGGGTGGCAAGGTGATGCGGCCGGGGGACGCTCGCCGGCTGGATCCCACGGCCTCGAAACGTTGGGAAGCAACTCGCCATCAGCAGGGCTGGAAAAGGCATGGAAATTTAGTGTGTGCTCACCGTCGGCGACGAACGGAACCGGAAGGAGGCCATCGCCAGGTGAAGCACAACGGCTGGGAGTTGTGCGAGATGCAGCGGATCCTGCCGATCTCATTCGGATTCGACGACCGCAGAGCGAGGACGGGCACCGCGGAGCGGAAGGATGGGGGCGCGGCGGCGGAGGGAACCCTCGTGTTCTCGTGCGGGGCAGGGCAGGGCAAGTCGGGGGCTGCGTCTGAGAACGTTTTTTTTCACTTATGGTCGGACGACGGTGGATGGCGGGTTGATTCCTATAAACTTCAGGGACTTTTTTGCAAAATTACCATGACGGTGAACTGGCATAAGCAATAGCCGCTTTATTATTAAGGTAAAGATGACCATTGATTAACTAAATCAATAAATGAGAACCATTAGATCTAAGGAAAAAATATTCACATTTTTTCGCCCACATATAAAAAAATTCACATTAAAATTGAAAGAATTTACCCACGTATACCATTATACCTCTTCTCTCCCTAACATAACAAATCTGTTTGCGCTCAACAAAAAAAATCTGTTTGTTCTCTAGGTTGTGCCAGCCGCGGGCGGCTCATCACCAGGTTACGTGGATAGTCTTCAATCATGCGTGAACGTCGGCAGTGTCCGGCAAGAAGACATGACGCATCCAAATTCCCAGATCACTGCGTGAACGTCGGCGTCGCCCGCCGCCGACAGATTCCTCGACAAACATCGTCACTATGTTGCACATGCACAGGCCTAGATCTTTGTACTAGTAAGATTTTTTACAGAATCCCTCGAGATCCATAGAACTGCCCCCAATCTCTCTCGAAGACGAGTCCTGAACTCTACTCACGCAGCTCTTGGTCTATGCCCACTAGCAATCCAAGAAAAGAAACATATCTATTTTTCACTTCTGCTTCAGTACAACCCCTTTCTCTTTTCAGTTAAAAACTCCAAAAATGTGCAGCAACGCGATTTGAACTCCTGACCTCACAGTTAACTGCAAATGTATTAACCAAGTGGGACAAGTAACCCAACGTGCATAGTTTAGTTCTTTTTTCTCCTTCAAATCAATGTTAAAAAAGGGACCTCCTTTTGGGCCGGCCCATGTACGGCGCGCTCGATTTTCTTCATTTCGTTCGTTTCATTTTTTTTATTTTCTTTTTTTTTTTTTACATTTTTGTTCGTTTCTATTTTAAATAATTTACTATTTAAAAAAGTTTCGAATTTTTAAAAAATTGTGCATTTTTTTGAAAATGTTCAAAAAATCATAAAATGTTCACGGATTCAAAAAATGTCCGCATATTCAAAAAATGTTGGTGTATTCAGAAAATGTTATGAAATTGAACAAATGTTTGCAACTAAAAAAAATCATGAATTTTTAAAATGTTCACAAAATTTCAAAACTGTTCATGAATTACAAAAATGTTTGCTGATTCAAAACATGTTCACGCATTTTAAAAATGTTCGTGGCAAACAAAAAAATGTTCGTGAATTACAAAAATTGTTCCCCCAATTTCCGAAAAATGTTCGTCGTTTCAAAAAATGATCGCTGTAGGGTACGGGCTAGGTCGCTAACGAGCGACCTACGTACCAAATAGGAGACGCCCTAAAAATCACACAGCGACTTTCTTGTTTGGTTTTCTTTTGTTTTCTTTTGGTTTTTGTTTTGGCTTGTTATTTCTTTTGTTTTTATTTCACTTTCTCTTCCTTTTTTCATTTTTTCCTTTTTTAAATTTCGCAAATTTTACTTTTAAACTCATGATTTTTTTCTTAAATTCATGAACATTTTAAAGTCGTGAATGTTTTCTTAATTTTTTTAAAAAAATATGTGAACATTTTCAAATCCGTGAACATATTTTCAAAATCGATGAACTTTTTTCAAATCCTCGAGTACTTGGACCGGCCCATCGTCGCATAATTGGGCCAAGGCCTAAGTGTTTGAACGAATTCCGACACCATTTATATTTTGCGACACGTCCAGCCATTTATCGGTCTTTTTCACCGTAAAAACTCTAGAAAATGCCGAAAATCAAAACAATTTGACATGGTGCTTTGAATTGGTCATATGAGGCCATGAAAAAAATTGGGGTCATTCAAGGATGTCAAGAAACAACGCGCTCTCAGACGGAGCCTTCTGGCCTACCCGAACACTCTCCGTTCAACATGGTTTATTTTTTGACATCCTTCAAATGACCCCAACTTTTGCAAGCAGATGGTCATGCCCATGGTAGGCATCCATGTCAGGTTTTTACAATTTCCGATACCGTGTGCAAATTGCGACACGTCCGGCCATTTATCAGTCTTTTTGATCGAGAAATCTCCAAAAAATGCAACATTTGTCGAAAACAAAAATAACTTGGCATGGTCCCTTGAATTGGTCATACAAGGCCATGGAAAAAATTGGGATCATTTCAAGGTTCTCGAAAAACAACATGCTCTCATACGGACTCTTCTGGCCTACCCGAACACACTGCGTTGAACATGGTCTATTTTTGGATATCTTTAAAATAAACCCAACTTTTGCAAGCAGGTCGGTATGCCCATGTTAGGTTTGGACGATTTCCGACACCGTATGCAAGTTGCGACACGTCCGGCCAATTATCGGCTTTTTTTATCGAGAAAACACCAGAAAATGCAAAATTTGTCGGAAACTCAAACAACTTGGCATGGTGCCTTGAATTGGTCATATAACCTCATGAAAAATAATTGGGGTCATTGACGGATGCCAAAAAAACTCGCTCTCAAACGGACCCTTCTAGCCTACCCGAACACTCTTCGTTGAACATCGTCTATTTTTGTACATGCATGAAATGACACCAAAAATTTTCAGTAGGTGTGCATGCCCATGGTAGGCATCCATGCCAGGTTTGAACGAATTCCGACACCGTATGCAAGTTGCGTCACGTCCGGCCATTTATCGGCCATTTTTCACTGATAAAACTCCAGAAAATGCTAAAATTGTCGAAAACTCAAACAACTTAATATAGTGCCTTTGATTGATCATATGAGCTCATGGAAAAAACATTGGTGTCATTTGACAGATGCCGAAAAATATATGCTCCCAAAAGGACCCTTCTGTCTTACCCGAACAACCTCCACTGAACATGGTATATTTTTGGATATGAATGAACTGACCCCAACTTTTGTCAATAGGTGGGCTTGCCCATGGTAGGCATCCATGTCAGGCTCGAACGGATTCTGACGCCTTATGCAAGTTGCGTCACGTCCAGCCAATTATCTACCATTTTTCACCGAGAAGACTCTACAAAATGCAAGACGTGTCGAAAACCCAAATAACTTGGCATGGTGCCTTGAATTGATGATATAAGGTCATGAAAAAAATTGAGATCACTTCAAGGATGTAGAGAAACAACATGCTCGCAAGCGAAGCCTTCTAGCCTACCCGGACACCCTCCGTTGAACATGATCTAGTTTTGGACGTTCTTAAAATGACCCCAACTTTTGCAAGCGGGTGGAATGCCCATGGTATGCATTCATGTCACGTTTAAATGATTTCTTACACCGTAGGCAAGTTGCGACAGGTCCGACCATTTATCGGTCTTTTTTGACCGAGAAAAACTCTAGAAAATGAAAAATTGTCGAAAACCAAAGCAACTTGGCATGCTGCCTTGAATTGGTCATACAAGTCAATAAAAAATTTGGGTCCATTTGACGGATGTCAAGAAACAACGTGCTCTCAAACGGATCATTTTGGCATACACGGACACCATACGATGAACATGGTGTTTTTTTGGAACATTCTTGAAATAACCACACCTTGCGAGAAGGCGGGCATGCCCAGGCACTCATGCTAGGTTTAAAAGAAAAAGTATTTAAAATAAAAATTTAAACAGGTACTTAAAAATATTATTTTAAGTTTTTAACATAATTAATAAATACAGAGTGATAAAATTGAAAATAGTAAATGCTTTTCTTAGAAAACATTTAATAAATGTTTGATGGAAAAAAAGAATTTAAAATCATGATTTAAAACATTTCCTTAAAAGTGTTATTTTGGTATTCCAAACAATATTTCAAAATTTTGAACTGGTTTTAAAAAGAATAATAATTTTCAAAAAGGAGAAAATGAATTAACAAAAAAAGCGAAGAATTACGAAAAAATAGAAAAAAACTTAGGCCTTGGCCCAACTAGGCGACTGTATCGCTCCCGTCAGGTGCCTGTTGGGAATTTCTAAAACTGTTTGCATTTTAAACAAAAATGTTCACATTTTTGAAAATTGTTTGAAAATTTAAAAAATTGTTCATGTTATAATTTTTTTCTTCAAATTTCAAAAAATGTTCGTATTTTCCAATTTTCTTCGTAATTTCAAAAAAGTTCAGGAAAATAAAAAATGTTCATGCTTTTAAAAAATAATAAGTTAAAAAATATTCTTATTTTCAAAAAATTTCACAAATTTAAAAAATTGGGATTTCAAATAATGTCCCCGCTTTAAAAAATTCTTCACAAATCCAAATGATCAGGGTTTCTAAAAATGTTTGTGTTATAAAAAAGAAATCATGTTTTGATATTTTTTTTTGTATTTTTCTAAAAATGACCGGAATTTGCAATTTTTTGCATTTTTATAAACTGCCTACATTAAAAAATTGGTATCGCAAAAGTTCGTCACATTTTAAGAAAATTGTTTTCGAATTTCGAAAATTATTAAAAAATTAAAAGGTTTGGAGTTTCATAACTTATTTGCTTTTTCCAAAAAGTATTCGGCATTTGCAAATTGTTCACATTTTTTTTTCAAGAAAAGTTTCAATTTTTTCGGATATTGTTTTATATATGAACGGTGCTGTTTGTTCTTATATAATTCGCGCTGTATGAAATCACAACAAGTTGGTGGGTCGAGTGGCAAGCAGCGCCTTTGCCTATTGTGTGAGGTCCTGAGGTCGAGTCCTCATGATCTCCTTTTTCGCAATATTTTTTCTAAATAAAACTGACGGTCCTTACTTAATGGGCTGGCCCAGGCGCGCGAGGTACAGGAGGTCTCGCGTATACATACGAAAGTGGGGTATGATTTGTCAAAGGTCCATATTGCCCTTTATACGTTTTGTGAGGGGGGTTGTACCGAAGCGGGACTCTTTTTTTTATAGTATATACAACAGCATGCAAAATCACTAGATTGTTATGCATTGTTGGATTGATTTGTCTTCATTAGATAAGAAAAGATGCGTATTGATCATGGCTAAGCATTCATATGTATGGCAAGATGCAAGAACGCATATCTCTATGTTGTCCTATTCCGTATGTCTGCATCTCCATATGTAAGTAGTAATTACTATACTCTGTCTTCGATTATTGGTTTATGACATTATTGAATATTGATTATATTGGTAGTTTTAGTTTGGTACAGCCCCAAGGCCAACTACTTCTGGTGATATGAGATGACGAAGAAAAGCTGACTAGATTCTGCTATAGAACAATTCAGCCGCTGGCTGGTGCACATACACAACTAAAAAACAACGAAGTTGATTGATTATTCGATCGGCCAGGAGCCCAGGACTGTTGTGGATGTGCATGTCCAGGTCACTAGAGCCAGCTCTGTGCGATCAGGAGGTCGAGTATATGCTGCTGTACAAAGCATCGGCTAGCAGTAATCCATGACTAGAAGTGAGCTTTTGTTGTCGTTTTTGTCAACAGAAAGTGTGGCTTGGACATGGACAGAGCTCCGGTGTGATCCCACCACCCGCACGCCTCCCCTCCTCTCCCCGCCACGGCCGCCGCAATGGCCGCCTCCTCCCCATGAGAAGGAGCCTGGACCCTTCCCTTTTCCCCATCTACAGTGAAAAGGCGATTTTTGGGCGACCCCGCGCGTTCCAGCTCGCCGCCGGCGATCCGGCCGATTCCTCGCCCTCCGACGGCCGCCTCGGCGGCGGGAGGACGGGGAATCCATGGATCCCGGCGGGTATATAGTCTAGGTGTGCGTGGTGTGCTGGCTGGCGGCGCTGTGGAAGGAGCGGCGGCGCTGGAGCGGCTTTTGAAGACGGCGGCCTTCTTCTCCGATGGTGCGGCTCCGGTGGAGCTCCGCCGCGGATCCGTCGTCCCATCCTCGCTCGTGGCTCGTCGGAGCTCTCGAGCGGGTCGACCCCTCGCCGGTGACCGAGAGGTGGCGGCATCGGCAAATAAAGATCTGAAGAATTTCTTCGCGTTGACCAAGCTGGCGTTGTCCTCCGGCGCGCAGGGTGGAGGTGCTTCTGCACCGAGGAGCGTTCGACTTCCTAGCTGCTTGGGGTCTCCGTCCAGTCCAAGCAAAGCGTGGTGGAGCTGCAGCGGGTTTCGCCGGCGTGTCGTCGTGCGTGTTGATGACGATGCTAGGGTTCAGGAGGACCTATCTGTTATTTCCTTTGTTTCCTGGACTTTTCTGTATGAATCTTGGTCATTGTGAATGAAGTTTTTCTGCGCAAAAAAAAAAAAAAAAAAAAGTGTGGCTTGCAAAGAGATGACCTCGAGCACCAACTTAGTTCTGAATGTTGATGTTAAGGGTGAAGCCAGGGAGCGCTTTGAGCACTATTGTTCTGGATCTGTCAGGCTTTGCGACCACCACGATGGTCTTCGAGGCAGCCGGGAGCTACAGGCAGGGAGTGTGACTCGGGAGTTGGGAGTAGCAAAGGTAGCCAAGGAGGAGTACCACGTGGACTATGAATATTGAATGACGCAACCAGCTGTTTCTGTGGTGGGTGAACATTGCAGCGGAGATAGCTGCAATGATTACATGGATGCACAAGCGCTCCTCCATGGCAGCGTGTACCATGGCCTCTAGCCGGCCGTGCACGTCGCCGAGGATGCCTGTACATGTCATGTACGATGGGCCATCCCAGTTGTACCCTAGCGTAGCAATGACGAAGGTGAATTAGTCGATGGCTGGCAGCACTGATGTGTACTCTGTGTCCACCACCAGCAGGATGTCGTACTCAGCGCACAGGGCACAATGACGCCCAACAGTAGCTCATGCTCCTCATCCGCAGGCTCTAATGGTTTCAGGTACAGCGGGCTGTTGGATATATGCCCTAAAGGCAATAATATTGTATTATTATATTTTTATATTCATAATTAAGAGTTCATATTTCATGTTATAACTGCTATGATCCTGGAATATGCGATTCAGTGGAAAATTCATATGCACGTGTGAAACGATAAATGGTAAATAATAGGTTTCCAGTCTCGCCTCTAAGACTGGCTCAAGTGCTGTTGGTGATCACGTTTTCCGTATCTTAGGATATCGTTAAGTGTAACGACAGTCCTAAAACAACACTGAGAGTATGACGTTAGAAGAACGATCATATTGAATCGACCCAAACTTGTCTGTTATACTTTGTAATAATATCGTCTGAAATCAATTGTTATAACACGGAGTGTTAGCATGTGTTGTTAGTTCCTCAGACCATGAGAGTATCGCTTTCACTTTCTACCGTACGGTGGACATTGGGGTTGCTCAAACGTCCTCTGTAACAAGGTGATCAGACAACTTACAGGCACACGGAAAGTTTGACAAGTGACTGGATAGCTCGAGAGTGAGATTTGCTCCTCCAACGATGGAGAGATATTCTTAGGGCCCTCTCGGTGTGACGACATCCATCATCGTATGGCCAGACACAGGTGACTACATCACGGTGATGCCGGAACACTTCAACGAGAAAGAAGAACAAAACCGGTAACGGGAACAACGGTATACTGAGCATGGTGATTACTCAAGAGGATACCGATGCACACCGGGTTTTGTAAAGTATCGCGAAGCAAAGGGGACATCGCATGATAATCAAAGGTTCACTCGAATATCATTCCAGTAATCATAGGGACCGATGTGGATGTCCACGGTTCCGCTATCGATCATTGAATGAAGGAGTTGCGTTCATGTCTATGATTTACCGAACCTACGGGGTCACAAGCTTAAGGTAATCAGTCACTCTGTGCATTCGGTTTACATGGTTCGGTTTATACGGTTTTTCGGTTTGTACGGTATTAATACTTCGGTAAATATGGTATGAAATTAAAATACGGTTCGGTTTCGGTATATACCAAATTATTTTGGTATGGTTTCGGTATATACCATAATAACCAAAGTTGACGCGAATTTGAGAATGACGTAATAATAATTTACAAATTTATGACTCAAAACATATACTATTATACACAAATAAAAAAAAATTGCCCCTCTCTCCCCTGCTCGTTTTCGTCGCCATAGTGGTCGCATTGGAGATGCCCGAACGCTCCGCCGCCCGCATCGTCGCCGGCGAGGCTCCGATGACCAAATGGTCACGAGCTCATGCCTATCAACCTCGCCCGCGCGCGTAGGCCTCGCCTCGCTATTTAGATCGCCCGCGCGCGCATTGTCTCGTCGTTCCCATTGAGCTCCCGAAACCGCCGCCGCCGCCGTCGTCGCACCGCCCGATTCCGGCCACCGCAGCCCGCGAGACCACCGCCGTTCGACGCGGCGTGAAGTGGCCGATCCAGAGGACCAAACCGCGCTCGATTTGGTGCACCACAGACGATTTCCGGGCTCGCCGGAGTTCAACCATCGCGGGCGAGCTCGCCGTAGTGCTCCGATGCCGGCGTCCGACGTGGCACCGCGGGCCCACCTCTGTGTGGCTGACAGCGGGCCCCACGGGTCCCAGTTGACTGGGTTGACCCAGTCAACTGCTGACTGGGCAACCCAGTGAGACTGACGTGTGGGCCCCGTGAAATTAAAATGTTTTTAAAATTTAAATAAAAGTTAATTAGTTTAATTAGTCACTGACATTGCGGGCCCACCTGCTAATTAAGTTAATTAGATTAAATAAACCCTGTTTAATTAGCACAGTCACTGACCAGTGGGACCCACTGGTCAGGTTTGACTGGTCAGCCGTCCTGTTGACTGCTGACGTCACTCCCATGTCATGATGACATCACCAGACACTGTTTTGGATAATTCGAAATTAAATAATTAAAATAATTCCAAAAATGTTTAAAACTTTGAAAAATCATATAAATTAAACGTAAGTGAGATGAAAATAATTTATATATGAAAAATGATCAGAAAAATATGAAGAATCTGAATATGTAATCAAAATGCTTGACCATCACTCCTAGCTAGGTGAACATGGAACTTTTTGACTATTTTCGATAAATGAATAGTGCTCAACTTTAATAAAATAAATCCAAATAAATTCCTAAATTAACTAAAACATTTAGTTAGGCAGTATAGCTCATCTGCATATCATTTAGGCATGTCATACATAGTGATTGCATTTTTGCCGTGAATTTATTGCTTCTTCCCCCTCCTTCTCTCCCGATAGACGCCGAGACCGACGCCGACGCAGCAGAGTACGACCACGCCCCCGACGAGCAGCCTACTGACGACCAGCCCCTCTCTGCAGAGCTTCCAGGCAAGCAATCCCCCTTGACGTATGCCGATATCTCCTATTCTTTCTCCCTCCTGCTTGCATTAGAAATTGCCGCTGCCATGCTTTATCCTATTCTGATGCATAGCCTGATTTTGTCGCCTTGCTATTGATATCTTACCTGTTATCCCATGATGCCTAGTTAGCTATGCTGTCATTCCATCTGTGGCCCTTCGCCTTGTCCGTATGCCATGCTTGTTACCGGGCCGTGATCACTCTGGGTGTGATCGCGGAAATGTTTACTTATTGCACTACTTAAACTGTTAAAGTCGGGCTGGCCCCAAGGGTGCCCGCGAGAGAACAATGCTGAAGACGGGTCGGCTCCAAGAGTACCCGCGAGTGATATCAAGTCGGAGCGACAGAAACTCTGATCGTCTCTGCGAGTAACTAAATACGCCTAACGGAGCTGGGTATTTGATCTGAGTTGGCTAATGGCCTATACGCACTAACACCACGTGGGATAATGGTTTAATGGGGCCCTCTACGTCGTATGTATCAGCCTGTAACACCCCGTGTAATTAACTACAGTAATCCCCTGTTAACAGTGCCATGTCATCATGATTAACAGTGCTTAATCATCACTTGCATCGTGTCACATTTCAAATTCTAAATTAAATTGAAAGTCAAGTACTAAATGAAAATAAAAGTTGTTCAAATTTGAAAACTAAAATGTTCATTAAATAAAAAATAATTCAGAGGCATTTATAAAAATATAATCAACACTTATTGAACTTGGTAAATGACCCTATCATCCTCAAAACAGCACCAAACAGAAATATTTAATACATTTCACTTTAAATAAAATTAAAACGGAATCCTTTTAACTCCAAACAAATTTCTGGTGATAGATAATATTGTACTATATTTAATTGGACCACACCCATATTTTACAAAACTAAAATCGTGTCTAAAATATTTACTAAACAAAAACTAAATTAAAAAAAAAACAAAAAGGAAAACCCCCTCCCCTGCTGGGCCTCGGCCCAGCCGACCACTGGGCCAACCAGGCCGGCCCAGCCGCCTCCCTGCTTAACCCCCACCCCGCAACCGAACCCTAGCCGAACCCCACCCGCTCCCCACTCTCCCCTCTCCCTCCCGCGACGCCGCCGCCGCCGTCGTCAACCGTCGCCGCCTCTCCTCGTCGCCGCCGACGCCGACCTCCTCCCCGAGCGGCTTCCTCGCGCCTCGACGCCCCCCTTCTCACGACGGCTGTGAGCCCCGCCTCCCCTCTCTTTCTGTCGCCGTGCTCGCCGCCATCCGCCGCGGCTCGCGCCCGCTGTCGCCCGCGCCTGCCTGTTGCCGTGCTGGCTTCGCCGAGCTCGCTCGCGCGCGCGCCTGCTAGCCGCGCTCGCCCGAGCCGCTCGCCCGCGCCCGTGTCGCCGCCCGCTGCCGCCGTGCTGCTGCTGCTCCACCTGCCCGCCGCCGCTGCCGCGCTCTCCCTCGCTCCGCTCGCGCGCTGCCGCTGCCGGCCTCGCCCGCTGCCACCGCTGCCGACCGAGCTTGCCGTCCCGCTGCCGCGCGCCGCTCGTCGTCCGCTGCCCGCGCGCGCGCGCAGTTTTCCCTACGGTCGCCGGACACGTCCGGCCGCCGTGTGCCCGCGCGCATATGGACGCCCGGACATGTCCGGCCCTTGCACGGGTACGGCCGGACATGTCCACCTGCCCACTGACCACGGGCCCCACTGCGGTTTAAAACGAGAAATGAAAGAAAAATAAAATAAATAAATAAGCAATTATTAATTAATTAATTAATTAATTAATTAATTAACTAACTATTAATTAACTTAATTAATCCTGTTTAATTAAACTAATTATTTAATTAACCTAAATAATCTGTAATTAGTTTAAATTAGACTAATTATTTAATTTAATTTAAATAATTAAATTATTTTCAAATATTAATAAAACTTTGAAAATTAATATAAAATAAACCGTAACTCGAATTAAAATAATTTATACATGAAAGTTGCTCAGAACGTCAAGACGAATCGGAATACGCAGTCCGTTCGTCCGCCACACGTCCCTAGCATAGCGAACATGCAACCATCCCCCTCTGGCTCATCTGTCCGAAAATACCAAACACCGGGAATACTTTCCCGGATGCTATCCCCCTTCGCCAGTATCACCCGGCACTGCGTTAGCTCACCCCTAGCACCGCTTATTGCCATGTAATGCATCTGTGTGCATTTGTTTACATTGTATTTATTGTTTCTTCTCCCCCTTCTATCCGATAGACTCCGAGACCGATGCAGCCGCTGTGATCGACTACGTCACCGATGACTTTGTTTCCTTTTCAGCAGAGCAACCAGGCAAGCAAAACCCCCCTTGAGCATGCCTATATCACCTATTCTTTCTCCCCCTTGCTTGCATTAGAATTTGCTACTGCATTTGTTTTATCCTATTCTGATGCATAGCCTGTTTATTGTAACTTCTGTTGATACTTTACCTGATATCCTAAATGCTTAGTATAGGTTGGACGAAATCCATCTGTGGCCCCACCCTTGTACTAGTTGCCCCGCTTAGTTACTAGTGCCACGATCGATGTGATCGTCGGGTGGAGACCAGCACAGCACCGCACCCCCCCTAAGTTGTTCGACTCTACAGAGTTATCCTCGAGTGACGAGGGTGATACCCCTTAACTCACTCCCGATGATGCCTTTGTAGCTTAGCTAGTCGGACGTGGATTATCGAGGGTGATTCCTCTTCCTCCACCTTCGACGAAGTTTCTGTCGTGCAACCCCGCAAGTGTGGACCATCGAGGGTGATTCCTCTGGGTTCACCTTGACGGATTACATCGAGTAGGAATCCATCGAGGGTGATTCCTCGGATTCCCCTTTGATGTGATGAACACACGGATACCCTACTTTTACTACAGACCCCGGGTAAAGTCGGGTCGACCCCGAGGGGTACCCGCGAGAGATGTGAAGTCGGGTTGACCTGGGAGGCACCCGCGAGATAGTCGGGACGACAGGTGTACTGATCGTCTCCGCGAGCTACTAATAATGCGATAACGGATTTGGGTATTGATCTGAGTGGGTCGTCGTGCCCTATACGCACTACCACCACGTGGGATAATGGTTTAATGGGGCCCTCTGCGTTGTACGTTTCTCCCGAAAGCTCTGTCAGACGTCCAGTTCAGCATTGTGGGCCTGTCGGGCCAGTGCCATCCAGGATGAGGTGGTGCTCGTCCCGGCTCGTCGCATAACGACCCGGAGTGCAAAGGGCGATGGCCCAAGACCCCTGCGCACTTAGGATGTAGACCGGCGGGGACCTCTCTGCTTAGCCTAGGTAGGACGCTGCTTCGTGTCGATTACCCGAGGCCGGGCATGACCCAGGAAAGTGTGTCCGGCCAGAGTTAATCGAGCGTGTTGGGTAACAGTAGTGCACCCCTGCAGGGAAGATTATCTATTCGAATAGCCGTGCCCACGGTAACAGGACGCTCAGTGTTGTATCCCGATCTATTATTACTTGAAGTGGATACCTGTTAATTAATTGCAAGCTCCGGGATTGCTTTCTCGCAGGGAGTCGAGGAAGGATCTTTGGGCTTTGCTTCAACATGCTTGTTAATTAATAATATGCTAATTTTCACTCTTCTAATGCTGCAAGACTCTGAAAATGCTACTCTGAAGATGCTAGTCTTCGATAGGCTAGGCCTTTCTCTCTATTCTGGCATTTCTGCTATATAGTCCACAGATACAGCCTCATCACTTGATACCAATGCATATGTAGAATAGATCTGATGTCAGTCTTGCGAGTACTTTGGATGAGTACTCACGGTTGCTTTGCTATTCTTTTTCCCATACCCGATTGCTGCGACCAGATGATGGAGTCCCGGAGTCAGCTGCCATCGCCGACGACTTCTACCACCCCTCTGGAGAAGCCTACTGCTACGTGGAGACCGCCGACGACCAGGAGTAGATAGGAGGCTCCCAGGCAGGAGGCCTTGCCTCTTTCGATCAGAGTCGTTGTTTGTTTTCGCCTTCTTAAGGCATTTCTGTTTATCTTTTATATCTGTACTCAGATATCTGATGCTTTCGCTAACGCTTGTATGCGCAAGCTTATGTATTCGAGCCCTCGAGGCCCCTGGCTTGTAATATAAAGCTTGTATTATTTTATTTTGTGTCTAGAGTTGTGTTATGATATCTTCAAGTGAGTCCCTAGGCTTGATCGTGTGCATTTGCGTGTATGATTAGTGCATGATTAAGTCGGGGGCGTCACAGGTTGGTATCAGAGCCGACTGCCTGTAGGAACCCCCCTTTTAACTCCTTGGCCGAAGTTGAGTCTAGTTTTTAAAAAAAACTGTTTTACTAACATGGCTGTGTGGCTTACGGGCCCACGTCGCCAATGGGTGGTATTAGGATCTTTTATTCCTCTCCTATACTCTGGGTTCTGAACTTCTCTTCCTTTCGGGTTAAAGTTTTGCTAACTCTAACATTAGGTTCTCGTGATCACATCCACCCGGAGTTCTGAATTATTCCCCCTTTCTTCAAGATGAGGGCCAGGTTCTGCTGCACAATGTCCACGGACCGCAGGATCCTTTTATCGAGGACACCCTGCGTTGTTCCTTGCAGATTCCTCGCTCCAAAAGTTTTCCCCCGACGTTGATGTAGCCTTTGCTATGTCCCGTTGTGTATTCCTCACCGCGTGCCTGCGCGCCGCCTAGTATGTCTTTTTCCTTAATTTTACGCCGTTACGCTGTCCGCGTATAACCGACTCTGTGCATAGATTTGTATGTCTTTAAATGACTACTAATTTTTATCTAATGCACTTCTTGCTCTTGCTCATGTTACATCTTGAATAACCCCATGTGCATGCAGTTGTTCTTGCTAAACTGCCCCTGTTGTTTTGGCAGAATGGCTGACGATCCTCCTCCTCCACCCTATATTGCCGCAATGATGCAGCAGTTTGAACTGAATCGTCAGCTCAACGAG
This sequence comes from Elymus sibiricus, assembly GCA_039707655.1. Taxonomy (NCBI): domain Eukaryota; kingdom Viridiplantae; phylum Streptophyta; class Magnoliopsida; order Poales; family Poaceae; genus Elymus; species Elymus sibiricus. The sequence goes on from CM077676.1 coordinate 73,374,109, forward strand.
AGTCTGGTAAATCGTTTGGAACGCAACGATGCTCGTCAGGAGCCTGGACCAATCTCACTGCAAGAGTTTGTGCGCCTCAACCCGTCTGTTTTCCGCAACTCCACCAATCCTATGGATGCTGATGATTGGCTTCGTGATATTCTGTTTGAGATGGAGTCAGCTAGTGTTGCCCCTGACAGTTACGTCACTTTTGCGGCATTTCACCTGAAGGGTCCAGCTGCACAATGGTGGGAAAGCCACAGGCGTATGCTGCCTGCTGGAACTGTAATCACTTGGCAGGAATTTCAGTTAGCCTTCCGTGCACGACACATTCCTCAAGGTCTGATCGACCAGAAGAAGCAGGAGTTCCGCAAACTCGTTCAGGGTAAAATGACTGTGGATGAATATCAGAGGAAATTCCTTGAATTATCCCGCTATGCTGAAGATGACGTCTGCACTGACGTTCGCAAGCAGGAGAAATTCCGTGAAGGACTGCATCCTGATATCGAGCTCGCACTTGCTGTTCATGAAGCTGCAGACTTTGCAATGCTTGTCAGCCAGTCTTTCCGAATTGAAACTGCTTTGAATAAGTACCAGGAGTCGCTCAAGCGCACTCGTGACGTTGGCTCGTCCTCGGGTCAGCCTGCTCAGAAACGTCAAGTCTGGATTCCGCACAATGTGCATCACCGACCAGCTCCAACACCAAGGCCGTCTTATGTTGCACCTCGTCTGCAGTTGCCGCCGAGACAGCTAACGATTCAGGGTGGACAGCCCAATACTATGGCTACTCCCCATAATGATGGTTTATGCCGCAAATGTGGTCAGCCAGGGCACCGTGCTGCCAACTGCCGCCCAACCCAGAATCAAAATGCACGAGCTCGTCAGTCCAGAAACCGTAATGCCAGGCCGCCTGCACTTAGTCGTGGTCATGTTAACCATGTAAAGGTTGAAGAAGCTCGACGGGACCCCAGGATTGTGATGGGTACCCTTCTAGTGAATTCAGTCCCAGCTACTGTTCTTTTTGACTCAGGTGCATCGCATTCTTTCATTTCCGAAGCGTTTGCACGCAAGCAAGACCTGTCATTCGAAAACTTGTACCCTCCACTGGTGGTTAGCTCTCCAGGATCCAGATGGGATACCTCGATGATAGCCCACGACAATCACATTGAAATTGGAGGATTACAATTCACTACTTCACTCATGGCCCTCAAGGTTTCTACTATAGATGTCATTCTGGGCATGAATTGGTTGGGTCCTCATCAAGCTCTGATTGACTGTGCTGCTGAATCAGTTCACCTCACTCACCCTTCTGGCCAGAAAGTCAAATACTCAACCCGAACAGCTCAGGATGCCGAGAGCCAGATATATGCTCTGAATGCATTGAATGCTTCACCTCTTGAAGGAATTGAGAACGTTCCAGTCGTTCGTGATTTTCCGGACGTCTTTCCAGAAGAACTCCCAGGAATACCCCCTGTCAGAGCCGTCGAGTTTGTCATCGACTTGAAGCCAGGCACTACTCCTATTGCGAAGCGTCCTTATAAGATGCCTCCGCATGAACTTCTCGAGCTTAAGGAAGAAATCGACAAGTCACTTAAAAAGGGTTTCATTCGCCCCAGTTCTTCAGCTTGGGGAGCACCTTCTCTCTTTGTCAAGAAGAAGGATGGAACAAATCGATTGGTTCAAGATTACCGACCTATCAATCAGGCAACAATTCAGAACAAGTATCCGCTGCCCAGAATCAACGATCTGTATGATCAGCTTGCTGGTTCCTCAGTGTTCTCTAAACTGGATTTGAGATTGGGATACCACCAGATTCGAGTTCGTAAAGAGGATATTCCGAAGACAGCCTTCGTTACTCGCTATGGTTCTTACGAGTACACCGTCATGTCCTTCGGCTTAACCAACACTCCAGCAACTTTCTCTCGACTGATGAACTACATCTTCATGGATTACCTCGACAAATTCGTCGTGGTATATTTGGATGATATTCTTATATATTCCAAGGATGAAGAAGAGCACGCCGAACATCTTCGGCTTGTACTGGAGAAGCTGCGTGAACATCAACTGTATGCCAAGTATTCCAAATGTGAGTTCTGGTTATCTGAAGTGACATATCTTGGCCACGTGATTTCCAAAGATGGCATTGCTGTTAACCCAGAGCGAGTTCAGGCTATTCTTGACTGGACTCCTCCGAAGAATGTCAAGCAAGTCAGAAGTTTTCTCGGACTCGCCAGCTATTGCCGCCGATTCGTCGAGAACTTCTCAAAGATTGCCAAGCCTCTGACTGATCTGCTTCACAAAGGCGTTAAGTTTGAGTGGACAGATAAATGTCAGGAAAGTTTCCAGACACTCAAGGACAAGCTGACATCTGCACCAGTGCTTGCTCCTCCAGATTCTCGCAAGGACTTTGTGATCTACTGTGACGCATCCCGTCAAGGATTAGGCTGTGTCCTAATGCAAGAGCGCAAAGTGATTGCTTATGGCTCTCGTCAATTGCGCCCTCATGAGGAAAATTATCCGGTACATGATCTCAAGCTTGTTGCAGTAATTTATGCCTTGAAGCTGTGGCGACATTATCTTCTCGGTAATCGTTGCGAGATATACACGGATCATCAGAGTTTGAAGTATCTGTATACTCAACCAGACTTGAACCTTCGTCAACAGAGATGGCTCGAGACAATAGCCGATTATGATATGAATATTTCATATACTCCTGGCAAGGCTAATGTAATGGCCGATGCTTTGAGCCGTAAGGCTTATTGCAACAACCTCATGGTTCAGGAAGCGCAACCTATGCTTTATGAAGAACTTCGCAAGTTGAACCTTCATATTGTGCCTCAGGGTTATCTCAATACCCTGGTTGTTGAACCAGACCTCGAGTCCAACATCAAGACAAGGCAGAAATATGACTCTGAAGTCGAGAAGATTAAGGACTTCCTCTCCAGGGGTAATCCTTCATTCTACCATGTTGGTGAGGATGGTGCCTTGTTCTTCAAAGGCCGCCTAGTGGTCCCCAGAAGGCGCAATTTGGACTCTCGTTCGGATGTCATGAAAGAAGCACACGACACACCTTTGTCCATTCACCCTGGTAGTACCAAGATGTACCAAGACATTCGTCAGCGGTACTGGTGGCCAGATATGAAACATGATATTGCTAAATATGTTGCCGAGTGTGACGTTTGCCGTCGTATCAAAGCAGAACATCAGAGGCCTGCTGGACTTCTGCAACCACTTGATATTCCTGAATGGAAATGGGACAAGGTCCAAATGGATTTCATTACTGGTTTTCCCAGATCGCAGAAGGGTCATGATGCTATCTTTGTCGTCATTGACCGATTCTCTAAGGTTGCTCACTTTCTGCCAGTCAAGGAGACAATCACTGCTAGTCAGTTAGCAGATTTATATGTTTCCAGAATCGTGTCACTTCACGGTATTCCGTTGGAGATCAGTTCAGACCGTGGCAGCCTCTTCACCTCCAGATTTTGGAACAGTTTCCAGGAAGCTATGGGAACTCATCTGTCCTTCAGCACTGCATTCCACCCTCAGTCTCAGGGTCAAGTTGAACGAGTCAATCAAGTGCTTGAAGATATGCTTCGAGCTTGTGTCATCTCATTCGGTAAGAAATGGGAGGAATCTCTCCCGTATGCCGAATTCTCTTACAACAATAGCTATCAGGCTAGCCTGAAGATGGCACTGTTTGAAGTTCTCTATGGACGTAAGTGTCGGACCCTCTGAATTGGTCAGAAACTGGGGAACGGTCACTCGTTGGACCGGACATTATTCAACAAGCTGAAGAGCAAGTCCGCATTATCCGTGAAAATTTGAAGACTGCTCAGTCTCGTCAGAAGAGCAACTATGACCGAAAGCACAAGGTAATGGTCTATCAACCTGGTGAACAGGCATACCTTCGTGTTACTCCGTTCAAGGGCACTCATCGTTTCGGGATCAAGGGCAAGTTAGCTCCTCACTACATTGGCCCGTTCCGAATTCTCGCAAGACGTGGAGAAGTGGCATATCAACTTGAGTTGCCGCCAAACCTTTCTCAAGTGCATGATGTCTTTCATGTATCGCAACTCCGACGCTGCTTCAAGGATCCTATCCGAGCAGTGGATCATGAAGAGCTTGAATTGCGAGAAGATCTGTCTTATCCAGAGTATCCGATCCGCATTCTTGATCAAGCTGAACGACGAACCCGTCAGAAGTCGATCAAGTTCCTTAAAGTTCAGTGGTCGAATCATTCTGAAGGTGAAGCCACTTGGGAACGCGAGGATCGTCTTCGCGAAGAATACCCCGTTTTCTTTCAGTCTTCCTCTTAATTCTCGGGACGAGAATTCTTGTTAGAGGAGGAGAATTGTAACACCCCGTGTAATTAACTACAGTAATCCCCTGTTAACAGTGCCATGTCATCATGATTAACAGTGCTTAATCATCACTTGCATCGTGTCACATTTCAAATTCTAAATTAAATTGAAAGTCAAGTACTAAATGAAAATAAAAGTTGTTCAAATTTGAAAACTAAAATGTTCATTAAATAACAAATAATTCAGAGGCATTTATAAAAATATAATCAACACTTATTGAACTTGGTAAATGACCCTATCATCCTCAAAACAGCACCAAACAGAAATATTTAATACATTTCACTTTAAATAAAATTAAAACGGAATCCTTTTAACTCCAAACAAATTTCTGGTGATAGATAATATTGTACTATATTTAATTGGACCACACCCATATTTTACAAAACTAAAATCGTGTCTAAAATATTTACTAAACAGAAACTAAATTAAAAAAAAACAAAAAGGAAAACCCCCTCCCCTGCTGGGCCTCGGCCCAGCCGACCACTGGGCCAACCAGGTCGGCCCAGCCGCCTCCCTGCTTAACCCCCACCCCGCAACCGAACCCTAGCCGAACCCCACCCGCTCCCCACTCTCCCCTCTCCCTCCCGCGACGCCGCCGCCGCCGTCGTCAACCGTCGCCGCCTCTCCTCGTCGCCGCCGACGCCGACCTCCTCCCCGAGCGGCTTCCTCGCGCCTCGACGCCCCCCTTCTCACGACGGCTGTGAGCCCCGCCTCCCCTCTCTCTCTGTCGCCGTGCTCGCCGCCGTCCGCCGCGGCTCGCGCCCGCTGTCGCCCGCGCCTGCCTGTTGCCGCGCTGGCTTCGCCGAGCTCGCTCGCGCGCGCGCCTGCTAGCCGCTCTCGCCCGAGCCGCTCGCCCGCGCCCGTGTCGCCGCCCGCTGCCGCCGTGCTGTTGCTGCTCCACCTGCCCGCCGCCGCTGCCGCGCTCTCCCTCGCTCCGCTCGCGCGCTGCCGCTGCCGGCCTCGCCCGCTGCCACCGCTGCCGACCGAGCTTGCCGTCCCGCTGCCGCGCGCCGCTCGTCGTCCGCTGCCCGCGCGCGCGCGCAGTTTTCCCTACGGTCGCCGGACACGTCCGGCCGCCGTGTGCCCGCGCGCATATGGACGCCCGGACATGTCCGGCCCTTGCACGGGTACGGCCGGACATGTCCACCTGCCCACTGACCACGGGCCCCACTGCGGTTTAAAACGAGAAATGAAAGAAAAATAAAATAAATAAATAAGCAATTATTAATTAATTAATTAATTAATTAACTAACTATTAATTAACTTAATTAATCCTGTTTAATTAAACTAATTATTTAATTAACCTAAATAATCTGTAATTAGTTTAAATTAGACTAATTATTTAATTTAATTTAAATAATTAAATTATTTTCAAATATTAATAAAACTTTGAAAATTAATATAAAATAAACCGTAACTCGAATTAAAATAATTTATACATGAAAGTTGCTCTGAACGTCGAGGCGAATCGGAATACGCAGTCCGTTCGTCCGCCACACGTCCCTAGCATAGCGAACATGCAACCATCCCCCTCTGGCTCATCTGTCCGAAAATACCAAACACCGGGAATACTTTCCCGGATGCTATCCCCCTTCGCCAGTATCACCCGGCACTGCGTTAGCTCACCCCTAGCACCGCTTATTGCCATGTAATGCATCTGTGTGCATTTGTTTACATTGTATTTATTGTTTCTTCTCCCCCTTCTATCCGATAGACTCCGAGACCGATGCAGCCGCTGTGATCGACTACGTCACCGATGACTTTGTTTCCTTTTCAGCAGAGCAACCAGGCAAGCAAAACCCCCCTTGAGCATGCCTATATCACCTATTCTTTCTCCCCCTTGCTTGCATTAGAATTTGCTACTGCATTTGTTTTATCCTATTCTGATGCATAGCCTGTTTATTGTAACTTCTGTTGATACTTTACCTGATATCCTAAATGCTTAGTATAGGTTGGACGAAATCCATCTGTGGCCCCACCCTTGTACTAGTTGCCCCGCTTAGTTACTAGTGCCCCGATCGATGTGATCGTCGGGTGGAGACCAGCACAGCACCGCACCCCCCCTAAGTTGTTCGACTCTACAGAGTTATCCTCGAGTGACGAGGGTGATACCCCTTAACTCACTCCCGATGATGCCTTTGTAGCTTAGCTAGTCGGACGTGGATTATCGAGGGTGATTCCTCTTCCTCCACCTTCGACGAAGTTTCTGTCGTGCAACCCCGCAAGTGTGGACCATCGAGGGTGATTCCTCTGGGTTCACCTTGACGGATTACATCGAGTAGGAATCCATCGAGGGTGATTCCTCGGATTCCCCTTTGATGTGATGAACACACGGATACCCTACTTTTACTACAGACCCCGGGTAAAGTCGGGTCGACCCCGAGGGGTACCCGCGAGAGATGTGAAGTCGGGTTGACCTGGGAGGCACCCGCGAGATAGTCGGGACGACAGGTGTACTGATCGTCTCCGCGAGCTACTAATAATGCGATAACGGATTTGGGTATTGATCTGAGTGGGTCGTCGTGCCCTATACGCACTACCACCACGTGGGATAATGGTTTAATGGGGCCCTCTGCGTTGTACGTTTCTCCCGAAAGCTCTGTCAGACGTCCAGTTCAGCATTGTGGGCCTGTCGGGCCAGTGCCATCCAGGATGAGGTGGTGCTCGTCCCGGCTCATCGCATAACGACCCGGAGTGCAAAGGGCGATGGCCCAAGACCCCTGCGCACTTAGGATGTAGACCGGCGGGGACCTCTCTGCTTAGCCTAGGTAGGACGCTGCTTCGTGTCGATTACCCGAGGCCGGGCATGACCCAGGAAAGTGTGTCCGGCCAGAGTTAATCGAGCGTGTTGGGTAACAGTAGTGCACCCCTGCAGGGAAGATTATCTATTCGAATAGCCGTGTCCACGGTAACAGGACGCTCAGTGTTGTATCCCGATCTATTATTACTTGAAGTGGATACCTGTTAATTAATTGCAAGCTCCGGGATTGCTTTCTCGCAGGGAGTCGAGGAAGGATCTTTGGGCTTTGCTTCAACATGCTTGTTAATTAATAATATGCTAATCTACACTCTTCTAATGCTGCAAGACTCTGAAAATGCTACTCTGAAGATGCTAGTCTTCGATAGGCTAGGCCTTTCTCTCTATTCTGGCATTTCTGCTATATAGTCCACAGATACAGCCTCATCACTTGATACCAATGCATATGTAGAATAGATCTGATGTCAGTCTTGCGAGTACTTTGGATGAGTACTCACGGTTGCTTTGCTATTCTTTTTCCCATACCCGATTGCTGTGACCAGATGATGGAGTCCCGGAGTCAGCTGCCATCGCCGACGACTTCTACCACCCCTCTGGAGAAGCCTACTGCTACGTGGAGACCGCCGACGACCAGGAGTAGATAGGAGGCTCCCAGGCAGGAGGCCTTGCCTCTTTCGATCAGAGTCGTTGTTTGTTTTCGCCTTCTTAAGGCATTTCTGTTTATCTTTTATATCTGTACTCAGATATCTGATGCTTCCGCTAACGCTTGTATGCGCAAGCTTATGTATTCGAGCCCTCGAGGCCCCTGGCTTGTAATATAAAGCTTGTATTATTTTATTTTGTGTCTAGAGTTGTGTTATGATATCTTCAAGTGAGTCCCTAGGCTTGATCGTGTGCATTTGCGTGTATGATTAGTGCACGATTAAGTCAGGGGCGTCACACAGCCGAAAGCTCTTCAGACGTCACAGCTCAGAGATGCGGGCTGATTGTTGGGGTTGGGCTGGTTACGTCACTGGTGTATTCAGTGTCGCGCCTGCTTCCCGGCCAGTCTCGCAACGTGCAGGAGTGCAGAGGGCGATGGGCCCAAGACCCCTTCGCACTTAGGAATTAGACCGGTGTGCTGACCTCTCTGCTGAGCCTAGGTAGGACTACGTCGTGTCGATTACCCGAGGCCGGGCATTACCCAGCAAGTGTGTCCGGCCAGATGTAATCGAGCGTGCTGGGTAATAGTAGTGCACCCCTGCAGGGAAGTTATCTATTCGAATAGCCGTGTCCACGGTAACAGGACGCTCGGAGTTGTATCCGGATCCATGACAACTACAAATTGATGATGATACATATTAAACTGTTATTACTGCTCCCGGAATCACTTTCTCGCAGGGAGTCAAGAAAGGATCTCAGGGCGCTGATACTATACAACCAATATTGTATGATACTATATTCCACTCTCTTCTGATGCTGCAAGGTTGCTTGAAGATGCTAGTCTTCGATAGGCTAGGCTTCTTCCCCTCTATTCTGGCATTCTGCAGTTCAGTCCAAAGATATAGCCCCATTCCTTTGATACCAATGCATAGTTAGTATAGTTCTGATGTCAGTCTTGCGAGTACTTTGGATGAGTACTCACGGTTGCTCTGCTATTCTTTTTCCCATACCCATTTGATGATACATCAGTCGATGGAGCCCAGGAGCCAGATGCCACCGCAGGAGCTTACTACCAGGAGGGTCCCGATGGCACGTACTACTGGATTGAGCCAGCCGACCAGGAGTAGCTAGGAGGCCCTAGGCAGGAGGCCTTCGCCTTTTCGATCTGTATCGTTGTTTGTGCTAGCCTTCTTAAGGCAAACTTGACTAACTATGTCCGTACTCAGATATCATTTGTGTGTATGACTTATGTATTCGGGCCCTCGTGGCCCCTGGTTTGTAATATGAGACCTATTTGTTTTAATTTGAGTTCAGAGTTGTGTTGTGATATCTTCCCATGAGTCCCTGTGCTTGATCGTGCATGTTTGCATGTATGATTAGTGCACGATTAAGTCGGGGGCGTCACAAGTTGGTATCAGAGCCGACTGCCTGTAGGAAGCCCCCTTCCGATTCCTTGGTCAAAGTTGAGTCTAGCCTTTCCGAAAATTATTTTACTAACTTGGCTGTGTGGCTTACGGGCCCACGTCGCCAAATGGGTGGTATTAGGATCTTTTATTCCTCTTCTACACTCTGGGACTCTGAATTCTCTTCCTTTCGGGTTAAATGAATTTTACTAACGCCGACACTAGGATCTCGTAATCTCGTCCACCCGGAGAGCTGGATTATCTGCACTTATTCCTTACCATTGATCTGATTAGTCTAATAATCACATTTTCCTTTCCATTGGTTTGTTTAACTTTTCTCTCCAAGTATATTATACTTCTCATTGTCATTTGACAATCCTGAATTTCCTCTGTTTTAGATGGATCGTTTGTTTTCGCTGTGCCCTGCGACACAGCTTGTGCTTCGCACTTGGGCTCGTGATGCGACTGGTTTTCCAGCTATCCTGATCGCCCTCCTGACCAGACTGGGCTACCGCTGGTACCCCGAGTACATGGTTTACGAGGATTACCGCGAGTTCAACCAGGAACAGTACCATGCTGATGTTCGTATCTATGATCAGAGGGACAACTCCGACACTGAGTTGCACATCTTTCACGGTATCGGCGTGACGATTGAGATGGCAGTCCATGATGCTGCCTATTCTGCTGTCGCACGACTCCGTGGAGAGCATAGTCACTTGGATGCCTCTGAGTTCCGATACATCCCGTATGCTCCCGCTGGAGATGCTACTGGATACTACACAGCTATCTATGCCCCTTACGAGCGTCGTCGATATGACCCGCAGGTTTTAATTCAGTGCACTCAGGCGCTGGATTGCACTGCTCGGGCTCTTGCCGTCAAGTTGTTTGCCACTCGAGCACGTCTCTACGATGCTATGACGCAGTTGCTGCCAGCTGTTCATGCAGGGATACATCCGGAGTACATCCTTTACCCGCGCATGACTCAGATGCCGGCTGGTATCGATTGGCCTGCTGTTGGAGGTCATACACCTGCACACCTGCACGTGGACCTCTTCTTCCAGTTCGAGACCGGGTTCTGCATCAGAGTGCACATGGAGAGCAGGATTTCTCTGCGACGAGCACTCGTCGCCCGCACTTGCAGTTACCCCATTTCAGTGGTTTTCCCCGGCGTTGATATAGCCTTTGCTATGTATCGTTATGTATTCCTCACCGCGTGCCTGCGCACCGCCTAGTATGTCTAGATGTTTAGGATTGCGACGTTATGCTGTCCGCATGTAACCGACTCTGTGTATGGATCTGTATGTCTTAATTGACTACTGTTATGTATCTATTACACTGCTTATTCATTTGTCGTGTTACATCATGCTTGTCGCTAAACACTTGCAATTGCTTTTACTAAACTACCCCCTGTTGAAATTTTAGCAGGATGGTTAGGCCAGGTGCTCGTGGTCGTGGTCGTGGCCGTGTTCCCGAAAACCCACCACCGCCAGACTATATGGCCGCTATGATGCAGCAATTTGAGTTGAACCGTCAGTTCATGACTAACATCATGGCTCAGTTTCCGCACCAGAACAATCAGAATCAGGACCCTGCTTCAATAACTCTGCAGGAGTTTGTGCGTCTCAACCCCACTATTTTCCGCAACTCTGAGCAGCCACTGGATGCTGATGACTGGCTTCACGACATCGCCTTTGAGATGGAGTCTGCTAGTGTTGCCCCTGACAACCTTGTCACCTTCGCGTCCTATTTTCTAAAAGGACCCGCTGCTCAATGGTGGTCCACCCACAAGCGAACACTGCCTGCTGGGACAATCGTAACTTGGGTTGAGTTTCAGACTGCTTTCCGCGCCCGTTACATTCCTCAGGGAATCATGGACCGGAAGAAGACCGAGTTCCGCAACCTCACTCAGGGCAACAAAACTGTTGAAGCCTATCAGCGGGAGTTTCTTAACTTATCCCGCTATGCTGAAGAAGACATAGCCACTGATGCTCGTAGACAGGAGAAGTTTCTCAATGGACTCCACCCAGACCTTAAGCTCGCCCTTGCTACTCAAGACTTCACCGACTTTGCCACTCTCGTGAACAAGGCTATCCGGATTGAGACCGCTTAGATCGAGCATAAGGAGTCGCAGAAGCGCTACCGTGACGTTGGCTCATCTTCGAGCTCAGCACAGAAGCGTTGTATCTGGATCCCACACAACGTGTATCGTCCAGCTGCCCCTGCTCCAAGGCCCTCCTATGCTGTGCCCCGTCTGCCTCCTCCACCACCGAGGTAGCCAAGAGCTCAAGCTGCTCCACCCAATGCTCCTCTTCGTCCTGAAGATGGTATGTGTTTCAAGTGTCGCCGTCCAGGTCACCTTGCCAAGGACTGCCACCAGACTCGGAACCAGTTGGCATTTCCTCATTCTGGCCGTGGCAATGGTCGTGGCAGCAATCAGGCCCGCAACTATAACGCTGGGTCTTCTGCTTATGGTCGTGGACATGCTTACAACATTGATATTGAAGAAGTTCAGGATCAACCTGCCCCTGTGATGGGTACCCTTCTCGTTAACTCAGTACCCGCTTCTGTTTTATTTGATTTAGGAGCATCACATTCATTCATCTCCGAGAAGTTTGCATTCATGCATGGCATACATTATGAAAAGATGCATACTCCATTAGTCGTTAAAACTCACGGGGGCCATTGTAATGCTGACATGATGGCACCTAACGTCACCATCGAAATTGAAGGATTGGAATTCCTTGCCTCCCCCATTGTTCTAAAGTCTTCCACCATAGATCTCATTCTGGGAATGGATTGGTTGAAAGCTCACATTGCTTCAATCAATTGTGCCACCAAAGTCGTTCAACTTCTTCACCCCTCTGATGAGATAGTAAACTACACCGCCCGGATTACCCAAAATGCTGAAACTCAGATATTTGCTCTGAATGCTTTGAACACCTCACCTCTTGAGGGAATTGAGAACATTCCAGTCGTTCGAGATTTTTTGGACGTCTTTCCGGAAGAACTTCCAGGAATACCCCCGGTTAGAGCTGTCGAGTTCGTCATCGACTTGAAACCTGGCACTACCCCTATTGCGAAGCATCCATATAAGATGCCTCCGCATGAACTTCTCGAGCTTAAGGAAGAAATCGACAAGTCGCTTAAGAAGGGTTTCATCTGTCCAAGTTCCTCTGCCTCGGGAGCACCTTCTCTCTTTGTGAAGAAGAAGGATGGAACTAACCGATTGGTCCAGGACTATCGGCCTATTAACCAAGCAACAATCCAGAACAAATATCCACTTCCCCGGATCAACGATCTTTATGATCAGCTGGCTGGATCTTCTGTGTTCTCGAAACTCGACTTAAGGTTGGGTTATCATCAGATCCGAGTTCGTAAGGAGGATATTCTGAAGACCGCTTTTGTTACTCGCTATGGATCATACGAGTACACCGTTATGTCCTTCGGATTAACTAATGCTCCAGCAACCTTCTCTCGCTTGATGAATTATATCTTCATGGACTACCTCGACAAGTTCGTCGTGGTTTATTTGGATGATATCCTTATATTCTCCAAGAATGAAGAAGAACACGCCGTACATCTTCGGCTTGTATTGGAGAAACTTCGAGAGCACCAACTATATGCCAAATTCTCCAAGTGTGAATTCTGGTTATCTGAGGTGACCTATTCCAAGGATGGCATCGCTGTCAACCCAGAATGAGTTCAGGCTATTCTTGACTGGACTCCCCCGAAGAATGTCAAGCAAGTCAGGAGTTTTCTCGGTCTCGCTAGTTATTGCCGCCGATTCATCGAGAACTTCTCGAAGATTGCCAAGCCATTGACTGATCTGCTCCACAAAGGTGTTAAATTTGATTGGACAGAAAAATGTCAGGAAAGCTTTCAGACGCTTAAAGATAAGTTGACATCTGCCCCAGTGCTAGCACCCCCAGATTCCCAAAAGGATTTTGTGATTTACTGTGATGCATCTCGTCAAGGATTAGGCTGTGTCCTAATGCAAGAGCGCAAAGTGATTGCTTATGGCTCTCGATAATTGCATCCTCATGAGGAAAATTATCCAGTACATGATCTCGAGCTTTTTGCAGTTATTTATGCTCTGAAACTGTGGTGACATTACCTCCTTGGTAATCATTGCGAGATATACACGGATCACCAGAGTTTGAAGTATCTGTATACCCAACCAGATCTGAACCTACGTCAACAAAGATGGCTCGAGACAATAGCCGATTATGATACGAATATTTCTTACACCCCTGGCAAGGCTAATGTAATGGCCGATGCCTTGAGTCGCAAGGCTTATTGCAATAATCTCATGGTTCAGGAAGCGCAGCCTATGCTTTATGAAGAGCTCCGCAAGTTGAACCTCCATATTGTTCCTCAGGGTCATCTCAATACCCTGGAGGTTGAGCCAGACCTCGAGAGCAAGATCAAGTTGAGGCAAAAATATGACTCTGAAGTCGAGAAAATTAAGAACTTCCTCTCCAAGGGAAATCCTTCATCCTACCATGTTGGTGATGATGGTGCCCTGTTCTTCAAAGGCCGCCTAGTGGTCCCCAGGAAGAGATTGAACTCTCGTTCGGAGATCATGAAAGAAGCCCATGACACACATTTGTCTATTCATCCTGGTAGTACCAAGATGTACCAAGACATTCGTCAGCGGTACTGGTGGCCTGATATGAAGCATGACATTGCTCAATATGTTGCCAAGTGTGACGTTTGCCGTCGCATCAACACAGAACATCAAAGGCCTGCCGGAACTCTGCAACCCCTTGATATTCCTGAATGGAAATGGGACAAGGTCGAAATGGATTTCATTACTGGTTTTCCTAGATCTCAGAAGGGCCATGATGCTATCTTTGTCGTCATCGACCGATTCTCGAAGGTTGCTCACTTTCTGCCAGTCAAGGAGACAATCACTGCTAGTCAGTTAGCAGATTTATATGTTTCCAGAATTGTGTCACTCCACGGTGTTCCGTTGGAAATCAGTTCAGACCGTGGCAGCCTCTTCACCTCAAGATTCTGGGAAAGTTTCCAAGAAGCTATGGGAACTCATCTGTCTTTCAGCACTGCTTTTCACCCTCAGTCTCAGGGTCAAGTCGAACGAGTCAATCAAGTGCTTGAAGATATGCTTCGAGCTTGTGTCATCTCATTCGGTAAGAAATGGGAGGAATCTCTCCCGTATGCCGAATTCTCTTACAACAATAGCTACCAAGCTAGTCTGAAGATGGCACCATTTGAAGTTCTATATGGACGTAAGTGCCGAACCCCTCTGAATTGGTCAGAAACTGGGGAACGATCACTTGTCGGACTGGATATTATTCGACAAGCTGAAGAACAAGTCTGCATTGTCCGTGAACACTTGAAAGCTGCTCAGTCTCGTCAGAAGAGCAACTATGACCGAAAGCACCAGGTAATGGTCTATCAGCCTGGTGAGCAAGCTTACCTTCGTGTTACTCCGTTGAAGGGCACTCATCGGTTTGGAATCAAGGGCAAGTTAGCTCCTCGCTACATCGGCCCGTTCCGTATTCTCGCCCGTCGAGGAGAAGTGGCATATCAGTTGTAATTGCCGCCAAACCTTTCTCAAGTGCATGATGTCTTTCATGTATCGCAACTCCGACGCTGTTTCAAGGATCCTATCTGAGCAGTGGATCATGAAATGCTTGAATTGCGAGAAGATCTATCTTATCCAGAGTATCCGATCCGCATTCTTGGTCAAGCTGAGCGTTGAACCCGTCAGAAGGCCATCAAGTTCCTCAAAGTTCAGTGGTCGAATCATTCTGAAAATGAAGCCACTTGGGAACGTGAGGATCGTCTTCGTGAAGAATACCCCGCTTTCTTTCAGCCTACCTCTTAATTCTCGGGACGAGAATTTCTTGTAGAGGAGGAGAATTGTAACACCCCATGTAATTAGCCACAGTGATCACCTTTTGAAATTGCCAAGTCAGCATGATTAACTAGTCCTGATCATCATTTGCATCATATCTCATTTCAAATTCCAAATCAAATTGCAATTCAAATTTAAAGTGAAAAATAAAAGTTGATCAAATTTGAAATAAAAATGTTCATTAAATAGCAAATAATTCATAACTAATTATGTTCAGGAAAACAACATCACTAAAAATGCCTAAGTAACTCTAACAACTTCAAACAGTAGCAAACAGCAGCAATTAATACCATTTTGTTTAATAAAATTTACAAATGAAATCATTTTAATCCCAAATCACTTTCTGGTGTTAGCTAATATTGCACTATGTTTATATGGCAAGTCTCATATTTTATAAAAGTCAATTTGTGATCAAACAATTTGCAAGACAGAAGAAATGAAAATAACAGAAAAGAAAAAGGAAAAGGAAAGAGGTTTACTGTTTAACCGGGCCGCGAGTGCACAGTGTAGCGCGGCCCAGCCCAACCGCGCCTTCGTCCTCCTCCCGCGCTGTCGTCCGCCCGCGTCGACACGGCGACAGCCGTCGCGCTGTCGCCTATCCGCCGGTTCCCCGGCTAGGTTAAGGGCAGCCCCGAGCCCCTCTCGTCCTCCCCGAAACCCTAGCCCCCCTCACTCGCCTGCATGCGCCTCGCCTCTCTCTTTTCCCCACCTCGGCCGAAGCTCGCCGCCGTCCATCGCTTGATCCCGCGGCCACCGCCACCGCTTTGCCTCGCCGCCGTGCCGGATCGAGCCACCGTCGTCCGCTACATCCTCCCCGACCCCGGGCCCGAGCTCTATGCCACCACATCGAGCTCGACGTCGTCGTCTTCAACCTTCGGGCGCCGGCGAACTCCGGCCATCCCCGACCTCTCTGCAGCTACTAATCCCCCCCGCCGTCTTTCCGTAGCCTCCCGGTGAGCAGCCGCGCCTTCCCCCCTCTCTCCCCTGCTCGTTTTCGTCGCTGTAGTGGCCGCATTGGAGATGCCCGAACGCTCCGCCGCCCGCATCGTCGCCGGCGAGGCTCCGATGACCAAATGGTCACGAGCTCATGCCTATCAACCTCGCCCGCGCGCGTAGGCCTCGCCTCGCTATTTAGATCGCCCGCGCGCGCACTGTCTCGCCGTTCCCATAGAGCTCCCGAAACCGCCGCCGCCGCCGTCGTCGCACCACCCGATTCCGGCCACCGCAGCCCGCGAGACCACCGCCGTTAGACGCGGCGTGAAGTGGCCGATCCAGAGGACCAAACCGCGCTTGATTTGGTGCACCACAGACGATTTTCGGGCTCGCCGGAGTTCAACCACCGCGGGCGAGCTCGCCGGAGTGCTCCGGTGCTGGCGTCCGACGTGGCACCGCGGGCCCACCTCTGTGTGGCTGACAACGGGCCCCACGGGTCCCAGTTGACTGGGTTGACCCAGTCAACTGCTGACTGGGCAACCCAGTGAGACTGACGTGTGGGCCCCGCAAAATTAAAATGTTTTTAAAATTTACATAAAAGTTAATTAGTTTAATTAGTCACTGACATTGCGGGCCCACCTGCTAATTAAGTTAATTAGATTAAATAAACCCTGTTTAATTAGCACAGTCACTGACCAGTGGGACCTACTGGTCAGGTTTGACTGGTCAGCCGTCCTGTTGACTGCTGATGTCACTCCCATGTCATGATGACATCATCAGACACTGTTTTGGATAATTCGAAATTAAATCATTAAAATAATTCCACAAATGTTTAAAATTTTGAAAAATCATATAAATTAAACTGTAAGTCAGATGAAAAATAATTTATATATGAAAAATGATCAGAAAAATATGAAGAATCTGAATATGTAATCAAAATGCTTGACCATCACTCCTAGCTAGGTGAACATGGAACTTTTTGACTGTTTTCGATAAATGAATAGTGCTCAACTTTAATAAAATAAATCCAAATAAATTCCTAAATTAACTAAAACATTTAGTTAGGCAGTATAGCTCATCTGCATATCATTTAGGCATGTCATGCATAGTGATTGCATTTTTTGCCATGAATTTATTGCTTCTTCTCCCTCCTTCTCTCCCGATCGACGCCGAGACCGACGCCGACGCAGTAGAGTACGACCACGCCCCCGACGAGCAGCCTACTGACGACCAGCCCCTCTCTGCAGAGCTTCCAGGCAAGCAATCCCCCTTAACGCATGCCGATATCTCCTATTCTTTCTCCCTCCTGCTTGCATTAGAAATTGCCGCTGCCATGCTTTATCCTATTCTGATGCATAGCCTGATTTTGTCGCCTTGCTATTGATATCTTACCTGTTATCCCATGATGCCTAGTTAGCTATGCTGTCGTTCCATCTATGGCCCTTCGCCTTGTCCGTATGCCATGCTTGTTACCGGGCCGTGATCACTCTGGGTGTGATCGCGAAAATGTTTACTTATTGCACTACTTAAACTGTTAAAGTCGGGCTGGCCCCAAGGGTGCCCGCGAGAGAACAATGCTAAAGACGGGTCGGCTCCAAGAGTACCCGCGAGTGATATCAAGTCGGAGCGACAGAAACTCTGATCGTCTCTGTGAGTTACTAAATACGCCTAACGGAGCTGGGTATTTGATCTGAGTTGGCCAATGGCCTATACGCACTACCACCACGTGGGATAATGGTTTAATGGGGCTCTCTACGTCGTATGTATCAGCCGAAAGCTCTTCAGATGTCACAGTTCAGAGATGCGGGCTGATTGTTGGGGTTGGGCTGGTTACGTGACTGGTGTATTCAGTATCGCGCCTGCTCCCCGGCCAGTCTCGCAACGTGCAGGAGTGCAGAGGGCGATGGGCCCAAGACCCCTTCGCATTTAGGAATTAGACCGGCGTGCTGACCTCTCTGCTGAGCCTAGGTAGGACTACGTCGTGTCGATTACCCGAGGCCGGGCATTACCCAGCAAGTGTGTCCGGCCAGATGTAATCGAGCGTGCTGGGTAACAGTAGTGCACCCCTGCAGGGAAGTTATCTATTCGAATAGCCGTGTCCACGGTAACAGGATGCTCGGAGTTGTATCCGGATCCATGACAACTACAAATTGATGATGATACATATTAAACTGTTACTACTGCTCCCGAGATCACTTTCTCGCAGGGAGTCGAGAAAGGATCTCAGGGCGCTGATACTATACAACCAATATTGTATGATACTATATTCCACTCTCTTCTGATGCTGCAAGGTTGCTTGAAGATGCTAGTCTTCGATAGGCTAGGCTTCTTCCCCTCTATTCTGGCATTCTGCAGTTCAGTCCAAAGATATAGCCCTATTCCTTTGATACCAATGCATAGTTAGTATAGTTCTGATGGCAGTCTTGCGAGTACTTTGGATGAGTACTCACGGTTGCTCTGCTATTCTTTTTCCCATACCCATTTGATGATACATCAGTCGATGGAGCCCAGGAGCCAGATGCCACCGCAGGAGCTTACTACCAGGAGGGTCCCGATGACACGTACTACTGGATTGAGCCAGCCGACCAGGAGTAGCTAGGAGGCCCTAGGCAGGAGGCCTTCGCCTTTTCGATCTGTATCGCTGTTTTTGCTAGCCTTCTTAAGGCAAACTTGACTAACTATGTCTGTACTCAGATATCATTTGTGTGTATGACTTATGTATTCGGGCCCTCATGGCCCCTGGTTTGTAATATGAGACCTATTTGTTTTAATTTGAGTTTAGAGTTGTGTTGTGATATCTTCCTGTGAGTCCCTGTGCTTGATCATGCACGTTTGCGTGTATGATTAGTGCACGATTAAGTCGGGGGTGTCACATCCGCCATCTTTCGGTAGCTGCTAAGATGTTGTATCATCCATGCACCTCGTGCATCTGCAATATCCGTGGCACACCTGGCCTGAGACATATCCGTAACCGAGATAGTCATGCACCGTCGTCATCAGCGCTGCTCTCATATAGAAATACTGTCCTGCGTTGGCGTCCCATGTCTTGACCGATGATGTCCATAACGTGTGTAGCTCCTCTTTCAGTAGCCCGAGATACAGATTAATATCATTTCCCGGTTGTTTCGTCCCTTGAATCAGCATGCTCATGTGTATGTACTTTGTCTTCATGCACTTCCATGGGGGTAGGTTGTACATCCATACAAAGACGGGCCATGTGCTATGGTTAGTGTTCTGGTTGCCAAACGGATTCATGCCATCGCTACTCGCGCCAAGCACGATGTTCCTTGCATCATCTGCGAAATATCGATATTCGGTGTTGAATGCTCTCCACTTGCTAGCATCTGCGAGGTGTCTCAGCTTCAGATCATCTCCATCGTCGGGCTTCACTCTCTCCGCGTGCCAGCGCATGAGCTTTGCTTCCTTAGGATCTTTGAAATACCGTTGCAGACGGGGAGTGATCGGAATGTACCATACAACTTTCTGAGGAGCTTTCTTTTCGGACTTCTTCTATCGAGAAGCATTGCACACTGGACAGCTGGTTTTTTCGCGTGCTCCTTCCGATAAATGATGCAATCATTGATGCATGCGTTGTATCTAATGTGCGGCAGATCAAGAGGGCACACGATTTTCTTGGCCTCCTCGACACTAGTAGGACACAGGTTCCCCGCGGGAAGAACTTTATTATGTAGATACTTCAAATGCTCATCGAGGCTTGCATCGGTCCATTTGTTTTTGGCCTTCGTCTTTAGAAGTTTGAGCGTGAAACTCAAGCGGGTCACCTCGGGATCGCAACCATCATACAATGGAGTCTTCGAGTCTACCTCCAGTTGCGTCAGCTTGGCCTCCTCTCTAGAAGCAGCTCTGTCGCTAGTCGTATTCTTGCGAAGCAGGTCTCGAACATGAGGGTCCTGCATGACTGAACTTAGTAGAGACGAAGATTGCGGCGTGTCCGCCTCTTCTCTGCCATGTCCGGCCTCTTCTCCACCATGTCTGGCCCCTTCTCCGCCGCCATGTTCGGCGCCCTCTTTTTCGGGTCCATCGGTCATTTCTTTGTCTAGCCCCATGTCGTTATTGCCTGCCCTGTCGATGTCCTCATCATCATCTTCACTTATCCACCGAGTATAGCCATCCATGAAACCATTCATGAGCAGGTGCACCTTCAAACGGCCACCCTCAAAGGGGTCCAACAAGACTCCTTCTTTGCATCTTCTACATGGACATAAAATCACCTTCCGGTTATTTGCATACATGTCGACCACAGCGGATCACAAGTATCTATCCACCATCCTTCCACTAACCTTCATGATCGCCTGCGCGGTATAATAAGCAAAAGGATTATAAACACATGCAAGCATCAAAGTCATACAAAAATTCGGCATGACCTTCCTTAAAAATAGGACATATCGAGTTTGCCCGAAATTCGCCGAAACAGAAATAAATCGACATTTTGGCAAAACATAGGCAACTCATGTCACGCACAATTCGGCAAATACACATATGCAACTCATATGCCACACGCACAATTTCCATCATATCGCCCGATTCGGTCATATCGCACACACACACACACATATTTCCATTCTTGCAAAGCACTACTTTTTACTCACCTATCTCGAGAGAGATCGAGCACGGTGATGAGGCCGGTGTCGCTAGCTAGGGATCGAAAGTGGATAAAGATGGCTTATTACTTCATTAATGAGGGGAGGAAGATAGGTTACCTCATTAAATGAGTAGATCTACTTGGGGAGGAGATGGCTCTAACTAGTGGAGAGGGAGAGAGAACTAGCTAGTGAGACAAAGCTAGGAGTGGAAGGGGGCAAGAGATATATGGAAGAAGGGAGAGAAAGTGATGAAGAGAGGAAGGGGCATTAATGGAGATGGTGGAGGGGGCAATAAAGGAGAGAGAAGAGAGGTAGGAGAAGGAAGAGAGAACAAGTAAGTGAGGGAGAGGGAGGAGGGAGGGGGATGGGAAAAAGGTGGCAGTCACGCTTAGCAACAGTGCGGGGCAAGGGACCACACTACTGCTAAGAGGGGTAGCTGTAGCGCTGGGTGCACAGCCGGCGCTGCTGCTAAGTGGGGCCCACCAGCTGGCCATGTGTATCCATAGTAGCAGCGATGGGTAAATATCCCGCGCTACTGCTATCAGTTTAGCTGTAGCACGGGTCTTATGTCCCGCGTTGCTACTATGGGTAGCCCCGGGGGGTACGGTGGGGACCACTTACCAGAAGCGTGGGTTGGGCAGCCCGCGCTACTACTATAAGGATACCTGTAGCGCTGGGTACAGGCCCACACTGCTGCTAAGTACCAGTAGCGCCGGGCACTTACCCCCCGCTACTATTAATAGTCTACCTATAGGGTTTTCCCTGGTAGTCTTGAATGACCGGCATGCTTATCCCTAGATTGTAACCGGCCATGTGTAAACCCTAGATACCCCCAGTGCCTATATAAGCCGAGGAGTTTAGTCTGTAGAGACCACGATTTCAAGATCTTAGGGCTTAGAACTCACACATACGATCTCGAGGTAGATCATACTGTACTTTGTACCCCATCCACAATTAATATAACAAGAGCAGACGTAGGGTTTTACCTCTTTGAGAGGGCCCGAGCCTGGGTAAATATCGTGTCCCAGTTCTTCATGTTACCATCTAGCTCAGATCATCGGCTTGGGACCCCCTACACGAGATCCGCCGGTTCTAGCACCGACACTCGGGCTCGAGGGCCGTTGTATCCGAGGCGAAGCGCGCGGTGAGGTACGACCGGTGCAATGTCGGTCGCCGCTCCGCGTTCGCCAAGAGCGACGTGGCGCCGGACTGGATCCGCAACGACACTGACCTCGCGGTATAGGGTTTGGCTTTTTTTCTAGTTTTTTTGTTAAACAGTCAAAATATCGACCTTTTTATGTAATATAACCGAACTTGAATGAATTTGGCCGTGTTTGCACAAATTTCGTCCTGTTGGTTCCAATTGTTGTAGAAATGTATGTGGGCACCGTTGGATGGCTGTCTTCGGCATCAGTGTCCGCAGACTGGTCCCCTGTCCGCAGATGGATGCGGGAGAAAATTTACAGGTCTGGTTGGAGATGCCCTTATCGAGATACTGACAACCATGGGTACAGTACATCCCAACACGCGGCAAACCAAATTTCAGAACACATGCTACTACCCCGTCCGAGTGAAAAATGACAAAGCTGGCCCTTTTTGCAAAGTTTAACACAAAATGAACCAAATTTGAAATAATTTCACAAAATGACCCTTTTGCATGACGCCCGGGCCCGGAGCGCCATGCTAGACAGCATGACGCCCTGGTGTTGGGCACCATAGGGTTAGAGTAGAATGTCACGTCGGATCGGCCTGAGACGCATGACGCCCAGGTCAGGGCGCCATGGTTAATGGCATGGCGCCCCAACACGGGGCGCCATGCACGCGCTATGGTTCACGCAAGGCTAACACGACAGCACACAAGCAGACACCTTAATTGATTTCTTCTCAATCAATAGCACATGCACGTATTTCCATATGGGCAGCTTGCCATTCGGGGTATTTTTTAAAATCTTAATTATCTTCATGGACATCTTCTCTTCTCAACCCAGGGCCCGCTACTGATATTTTTTAGGGTATTTTCCTCTTCATCCCGTCACTCTTAATTATATGATCCACCGATGATTGGACTCTTCTCAACTTAGGGCATCTCCAAGTCAGGAGGTTCACGGCAAGCTGCCCGTGCATGTGCTATTGATTGAGAAGAAATCAATTAAGGTATCTGCTTGTGTGCTGCCGTGTTAGCCTTGCGTGAACCATAGCGCGTGCATGGCGCCCCGGGTTGGGGCATCATGCCATTAACCATGGCACCCTGACCTGGGGCGTCATGCATCTCAGGCCGGTCTGACGTGGCATTCAGCTTTGACTTCATGGCGCCCTTGACCAGGGCGTCATGCAAAAGGGTCATTTTATAAAATTATTTTAAATTGGGTTCATTTTGTGCTTAACTTTGTAAAAATGGTCAGTTGTGTCGTTTTTCACCTCTCCCGAGACGAAAATTTGGCCAAGGCTTCCTCGTCCCAATAAGATACTACACTTTCTATGACGGGTGACGACATACAACCTACCTCTACGAACGAAGCTTCGAAGCAGAGGTATGGAAGTTGATACCCGATGCCCTGTATGCGTTAGATTAGATGAAGATGGAGGTCATTATTTCCTTAAATGCAAAAAAGTGAAAGCCATATGGAGGCAAACCACATGTTAGGCTCCAACTCTTAGCTTGCCCAGACTCCTTTAAATTCATGGAGGAAGTGCTCAATCTAAAGGAGGAGGAAAAATTAAAAACTTGTTTGCTCCTGTGGTTTTGGTGGCATCAGAGAAATAAATGCAATGCTGGAGATGCTATGAAAACAAATGATGAAATCTCCTTTTCAATTAATCACCAGCTTGCTAATGCAATCAATTCTATGCAGCAAAGAGGCAGTGCAAAACTCAACTCTACTTCAACATGGGCTCCACCTCCTGCTGATATCCTGAAGATTAACACAGACGGGGCCTTCCACGAAGATTCTCATTTAGGAGGCTGAGGGTTCACTATAAGGAACAACAAAGGCGAGCTTTTGGCAGCGGGAGCAGGTAATTTGGAACTGTAGGAGATATGCCCTAGAGGCAGTAATAACAGTTATTTTATATCTCTGAGTTTGTAATGAATGTTTATGTTCCATGCTATAACTGCAATGATTCTCAAGTCTGCAATATCCACGAGGCTTGGAGGGAAACTCATATGCACGTGTGGTATAATAAACGGTAAAATGTATTCCTAGTCTTGCCTCTAAGACTGGCTCAAGTATTGCATGATGATCCTGTTTTCCTAATCATGGGCATGGCTATGCCGGCAATTTTGAGGGCACAATGTTAGTAGAACACTTGTGTTGAATCGACCCGAATTGATGTTATGCTACGAGATACATTCATCACAAGTTAATGGTTAATAACACAGAGATAGTTAATGTTTGCATAATTCCTTAGACCATGAGAGTATCGAGTTCCTTCGTACTTGCTTCGTGAACTTTGGGGCTTGTTAAACGTCATCCGTAACTGGGTGGCTATTACGGCGGCTTACGGGTTCACGGAAAAGTATGACAAGTAACGAGATAGCTCAAGATTGAGATTTGCTCCTTCAATGATGAAGAGATATTCTCGGGCCCTCTCGGTGTTACGGTATCCATCATCGTCTGGCCAGACACATTGTGATTTGATCACTGGGATGCCGAAACACGAAAACAAGAAAAGAGAACAAAACCGGTAACGAGGTAACTTGCATGGTGGACAAGTTGTTGATCCACGGGGATGCAATAAATCTCACCTCAGGTGTTTGTAATATATCATGAAGCAACAGGAATAGCACACGGCAACTGGAGGTTCACTCGAATATTCATTCGTGTGGGTATAGGGGTCAATATGGGTGTCCACGGCTCCGATGTTGATTATTGATCCGAAAGTGTTCCGGGTCATGTCTATACTTCACCGAACCTATAGGGTCACACGCTTAAGGGTCATCTATCTGCTGAATACTAGACAGGGAGTCTGAGAGAGAAAATCACCGAAAAAGTTTCGGACGAAACGGAAACGTTCCGGAGAGAACACCGGAATAGTTCCGGTAGAACTGAAAAGTTGTTTCGGGATATGCCATTAAGTCAAATTGGTTTCCGCACACGCTTGAAAATTCTTGAAGGGTGCCAAAATTGTTCTGGTAACTTCTGGGATTTTTCCGGGATAAAAACCGAAAATATTCCGGAGCTGCCGGAACCGATTTGGTTGCTTTTCGCAGAAGAAAAATATTGTTCCGGAATTGTTTCGGAATGCGTTCAAAATTGTTTTAGTGGGTACTGGAATTATTCTAGGCACACAGAAATAATTTGGGATTTAACGGACGCAGAAAAATGTCTTCGTGAATAGTGAAAGTGCTTTTTGGTTACTTTATGAAAAGCACCTTTTGGGATTTTCCCAAAAGGCTTCTAGAATGAACGCGACAGAAAACAAAAATTTTCGGTACAGCGAGTACTTTTTTTTTTGGAAAGGAACAATGCATTCCATTTTAGAGCTGGCCAAATGGGCCGGGCCAACCAGGCCGGCCCGCGAGCACGCCCGGCACGGCACGGGCTAAACGGGCCGGGCCCGGCATGCGGCACGCCCTGGGCCGTGCTTGGGCTGCTAGGCTGAGCACGCGGGCCGGCACGGCACGGTGGCCGGCCGGCACGGCACGCGGGCTGGGCGTTTTTAGCCTATTTTTACCTGTTGCAGCCCAGGCACGGCACGAATGCCGGCCCACGGGCGGGAGGTTGCAACCCATCCAGTGGTTCACCACGGGCGGGAGGTTGCAACCCATCCGAACACCAACAGACCGTCACTGTCCCTCGTGACGCTCCCTCGTTCCCCTCCACCCTAACTCCTCGCTCCCCTCTAGCGCCGCCGGCCGGCCACCCGTCTTCCCCACCTCCGGCCACCGCCGCCCTACCCTCTCTCCCGCAGCCCACCACCCCTCTCTCCAGCAGCCCACCACCCCTCTCTCCCCACCGCCCCTTTCTCTACCGTGCGCCGCTCTCCACCCCGATCCACATCGAGCCGCCGGCCAGCCTCACCCTAGCTCAGCCTCGCCGGCCACCCCCTCCCCTCCACGGCCGGCAGACCTCCCCAAAGCCGGCTGTCCTCCCCGCCGACCCGACCCGAAACCCTAGCGGGGCTGCAGCGGCCGCCGCCGCGGGGCCTCATGGCGCAGTCCCATGACCAGGTGCTCGCCTCCGCCTCCCTCCTGCACCGTCCGGTGACCGTGCTCCCTCTCCCGCCCGGCGACCTCGCTGCTCCGACGACCCGAAGCTCCGCCCTTAAAGGTAGCAGTTTTCTCTCTTTTCCCTCCCGCCTAACCTCGATTCCGTCTTGTATACGCCTGCTTGCAACGTATCCGCGTTGAATGCGTCCTGTGGTTTTGGTCAGGTCACGATGCTGTTGCGGTGGTTTTCCGTTGGCGGTGGTGTTCCAGCGGTGGTGGTGCCTTCCGGTGGTGGTCTGTCCATCGGAGCTCCTGCTGCCGCTCTTCTCCGACGACGATGCTGTGGACTGGCTGCTGATTTTGGTTAGGTCACGGTGGTTTTCCTGTGGTGGTGGTGCTGTCCACCGGAGCTGCTGCCGCACCTTGTTCAGCTCCGTCACTGCCTACGTCATCAAGGTCGTGTTCCTGTTCTGATTCATCCCTAGCTGCAACTTTGATTTCAGAAATATATAGATTGTCAGTTAGTTATTGTGTAGATCTAATGCATGTGAGAAACGAAGATTGTTCTGCTAATTGTGATTCGTTTAGTTAGTCCTTGTGTATAATTCTAATGCTTATCAAACAGGTGTCATTTTTTTAGTAATTTGATTTGTTTGTTTGGTAATTCTGTGCAAATCTACTGTGATTTCTCTCTTGCTGTAAGGTTTGGTCAGTGTGGGTGTCGATGTAGATTGGAACAATATAAGTAATGTATTTTGTCTTACCAGAAATGTAAGTAAGTGGGGATCCCAATATGTGTGTTCTTTTATTTATTTACCGTGTTTAATGAGTTTACCACTAAGATAGTAATTTAAATCCACGTTGATTCATTGCTCTTGTAAAATTTTGATAATTGTGCTGACAAACCAAATCTGGAGCATTTGCAGCCACGCACATGCACATTATCTTTACTGTGTGGCATCACTTTTTTTTGTTTCTGCTTTTTTCTGATAGCATAGGATTTTCTACCCTCAGAATCTGTTGTTTTTTCATGTTGTGCACATCTTCGCTGGTTGCGCCTTGGCGTTATAGTGAGTAGTAATATTGCTTGGCTGAAGGAAGCATGCAGAACATTTGCGAGACTTGCATTTTTTCCTGCTGTGTCATATTGGCATAAACTTACATAGAGCACGCTGATGCATAAGTATGCTCTTTGCTAGTATCAATCTATGCATTATAGTAATATATGACCTGTTTGTAGTAGAGAGGGGTTTTATCTTGAATTGTGATGACGATCTCATCATCTTGGTCTGGTGCAGGCTTCCTGGCGCGGCTCCATCTCTGACCGGCTGTGTACTGCGGCATCGCTTGCCTTCTGGGAGAAGGACCATTCGTGGATGCCCCGCCTTAGCGGCGACAACCAGGCCGACCTACTCCTGCTTCTCCGATGTCAACCAGGGACAGGTTGCTGCTGGTTGAGCCACTACCGCGTCGCGACATGAATGCCAGGTCCATGTCTTGCTCATCTCGTGTGTAGAAGTTTTCCCCTGTTTTGTGACTCAAGAATAGCCATATTTAGCAGTCCTGCTAAAGTGCAAATAGGTATTCACCAACAGCCATACTAGTGTGTAATGCTACTGTAGATTTGTAGTTGATCAATGTGTGCTTTGACTCGATTTTGCTCAGGTCCCGGTGATGTTGTGGTTGTGGTGGGTCCTCCGGTGGTGGTGCTGACCTCCAGGGGTGCTGTGGTGGTGGTGCTGTCCACCGGATCTCCTGCTGGTGCTGCCGGCGTCCGTGTCGCTGAGCTGCTGCTGCTGCCGTCGACTACGACATGCTGCCCCAGTGCCCCTGCCTTCTTTGACTGGGACCCCTCCTACAGCACCGCGTCCCCACTGGTGTGCCACAGAAGGTCTCTCGTTCTCTCTCGATTACTCCCTATTTTCCTTGAACTGTGACTTGTATGTATTTTTGTGTAGAAATGCGGTTCGATTTTGATTATACCTTTCTGTGATGTAAAGGTGTTAGATCTCCTATGAAGATCCAAGTGTTTTCTGATTGCATCATACATATTGGTATTTGGTATGTGCTGACCACTAAAAAGATAGTTAATTTGCTAAGAAGATAAATTGATTGACTATGAGGAGATACTAGAATTATATGCCACTGTACTTGGCTGTTTTTCCAGTTTATTGCGGTACACAATAGTCTTGATATACATATGCACCATTGTAGATCATTCATCTGCACTGAAACTTAAGCCTTTCTCTACTTTGAGGATTAAATAAGTAGTAAGCAGTGGAGTTGATGTTTGATCCCTAGGTGATGATGAACATGTGAATATGTAGTCTCTGTTGTATGTGTTTTGCTGGAATGATTTCCAGAGCAAAACAATGCTACATCCCTTGGTTACTCTTGATAGGCATGTCTTGATTGATCTGGTTCACTAGACACTGATCTTGGTTAATTTGGCTCTAGTAATTGTTGCAGTTTAGTAAGTCCTTGCTTTGTTTTGCTCTACTTGGCTTGATTAGGTGCTCTATCAAGTAGATTGGCTACTGTTTTGGTTTTATTTATTAGAATCATTGCTAGGTTGAACTGATCAATTGGTAGCATAATATTGATGATTTGCTCAAATACCAGTCCTTGTAGGTTTTGAGTTAGTCGATGGTCATTTTGCTCAAACTTGACTGCATATTGATCATGTGCTTGACTATATGGCTCTGTCCTGGTTTTGGTTGAGTTTATTAATCTCAACCTTAACCAGAATTTCATTTAATGTGGCTTAAACTCAACCTTAACCAGAATTTCATTTAATGTGGCTTAACCTGGAGATTGAGTTCTTCATATTTAATAGTACTAGCTAAATACCCGTGCGCTGCTACGGAAAAACAAACAATTTTACTTCATCAAGATGCGCGTGAAACATGATATATGTAGTTTTCGACTATCAAGATAATGGTTGGTGTTCTTTCTCCGATAACTTCTTTGTCGGCAACCAACACATGACCTTCTGCCTCTCCATTTTTATTTTTATTTTTTATTTCTTGCCATCCCCATTTTCCACCTAGGGTGTTCGTCTTTTGTTCTCCAACTCTTAGCTGTTGCAAAAAATGATTGTTGGCGGTTATATCTATGTCGAAGTTCACATAGTCGTCTTCACCCACAGCCTTCGACTGTTGCGATCCTATGGCACACTCGTCCTAGTTTGGGCACATGTGCTTTTCAAGAAGTGTGGTACGAAATAGCCACCAACATCATAGTGCTACTCGGCCGGCTTTTTTTAACATGGGAACTTACATGTGTTAATTCGTTTATTTTCCCTCCTGAGATTTATTTCTTTAGCCATGGATTTATTTCTTATACTTTTTACTTTATTCATTATTCATAAACTAAGAAAGCAATTTTCTTCAATGCTGCTCATAAAATTGTTCTATCAAGGGGGAATTGTTATGAAAATATCCTTCTCTCATTTCTAAGTAATCTCTAAAAATGTTCATTTTTGTGCAAAATTGCTCTCATTGCCAAGAATGATGTTCATATTTCCACACTATTCATCTTTTGAAAAAAAAAACTGATAGTAGCGGTTGCTATATTTATTCAAATACTTCCAAAACATATTCCCATTGCCTAAGAAAAAAGTTGTTCACTGTTGGTCACATAATTGTTCATCTGTTGCTAAAAAACATTCCCATCCCCAAAACTTTTGTTCACTCTAATTCTGTGAATTCAATTTTATTTATGTAGATACACACTGGATTTTTATAAATGTTGAAAATCATATTGTAGGAGTATCAAAGAACTCGTTGTATAGGTATAGCTAGATTTTTTTATGTACGTGTATCTAGATTTTCTTAGCGCAGCTTTGTTATTTTTTTAGAATCTGCAGCGTAGCTAATCACCATGATTTATTCTTTTAGGGCAGCCTAGCTAGCTTTCTTAATTTAAAAACAGCAGTGTATCTAGCCTTTTCTTCCGAGGCTAATCAGCCCTAGCTAATTGATTGGTGCCTTCCGTGGGCTGCCATATGCTGAGGCACAAGTAGCGTGCCATAATATGCAACCTTTTAAATCCAGATTTGGTCTATAAAATTAAAAAGGAAGGTGCCAATTGGGAGCATTTAATTGAAATGTATCCGGATTATTTGATTGCCTTCCTAATGCAAGGTTTTTGAGTCGCCGACTAATCGCCGATTAGTCGCCGACTAATCGCCGAGTCGTGGCGGCGTGGCTGGCTCACGCAGGCGACTTGACTCAGGGAGCGAGTCGCGCGACTCGCTGGCTCGCCGGCGACTTGGCGCGATTAGTCGGCAGCTAGTAGCCGCCGGTCGCGCGGCTTGCTCCGCGCGGGCCACCTGCCAGACCGCGCGGGTTAGAGAGAGAGAGAGGGAAAGGGAGGGAACCGCGCGGGCGACTCCAGATCGGCGGCCGCCGGCGACGCGCCCCTCCAGATCCGCCGGTGACGCGCGCCCCCACCAGCCTCCTCCGCCGGTGACGCGCGCCCCCACCAGCCTCCTCCGCCGGTGGCTGGACGCCTGGACCGGGCGGGCGGGAAGCCGGGAAAGGGAGGCGGGAGCGGGCTCCGGCCGGAGACCGGCGAGGACGCGAGGAACGGCGCGGCGGCTGGGTGTCGGGGTGGAGCAGGGGAACGGCGAGGCGGCTGTGCGAGGACGACTCGTTCTGCACTTCTGCTCGATCTGGACAGACAGGCTCTAGCGGTGAGGATGCTTTGTTGGGCTTTTTTTCTCACTCTGGCCCAGTTAGAGGCATGGGCTGCTGCTGTGTGCTCTGCTGCTGTGTCTAGGCCTTCTCAAAAAAAAAAGAGAGTATGTGCTAGGCTGCTGCTGTGTGCTCTGCTGCTCTATAACAGTATATGGCGACTTGGGGCGACTAATCAAGCTGAGTCACTGAGTCAAGCCAGCAAGCCACTAGCCGCAACCTCGGCGACTTGGCTTGACTCGGCGACTCAAAAACCTTGTCCTAATGTTGGGTAGGAAAGGGTAATTAATTATCGTATTAATTGCGCATCAATTCCCCAATTCAAAGTTCTCGTTAGTCCTTTCATTGAAGCTAGTGACATCATCTGACTCTATCAATTCATTTCTATCTTTTTCTTTCATTTATCTCGCTCGTACCCTCATTGCATGTTTTCAAATAGGGCATACTGCCTGTGATTTACTATTGAAAAACAAGTCGAAACGGGCCTCGAGGGGACGGGGGTAGAATAGAACCAAGTACCAAAAGCCCCAAGGCTGGAGATGCGCAAAAAATATCCATCGGGAGGTGGCGCTGACGCTGACGCTAACACTCGCAAGGCGGTTTTGCAGGCAATTTCACAAAATCCTTTTTTTTTTTCGTTGAGCTCATAACCCGTTGGTCATGCAGATTTGGTTCAGTCATTAGTCGAACCCCGCGTAGAAGCTAAGGCAGAGGTATGTAAAAGTTGGTGTTTGTGCGGTGGTTACTTTTAGACCTTACCATTTTTGTGTGATGGGACCTGTGTGACATTGGATGTAGATCGAACGGTCTGAATGCGTCCGATGATAAGCGTGGAGTGTTGAATGACGACGTACCACCATCACCAACTCCCATTTAATAGTAAAGATTTTGGTATTGCTGTAAGGTTGTGGCTGGTTGCACTTCTATTAGCTGATTCGGACTTGAATGATCAAACTTGGGTAAGCTCTTTTGTGATTCGACACAATGCTGCCTAAGATGAATTCTGCTCTGTTGCCTTGTATGAGATGCATGTGCTGATGCTTATCGAAAGATGCATTTCTTGTTTTCTTTATAGTGCTCTAAACCATTGCCTACTTGTTGCCTGACTTGGGAACTGTGTATCACCACTGAAACCAACCCTAAACTTGACCTTTAAATTAAATGAACAAGTAGTTAAGCGATTTACATTGTCTACGAAATCTGATTCTACGACTTGATCATGTGGCCAGGATATGGTTCTTGATGCTGGTTTCTGATTTACTTGGTGTTTATACTAGCTGTCACTTCTTAGTCTATGTTATCCACATGTTGCTTTATTTTTGGTATGCCCATTGGGTTTTTGTCTCGGCTGGGCTATGTGCTGAGCGTCGGCTTTGAGGGCTGAAATAGATTGTAAGATGTGTCTTTCAAGTTAACTTGTGTGCTTGGTTTGGTCGACTTAATCAACCTCAACCTTAAGCCTGGCTTGTATTCAATGTGGGCTGAAGCTGGAGCTTGACTTGTTTCTTAAACCAGATTTCTATTTAGTGTTGGGCTTCTATTTACTGGTTGCACTTGTTGGTCTAGTAGATAAAAGTGATTAATCTTTTGCGATTCAACACAATAGTGCCTTATATATAGGGATAAATTTCTGGTGTTGGCTGTTTGAAATGCATGTGCTGCTGCTTATTTATCTAGCTAGCTAGTTTGTTTATGATGCCACTTTGGCACGTAAACGGCTTCAAATCCATCAGCCTGGTAGCGTTTGTGCTCCTGCAAATTGCTTCAGCAAGTGCTTATCTAAACCAGTAATGTTCATCGCTAGATAGAGTATTTCCAGATTATTGAGATTTGATCCGCTATGCTACTGTTTCATTACAGGTTCGTTTTTGGATAAAGTCGGTGCTTTTGGAGAATGAGATGCTTGTGAGGACTAAAAGGAACAAGGGCTTGACATGCCTCGCTTGCCGACTGTCTATGTGGCTCATTGCCTCCGGCTGCTTGGGTGTCCAAGTTCTCGCAGCTGCTGCTTTGGCTGCGGCCTATATAATGTTTTGGTCCTGGTAATGTCAAGTAGCCGTTGACATGGTGGTAGCATCGTTCTTGTGATGCTCCAGGTTCAGGCGCTGTAATGGCTTAGTATTTCTGCTGTGTCTTGTTTGGGGCCCTGTTTGACTTTCGGGGATGATGACTGGCTATCTTGGTTCCGGCGTTGCTTTTATTCTAATTGTAAAGAAAGAATCTTGCGATGATGGATCGATGTTGTTGTATCAGTTCATCTCTGTTCATAATATTATTGGCAGACGCGTACTCATCTTGTGGCAATCTAATATGATTCGGCTGCTGTTGATCTGTGATCCGACTTTTGATAGCTTGATCACTCTAAATGGAGTACTAGAGTCGTTTAATGTACTGGTCTGTTGAAGTAGCAAGTTTGGTAGCCCAATATCCATGGGATGAGTTCTTTTTCCCCCTTGAATAGTAGCACAATGCTCGTGTGTTGCTGCCATTGAAGCCACGAGTAGTCTAGTGACTAGAAGATGTTGAAAGTGAAACACGCTGTAACGTTTTATTAAACCATTCTCTATCTTATGCAAAAATTATACTCCCTCTGTCCCATAATATAAGAGGGTTTTTTATATATGTGTTAAACTTCACCATGGAATTGCTGAAGAAAATTCACCATTTCCTTGACTAGCACAGCGCCCAGGTGTATCTGCTATTGAGTGAAGCCACGAAAGGCGAGGATTGAAGCAAGTGTCAAAATAATTTGACATAACCTATGCTGTTTTCTGGACAGCTTAGATCACAGTGCAAATAATGATGAATAAGAAAGCTGCACTCATATATATCACAACGATAGCAGCCTGATTTACACACTAATTTAATAAGGCCAAGCAAGCAAGCTAGGCACGGACACATGCATAACAGTACTAGTAGCTAGCTCAAGGCAACCAAACATGCATGCTGAAGAATGTCATCCAGTCTAGATAATACATCGCAGAATGCGCATGAATTAGGACATCATAACACACAGCAGGAAGCATATATAGTACTATGGTCCAACTTCACAGCTGATAGCATCACACACAAGCTCGCCCGCCGCGACTCACTCTTCAGTGTGCATCTTGTTGAGTTTCTCTGCAAGCTCCACGTCCATCTCGGAACTGAAGTGGACGACGTCCATCTCTAGCATGTCATCCACGCGGCAGGTTCCGTCATGGGTGATATCGTGCGGGATGTATTTGGCGTCATCTGGATACACAATTTTCCTCGCGGTATGCACGCCAGAGTAGCAACGGCCTATCAACAAAATAAAACCCGACCATGCATGGTTCAGTGAGACTACTACAACACGATAATAAGAAGCCAATCAGCCGCAGAGAAACTAGAGGGGGCTTACCCGCATACTCATAGGGTAGAGGGCAGCAGGTCTCTGGCCTTGGCCCACCTGAGAACAAAAACTCGGCGAAGAATAGCGTCCTCTCAAGCTGCAAATCAGAAGTAGCAGTGAAGTTCACGCGGTAGCACATCTTACCCGAAGGGGGGCAGCTTAGGTTGATTTCCTCCACGCCACAGATAATATCAAGTTTATACTGTGGTTCCTACAACAAGCAAGCAAGTCAAGTAAGAGAGTAGGCCAAATGAAGATAATTAAAGCAAATGTACGTAGCAACCAAGGATACCTACCCAAAAATGCTGGGTCGTGTAATCCTTCAGCACCTGTTCAATCTTTGAACGGAACCAGCTCCTCCCCTCCTCATACTGTGATCTCATGCTTGACACCAACTTCCGAGACTCTGGAAAAAGTTCAGGAGCTTGCACAATGCCACCAGTTTTAGCAGCCGAGTATATACGCCACATGTTTGTAATATGATATGTCATGTCATAGAGGCGCAACACAGTACGGCTAGTTCGAGCCTCAGTCATCAAGGAGAGCAGCCGGCTTCGCTCATCGGGCATCAGCAGCAGCAGCTGGTGCAGTTCACCCAGCTGAAGCGGTAGAGGGTGCCCAGCGGCCTTGGCAGCTTCATGGAAGGGGTTCTTCTTTTCAAACATCTCTGCCGATGATGGCAACATGTCAACAATGTCGCATCTTGCACCGCAGAGCAACTCCAGAGCACAAGCCTCTGTTGAGAACTGGGGGCCGGCGAATGCGGCGAGCTCCACAAGGCCCTTGAGGGAGTGAACCTGTGTGCGCAGCAGGGATAGGGGGTCCAGGACGTCATTGTACTCTATCAACCTCTTGGTGTCAGACTCTGGGATAATGCAGCCACAGGTGTAGTACCAGATGGAGTTGACGATGATGTTGGTTACAGGGTCCATGGAGCCGTAGCAGTGGCCACCCTTGAGGAAGCCGCGCATTAAGGAGCCCCTGGGTGTGGGCAGCAGCTTGAGCGCCTTGATGCAGAAGTTGTGAATCATACCGTGGAGGTGCATCTTGAGAGTCTGCAGGTAATCGCAGGAGTCACCGCTGCACGGGGTCTTCAAATATTGTTCCAGGCCATCTGATCTTCCAAGGCAACGTTGCAGCTTGTCAGGCAGTCCGCACTGCAGCGACGAGATGGGTTTTCCGTCCCAGCAGAGGGCGGTGGAGGTGATCCTGGTGTCCTCTGTAGTGGAGGGGGTGGCCAACCACACGGCGTGGAGGGGGTGGTCAACCACATGGAGAATCGGCCCTTTTCTGGTATAGCTTATGCTGGCAACACAGGGTGGGCTCATCATCGTGCGCAATATGTGGTTGATTGATCCGACATCATCAGCCTTGAGAGGGGCATCTGCTTCTGAAAAGAGTTTCTTCTCCAGAAGGTGAAAGTCGTCCTCTTTGAGCCGGGATGACATGAGCTGAGTCAAAACGCTGGGGGAAGGGTGACCTGCCATGGTGGCCGCCCACTCGAGGGCGGCCTGCGTCCTATCGGAATCAGGGTCCAGTAGTGCTTCTTCTCCCTCCACATACAGATCGTGTTGGACGAGCATGACGGCGAGGCGGAGATTGGCGTCGGCCCAGTAGAGGTAGCGGGTGGCCTGTTCCTTGGTGAGGCATCCGAAGTATACCATGAGGAAGGCAAGGAGACTGTGGTAGGACCTGTTTGCGATGTCGTGCCAGGCGTTGCGCACTAGTCTTTTGGACTTCTTTGTGGCGGGTGGAGTGGTGGAAGCTGCGGCGGCGGCGCCTTCGGGGAGGAGGGCGAGGGTGTTGAGGATGATGTTGGAGACGGGGTCGAGGAGGCCGAGGCAGGAGCCGCCGCCGCCGGTGGCGAGGAGGTCGAAGAGGCCCGGAATACTCCGGCAGGGCAGCCGGTCGAACGCCTTGTTGTAGAAGCCGAAGATGAGCTCGTAGATGGTCTTTTCCTGGTCGGGGGGGGGGGAGAAGAGGCGCATCTTTCTGGTCGGGGAGGAGAAGAGGCGCATCCTCGGCGCGGCAGCTGAGGCTGTGCGCGCAAGACACCAGCCCCCTCCTCCCAAGGGGAACAGAGCCGGAAGAAGTGGATCCAGAAGCCATCAGCGGCGATCTGGCGGGCGGAGCGTTTTTTGGGGGCGGGGGACGGCCGGGCCGGCGGCGGGTTGCTTAGGGTTGCGGGGAGAGGACGAGATGGGATTTGGGGGCGGGGGACGACGGCGGGTAGCTTAGGCTTTGCGGGGAGAGGACGAGATAGGGTTTCTTTCTCCCCGAAAGTTTCAACTGGGCACTTGTAACCGAAGCTGGCCAAACGGGCCGGGCAAGCAAGGCCAGCCCGCGAGCACGCCGGCACGGCACGGGCTAAACGGGCTGTGCCCGGCACGCGGCACACCTGGGGCTGTGAGGCTGGGCACGCGGGCCGGCACGACACGACCCGTCTATTACCTTTTTATTTTATTTTCAGATTTTTTACATATATGCCTAAAATACAGCCCAATAGTAGTCCTAAAAACAAGCCCAACAAGCTGAAAAATATGCAGCCCAGCATGCTAAACGTGCCACGGGCGGGCCCGTTTACTAACTAGGCCGTTCCTGGGCCGGAGAGTGCTGCACGCGGGCCGGCATGGCACGGTCCGTCTAATCATCGTGCCCCTGTGGGCCGTGTCATGCCAGGCACAATTACGGTGGGCCGGGTCGTGTCGTGCCGGGCCGGCCCGTTTGGCCAGCTTTGCTTATAACTCCAGGTACAAGATATTTCTCCTATAAAAGGAGCTAGGGCTTGGATTCCGGTGGCAAGTGCGAGGCGGAGGGAAGGGGAAGGGCGTAATAAAAATGGCGAAAATCCTATATCTACAATCCAACCCTAGTTTATTTTCGTCTGGTTTTTTTTCGTCTCACCTCCCACCACCTATTCATACTGGTTTTCTTATCCATCGGTTTATTTTTCTCTCCACTCTTTTATTGCAAACAAGCATTTTCCTAACGTACAAAAGATCGCAATTCTAACTTTTCTAACTTATCCAAATCAACCGACCCCTCTCATTAGTGCAATTTGTTTTAGGAAACAAATAGTAGATTTTCAGGAAATAAATCATGATTTTTAATCTAACTTTCCTAACTTATCCAAATCAATGATCCCTCTCATTAGTGCAATTTGTTTTAGGAAACAAATAATATATTTTTTAGGAAACAAATAACAGATTTTAAGTAACTTAACATGTAAATCATGACAAACATATCTTTGGGGCTACAAATATATTGCTATGAGCCCCGTCCTTTCAGCCCCAACAAAACAAATAACGTATTGCTATTTGGATCTATATCTTTGGGGCTACAAATATATTGTAGAACCATTGTGGGGTAGCAGTGTATGTTTGAGGACTAGGTCACGTATACTTGCTACATGTCGAGTAATTATTTGCAACTTTGATCATACTTCAGTAGAATAGTGTGAGAAACGAAAGGAGAAGGCATCTAGAAAAGTATCTGGTCAGTGTGTCCGATGATGTTTAAAATAACATACAAGGCTTGCACTTAATAACTTTAGCTTTTCAAGTTATATGGTTCTTCAGATGGGCTCAGGGATATAATGCTTGATTTTTGCCTCATGCGCTCAGACTCACCCACGGTGGTGCCGTCAGAGGAGGAGAAGCGTATGTGGCGAGGCTAAGGTACTAGAGCCTCCTCCAGGACTAGGAGGACCTCCTGCCATACCCAATGTCAAGCGTGGGTGCGGCCGCGGTTCCCATGCCTCCTCCTCCTCCTTGTCCGAGTAGCTCCTGAACGTCGGCGACCGCTTCTTCCAAGGGGATCGACCATGCCTCCCTCCCTCGCTTATGTTTTATTATTCAGCCCACACCTCATTTCCAGTAACTACCAGAGTCTAACTTTTGTTCTCTTATTGCAGATTAGTTCAAACAATGGATTACTCTGTTGTAGTTTTTTTACTACTCCTACATGTCATGCTTTACGGTTGCTGCAGTTGCCAGCAACACTTGAGAAGGTTCTAGATAAAATGATGCGAGTAAAGAGTGGATTCGGTGATCTGTTGAATCAGGTATTCTTTAATCTTGACAAATTTCAACCTATTGGGAAACTATAATTGTTGTCACGTGTATGCCCCTGGCCGTGTTTCTTTTCTGCTGATTTTAATTCTGAGCACCAACATATTATCATTCCACCAAGATAGTAAACTATATAAATTACAAAAAAAAGAGAACAAGGGAAGCATGTCAGTTCATTAGAGCATGAACTATCAAGATCTTGAGAAATTAACGGCATCCCGGATAAAAGATGGTTGCTTAACTGTTTGGTATGTTGAGTCTTACAAAGAAATAAATATTGTGATCCATGGAATCGTTCCACTATTTGTATTGAAGTTTAATAGCAATATGATTTTGATATATACTTTCAATATAGTAGAAGACTACATTGGGATAAGTTGGCTTGTGCTATTCGAGAGTGCGTCACCGGCACCAATAAAACAATCCAATTTCACGTCATCTTTTTCTTCTGACAAAGGGTACCCATACAATCTGGATTTCGATTATGTTGCACTTGCCCTGCTTCAACACTTCTCCATCAACAACCTCTGTGATCCCAGCATCAAGAGAAACTATGGTGTCCATTCCATGATGTTTGAGGTGGGAGTATTAGATTGGTTATCTTGCCTCTAGGAATTAGAAAAGGATCATTACTAGGGATACATTGCAAATTGTGGAACAGAAGTAAACCTGCATGGTATTTTTTTTGGGTTAGCACCAGAAAATGCCGTGTTCTATTGATCTCATAATACACCACAACTTATTGTAAAATGTTGTTTCTATACTAAAGGTTCTGTACAAACTGTTTACAGGAGAGAGGTATTGCCTGATGGAATCATGTATGCCTCTCGTGAGTTTCATATTAAGTATTCAAAGCAGCAAGGATGTACAGGATGAAATGTCAAGGTGTGCACCCATATTTCTGCAAAAATAGTAAGTGGACTAAATGAGATGAAACACAAAAATGTATCTCTACTATTAAATGGCTATAAAAATGCAGAAATTGTGTAGTATTACTTCAAGCTACCATCTTTACTTGAAGCTTGGTTCCATTGATTTGGTGGCTCAGACATCCAAGCTCTAGATAAAAATGCTATAATAGAAATACTGTGTGCAATTCTATCAATATTTAGATATTAAAATTCTGTAATTGTATTTTTAGTTTCTGAGGTGTCAAATTCAATTTATATTTTGCTCGCGTAGTTGAAAAGAAATGCCGGCAGGGAGATCTAACTCAATATGGGTTCAGAAGGCAATTGCCAAAGATGAAGTGGTACTCAACTGCATTGATAGAAAATTTTCCTGAAGGATTTT
Organism: Elymus sibiricus; assembly: GCA_039707655.1. Taxonomy (NCBI): domain Eukaryota; kingdom Viridiplantae; phylum Streptophyta; class Magnoliopsida; order Poales; family Poaceae; genus Elymus; species Elymus sibiricus. The sequence continues at coordinate 73,413,252 of CM077676.1, forward strand.
TATTACCAAGAGGCACTCAAGTGGTTTGCTCTGCGGTATAACTAACGAGCATTTTTTCTCACTTATGTCAAAAAATTAGTAGCCTGTAATCTGATATATGTATCTTGAACTTCTCCTTGCAGCAGATGTGTTGCATAAGCCATTCCTTAATGCATACTTGGATTCTCTTAGTGCACCTAAGTTTGGGCATGTGTTAATTTGTCTCAAGCTGGCTATTCTATTACCCAAGAACTGCAACATGTGTCGGCCCGATTTCTCTTTGTCTTGAGATTAAGCAATTTTAAGCAACTATTTGCATACAAGAAAATTTTCATTGAGCTGCTGTCTAAAGGTAGGTATGTCAGATTAACATGTTGTCTTGTCACCACAACTTTTGATTTTGAGGAATGCAAAGCAACTTTGGATCTTGTCGCCGCCGATATATGTTGGAAATATGCCCTAGAGGCAATAATATTGTATTATTATATTTCCATGTTCATAATTAAGAGTTTATATTTCATGCTATAACTGCTATGATCTTGGAATATGCGATTCAGTGGAAACTCATATGCACGTGTGGAATGATAAACGGTAAAGAATAGGTTCCCAGTCTCGCCTCTAAGACCGGCTCAAGTGTTGTTGGTGATCACGTTTTCTGGATCTTAGGATATCGTTAAGTGTAACGATAGTCCTAAAACAACAGTGTAACGATAGTCCTAAAACAACATTGGGAGTATGACGTTAGAAGAATGATCATATTGAATCGACCCAAACTTGTTTGTTATACTTTGAGATAATATCGTTTGAAATCAATTGTTATAACAGGAGTGTTAGCATGTGTTTTAGTTCCTCAGACCATGAGAGTATTGCAGTCACTTCCTACCGTACGGTGGACTTTTTGGTTGCTCAAACGTCATATGTAACAAGGTGACCATAACGACAACTTTCAGGCTCATCAGAAAGTTTGACAAGGGACTGGATAGCTCGAGAGTGGGATTTGCTCCTCCGACGAAGGAGAGATATTCTTAGGGCCCTCTCAGTGTGACGGCATCCATCATCGTCTGGCCAGACACGGGTGACTAGGTCATGGGGATGCCGGAACACTTCAACAAGAAAGAAGAACAAAACCGGTAAAGGGAGCAACGATATAGTGAGCATGGTGATGACTCTGGAGGATACCGATGCACACCGGGTTTTGTAAAGTATCGCGAAGCAAAGGGAACATCACATGATAACCAAAGGTTCACTCAAATATCATTCGTGTTATCATAGGGATCGATATGGACGTCCACGGTACCGCTATCGGTCATTGAACGAAGGGGTTTCGTTCATGTCTATGATTTACCGAACCTACGGGGTCACAAGCTTAAGGTAATCACGATTTGCTGAGTGTTAGTAGGACATGAGTGATGAGAATATATTTGTGAAATTGTTTCATTAATATTCAGAATAGTTCCGAGAGGATCCGAAAGCATTTCGGGGTCACCAGAAGGGTTTTGGTGAATATCGGGTAATACCGGGTATTATCGATAAATAATATATAGGTGGAAAATGCTTCCGGGGATGTTAAATTATATATAAAATGGTCTAAAAGTATTTAGAACAATTTTATATTTAATTTAATATCAACGGGCCTTAAAAGGCCAAGAGGTGAAAGGCAACTTGGGCCACAAGGGCCCAAGTGGGGATGCACCCCCTTCCCTATGGAAGGAGGCCGAATTGGGAGAGGGGGAGGAGTCCAACTCCTCCTCCCTGGCCGGCGCACAAAGGGGGGCTCTTTCCCCCTTGGTGGCAGCCCTCCCTCTCCCCTCTAACCTATATATACTTGAGGTTTGGTGCTCTTTTAAACACACAAGTTTGGAGCCGCCTCTAGTTCATCTAGCTCTAGTTCTAGTTGGTCCTAGTTGACTAATTAGAGCTAGGTCTAGCCTCATCTAATCCTCATAATTAGAAGCCCCGTGTGGTTATAATCTTCTCCCTCTAATTCTCCGACGACGATTAGCTCTGGACGGCGAAGCGCTGCCGGATCGTGAAGACCGTACGCTTGCAACCAAGTAGAGAGGCCGTACTTTCGGTCTTCTATTCGAGGGATCATTCAAGGGCAGCTCGCAGGATCATCATCGACGGTTTGAGGGACTCCAAGTACGATCTACACCGACTTGTCTTCTTCTGCTGCACTCCGGAGTCTGTAACGATCGTTGATCCAAACCCTATATGCATCTTCATATTGTTCCTGGGTGATCGTAGGGCGTTTTTTTGTTTTCTACTACATTTCCTAACAGTGGCATCATGAGCGGTTCTATGAGTAGATGCAGGTTTTGATCTTGATCGCATGTGGATGTGAGGGCTGATGTTCTTGCTATGCTTCCCTCGAGTGTTGCTTCGGTTCAGTTCATTGACGGCATGGTGTCGCTTTTCACAAGGTTCTGACAATCGATCAGCTCTGGCTATCAACGATCTGCTAATAGTTCCTTGGACTTCAACATAGTCAAGAATAGTGAACCGTCGCGTACGCAAGAGGGCGATGAAGATGAACGATCTTCTAGGGGGTCACGCGTATTTGAAGAAGTTTAGTCTGGGGGAACAAGATTTTTAATTAAGTCTCTTCTGTCACACACCCCAAAAGTTAATCTAGCAACAAGAATTATCGCCTTGATGGTGTGCACGTAGGTAGCTAGTGTTGTCCGAAAACCCTAGAAGCCACGTAATTAAAATTTGCTAAACCGATTAGAGGACGTTTAACTTGGTTTTGCAGGGTTTGCATATGATGTGGTATAGCCTTCGTCATGATAATGAGTTTATGTATGAGATGGTTATATGTTGTAATGTTAAGTAGCCTGCGCATCACGGCATGATGGTTGGAGCCACGAGATTGCCACCTTAATGTAAACATCGTAGAGATAGGCTATAGGTGACGGTGGCTAGCGTACACAGAGGACCCCGATGAGGAGAAGGTGTACTAGGCGCGGGACGAGGAGCTATAATTTTGTGCCACGGCGGAATTTCTGAATTTGGTGCCGCGACAACGTTTTTTGAAACGGTCGCCATGGCAACGTTTTCTGAAATTGCTGCCACGGCATCGTTTTTTGAAACGGTTTCCATGGCAACGAAATATTGGCCGTCACGACGCTTGAACTGAAGATTGAAGATGATCATGAAGGATTCCTGGTGCCCAGGGCTATACCATATCATGCTGTTATGAATTGCCTGAGATGTTTATCCCTTTGTTGTTTGCACCCTTTGATTGCATAGTAGTCAATTTTTAGGGTGATCTCTCACAGTAAATATCAAGTTAAAAGGTGCTCTTCCCAGTGTTGCTACCGTCTATAACACGAAACATCCCGGAGTGTGTCATGTCCACATGAGTACAAACGGTTTGTGAAATGTAAGACTGTTGGATGGTCAGACTATGTGAGCAGATAACACTCGGTTGTCTTGAAGTTCTAGCAGAATCGTTCTGAGCTCGGAGCACAAAGCATCAAAAGATGAACAAGAGTCATATGGTGATATGATCGGCAAAAGTTTGCCTACCGGTCAAAATTCTCGTCATCAGTGATGTCCACATCATGACTGAGAATAAGATTAGGATCTTGAATCACTCACTATGACTGAGAATAAGATTAGGATCTTGAATCACTCACTATCAATTATGATAAATATTGATTTGAGTGGGAGCACAATTATGTATTAATTAAGTTTAATCACTAGTGCAAATTAATTATGAACAATGTCTATGTGTAGTTTGCATTATAGTTGTAGAATTATGGCTCACGGTTTCACCTTTGTTGTTGAAATTGATTAGCTGTTATTTATCTGGTTGAATCTTTATGATTGAGAGGATCGTCCTCTAAAAGTGCCAAGAAGGATTTTTTTCCTACTGCATACTTACAATACTCTCTTGCTGATGCTATGGATAACGAGACTCACGCCCTTCGATCCAAAAGCTAGAATTGCATTACGGTCTACTTGCTTCCGAGAAACCCGAACTTCAAAATGTTTGGGATAGTTATGTGATATTCTTGGAACTGAATTTTTTTTCAGAAACAAACAAAGATTAAAAGATATGCGATACCTAAAGAAGTGTTTTGTTTGCAAGTTCTAGTGAAGCATTCAACTATATTTAAGACCGAAATGCGTAAGATCCGGAAGAACACCTGTCATGAGTTGATGGTGAGAAATTAAAGAGAAAGAACAAAACCAATGGATGTAATGAAACTTACATGCCTAGGGAAGTTCGGGGCTCACACCAATCTTAAAAGTTGGATGCTTCTTCTGTGAGTAGGAGAAATATTGGAAGTAAAACTGCAAAAAGTAAAAAGAAGACTGGAATGTCCAGCTCAGGTATGAATGTCATACAAGTTATGAGATATAGAGATGGTTGGTCAAGTAAAGTGTAGTTCTTGGGAAAAATTGATCAATTTGTTGATAACTGATTCTTCGGTATTGTGGTTAAAAGTTGATCACAAGGATATCGACTCGATTGCATATTGTTGCGAATCGTTGCAAGCACTACGAACGGCCTAAATGACCAACAAATAATGAGGTTAAATATTTGATGGATTGTAAAAGGTTACAGTATTTCCCATCAGTGTATTTCCTTTGTATTTATTATCGTAATTCATTTTAGAGTTTTGTACACTCTAGCCCATTGCATAGAAGTGCAAGGAGGTTGTTCATGAGAGAACAATAGTTGTTCAATGTTATGAACAAAAGGCCATACTCCTATTGTGAATAAGATGTATGTTATGAATATTGATGATAAAATTGAACATCCATAACACTAACGCTAAATGTTGCAAGATTAAAAGAATACCACATGTGTGTGGCGCTGCATTTAGTCACATTGGAGAAACCGGCATCGAGAAATTTCATAGTGATGAATTTTGAAGTCATCTGATTAAGAATCATCTGACACTTGCAACTTTCATCCAATTAGAAGTAATCTAAAATACCGTTCACAGGCCATAAAGAACGAGCAACAAAATAATTGGCAATATGCATATCGATGTGTGTAGTCCAATAAGTGTTGTTGCAAGCAGTGGATTTATCTATCTTCAAGGATGACTCAAGTAGATATTTATATTTACTTATTGAGACATAAAACTGGATCTTTTGAAATGTTTTAGAAGGTTTTCAGAATGAAGTAGAATTTATTGTATCAAGAAAATTATGTTTCTTCAATTAGATTGCAGAAAAGAATATTTGAGTTACAAGTTTAGCGAATGTCTGATGAGCTGTAAAAAGTGTTTTATAGCTTTAAACTCCTGGAACACTGCTAAGAGTAGAGTGTTTTTGAGTCGATGCAATCAAGCTATGTATGACATGGTGAGATCAAAGATGACATGAATTATTTTGCCAATATACATTTTAATGTGATGCTTTAGAGACTTTTGTCTTTTACACTGAAAAAGAATGCCATAAAATTTATTTAAATAAAGTGCTACTTTGTAGGTTATCCCAAATGGTTGGGTATTCCTCTATCACTATGCAGAGGCAAAGTGTTTTGCCACAGAGTGCGGAAATTTTGAAGAAAATGTTTTCTGCAAAAGAGTGAGTGGGAGGACAGTGCAACTCGACGAGATTACAGAATATTCGTGATCAGGTCAAAGAAAAGAAACGCTAGAAGTGGTTCTAAAATTTCTTACCGCGACTGATACAGAAGCCTCTACATGAGATATAGAGACTTCAGTCGAACATACAGCTGAACTATATAGGTTGGAAAGTTCATGCAAATCTTCAGGGTGTGAAGACAAAATATTGTTAAACAAAGAATGAACCTATAATACACAGAGAAGCGTTGATGAGCCCTGACTCCGGAAATCGGCTATATGCCAAAATAATCCGAGATAGTATCCATATACATAATTCAAGTTTAGAACTTGATGAACCCTCTGAAAGACTTAGAGTCTAACGTATAGTAATGTATCTATAGACTGACAAAGATAAAATGTTTTATAAAGCTTGACTTGTTACAAATAGTTTATGACAAGATCAAGGAGATGACTTTAACGAGATTGTCTCATCATAATACTTAAAGTCAGTTCGGGTTAAACTAGCAATTACTAAATATTTCAATTATGAAATATAATAGATGGATGTCAAAATGATTCCCATAAGATGGAAATAGAACCAAGGTTGTATATTTGATATGGTCCAAGGTAATTTTGTTGATCCAGAGGATGCTAGTAAGTGTGCAAACTTCAAGAGATCTTATAATGATCTGGAGCAAGCATAGTGGAGTTGGAATCTTCGTATTGATGAAATGGTAAAATAATCTGATTTCATCGAGTAAAGCGAAGATGCTTGTATTTACAATAAAGTAAGTGGGAGCATGATAATATTTCTAAAACACTATATGCGCATTGGAAATTGTATAAATTTTTTGACACAGACTAAGGCTTTATTGAAACTAGTTTTTCAGTATAGTACTTAGGCAATATATAGTCCTAGTATTAGGCATAATAATCTATGGAGATAGTAGTGTCTAATTGGGCTTAGCCGAAAATACATATTGACAGAATGCTAAAGCAGTTTACTATGAAATACGCAAGAAGAGTTTCTTGTCAAAGTCACATGGAAGGAGTTTTAAACAAGAATCGGTATCCAAGAACACAGATGAGCGAAATACATGATTTCAATCACACTTATGTTAAATATGTTCCATGGTATGTGAACAACCAGATGTGTCTAGTACTCCAAGTAAGTTGTGAGTAAAGTTACTAGAACAATCAAATTGTTTGATCATAGGACAACAGTAAAATGTCGGTATGTACTAACGACATGTTTCTCGCAAAAGGAGAAGATGAAGAGATTGTTGTAAGGAGTTACATCAATACAGCTCGTTGTAAGTAGTACATCGATAAAATCTTCATTAGTGCTCCAAGCGATTTTTGGTTTCAATTAAATGATTTATGGTGGCACAGTAAGTTGGAATTGGTCCAAGAAAGTTACTGTGGTGAATTCTATAATAGAGGGCTGAATATATTGCCGCTTTAGAAGCAACAATAGAGGGTGATGAATCAGAAGTTCATTTATGAGCTTGGTATGGTTTCTAGATGATTGTATTAATGGAACACTTTCCTTAATAGTGGTTGCATAGCTCAATCTAAGGATCAAAGGTTCTACCAGTGATTCAATGCATACAAAGTCGATTTCACACAAATTATGAATTCTTGTGAAAGCATGATAGATGCATAGAAATGCAAATGATACATGCGGATGTGAAGTTGTCAAGATCTGATAGGCCGAAGGCTATACCACAAGCAAGCATGGACAAACACCAGATTTCCATTGGTGTAAATGAAAATGTGCTAACTAGATTATTGACTCTAGTGCAAGTGGGAGACTGTTGGAAATATTCCCTAGAGGCAATAATATTGTATTATTATGTTTCCATGTTCATAATTAAGTGTTTGTATTTCATGCTATAACTACTCTGATCCTGGAATATGCGATTCAGTGGAAAACTCATATGCACGAGTGGAATGATAAACGGTAAAGAATAGGTTCCCAATCTCGCCTCTAAGACTGGCTCAAGTGTTATTAGTGATCACGTTTTTCGGATCTTAGGATATCATTAAGTGTAACTATAGTCCTAAAACAACATTGAGAGTATGATGTTAGAAGAACGATCATATTGAATTGACCCAAACTTGTTTGTTATACTTTGAGATAACATCGTCTAAAATCAATTGTTATAACATGGAGTGTTAGCATGTGTTTTAGTTCCTCAGACCATGAGATTACTGCAGTCACTTCCTACCGTATGGTGGACTTTGGGGTTGCTCAAACATCATCTGTAACAAGGTGATCATAACGACAACTTTCAGGCTCATCAGAAAGTTTGACAAGGGACTGGATAGCTCGAGAGTGGGATTTGCTACTCCGACGATGGAGAGATATTCTTAGGGCCCTCTCGGTGTGAAGACATCCTTCATCGTCTGGCCAGACACGGGTGACTAGGTCACAAGGATGCCGGAAGACTTCAACCAGAAAGAAGAACAAAACACTACTAGGGAAAACCCTAGTAGTAGCACTGGTTAAAGTCCTAGCAGTAGCGCGGGCAGCTGCGCTACTGCTAGGGCGCTATAGCTAATTCTTAGCAGTACCGTGGGGCTTACCAGCGCTACTGCTAATGCTGATAGCAACATCGTGTTTTCCGGACCACGCTACTGCTAAATAGCAGTAGCACCTGGTTCCACCCCACGCTACTGATATTAGTGCGTATTTCATTTCTTTCCATTTATGCTGTATTTATACACCGTTATAAAATTTTTATATGGTGGCACTGTAGAGGTTGTGGAAGAAACACATATTAGATTAAAGTGGATGGATCCAAGTGAGCAAGTTGAATTAGTAGGACGATACAACATCATTGTATCGTCCTACTAATTGAACTTGCTCACTTGGATCCGTCCACTTTAATCTAATTCGTGTTTCTTCCACCCCAATGATATAGCAACTCATCATCCGTAGTCATATAATAACTCATCATCATCCCAATGATATAATAACTCATCATCATCATCCGTAGTCATATATATAATAACTCATCATCATGTAGCACATGACAAGTAGTAAGGCCTCCTCCTCATCATCATAGTAGTCATATAACAATATAGCACATGACAAGTTAACCAACACTAGCTAAGGGTAGTCATCACTAACTAAATAACTCATCATCATTGTAGCACACGACAAGTACTAGCTAGCAAGGACCTACTCCTCTCTTTTAGGTAAAACAACAGAAAACAGGAGAGCCTCTCCATCTCCATTATGGAGAATAGAGATCCACCTGTCTCCAATTTGTGGTCTACGCAGCATGTTGCCTCCACGTAGTTCCCTGCGCGCATTCATTACATTTCTCCATCCTTCAATTTTGAGGCCTTGCTCTCTTCGAGAAATCTTGTATGGACTGTGGAAAGCCACAGGCAGACTTGGCCGTAAGCTAATAATTCTCATGTCACCTTCCAAATACATTAGATGAGGCACACAATCTGTTGGGAGCTTCTGTTGAAGAACATATTAGTAACATAGTTAGCAATGTAGTTTAGCTTAAGAAGAATGTATGCAAAAGATGGACTAGTGACACAATAGTAAAAAATCTTACTATGCTATCTCCATGGATGTTACCATAGTTCAACACGTGGACTAGTGGCACGTATTGACCATAATTTTGGCCTATTTCATAATTGCTCTTGAAAGTCTCAACATCATTAATAAATGAGACAAGATAATGTTTCTCCTCCCAAGTTAGTTCCGAGCCATAACTGTAGTAGGTATTGTCTACTACCTTCTGTATATTTCTTGGAGAATGGAAATAAGCTGTCAATTATAAATAAACAAGTTCAATAGGGATGAATACCAACTATTTTTAAATAAATAATATAAATTACTTAACAAATTTGTTTGACAAACTCACATAGAGGTAGAATTGGAAGCATGTCCACATCCACCCAAATGTCGATATTATCCTCAATTTCATCTTCAGGACGAATATCAAAGCTTATTTGCATATCCTCCTGAAATCCATAGGCCTTGCATAGACCTCTCCAATTTGAGCAACCAAAATGTGATTGATTTATTGCATTGTAGAGCTTAACCCGAAAAGCGAAACCATGTTTCGTCCTAATGTGAGTTATCTTCTTCTCCATACTCTCTCTATCTTCAAAACCGAGCTTGTCCAAGATATATGGTCTTCCATGTCAGGGGATGCACTAGTCGAATTGTAAAAAATGGAAATTACACGTTGAAGCCAAAAAGCACAAGTCATGCTTAATTACGAAAAAAAATACTTGTTGTCATTACGTACCGTAAAAACATCGAAGGTGTCCTTCAACACGATGGTGAAGCACCTACCGTTTTGCAGATGAGGCCTGTCGCACATAACTCGGTTGTCAGTGTAGTAATCGCACTCAGGGATCCTATCATCGTCAGACATTTCCTCTATTCATAAGTCAAAGATTAAAAATCGATGGCAATTAATAGGAACTCAACACACAGATCATTATTCATCATGGGCTGACTTTCGGTCTGTCGAGTCTTCCTTGAAAAACTCTCTTCTCTCGTGGTGTATATGGTGGGCACTCCCTCTCTGATATTGCGACCATCGGTGATCGTCGCTCCTCCCTTCGTTCCCAAGTGCATTACACCAAAATGTGTAGCACACGAGAAAGAAGGAGAAGCGACCCCCACGACAACAGTTGGGATTCTTCCTCTCTGATATATCGACTGTTGGTGATGGTCGCTCCTCCTTTCTTTCCAAAGTGCATTACACCAAAATGTCTAGCACATGGGAAGGAAGGAGAAGCGACCCCCCCGACAACAGTCGGGATTCTTCCTCTCTGATATATCAACCATTGGTGATGGTCGCTCCTCCTTTCTTTCCAAAGTGCATTACACCAAAATGTCTAGCACACGGGAAAGAAGGAGAAGCGACCCCCACAACAATAGTCAGGATTCTTCCTCTCTGATATAACGACCGTCGGTGATGGTCGCATCCCCCCTTCCCTCGTGCATTAATAAGGTCTATCACGAGGAGAAGAGGAGGAAGCGACCCCCACGACAACATTCGGGGTTCTTCCTCTCTGAAAGTCACATAAAAAGCCCCAACAGACTGAAAGTCAACCCGTTAAATATATCGAGTAATGACATTAGAAAATGGCCTATGTTTTGCTGGAATGTTGTTGATTTCCCATTCCGGCAAATCATGGGCACTCGATATGTCCTACTTTCTAGCACAAGTCATGCTAAAATTCACGAAAAAATTTCGGCATGACCTTTGCTAAAAACATGACATATCGAGTGCCAGAAATTTGCCGGAACGGAAATGAATCAACATTCCGGCAAAACATAGGCCACTCAGATTTTCCCTGCAATAGAAAGAGACAAATGTGGCCATCTTTGGCACCACATACACAGCAGCTCAAGATTAACCTGTCCATACGCATACACATATCCAAATAGTACAAAGTATCAACATTGAAATGATCTATAACCTTTAGATCATGTGCATTAGTACAAAGTATCAACACTAAAATAGTACAAAGTACCAACATCTACATCATCACCAAAAAGCATCAACATAATTAGCCGAAAACCAAAAGTTCTCTATTTTTCAAATATGAGGATAGATTCTAGTTTTTATTGCTGTGACCAAACGGCTTGGCCAAAATGGGTGAATGACCACTCAAAATGACCGTGGGGATGTGCCCTACAAAACATCTCATACAAACTTTCTCTACTTCGGCCTTCTGGTGCATTGAAATTGGGGATTTGTTTCAGTTCACAATCCACCTAGGGTTCGTCCCAATCGACCTAGATTTACTAATTTTCTATTCTACTCAAAAGACCTACATTTACTACTTTTTATTCTAGTCAAAATACCTACATTTACTGAATTTTTTTGATTCCATTCAAATGTAACACCCCCTGTAATTAAGCACAGTGATCATGTGTTTAAACATGCCAAGTCACCTTCATTTCAGTGCTTGATCATCTCCCATTTAATATCTCATTTGAAATTCCATCTTAATTCAAAATCCAAATAGTAAGTGAAATTTTAAAAGTTACAAACTTGCTAGAAAAATAGTACATGATTTAGGGAATAATCCATAGATATTTATTGTGGAGAAAAATATACCACTTGCTTGCTTAATCAAAAGTTGTCAACCACTAACAGTAGCAAATAATTCATTTAAATGCATTTCCAAATGCTCAAAATTCAAATGAATTGAAACACTCTTCAAACTTTTTGTGGCAATACTAGATGTTGACTAGTAATTGTTTTAATCCACCTCACATTTTACAAAATCTATTTGGTAGCCCAAATTATTGCAAAACAGGAGAAAAGAAATAAAACAGAAAAGGAGAAATAAGAAAAGGAGAAGAGGGCACTGCAGACTGGGCCCAGAGACAAAATAGAGCCCAGCCCAACTCAACCACCCCCACCTGCCCTTCGTCCTCCTCGCATGCGTGTCGCCATAGCCGTGACTGTGCTCTCCTCGCCCGCCTCCGTTCTTCGACGCGTGCCCCACCGTGGCTAAGGAGGGGATAAGGATTGACCCATTCTCTCCTCCTAGCTCCCCTCCTTCCATTCCCTCGCTCTCCTGCGCTCTCTCTCTCCTCTCCTCCATCGCCCGAGCGCCACCGACGGCATGGCGCCGCCGTAGCCGTGGCCAGCGGCCTCCCCATGCCGTGTCGAGCTGTCCTACGACTTCCCCGTCATCGTCCTCGTCCTCTACGCGCCCGCGGCCGACCGGTGAAGCTGCCCTGCGATGCCTACGCCCTCGTCTTCTACCTCGGGTAGCCGAGATCGCTGCGAACGCCCCGTCATCTCCGTTGCTTCCCCGAGCCCGCTAGTCTACTCTGCTGCTCCACTGTAAGCTTCCGGCCCACCCTGACTCCTCCTTGCTTCCCCTAGTGCGCCGTAGCTACCTTCTCCCGCACGCCAAGCTCCCCTGTCTGCCATGACCCGTGAGCTCGCGCACCTGAGCCCTTCGGCTCGGTCCAGAGGCGCCGTCGTGCTCCCCGCGCTTAGTAGCTGCTGCCCAGCCGCTTAGTTCGGTCGCTTGCTTGCCGTAACGCTACGCCCTTGCAAGCCATAGCTCTGCCGCCGCCCGGCGCCGTCGACCTGCCCGATTTCGGCCTCCCCAGGGCTCACCGCCGCCATCGTTGGATGCGGACGGGCGAGGGCTATGTTTCGGTGGCCTCAGCTCGCCGAGGTGCGGCCCGTGGGCAAATCCCGCGCGGCTTCGCTGCGTCGGACCGTCGCTGTCATTTAAACGCCGGCCGGATCGGCTATTTACCCTGCTAACAGCCCCCTGAGACGCTGACATGTGGGCCCGTGTCCTGTAGTTAATAAGGATTTAGGTTAGTTTTACTGTTCACCTGAGTCACTGACAGAGCGGGTGCACCGCCTAATTAGTTTAACTAGATTAAGTTAAACGCTGTTAGATTAACCCTGCGGCTGACAGCTGGGTCCCCCTGGGCCTAGTTGACCCAGTTGACATGGTCAACCTGCTGATTGGGCCAGTCCAGTCACTGGCAGGTGGGTCCAGTGGGCCCCCTTAACCAGTCAGCGTGGTCAAAGTGGACTGCTGAGTCAGCTTTGACCCGGCCCCACCTGTCATCCACTGTGGCTAGCCCACAGTGGGTGTAAAAGGTATCTGCACTGTGCATTTTTGAATTAAAATAATTCCAAGAATTTCTAAAAATTATTAAAACTTTGAAATTCAATAGAAAAATAACTGTAGCTCAGATGAAAATAATTTATATATGAAAAAATGATTAGAAAAATCCAACGAATCCGAATATGTCATTAGTATTCATGTTGGAAACCCCTAAGAGGGTGAACATGGAACTTTTGGCTTGTTTTCGATAGATGAATAGTGCATGACTTCGAGGAGATATTTCCAAACAAACTCCTAAATCATCTAAAATATTTAGAGAGGCATTAGGACACCCCTGCATATCATTTAGCCATGACATGCATTGTGATTTCATCTGTGTGCTTGTATTTATTTGTTTACTCCCCCTCTTCTTCTCCGATAGACCTCGAGGCGACTGTCGACGACCCTGAGTACGACTACGCCCCCGGAGATCAGACCCCTACCGCAGAGCTTCCGACAAGCAAAACCCCCTTGATCATTCCTATAGCGCCCATTCTTTTCCCTCTTATTCATGCATTAGAATTGCTGCTGTTACTGTTTCGATAGTTCCTATTCTGATGCATAGCCTGTTTTTGTAACCTGTTATTGATACCTGCCTATTATCCTATATGCTTAGTAAAGTTATGTTGGAGTTCCACTAGTGGCCCTACACCTTGTCCGTGTTGCCATGCGTTACCTTCTGTGAGTTTCGGGCAGGTGACCATTGTATCGAGACCTGAGCCCTCCATCAGTACCTTGTAGTTGTACGACTCCGCAGAGCTGTCAACAAGTGCCGAGGGTGATTCCTCGTATCTCACTACTAATGATGACTCTGTAGTGTAGCACATCGAGTGTGGCTTATCGAGGGTGATTCCTCGTACTTCACTCTCGATGCTGACTCTGTCGTGCAGTACCTCAAGTGTGCTCCTTTCGAGGTTGATTCCTCAGGGTTCACCTTGATGGTACGGACCCACTGTTACATTTAATGTTAATACGGTGCTGAAGGGCTGGCGGAACCATCCAGTCAGAGATGGACTTGAGTCCCGACAGCTCCCGATGTTAAAGACGGGTCTGTTGGAAATATGCCCTAGAGGCAATAATAAATTGGTTATTATTATATTTCCTTGTTCATGATAATCGTTTATTATCCATGCTATAATTGTATTGATTGGAAACTGAAATACATGTGTGGGTACATAGACAACACTGTGTCCCTAGTAAGCCTCTAGTTGACTAGCTTGTTGATCAAAGATGGTTAAGGTTTCCTAGCCATGGACATGAGATGTCATTTGATAACGGGATCACATCATTAGGAGAATGATGTGATGGACAAGACCCAAACTGTAAACGTAGCATTTGATCGTGTCAGTTTATTGCTATTGTTTTCTGCATGTCAAGTATCTGTTCCTTTGACCATGAGATCATGCAACTCTCTGACACCGGAGGAATACCTTGTGTGTATCAAACGTCGCAACGTAACTGGGTGACTATAAAGGTGCTCTACAGGTATCTCCGAGGGTGTCTGTTGGGTTGGCATGGATCAAGACTGGGATTTGTTACTCCGTATGACGGAGAGGTATCTCAGGGCCCACTCGGTAATACAACATCACATTGAGCCTTGCAAGCAATGTGACTAAAGTGTTAGCCACGAGATCTTGTATTACGGAACGAGTAAAGAGACTTGCCGGTAACGAGATTGAACTAGGTATAGTGATACCGACGATCGAATCTCGGGCAAGTAACATACCGAAGAACAAAGGGAACAGCATACGGGATTAACTGAATCCTTGACATAGAGGTTCGACCGATAAAGATCTTCGTAGAATATGTAGGAGCCAATATGGGCATCCAGGTCCCGCTATTGGTTATTGGCCGTAGAGGTGTCTCGGTCATGTCTACATAGTTCTCGAACCCGCAGGGTCTACACACTTAACGTTTGGTGACGATTAGTATAATTGAGTTATTATGTTGGTGACCGAAAGTTGTTCGGAGTCCCGGATAAGATCCCGGACATGACGAGGATCTCCGGAATAGTCCGGAGGTAAAGATTGATATATGTGATAATAGTGTTTTGATCTCTGGAAGGGTTCCGGAGTTCACCGGAATGGGTTCCGGATGTTTACCGAAGTGTTCGGGTGCAGCAACACTTTATATGAGCCAAAGGGATAAAGCCCACAAGGTATTGGAAAGTGCAAAAGTAGTTTTGCTGCCGCGTAAGCGGTACTACAGCTTGGTGAAGCGGTACTACCGCCCGAGCGGTACTACCGCTTGTGTGAAGCGGTACTACCGCCCAAGCGGTACTACCGCTTATGTGAAGCGGTACTACCGCTTGTGCGCGGCTGTGCACGATTCGGCAGGGTCCGAATTGGACTCTTTTCCTGCGGGCCAAACCGACCTTGTGCGGGCAAAACCGACCCGGAGGAGGCTTTTACTCCAAGTTTAGACCCCAAGGCTCAACATATAAATAGAGGGGCAGGGCTAGCACACGGGACACATCAGGATTTCCCAAGCCGTGTGCCGGCAACCCTAGCCCTCTAGTTCCTCCGTCATAATCTCCGTAGCGCTTGGCGAAGCCCTGTAGAGATTGTTCCTCACCACCATCACCACGCCGTCGTGCTGCTGGAACTCAACCACTACTTCATCATCGCTCGCTGGATCGAGGAGGTGAAGGCGTCATCAAGCCGTACGTGTGTTGAACGCGGAGGTGCCGTCCGTTCGGCACTAGATCGGAAGGATCGTGATTGGATCGCGGGACGCTCGGCGATTTGGATCGCGAAGACGTTCGACTACATCAACCGCGTTTATTAACGCTTCCGCTTAGCGATCTACAAGGGTATGTAGATTCACTCTCCCTCTCGTAGATGCTCATCACCATGGATAGATCTTATGTGTGCGTAGGAAAATTTTTGTTTCCCATGCAACGTTCCCCAACAGTGGCATCATGAGCCAGGTCTATGCGTAGATGAGATCTCGAGTAGAACACAAACGAGTTGTGGGCGTGGGTGTATACATATTGCTTGCCGTTACTAGTTGATACTTGATTCAGCGGCATTGTGAGATGAAGCGGCCCGGACCGACATTACGCGTACGCTTACGCGAGACTGGTTTTACCGCTGCGTGCACTTGTTGCATAAAGGTGACTGGCGGGTGTCTGTCTCTCTCACTTTAGTTGAATCGGTTCAATGAAGAGGGTTCTTTTAGAAGATCAAAAAGCAATCACTACACCACGTTGTGGTTTTGCGTAGGTAAGAACGGTTCTTGCAAACCCATAGCAGCCACGTAAAATTTGCAACAACAATTAGAGGACGTCTAACTTGTTTTTGCAGGGTATGATGTGATATGATATGGCCAATTACATGATGAGATATATGTGATGTATGAGATGATCATGTGTTGTATAGAATATCACGACTTGCATGTCGATGAATACGGCAACTGGCAGGAGCCATAGAGTTGTCTTTAATTATTGTATGACCTGCGTGTCAATCATTAAGCGCTATGTAATGCTTTACTTTATCGCTAAACGTTAGCTATAGTCGTGGAAGCAACAGTCGGCGCGACAACCTTATGGCGACACGTTGATGGAGATCAAGATGATGGAGATCATGGTGTCATGCCGGTGACGATGGAGATCATGCCGGTGCTTTGGAGATGGAGATCAAAAGCACAAGTTCATGGCCATATCATGTCACTTATGATTTGCATGTTATGTTAATCCTTTTATGCATCTTATTTTGCTTAGGACGACGGTAGCATTATAAGGTGATCCCTCACTTAAATTTCAAGATAAATTGTGTTCTCCCCAAGTGTGCACCGTTGCGAAAGTTCGTCGTTTCGAGACACGCCGTGATGATCGGGTGTGATAGACTCTACGTTCGCATACAACGGGTGTAAGCCATGTTACACGTGCGGAACACTCGGGTTAAACTTGACGAGCCTAGCATGTACAGACATGGCCTCGGAACACAAGAGACCGAAAGGTCGAACATGAGTCATATAGTAGATATGATCAACATGAAGATGTTCACCATTGAAACCACCTCAACTCACGTGATGATCGGACTTGAGTTGGTGGATTTGGATCATGTTACACTCGAATGATCGGAGGGATGTCAATTTGAGTGGGAGTTTTTTAAATATGATTAACTAAACTCATTATCTAAGAACAATAGTCTAAGTTGTCTTTGCAGTATTTATGTTGTAGATCATGGCTCGCGCAGTAGCACCCCTGAATTTTAATGCGTTCCTAGAGAAAGCTAAGTTGAAAGATGATGGAAGTAACTTTGTGGACTGGGCCCGTAATCTAAGGATTATCCTTACGGCTTCCCAGAAGGCTTATGTCCTTGATGCACCGCTTGGTGATCCACCCGCTCCAGTTGAGTCTCTAGACGTTGTGAACGCCTGGCAGGCTCGTTCTGATGATTACTCAATAGTTCAATGTGCAATGTTGTATGGCTTAGAACCGGGACTTCAAAGACGTTTTGAACGTCATGGAGCATATGAGATGTTCCAGGAGTTGAAGTTTATCTTTCAGAAGAATGCCCGGATCGAGAGATATGAGATCTCCGATAAGTTCTATGCTTGCAAGATGGAGGAGAACAGGTCTATCAGTGATCACGTGCTCAGAATGTCTGGGTACTCCACCCGTCTGGCTGAGTTAGGGATGCCCCTTCCGCCAGAGGCTATCACTGACAGAGTTCTTCAATCATTGCCACCTAGCTACAAGAGCTTCGTGTTGAACTATAACATGCACGGGATGAACAAGTCAGTCGCCGAGCTGTTTGCGATGCTGAAAGCCGCTGAGTCTGAAATTCAGAAGGAGCATCAAGTGTTGATGGTCAATAAAACCACTAGTTTCAAGAAAAATGGCAAGGGTAAGAAGGGTAACTCCAAGCAGAGTGGCAAAGCAGTTGCTCCTCTCGTGAAGAAACCCAAGGCTGGACCCAAACCAGAAACTGTGTGTGTTTCATTGCAAGGGAACTGGACACTGGAAGCGGAATTGCCCCAAGTATTTGGCTGACAAGAAGGCGGCCAACAACAAACAAGGTATATATGATATACATGTTATTGATGTGTACCTTACCAACTCTCGTTGTAGTGCCTGGGTATTTGATACCGGTGCGGTTGCTCATATTTGCAACTCAAAACAGGAACTGCGGAATAGACGGAGGCTGGCAAAGGACGAAGTGACGATGCGCGTGGGAAATGGTTCCAAGGTTGATGTGATCGCCGTTGGCACGCTCGCTCTTCGATTACCGTCGGGATTAGTGATGAACCTAAATAAGTGTTATTTGGTGCCTGCGTTAAGCATGAACATTATATCTGGATCTTGTTTATTGCGAGACGGTTACTCATTTAAATCAGAGAATAATGGTTGTTCTATTTATATGAGTAATATCTTTTATGGTCATGCACCCGATGTGAGGGGTTTATTCTTATTGAATCTCGATAGTAATGATACACATGTTCATAACATTGATGCCAAAAGATGTAGAATTGATAATGATAATACCACTTTCTTGTGGCACTGCCGTTTAGGTCATATTGGCGTAAAACGCATGAGGAAGCTCCATGCTGATGGACTTTTGGAGTCACTTGATTTTGAATCACTTGACACATGTGAGCCATGCCTCATGGGCAAGATGACTAAAACGCCGTTCTCTGGAATAATGGAACGGGCAAGTGACTTATTGGAAATCATACATACTGATGTGTGCGGTCCGATGAGTATTGAGGCGCGCGGTGGTTATCGTTACTTTCTCACCTTCACTGATGACTTAAGTAGATATGGGTATATTTACTTAATGAAACACAAGTCTGAAACATTTGAAAAGTTCAAACAATTTCAGAGTGAAGTTGAGAATCATCGTAACAAGAAGATTAAATTCCTACGATCTGATCGAGGAGGAGAATATCTGAGTTATGAGTTTGGCAGTCACTTAAGACAGTGTGGAATTGTTTCACAATTGACACCGCCTGGAACACCACAGCGTAATGGTGTGTCCGAACGTCGTAATCGAACTTTATTGGATATGGTGCGATCTATGATGTCTCTTGCCGATTTGCCACTATCGTTTTGGGGTTATGCATTAGAGACAGCTGCATTCACTTTAAATAGGGCACCATCGAAATCCGTTGAGACGACGCCATATGAACTTTGGTTTGGCAAGAAGCCAAAGCTGTCGTTTCTTAAAGTTTGGGGATGTGATGCTTATGTCAAAAAGCTTCAGCCTGAAAAGCTGGAACCCAAAGCGGAGAAATGCGTCTTCATAGGATACCCAAAAGAGACAGTTGGGTATACCTTCTACCTCAGATCCGAAGGCAAAGTGTTTGTCGCTAAAAACGGAGCATTTCTTGAGAAAGAGTTTCTCTCGAAAGAATTGAGTGGGAGGAAGATAGAACTTGATGAGGTTATTGAACCTTTACTTCAACCTAAGAGTAGCGCAACGCAGAAAGTTGTTTCTGTCGAGCCTACATTAGCTGAAGAGGAAGTTAATGATGATGATCATGAAGCTTTGGATCAAGTTGCTATCGAACCTCGTAGGTCGACAAGGACGCGTACTGCTCCTGAGTGGTACGGCAACCCTGTCTTAGAGGTCATGTTGTTAAACAACGATGAACCTACGAGCTATGGAGAAGCGATGATGGGCCCGGATTCCGAGAAGTGGTTAGAGGCCATGAAATCCGAGATGGGATCCATGTATGAAAACAAAGTATGGACTTTGGAAGTATTACCTGAAGGGCGTAAGGCCATTCAGAACAAATGGATCTTTAAGAGGAAGACGGACGCGGACGGTAATGTCACCGTCTATAAAGCTCGACTTGTGGCAAAGGGTTTTTCACAAGTTCAAGGAGTTGACTACGATGAGACCTTCTCACCCGTAGCGATGCTTAAGTCCGTCAGAATCATGTTAGCAATAGCTGCCTTTTTCGATTATGAAATTTGGCAGATGGATGTCAAAACAGCGTTCCTTAACGGTTACCTTAAGGAAGAGTTGTATATGATGCAACCAGAGGGTTTTGTCGATCCAGAGAATGCTGACAAAGTTTGCAAACTCCAGCGATCCATTTATGGACTGGTGCAAGCATCTCGGAGTTGGAATCTTCGCTTTGATGAAGTGATCAAAGCGTTCGAGTTTATACAAGTTTACGGAGAAGCTTGTATTTACAAGAAAGTGAGTGGGAGCTCTATAGCGTTTCTAATATTATATGTGGATGACATATTGCTGATTGGAAACAATATAGAAATGCTGGAAAGCGTAAAGGAATATTTGAACAAGAGTTTTTCAATGAAGGACCTAGGAGAAGCTGCTTTCATATTAGGCATCAAGATCTATAGAGATAGATCAAGACGCTTAATAGGACTTTCACAAAGCACATACCTTGATAAGATTTTGAAGAAGTTCAAAATGGATCAGTCCAAGAAGGGGTTCTTGCCTGTTTTGCAAGGTGTGAAGTTGAGTAAGACTCAATGCCCAGTGACTGCAGAAGATAGAGAAAAGATGAGTGTCATCCCCTATGCTTCGGCCATAGGCTCTATCATGTATGCAATGCTGTGCACAAGACCCGATGTCAGCCTTGCCATAAGTATGGTCGGAAGGTTTCAAAGTGATCCAGGAATGGAACACTGGACGGCGGTCAAGAATATCCTGAAGTACCTGAAAAGGACTAAGGACATGTTTCTCATTTATGGAGGTGATCAAGAGCTCGTCGTAAAGGGTTACGTCGATGCAAGCTTTGACACTGATCCGGATGACTCTAAGTCGCAAACCGGATACGTATTTATTCTTAATGGGGGTGCGGTTAGCTGGTGCAGTTCCAAGCAAAGCGTGGTAGCAGATTCTACATGCGAAGCAGAGTACATCGCTGCCTCGGAGGCGGCGAAGGAAGGTGTCTGGATGAAGGAGTTCATGACAGATCTTGGAGTAGTGCCTAGTGCGCTTAACCCAATGACTCTGTTTTGTGATAACACTGGTGCCATTGCTCTAGCCAAGGAACCAAGATTTCACAAAAGGACCAGACACATAAAACGACGTTTCAATTCCATCCGCGATTACATCAAGGAGGACGACATAAATATTTGCAAAGTACACACGGATCTAAATGTTGCAGATCCGATGACTAAACCTCTTCCAAGGGCTAAACATGAACAACACCAGAACTGCATGGGTGTTCGATTCATTACAATGTAAATCACATAGTGATGTGAACTAGATTATTGACTCTAGTGCAAGTGGGAGACTGTTGGAAATATGCCCTAGAGGCAATAATAAATTGGTTATTATTATATTTCCTTGTTCATGATAATCGTTTATTATCCATGCTATAATTGTATTGATTGGAAACTGAAATACATGTGTGGGTACATAGACAACACTGTGTCCCTAGTAAGCCTCTAGTTGACTAGCTTGTTGATCAAAGATGGTTAAGGTTTCCTAGCCATGGACATGAGATGTCATTTGATAACGGGATCACATCATTAGGAGAATGATGTGATGGACAAGACCCAAACTGTAAACGTAGCATTTGATCGTGTCAGTTTATTGCTATTGTTTTCTGCATGTCAAGTATCTGTTCCTTTGACCATGAGATCATGCAACTCTCTGACACCGGAGGAATACCTTGTGTGTATCAAACGTCGCAACGTAACTGGGTGACTATAAAGGTGCTCTACAGGTATCTCCGAGGGTGTCTGTTGGGTTGGCATGGATCAAGACTGGGATTTGTTACTCCGTATGACGGAGAGGTATCTCAGGGCCCACTCGGTAATACAACATCACATTGAGCCTTGCAAGCAATGTGACTAAAGTGTTAGCCACGAGATCTTGTATTACGGAACGAGTAAAGAGACTTGCCGGTAACGAGATTGAACTAGGTATAGTGATACCGACGATCGAATCTCGGGCAAGTAACATACCGAAGAACAAAGGGAACAGCATACGGGATTAACTGAATCCTTGACATAGAGGTTCGACCGATAAAGATCTTCGTAGAATATGTAGGAGCCAATATGGGCATCCAGGTCCCGCTATTGGTT
Organism: Elymus sibiricus; assembly: GCA_039707655.1. Lineage (NCBI taxonomy): Eukaryota > Viridiplantae > Streptophyta > Magnoliopsida > Poales > Poaceae > Elymus > Elymus sibiricus. The sequence goes on from CM077676.1 coordinate 73,435,416, forward strand.
ATTGGCCGTAGAGGTGTCTCGGTCATGTCTACATAGTTCTCGAACCCGCAGGGTCTACACACTTAACGTTTGGTGACGATTAGTATAATTGAGTTATTATGTTGGTGACCGAAAGTTGTTCGGAGTCCCGGATAAGATCCCGGACATGACGAGGATCTCCGGAATAGTCCGGAGGTAAAGATTGATATATGTGATAATAGTGTTTTGATCTCTGGAAGGGTTCCGGAGTTCACCGGAATGGGTTCCGGATGTTTACCGAAGTGTTCGGGTGCAGCAACACTTTATATGAGCCAAAGGGATAAAGCCCACAAGGTATTGGAAAGTGCAAAAGTAGTTTTGCTGCCGCGTAAGCGGTACTACCGCTTGGTGAAGCGGTACTACCGCCCGAGCGGTACTACCGCTTGTGTGAAGCGGTACTACCGCCCAAGCGGTACTACCGCTTATGTGAAGCGGTACTACCGCTTGTGCGCGGCTGTGCACGATTCGGCAGGGTCCGAATTGGACTCTTTTCCTGCGGGCCAAACCGACCTTGTGCGGGCAAAACCGACCCGGAGGAGGCTTTTACTCCAAGTTTAGACCCCAAGGCTCACCATATAAATAGAGGGGCAGGGCTAGCACACGGGACACATCAGGATTTCCCAAGCCGTGTGCCGGCAACCCTAGCCCTCTAGTTCCTCCGTCATAATCTCCGTAGCGCTTGGCGAAGCCCTGCAGAGATTGTTCCTCACCACCATCACCACGCCGTCGTGCTGCTGGAACTCAACCACTACTTCATCATCGCTCGCTGGATCGAGGAGGTGAAGGCGTCATCAAGCCGTACGTGTGTTGAACGCGGAGGTGCCGTCCGTTCGGCACTAGATCGGAAGGATCGTGATTGGATCGCGGGACGCTCGGCGATTTGGATCGCGAAGACGTTCGACTACATCAACCGCGTTTATTAACGCTTCCGCTTAGCGATCTACAAGGGTATGTAGATTCACTCTCCCTCTCGTAGATGCTCATCACCATGGATAGATCTTATGTGTGCGTAGGAAAATTTTTGTTTCCCATGCAACGTTCCCCAACAGGGTCGACCCCAAGGGTACCCGCGAGCCATACGGTGGCGGTTCGACGGGTCAGGCAGAGACCACCTAGGAGAGAGGTGGGCCTGATCCCTTGACCACGGATTACCGAGATGGGGCAACAGGGATCCTGATCGTCTTGGCAAGCTACTAAACATGATTAACGGATTTGGATGTTTGATCTGAGTAGGCCTCTGGCCTTTATGCGCTAACCACCATGTGGGAATAAGGTATGGGCCCTCGGCGCCGTACATTCTACCGAAAGCTCTGTTAGATGTCACAATTATGCGGCGCGTGCCCAGGTGATCTGGTTATGTCTGCTTGTGTATACAAGGACTAGGCTTGGTCCCGGCCATGTATGCAATGCGCAGGAGTGCTTGGGGCGATAGGTCCATGACCCCTTTGCGCTTAGGATTTAGACCGGCGTGCTGACCTCTCTAGAGAGCCTAGGTAGGACTACGTCATGTCGATCACCCGAGGCCGGGCATGACCCAGGCAAGTGTGTCCGGACAAAGGTTATCGAGCATGTTGGGTACAGTAGTGCACCCCTGCAGGGAAGTTTAATCTATTCGAATAGCTGTGTCCATGGTAACAGGACGCTCGGAGTTGTATCCTGATCCACGATAACTAGAACTGGATACTTTGATGTAATAAACTGTTATGATGCTCCGAGGTCGCTTCCTCACAGGGTAGTCGAGGAAGGATCTCTGGGCATTGCTGCTACTTAATTACTACTATATGCTACTATGTTCTACTCTCTTCTATTGCTGCAAGATTGCTGCAAGATGCCAGTCTTCGATACGCTAGGCTTTCCCCCTCTATTCCGGCTTTCTGCAATATAGTCCACAGACATCCTCTTCCTTTGACACCGATGCATATTTAGTGTTGATCTGATGTAAGTCTTGCGAGTACTTTGGATGAGTACTCACGGTCGCTTTGCTACCTTTTCCCCCTATCCGGTTGCCACGATCAGATGACGGAGCCCAGGAGCCCAAGTTCATCGCAGGAGGTTACTACCAGGAGACGGAGATCCCCGGCGGTGCCGAGTACTACGTGGAGCCCGTTGACCAGGAGTAGTTCGGAGGCCCCAGGTAGGAGGCTTGTGCCTTTCGATCTAGTGTCGCTGTTTGTGCTAGCCTTCTTAAGGCAAACTTGTATAATTATGTCTGTACTCAGATATATTTGTTTCCACTGACTTATGTATTCGGGTCCTCGTGACCCCTGGCTTGTAATATAAAGCTTTATGTTTGAATTTGTGTCTAGAGTTGTGTTGTGGTATCTTCCCGTGAGTCTCTGATCTTGGTCGTGCACATTTGCGTGTATGATTAGTGCACGGTCGAGTCAGGGGCGTCACAAGTTGGTATCAGAGCCGACCGCCTGTAGGAAGCCCCCTTTCCAATTCCTTGGTCAAAGTTGAGTCTAGTCACTAAAAACTATTTTACTAACAGTGTTGTGTGGCTTACGGGCCCACCTCGCAAATGGATGGGATTTGGATCTTTTATTCCGCTCCTATACTCTGGGACTCTGATCTCTCTTCTATTCGGGTTAATTTTTTTATTAATTCTGACTTTAGGTTCTCATGATCACATCCACCCGGAGCTATGGTTATCTACAGTTATTCTTTGGAATGCATGATGCATAAATCAATCATTGGCATTTGACATCCTTGAAACCTCCTTTGTTCTTCACGGACCGCAGGATCCTTTTATCAAGGATTTTCTGGATCGTCATCTCCAGATGCCAGGCTTCAGTGGTTTTCCCCGACGTAGATGTAGCCATTGCTATGTCCCGTTGTTGTATCTCTCCACCACGTGCCTGCATGCCGCCTAGTATGTCTAGGTTATTTTCTTTCAAACTCCTAATTCGAGCTTGTATTAAACTCTATGTATGGATCTGTATGACAGTCATGACTTCTGTGGTGTATTGTTGTACGTCCAATATCTTGTCGATGTTTTGTCATATGTCGCTCATATTTGAGTTATTCACATTTTCCTTTCCATTGGTCTGTTCAACCTTCCCTGGAACTATATTGTTGCTTTACTAAGCTATCCCTATTAATTTAGCAGGATGGTTAGACCAGGTGGTCGTGGTCGTGGTCGTGGCTGTGCTGCCGAGCGCCCACCACCACCAGATTATATGGCTGATATGGTGCAACAATTTGAGCTGAATCGACAGTTCATGACTGCACTCATGGCTCAGTTCCCACAACCGAACCAGAACCAGAACCAGCAGCTAGTCCCAATAACTCTACAGGACTTTGTGCGCCTCAACCCTACTCCTTTTCGCAACTCAGTCCAGCCTCTAGATGCTGATGACTGGCTCCATGACATCACTCATGAAATGGAGTCTGCTAGTGTGGCCCCTGCCAGTTATGTCACATTTGCTGCATATTTCCTCAAGGGTGCCGCTGCTCAATGGTGGGACACCCACATGCGCTCACTACCTGTTGGAACAGTCATTACCTGGGAGGAGTTCCAGATTGCCTTTCATGCCCGTTACATTCCTCAGGGAGTTATGGACCGGAAGAAGCAAGAGTTCCGCAACCTTACCCAGGGCAACAAGACTGTAGATGTGTACCAACGGGAGTTCATTGATCTGTCCCGCTATGCTGAGGAAGATGTTGCCACAGATGCTCGCAGACAGGAGAAGTTCTGTGATGGACTACACCCGGATATCCAGCATGCACTCCTTGTTTATGAGTCCCCTGACTTTGCAACCCTGGTGAACAAGGCCATCCAGGTTGCGACAGGTCTGATGAAACATAAGGAGTCGCAGAAGGGCCACTGTGACATTGGCTCATCCTCTGGCTCGTCCGCACAGAAGCGTCGCATATGGATTCCTCATAGCATGTACCGTCCGACTGCCCCTGCTCAGAGGCCTTCTTATGCAGCACCTCGTCTGCTTCCTCCACCACCGAGGCAGCCGAGAGTTCAAGCTCCGCCGTTCAACACTGCTGCTCCCCGTCCTGAAGATGGTCTGTGCTTTAAGTGCCGTCGTCCAGGACACCGTGCCAGAGACTGCCCCCAGAAGCAGAATCAGCTGGCACTGCCTTCAACTAACCGTGCAAATGGCCGTGGTTCCAACCAGACCCGCAACTATAATACCGGGTCTTCTGCCTATGGCCATGGGCAGGCTAACCACGTCGATTTCGAAGAAGTTCAGGATCAGCCAGCTACTGTGATGGGTACTCTTCTTGTCAACTCAGTACCCGCTTCTATTTTATTTGATTCAGGAGCATCACATTCATTCATATTAGGTAGTTTTGCATCCATGCATGACATATCATCTACAAAGATCCGTATCCATTTAGTAGTTAACACCCCCGTAGGCCAGTGTCAGGCCTCCGGGGTTCTCCGGGATGTCACTGTTGAAATCGAAGGTTTGGAATTCTTTGTCTCTCCCATTGTCTTGAAATCTTCCACCATAGACCTCATTCTAGGGATGGATTGGTTGAAAGCTCACATTGCTTCAATCGATTGCGCCACTAAAGTCGTCCAACTCCTTCACCCCTCCGACGAGATAGTAAACTACACTGCTCGCATTACCCGAAATGCCGAAGCATAGATATATGCTCTGAATGCATTAAATGCTTCACCTCTTGAGGGTATCAAGAACATTCTAGTCGTTCATGACTTCCAAGATGTCTTCCCCGAAGAACTCCTAGGACTACCCCCGGTTAGAGCTATCGAATTCGTCATCGACCTCAGACCAGGTACTACTCCTATTGCGAAGTGTGCCTCCGCATGAACTCCTTGAACTTAAAGAGGAGCTCAACAAATCACTTCGCAGTGGTTTCATTCGCCTAAGTTCTTCTGCTTGGGGAGTACCTTCTCTCTTTGTTAAGAAGAAGGATGGAACGAACCGATTGGTCCAGGACTATCAGCCTATCAACCAAGCCACCATTCAGAACAAATATCCACTTCCCCGGATCAATGATCTGTATGATCAACTTGTTGGATCCTCTGTGTTCTCTAAACTCAACTTGAGGTTGGGTTATCACCAAATTAGATTTTGTGAAGAGGATATTCTGAAGACAGCCTTCGTTACTCGTTATGGTTCATACGAGTACACCGTCATGTCTTTCGGCTTAACAAATGCTCCAGCAACCTTCTCCTGATTGATGAACTATATTTTCATGGACTACCTCGACAAATTCATCATGGTTTATCTGGACGTTATTCTAGTATATTCCAAGAACAAAGAAGAACATGCCGAACACCTTCGGCTTGTATTGGTGAAGCTTCGAGAACACCAGCTATATGCCAAATACTCCAAATGTGAATTCTGGTTATCTGAGGTGACCTATGTTGGTCATGTGATTTCCAAAGATGGCATTGCTGTTAACCCAGAATGAGTTCAGGCTATTCGGGACTGGACTCCTCCGAAGAATGTTAAGCAAGTCAGAAGTTTTCTCGGACTCGCTAGTTATTGCCACCATTTTGTCCAGAATTTCTCCAAGATTGCGAAGCCATTGACTGATTTGCTTCACAAGGCCCATAACTTTGAATGGACACCCAAGTGTCAGGAAAGCTTCCAGACACTCAAAGACAAGCTTACCTCTGCACCAGTGCTTGCTCCCCCGGATACTTGCAAGAACTTCATGATTTATTGCGATGCGTCTCGTCAAGGATTAGGCTGTGTCCTAATGCAAGAGTGGAGAGTGATTGCATATGGCTCTCGTCAGTTGCGTCCTCACAAAGATAAGTATCCAACACATGATCTCGAACTTGCAGCAGTTATTTATGCTTTGAAGCAGTGGCGACATTACCTTCTCGGTAATCATTGCGAGATTTACACGGATCATCAAAGTTTGAAGTATCTGTATACTCAACCAGACTTGAACCTCCTTCAGCAGAGATGGCTCGAGACAATAGCTGACTATGACATGGATATTTCTTATACACCTGGCAAGGCTAATGTGATGGCCGATGCCTTGAGTCGCAAGTCGTATTGCAACAACCTCATGGTTCAGCAAGCTCAACCTCGTCTCTACAAAGAGCTTTGCAAGTTGAACCTTCACATTGTTCCTCAGGGTTATCTCAATACCCTGGTTGTGGAACCAGATCTTGAGCACCGCATCAAGGCTAATCAAAAGCCTGACCTTGAAGTCAACAAGATTAAGCTAGATCTTTCAACTGGTAAAGCTCCAGACTTCTCTCTTGATAATGATGGTACCATGTTATTCAAGGGTCGACTTGTTGTATCTTTGAAGGGAAACCTTGATTTGACCCCGGATATTATGAAAGAAGCTCATGACACACCTCTGTCTATTCATTTGGGTAGTACTAAAATGTACCAAGACATCCGTCAGAGATTCTGGTGATCGAATATGAAGCGAGACATTGCTCATTATGTTGCTGAGTGTGACGTTTGCCATCGCATCAAAGCAGAACATCAGAAACCTGCCAGACTTCTGCAACCACTTGAAATCCCTGAATGGAAATGGGACAAGGTTGAGATGGATCTCATCACTGGTCTTCCCAGATCGCAAAAGGGTCATGATGCTATTCTTGTCATCATCGACCGATTCTTCAAGGTTGCTCATTTTCTACCTGTCAAGGGGACTATTACTGCTAGACAGTTAGCAGATTTATATGTTTCCAGAATTGTGTCACTCCACGGAGTTCCAATGGAGATCAGTTCAGACCGTGGCAGCCTCTTTACTTCAAGATTTTGGGAAAGTTTCCAAGAAGCTATGGGAACTCATCTAAAATTCAGCACAGGCTATCTCCTCGGTCCCAAGGTCAGGTTGAGCGAGTCAACCAAATTCTTGAAGATATGCTTCGAGCTTGTGTCATCTCATTTGGCAAGAAATGGGAGGATTCTCTCCCGTATGCCGAATTCTCTTACAATAACAGCTATCAAGCTAGCTTAAAGATGGCACCATTTGAAGTTCTCTATGGACGTAAGTGCCGAACCCCTCTAAATTGGTCAGAAATTGGGGAACGATCACTCTTTGGTCCGGATATTATCCAACAGGCTGAAGAGCAAGCCAAGGTTGTTCGCGAACATCTTAAGATGGCTCAGTCTCGCCAGAAGAGCAACTATGACCGTAAACACAAGCAAATGGTCTATCAACCTGGAGAACAAGCTTACCTTCGTGTCACTCCCATGAAGGGCACTCATCGCTTTGGGATCAAGGGCAAGTTAGCTCCTCGCTACATCAGCCCGTTCCGCATCCTCGCCAGACGTGGATATGTGGCTTACAAATTGGAATTGCCACCGAAGCTTTCTCGAGTCCACGACGTCTTCCATGTGTCACAGCTCCGACGCTGCTTCAAGGATCCTATCCGCGCAGTGGATCATGAAGAGCTTGATTTGCAAGATGATCTTTCTTATCAAGAGCGTCCAATCCGCATTCTTGATCAAGCTGAGCATCGAACCCGTCAGAAGTCAATCAAGTTCCTAAAGGTTCAATGGTCGAATCATTCTGAAGATGAAGCCACGTGGCAATGCGAAGATCATCTTCGTGAAGAATACCCTGACCTTTTCACTTCTAACTCTTAATTCTCGGGACGAGAATTTCTTTTAGAGGAGGAGAATTGTAACACCCCCTGTAATTAAGCACAGTGTTTAAACATGCCAAGTCACCTTCATTTCAGTGCTTGATCATCTCCCATTTAGTATCTCATTTGAAATTACATCTTAATTCAAAATCCAAATAGTAAGTGAAATTTTAAAAGTTACAAACTTGCTGGAAAAATAGTACATGATTTAGGTAATAATCCATAGATATTTATTGTGGAGAAAATCTATACCACTTGCTTGCTTAATCAAAAGTTGTCAACCACTAACAGTAGCAAAATAATTCATTTAAATGCATTTCCAAATGCTCAAAATTCAAATGAATTCAAACACTCTTCAAACTTTTTGTGGCAATACAAGATGTTGCCTAGTAATTGTTTTAATCCACCTCACATTTTACAAAATCTATTTGGTAGCCCAAATTATTGCAAAACAGGAGAAAAGAAATAAAACAGAAAAGGAGAAATAAGAAAAAGGAGAAGAGGGCACTGCAGACTGGGCCCAGAGACAAAACAGAGCCCAGCCCAACTCAACCACCCCCACCTGCCCTTCGTCCTCCTCGTGTGTGTGTCGCCATGGCCGTGACTGCGCTCTCCTCGCCCACCTCCGTTCGTCGACGCGTGCCCCACCATGGCTAAGGAGGGGATAAGGATCGACCCGTTCTCTCCGCCTGGCTCCCCTCCTTCCATTCCCTCGCTCTCCTGCGCTCGCTCTCCTCCATTGCCCGAGCGCCACCGATGGCATGGCACCGCTGTAGCCATGGCCAACGGCCTCCCCATGCCGCGTTGAGCTGTCCTACGGCTTCCCCGTCATCGTCCTCATCCTCTACGCGCCCGCGGCCGACCGGTGATGTGACACCCTGATTTTGGCAACTTTTTCTTTTCAAACTTTTCGTGGCTTTATTTGAATTCTGGTTGGTTTTGAACTTTTTCAATTGACTTTGGACTTATAAACTTTTCTCAGTAATCCCAAGCCCTCAACATCTTGCTATAATCTTGTTACACACCTTCTGGATCAAATTCAAATTCTCAATCTTTTCCATTAATTCATTTTCTTCTTTTGGGAAAAGCTGTCATCACTATGGGTTACAAAGCAACCTATAGTTCGGATTATCAGAAAAATCCCAAAATAATTCCACACATTCTTGTCATCATCTACTCCCACAATCTTCAAAAATATTTCATGGTCCAGTATAAAGTTTTGTCCAGAAAATTCCATTTGTATTCTGGACAGTACTGGCCCATTGTGAAGCAACCTCTATTTTCCTAACTCAGTTAATTCCCAGATAATTCCCTGAGATAGTAGGAAGCCTATCTTGTCCCAATATCCAAAAACATTCCATGGTCTAGTTCAAATATTTTGCAGAAATATTCAGTTTTGCTCCTGGTCAGACTGAACCTTTGTGAAGGAAGTGCAAGCTAGGTTTATCCAAATGCACCCAAATTTTTATGGCGTGAGGGTACCTACAAATGACTTCCCTCCACCAAGTTTCAGCATCAGGAGATCATCCAAGTGAGTGGTACTTCAACATCTTCATTCTGGACCAGATTTGCCACTTACACATGAACTACCCTCAAATCTCAACGAAACCAGCTCAAACTTGGCCAGTTTGGAGTCCTTCCAATGAGGAGTACTCCAGACATCTCCTCTGGCCCTATCTCATCTTCATCCGAGCTCCAGAAGCTCCCCAAGATCTCTGTCAGAACCTGTTGATGACTAAACCTCTCAGCTCTGCTCGAATCTTGCCAAACCAGTGCCACAGGTGAAGTGAGGCATCGACGGTCGACGAGCTGGACAAAGTTGGCTAGGCCAACGTGGCCCATGGACATGAACCATCGTGGTGAGCACGGTGCTGGCATGGTTGTCGCAGCGCGCTGCGCAGCGCCCGTGTCTGTGCCGTCGCGTCCCACTGCCTCTCGCCGCAGCTCTTCATCTGCTCGTGCCGACAACCTCCCCTGGTAACACCTAGACCCTCTGGAATCGTCGCCTGCGCCAGAAACGCCCTCGCCGGCCGCCGCGTCATCGCCGCACTGTGCCGGCCGTGTGGTCACAGTGGAGAGCTCGCCGTCGTCTTCCCCCTGAGCCATCAGCTCCCGCATTCAATGCTCTGCTTGTTCCCGTCCCCTCGCCCGCGTCGAGCCAGCCAGCGCGGCGTACGTCCGCCGGCGCCATGGCCCGCATCGACGAGCTTCGGGAGAGCTCGCCTCCCGCCTCCTCCCGGCTATAAATAGCCCCGCCCCTCGCTGCTTTGCTCATCACCCAACCCCTCCTCCCTCATAGCCACAGCCAGCAGCAGCAATCGAGGCAGAGAGGCCTCTGGCCTCGAGCTCGATCAGAGCTCCGCCGCCGATCCCCTCTCCTCCGCCAGCCCTCTCCACCCCTCCTCCGCTCCAACCAAGCCTTCCGTTGAGATCAGTGGAGTCCGGTGGTGCTTCTCGACCCCTCAGCTAGGCCAGGTACTGCCGGAGTGCTCGGATACGCCGACCACCGCAGCTGCCGCCCGCCGGAGTCGAAGAGGACGACGCCGTACGTCCATCTTCGGGAGAGCTACGCGTACAGGGAGGACCGTCTTCGAGTGCCCGATCCATCCCAGCCATCCCCGAGCCCAGCCGCCGTCCCTATCGCCGGTGAGCGTCGCCGGAGCTCCGCCTCCTTCTGTTCCCCCTCTCCCTCCTCTGTTTTAAATCGAGCCGACCCCACCCGTCAGCGGCTCCGCAGCGCGCGCGCGAAGGGGTAAGTGGAGGCGTACTCTCCCTTTACGCCTTCGACGTGTCGCTCCGTAGGTTTTTTTGTTTTATTCAAAATTTGATTTAATAAACAGTTTTGACCAGCAAGTTTGACCATGAATAACTTTTAACAGAAAGGTCCAAATGACCTGATTCTTTTTGCATTGGGTTCATAATCAAATGCTTTATTTTCCCACCAAGTTTGGTATTTTTCTCACACTCACAGAATTGCTGGTGATTTAAACAGTGTTAAGTGACATTTTCTTTTGCTGTTTTAAAATATTTTCAGAAGGAGAAAACTGTGGATTTGAAGACCACGACTTTCCGAACCACCCAACTGATCAAGGCAAGCCAGGGCATCCATATTTTGTGGCATTTCATAGCATTGCATTGTTCATCTGCATCTCTTGCATTTATTTAATATGAATAATTCCAAGTAAATTATTAAAATGCTTAATATGACCAACTAAGTTAACTTGTTAAAATAACCTTGATGGCTAAGTTAAACTTAGTTGGTTGATCATGAGTCACCTGTCCGGGCTTACCCGTGCAGCCACATTCGCCGGTATGGGACGGCCTTGACTTGGTCTGGCTGCGTGCTCTTTCATCGGTACCTCCAAAGAGGGAGGGTTATGCGTGCGTGCTGCCCTGATCAGGTAGACGGCGATAACCCTGTGAGCCCAGTTGAGTTGTTTTGCCGGCGTCCCCATTTGGGACAGTAGTTTGGCCACAACGGTGGCAGGTGTCATGAGGACACGGGGCCACCCAGGGCTTAACTCCGAGAGGGAGTGTGATTGCCGGTGGTACGATGGAAGAGTCACGAGTCAGACAGGTTTCGTTGGAGCAATGCTGGTCCACCCGAATGGGATCACGAGGTCAGTGCTCCATAGTGTGGGTAAAGTGCGCAACCTCTGCAGAGTGTCAAATCTATTCGAATAGCCACGTCCATGGTATTGGACAGCCCGTCCAGACCTCACTAGGTGATCAACCACAATAACCTTAGTAATGATGGAAGAACTTGTCTTATAAGCGGAAGTACTCGTTGGTATCGGGTATTCCGAGCGTTGAGAGGCAACCCAGATGTGAGTAAGTGGATAACAGTAAGTGAATCATTTAGACTTAACATGTTGATTGCCATGCTATTATTTGCTGCATATTTGGTTGTCATGTGCTTGCGAGTACATTCAAAGTACTCACCTGGCGTATCATGCCAGATGCAGGAGAAGATTGAGACAGGAGGTCTCGAAGGTCCATGCTGTGCTATCTAGGATGTGTCCTCAGCAGTGTCCCTGTGGATGGAGTTGCTATCATGTTCCGCTACGCATTAGTATTTCGCAGTAGTATTCCGTAGTAATGCCGAGGCCCAGATATGTTGGATAAATAATGTAGATATTGTCATAGCACTAGATGTGCTTTTGGCCTCGATGATCATGTAATATATAAGCTTGTACCCGACTATTATCAATAAAAGTTCAACTGTGTTCTGTTCCAAGTTGTTGAGTGTTTCCAGAAGACATGATCTCTGGGTTGGAAACACTGGTAAATCGGTTCTCCGAGCCGGGGTGCCACAGGTGAAGCTGCCCTGCGACGCCTACGCCCTCGTCTTCTACCTCGGGCAGCCGAGATAGCCGCGAATGCCCCGTCGTCTCCGGTGCTTCCCCGAGCCCGCTAGTCTACTCTGCTGCTCCGCTGTAAGCTTCCGACCCACCCCGACTCCTCCTTGCTTCCCCTAGTGCGCCGTAGCTACCTTCTCCTGCATGCCGAGCTCCTCTGTCCGCCATGACCCATGAGCTCAAACACCTGAGCCCTTCGGCTCGGTCCAGAGGCGCTGTCATGCTCCCCGCATTTAGTAGCTGTTGCCCAGCCACTTAGTTTGGTCGCTTGCTTGCCGTAACGCTGTGCCCGTGCAAGCCATAGCTCTGCCGCCGCCCGGCGCCGTCGACCTGCCCGATTCCGGCCACCCCAGGGCTCGCCGCCGCCATCGTTGGATGCGGATGGGTGAGGGCTACGTTTCGGTGGCCTCTGCTCACCGGGGCGCGGCCCGTGGGCAAATCCCGCGCGGCTCCGCCGCGTCGGACCATCGCCGTCGTTTAAACGCTGGCCGGATCGGCTATTTACCCTGCTAACAGCCCCCTGAGATGCTGACGTGTGGGCCCGTGTCCTGTAGTTAATAAGGATTTAGGTTAGTTTTACTGTTCACCTGAGTCACTGACAGAGCGGGCCCACCGCCTAATTAGTTTAACTAGATTAAGTTAAATGCTGTTAGATTAACCCTGCGGCTGACAGCTGGGTCCCCCTGGGCCCAGTTGACCCAGTTGACATGGTCAACCTGCTGACTGGGCCAGTCCAGTCACTGGCAGGTGGGTCCAGTGGGCCCCCTTGACCAATCAGCGTCGTCAAAGTTGACTGCTGAGTCAGCTTGGACCCGGCCGCACTTGTCATCCACTGTGGCTAGCCCACAGTGGGTTTAAAAGGTATCTGCACTGTGCATTTTTGAATTAAAATAATTCTAGGAATTTCTAAAAATTATTAAAACTTTGAAATTCAATAGAAAAATAACCGTAACTCAGATGAAAATAATTTATATATGAAAAATGATTAGAAAAATCCAATGAATCCGAATATGTCATTAGTATTCATGTTGGAATCCTCTAAGAGGGTGAACATGGAACTTTTGGCCTGTTTTCGATAGATGAATCATGCACGACTTCGAGGAGATATTTCCAAATAAACTCCTAAATCATCTAAAATATTTAGAGAGGCATTAGGACATCCCTGCATATCATTCAGCCATGACATGCATTGTGATTGCATCTGTGTGCTTGTATTTATTTGTTTCCTCCCCCCTCTTCTTCTCCGATAGACCCTGAGGCGACTGCCGACGACCCTGAGTACGACTACGCCCCCGGAGATCAGACCCCTACCGCAGAGCTTCCAGGCAAGCAAAACCCCCTTGATCATTCCTATAGCACCCATTCTTTTCCCTCTTATTCATGCATTAGAATTGCTACTGTTACCGTTCTGATAGTTCCTATTCTGATGGATAGCCTCTTTTTGTAACCTGTTATTGATACCTGCCTGTTATCCTATATGCTTACTAAAGTTATGTTGGAGTTCCACCAGTGGCCCTACACCTTGTCCGTGTTGCCATGCGTTACCTTCTGTGAGTTCCGGGCAGGTGACCATTGTATCAAGACCTGAGCCCTCCATCAGTACCTTGTAGTTGTACGACTCTGCAGAGCTATCAACAAGTGCCGAGGGTGATTCCTCGTAACTCACTACAAATGATGACTCTGTAGTGTAGCACATCGAGTGTGGCTTACTGAGGGTGATTCCTTGTACATCACTCTCGATGCTGACTCTGTCGTGCAGTACCTCAAGTGTGCACCTTTCGAGGGTGATTCCTCAGGGTTCACCTTGATGGTACGGACCCACTGTTACATTTAATGTTAATACATGGCTGAAGGGCTGGCGGTACCATCCAGTCACAGACGGACCTGAGTCCCGACATCTCCCGATGTTAAAGACGGGTCGAGCCCAAGGGTACCCGCGAGCCATACGGTGGTGGTTTGACGGGTCAGGCGGAGACCACCTAGGAGAGAGGTGGGCCTGATCCCTTGACCGTGGATTACCGAGACGGGGCAACTGGGATCCTGATCGTCTCCGTGAGCTACTAAACATGATTAACGGATTTGGATGTTTCATCTGAGTAGGCCTCTGGCCTTTACGCGCTAACCACCATGCGGGAATAAGGTATGGGCCCTCGGCGCCGTACATTCTACCGAAAGCTCTGTTAGACGTCACAATTGTGTGGCGCGCGCCCGGGTGAGCTGGTTATGTCTGCCTGTGTATACAGGGACTAGGCTTGGTTCTGGCCGCGTACACAACGCGCAGGAGTGCTTGGGGTGATAGGTCCATGACCCCCTTGCGCTTAGGATTTAGACCGGTGTGCTGACCTCTCTAGAGAGCCTAGGTAGGACTACATCATGTCGATCACCTGAGGCCGGGCATGACCCAGGCAAGTGTGTCCGGCCAAAGGTAATCAAGCATGTTGGGTACAGTAGTGCACCCCTGCAGGGAAGTTTAATCTATTCGAATAGCCGTGTCCACGGTAACAGGACGCTCGGAGTTGTATCCTGATCCACGATAACTAGAACTGGATACTTTGATGTAATAAACTGTTATGATGCTCTGAGGTCGCTTCCTCGCAGGGTAGTCGAGGAAGGATCTCTGGGCATTGCTGCTACTTAACTACTACTATATGCTACTATGTTCTACTCTCTTCTATTGCTGCAAGATGCTAGTCTTTGAAAGGCTAGGCTTTCCCCCTCTATTCCGGCTTTCTACAGTATAGTCCACAGACATCCTCTTCCTTTGATACCGATGCATATTTAGTGTAGATCTGATGTAAGTCTTGCGAGTACTTTGGATGAGTACTCACGGTCACTTTGCTACCTTTTTCCCCTATCCGGTTGCCGTGATCAGATGACGGTGCCTAGGAGCCCGAGTTCACCATAGGAGGTTACTACCAGGAGACGGAGATCCCAGGAGGTGCCGAGTACTACGTGGAGCCCATCGACCAGGAGTAGTTTGGAGGCCCCAGGTAGGAGGCTTGCTCCTTTCGATCTAGTGTCACTATTTGTGCTAGCCTTCTTAAGGCAAACTTGTATAATTATGTCTGTACTCAGATATATTTGTTTCCGCTAACTTATGTATTCGGGTCCTCGTGACCCCTGGCTTATAATATAAAGCTTTATGTTTGAATTTGTGTCTAGATTTGTGTTGTGATATCTTCTCGTGAGTCTCTGTTCTTGATCATGCACATTTGCGTGTATGATTAGTGCACGGTCGAGTCAGGGGCATCACAAGTTGGTATCAGAGCCGACTGCCTGTAGGAAGCCCCCTTTCCAATTCCTTGGTCGAAGTTGAGTCTAGTCACTAAAAACTATTTTACTAACAGCGTTGTGTGGCTTACGGGCCCACCTCGCAAATGGATGGGATTAGGATCTTTTATTCCGCTCCTATACTCTGGGACTCTGATCTCTCTTCTATTCGGGTTAATATTTTTACTAATTTTGACTTTAGGTCTCATGATCACATCCACCCGGAGCTATGGTTATCTACAGTTATTCTTTGGAATGCATGATGCATAAATCAATCACTGGCATTTGACATCCTTGAAACCTCCTTTGTTCTTCACGGACCGTAGGATCCTTTTATCGAGGATTTTCTGGATCGTCATCTCCAGATGTCAAGCTTCAGTGGTTTTCCCCGACGTTGATGTAGCCTTTGCTATGTCCCATTGTTGTATCTCTCCACCGCGTGCCTGTGTGCCGCCTAGTATGTCTAGGTTATTTTCTTTCGAACTCCTACTTCGAGCTTGTATTAAACTCTATGTATGGATCTGTATGACAGTCGTGACTTCTGTGGTGTATTGTTATACGTCCAATTTCTTGTCGATGTTTTGTCATATGTCGCTCATATTTGAGTTATTCACATTTTCCTTTCCATTGGTCTATTTAACCTTCCCTGGAACTATGTTGTTGCTTTACTAAGCTATCCCTATTAATTTAGCTGGATGGTTAGACCAAGTGGTCGTGGTCATGGTCGTGGCCGTGCTGCCGAGCGCCCACCACCGCCTGATTATATGGCTGGTATGGTGCAACAATTCGAGCTGAATCGACAGTTCATGATTGCACTCATGGCTCAGTTCCCACAACCGAACCAGAACCAGAACCAGCAGCCAGTCCCAATAACTCTGCAGGACTTTGTGTGCCTCAATGCTACTCCTTTTCGCAACTCAGTCCAGCCTCTGGATGCTGATGACTGGCTCCGCGACATCACTCATGAAATGGAGTCTGCTAGTCTGGCCCCTGCCAGTTATGTCACATTTGCTGCATATTTCCTCAAGGGTGCCGCTGCTCAATGGTGGGACACCCACATGTGCTCACTACCTGTTGGAACAGTCATTACCTGGGAGGAGTTCTAGATTGCCTTTCATGCCCGTTACATTCCTCAGGGAGTTATGGACCGGAAGAAGCAAGAGTTCCGCAACCTTACTCAGGGCAACAAGACTGTAGATGTGTACCAACGGGAGTTCATTGATCTGTCCCGCTATGCTGAGGAAGACGTTGCCACTGATGCTCGCAGACAGGAGAAGTTCCATGATGGACTACACCCGGATATCTAGCTTGCACTCCTTGTTTATGAGTCCCCTGACTTTGCAACCCTGGTGAACAAGGCCATCCAGGTTGCGACAGGTCTGATGAAACATAAGGAGTCACAGAAGCGCCACTGTGACATTGGCTCATCCTCCGGCTCGTCTGCACAAAAGCGTCGCATATGGATTCCTCACAGCATGTACCGTCCGACTGCCCCTGCTCAGAGGCCTTCTTATGCAGCACCTCGTCTGCCTCCTCCACCATCGAGGCAGCTAAGAGTTCAAGCTTCGCCGCTCAACACTGCTGCTCCCCGTCCTGAAGATGGTCTGTGCTTCATGTGTCGTCATCCAGGACACCGTGCCAGAGACTGCCTCCGGAAGCAGAATTAGCTGGCACTGCCTTCAACTGACCGTGCAAATGGCCATGGTTCCAACCAGACCCGCAACTATAATACTGGGTCTTCTGCCTATGGCCGTGCGCAGGCTAACCACGTCGATTTCGAAGAAGTTCAGGATCAGCCAGCTACTGTGATGAGTACTCTTCTTGTCAACTCATTACCCGCTTCTATTTTATTTGATTCAGGAGCATCACATTCATTCATATAAGGTAGTTTTGCATCCATGCATGACATATCATCTGAAAAGATGCGTATCCCTTTAGTAGTTAACACCCCCGCAGGCCAGTGTCAGGCCTCCGTGGTTCTCTGGGATGTCACTGTTGAAATCGAAGGATTGGAATTCTTTGTCTCTCCCATCATCTTGAAATCTTCCACCATATACCTCATTCTGGGGATGGATTGGTTGAAAGCTCACATTGCTTCAATCGATTGTGCCACTAAAGTCGTCCAACTCCTTCACCCCTCCGACGAGATAGTAAACTACACTGCTCGCGTTACCCGGAATGCCAAAGCATAGATATATGCTTTGAATGCATTAAATGCTTCACCTCTTGAGGGTATCGAGAACATTCCAGTCGTTTGCGACTTCCAAGATGTCTTCCCCGAAGAACTCCCAGGACTACCCCCGGTTAGAGCTGTCGAATTCGTCACCGACCTCAAACCAAGTACTACTCCTATTGCGAAGCGTCCTTACAAGATGCCTCCACATGAACTCCTTGAACTTAAAGAGGAGCTCGACAAATCACTTCGCAGTGGTTTCATTTGCCCAAGTTCTTCCGCTTGGGGAGCACCTTCTCTCTTTGTTAAGAAGAAGGATGTAATGAACTGATTGGTCCAGGACTATCGGCCTATCAACCAAGCCACCATTCAGAACAAATATCCACTTCCCCGGATCAACGATCTATACGGTCAACTTGCTAGATCCTCTGTGTTCTCTAAACTCGACTTGAGGTTGGGTTATCACCAAATTAGAGTTCATGAAGAGGATATTCCGAAGACAGCCTTCATTACTCATTATGGTTCATACGAGTACACCGTCATGTCTTTCGGCTTAACAAATGCTCCAGCAACCTTCTCCCGATTGATGAACTATATCTTCATGGACTACCTCGACAAATTCATTGTGGTTTATCTGGATGATATTCTAGTATATTCCAAGAATGAAGAAGAACATGCCGAACACCTTCGGTTTGTATTGGAGAAGCTTCGAGAACACCATCTATATGCCAAATACTCCAAACGTGAATTCTGGTTATCTGAGGTGACCTATCTTGGTCATGTGATTTCCAAAGATGGCATTGCTGTTAACCCAGAATGAGTTCAGGCTATTCTGGACTGGACTCCTCCAAAGAATGTTAAGCAAGTCAGAAGTTTTCTCGGACTCGCTAGTTATTGCCGCCGTTTTGTCCAGAATTTCTCCAAGATTGCGAAGCCATTGACTGATTTGCTTCACAAGGGCCATAAGTTTGAATGGACACCCAAGTGTCAGGAAAGCTTCTAGACACTCAAAGACAAGCTTACCTCTGCACCAGTGCTTGCTCCCCCGGATACTCGCAAGAACTTCATGATTTATTGCGACATGTCTCGTCAAGGATTAGGCTGTGTCCTATTGCAATAGCGGAGAGTGATTGCATATGGCTCTTGTCAGTTGCGTCCTCACGAAGATAAGTATCCAACACATGATCTCGAACTTGCAGCAGTTATTTATGCTCTAAAGCTGTGGCGATATTACATTCTCGGTAATCGTTGCGAGATTTACACGGATCATCAAAGTTTGAAGTATCTGTATACTCAACCAGACTTGAACCTCTGTCAGCACAGATGGCTCGAGACAATAGCTGACTATGACATGGATATTTCTTATACACCTGGCAAGGCTAATGTGATGGCCGATGCCTTGAGTCACAAGTCGTATTGCAAAAACCTCATGGTTCAGCAAGCTCTACCTCGTCTCTACAAGGAGCTTTGCAAGTTGAACCTTCACATTGTTCCTCAGGGTTATCTCAATACCCTGGTTGTGGAACCAGATCTCGAGCACCGCATCAAGGCTAATCAGAAGCTTGACCCTGAAGTCAACAAGATTAAGCTAGATCTTTCAACTGGTAAAGCTCTAGACTTCTCTCTTGATAATGATGGTACCCTGTTCTTCAAGGGTCGACTTGTTGTCTCTTCGAAGGGAAACCTTGATTTGACCCCGGATATTATGAAAGAAGCTCATGACACACCTCTGTCTATTCATTCGGGTAGTACTAAAATGTATCAAGACATCCATCAGAGATTCTGGTGGTCGAATATGAAGCAAGACATTGCTTGTTATGTTCTTGAGTGTGACGTTTGCCGTCGCATCAAAGCAGAACATCAGAAACCTGCCAGACTTCTGCAACCACTTGAAATCCCTGAATGGAAATGGGACAAGGTTGAGATGGATCTCATCACTGGTCTTCCCATATCGCGAAAGGGTCGTGATGCTATTCTTGTCATCATCGACCGATTCTCCAAGGTTGCTCATTTTCTACCTGTCAAGAAGACTATTACTGCTAGATAGTTAGCAGATTTATATGTTTCCAGAATTGTGTCACTCCACAGAGTTCCGATGGAGATCAGTTCGGACCGTGGCAGCCTCTTTACTTCAAGATTTTGGGAAAGTTTCCAAGAAGCTATGGGAACTCATCTAAAATTCAGCACAGGCTATCATCCTCAGTCCCAAGGTCAGGTTGAGCGAGTCAACCAAATTCCTGAAGATATGCTTCAAGAATTTGTCATCTCATTTGGCAAGAAATGGGTGGATTCTCTCCCGTATGCCAAATTCTCTTACAACAACAGCTATCAAGCTAGCTTAAATATGGCACTGTTTGAAGTTCTCTATGGACGTAAGTGCCGAACCCCTCTAAATTGGTCAGAAACTGGGGAACGATCACTCTTTGGTCCGGATATTATCCAACAGGTTGAAGAGCAAGCCAAGGTTGTTCGTGAACATCTTAAGATGGCCCAGTCTCGCCAGAAGAGCAACTATGACTGTAAACCCAAGCAAATGGCCTATCAACCTGGCGAACAAGCTTACCTTCATGTCACTCCCATGAAGGGCACTCATCGCTTTGGGATCAAGGGCAAGTTAGCTCCTCGCTACATCGGCCCGTTCCACGTCCTCGCCAGATGTGGATATGTGGCTTACAAATTGGAATTGCCACCGAAGCTTTCTCGAGTCCATGATGTCTTCCATGTGTCACAGCTCCGACGCTGCTTCAAGGATCCTATCCACGCAGTTGATCATGGAGGGCTTGATTTGCAAGATGATCTTTCTTATCAAGAGCATCCAATCCGCATTCTTGATCAAGCTGAGCATCGAACCCGTCAGAAGTCAATCAAGTACCTAAAGGTTCAGTGGTCGAATCATTCTGAAGATGAAGCCACGTGGGAACGTGAAGATCGTCTTCGTGAAGAATACCCCGACCTTTTCACTTCTACCTCTTAATTCTCGGGGCGAGAATTTATTTTAGAGGAGGAGAATTGTAACACCCCTTGTAATTAAGCACAGTGATCATGTGTTTAAACATGCCAAGTCACCTTCATTTCAGTGCTTGATCATCTCCCATTTAATATCTCATTTGAAATTCCATCTTAATTCAAAATCCAAATAGTAAGT
The DNA here is from genome assembly GCA_039707655.1 of Elymus sibiricus. Taxonomy (NCBI): domain Eukaryota; kingdom Viridiplantae; phylum Streptophyta; class Magnoliopsida; order Poales; family Poaceae; genus Elymus; species Elymus sibiricus. The sequence continues at coordinate 73,455,929 of CM077676.1, forward strand.
GAAATTTTAAAAGTTACAAACTTGCTGGAAAAATAGTACATGATTCAGGGAATAATCCATAGATATTTATTGTGGAGAAAAACTATACCACTTGCTTGCTTAATCAAAAGTTGTCAACCACTAACAGTAGCAAAATAATTCATTTAAATGCATTTCCAAATGCTCAAAATTCAAATGAATTCAAACACTCTTCAAACTTTTTGTGGAAATACTAGATGTTGCCTAGTAATTGTTTTAATCCACCTCACATTTTACAAAATCTATTTGGTAGCCCAAATTATTGCAAAACAGGAGAAAAGAAATAAAACAGAAAAGGAGAAATAAGAAAAGGAGAAGAGGGCACTGCAGACTGGGCCCAGAGACAAAACAGAGCCCAGCCCAACTCAACCACCCCACCTACCCTTCGTCCTCGCATGCATGTCGCCATGGTCGTGACTGCACTCTCCTCGCCCGCCTTCGTTCGTCAATGTGTGCCCCACCGTGGCTAAGGAGGGGATAAGGATCAACCCGTTCTCTCCCGCTGGCTCCCCTCCTTCCATTCCCTCGCTCTCCGGCGCTCGCTCTCTCCTCTCCTCCATCACCCAAGCGCCACCGATGGCATGGCACCGCTGTAGCCATGGTCAACGGCCTCCCCATGCCACGTCGAGCTGTCCTACAGCTTCCCCGTCATCGTCCTCATCCTCTACGCGCCCGCGGCCGACCGGTGAAGCTCCCCTGCGATGCCTACGCCCTTGTCTTCTACCTCGGGCAGCCGAGATCACCGTGAATGCCCCGTCGTCTCCGGTGCTTCCCTGAGCCCGCTAGTCTACTCTGCTGTTCCACTGTAAGCTTCCGGCCTGCCCCGACTCCTCCTTGCTTCCCCTAGTGCGCCATAGCTACCTTCTCCCGCATGCCGAGCTCCCCTGTCCGCCATGACCTGTGAGCTCGCACACCCGAGCCCTTCGGCTCGGTCCAGAGGCACCATCGTGCTCCCCGCGCTTAGTAGCTACTACCCAGCCACTTTGTTCGGTCGCTTGCTTGCCGTAACATTGTACCCGTGCAAGCTGTAGCTCTGCCGCCGCCCGGCGCCATTGACCTGCCTGATTCCGGCCACCCCAGGGCACACCGTCGCCATCATTGGATGCAGACGGGTGAGGGCTACGTTCCGGTGGCCTCAGCTCGCCGGGGCGCGGCCCGTGGGCAAATCCCACTCGTCTCCGCCGTGTCAGACCGTCGCCGTCGTTTAAAGGCCGGCCGGATTGGCTATTTACTCTGCTAATAGCCCCCTGAGATGCTAACGTGTGGGCCCATGTCCTGTAGTTAATAATGATTTAGGTTAGTTTTACTGTTCACCTGAGTCACTAACAGAGCGGGCCCACCGCCTAATTAGTTTAACTAGATTAAGTTAAACTCTATTAGATTAACCCTGCGGCTAACAGCTGGGTCCCCCTGGGCCCAGCTGACCCAGTTGACATGGTCAACCTGCTGACTGGGCCAGTCCAGTCACTGGCAGGTGGGTCCAGTGGGCCCCCTTGACCAGTCAGCGTGGTCAAAGTTGACAGCTGAGTCAACTTTGACCCGGCCCCACCTGTCATCCACTGTGGCTAGCCCACAGTGGGTGTAAAAGGTATCTGCACTGTGCATTTTCGTATTAAAATAATTTCGGGAATTTTTGAAAATTATTAAAACTTTGAAATTCAATAGAAAAATAACCGTAGCTCAGATGAAAATAATTTATATATGAAAAATGATTAGAAAAATCTAACGAATCCAAATATGTCATTAGTATTCTTGTTGGAATCCTCTAAGAGGGTGAACATGGAACTTTTGGCCTGTTTTCGATAGATGAATAGTGCACAACTTCGAGGAGATATTTCCAAATAAACTCCTAAATCATCTAAAATATTTAGAGAGGCATTAGGACACCCCTGCATATCATTTGGCCATGACATGCATTGTGATTGGATCTGTGTGCTTGTATTTATTTGTTTCCTCCCCCTCTTCTTCTCCGATAGACCTCGAGGCGACTGCCGACGACCCAGAGTACGACTACGCCCCCGAAGATCAGACCCCTACCACAGAGCTTCCAGGCAAGCAAAACCCCCTTGATCATTCCTATAGCGCCCATTCTTTTCCCTCTTATTCATGCATTAGAATTGCTGCTATTACTGTTCTGATAGTTCCTATTCTGATGCATAGCTTGTTTTTGTAACCTGTTATTGATACCTGCCTGTTATCCTATATGCTTAGTAAAGTTATGTTGGAGTTCCACCAGTGGCCCTACACCTTATCCATGTTGCCATGCGTTACCTTCTGTGAGTTTCGGGCAGGTGACCATTGTATCGAGACCTGAGCCCTCCATCAGTACCTTGTAGTTGTACGACTCTGCAGAGTTGTCAACAAGTGCCGAGGGTGATTCCTCATATCTCACTACTAATGATGACTCTGTAGTGTAGCACATCAAGTGTGGCTTACCGAGGGTGATTCCTCATACTTCACTCTCGATGCAGACTCTATCATGCAGTACCTCAAGTGTGCACCTTTCAAGGGTGATTCCTCAGGGTTCACCTTGATGGTACGGACCCACTGTTACATTTAATGTTAATACAGGGCTGAAGGGCTGGCGGTACCATCCAGTCAGAGATGGACCTGAGTCCCGACAGCTCCCGATGTTAAAGACGGGTCGACCCCAAGGGTACCCACGAGCCATACGGTGGCGGTTCGATGGGTCAGGCGGAGACCACCTAGGAGAGAGGTGGGCCTGATCCCTTGACCGCGGATTACCGAGATGGGGCGATAGGGATCCTGATCGTCTCCACGAGCTACTAAACATGATTAATGGATTTGGATGTTTGATCTGAGTAGGCCTCTGGCCTTTACGCGCTAACCACCATGCGGGAATAAGTTATGGGCCCTCAGCGCCGTACATTCTACCGAAAGCTCTGTTAGATGTCACAATTGTGCGGCGTGCGCCCGGGTGAGCTGGTTATGTCTACCTGTGTATACAGGTACTAGGCATGGTCCCGGCCGCGTACACAACACGCAGGAGTGCTTGGGGCGATAGGTCCATGACCCCTTGCGCTTAGGATTTAGACCGGCGTGCTGACCTCTCTAGAGAGCCTAGGTAGGACTACGTCGTGTCGATTACCCGAGGCTGGGCATGACCCAGGCAAGTGTGTCCGGCCAAAGGTAATCGAGCATGTTGGGTACAGTAGTGCACCCCTGCAGGGAAGTTTAATCTATTCGAATAGCCGTGTCCACGGTAACAGGACGCTCGAAGTTGTATCCTGATCCCCGATAACTAGAACTGTATACTTTGATGTAATAAACTGTTATGATGCTCCGAGGTCGCTTCCTCGTAGGGTAGTCGAGGAAGGATCTCTGGGCATTGCTGCTACTTAACTACTACTATATGCTACTATGTTCTACTGTCTTCTATTGCTGCAAGATTGCTACAAGATGCTAGTCTTCGATAGGCTAGGCTTTCCCCCTCTATTCCGGCTTTCTGCAGTATAGTCCACAGACATCCTCTTCCTTAGATATCGATGCATATTTAGTGTTGATCTGATGTAAGTCTTGCGAGTACTTTGGATGAGTACTCACGGTCGCTTTGCTACCTTTTTCCCCTATCCGGTTGCCGTGATCAGATGACGAAGCCCAGGAGCCCGAGTTCACCGCAGGAGGTTACTACCAGGAGATGGAGATCCCCAGAGGTGCCGAGTACTATGTGGAGCCTGTCGACTAGGAGTAGTTCGAAGGCCCCAGGCAGGAGGCTTGCGCCTTTCGATCTAGTGTCGCTGTTTATGCTAGCCTTCTTAAGGCAAACTTGTATAATTATGTCTGTACACAGATATATTTGTTTCCGCTGACTTATGTATTCGGGTCCTCATGCCCCTGGCTTGTAATATAAAGCTTTATGTTTGAATTTGTGTCTAGAGTTGTGTTGTGATATCTTCCCGTGAGTCTCTGATCTTGGTCGTGCACATTTGCGTGTATGATTAGTGCACGGTCGAGTCAGGGGCATCACATCAAATAATCTACATTCTATTATATTAAAAAACCCTATTCGATACCTAAAATTTTCTATTCTATTAAAAAACCTACATTTTACAATGCCTACATTCAAAGAACCTACATTCAAATAACCTAAATTCTACAAGAACAGACAGAGGAGGGAGGGAGGGAGGAGGAGCTACCTCGGTGGAGCGTCGGTGGTGTTGAGCGACGGTGGCTGGGGACGGCGGTGGTAGCGAGGAGAGAGGAGCGCACGAGAGTGAGTGTGTGGTGAGGGGTGAGGAAACCGATGGCTAGGGGTAGGGGATAAGGTGTGCTTAGTAGTAGCGCGGGCCAGGAACCGGCACTATTGCTAAGGCCAGTGCCTGTAGCACGGGCCAGTCACATGGCGCTATTGCTAAACAGGGCCCACCCCCTAGCCACGGGCAGTGTTAGTAGCAGCGTGGGATACGGGCCCAGTGCTATAGCTACTAGATTAGTTGTAGCGCAGGGTCCCTAGCCCACGCTGCTACTAAGGCTAGACCCGGGGGGTGCCTTGTGGCCCACTTAGCAGCAGCATGGGTTCTGTGGGCCGGCACTACTAGTAAGTTTTACCTATAGTGTGCATTGCCACCCTGCGCTGCTACTAGTTAACAGCAGCGTGGGGCACTTACCCACCGCTACTGATAAGCGTATACCTATAAGGTATTTCCTAGTAGTGAAACTGGTAACGGGAGCAACGATATAGTGAGATGGTGATGTCTCTGTAGGATACCGATGCACACCAGGTTTTGTAAAGTATCATGAAGCAAAGGGAATATCACATGATAACCAAAGGTTCACTCAAATATCATTCGTGTAATCATAGGGATCGATATGGACGTCCACGGTTCTGCTATCGGTCATTGAACGAAGGGGTTTCGTTCATGTCTATGATTTACCGAACCTACGGGGTCACAAGCTTAAGTTAATCATGATCTACTGAGTGTTAGTAGGACGGGAGTGATGAGAATATATTTGTGGAATCGTTTTATTAATATTCAGAATAGTTTCGAGAGGATCTGGAAGCGTTTCGTGGTCACCGGAAGGGTTTCGGTGAATATCGGGTAATGCCGAGTATTACCGATAAATAATATATAGGTGGAAAATGTTTCTAGGGATGTTAAATTATATATAAAATGGTCTGAAAGTATTTTGAACAATTTTATATTTAATTTAATATCAACGAGCCTTAAAAGGCCAAGAGTGGAAGGCAACTTGGGCCACAAGGGCCCAAGTGGGGTGGCGCCCCCTTCCCTATGGAAGGAGGCCGAATTGGGAGAGGGGGAGGAGTCCAACTCCTCCTCCCTGGCTGGCACACCAAGGGTGGCTCTTTCCCCCTTGGTGGCAGCCCTCCCTCTCCCCTCTAACCTATATATACTTGAGGTTTGGTGCTCTTTTAAACACACAAGGTTGGACTTCTCCCCCATGGCCGGCGCACCCAAGGAGGGATTTCCCTCCTGGTGGCTGCCATCTCCTCCCCTTCTAACCTATATATACTTGAGGTATTGGCCACAATTGTACACACAAGTTTTGGAGCCTTCTCCAGTTCATCTAGCTCTAGTTCTAGTTGGTCCTAGTTGACTAATTAGAGCTAGGTCTAGTTCCTCTAATCCTCATAATTAGAAGCCCAATGTGGTTCTAATATCCTCCCCCTAATTCTCTGGTGACGATTAGCTTTGGATGGCAAAGCGCTGCCAGATTGTGAAGACTGTACGCTTGCAACCAAGTAGAGAGGCCATGCTTTCAATCTTCTATTCGAGGGATCGTTCGAGGGCGGTTTGCGGGATCATCATCAACGGTTCGAGGGACTCCAAGTACGATCTACACTGACTTGTCTTCTTTGGCTGAACTCTAGAGTTGGTAACGATCATTGATCCAAACCCCGTATGCATCTTCATATTGTTCCTAGGTGATCGTTGGGTAATTTTTTTTTCTACTACGTTTCCCAACAGTGGCATTATGAGCAGTTCTATGAGTAGATGCAGGTTTCAATCTAGATCACATGTGGATGTGAGGGCTAATGTTCTTGCTATGCTTCCCTCGAGTGTTGCTTCGGTTCAGTTCATTGATGGCATGGTGTCGCTTTTCACAAGGTTCTAACAATCGATCAGCTCTGGTTATCGACGATCTGCTAACGGTTCCTTGGGCTTCACCATAGTCAAGAATAGTGAACCATCGCATACGTAAGAGGGTGATGAAGATGAATGATTTTCTAGGGGGTCATGCATATTTGACAAAGTTTAGTGTGGGGGACAAGATTTTTAATTAAGTCTCTTCTTTCACACAGCCCGAAAGCTAATCTAGCAACAAGAATTATCACCTTGATGGTGTGCACGTAGGTAGCTAGTGTTGTTCGGAAACCCTAGAAGCCATGTAATTAAAATTTGCTAAACCGATTAAAGGATGTCTAAGTTGGTTTTGCAGGGTTTGCATATGATGTGGTATAGCCTTTGTCATGATAATGAGTTTATGTATGAGATGGTTATGTGTTGTAGTGTTAAGTGGCCTGTGCGACATGACATGATGGTTGGAGCCACGAGATTGCCACCTGAATGTAAACATCATAGAGATAGGCTATAGGTGATGGTGGCAAGCATACACGGAGGACCCCGATGAGGAGAAGGTGTACTAGGCGCGGGAGGAGGAGTTATAATTTCGTTCCACGACGGAATTTCTGAATTTGGTGCCACAGCAACATTTTCTGAAACGGTTGCCACATCAACTAAAATTGCTGCCACGACATCATTTTTGAAATGGTCTCCACGGCAACGAAATATTGGCCATCACGACGCTTCAACTAAAGATTGAAGATGATCATGGAGGATTCCCAGTGCCCAGGGCTATACCATATCATGCTATTTTGAATTGCCTGAGATGTTTATCCCTTTGTTTTTGTACCCTTTGATTGAGCAGTAGTCAATTACTAGGGTGATCTCTCATAGTAAATATCAAGTTAATAGGTGCTCTTCCCAGTGTTGCAACCATCTATAACACGTTGTGTTCCGGAGTGCGTCATGTCCACATGAGTACAAACGGGATGTGAGGTGTAAGACGGGGATGGTGAGACCATGTATGCAGATAGCACTCAGTTGTCTTGAAGTTCTAGCAGAATTGTTTTGATATCGGAGCACGAAGCATCAAAAGATGAACAATAGTCATATGGAGATATGATCGGCAAAAGTTTGCCCACCGGTCAAAATTCTCGTCATCAGTGATGTACACATCAATGGCTGAGAACTAGATTAAGATCTTGAATCACTCACTTTTAATTATTAGAAATATTAATTTGAGTGGGAGTGCAATTTAAATTAAAATTTGTTTAAATACTAGTGCAATATTAATTATGAATTGTGCCTAAAATTATTTGTGTATTTATCATTGTAGATCAAATGGCTCGCAATATTTTCAACTTAGCCCCTATGTTAGAGAAAGAGAAGTTGGCTGCTAATGGTGGAAACTATGCTGATTAGATCCGGAACCTGAGATTTGTTCTCAGGAGTGCTAAGAAGGAGTACGTGCTGGATCAGCCCCTGGGTGATGCTCCTGCAAAGGATGCACCACCAGAAGAAGTTGCTGCTTATGCTGCTCGTAGTGATAACTATGAGTCAGTCCAGTGCCTCATGTTGACTTGCATGGATCCTAAACTATAGAAGCATTTTGAACAATCTACTACTCAATTTATAATTGGGTCACTAGAAGTTCTGTACAGGAAGCAGGCAAGGACCAAACATTTTGAATTAACCAAGGCCTTGATTGAATGCAAGATGAAAGAGGGTTCCTCAATGAGTGAGCATATAGTGAAGCTTGCTGGCTATGTTGATAGACTGGCTTCTCTAGAATTTGGAATTCTTCCGACACTCAGTACAGATATTGTGCTTGCTTCACTCCCCCCATCTTACGATGATTTTATCATGAATTACAACATGAAGGAGATGGAGAAAAGTGCAAACGAGTTGTTTGCTATGCACAAAACTGCGAAAGCTTGGATGCAGAAGAACAAAGAAGTGTTGATGGTCAACAAAACTACCAGTTTCAAGAAGATGGGAAAGTCCAAGAAGAAATCTGCTAGTGCCAGTAAGACCGTCTCTCAGAAGAAGAACATGGGCGGAGCCACTAAGGAGACTAAATGTTTCTACTGCAAACAGAAGGGACAATGGAAGCGCAACTGCAAGAAGTACTTGGCGGATAAGAAGAACAGTTCTTCCGATAAAGGTATAAAAGTTATACAAAGTTAATGTTATTTTACTTGTTTCTGTATGTCATGAGTATTTGATGCTGATTGGTTGCTTTCATTTGCAATCCGATGCAGGGACTACAGAAAGCTCACAAGTTGAGAAGAAATGAAGACGTGATGCAAATCAGGAATGGTGATGGGATCGCTACTCAAGATCGTTGAATCATGCCTTTAGTTTATCTTCAAGATTTATCTTAGGACCGAATAATAGTTATTACGTCCAGGAGTTGTGTAAGACATTATGTTTTGGATTATGCGACGGATGTTCTTATAAAGTTTTAAACAATAGTTGTTGAAGTGGTTATAAGAATATGTTTGGATTTACCTCAGATATTGATGGTTTATTCATGAATCTCGAATTGAAATTTTATAACATTAATGCTAAACGTCTTGAGAAGACTGATGAACACCACTTAAATGTGGCACTACTTGATATAATCTTCATATAGATGAAGTGTTGAAATATTTTGATTTAGAATCAAATAAGAGAATACATAGTGATGTATGAGGTCCGATGAATAACCCAGGGCACGGTGAATAATTATGCTTCATTAAATAAATTGAGTAAATATGATTTACTTAATATAAATCTAAAATATTTGAATAGTTCAAAGGAAATTCAGAATATATTATTTGAAAGGTTCAAAGATTTCATAATGAAGATAAGAATCATTGTGACAAAAGATAAAAGGGTTCTTCAATCTTTAAGAAAATTATCCGAGTTTAGCAAAACACTCAAATAATTGTGGAATTATTTTCTACCGATCTGCTTTTTATTAATTTTGGGGATATACTTGAAATAGCAAGATATGCACTAAATAGAGCACCACATATTAGTCTGGCTAAAATAAACCATATGAGTTATGGAGTTCATAAACCAGATGAATGCTGAATTGTAGGATATCTCAAAATGTGATTTGGATTCCTTCTACCTAAAGTTCAAAGACAAAGTGTTTGTCACAAATAAAGAACATTTTTTCGAGAAGGAGTTTTCTCATCAAAGAAATAAGTGGGAGGACAATACATATTGATAAAGATTATTGTATCTCTAACAGAAGTGAGCAGGATTAACAAACCAGAAGTTGTTCCGATAAATTATCTGCAAAACTAAACTGTAAGTGACTACATTGGATGTAGAAACTCTAAAGCTTGTAACTGGACTATGAAGATCAGGATTTTTTATTAAACTTCCTGAAATTTCACAATGAGATATTCATCTTAGAAGAAGATGAACCTGCGCACTACAAGGAAGCGATGGCGGCGCCCAGCTCAAAGGAATGGCTCATAGCCATCACTAGTGCAGGCGAGTCCTATACAAATGATTTTTACCCCCTTTCCGTGACAGAGTTTTAAACCATCGCCTTGCCAGTGTGTGCGATAGGGGGGTCCATCCCACATGTCCCATAATCTGTCGATGATAGATCCTCCGGCCACACACGCAGGGCAAAAAGGGCTCGTGTGCGATCGGGCGAGCCATCACAAACAAGTATACGACCCCAATCATGTGAGATGTTCTCAGCATCCCACACAGCGAATCCCAAATAAACGTTTCCATTTGTGTGTACATCACACATAATTTTCTGTATCACATCGTTTGTGATAGCGTTGCCATCACAGACGATATTTATAATTTTAGTGTTTGCGTTATAGAATGCATCACGCACGGTGCCTAGAAGAAAATTTATGGCATAGGCTGTCCATCACACACACTTTTTCTGTGAAAAACATGTGTGCAAGGTAGCTTAATGCAAACAGTTGTCCGGAGGAAGTTGTGTGTGATTGTTCATTGATCCAACATGCCTACTTTCTAGAAACTGTGTGGGTTGTCTGAGGTCATCGCCCACGGTGTTGTCTCAGTAACCGTCAGCAGAAGAAAAACCCAATTAGCATGCTAATTGGCCTATTATTTTTATTCCATTTAGTAATCAAATTGACATTTCATATGAAACACACAATATATTTCATTTTCGTAGTACGACAACCAGGATTTCATAATTGAAATACATCAGAGTACAACATCATATAGCTTCAACACTCAGTTACACCATATAGGCATATAACTAGCTACCCCATTACACAACAGCACCAAGTTTCACATGCAACATCTAAAGACTTTGGAAATTAGCATCATAGATGGTAGATAGACAGATGAATGTCATCTGGAAAACCGCTGAAGCAGAAGGCAAATATTGAGCCTTCAGTGATATTGAAGGTCCTTGCAACTTTAGGCCAGTGTCTGTGGATGATTGACCGCCTATCCTTCGTCCTCTTAAGGAAGACTTCAATATTGTATCGTGGGTGTTGTATGAATACCCTCCTCGCCTCTTGGCCATACAGGTGGTTTGAGATGTAATCATCGGTGAACTGCTTTGGAAAGGCCTGAAAACAAAGATATGCATAAATATCTTCTCTAAATTTTGTAATGGCGCAAAGGAAAAAAAAGGTATAAGAGTTAGTACCATCCTGTAGTTGACTGATGTCTTCTTCATTGTGTAGACAAAGATCTTGTTGTTTTTCGTCACTAGTTTCTTTATCCTAACAATCTTTCAGAGTTTCTTGACTTGACTGATGTTCATGGACATCTCATTTCCCCATATGCAAAATTGGTCAAACAGTGGGTCTAATCCTCTAACAGCAGGACCTACATGTACAAGACCAAATTGTTAAAAACCTAAATATTAGAATGGTTCCTGCAATTGCACAATAATGTGCTATTAGCCAAAGGACCATGCATGTGCAAACCTCGATGGTAAACCTCAGTGTCTCCCATTGTTTCCCTGCAACACATATAAGGTAGTTATTGATCAGGTTAAGTGAGAGTTGGCGTACTATTAGTAAAATATGTTGATGAAAAATAAACACATTGTAGATCCAACAAATTATTTCGAGCCACATGGAAAAGCCAGTTATCCAAACCAAGCATGCTTAAGAACTAGGAAATATAGCAATTGTATATGTTTCTCATGTATTTTGTACAACCAAATTCAATTTATTTCTAACATGCATAACAATACAAAATTGTACCCACAACAATTGAACATCGCATTGCAGAATTGAACCAAGCAGTTAACTGAACACTACATCAAATGAACGACAAACAGTTAACTGAGCACCACATTGCACAATAGAACATACGGGAAGATCAGAAAGTTAACTAAACTGAGCATGCTTAACAACTTGGAAATACAGGAATTGTATATGTTTCTCATGTATTTAGTACAGCCAAATTCGATTTATTTCTCACATGCATAACAATACAATATTGTACCCACAAGAATTGAATATCACATTGCAGAATTGAACCAAACAGTTAAGTGAACATCACAACAATTGAACCAAACAGTTAACTGAGCACCACATTGCACAATATATAGAACATATATACTAGAAGATCAGATTGCATAGCAAAATTACATAGGACAGTTCACTAGAATATCTAAAGGAAAGGCAGGAGTAGTACATGAAACAGGTAAACCAAACATGCTTAACCGGCGTAGCTAGCTGAACATAGGTGCTTATAGTAAGCTTAAACAAAAACAAGCTACTCCTCATCATTGAAGATATCGATGACGATGGGCTCCTTAAACTTGGAAGAGGGCGAGGCCTCAAGATCGTGGGTGCCCTCCTCGTAGTGGTGAGTCGCCTGAGCCACTCCGGGCACCAACCTGCTGGCTCTGGAGTTGAGGTAAGCATGGGCATGATGAAAAAACACCTTGTAGTCTTCGTCGAAGGCACCGGTGGTGGCCTCGAGAAAGCACCATGAACTGTCATTTAAAACAGCCAACCACATGGTGGCATCCTCGCGCATGGCATCGACGGTGGCCTTGATGGCGAGGTGCTTCTCCAAGATCTGGGGGTCGGCACGTGATATGTCCATTTTGCATCATGTTTTCCTACTATTATTTATCATGTTTTGAATCATTATTTCACTCTATGATGCAATTCTTATGCCTTTTCTCTCTTATTTTGCAAGATCCATATGAAGAGGGAGAATGCCGGCAGCTGGAATTCTGGACCTGAAAAGGAGCATATCAGAGGCATTTATTTTCCAGACTCCAAATGACCTAAAAATTTACAGAGAATTATTTTGGAATATATAAAAAATATTGGCAAAAGAAATACCTGGAGGGGACCCAACAGTGAGCCACAAGCTCGTAGGGTGCGCCCTACCCCCCAGGGGGCGCCCTCCAAGCTTGTGCCCCCACCAGCAGGCCTCCGGGGCCCATCTTCTCCTATATGACGCCATTTTCCCTAGAAAAAAAATCATAAGAAGACTTTTGGGACGAAGCACTACCGTCTTGAGGTGGAACCAGAAGCAGGGGCACTTTTGCTCTCCGGCGGAGCGATTCCGCCGGGGAAACTTCCCTCCGGGAGGGGGAAATCGAAGCCATCATCATCACCAACAATCCTCTCATCGTGGGAGGACCAATCTTCATTAACATCTTCACCAGCACCATCTCATCTAAAACCCTAGTTCATCTCTTGTATTCAATCTCTGTCTCAAAACCTCAGATTGGTACCTGTGGGTTACTAGTAGTGTTGATTACATCTCGAAGTTGATGCTTGTTGGTTTATTTGGTGGAAGATCATATGTTCAGATCCTTAATGCTATTCAATACCCCTCTGATCATGAACATGAATATGATTTGTGAGTAGTTACTTTTGTTCTTGAGTACATGGGAGAATTCTTTTTATAAGTAATCATGTGATGTTGGTATTCGTTCACTATTTTGATGATGTGTATGTTGCGATTCCTTTAGTGGTGTCATGTGAACGTCGACTACATGACACTTCACCATATTTGGGCCTAAGGGAAAGCATTGGGGTGTAACAAGTAGATGATGGGTTGCGAGAGTGACAGAAGCTTAAACCCTAGTTTATGCGTTATATCGTAAGGGGCTGATTTGGATCCATATGTTTCATGCTATGGTTAGATTTATCTTAATTTTTCTTTCATAGTTGCGGATGCTTGCGAAAGGGGGTAATCATAAGTGGGTTGTTTGTTCAAGTAAGAACAGCACGCTAGCACCGGTCCACCCACATATCAAATTATCAAAGTTATGAACACGAATCAACTAAACATGATGAAAGTGACTAGACGAAAATTCCCATGTGTCCTCGAGAACGCTTTGCTTTATATAAGAGAACTTTCCGGCTTGTACTTTGCTATAAAAAGGATTTGGCCACCTTGCTGCACACTTGCTACTTTTTTTACTTGTTACTTGTTATGAATTACTATATCACAAAACTATCTGTTACCGCTACTTTTAGTACTTGCGGAGAATACCTTGCTGAAAACCGCTTATCATTTTCTTCTGCTCCTCGTTGGGTTCGACACTCTTACTTATCAAAAGGACTATGATTGATCCCCTATAATTGTGGGTCATCAAGACTCTTTTCTGGCGTCGTTGCCGGGGAGTGAAGCGCCTTTGGTAAGTGGAATTTGGTAAGGAAACATTTATAATACGTGCTGAATTTTACTGTTACTTATGGATATTGAAAGTAATCCTTTGAGGGGCTTATTTGGGGTATCTTCACCTCGACCGAAAGCCGTAAGAGTTGCCCCTTGACTTCCGCAAATTGCTGCACCTACTGAAAATATTTATTTTGAAATCCCCTCGGGTATTCTTGAGAAACTGCTAGCTAACCAATATGTAGGAGATGAAACATTACATCCTGATATGCATCTAATCTTTATAGATGAAGTTTGTGGATTTTTCAAGCTTGCAGGTTTATTAGGGGATGAAGTTAAAAAGAAAGTATTCCCTTTATCTTTGAAGGGAAAAGCATTGCTATGGTACAGGCTATTGGATGATATTGAATTGTGGGATTGGAACCGATTGAAGCTGGAATTTCGCCAGAAATTTTATCCCATGCACTTGGTTCATCGTGATCGGAATTATATATATAACTTTTGGCCTCGTGAAGGAGAAAGTATCACTCAAGCTTGGGGGAGGCATAAGTACATGATGTATACATGCCCCAATCATGAGCTCAGAAAAGAAATGATATTACAAAACTTTTATGTGCGGCTTTCTAATAATGATCGTTCAATGCTTGATACTTCTTGTTCTGGATCCTTTATGAAAAGAACCACTGAATTCAAATGGGATCTTTTGCAAAGAATTAAACACAACTCCAAAGATTGGGAAATCGACAAAGGTAACATGTCAGGTATAAATTTCTAGTTTGATTGTGTTAAGTCTTTTGTAGAGACAGATGTCTGTCATTCACTTAGTGCAAAATATGGCCTTGACTCTGAGATAGTAGCTAAATTCCATGAATCTTTTGCTGCTCATGTTGATCTCCCTAAGGAGAAATGGTTTAAATTTCATCCACCTATTGAAGAAGTTAAGGAGGAACCAATAATTGCTAAAACTGAAACAATTATCTATGCTGCTAATCCAGCTGTGCCTACTGCTTATATTGAAAAACCTCCTTTCCCTGTTAGAATTAAGGAACATGCTAAGGCTACAACTGTGGTTCATAAGAGTAATATTAGAACACCTAAACCTTCTGAACAAGTTAAAGTTGAGCCTAAAATTGCAATGGTTAAATATCTTCTGGTTGATAATGTGGATGGGCATGTTATATATCTTTGTGAGGACGCTACTAAAATTGCTAAAGGAATAGAAAATGAACAAGATAAGCTAGACAAGAATAAACCTATTATTGGCATGCCTGTTGTTTCCGTTAAGATTGGAGATCATTGCTATCATGGTTTATGTGATATGGGTGCTAGTATAAGTGTGTAATAGCCCGAGACCGACGCTATATATGCCGTCCATTATATTTCATAATAGCTGCATTAATTATTTGTTTGTTGCATTCATCATGGCATCATTCGCATTGCATCGGCAGTCAGGTGCTGTCGTACCAGATTCGTCTGGGTGTTTTCATAAAACTCATAGACCGTTCATAGTTGCCGCTTCTTCTGTTGTCTCTGGTGTCCTTTTTCTCAGACCAACTGGGTTTTTGCTTCCATCTTGTCTGGCCGCCTAACCCCTCTGTTCAGCGCACAATCCCCTCGCGCGCGTCCGAAAACTCCCCCCGGACCCAATTCGGACAGTCGTGACCGATGGGTCCGGATCAACCCCGAACATCCCCAAACATTTTCGGTTTCTACATTGGACTCCCCTAGCCTATTTATTCTTGACCGTCCGATCTAATCGAAGGGTCCAACCTTAGCCCACTTGCCCTACATATAGACCAACCCTATACCAAATCTGGGCAAACCCTAGAAATTAGGAGCCTTGTCCCATCGAGCCACCACCAGCCAAATTCCCCTCGGGATCCAAACCCGCAGCCACCCTTCTCCCCCTCATTTTCTGCTCCTGCCCATTCCTCCGCCACCACCTCGCTCCGCAGCCATCTCCAGTCCGGCTAACCAGCGCCTGAGCTACCCCCGCAGCCGCATCCTCGCGTGAGAGAGGCCCAAATGCCCGCAGACGCTATTGTTCTCAAGCATCAGAAGCACCGCGCCCCTGGATCCCCTGCCTCGAGCACCTCTGTGGAGTCCAGCTTCCGTGCCTCCGCTCGTTCTTCCCAAAGACCAGCAGCTCGCCCGCCGCCGTTTGGAGCGCCGCCCTCCTCAAACGCGTCCGCTGCCCTGCAGGTTGATGTGCCCCTCTCCTCCTCTTTCTTCCTCCTTCTTCTCTCTATTTCCATGCATCTCATCTCTCTCTTGTTTCCTTCTGACTAGGAGCACACAACGCCATGGCCGCCGCTCTGCCTTGACCGGTTCCAGTCCTTGCCGGCCTCGTAGAGGAGCCGCCGCGCGCCGCCCCGGCCTCCTACGCCCACGCCGGTGACCAAGACCCCGCCCCACTCCCATTGAACCTCTCCTCTGATGTGCGCCTCCCTGAGTAGCAGGGGTTTGTCCCCGAGCTCAACCTCGCCCCTGTCGTGACCTTGCAGCCCCGCCTCGCCGCGCCATGGATCTGCGCCAAGCTCTGCCATCCCCGCCGCCAAGTCCCCTGCTTCGCCTCCTGCCTTCAAGCGCAGGAAGACGAGGACGCCCGCGCGAGTCTTCTGCGTCAGCCGTGACCCGCGTTGACCCTCTGCGTCGACCGCCCTAGCCGCCGCGGGCCACTGTAGCCCCAAGGCCCAGCTCGTGCCCGAGCCGGCTTGCCTGCCTCTCACCGCCCAGCCGGCCCGACGGCCCAGGGTGAGAACCCAGCCCCAGCGCCCCTCCTTCTTTTCCCTCCTGTTGGCCCAGTCTGTGTAGATTCGGCCCCTGTGTTTTTTTCCCTGGATGAATTTTGCATTATTTCCAGAAACTGCATATTTACAGAAAATGCCACTGATTTGAAATGCTAATAGCTAAATATGCATGCATTGAAATAAAACATGACATATATGCATTTTGGGCAGAATTTCATGTAGTTTCATAATATCCAACTTTCATCCATGTTAAAAATGTTAAAAATTACTGTTTGCATTAATTTGCATAAATGACATGCTAAAATGGTTTATTTCATAACTAAATAACCGTAGCTCCAAATTAAATGTTCTATACATGTAAATGGCCTAGAAAAATGTGTAGATTAACATGGTGGAATTGCTTTTCCTGTTTAACAACATTAAAATTATGTTTTAGGCAGAACAGTACCAATTTCGAAAATTGCATATGGGGATCTTCCGGATTTGTTATATGTTGTTTCCAGCCTCATTTAAATTGCCTAGATAGGTAGTTTTATTATGCTTCACCCCTTGCCGTGTTTAACAACATCTAATCTTGTCATATACATAAACGAGAGTGAACTAAATACTTGAATGTGAAGTTTTGTCAATATGCAACTCGTTGCATATTGAGCTTCATTTAATGTGTAGTATTCGATTGTTGCATTTTTGCCATGCCATGAATCTTTAAACCGGACATGCATCATACTTGATTGTGCAACATGCCATGATTATGATATATGTGTTTACCATGTTGTTTGCTTCTTTCCGGTTGTGCTTCTTCTCGTTAGTTCCTGTTTCGGAGTCTGAGGATTCGTTCGACTACGCCTGTTCGACTACTTCAAGGATTCGGTCTTCTTCCAAGCGGGATTCCAGGCAAGATGACCATTACCTTGGGTATCACTACTATCTTTGCTTGCTAGTTGTCTCGATGCTATCGCTATATCTTGCTATCTACCACTTGTTTGTCAGCCTCCCAAATTGCCATGATACAGCCTCTAATCTCCACCTTCCCAGCAAATCGTTGTTTGGCTATGTTACCACTTTGCTCAGCCCCTCTTATAGCATTGCTAGTTGCAGGTGCAGTTGCAGGTTGTTCCATGTTGGAACATGGATATCATGGGGTATCACAATATCTCTTATTTAATTAATGCATATATATACATACTTAATACCCTAGATGCATGCTGGATAGCTGTCGATGGGTGGAGTAATAGTAGTAGATGTAGGCAGGAGTCGGTCTACTTGTCTCGGACGTGATGCCTATATACATGATCATTGCCATGAATCCATCATAATTATTTGCTTTTCTATCAATTGCCCAACAGTAATTTGTCTACCCACCGTATGCTATGTGTTCAAGAGAGAAGCCTCTAGTGAAAACTATGGCCCCCGGGTCTACTTTATCATATATAAAAAACCTAAAAATACCTTGCTGCAATTTATTTACTTTTTTTTCAATTAGTATCTTAGTTTATATATTTATCTCTATAAGATTTAATATTTGCAAATAACCGCTAAGAGGATTGACAACCCTCTTATTTGCGTTGGGTGCAAGTGTTTGCTCTTGTGTGTGCAGGTGCGCTTAACGGAATTTTTCTTGGTTCTCCTACTGGATTGATAACCTTGGTTCTTAACTGAGGGAAATATTTATCTCTACTGTACTGCATCATCCTCTCCTCTTCGGGTAAAGGGTGGAAGGCTAGGCCTTTTACTTGGTGTTTTGTTCCACTCTTGCCGCCCTAGTTTCCATCATACCGGTGTTATGTTCCATGATGAGCGCTCCTAACATGTGTGGGTATTATGGGGACCCCCTGACCATCCATCTTAGAATAAAGCATTACCAGCAAGGACCAACTTTGGTATTAACATTTGCCTAATAACAACTAAAACTTGCATAGGGACTTACCGGTACCCGCGGATAATTAATCAACTACCCCAGGCCAGTGCTCCTCATGAGTGTTGGTCCAAACTGGGTGATGTCCGGTGCCCCCTGGGCAACCGGGGTCTCAGCCAACCCGATGTCTTGCCCATCCATTGTGCCCTGAGAATGAGATATGTGCGGCTCCTATCAGGATCGTCGGTGCATCGGGTGGCCTTGCTGTGTTTAGTTTTACCTTTGACGAGTGGCTTGTCCACCGGGATTCCTTATCGTAAGCATCGTGTTATCATGGTGTGAGGTTTTCCCATCGGATGCGCATGCTCATTTATAATTGACTACTTGGAGCACCCCTGCAGGGTTAAATCTTTTGGAAACACGTGCCCGCGGTTTTGTGGCGACTTGGAAATTTATAATATCCGGTTGTAGAGAACTTGACACTAAACCCAATTAAAATACACCAACCATGTGCGTAACACTACAGGAATTAGAGAATTTGCCATCAGTCCACTCTTTGCCATCTGCTAGCGGATGGCACAGGTGGTCTTTGCTGTCCGCTTCCAAAATGCAGACGGCAAAGAGTGGACTGATGGCAAAGATAATGTTTGCCGTCAGTACAATCTTTGCCGTCTTCTAGCAGACGGCAAATAGCCCAAAAGTAGACGGCAAAGAGCCCATGTGGGCCCCACTGGAGCGCTGCGCAGGGTAGTACACTCTTTGCCGTCAGTACAATCTTTGCCGTCTGCTAGCAGACGGCAAATAGCCCAAAATCCGATGGCAAAGAAAAAAACCCTAACGTATCTAACGGCCGCCCCCGCCCCCACCTCCTCCCACTCCCCCCTCTCTCTCTCTCTCTCCGGCGCACCCGCCACCCCCCGCCGCACCATCCGCGGCCCCGGTGCCCCGGCCCGCCGCCCCGCCGCTCCACTGTCCGCGCTGCGCCCGTCGCTGCCGCCGCCCCGCTGCCCCACCATCCGTGGCCCCGGCGCCCCGGCCCGCCACCCCACTGTCCGCGGCCACCCCACCGGTGCAGATCCACCGCCCCGCCGCCCCCGACGACCCCGACGCCCTCCTCCGGTGAGTCTTTTTTTTCTTCTCTATTTTTTCTTTTTTTAGAATAAGTAGAATAAGTAGAAGAAGTATAAGTAGAATAAGTAGAAAAAGTAGAATAAGTAGAAGAAGTAGAAGAGGAATAAGTAGAAGAAGAGGAAAAAGGAAAAGAAGGAAGAAGAAGATGAAAAAAAGAAGAAGAAAAGAAGAGAAGAATAAGTAGAAGAAGAGGAAAAAGGAAAAGAAGGAAGAAGACGATGAAAAAAAAGAAGAAGAAAAGAAGAAGAAGTAGAAGAAGAGGAAAAAGGAAAAGAAAGGAGGAGGAGGAAGAAGAAGAAGAAGAAGAAGAAGAAGAAGAAGAAGAAGAAGAAGAAGAAGAAGAAGAAGAGGAGAAGAAAAGGAGAAGAAGAAGAAGAAGAAGAAGAAGAAGAAGAAGAAGTAGAAGAAGAGAAGAGGAGAAGAAGAAGAGGAGAAGAAGAGGAAAAACATGAGAAGAGGAGAAGAAGAAGAAAAAGAGGAGAAGAAGAAGAGGAGAAGAAAAGAAGAAGAAGAAGAAGAAGAAGAAGAAGAAGAAGAAGAAGAAGAAGAGAAGAAAATGAAGAAGAAGAGGAGAAGAAGAAGAAATAAAGGAGAAGAAGAATAAAAGAGAAGTGGAAAAGTAGTTATATATAGAGAGATTTTTTATCGGGATTGAATATTCATGTTGATTGGGTGGATTTAAATGTGCAGTTGTTTCGTATTAAACTTGTAGGCTAATTCAGAGTCTATGGACGCCGAATTCAGACAAGCCGCTATTGGTTTTGACTATGAGGTCCGTTCATTTGAGAAATACGACATCAACGGGTATCGCTTTCGTACCTTTGGCAAAGAGCTATCTATGGCCGACCAAAAATCTACAAATTGTGGGGTCTCTGCTATCGGCAAAGGAGGTACCGAGTATTATGGAAGAGTTGAAGCAATTTATGAATTTCTATTCTATGGTGAAAACCCACCGAACGTCGTAGTCTTCAAATGTTATTGGTTCCATCCGAAGGAGGCTAGAAGGACTCATGAACATATAGGGCTAGTCAAAATCAAACAAAGCACCCATTTAGATGTTTCCGATGTCTATATTATGGCTCAACAGGTGACCCAAGTTTTCTATCTACTGTGGGCTTGCCAAACTAATACAAATCTGAATGGTTGGGATGTCGTTTATGAGGTGCCGCCACGTGTTAGACCACCTCCCCCCAATGAAGAGGATTATGAACCTCACATTAACCCAGACACATATGAAGGAGAATTCTTCCAAGAAACACGTCTTTCCAAAAAATATTTCAAGAACCATTCTACTTCACCCCAGAACATGGAAGTAGATAGCGACAGTGAATCCGACTTCACCCCTGAGCCGGAACAAGAAGAGCCGGAACAAGAAGAGCCGGAACAAGAAGAGGTTTCTGCTGCAGATGACCTGTCAATGCTTGACCGATTACAGAAAGGCCTTCCACATGTTGATGCTGCTGAACCCGATGAGCACCTCATTCATGACGACACGCGTGATAGTGATGATGATGATGCATCTATTGATCCCGGAGCATATATAGACGATCCAGACTATTATTAGTTTGTATGCATCCCAACTTAAATTATATACATATTATACATATTATTATTGAGTGTCATCATGCTAACAAGACATTGCAAATGATCTTTGGTGCAGCATAACTCCCGAGCCGCATCGCACACCCCTTCTCTAGGGCAACCTTCTCTAGGTGACTGCCAGAGCAATCCCGGTGCTTGACCTCCATGATGACAACGACGGTAAGTTTTCTCTAGTGTTTTGCTTAACAAATGCAAACTTAGCTTCGTACATGCTAGTTAGCCCTAATATGTCATATACTTAGCTTATTTTCCTCCAAAATGACATAATAAGCTAAGTTAGCTCAATAATGACCTATACTTACGTAAGTTATTTAACAAATGGCATAATTACCTAAGTTAGCTCTAAAATGACATAATTACCTAAGTTAGCTCTAAAATGGCATAATTACCTAAGTTAGCTCTAAAATGACACAAACAAGGAATAAGAAGAAGAAAAACAAGGAAGAGGAGAAAAAGAAAGAATAGAAGAAGAAAGAGAAGAAAAAGAAAGAATAAAAGAAGAAGAATGAGAAGGAAAAGGATAAAAAGATAGAAGAGAAGAAAGATGAGAAAAAGAGAGAAGAAGAAGAAAATATATTCTTATACTTCCTTTTTCTCTTCTTTCTTTTTCTCCATCTTCTACTCCTTCTTATTCTTATTCTTTCTTCTTCTTCTTCTTCCTCTTCTTCTTCTTCTTCTTCTTCTAGTCTTCTTCTTCTTCTTCTTCTTCTTCTTCTAACTTTCTTACTCCCATTTTTGCAAATTTGATTTACTTCATGGAAGCTGGCATTGATGGACTGCTAGTGTTTATTTTTTGTTTTGATTTGTATTGATGAACAATGTGAAACTATGTATGTATATATGGATGAACAGTGTGAAACTATGTATGTTTTGGTTCTTTTAATAGCCTATGTGTTATCTTGTTCAAAATTTCACGATAATGTTGGATACATGACCTATGCTTCTTTCTGAAACTATATATATCATATATGTGTTGTGACAATGCAGGGAAATAACTGAAAACAGACAAAAAAGAGGCAATACAGGCACTTTGCCATCTGCCAGTGGACGGCAAAGCCATTTGCCATCGGTAGGCAGACGGCAAAGGTGCCATGTGGCAGCAACCTGTGCAACCTGGGAGCATCAGGTCTGACCCATTTGGTCATTTTGCCATCCGCTAGCAGACGGCAAAGCCACAGCACTGCTGACAGGACTGCTGACATCATATGGCAGACGGCAAAGGCAGGTGTTAGTTTGCCATCAGCTGGCGGACGGCAAAGTATGTCGTTAGCCACCTAACGGGGCTAACAGCTATACATTGCCGTCTACGTACTTTGCCGTCAGCTTGGCCAGGAACACCGACGGCAAAGATCTTTACCATCCGCTGAGCTTATGCAGATGGCAAAGTAGCTCATTACCGTGACTTTCTGTGCTGAAAGTGGGGCCGTCAGCCAGCAGACGGCAAAGGTGTTTGCCATCCGTGGCCTGGTCCTTTGCCGTCTGCTATGGCAGATGGCAAAGCAGCAGATTCCTGTAGTGTAACCGTGATCGTCTCTTTTCAAGGAGTTCGGGAAGAGAACACGGTGGGGTTATGTTTGACTCGTAAGTAGGTGTTCAGGATCACTTCTTGATCATTAATAGATTGCGACCGTTTATGCGTAGTTTACTCTTCTTATTCTTGTACTTGTAAGTTAGCCACATACAAATGCTTAGTGCTTGCTGCAGCCTCACCACTTAACAATTCCATACCCATTAAGCTTTGCTAGTTTTGATACCCTTGGTAATGAGATTGCTGAGTCCCCGTGGCTCACAGATTACTACAACAATAGGTGCAGGTACAGGTAAAGCGATGCTTTGACATGAGAGCAATGCATGCTTGCTCTTTTTGGAGTTCTTCTGCTTCTTCTTCTTCTTCTTCTTCTTCTTCTTCTTCTTCATCGATCATAGGATGGGTTCCCGGTCAGGAGCCTGGGATTAGCAGGGTGGATGTCGTTCTTCTTTCGTTTGATTTCATCCATAGTCGGATCCTCCTCTTCTCTATGATGATTGCTATGTATTGATGTATTCATGCTGTAGCTTGTGGTGAGTGTAAGCCTTTATCTGGTATTCTCATCTATTCAGTATATGGTATGTTTTAATGATATCCACCTTGCAAAGTGTCTTCGATATGCGCTTCTACCCTTGGTGGGACTTTCAAGTTCCTTGAGGATAGAACCGCATATTGGGCGTGACGAGTTGGTATCAGAGCCTTACCGACCGTAGGAGCCCCCTTGATTGATCGAAACTTGGCAATTGTTGAGTCTAGAAGAAAAACTATTTTGAGTCTAGTTATATATATCAGAGAGTAGGAATTCTTTTTACTCCTTATCCCCATCGTCGCTCTGGTGAGGAATTGTGACGTAGGTGTTTTGATTCTACTACTCTTCTCACTCAAATTTTTTAGGATCACGCGGGTATTTTGGAGTCCTTGCGATATCGGTGTGACAGAATTCTGTTCTTAGTGCCTCCTGTCTGCCTAGACTTTGTTCCAGGGAGTTGAGCTACAAGGTTTTCTTGTCACATTTGCTATCATTTTAGTTCCCGAATACCAGAGGTCGCCGACATCGAAAATGCTTCTATACTATTAGTGGTGAGATAACCTCGATGCCACCAAGTACTGGGGAGGGAGTTCGGGAGTACTTCCATGGCTAGTATAGCTGTTGTTTTTTGAAGGTCTGAGGTACATGAGTTTCCGAGATTTTGGTTATGTGTTGAGGAGGCAGTACATTTGGAGCGTAGAATTCTACTAGGAGTTGTGTGATGATATTTTTGCTCCTTGTACTTGTTATACCGGATTGCATAACCAAAATTTTGGGAGTTCTTAGGTGGGAATTCAAGTAGTTATCTACAATATCTTTCCGGCAGATGCATGATATGGGATTGGGGAAATCTCTGTCATATGTTTGTTTCGGCTATTCTGCAAGCCAAATCTTTTGTTTGGTTTTGGTTGTGGTATTCGAGTTGCTTTGAAGTCAAGTGTTGATTCCATTCCTTTTCTAAGCGGTGTTCTCATATTTCCATGGGAGTGCTAATCCTTTTAATCATTCGAGATTGTCATGTCAATTCTTTTTCCAACCGGCGTGCTTCTCTTCAAGTTAATCCGACCCCTTTCAATAATTGCAACATCAATTCTCAGTTTTTCTCAACGGTGTTTGTTTCATCCATTCTAAGTTGTCTTTATTTTTCCCACCCTCCCACCCTTTTTTCTTCACGGAGTTAGAGATCTGAAATCAAGTATCCATTTTATTCATGAGAAGTCTCTTCCATTCTTTTCCTTCAATGTTCTTAGCCGGTGATTTCTCGTGCAGATGGCAGGAGTTTCAAGTTCATCATTCTTCTTCTCATTTTCTTCTCCGGTGGATTCAATTCAAGTTTCCGGTGTCCATCATATCCGCTTCTTTAATTCAAATGCTTTTCCATGCCGGTGCATCTCTTAATTGTTCATCTCCCTCTAGTAATTTGTTCTGGAGTGCTGAAGATATCTTAAAAGGTTCATGTTTCCATTCAAGATCCGTTCAAACTATTTTGAGGTTGTTATCTCATTTAAGCCATTTAAATCAACCGGTGCAATCTCTCTTCAAAACAATCATTTTCAACATTTTTTCTTTTCAGTGGGCCCATAACCCACAGGTCTTTTCCCAGGATCTTACCTAGCTCTTCTAATTTTTCTGGAGTTATTCTCAAATTCTTTCAAAGTTTGACGTAAGAATGAATTCTCATCAGTCAATTATCTTCTTTGAGACTTCCTTAATTCCTTCATTTTGATACCAATCTTCATCTTTTCATTGTTCCGGAGTGTCTCAACAATTCATGGTGGTGTTCCTCTTAAATCTTGGTCCGTTATCTCGAAGATTCGTAGTTCAAGCTTGGCGCTATCCTTTCAAATTATTTTGACTCATGAGAAGTAATTTTCATGACCATCCCAAATCCTTTTCATGAGTTGTTTTCATTTTGATTCTTCGAAGGCCATCATTCCATAAGAAATTATTCATTCTCAACTTTTAGCTCTCATTTCTTTTTAATTCCTCCGGTGCATCGTTCATGTATTCTGTAGTCAGCTCATGCTCTCTTCGTTCTCATGTATCTAAATTCCCTCAAGTATATTCGTTCGTTTTCTAATTCTTCCCGGTGATTCATTCTCTTTTTTTCTCTTTTTTCTTTGTTCGTTTTCAATTCTTACAGTGGTTCATTCAAGATTCCTCTTCCTTTGTTATCGTATCAATTCATTCATTCTTTCCAAAATCCTACCGGTGGTCCATTGTGTTTGCGCTATATCTCTCTTCAATACTTTTCAAGAAAAATAAGTGGTATGCCAAATCCATTGTTTTCATCAATTTAAGTTGATGAAGGATAAGCATAACATAATTCTTATTCTTGTTTCCTCAAGGTGATTTAATTCCTTCTTCCGTAGTTTGTTCATGATGAGCAAATTCTAGATCCCAAGCGTTTCGTCTTTTCTTCCGGAGTGACAAGTTTTATCAATTATCTCGTCAAGAAGCTCAATCTCTTTTCGTTATTGATGTTTGAAGGAATCATCGCAAGGCTTCATCATGTTCTTTCACTTCCTTGCTATCATTCTTTTAATACCAGAGTTCTTCGTGGAGACTCTACATGATGGTTCATCAAAGATTTCTTTCATTCTCGAAGTGTTCTTCTCATTGTGGCTCTCAATCAATCATTTGTTTTCCGTTAGTGGCCGGTTGTCACCCCATAATTTTGGGATGTTTTCCATAAGCCACAACAAACTTATTCTTTTCGTTGTTGATTTCCAACAACTCCGTTCAATCCTTCTTTGTAAGGACGTTTTCCAAATTCAGTTGTGGTAGAAGTTGCCATTTTCTTCTTCATTCTTTTATTTCCCACGAGCTAGCTTCTATTCTTTCGTTCTGGAGGCATTGTGATGTTGCTCTCTTCAACCCATCATCTCGTTTTGTCAAGTTCATGTTCTTTTCCTTGCTTATCCATTTAACCGGAGTGTTGTGTCTATCATTTCTCTTTTAACAGGAGTCTCATCCAAGCGCTTTTAGTTTGCCAACTTCATGTTCTATTCCTTGTTTCTATTTCCAACCGGAGTGCTGTCCGAATTCTTTCTTGCCCTTGTGACATTCTTAATTTTTGCAACCTCTCAAGGTTCTTTGGTTTCACTAGTTTGATAATGAAGCAACTTTGTTTTACCTATACCTCTTCCTTCCTATTCTCATCCCTAGATCTCGGGGCGAGATCTCTTGTTTGTGGCGGAGAGTTCACAGCCCGAGACTGACGCTATAGATGCCGTCCGTTATATTTCATAATTGCAACGTTATTATCTGTTTGTTGCATTCATCATGGCATCCTTCGCATTGCATCGGCAGTCAGGTGCCGTCGTACCGGACTCATCTGGGTGTTTTCATAAAACTCATAGACCATTCGTAGTTGCCGCTTCTTCGGTTGTCTCCGGTGTCCTTTTTCTCAGACCGACTGGGTTTTCGCTTCCATCTTGTTTGGCCGCCTAACCCCTCTGCTCAGTGCACAACCCCCTCGCGCGCGGCCAAAAACTCCCCCCGGACCCAATTCGGACAGTCGTGACCGATGGGTCCGGATCAACCCCGAACATCCCCAAACATTTTTGGTTTCTTCATTGGACTACCCTAACCTATTTATTCTTGACCGTCTGATCTAATTGGAGGGTCCAACCTTAGCCCACTTTCCCTACATATAGACCAACCCTACACCAAATCTGGGCAAACCATAGAAATTAGGAGCCTTGTCCCATCGAGCCGCCGCCAGCCAAATTCCCCTCATTTTCCACTCCTGCCCATTCCTCCGCCGCCACCTCGCCCCGTAGCCATCTCTAGTCCGGCCAACCAGCGCCCGAGCCTCCCCCCGCAGCTGCATCCTCGTGTGAGAGAGGCTCGAGTACCCGCAGATGCCGTTGTTCCCGAGCATCAGAAGCACCGCGCCCCTGGATCCCCTGCCTCGAGCACCTCCATGGAGCCTAGCTCCCGTGCCTCCGCTTATTCTTCCCACAAACCAGCAGCTCACCCACCGCCATTTGGAGCGCCGCCCTCCTCAAATGCGTCTGCCGCCCTGCAAGTCGACGTGCCCCTCTTCTCCTCTTTCTTCCTCCTTCTTCTCTCTGTTTCCATGCATCTCATCTCTCTCTCGTTTCCATCTGACTAGGAGCACATGATGCCATGGCCGCCGCTCTCGTCACTGCGCCGCTGCTCCCATCGCTGCACCGCTACTCTGCCTTGACCGGTTCCAGTCCTTGCCGGCCTCGCTGGGGAGCCACCGTGCGCCGCCCCGGCCTCCTCCGCCCGCGCCGACGACCAACACCCCACACCGCTCCCGCCGAACCTCTCCTCTGATCCGTGCCTCCCCGAGCGGCAAGGGTTCGTCCCCGAGCTCGACCTCGCCCCTGCCGCGACCTCGCAGCCCTGCCTCGCCGCGCCATGGATCCGTGCAAAGCTCCGCCATCCCCGCCGCAAAGTCCCCTGCTTTGCCTCCTGCCTTTGAGCGCAGGAAGACGAGGACGCCCGCACGAGTCTTCTGCGTCAGCCACTATAACACCCCAAAAATTTAATCATATTTTTATTAAGTAAAATTTGGCCAGAAATAAAATTTTGAATTATAATAGGTCTTTTATTAATTTTAGAGTAATTTCTGTTTTCTGTTTTCTAAAATTCTTCCCTCCATATAGAAATTTTTGTAAAATATTGTGGGTTTTGGTAGTTTTCTAAAATTGTTTCAATTATATTTTAATAACAGTAGGAAATATTTTCATAATAAAATTTTGCCTAAGATAAACATTATTATAGCATTTTCAATTCTTTAATTGCCTCTGTTGCACTACAACTATTTTAAATAATTATTTTTAAATGCCACAAAAATTATGAGGGGTCATGTGATGCCTATATGTCACTTTTATGCAAAAACCCAATTGGGTCTTTTGAAAATTTTGAGCAAAACAACCTCTTTTCATTTCTGGTCCAGAATCAGCTTTGAACTACAACCCTATTTTTCCTTGGCCAAATAATTCTGAAATTAATCCCACCTTTAGTACTTCCTAGGAAATCCTTAAGTCCAGAAAATCAGCTCCAATTACCTCTTTTTAGTCCACCAAATAAACCCCCCAAGTTTCTGTCTAGAACAGAGATTCTCCCAAACTTGCACTAGCAAGTTCCTCCTTTTCACAAATAAACTCCACCATTCTCACTACCATCTAAGGAGACACAACTCTGGTAATTCTCACAGCCAACAAATATTCCTAGATGGCCATAGCATTTTATCAAACAGGTCATGTGCATGACTGAATCTTTACCTCTTCCCAAACTTCACACACAACTTAATCATCCGGCCAAGACATCATGTCCATCACTCCTACCAGGCTAATTAGTGCCACCATGCCAAAAATCAGCCCTATTGGACTAACCTAGGATGCTACGGCATTTCATTGAATGCCTAGTCTGCGTGCAGAGAGCGCGGCCAGAGTGCACCTACTGCAAGCTCTGGCATTGACTGCTGCTGCTCCTCTACTGCTCCTATCGATCACCCTAGCCCTTCCCTGGATCCTCTGATCATCCACCGCCCTCGCCGACATCCTTTCCCGTCCGCTAGCGCCGCCCACCACCGTCCACCACCGCCGTTCAACGCCGCCCGATGAGTCCCTCCTCACCACGTCTGCCTAGCTTAAATGCCAACGGCCCGAAGCTCATCCACTCCTCACCGACCCCTACCGCCCTCATCTATCTCCGCTGACTCCAGCGCCCGCTCACTGACCATCGCCGCCGCCCACACCTTTCTTTTCGGCGCCATCAATGGCCGCCGCCATCGTTACTTCGTCGGGAAGGCACGGAACCGCCTTACCCTGCCTATAAAAGGCCACCGTGAGTCCGCCCTCGATCAACACCACTTCCCCTCCTCTCTGTAGACCTCCCAGAGTAGACAACAAACTGGGAGCTCCCCTCTTCTTCTTCTCTGGCGAAATCACCCACCACCACCTCTCGGTCCATTCCAATGCCACCAGAGCCTCCCTTCCCCCGTCTCCTTCTCCAGCGGCCTCCCCTCGACTCCACGAACCCAACCCTCCTCCTAATTGCTCTTGGGAGCCACTGTAGATGAGTACTCCATCCTGCCCGACGCCGCCGTCCGCCGGGCACCTCACCGCACTCCACTCCGGCCATCCCCGGCGCTGGCTAGACCACCTACAGGCGCGGGATGGAGTGGCGGATCCGTCCTGGCCGTCGCCCGAGGCCACCGAGACCTCCATCAATGGCGGCAAGCAACGCCGGCGCTCCCCTATTCGGCCACGAGGAAGAAGGGCGGGGGGAGGGAGACCAGTCAAACATGACAGGTGGGTCCCCGGGGCCCATCGTCAGTGACCCGGAGTCGTCCATAAGTGGAGACGGCTTTTCAGAATATGTCTTCGACGTCGCCTTCCACAGAGTCGAATAGCTGGGCCTGGCCCAGTGGTTATATCTCGCCCAGGGCGCGCTGTTGCTCTTCTCCTTTTTCATTTTCCAGTGAGATCCAAATAATTCCACAGCAGTCATTTTACATCGAAATTTGATGATTCGAATTTCTACAGATTCCTAAAATCTTGCACTATTATTCCAGCTAGGGTGAACATTTTTACTAAGATTTATATCCACTGTATCTTTTAAATAGTCCATTTCCTCATTATTTTCAGCTTAGGAATTCCCTAGATAAATCATCTGGACTCCAAATAATTTCATTCTTTTTCTGATATTCCTAATTTTTCATCTAGTTTATTTTAGTTTTTATTTCAAAATTTTCTAGACAACTTTTTAGCACTGTTTTGGCTTTATGTGGTAATTGCAATATTTTTGAAATATAGGAAATGGAGGGGAGATAAGATTTTCAAAACTTTTGGAGTGCACCCAATATTTCTGCATACTGAAGGCAAGCATTTTGAACCTGGGATATGGTTATTGCATTTTTGCATTGCATGTTGCATCGGTTTGGAATTTCATCATATGTTTAGCATATCACAAGTGCATGCATGCATGGTCATATTATTTAATGTGCATGGCTTGCACTTCACTCAAATATCTGACATGGGAAAGGCTGTGAGCAACCAGGCAGGCTGCTCCTGTCTTTGACGTGCTGGTGAGCACGGGCTGGGTTGTGACACGACGGTGTCACCGAGGCATGTGAGACATGCCAGTCATAATAATAACAACACCTCCTGAGTCGACCTAGATCGAGTCTTGTTCCGTCACACCTAGCTAAACACCGTGCTGGCACGGGTCTTCCCGCGAGGGAAGTACGGTTTAGTAAGTTGCTAACCCCTGTCCGTGTACACACCACACAGAGGGCCATGATGAGGGTTCCCAAGGCCTTGGGCTAAATCCCGTCATCAGGTCAGGGGGCATGGGTGTTTCCGGTATGGGACCGAAAGGGGGGCACCCCTTGGAATTCGCGCGTATGAATAGTGATCCCATGCAGGACGTGGTCTCTCCGTCTTAAAGTTTTTCTTGAATGATGCTTTGGGTGATTCTTGGCATCTGAAAAGTTAATCTGGTGTGTGCTGGTCAGGTGTGTTTTCAACCCAAAGACCGTAGTGGGAATTAGTCAGTACCGTGGTGCTGACTAAAGAAATCTCATACACGTGGGTAAAGAGTACACCCTCTGTAGAGTTATATCTATTCGAATAGCTGTGTCCGCGGTCAAGGACGTTAGCTGGGCAGGGTCAAGTATCGGTCCCGGTGTCGGTCTTCGGAGGAAATAATTAATTGAGCATAAATTATTTTGCAGGATAAATATTAATGTTGTCATGGATATTTTGTTATCATGAATATTATTATTGTTGCAAGCATGAATATTTTTGTGGACTAACCCTTTTCTCTTATTTTATTTTCTGAGTGTCTCATGGGCCAGCTAGACTACCCGGGCACTCATTTATTTTCAAGACCTCTACGTGGCATCTCTCGAGTTCTCGGATGGTATCGTCCGATTCTCTTGTAGACACCCGATTGGCATTTCTTTTCAAGACCTAACGTGGCGTCATTTTTGACACCCGACTGGCATTTCTTTTCAAGACCTCTACGTGGCGTCTCTCGAGTTCTCGGATGGTATCGTCCGATTCTCTTGTAGACACCCGATTGGCATTTCTTTTCAAGACCTACCGTGGCGTCATTTTTGACACCCGACTGGCATTTCTTTTCAAGACCTCTACGTGGCGTCTCTCGAGTTCTCAGATGGTATCATCCGATTCTCTTGTAGACACCCGATTGGCATTTCTTTTCAAGACCTACCGTGGCATCATTTTTGACACCCGACTGGCATTTCTTTTCAAGACCTCTACGTGGCGTCTCTCGAGTTCTTGGATGGTATCGTCCGATTCTCTTGTAGACACCCGATTGGCATTTCTTTTCAAGACCTACCATGGTGTCATTTTTGACACCCGACTGGCATTTCTTTTCAAGACCTCTACGTGTCGTCTCTCGAGTTCTCGGATGGTATCGTCCGATTCTCTTGTAGACACCCGATTGGCATTTCTTTTCAAGACCTACCGTGGCGTCATTTTTGACACCCGACTGGCATTTCTTTTCAAGACCTCTCCGTGGCGTCTCTCGAGTCTCGGATGGTACTGTCTCGTCCGATTCTCTTGTAGACACCCGTTGGGCATTTCTTTTAAATTTTACTTTGTTTGTCACTAATATTTTGTTTACTAATGTTTTTGCATGCTATTATATATTTAACCTGCCATGACTAAATTTCTGTCAGCATGTGCATATCATTTAGTCCAGCATGAGCATATCATTTAACTCATCATGATCATATGCATTCGGTATATCTTTTGTTCATTATGTTTGCGAGTACATTCAAACGTACTCACAAGCTTGTCCCTGGCTATTTACTTGGCCAGGTCAGGATTTCAACAAGGAGTATTACCACGACGTCCATGCGGAGCCTAGGATAGCAGCCACGCGGGATAGGAGTTATCCGGGTCAGCTGTTCCTGTGGGAATGGAGCCCCATCGGCATTGGAGAACCACGAGTCGCTTCCCTCATCCTCACAAGAAACCATTGTTTTATCATTAGACCTTTATGGTCTTGTATCCAATTCTTGTAAATGCTTGGTAATCTGTAACAAGGACGTGTCCACCAGTAACAGTAATCCTGGGCTGGTGATGACACGAGGGGTTAATTTTTTGGGATATTCTGTCCCAGAAAATCCGGCCCCGACAGCTGCCCCCCGCGTTGACCCTCTGCATCGACTGCCCCAGCCGCCGCGGGCTACTGCAGCCCCAAGGCCCAGCTCGCGCCCGAGCCGGCCTGCCTGCCTCTCACCGCCCAACCGGCCTGACGGCCCAGGGTGAGAACCCAGCCCTAACGCCCCCTCCTTTTTTCCCCTCTTGTTGGCCTAATCTGTGCAGATTCGGCCCCTGTGTTATTTTTTTCCCTGGAGGAATTTTGCATTATTTCCAGAAACTGCATATTTACAGAAAATGCCACTGATTTGAAATGCTAATTGCTAAATATGCATGCATTGAAATAAAACATGTCATATATGCATTTTTGGCAGAATTTCATGTAGTTTCACAATATCCAACTTTCATCCATGTTAAAAATGTTAAAAATTACTGTTTGCATTAATTTGTATAAATGACATGCTAAAATGATTTATTTCATAACTAAATAACCGTAGCTCTGAATTAAAAGTTCTATATATGTAAATGACCTAGAAAAATGTGTAGATTAACATGGTGGAATTACTTTTCCTGTTTAACAACATTAAAATTATGTTTTAGGCATATCAGTACCAATTTCGAAAATTGCATATGGGGATCTTCCAGATTTGTTATAAGTTGTTTCCGGCCTCATTTAAATTGCCTAGATTGGTAGTTTTATTATGCTTCACCCCTTGCCATGTTTAACAACATTTAATCTTGTCATATACATAAACGAGAGCAAACTAAATACTTGAATGTGAAGTTTCGTCAACAAGCAACTCGTTGCATATTGAGCTTCATTTAATGTGTAGTATTTGATTGTTGCATTTTTGCCATGCCATGAATCTTTAAACCGGACATGCATCATACTTGATTGTGCAACATGCCATGATTATGATATGTGTGTTTACCATGTTGTTTGCTTCTTTCCGGTTGTGCTTCTTCTCATTAGTTCCTGTTTCAGAGTGTGAGGATTCGTTCGACTATGCCTGTTCGACTACTTCACGGATTCGGTCTTCTTCCAAGCGGGATTCCAGGCAAGATGACCATTACGTTGGATATCACTACTATCTTTGCTTGCTAGTTGTCTCGATGCTATCGCTATGTCTCGCTACCTACCACTTGTTTGTTAGCCTCCCAAATTACCATGATACAGCCTCTAACCTCCACCTTCCCAGCAAATCATTGTTTGGCTATGTTACCGCTTTGCTCAGCCCCTCTTATAGTGTTGCTAGTTGCAGGTGCAGTTGCAGGTTGTTCCATGTTGGGACATGGATATCATGGGATATCACAATATCTTTATTTTAATTAATGCATCTATACACTTGGTAAAGGGTGGAAGGCTAGGCCTTTTGCTTGGTGTTTTGTTCCACTCTTGCCGCCCTAGTTTCCATCATACCGGTGTTATGTTCCGTGATGAGCGCTCCTAACATGTGTGGGTATTATGGGGACCCCCTGATCATCCATCTTAGATTAAAGCTTTACCAGCAAGGACCAACTTTGGTGTTAACATTTGCCTAATAACAACTAAAACTTGCATAGGGACTTACCGTACCAGCGGATAATTAATCAACAACCCCGGGCCAGTGCTCCTCATGAGTGTTGTTCCAAACTGGGCGATGTCCGGTGCCCCCTGGGCAACTGGGGTCTCAACCAACCCGACGTCTTACCCATCCGTTGTGCCCTGAGAATGAGATACATGCGGCTCCTATCAGGATCGTGGGCACATCGGGCGGCCTTGCTGTGTTTAGTTTTACCTTTGACGAGTGGCTTGTCCACCAGGATTCCTTATCGTAAGCATCGTGTTATCATGGTGTGAGGTTTTCCCATCGGATGCGCATGCTAATTTATAATGGGCTACTTGGAGTACCCCTGCAGGGTTAAATCTTTCGAAAAGCCATGCCCGCGGTTATGTGGTGACTTGGAAATTTATAATATCCGGTTGTAGAGAACTTGACACTAAACCCAATTAAAATACACCAACCGTGTGCGTAACCGTGACCGTCTCTTTTTGAGGGAGTTCGGGAAGAGAACACGGTGGGGTTATGTTTGACTCGTAA
This sequence comes from Elymus sibiricus, assembly GCA_039707655.1. Taxonomy (NCBI): domain Eukaryota; kingdom Viridiplantae; phylum Streptophyta; class Magnoliopsida; order Poales; family Poaceae; genus Elymus; species Elymus sibiricus. The sequence goes on from CM077676.1 coordinate 73,490,182, forward strand.
GTAGGTGTTCAGGATCACTTCTTGATCATTAATTGATTGCGACCATTTATGCGTAGTTTACTCTTCTTATTCTTGTACTCGTAAGTTAGCCACATACAAATGCTTAGTGCTTGCTGCAGCCTCACCACTTAACCATTCCATACCCATTAAGCTTTGATAGTTTTGATACCATTGGTAATGAGATTGCTGAGTCCCCGTGGCTCACAGATTACTACAACAATAGGTGCAGGTACAGGTAAAGCAATGCTTTGACATGAGAGCTATGCATGGTTGCTCTATTTGGAGTTCTTCTGCTTCTTCTTCTTCATCGATCATAGGATGGGTTCCCGATCGGGAGCCTGGGATTAGCAGGGTGGATGTCGTTCTTCTTTCGTTTGATTTCATCCGTAGTCGGATCCTACTCTTCTGTATGATGATTGCTATGTATTGATGTATTCATGCTGTAGCTTGTGGTGAGTGTAACCCTTTATCTAGTATTCTCATCTATTCAGTACATGGTATGTTGTAATGATATCCACCTTGCAAAGCGTCTTCGATATGCGCTTCTACCCTTGGTGGGACTTTCAAGTTCCTTGAGGATAGAACTACATATTGGGCATGACAAAGTGCCATTCTGTTTACTTTATACCAAGAAGTTATGCATGATATAGCACCTGTTGAAATGGAAGATATTGATGTCACTGTTAAGCTTGCAAATAGAGGCACTATTACACCGCTTGGGATTGTAAGTGATGTTGAAGTCTTGTATGGTAAGATCAAATACCCTACTGATTTCTTAGTACTTGGATCACCACAAGATAATTTTTGTCCCATTATATTTGGTAGACCTTTCTTGAATACTGTTATTGCTAAAATTGATTGTGAAAAAGAAAAGGTTAGAGTCAAGTTAGGTGATATGTTCCATGAATTTATTTTCTCCAAGTTTAGTAGACAACATCATGATGAAGTACTTCCTGATAAAGATGAAATAATTGTTCTTGCTTCTATTGCTGTACCTCCCACTGATCCATTAGAACAATATTTGCTTGACCATGAAAATGATATGCATATGAACAAAAGAAACGAAATAGATAATATATTCTTTGAACAAAGACCTATCCTTAAGCACAATTTACCTATTGATACTCTGGGAGATCCTCTCCCACCTAAGGGTGATTCAGTGTTTGAATTAAAGAAATTACCTGATACTTTGAAATATGCTTATCTTGATGAAAGGAAAATATATCCTATTATTATCAATGCTAACCTTTCAGTGCACAAAGAGAAGAGGTTATTGAAAACACTGAGGAAGCATCATGCTGCTGTTGGATATACTCTTGATGATCTTAAGGGCATCAGTCCCACTCTATGTCAACACAAAATTAGGACAGAGCCTGACGCTAAACCAGTTGTTGATCATCAACGTCGCCCCAATCCCAAAATGAAGGATGTGGTAAGAACTGAAATATTAAAGCTTCTGGAAGCAGGTATAATCTATCCTATAGCTGATAGTAGATGGGTAAGTCCTGTTCATTGTGTCCCTAAGAAAGGAGGTATCACTGTTGTTCCTAATGATAAAAATGAACTTATCCCGCAAAGAATTGTAACTGGTTATAGGATGGTTATTGATTTTAGAAAATTAAATAAAGCTACTAGGAAAGATCATTACCCTCTGCCTTTTATTTATCAAATGTTAGAGAGATTAGCTAAGCATACACACTTTTGCTTTCTTGACGGTTATTCTGGCTTTTCTCAAATACCTGTGTCACAGGAAGATCAAGAAAAAACTACTTTCACTTGTCATTTTGGAACCTATGCTTATAGACGTATGCCTTTTGGTTTATGTAATGCACCTGCTACTTTTCAAAGATGTATGACTGCTATATTCTCTAATTTCTGTGAAAAGATCATTGAGGTATTCATGGATGATTTCTCTGTTTATGGAACTTCTTTTGATGATTGTTTGAGCAACCTTGATAGAGTTTTGCAGAGATGTGAAGAGACCAACCTTGTCTTGAACTGGGAGAAGTGCCACTTCATGGTAAACGAAGGTATCATTCTCGGTCATAAAATTTCCAAAAGAGGTATTGAGGTAGATAAAGCTAAAGTTGTTGCAATTGAGAAAATGCCATGCCCTAAAGATATTAAAGGTATAAGAAGTTTCCTAGGTCATGCTGGTTTCTATAGAAGATTTATTAAGGATTTCTCTAAGATTTCTAGGCCCCTTACCAATCTTTTGCAAAAAGATGTTCCATTTGTTTTTGATGATGATTGTGTAGAAGACTTTGAAATACTTAAGAAAGCTTTAATTTCTGCACCTATTGTTCAACCGCCTGATTGGAACCTGCCATTTGAAATTATGTGTGATGCTAGTGACTATGCTATTGGTGTTGTTCTAGGTCAAAGGGTTGATAAGAAATTAAATGTTATTCATTATGCCAGTAAAACTTTGGATAATGCTCAAAGAAATTATGCCACTACTGAGAAAGAATTTTTAGCAGTTGTATTTGCTTGTGACAAATTCAGACCTTACATTATTGATTCCAAGGTCACTATACATACTAATCATGCTGCTATTAAATATCTTGTGGAAAATAAAGATGCTAAACCTAGGTTGATTAGGTGGGTGCTTTTGCTACAAGAATTTGATTTGCATATTGTTGGTAGAAAGGGAGCTGAAAATCCTGTAGCAGATAATTTGTCTAGAATGGAAAATGTTCTTGATGACCCACTTCCTATTAATGATACTTTTCCTGATGAGCAATTAGCTATAGTAAATGCTTCTGCTTCTCGCAATAATCTTTGGTATGCAGACTATGCTAATTTCATTGTTTCCAAATATATACCACCTAGCTATACATACCAGCAAAAGAAAAAGTTCTTCTTTGATTTAGGACATTACTTTTGGGATGACCCACATTTGTATAAAGAAGGGGTAGATGGTATTATTAGACATTGTGTACCTGAGCATGAACAGGAATAGATCCTACGGAAGTGTCACTCTGAGGCATACGGAGGACACCATGCAGGAGACTGTACTGCACACAAGGTATTACAATCTAGTTTTTATTGGCCTACTCTCTTCAAGGATGCACGTAAGTTTGTCCTCTCTTGTGATGGATGTCAAAGAATTGGTAATATTGGTAGACTTTAGGAAATGCCTATGAACTATTCGCTTGTTATTGAACCATTTGATGTTTGGGTTTTGATTATATGGGACCTTTTCCTTCCTCTAATGGATACACACATATTCTAGTTGCTGTTGATTATGTTGCTAAGTGGGTAGAAGCTATTCCAACTAGTAATGCTGATCATAACACCTCTATTAAAATGCTTAAAGAAGTTATCTTTCCGAGGTTTGGAGTCCCTAGATATTTAATGACTGATGGTGGTTCACATTTTATTGATGGTGCATTCCGTAAACTTCTAGCCAAATATGATGTTAACCATAGAATTGCATCACCTTATCATCCTCAGTTTAGTGGGCAAGTTGAATTGAGCAACCATGAAATAAAATTAATCTTGCAAAAGACTGTTAATAGATCAAGAAAAAATTGGTCTAAGAAACTTGATGATGCATTATGGGCTTACAGAACTGCTTATAAAAATCCCATGGGCATGTCTCCTTATAAAATGGTCTATGGAAAGGCATGTCATTTACCTCTAGAATTAGAACATAAAGCTTATTGGGCAATTAAAGAACTCAACTATGATTTCAAACTTGCTGGTGAAAAGAGGTTATTTGACATTAGCTCTTTAGATGAATGGAGAACACAAGCCTATGAAAATGCCAAGTTGTTTAAAGAAAAAGTTAAAAGATGGCATGACAAGAGAATACAAAAATGGGAATTCAATGTAGGTGATCAAGTTCTATTATAAAATTCCTGTTTCAGATTTTTTGTAGGAAAACTTCTCTCCAAATGGAAGGACCCTATATTGTCGAGGAAGTTTATCGCTCCGGAGCCATCAAAATCAACAATGCCGAAGGCACAAACCCAAAGGTGGTTAATGGTCAAAGAATTAAGCATTATATTTCAGGTATGCCCATTAACATAGTAACCAATGTAATTCAAACAATAACACCGGAGGAACACATAAAGGAAACCTTCCGGAACGCTCCAGAACCCGAAAGGGAAGAGGTATGTGACGCGGTAAGTGACCGACTCCAAAAATACCAAAAAGATACTTTTTGTGCATTTTAGAATATATGAAAAATTAGGAAAATAATAAATAGCCGGGGAAGTGTCCGAGGGAGGCACAAGCTCGTAGGGTGCGCCCTCCAAGTTTGTGGCTCCCCCGTACACCTTCCCGACTCTGTTTTCGTTCCGTAGACTTGTTCTCCAAGTAGAAAAATGCATTATATATATTCCCTGATGTTTTGACCACCTATCGCATGTTTCCACTCTTTTTCTTGTTTTGGGCTATTCTACTGACAGATTTGGAGTACTATGTCATCGCAAGAATCAGATGGGGAGAGCCATGTTTCTCATACCACTGCAAACCCAAGAATCTATGGTGATGGTGATTCTTATGGATGGACTGTGGATGAAGAAGAAGATGCCAACCTTAAGAGGATAGAGACTTCAAGTGAGGAGGAAGAGGAATCTCCTTTACCACAGCCAGGGGATATGCACGTGGAGTTTAAAAAGTCAAGCTTGCGAAACAAGGTTAAACCCTCCAATACTCAATTCACTTCTTATCATCAGATGCAGAAAAGTGTTCCTTCATCCTCTTCCACCAAGTTGCACCCCTGGGTTGACGGTGCACTAACCGTCACCAGCAAGCTTCGCAAGGAAAATATGGACCTCAGGTACCAAAGAGATAAGCTTGAGGACGAGAATCGCATCCTCAAAGGGATTATTGCCAAGAACATTGCTCCACCACCACCGAAGGAGATTTGAGTACATGGGTATGGGCACCACCCTTGGCTTGTTCCAAGCTTGGGGGAGGTGCCCCGGTATCGTATCACCATCACTTTTATCATTATCTATCTTAGTTCGATCCTTAGTTATTTCGTGATGTAGAAGAATAAAGTTTTTAGTATGATCTAGTTTTGAGTGCTTGTTTCATGATCTATCTATGTAATCGAGTGTGAGAGTTATATAATAAAGAGTAGTTTGAGGTTGTGTCTTTCTCTCTTGATCCAATCATAGCAAAAATATGAAAATAAAAATAATCATATGCTAGTCTGATGAGAGAGTAATGACTTCACATATAAAGAGTATGATGAATAAAATATATTGGGATCTAGCAAACATAGTATTGGTTATTTATGCAATTCATGGAAATATGGTAAAAGAAGAGAAGTCTCACATATAAATAGATCATCTTGGACATCTTTTATGATTGTGAGCTCTCTTTAAATATTTTCAAACTTGATTAAATAGTTGATGTTGGACAAGGAAGACAACGTAATGAGTCATGTTTGTTTACATCCACATAGAAGTTATATTGTCATGGATCCTCTAACATGTGGTGCTTGCTCATAATATTTTGCTAGCCAAAACCTTCGCACCAAGTAGAGATACTACTTGTGCATCCAAATACCCTTAAATCCAGTTTCTTGCCATGAGAGTAGACCATATCTACTTATGGATTGAGTAAGACCCTTCAAGTAAGTTGTCATCGATGCAAGGCAATAAAAATTTCTTCTAAATATGTGTGATCTTTTATTGTAAGAGAAAATAAACTTTGTACGATCTTGTGATCGCAAAGAAATAAAAGCGACAGACTGCATAATAAAGGTTGCTATCACAAGGGGCAATATAAAGTGACATTCTTTTACATTAAGAGCTTGCACATCCAAACAAAAAAGTGCATGGCTACCTCTGCTTCCCTCTGTGAAGGGCCTATCTTTTATCATTTACCCTTTTATAAGAGTCAAAAGCAATTTCCCTTATTCCATTCTTAATTATTCTCTACCTGGCAAGCATCATGTGGTAGGGAAAGATCCAGGCACATATATTCAGTTGGATGTAAGTAATCATGAATTATTATTGTTGACATTATCCTTGAGATAACTAAGTTGGGAGGTGAAACAATAAACCCCCATCTTCCTATGTGTCCAACTGAGATGTTTTGTTCTAAAAATATGCTTTGAGTGTTAGCAATCATGGAAGACAATATGATGATTGAGTATGTGAAACTTGCTAGACAAAAGCTCTTACATAGACTCTTCCCAAAACATTATGAATTGTAATTGCATTGATGACTAATGACATAGTTTGTTAGTTTTCAAGAAAGTTTATTGTTATACTTGATCATTGTGAATGAATTGTTACTTGATCATGAGAAGTTTATGACAATATGTTGCTGCTATGATAATGAACATGATGCTTTCATGTCCATATTTTGTTTCATCGACACCTCTCTCTCTATTTACATGTGGACATGATTATCGAGTTCGGCATTCGTGTGAGGACAAGCAAGGTCTAAGCTTGGGGGAGTTGATACGTCCATTTTGCATCATATTTTCCTACTATTATTTATCATGTTTTGAATCATTATTTCACTCTATGATGCAATTCTTATGCCTTTTCTCTCTTATTTTGCAAGATCCATACGAAGAGGGAGAATGCCGATAGCTGGAATTCTGGACTTGAAAAGGAGCATATCGGAGGCATTTATTTTCCAGACTCCAAATGACCTGAAAATTTATGGAGAATTATTTTGTAATATATAAAAATATTGGCTTAAGAAATACCCGGAGGGGACCCACCAGTGAGCCACTGATACGTCTCCGATGTATCTATAATTTTTGATTGTTTCATGCTATTATATTATCAATCTTAGATACTTTATATGCAATTATATGCAATTTTATATCAATTTTGGGAACTAACCTATTGACCCAGTGCCCAGTGCCAGTTCCTGTTTTCTGCAAGTTTTTTGTTTTTCAGAAAATCAATACCAAAAGAAGTCCAAACACGATAAAACTTTACGGTGATTTTTTCTGGACCAGAAGGGACCCTAGAAGCTTTAGGGGAGGGCCAGAAGATCTACAGGGGAGTCACAAGCTCACACCGCGCGCCCCCAGGGGGGCGCCGCCTGAGCTTGTGGGTCCCACGCAGCTCCGATTGACCTAATTCCACTTCTATAAAATCCCATAAATCCCAAAACCACCAGATATCCAGACGAAACAAGTTCTCCACCACCGCAAGCCTCTGGTCTTCCATGATCCAATCTGGAGACCTTTTTTGGTGATCTACCGGAGGGGGGATCGATCACGGGAGGCTTCTACATTAACCTTGCTGCCTTCCGATGATGTGTGAGTAGTTTACCACAGACGTACGGGTCCATAGTTATTAGCTAGATGGCTTCATCTCTCTCTCTGATCTTCAATACAATCTTCTCCTCGGAGATCAATCCGATTGTTACGATGTAATCTTCTTTTGCGGTGTGTTTGTTGGGATCCAATGAATTGTGGGTTTATGATCAGATTATTCATTGAAAGTAATTGAGTCACTTCTAAACTTTATTATGCATGATTGTTATAGCTTTGTATTTCTCTCCGATCTATCCATTTAGTTTGGCCAACTGGATTGATTTATCTTGCAATGGGAGAGGTGCTTTGTAGTGGGTTCAATCTTGCGGTGTCCTCACCTCGTGATAGAAGGGGTAGCGAGGCACATATTTGTATTGCTGCCACTAAGGATAAAATGGTGGGGTTTATTCATATTGCTTGAGTTTACTTTGTCTACATTATGTCATCTTGCTGAAAGCGTTACTCTGTTTGTGATGAACTTAATACCCTAGATGCATGCTGGATAGCGGTCGATGGGTGGAGTAATAGTAGTAGATGCAGAATCATTTCGGTCTACTTGTCACGGACGTAATGCCTATATACATGATCATTGCCATGAATAACATCATAACTATGCGCTATTCTGTCAATTACCCAACAGTAATTTATCTACCCACCGTATGCTATTCTTTCGAGAGAAGCCTCTAGTGAAAACAATGGCCCCCCGGGTCTACCTTTATCATATTACTAAAACCCTAAATACCTTGATGCAATTTTATTTTTGTTTATTTTACTCCGCAATTTATTTATCTATCACTACCAGATTTAATCCTTGCAAGTAACGAGTCAAGGGGATTGACAACCCTCTTGTTCGCATTGGGTGCAAGTATTTGCTCTTGTGTGTGTAGGCGCTATTGACGAGGTGATTGTGTGATTCTCCTACTGGTTCGATAAACCTTGGTTCTCACTGAGGGAAATACTTATCGCTATGATATTGCTCCACCCTTCCTCTTTAAGGAAAATCCCAACGCAGCTCACAAGTAGCAGCCACAAGCTCGTAGGGCGCGCCCTACCCCCCAGGGCACGCCCTCCAAGCTTGTGGCCCCACCAACAGGCCTCCAGGGCCCATCTTCTCCTATATGATGCCATTTTCCCTAGAAAAAATCATAAGAAGATTTTTGGGATGAAGCGCCGCTGTCTCGAGGCGGAACCAGAAGCAGGAGCACTTTTGCTCTCCGGCGGAGCGATTCCGCTGGGGAAACTTCCCTCCGGGAGGGGAAAATCGAAGCCATAGTCATCACCAACAATCCTCTCATCATGGGAGGACCAATCTTCATCAACATCTTCACCAACACCATCTCATCTAAAACCCTACTTCATCTCTTGTATTCAATCTCTGCCTCAAAACCTCAGATTGATACCTGTGGGTTACTAATAGTGTTGATTACATCTCGTAGTTGATGCTTGTTGGTTTATTTGGTGGAAGATCATATGTTCAGATCCTTAATGCTATTCAATACCCCTGTGATCATGAACATGAATATGATTTGTGAGTAGTTACTTTTGTTCTTGAGGACATGGGAGAAGTCTTGTTATAAGTAATCATGTGATGTTGGTATTCGTTCACTATTTTGATGATGTGTATGTTGCTATTCCTTTAGTGGTGCCGTGTGAACGTTGACTACATGACACTTCACCTTATTTAGGCCTAAGGGAAAGCATTGGGGTGTAACAAGTAGATGATGGGTTGCGAGAGTGACAGAAGCTTAAACCCTAGTTTATGCGTTGTACCATAAGGGGCTGATTTGGATCCATATGTTTCATGCTATGGTTAGATTTATCTTAATTCTTCTTTCATAGTTGCGGATGCTAGCGAGAGGGGGTAATCATAAGTTGGTTGTTTGTTCAAGTAAGAACAGCACCCTAGCACCGGTCCACCCACATATCAAATTATCAAAGTAATGAACGTGAATCAACTAAACATGATGAAAGTGACTAGACGAGAATTCCCGTGTGTCCTCGAGAACGCTTTGCTTTATATAAGAGAACATTCCGGCTTGTCCTTTGCTATAAAAAGGATTGGGCCACCTTGCTGCACACTTGCTACTTTTATTACTTGTTACTTGTTACAAATTACTATATCACAAAACTATCTGTTACCGCTACTTTCAGTACTTGCAGAGAATACCTTGCTGAAAACCGCTTATCATTTCCTTCTGCTCCTCATTGGGTTCAACATTCTTACTTATTGAAAGGACTATGACTGATCCCCTATACTTGTGGGTCATCAGCACGCATGGCAGCCATCGAGACCTCATCCGCGTGTGTGGCTACGATTTGCTTCTCCGCTGCCAAATGCTCCTTGAGCTCCTGGCTATACTGTGTGCACCATGGCTTTGGGCAGCGCTTAGTTGGAGGATGGGGCGGTGATTTGGGTGGAAGGTATCGCGCCGGTGGTTGGGGCATGTGGGATGGAGAAGGAGGAGGAGCAGGATGGGGGGTGGGGTGTGGATTACCTGACTAGATCGATGAGGCCGAGCAGTAGGAAGGAGTGGCGCCGGTGAGGAGGCGGCGCTGCAAGCAAGGAGTGAACATTTGAACTTGGAAAGGAAGGAGGAAACAGGGGAAATGTGGCTTTTGTCCTAGAGGAGTGGGGGGGAGATAGATATTTCCACGATTGCCGAAATTTTCGCTCGGTGCAGCGAAAAACTGTCGCGCAAAGTGTCATCAGACACGGTCCCTTATTCAGCACTATGTGCGATATCTTAACATCACAAATGATTCCTACGGCTTACCACATGTGTGATGAATTTGAACATGCAAATTTTGGTTTGAATTACCCTGGTTATAGTGGTCATCCACGTCATTGCATAATTTAACATCACTTGCTAATTTGGGTACACAAAAGAGCCTATAGCACACAGCCCACACTTACTTAATCTAGCAATTTCAGCAATTAAATAGAGTTGGTTGACCTAAACTCTACTCTAACAGAAGACAAGCGCTATAAACAAAGACTAATATTCTGCCTTGCGCTCATCAATCTCCGCCACCTCCTCCATGTCCAGCTTGCGCTCGAGGACCTCCTGGGGAAGGGGCTCCGTGGCATCCATCGCCACATAATCGGCAAGCATCTCGCCATCCACGCCCGCCATGAGCTGGACGTGGGTGGCCACGGTCCGGAAGTTAACGACATCCATATCGGCTAGGGCTGCCACAGATGAATGGACGGCTGCTCGAAAGCTCTCATCGATTGCCAGCTCTATGGACGTGGGCTGCTGACCTTTGTCGGAGAAGCTTCGTGCGATTTGTGCAGTAACCACGATGAGCTGAGCATGGGCAGCCTCAACATGGGCATGGGCGGCCTCCATCAGGGCTAAGGCGGCCGTCGAGGAACGGACAGCTGCTGTGCCGCTCTCGCCATTTGCTATCCCCGATGCAGATGTTGCTGCCGCCATGTGAGCTGCAGTAGATGTCGTTTCGGCTGCCGCAGTCGCCCGGTCGCACATTGCAGCCGTGCTCAAGCAGGTTGTGACCGTGCTCATGGCGGCTGTGGCTGCGCTTAGCCAGAGTGGGCCACCGAAGTTGCCCTCATGACGCGGGTCCAAGTCCCCATCTTTGGCCGGCGATGATTGAATGGTAGAATGGGATTGGGGAGCAAGTGTGGTAGATGCGCCTGCGGTAGACTGTAGCCGACGAAGCTTTGGGTGTAAGCCATATATCAAGGGGGAGGGGGGAGTGGCAAGATATTTTATCTACATCGCACATGATTCATTCTAATAAAATGTGTGTGATGTGCACAATTCAAATTTGAACTACAAGCACATGCTCCAGTGCACCAAAATGGGTTGAAAAATCATATATGTGTCCTTGGGTGCATGTTTAGGTCACATGCAAGAAATGGGAATGAATTTCAAACACCTCGGCATCGTGGCTCGGCCACATACATTGAGAAACTTGGTTTTTAAATTCCTGTAAATCCAAATCTCATCTAAAATTCATGAAACTTGGCATGGTATCATGAAATGGCACCAACATGATGTGGTAAAATTGTTGTCCCATTTGGGGCAGGTTTTGGGATAAGCATCTCACAAACCAGAGCTTCTCACAATTAGCCTCGTGGTTCCGGTAGGGCATGTGTGTCACCTTTGTGGACAAAACGACATTTGTTGCCTCTTCTCACCTTGAATATTTTTTTAGAGGCAACATAGACCAATAGGAGTGTCGTGTTAAAATTTTGAATTATTCAGGGTTTGTTTGGACGTTTTTATACATTAACTAGGTTTTCTAGGCATTAACTGTGCATAATTCAAATTTGAACTACAAGCACATGCTCCAGTGCACCAAAATGGGTTGAAAAATCATATATGTGTCCTTGGGTTCATGTTTAGGTCCCATGCAAGAAATGGGAATGAATTTCAAACACCTCGGCATCGTGGCTCGGCCACAAACATTGAGAAACTTGGTTTTTAAATTCCTGTAAATCCAAATCTCATATGAAATTCATGAAACTTGGCATGGTATCATGAAATGGCACCAACATGATGTGGTAATTTTTTTGTCCCATTTGGGGCAGGTTTTGGCATAAGCTTCTCACAAACCTGAGCTTCTCACAAGAAGCCTCGTGGTTCCGGTAGGGAACGTGTGTCACCTTTGTGGATGAAATGACATTCGTTGCCTCTTCTCGCCTTGAATATTTTTCTACAGGCAACATAGACCAATAGGAGTGTCGTGTTAAAATTTAGAATTATTCAGGGTTCGTTTGGACATTTTTATACATTAACAGGGTTTTCTAGGCATTAAATGTGCATAATTCAAATTTGAACTACATGTACATGCTCCAGTGCACAAAAATGGATTGAAAAATCATATATGTGTCCTTGGGTGCATGTTTAGGTCCCATGCAAGAAATGGGAATTAATTTCAAACACCTCGGCATTGTGGCTCGGCCACAAACATTGAGAAACTTGGTTTTTGAATTCTTGTAAATCCAAATCTCGTCTGAAATTGATGAAACTTGGCATGGTATCATGAAATGGCACCAACATGCTGTGGTATTTTTCATGTCCAATTTGAGAGAACGCGCACGAATTAACAGCCAACAAAGGTATTTTGAAACAAATAGCTGTCACATTATCATCTCAAATGTCTGTATTATTTAAACCGTGGGCGTTCTACTAACCATTCTCATGACACCATGCGTCTTACTTTTATTGGCTAGGAGGTGCCGTGCGGGCAGCTGCTTGAGTAGATGGGAGGCGTGCGAGCGCAGTCCGCTGCACAGGCTGACCGGGAGGCGTGCAAGCAGTCCTCCGCTGCACAGGCTTCCCGGGAGGTGTGCGAGTAATACGCTGCGCAGGCTCACTGGGAAGTGAGCCCTTTGACCTCCATCGCCACCCGCCTCTCTCCCAACTTCTCCATTAATGGCGCTCAAGAAGCTGTTTAATAGGCGACCTTACTGCCCGCTCACTCACAATCCTCTCTCTTTGCCTCCCATTCCCCTCTCTCCCGAATCCTATCTCCCAGAGCTCCACCTACGCCATGGCACACAAGGATCATATGCCACTAGTCTTCTAGTTTGGTGAAGTTGACTCTGAGCTGGAGGAGATAGAACATAAGGAGGAATGGGACCTCAGGGACATAAGTTGACTCAGAGCCATACTCCTATTGTGAATAAGATGTATGTTATGAATATTGATGATAAAATTGAACATCCATAACACTGATGCTAAATGTTGCAAGACTAAAAGAATACTACATATGTGTGGCACTGCATTTAGTCATATTGGAGAAACCAGCATCAAGAAATTTCATAGTGATCAATTTTGAAGTCATCTGATTAAGAATCATGTGACACTTGCAACTTTTGTCCAATTAGAAGTAATCTAAAATACCGTTCACAGGCCATAAAGAACGAGCAACAAAATAATTGGCAATATGCCTATCGATGTGTGTAGTGCAATAAGTGTTGTTGCAAGCAGTGGATTTATCTATCTTCAAGGATGACTCAAGTAGATATTTATATTTACTTATTGAGACATAAAACTAGATCTTTTGAAATGTTTCAGAAGGTTTTTAGAATGAAGTAGAATTTATTATAACAAGAAAATTATGTTTCTTCAACTAGATTGCAGAAAAGAATATTTGAGTTACAAGTTTAGCGAATGTCTGATGAGCTGTAAAAAGTGTTTTATAGCTTTAAACTACTGGAACATTGCTAAGCGTAGAGTTTTTTGAGTCGGTGCAATCAAGCTATGTATGACATGGTGAGATCAAAGACGACATGAATTATTTCACCAATATACTTTTTAATGTGATGCTTTAGAGACTTTTGGCTTTTACACTGAAAAAGAGCGCCATCAAATTTATTGAATAAAGTGCTACTTTGTAGGTTATCCCAAATGGTTAGGTATTCTTCTATCACTACGCAGAGGCAAAGTGTTTTGCCACAGAGTGCGGAAATTTTGAAGAAAATGTTTTCTGCAAAAGAGTAAGTGGGAGGACAGTGCAACTCGATGAGATTACAGAATATTCGTGATCAGGTCAAAGAAAAGAAACGCTAGAAGTGGTTCTAAAATTTCTTACCGCGACTGATACAGAAGCCTCTACATGAGATATTGAGACTTCAGTCAAACATGTAGCTGAACTAGATAGGTTGGAAAGTTCGTGCAGATCTTCAGGGTGTGCAGACAAAATATTGTTGAACAAACAATGCACCTATAATACACAGAGAAGCGTTGATGGGCCCTGACTCCGGAAATCGGCTATATGCCAAAATAATCCGAGATAGTATCCATATACATAATTCAAGTTTAAAACTTGATGGACCCTCTGAAAGACTTAGAGTCTAAAGTATAGTAATGTATCTATAGACTGACAAAGATAAAATGTTTTATAAAGCTTGACTTGTTACAAATAGTTTATGACAAGATCAAGGAGATGACTATGATGAGATTGTCTCATCATAATACTTAAAGTTAGTTCGGGTTAAACTAGCAATTACTAAATATTTCAATTATGAAATATAATAGATGGATGTCAAAATGATTCCCATAAGATGGAAATAGAACCAAGGTTGTATATTTGATACGGTCCAAGGTAATTTTATCGATCCAGAGGATGCTAGTAAGTGTGCAAACTTCAAGAGATCTTATAATGATCTGGAGCAAGCTTAGTGGAGTAGGAATCTTCATATTGATGAAATGGTAAAATAATTTGATTTCATCGAGGAAAGCGAAGATGCTTGTATTTACAAGAAAGTAAGTGGGAGCATGATAATATTTCAAAAACACTATATGTGCATTGGAAATTGTATAAATTTCTTGACACAGACTAAGACTTAATTGAAACTAGTTTTTTAGTAAAGTACTTAGGCAATATATAGTCCTAGTATTAGGCATAATAATCTATGGACATAGTAGTGTCTAATCGGGCTTAGCCGAAAATACATATTGACAGAATACTAAAGCAGTTTAGTATGAAATACGCAAGAAGAGTTTCTTGTCAAAGTCACATGGAAGGAGTTTTAAACAAGAATCGGTATCCAGGAACATAGATGAGCGAAATACATGATTTCAATCACACTTGTGTTAAATATGTTCCATGGTATGTAAACAACCAGATGTGTCTAGTACTCCAAGTAAGTTGTGAGTAAAGTTATTAGAACGATCAAATTGTTTGATCATAGGACAACAGTAAAATGTCGTTCTACTAACGACATGTTTCTCGCAAAAGGTGAAGATGAAGAGATTGTTGTAAGGAGTTACATCAATACAGGCTCGTTGTAAGTAGTACATCGATAAAATCTTCATTAGTCCTCCAAGCAATTTTTAGTTTCAATTAAATGATTTATGGTGGCAGAGTAAGTTGGAATTGGTCCAAGAAATTTACTGTGGTGAATTCTATAACAGAGGGCTGAGTATATTGTTGCTTTAGAAGCAACAATAGAGGGTGATGAATCAGAAGTTCATTTATGAGATTGATATGGTTTCTAGATGATTGTATCAATGGAACACTTTCCTTACAGTAGTTGCATAGCTCAATCTAAGGATCAAAGGTTCTACCAGTGATTCAATACATACAAAGCCGGTTTCACACAAATTATGAATTCTTGTGAAAGCATGATATATGCACAGAAATGCAAATGATACACATGGATCTGAAGTTGTCAAGATCTGATAGGACGAAGGCTATACCACAAGCAAAGCATGGACAAACACCGGATCTCCATTGGTGTAAATGAAAATGTGCTAACTAGATTATTGACTCTAGTGCAAGTGGGATACTATTGGAAATATGCCCTAGAGGCAATAATATTGTATTATTATATTTCCATGTTCATAATTAAGTGTCAGTATTTCATGCTATAACTACTATGATCCTGGAATATGCGATTCAGTGGAAAACTCATATGCACGTGTGGAATGATAAACAGTAAAGAATAGGTTCCCAGTCTCGCCTCTAAGACTGGCTCAAGTGTTGTTGGTGATCATGTTTTCCGGATCTTAGGATATCATTAAGTGTAACGATACTCCTAAAACAACATTGAGAGTATGACGTTAGACGAATGATCATATTGAATTGACCCAAACTTGTTTCTTATACTTTGAGATAATATCATCTAAAATCAATTGTTATAAGATGGAGTGTTAGCATGTGTTTTAGTTCCTCAGACCATGAGAGTATTGTAGTCACTTCCTACCGTACGGTGTACTTTGGGGTTGCTCAAACGTCATCTGTAACAAGGTAATCATAACGACAACTTTCAGGCTCATCAGAAAGTTTGACAAGGGATTGGATAGCTCGAGAGTGGGATTTTCTACTCCGACAATGGAGAGATATTCTTAGGGCCCTCTCGGTGTGACGACATCCTTCATCGTCTGGCTAGACATGGGTGACTAGGTCACGAGGATGCCGAAACACTTCAACGAGAAAGAAGAACAAGACACTACTAGGGAAAACCCTAGTAGTAGCGCTGGTTAAAGTCCTAGCAGTAGCGCGGGCAGCTGCGCCACTGCTAGGGCACTATAGCTAATTCTTAGCAGTAGAGTGGGTCTTACTAGGGCTACTGCTAATGCTGATAGCAATAGTGTGTTTTTCGGACCACGCTACTGCTAAATAGAGTGGTTCCAACCCACGCTACTGATATTAGTGCGTATTTCATTTCTTTCCATTTATGCTATATTTATACACCGTTATAATTTTTTTATACAGTGGCAATGTGGAGCTTGTGGAAGAAACACATATTAGATTAAAGCGGATGGATCCGAGTGAGCAAGTTGAATTAGTAGGACGATACAACATCATTGTATCATCCTACTAATTGAACTTGCTCACTTGGATCCATCCACTTTAATCTAATCCGTGTTTCTTCCACCCCAATGATATAACAACTCATCATCCGTAGTCATATAATAACTCATCATCATACCAATGATATAATAACTCATCATCATCATCCATAGTCATATATATAATAACTCATCATCATGTAGCACATGACAAGTAGTAAGGCCTCCTCCTCATCATCATAGTAGTCATATAACAATATAGCACATGACAAGTTAACCAACACTAGCTAAGGGTAGTCATCACTAACTAAATAACTCATCATCATTGTAGCACACGACAAGTACTAGCTAGCTAGGACCTACTCCTCTCTTTTAGGTAAAATAGCATAAAACGGGAGAGCCTCGCCATCTCCATTATGGAGAATAGAGATCCACATGTCTCCAATTTGTGGTCTGCACAGCATGTTGCCTCCAAGTAGTTCCCTGTGTGCATTCCTTACATTTCCCCATCCTTTGATTCTGAAGCCTTGCTCTCTTCGAGAAATCTTGTATGGACTGTGGAAAGCCACCGGCAGACTTGGCCGTAAGCTAATAATTCTCATGTCACCTTCCAAATACACTAGATGAGGCATACAATTTGATGGGAGCTTTTGTTGAAGAACATATTAGTAACATAATTCGCAATGTAGTTTAGCTTAAGAAGAATATATGCAAAGATGGACTAGTGACACAATAGTAAAAAATCTTACCATGCTATCTCCATGGATGTTACCATAGTTCAACACGTGGACTAGTGGCACATATTGACCATAATTTTGGTCAATTTCATAATTGATCTTGAAAGTCTCAACATCATTAATAAATGAGACAAGATAATGTTTCTCCTTGCAAGTTAGTTCTGAGCCATAACTGTAGTAGGTATTGTCTACTACCTTCCGTATATTTCTTGGAGAATGGAAATAAGCTATCAATTATAAATAAACAAGTTTAATAGGGATGAATACCAACTATTTTTAAATAAACAATATAAATTACTCAACAAATTTGTTTGACAAACTCACATAGAGGTAGAATTGGAAGCATGTCCACATCCACCCAAATGTCAATATTATCGTTAACTTCATCTTCAGGACGAATATCAAAGTTTATTTGCATATCCTCCTGAAATCCATAGGCCTTACATAGACCTCTCCAATTTGAGCAACCAAAATGTGATTGATTTATTGCATTGTAGAGCTTAACCCGAAAAGAGAAACCATGTTTCGTCCTAACATGAGCTATCTTCTTCTCCATACTCTCTCTATCTTCAAAATCGAGCTTGTCCAAGACATACGGTCTTCCATGGCTGGGGATGCACTAGTCGAATTGTAAAAAATGGAAATACACGTTGAAGCCAAAAAGCACAAGTCATGCTTAATTACGAAAAATACTTGTTGTCATTATGTACTGTAAAAACTTCAAAGGTCTCCTTCAACACGATGGTGAAGCACCTACCGTTTTGCAGATGAGGCCTGTCACACATACCCCGGTCGTCGGTACAGTAATCGCACTCAGGGATCCTATCATCATCTGACATTTCCTCTGTTCATAAGTCAAAGATTAAAAATCAATGGCAATTAACAGGAACTCAACACACAGATCATTATTCATCACGGGCTAACTTTCGGTCTGTCGAGTCTTCCTTGAAAAAATCTCATCTCTCGTGGTGTATATGGTGGGCACTCCCTCTTTGATATTGCTACCATCGGTGATGGTCGCTCTCTCTTCATTCCCGAGTGCATTACACCAAAATGTGTAGCACACGGGAAAGAAGGAGAAGCGACACCCACGATAACAGTCGGGATTCTTCCTCTCTGATATATCGGCTGTTGGTGATGGTCGCTCCTCCTTTCTTTCCAAAGTGCATTACACCAAAAATTTCTAGCACACGGGAAGGAAGGAGAAGTGACCCCCATGACAACAGTCAGGATTCTTCCTCTCTGATATATCGACTGTTGGTGATGGTCGCTCCTCCGTTCTTTCCAAAGTGGATTACACCAAAATGTCTAGCACATGGGAAAGGAGAAGTGACCCCCACGACAACAGTCAGGATTCTTCCTCTCTGATATAACAACCATGGTGATGGTCACATCCCCCTTCCCTCATGCATTACCAAGGTCTATCACAAGGAGAAGAGGAGGAAGCGACCCCCACGACAACAGTCGGGGTTCTTCCTCTCTGAAAGTCACATAAAAGGCCCCAACAGACTGAAAGTCAACCTGTTAAATATATTGAGTAATGACATTAAAAAATGGCCTATGTTTTGCTGGAATGTCGTTGAATTCCCATTCTGGCAAATCATGGGCACTCGATATGTCCTACTTTCTAGCACAAGTCATACTAAAATTCACGAAAAACTTTCGGCATGACCTTTGCTAAAAACATGACATATCAAGCACCTGAAATTTGCTGGAACAGAAATGAATCAACATTCTGCCAAAATATAGGCCACTCGGAGTTTCCCTGCAATAGAAAGAGTTAAATGTGGCCATCTTTGGCACCACATACACAGCAACTCAAGATCAACATGTCCATACACATACACATGTCCAAATAGTACAAAGTATCAACACTGAAATGATATATAACCTCAAGATCATGTGCATTAGTACAAAGTATCAACACTAAAATAGTACAAAGTACCACTTCTGCATCATCACCAAAAAGCATCAACATAAGTAGCTGAAAACCAAAAGTTCTCTGTTTTTTCAAATATGAGGACAGATTCTAGTTTTTATTGCTGTGACCAAATGGCTTTGCCAAAATGGGTGAATGACCACTCAAAATGACCATGGGGATGTGCCCTACAAAACATCTCATACGCACTTTTCTACTTTGGCCATCTGGTGCATTGAAATTGGGGATTTGTTTCAGTTCACAATCGACCTAGGGTTCATCCCAATCGACCTAGATTTACTAATTTTCCATTCTACTCAAAAGACCTACATTTACTACTTTTTTATTCTAGTCAAAATACCTACATTTACTGAATTTTTTTGATTCCATACAAATAATCTACATTCTGTTGTATTAAAAGAAACCTATTCGACACCTAAAATTTTCTATTCTATTAAAAAACCTACATTCTACAATGCCTACATTCAAAGAACATTCAAAGAACCTACATTCAAATATCCTACATTCTACAAGAACAGAGAGAGGAGGGAGGGAGGGAGGAGGAGGGAGGGAGGAGGAGCTACCTCGGTGGAGCATCGGCGGTGGCGCGCGGGCGCCAGCAGGCGACAGCGGCGGGCGACGGTGGCTGGCGACGGCGATGGTGGCGAGAAGAGAGGAGGGCATGAGAGTGAGTGTGTGGTGAGGGTGAGGAAACTGATGGCCAGGGCTAGGGGATAAGGTGGGCTTAGTAGTAGCGCGGGCCAGGAACCGGCGCTACTGCTAAGGCCAGTGCCTGTAGCGTGAGCCAGTCACACGATGCTACTGCTAAACAGCGCCCACCACCTGGCCATGGGCAGTGTTAGTAGAAGCATGGGATACGGGCCCAGTGCTACAACTACCATATTAGTTGTAGCGCGGGGTCCCTAGCCCACGCTGCTACTAAGGCTATACCCGGGGGGTGCCTTGTGGCCCACTTAGCAGCAGCGTGGGTTCCGCGGGCTGGCGCTACTAGTAAGTTTTACCTATAGTGTGCACTACCAGCCCATGCTACTGCTAGTTAACAGCAGCGTGGGGCACTTACCCACCGCTACTGAGAAGCGTATACATATAAGGTATTTCCTAGTAGTGAAACCGGTAACGGGAGCAACGATATAGTGAGCATGGTGATGACTCTGGAGGATACTGATGCACACCGGGTTTTGTAAAGTATCGCAAAGCAAAGGGAACATCACATGATAACCAAAGATTCCCTCAAATATCATTCGTGTAATCATAGGGATTGATATGGACGTCCACAGTTCCGCTATCGATCATTGAACGAAGGGGTTTCGTTCATGTCTATGATTTACCAAACCTACGGGGTCACAAGCTTAAGTTAATCATGATCTGCTGAGTGTTAGTGGGATGGGAGTGATGAGAATATATTTGTGGAATTGTTTCCTTAATATTCGGAATAGTTTCGAGAGGATCCGGAAGCATTTCGTGGTCACCTGAAGGGTTTCGGTGAATATCGGGTAATACCGGGTATTACCGATAAATAATATATAGGTAGAAAATGTTTCTAGGGATGTTAAATTATATATAAAATGGTCTAAAAGTATTTAGAACAATTTATATTTAATTTTATATCAACGGGCCTTAAAAGGCCAAGAGGTGGAAGCACTACAAACTTTGCTCTATTCAGTGACAAAAACCCTCGTGACGAAATAGGAAACGTCGCCTAAAATCATTTTCTATGACGGTCCACCGTCACGAGGAGTTTTCCTCCCGGGGTAGGGCCCGAGCCAACTTTGGCGATGTTCTGGAGTGATTTTGGGCGATGATATTGGGTGTCACTAGGCAGGTCCATTTTCAGGGACGGTTTATAGTGTCACAGTAAATGTTGAGCATCACAAACAATCTTAGGCGGGTTTAAAAAATGGATAACAAAATGGCTTGTTGGTGTTCAAATCGTAGTACCTTATAAATTCTACCATGACAGAGTTTATAACATATTAGAATCAAATTTTTAGTTTTTAGGGTTGAGATGCTTGTATCAAAATCCATTGATTATTTCTCCATGCGTGCTCTCAGTATTACAAAATGTCATAATTTCTTAATACTACTTAATAGAACATACATGTTCGCAATCATCACATCAGTACCAACAGTAGCATAAAACATGACATACAGAGATGGATGATCATTGAGGCAACATGACAGAGAGTCAGAACTACTCCTCATCTGGTTCAGCAGCAATGAAACCGAAGTAGAGAAAGGTCCCTGCACATCCATGGTGTAGCACGAAGATCATCCTGTCTCCAATATCCATGTCATACACATCGACTACTTTGCTCCACCCATTAAGGGTGATGCTTCCATCTCCTTGTCCTGAAGCCGAGTATGAAGTTGAACTGATGTTCACTCTAGGATGGAGAACAATGGTCAGCACTCCATTTGCACCCATCCCCTTAGGCACAACACGTTGCGGAAGTATCTGGTGGCATAACACAATTTGAACACTTTAAGCAATCTACATAAGTACCTGCACTATCCGAAGGTAATGAGAGTAGATACAATTCTAACCATGAGTCTGTCATCAATGTTGGTCTTGTTCAACATGTGCAGCAGAGGCATGTAGGAATGATCTCTTGGTCCAGCATTGTAACCGTCCGCGAGCATCCAAATTTGATCAACAAAGCCAACGACAAACCACATCTCTTCCCAGGTTACTCTGCTCCCGTCAGTAACCTCCATGTTGTCTATAAACTATTTTGTTACAATATCCACTCCATAATAAGCTATGAAAATATTTTTAAATAAGATTTGTTAAACATAGCAGCAGGATGAAATGTTGTTAGTTAAATTTCTTGATATTTGCCAGAAAACTTACATGGATGAGTTATTGGACCAGTGCTCAAACATACCCGGAGGTGACGTTTAGGTTTTCCACCTAGTCTGAGGGACATTTCCATACCTACTTCCAACTGTACACTTTGTCAAATTCTTTCCAAGTACGTCCTATGAAAAAGGTCCTATCTTCTTTGTTCTTGATCCTGCATAGAAAACAGAAGCCCTCTCTTGTCTCTAGGTGGACATGTGCAGTGGTCCTAACAGATCTGTTTATACTTAGCTTCTTCAGAAGTTCATCTCTTGCAAAGCAGGGGATGCTCTGCGCGAAAGTCAGAGATTGCTCAAAATTATTTAGGCTATTTATGAAGCAGGCACTGTTTATGAGAGTGCTAAATACCTTTTTGACAGCACTTACTAGAATTTAGGAACATTGGATATCACAAATTAGGTTCTCAATTTGTTAGTTCTTAGAAAGATTTATGAAAATATCAGTGCTGCAATACAAATCTGGAATTTTCTATATCGTAATAATCATAAAAGAAATTTTCAGATTACACATAGGTTACTATTGTCATCTAAAGAGGGGAATGTAGTAGCAAGTGGTACCAAGGGGGTACAGTTGATAATTTACCAAATTTAGTGAGGTCTACCTATTTTTAGATACTTTCCATTATAAGCATGATTCTGTTAAACTCATGAGCAGCCATTTCTACTTATGAACCAATCATGAAATCCATCAGCATTTATGTGTTAAAATCCAGATGCAAAGAATCTTCACAACTTAACCAAACACTTGACCGACATGTACGTTTGATACACTTCAAATCAAAGAACCATACCATAATTTCTTTGAATCCTTGCGTAAGCATGATGCGGAGGTACTTGTCCTTCGGAACATAGGGGAGACCGCATAGATTCCTGGTGTCCAAACACTTCTGTCACTGCATATTGAAACCCTCGATTATTTCAAAATAGCATCTGGAGGTGATTTGTAGTGGATTAAGGTGACTTGCATCGGATAAGGAGATGTATATGAAGACTTACCTTCATCTGGTATGACTGAACCCGACGGCCTAGGGTTTTTGTTGGTACGGGAAGTGATAAACCACGGCAAGTGTTGGCGACAGGCGGCTACCCTTCTCGGTGTATTTGATCAAGGGGGAAAGATGGCAGCAATCCTCGTCAGCGTAGATGGAGCTATGGCCAAATATGGCCGCGATACGCACCGGCGACAGGCGGTGAGAGACTGGATTTAGGACTATATGCGGGCGAGTGGGGGTTTTCAGTGAAGGAGATGAACAGAGATGGCAAAATTGATGGGACTATACACGGGCGTCTCTCTGGTTTGGGCCCACTTGTTTTTTTAGGGGGCTCGCTTGTTAGCTGTAGCACAAAAATATTAGGATTAAAATGGAACATAAATTGTGTAATCAAGTGATAAGGAAAATACATGTAAAATAACAGATTATGTATGAAAATAATGGAGCATCGATTAAATCAGAGTGGAGCAGAATTTGTGGGACATTTGCATCAATGTCATGCACTAAAAATAATAAAATAACTAAAATGCATTCCAAAAAATTTCAAAACAAGGACTTCAAAATTATTTCAAAGGATGTGACAGGGCCTGTTAAACTTTTACACAATGTTAACATGACTCTACCACATCGATTGAATCAACCTCAACATATCACCACTTCCTAGTCGGTCACCCATCCTCAGACTACTCTAGCCCAACACGCTTAATGTTCAAGTTCTGTTTGGAATGGAGTACCGAAAGGGAAGATGCACCTAGCTGATATGGGTTGTCAATCAGACCTATGACACCTATGAGAATGGCCATAGGCCTTCTAGAGTCCATTAAACATGTCTTGGAAGACCAAAAAATCATTTTCAAAATTGTGTAAACAATTACTTGGTGGTTAATTTATCACAAATGTCTGAAAAGTTGACAAAAAATCATTCTCAAAATTTTGACAAAGAAATCATTCTCAAAATTTTGAGAACAAGTACTTGTTGGTTAATTTCATGGACATGACTAAATAGCTGACTGAAGTCATATCACATTTTTTGAACATGCTTTAAAAAACAAACAATAATTGTCTAATTTTCAAAACAAGGACCTTGAGGTTAATTTAAGTGATGGGATGCATCACTATATGCATTTAAGGGTGTACAATTAGTTCTATACACACTTAAATGTTTACAGTGACCAGTCCCATCAATTAATTCACCCTCGAGGCTACTTCCCATCCGGTCACCCATCCTCAGACTACTCCAGCCTCAACACGCTTAACTTGGGAGTTCTGATAGGATGAGCCATTGGTAGGCAAGCTGCTCCTTGCTGATATGGGATGCCTCTTCGCTTTCTCTGTGGCTACGCAGCTGACCGCACGCCGCCGGTCCAATGCCATGTCACCCGCCAATCTAGAAGCTTCCCCCCTCGTCTAGATGCTTCCCGTGTTTTCCCTTGTTTTTTGCCGCCTGCCCACCTATAGAACTCCTCGCGTCGGCCAAGTCCAGCGAGCAAACCCTGCACATATCAGCCCCTGGCCATGGTTCATCTGAAAATCACCACCTGCAACAATATCGACGGCAGATGGAATCACCTGATATCCAGCCATCCATCTCCATGCCCCTCTCTGCCTTGTTCCCCATATGCCCCATTAGATCCTTCTCCGGAGGAGCTCAAAGCCGCGGTAGATTTTTTTTGGGATTTATGGTTAAAGAAGAAAAAGAAGAAAATAGGGTGAAGTGAGGTTGCATAAGAGGAGGCGTTGATGGAGGAGGACCTTGCGGCTATGGAGACTGACGACGAGCATGAGGAGATGGAGACAGAGGACAATGACTATGAGTACGACGATGATGAGCCGACGGTCAGTGATTTGCTTCTTGCGATTGCGGCGGAGCTACCTCCGATGGTGGAGGAGGAGCTTCATCTGTCCTCCGCCTTGCAGGCATCATTTGAGACCCTCATCACTGATCAAACTGATCATGAGACGGACTCTGCCGTCCTTCGCCAGTCCTGCGAAATTGCCTTGCAGGACTTCCTTGGCCCTGATGAAGCAAGGCGGCAGTTCTATGCCGGCGAATGGCGCGCCCTCAAGGACATCCACGATATCACCGACCGGGCTCGCCGGGAAGAGGAAGTGACGGCGATGAAAGCTAGTAGCGCACCAAAGTACTTGCAGATGCCAAGGACTAGTATCAGTGGGGGGACATGTTTTGAGTAGAGGATAAATTCCTCTCATATGTATTTATCTTTCATCTTCAGATTCGTGCCCAAAAAATTTGAGTAATGAATGTGTTATCTCTTTGAGTGCTTTAAACTGTAAATAGCATGCCAATGCATTGCTAATTTGTCAAAAACTGACATGCCGACCACTCTGCGGTATGTTTGTTCCGAATTAAGTAGGCATGTGCACTGTCTGAAATAGAAACTGAACTTTATGATGAAAGAATCAATCTTCCCATCCAGACTTTAACCTGTTTTATTCAATCATATGCTGAGAACAAAGCCATGTGATTTCTAGAAATGAACAAGCAATTACATCAACTGCATTCCAAATTTATCAAAAATTGATGTGGTGATGAAACTGTCATCTGTTTGTTCTATAGTAGGCATGTCCACTTTCTAAAATTGCAACTGAATTTTCTAACAAAACAATTGATCTTTCGGTCGAGACTTTCACTTGATTTATTCAGTCATATGCAGAGCACATTGACATATTATTTGTTCAAATCAACAAGAAATCACAATTACGAAGCAAACCACACCCAAAGAGTTCGCATTTTCTTCTCTGCATTCTATACATGTTTAAAAAGCTAAAATTAATACCCCATACAAAAAAAGCCCAAATTTTGAATCATGTACCATCTAGTTTTTCAAATGGTTATGAATACATGGAAAATGTAAGGAAATACCACAATGAATGAAAAAACACATATACAATAAGTTGTTTGAATTGAGGAGAACATGTGTGCACTAGGGGTATGGAAGTAGTGTTAGTAGGAGGATCAAAAGGGCGTAGCATCTAGATTTTCAAATGGTTATGAGTACATGGTAAATGAAAGGAGATACCACAATGAATGAGGAAACACATCTACGATAAGTTGTTTGAATCAAGGAGAACATGTGAACACTAGGGGCATGGAAGTAGTGTTAGTAGGTGGTACAAGAGGGCGTAGCATATAGATTTTTGAATGGGGAGTGAAAAAGTGAAAAACCATTAGGACATGTCAAGTGGTATCTTTGGTTCAAATTTGACAAAGATGTATTATATGAACTAATCTAAATTATTGCTGGTTGTCACGTACAAGGAAAAGAACGGTTCATCGAAAACTTGTTCACTGGACCTTGGCATGATAAATAAAACTCTTCTAATGCAACAAAAGCGTACGTGCACACAAATATAGCTCCACCTTCCTTTTACTAAAAAATAAAAAGGTTCCACCTTCCTTTAATATTCTCGTTGGACCCAAAATTTTCGTTCTCTCCGCTCTTTCGTTCCCTCTCTTTTTTTGTTCCCTCCATCTATTTTAAATGCCATGCTCATTTTCCCCCCACCCACCATATAAAGCTTCTTCCCAATTCACCAAATGAACCTACAACTTCATCCGCACCATCCCCTCATATGTCTCTTCTTCCCCAGATCTAGTCCACTTGCGGCGGCCAAATGGATCCCTCCCCGGCGTCCGGCATGGCCGGCGTGCTTCGAAGTGGCAAACAACGTAAACCCCCCCGGTCGACCCCAAAACCTAATCCTAGACAATCAGGTAACAACTGTAGCCCCATCTCGCCCCACCACCCCTTTTAAGATTTGCACGTGCTTACATTTTCACATGTTCTTCTTTCAAAGAAGTAATCAAATTGTAAGGTCTGTACATCATCTAATTGTATCTAGGGTTATACCAATTTAGTATGTAGTTTGTTTATAAATTGGCAGTATTATATGGGGTACTACAGCTCGTTCTATCTAGGCTTACAGTAATTTAGTATGCAGGTTCTTATTAAATCTTGTGTGTTGTTTCCACAATTGAATGACTTCTTCTTCTTGAGATAACATGTTGTTCCAGATTTGGTAGTGCATAACTACCTCTTGTTCCCTAATACAATCTGCTTGTGGAGTATGTGTTACCCTTTGAATCTTTGTTCACATTATTGATGACCATGCGTAGTAACAATCCATCTGACTTTACAACTACTGCTGCCAAACGAGCACATATGTACTGCAGGATTAAAGAAGAAACACTGGAGGATGATTATCCCATAGCCAAACATGCGCTGAGAAAAGATGTGGTCTACGAAATTGATATGGATTTACGGGGTTCAGATGACGCCAGCTAGATTGATATATGTCAAGATCCTGGTAGTCTTCAAAAAACTACTTCTCAGGTACAGATTTCTTATACATCAGATTAGTGCCACTTCTAGATTTTTGTTTCTAAAATATGTCTGCGAGTCCATTCAGCCAGGCAATGTATGGTTTTACACTAGCACTAGGGAAGAAGCGCACCATAGCCGTTGTACCTGCATCTTCAACTGCAACAAGATCTACAGTGAACGACCCATCTATTCACATGGTTAAACTTTCTTTCCTGATTGCTAATTCATCTGCAAGTTGAACTTGTGCTGTCAAATGTTTATTAAAACTAGACGCGCATAAGTTATATCCTAAATGGGTGTATGTTTACTACAGGTAAAGGTTCATACTGACCCGAAGAATGCATTTGTCGCAGAAATGTGCATTGGTATTATGAGGAAATGTGGTCGCGATATTCCAGATAGGAACAATTACTGGAACAAGGTAAAAAACGCACACGTGAGCAGGCTATGTCATTGAAGCCTGAGTTTATAAATGAAGAAAATTGGGAGAAACTTGTGGACCACTGGTGTGTGGATCACTCCAATGTATGTAGTACAAACTCTTTGCTTTTCACCTATTCAATCTGTACTTGTGGACACATCGTACTAAATTTGAGCTTCATGTCGTAGGAACTTTGTGCCAGGAAACAAGGAAAACCATCTACTGTGAAGCTAAGCCAAAACACTGCACCAACAAAATGTGATTCCCACTTCAGACATATGGTACGTATTTGTACAACCTTTTTTGCAAAAGCTTTATGTTGGATTACTACATTTCTTGCAGTATTAATGTTTACCAATTGATAAATCTGATATAACCTAAGGATAACATTGATAATAAATCTGGTGGAGACTTGCTTGAATGTACGTGCACAACAAAGAAAGATCCTACATTGAATCTGACTGCTAAAAAACAAATCGTAAGTACTGCCAAATTTGTAGTCTTCAAATGTATAGTGTGACTATAATTATTTAAACTGTTCAAACACTTCTCTAATAGTGCTATCAATCATATTGTTGAATGAATCGAGGATCAAGGATACACCATCAAAATAGCTTGATACAACATCAATACCTGATGTAGAAATCATTGAGGAAAAGAGCTCCTCAAGCACGTTACTTTTGAGCATGGGTGTCTCATCCTCCTCGAAGAATTCATCCTCTCATGAACACATCCGTGATCTAGAACACATCATTGCAACTCAGGAGGCAGATGCAAGAAAGGCAAGTGATATGTTACATGAAGAGCTGAATGAAATAATTTTTGCCCAGATAGTAGAAATTAAAGAACTCAAGAAGAAGCAGCTACAAGAGATTAAAGATTTCAAGATGGATCAGCAGAAGAAATCCACTGTCTTTGAAAAAAGGCAAAGACAATTGGAGGCAGTGCTCAGTCACCTGTTAAGGAAGTCCACGCAGTCTGCACAAGACAGCGACCGAGAAACACCGATGGCCTCATGCATATAGTCAACTTAATTTTCCTTTTCCGAGACTGTGCCCTCTGCTTCTCCTTGTAAAATGTCAGATTCACTTATATAATGAAAGATCTATTGCCAATGTTTCAATTGTCATATTCCAGCAAATCAAAATTTGAATCTATTTTCCTGAAATTACAAATTAAATATAGATCTGCCGGCAAAAATTAATAATATATGAATTATAGCTTTGTTTTCTACGTGCGACGGTAATTGTGTCGTAAATGCATGTCGACACCAATGTCTGGTCCCACTTGTAAGCAGCCACGTCAGCATCTTTTGGGCCCATAGGTCAGCACTGTTGACCAGTCAAAACTGACATCGTGTTATTACTGATGGGACCGTCAGTGATAAAACCCACGGCGGGCCCACATGGAAGAAGCCATGTTAGCATCTGCTGGCCCCACCTGTCAGAATCTTTGACCGGTGAAACCCGCGGACCTATCATCGGTGACAGGATTATCATCGCCAAAAAGATCTTAGGTGACAAAATGGGCTATCATAGGTGACGTTCTTGCGCGACGAAAAAAGTGGTACCATCAAGATTTTTTGGCCCGTCACCTAAGATGCGATCTTGCGCGACGAAAAAAGTGGTACCATCAAGATTTTATTTTAAATGACGGTGCTTCGGTGATGGTGGGTGTGACGGCCAAAAAACGTCGCTGAGGTATTTTCCGTGACGAAAACTGGTTATACGTGACACAAGTGAAACGTCACAAAATAGACCAAAGTTTGTAGTGAAGGCAACTTGGGCCACAAGGGCCCAAGTGGGGTGGCGCCCCTAACCTATGGAAGGAGGCCAATTTAGGAGAGGGGGAGGAGTCCAACTCCTCCTCCCTGGCCGGTGCACCAAGGGGGGCTCTTTCCCCCTTGGTGGCAGCCCTCCCTCTCCCCTCTAACCTTATATACTTGAGGTTTGGTGCTCTTTTAAACACAAATGGTTGGACTTCTCCCCCATGGCCGGTGCACCCAAGGTGGGATTTCCCTCCTGGTGGCTGCCATCTCCTCCCCCTCTAACCTATATATACTTGAGGTATTGGCCACAATTGTACACACAAGTTTTGGAGCCTTCTCCAGTTCATCTAGCTCTAGTTCTAGTTGGTCCTAGTTGACTAATTAGAGCTAGGTCTAGTTCCTCTAATCCTCATAATTAGAAGCCAAGTGTGGTTCTAATCTCCTCCCCCTAATTCTTTGGCGACGATTAGCTCTGTATGATGAAGCGCTGCCAGATCATGAAGACCGTACGCTTGCAACCAAGTAGAGAGGTTGTGCTTTCGGTCTTCTGTTCGAGGGATCATTCGAGGGCGGTTCGTGGGATCATCATCAATGGTTTGACGGACTCCAAGTATGATCTACACCGACTTGTCTTCTTCTGCTGCACTCCGGAGTCAGTAACGATCATTGATCGAAACCCCGTATGCATCTTCATATTGTTCTTGGGTGGTCGTTGGGAATTTTTTTTCTACTACGTTTCCTAACAGTAGATCATGAGCAGTTCAATGAGTAGATGCAGGTTTTGATCTAGATCACATGTGGATGTGAGGGCTGATGTTCTTGCTATGCTTCCCTTGAGTGTTGCTTCGATTCAGTTCAATGACGGCATGGCATCGCTTTTCACAAGGTTTTGACAATCGATCGGCTCTAGTTGTCAACGATTTGCTAACAGTTCCTTGGGCTTCAACATAGTCAAGAATAGTGAACCATCACGTACGTAAGAGGGCGATGAAGATGGACGATCTTCTAGGGGGTCACGCGTATTTGATGAAGTTTAGTGTGGGGGATGAGATTTTTAATTAAGTCTCTTCTTTCACACACCCCGAAAGCTAATCTAGCAACAAGAATTATCACCTTGATGGTGTGCACGTAGGTAGCTAGTGTTGTTTGGAAACCCTAGAAGCCACATAATTAAAATTTGCTGAACCAGTTAGAGGACGTCTAAGTTGGTTTTGCAGGGTTTCCATATGATGTGGTATAGCCTTCGTCATGATAATGAGTTTATGTATGAGATGGTTATATGTTATAATGTTAAGTGGCCTGCGCGTCTCGGCATGATGGCTGGAGCCATGAGATTGCCACCTTAATGTAAACATCATAGAGATAGGCTATAGGTGATGGTGGCAAGCGTACATAGAGGACCCCGACAAGGAGAAGGTGTACTAGGCGCGGGAGGAGGAGCTATAATTTCGTTCCACGATGGAATTTCTGAATTTGGTGCCATGACAACATTTTCTAAAATGGTTGCCACATCAACTGAAATTGCCGCCACGACATCGTTTTTGAATCAGTCTCCACGGCAACGAAATATTGGCCATCACGACGCTTCAACTGAAGATTGAAGATGATCATGGAGGATTCCCGGCGCCCAGGGCTATACCATATCATGCAATTTTGAATTGCCTGAGATGTTTATCCCTTTGTTGTTTGAACCCTTTGATTGAGCAGTAGTCAATTATTAGGGTGATCTCTCATAGTAAATATCAAGTTAATAGGTGCTCTTCCCAGTGTTGCAACCGTCTATAACACGTAACGTTCCGGAGTGCGTCCACATGAGTACAAACGGGACATGAGGTGTAAGACAGGTATGGTGAGACCATGTATGCAGATAGCACTCGGTTGTCTTGAAGTTCTAGAAGAATCATTCTAATCTCGGAGCATGAAGCATTAAAAGATGAACAATAGTCATATGGAGATATGATCGGCAAAAGTTTGCCCACTGGTCAAAATTCTTGTCATCAGTGATGTACACATCAATGCCTGAGAACTAGATTAAGATCTTGAATCACTCACTATTAATTATTAGAGATATTAATTTGACTGGGAGTGCAGTTTAAATTAAAATTTGTTTAAATACTAGTGCAATATTAATGATGAATTGTGTCTAAACTTATTTGTGTGTTTATCATTGTAGATCAAATGGCTCGCAATATTTTTCAACTTAGCCCTTATGTTAGAGAAAGAAAAGTTGGCTGCTAATGGTGGAAACTATGCTGATTGGATCCGAAACCTGAGATTTGTTCTCAGGAGTGCTAAGAAGGAGTACGTG
This sequence comes from Elymus sibiricus, assembly GCA_039707655.1. Classification (NCBI taxonomy): domain Eukaryota; kingdom Viridiplantae; phylum Streptophyta; class Magnoliopsida; order Poales; family Poaceae; genus Elymus; species Elymus sibiricus. Next base: position 73,522,064 of record CM077676.1, read on the forward strand.
CTGGATCAGCCCCTGGGTGATGCTCCTGCAAAGGATGCACCATCAGAAGAAATTGCTGCTTATGCTGCTCATAGTGATGACTATGAGTCAGTCCAGTGCCTCATGTTGACTTGCATGGATCCTGAACTACAGAAGCATTTTGAACGATCTACTACTCAATTTATAATTGGGTCACTGGAAGTTCTGTACAAGAAGCAGGCAAGGACCAAACATTTTGAATTAACCAAGGCCTTGATTGAATGCAAGATGAAAGAGGGTTCCTCAATGAGTGAGCATATGGTGAAGCTTGCTGGCTATGTTGATAGATTGGCTTCTCTGGAATTTGGAATTCCTCTGATACTCAATATAGATATTGTGCTTGCTTCACTCCCACCATCTTATGATGGTTTTATCATGAATTACAACATGAATGAGATGGAGAAAAGTGCAAATGAGTTGTTTGCTATGCACAAAACTGCGGAAGCTGGGATGCAGAAGAACAAAGAAGTGTTGATGGTCAACAAAACTACCAGTTTCAAGAAGAAGGGCAAGTCCAAGAAGAAATCTGCTGGTGCCGGTAAGACGGTCTCTCAGAAGAAGAACATGGGCGGAGCCACTAAGGAGACTAAATGTTTCTACCGCAAATAGAAGGGATAATGGAAGCGCAACTGCAAGAAGTACTTGGTGGATAAGAAGAACTGTTCTTCCGGTAAAGGTATAAAAGTTATACAAAGTTAATGTTATTTTACTTGTTTCTGTATGTCATGAGTATTTGATGCTGATCGGCTGCTTTAATTTGCAATCCGATGCAGGGACTAAAGAAAGCTCACAAGTTGAGAAGAAATGAAGACGTGATGCAAATCGGGAATGGTGATGGGATCACTACTCAAGATCATTGAATTTATGCCTTTAGTTTATCTTCAAGATTTATCTTAGGATCGAATAATAGTTATTACATTCCGGAGTTGTGTAAGACATTATGTTTTGAATTATGAGATAGATGTTCTTATAAAGTTTTAAACAATAGTTGTTGATGTGGTTATAAGAATATGTTTGGATTTACCTCAGATATTGATGGTTTATTCGTGAATCTCGAATTGAAATTTTATAACATTAATGCTAAATGTCTTGAGAAGATTGATGAACACCACTTAAATGTGGCACTGCTTGGTTATATCAGACTATAATCTTCATATAGATGAAGTGTTGAAATATTTTGATTTAGAATCAAATAAGAGAATACATAGTGATGTATGAGGTCCGATGAATAACCCATGGCGCGGTGAATAATTATGCCTTATTAAATAAATTGTGTAAATATGATTTACTTAATATAAATCTGAAATATTTGAATAGTTCAAAGGAAATTTAGAATATAGTATTTGAAAGGTTCAAAGATTTCATAATGAAGATAAGAATCATTGTGACAAAAGATAAAAGGGCTCTTCAATCTTGAAGAAAATTATCTGAGTCATAAGTTTAGCAAAACACTCGAATAATTGTGGAATTATTTTCTACCGACATGCTTTTTATTAATTTTGGGGATATACTTGAAACAACAAGATATACACTAAACAGAGCACCACATATTAGTCTGGCTAAAATAAACCATGTGAGTTATGGAGTTCATAAACCAGATGAATGCTGAATTGTAGGATATCTCAAAATGTGGTTTGGATTCCTTCTACCTAAAGTTCCAAGACAAAGTGTTTGTCACAAATAATGAACATTTTTTTTGAGAAGGAGTTTTCTCGTCAAAGAAATAAGTGGGAGGACAGTACAGCTTGATAAAGATTATTAAATCTCTGACAGAAGTGAGCAGGATTAATAAACCGGAAGTTGTTCTGATAAATTATCTGCAAAACTAAACTGTATGTGACTACATTGGATGTAGAAACTCTAAAGCTTGTAACTGGACTACAAGGAAGCGATGGCGGTGCCCAGCTCAAAGGAATGGCTCATAGCCATCACTAGTGCAGGCGAGTCCTATACAAACGATTTTTACCCCCTTTCCGTTACAGAGTTTTAAACCGTCGCCTTGATAGTGTGTGCGATAGGGGGGTCCATCCCACATGACCCAGAAACCGTCGATGATAGATCCTCTGGTGTGATCGAGCGAGCCGTCACAAACAAGTATACAGCCCCAATTGTGTGAGATGTTCTCAGCATCCCACACAGCGAATCCCAAATAAACGTTTCCATTCATGTGTATATAACACACAATTTTCCATATCACATCGTCTGTGATAGTGTTGCCATCACAGACGATATTTATAATTTTAGCGTTTGTGTTATAGAATGCATCATGCACGGTGCCTAGAAGAAACTATATGGCATAGGCTGTCCATCACACACACTTTTTCTGTGGAAAACATGTGTGCAAGGTAGCCTAATGCAAAAAGTTGTCCGGAGGAAGTCGTGTGTGATTGTTCATTGATCCAACATGCCTACTTTCTAGAAACTGTGTGGGTTGTCTGAGGTCATCGCCCACGGTCTTGTCTCAGTAATCGTCTGCAAAAGAAAAACCCAATTAGCAGGCTAATTAGCCTATTATTTTTATTCCATTTAGTAATCAAATTGACATTTCATATGAAACACACAATATATTTCATTTTCGTAGTATGACAACCAGGATTTCATAATTGAAATACATCAGAGTACAACATCATATAACTTCAACACTCAGTTACACCATATAGGCATATAGCTAGCTACCCCATTACACAACAGCACCAAGTTTCATATGCAACATGTAAAACCTTTGGAAATTAGCATCATAGATGGTAGATAGACATATGAATGTCATCTGGAAAGCCGCTGAAGTAGAAGGCGAATATTGAGCCTTCAGTGATATTGAAGGTCCTTGCAACTTTAGGCCAGTGCCAATGGATGATTGACCGCCCATCCTTCATCCTCTCGAGGAATACTTCAATATTGTACCGTGGGTGCTGTATGAATACCCTCCTTGCCTCTTGGCCATACAGGTAGTTTGAGATGTAATCATCGGTGAACTGCTTTGGAAAGGCCTGAAAACAAAGATATGCATAAATATCTTCTCTAAATTTTGTAATGGTGCAAAGGAAAAAAAAGGTATAAGAGTTAGTACCATCCTGTAGTTGACTGATGTCTACTTCATTTTGCAGACAAAGATCTTGTTGTTTTTCATCGCTAGTTTCTTTATCCTATTAATCTTTCTGAGTTTCTTGACTTGACTGATGTTCATGGACATCTCATTTCCCCATATGCAAAATGGGTCGAACAGTGGGTCTAAACCTCTGACAGCAGGACCTACATGTGCAAGACCAAATTGTTAAAAACCTAAATATTAGAATGGTTCCTGCAATTGCACAATAATGTGCTATTAGCCAAAGGACCATGCATGTGCAAACCTCGATGGTAAACCTCAGTGTCTCCCATTGTTTCCCTGCAACACATATAAGGTAGTTATTGATCAGGTTAAGTGAGAGTTGGTGTACTATCAGTAAAATATGTTGATGAAAAATAAACACATTGCAGATCCAACAAATTATTTTGAGCCACATGGAAAAGCCAGTTATCCAAACCAAGCATGCTTAAGAACTAGGAAATATAGCAATTGTATATGTTTCTCATGTATTTTGTACAACCAAATTCGATTTATTTCTAACATGCATAACAATACAAAATTGTACCCACAATAATTGAACATCGCATTGCAGAATTGAACCAAACAGTTAACTGAACACCACATCAAATGAACCAAACAATTAACTGAGCACCACATTGCACAATAGAACATACGAGAAGATCAGAAAGTTAACTAAACCGAGCATGCTTAACAACTTGGAAATACAGGAATTGTATATGTTTCTCATGTATTTAGTACAGCCAAATTTGATTTATTTCTCACATGCATAACAATACAAAATTGTGCCCACAAGAATTGAACATCCCGTTGCAGAATTGAACTAAACAGTTAACTGAACATCACAACAAATGAACCAAACAGTTAGTTGAGCACCACTTTGCACAATATATAGAACATATATACTAGAAGATCAGATTGCATAGCAAAATTACATAGGACAGTTCACTAGAATTTCTAAAGGAAAGGCAGGAGCTGTATATGCAATAGGTAAACCGAACATGCTTAACCGGTGTAGCTAGCTGAACATAGGTGCTTATAGTAAGCTTAAACAAAAACAAGCTACTCCTCATCGTCGAAGATATCGATGATGATGGGCTCCTTAAACTTGGAAGAGGGCAAGGCCTCCACATCATGGGTGCCCTCCTCATAGTGGTGAGTCACTTGACCCACTCCGGGCACCAACCTGTTGGCTCTGGAGTTGAGGTAAGCATGGGCACGCTGACAAAACACCTCGTAGTCTTCATCGAAGGCAAGGGCGGTGGCCTTGAGAAAACACCACGATCTGTCATTTAAAGCTGCCAACTGCATGGTGGCGTCCGTGCGCATGGCATCAATGGTGGCTTCAATGGCGAGATGCTCCTCAAAGATCTGGGGGTCAGCACGCATGGCAGCCATCGCGACCTCATGCATGCATGCAGCCGTGATTTTCTTCTCCGCTGCCAAATGCTCCTTGAGCTCCTGGCTATACTGCGTGCACCATGGCTTTGGGCGGCACTTATTTGGAGGATGGGGCAGTGATTTGGGTGGAAGGTGTTGCGTCGGCAGTCAGGGCATGTGGAATAGAAAAGGAGGAGGAGGAGGATGGGGGGTGGGGTGTGGATTACCTGACTAGATCGACGAGGCCAAGCAGCAGGAAGGAGTGGCACCGGTGAGGAGGCGGCGCTGCAAGCAAGGAGTTTATGTTTGAACTTGGAAAGGAAGGAGGAAATAGGGGAAATGTGGCTTTTGGCCTGGAGGAGTGAGGAAGGAGGTAGATATTTCCGCGGTTGCTGAAATTTTTGCTCGGTGCAGCGAAAAACTGGTGCGCAAAGTGCCATCAGACACGGTCCCTTATTCAGCACTATGTGTGATATCTTAACATCACAAATGATTCGTATGGCTTATCGTGTGTGTGATTAATTTGAACATGCAAATTTTGGTTTGAATTACCCTAGTTATAGTGGTCATCCACGTCATTGCATAATTTAACATCACTTGCTAATTTGGGAACACAAAAGAGCCTATAGCACACAACCCGCACTTACTTAATCTAGCAGTTTTAGCAAGTAAACAAAGCTGGTTGACCTAAACTCTACTCTAACAAAAGACTAGTGCTGTAAACAAAGACTAATATTCTCCCTGGCACTCGTCGATCTCCGCCGCCTCCTCCATGTCCAGCTCATGCTCGAGGACCTCCTGGGGAAGGGGCTCCATGGCATCCATTGCCACATACTTGGTAAGCATCTCGCCGTCCGCGTCTGCCATCTCTTTAGAAAAGGCCACCATGAGCTGGGCATGGGTAGCCGCAGTCCGGGAGTTGACGACATCCATATCGGCTAGGGCTGCCGTGGATGAACGGACGGCTGCTCGAAGGCTCTCGCCGATTGCCAGCTCTACGGACATAGGTCGCCGACCATTGTCAGTGAAGCATCATGTGATTTGTGCGGTGACCGCCATGAGCTGGGCTTGGGTGGCCTCAACATGGGCGTGGGCGGCCTCCATCAGGGCTAAGGCGGCCGTCGAGGAACGGACAGTTGCTGTGCTGCTCTCGCCATTTGCTATCCCCAACGCAGATGTTGCTGCCGCCATGTGAGCTGCAGCAGCTGCCGTTTCGGCTGCCATAGTCACCCAGTCATACGTTGTGGCCGCACTCAAGCAGGTTGTGACTACGCTCATGGTGGCTGCGGCTGCGCTTAGGCCGGAGTGGTCCGCCGAAGTTGCCCTCACGACGCGGGTCCACGTCCCCATCTTTGGCCGGCGATGATTAAACAGTAGAATGGGATTGGGGAGCGAGTGTGGTAGATGCTCCCGTGGTGGACTATAGTCGACGAAGCTTCCAGCGTAAGCCATATATCAAGGGGGAGGGGGAGCAGCAAGATATTTTATCTACATCGCACATGATTCGTTGTGCATAATTCAAATTTGAACTACAAGCACATGCTCCAGTGCACCAAAATGGGTTGAAAAATCATATATGTGTCCTTGGGTGCATGTTTAGGTCTCATGCAAGAACTGGGAATGAATTTCAAACACCTCGGCATCGTGGCTCGGCCACAAACATTGAGAAACTTGGTTTTTAAATTCCTATAAATCCAAATCTCATCTGAAATTCATGAAACTTGGCATGGTATCATGAAATGGCACCAACATGATGTGGTAAAATTGTTGTCCTATTTGGGGCAGGTTTTGGCATAAGCTTCTCACAAACCAGAGCTTCTCACAAGAAGCCTCGTGGTTCCGGTAGGGAACGTGTGTCACCTTTCTGGACGAAACGACATTCGTTGCCTCTTCTCGACTTTAATATTTTTCAAGAGGCAACATAGACCAATAGGAGTGTCATGTTAAAATTTTGAATTATTCAGGGTTTGTTTGGACGTTTTTATACATTAACTGGATTTTCTAGGCATTAAATGTGCATAATTCAAATTTTAACTACAAGCACATGCTCCAGTGCACCAAAATGGGTTGAAAAATCATATATGTGTCCTTGGGTGCATGTTTAGGTCCCATGCAAGAAATGGGAATGAATTTCAAACACCTAGACATCGTGGCTCTGCCACAAACATGTTTTGGCATAAGCTTCTCACAAACCAGAGCTTCTCAGAAGAAGACTCGTGGTTTCGGTAGGGAACGTGCGTCACCTTTGTGGACGAAATGACATTCGTTACCTCTTCTTGCCTTGAATATTCTTCTAGACACAACCAAGACCAATAGGACCATCGTGTTAAAATTTAGAATTATTCTGGGTTCGTTTGGACGTTTTTATACATTAAGTGGGTTTTCTAGGCATTAAATGTGCATAATTCAAATTTGAACTACAAGCACTTGCTCCAGTGCACCAAAATGGGTTGAAAAATCATATATGTGTCCTTGGGTGCATGTTTAGGTCCCATGCAAGAAACAGGACTGAATTTTAAACACCTCGACATCGTGACTCGGCCACAAACATTGAGAAACTTGGTTTTTAAATTCCTGTAAATCCAAATCTCATCTAAAATTCATGAAACTTGGCAAGGTATCATGAAATGGCACCAACATGATGTGGTAAATTTTTTATCCCATTTGGGGCAGGTTTTGGCATATGCTTCTCACAAACCAGAGCTTCTCACAAGAAGCCTCATGGTTCCGGTTGGGAATGTGTGTCACCTTTGTGGACGAAACAACATTCGTTGCCTTTTCTCACCTTGAATATTTTTCTAGAGGCAACATAGACCAATAGGAGTGTCATGTTAAAATTTTGAATTATTCAGGGTTTGTTTGGATGTTTTTATACATTAACTGGGTTTTCTAGGCATTAACTGTGCATAATTCAAATTTGAACTACATGCACATGCTCCAGTGCACCAAAACGGGTTGAAAAATCATATATGTGTCCTTGGGTGCATGTTTAGGTCCCATGCAGGAAATGGGAATGAATTTCAAACACCTCGGCATCTTGGCTCGGCCACAAACATTGAGAAACTTGGTTTTCAAATTCCTGTAAATCCAAATCTCGTCCAAAATTCATGAAACTTGGCATGGTATCATGAAATGGCACCAACATGCTGTGGTATTTTTCATGTCCAATTTGAGAGAATGCGCATGAATTAACAACTAACAAAGGCATTTTGAAACAAATAGCTATCACATTATCATCTCAAACGTCTGTATTATTTAAACCATGGGTGTTCTGCTAACCATTCACGTGACGCCAAGCATCTTACTTTTATTGGCTAGGAGGGGCCGTGCGGGCAGATGCTTGAGTAGATGGGAGGCGTGCGAGCGCAGTCCGCTGCGCAGGCTAACCAGGAGGCGTGCGAGCAGTGCACTACTGCGCAAGCTTACCGGGAGGCGTGCGAGTAATACGCTGCACAGGCTCACCGGGAAGCGAGCCCTTTGACCTCCATCGCCACCCGCCTCTCTCCCAACTCCTCCAATAATGGTGTCCAAGACGCTGTTTAATAGGCGGCCTTACTGCCCGCTCACTCACAATCCTCTCTCTTCGCCTTCCATTCCCCTCTCTCCCAAATCCTATCTCCCAGAGCTCCACCTACGCCATGGCGTACAAGGATAATCTGCCACTAGTCTTTTGGTTTGGTGAAGTCGACTCTGAGCCAGAGGAGATAGAACATAAGGAGGAATGTGACCTCAGGGACATAAGTCGACTCTGAGCCATACTCCTATTGTGAATAAGATGTTGTTATGAATATTGTTGATAAAATTGAACATCCATAACATTGACGCTAAATGTTGCAAGACTAAAAGAATACCACATCTGTGTGGCACTACATTTATTCACATTGGAGAAACCTGCATCGGGAAATTTCATAGTGATGAATTTTGAATTCATCTGATTAAGAATCATCTGACACTTGAAACTTTCGCCCAATTAGAAGTAATCTAAAATACCATGCACATGCCATAAAGACCGAGCAACAAAATAATTGGCAATTTACATATCGAAGTGTGTTGTCCAATAAGTGTTGTTGCAAGTAGTGGATTTATCAATCTTCAAGGATGACCGAAGTAGATATTTATATTTACTTATTGATGCATAGAACTGGATCTTTTGAAATGTTTTAGAAGGTTTTCAGAATGAATTTGAATTTATTGTAACAAGAAAATTATGTTTCTTCAATTAGATTGCAGAAAAGAATAATTGAGTTACAAGTTTAGCGAATGTCTGATGAGCTGTAAAAAGTGTTTTATAGCTTTAAACTCCTAGAACACTGCTAAGAGTAGAGTGTTTTTGAGTCGATGCAATCAAGCTATGTATGACATGGTGAGATCAAAGATGACATGAATTATTGTGCCATCAAATTTATTGAAATAAAGTGCTACTTTGTAGGTTATCCCAAATGGTTGGGTATTCCTCTATCACTACACAGAGGTAAAGTGTTTTGCCACAGAGTGCGGAAATTTAGAAGAAAATGTTTTCTGCAAAAGAGTGAGTGGGAGGATAGTGCAACTCGATGAGATTACAAAATATTCATGATCATGTCAAAGAAAAGAAATGCTAGAAGTGGTTCTAAAATTTCTTACCGTGACTGATACAGAAGCCTCTACATGATATATAGAGACTTCAGTCGAACATGAAGCTGAACTATATAGGTTGGAAAGTTCGTGTAGATCTTCAGGATGTGCAGACGAAATATTGTTGAACAAACAATGCACCTATAATACACAGAGAAGCATTGATGGGCCCTGACTCCAGAAATCGGCTATATGCCAAAATAATCCGAGATAGTATCCATATACATAATTCAAGTTTAAAACTTGATGGACCCTCTGAAAGACTTAGAGTCTAAAGTATAGTAATGTATCTATAGACTGACAAAGATAAAATGTTTTATAAAGCTTGGCTTGTTACAAATAATTTATGACAAGATCAAGGAGATGACTATGATGAGATTGTCTCATCATAATACTTAAAGTCAGTTCGGGTTAAACTAGCAGTTACTAAATATTTCAATTATGAAATATAATAGATGGATGTCAAAATGATTCCCATAAGATGGAAATAGAACCAAGGTTGTATATTTGATACGGTCCAAGGTAATTTTGTCGATCCAGAGGATGCTAGTAAGTGTGCAAACTTCAAGAGATCTTATAATGATCCAGAGCAAGCTTAGTGGAGTTGGAATCTTCGTATTGATGAAATGGTAAAATAATTTGATTTCATCGAGGAAAGCAAAGATGCTTGCATTTACAAGAAAGTAAGTGGGAGCATGATAAGTATGTGCATTGGAAATTGTATAAATTTCTTACACAGACTAAGACTTAATTGAAACTAGTTTTTCAGTAAAGTACTTAGGCAATATATAGTGCTGGTATTAGGCATCATAATCTATGGAGATAGTAGAGTCTAATCGGGCTTAGCCGAAAATACATATTGATAGAATACTAAAGCAGTTTAGTATGAAATACGCAAGAAGAGTTTCTTGTCAAAGTCACATGGAAGGAGTTTTAAACAAGAATCGATATCGAGGAACATAGATGAGCGAAATACAAGATTTCAATCACACTTGTGTTAAATATGTTCCATGGTATGTAAACAACCAGATGTGTCTAGTACTCCAAGTAAGCCATGAGTAAAGTTACTAGAACGATCAAATTGTTTGATCATAGGACAACAGTAAAATGTCGTTATGTACTAACAACATGTTTCTCACAAAACGAGAAGATGAAGAGATTGTTGTAAGGAATTACATCAATATAGGCTCGTTGTAAGTAGTACATCGAGAAAATCTTCATTAGTGCTCCAAGATATTTTTGGTTTCAATTAAATGATTTATGGTGGCACAGTAAGTTGGAATTGGTCCAAGAAAGTTACTATGGTGAATTCTATAATAGAGGGCTGAGTATATTGTCGCTTTAGAAGAAACAATAGAGGGTGATGAATTAGAAGTTCATTTATGAGCTTGGTATGGTTTCTAGATGATTGTATCAATGGAACACTTTCCTTAATAGTGGTTGCATAGCTCAATCTAAAGATCAAAGGTTCTACTAGTGATTCAATACATACAAAGCCGGTTCACACAAATTATGAATTCTTGTGAAAGCATGATAGATGCATAGAAATGCAAATGATACACGCAGATCTGAAGTTGCCAAGATCCGATAGGACGAAGGCTATACCACAAGCAAAGCATGGACAAACACCGGATTTCCATTGGTGTAAATGAAAATGTGCTAACTAGATTATTGACTCTAGTGTAAGTGGGAGACTGTTGGAAATATGCCCTAGAGGCAATAATATTGTATTATTATATTTCCATGTTCATAATTAAGTTTTTGTATTTCATGCTATAACTACTATGATCCTGGAATATGTGATTCAGTGGAAAACTCATATGCACGTGTGGAATGATAAACGGTAAAGAATAGGTTCCCAGTCTCGCCTCTAAGATTGGTTCAAGTGTTGTTGGTGATCATGTTTTCTGGATCTTAGGATATCATTAAGTGTAATGATAGTCCTAAGACAACATTGAGAGTATGACATTAGAAGAACGATCATATTGAATCGACCCAAACTTGGTTGTTATACTTTGAGATAATATCATCTAAAATCAATTATTATAACACAGAGTGTTAGCATGTGTTTTAGTTCCTCGGACCATGAGAGTATTGCAGTCACTTCCTACCGTACGATGGACTTTGGGGTTGCTCAAGTGTCATCTGTAACAAGGTGATCATAACGACAACTTTCAGGCTCATCAGAAAGTTTGACAATGCACTGGATAGCTCGAGAGTGGGATTTGCTACTCCGATGATGGAGAGATATTCTTAGGGCCCTCTCGGTGTGATGACATCCTTCATCATCTGGCCAGACATAGGTGACTAGGTCACGAGGATGACGGAACACTTCAACGAGAAAGAAGAACAAAACACTTCTAGGAAAAACCCTAGTAGTAGCACTGGTTAAAGTCCTTGCAGTAGAGTGGGCAGCTGCGCTACTGCTAGGGCGCTATAGCTAATTCTTAGCAGTAGTGTGGGTCTTACCAGTGCTACTGCTAATGCTGATAGCAACAACGTGTTTTCCGGACCATGCTACTGCTAAATAGCAGTAGCGCCTGGTTCCACCCCACGCTACTGATATTAGTGCATATTTCATTTCTTTCCATTTATGCGGTATTTATACACCGTTATAATTTTTTTATACAGTGGCAATGTAGAGGTTGTAGAAGAAACACATATTAGATTAAAGTGGATGGATCCAAGTGAGCAAGTTGAATTAGTAGGACGATACAACATCATTGTATCGTCCTACTAATTGAACTTGCTCACTTGGATCCGTCCACTTTAATCTAATTCGCGTTTCTTCCACCCCAATGATATAACAACTCATCATCTGTAGTCATATAATAATTCATCATCATCCCAATGATATAATTACTAATCATCATCATCCACTAGTGGAAAAAAGCCTAGCTATGGCGTGCCAAAAAGTGCCTTGCTGGCGTGGAGACCCGATGCCACCAATATGGCGCCACAATTAGAAAATAGTGCTGATGTGGGAGGCTATGCCAGCAGTATTCTACGTGTTGATGGCGTGCCACGTGGACAATGCCAGCACTATAATCACACAGGTAGCGGCGTGAAGTGTACTTTGCATGCCAGGAACGTTTCGTGCAGCCAAAATAAATAAATTTTCCCCACCATATATAACATTTAGCATTTCACATTAGAACTTAGCACGTATAAAACAGCACACAGTAGAATAATACCAGCTAATAGACCATCAATTAGCAATTAATAATAGTACCAATCCATCACAAACAGTAGTAGCTAGATATATATATATATATATATATATATATATATATATATATATATATATAGAGGTACGGTAATAAATGACAAGTACTCACAAACACGAGCTAACATAGTTACTAACAAGTTCATTTCACATCGATGCATGGCCCAACCACTTCTAAATGAGGTTGATGGTGATCATTGCTACCTGTAAGCTGCGTTAGGTTTTTTCTCGAAGAGGAATGGAGAAGCAATATAGTAGCGATAAGTATTTCCCTCAGTGAGAACCAAGGTTTATCGAACCAATCGGAGTACCAAGCAAGACCACGTGAATAGCAACTGCAAACACAAAACAAATACTTGCACCTAATGCGGACAAGAGGATTGTCAATCCCCTTGACTCGTTACTTGCAAGGATTAAAACTAATAGTAGTAATAGGTAAATGGCAACGGCGATAGAAATGACAAGTTGATGGGAGCTAAATAAACCAAAAGTAAAAGTAAATTGCAGCAAAGTATTTTAGAGTTTTAGTAAATATGATAGAGATAGACCCAAGGGCCTTAGGTTTCACTAGAGGCTTCTCTCTCAAAGAAACAAACGCATACGGTGGGTAAACAAATTACTATTGGGCAATTGACAGAATTGCGCATAGTTATGATTTCATTCATGGCAATGATCATGTATATAGGCATCACGTCCGAGACAAGTAGACCAAAACAATTCTGCATCTACTACTATTACTCCACTTCGAGAGCGCTTCTATGCTTGCCTCTCTAGGTATTAAGTTCATGACAAACAGAGTAATGCATGAAGTATGATGACATGATGTAGACAAAGAAAACTCAACTAATATGAATCAACCCCGTCATTTTATCCTTAATGGCAACAATACAAATACGTGCCTCGCTACCCCTACTGTCACTAGGTGAGGACACCGCAAGATTAAACCCATCACAAAGCACCTCTTCCATTGCAAGACAAATCAATCTAGTAGGCCAAACTAAACGGAATCATCAGAGAGAAATACAAAGCTATAATAAACATGCATAATCAAGTATTCAGATTTGACTCAATTACTTTCATTGAACAATCTCATAAACCCACAATTCATCGGATCCCAACAAACACACCGCAAAAAGTATTACATTGAATAGATCGGATTGATCTCCGAAGAGAACATTGTATTGAACATTGTAAAGAGAGAAGAAGCCATCTAGCTACTACCTATGGACCCATAGGTGTGTGGTGAACTACTCACACATCATCGGAAGGGCAGCAAGGTTGATGTAGAAGCCCTCCAGAGTCGATTCCCCTTCTGGCAGAGTGCCGGAACAGGCTCCAGATGGGAATCATCGGAGAACAGAGGCTTGCGGCGGCGGAAAAGTTTCTTCGGGTGTCTCTCTGTTGGTTTTAGGGTAATTGTGAATAAATAGCGTTGGAATAAGGTCGGTTGGCTCCACGAGTGGGCCACAAGCTTGAGGGGCGCGCCCTACCCCCTGGGCGCGCCCCACGAGCTTGTGGCTTGCTCGTCGGTCTTTTGGCCTCCCTCCGATGCTCCTAGGGCCTCTTCTGGCCCAAAAATAACTCCAGTAAATTTTCGTCCCGTTTGGAGAATATTTTCTGAAAAGGTCAAAAACATGCAAAAAACAGAAGCTGGCACTGGGAACTGAGTTAGTAGGTTAGTCCCAGAAAATGATATATAATTGCATCAAAAGTATCTTAGATTGATAATATAATAGCATGAAATAATAAAAAATTATAGATACGTTGGAGACGTATCAGCATCCCCAAGCTTAATTCCTGCTCGTCCTCGAGTAGGTAAATGATAAAAACAGAATTTTTGATGTTGAATGCTACCTAACATGTTTATCAATGTAATCCCTTTCACGGTATAAATGTTGAGAAGCAATGAAGTAATCAATATCAACATAATAACATTCATGAATACAAGAACATAATCATTACTATTCAAGATATACGATGCTCAAAGAATGTCATCCCTACTCATTGTTCATGTAAAAGCATGGCATGACTCCGCCTTCACCACATAAGTATAAATCATGAGCACCAATGGTGTCAAACCAGGCAATTGTATCGTACTTCTAACATGCTTCAGCATTTTAAACTTTACTCAACACATGAGCGTGAGACATGGACATTAGCACTAAATGGCATAGAAGGTGGTGTAGGTGTATAGCAGTCAAAAAGAAGAAAGGCTCGCATCAACTCAGCGGATCAGTGGGTAATGGAGAAGCCCATCAATCAATATTAATGCGAGGAGTAGGGATTGCCATGCAACGGATGCACTAGAGCTATAAGTGTATGAAAGCTCAATATGAAACTAAGTGGGTGTGCATCCAACTTGCTTGCTCATGAAGACCTCGGGCATTTGAGGAAGCCCATCATCGGAATATACAAGCCAAGTTCTATAATGAAAATTCCCACTAGTATATGAAAATGATATCTCAGGAGACTCTATATGAAGATCATGGTGCTACTTTGAAGCACAAGTGTGGTAAAAGGATAGTAGCATTGTTCCTTCTCTCTTTTTCTCTCATTTTTTCTTTTTTCTTCTTCTTTTTTTCTTCTTCTTTTTTTCTTCTTCTTTTTTTCTTTTCTCTTTTTCTTTTCCTTTTTTCTCTCTGATTTTTTTATTTTTCGTCCAGAGTCTCATCCCGACTTATGGGGGAATCATAGTCTCCATCATCCTTTCCTCACTGGGACAATGCTCTAATAATGATGATCATCACACTTTTATTTACTTACAACTTGATATTACAACTTGATAACTGAATCAACACGACTTTATGTGAATGCCTCTGGCAGTGTACCAGGATGTGTAATGATCTAGCATAACATGTATAATGATGATGAACGGTGGCTTCGCCACAAATATCATGTCAGCTCTATGTGATCATGCAAAACAATATGACGATGAACACACATGTCATAACGGAACTATGGAAGTTGCATGGCAATATATCTCGGAATGGCTATGGAGATGCCATAATAGGTAGGTAAGGTGGCTGTTTTGAGGAATAGGTTTATGTGTGAAAGAGCATATCATATCATGGGGTTTGGATGCACCGGCAAAATTTGCACTCTCGAGGTGAGAAGGCAACACACGGTACCGAAGAGGCTAGCAATATGTGGAAGGTAGGAGTGCGTAATTGTCCATGAACTCACATTAGTCATAAAGAACTCATGCATTTATTGTCAAAGTTTTATTAGCCCTTGAAGCAAAGTACTACTCGCATGCCCCATGCATGGGAGGAGGTTGGTAGGAGTTAACCATTGCGTTCCCTGATTCAAACAGCACATAGGATTTCAATCAGAAATAAAAATGCTCACGCATCCCGGTCATGCTAAGTTGGACATTTTAGATGAGTAGTTACTAACAAACCTTGAATAATGATATTATTACTAAATTATGACCATGGACCAGTACCCTTTCATATTATTACACCAATATAACTAAATCATATACCTTCAAATTTAATGGCATGAAAGTTTTCACAAGTGATCCACATGAAAGTTTTTATTATACCACTCCTAGATACCTATCCTTTTGGGATTAGTCTTATAACCCATGCTCATTACCAATTCCTATTTAAGACTCTCAAAATGATTTAAGTGAAGCATGAGAGTGCAAAGATTTCTATAAAATAAAACTGCCACTGTGCTCTAAAAGGTATAAGTGAAGCACTTAGAGCAACTGCCGAGCTCAAAAGATATAAGTGAAGCTCATAGAGTATTCTAACAAATGGTGATAAATGTGTGTCTCTCTCAAAAAGGTGTGTGTCCAGCAAGAAATTATTGTGGAAAACTAAAAAGCAAACTAAATAAACTATAGCACAAGATGCTCCAAGTAAAACTCATATCATGTGATGAATAAAAATATAGCTCCGAGTGATATACCGATGAATTGTAGACAAAAGAGGGGATGCCATCCGGGGCATCCCCAAGCTTAGGCGCTTGGGTCTTCCTTGAATATTTCCTTGGGGTGCCTTGGGCATCCCCAAGCTTAGGGTCTTGCCGCTCCTTATTCCTTCATCAATCGTAGTCTCACGCAAAACTTGAAAACTTCAGCACACAAAACTTAACAAAACCTCGTGAGATCCATTAGTATAAGAAACATATCATAACATTAGGTACTGTTATAAACCCATTCATAATTTGTTTTCATGTAATAGAGACTGTATTCTAACTTCTCCATTAATTATACCCCCCCCCCCCCCGGATATAAACCATAGCATCATCAAAACAGGCAAACTATGAGACAAAAACAGAATCTGTTTAAAACAGGACAGTCTGTAATGATCTGAATAACAATCATACTTATGTAACTCCAAAAATTCTGAAACATTAGGAAAACGTGGAAAATTTGCATTACAATACTGTGTAAAAAAGTCAGATCAAAACACGTTCCAGTAATTTTTAACAATTCTTGTACTTAGAGGAAAAGTTTCTGTTTTCAAACAGCATCAATCGTACTATCTTCCAAATCATCCCAAAGGTATTAGTTGGCACAAACACTAATTAAAACATAAAAACACAATCATTACAGTAGCAACAATTGTGTGAACTCAAACAAACAGAAGGTAAAAGGGAAATAAAGATAAATATTGGTTGCCTCCCAACAAGCGCTATTGTCTTATGCCCCTAGCTAGGCATAATGCATTGTTTCAAGTATTGTCATCTTTAAGATCCAATTCCTCAATTATACATTCAAACCTTCTAGGAGGCTTAGCAAGCATATTTTTAATAACCACACTCCTTGGAATAAAGTTGAGGAATTTATTTTCAATGATAGGTTCCTTTATTATATTGATGAAGTCGGGGTGCACACTAATCGTTTTGAGATCTTCATTCTCTTTACTAGAGGAAGCACTAGAAGAAGCACCCTTGTTTTTAGGAACATACATAAGCTTAGATCTCCTATTAGTGGGTGTCTTTTCAATAGTTTTAATGGAGGAAAAAGTGGAACCCAAATTATTAATGATTTGTTCCAACTTATCAATTCTAACCGGACTTTGTTCCACTCTTTCAGTAATTATTGGATCCTTTTCCTTTAGCATCTTTAAAGTAGTTCCTACCTTAGAGCCATATTGAGTAACTTGATTATGGACCTTCTTGCCTAGATTTTCAATGTGTTCAATGGTAGGCATCTTATTCTCCATAGACTCTAACCTTTGCATAACATGTTTCAAAATTAATGCAGTTTCATTAATTGTTATAGGAGGTGATCCTACAAGGTTTATTATAGCATTATAAGAATCCATGGGGTGACTACCTAGAAAACTTTCTCCAGAAATAGTATCAAGCACAAATCTATAAGAAGGAGTAACACCCACATAAAAATTGTGAAGAAGAATGGTAGTGGATTGCTAATGAGTTGATCTATTTTGAGCATCGCAAATCCTATACCAAGCATCTTTTAAGTTCTCTCCTCCCCTTTGTTTAAAGTTAAATACTTCAAATTCAAGAGTAGAGGTGACAAACAAAGAACTAGCCATAATATCAACTAAGCAAGCAAACTAACAAAGTAAATATTTTTGTGTTTTTTATTTTTATGTAACGAGACTAATAAAACTAAAGATAAAGGAAAACAAGTAAATGTAATTTGTATGAAGCAACCTGGTGGTACTTGATGATGACTCCCCGGCAATGGCGCCATAAATTCTTCCTGCTACTTATGAGCTGCGTTAGGTTTTTCCCCGAAGAGGAAGGGAGAAGCAATATAGTAGCGATAAGTATTTCCCTCAGTGAGAACCAAGGTTTATCGAACTAGTAGGAGTACCAAGCAAGACCACATGAACAGCAACTGCAAACACAAAACAAATACTTGCACCTAACGCGGACAAGTGGGTTGTCAATCCCCTTGACTCGTTACTTGCAAGGATTAAAACTGATAGTAGTAATAGGGTAAATGGCAACGGAGATAGAAATGGCAAGTTGATGGGAGCTAAATAAACTAAAAGTAAAAGTAAATTGCATCAAAGCATTTTAGGGTTTTAGTAAATATGATAGAGATAGACCCGGGGGCCATAGGTTTCACTAGAGGCTTCTTTCTCGAAGAAACAAATGCATACGATGGGTAAACAAATTATTGTTGGGCAATTGACAGAATTGCACATAGTTATGATTTCATTCATGGCAACGATCATGTATATAGGCATCACGTTCGAGACAAGTAGACTGAAACAATTCTGCATCTACTACTATTACTCCACTTCGAGAGCGCTTCTATGCTTGCCTCTCTAGGTATTAAGTTCATGACAAATAGAGTAATGCATGAAGTATGATGACATGGTGTAGCCAAAGAAATCTCAACGAATATGAGTCAACCCCGTCGTTTTATCCTTAATGGCAATAATACAAATACGTGCCTGGCTACCCCTACTGTCACTGGGTGAGGACACCGCAAGATTGAACCCATCACAAAGCACCTCTCCCATTGCAAGACAAATCAATATAGTAGGCCAAACTAAACGGAATCATCGGAGAGAAATACAAAGCTATAAGAATCATGCATAATCAAGTATTCAAATTTGACTCAATTACTTTCATTGACCAATCTCATAAACCCACAATTCATCGGATCCCAACAAACACACCGCAAAAAGTATTACATCGAATAGATCGGATTGATCTTCGAAGAGAACATTGTATTGAACATCATAAAGAGAGAAGAAGCCATCTAGCTACTGCCAATGGACCCATAGGTCTATGGTGAACTACTCACACATCATCGGAAGGGCAGCA
This sequence comes from Elymus sibiricus, assembly GCA_039707655.1. NCBI lineage: Eukaryota > Viridiplantae > Streptophyta > Magnoliopsida > Poales > Poaceae > Elymus > Elymus sibiricus. The sequence continues at coordinate 73,541,149 of CM077676.1, forward strand.
AGGTTGATGTAGAAGCCCTCCAGAGTCGATTCCCCTTCCGACAGAGTGTCGGAACAGGCCCCAGATGGGAATCATCGAAGAACAGAGGCTTGTGGCGGCGGAAAAGTTTCTTCGGGTGTCTCTCTGTTGGTTTTAGGGTAATTGTGAATAAATAGTGTTGGAATTAGGTCGGTTGGCTCCACGAGTGGGCCACAAGCTTGAGGGGCGTGCCCTACCCCGTTGGGCGCGCCCCACGAGCTTGTGGCTCACTCGTGGGTCTTTTGGCCTCCCTCTGATGCTCCTAGGGCCTCTTCTGGCCCAAAAATAACTCCCGTAAATTTTCATCCTGTTTGGAGAATATTTTTTGAAAAGGTCAAAAACATGCAAAAAACAGAAGCTGGCACTGGGCACTGAGTTAGTAGGTTAGTCCCAGAAAATGATATATAATTGCATCAAAAGTATCTAAGATTGATAATATAATAGCATGAGACAATAAAAAATTATAGATACGTTAGAGACGTATCAATCATCATCCTCAAGTCATGGCGCGGGGTGTTCGTAAGAGTGAGTAGGATCGCCTGTCCAACCCGAAGATTCTTGCCACGAAGGAACTTCTTCCACCCCGCCCGGTTGAAGATAGTGCAACCGTCCGTGTCCACTGTGTAGGCACAGCTGGTGATGGAGCCCCTTCTGGTAAGGCGTAGTCCAGCCATGCCTTCTTCATTCGGCTCGATGCCACAGCTCACAGATAACCTCTTAGGTAATTTCTGAAAACAATTGATATGATAAATGAGCATGTCATGCACAATTATCAACAAAGCATACACTTCAATCCACATATATCATCGGATTCAACACTAAGCATATATATCATCACATCACTACACTATACGCATATCATCAAATTACTACACTAATTAAGCATATCATCAAATTACTACGTACACAAAGCATATCATCACATTATATACTACACACTAAGGATATCACATTACTACACTAAGCATATCATCACATTATACTACACACTAAGCATATCACATTACTACACTAAGAATATCATCAAATTCTACACTAAACAAATTCTACACTAAGCATATCATCACATCACTACACTACTCATATCATCAAATTACTACACTAATTAAGCATATCATCAAATTACTACGTACACTAAACATATCAACACATTATACTACACACTAAGGATATCACATATTACTACACTATATAAGCATATCATCACATTACTACAACACTACTGGAATCAGGGAATTTGCCGTCAGCCAGTTCTTTGCCGTCTGCTAGCGGACGGCAAAGAAGGTCTTTGCCGTCTGCTTTCAAAAAACAGACGGCAAAGAACTGGCTGATGGCAAAGATACAGTTTGCCGTCTGCCATTTCTTTGCCATCGGCCAGCAGACAGCAAAGGGCCCAAAGGCAGACGGCAAAGAGACCAGCTGGGCCCCACTGAGGCGTGGAGCTGGCTAGGTCAAATGGATGGCCTGGATGCCGTCCGCCAAATCTTTGCCGTCCGCTTTCTTGTCTTTGCCGTCCGCTAGCGGACGGCAAAGAATTTGCCTAACTAACGGGGGTGCCCCCCCGGCCCCACACCCTCTTTGCCGTCTGCTAGCGGACGGCAAAGAAGTCCGCTAGCAGACGGCAAAGAGGTTTGCCTAACTAATGGCCGTGCACCCCCCGGCCCGACCCCCCTCTCTCTCTGTTCCTCTCCTCTCTCTCCCCCCATGACCTCACCCGCCGCCGCCCCTCCCCCGATGACCTCACCCGCCGCCCCTCCCCCGACGACCTCACCCGCCGCCCCGCTCCCCGGCCCCTGCGCCCTCCCCTCCCCCGACGACCTCGGAGCCGCGGCGCCTCCCCGCGATGCCCCACTGTCGGAGCAGGCCGCGGCGCAGCCCCCCTCCCCACGGCCTTCCTCCCCCGACGACCTCACCCGCCGCCCCTCCCCTGACGACCTCACCCACCGCCCCGCTCCCCGGCCCCTGCGCCCTCCCCTCCCCCGACAACCTCGGAGCCGCGGCGCCTCCCCGCGACTCCCTACCGCCGGAGCTGGCCGCGGCGCAGCCCCCCTCCCCGCGGCCTTCCTCCCCTGCGCCGGCCCTCCTCCACCACCGCGCCGGCCCTCAAGGTGAGTTTTTTTCTTTTTTTTCTTTTTTTTCTTTTTTTACTGTTTAGGTTTAGGTTAATTAGTGTTTGGTTTAGGTTAGTGCTAGCTAGGTTTAGGTTTAGATAATTAGAAGAAGAAGAAGAAAGATGAAAAAAATAAGAAGAAAAGAAGAATAAGTAGAAGAAGAGGAAAAAGGAAAAGAAGAAGAAGAAGCGGGAGAAGAAGAAGAAGAAGAAGAAGAAGAAGAAGAAGAAGAAGAAGAAGAAGAAAAAGAGGAGAAGAGGAGAAGAAGAAGAGGAAAAAGGAAAAGAAGGAAGAAGAAGAAGAGGAGGAGGAGGAGGATAGGGAAGAGAGGGCGAGGTGGTTGCCGTCAACGAAAGCCTAAATGACGGGTTGACTGGAAGAGATGGCGTATGGGAGAGGGCAGAAGTGGATACGAAACGAGGGCACAACGACGGTGCATATTCATCTCCATCTCTCTCTTTGTCTCATTTGATTGCAGCAATATTGTGCTCATCTCCCTCGTTCGATTTCAGGCTCTCTGAGGTGAGGCAGGGACTTCAAGGTGAGGCCAAGCTATGAATTGGTTGAGACATCTATAACTTGAAGTACAATGTGTGCATATTTTGTTTGCACCGCACTCATGCCATATGAGCTTGGATGGATTAGCCAAAGAAAACTCTTTGGCAAATAATAAAACAGATGAGAGTTGTCTTTGGTGAAGTTATTATCCTTGATGGTGTTAGATAAGTATTAATGCGACTATTTGCTTGGTTAAGATTACTTGTTTGTGACATACATTCAAGTTCTTTCTTCTAATCTTTACCTATACACAGCTAGCTATAACTTGGGACAACTGCTAGAAGAATGAACGGTTAATTCCTCTACAGCAACGCCTGAGGTGAGCTTCAATGCGAGATTGCGAGTGCAGCAGTGCTGGCGGTGTCAGCCATGGTGGTGGATGTTACTTTAGGGAGGAAGTTGATCACAATTTTTGTTTGTATTTACAAGTAAGTTTTCTTTCAGCGATTGGTGAGTTACAGGTCAGCCCTGTCTCACCTCACTAAATCTGGAACTCATGCTTTTTTCTTGCTTGATATTAATTCTCGATATTCTTGGCACATCATTACAGGGATATCATGTGCATATGTATGAGTTTTCTTTGCTTCGGTGGAAGATATATGTGTGTGCCTGAAGATATAATCTTACATGCATTTTCTGTATGATATGAGCGCTCTTTCGTTCTCTGCGTGTACGTAGGTTGCAAGAATGAGAAGGCTTAGGGGATTATTGTAGAGTTCTGATTCACATGGGTGATCTATTCACGACTAATCTTCCTTTATTTGCAGAATTTGTTGATGTTGCGGTCTCTCCCCATCTTAACATTGTCTTTCATTGGAAGGAGAGGAAATTTGTGTATATCACACCTATCAGCTGCATCCCACGGAGAGGAATTTTTTGTCAGACATTGTCATTGGAGAAGCTTTCACAGGTATGGCCCTTCTTTCAGTCATAAGGTTTACACATGTACTGATTCTAAAAGATTTGATTCAGAGGTTAGTTCTAATGGAGCGACACGTACTGTGTTTGTGGTCTTCCAGTTTGCCTTTCTTCCATGCATATGAAGGACTCATACTTCCATTTCCTCTTGCGATTTCATCCAGCCATTCCTCTCCTTGCAGCTTTACATTTGTCAAATCCAACGTATTTAGTTAAGGGAACATTTGCCACATAATTGTGCTAATATTCTATGAATAATTACACTTTTGTGGCTGTGCTAATAGATGACTCTTAGAGACCCTGCGCATTCTCTAATTTTCCGTACATGAAAGTTTATTAAATGCATGTGGTGCTTTATCCTGGCTTGCAAGAGGGACTATTTCACATAAGTGAAGAGAATCTATAACACTGATTGTTATAGTTGGTGGTCCGGTGATTCCAGTTTATTTCTCTAATTTGATGTAGGAAATGGATTGTAAATTGCAAGTGAGTTGGGACTACTTCAATTTGCACATGTTGTGGTTATCTATTTGGGACTCAGAGAGTAAGTTTCCCCTTTACGCATGTGTTCATTTAACTGTTTTTATGCTATTCCCTCATTTTCTACAGTGCCAAAGAAATAGTAATGTAGATATTTTACGATTTGCAGAATTACCATCTTGCCAAGTGGCCTAACATAGTGACCTGGCTGCTGATTTTCTTTTCTTATTTTATTCCTCCATTTGAAGTAGTTGAAGGACCTGGTGGTTGGCTCCAGGTGATGGAAAGAAAGAAGGTCCAATGGATTCAATTACTTGAAGATGGATTAGGTGAGCACAATGTGTACAGTATCACCTCCCTGCTGTCTATAGCATGATTTGTCGACTCTCACTTCCCAAACTAGCTGTGCTTAATTAGTCCACACTTTTCTTTTAGCTATCTTCAACAATCACACTTACATAATATATTTGCTTCAGCAACAGTTTTAGATGTTCATAACAACCCATTTTACATATAAATGTTTCTATGCTACCCGCATAGCTGGTGCATCTGTGTTTTGGAGTGAATCCGGTGCGCACATTCTACCCTGCTGTGTACTTCCTATGTACTTTTTATCTTGCTGGTAAACATCTGGGCGTTCATTTTTCTGTACACTGTCTATTTTGGATTAGAGCGTATGACGACTGGGCCACCCTTGCGCGCGGGGCCAGTGTTCCAATGGGTGTTGTGCGCGTGCGTGCCGGTCATCCAAAAAGGGGTTCGCAGCGGCCAACGTGGGTTGCAGGCCCTTCCTATGTACTAAGTTTCTATTTGCTTATGCTCATTGTAAACTTCTTAGAACACCGTGTATCAGCAGTAGGTTCTCTTAGAACACTATGTATCAGCGCTAAGTTTCTATTTGCTTATGCTCTAATCGGTGTTCAAATATTTTTATGTGTTTAAACTGATCCTACTACAACTTCCTTTATGAAACCAATGTATGCTATCATCAAGTATTGTCATTGCTTCCTTTTGATCTATCATGATACCGTATAATGAGATAAAAGTATATGCATTAAACTATCACATACACATGGTTTGAATACTCGGCTGGCCGATGCTTTTTGCGCCATCGACGCAACGGGGTCTTGCTGTGCACTCCATGCATTTTTTGGCTTCACCCTCTTTGTTTGCCTGATTTTGTTTTGCATGGATTGTCTGATTTTTTGTATCTACTTTTTAAGAGGATTCCTCAACATCTTGTACCGTTTGAGTGTGTGGCTATATTTATAAAGTGGGGCACAAATCTATTTTGATAAATCCATTTTCCATATTATTCTTTTACTAATTTTCAGTGGCGCACGACATCGGCACCAGCCGCGATCAGTGTCGAGCTGTAGGGACGGAAGCTTGCATTCACTTCACGGAAGCTTGCATTGATGGAGTGCTTCTTTTACTTTCTGTTTTGATTTTGTACCTTTGAACAATGTGGAACTTGCTATATGGATGAAACTATTGTAATATGTATGGATGGAACTATGTATGTGGAACTTGCTATGTATGTATGGATGGAACTATGTATGTATGGATGAAACTTATGTGTTGGATATCTCATATGTTTGCTGTGAAACTTGCCCTGTGAAATATATATATATATATATATATATATATATATATATATATATATATATATATATATATATATATATATATTGCCGTCGGTGGCAGACGGCAAAGTGGCCATGTGGCAGCAACCTGTGCAACCTGGGAGCACTGGGGGCTGACCCATTTGGTCACTTTGCCGCCTGTGGCAGACGGCAAAGGATGGTGTGGTTTGCCGTCTGTGGCAGACGGCAAAGAGGTGGCAGAGGCAGACGGCAAAGAGCGGGAAGGGTGACGGGTCTGATGACGTTATGAAGCAGACAGCAAAGGGGAGGGCACATTTGCCGTCAGCCGGCAGACGGCAAAGCCTACCATTAGACACCTAACGTGGCTAACGTCTATCCTTTGCCGTCAACTTTCTTTGCCGTCTGCTTGCCCAGGAACGCTGACGGCAAATGTCTTTGCCGTCCGCTGTTTGAAAACAGACGGCAAAGAAGCTCTTTACCGTAACTGTCTTTGCCGTCCATGTTTGCCATCTGCGGCTGATGGCAAAGACCTTTGCCGTCAGCTTTCTTGTCCTTTGCCGTCTGCCATGGCAGACGGAAAATCAGCTGATTCCTGTAGTGATGCATATCATAAAATTCTACACTAAGCATATCATCACATTACTACAACATGCATATCATCTAACTACTACACTAATTAAGCATGTATATCATCTAATTACCACACTAAGTAACATACCATGAGATGCTGTTTAACATCCGTCCTTGTGAGGTGGGTCACGAATGGCATCCCGACGTAGTCTTCACGTGGTGGAAGTATGTCCCAGAGGTTGCCCGATTCCTCGTCGCTCAGCCTCAGTCTTTGGGCATAGAGGGCTTCATTAAGTGGGTCCTCATCATCATCTGAATCCTCATCATCTGAATCCTTATCATCTTCATCCTCACTATCGGCAATCAAATTCAGATAGATAACAAAAAACCTGGGACTTTCTCCTCTAAAGGAGAAGCTGATCAATTCACCCCCACTAAGATGCATGCGGGCGATGAAACGATCCCATTCATCTCCTCCAACCTAGGTTATCTTTCGCCCCATCTCGACCTGCATAGTGTAGGCCCCCCAAGAGCGTCGAAGGTCACGGTGTCTTCGGTGAGCTCATTGAATGCCAATCTCACATTGCATGGGACGATCTGTGTAAGATGAAAACAAAAAAACACACAATGCATTAGTGGAAATAGCAACAAAAACAAAAAAATTAACCATTAGAAGGTTCATATAATTTGTTACCACTGCAGGAATAAAACTAGGCTGGAAGTAGATACCGAATAGCGTGGCAGTAGAAAGGCTGGTCCGGCACCTTGACTTGCACAGTCGACATGGTGGTTCTTGCTCCATTCTACACAAAACACATTGAACACTAAGTTGAATTGTACACTAACATACTACAATATAAAGATCATACACATAATAAATCATAGTGGTAACCTATAAAAATATGCGTCAACTAATACCAATGCCAATGCCAATGCCAATATCATCTACCTAATATATCAATTTCTACTAATAAATCACAGTAGTAATAAATCAATTTCTAGTAAATATCATGTACCTAATAAAGCAATGCCAATGCCAATGGCAATGCCAATATCATCTACCTAATAAATCAATTTCTACTAATAAAACACGGTACTAATAAATCTCTAGCACCAATATCACAGTACTAATGTCAAAAAACTAGCAACATCATATCCATTCATATCCTACACTACGGCATTCACAGTAGTAATATGGCGCCATATATATATATCAAAGAACCATCTACCATCCATCTATCCTACACTACGGCATCCATCCATCTATCAAAGAACCATCTACCATCCATCTATCCTACACTACGGCATCCATCCATCTGTCAAAGAACCATCCACTCCATCTATCAAAAGAAATTTTCTGGCTCAGATCCGCCACCGGAGGGAGACGTGCTTGGGCAGGGAAAGAAGATTCGCGAGGGGAAGAGGGGAGATCTCACCTCCTTGCCGGAGTTGGCGGCGGCCGCGCTGGTCCAGCGGCAAAGAGCGGCATGGCTGGGAGGTGGCGGCGGCACTGGTCAAGAAGGGGACGAATGAGGTGAAAACGATGTGAGTAGGTGAGTCGGACTTAGCATTTTTTACTGGAGAGGGCAGTTACAAGATGGATAGCGCTAGCGTGGGCCTAATGGGCCACGCCATAGAAAATGGTAGCAAACAGAAAAAAATCAGAAACTATCTATGGCATGACCGAAAAATTCTACGCCAGCAGTATGGTCGTATCAATGTCATACCAAAGATGTGGACGCCAGCACTATTTGAAAAAAATAGTGCTGGCGTTGCTGGGAAATGGCGCGCCACCAACAAAAGTTGTGGCTAGCACTTTTTCCACTAGTGATCCATAGTCATATATATAATAACTCACCATCATGTAGCACATGACAAGTATTAAGGCCTCCTCCTCATCATCATAGTAGTCATATAACAATATAGCACATGACAAGTTAACCAACACTAGCTAAGGGTAGTCATCACTAACTAAATAACTCATCATTGTAGCACACGACAAGTACTAGCTAGCTAGGACCTACTCCTCTCTTTTAGGTAAAATAGCATAAAACAGGAGAGCCTCTCAGTCTCCATTATGGAGAATAGAGATCCACCTGTCTCCAATTTGTGGTCTGCGCAGCATGTTGCCTCCAAGTAGTTCCCTGCGTGCATTCATTACATTTCTCCATCCTTTGATTATGAGGCCTTGCTCTCTTCAAGAAATCTTGTATGGACTGTGGAAAGCCACCAGCAGACTTGGCCATAAGCTAATAATTCTCATGTCACCTTCCAAATACATCAGATGAGGCACACAATCTGATGGGAGCTTCTATTGAAAAACATATTACGAACAAAGTTAGAAGAATGTATGCAACAGATGGACTAGTGACACAATAGTAAAAAATCTTACCACGCTATCTCCATGGATGTTACCATAGTTCAACACATGGACTAGTGGCATGTATTGACCATAATTTTGGCCTATTTCATAATTGATCTTGAAAGTCTCAACATCATTAATAAATGAGACAAGATAATGTTTCCCCTCCCAAGTTAGTTCTGAGCCATAACTGTAGTAGGTATTGTCTACTACCTTCCGTATATTTCTTGGAGAATGGAAATAAGCTGTCAATTATAAATAAACATGTTTAATAGGGATGAATACCAACTATTTTTAAATAAACAATATAAATTACTTAACAAGTTTGTTTGACAAACTCACATAGAGGTAGAATTGGAAGCATGTCCACATCCACCCGAATGTCGATTTTATCCTCAATTTCATCTTCAAGACGCATATCAAAGGTTATTTGCATATCCTCCAGAAATCCATAGGACTTGCATAGACCTCTCCAATTTGAGCAACCAAAATGTGATTGATTTATTGCATTGTAGAGCTTAATCCGAAAAGTGAAACCATGTTTCGTCCTAACGTGAGCTATCTTCTTCTCCATACTCTCTCTATCTTCAAAACCAAGCTTGTCCAAGACATACGGTCTTGCATGGCAGGGGATGCACTAGTCGAATTGGAAAAAATGGAAATTACACGTTGAAGACAAAAAGCACAAGTCATGCTTAATTACGAAAAAATATTTATTGTCATTACATATCGTAAAAACTTTGAAGGTCTCCTTCAACACGATGGTGAAGCACCTACCATTTTGCAGACGAGGCCTGTCGCACATACCCCGGTCATTGGTGCAGTAATCGCACTCAGGGATCCTATTGTCGTCAGACATTTCCTCTGTTCATAAGTCAAAGATTAAAAATCGACGGCAATTAACAGGAACTCAACACACATATCATTATTCATCACGGGTTGACTTTTGGTCTGTCGAGTCTTCCTTGAAAAACTCTCATCTCTCGTGGTGTATATGGTGGGTACTCCCTCTCTGATATTGCGACCATCAGTGATGGTCGCTCCTCCCTTCGTTCTTGAGTGCATTACACCAAAATGTGTAGCACACAGGAAAGAAGGAGAAGCGACCCCCACGACAACAGTCAGGATTCTTCCTCTCTGATATATCAACCATTGGTGATGGTCGCTCCCCCTTTCTTTCCAAAGTGCATTACACCAAAATGTCTAGCACACAGGAAGGAAGGAGAAGCGACCCCCATGACAACAGTCGGGATTCTTCCTCTCTGATATATCGACCGTTGGTGATGGTCGCTCCTTCTTTCTTTCCAAAGTGCATTACACCAAAATGTCTAGCACATGGGAAAGAAGGAGAAGCGACCCCCACGATAACAATCAGGATTCTTCCTCTCCAATGTAATGACCATCGGTGATGGTCGCGTCCCCCCTTCCCTCATGCATTATGAAGGTCTATCATGAGGAGAAGAGGAGGAAGCGACCCCCATGACAACAGTCGGGGTTCTTCCTCTCTGAAAGTCACATAAAAAGCCCCAACAGACTAAAAGTCAACCCATTAAATATATCGATTAATGACATTAAAAAATGGCCTATTTTTTTGCTGGAATGTCGTTGAATTCCTGTTCTGGCAAATCATGGGTACTTGATATGTCCTACTTTCTAGCACAAGTCATGCTAAAAATCATGAATTAATTTTGGCATGACCTTTGTAAAAAATAGGACACATCGAGCGCCTGAAATTTGCTGGAACAGAAATGAATCAATATTCCAGCAAAACATAGGTCACTCAGAGTTTCCCTGCAATAGGAAGAGACAAATGTGGCCATCTTTGGCACCACATACACAGCACCTCAAGATCAACATGTCCATACACATACACATGTCCAAATAGTACAAAGTATCAACACTAAAATGATATATAACTTCAAGATCATGTGCATTAGTACAAAGTATCAACACTGAAATGATATATAACTTCAAGATCATGTGCATTAGTACAAAGTATCAACACTAAAATAGTACAAAGTACCAACATCTGCATCACCACCAAAAAGCATCAACATAAGTAGCTAAAAACCAAAAGTTCTCTGTTTTTCAAATATGAGGATAGATTCTAATTTTTATTGCTGTGACCAAACGGCTTGGCCAAAATGGGTGAATGACCACTCAAAATGACCGTGGGGATGTGCCCTACAAAACTTCTCATACAAACTTTCTCACTTTGGCCATCTGGTGAATTGAAATTGGGGATTTGTTTCAGTTCATAATCGACCTAGGGTTCGTCCAAATCGACCTAGATTTACTAATTTTCTATTCTACTCAAAAGACCTACATTTACTACTTTTTTATTCGAGTAAAAATACCTACATTTACTAAAAAAAATTGATTCCATTCAAATAATCTGCATTCTATTGTATTAAAAAACCCTATTCGATACCTAAAATTTTCTATTCTATTAAAAAACCTACATTCTACAATGCCTGCATTCAAAGAACATTCAAAGAACCAACATTCAAATAACTACATTCTACAAGAACAGAGAGAGGAGGGATGGAGGGAGGGAGGGAGGAGGAGGGAGGGAGGAGGGAGGGAGGGAGGAGGAGGGAGGAAGGGGGAGCTACCTCGGTGAAGCGTCGGCGGTGGCGCACGGGCGACGGCGGCGGACAACGGTGGCGGCTGATGGTGGCTGGCGACGGCGGTGGTGGCGAGGAGAGAGGAGCGCACAAGAGTGAGTGTGTGGTGAGGGGTGAGGAAACCGACAGCCAGGGGTAGGGGATAAGGTGGGCTTAGTAGTAGCGCGGGCCAGGAACCGACGCTACTGCTAAGGCCAGTGCCTGTAGCGCGGGCCAGTCACACAGCGCTACTGCTAAACAGGGCCCACCACCTGGCCACAGGCAGTGTTAGTAGCAGTGTGGGATATGGGCCCAGTGCTACAGCTACTAGATTAGTTGTAGCACGGGGTCCCTAGACCACGCTGCTACTAAGGCTAGACCCGGGGGGTGCCTTGTGGCCCACTTAGCAGCAGCGTGGGTTCTGTGGGCCGACGCTACTAGTAAGTTTTACCAATAGTGTGCACTGCCAGCCCATGCTGCTGCTAGTTAACAGCAGCGTGGGCCACTTACCCACCGCTACTGATAAGCGTATGCCTATAAGATATTTCCTAGTAGTGAAACCGGTAACGGGAGCAACGGTATAGTGAGCATGGTGATGACTCTGGAGGACATCGATGCACACCGGGTTTTGTAAAGTATCATGAAGCAAAGGGAACATCACATGATAACCAAAGGTTCACTCAAATATCATTCATGTAATCATAGGGATCGATATGGACGTCCACGGTTCCGCTATCTGTCATTGAACGAAGGGGTTTCGTTCATGTCTATGAATTAATGAACCTACAGGGTCACAAGCTTAAGTTAATCATGATCTGCTGAGTGTTAGTAGGATGGGAGTGATCAGAATATATTTTTGGAATTGTTTCATTAATATTTGGAATAGTTTCGAGAGGATCCGGAAGCGTTTCATGGTCACCGGAAGGGTTTCGGTGAATATCGGGTAATATTGGGTATTACCGATAAATAATATATAGGTGGAAAATGTTTCCAGGGATGTTAAATTATATATAAAATGGTCCAAAAGTATTTAGAACAATTTTATATTTAATTTAATATCAACGGGCCTTAAAAGGCCAAGAGGTGGAAGGCAACTTGGGCCACAAGGGCCCAAGTGGGGTGGTGCTCCCTTCCCTATGGAAGGAGGCCGAATTGGGAGAGGGGGAGAAGTCCAACTCCTCCTCCCTGACCGGTGCACCAAGTGGGCTCTTTCCCCCTTGGTGGCAGCCCTCCCTCTCCCCTCTAACCTATCACTAATGCAGGATGGTCCTAATGCGACACATGTATAGGAGACCAATCGACCAAACTATGTGCGATGCATGTATCGCAAATGGTATATTAATAAACTGTCACCAATGAAACGAACTGTGTGTGATGGCGTGTCCATCAAATATGATTTAGAAAATGGGTGCATGTGTGATAGGTGCCATATAGTTGATTCTTACAAACTGTTAGCGATGAGAGAAAATAACACAAACGGACGTGTGCGATAGACGGCATACAGTTTACTTGGATGAATTGTTGCGATGAGACAAAAGAACACACACAGTTACCCAAATACAGATGTGTGCAATAGACGGCATACCGTTCACTCGGATGAATTGTTTGCGATGAGATAAAAGAACACACATAATTACCCAAATACAGATGTGTGCGAAAGAAGGCATACAGTTCACTCGGATGAATTGTTTGCGATGATCCATAAGAACACAAATGGCTCGACTTTACAAGATGTGTGTGATACCCGACAAACAGGTCATCTAGATGAACTATTTAGGATGAGCAAAAATAACACAGACGGTTCAGCGTAACAAGATGTGTGTGATACCCAACAAACGGGTCATCTGGATAAATTGTTTGCGATGAGCAAAAGTAACACAGACAGTTGCTACAGTTGTTTAATGTGTGATTATATCTGTAGAAAAAACTTTGAAAATGCAAACAGGTTGTTTGCGATGGCCAGGAGCATAGCACATGATGCATGGTGCGAGTACTCGTGTGTGATGATTTGTAAGTTACGTTTCCTAATGTTAACACGTGTGTGATAACACGTGACACCGCATAGGTTGTGTGCTCCACTTAGTCTTCCCGCGCTCCAGCGAAGGCTTCCCGCGCAAGCGCCAGGCACAGGGAAAATTGTAAAATCCCCAATCCCCTGCTAGCCAGCTTCTAGCTATAAATAACCACAACAATGGCCGGTGGCGGCGACTCACTACTGATCCCCTTGCTAGCTATTTACCCACACATACCGCCATATCCCCAATGGTCGAAGACGGGATGGAGTTGGGCGATGGTGGAATCAACGCCGCCGGCATGATGGTCGGCTTGGCAGTCAACGACCATGCCACCGCCTCTCCTGACGACAGCCAGAGGAGGCAGGAAACGCGGTACGAGGAAGCCACTAGGTTAGCCAGGGTCATCCTGAAAGCGGCTAGGGATCGCCAGCGGGCGATACTGCATGCTCGGCGCAGAGTGTAGCGGATGGTGTGGGCGGCGGAGCTGGAACCGCGATGATGCAAGGACAACTATGGCACTGGCGACCGCCGCACGAGGCGCATGCTTATGTCCCAGACGGAGGAGGGCACAGCGTCAGACTTCGCTGAGGCAGGACTAGGGGCCGTGACGGTAGCCCTGGCGAGAGGCAACGTCGCCTCGTCAGCCGTCGGGACGATGTACGCAGACCTGGCGATTGCGATAGCCCTGGTAAATGTTTGAGAAGGTTTGGCTAATGTCATTATAGACACTCTTCATAAATCGAACCATCATCGGGGAAGGTTCGGTGGTTTCGAGAGGGAAATCACCAAGGTTGAAGGCGAATCCACATTTCCCGTGTCGTTTGTCTTTGAGTTTTTTATACAAACATACCCCCTACAATGCACTGTGTTCAAATTTGATAGTTACGTGGGCTCAAATGCCATATTCAGGCCATTATGTTCATTTTCTAGGCATTAATGCACATAACTCAAATTCGCACAATCGGTCCATGAAAAAGTGCACAAAACGGTTTGAAAAATCATGCTTGTGGGTATCTAGTAACATTTCATGCCTTTTATGAGGAATGGGGAGAGATTTCAAGGATATGTGTGACAAGAGTCAACCACGAACATGCCGTTTGTTGGTTTTTTAGCTCTAGAAAATGGATATATAACATGCCTGAAAAACATGACATCTGTCATGGTGCCATGATATGACCTTGGTATTCTTTGGTAAATGTTTGAGAAGGTTTGGCTAATGTCGTTATACACGCTCTTCATAAATCAAACCATCACCGGGGAAGGTTCGGTGGTTTCAAGAGGGAAATCACCAAGGTTAAAGGGGAATCCACATTTCCTTTGTCGTTTGTCCTTGAGTATTTTTAGACAATCAACATACCCTCTACAATGCACCGTGTTCAAATTTGTCACTTACATGGGCTCAAATGTCATATTTAGGCCATTATGTGCATTTTCTAGGCATTAATGCACATAATTCAATTTTGCACAATTGGTCCATGAAAAAGTGCACAAAAACGGTTTGAAAAATCATGCTTGTGATATTTAGTATTTTTTGCATGCCTTTTACGAGGAACGGGGAGAGATTTGAAGGATATGTGTGACTATAGTCAACCACGCACGTGTCGTTTATTAGTTTTTTAACTCTAGAAAATGGAAAACATGCCTGAAAAACATGACACCTGTTGTCATGATAACTCCTTGAAAATTAGAGCATCTTGCAAGAAGAATTAATCACTGTTTCCAAAAGGATAAATGACAATTTGAACTCGAATTTACGATGACTTCATCGTTTCGCCTCCAAACTATTTACACGGTGCGCAAGCACCATCAGCTGCTAGATTTTAATTTTTTCGCATTTCAAGACTCGTTTCCTATATTTAAGCACTTTTTATAACATTTACCTGACATTTAGCGCATATACATCAAATCCCAGCTACAGCTACACGGGGGTGATGAGAGGGATGTGGATTGCCGTTCGATCATGGCGCATCCTACGGTGCACACGCGCGATCCGCGTGGCTGGGGTTTTGGCCAATCAAAACGCAATGCACAATAGGATCGTCGCACATGGTTCTCAGAGGCAAAGGAATTGAACTGTGTGCGATAATAAATCACCAGGATTAAGGGGGAATCCAAATTCCCTTCTTTGTTTGTCCTTGAGTTTTTTCCTACGATCAACATGCACCCTAAAATGTATCTTGTTCAAATTTGCTGCTTTTTTGGGCTCATTTACTATATTTAGGCCATTATGCGCATTTTCTATGCTTTAACGCACATAATTCAAATTCGCACAATCGGTGCTTGAAAAAGCACACAAAACATTTTGAAATTCATGCTTGTGGTATTAAGTAAATTTTCATGCCTTTCACAAGGAATGGGGAGCGATTTCAAGGATATGTGTGTCAAGAGTCAACCACGAACGTGCCGTTTATTTGTTTTTCAATGCTAGAAAAATGAAAAACATGCCTGAAAAACATGACATCTGGCATCATGCCATGATATGACCTCGGTATTCTGTGGTAAATGTTTGAGAAGGTTTGGCTTATGTCATTATACACGCTCTTCATAAATCAAACCATCACCGGGGAAGGTTCCGTGGTTTCAAGAGATAAATCACCAAGGTTGAAGGGGAATCCAAATTCCCTTCGTTATTTGTCATTGAGTTTTTTTCTGCGGCCAACATACACCCTAAAATGCATCTTGTTCAAATTTGTCACATTTTCTAGGCTCATTTACTATATTTAGTCCATTATGCGCATTTTGTAGAAATTAATGCACATAATTCAAATTCAAACAATCAGTGCATGAAAAAGTGCACAAAAATGGTTCAAAAAATCATGCTTGTGGTATTAAGTAAATTTTCATGCCTTTTACATGGAATGGGGAGGGATTTCAAGGATATGTGTGGCAAGAGTCAACCACAAATGTGTCGTTTATTGGTTTTTCAACTCTAGAAAAATTAAAAACATGCATGAAAAACATGTTACCTAGCATGGTGCCATGGTATAACCTCAGCATGATGTGGTAAATGTTTGAGAAGGTTTGGGTAATGTCGTTATACAAGCTCTTCATAAATTGAACCATCGTCGAGGAAGTTTCATGGTTTCAAGAGGGAAATCACCAATTTTGAAGGGAATCCACATTTTCTTCGCCATTTGCCCTTGAGTTTTTTTATACGATCAACATACAACCTACTATGCACCACGTTCAATTTTGGCACTTTCCTGGGCCCACATGCCATATATTTAGGCCATCATGTGTATTTTCTAGACATTAATGCACATAATTCAAATTCACACAATCGGTGCATGAAAAAATGCACAAAATCATGCTTGTGGTATTAAGTAAATTTTCATGCCTTTTACGAGGAATGGGGGGAGATTTCAAGGGTATGTGTGGCAATAGTCAACCACAAAACGTGCCGTTTATTGATTTTTCAACTCTAGAAAAATGAAAAACATGCATGAAAAACATGACACCTGGCATGGTGTCATGGTATGACCTCAGTCTAATGTGGTAAATGTCTGAGGAGGTCTGGTAATGTCTTCATACACGCTCATCATAAATCAAACCATCACCGGGGAAGGTTTTGTGGTTTCAAGAGGGAAATCACCAAGGTTTAAGGGGATTCCACATTTGCTTCGTCGTTTGTCCTTGAATTTTTTTATACAATCAACACCCCGCCTCCCCCCTACAATGCACTGTGTTTAAATTTGGCACTTTCTTGAGCTCACATGCCATATTTCAACAATTATGTGCATTTTCTAGGCATCAATGCACATAATTCAAATTCTTACAAACGGTCCATGAAAAAGTGCACAAAAATGGTTTGAAAAATCATGCTTGTGGTGTTTAGCAATTTTTCATGCCTTTTACGAGGAATGGGGAGATATTTCAATGATATATGTGGCAACAGTCAACCACAAATGTGTTGTTTATTGGTTTTTCAACTTTAGAAAATGAAAAACATGCATGAATAACATGACACTTGGCATGGTGCCATTCTATGCCATCAAGAACACGTGACTGTCCGCACGCAACGCCGACCACGCCTATTTTTTTGATGAGACTGGGCGGCTGGCAGCATGCAAAGACAATGGCTCAGGATCTCGATGACCGCGCAGGTTCTCGATGACCGCGCAAGCTCTATGGCAACATGCATGCATGCAAGCGCAACCAAGAAGCGCCATGGCAGCACGCAAGCGTAGCCAGGGCGTGCACTGTGGCATCATTTATATCAATCTGGAGTGCTCTATAAAACCAATGCATTGTACGGTTGTCCGACCACTCCATCCCAGAAGCGTCGTCCATGCCACCACGCCACACACTAACTGGCAAGGAAGCGATGGCATCCCGCCGCGTCGAGTTCATCGCCGCCGGTGACTGCACACCTACGTAGGCGGACTTAGAAGCTGCCTAGGCCAAATCAGAGGTGGAGACCATAGCCGCTCAGGAGGAGCGGAAAAGGGAGAAATCACTCAAGAAAAGAGAGTCCCGCCGCCGCAAGAAGGAAGCGGCCGCACGCGCTGCTGAGGAGAGCTGGGTGGAGATCCAAGCACGGTGGGATGCCACCGACAAGGCCGAGAAGGCGTCTGGCTAGCATGGCCTGATGCCTCTACCTACTACGATCATGGCGGTAGCTGCCGCGGCGCTGAGGAGAGCTAGGTAGAGATCCAAGCACGGTGGGCTGCCGCCGACAAGGACGAGAATGAGAACGATGGCGTCTGTCCAGTATGGGAGAAGTAGTTAGCGTGTGTGTTACCCGCATGTTTGTTTAATTAATTATGAGCATCTACCAGTACTACTTTACTTTTTTTTTGAGTTGGTAGCTATAATTAACGTACAATGTCGATAAGCGACATCCTTTGTATGGCTTTAAGTGTTGCTTAGCATGTGTTCACTAAAGATTTAGAGCATGTACAGCCAGAACCGCCCCTATTTCCTCCCTATAAGTGTCCGCCCAGTCAAAAAATGTTGACCTAATCTGGTCGGTCCACCCGCAGCCACCTGAAGCTCTTCCTCTATCATCGCTGCATAGCGGGCTTTCGCTCCGACGTGCGCGTCGGAGACGAGCTCGCCCAAGCTGGGTTTTAGTCCCACCTCGCCGCGCGAGGCAGACGCTGACCGGGTTAAATTGCCTTGCCGATGGATGGCAGCAAGCTTCTCTCTTGTTGCATAGGTCGATCAATTATCGCTATGTGAGTGAGGCAGGTTGACCCTTGATTGCATTTCATATAAAACTGATGATTGTTCATTGAGTGTCAACTTCGCCTCGTTCATGTACATTGATAGCCCTACTACAATGAAAGAGATTTTTAAATTTGCAGGTTGCGGCTGTAGATGCTGATATAATAATTATTAGAAGATCACAAAACACACAATTTCTACATAGAACCGTGTGCGTTATGGATCCATAATATCGCACACGTACCATCACTACTGCCCGTGCATAATTTAATGAACTGTATATACGTGCACATTTTTTTGGAGATGGGATCCACCAATTTTCTCTTTTCCTGCACACGAGTATTTTATGTGCTTCGTCTGCGTTGTGTGTTTCCCTCACGTAAGTTTTGAGTTTTGTAGTAAAATTTTCGGTAGGCGTGCGATTTTAGAATTTATTCCTCCCATCCCATCCCCACCCATCACATGTCCGCAGTATCTCCCCCTCCCACCCCCTCCCGGCAGCTCAAACCGCCGCTGCCACAACCACAGCTTCAACAACATCTATGTTTTGCCTAAGCCTCGTCGATCCAGTCAGGTAACCCACCAATCTCCATCACTGCCCCGGCCTGATTGCTTAGATGGTGCCTGCGAAACACTCTCATGCCTCCAAATCCCCACCCCTATTCCAGAGCATCACGGCGTAAGCCCAACCACATATCAAGCAGAGGTCGAGGATCTAATGGCGGTCGATGGCGCGGTGGCCGCTGTGCGTGTCGACCCGAAGGGACACCTCACCTCCACTGCCGCCAACTTGGTGCAGACTCTGGCCCAGATGAAGTGCCCTGGCAACTACCCCTCGGGATTTACCAAGTAGGAACTGTCCAGTTTAATTTTACTAAAACCAGTTGCAATGGCTATGTTTTGTACAATTGATGTATTAAGCATGTTGTAGTAAACACGCGTAACCCATCTTAGCTATTTTGCCTACCTTTTTTCTAGACAACTGGGCCTTTCTCTGCTCTAGCAGCACTTGCCTTGCGATATTTAACTATGTCAATTTCAATTTCATCAGTACCAGTTTCAATGGCTATATTAGGTTGTCTGTAGTTAACACGTGCCTTGTTTATTTCAGTAATGCACACTGTGATGTTCAAGTATGAACTGTCCAGTTCAGTTTCACCAATACCAGTTGCAAACTTACAATGCATATGTTAGGTTTCTATTAAGCCTGTCGTAGTAAACAGTTCTAACCATTTTTTAACTCTTTTCCTTTGCCAACGTGGTACTACACGCAATGAAGATATCATTGGAGATGATGTCATTTTACTACCATTGCTATTTTTTGGTGGATGTTAACACTGTTGTAGTTAACATGTCTTTCCATGTGCTTACATAGGGTCACAATGGGCGATGCTGTTGTTTGCCGTCGAGGTTAGTTCCATCCCACTGTCTTATAGTATTTTACATCATTTGTGCAATTGCAATTTAGCTTCTAACATTTACTTGTTGCTTGTAGATACACATGTCAGTGGCACTGATCCACGCTTCGACCCAGAGGAACACCTCGCCTCCGCTGCCGCTGACTTGGTGCGGGCTCTGGCCCAGATGAAGTGCCCTAGCAACTACCCCTCGGGATTAACCAAGTAGGAACTGTCCAGTTTAATTTTACCAATACCAGTTGCAATGGCTATGTTTTGTACGGTTGATGTATTAAGCCTGTTGTAGTAAACACAGATAACCCATCTTTAGCTATTTTCCCTGCCATCTTTCTAGACAACTGGGCTATTCTCTGCTATAGAAGCACTTGCCTTGCGATATTTAACTATGCCAATTTCAATTTCATCAGTACCAGTTTCAATGGCTATATTAGGTTGTCTGTAGTTAACACGTGCCTTGTTTATTTCAGTAATGCACACTGTGATGTTCAAGTATGAACTATCCAGTTCAGTTTCACCAATACCAGTTACAAACTTACAATGCATATGTTAGGTTTCTGTTAAGCCTATCATAGTAAACAGTTCTAACCATTTTTTTACTCTTTTCCTTTGCCAACGTGATACTACACGCAATGAAGATATCATTGGAGATGCTGTTATTTTAGTAACATTGCTATTTTTTGGTAGATGTTAACACTGTTGTAGTTAACATGTCTTTCCATGTACTTACACAGGTTCACAATGGGAGATGCTGTTGTTTGCCATCGAGGTTAGTTCCGTCCCACTGTCTTATAGTATTTTACATCATTTATGCAATTGCAGTGTAGCTTCTAACATTTACTTGTTGCTTGTAGATACACATGTCAATGGCACTGATCCGCGCTTCGACCCGGAGGAACACCTCACCTCCGCTGCCATCGACTTGGTGCGGGCTCTAGCCCAGATGAAGTATCCCAACAACTACCCCTCGGGATTTACCAAGTAGGAACTGTCCAATTTAATTTTACCAATACCAGATGCAATGGCTATGTTTTGTATGGTTGATGTATTAAGCCTATTGAAGTAAACACACATAACCCGTCTTTAGCCATTTTCCCTACCGTCTTTCTAGACAACTAGGTTATTCTCTGCTGTAGCAGCGCTTACCTTGTGATATTTAACTATGTCAATTTCAATTTCATCAGTACCAGTTTCAATGGCTATATCAGGTTGTCTGTAGTTAACACGTGCCTTGTTTATTTTAGTAATGCACACTGTGATGTTCAAGTATAAACTATCCAATTCAATTTCACCAATACCAGTTACAAACTGATAGTGCATATGTTAGGTTTCTGTTAAGCCTGTAGTAGTAAATAGTTCTATCCATTTTTTACTCTTTTCCTTTGCCATCGTGGTACTACACACAATGAAGATATCATTGGAGATGCTGTTCTTTTAGTACCATTGCTATTTTTGGTGGATGTTAACACTGTTGTAGTTAACATGCCTTTCCACGTACTTACACAGGTTCACAATGGGCGATGATGTTGTTTGCCATCGAGGTTAGTTCCATCCCACTGTCTTATAGTGTTTTACATCATTTGTGCAATTGCAGTTTAGCTTACATTTACCGGTTGCTTGTAGGTACATATATTAGTGGTACTGATCCATGCTTCGACCCCTTTTGCGTATGGGGTAATGAGATAGTCATGAACAAACGTCAAGTGAGGAAACTACGAAATATTGTTATGCGAAAGAGACGGGTGATTGGAATTAAACTCATTATTTACACTTTATCCAAGACAATAGTGAACTTTAGGATGGTAAGTAATCTGTTGCCCTTTTTCCCTGCTCACAATGAATTACTCTATTAGGCATGAATATCTGAAAGTTTTCTCTTTTCAGTGGTTTCCGAAGCAATTTACTCATGATTACCTTGCAAACTACATGACCGGAGTGGAGGCAACTAAGGTTAAAGTATATAATTTGCACTACCATGATAATGTTCTAGAAGTCTTCCTGAAGGTGGTGAAGGATGGGCAGGCGGTCATAACAAGGGGTTGGACAAAAGTTGTGCGCGCCTTTGGCATGGAGCAGGGCACATTATGGGCATTCCGCTTCTTCAATACCATTGGCAGCCAAAATGATCTACACTTCTCTCTTCACCTTTACCGCCTCTAAATATTATGGTTCATCATAGTTAATCTGGTACCTAATTTTGTAATCACTGAACATATTGTACTGTGATTTTGATTTATGGAATGGTTGTTGAACCATTGTAAATAGGATATGTATGATGGATGTGAAATATTTGAATTCCACACCTCATAATTCAAATTTTAAAATTTCCAATTCGAATAATAAATTAGCAAAAAAATCAAATTAAATAGCTGGGAATAAAATATTGTACACACGATTAGAAAGAAAATAGTGTGTGCGATGGAAAAACATAGTACACACGGTTCTTTGACGGATAACGTGTGCGATTCTAAGCGGTATGAAACACGGCTCCATCTCATATGCGTATGGGATTGCCAGCAGTACCACACACATTTCCATACCATATGTACGTGTGCGATTTATGGTAATAGCACAAACATTTCAAACCTTTATGCATGTGTAATATCATAACAAAAGAAGACGGTTCACATATGGAGTGCGTGTGTGATAGGAATACCTATCGCACACACCTTATGAAATGGACACGTTGGCGAAAGTAGAGGCACCGCACACATTTTATAGTTTTTAACTATCTATGATAATGTACCTATCACAAATAAATCGGTAGATTAAATGTTTGTGATACCCTCCTTTTGCACATGAGTATATCTCCATTACCGTTTCAGATGTCTCCAGGATCATAAACGTAGCATCGACGTCTAACGTGTGGGATATTCCGTGACTTCGTAGATGATTAATTGACGGAAATCGTCTGCAGCCGCTCGCCCTATCGTAGACATTTTCTGGGTCATGTGGGAAGGACCCCCCTATCGCACACACTGGCCAGGCGGCGGTTTAAAACTCTGTCGCGGAAAGGGGGTAAAAACCGTTTGTATAGGACGTAACTGCACCAGTGTATATATACTTGAGGTTTGGTGCTCTTTTAAACACACAAGGTTCGACTTCTCCCCCATGGTTGGCGCACCCAAGGAGGGATTTCCCTCCTGGTGGCTGCCATCTCCTCCCCCTCTAACCTATAAATACTTGAGGTATTGGCCACAATTGTACACACAAGTTTTGGAGCCTTCTCCAGTTCATCTAGCTCTAGTTCTAGTTGGTCCTAGTTGACTAATTAGAGCTTGGTCTAGTTCCTCTAATTCTCATAATTATAAGCCCAGTGTGGTTCTAATCTCCTCCCATAATTCTTCGGCGACGATTAGCTCTGGACGTCGAAGCACTGCCGGATCGTGAAGACCGTATGCTTGCAACCAAGTAGAGAGGCCGTGCTTTCGGTCTTCCGTTCGAGGGATCGTTTGAGGGCGGTTCGTGGGATTGTCATCAACGGTTTGAGGGACTCCAAGTACGATCTACACCGACTTGTCTTCTTCCGCTGCACTCCGGAGTCGGTAATGATTGTTGATCCAAACCCCGTATGCAGCTTCATATTGTTCCTGGGTGATCGTTGGGCGATTTTTTCTACTACGTTTCCCAACAATGGCATCATGAGCAGTTCTATGAGTAGATGCAGGTTTCGATCTAGATCACATGTGGATGTGAGGGCTCATGTTCTTGCTATGCTTCCCTCGAGTGTTGCTTTGGTTCAGTTCATTGACGGCATGGTGTCGCTTTTCATAAGGTTCTGACAATTGATCGGCTCTGGTTGTCGATGATCTGCTAACAGTTCCTTGGGCTTCACCATAGTCAAGAATAGTGAACCATCACATACGTAAGAGGGCGATGAAGATGAACGATCTTCTAGGGGGTCACACGTATTTGACGAAGTTTAGTGTGGGGGACGAGATTTTTATTTAAGTCTCTTCTTTCACACACCCCGAAAGCTAATCTAGCAACAAGAATTATCACCTTGATGGTGTGCGCGTAGGTAGCTAGTGTTGTTCAGAAACCCAAGAAGCCATGTAATTAAAATTTGCTAAACCGATTAGAGGACGTCTAAGTTGGTTTTGCAGTGTTTGCATATGATGTGGTATAGCCTTCGTCATGATAATGAGTTTATGTATGAGATGGTTATATGTTGTAATGTTAAGTGGCCTACGCGACACAGCATGATGGCTGGAGCCACGAGATTGCCATCTTAATGTAAACATCATAGAGATAGGCTATAGGTGACGGTGGCAAGCATACACGGAGGACCTCGATGAGGAGAAGGTGTACTAGGCGCGGGACGAGGAGCTATAAATTCGTTCCATGGTGGAATTTCTAAATTGGGTGCCACGACAACGTTTTCTAAAATGGTTGCCACATCAACTAAAATTGCCCCCACGACATCGTTTTTGAAATGGTCTCCACGGCAATGAAATATTGGCCGTCACGACGCTTAAACAGAAGAATGAAGATGATCATGGAGGATTCCCGGTGCCCAGGGCTATACCATATCATGCTATTTTGAATTACCTGAGATGTTTATCACTTTGTTGTTTGTACCCTTTGATTGAGCAGTAGTCAATTATTAGGGTGATCTCTCACAGTAAATATCAAGTTAATAGGTGCTCTTCCCAGTGTTGCAACCGTCTATAACACGTAGCGTTCTGGAGTGCGTCATGTCCACATGAGTACAAACGGGACGTGAGGTGTAAGATGGGGATGGTGAGACCATGTATGCAGATAGCACTCGGTTGTCTTGAAGTTCTAGCAAAATTGTTCTGATCTCAGAGCACGAAGCATCAAAAGATGAACAATAGTCATATGGAGATATGATCGGCAAAAGTTTGCCCACCGGTCAAAATTCTCGTCATTAGTGATGTACACATCAATGGCTAAGAACTAGATTAATATCTTGAATCACCCACTATTAATTATTAGAGATATTAATTTGAGTGGATGTGCAGTTTAAATTAAAATTTATTTAAATATTAGTGCAATATTAATTATGAATTGTGTCTAAAATTATTTGTGTGTTTATCATTGTAGATCAAATGGCTCGCAATATTTTCAACTTAGCCCCTATGTTAGAGAAAGAAAAATTGGCTGCTAATGGTCGAAACTATGCTGATTGGATCTGGAACCTGAGATTTGTTCTCAGGAGTGCTAAGAAGGAGTATGTGCTAGATCAGCCCCTGGGTGATGCTCCTGCAAAGGATGCACCACCAGAAGAAGTTGCTGCTTATGCTGCTCGTAGTGATGACTATGAGTCAGTCCAGTGCCTCATGTTGACTTGCATGTATCCTGAACTACAGAAGCATTTTGAATGATCTACTACTCAATTTATAATTGGGTCACTGGAAGTTCTGTACAAGAAGCAAGCAAGGACCAAACATTTTGAATTAACCAAGGCCTTGATTGAATGCAATATGAAAGAGGGTTCCTCAATGAGTGAGCATATAGTGAAGCTTGCTGGCTATGTTGATAGACTGGCTTCTTTGGAATTTGGAATTCCTCTGACACTCGGTATAGATATTGCGCTTGCTTCACTCCTCCCATCTTATGATGGTTTTATCATGAATTACAACATGAATGAGATGGAGAAAAGTGCTAACGAGTTGTTTGCTATGCACAAAACTGCAGAAGCTGGGATGCAGAAGAAGGGCAAGAAAACTACCAGTTTCAAGAAGAAGGGCAAGTCCAAGAAGAAATCTGCTGGTGCTGGTAAGACCATCTCTCAAAAGAAGAACATGGGCGGAGCCACTAAGGAGACTAAATGTTTCTACTACAAACAGAAGGGACAATGGAAGCGCAACTTCAAGAAGTACTTGGCGGATAAGAAGAATAGTTCTTCCGGTAAAGGTATAAAAGTTATACAAAGTTAATGTTATTTTACTTGTTTCTGTATGTCACAAGTATTTGACGCTGATTGGTTGCTTTCATATGCAATCTGATGCAGGGACTACACAAAGCTCACAAGTTGAGAATAAATGAAGACGTGATGCAAATCGGGAATGGTGATGGGATCGCTACTCAAGATCGTCGAAGTCATGTCTTTAGTTTATCTTCAAGATTTATCTTAGGATCGAATAATAGTTATTACATTCTGGAGTTGTGTAAGACATTATGTTTTGGATTATGCGATGGATGTTCTTATAAAGTTTTAAACAATAGTTGTTGAAGTGGTTATAAGAATATGTTTTGATTTACCTCAGATATTGATGGTTTATTCGTGAATCTCAAATTGAATTTTTTTAACATTAATGCTAAATGTCTTGAGAAGACTGATGAACACCACTTAAATGTGGAACTGCTTGTTTATATCAGAATATAATCTTCATATAGATGAAGTGTTGAAATATTTTGATTTAGAATCAAATAAGAGAATACATAGTGATGTATGAGGTCCAATGAATAACCCAGGGCGCGGTGAATAATTATGCTTCATTAAATAAATTGAGTAAATATGATTTACTTAATATAAATCTAAAATATTTGAATAGTTCAAAGGAAATTCTGAATATATTATTTGAAAGGTTCAAAGATTTCATAATGAAGATAAGAATCATTGTGACAAAAGATAAAAGGGTTCTTCAATCTTGAAGAAAATTATCCGAGTTTAGCAAAACACTCGAATAATTGTGGAATTATTTTCTACCGATCTGCTTTTTATTAATTTTGGGGATATACTTGAAACAGCAAGATATACACTAAATAGAGCACCACATATTAGTCTGGCTAAAATAAACCATATGAGTTATGGAGTTCATAAACCAGATGAATGCTGAATTGTAGGATATCTCAAAATGTGATTTGGATTCCTTCTACCTAAAGTTCAAAGACAAAGTGTTTGTCACAAATAAAGAACATTTTTTTGAGAAGGAGTTTTCTCATCAAAGAAATAAGTGGGAGGACAGTACATATTGATAAAGATTATTGTATCTCTAACAGAAGTGAGCAGGATTAACAAACCAGAAGTTGTTCCGATAAATTATCTGCAAAACTAAACCGTAAGTGACTACCTTGGATGTAGAAACTCTAAAGCTTGTAACTGGACTATGAAGATCAGGATTTTTTTATTAAACTTCCTGAAATTTCATAATGAGATATTCATCTTAGAAGAAGATGAACCTACGCACTACAAGGAAGCGATGGCGGCACCCATGTCAAAGGAATGGCTCACAGCCATCACTAGTGCATGCGAGTCCTATACAAACGATTTTTACCCCCTTTCCATGACAGAGTTTTAAACTGTCACCTTGCCAGTTTGTGTGATAGGGGGGTCCATCCCACACAACTCAGAAACCGCCGACGATAGATCCTCCGGTCACACACGCAGGGTAAAAAGTGCTCGTGTTCGATCGGGCGAGCCATCACAAACAAGTATATGGCCCCAATCATGTGAGATGTTCTCAGCATCACACACAGCGAATCCCAAATAAATGTTTCCATTCATGTGTATATCACACACAATTTTCCATATCACATCATCTGTGATAGCATTGCCATCATAGACGATATTTATAATTTTAGCGTTGGCATTATAGAATGCATCACGCACAGTGCCTAGAAGAAACTGTATGGCTTAGGCTGTCCATCACACACACTTTTTCTGTGGAAAACGTGTGTGCAAGGTAGCCTAATGCAAATAGTTATGCGGAGGAAGTCATGTGTGATTGTTCATTGATCCAACATGCCTACTTTCTAGAAATTGTGTGGGTTGTCTGAGGTAATCTCCCACGGTGTTGTCTCAGTAACCGTCAGCAAAAGAAAAACCCAATTAGCAGGCTAATTGGCCTATTATTTTTATTCCATTTAGTAATCAAATTGACATTTCATGTGAAACATAGAATATACTTCATTTTTGTAGTACGACAACCAGGATTTCATAATTGAAATACATCAGAGTACAACATCATGTAGCTTCAACACTCAGTTACACCATATAGGCATATAGCTAGCTACCCCATTACACAACAGCACCAGGTTTCACATGCAACATCTAAAACCCTTTGGAAATTAGCATCATAGATGGTACATAGACAGATGAATGTCATCTGGAAAACTGCTGAAGTGGAAGGCGAATATTGAGCCTTCAGGGATATTGAAGGTCCTTGCAACTTTAGGCCAGTGCCTGTGGATGATTGACCGCCCATCCTTCATCCTCAGGAAGACTTCAATATTGTACCGTGGGTGTTGTATGAATACCCTCCTTGCCTCTTGGCCATACAGGTGGTTTGAGATGTAATCATCGGTGAACTGCTTTGGAAAGGCCTGAAAACAAAGATATGCATAAATATCTTCTATAAATTTTGTAATGGTGCAAAGGAAAAAGAAGGTATAAGAGTTAGTACCATGCTGTAGTTGACTGATGTCTTCTTCATTGTGTAGACAAAGATCTTGTTATTTTTCATCGCTAGTTTCTTTATCCTAACAATCTTTCTGAGTTTCTTGACTTGACTGATGTTCATGGACATCTCATTTCCCCATATGCAAAATGGGTCGAATAGTGGGTCTAAACCTATGACAGCAGGACCTACATGTGCAAGACCAAATTGTTAAAGACCTAAATATTAGAATGGTTCCTGCAATTGCACAATAATGTGCTATTAGCCAAAGGACCATGCAAGTGCAAACTTCGATGGTAAACCTCAGTGTCTCCCATTGTTTCCCTGCAACACATATAAGGTAGTTATTGATCAGGTTAAGTGAGAGTTGGCGTACTATCAATAAAATATGTTGATGAAAAATAAACACATTGCAGATCCAGCAAATTATTTCGAGCCACATGGAAAAGCCAGTTATCCAAACCAAGCATGCTTAAGAACTAGGAAATATAGCAATTGTATATGTTTCTCATGTATTTTTTATAGCCAAATTCAATTTATTTCTAACATGCATAACAATACAAAATTGTACCCACAACAATTGAACATCGCATTGCAGAATTGAATCAAACAGTTAACTGAACACCACATCAAATGAACCAAAACGTTAACTGAGCACCACATTGCATAATAGAACATACGAGAAGATCAGAAAGTTAACTAAACCAAGCATGCTTAACAACTTGGAAATATAGGAATTGTATATGTTTCTCATGTATTTAGTACAGCCAAATTTGATTTATTTCTTGCATGCATAACAATACAAAATTGTACCCACAAGAATTGAACATCACATTGCAGAATTGAACCAAACAGTTAACTGAACATCACAACAAATGAACCAAACAGTTAATTGAGCACCACATTGCACAATATATAGAACATATATACTAGAAGATCAGATTGCATAGCAAAATTACATAGGACAGTTCACTAGAATTTCTAAAGGAAAGGCAGGAGCAGTACATGCAACAGGTAAATCGAACATGCTTAACATGCGTAGCTAGCTGAACATAGGTGCTTATAGTAAGCTTAAAAAAAGCCACTCCTCATCATCAGAGATATTGATGACGATGGGCTCCTTAAACATGGAAGAGGGTGATTCCTCCACATCGTGGGTGCCCTCCTCGTAGTGGTGAGTCGCCTGAGCTGCTCCGGGAACCAACCGGCGGTGGCCTCGAGAAAACACCATGAACCGTCATTTAAAGTAGCCAACCGCATGGCGGCGTCTGTGCGCACGGCGTCGATGGTGGCCTCAATGGCAAGGTGCTCCTCCAAGATCTAGGGGTCGGCATGCATGGCAGCCATCGCGACCTCATCCGCGCGTGCGGCCGTGATTTGCTTCTCTGCTGCCAAATGCTCCTTGAGCTCCTGGCTATACTGTGTGCACCATGGCTTTGGGCGGCGCTTATTTGGAGGATGGGCGGTGATTTGGGTGGAAGGTGTTGCGCCGACGGTCGGGGCATGTGGGATGGAGAAGGAGGAGGAGGAGGATGTGGGGGTGGGTGTGGATTACCTAACTAGATCGACGAGGCCGAGCAGCAAGAAAGAGCGGCGCTGGCGAGGAGGCTATGCTACAAGCAAGGAGTGAACGTTTGAATTTGGAAAGGAAGGAGGAAACAGGGGAAATGTGGCTTTTAACCTGGAGGAGTGGGGGGGGGAGGTAGATATTTCCGCGGTTGCCAAAATTTTCGCGCGGTGCAGTGAAAAACTGGCGTGCAAAGTGTCATCAGACTCGGTCCCCTATTCAGCACTGTGTGTGATATCTTAACATCACAAACAATTCCTATGGCTTACCATGTGTGTGATGAATTTGAACATGCAAATTTTGGTTCGAATTACCCTGGTTACAGTGGTCATCCACGTGATTGCACAATTTAACATCACTTGCTAATTTGGGTACACAAAAGAGCCTATAGCACACAACCCGCACTTACTTAATCGAGCAATTTCAGCAATTAAACAGAGCTGGTTGGCCTAAACTCTACTCTAACAAAAGACTAGCACTGTAAACAAAGACTAATATTCCGCCTGGCAATCGTCGATCTCCGCCACCTCCTCCATGTCCAGATCACGCTAGAGGACCTCCTGGGGAAGGGGCTCCATGGCATCCATCGCCACATACTCGACAAGCATCTCGCCGTCCATGTCCGCCATCTCTTTGTGAAAGGCCACAATGAGCTGGGCGTGGGTGGCCGCGGTCCGGAAGTTGATGACACCCATATCGGCTAGGGCTATCGCAGATGAACGGATGGCTGCTCGAAGGCTCTCGCTGATTGCCAGCTCTACAGACATGGGTTGCCGACCGTTGTCGGAGAAGCATCATGCGATTTGTGTGGTGATCGCCATGAGCTGGGCATGGGTGGCCTCCATCAGGGCTAAGGCGGCCACCGAGGAATGGACAGCTGCTGTGCTGCTCTCGCCATTTGCTATCCCCGACGCAGATGTTGCTGCCACCATGTGAGCTGTAGCAGCTACTGTTTTGGTTGTCACAGTCACCCGATCGCACATTGCGGCCACGCTCAAGCAGGTTGTGACCGTGCTCATGGCGGCTGCAGCCATGCTCAGGCCAGAGTGGGCCGCCGAAGTTGCCCTCATGACGCGGGTCCACGTCCCCATCTTTGGCCGGCGATGATTGAACAGTAGAATGAGATTGGGGAGCGAGTGTGGTAGATGCACCCGTGGTGGACTGTTGCCGATGAAGCTTCCTACGTAAGCCATATATCAAGGGGGAGGGGGAGCGGCAAGATATTTTATCTACATCACACATGATTCATTCTAATAAAATGTGTGTGATGTGCATAATTCAAATTTGAACTACAAGCACATGCTCCAGTGCACCAAAATGGGTTGAAAAAACATATATGTGTCCTTGGGTGCATGTTTAGGTCGCATGCAAGAAATGGAAATGAATTTCAAACACCTCGGAATCGTGGCTCGGCCAAAAACATTGAGAAACTTGGTTTTTAAATTCCTGTAAATTGAAATCTCATCTAAAATTCATGAAACTTGGCATGGTGTCATGAAATGGCACCAACATGATGTGGTAAGATTGTTGTCCCATTTGGGGCAGGTTTTGGCATAAGCTTCTCACAAACCAGAGCTTCTCACAAGAAGCCTCGTGGTTCCGGTAGGGAACGTGTGTCACCTTTATGGATGAAACGACATTCGTTGCCTCTTCTCGCCTTGAATATTTTTCTAGAGGCAAGATAGACCAATAGGAGTGTCATGTTAAAATTTTGAATTATTCAGGGTATGTTTGGACGTTTTTATACATTAACTGGGTTTTCTAGGCATTAACTATGCATAATTCAAAAACTACATGCACATGCTCCAGTGCACCAAAATAGGTTGAAAAATCATATATGTGTCCTTGGGTGCATGTTTAGGTCCCATGCAAGAAATGGGAATGAATTTCAAATACCTCGGCATCGTGGCTCGGCCACAAACATTGAGAAACTTGGTTTTTAAATTCTTAAAAATCCAAATCTCATCTGAAATTCATGAAACTTGGCATGGTATCATGAAATGGCACCAACATGATGTGCTAATTTTTTTATCCCATTTGGGGCAGGTTTTGGCATAAGCTTCTCACAAGAAGCCTCATGGTTCCGGTAGGGAACTGCTACTTGTGAGCTGCATTAGGTTTTCCCCGAAGAGGAAGGGAGAAGCAATATAGTAGTGATAAGTATTTCCCTCATTGAGAACCAAGGTTTATCGAACCAGTAGGAGTATCAAGCAAGACCACGTGAACGGTAACTACACACAAAACAAATACTGGCGCCTAACCCGGACAAGAGGGTTGTCAATCCACTTGACTCATTACTTGCAAGGATTAAAACTGATAATAGTGATAGGTAAATTACAAAGTAAAATAAATAAAAGTAAAATCTCAGCAAGGTAATTTAGGGTTTTAGTAAATTTGATAAAGATAGACCCCGGGGCCATAGTGTTCACTAGAGGCTTCTCTCTCGAAGAAACCTGAGCATACGGTGGATAGACAAATTACTGTTGGGCAATTGATAGAAAAGCACATAGTTATGATTTCATTCATGGCAATGATCATTTATATAGGCATCACGTCCGAGACAAGTAGACCAAAATGATTCTGCATCTACTACTATTACTCCACTTCGAGAGCGCTTCTATGCTTGCCTCTCTAGGTATTAAGTTCATGACAAACAGAGTAATGCATGAAGTATGATGACATGATGTAGACAAACAAAACTCAATTAATATGAATCAACCCCATCATTTTATCCTTAATGGCAACAATAAAAATACGTGCCTCGCTAACCCTACTGTCACTGGGTGAGGACACCGCAAGATTGAACCCATCACAAAGCACCTCTCCCATTGCAAGACAAATCAATCTAGTTGGCCCAACTAAAAGGAACCATCAAAGAGAAATACAAAGCTATAATAATCATGCATAATAAAGTTCAGAGAAGACTTAATTACTTTCATTGAACAATCTCATAAGCCCACAATTCATCGGATCCCAACAAACACACCACAAAAAGTATTATATCAAATAGATCGGATTGATCTCCGAAGAGAACATTGTATTGAAGATCATAGAGAGAGAAGAAGCCATCCAGCTACTGACTATGGACCCGTAGGTCTATGGTGAACTACTCACATATCATCGGAAGGGCAGCAAGGTTGATGTAGAAGCCCTCCAGAGTCGGTCCCCCTTCGGCAGAGTGCCGAAAACAGGCTCCAGATGGGATCGCGGAAGAACAGAGGCTTGCGGCGGCGGAAAAGTTTCTTCGGGTGTCTCTCTGTTGGTTTGGGGGTAAATGTGAATATATAGTGTTGGAATTAGGTCAGTTGGCTTGGCGGAGGGGCCATGAGCTTGGAGGGCGCCCCCCCAGGGCACGCCCTGTGAGCTCGTGGCTCATCCGTGGGTCTTCTAGCCTCCTCCTGAAGCTTCTAGGGTCTCTTTTGGTCCAAAAATAACCCCCGTAAAATTTCATCGTGTTTGGACACGTTTCTGAAAAGGCCAAAAATATGCAAAAAAAGAAACTGGCACTGGGCACTGAGTTAGTAGGTTAGTCCAAGAAAATGATATATAATTGCATCAAAAGTATCTAAGATTGATAATATAATAGCATGAAACAATCAAAAATTATAGATATGTTGGAGACGTATCAGCATCCCCAAGCTTAATTCCTGCTCGTCCTTGAGTAGGTAAATGATAATAACATAATTTTTGATGTTGAATGCTACCTAACATGTTATCAATGTAATCTCTTTCACGGTATAAATGTTGAGAAGTGATGATGTAATTAATATCAACATAATAACATTCATGAATACAAGAACATAATCATCAATATTCAAAATATACAATGCTCAAAGAATGTTATCCCTACTCATTGTTCATGTAAAAGCATGGCATGACTCCACCTTCACCACATAAGTTTTAATCATGAGCACCAAGGTGTCAAACCAGGCAATTGTATCATACTTTTTAACGCGCTTCAGCATTTTAAACTTCACTCAACACATGGGCGTGAGACATGGACATTAGCACTAAATGGAATAGAAGATGGTGGTAGGTGTATAGGAGTCAAAAAGAAAGAAAGGCTCGCATTAACTCGGTAGATCGATGGGTAATAGAGAGACCCATCAATCGATATTAATGTAAGGAGTAGGGATTGCCATGCAATGGATGCACTAGAGCTATAAGTGTATGAAAGCCCAAATGAAACTAAGTGGGTGTGCATCCAACTTGCTTGCTCATTAAGACCTCGGGCATTTGAGGAAGCCCATCATCGGAATATACAAGCCAAGTTATATAACGAAAATTCCCACTAGTATATGAAAGTGACATCTCAGGAGACTCTCTATATGAAGAATATGGTGCTACTTTGAAGCACAAGTGTGGTAAGAGGATAGTAGCATTGTCCCTTCTCTCTTTTTCTCTCATTTTTTTCTTCTTTTCTCTTTTTTTTCTTTTCTCTTTTTTTGGTTGGGCTCTTTGGTCTCTTTTTCTTTATTTTTTTTTGTCTGGAGTCTCATCCCAACTTGTGGGGGAATCATAGTCTCCATCATCCTTTCCTCACTGGGACAATGCTCTAATGATGATGATCATCACACTTTTATTTACTTACAACTCGATAACTGAATCAACATGACTCTATATGAATGCCTCTGGCAGAGTACACTGGTGCAGTTACGTCCTATACAAATGGTTTTTACCCCCTTTCCATGACAGAGATTTAAACCGTCACCTTGCCAGTGTGTGCGATAGGGGGGTCCTTCCCACACGACCCAAAAAACGTCCGTGATAGGGCGAGTGGCTCCTGACAATTTCCATTAATTAATCATCTGCGAAGTCACGGAATATCCCACACGTTGGATGTCGATGCTACATTTGTGATCCTGGAGACATCCGAAATGCTAATGCAGATATACTCGTGTGCAAAAGGAGGGTATCACAAACATTTAATCTACGATCTGTTTGCGATAGGTACATTATCATAGATAGTTAAAAACTATAAAATGTGTGCAGTGCCTCTACTTTCGCCAGTGTGTCCATTTCATATGGTGTGTGCGATAGGTATTGCTATCACACACACGCTCCATATGTGAACCGTCTTCTTTTGTTACGATATTACACATGCATAAAGGTTTGAAACGTTTGTGGTATTACATAAATCGCACATGTATATGGTATGGAAACGTGTGTGGTACTGCTGGCAATCCCGCACGCATATGAGATGGAACCGTGTTTCATACCGCTGAAAATCACACACGTATATGATATACAAATGTGTGTGGTACGGCTGGCAATCCCACATGCATATGAGATGGAACAGTGTTTCATACCGTTGAGAATCACACACGTTATCCGTCAAAGAACCGTGTGTACTATGTGTTTCCATCGCACACGCTATTTTCTTTCTAACCGTTTGTACAATATTTTATTCCCTGCTGTTTAATTTTAGTTTTTCGCTGATTTATTATCCGAATTGGAAAGTTCAAAATTTGAGTTATGAAGTGTGGAATTCAAATATTTCACATCCATCATACATATCCTATTTACAATGGTTTAACAACCATTCCATAAATCAAAACAACAGTACAATATGTTCAGTAATTACAAAATTATGTAGCAGATTAACTATGATGAACCACAATATTTAGAGGCGGTAAAGGTGAAGAGAGAAGTGTAAATCATTTTGGCTGCCGATGGTATTGAAGATGCGGAATGCCCATAATGTGCCCTGCTCCATGCCAAAGGCACGCACAACTTTTGTCCAACCCCTTGTGATGACCGCCCGCCCATCCTTCACAGCCTTCAGGAAGACTTCTAGAGCATTATCATGGTAGTGCGAATTATATAGTTTAACCTTAGTTGCCTCCATTCCGGTCATGTAGTTTGCAAGGTAATCATGAGTAAATTGCTTTGGAAACCACTGAAAAAAGAAAACTTTTAGATATTCATGTCTAATAGAGTAATTCGTTGTGAGCAGGGAAAAGAGGCAACCGATTACTTACCATCCTAAAGTTCACTGTTGTCTTGGATAAAGTGTAAATAAAGAGTTTAATTCAAATCACCCATCTCTTTTGCCTAACAATCTTTTGTAGTTTCCTCACTTGACGCCTGTTCATGAATATCTCATTGCCCCATATGCAAAAGGAGTCAAAGCGTGGATCTGTACCACTGATATATGTACCTACAAGCAACCGGTAAATGTAAGCCAAACTGTAATTTCACAAATGATGTAAAATACTATAAGATAATGGGATGGAACTAACCTCGACGGCAAACAACATCATCACCCATTGTGACCTTTCGTAAGTACATGGAAAGGCATGTTAACTACAACAGTGTTAACAGCCACCAAAAATAGCAATGGTACTAAAACAATAGCATCTCCAATGATATATTCATTGAGTGTAGTACCACGTTGGCAAAGGAAAAGAGTAAAAAAATGGTTAGAACTGTTTACTACAACAGGCTTAACAGAAACCTAACATATGCATTTTAAGTTTGTAACTGGTATTGGTGAAATTGAATTGGACAGTTCAAACTTGAACATCACAGTGTGCATTACTGAAATAAATAAGGCACGTGTTAACTATAGACAACCTAATATAGCCATTGAAACTGGTACTGATGAAATTGAAATTGACATAGTTAAATATCACAAGGCAAGTGCTGCTATAGCAGAGAATAGCTCAGTTGTCTAGAAAGAAGGTAGGGAAAATAGCTATGACAGGTTATGTGTGTTTACTACAACAGGCTTAATACATCAACCTTACAAAACATAGCCATTGCAACTAGTTCCTACTTGGTAAATCCCGAGGGGTATTTGCTGGGGCACTTCATCTGGGCTAGAGCCCGGCCCAGGTCTGCGGCGTTGGAGGCGAGGTGTTCCTCCGGGTCGAAGCGTGGATCAGTGCCGCTGACATGTGTATCTACAAGCAACAAGTAAATGTTAGAAGCTAAACTGCAATTGCACAAATGATGTAGAATACTATAAGACAGTGGGATGGAACTAGCCTCGAAGGCAAACAACAGCATCGCCCATTATGACCCTGCGTAAGTACATGGAAAGACATGTTAACTACAATAGTGTTAACATCCAAAAATAGCAATGGTACTAAAACAACAACATCTCCAATGATATCTTCATTGCATGTAGTACCACCTTGGCAAAGGAAAAGAGTAAAAAAATGGTAAGAACTATTTACTACAACAGGCTTGACAGAAACCTAACATATGCATTTTAAGTTTGTAACTGGTATTGGTGAAACTGAACTGGATAGTTCATACTTGAACATCACAGTGTGCATTACTGAAATAAACATGGCATGGGTTAACTACAGACAAACTAATATAGCCATTGAAACTGGTGCTGATGAAATTGAAATTGACAGAGTTAAACATCGCAAGGAAAGTGCTGCTAGAGCAGAGAAAGGCCCAGTTGTCTAGAAAAAAGGTAGGGAAAATAGCTAAGACGGGTTATGCGTGTTTACTACAACATGCTAAATACATCAACTGTACAAAACATAGCCATTGCAACTGTTATTGGTAAAATTAAACTAGACAGTTCCTACTTGGTAAATCCGGAGGGGTAGTTGCTGGGGCACTTCATCTGGGCCAGAGCCCACACCAAGTCGGCGACGGCGGAGGTGAGGTGTCCCTCTGGGTCGACACGCACAGCGGCCACCGCCCCATCGACCGCCATTAGATCCTCGACCTCCACTAGATATGTGGTTGGGCTTACGCCGTGATGCTCTGGAGTAGGGGTGGGGATTTGGAGGCATGAGAGTGTTTCGCCTGCGCCATCTAAGCAATCAGGCTGGGGCAGTGATGGAGATCGGTGGGTTACCTGACTGGATCATCGAGGCACGGGCAGAACATAGATGTGGTTGAAGCTGTGGTTGCGACGGCGGCAGTTTGAGCTGCCGGGAGGGGGTGGGGGGAGATACTGCAGAAATGTGATGGGTGGGGATGGGATGGGAGGAATAAATTTTGAAATCGCGTGCCTACCGAAAATTTCACTGCGAAACTTGAAACTTAGGCGGGGGAACACACAATGCAGACGAAGTGCATAAAATACTTGTGTGCGGGAAAAGAGAAAATTGGCGGATCCCGTCTCCAAAAAAATGTACACGTATAGTTGATTAAATCATTCATGGGCAGTGGTGATGGTACGTGTGCGATATTATGGATCCATAACACACACGCTTCTATGTAGAAACCGTGTGTTTTGTGATCTTCTAACAATTATTATATCAGCATCTACAGCTGCAACCTACAAATTTAAAAATCTCTTTCATTATTAGTAGGTCTATCAATGTACATGAATGACGCAAAGTTGACACTCGATGAACAATCACCAGTTTTATATGAAATGTAATCAAGTGTTAACCTGCCTCGCTCACACAACGATAATTGATCGACCTATGCAACAAGAGAGAAGCATGCTGCCATTTGCCGGCGCGACAATTTAACCCGGTCAGCGTCCACCTAGCGCGGCAAGGTGGGACTAAAACCCAGCTCGGGTGAGCTCATCTCCGACGCGCGCGCCAGAGCAAAAGCCCGCAGTGCAGCGATGACAGAGGAAGAGCTTCGGGTGGTTGCGGGTGGACCGACCAGATTAGGTCAATATTTTTTGACCAGGCGGACGCTTAGGTAGGAAATCGGGCCGGTTCCGGCTGTACGTGCTGTAAAACTTCAGTGAACACATGCTAAGCAACACTTAAAGCCATATAAAGGATGTCCCTTATCGACATTGTACATTAATTATAGCTACGAACTCAAAAAAACAAGTAAAGTAGTACTGGTAGATGCTCATGGTTAATTAAACAAACATGCGGGTGACACACACACTAACTACTTCTCCCATGCTGGCCAGGCGCCATCATTCTCATTCTCGTCCTTGTCGGCGGTAGCCCACCGTGCTTTGATCTCTGCCCAGCTCTCCTCAGTGTCGCGGCAGCTATCGCCGCGATCTTGGCAGGTGGAGGCATTGGGCCATGCTGGCCAGACGCCTTCATTCTCCTTCTCGGCCTTGTCGGTGGCAGCCCTCCATGCTTGGATCTCTGCCCAACTCTCCTCAGCAGCGTGTGCGGCCGCTTCTTTCTTGCGGCGGCGGGACTCTCTTTTCTTGAGTGATTTCTCCCTTTTCCGCTCCTCCTGAGTGGCAATGGCCTCCACCTCCCATTCGGCCTTGGCAGCTTCTAAGTCCACCCACGTAGGTGTGCAGTCGCAGGTGGTGATGAACTCGGCGTGGCGGGATGCCATCGCTTCCTTACCAGTTAGTGTGCGGTCATGGGCGGCGAGGAAATTGGCACAGCGGGATGCCATCGCTTCCTTGCCAGTTAGTGTGCGGCATGGTGGCATGGTCGACGCTTGGAGAGAGCTCTAGGATGGAGTGGCTGGACAACCGTACAGTGCGTTGGTTTTATAGAGCACTCCAGATCAATATAAATGATGCCGTAGTGCGCGCCCTAGCTATGCTTGCATGCTGCCACGGCACTTCCTGGTTGCGCTTGCATGCATGCATGTTGCCACAGAGCTTGCGTGGTAGACGAGATCCTGAGCTGTCGTCATTGCGGGCTGCCAGCCCCCCAGTCTCGTCGAAAAACCAGGTGTGATCGGCATTGCGTGTGGACAGTCGCCTGTTCTCGATGGCATAGCATGGCACCATGCCAGGTATCATTTTATTCATGCATGTTTTTCATTTTCTAGAGTTGAAAAACCAATAAACAACACGTTTGTGGTTAACTCTTGCCACATATATCATTGAAATATCTCCCCATTCCTCATAAAAGGCATGAAAAATTGCTAAACACCACAAGCATGATTTTTCAAACCATTTTTGTACACTTTTTCATGGACCGATTGTGCGAATTTGAATTATGTGCATTAATGCCTAGAAAATGCACATAATTGCCCAAATATGGCATGTGAGCCCAGGAAAGTGCCAAATTTGAACACGGTGCATTGTAGCGGGGTGTTGATTGTATAAAAAAAATCAAGGACAAATGACGAAGCAACTGTGGAATCCCCTTAAACCTTGGTGATTTCCCTTTCGAAACCATGAAACCTTCCCCAGTGATGGTTCGATTTATGAAGAGCATGTATAACGACATTACCAAACCTCCTCAAACATTTACCACATCAGGCTGAGGTCATACCATGACACCATGCCAGATGTCATGTTTTTCAGGCATGTTTTTCATTTTTCAAGAGTTGAAAAATCAATAAACAGCACGTTTTATGGTTGACTCTTGACACACATATCCTTGAAATCTCCCCCCATTCCTCGTAAAAGGCATGAAAATTTAGTTAAGACCACAAGCATGATTTTGTTCATTTTTTCATGCACCGATTGTGTGAATTTGAATTATGTGCATTAATGTCTAGAAGATACACATGATGGCCTAAGTATATGGCATGTGGGCCCAGGAAAGTGCCAAAATTGAACACGGTGCATAGTAGGTAGTATG
This sequence comes from Elymus sibiricus, assembly GCA_039707655.1. Classification (NCBI taxonomy): domain Eukaryota; kingdom Viridiplantae; phylum Streptophyta; class Magnoliopsida; order Poales; family Poaceae; genus Elymus; species Elymus sibiricus. Next base: position 73,581,356 of record CM077676.1, read on the forward strand.
TTGATCGTATAAAAAAACTCAAGGGCAAACGGCAAAGGAAATGTGGATTCCCCTTCAAAATTGGTCATTTCCCCCTCAAAACCACAAAACTTCCTCGATGATGGTTCAATTTACGAAGAGCGTGTATAACGACATTAGCCAAACCTTCTCAAACATTTACCATGGCATGCTGAGGTCATACCATGGCACCATGCCAGGTAACATGTTTTTCATGCATGTTTTTAATTTTTCTAGAGTTGGAAAATGAATAAACGACACGTTTGTAGTTGACCCTTGCCACAATATCCTTGAAATCCCTCCCCATTCCCTGTAGAAGACATGGAAACTTACTTAATACCACAAGCATGCTTTTTTGAATCCTTTTTGTGCAATTTTTCACGCACCGATTGTTTGAATTTGAATTATGTGCATTAATGCCTAGAAAATGCGCATAATGGACTAAATATAGTGAATGAGGCCAGAAAAGGTGACAAATTTGAACAAGATGGATTTTAGGGTGTATGTTGACCATAGAAAAAAACTCAAGGACAAACAACGAAGGGATATTGGATTCCCCTTTAACCTTGGTGATTTTCCTCTCGAAACCACGGAACCTTCCCCAGTGATAGTTCAATTTATGAAGAGCGTGTAGGACGTTATAAGCCAAACCTTCTCAAAAATTTACCACAGAATACCGAGGTCATATCATGGCACCATGCTAGATGTCATGTTTTTCAGGCATGTTTTTCATTTTCTAGTGTTGAAAAACAAATAAACGGCACGTTCGTGGTTGACTCTTGACACACATATCCTTGAAATCTCTCCCCATTCATTGTGAAAGGCATGAAAATTTACTTAATACCACAAGAATGAATTTCAAACCGTTTTGTGTGCTTTTTCAAGCACCGATTGTGCGAATTTGAATTCTGTGCATTAAAGCCAAGAAAATGTGCATAATGGCCTAAATATAGTAAATGAGCCCAAAAATGAGGCAAATTTGAAAAAAGATGCATTTTAGGGCGCATGTTGATCATAGGAAAAAAACTCAAGGACAAACAAAGAAGGGAATTTGGATTCCCCCTCAATCTTGGTGATTTATTATCACACACGGTTCGATTCCATTGCCTCTAAGAACCATGTGCGATGACCCTATTGTGCGTTGCATTCTAATTGGCCAGAACCCCAGCCAAGCGGATCGCGCGTGTGCACTGTAGGATGCGCTGTGATCAAACGACAATCCACATCCCTCTCATCACCCCCGTGTAGCTATAGTTGGGATTTAATGTATATGCGCTAAATGTCAGGTAAATGTTATAAAAAGTGCTTAAATATAGGAAACGAGTCCTGAAATGTGAAAAAAATTAAAATCTAGCAGCTGATGGTGCTTGCGCATCGTGTAAATAGTTTGGAGGTGAAACGATGAAGTCATCATAAATTCTAGTTCAAATTGTCATTTATCCTTTTGGAAACGGTGATTAATTCTTCTTGTGAGATGCTCTAATTTTTAAGGAGTTATCGTTACAACAGGTGTCATGTTTTTCAGGCATGTTTTCCATTTTCTAGAGTTAAAAAACCAATAAACGACATGTGCGTGGTTGACTCTAGTAACACATATCCTTGAAATCTCTCCCCGTTCCTCATAAAAGGCATGAAAAAAATACTAAATACCACAAGCATGATTTTTCAAACCTTTTTTGTGCACTTTTCATGGACCGCGTGCGAATTTGAATTATGTGCATTAATGCCTAGAAAATGCACATAATGGCCTGAATATGGCATTTGAGCCCATGTAAGTGTCGCATCTGAACACGATGCATTGTAGGGGGTATGTTGATTGTCTAAAAAAACTCAAGGACAACCGACAGAGGAAATGTGGATTCCCCTTAAACCTTGGTGATTTCCCTCTTGAAACCACCAAACCTTCCCCGGTGATGGTTCGATTTATGAAGAGCGTGTATAACAACATTAGCCAAACCTTCTCAAACATTTACCAAAGAATACCGAGGTCATATCATGGCACCATGACAGATGTCATGTTTTCCAGGCATGTTATCCATTTTCTAGAGTTAAAAATCAACAAATGGCATATTCGTGGTTGACTCTTGTCACACACATATCCTTGAAATCTCTTCCCGTTCCTCGTAAAAGGCATTAAAAATTACTAGATACCACAAGCACGATTTTTCAAACCATTTTGTGCACTTTTTCATGGACCGATTGTGCGAATTTGAATTATGTGCATTAATGCCTAGAAAATGCACATAATGGCCTGGATATGGCATTTGAGCCCATGTAAGTGTCAAATTTGAACACGGTGCATTGTAGGGGGTATGTTGATTGTATAAAAAACTCAAAGACAAACGACACGGGAAATGTGGATTCCCCTTTCAACCTTGGTGATTTCCCTCTTGAAACCACCGAACCTTCCCCGGTGATGGTTTGATTTATGAAGAGCATGTATAACGACATTTGCCAAACCTTCGCAACATTTGCCAAAGAATACTAAGGTCATATCACGGCACTGTGACAGATGTCATGTTTTTCAGGCATGTTATCCATTTTCTAGAGTTAAAAACCAACAAACGGCACGTTTGTGGTTGACTCTTGTCACACATATCCTTGAAATCTCTCCCTGTTCCTTGTAAAAGGCATGAAAAGTTACTAAACTAAAAGCTTGATTTTTCAAACCATTTTTGTGCACTTTTTCATGGACCGGTTGTGCGAAATTGAATTATGTGCATTAATGGTTAGAAAATGCACATAATGGCCTGAATATAGCATTTGAGCCCATGTAAGTGTCACATCTGAACACGGTGCATTGTAGGGGGTATGTTGATTGTATAAAAAACTCAAGGACACATGACAGAGGAAATGTGGATTCCCCGTAAACCTTGGTGATTTCCATCTCGAAACCATCGAACCTTCCCTGGTGATGGTTTGATTTATGAAGAGCTTGTATAACGACATTAGCCAAACCTTCTCAAACATTTACCAAAGAATACCGAGGTCATATCATGGCACCGTGACAAGTTTTTCAGGCATGTGTTATCCATTTTCTAGAGTTCAAAACCAACAAATGGCATGTTCGTGGTTGACTCTTGTCACACATATCCTTGAAATCTATCCCCGTTCCTCGTAAAAGGAATGAAAAGTTACTAAACCACAAGCATGCTTTTTCAAACCATTTTTGTGCACTTTTTAATGGACCGATTGTGCGAGTTCGAATTATGTGCATTAATGCCCAGAAAATGCACATAATGGCCTGAATATGGCATTTGAGCCCATGTAAGTGTCACATTTGAACACAGTGCATTGTAGGGGGGGTATGTTGATTGTATAAAAAACTCAAGGACAAACGACAGAGGAAAGGTGGATTCCCCTTCAACCTTGGTGATTTCTCTCTCGAAACCACGAAACCGCGTCCCCGGTGATGGTTCGATTTATGAAGAGTGTGTATAACGACATTAGCCAAACCTTCTCGGACATTTTCCACAGCATGCTGAGGTCATACCATGGCACGATGCTCATGCATGTTTTTCATGCATGTTTTTCATTTTTCTGGAATTGAAAAACCAATAAACGACACATTTGTGGTTGACTCTTGCCACACATATCCAAGAAATCTCTCCCCATCCCTTGTAAAAGGCATGCAAATTTACTAAATAACAAAAGCATGATTTTTCAAAACTTTTTTGTGCACTTTTTATGCACTGATTGTGCGAATTTGAATTATGGGCATTAATGCCTAGAAAATGCGCATAATGGCCTAAATATAGTAAATGAGCCCCAAAAAGCGCCAAATTTGAACAAGATGCATATTAGGTCATATGTTCATCATAGAAAAAACCTCAAGGACAACAATGAAGGGAATTTGGATTCCCCTTCAATCTTGGTGACTTATTATCGCACACGGTTGCATTCCGTTGCCTCTGAGAACCGTGTGCAATGACCCTACTGTGCGTAATGTTCTGATTGGCCAGAACCATAGCCACGCGGATCACGCATGTGCACCATAGGATGCACTGTGATCGAACGGCAATCCACATCCCTCTCATCACACCCGTGTAACTGTAGCTGGGATTTGAAGTATATGCACTAATTGTCAGGTAAATGCTATTATAAATTTGGATTCAACATCAGTCACACACGGGTTGTGTTTACGAAACGTTGCCTCTGCAATGCATTATTTTGGCACAGAAAAGTAGAAAACCCTCACCCAAACATCAAAAAAGAACAAGAAAACCCTCACCCCACCACCTTCGTCGCCACTCCTCACTCGCACTACACTCCTCCACAACTCTGCTTGTCAACTTCTATCACCGTGGCCACCCCTTAGCTCAACGACTGTCGCCGGGGGGCAGTGGTCACGCGCCTAATGGCACATGCATTCACCTCTCTGCTGCTTGCCGCCGCCAACCTGCACCGACTTGCGCCGACGTCGTCGTTGCTTGTTCTCGACCCAGGTCTGCCCCCAAATCTCGGCGAGCTGAACATCGACGGCCAATTAGTCACTTGGCAGTCACGTGGGGGCATCCGGAGTAGGAGGTTACAAAGGTGGAGCGCGAGAGCACCGAGGCAGAGCTGGAGAAGGTGAAGCTTCAGATTCCTGGGGCTCACAGTCAGACACGGCACCGACGACCATTTAAATTAGGTTTAGGTATTAATTATACCTTCAGAGCTGGACTAGCACCGTGCTAGTCCGGCTCTAAAGGTATAATTAATACCTAAACCTAATCTAAATGGTCGCCGGTGCCATGTCCGGCCGTGAGCTCCGGGAACTGAAGCTTCGCCTTCTCTAGCTCCGCCTCTGCGCTCTCGGGCTCCGCCTCCATAACCTCCTACTCCAGCCGTCCCCACACCAAGCGACTAATTGGCCATCGATGGCCAGCCTAAAAATTGAGGGAAGGAGCGGTGGCCTTCCTGGGACATGAGCACCGGCGACCTACCGTGCACTACTCTTCCTCGCTGCTGGCGTCACCCACAGACGCCTCGGTTTCATGGCTGTGGTGGAGGGGCATGGCCTTGGCGATGTCCTCCTGCTCATCGTCAGTGTCATCAAACAGCGCCTCGCCCACATCGTCGCCCTCCTTGGAGGCGGCAGCTGCCATCTCCGCCACCCGTTGGCGGTACCGCCATCGGTCGAGGCGGATCTGCTAGGTGGAGCGGTAGGACTCAAGCAGAGCCTCCTGCTCCACCACGTCCGCGTCCGGCATGACCGCCTTGCCGGCAGCGAGCTGCTCCTCCGCCTGCAGATGCTCCTGGAGGAGGTGGTGGTTGTACGCCCCATTGTCTTGCGCCTCCCGAAACTTCTCCTCCCACTCATCCCGCACTATGTCCATGTAATGGGCACGGGCCTCGCTGATGGATATGGTGTAGGGCACCGGCGAGAATGACACGACGAAGGAGGTGGGTGGCGCGGCGGAGGAGGAGGAGGAGGGTGGCACTGGGTCATCGTCGACAGCGTACTCCGTTGGTACGTCGTCGTCCACTGGCTGCCTGCCGGCCAGCCACCCTGCAGCAATGGCGACCATCTTCTTCCTCTGCTCTAGCGTTAGCCCATCCCAGAGAGCTTTGGTGGGAGAGGACAAGGTGGGAGTGGTGCGGAGAGGGATCGGAGGCTGATGACTGAGGCTAATGGCCGGGGCAGGGGTTTCTATAGCACCGGTGGGTGCCGGAGGAGATGCATCGGCAACCGCGTGCCATCAATGCAGGCGGCAGATGGACGGATGGGCGGCCGTCATGTCGTTCGAACACATGGCAGTTGCTTGCACCAAGAAGCGGCACAGCCAGCGGGAGTGGGGAGTCGGGGCGGTGGTAGTGGGGGTTTTTGGGTCTCGAAGATGTTTTTTTTCTTTTTGCATCAACATCTTCTGTTTGAGAGGGGGTTTTTGGGTCTCGGAGATGCAAATGTTAGTTATTTTCGCATTACAACTTCTATTGGAGTTGCTCTAACGATCTTAATTATCATGTTTTCGAAGTGGCAATCAGTGACGATGTCCAGAAGGCATTTTCACATTAATTGTCCATTTTGCAAAATAAGATAATATATAGATAGGCCAGCACATACAATTAACATATTTGACATGCATATGAACAAATCAATTAAGCACATATATGCTCAAATTGGTCCAGTGCCTAGTTTGAGGAGTAATTTACAAACCACTAGCTCGCTAATTAACATCAATATAATGAACCGCGTGTGCACAAAAGTCCTACTGCCCCTGACGCTGACCCAGCACGCACAGCTGTGATGGTGCATCATCGTGTGTTGATCCTGGGCTCAGGAGGAGAGGAGGTCATCAAGTCAATGAGCTACACCTTGATCGATCAAGGCTGGGTCAGCCTCGACATCGGTGATCACCGGTACTGCCTCGGGCGCAGCTCTCAATAGGGCTGCCGTGACCGTCGGGTCTGCGTACATTGTCTCGGTGGCCGACGAGGCAACATTGCCTCTCACCAGGGCTGCCGTCACGGCGCCCAGGCCTGCCCCGGCGAAGTCCGGTGCTACGCCCTCCTCCATCTGGGACATAAGCCTGCGGCGGCCACCAGTGCCATAGTTGTCCTTGCGTCGTCGCGGTTCCAGCTCCGCCACTCGCACCATCCACCGCACTCTGCACCGAGCCCATAGTATTGCCCGCTGGCGATCCCTAGCCGCTTTCAGGATGACCCTGGCTAACCTAATGGCTTCCTCATACCGCATTTCCTGGCTCCTCTGGCTGTCATCGGGAGAGGCGGTGGCATGGCCGTTGACTGGCAAGCCCACCATAGTGCCGGCAGCCTCGATTCCGCCGTCGCCCAACTCCATCCTGTCTTAGGCCGTTGGGGGTATGGCGGTATGTGTGGGTAAATGGCTAGCAAGGGGATCAGTAGTGAGTCGCCACCGCCGGCCATTGTTGTGGTTATTTATAGCTAGCAGCTGGCTAGCAGGGGATTGGGGATTTGAGAATTTACCCTGTGGCTGGCGCTTGCGCGGGAAGCCTTCGCTGGAGTGCGGGAAGACTAAGTGGAGCCCACAATTTCCAGCACACAACCGTATGCGGTGTCACATGTTATCACACACGTGTTAACATTAGGAAACGTATGCGTAACTCCAGGCCATCGCAAACAACTCATTTGCATTTTCAAAGTTTTTTCTACAGATATAATCAAACATGAAACAACTGTAGCAACTGTCTACAAAAGGTTAGCGACACGATAAATATCCTCTCTTCGCGCTTTATCATCTCTTTCCTCTCGCAGCCCCTAGATCTGGCCTTCTTCTCCCCTCTGTCCTCGCCTCCACAAAATCTTCCACATTACACATGTCCTCAGAAACTAGAAACACCCTATCCATCATGGAAGGCACGGGGGTGATGCAGCTCATACGCGCGCAGGAGCCCGCGGCAGTGGTGGCGGTGGTACGCGCTGGTGAGGGTGCGGCGGCCTTGGCGGCAAGCGCGGAAGAGTTGGCAGCTGCAGCAGATCTGTTGCAAGCACGCGCGGTTGATTACGCGGCCATTGCGGCATGCGCTGATGTGGCCGCCGTTACCTTGGTGGCACGTGCACATTTGGTCGTGGTAAGGGCGGCAGCCTCGTTAGAGTCTGCTAGAGCTCTAGCAGCATGCATAGATGATGCCTTCGCTGCTTACAGCCGCTCAGACCTTGTCCATCAAGGCAGAGTCGTACGCGCGCGTTTGGCCGTGGATGGAATTTTCCCTGAGCCCGGAGCTACTGTGATGGAGCTGGAGCAGAGGAATGGCCAGGCCTATGAATTCTTCAAGGACATGGTCGTCGCCTACCCGAATCTGGATCCTTCCTCCCGAGAGTGGATTTTGCAGCATAAAAGAAAACATTTCAGCATCGTCGCACCAACAGGCCAGCCCGCAACAACGCTGAGTAGCTGTTTATATTTTGCTATTTTCTGAACCTTGCTAATATGTAATGTCGCTATTATGTTGTTTAGTTGATTATGTATGAGTACAAACTATAATTTGTGCAATCATTTTCTAAATCAGGTGCTTATTAGCAGCAATCATCTGCGTTATTGTTGGTCTGCATTATTATCGGTCTTCCCACACAATTCTTATTACTGACCTGTTTGCCGGCTATCACACATATCTTGTTACGCCGAATCGTCTGTGTTACTTTTGCTCATCGCAAACACTTCATCCGGATGACCTGTTTGTCGGGTATCACACACATCTTGTTACGCCAAACCATCTATGTTATTTTTGCTCATCGCAAACAGTTCATCCGGATGACCTGTTTGTCGGGTATCACACACATCTTGTAAAGTCGAGCCGTTTGTGTTCTTATGGATCATCGCAAACAATTCATCCAAGTGAACTATATGCCATCTATCGCACACATTTGTATTTGGGTAACCGTGTGTGTTCTTTTGTCTCATCACAAACATTTCATTCGAGTGAACTGTATGCCATCTATCGCACACATCTGGATTTGAGTAACCATGTGTGTTCTTTTGGCTCATCACTAACAGTTTGTATGAATCAATCGTATGCCACGTATCGCACATGCACCCCTTTTCTGAATCATATTTGATGGATACGCCATCGCACACAGTTCATTTCATTGGTGACGGTTTTATTACCATACCATTTGCGATACATGCATCGCACACAGTTTGGTCGATTGGTCTCCTATACATGTGTCGCGTTAGGACCATCCTGCAGTAGTGGTACTAGGATGTGCAATGATCTAGTGTAACATGTATAATGATGATGAATGGTGGCTTTGCCACAAATATCATGTCAGCTCTATATGATCATGCAAAGCAATATGATGATGAACACACATGTCATAAACGGAACTATGGAAGTTGCATGGCAATATATCTCGGAATGGCTATGGAAATGCCATAATAGGTAGGTATGGTGGCTGTTTTGTGGAATAGGTTTATGTGTGAAAGAGTGTATCATATCACCGGGTTTGGATGCACCAGCGAAGTTTGCACACTCTCGAGGTGAGAAGGCAATGCACGGTATCCTTGAACTCACATTAGTCATAAAGAACTCATGCATTTATTGCAAAAGTTTTATTAGCCCTCAAAGCAAAGTACTACTCACATGCCCCATGGGAGGAGGTTGGTAGGAGTTAACCATCGCGCACCCCCGATTCAAACAGCACATAGGATTTCAATCAAAAATAAAAATGCTCACGCATCCCGATCACACAACTTAGTATTCTCTTGAGACATGGTGACTAGACAAGCAAGCAAACTAGCAAAGTAAATATTTTTGTGTTTTTGATTTTTTTTGTAATGAGACTAATAAAAGAAAAAATAAAGGAAAGCAAGTAGATGTAATTTTTATGAAGTAACCTGGTAGTACTTGATGATGAGTCCCTGGCAACGGCGCTAGAAATTTTTCCTGCTACTTGTAAGATGCGTTAGGTTTTTCCGCAAAGAGGAGGGGAGAAGCAATATAGTAGTGATAAGTATTTCCCTCAGTGAGAACCAAGGTTTATCGAACCAGTAGGAGTATCAAGCAAGACCACATGAATGGTAACTACACACACAAAACAAATACTTGCACCTAACGCGGACAAGAGGGTTGTCAATCCCCTTGACTCATTACTTTCAAGGATTAAAACTAATAGTAATGATAGGTAAATTGCAAGGTAATATAAATAAAAGTAAAATTGCAGCAAGGTAATTTAGGGTTTTAGTAAATATGATAAAGATAGACCCGGGGGCCATAGTGTTCACTAGAGGCTTCTCTCTCGAAGAAACATGAGCATATGGTGGGTACACAAATTATAGTTGGGCAATTGATAGAAAAGTGCATAGTTATGATTTCATTCATGGCAATGATCATGTATATGGGCATCATGTCCGGGACAAGTAGACCAAAATGATTCTGCATCTACTACTATTACTCCACTTTGAGAGCGTTTCTATGCTTGCCTCTCTAGGTATTAAGTTCATGACAAACAGAGTAATGCATGAAGTATGATGACATGATGTAGACAAAGAAAACTCAATTAGTATGAATCAACCCCATTGTTTTATCCTTAATGGCAACAATACAAATACGTGCCTCGCTACCCCTACTATCACTGGGTGAGGACACCGCAAGATTGAACCCATCACAAAACACCTCTCCCATTGCAAGACAAATCAATCTAGTTAGCCAAACTAAAAGGAATCATCAGAGAGAAATACAAAGCTATAATAATCATGCATAATAAAGTTTAGAGAAGACTTAATTACTTTCATTGAACAATCTCATAAACCCACAATTCATCAGATCCCAACAAACACACCGCAAAAAGTATTACATCGAATAGATCGGATTGATCTCTGAAGAGAACATTGTATTGAAGATCATAGAGAGAGAAGAAGCCATCTAACTACTGACTATGGACCTGTAGGTCTGTGGTGAACTACTCACACATCATCGAAAGGGCAGCAAGGTTGATGTAGAAGCCCTCCAGAGTCGATCCCCCTCCCGCAGAGTGCCGGAAACAGGCTCCAGATGGGATCGCAGAAGAACAAAGGCTTGCGGTGGCGGAAAAGTTTCTTCGGGTGTCTCTTTGTTGGTTTGGGGTAATTGTGAATATATAGCGTTGGAATTAGGTCAGTTGGCTTGGCGGAGCGGCCATGAGCTTGGAGGGCACGCCCCCCTCGGGTGTGCCCTACGAGCTCGTGGCTCATCCGTGGGTCTTCCGGCCTCCTCCCAAAGCTTCTAGGGTCTCTTTTGGTCCAAAAATAACCCCCGTAAAATTTCATCGTGTTTGGACACTTTTTCTGAAAAGCCCAAAAATATGCAAAAAAAAAAAGAAACAGGCACTGGGCACTGAGTTAGTAGGTTTGTCCCAGAAAATGATATATAATTGCATCAAAAGTATCTAAGATTGATAATATAATAGCATGAAACAATAAAAAATTATAGATACGTTGGAGACGTATCAGGAACGTGTGTCACCTTTGTGGATGAAACGACATTCGTTGCCTCTTCTCGCCTTGAATATTTTTCTAGAGGCAACATAGACTAACAGGAGTGACGTGTTAAAATTTTGAATTATTCAAGGTTTGTTTCGATGTTTTTATACATTAACTGGGTTTTCTAGGCCTTAAATGTGCATAATTCAAATTTGAACTACATGCACATGCTCCAGTGCACCAAAATGGGTTGAAAAATCATATATGTGTCCTTGAGTGCATGTCTCGGTCCCATGCAAGAAATGGGAATAAATTTCAAACACCTAGGCATCGTGGCTCGGCCACAAACATTGAGAAACTTAGCTTTTAGATTCCTGTAAATCCAAATCTTGTCTAAAATTCATGAAACCTGGCATGGTATCATGAAATGGCACCAACATGATGTGGTAATTTTTTTGTCCCATTTGGGGCAGGTTTTGGCATTAGCTTCTCACAAACCAGAGCTTCTCACAAGAAGCATCGTGGTTTCGGTAGGGAACGTGTGTCACCTTTGTGGACGAAATGACATTCATTGCCTCTTCTCACCTTGAATATTTTTCTAGAGGCAACATAGACCAATAGGAGTGGCATGTTAAAATTTAGAAATATTCAGGGTTCATTTGGATGTTTTTATACATTAACTGGATTTTCTAGGCATTAAATGTGCATAATTCAAATTTGAACTACAAGCACATGCTCCAGTGCACCAAAATGGGTTGAAAAATCATATATGTGTCCTTGGGTGCATGTTTAGGTCCCATGCAAGAAATGGGAATGAATTTCAAACACCTCGGCATCGTGGCTCGGCCAAAAACATTGAGAAACTTGGTTTTTAAATTCCTGTAAATCCAAATCTCATCTGAAATTCATGAAACTTGGCATGGTATCATGAAATGGCACCAACATGATGTGGTAAATTTTTTGTCCCATTTGGGGCTGGTTTTGGCATAAGCTTCTCAGAAACCAGAACTTCTCACAAGAAGCCTCGTGGTTCCGGTAGGGAACATGTGTCACCTTTGTGGACCAAACTACATTCGCTGCCTCTTCTCGCCTTGAATATTTTTCTAGAGGCAACATAGACCAATAGGAGTGTCATGTTAAAATTTTGAATTATTCAGGGTTTGTTTGGACATTTTTATACATTAACTGGGTTTTCTAGGCATTAAATGTGCATAATTCAAGTTTGAACTACATCACTACAAACTTTGCTCTATTCACTGACAAAAATCCTCGTGACGAAGCAGTGAACGTCGCCAAAAATCATTTTTTGTGACGGTCCACTGTCACAAGGTGTTTTCCTCCTTTGGCAATGTGCTCGGCAATGTTCTTGCATGATATTGGGCGACGGTATTGCGCGTCACTAGGCATGTCCCTTTTCAGGGACGGCTTGTAGTGTCACAGAAAATGATTCGTGTCACAAAAAATGTAGGCGGGTTAGAAAAATGATAAAAAGGGGTGTGTTGGTGTTCAGAATGTAGTACCTTATAAATTCTGCCAAGGCAGGGTTTATAACATATTACATTCTATTTTTCAGGGTTTAGGGTTTGGATGCTCTTATCAAAATCCATTGATGCCTACTCTCATTGTAGTGAATTGTGAGAGCATGAACGGGAAAATATGATCACATAGAAATATATTGCATCATGTACGAGTTATTCTAAAATGTCTTCGAGTTGAAAGGTGGTCAGGAAGAATGTTCGTTTTGTACAAACGAACAACTTTGCAATTTGTATCATCTCAATCCCATGTCATGCGGATGCCGTCTGCTTGCATCCATAGTCGGATAGTACTCCACATGTATAAATTGCAGCAGGACATTTCAAAGAAAAAGAACACAATGCCAATTCAAACATTGCCTCACAAATAGCAGAAATATTACAAGGTTCAAATTCCAGTATTACAAGGCCCAAATTCAGAGATTATAAGGTTCGAACTGATATTAGAAATCAAGTTCCGCTTCTTCGAAATCTTTGTCATGTAAGATTTCTGCGAAGGGATTAGCCGCCGAGAAGTCATATAGCGGCCTGATATAATGACTTTCGAATAATTTATCATATGAAGTTCCAAAAGGAAATTCAGCTTTCATAGAGCCTTTTTCATTCAACTGTAGATGCCTGCGCTGATCAGCAAACCTAATTACAATGAGCACACTTGCTTTCTGAACAAAGAACCTGGCAAATTTAATCTCTGGGTTGGTGCTTCGGTACTTGTTCAAAGTAATTTTTGTGAGATGGAGATCAAGGCATTCAATGGGATTGTTATATTGTGCCATATTTTCCACTTTCGGGCCTGCTTGTATCTGCAAATGAAGACAACATATTAGTGCATAGATGCAGTTTTGAACACTAGGAGCATCTTTGATTTGCAGGATTTCTAAAGTACACCAATAGAGTGACATGCCATCTTCAATCGTTCATGATTAACATCTCAAAAAAAAATATGTATTGAAATCATCCAAAATTCCTTTAGAAACTATATTTCATTTGTCATTGTAATCATCGGTAAAAGAAACATTTAACAGGAAAGGAGCATCACCTTGATGTATAGCTTCTCCGTGCACAAAAAGCATCTAAGGAATCTAACAACTTGATCCAGATCGGGGCTGATAGATTGTAGTGCCAAGATCTTCACTGTGCACAGAGACGGGGTAAAGCTTGTGGGAATCATTTTCTGGATGACAACCAAACATAGATCAACAAAATTATATAAAATGTGATGTACAATAAGAAGAAGGAGAAGAAGAAGACTGTTGTACTTGAACGGATATGGATCCAATAACAAGTTCAGAGAATTCAGCACACGAATATCCCAAAACTGTAAATTTTGGTGCGTCATTGACCCTGATTCTTGTTGGACCTTCTTTATCAAGTACAAACAATCTCTCAAGGAAAGGCGCATTCTCAATGACCATATCATGAAACACCTCAATTGACGACCTGTTGCGGCACCAGCAATGCACATAAATCATACGGACATTCGTCGAGGCGATATGGAGGCTACTGAACCCATGCATCATCTGAAGATGAAGGTACTCAAGCGCTGTACAGCCGCAGAGCAGGCGCTCCATATCCTCCTTGGAGATGCTGATGCCCATGAGCTCGAGGTGCTTCAGTTTAGGGAGATGAAGAGCGGGCGTGGCATTAATCTGGGGGAAAAAGCAGTGCATGAACCTAGTGTGGCACAGCGTGGGCGCGAGGCACAGTGTGGACGGTGGCAACGAGCACAGATATCTAGCTTGAAAGCTAAGCTCCTCAAGCTGATCTAGGGCGTGGGATTGGAACCACTCATGAAACTTGGGTTCGACATTGCAGTTGGAACTGAACTTGCTAATGGCAAGGTGTCTGAATGGCCCAGGGTGCATGGCCAGGATGTGGGACAATGCATCCAATTGTTTGCGATCCCCTTGGCAGATCTCCTCATCGTAGATGAGGTCCAGGGGGTGGATTGCCAGAGAGGGCGCCACCGCTGGGAGAGGACGGTGGTCCACATGCCAGATTTGATGGGGAGGAGGGATATGATGGTTACCAACATCTTGTCGGGCAAGCTGCTGATGAAGTGCAGGCTCGCCGGAGGCTCTTGCGGTTCTGGGTCGACCCACCCCCGCTTGTTGGCTACCTCGTCCTCCATCGCAGTAGGTGGCGATCCTCGGCAGCGGCGCTTACAGATATGAATGGAGTAGGAGGAGCATCGGAAACTGTTGTACATACATTCCTAAGGCGGCCGAAGGTTATCTGATAAGCCAGAGGAGAAGGTAGGTAAATCAGCAGCCGTCCATCCTCCATCTAGCGGTTCCTAGTGCTTCAAAGAAGATGAGTAGGCAGAGACACGGAGGCCAAACATAGTGAATCCAATGGTGTGGCTTTTTGTTCAAATTTGAATCGAACTAAATCCACGACAATTTTTTTGGATCGGTAGGAGTACTATGTTCAGTGGCACTACATGTACATTTCAGTAAATGAAAGAAAAACAACATGTGCACTTCCCTTCTTCACTCTTGCACAACACTTGATTGACCAAACAATAGATTTCATTGAGTCAAGTTGTGACTTTACATTCATACGATTGAACTACAATATTTAAATGAATCAACTAATTGTGTCGGTGGTGGAGTCTTGCATCGGCGTTGGGGTAGTCCAGGACATCCGGCCAAGCTTCAAGTAAGGCCAGAATGTTCTGGACTTCTGCCTCCAGTAGCCAGTCCCATGCCGCCTGCTGGAGCCAATCCCATGCCGCTGAGGGCGAGGGGGTTTCGATTGGTGGCACTGCAAGGAAGCATAGGAGGGCAGCATCCCATGCCGCTGAAGCTGACACTGCCACTGGCGTGAGGACAGGCGCATGCACAGGCAAAGGTGATGCATGGAAGTCGAGGACGGCAGTGTCCCATGCCGCTGAGGCGGGCACTGGCGCCGGCGCATGGACAGGCACGGGCACGGACAAAGGTGATGCAAGGAAGCGGATGACAGTGCCATCCCATGCCGCTGAGGTGGGCACAAGCGCTGGCGCGGGGACAAAAGCGCGCACGGGCAAAGGCGATGCAAGGTAGCGGTCGACAACGGCACCATATGCCGCTGAGGTGTCCACTCGCACCGGCGCGGGGAGAGGCACGTGCATGGGCAGAGGCGATGCAAGGTGGCGGTCGACGGGGGCGTCATATGCCGCTGAGGCGTGCACTCACACCGACGTGGGGAGAGGCACGCGCATGGGCAGAGGCGATGCAAGGTAGTGGTCGGCGGCGGCGTCCCATGCAGTTGGGGCGTGCACTGGCACCCGCGCGGGGACAGGCACGCGCACGGGCACATGTGTGGGCGGTAGCGCACACGCTCACGCTGGCACGTCCCAAAGCTTGTTCTGTTCCTGCTTCTCCGGCTTTGAGTATTCCTCTGGAAACTAGAAGACTAGGGATAGACCATCATGATGCGCCATGGTGTATGATGAGTTCTGGCTGATTGGAGGCGGACCATAGGGCAATCGGATGCAGGTAGAGGATTGTGCTCGGAGAGGCGAGTACGTGCCCTATTAGATAGTGGCTCGGGCGGCATTAAGTGGGCAATTGGGAGGAAGGCGGCCGGGCAGCGGAGGGTGGTCAAAGGGCTCGCCTCCCGGTGAGCATGCGCAGCGGCGTGCTCACACGCATCCCGTCAAATCGCACGGTGTAACACCCTGGATTTTGCCCATTTCTTTTTCTTTTGATTTTGGTCTGGATTTGCTTTTCTGTGGCTTAGTGGTCTTGAAACCTGGAGAGATCACCCTTGATTCCTCTCCCAAGTGGCTTGCCAACCTCAAAATCATTCCAAGACCATGTCATTTCCATCTTGGACCAAACCCAATATTCTTTTCCTTGGGAATATTCATTTTTCTATTAAAGGAATAACCCTGTCTGTCCTGGGTTGTGAAGCAACCCATATTTCCATCACTCTAAAAATTCCCAAATAATTCGCATAAATTGTTTGGGTCATATCTTCCTCAGATATGTCAAAATCCTTCCTTGCCATGTTCAAAAATAATCCACCAATATTCCTTTTCTGATTCTGCACTAGTTGTCAATTGGTGAAGCAAGTACCCTTTTTATTTGCTTGCTTGCTCTAAAACTTTTTGGGCATTCTTTCCTATCCATATCATTGCTTCATGCCAAAATTCAACTTCATTTGGTTAGTAAATCTCCCTTGGCTAATTTCCTAAGTTTTTGGTCAACTGGAAGCTTAATGAAGGAAGTATTAGCTAGGAGTATCCAAATGAGTTGAAATTTTGCAAGCACCTTCATATGCTCAAATCATGACTCTCCACAAAGTTTCAACCCTATAAAATCATCCATGTGAGCAGAACATCAAATCTTGGTTTCTGGTCATATTTTCCTATTGTGAAGCAACCATATTTTATATTGCTTCATAATTGCTGAAAATTTACCAGGACATTATCCTAATCTTCCACCAAATTTGGGCTAATTTTATTTAGCCATTTTTCCTCAGCAATTTTCCTAAGATTCTGGTCAGAGAGGACCATTATGAAGGAAGTACCACTTTGGCTTGTCCAAATGGTATGAAATTTTTATGGAACTCTCATATGACAAAATCATCAACCTATGCCCATTTTGAGCCTTAGGAAACACTTGAGGTGAGTGCTACTTCCAGATTTGCAGTTCTGGCCAGTAATGTCGTTTAAAAAGCAAGTGCTATCTATCTTCATCCATTTAAGCTGAAAATTTACCAGGACATTCTAACATCCATATCAACTCCCTCTACCAAGTTTTGGCTCAATTCATTAATCCAATTGCCCTGTGCGATTTTTCCAAGTTTCTGTCCAGAGAGATGCTTTATGAAGCAAGTGCTATTTTGGCAAGTCCAAGTGGCATGAAACTTTTTGGGCATCTTCATATATTCAAATAATTGGGCCATGCCAAAATTCAGATCAATTCAAGCCAGTATGTGAGTGCTACTTCATACTTTGTATTTCTGACCAGTAGGGTCCTTTCTACAGCAAGTATCATCCAGACAGCTCCATTTCGTCTGATTTTTGGCCAACACAGTGTTCTTAGCATATGTCAACTCCATGCCAAAGATCAGTCTCTATCTCCTCTTGGATCTTCCTCTCCAAGTCTCAAACACCTTGCTGTTCTGGATAGAACCGGCTTGCTGTGGTCACCTCAAGTCCTTCTGTGCCTGTCTCTTTCCTCCTTGACCTCTTTCGACGAGTGACAGACCGAGTTGACATGGCGGGGTTGACCAGGACACGTGGAAACGCCGCGTCCACGCGGTGACCGCCACTCTGGCATGACATGGACGCGAGCTGCGTTCTGATCAGCTCGGGCCCCTCTCCTCCTCGTCGTTTCCGCGAGTTTAGTCATGTCCAACAGCTACCCCTCGTCGTCGCCTTCCTCCCGGGATAAGTCTCCCCCTCTCCCATCCCCTTAATCGTGGTGTAGCCGCCGCGCCCGTACCCTGCCGCCTCTGCCGCCGTCTAGTCTGATCACCGCGAGCCCTCTCGAGCATTCCCGGCCTCCCCCGAGCCCTCTCAGACCTTCCGCGACCTCCCGGGAACTCTCTTCTCTCTTCCCCGCGAGCTCCCGAACCTCCGGGACGCCGGCATACGTGGCGCCGCGGCCGTGCTCGGCCCTCCTCGTCGGACGCCTATAAAAAGGGCCACCCCGAGCCCTCCCGAGCTCACCACTGCCCTCACCCCTCTCCCCTACCCCTCCCTAGCTACCTGCCCGAGCTCCAGGAGCTTCCCCCGCCGCCAATGGCCACCACAGCCGCCGCCGGCCTCGGCCTAAATTGGCGCAGCTCCGAGCTCCTCCCCTCCTCCTTTCCCCACCAGAAGGACCAACGAAGCGCTCCGAACCTCCCCCGCCTTTCGTCCTCTCCACCGGTGGCCTGCAGCCACCGCACCCATCGACAGCCGAGCCGTCCGTCCACCACGGCCATGGCCAGGTGCGCCTCGGCCCTCCCCTGCAGTCGTGGGACGGCTCCCTCGACGCGCCTCTCCACGGCGAGCTCGCCCGTCGGTGGAGCACCACGGGGGAGGGCCGGAGTCGCCAGGGCTCGCCGTCGGGGCGGCCGGCCTCGTCTCTGCGTCTGCCCGACGCGGGAGGAGGAAGAAGGCAGAGAGGAGGGAGAGAAGTCAACGGTGGGACCCGCCTGTAAGCCACTCAGCCGCCCGGCCCCGCCTTGCCACGCTGGCTAAGTGGAGGCGTATTCTTCGGAATACGTCTTCCCCTCTCGAAAGCGTACTCCCAGAAAAGGCGCGGTCTGTTTTTCAGTCAGGGGCCAGTTTGTGAGTATTTTATTTACAGATAGGTCCCTGGCAGAAAAACTATTATAAATTTTCACTCCCTACTCCAAATGAGGTGATTCCAAAGCCTACTTCTTCGTCTCTTCGAGCCCGTCACGATGGTATCATTTTCATACTGTTTTAACACTGTGAAAATGACCATTTTGCCCTTGCCCGTAAACAGCCCCTCCGGGAGAGAACTGTTTCCGGCAACTTCTTCCGTGACCTTTCCGCACTTCTTCCCGATGGTTCCATCATCCCCAGGCAAGCCACAACTCTCATCTGCATAATTGCATTGCAATATCATAGTTAGACTAATTATTTTGACAGCAAGTATGATTATTCGTGATATGGATTGGATTATGCAGTGCTGGAGTAAATTCCTGGATTGGTGATTGTCATGTTGAGTATTGGATTATTAGTGACTAGTAGTTTATTCACTCGTTAATGCCATGATGTTGAGATTACTGTCTATGATTACTTTGGGTTTCATCCGGCAGTTTGTGGATATGAACTAGTAGCAGTAGCTTAAGCATATTGGTTATTGGATTACTATGATATCGGAGTATCAGCTGTGACAGAAAGTTTATTCGGGATAAGATACTTAGTTGGCTGATCTTGAGTCACCTGTCCGGGCTTATTCGTGCAACCACATTTGCCAGTATGGGACGGCCTTGACTTGGTCTGATCGCGTGCTCTTTTATCGGTACCACCCCGAGGGAAGGTTATGCGTGCGCGCTACCCTGGCCCGGTAGGCGGCGATAACCTTGTGAGCCCAGTTGAGTTATATGTGCACAGGTCCCCGTTTGGGACAGTTTTGTTTGGCCACGACGGTGGCAGGTGTCTGGAGGACACAGGGGCCACCCAGGACATGACCCTGGAGGGGTATGATTGTCGGTGGTACGATAGAGGAGTCACGGGTCAGGCAGGTTTCGTTGGAGCAACGCTGGTCCACCCGAATGGGATCCAGAGGCCAGGTGCTCCATAGTGTGGGTAAAGTGCGCAACCTCTGCAGAGTGAAAAATCTATTCGAATAGCCGCGTCCACGGTATTGGACAGCCCGTCCAGACCTCACTAGGTGGTCAACCATAATAGTGGTAATACTGTTGGAAGAACTTGTCTGAGAATGGAACAGTTGGGCATCATGCTGTTGACAATCTTGGTGACAAACATCGAGGATAATTGTTGGGTATTCTTGGAGTGATCATGAGTTGGTCACCGGAGTACAGGGAGAGTAGCCTGTGATTATTATTCTCAACTATCCCTTCGGTAACTATAATCTTTACCTAATCTTGATTGTTATGATATTGTCTTGCCTTAATGCTGATGTTTGTTGTGAGCTTGCGAGTACATTCAAAGTACTCACCTGGCGTGTCATGCCAGTTTGCAGGTCATGCCATGTTTGCTTGTTTGTCGAAGATGTTGAGTACGCGAGCTAGGATACGCGTTCCAGCCAGAGTCCCTGTGGAGTGGAGTCCATCACCGACGACGTTGTTCCGCTGCCGAGAGATACTCCGCCTCCTCAGGTGGATCCGCTGTTAGCATAGAGCTATTTTGAGCAGGCGTAGTGTCGCCATGTCGATGTAATCCATGTACCCTTGTAACCTTATCCATAGCAATAAAGAGCTGATTTGTTCTATGCCAACAGTGCCGTATTCCAGGAGACTTGTCCCTGGGCTGGAATACGGGGCGTTCCGGTTTCCTCTGAACCGGGGTGCCACACACGGCACCTCTTGGCCTATGCAAAGCATGACACACACAAGGTAGATGGACTAGCCATTCAATTATAAATCACTCAAAAATTGCATCACAAACTTCAAGTTATACTATCATCGATCTATACAACTATTGCATCACAAACTTCTTAGATTCAACTTCAATATGTGGTGAAACCTCTAAGATTCACATTAAACATGAGTTCAAGCACGTAAAAATCACATTGACTTAACTGGTACCTAACACATATAAACCCCATTAACTTAACTGGTACATAACACAAATGTTCAGAACAATACGTCGCACAACTATCACAAACTTCGGCATAACTTAAAATATGTAATACAAGTACTGATCTATCCAAATTTGTTCCGATGCTGTGCCTTCTCGAGTTTGAGTTTCTTCTTCTCTACCTTCTTGATGCTTGCATGAATAGCCCTCATCACTTGTCTATCTTTTGTTGTGATCAGACCCTGCTGGATGAAATCGATCCGAGCCCATACGGCGTAGCATGCATATGCGTCCCTTGCTGCGTACTCGATCTACTCGTCGTACAGATTCTTAGCCCAGCTTTCATGATAGTCCTTATTGAAACCATTCTTCTTAATGAGGTAGTAGTTATCAATGAGCACTCTAGCGACATCGGTGAGCGATTCAAAACCCTTGGTTCCGTCCGGGTCAGCCCATTCAGCCTGGATGTCCAGGTAGTTTCTGACCCTGATGTCCCAGCGCCCCAGCATGGTTATGTCGCCTTCGATGCCAAAACCAACGAATGTGTATCTGTCCTTTACGAGAAATTTGTGAAGAGATGGGCTCATACCATGAGACTGGCATACCTGGTAAATGAGACAATTCGTGGCGTATGAGATCTGGATGAGGGCTGCCTTCTGTTCTTTGACAGGAAACTCTCCCTTCTTCTAGTGGCGGGTGTACTCGACGTCTATGCCGAAGAACGATACTCAAAAGATATTCATAAACTGCTTAGCTTGTGCTATCCAGCAATGGATGGTGATGTTGTCATTGGTGCACACGGTGTGCATGGTGTCGCCGCCATGGATTGGGACAAGGCGTTCCTCCGTGAATGGGGCTACCAAGCCCGGCAGCACCATCCTGTCACCAACGAGGTGGCCGAAAGATCTACCGCCAGACATGGATGCTACTGATAGGAAGTGAGAGAGGTTAACAGGGAGAGAGGGAGAGAGATAATGAGGATGATGGTGGGTTGGTTGTGTAGAGGGGATTTTGGCAACTGATGAAATCGTGGTTGGAGATGAGGACATTTTTTTTTCATAGTTGGAGGCGAGGAGGTTGCCGAAACAGTCTGAAGGGTGAGCCAGATCTAATGTCAGCACAAAGATGTGACCATCCATTCCTTCCATTTGGTTTTTTTGTGTATACTTCTCAAATATAACTACAGCATGCTTAATTCTAAAAAAAACAACAACACGGTTGTGCTCATCACTCGTTCGGTGTCGCAAGAGTACTAAATACAGGACATTTTACATACCAAAATTTTATGTTCACAAATTAAATGATTTTACATAGCAAACCTGTACACCAATGATTGACCTACTTATCATATTTTCAAATAGTGCTCACAAGTTCTCAAAGTTCTTAAATCGCTAAAACTATTTCAAAAAGTCGGTCATGGATTTTCTAAAAGCCTGAACACTGTTTCTGAAAGTCCTTCAAAAATTTCTGAAAGTGCTTACACCATTCACGAAAAGCATTTTTAGAAAGTTAACAAGGATACAAGCACATATTTTTACATAAAGTACCATGCATTTGTACATGACCACACCACTATGTTCAACGTAAATAAGTAATACAATACACGCGGCATCTTTGACCTACTACAATCATTGTTAAAACATATGTCCGATCTGTCTAAATAAACATACTAATAGTTGAATGTACACTTCCAAGTTCTACCAATTCACCACCCATTGTTTCCCTTCCAGCGCTTCCAGTCGTGCTTCCAGCCGCTTGAATATCCCTCATCCTTGTTCTTATGGGGGCGGAGCCATTCCCTCAATGGTGGTTGGAGAAGATGACATAGCCCATCATTAATGATTAGGATCCTATGATACAACTCGTAGCCAACATACCCGTCTTTTGCTGCATACTCGAGGTGTAGCGGCGAAAGCGGCTTCCACTCCCAGTGCTGGTGCTTGTCCTTTGGGAAGGATTTCTTCATGTTCTTGTACGAGGGGTCAATGAGTGCCGCTACAAGGTCGCCCATGGAGTCCTTTTGTCCACCACCTTTGATACGGAACTGCTTATGGATGTCGACGTGGTGCTCGTCTGGAATGCTGATCCATGCATGGCCAAGCATGATCTTGTCACCCTTGATGTCCATGCTAGCGAATGTTATCATTCTACGTTGCAGGAAGTCAACCAATGCCTGGCACCGCTCGGATCTATAGTAGTGGTACACAAGGACATGCTCGCGCATGGCGAGTTGCACGATGGCGACCCCTTGTCGTCTGTAACTGCTCGAACGGGTATACTCGAGGTCGAGGCCGATGAACTTGTTCTTCTCCTCCTGCAGCCATCGCTCGTACTTGCTGATGATTCCCTCCACAGTCTTTGGATCGTTGGTGTACACCACCTCCAGCACGGTTGTGCCATGGGCGGTGATGGGGATGGTCTCTGATGTTAGTTTCTTGTCGTCCATGGCTACAGGGAGGCGGTGGGGGTTTGTGGTGATCGACAAGGAATGGCCGAGGAAGGAGATCCAAATGGATGCGGCAACAGGAATGCGATCGTATAATTTGTCGTGCACAAAAGGTAACCGACTAGAGCAGTTGGGACTTCCACTGGCGGTTCCATGAGTCACGGGAATCAGGCGTCTGCTAGAGAAAAAAATTTGACGGGGTTGGAACA
Source organism: Elymus sibiricus (assembly GCA_039707655.1). NCBI lineage: Eukaryota > Viridiplantae > Streptophyta > Magnoliopsida > Poales > Poaceae > Elymus > Elymus sibiricus. The sequence continues at coordinate 73,604,622 of CM077676.1, forward strand.
ATATATTTTGTACCGGGCCAACATTGCATGCCGAACCACGTGGCCTGTGCATGGTCCTGGTATGGCACATTGCACGTTGAACTTCCTCACACGTGACCAACATGAACAATCACCTATGCCGGCACCATCCCGCATGCAAATTATGATCTCAAAGAATGAGGTGTCACCCAGCACCGTAAAGTTAAATTTGTCAACTTGCTTTCCCGAAGATACTTGCACAAACAAAATGTTTGTGCATTTCAAACATTTTGGGCTCACCTTACATATGCGATGAACATCCTCACACGTGACCAACATGAACAATCACCTATGCCGGCACCTTCCCGCATGCAAATTATGATCTCAAAGAATCAGGAGTCACCCGGCACCGTAAACTTGAATTTGTCAACTTGCTTTCCCCAAGATACTTGCACAAACAAAATGTTTGTGCATCCAAAACCTATTGAACTCACCTTACATATGCGATGAACATCCTCACCCATGACCAACATGAACAATCACCTATGCTGGCACCTTGCCGCATGCAAAGTACGACCTCAACGAGTGAGGTGTCACCCGGCACCGTAAACTTGAATTTGTCAACTTGCTTTCCCCCAAGATAGATGCACAAACAAAATGTTTGTGCATCCAAAACCTATTGGGCTCACTGATGACCCACAAGTATAGGGGATCAATTGTAGTCCTTTCGATAAGTAAGAGTGTCGAACCCAACGAGGAGCAGAAGGAAATGACAAGCGGTTTTCAGAAGGTGTTTTCTGCAAGCACTGAAATTATCGGTAATGAGTAGTTTGATAGCAAGATAATTTGTAACAAGTGACAAGTAGCAATAGTAACCAAGTATGCAGCAATATAGCCCAATCCTTTTTGTAGCAAAGGATAGGCCGGAACGATCTCTTATAGTAAGCAAAGCATTCTCGAGGACACATGGGAATTTCATCTAGTCACTTTCATCATGTTTGTTTGATTCGTGTTCGTTACTTTGATAATTTGATATGTGGGTGGACTGGTGCTTGGGTACTGCCCTTACTTGGACAAGCATCCCACTTATGATTACCCCCTCTCGCAAGCATCCGCAACTATGAAAGAAGAATTGAGATTACTCTAACCATAGCATTAAACATGTGGATCCAAATCAGCCCCTTACGGAATAGCGCATAAACTAGGGTTTAAGCTTCTGTCACTCTAGCAACCCACCATCTAATTACTACTCCACAATGCATTCCCTTAGGCCCAAAGATGGTGAAGTGTCATGTAGTCGACGTTCACATGACACCACTAAAGGAATCACAACATACACATCATCAAAATATCGAACGAATACCAAATTCACATGATTACTTATGACAAGACTTCTCCCATGTCCTCAAGAATAAAAGTAACTACTCACAAGCCATCAACATATTCATGTCCAGTAGGGTATTGAATTGCATAATAGATCTGAACATATAATCTTCCACCAAGTAAATCAACAAGCATCAACTACAAGATTTAATCAACACTACTAGCAACCCACAGGTACCAATCTGAGGTTTTGAGACAAAGATTGAATACAAGAGATGAACTAGGGTTTGAGATGAGATGGTGCTGGTGAAGATGTTGATGAAGATTGGTCCTCCCACAATGAGAGGATCGCTGGTATTGTCGATGGCGACGATTTCCCCCTCCCGGAGGGAAGTTTCCCCGGCAGAATCTCTCCGCCGGAGAGCAAAAGTGCTCCTGCCCAAGTTCCGCCTCAAGACGGTGGCGCACCATCCCGAAAGTTCTCTCTATAATTATTTCAGGTCAAAATCACTTATATACCAGAAGATGGGGGCCAGAAGTGGGCCAGGGCCTCCACGAGGTACCAGGGCGCGCCTGGGGGGTGGCGTGCCCTGGTGCCTCATGGGCCCGGGGTGGCCCCCCTCTGATGATTCTTGCACCAATATTTTTTATATATTCAGAAATAATTCTCCAGAAAATTTCATCTCAATTGGGGTTGTGCAGAATAGGTATCTTGACAGAGCTTTTTCATGTCCAGAATTCCAGCTGCCGGTATTCTCCCTCCTTGTCTGAATCTTGCATATTAAGAGAGAAAAGGCATTAGAATAGCTCCACAAAGTGTTATATTGATTAAAAACACTATAAATGACAGTAGTAAAACATGATGCAAAATGGACGTATCAACTCCCCCAAGCTTAGACCTCGCTTGTCCTCAAGCGAAAGCCGATATCGATAATCATGTCCACATGTTTAGAGAGAGAGGTGTCGATAAAAACAAAATACGGACATAGAAGCATCATGATCATTATTATAACAGCAATATTTATTATCATAGCAGCAATATTTATTATCATAAACTTCTCATGGACAAGTAACAATTCATCACAACAATGAAGTATAAGGCATAAACTTTCTTGAAAACTAACAAACTATGTTCTCAGTCAACAATGCAATTGCAATTCATCATATTTTCAGGAAGGGTCTCATGTAGGAGCTATTTAGCAAGTCCACATACTCAACCATCATTTAGTCTTCTATGATAGCTAACACGACATATATATGGAGCAAAAGTTTCAGCCAGACACAGAGAAAGATAGGGGCTTGTAAATTTGCCTCCCAAGTGATTCACCTCAAGGGTGATGTGAACAATAATAAATCATGCTCACCCATATCCAACTGGATATATGTGCTTAGATCTTTCCCCACCACATGATGCTTGCAAAAGAGAAAAATAAAAGGAAATAGAGGAGAACACTATTGACTCTTGCATAAAAAGTAAATACATAAAAGTAAATGATAGGCCCTTCACAGAGGGAAGCAGAGGTTGTCATGCACTTTTTGTTTTTGGATGCTAGAGCTCTTAATGCAAAGGAACATCACTTTATATTTCCCCTTGTGATAGCAACCTTTATTATGCAGTCTGTCGCTTTTATTCCTTTACCATCACAAGTTCGTACAAAGCTTATTTCCCTTACAATAATAGTTCAGACATATTTAGAGGCAATTTTTATTGCTTGTTGCATCGATGACAACTTACTTGAAGGATCTTATTCAATCCATAGGTAGATATAGTGGACTCTCATGACATGAAACTAGGTTTAAGGGTTTTGGATGCACAAGTAGTATCTCTACTTAGTGCGAATTTTTGGCTAGCAAAGATATTGGGCAAGCACCACATGTTGGAGGATCTATAACAATATAACTTCTATGTGAATATGAACAAACATAATTCATTACATTGTCTTCCTTGTCCAACGTCAACAAGTTGACATAAAATACTTAATGGGGGCTCACAATCATAAAAGATGTCCAAGATAGTATATTTGCATGTGAATCTTCTCTTCCCTTATTAATTCTTTCATGAATTGCATCATTGACTAATACTATGTTTGTTACCCTCCAATAAAATTTACCACTTACACTTTTCTTTATGTGATGTCATTACTTTACATAGGATTAGCATATGATCTTTTTCATTATATATTTTTTTATTGCTATGATTGAATCATGAAAGTAAAGAAACACAAACTCAAACTACTCTTTATTATATTTCTCAAATCGATTACATAGATGGATGGATCACAAAACTAACACACGAAAACAGATCATACTAACTTTTATTCAACTAGATCATGAAACAGCTAAAGATCGAACTGAAAATAGGTAATGGTAATAGAGGTGATGGTGATATGATAAATGGGGTGCCTCCCCCTAGCTTGGCACAAGCCAAGGGGAGTGCCCATACCCATGTGCTCAGGTCTCCTTCTTCGGTGATGGTGGAGATGGTGAAGTAGGCTTGTCCTTCAAAACATTCAACAAGATGTCCTTCAAACTCCGTATTTCCCTGGACAAATCCTGAAGCATGGTGGTGTTCCTTTGCACTTCAACCATGATATGTTTATTCTCTGGCCACCATGAGCTCTTCCCTGCATCATTCTCGCTTGGACGGGAAATATCCCAATTGGAAGGTATGTGCATGCAAGGGGTGTTCTCGACACCATAATTATGAACCAAATTGTGAAAATTGTTCCGATGTAACCTATGCAAGGGCCTCCTAGGAGGGAGCCCTTCTTGTACCTCTGGATTCCCATGGCTTGTAATGCCTCTCATAGCTTGATGAGGGTTCGGGATTGCGGAGATGCCGACAAGGGTTCCCCTCTCGGAAGCTAGAGGGTGAACCTCGAGCGAATCTCCATCATCTTCTTCCATGGTAACTTCTTCCTCCCTCTCTTGCCTGAGCTCCATCTGCAGCAACCAAGCATCGTCTCCCACCTCGAGAGATTTCTGCGATACGGAGGTCAAAACGTCTGGAAGTATATATAAAGATTTTTTATCTTGAAAAACAAGTAATCCAGAAGAAAAACGGAGTCGGAAGGGCACACGTGGGGCCCACGAGGTACCAGGGCGCGCTTGGGGGGGTGGCGCGCCCTGGTGCCTCGTGGGCACCAGGTGGGTCGCCCCGGCTGTTTCTTATTTTTGTAATTTTTTAAATATTCCAAAACTGACAAAAAATATTTTTATGGAATTTTCGGAGTCGGTTTACTTACCGTATCACATACCTCTTCCTTTTCAGGGTTCTGGAGTGTTCCGGTAGGACTCTCTTATGTATTCTTCCGGTGTAATTGTTTCAATAATATTTGTTTCAACATTAATAGGGGTACCTAAAATATAATGCTTAATTCTCTGCCCATTCACCACTCTTGGATTAGTGCCTTCGGATTTATTTATTTTGATGGCTCCGGAGCGATAAACTTCTTTGATGATATATGGTCCTTCCCATTTAAAGAGAAGTTTTCCTGCAAAGAATCTCAAACAAGAGTTGTACAATAAAACTTGTTTACCTACTTTATATTCCCATTTTTGAATTCTTCTATCATACCATCTTTTAACTTTTCTTTAAATAATTTGGCATTTTCATATGCTTGGGTTCTCCATTCATCTAATGAGCTAATGTCAAATAACCTCTTTTCACCGGCAAGTTTGAAATCATAATTTACTTCTTTAATGGCCCAATATGCTTTATGTTCTAACTCAAGAGGTAAATGACATGCCTTTCCATAAACCATTTTATAAGGAGACATACCCATAGGATTTTTATAAGTAGTTCTATAAGCCCATAGTGCATCGTCAAGTTTCTTACACCAATTCTTTCTAGATCTATTGACGGTTTTTTGCAAAATTAATTTTATTTCTCTATTGCTCAATTCAACCTGGCCACTAGTTTGAGGGTGATAAGGAGATGCAATTCTATGGTTGACATCATATTTAGCAAGCAATTTACGGAATGCACCATGAATAAAATGTGAACCACCATCAGTTTTTAAATATCTAGGGACTCCAAATCTTGGGAAGATAACATCTTTAAGCATTTTAATAGAAGTGTTATGATCAGCACTACTAGTTGGAATAGCTTCTACCCACTTAGTAATGTAATCAACAGCAACTAAAATATGAGTATACCCATTGGATTTAGGAAAAGGTCCCATAAAATCAAATCCCCAAACATCAAATGGTTCAACAGCAAGTGAATAATTCATAGGCATTTCCTGACGTTTACCAACATTACCAATTCCTTGACATTCATCACAAGAGGAGACAAACTTACGAGAATCCTTGAAAAGAGTAGGCCAATAAAAACCAGATTGTAATACCTTGTGTGCAGTTCTGTCTCCCGCGTGGTGTCCTCCGTAAGCTTCGGATTGACACTTCCATAGGATTTGTTCCTGTTCATGCTCAGGTATACAACGTCTAATAATACCATCTACTCCTTGTTTATAAAGATGTGAGTCATCCCAGAAGTAATGTCTTAAATCAAAGAAGAACTTTTTCTTTTGTTGGTATGTGAAACTAGGTGGTATATATTTAGCAACAATGTAATTAGCATAGTCTGTATACCATGGTGTACTACGAGAAGCATTTATGACAGCTAATTGTTCATCAGGAAAATCATCATTAATAGGTAGTGGGTCATCAAGAACATTTTCAATTCTAGACAAGTTATATGCTACGGGATTCTCAGCTCCCTTTCTATCAATAATATGCAAGTCAAATTCTTGTAGCAATAACACCCACCTAATAAGTCTAGGTTTGGCATCTTTCTTCTCCATAAGATATTTAATAGCAGCATGATCGGTGTGAACAGTTACTTTAGAATCAACTATATAAGATCTGAATTTATCACATGCAAACACAACTGCTAGAAATTCTTTTTCAGTAGTAGCATAATTTCTTTGGGCACTGTCTAGAGTTTTACTAGCATAATGGATAACATTTAATTTCTTATCAACTCTTTGTCCTAGAGCAGCACCAATAGCATAATCACTAGCATCACACATAAATTCAAAAGGCAAGTTCCAATCGGGTGGTTGAACAATAGGTGCAGTTGTTAAGGCTTTCTTAAGTGTTTTGAAGGCTTCTAGACAATCATCATCAAAAACAAATGGAACAACTTTTTGCAAAAGATTGGTAAGAGGCCTAGAAATTTTAGAGAAGTCTTTAATAAATCTCCTATAGGAACCAACATGACCAAGGAAACTTCTTATACCTTTAATATCTTTAGGACATGGCATTTTCTCAATGGCATCAACCTTAGCTTTATCAACTTCAATACCTCTTTCAGAAATTTTATGACCCAAGACAATACCTTCATTTACCATAAAGTGGCACTTCTCCCAATTCAAGACAAGATTAGTTTCTTCACATCTCTGCAAAACTCGATCAAGGTTGCTTAAGCAATCATCAAAAGAAGTTCCATAAACAGAAAAATCGTCCATGAAAACCTCAACAATCTTTTCACAAAAGTCAGAGAATATAGCAGTCATACATCTTTGAAAGGTAGCAGGTGCATTGCATAAACCAAAAGGCATACGTCTATAAGCATAAGTTCCAAAAGGACAAGTGAAGGTGGTTTTCTCTTGATCGGGTTGTGATACGGGTATTTGAGAAAAACCAGAATAACCATCTAGGAAACAAAAGTGTGTATGCTTAGACAATCTTTCTAACATTTGATCAATAAAAGGTAAGGGGTAATGATCTTTTCTAGCAGCTTTGTTTAATTTTCTAAAATCAATTACCATCCTATAACCAGTTACAATTCTTTGCGGGATGAGTTCATTTTTATCATTAGGAACAATGGTAATACCTCCCTTCTTAGGGACACAATGAACGGGACTTACCCATCTACTATCAGCTATGGGATAGATTATACCTGCTTCCAGAAGTTTTAATATTTCAGTTCTTACCACCTCTTTCATCTTAGGATTTAATCGTCGTTGGTGGTCGACAACTGGTTTAGCATCAGGCTCCATATTAATTTTGTGCTGACATAGAGTGGGACTAATGCTCTTAAGATCATCAAGAGTATATCCAATAGCAGCTCGGTGCTTCCTTAGAGTTTTCAGTAATCTCTTTTCTTCATGTGCTGAAAGGTTAGCACTAATAATAACATGATATATCTTCTTTTCATCAAGATAAGCATATTTTAATGTATCAGGCAATTGTTTCAATTCAAACACTGGATCACCTTTAGGTGGAGGAGGACCTCCAAGAGTTTCAACAGGCAAATTATGTTTACGGATAGGTGGTTGATCAAAGAACGTCTTATCTATTTCATTTCTTTCATTCATATGCATATCATTTTCATGGTCTAGCAAATATTGTTCTAACGGATCAGTAGGAGGTACGGCAATAGAAGCAAGACCAACAATCTCATCTTTACTAGGCAATTCTTTATCATGAGGTTGGCTACGAAACTTAGAGAAATTAAACTCATGAGACATACCACCAAAATTTACGCTAACAGTTTCTTTAGCGCAATCAATCTTAGCATTAGCAGTGTTCAGGAAAGGTCTACCAAATATAATGGGACAAAAATTATCTTGTGGAGAACCAAGGACTAGAAAATCAGTAGGGTATTTAATTTTTCCACACAAGACTTCAACATCTCTAACAATCCCAAGTGGTGTAATGGTATCTCGGTTTGCAAGTTTAATAGTAACATCAATGTCCTCTAATTCAGCAGGTGCAATATCATTCATAATTTCTTGATATAAAGTAAACGGTATAGCATTCACACTAGCACCCAAATCACATAAGCCATGATAACAATGATCTCCAATTTTAACTGAGACAACAGGCATGCCCACAACGGGTGTATTTTTATCTTTAGGATCAGGTTTAGCAATTCTAGCTGCTTCATCGCAGAGGTAAATAACATGCCCATCTATATTATCAACCAAGAGATCTTTAACCATAGCAACATTAGGTTCAACTTTAATTTGTTCAGAGGGTCTAGGTGGTCTAATATGACTTTTGTTAACCACAGTTAAAACTTTAGCATGTTCCTTAATCCTAACAGGAAAAGGTGGTTTCTCAATATAAGCGGTAGGCACAACTGGATCAACATGGTAAATAATTGTTTCTTCTTTAACACTAACAGGTTCCTCAATTTTTTCTTTAACAGGGGGATGATATTTAAACCACTTCTCCTTAGGGAGATCAACATGAGTAGCAAATGATTCACAAAAGGAAGCTACTATCTCTGAGTCAAGTCCATATTTAGTGCTAAACTTATGAAAGGCATCGGTAGTCATAAAAGATTTAACACAATCGAACTCAAGTATTATACCTGACTCATTACCTTTGTCGAGTCCCCAATCTTCCGAGTTGTGCTTAATTCTATCCAGAAGATCCCATCTGAATTCAATAGTTCTTTTCATAAAGGAGCCAGTCAAAGAAGAATCAAGAATATTTTGATTATCATGAGAAAGCCGAGCATAAAAATTCTGTAAGCTAATTTCTTTTGTGAGTTCATGGTTGGGGCATGTGTACATCATGTACCTAAGCCTCCCCCAAGCTTGAGTGATGCTTTCTCCTTCACGAGGCCAAAAATTATTTATATAATTCCGATCACAATGAACTAAATGCATAGGATTAAATATCTGATGGAATTCTAGTTTCAATCGGTTCCAGTCCCATGTATCAGTATCATCAATCATCACATCGCCTATACCACATTGATGATTTTCCCTCCAAAGATAAAGGGAATACCTTCCTCTTGACTCCATCTCCGGATATACCTGCAAGCTTAAACAATCCACAAATTTCATCCACATAGATCAAGTGCATATCAGGATGTACCATTCCATCTCCTGCATAAGGATTAGCTAGCAGTTTCTCTATCATACCCAGAGGAATTTCATATTCAATATTTTCTTCAATTGGTACAGTAGGTTGAGGAGCTACTTTTGTTGTTTCCGGTCGAGGTGAAGATACCCCGAACAAACCCCTCAAAGGATTACTTTCATAGTGACAAGTGACAGTAAATTTCAGCACGTAATATAAATGTTTCCTTACCAAATTCCACTCACCAAAGGCGCTTCACTCCCCGGCAATGGTGCCAGAAAAGAGTCTTGATGACCCACAAGTATAGGGGATCAATCGTAGTCCTTTCGATAAGTAAGAATGTCGAACCCAACGAGGAGCAGAAGGAAATGACAAGTGGTTTTCAGCAAGTTGTTTTCTGCAAGCACTGAAATTATCGGTAACGAGTAGTTTGATAGCAAGATAATTTGTAACAAGTGACAAGTAGCAACAGTAACCAAGTATGTAGCACTATAGCCCAATCCTCTTTGTAGCAAAGGACAGGCCGGAACGATCTCTTATAGTAAGCAAAGCGTTCTCGAGGACACATGGGAATTTCATCTAGTCACTTTCATCATGTTTGTTTGATTCGCGTTCGTTACTTTGATAATTTGATATGTGGGTGGACCGGTGCTTGGGTACTGCCCTTACTTGGACAAGCATCCCACTTATGATTACCCCCTCTCGCAAGCATCCGCAACTACGAAAGAAGAATTGAGATTACTCTAACCATAGCATTAAACATGTGGATCCAAATCAGCCCCTTACGGAATAGCGCATAAACTAGGGTTTAAGCTTCTGTCACTCTAGCAACCCATCATCTAATTACTACTCCACAATGCATTCCCTTAGGCCCAAAGATGGTGAAGTGTCATGTAGTCGATGTTCACATGACACCACTAAAGGAATCACAACATACACATCATCAAAATATCAAACGAATACCAAATTCACATGATTACTTATGACAAGACTTCTCCCATGTCCTCAAGAACAAAAGTAACTACTCACAAGCCATCAACATGTTCATGTCCAGTAGGGTATTGAATTGCATAATAGATCTGAACATATAATCTTCCACCAAGTAAACCAACAAGCATCAACTACAAGATGTAATAAACACTACTAGCAACCCACAGGTACCAATCTAAGGTTTTGAGACAAAGATTGAATACAAGAGATGAACTAGGGTTTGAGATGAGATGGTGCTGGTGAAGATGTTGATGAAGATTGGTCCTCCCATGATGAGAGGATCGCTGGTGTTGTCGATGGCGACGATTTCCCCCTCCCGGAGGGAAGTTTCCCCGGCAGAATCTCTCAGCCGGAGAGCAAAAGTGCTCCTGCCCAAGTTCCGCCTCGAGGCGGCGGCGCACCGTTCCGAAAGTTCTCTATATAATTATTTTAGGTCAAAATCACTTATATACCAGAAGATGGGGGCCAGAATTGGGTCAGGGCCTCCACGAGGTACCAGGGCGCGCCTGGGGGGGTGGCGCGCCCTGGTGCCTCGTGGGCCCTGGGTGGCCCCCCTCTGATGATTCTTACACCAATATTTTTTATATATTCAGAAATAATTCTCCAGAAAATTTCATCTCAATTGGGGTTGTGCAGAATAGGTATCTTGACAGAGCTTTTTCAGGTCCAGAATTCCAGTTGCCGGTATTCTCCCTCCTTGTGTGAATCTTGCATATTAAGATAGAAAAGGCATTAGAATAGCTCCACAAAGTGTTATATTGATTAAAAACACTGTAAATAACAGTAGTAAAACATGATGCAAAATGGATGTATGACTCTCCTTACATATGCGATGAACATCCTCACCCATGACCAACATGAACAATCACCTATGCTGGCACCTTCCCGCATGCAAAGTATGATCTCAACGAATGAGGTGTCTCCCGACACCGTATACTTGAATTTGTCAACTTGCTTTCCCCTAAGATAGTTTCACAAACAAAATGTTTGTGCATCCAAAACCTATTAGCCTGACCTTACATATGCGATGAACATCTTCACACATGAACAATCACCAGTGCCGTCACGTTCCTGCACGCAAATTATGATCTCAAAGTATGACACAGTGCATCATCAATACAAAGTATGTAGCGTATTCGGATTCATACTTTCTCAAATCTTTCGGATGGTAGCACCTTGCCGCATGGAAAGTAGGATCTCAATGTATGACGTGACAACCGGCACCAGGAACTTGAATTTGTGAATAGTCATGACACTTTAAATCTTTCGGATGGCAGCACCTTGCTAACCTGTTGGTCTCATCTTAAATAAGCGAGGAACTTGGTAGTACTCTACACGAACACATTATGTGAGGAACATGCTATCACATGTTGTCACATGAACATACCTCAAAATTTCATTCCGTCCCCACTACGCGTTCCCCAAATTTTCTCTTCCCTCCTCTCGTTTTTGAACGCCCCGCGCGCCCACCTAACCCCAACCCTACTCAAATTAATACCGCCTAAATTTTCGACAGTAACCACACCCCCTTCGAATAAAACGAGCTGTCTCCTCCTATGCCCCTCTCTTCCTCTCCCTCTCTCCATCTCTCTCGATCTCTCTTCGCCTCTAGATCCTCCCTCCCCACTGGTGGATCTCGCTAGCTATGTCCACAAATCGTTTAGTGAGGGAGGCGCTCACGACGGACTGCGTTTGGCTTGGCCCCATCCGCTCTACTGGTAAAACTACCCCAAGATCTCAACCTAATCGGCGAGTTGTATTTGCGGTGTTGTTTTTTATTAGAATAATAAAAAAGTTAGGGTTCTTATTCTAGTTAATTAACACTGCATGTCATTCTAGCTATGGTTCTTTCAGTACATCTTCCCCAAATAATGCCTCTTATTTCAACACCAGGCTCATCCCCGTCGAAGAAAGAAGAAGTCGCCTCCTATCTCTCCCTCTTCGGCAATAGATCCGATCCACTCCGGGCTGGTGGTTCTCGCCTCACCACCACAAATTGTTCGGTTACCATGGAGGCGCACCCAACTGACGGCATTCCATTTGGGCCTGTCCGCTCACATGGTATTTCTACCCCTTTATCTCAATCCTAATCGGCCTGCGCATCTACTAAATTTTTATGTGAAATATGTTGTTGTTTATACAACATTTATAACTTTGGGTTCTTATTTGGGTTAAGCATGCAGGTCAATGTAGCTAGGGTTCGTATTACTTGTTCATTTCCTTCATCTTAGTCAAAGTACGTGAATGTTTAATCATTATCGCACCAATATTTAAAATTATCGCAGTCTCGTACTGCACCTACTTTAAACAACTAATCATCTTTACGTAGCAGATGCTGACATGTTACCAACAGAGTGGGAGAAGATTAGGGAAGGCATGAAAAAGAACATGTATCGACTGGAAGAGTTATCCAAGTCTGATCATCACTTTCTCTGTTGTCTCACACATTCACTTGTGTTCTCAGATATCAGAGGTCCTATTCGCTATCCAAACCATCAAGAAGACCTGATAGATAGCGACAGTGACACTGAAAGTGAACAAAAAGATGCAGATCTGGCCACCACTATAGATGTAGATGACATTGTCATTGCAAAGTCTGCATCTATGGTCAGAATATGTTTAGTTGATGTAACAATGCATACGTAATGTAAATTGCCTGCAATCTAATGCCTTTAACTACATTTTGGCAGGAATATTATCATCAACAACTTGAAGTAGTGACTAAGGGTATACATATGGTACATGAAGAGTTTGAAAAACTCTTGTCTCTAACTTCAGATGCACCCCTAAGCTCAGGCAAATCAAAGAGAAAGCGGGTTCAACCGGTGAGTAGCTGAACTATTTTATGTAAACACTTCCTTAATTAGTAAGACTGTCTTTCTTCACCCAACCACTGTATAGTCCGGTAGATGCATGTACAATTTGGAATTATTGTATATGTTGTAACCTCTATAAATTTTGTCTATAGGGAAACTTAGGATTCTCAAAAGATGACATTACTGCAAGTGTTTGGCCATAGAAACAATCTGATGCACTCATCAATGGCATGGTAGTGCAGCAGGAACAACCAGAAGCTATGAAGCACGCCATGGTGAACAAGAATGATGAAGTAGATGATATGAAGAAGGCCCTGGCATTGCAGCAGCTACAATTTCAAGCTGTGAAGAAGGCCCTGGAAGAGCGTGAGCTAGAACGGGATACTGTGAAGCATCTCATGCCAGATATGCAGCATGGCCAAGAATCTATGAAGATTACCCTTGCAGAGCACCAGAAAGTACTAGAAGGTGTCAAGAAGGCCCTGCCAGAGCAACAGGCTGAAATTGAAAGTCTGAAATTGTGCCTATCATATCTGTATAACCGTATTGAATCAATGAACACTGCCCCTTTAGAGCAACAAGAAGAACCTGACCTCGACAAGAATGCGAGTGATGTGAAAACCTTGGATATCGAAAAGAGGCTTGGTGATTATGATAGATTGGTAAAGTTCATCGCCCGGAGTGCCTCGCTAGGATCCTATAAGATGTGAGCAATGAAACTAAGTCATATCTGTCCAATTTTTATACTGCGGCGGTGCCCCATGGTTGGCTATTGTATTGCCTTAGAAAGTCTCTTTGACATTTGTCAAGTTTGCGGTTTAATATAAGAAGCGAGGCCTGAATTTGTATTGAAATTCTAATTTTGTATGAATTTATATTAAAATTATTTATAAAAAATCAATTTTGTATCAAATCTGACCACGCCTAAATACAGTGACGGTCATGGACGCTGTCACAACCGTATGGAACCACCTATAAAAAAATCAATTTTGTATCAAATCTGACCGTGCCTACAAACTATGACGGTTATGGACGCCGTCAATGGTGTATGGACCCACATGTAAGAAGCCACGTCGCCCACATATGGACCCGCCTGCCAGCATCCACGTCAGCACAACAATGGACCCACATGTCAGAACCATTGACCGGTCAGACGACACATCATCACCAAAAAAACAATGCCTGGTCCCACTTGTAAGCAGCCATGTTAGCATCTTCCGGGCCCATATGTCAGCACCGTTGACCGGTCAACACTGACGCCGTGTTATTACTGACGGGGCCATCGGCAATAAAACCCACGGCAGGCACACATGGAAGAAGCCATGTCAGCATTTGCTGGCCCCACCTGTCAGAATCTTTGACCGGTCAAACCCACAGACCGATCACCGGTGACGGGATTATCATCACCAAAAATCTCTTAGGCGACAGAATGCGGTATCATAGGTGACATTCTGGCCCGTCACCGAAAACGTCCATTGGCAACGTATTTTGGTTCGTCCCCTAAAATGTGATCTTGCGCGATGAAAAAAGTGGTACCGTCAAGAATTTATTTTCAATGACGGCGCTTCGGTGACGGTGGGCGTGACGGCCGGAAAACATCTCCGAGGTATTTTTCGTGATGAAAAACGGTTATACGTGACACAAATGAAACGTCGCAAAATAGACCAAAGTTTGTAGTGCATGCACATGCTCCAGTGCACCAAAATGGGCTGAAAAATCATATATGTGTCCTTGGGTGCATGTTTAGGTTCCATGCAAGAAATGGGAATCAATTTCAAACACCTAGGCATCATGGCTCAGCCACAAACATTGAGAAACTTGGTTTTTAAATTCCTGTAAATCCAAATCTTGTCCGAAATTCATGAAACTTGGCTTGGTATCATGAAATGGCACCAACATGATGTGGTAAGTTTTTTATCCCATTTGGGGCAGGTTTTGGCATAAGCTTCTCACAAACCAGAGCTTCTCACAACGAGCCTCGTGGTTCCAGTAGGGAACGTGTGTCACCTTTGTGGATGAAATGATATTCGTTGCCTCTTCTTGCCTTAAATATTTTTCTAGAGGCAACCAAAACCAATAGGAGTGTCATGTTAAAATTTAGAATTATTCAGGGTTTGTTTGGATGTTTTTATACATTAACTGGGTTTTTTAGGCATTAAATGTGCATAATTCAAATTTGAACTACAAGCACATCCTCCAGTGCACCAAAATGGGTTAAAAAATCATATATGTGTCCTTGGGTGCATGTTTAGGTCCCATGCAAGAAATGATAATGAATTTCAAACACCTCGGCATCGTGGCTCTGCCACAAACATTGAGAAACTTGGTTTCTAAGTTCCTGTAAATCCAAATCTTGTCTGAAATTCTTGAAACTTGGCATGGTATCATGAAATGGCACCAACATGATGTTGCAAATTTTTTGTCCCATTGGGGCAGGTTTTCGCATAAGCTTCTCACAACCAGAGCTTCTCACAAGAAGCCTCGTGGTTCCGGTAGGGAACGCGTGTCACCTTTGTGGACGAAACAACATTCGTTGCCTCTTCTCTCCTTGAATATTTTTCTAGAGGCAACATAGACCAATAGGAGTGTCGTGTTAAAATTTTGAATTATTCAGGGTTTGTTTGGATGTTTTTATAAATTAACTGGGTTTTCTAGGCATTAACTGTGCATAATTCAAATTTGAACTACATGCACATGCTCCAATGCACCAAAATGGGTTGAAAAATCATATATGTGTCCTTGGGTGCATGTTTAGGTCCCATGCAAGAAATGGGAATGAATTTTAAACACCTTGGCATCGTGGCTCGGCCACAAACATTGAGAAACTTGGTTTTTAAATTCCTGTAAATCAAAATCTCATATGAAATTCATGAAACTTGGCACCAACATGCTGTGGTATTTTTCATGTCCAATTTGAGAGAACGCGCATGAATTAACAGCCAACAAAGGCATTTTGAAACAAGTAGTTGTCACGTTATCATCTCAAACGTCTGTATTATTTAAACCGTGGGCGTTCTGCTAACCATTCACGTGACGCCACACGTCTTACTTTTTTGGCTAGGAGGTGCCATGCGGGTAGCTGCTTGAGTAGATGGGAGGCGTGCGAGCGCAGTCCGCTGTGCAGACTGACCAGGAGGCATGCGAGATGTGCTTCGCTGCACAGGCTTACCGGGAGGCGTGCGAGTAATACGCTACACAGGCTCACCAGGAAGCGAGCCCTTTGACCTCCATCGCCGCCCGCCTCTCTCCCAACTTCTCCATTAATGGCGCCCGAGACGCTGTTTAACGGGCGGCCCACTCACTCACAAACCTCGCTCTTCGCCTTCATTCCCCTCTCTCCCGAATCCTATCTCCCCGAGCTCCACCTACGCCATGGAGCACAAGGATCATCTGCCACTAGTTTTCTGGTTTGGTGAAGTCGACTCTGAGCCAAAGGAGATAGAACATAAGGAGGAATGGGACCTTAGGGACATGGCCCTGAACGAGCTAGCCGTGCCGGATGCTACCCCCGCACCCATCCCAGCTCCCATCCCCATGCCCGCGCTAGCGACCATCCCCGTGGCATTGATGGGCTGGTCGCCGAGCACCATCGCAGGGCTGGAAGCCGCGGCCATCAGTGAGGTCCCTGTGGACCCACGCGAGCTCGTGTACGTGCTAGTGCCAGCGGCCCCGCCTGTGCTCATGCGCGCCCTTGCACCCACCACGGCGCCGGTCCTCGTGCGCGTGTGCACCTACCGCGCATGTGCCCGTGCATGCGCCTGCACCCGCCATGCCCCCATCAGTGTCATATGACACCGCCGTCGACCGCTACCTCACAGCACCGCTAGTCGCCCCCGCCCCCTGCCTGTCGATCGCGCGATGACCGGTTCATTGATTTGCAAGTCAAGAGCACTATGAGCTGGCTTGAAGACTTGAGTAACGGCATCCTGGAGGACAACAACGATGGCACAGCACGCCGCCGCCACCACCGATGTAATTAGTTTTTTGTTTTGTTTAATATTGCATGAATGTAAAGTGACGGTGTGACTGAATGAAATCTATTTTTTGATCAACTGAGTGTTTATTTTTGAATGTACATACTTGTCAAAGTGAAAAATAAAAAACATCAAAGTTTTTTCTTTGAATAAAACCCTCATCACAAACATTTCAGAGTTTTACACCCATATGCAAAGCGAGAGCTATGGTTCCTTTGCCACTAAGCCAAGGGAAAATTTGGCGCGCAGGATTTGTGCATCGCTTCTTTGCAAACGATTTTGTATGATGACCCATGTGCTTACTACAGACAACTTAGTAAGATTTGCATCTGTCATATTGGGAATATTGCCATTTTTCAAATTGGAAACATTGGCATTTGTCAATCTAGTAACATTGCCATTGGTTAACCTTGTAACCCTGCCATTTCCCAATTTTTGCAGCTAAAAATCACTAGTACTGTCTAATTTTGCAACTGAAATTCACTAAGCATTGATTTCATTAATATATTAGGCAGTCATTCTTTATATAAATAGTTCAACTCGACATCTGAACCAACCAAACTTTTCCCCAATTGTTGCCAACCACGTACTGAAATAGCTAGTTGTACGTAGTACAGTTCAACCATACTATAGTCAGATGAACTGGACAATATAGCCCCTAAGTACTACTACTACAGAGGGGCTTTGTACTACTTCTAGTAGCCTCTCCTCTGCCGAGCACGCTTAGTAAGAGGCAGAGGAGGAAGAGCCAACCGACGAGCTGGAGGAGTAGAATCTGTCGCCTGCTGCTGCTGCCCTCTACCGCTCCTGCGCTCCATCTCGAAGCGGCGGGACTCCTCATACATCTTCTCATTGCACGCCACTGCTGCCACTTCAGCTGCGGCCATGGCAGCGGTAAGCTTCTTTGCATGCATGACCTGGCGCTCCTTCTCCTCCCCTAGGAAGTTGATGTAGCGCGCAAGCTCGCTGATGCTAATGCCGAGCGGCTTGCCTTTGACAGCCTTCATCTCCCGCCTTTGGGCCGCGGTGGCAGAGCAGGTGATGGCCCCGGCGGCTAATGGTGGGGTGGTGGCAACGGCGGCCAGCAACAGCTGCCGTCGGGCAGCGGCGGCGGAGCAGGTGGTGGGTGCTGTGCGCACACCGAACAGGGACGCCACACGCACTACACGCGGCCGGGGACTACGCCGCCACCGCAGGGTAGCCTCCCAGCTGGAGCTGTCCTCGGATGGCAGAGTGGCTAAGCAACAATGATGGACCGGTGCCATTGGCAATTGTGGGAGAAGCAGAAGGGTTAAGCTACGTGGAGGGAGAGGAAAATGCGATGCACAGCCGCCGCCCGTGAGGGTTTATATAGCAGGCCAGTAAGCATTGGGGTTTTGGGGCATTTCGCTGAGCCAGTCAGGAAGCTCTTGTGGTTGCGCAGGAACCTAGCACCGATGATTCATTGGTGCCTCTGCGAGCCGATGCGTGGCCCAATGAAAGGCCTGTGTGGTGCACAAGCTTGCACTCGAATCCTCCTACGGCAACACGGTGACAAGACGTGCGAGAGGAGGACGAAATGACACGTGCACATACAGTTAATTTAAAAAAACATTTGTGATTTAATTACCTAGAAGATGGCCGTTCTTTACGTAGTTTCACATCACGCCGCCAGCTTGCAACCGCTGACCGGCTGTATACGGCCATTCCCAGCGTGTTCCACTGCTCTATGCGTGTGGTTGCTCGCGGCTAAGGCGGCCACGGTGTGCTCTGCTCGCGTCCCACCGCCCCTCCACGCGCTCTACCCACGTCCCTCCACGCGCGCTGCTGATGGTTGGGGCCGGTGCATGATCACATATGTTCAGGGCACCATATGCATGCGGTTGCGCCTGGCGCGGCGCCACGATACAGTTATCGGCTGCAAAAAATTGCCATGCGAACGTGCCGAGATTCCAGGCCATTCGGTCCCCATTTATTCCCGTGGCCATTTGCTTTCATCTCTTGTGCCCCACAACACAATAAGCACACCCACGATGACACATACAAAGAGGATATCTAGCAGCTCCAATGGCGCTCCCAGCGGCTGACGATGACGACGGGTGGCAGTTCACCACGCCTCACGTAGTGGACACCCATGTGAGGGAAAAGGACCTCTCGGTGGTGTACACCATCGAGCCGGTCTCGGTGGAGAGCTCCATCAACACTATGGAGCAATTGCTTGCTGAGGACATGTACAAAGTGGTCGGCTTTGACCTCGAGTTCACCGGTGGTCATGCCAGGTATGATCAGAAGGTTGCCGTCGCCCAGTTGTGCGTGCACGATCAAGTCCTCGTCTACCACTACTGCCTAGCCAGAAGGCCTTGCGAGTGTTTCGCAAGGTTTATCAATAGCCCCGACTACAGATTCACTATGGTGGACACCATGAACGATCTAAAGGTGCTCTAGACATTGGGCTTGGCCTGCCAGAGGCTTGACGACATCCATGGGCATTACAAGGTCTGGGGTAGCACGAAGGACAAGGACTCCCTGGTTGACCTCACCGCGGCCATCATCGACCCCTACTACAGGAACATGAAGGATGAGTGCAATATGAACAAGACCACCTGGCACAGTGCTTGGGTGGAGAGACTGGATGAAAAACACGTCAAGTACTCAGCCAAGGAGGCGTACACAAGCTACGAGATGTACATGCGGATCATTGACATGAGGAAGTGCCTTCTTCCTGACCCAGGCGAGGGATCGATCGAGCAGGGGTGGCAAGCATCACAAGAAGAGTAGATGATTAGTTTCTGTTGGCTCATCACAAACAATTCATCTAAGTGAACTGTATGCCGTATATCCCACTCGTCTGGATTTGGCTAGCCATTTCTGTTCTTCTGCCTCAGCGCAAACAGCTCATCCGAGTGAACTGTATGCCGTATATTGCACACATCTGGATTTGGTTAACTGTGTGTGTTCTTCTGCCTCAGCGCCAATAGTTTTTACGAATCAACTATATGCCACGTATCGCACACGCACCTCTTTTCTGAATCGTATTTGATTGATCCGCCATAGCACACAGTTCATTCCATTGGTGATGGTATGTTACCATGCCGTTTGCGATTCATGCTTCGCACACAGTTTGGTCAATTGGTCTCCTATACATGTGTCGCATTAGGACCATCTCGCAGTAGTGCATGCACACCGAAATGGAGTTCATATACAATTAAGTTTAGAACTTGGTTGATACTCTATAAGGTATAGACTTCATACACAACTATAATTTTGGAACTTAGTTGATCCTTCAAGAGAAGTAAATAGCATGGATATCAAAACTAGTTTCCTAAGTGGAAACGATGTATGAGTGATACAACCGAAAAGTTTTGAAATCCTCAGAATACCGGATGAATGTGCAAACTTCAAAAGTTTGAAGATAGTATTGAAAAGGAGCTGGAATTAACATTTTAATAAGTCTGATCTTGTTAAAATGATAAAAGAACTTGTGTATATGAAACTCAGTGGGAGCTATATATAGTATTTCTGATCTCATATGTAAATGGCATATTGTAGAATGGAAATAATATAAAGTTTCTAAGTACAGCAAAAAGATCTTAAAATATGTTTCTAGTGAAATAGTAAAGGAAAATATTGGACATAAAAGATCTATAAAGATAGATCAAAAGTGTCTGATTGAGCTAGACTAAATTTATGTATTTTTGACATGGTTTAAAAGGTTTAAATGGGGAAAGTGTTTTCTCTCAATGTCACATAATATGATGCTTATAGGATCAGTTGATAAGCATGGATAGATGAATGAATTCATAATGAAAGTTATGATATATATAAAGGGACAAAAGCTCTATATACTAAGTGTTAGTAATAGATATCAAATACTTCAAAAGAATAAGTGTATTGTTTTGAGGAAATGAAGAAGAAGTTCATTATTAATGAATATATGAACATCAGCTTCATGACTGGCATAAAATTATTGGGCTACGATAATTGTTTGGAATTATTTTATATGAACAATATTGTGAATTCTATAACGAAAGATATATATATATATATATGTTTGATAACATTAGATGTTTCAAAATTGTCTGAATCTAGAAATGTCTTGATATAATGGTGATGAAATCAATAACACTATATTATGAATATAATTAATCAAGAAGAGTCTTGATGTAGTTGGTGTGATTCTAAAATGCAATCAAACCATTGACATTGTATTATGAATAAAATGTCATTGCTAAAAGCAAAATGAATCGAGATTCCAAAATCAAACAAGCCTAACACAAATATTACATGGTTTTGAATATGTCAAAACTAATGACAAAGGCTCTACCACAAGCAAAGCATGAGCAACACCAGATAAGCCATAGGTGTTTAAAAGACTATGCAACTAGATTATTGACTCTAGTGCAAGTGGGAGACTGTTGGAAATATGCCCTAGAGGCAATAATATTGTATTATTATATTTCCTGTGGTGTCCTGCCTGAATACCACTGTAGCCAGACGGTCGCCGCACACACCAGCCTAGGAAATCACTCTGGTGTGCACGTTTACAACAAGTATCTTGAACATAGGCACAACTGCAATATATTTATTAGCCATTGTGGCTGGAATAAATACATCATGGTTACAAAGATAGGGCAGCGGAAAAATACTAACTAAGGTAGCACGGTCTTGGAGAGGCTCCAATCCACAGGGACCTGACTGGGTTACTCTTCTAGCGCAGGATCGCTCCAGCTCCTCAGTCGCGAACGTCGAATCCTTAGATGAACCTGGCCACATTGAAGGCCGCTGAGTACTTTTGAATGTACTTGCAAGCAAACCAAACCAACATATACACCAAGCAAAGCAATCCATGGCATTCAAGCATGCATTTGTTATCTTAACAATATTAACTATCATGTCATAGCGGGATCATCTAGCAATACAACTACAAAAATAAATACAGTAAGATAAAGCATAACAGTAAATGCAATTGATCCAGTTCGTTCTCATGATCCCTTCGGATCCAAGTTCTTACGGTCATCCGACCTTCTCTCTTATAGCCATCCCCTGGCTACGTTCCAAACTTTGGACATCACCTAATGTTCGTGCACCTACATCACAGGCCTGACAAATCTCACCTTTCTCTGGTTCATTATTAGCAATTATTCGGTTGATTCCTCCAGACTTGACACAGACTAAATAGTGTGACCTAGTATGAACTGTGTCCCATGACCAAGGACGCGGCAATTCAAATAGATTTACACTTTGCAAAAGTTGCGCACTTTACCCACACTATGGAGCTCCCGGCCTCGTACATCAGTACATGCTCCCATTCGGGTGGACCGGTGCTGCTCCAACAAAACTTGTCTATTGCCTGGTGCTCCTGTCATACCACCGACATGCCCTCCCTTGGGTCATGCCCTGGGTGTCCCCTGTGTCACTCTTGACACCTACCACATCCGTGGCCAAACAAAACTGTCCCTGTCGGGACCTGAGCTCAATAACCAAACCGGGCTCACAAGGTTATCGCCGCCTACCGGGCCAGGGTAGCACGCATGCATAGCCTCCCCTCTTTGGAGGTACCGATAAGAGGCAAGACAATAGACCAAGCTAGGGCCTCCCCATAAAGGCAAGTGTGGCTACACTGGTAAGCTCGGTTTAGTGGCACTATGACTCGATCCAGCCGACGGAGGAGGTTGTTGTTATTACATCATATTCCATTTTGTTGCATTAACAGTGACAATGCAAGATGAAAGCATAGCAACAATAATGTTAATCCATGATATAGACAAGTGCAACAACATATAAACCTAACAACCTATCTCCATGTAGTATCATTTATGAGTCATTTGTGTGGTAATGATAATCAGTAACTAGTAATGTAAATAATAAACTATCAGAAGTCCAGTATTACTAGCACAGGCATATTTATTAGGTTAAACACACAAGAATAACATGGAGCAATGCTTTAGGGCATATATCAGATGGCCGGCTTGCCTGGGGGTCAAAGAATTCTCCGGAGAGAAGTGCGATCACCTTGCGGAAGAATTTGCTGGAAAAGATTCCCTTCGGAACAAGCTAAACATAGGGCAGGGGAAAAATGGTCATTTTTAGAATGTGTAATCATTGTGAAAGTGATGCCATCAAAACGGGCTCGATGAACTAAGAAAGTGGGCTTTGGAATCACCTGATTCAGAGTCACGGTTGAAAAGTTACGACCGTTCGTTCGTTAGGCAGAAAAACAAATAAAAAGTGTGCTTTTCTGCTCTTAACGGGTGAACGCCCGTAATATAAGGGTTTCGGCCAACAGCTGGAAACAGAAGGTGCCTTCCAAGAAATATGCCTTCAGAGTACAGAAAATGTATTCTGGCCAGAAGCCACGACAGAATACGCTTCGCCCAAAGGAAAACATACTCCGGTATAGTACGCTTCCACTTAAGTTGTTGGGCCCGCCGGCTGAGTCGCTTACAGCTGGGCCCCATGGCCTTCTCTCTCCTCCCTCCATCTCCTTCCTCCTCCTCTCCCTTTTCTCCTAATGCAGCCACAGATGGCTCCAGCTCTGGTAGCCGGCGAGGCTCCGGTGAGCTCTTGGGGTGGGCGAGGCCATGGACGCGGTCGCCGGAGAGCGCCGCATCCGGTGGTGGGCACCACATGCCTTGGGGACGGCCAGAGATACGGTGGCGAGCCAGGGTAGTGGGCGGCGGCCTCGGGTAGTTGGAGTGCTCCGGTTGCCGGGGAGGCTGGGGGAGGGTGTGGGGGTGGTCTACGGCGAGAGGGGACTCCATTGGTGGGCTCGGGTGGAGCCGGGGCTGGCCAGGGTGCGCAAATTTTAGAGGAGGGTGGCGGCGGCCATGGCAGTGGTGCGGCCAAATTGGGAGGAGGGAGCTCGAGGGCTTCGGCCGAGAGGGAGCTGGGAGGGGACTAGGGAAGAGAGGGGGAGCTGTGAGTGCTAGGAGGGGCTCGGGCAGCCTATTTATAGGCGGCCGACGAGAAGAGATAAGTTCGGCCACTTGGTGAGCTGGCCGGAGCTTCTGGAGCTTCGGGAGGATGTGGCTGGCCGGTTCCCGGCGTCGGGGAGTTGCCGACCTGACACTGAGCAAGGTGAGGTGATGGTTCAAGGAAGAAGAGGCCATCGGTGGTGGGGACAGTGGTGGCTCAAGGGCCTACAGTGCCATGGTCGCGACGAGAGGGAATAAGGAGGGGAAAGAGCTGGAAGGGGTGCGCGTGGACGGTGCGGACCTGATGGACAAGGTCGGATGAGCCAAAGCTGGCCGGAGGTGATCGAACAGAGCTGGCAGAGCACAGAGCGCCATTTTGGCATGCTCTCCTGCATGGTCACCAAGGGCACCGCGTGGCCAGCACACCTTCTCGACCTTAGGACATGTCACATAGGTGAGTTAATGCCTCTAGAGTTGACTGGCGGGGTTTTGATAGCAAGGGGAGACAAGATACTGACTGATTTGAGCTCACAATGATCCTGAATAGAAACTGGAATGGATCCTTGTGGATAAATGGATGGAGATATGGAGCTGAATCCTTGTCATTCTGAAATGTGGTGGAAGGATGTAGGTGCTAGAATTTTTTTAAGCCATTTGGACCTGGTTTGCTTATACTTCCTTCACAAGGCACAAACTGGTCTAGGGGTTAGGTTTTGGTGCTGTGCTCAATTGGCTTGATGAAATGAGCTTATTTTTGGTGGATGGCAATGATTTAGGCATTTTGATAATTTGGTAAAATTTCAGCTCATTTGGATGCCCTATGAAGGTACTTCCTTCACAAAGCTAGAATCTGGACAGAAAATGTTGGGAATTATTGGGCAAAATTGGCTAGGTAAAATGAGGTGAATTTTGGCATGCCCACATGATATATAGAGAGAGAGCTCCTAGATTTATTTCAAGAATTATGGAGCAATATAAACTATAGTTGCTTCACAATCTCAAAATAGGTCCAGAAACAAGAATTGGATGATGCACTCAAAGTTTGCACTATGGAACTCCATGTTTTGACATATTTGGAGTAGATATGAGTCAAAGGAATTATAGGAATATTTTGGGAATTTTAGGAGGAACCAAAGTAGTAGCTCCTTTGAAAAGTGGCAGAAATGGAATATTGGCTTTATAAAGGAAAATGCAATTTCCCTTATTTAATTATGGCCAATATTTTTATGAGAGATCAAAATGATCACAAAGAGCATCTCCACAAGTTTTCATGAACTTTAGAGATGAATAGTTATTTTCCTGGATTTAATTCCTTTAAATGGCAGAAAAAGGAATTAATTTGAAATGAAAAATATTGCAAATGACTTGGCAATATTTTTGTATATCATGGGTTTATAGAGGTAGGATGACCACTGGGGAAAGTTTGGGAGGCAACAGATCAAAGGAAACTAGGGTTCCTTTGCAACTATAGAGACTAGGGTTTTCCTCCCGATTTTCATGAACCCTAGTCTCTATAAACCCTGAGTGTATATTTCTGGTGACCAGGGTAGTTTGAGGGGAATCATTGGACTGAGGGGAAAGTCAAGGCTATATGACCATCTTCATATACCCAAAAGCGAGAAAAATCCAATAACACCAAAAAAAAGACGGGAGTCCAATCCCGCGAAGGAAAAATCAGGAGCGAAAATCAGGGTGTCACATTTCCATTTTCATAATTAAGTGTTTATAATTCATGCTATAACTGCTATGATCCTGGAATACGCGATTCAGTGGAAAACTCATATGCACGTGTGGAATGATAAACGGTAAAGAAAAATGTTCTTAGTCATGCCTCTGAGACTAGCTCAAGTGTTGTTGGTGATCTCGTTTTCCGGATCTTAGTATATCGTTAAGTGTAACGATAGTCCTAAAACAACATTGAGAATATGACATTGGAAGAATGATCATATTGAATTGACCCAAAAACTTGTTTGTTATACTTTGAGATAATATCGTCTGACATCAATTGTTATAACATGGAGTATTAGCATGTGTTTTAAGTTCCTCAGACCATGAGAGCATCGCAGTCACTTCCTACCATACGGTGGACTTTGGGGTTGCTCAAACGTCATCTGTAACAAGGTGATCGTAACGACAACTTTTAGGCTCATTGGAAAGTTTTCAAGGAACTGGATAGGTCAAGAGTGGGATTTGCTCCTTCGATGATAGAGAGATATTCTTAGGGCCCTCTTGGTGTGATAGCATCCATCATCGTCTGGCCTGACACAGGTGACTACGTCATGGGGATGCGGGAACACTTCAACGGGAAAGAAGAACAAAACCGGTAACAAGAGCAAAGGTATAGTGAGCATGGTGATGACTCAGGAGGATACTGATGCACCCTGGGTTTTGTAAAGTATCGTAAACCAAAGGGAACATCACATGATAACCAAAGTTTCACTCGAATATCATTCATGTAATCATAGGGATCGATATGGATGTCCACGGTTCCGCTATCGGTCAATGAACGAAGGGGTTTCATTCATGTCTATGATTTACCGAACCTATGGGGTCTCAAGTTTAGGGTAATCATGATTTGCTGAGTGTTAGTAGGATGAGAGTATCAAGGATTTATTTGTAAAATAGTTTCATTAATATTCAGAATAGTTCCGAGAGGAACCGGAAGCGTTTCGAGGTCACCGGAAGGGTTTCAGAGAGTATCGGGTAATACCGGGTATTACCGATCATTAATATATAGGTAGAAAATGTTTCCGGAGGTGTTAAATTATATCTAAAAGGGTCTGAAAATATTTCAAACAATATCAATGGGCCTTAAAAGGCCAAGAGGTGGAAGGCAACTTGGGCCACAAAGGCCCAAGTGGAGGTGGCGCCCCCCTTTCCTTATGGGGGGCCGAATCCTACTTGGGAAGGAGTTGGACTGCCACCATGGCCGGCGCACCCAAGGAGGGATTTCCCTCCTTGGTGGCTGCCATGTCCTCCCCCTCTAACCTATATATACTTGAGGTATTGGCCACAATTGTACACACAAGTTTTGGAGCCTCCTCTAGTTCATCTAGCTCTAGTTCTAGTTGGTCCTAGTTGACTAATTAGAGCTAGGTCTAGTTCCTCTAATCCTCATGATTAGAAGAATAGTTTGGTTATAATATCCTCCCCCTAATTCTCTGGTGACTATTAGCTCTGGATGGTGAAGCGCTGCCGGATCATGAAGACCGTACGCTTGCAACAAAGTAGACAGGCCGTGCTTTCGGTCTTCTATTTGAGGGATCATTCGAGGGCGGTTCGCGGGATCGTCGTCAATGGTTCGAGGGACTCCAAGTATGATCTACACCAACTTGTCTTCTTCCGCTGCACTCCGAAGTCAGTAACGATTGTTGATCCAAACCCCGTATGCATCTTCATATTATTCCTGGGTGATCGTAGGTCAATTTTTTTTGTTTTCTACTATGTTTCCCAACAATCGGATGGGAGGCGTGGTCGAAAGCAACGACGAAGGAGCAATCATGTGTGTGGCGGGTCACACCTGGGAGAAGGAAGGACATGATGGGTGGTCAATTTACTAGGGCTTCTTTTCTTTCATCGTGAGATTGTTTCTGTTGGATAGTAGAGATTAAGATGTCAAACGACATATCAACAACGCTTTAATAATAGACAATAAGATGCCGGTATTATATCCATTTTCTACCCACCTGAACCAAATACCCTTTGATCATCGATCAGTTTTTATATGGTTTTTGCCCGTGGCAACAGACGGCCATTATACTAGTAAGTGGTAACATCACACATATCTAGGCAAAATAGATGATGTGGCAAGTAATTAATGAGGAAAGAGAGGCATGTGGTAACATAATATGTTACTCACACTATGAGTAACTGCTACATGTGATTGCATTGGGTTTTCCCTGAGGAGGAAGGGTGATGTAGTATAGTAGCACAAATTATTTCCCTCAGTTAAGAACCAAGGTTTATCGAACCAATAGGAGGTCACCGAAATGAATGGTCGATAGTGTACCTGCACACACACAAATAAATACTTGCACCCAACGCGGGCAAGAGGGTTGTCAATCCCCTTGTACTCGTCAATTGCAAGGATTAATTCTGATAGTGAAGGATAGATAATATAAATTGCAAAACTAAATAAAAGTAAATAAATTGCAGCAAGGATATTTTTAGGGTTTTAGCAAATATAATAGGTGAGTGGACCCTAGGGCCATAGCTTTCACTAGAGGCATCTCTCTCATGAACATAGCAACGGTGGGTGAACAAATTACTGTTGGGCAATTGATAGAAAAGCAAATAATTATGATGTTATTCATGGCATGATTATATATATAGGCATTACATCCATGACGAGTAGACCAAAAAGATTCTGCATCTACTACTATTACTCCACCAATCGGCCGCCATCTAGCATGCATCTATGGTATTAAGTTCATAACAAACAGAGTAATGCTTGGAGCATGATGACATAATGTAGACAAAGTAAGAGAAAATAATATGTTCAAACCTCATCATTTTATCCTAAGTAGCAACAATACAAATACGTGCTTCGCTACTCCTCCTGTCACAGAGTGAGGACACCGCAAGATTGAACCTATTACTATGCACCACTTCCTCTGAAGATCTAATCATCAACTTGGCCAAAGAAAACTCATAGATCGGAAAGCATACATAGCTATAATAATCACACATAATAAATCTCAGAGAGTATTCAGTTACTTTCAATGAATAATCTGATCATAAACCCATAATTCATCTGATCCCAACAAACACACCGCAAAGATTACATCGAATAGTTCTTCGAAGAGATCATTGTATTGATGATCAATCAACGAGAGAGAGAGAGAGAGAGAGATCCATCTAGCTACTACTATGGACCCGTAGGTTCTGTGGTAACTACTCACACATCATTGGGGTGGCAGCAAGGTTGATGAAGATGGCCTCCGTGATGGATTCCCCCTCCGGAAGAGTACCGAAAAAGGCCTCCAGATGGGATCACGGAAGAACAGAGGCTTGCGGTGGTGGAAAAATTGTTTCGGATGCTGCCCGAGGGTTTCTGAATATATGCAACTTTATAGGCCAGGAATTAGGGTAATCAGAGCCATAGGGGGCCCACAAGGGGGCAGGGCGCACCCTCCTGCCTTGTCGCCTCATCGTGTGGCTTCTGGACTTTGCCCGAAGCTTCCAGGGTCCATTTTGGTCTAGAAAAAATCATCAAAAAGTTTCATCGTGTTTGGAATTCATTTGGTATGGATTTTCTGCAAAAACCAAAAGCAAGCAGAAAAAAAACGGGCACTTGGCACTGGGTTAATAGGTTAGTTCCCAAAAAATAATATAAAATGGTGTGTAAAGCATACAAGATTGATAATATAATAGCATGAAACAATCAAAAATTATAGATATGTTGGAGACGTATCAGCATCCCCAAGCTTAATTCCTGCTCGTCCTTGAGTAGGTAAATGATAAAAAATTGAATTTTTGATGTTGAATGCTACCTAACATGTCTTAATCATGTAATCTTTTAGGTATGAATGTTTAAGAACCGATGACTTAGTAAACATCGAAACAATAATATAGATGAATACTAGCAAATAACCATCACCTTTCAAAATAATGATGCTAAAGAACATTATCCCTACTCATTTAATCATGTAAGAAATGGCATAACTCGATCTTAGTCACGTAAAGCATAAATCATGAATACCCCGGCGTCGAACCAAGCAATTCACGTGCTTCGGCATTTTCAACTTCACTCAATACCTGAGCGTGAGCCATGGACTTAGCACTTTAGGTGGAATAGAATGATGGTAGGGGTTCATAAGGGAAGACAAAAATAGAGAAAGTCTCGCATCAACTCGGGGGATCTTTAGGCCATGGAGACGCCTTTCAATCGATATCGATGCGAGGAGTAGGGATTGCCATGCAACAGATGCACTAGAGCTATAAGTGTATGAAAGCTCTCAACTAAAACTAAGTGGGTGTGCATAAAACTTGCTTGCTCATGGAGACCTCGGGTATTTGAGGAAGCCTGTCATCGGAATATGCAAGTCAAGTTCTAATAATTTAAAAATTCCCACTAGTATATGAAAGTGACAAATCATGAGGACTCTCTATATGAAGAACGTGGTGCTACTTTGAAGCACAAGTGTGGTAAAGGATAGTAATGCTGCCCCCTCTCTCTTTTTATCTCATTTTTTTGTTGGGCTCTTTTTGGCCTCTTTTTTTTTATATATCTTCACAGGTAGGAGCAACACTCTAATAATGATGATCATCACACTTCTATTTACTTACAACTCGATAAAACTGAAAACTGATATGACTACATATGAATGCCTCTGGCAGTGTACCAGGATGTGTAATGATACTAGCGTAACATGTATAACAATGATGAACAGTGGCTTTGCCACATATATCATGTCAGCTCTATGATCATGCAAAGCAAAATGACAATGAATGCTCAAGTCATGTGAATAGTAATGATGGAAGTTACATGGCAATATATCTCGGAATGGCTATGGAAATGCCATGATAGGTAGGTATGGTGGCTGTTTTGAGGAAGATATAATAAGGCTTATGTGTGATAGAGCGTATCATATCACGGGGTTTGGATGCACCGGTGAAGTATGCGCCAATCTCGAGGTGAGAATAGGTAACGCGCGGTACCGAAGAGGGTAGCAAAATACGGAAAGGATGGAAGTGCTTATAGTCCACAATCTCACATTAGTCATAAAGAACTCAGACACTTATTGCGTCATTTATTAGCCCTTGAAGCAAATTACTACTTGCATGCCCCTAGGGAGGTGGTTAGGAGTAGTTAACCATAGCGCGCCCCCGGCCCGGACAACACAAGGCATCAATCAAGGATACAAAACACTCCCACTTCCTGGTCATGTCACGACTGACACTTTAATGAATAGTGAATCACAAACCTTAACACCATTATTCTTACTAATTAATGTTTACAAACTAGTGAGCCTCCATATTATAACTTCAATACCGTTGATCATACATTTCTTATTCCATGATCTACATGAAAGTTTTTATTATATCAATCTTGTATACCTATCCTTTTCAGACTAAACATGTAACCTGTGCAAATTACCACTTCCTATTTAAACTCTAAAAAATGTATAAGTGAAGCATGTGAGTGCATAATGATTTCTATAAATATAATTACTACCATGCTCTAATATAAGTGAAGCACATGAGCAAAACTGCCTTGATTCAAAAGATATAGGTGAAGCATACAGAGCATTCTAATAAATCTCAATGAATGTGTGTCCCTCATAATGGGTGTGTCCAGCAAACAATGATTGTGGGAAACTAAAAAGAAAAAAAAATAAAACTATAGCACACGATGCTCCAAGCAAAAGACATATCACATCCCAGATTTTTCCCAAATCCGGTATGTTGAAAATTCCACAGGGATTTTTTTTTTCTAGGAACTACCTACAAATGCCTAGGATTGTTTGTGTTTGACTTTGTTTTACTTGATTGTTTGCCTAGGAAGGGTGAAAACCCCAGTGCAATTAGTTGGAACCCTAGCTAGCATCTGGTAGAAAACATACCATTTGAAATATTAATTGGCCATAAGGATATCCTTAACAAGACCCAAATGATATTCAAATGTAGATGATTTTTCCCCTAAAAGAATTGAATTGGATTCATTTTGAAATCAATTCAAAATCAAGGGGAGATTATTTTAAAATGGCGTTGCATTCATTTTGGCAGAAAGTGCATTTCATAGGTCCAAAGAATAACTTTGACTTTCTGCCAATTTTCTAAAATGGAATTGAAACACTTTTGGTTTTGAAACCAAATTCAAATTCAAATAGTGCAAGAATTATATTTCCAAAATGCCCCAACAAAAAGTTCAAACATTCACAAATACTCCATTTGGAATTTAGAAAAG
This sequence comes from Elymus sibiricus, assembly GCA_039707655.1. NCBI lineage: Eukaryota > Viridiplantae > Streptophyta > Magnoliopsida > Poales > Poaceae > Elymus > Elymus sibiricus. The sequence continues at coordinate 73,636,306 of CM077676.1, forward strand.
ATTCTCTATTGGACAAAAATTTAAATTCAATGCCTATTTGAATTTTCAAATCAAAATAGAAAATAATAAGAAGAAAAACAAAAACAGAAGAAAAAAATGAACTGGCCCAGCTAGCCAGCCCAACTGGACACACCCAAGCGCAGCCCATCCCGTGCTCTCTCTTCTCTCTCTCTCGCTGATAGCGCGGACCCCCGCGTCATCCCCCACCTCCGGCAACTGTCACCCCATGCGCCCACGACTGCGCGCCCGAGGCCGCGCACCCACGATCTCCACATCCCATGCCCCTCCGTGCCCCTGGCCATGTCCTTTAAATCCGCCGTGACCCCCTCACTCATTCCCCCATCCTCTCGCGTGCTCTCTGCCGCCAGGCTGTCGCGAATTGGAGCCGACATCTCTGCCACAACCGTCGTCTTCTCCAGTTAATTCTGACCACCGCAGAGCCCACCTCGACCCACCACTACCACTGCTAGGTCCACCGCACATCGGCGCACCCCCTAGACATGCTCCTCGTGCCCGAGGCCCACTGGGAGCTCGAGTTTGACGGAGGACGAAGCTCTCCAGTGTGCCATCGTCTTCTTCAGCGAGGTGAGCACGCAAACGACCCTGCCACCTTGTCCATTAGATTCGCGGTGACCACGCGCATGTACTGACACAAGCCCGCATCCAAATGCGCCCGTTTCTGAGCAGCCCATCGCCACCCGATAGCTACACCGCCTCGGCCATCTCCGGCGAGCCCCGCAGCCACCGCTCCTGTCGTCCCCGGTGACTTCCGCGAGCACCAGGAGCCTCGCCGCATCGAGCTGCACCTTGTCGTCCACTCCCCTGATGCTGTCGCAGTTCACTTTTCCGGTAACATTCCGGTGACCCAGCTCCGGTGAGCCCCTCGCCCGATCTAATCTCGTCCGTTCATTTGGATCTAACGACACACACGCACTCACTTAAGCTGAAATAGTATGGGCCAATCAGAAACAACCACGTGGCCACCTTATCCAAAACCTTATCCGAATCTTTTCTGTTTAATTGAATTAAATGCAAATTTTGCAGAAAAGCCCCTGAACTTCAAACCATCATAACTTTTTACCTTAATCCAAATTGAATGATTCTTTTTGCAAAATGATCCTTATGAAATATATTATCACCTTAGAAATTGAAATTTTCAATTTGAATAATTTAAAATTTGATTTCAAATAGAACATTTTCAAACCTAAATAGGGCATAACTTGCAAAATAAAAATCCAATTAAATTGATTCTTTTTGCAAATTGAACCTAGTGAAATGTAGTTTCTGCCTAGAGCACTTTAGTTCAAATTTGAATAATTTAAAAATATGTTTTAAACAGAATACAACAGAAGCCAAAATTCAAATAGAATTTAAAACTATTCAGGTTAATTTTGAAAATAAAAGATCTAAATGGAATAATTCCTTTTGCAATCAAGTTTAGAAACTTAAAATGAACTTTAGTAAATATTTTTGAATTATTATTTGACTTTAGGAAACTCAAATAAACATTTGAATTCAAACCAAACTTAATTTGGTTAAAACATTAAAACCATAGGTCCAATTTGAATAAAACCTTTTGCATATAATTGAGAAAACTAAAATGAACATTAGGAAAAAAATGTTGGAGTATTACTTGACATTCAGGAATTTAATTTGAATTAAATTCAACTAGTTGGTTATAACTTGGAAACCCTAGGTTAATTTGAATAAGCTTTTGCTTTATGACTTAGTAAATTAAATTGAACCTAGTAAATATTTTTGGGGTGACAAATGACATTAGGATTAAATTAAATTCAAATCAAACTTAACTAAAGTTTGAAAAATATTTGCACATAGTAAATCATTTTGCATTTATATTTGACCATAGTTGAACTTGAATTAAATAAATAAACTTTAGTAATTATTTTGGGATTTATATTTGACTTTAGTTTACACTAAAATCAAATAAATAAACTTTAGTCATTATATTGGATTTGTATTTGACTTTAGGGAAGACAAAAAATAAAATTAGGCTTGCATTGACTGAGTCAAATATGAAATCATTCGTAGTTCAAATTTAACTTGGTAAGCTCAAACTTAGGGAACCAGCTCAAATTGTGAACATAATCCAATTTGAATTCAAATAGGATGAAACCCTAATTCAAATTCAAATTGAATTGGCAGTCAAACCATGTTGTTGAACCCAAATGAAACCCAAACACTTCGTGTATTCAAGCTCAGGAAAAGTCAAGAAGTTTGAATTTGTCATTCAACCTTGCACATGAACTTGGCTAACCAAGATTCATAGACCATGACTCCTGTTGTTAAGATTCTCATGATTGGATCTCACAACCACAACTTAACATCACATACCCCTTATGTGATGAAACCTTATTGAAACCTGCATGTGAACCCTTATGTCACATGTATTCCAATTAACAACCACTATGTTGTTTTCAAAACTCTTATGAGTTGACATGACACATGATCTCACAGCACAATGACACTGAAACCATGCACAATAATTGTTGTATGCTTGATTGTATTGTATGGTTGTTTACGATTACTCTTTACTTACGATATATCGTTCGAAGAGCAAAGCATTACCAAGATTGTGTGGGAAGAACTTCAACAATTACAAAGATTGTGTTTATGTGAAGAACTTCATAGACTACCAGGCAAGTTTCACTCCTGATAAAGCTTTCCCCGTTGTTTCACTTTGCTGCAATACTATGCTAAACTTGGAATAGGTTAGCCACATGTTTACCCTGAATGTTGAGTCTACGACATAGTGTAGGCTCGGGACTTAACAGCAGGTGAATGCGTCATTGGTAGATGCACTTTGGAGTTCCCACTAAAATGCACCAGTGACTGAGTGCACACTTGTATTTTAGGACCTTCGTTTTTGAGTGATATGCGTTAATGGTAGATGCGCTCTGGAGTCCCCAGCGTTGCACTATTGAGTTCCCAAGGGCATTGAGGATGTCAGAATAAGAATGGGACTCATGGGACAAGGATCATAAGGATTCATAGTCATGAATGAAGACCAAGAGAATTAGATGATGCAACTACAACTGAGTTCAAGGATGACCATTGATGACTAAGGAAAGACCTAGAGAAGAAATGCTCAACACCCAGCAGTACCTCGAGGAAATGAGAGGAAGAACTAGAAATAATCAAGGAGGAGTTGAAGAAGAAGTGCAGAAGTGAGAATAAGGAAAGAATAAGAATGAGGAGATAACTACCTGATGAAATATGGAATCACTGGGTCAAGGAATCAGACAGCTGAAGCAGAAGCAAAGTTTAGAATTGACCACCACTACTAAGTTAATCTAAAGTAGAACGTTTCATGTGTACCACTACTATGCCAATCTAACATGGTGATGTACCAGTAGTTGGATGAGATCATATCGGATGCGGTATAACCTTACTTAGGAGTTGATTGTTGGAATTGATCATGATTGTTCGGTGAAATATGTTTGCTTTGATATGTGTGAAGTGTGAACTACGTAGAATGTAATTAGAAACCTACCCAGTAATATCAACAGTCAGAAGAATGACACTGAAGGAGTTAAGATGAAAACAGTGGAAATGGTGGGAATCTCTAAGGAAGTGAGAACATGGGACCAGACCATACGAACAGACCTTAGGTGTGAACGTTATCTATGCATTATACTAACAGTCATACGAGTCTATAAATAATACTAGTGGGATTATCATATGGGTATCTATCTTTCTTTTCCATTCCCTCATCCCTAAACCAGACCGCCAAAACCCCTAGTCGACAACATGGGTTTTCTGAGACCTATTTTGTGTGCAACCCGTTGGATGCATGGTCAGAGAGAAGGTGGGAATTGCCACACTCGTACTAGAAGGACCTGTCGAAGAAAAGGGTGGGATAAGTATAAAGCGACTCACCCCATTAGGGAAGTGACATGGACAACCTTCTGGTCACATTTTCGTGCAACCCATGTCCTGTGGAACGGATACAAACCAAGATTGGAGAAAGAACTACTTGGTAGAAGCAAGGAGTATTTTGTGGAGAACCTGGAGAATTGCCTCTTAGGAAGGAAGAATACCTAAGGAAGGATCACTCCACAGGAGTGGTTTCATGTAATGGAACTGATCATTTTTGCCTGGTTGTGAAACCTTTGAAAGGGTAACACCGATGGCACAACCTCAAAAGGAGATAGTACAGAAGACCCTAATGGAATTTAAGAAACCTGAGGAATGAAGGGGATAACACTGATGTTACTCAGGAAAACCCAGAGCATCAAGTGGACTCATACCCAATAGGAGACACTACGTGTCCAGAAGGGAGTAATCAAGGAAACCTTACTAGATAAGAATGATGGTAAGGAGAATGAACCAGCCTTGGCATAGGGGAACTCTGAGTACCTAGTGAAGGAAGGCTTGGAGAAAGGAGAAGCAATACCCAATATGGAAGAAGGAGACCTTACCTTAGCCGAAGAGATTGATAGACCAACTCATGAGAAGGAAGAAACCAAACCTCATACAAAGAAGCGTAAAGGACTGGATGAAGAGTATGAGGTCACCCTCAAGAACATAGATCCTATACCTCGAACTAACAATCTTTTCGATCAATTGAAAGGAACTAGAGTGTTCTCAAGGTTTGATCTAAGATCTGGAATTTTACAGATAAAGATTCGAGCTACCGATATACCTAAAATGGATTTTCACCATAAGGTATCATCCGTGTGAGTACACCGTCATGTCTTTTGGACTGACAAATGCTCTAGCATATTTCATGAATATGGTGAAGAAGGCACTACGAGAATCAGGTAATTTGCCATCTGTGTCCCACAGACGACAAAGAATGAAATCATGACGGCAAAGATTTTGCCGTCAGCTTGCAGACGGCAAAGCCTGTCGGCAAAGAGTAAGTCGGCAAAAACTGCTTTGTCATCAGCTTTTCATTGAGAAGATGGCAAAGTCTTTGCCGTCAGCCAAACAATCTTTGCCGTCAGCTAAACAAATAACAGATGGCAAAGAAAATAATGTTTGCCGTCAGCCAAAAAGTATCTTTGCCGTCAGCCAGAAACATCCCAGATGGCAAAGAAACTTTTTTTATTTATAAAAAAAACTGAACGAATAGTCCAATTACGCCAGATGGTCGAAGGCATAGACAAAATCACCACTTGCATTTTTCTAACTGATATTCATTCATTTGTGACACATTTTAGTAGTCTGACAATCTCTTATATATACATAAAAAAAGTGATTACACAGGGATCGCCACTTGCATTTTCTGTCTGACTACAGAGGGTGTTCTCACAAAAAAACAGAGGGTGGCAGGCGCACAGTGGACGGCACGGCACGGCGGCGTGCGGCGTGGCACAACAGTGGACGGCGCGGTATGGCGGAGCGCGACCAGCGGTGGCTGGCGCAGCACGGCGCACAGAGGACAGTGACCGGTGTGGCGCGCGGGGCCGACCGAGGACGAGGCCGGGGCCGGTGAGGGCGATGGGCCAGGGCCGAGGGCGCTGGGGGCAAAGGGGGAGGTGGCCTGCGGGGGCGATGGGGTCGGGGCCGAGGCCGGCGGCACCATGGGCGAAGGGCCGATGAGGCGCAGAGGCAGGCAGTGCCGGGGGCGAAGGGGGCGACGAGGCCCAGAGGCCGCCGGGGGCGACGTGCTACGGGGCCGGGACCGACAGGCGATGAGGCCGGGGCCGACCGGCGAGATGGTGGCCAGCGAGATTGTGGCGGGTGCCGGCAGGCCTCTGGGGGCGACGGGGGAAGTGGCCGGGGCCGGCGGCACTGGGGGCGAAGGGGGATGTGGCCGCGGCCGGGGGGGAGGTGGTGGCCGGCGAGGCCAGGACCGGCGGGCGAGGTGTTGGCCGGCGAGGCCGGGGCCAAGGGTCAGGGTGGTGGTGGGTGACGGCGTGCTCGATTTGGATCGAGTGTGGGGAGAGAAATGAGAGAGAGACATGCTGGGGTCTGTACCATCGGTGGATAAGGCCTTCCACTATGTACGCTAAAAGAGGTGCCAAATCCACTTTTACATTATTTGGCACCGGTGCCCTCCATAGCCCATGCGGTGCCATAAAAAAAATTCTGGGAGCCGGAGCAGCTACGTGCTCCGATGCCCAATTCCAGCGTTGCAATAAAATAATGTGGATGAGAGGAACTTGCGCGAAGGATTGACGGGAGGTTGGCTTGCTCAATTTTTCTATGTATATGTGTGGGTCCCACTTTTCTACGGGCTGCAGCCGCACATAGTGAGGCCGGTGCCAAAGAAATTTATTAGGGCATCGATGCCCAGTCTCCTATATTTTAATGTACCGGGCACGGCTACCTAGTGGAAGGCCTAAGGAGATGTGGGGCGTGGGGCTCATGGGTGTTGCCCTGGGGGCGCGTGCTTCATGGTTCACGGGTGGGTGGGGTGTGTGTCCGACGGCTCTGGTGGGTGGGGATGTGCGCCTAAGATCTTGCCAAGTCATCAATCCGTGTGATTGATCTGCGTGCTGTGCTTTCTCTTTGCCATTTGTGAAAAAAAACACAGATGGCAAAGATCTCACTTTGCTATCTGCCAAAAAAACACAGACGGCAAAGAATCTTTGTCGTCTGTGTTTGTTTTGGCAGACGGCAAAGAATCTTTGCCGTTTATTTTTTTTGGCCAACGGCAAAGTGAGCTCTTTGCCATCTGTGTTTTTTTTCAGACGGCAAAGTCTATTTTGCCGTCAGTTTTTCTTCGCCATCTGCTGATGACGGCAAACCCTTTCTTTGCCGTCTGCTCGATGAAAAGTTGACGGCAAAGACGCCCCCTGATGGCAAATTAGCTATTTCCCATAGTGAGGTATTCATGGAGTAATTGGGCGAATTGTGGTTGTGTTCATTGATGATATCCTGAAATGCTCCAAAGGTGAGGAAGAGCATGCAGAGCATCTGAGGTTGGTTCTGCAGGAGTTGAGGGAGCATCACCTGTATGCCAAATTCAGCAAGTATGAATTTTGGCTAAGGAAGTTAACTTCCTAGGGCATAACATATCAGGAGAAGGATTAGTAGCAGACCACTCTAAAGTGGCAGTTGTTAATGAATGAACATCACCCAAGATTGTCATCGAGATTTGTAGTTTTCTTGGGATGGTTGGTTACTACCGTAAAATTCATCGAGGATTTCTCGAAGAATGCCAAACCCATGACTGACTTGCTTAAGAAGGATAAGAATTTTGTTGGCCGGAAGCTTGTGAAGAGAGTTTCCAATAGTTGAAGAAGGGACTAGTGATCGTCCAGGTCCTATGTTTTTGCTCGACATCGAGAAACTCTTCAATTATTTTGTGTGACACCTCTCACTAATGACTTGGATGTGTCTTGATGAAAGAAGTAAGAGTAGTGGCATATGCCTCGAGGCAGTGGAGGAAGCACGAGGTTAACTACCCGACCAATGATTTGAGATCAGCATCGGTAGTCCATGCTTTAAAGCAATGGAGGCATTACCTATTTGGTAAGACTTGTGATGTTTTCACAAATCACGAGCGCTTGAAGTACATTTCCACTCCGAAGGAGTCGAATGTGAGACAGAGAAGTTGGTTGAAATTTCTCAAAGATTGAACCCTAAATTTGCAGTACCACCTTGGAAAGGAAAACATGGTTGCTGATGCACAGAGCTGTAAGGCATACATAAATAGTTTGACCGTGATTTTTTTGCCACCAGAGTTGCGTAAGGCCTTCGTGGAATTAGGCAGCTGGAAAATGGTGCTAAGCAGTGGGCCATAACCCACAGACACCATGATCAGAACAGATATGCCTAATCAGCTTGGATATATGGGGTGGAGAATCACGTGATCATATGAGGGAAGCAACTTAACTGATGGTAAATGGAGGTTGTCAGGACAGAGTTTGATCTATCAGAGAACCAATAGTTTTCGAACTAACGCTTTACGAGTTTTAAAACCTCGAGAACTGTAAGATAGATAGAAGTTGTTGCTTGCAGAACCAATGGAATCAACCGAACTCAGTTCTTGAACAAGGAATACTTCTACAATGCTTGTGAGAGCCCGAGTGTCTAGATACGAGATTCACTGGATCGTATGCAAAGTAATGATTTGGGTGCGACATGGATTGGCCACCATGATGACTACTCTTAGTATTTGCTTTGTTATATGAGAAAGTAAGTATGTAGAAAGAGAGCCGATGTTTTTACGAAGCCTATTAGGAACACCCTGTAGAAGACATTAGAGAAAACCATTGAATCGCCTGTTTACAGTGAGGATAGCCAAGAGCCAATTGTTGCAGGAACCCCCAGAAAGTTGGTTGACCTACCAACCGAAAGGGATCCATATATCGGTATACCACTCCCTGATAAGGAATTTAAGACCCAGGGGTGGAAGCAAGAGATAGTAAGGATCCCAGGAGATATTTGCCTGAGGAACACAGAGTATATTAAGGTACCACAGGAACCACCGACAAAAGATATGACAGTTGGAACATGAGTTTGATAGATGGTTCAGACCAAAATTGCTATAGATAGGAGAATGCCATATGGTAAGCCCATGTATGGCCCGATACAGATGGTAAGATCATAGATGGCACATAAAGGTGATTGTCGATTGTAAGACCACAATTGGCACATCGAGGGAAGCATAGACGTATGACACCTACGGAATTGCAAGACCAGTGATGAGCACTGAAACAAAAGGAGAAACAGACATACCAAGCCCGTAGATGATATCCTAATTATTAAACTAGGAGGAGTGTCAGCATTTGCACCTAAGGAGAAATAAGTCATATGAGACCCAACCCTAAAATCTTTTAAGGGTGGTAGCAACCGGAACATAAGAGATCAAGGAAGTATGGATAGTTTCGGGAGGCATCACACACCCCAACCAAACCCCAGTAAAAAGGAAGCCTTGTGAATAGAGCTACCAACCACACAATTATCTAGAGAACAGTATATATACTACAAGAGATATATGGGACAAGGACCAGAGGATACAAGTGACATTGCCATAACTCAGATAGCAGACCCAGACTTGGAGATGGAAATTAAGAGAAACCCCAAACCCTAACCTTTCTTTCTAGCCTCTCCAGATCTCGGGGATGAGATATCTTTTAAGGGTAGTAGTCTGTCACATCCTAGATTTTTCCCAAATCTGGTATGTTGAAAATTCCACAAGGAAATAAAAATTTTCTAGGAAATATCTATAAAAGCCTAGGACTGTTTGTGTTTGACTTTGATTTACTTGATTGTTTGCCTAGGAAGGGTGAAAACCCCAGTGCAATTACTTGAAACCCTAGCTAGCCTCGGTTAGAAACCAAACCATTTGAAATATTAATTGGGCATAAGGCTATCCTTAACAAGACACAAATGATATTCAAAGCTAGATGATTTTTTCCCTAAATGAATTGAATTGGATTGATTTTAAAATCAATTCAAAATCAGGGGAGATTATTTTAAAATGACTTTGCATTCATTTTGGCAGAAAGGGAATTTCATAAGTCCAAAGAATAACTTTGACTTTCTGCCAATTTTCTAAAATGGATTTGAAACACTTTTGGTTTTGAAACCAAATTCAAATTCAAATAGAAAATATAAGTGCAAGAATTATATTTCCAAAATGCCCCAACAAAAAGTTCAAACATTCACAAATATTCCATTTGGAATTTAGAAAAGATTCACTGTTGGAAGAAAATTCAAATTCAATGCCTATTTGAATTATAAATAAAAACAGAAAAGAAAAAGAAGAAAAACAGAAAACAGAAGAAAAAACAAACTGGGCCAGCTAGCCAGGCCAGCCGGCCCAGCTAGCCAGCCCAGCTGGACACACCCGAGCGCAGCCCACCCTGCGCTCTCTCTTCTCTCTTTCTCGCTGACAGCGCGGACCCATGCGTCATCCCCCACCTCCGGCAACTGTCACCCCACGCGCCCACGACCGCGCACGCCCGAGGCCGCGCACCCACGATCTCCACTCCCCGTGCCCCTCCGTGCCCGTGGCCATGTCCTTTAAATCCGCCATGACCCTCTCACTCATTCCCCCTCCCTCTCATGTCCTCTCTGCCGCCAGGCTGCCATGAATCAGAGCTGGCATCTCTGCCACGGCCGTCGTCTTCTTCGGTTGCTTCCGACCACCGTAGAGCCCTCCTCGACCCGCCACTGCCACTGCTAGGTCCATCGCACATCGGCGCACCCCCTAGATATGCTCCTCATGCATGAGGCCCACTTGGAGCTCGAGTTCGACGGAGGCCGAAGCTCTTCGCCACGCCGTCGTCTTCTCCGGCGAGGTGAGCACGCAAACGACCCTGCCACCTTGTCCATTGGATTCACGGTGACCATGCGCATATACTGAACCAAGGCCACATCCAAATGCGCCTATTTCTAAGCAGCGCATCGCCACCCGAGATCTCCATCCCCTCGGCCATCTCTGGCGAGCCCCGCAACCACCGCTCCCATCCTCCCCGGCGACTTTCATGAGCACCAGGAGCCTCGCCGCATCGAGCCGCACGTCGTCGTCCACTCCACCGATGCTGGCGACCACCGGAGCGTCGAATCCGATGACACCCGAGGCCAGCGCCACCGCTGTTGACTTTTTCGGCAACATCGGTGACCCAGCTCCGTGAGCCCCTCGCTCGATCTAATCTCGTCCGTTCATTTAGATCTAGCGACACACACACACTCACTTAAACTAAAATGGTATGGGCCAATCAGAAACAGCCACATGGCCACCTTATCCAAAACCTTATTCGAATCTTTTCTGTTTAATTGAATAAAATCAAATTTTGCAGAAAAGCCCCTGAACGTCAAACCATCATAACTTTTCACCTGTTAAAGCAGTTTAGTATGAAATACACAAGAAGAGTTTCTTGTCAAAGTCACATGGAAGGAGTTTTAAATAAGAATCGGTATCCAGGAACATAGATGAGTGAAATACATGATTTCAATCACACTTGTGTTAAATATGTTCCATGGTATGTAAACAACCAGATGTGTCTAGTACCCCAAGTAAGTTGTGAGTAAAGTTACTAGAATGATCAAATTGTTTGATCATAGGACAACAGTAAAATGTTGTTATGTACTAACGACAGCTTTATCACAAAAGGATAAGATGAAGAGATTGTTGTAAGGAGTTACATCAATACAGGCTCATTGTAAGTAGTACATCGATAAAATCTTCATTAGTGCTCCAAGCAATTTTTGGTTTCAATTAAATGATTTATGGTGGCAGAGTAAGTTGGAATTGGTCCAAGAAACGTACTGTGGTGAATTATATAACAGAGGGCTAAGTATATTGTTGCTTTAGAAGCACCAATAGAGGGTGATGAATCAGAAGTTCATTTATGTGCTTGGTATGGTTTCTAGATGATTGTATCAATGGAACACTTTCCTTAATAGTGGTTGCATAGCTCAATCTAAGGATCAAAGGTTCTACCAGTGATTCAATACATACAAAGCCGGTTTCACACAAATTATGAATTCTTGTGAAAGCATGATAGATGCATAGAAATGCAAATGATACACGCAGATCTGAAGTTGTCAAGATCTAATAGGACGAAGGCTATACCACAAGCAAAGCATGGACAAACACCGGATTGCCATTGGTGTAAATGAAAATGTGCTAACTAGATTATTGACTCTAGTGCAAGTGGGGGACTATTGGAAATATGCCCTAGAGGCAATAATATTGTATTATTATATTTCTATGTCCATAATTAAGTGTTTGTATTTCATGCTATAACTACTATGATCCTGGAATATGTGATTCAGTGGAAAACTCATATGCATGTGTGGAATGATAAACGGAAAAGAATAGGTTCCCAGTCTCGCATCTAAGACTGACTCAAGTGTTGTTGGTGATCATGTTTTCCGGATCTTAGGATATCATTAAGTGTAACAATAGTCCTAAAACAACATTGAGAGTATGACATTGGAAGAACGATCATATTGAATCAAACCAAACTTGTTTGTTATACTTTGAGATAATATCGTCTAAAATCAATTGTTATAACATGGAGTGTTAGAATGTATTTTAGTTCCTTAGACCATGATAGTATTGCAGTCACTTCCTACCATACAATGGACTTTGGGGTTGCTCAAACGTCATCTGTAACAAGGTGATCATAACGACAACTTTCTGGTTCATCAGAAAGTTTGACAAGGGACTGGATAGCTCGAGAGTGGGATTTGCTCCTCCGACAATGGAGAGATATTCTTCGGGCCCTCTTGGTGTGACAACATCCTTCATCATCTGGCCAGATATGGGTGACTAGGTCACGAGGATGCCGGAACACTTCAACGAGAAAGAAGAACAAAACCGGTAATGGGAGCAACTGTATAGTGAGCATGGTAATGACTCTTGAGGATACCGATGCACACTGGGTTTTGTAAAGTACTGCGAAGCAAAGGGAACATCACATGATAACCAAAGGTTCACTCAAATATCATTCGTGTACTCATAAGGATCGATATGGACGTCCACCGTTCCGCTATCGGTCATTGAACGAAGGGGTTTCGTTTATGTCTCTGATTTACAAAACCTACGGGGTCAGAAGCTTAAGGTAATCACAATCTGCTAAGTGTTAGTAGCACGGGAGTGATGATAATATATTTGTGGAATTGTTTTATTAATATTCGGAATAGTTCCGAGAGAATCCGAAAGCGTTTCATGGTCACCGGAAGGGTTTCGGTGAATATTGGGTAATACTGGGTATTACCGATAAATAATATATAGGTGAAAAATGTTTCCCAGGATGTTAAATTATATATATAACTAGAGTGTTACCCGCGCATTTGCGCTGCTAGAATTCCAAAATATGACATATTTATCATTAAATCTGAGATGCTGGTGTTTCTTTTAGATAGAAATTTTAAATTATAGAAAATCTTGTAGGCAAAGTACCCAATGTTAAGACGTAGTTAGCAATTTTTATTGTCTTATTTTACACGTGCCAATTGATATTCAATTGGACTTTAGGCTTATTTCCATTAAGTGTGGGAGGTGATTAGTAAGACCTTTGGTGTGTGACAAAATATGATCAATTCCACCAAGATGTATCACTCGATTTGTAAAGTCCTTAAATTTCAAACAAACCACCAACTTTATCTCATCTTCCATCAACAATTTTCGAAGAACTTTCCAAAAAAAAATAGCATGGCTTGTTTTTTTAACATTTCTTTCCTACATCCTTCCACCTTAGCATTGTGTAGTGTGGTAACTCCTCCCGGTTAGTAAAATGATATGCCTCCATGTATTTGCACTACTAAGTACATGTAAATAATATTTTCTTATTCATAAAATATGACTTTCACATTTTATCTCTCTCATTTTTTCATCACTTGTACATAATTTTGTGATTGTATTTCTTCCATGGTCTTCTACTTTATAGAACATGGACTTGATCCTTTATTTCTGTATTTTACTCTCGATGTGACAACACCATTCTTATCAATATGTACAATGTGCTCCTACACATGCGTACGAAGCTGGCATACATATATAGTTCTTCTTACTTGATGTCATGGTTTGATTCTTTCTTCTCCAAACAATTGGCACACAAAAAAAATGATACACATAAACATCCCAAGAATATTGGCGTCTTATCTTAACATTGGTCATCTATCACAACTTATTACATGCTATCGAGTGGAAATCAAGTTGCTAATTTTGCATTTGCTTTTTATTTCGAATCCATGTTTTAGCTTTTTTTATATAAAATATGGTTGTAGAAATTTGTATTTTGGGAATCCGTACATCATGGGCGGCACATGGAGGAAGTATGCCTAACTACTTTTTCTTTTGTCATCTTCTCATTTCAAATTCCATATATAAAATAGATATTAATCCTGACACATGATCACTACTTATTTTCCTTTTTCTCATTTGTATATGAACAAAGTTTTAGTACTAAATCTTACCACTATTTTCATGTAAAATTTATTATGAAGTTTTAGTTTTATGCACTTGATATGGCCGGTGAAAACTAATTGATAATTATGTTTTTATATTTGAATGAAATAGACTTGTGTTATTTAATAAGGGTTATTTATTTCATTTATTCTAAAATAGAATTTTGCAAACATTCTGAAATATACTTGTATTTTTTGTCCACTCAATATTCAATAAAAATGTATGTGTTATGCATTTAAGTAAAAATATAATATTATATTTCCACCACACCACCACCAACGGTGCAAATATTTTAATTAACCTATGTGAGCGTATTTTCTACATGATATACTCTCATCAGTTTCTTCATGTGGATAGATAGAACGTCTCTCATCTTCACTCCTTATATCCAAAGTATTATAATGAGAACCTACACAACGGAATGGTAGATGTCTAGATGATGGACACTTTTCTTTCACGTACTTTGGACGATGCTAATATTCCTGTGATCGGATTATTATGTTATTTATATATGGCATTGTGCTTAGCTTGTCGCATGATCCAATTGACCTACACTAGTGGAGAAATGGCCTTTAGTCCCGGTTCACCAACCAGAACTAATAAATCGGGACTAAAGGCCCCCACCCTTTAGTCCCGGTTGGCCACGACCCGGGACTAAATCCCTGCCAAGTGGCCAGCAGCGCGCGCCGGGGGCTGGGGACCTTTAGTCCCGGTTGCCCACGACCCGGGACTAAATCCCTGCCACGTGGCCGGCAGCGCGCGCCAGGGGCTAGGGACCTTTAGTCCCGATTTAGGTGTTTAGGTGTTTAGGGGTTTAGTGGGTTTAGGTGTTTAGGGTTTATTGTTTATTTTTCCTTTTCATTTGGTGTTTTCCATTTAATTCTTTTTCATTTCAAACATATTTTACTCTACTACATACTGTACACGTTATGCATATAGAATTTCTCGTAGAACCAATCATATATCATAGAATTTCTCATACGACCATTCATACACACATATATATATATATATATATATATATATATATATATATATATATATATATATATATATATATATACAATTTGGTATATACAATTTATCCTACAATTTGCAGATCATTACATGCAGGCATTAGGTGAAATGGTATTCTCCGTTGGGAGATATGACCTGCTGAAGCAAAAATCCTGCCATTTCCTCTTGAAGTGCTCGTATGCGGTAATTTGGTAGGAGCCTATCCCGCATCTCCACCATCTTTAAAGAAGGAGATCAATATGAATATATTAGTTGTGTGTATATATATTAGATCATGATAAAAAATTGTGAATAGTGTTTACGTACCCAAAGATGTCTTGCATCTCTGCTCCTTTCGGTCATAAAGCGAATGTTTTCGCAAACGTAGTATGCACATAAATTATTCCCCTTTTCCTGCCTCATGCACTTTACGAGGATAGAATTCAATCAGATAATAATCAAGCATGATAATGGTATTGAAACTACAATTAAAGAGATGCACGGACGTAGCTAGTACTACTTAATTAATTACCTTGGACCGTCGCCATTTCAGCTTTGGTTCCCATTCACCGACAACCTCTTTGATGAACTTTCTCCAAACCCTGCCCGGCAAAGAAAATGAATAAAGGAGTTATTAATTACTCGATATCAGGAAATGAACTAAAGAGGCCGACATAGTGCGATAATGATTGAAATTACCTGTCGAGCATCAAAAATAGGCTGGTGTATTCTTGAGGGTCTTTACCTAGTGACTCCAGTACTTCAACAGTTCCCTCGTCAACTCTAATGATTAGCAAGATCCAGTGGAAACTGCGCACACGTTTGTATAAGCGGGCATGCATAACTCATCAACTACACTTAACATCGAGTAAGCAAAATAGAACTTGTAGTACAAGACAGTAACACTCACCTGAAGTTGTAAGGAAATAGTATTTCTGGTCTGGTATTTAGTTCCTTCAAAAACATTAGGAAGCTATTCTCCGTGTCTTGTCTGTGGTTATTTAACACATTTTCATTAACGGTATTTGGGTCAATGAACCCAATGCCATAGACTCCATCTCTTTGCAATTCAAAAATCTTCATTCTGCATAATACCACAAAAAATAATATAGTGAGGATAATTACAGGCAATGAACGAGCTGAGCTAGAGACTTAAATTACAAAAAGAAATCACTTACAGATAATAGCAACTGATGAGAGATTTGTCGAGTGCGTCTTGATTGAATAACTGAAAAATTTCTGGAAAATCAATCCACACATCTTTTCCATGGAAGTAATGCTCTGGCCTGACTTTCACCATGAGGCTCTCTTGCCCGGCCTTTATTTCTCTCAGGTACCAGTCATGCAATCTATGCATTTGCGTTGATAGAAGCAGGACCTCCTCATTCCTGACCAGAGGGTTCTCGGGGACATATTTCCATGCTAGTTCCTTCGGATCCATCGTGGGGACTTCCTCGATGCCTAGGAGTTGTTCAACAGTGATACCCATCTCTCTAGCCATCTCTCTATCAGCGTCGGTTACCGCCTTATCGGTACTCACCTTGAGCGGGGGATCGATTGCACTGCCTGTTCTCCGAGCTGGGGAACAGTTTTCCCACTTTTATTACTACCTGTAAGGCTCGACTGCTGATTTTTTTGTTGATAATATGACTTGCTAATAGAGCATTCATAGTCTGATCGCCTTTTCTCCACAGCCGGTTTAGCAAGATCCACAAAGTGTTGTACGACCTTCTCAGGTATTTTCTCCTTTGGCGGCGGGGACGGTTTCGGTGCAAAATGGGCCTGCACTTCGGAAGCCACTTGGGCTTTGGTTTCCTCCTCAGTCATCTCGTAAGCCAACTTCTTTTTGGCAGGAGGCTCGGGTTTCTTCTTTGGTGCTCCCTTCCGCTTTGTAGTCGGCTGACGCGCCAGAGTTCGATATTGCGGACTCACGCTGGGCTCCGTCTCGGGGTGGGATGGAGTCGGCTGACGCGGCGGAGATTGATATGGTGGCGGACTCGTGCTGCGCTCCGTCTCGAGGTGGGGAGTTGGCTGACGCAGCGGACTTGTTGGAGGAGGAGTCGGTGGCCTTGGCGCCGAGTTTGGAAATACGATGTATTCCTTTCTCCATACAATGAGACCACGTATGACTTCTCCCAGTCTCTGCTCCCCTTGACCTCTAGGAAAGTCAAGCTCTAGTGAGTCATATCCCGACATAACTTCATCCACCCCGACACAAGCATAGCCAGCTGGAATCGGATTACCATGGATGGTTGCTTCAGGTGCATTCAGTAAAGCAAAGCCGACCGCCACCTTCATGGATATGTTCTTCAGTTTCATGTGTAGCTCACAACTTGTCGAGTAGCCAAGTTCCCATATCTCCTCTATGTAACCATAATATGTGTCCTTTGCCCTATTGGTGTTTGCTGCATCAAAGCAGACACCACTGTTTTGGTTGGTGCTCTTTTTATCTTGGGCGATCGTGTAAAATGTATTCCCATTTATCTCGTACCCTTTGAAAGTCAATATAGTCGAAGATGGTGACTTGGCCAACAAGTACAGCTCATGTCCAACAGTGTTGTCATTCATGAGATGTGTTTGCAACCAACCACCGAAAGTCGCCATGTGTGTATGTTTAATCCAGGGCTCAGACTGCTCCGGGTTCTTGGAGCGTACACTATCCATGTGTTCCTCGATATACGGAGCCACCAAGGTGGAATTTTGTAGAACTGTGTAGTGTGCTTGCGCCCAAGAATGCCCGTCCCTACATATTATTGCTTTCGATCCTAGCGTGCCTTTTCCACCCAGTCTCCCCTCATGCCGTGATTCAGGAACACCAATCGGCTTAAGGTCAGGAATAAAGTCAACACAAAACTCAATGACCTCCTCTGTTTCATGGCCCTTGGAGATTCTTCCTTCTGGCCTAGCACGGTTATGAATATATTTCTTTAAGACTCCCATGAACCTCTCAAAGGGGAACATATTGTGTAGAAATACAGGACCCAGAATGGCAATCTCGTCGACTAGGTGAACTAGGTCGTGCGTCATGACATTGAAGAAGGATGGTGGGAACACCAACTCAAAACTGACAAGACATTGCACCAAATCATTCTGTAACTTTGGTAGGATTTCTGGATCGATTATCTTCTGAGAGATTGCATTGAGGAATGCGCATAGCTTCACAATGGCTAATCGAATGTTTTTCGGTAGAAGCCCCCTCAATGCAACCGGAAGCAATTGCGTCATAATCACGTGGCAGTCATGAGACTTTAGGTTTTGGAATTTTTTCTCTGCCATATTTATTATTCCCTTTATATTCGACGAGTAGCCAGACGGGACCTTCATACTGAGCAGGCATTCAAAGAAGATTTCCTTCTCTTCTTTGGTAAGAGCGTAGCTGGCAGGACCTTGATACTGCTTTGGATGCATGCCGTCTTTTTCGTGCATACGTTGCTGGTCCTCCCGTGCCTCCGGTGTATCTTTTGTCTTCCCATACACGCCCAAGAAGCCTAGCAGGTTCACGCAAAGATTCTTCATCACGTGCATCACATCGATTGCAGAGCGGACCTCTAGGACTTTCCAATAGGTAGGTCCCAAAATATAGATTTCTTCTTCCACATGGGTGCGTGTCCGTCAGTGTCATTCAGAACAGATTGTCCGCCAGGACCCTTTCCAAAGATTACTTTTAAATCCTTGACCATATCAAGTATATGATCACCAGTATGGTGGTCAGGCTTCTTTCGGTGATCTGCCTCACCTTTGAAATGCTTGCCTTTCTTTCTTAAGAGATGCTTGATCGGAAGAAATCGACGATGTCCCAGGTACACATTCTTCTTACATTTATCCAAATATATACTTTTGGTCTCATCTAAACAGTGCGTGCATGCATGGTATCCCTTGTTTGTCTGTCCTGAAAGGTTACTAAGAGCAGGCCAATCATTGATGGTTACAAATAGCAATGCTCTTAGGTCAAATTCCTGCTGTTTGTGCTCATCCCACACACGTACACCTTTTATGTCCCACAGCTGTAAAAGTTCTTCAACTAATGGCCTTAGGTACACATCAATGTCATTGCCGGGTTGCTTAGGGCCTTGGAAGAGCACTGGCATCATAATGAACTTCCGCTTCATGCACAACCAAGGAGGAAGGTTATATATACATAGAGTCACAGGCCAGGTGCTATGATCACTGCTCTGCTCCCCAAAAGGATTAATGCCATCTGCACTTATACCAAACCAACAGTTCCTTGCGTCATCTGCAAACTCCGGCCACTTTCTCTCGATTTTTCTCCATTGCGACCCGTCAGCGGGTACTCTCAACTTCCTGTCTTTCTTACGGTCTTCTTTGTGCCATCGCAACAACTTGGCTTGCTCTTTGTTTTGGAACAAATGTTTTAACCGTGGTATTATAGGAGCATACCACATCACCTTGGCAGGAATCCTTTTCCTGGGGCGCTCGCCCTCAACATCACCAGGGTCATCGCGGCTGATCTTATAGCGCAATGCACCGCATACCAGGCATGCATTCAAATTCACGTACTCCTCACCGCAGTAGAGGATGCAGTCATTAGGGCATGCATGTATCTTCTGCACCTCTAATCCTAGAGGGCAGCCAGCCTTCTTTGCTTCGTACGTACTGTCAGGTAATTCGTTGTCCTTTGGAAGCATCTTCTTTAACATTTTCAGCAACTTTTCAAATCCCTTGTCAGATACACCATTCTCTGCCTTCCATTGTAGCAATTCCAGTGTGGTACCCAGCTTTTTCTTGTCATCTTCGCAATTTGGGTACAACAATTTCTTGTGATCCTCTAACATGCACTGCAACTTCAACTTTTCCTTTTCACTTGCGCAGTTTCTCTTTGCATCAGCAATGGCCCGACCAAGATCATCAGCGGGCTCATCTGATGCCTCTTCTTCAGCTTCTTCCCCCATTGTAGTACCATCGTATTCAGGGAACCCAGGATAGTTGTCATCATCCTCTTCTTCTTCATTCTCTTCCATTAGAACCCCTCTTTCTCCGTGCTTGGTCCAACAGTTATAGCCGGACATGAAACCGGACGTAAACAGGTGGATGTGAATGACTTTTGAGCTAGAGTAATTCGTATCATTCTTACAGACACCACATGGACAACACATAAAACCATCCCGCTTGTTTGCCTCAGCCGCACGCAGAAAACTATGCACGCCATTAATGAACTGGGGTGAGTGTCGGTCATCGTACATCCATTGCCGGCTCATCTTCATTACACAACACCGAAAAGATCAAATTAATACAAGTTCATACATAAAGTTCATACACACTTATTCTCATAAAACAACATACAACTATCTAGCTAAAGCATTTAAATGCAACAACAAATGCGATCAAGATCGCAACTAAGGTAACAATTGATCCAACAGCATAATGATACCAAGCCTCTTTATTAACGGCATATTTTCTAATCTTTCTAATCTTCAAGCGCATTGCATCTATCTTGATCTTGTGATCATCGACGACATCGGCAATATACAACTCCAATTTCATCTTCTCTTCTTCAATTCTTTTCAATTTTTCTTTCAAATACTCATTTTCTTTTTCAACTAAATTTAACTTCTCGACAAAAGGGTCGGTTGCAATTTCCGGTTCACATACCTCCTAGATAAAAATATCTATGTCAACTTGATGGGCATAATTGTCATAAACACGAAATGCAACAAATAGTTATAAAAGAGAAAATACCACATCCGAATCATAAACTGGACGAGGGCCGACGGGGACGGATATCAAAACCATGGCACTATGTATAACAAACAATCATACAAGTAAGAAAATTATACAAGTAACTATCTAAATCATACAAATAAGATTTTTTTTTTATAAAAAGGATAAGAACAAGAGCCTCACCAAGGTGGTGCCGGCGACGGGACGGTGCGGGCGATCGACGGTGGTTAGGACGGGGACGGGAAGGCATTAAGTAAACCACACCTACACATATGCAAACTAAGAAGTTAATTTGAGCTCAAATTGCATATAAATCAAATAAACTCCCACATAATTACTCCCAAACTAAAACCCACAAATCACTATACTTATAGAGCATTGCACGAGCTAATCTAGCAATGAGAGATGAAAGGACAAAGTTGCTAACCTTTGTGAACACTTGAATAGATGGGGTGTCTCAAATCTTGACAAATCTTGGCAAAAATGGAGGATGAGCTCGAGCAAGGGGAAGAGAACAGAGGAGAGAAAGAAGAAAACAGAGAAAGGAGAGCTTGGGCTCGGGCTGGACGAAGCACTATATATAGTGACATCTTTAGTCCCGGTTGGTGATACCAACCGTGACTAAAGGGGCTCGTAGGGGCCACAGCCTGACGCCAGCCTGCCACCACCCCTTTAGTCCCGGTTGGTAACACCAACCGGGACTAGAGGTCACAAATGAACCGGGACTAAAGCCTAGCCGTTGGAACCGGGACTGGTGGTCACATTAGTCCCGGTCCAAAACCCGACCGGGACTAATGCTCCGGACGGAAGGACTGTTTTCTAGTAGTGCTAGAAGTGTGATTTTGCACTTTGTAAACACAATATTATCCGATCGACACATATATATCATGTATACTTTAAATAATGTCTAAAATATATATTTTAGGTAAGATGTGTTTTATATTGTATACATTATTTAACAGCAATTTAGGGAAATTTTGATGAAGCCGCCACAATGATTAAATAGAATTTACGTCCAGCCGCAAAAGGAAAAAGAATTTTTATGTATTCATCTGATGCTATTTCATGTTTATGGATTGCTATGGGCGCTCGGGTCCACTAGGGAAAGCTACATGAAGGAAACCTGTCCGTGCACATGCTCGTTTTTTTTTTCCTTTGTTTTGATAATGGGCACATGTACGTCTTAGTGGCTTGCTGATTTGAAAGCCATCATCCATGTGAGACGTGACTTATTGACACTCTTTTTTTCATGTTTGCTTGACAATTTCGGCTGGAGGTAATACCCTTCATTAGCGCTTAATGATGAGTTCACTAAAAAAAGCACTTAAGATTAGATAAGGAAGGACACGTATATGTAGTATTGGGTACGGACTCCAGCTTGTCCGACCGATTCCAATAATGTGAGTCTAGCGACTGTCTTTTTTATTCTGACTCATCTCATTGGGCTGGCTGTAAAGCGTATGGGATAAGGAGACATGATGTACGTAGTTATTTCCTGCAAATCACAGCCGTTCCTTTTAACTATTTTTCTACTCTTTATCTAAGCCGTTCGTTTTATATCATTTTAATAAAATAATAGAAGGTCTGAAATTACTTAGAACAATTTTATATTTAATTTAATATCAACGGGTCTTAAAACGCCAAGAGGTGGAAGGCAACTTGGGCCACAAGGGCCCAAGTGGGGTGGCGCCCCCTTCCCTATGGAAGGAGGCCGAATTGGGAGAGGGGGAGGAGTCCAACTCCTCCTCCCTGGCCGGCGCACCAAGGAGGGCTCTTTCCCCCTTGGTGGCAGCCTTCCCTCTCCCCTCTAACCTATATATACTTGAGGATTGGTGCTCTTTTAAACACACAAGGTTGGACTTCTCCCCCATGGCCGACACACCCAAGGAGGGATTTCCCTTCTTGGTGGCTGCCATCTCCTCCCCCTCTAATCTATATATACTTGAGGTATTGGCCACAATTGCACACACAAGTTTTGGAGCCTCCTCTAATTCATCTAGTTGTAGTTCTAGTTGGTCCTAGTTGACTAATTAGAGCTAGGTCTAGTTCCTCTAATCCTCATAATTAGAAGCCCAGTGTGGTTCTAATCTTCTCCCCTAATTCTCCGGCGACGATTAGCTCTAGACAGCGAAGCGCTGCTGGATCGTGAAGACCGTACGCTTGCAACCAAGTAGAGAGGCCGTGCTTTCGGTCTTCTGTTCGAGGGATCGTTCGAGGGCGGTTCGCGGGATCGTCATCAACGGTTCTAGGGACTCCAAGTACGATCTACACCGACTTGTCTTCTTCCGCTGCACTCCGGAGTCAGAAATGATCGTTGATCCAAACCCCTTATGTATCTTCATATTGTTCCTGTGTGATCGTAGGGCGATTTTTTTTTGTTTTCTACTACGATTCCCAACAGTGGCATCATGAGCAGTTCTATGAGTAGATGCAGGTTTCGGTCTAGATCACATGTGGATGTGAGGGCTGATGTTCTTGCTATGCTTCCCTCGAGTGTTGCTTCAGTTCAGTTCATTGACGGCATGGTGTTGCTTTTCACAAGGTTCTGATAATCGATCGGCTCTGGCTGTCGACGATCTGCTAACAGTTCCTTGGGCATCACCATAGTCAAGAATAGTGAACCGTAGCGTACGCAAGAGGGCGATGAAGATAAACGATCTTCTAGGGGGTCAAACGTATTTGACGAAGTTTAGTGTGGGGGATCAGATTTTAAATTAAGTCTCTTCTTTCACACAACCCAAAAACTAATCTAGCAACAAGAATTATCGCCTTGATGGTGTGCACGTAGGTAGCTAGTGTTGTTCAGAAACCCTACAAGCCATGTAATTAAAATTTGCTAAACCGATTAGAGGACGTCTAAGTTGGTTTTGCAGGGTTTGCGTATGATGTGGTATAGCCTTCGTCATGATAATGAGTTCATGTATGAGATGGTTATATGTTGTAATGTTAAGTGGCTTGCGCGTCATGACATGATGGCTGGAGCCACGAGATTGCCACCTTAATGTAAACATTGTAGAGATAGGCTATAGGTGATGGTGGCAAACTTACACGGAAGACCCCGACGAGGAGAAGGTGTACTAGGCGTGGGATGAGGAGCTATAATTTCGTTCCATGGCTGAATTTCTGAATTTGGTGCCACGATAAAATTTTCTGAAACGGTTGCCACATCAACTGAAACTACCACCACGGCATCATTTTTTAAACGGTCGCCACGGCAACGAAATATTGGCCGTCACGATGCTTCAACTGAAGATTGAAGATGATTATGGAAGATTCCCGGCACCCAGGGCTATACCATATCATGCTATTTTGAATTGCTTGCGATGTTTATCCCTTCGTTGTTTGCTCCCTTTGATTGCGCAGTAGTCAATTATTAGGGTGACCTCTCACAGTAAATATCAAGTTAAAAGGTGCTCTTCCCAGTGTTGCAACCGTCTATAACACGTAGTGTTCCGGAGTGCGTCTTGTCCACATGAGTACAAACGCGACGTGAGGTGTAAGACGGGGATGGTGAGACCATGTATGCAGATATCACTCGATTGTCTTGAAGTTCTAGCTGAATTGTTCTGAGCTCGGAGCACGAAGCATCGAAAGATGAACAAGAGTCATATGGAGATATGATCGGCAAAAGTTTGCCCACCGGTCAAAATTCTCTTCATCAGTGATGTACACATCAATGGCTGAGAACTAGATTAGGATCTTGAATCACACACTATTAATTAATAGAGATATTAATTTGAGTGGGAGTGCAGTTTAAATTAAAATTAGTTTGAATACTAGTGCAATATTAATTATGAATGGTGTCTAAAATTATTTGTGTGCTTATCGTTGTAGATCAAATGGCTCACAATATTTTCAATTTAGCCTCTCTGTTAGAGAAAGAAAAGTTGCCTGCTAATGGTGGAAACTATGCGGATTGCATCCGGAACCTGAGATTTGTTCTCAGGAGTGCTAAGAAGGAGTACGTGCTGGATCAGCCCCTGGGTGATTGTGACGCCCCTTGCTCGACCATGCACTAATCATACATGCAAACGTGCACGCTCGAGATCAGAGACTCACGGGAAGATATCACAACACAACTCTAAACTCAAATTTAAACATAAATCTTCATATTACAAACCAGGGGTCGCGAGGACCTGAATACATAAGTCATACAAGACATAATATCTGGGTATAGACATAGTTAGTCAAGTTTTGCCTTAAGAAGGCTAGCACAAACAGCGATACAATCGAAAAGGCGAAGGCCTCCTGCCTAGGGCCTCCGAACTACTCCTGGTCGTCGGGGATCTCCACCTCATAGTAGGCTCCTCCTGGGATCTCCGGCTCCTGGGCTCCGTCGTCTGAACGCAGCAATCGGGTATGGGGGAAAAAGATAGCAAAGCAACCGTGAGTACTCATCCAAAGTACTCGCAAGACTGACATTAGAACTATACTAAATATGCATCAGTATCAAAGGAATGGGGCTATATCTTTGGACTAAACTGCAGAAATGTCAGAGCAGAGGGGGAAAGGCCTAGCCTATCGAAGACTAGCATCTTGCAGCAGATCTTGCAGCATCAGAAGAGAGTAGAGCAAGATAGTATATAATCAATCATATTTTAGTAACGCCCTGAGATCTTCTCTCGACTTCCCTGCGAGAAAGCGATCCCGAGAGCGGTAGTAACAGTTTAATATTGTGACAGTATCCATTTGTAGTTGTAGCAGATCAAGATACAACTCCGAGCGTCCTGTTA
This sequence comes from Elymus sibiricus, assembly GCA_039707655.1. Taxonomy (NCBI): domain Eukaryota; kingdom Viridiplantae; phylum Streptophyta; class Magnoliopsida; order Poales; family Poaceae; genus Elymus; species Elymus sibiricus. Next base: position 73,661,554 of record CM077676.1, read on the forward strand.
CCGTGGACACGGCTATTCGAATAGATAACTTCCCTGCAGGGGTGCACTACTGTTACCCAACACGCTCGATCACATCTGGCTGGACACACTTGCTGGGTAATGCCCGGCCTTGGGTGATCAACACGACACAGTCCTACCTAGGCTCAGCAGAGAGGTCAGCACGCCGGTCTAAATCCTAAGCACAAAGGGGTCTTGGGCCATCGCCCTTTGCGCTCCTGCACGTTGCGAGACTGGCCGGGATGCAGGCGCGACACTGTATACACAAGTGACGTAACCAGCCCAATCCCAACAATCAGCCCGCATCTCAGAGCTGTGACGTCTGAAGAACTTTCGGCTGATACATACGACGTAGAGGGCCCCATTAAACCATTATCCCACGTGGTGGTAGTGCGTATAGGCACGTAGCCAGCTCAGATCAAATACCCAAATCCGTTTAGGCATGTTTAGTAACTCGCAGAGACGAACAGGGTTCCTGTTGCTCCGACTTGGTAAGTCACGACGCGCGGGTGCTCTTGGAGCCGACCCGTCTTTAGTATTGTTGTCTCGCGGGCACCCTTGGGGCCAGCCCGACTTTAACAGTTTAAGTATTCCGGTATGTAAACATTTCCGCGATCACACCCAGAGTGATCACGGCCCGGTAACAAGCATGGCAAATGGACAAGGGTGAGGGGCCACGGATGGACCAACAGCATAGCTAACTAGGCATCATGGGATAACAGGTAAGATATCAATAGCAGGCGACAAAATCAGGCTACGCATCAGAATAGGAGCTATCGGAGCAACAACAGAAGCAGTTCTAATGCAAGCATAAGAGAGAAGGGAATGGGTGATATCTGATGATCAAGGGGGTTTTGCTTGCTTGGAAGCTCAGCTGAAGGGGTCGGGTCGTCGACGACGTAGTCGTACTCTGCGGCGTCGTCGGCAGTCTCGGGGGCTATCGGGAGAGGAGGAGGGGGAAGAAACAATAAATACATGGCAAAAATGCAACAGGGATGCATGACATGGCAATATGCGGTGCTAGGTGTGACCTAACGCAGTACTACGCGATACAGGTGAAGGGGGAAAACATCCGGGAATGTTTTCCCGAAGTTCGGCATTTTTTGGTCAGATGAAACGGAGGGGACGGTTCCATGTTCGCTATGTTAGAGGCACGTGACAGATGAACGGAGTGCATATTCGGAATCGTCATATTTTTCTGATCGTTTTTCATATATAAATTATTTTAATCCGAGTTACGGTTTATTTTATATGATTTTTCAAAGTTTTATTTAATTTCTGGAATTATTTAATTATTTAATTTAGAATTATCCGAAACAGTGCAGGGTGACATCATCATGACGTCAGCATGACATCAGCCGTCAACAGGACCAGTGGGTCCCACCTGTCATAGTCTGTTTAGGTTAATTATGGTTTAATTAAACTAATTACTTAGTTAATAAACTAATTATAGATTAATTAGACTAACTAAGTAATTAGTTTAATTAAACAAAATTAATTAAGTTAATTAATTATTTATTTATTTTAATTCTTTTTTTAAATCTATTTTTTCGTTTTAACAGGGGCGGGCCCCAGCGGTCAGTGGCACAGCCGGACATTTCCGGGCTGTGCCCTATCGGGGGCCGGACACGTCCGGGCCAGCGCGCGCGCGGGCACAGAGGCGAGGTCAAGGCCGGAGCGCGGCGCGGCGACGACGGGCAGCGGCGCGGTCGCGGCCAGGGGAGGTGGCGACGCAGCGGCGACGGCGGCGCAGCAGTAGCCGGCGAGCAGCTGCGGCAGCCGCGGAGGCGAGCGGGCAAGCGGGCAAGGCAGCGGGCGGACAGGCGCGGGGTGCGCGCGGGGCGGCGAGGCGAGCGGGGCGCGGGCGCGATGGCCAGCGGCGGCGCGGGGACGGCGGGGCACGGGCGTGCGGCGGCGGCGACCGGGAGGAAAAAGGGGGGAAACGGGGGTCCTCACCCCGATGTAGATGCACAGGGGCGGCGAGGCTCGGGGTCGCCGTCGTGGAGGAGGTCGGGGAGGCGACGGGCGGCGACGGCGGCGGCGAAGGGGTCGGGCGACGGGCGGCGGCGTCGGGCGTAGGCGGCGAGCGCCAGGGGAGAAGGAACGAGGAGGAGTGGGGGTCAGGCTAGGGTTCGGGTGAGCGGTGGGGGATTGTAGGGGCGGCGCCGACCGGCTGGGCCGAGGCCCAGTGGGGAAGGGGGGTTTCCTTTTATTTTTTATTTTTTTTGTTTTCTTTTCTTATTTCTGTTTTGTATTTTCTTTTTACACCAATTGACTTTTATAAAATGTGTAACTTGCCCAAATAAATAATATGCAATATCTACCATTGTCAAAAAAAGGTTTGGAGATATTATGATTTCATTTGCAATTTTATTAAATAAAATGGGATTAAATATTGCTGTTTGGTACTGTTTTGATGTTGTTAGAATCAGTTAACTAATCCAATAAATGTTGATTATATTTTTATAATTGCCTCTGGAATATTTGCAACATTATGAACATTTTAGTTTTTAAACTTGAACAACTTTTATTTTCACTTTATATTTGAATTTCAATTTGAATTGGAATTTGAAATGAGATATGATCCAAATGATGATTAAGCACTGATAATCAGGATGACTTGGCATTATCAAAAGGGTGATCACTGTAGCTTAATACATGGGGTGTTACAATTCTTCTCCTCAAAAAAGTTCTCGTCCCGAGAATAAAGAGGTAGGCTGAAAGAAAGTGGGGTATTCTTCACAAAGACGATCCTCGCGTTCCCAAGTGGCTTCATCTTCAGAATGATTTGACCAGTGAACTTTAAGGAACTTCATTGCCTTCTGACGGGTTCGACGTTCAGCTTGATCAAGAATACGAATCGGATACTCTTGATAGGAAAGATCTTCTCGCAGCTCAAGCATTTCATGGTCCACTGCTCTGATAGGATCCTTGAAGCAGCGACGAAGTTGCGACACATGAAAGACATCATGCACTTGAGAAAGGTTCGACGGCAATTCCAATTGATATGCCACTTCTCCTCATCTTGCGAGAATACGGAACGGGCCAATGTAGCGAGGAGCTAACTTGCCCTTGATTCCAAATCGATGAGTGCCCTTCATCGGAGTGACACGAAGGTAAGATTGTTCGCCAGGTTGATAAACCATTACCTGGTGTTTTCGGTCATAGTTGCTCTTCTGACGAGAGTGAGCAGCCTTCAAATGTTCACGAACAATGCGGACTTGTTCTTCAGCTTGTTGGATAATATCCGGACCAATGAGTGATCGTTCCCCAGTTTCTGACCAATTCAGAGGGGTTCAACACTTACGTCCATATAAAACTTCAAAGGGTGCCATCTTCAAACTAGCCTGGTAGCTATTGTTGTAAGAGAATTCGGCATACGGGAGAGATTCCTCCCATTTCTTACCGAATGAGATGACACAAGCTCGAAGCATATCTTCAAGCACTTGATTGACTCGTTCCACTTGTCCCTGGGACTGGGGGTGAAAAGCGGTGCTGAAGGACAGATGAGTTCCCATAGCTTCTTGGAAACTGTTCCAAAATCTTGAGGTAAAAAGGCTGCCACGGTTTGAACTGATTTCCAACGGAACACCGTGGAGTGATACAATTCTGGAAACAAACAAGTCTGCTAACTGACTAGCAGTGATTGTCTCCTTGACTGGCAGAAAGTGAGCAACCTTGGAGAACCGGTCGATGACGACAAAAATAGCATCATGACCCTTCTGCGACTGGGAAAACCAGTAATGAAATCCATTTCGAGTTTGTCCCATTTCCCTTCAGGAATAGCAAGTGGTTGCAGAGTTCCAGCAAGCCTTTGATGTTCTGCTTTGATGCGACGGCAAACGTCACACTCGGCAACATAGCGAGCAATGTCGTGCTTCATGTCAGGCCACCAGTACCGTTGATGAATGTCTTGGTACATCTTGGTACTACCGGGATGAATTGACAAGGGTGTGACAAGGGTGTGAATTGACAAGGGTGTGTCCGAGCGAGAGTTTCATCTCTTTCTGTGGACCACTAGGCGGCCTTTGAAGAACAAGGCACCATCATCACCAACATGGTAAAATGAAGAATTTCCCTTGGAGAGGAATTTCTTAACCTTCTCGGCTTCAGAGTCATATTTCTGTCTTGTCTTGATGTTGCGCTCGAGGTCCGGTTCAACAACCAGGGTATTGAGATGACCCTGAGGAACAATATATAGGTTCAACTTGCGAAGTTCTTCACAAAGCATAGGTTGCGCTTCCTGCACCATGAGGTTGTTGCAATAAGCCTTGCGACTCAAAGCATCGGCCATTACATTAGCCTTGCCAGGGGTATAAGAAATATTCATGTCATAATCAGCTATTGTCTCGAGCCATCTTTGTTGACGAAGGTTCAGATCTGGTTGGGTATACAGATACTTCAAACTCTGGTGGTCCATGTATATCTCGCAACGATTACCAAGGAGGTAATGTCGCCATAGTTTCAGAGCATAAATAACTGCAGCAAGCTCGAGATCATGTACTGGATAATTTTCCTCATGAGGACGCAATTGTCGTGAGGCATAAGCAATTACCTTGCGCTCTTGCATTAGGACACAGCCTAATCCTTGACGGGATGCGTTGCAGTAAATCACAAAGTTCTTTTGGGAATCCGGGGGTGCTAGCACTGGGGCAGATGTCAATTTATCTTTGAATGTCTGAAAACTTTCTTGGCACTTGTCTGTCCACTCAAATTTAACACCTTTGTGGAGCAGATCAGTTAACGGCTTAGCAATCTTGGAGAAGTTCTCGATGAATCGGCGGCAATAACTAGCGAGACCGAGAAAACTTCTGACTTGCTTGACATTCTTTGGAGGAGTCCAGTCAAGAATAGCCTGAACTCGTTCTAGGTTAACGGCAATACCATCTTTGGAAATCATGTGACCAAGATAGGTCACCTCAGATAACCAGAATTCACACTTGGAAAACTTGGCATACAGTTGATGTTCTCGAAGTTTCTCCAATACAAGCCGAAGATGTTCGGCGTGTTCTTCTTCATTCTTGGAAAATATAAGGATATCATCCAGGTAAACCACGACGAACTTGTCAAGGTAGTCCATGAAGATATAGTTCATCAATCGAGAGAAGGTTGCTGGAGCATTAGTCAATCCGAAGGACATGACGGTGTACTCGTATGATCCATAACGGGTAACGAAGGCGGTCTTCAGAATATCCTCTTTATGAACTCAGATCTGATGGTAACCCAACCTTAAGTCGAGTTTAGAGAACACAGAGGATCCAGCAAGTTGATCGTAAAGGTCGTTGATCCGGGGAAGTGGATATTTGTTCTGGATTGTTGCTTGGTTAATAGGCCGATAGTCCTGGACCAATGGGTTAGTTCCATCCTTCTTCTTAACGAAGAGAGAAGGTGCTCCCCAGGCAGAGGAACTGGGATGAATGAAACCCTTTTTAAGTGACTTGTCGATTTCCTCCTTAAGTTCAAGGAGTTCATGCGGCGGCATCTTGTAAGGACGTTTAGCAATAGGGGTGGTGCCAGGTTTCAAGTCGATTACAAACTCAACGGCTCTAACAGGGGGTATTCCTGGAAGTACTTCTAGGAAGACGTCCGAAAAATCGCGAACGACTGGAACGTTCTCAATTCCCTCAAGAGGTGAAGCGTTCAAAGCATTCAGAGCATATATCTGAGCTCCGGCAATCCGAGTAATGCGAGCGGTGTAGTTCACTATCTCGTCGGAGGGGTGAAGGAGTTGGACGACTTTGGTGGCACAGTTGATCGAATCAATGTGAGCTTTCAACCAATCCATTCCCAGAATGAGGTCTATGGTGGAAGACTTCAGAACGATGGGGGAGGAAAGGAATTCCAATCCTCCAATTTCGACGGTGACATTAGGTGCCATCATGTCAGCATGACAATGGCCCCTGGGAGTTTTAACGACTAATGGAGTATGCATCTTTTCATATTGTATGCCATGCATGAATGCAAATGCTCCAGAGACGAATGAATGTGATGCTCCTGAATCAAATAAAATAGAAGCAGGTACTGAGTTAACGAGAAGGGTACCCATCACAGTAGCAGGTTGATCCTGAACTTCTTCAATGTCAATGTTGTAAGCCTGTCCACGGCCATAAGCAGAAGGCCCAGTATTATAGTTGCGGGGCTGGTTGTAACCACGGCCATTTCCACGGCCAGTAGGAGGAAGTGCCAACTGATTCTGACGCTGGCGGCTGTCTTTCGCAAGGTGACCTGGACGGCGGCACTTGAAACACAGACCATCTTCAGGACGAAGAGGAGCATTGGGTGGAGCAGCTTGAACTCTCGGCTGCCTCGGTGGTGGAGGAGGCAGACAGGGTGCAGCATAGGCAGGCCTTATCGGAGGAGCAGCTGGACAATACACGCTGTGAGGAATCCAGATGCGGCGCTTCTGTGCTGACCTCGAAGATGAGCCAATGTCATGATAGCGCTTCTGCGACTCCTTGTGCTCCATCTGAGCGGTCTCAACTAGGATAGCCTTGTTCACGAGAGTGGCAAAGTCGGTGATGTCTTGAGCAGCAAGTGCAAGCTTGAGGTCTGGGTGGAGTCCATTACGGAACTTCTCCTGTGTGCGAGCATAAGTGGTTATGTCTTCTTCAGCATAGCGGGATAGGTTAAGGAACTCCCGCTGATAGGCTTCAACAGTCTTGTTGCCCTGAGTGAGGTTGCGGAACTGCGTCTTCATCCGGTCCATGATTCCCTGAGGAATGTAGCGAGCACGGAAGGCAGTCTGGAACTGGACCCAAGTAACGACTGTCTCAACAGGCAGTGTACGCTTGTGGGTGGACCACCATTGAGCAGCGGGGCCCTTCAAGAAGTAGGATGCAAAGGTGACAAGGTTGTCAGGGGCGACATTGGCTGATTCCATCTCGAATGCGATGTCGCGCAGCCAGTCATCAGCATCTAGTGGCTATTCAGAGTTGCGAAAAACTGCGGGGTTGAGATGCACAAACTCCGGCAGAGTTATTGGGGCAGCTTGCTGATTCTGATTCTGGTTTTGGTTCTGGTTCTGGTGCGGAAACTGAGCCATGATGCCTTGTATGAATTGACGGTTCACTTTGAACTATTGCATCATAGCTGCCATATAGTCTGGCGGTGGTGGGTTCTCTGGAGCACGGCCACGACCACGACCACGAGCACCTGGCCTAACCATCCTGCTAAAATTTAACAGGGGGCAGTTTAGTAAAAGCAACTGCAGGGGTTTAGCGACGATCATGGTGTAACACGACAATAAATAAGTAGTGCAATAGATACATAATAGTAGTCAATTAAGACATACAGATCCATACACAGAGTCGGTTACACGCGGACAGCATAACTTCGCAATTTTAAACATCTAGACATACTAGGCGGCGCGCAGGCACGCGGTGAGGAATACACAATGAGACATAGCAAAGGCTACATCAACGTCGGGGAAAACCACTGAAATGGGGTAACTGCAAGTGCGGACGACGAGTGCTCAAGGCAGAAAAGTCCTGCTCTCCGTGTGCACTCTGATGCAGAACCCGGTCTCGAACTGGAAGAAGAGGCCCACGTACTGGTGTGTGACCTCCAACAGCAGGCCAATCAATACCTGCCGGCATCTGAGTCCTGCACGGGTAAAGGATGTACTCTGGATGTATCCCTGCATGAACAGCTGGCAGCAACTGTGTCATAGCATCGTAGAGACGTGCTCGAGTGGCAAACAACTCGATGGCGAGAGCCCGGGCAGTGCGATCCAGAGCCTGAGTGCACTGAATCAAAACCTGTGGGTCATATCGGCGTCGCTCGTAAGGGGCACAGATAGCTGTGTAGTATCCGGTAGCATCTCCAGCAGGGGCATATGGGAGGTATTGGAACTCAGTGTCATCCAAGCGACTATGCTCTCCACGGAGACGTGCGACAGCAGAAAGGGCAGCATCATGGACTGTCATATCAATTGTCATGCCGATACCATGAAAAGTGTGCAACTCAGTGTCAGAGATGTCCCGCTGATCAAAGATACGAACATCAGCACGGTACTGTTCCTGGTTGAACTCATGGAAATCCTCGTAAACCATGTACTCAGGGTACCAACGGTAGCCCAGTCTGGTCAAGAGGGCGATCAGGACAGCTGGAAAACCAGGGGCATCACGAGCCCAAGTCCGAAGTATAAGCTGCGTCGTAGGACGCGGCGGAAACAAGCGATCCATCTGAAACAGAGGAAATTCAAGATTGTCAAACGACAGTGAGTGAATTTTTGCATCGTGCATTCAAAGAAGTAATTTGCAGATAACCAAAGCTCCGGGTGGATGTGATCATGAGAACCTAAAGTCAGAGTTAGTAAAATTTTAACCCGAATAGAAGAGAGATCAGAGTCCCAGAGTAAAGAAAAGGAATAAAAGATCCTAATCCCATCCATGTGCAACGCGGGCCAGTAAGCCACACAACACTGTTAGTAAAAGAGTTTTTCAATGACTAGACTCAACTTCGACCAAGGAATAGGAAGGGGGCTTCCTACAGGCAGTCGGCTCTGATACCAACTTGTGACGCCCCCTACTCGACCGTGCACTAATCATACATGCAAACGTGCACGCTCGAGATCAGAGACTCACGGGAAGATATCACAACATAACTCTAAACTCAAATTTAAACATAAATCTTCATATTACAAATCAGGGGTCACGAAGACCTGAATACATAAGTCATACAAGCCATAATATCTGGGTACAGACATAGTTAGTCAAGTTTTGCCTTAAGAAGGCTAGCACAAACAGCGATACAATCGAAAAGGCGAAGGCCTCCTGCCTAGGGCCTCCGAACTACTCCTGTTCGTCGGGGATCTCCACGTCATAGTAGGCTCCTCCTGGGATCTCCTGCTCCTGGGCTCCGTTGTCTAAACGCAGCAATCGGGTATGGGGAAAAAGATAGCAAAGCAACCGTGAGTACTCATCCCAAGTACTCGCAAGACTGACATCAGAACTATACTAAATATGCATCAGTATCAAAGGAATGGGGCTATATCTTTGGACTAAACTACAGAAATGTCAGAGCAGAGGGGGAAAGACCTAGCCTATCGAAGACTAGCATCTTGCAGCAGACCTTGCAACATCAGAAGAGAGTAGAGCAAGATAGTATATGATCAATCATATTTTAGTAACGCCGTGAGATCCTCTCTTGACTTCCCTGCGAGAAAGCGATCCCGAGAGCGGTAGTAACAGTTTAATATTGTGACAGTATCCATTTGTAGTTGTAGTAGATCAAGATACAACTCCGAGCGTCCTGTTACCGTGGACACGGCTATTCGAATAGATAACTTCCCTGCAGGGGTGCACTACTGTTTCCCAACACGCTCGATCACATCTGGCCGGACACACTTGCTGGGTAATGCCCGGCCTCGGGTGATCAACACGACGCAGTCCTACCTAGGCTCAGCAGAGAGGTCAGCACGCCGGTCTAAATCCTAAGCACAAAGGGGTCTTGGGCCATCGCCCTCTGCGCTCCTGCACGTTGCGAGACTGGCCGGGGTGCAGGCGCGACACTGTATACACAAGTGACGTAACCAGCCCAATCACAACAAGCAGCCCGCATCTCTAAGTTGTGACGTCGGAAGAACTTTCAGCTGATACATACGACGTAGAGGGCCCCATTAAACCATTATCCCACATGGTGGTAGTGCGTATAGGCACGTAGCCAACTCAGATCAAATACCCAAATCCGTTTAGGCATGTTTAGTAACTCGCAGAGACGAACAGGGTTCCTGTCGCTCTGACTTGGTAAGTCACGACGCGCGGGTGCTCTTGGAGCCGACCCGTCTTTAGTATTGTTGTCTCGCGGACACCCTTGGGGCCAGCCCGACTTTAACAGTTTAAGTATTGCGGTATGTAAACATTTCCGCAATCACACCCAGAGTGATCACGGCCCGGTAACAAGCATGGCAAACGGACAAGGGTGAGGGGCCACGGATGGACCAACAGCATAGCTAACTAGGCATCATGGGATAACAGGTAAGATATCAATAGCAGGCGACAAAATCAGGCTATGCATCAGAATAGGAGCTATCGGAGCAACAACAGAAGCAGTTCTAATGCAAACATAAGAGAGAAGGGAATGGGTTATATCTGATGATCAAGGGGGTTTTGCTTGCCTGGAAGCTCAGCTGAAGGGGTCGGGTCGTCGACGATGTAGTCGTACTCTGCGGCGTCGTCGGCAGTCTCGGGGGCTATCGGGAGAGAAGGAGGGGGAAGAAATAATAAATACACGGCAAAAATGCAACAGGGATGCAAGACATGGCAATATGCGGTGCTAGGTGTGACCTAACGCAGTACTACGCGATACAGGTGAAGGGGAAAACATCCGGGAATGTTTTCCTGAAGTTTGGCATTTTTCGGTCCGATGAAACGGAGGGGACGGTTCCATATTCGCTATGTTAGAGGCACGTGACAGATGAACGGAGTGCATATTCGGAATCGTCATATTTTTCTGATCGTTTTTCATATATAAATTATTTTAATCCGAGTTACGGTTTATTTTATATGATTTTTCAAACTTTTATTTAATTTCTGGAATTATTTAATTATTTAATTTAGAATTATCCGAAACAGTGCAGGGTGACGTCAGCATGACATCAGCGGTCAACAGGACCAGTGGGTCCCACCTGTCATAGTCTGTTTAGGTTAATTATGGTTTAATTAAACTAATTAATCTATAATTATTTTAATTAAACAAAATTAATTAATTAATTAATTAATTAATTATTTATTTTAATTCTTTTTTTAAATCTTTTTTGTTTTAACAGGGGCGGGCCCCAGCGGTCAGTGGCACAGCCGGACATGTCCGGGCTGTGCCCTTTCGGGGGCCGGACACGTCCGGGCCAACGCGCGCGCGCGGGCACAGAGGCGAGGCCAAGGCCGGAGCGCGGCACGGCGACGACGGGCAGCGGCGCGGGCGCGGCCAGGGGAGGCGGCGACGCAGCGGCGACGGCGGCGCAGCAGTAGCCGGCGAGCAGCAGCGGCAGCCGCGGAGGCGAGCGGGCGAGCGGGCAAGGCGGCGCGCGCAGGAGGCAGCGGGCGGACGGGCGCGGGGTGCCCGCGGGGCACGCGCGGGACGGCGAGGCGAGCGGGGCATGGGCGCGGTGGCCAGCGGTGGCGCGGGGACGGCGGGGCACGGGCGTGCGGCAGCGGCGACCGAGAGGAAAAAGGGGGGAAACGGGGGTCCTCACCCCGATGTAGATGCACGGGGGCGGCGAGCCTCGGGGTCGCCGGCGTGGAGGAGGTCGGGGAGGCGACGGGCGGCGACGGCGGCGGCGACGGGGTCGGGCGACGAGCGGCGGCGTCGGGCGCAAGCGGCGAGCGCCAAGGGAGAAGGGACGAGGAGGAGTGGGGGTCGGGCTAGGGTTCGGGTGAGCGGGGGAAGGGATATGTAGGGTCGGCTGGGCCGACCGGCTGGGCCGAGGCCCGGTGGGGAAGGGGGGTTTCCTTTTATTTTTTATTTTTTTGTTTTCTTTTCTATTTTCTTTTCTTATTTCTGTTTTGTATTTTCTTTTTACACCAATTGACTTTTATAAAATGTGTAACTTGCCCAAATAAATAATATGCAATATCTACCATTGTCAAAAAAGGTTTGGAGATATTATGATTTCATTTGCAATTTTATTAAATAAAATGGGATTAAATATTGCTGTTTGGTACTGTTTTGATGTTGTTAGAGTCAGTTAACTAATCCAATAAATGTTGATTATATTTTTATAATTGCCTCTGGAATATTTGCAACATTATGAACATTTTAGTTTTCAAACTTGAACAACTTTTATTTTCACTTTATATTTGAATTTCAATTTGAATTGGAATTTGAAATGAGATATGATCCAAATGATGATTAAGCACTGATAATCAGAATGACTTGGCATTATCAAAAGGGTGATCACTGTAGCTTAATACATGGGGTGTTACAGTGATGCTCCTGCAAAGGATGCACCACCAAAAGAAGTTGCTGCTTATGCTGCTCATAGTGATGACTATGAGTCAGTCCAGTGCCTCATGTTGACTTGCATGGATACTGAACTACAGAAGCGTTTTGAATGATGTACTACTCAATTTATAATTGGGTCACTAAAAGTTCTGTAGAAGAAGCAGTCAAGGACCATACACTTTGAAATAACCAAGGCCTTGATTGAATGCAAGATGAAAGAGGGTTCCTCAATGAGTGAGCATATAGTGAAGCTTGCTGGCTATGTTGATAGACTGGCTTCTCTGGAATTTGGAATTCCTCCGGCACTCGGTACATAAATTGTGCTTGCTTCACTCCCCCCATCTTACGATGGTTTTATCATTAATACAACATGAATGAGATGGAGAAAAGTGCAAACGAGTTGTTTGCTATGCACAAAACTGCGGAAGCTGGGACGCAAAAGAACAAAGAAGTGTTGATGGTGAACAAAACTACCAGTTTCAAGAAGAAGGGCAAGTCTAAGAAGAAATCTGCTGGTGCCGGTAAGACCGTCTCTCAGAAGAAGAACATGGGTAGAGCCACTAAGGAGACTGAATGTTTCTACTGCAAATAGAAGGGACACTGGAAGTGCAACTGCAAGAAGTACTTGGCGGATAAGAAGAACGATTCTTCTGGTAAAGGTAAAAAAGTTATACAAAGTTAATGTTATTTTACTTGTTTCTGTATGTCACGAGTATTTGACGCTGATCGGTTGCTTTCATATGCAATCCGATGCAGGGACTACAGAAAGCTCACAAGTTGAGAAGAAATGAAGACGTGATGCAAATCGGGAATGGTGATGGGATCGCTACTCAAGATCGTTGAAGTCATGCCTTTAGTTTATCTTACAGATTTATCTTAGGATCTAATAATAGTCATTATGTTCCAGAGTTGTGTTAGACATTATGTTTTGGAATATGCGACGGATGTTCTTATAAAGTTTTAAACAATAGTTGTTGAAGTGGTTATAAGAATGTGTTTGGATTTACCTCAGATATTGATGGTTTAGTCATGAATCTCGAATTGAAATTTTATAACATTAATGCTAAATGTCTTGAGAAGACTGATGAACACCACTTAAATGTGGCACTGCTTGGTTATATCAGAATATAATCTTCATATAGATGAAGTGTTGAAATATTTTGATTTAGAATCACATAAGAGAATACATAGTGATGTATGAGGTCCGATGAATAACCCAGGGCGCGGTGAATAATTATGCTTCATTACATAAATTGAGTAAATATGATTTACTTAATATAAATCTGAAATATTTGAATAGTTCAAAGGAAATTCAGAATATATTATTTGAAAGGTTCAAAGATTTCATAATGAAGATAAGAATCATTGTGACAAAAGATAAAAGGGTTCTTCAATCTTGAAGAAAATTATCTGAGTCATAAGTTTAGCAAAACACTTGAATAATTGTGGAATTATTTTCTACCGATCTGCTTTTATTAATTTTGGGGATATACTTGAAACAGCAAGATATACACTAAATAGAGCACCGTATATTAGACTGGCTAAAATAAACTATATGAGTTATGGAGTTCATAAACCAGATGAATGCTGAATTATAGGATATCTCAAAATGTGATTTGGATTCCTTCAACCTAAAGTTCAAAAACAAAGTGTTTGTCACAAATAATGAACATTTTTTTTTTGAGAAGGGGCTTTCTCGTCAAAGAAATAAGTGGGAGGAAAGTACAGCTTGATAAAGATTATTGAATCTCTGACAGAAGTGAGCAGGATTAACAAACCAGAAGTTGTTCCGATAAATTATCTGCAAAACTAAACCGTAAGTTACTACATTGGATGTAGAAACTCTAAAGCTTGTAACTGGACTATGAAGATCAGGATTTTTTTATTAACCTTCCTAAAATTTCACAATGAGATATTCATCTTAGAAGAATATGAACCTGCGCACTACGAGGAAGCGATGTCGGCGCCCACTCAAAGGAATGGCTTATAGCCATGGACACCGGAATGGAGTTCATATACAATGAAGTTTAAAACTTGGTTGATACTCTATAAGGTATAGACTTCATACACAACTATAAGTTTGGAACTTGGTTGATCATTCAAGAGATATGAAGTAAATAGCATGGATATCAAAACTAGTTTCCTAAGTGGAAAGGATGTATAAGTGATACAACCGAAAAGTTTTGAAATCCTCAGAATACCGGATGAATGTGCAAACTTCAAAAGTTTGAAGATAGTATTAAAAAGGAGCTGGAATTAACATTTTAACAAGTCTGATCTTGTTAAAATGATAAAAGAACTTGTGTATATGAAACTCGGTGGGAGCTATATATAGTGTTTCTGATCTCATATGTAAATGACATATTGTAGAATGGAAATAATATAAAGTTTCTGAGTACAGTAAAAATATCTTAAAATATGTTTCCAGTGAAATAGTAAAGCAAAATATTGGACATAAAAGATCTATAAAGATAAATCAGAAGTGTCTGATTGAGCTAGAATAAATTTATGTATTTTTGACAAGGTTTAAAAGGTTTAAATGGAGAAAGTGTTTTCCCTCAATGTCACATAACATGATGCTTATAGGATTAGTTGATAAGCTTGGATAGATGAATGAATTCATCATGAAAGTTATGATATATATAAAGGGACAAAAGCTCTATATACTAAGTGTTGGTAGCAGATATCAAATACTTAAAAAGAATAAGTGTATTGTTTTGAGGAAATGAAGAAGAAGTTCATTATTAAAGAATATATGAACATCAACTTCATGACTGACATAAAATGATTGGGCTATGATAATTGTTTGGAATTATTTTATATGAACAATATTGTGAATTATATATATATGAACAATATATATATATATATATATATGTTTGATAAAATTAGATGTTTCAAAATTGTCTGAATTAGGAAATGTCTTGATATAATTGTGATGAAACCAATAACACTATATTATGAATATAATTAATCAAGAAGAGTCTTGATGTAGTTGGTGTGATTCTAAAATGCAACGAAACCAATGACACTGTATTATGAATAAAATGTCATTGCTCAAAGCAAAATGAATCGAGATTCCAAAATCAGACATGCCTAACACAAATATTACATGGTTTTGAATATGTCAAAACTAATGACAAAGGCTCTACCACAAACAAAGCATGAGCAACACCAGATAAGCCATAGGTGTTTAAAAGACTACGCAACTAGATTATTGACTCTAGTGCAAGTGGGAGACTGTTGGAAATATGCCCTAGAGTCAATAATATTGTATTATTATATTTCCATTTTCATGATTAAGAGTTTATATTTCATGCAATAACTGCTATGATCCTGGAATACGCGATTCAGTGGAAAACTCATATGCACGTGTGGAATGATAAACGCTAAAGAAAAATGTTCCTAGTCATGCCTCTAATACTAGCTCAAGTGTTGTTGGTGATCACGTTTTCTGGATCTTAGGGTATCATTAAGTGTAACGATAGTCCTAAAACAACATTGAGAATATGACATTGGAAGAATGGTCATATTGAATCGACCCAAAAACTTGTTTGTGATACTTTGAGATAATATCATCTGAAATCAATTTTTGTAACACGGAGTGTTAGCATGTGCTTTAAGTTCCTCAGACCATGAGAGTATCGTAGTCACTTCCTACCATACGATGGAATTTGGGGTTGCTCAAACATCATCTGTAACAAGGTGATCATAACGACAACTTTCAGGCTCATGGGAAAGTTTGACAAGGAACTGGATAGCTCGAGAGTGGGATTTGCTCCTCCGATGATAGAGGGATATTCTTAAGGGCCTCTCGGTGTGATAACATCCATCATCGTCTGCCCTGACACAGGTGACTACGTCATGGGGATGCCGGAACACTTCAACGAGAAAGAAGAAGAAAACCGGTAACGGGAGCAATGGTATAGTGAGCATGGTAATGACTCAGGAGGATACCAATGCACACTGAGTTTTGTAAAGTATCGCGAAGCAAAGGGAACATCACATGATAACCAAAGTTTCACTTGAATATCATTTGTGTAGTCATAGGGATTGATATGGACGTCCACGGTTCTGCTATCGGTCATTGAACGAAGGGGTTTCGTTCATGTCTATGATTTTCCGAACCTACGGGGTCATAAGCTTAAGGTAATCATGATCTGCTGAGTGTTAGTAGGACGAGAGTATCGAGGATTTATTTGTAAAATATTTTTGTTAATATTCGGAATAGTTCCGAGTGGAACTGGAAGGGATTCGGGGTCACCGGAAGGGTTTCGGAGAGTATCGGGTAATACTGGGTATTACCGATAATTAATATATAGGTAGAAAATATTTCCGGAGGTGTTAAATTATATATAAAAGGGTCTGAAAATATCAACGAGCCTTAAAAGGCCAAGAGGTGGAAGGCAACTTGGGCCACAATGGCCAAAGTGGAGGTGGCGCCCCCCTTTCCATATGGGGGGCCGAATCCTACTTGGGAAGGAGTTGGACTCCTCCCCCATGGCCAGCGCACCCAAGGAGGGATTTACCTCCTTGGTGGCTGCATCTCCTCCCCCTCTACCCTATATATACTTGAGGTATTGGCCACAATTGTACACACAAGTTTTTGAGCCTCCTCCAGTTCATCTAGCTCTAGGTCTAGTTGGTCCTAGTTGACTAATTAGAGCTAGGTCTAGTTTCTCTAATCCTCGTAATTAGAAGCCCAGTTTGGTTCTAATCTCCACCCCCTGATTCTCCGGCAACGATTAGCTCTGGACGGCGAAGCGCTGCCGGATCGTGAAGACCGTACTCTTGCAACCAAGTAGAGAGGCCGTGCTTTCAGTCTTCTGTTCGAGGGATCGTTCGAGAGGGCGGTTCACGGGATCGTCATCAACAGTTCGAGGGACTCCAAGTACGATCTACTCCAACTTGTCTTCTTCCGCTGCACTCCGGAGTCGGTAACGATCGTTGATCCAAACCCCGTATGCATCTTCATATTGTTCCTGGGTGATCGTAGGGCGATTTTTTTGTTTTCTACTACGTTTCCCAACAATCGGATGGGAGGCGTGGTCGAAAGCAACGACGAAGGAGCAATCATGTGTGTGGCAGGTCGCACCTGGTTGAAGGAAGGACATGATGGGTGGTCGATTTACTAGGGCTTCTTTTCTTTCATCGTGAGATGGTTTCGGTTGGATAGTAGAGATTAAGATGTCAAACGACATATCAACTGCACTTTAATAATGGACATTAAGATGCCGGTATTATATCCATTTTCTACTCACCTGAACCAAATACCCTTTGATCATTGATAAGTTTTTATATGTTTTTCGCCCATGGCAACGCACGACCATTATACTAGTAAGTGGTAACATCACACATATCTAGGCAAAATAGATGACGTGGCAAGTAATTAATGAGGAAAGAGAGGCATGTGGTAACATAATATGTTACTCACACTATGAGTAACTGCTACTTGTGATTGCATTGGGTTTTCCCTGAAGAGAAATGGTGATGTAGTACAGTAGCACAAAGTATTTCCCTCAGTTAAGAATCAAGGTTTATCGAACCAATAGGAGGTCACCGAAACGAATGGTCGACAGTGGACCTGCACACATACAAATAAATACTTGCACCCAACGCGGGCAAGAGGGTTGTCAATCCCCTTGTACTCGTCAATTGCAAGGATTAATTCTGATAGTGAAGATTAGATAATATAAATTGTAAAACTAAATAAAAGTAAATAAATTGCAGCAAGGATATTTTTAGGGTTTTAGAAAATATAGAGGTGAATGGACCCGAGGGCCATAGATTTCACTAGAGGTATCTCTCTCATGAACATAGCAATGGTGGGTGAACAAATTACTGTTGGGCAATTGATAGAAAAACAAATAATTATGATGTTACTAGTCATCAACCCGTGCATTCGCACGGGCTAGTGTATATTTTGTGTAGATTTTTTGCTTGTTTGAATTCAAATGTGTATTCTTTCATATTCACACATACATTTGGTTAACTGTACAAAATTGCTAATATATATATTTATAACATGAGTGTACATAATATTTACTCTAAGTGTAAAGATTGGAAAATAAATATCTTACGCTGGATTCATAGTGCTTAATATAGACTTGGTGTAACGTTTTTGCAAACCATTAAAGCCTAGCTATTAAAAGCCTACCATATATAGGTATATCCATTTGCAGTTTTTCTTGACCTCCAATTCATACTGCTCTGAGTTTATAATGAGATATCCTCATTTACTTTAATAACTAATTTCGATTGAGATGTTAAATCACCTGATTATATGGAAATTAACATTGTACAAATCTGAGTTTGTGATATAGCTCCTCCTAATTCCAGATTGATTAATGCTAATATATTAATAAGAGACCGAGATCTCTATCCGCGAAAAAAATACCGAGATCTCCTGTGAAGTAGTAATTTGTCCAGAGTCACACTTATAATCGTTATGAATTTCGTGGTGTGTTAAGTAACTTAACTGACTGTAATGTACTTCCTCTGTTCCAAATTATGAGATGTTTTGGTAGGCTTATATAGCCTAAAAACGTCCTACAATTTGGGACGGAGGTAGTATAATTTATAGAGATATATTTATATCGTGATCTCTGTTCCAAACGGATTTAGATAGAAATGAAGCAACTATGTTATATTGATATCCTTAAGTGGTCCCTGTGAATATATTTACCGCAAGATTAGTAATTACCGAAAATGGGAGAGGTTCCCCACCAGTACTAAGAAAGAAGGAAAATTGGCTCTGCAAGTGACTTGCAAACAACTAAAACAGAGAAACAATTATAAGGAAATTAGAGATAGAAATAGAGAGAGTATACATATCCTTGCATGCTTACTGGAACTGTATGCAATACTGCACCAAATTAATACTGTATGTGGTAAATAAAATATAAGTTGCTAAGTGCTTCCAATATTTAAATTATAAATAGTAAATTGACATGGCAGATCAGATATATGCAGTAAGCAGCAGGGTTAGCACATAATGAATTGGTGCAATACTGTAAACATCATTGCTGTTCCAATCCTTCGCCTTTATCGAGATAGACAATATGCACCCGTATTTAATTAAGCACTAATGTTAAGAAAAATTATATCTTGACCAGACTTACCATGATGTTTCAGTACACTATATGGATGGATGTCAAGAGCCAGAACTGAAAATTGCACGAAACTCTTAGTTTTATTCTCATCGCTATGAGAGAAATAAATTAACTCCTGCTATTTGTCGACCTGATCTAAATACTTCCCTGCTGCCTGGGATCAAATACGACAACAGAATCAAATGTGGACTGCTCCTCTACTACTGTGTTTAAAATTATGCTGCATCGATGCTTGTTTAGGTACCTAAAATCAAAATATTGAATCCGGGCAGCAACACTTCCTCTCCTCCTGCCTTAGTCACTTCCTCGAATTAACCTACGACCCTGGCAGCATGTGATTTTTGTCTTGGGAAAGTCCGTCATTAACCGCAAATTGACTTTCTTATTTATGCAACACGACAACATCGCGATATCGTGCGATGAATCCTATACCTTGCCGCAGCTCGATGTTGCCTTTTCCCTCGGTTGCCAACTTTCCGCTGGACTTCTTCACCGCTGGTCGTGAGCCAATGACATTCAACTCTACCTCATTAGCCGGCTTCTTCTTCCCATGTCTAGGAGGATAACACCAATATATCTGCATTCTTCTTAATTTGTCACCATGGGGTGTCAGAGAAGAGTCCGTATATGAATGCATGCCGTGAGGGAGACATCCGTACTGCTTTTTTAAGGATCTATTCGAAATCATTGCCTCGTTCCTTGTTAAGATACTTCATGAGACAGTTTTTTTATTTGTATCTCTTCCAAGAATCATAGAGCATCCTGCTTGTTGTCACTGTTACTCCTAAAATAATATAGAACATGAAGCAAACAATAATGAGAACACATTCATGCATCCACCCACCTATTCTAGCCGTCAAAGGAATTACTCCGGAAGCAACTTGTTAGTTAAACGTACTAATTAAGATCCAATCCCCCAAGCACGTACATATCCGTCGGCCCGTCCGCTCTCCCAGCTGCTTTCTTCGTGTAGGTTATGCCTGCAATTTCCCTTGTCATACTTTCCCACTTTGATGTGCATGTGTTGCCTCCGACGACCCTGGCTGGCCTAATTGATATAATATCTGCAATCACGGAAATCCAATGAGAAATCACAAAAGGTAGCATTACAAAAATTCGTTGAGATTGCATAGGGGTGGAAGGAGACCTGGGAATCAATCGAATTCATGCACATCAACTTGTGGTGCAGTTAGTACAGCAGGAATCTTGAGGCGGCAAGAGTCCTGAGATCTGTTTGCTTCAGACTGGACACATCACATGGTTCATGTTTACCCTGCTGCTGCGCTGGGTGGTTTACTTTAACTTTAGCTCGTGATCAAAATTGTCCTTGTCGAAGTCATCAACCGTGGCAAGGTCTTGGTCATGCTGCCAGTGAGGAACGTGCTTGGTCGATGTCCTGCGTGATAATTGTTCTTCACGATTACCTTCCCTCCAGGGCTCAGCCATGGCCGTCCTCCACCATCTCCGACGGCACCAACCACAGTAGCTCCGTCCTTCTCCATAACCCCCACGTCCTGCACAGCAGAGAGTTGATGATCGAGTTAGGGTTAATAAGAAGAGAAAATAGAGATCCACCCATACATGAAAGATTGACATTGGACCTATCTTTTTCTACATGGGACGAGTTTGTTTTCTGTTTTTTATTACATGCTCAGAAAACAACGAATCCCTAGATCAACAATTAGCATGAATATCTCCCATCATCTATCTACTTTCCAACTAATGACTAATAAGAGTTTACCTTTGCAGCGTGGAATCATTCTTCCATAGGAAGCTCACGAATTCTCCTTCCTCCCTCTTCTTCTTATGCTCCAATTGAGTGTCGCATTGCTCTCCTCAAATTGGTTGTATTCCCTTCTCTCTTCCAATTAAATTCCTCCTGAAGCAATCTGTGCACTCTGCTGCCGTGAGATGCTCCTGGCTATAGCCTTCTCTCCACTTGACATCCCTCTCTTTCTCTGGTGGCTAGATCACCGGCAACCCATACAGCAGTAGTAATCCTAGCACAAGTGACTTGAAAAACAAAGGGAGCAGTGCATTGACACAACAACAGCAGATCAACTCGTGTGGCTGCAGCGGCAATGCATTCCTGCAAGCAGCGCAACTCACGGTGGTAGAACATGATGACAGCTGTGAGGAACAGCGGAACGACGATCAGCAGCAGCCATATCAATTCTTTTACGACGGCAATAATGAGCAAATCTTGCCTCAATTTGATCCGCTGCTGTGACAAAGGCGTCTAGAATTTCTTTTGGTAGCTTCTCATCTAGCAGGTTTATTACTCGCACGTACTGGTTGTTGACATGTAGTTTCTTTGACATGGACTCTTTCTTTAAAGTACTGTTTTAGTTTTAGGATCAACCAATCCCTAGATCACGGGAGCAGTCTTGTTTAAGATGGACTCTTTCTTTAAACCGTTTTAGTTTCTTGATGATGGATCGATCTACACCGTAATAATCTGGTCCCACCAGATTAACGGCTCATAAATTCTAATTAACGTGGGAATTTTTAGGGAGTCTCTAATTAGTATAGGTATAGATTCATGACATGATCATATACTAGCAAAAGAGCCCGTGCGTTGCAACGGGGTGACAAAATTATGCCCTTCAAATCAAGCGACTGATAACATAATACCTATAATAATTATAGATAATATACAACCCATTTTGTTAATTAAAATCAATAAAACTGATGTTGATTGCACTTAATAATTAGACATGCTAATATAATACATTTAGTTGATGGACTACATGACACAAGCTTAGAGACCGGTTGTCATGAACCAAAATGAATCAAACAGATTAAGTGATTAGATCTCTTATTGCAACTACAAGCTCGACGCACCGCGAGGCTTAAGTTCTCTTATTGCAGACATGTCTAGCTACTAACATCATTAAGGCATCATTATCTACCGAAAAGTAATTAATGGCAATCAAGCTGCCATTGTATTAGTGCATGCTCATAAATCCCACATACAGTGACCTCTCCTCTCAGATATGCAAGACACAGAAAACGTGTGCTATCGTTAATTGACTATTGGACAGTTTTTGATACAATAAATTAGTAAGAAAAAACACAGGCAAGTGGAGAAAATATGAACCGATGTTGTTGCTACTCCTCACTAACGTTGGTGACTTTGTTGTCTTCATTTAGATTTCGAAAGAACTTTTTTGATGGCCCTTTTGGTGCACCAACTCAAAATTACAAGAAATACGACATCCTTCTGCTGATCGGTCTTGGAATTGGCACAACGCCTTTCATTGGCGTACTGAAGGATCTCTTGAACAACATAAAGTCTAATAACATAACTCAATCACTGAAAGTTCTTTCTCATACATGAGTACAGGTGCACAATGCCTGAAATGAATTGGATTCAACAGGAGCAGCAAAGCATGCATGACGAGGAGTTAGGCAGCACCTTCAAGAATCAAGAGGGGCCAAGCCGAGCATACTTCTATCGGGTTACCATGGAGGCAGGGAACAAGGCTCGTTTGAATGGCTCAAAGGTGTCATAAATGAAGTTAATGAAAGTGATGACGATGTACTGTACTACTCAAGCGTAACAGTTTCAGTAAACAGCAACGTCTCACATAGTACAGTTTTGTAGAAGGAAAATAACTTAATCTCTTGCTGGACAGAATGCAACACAGATGCCCACCTACCTTACAAGTGTGTATGAGGAAGGAGATGCGAGGTCAGCTCTGATTGCCATGGTTCAATCGCTCCGACACGGAAAAAATAGAGTGGATATCACCTCCGACAGCAAGGCTTTTTTCTTCTTCCCCCTTCTCACTCCCTCTGTTAACTGCAAAAAGTTTCAGATACACCATGGTTGCTTGCTTTCCTGACAGCTAATTCATAGATCCGGACACACTTTGCAAGGCCAAACTGGAGAAAGGTGTACTCTGATTTGGTACCCACAAGAACCCTCGTATAGGTTAGTCACATTTGATTAATTTTTTTTGGCTGTGCACCTGATCAAAATTGAAGTGACGAATCCTACTTTACATTACAAAAAAGACACATACTATTCGGGAGCACACTCTTGATCTGCTTCTGTCATGTAGAATAGCTCTCATCTGTCATGTAGAATAGCTCTCACAGAAAGGTGACGTTGACGGCCCCGTGATGCAGAGGACACAGGCTGCTCAACATCTCCCTCACCCCCGTCGATGCCGTGTTGCAGCCGCGGGTACGCGGTGGCGCTTAGGAGCTGGACCCGGACACAAGCTGCTCAACATCCCTCAACTCCGTCGACGCCGTGTTGCAGCGCAGGTACACGGCGGCGCTCAGGAGCTGGTCTCAAGCTCTCCCTCGCCTCCTTCGACGCCGTGTTGCAGCGGCGGGTACACGGCGACGCCGTGTCTTCTCATCCGATCCTCTTCCTTTTTCCTCCGAAAGTGTCGCGTCTTTTCGTTCTTTCCAGCCTGAATCCAGGTGCGTACCTTCCCCTACGTGCGTGCTGTTTTTCTCATCCGACCCAATCTCGTTCTTTTTCCCTCCGAAGCGTATCCGACCCAATTTCTTTCTTTTTCCCTCTATTATTTAATCGGTCCTCCTGTAGCGCGCCCTTTTCCGTTCTTTATTATATCGATCTTCTCTTCTTCCTTAATTCCTTCCCTTATTCTCAAGGCGGCTTGCTGATTTCAGATCATAGACATATATAAATATAAATTAGTGGAATAGGTTGTAAAGGAGCGAGGTGGTATTATTTAATAACAAAGCGAATCCATATTTTGCACACGATGAGGAGTTGGCTCAGTTGGACATGGTCTTCGGCAGTAGTTGGCAGATCGGGAGTTCGATCCCTCGTATTAGCAACTATCAGTAGGGAATTATTATTTTTTGGGTTGTTTCTCTAATGATCTGCTGGTGGAGTGGAGCAAGCCCAGCCGAGGCCCAATCAGACTTCGTGGCCCAGGCGGGAAGCATACCACACGTACCGCTCAGGAATCGTTTTTTCAGGAGCCCAAGGCGCAAAAAATTAGTACCACCTTGTATAGCAAAAGATCTTATAAAAATAAAAAATATATATAGGTAAAATTTATGACGGTGAGCGGGCAGAAGCAATAGCCGCTTTATTATTAGGTAAGATAAAGATATAGGCATTACGTCCGTTACAAGTAGACCAAAATGATTCTACATCTACTACTATTACTCCACCAATCGGCCGTCATCCAGCATGCATCTATGGTACTAAGTTCATAACAAACAGAGTAATGCTTGGATCATAATGACATAATGTAGACAAAGTAATACCAAATAATATGTTCGAACCCCATCGTTTTATCTTTAGTAGCAACAATACAAATACGTGTTTCGCTACTCCTCCTGTCACAGAGTGAGGACACGACAAGATTGAACCTACTACTATGCACCACTTCCTCTAAAGATCTAATCATCAACTTGGCTAAAAAAAACTCATAGATCGGAAAGCACACATAGCTACAATAATCACACATAATAAATCTCAGAGAGTATGCAGTTACTTTTAATGAATAATCTGATCATAAACTAATAATTCACCAGATCCCAAAAAACACACAGCAAAGATTACATCGAATAGTTCTCCGAAGAGATCATTGTATTGAAGTTAAATCAAAGAGAGAGAGAGAGAGAGAGCTATCTAGCTACTGCTATGGACCCGTAGGTCCTGTGGTAACTACTCACACATCATTGGGGAGGCAGTAAGTTTCAAGACGGCCTCCGTGATGGATTCCCCCTCCGGCAGAGTACCCAAAAAGGCCTCCAGATGGGATCATGGAAGAACAAAGGCTTGCAGTGGCGGAAAAATTGTTTCGGATGCTCCTCCGAGGGTTTCTGAATATATGCAAATTTATAGGCCAGGAATTACGGTAATCGGAGCCACAGGGGGCCCACAAGGGGGCAAGGCGCGCCCTCCTGCCGTGTCGCCTCGTCGTGTGGCTTTTGGACTTCTCCCGAAGCTTCAAGGGTCCGTTTTGGTCCAGAAAAAATCGTCAAAAACTTTCATCGTGTTTGAAATTCGTTTTGTATGGATTTTCTGTAAAACCAAAAGCAAGCAGAAAACAACAACGTGCACTTGGCACTGGGTTAATAGGTTAATTCCCGAAAAATATTATAAAATGGTGTATAAAGCATACAAGATTGATAATATAATAGCATGAAACAATCAAAAATTATAGATATGTTGGAGACGTATACGCATCCCCAAGCTTAATTCCTGCTCGTTCTTGAGTAGGTAAATGATAAAAAATAGAATTTTTGATGTTGAATGCTACCTAACATGTCTTAATCATGTAATCTTTTAGGTATGAATGTTTAAGAACAGATGACTTAGTAAATATCTAAACGATAGTATAGATGAATACTAGCAAATAACCACCAGCTTTCAAAATAACAATGATAAAGAACGTTATCCCTACTCATTTAATCATGTAAGCAATGGCATAACTCGGTCTTACTCACGTAAAGCATAAATCATGAATACCCCGGTGTCGAACAAAGGAATTGACTCGTACTTTTTCACGTGCTTCAGCATTTTCAACTTCACTCAATACCTGAGCGTGAGCCATGGACTTAGCACTTTAGGTGGAATAGAATGATGGTAGGGGTTCATAAGGGAAGACAAAAATAGAGAAAGTCTCGCATCAACTCGGGGGATCGTTAGGCCATGGAGACTCCTTTCAATCGATATCGATGCGAGGAGTAGGGATTGCCATGCAACAGATGCACTATAGCTATAAGTGTATGAAAGCTCTCTACTGAAACTAAGTGGATGTGCATCCAACTTGCTTGCTCATGTAGACCTCGGGCATTTGAGGAAGCCCGTCATCGAAATATGCAAGTCAAGTTCTAATAATGTAAAAATTCCCACTAGTATATGAAAGTGACAAATCATGAGGACTCTCTATATGAAGAACATCGATGCGAGGAGTAGGGATTGCCATGCAGCAGATTCACTAGAGCTACAATGAATGCTCAAGTCATGTGAATAATAATGGTGGAAGTTGCATGGCAATATATCTAGGAATGACTATGGAAAAGCCATGATAGGTAGGTATGGTGGCTTTTTTGAGGAAAATATAATAAGACTTATGTGTGATAGACCGTATCATCGCACAGGGTTTGAATGCACCGGCGAAGTATGCGCCAATCTCGAGGTAAGAATGGGCAATGCACGGTACCGAAGAGGCTAGGAAAATACGGAAATGATGGAAGTGTTTATAGTCCACAAACTAAAATTAGTCATAAAGAACTCAAATACTTATTGAATTATTTATTAGCACTCGAAGCAAAGTACTACTCGCATGCCCCTAGGGAGGAGGTTGGGAGTAGTTAACCATCGTGCGCCCCCGGCCCGGACAACACAAGGCATCAATCAAGGATAAAAAACACTCCAACTTCCTGGTCATGTCATGACCGACACTTTAATGAATAGTGAATCACAAACTTTAACACCATTATTCTTACTAATTAATGTTTACAAACTAGTAAGCCTCCATATTGTAACTTCAATACTGTTGATCATTTGTTTCTTATTCAGTGATCTACATGAAAGTTTTTATTATATCCCTCTTGTATACCTATCATTTTCCGACTAAACATATAACCCGTGCAAATTACCACTTCCTATTTAAACTCTCAAAAATGTATAAGTGAAGCATGTGAGTGCCTAATGATTTCTATAAATATAATTACCGCCGTGCTCTAAAGATATAACTGAAGCGCATGAGCAAAACTGCCTTGACTCAAAAGATATAGGTGAAGCATACAGATCATTCTAATAAATCTCAATGAATGTGTGTCCCTAATAATGGGTGTGTCCGGCAAACAATGATTGTGGAAAACTAAAAAGCAAACAAAATAAAACTATAGCACACGATGCTCCAAGCAAAACACATGTCACATCCCAGATTTTCCCCAAATCTAGTATGTTGAAAATTCCAGAGGGAAATAAAAATTTTCTAGGAAATACCTATAAATGCCTAGGATTGTTTGTGTCTAAGTTTGATTTACTTGATTGTTTGCCTAGGAAGGGTGAAAACTCCAGTGCAATTAGTTGGAACCCTAGCTCGCCTCAGGTAGAAACAAAACCATTTGAAATATTAATTGGGCATAAAGATATCCTTAACAAGACCCAAATGATATTCAAAGCTAGACGATTTTTTTCCTAAAAGAATTAAATTGGATTCATTTTGAAATCAATTCAAAATCAAGGGGAGATTATTTTAAAATGGCTTTGCATTCATTTTGGCAGAAAGTGAATTTCATAAGTCCAAAGATTAACTTTGACTTTCTGCCAATTTTCTAAAATGGATTTGAAACACTTTTGGTTTTGAAACCAAAATCAATTTCCAATAGAAAATATAAGTGCTTGAATTATATTTCCAAGATGCCCCAACAAAAAGTTCAAACATTCAGAAATATTCCATTTGGAATTTAGAAAAGATTCTCTGTTGGAAGAAAATTCAAATTCAATGCCTATTTGAATTTACAAATCAAAACATAAAAGAAAAAGAAGAAAAACAAAAAACAGAAGAAAAAAACAAACTGGGCCAGCTAGCCAACCCAGCTGGACACTCCCGAGCGCAGCCCACCCAGCGCTCTCTCTTCTCTCTCTTGCTGACAGCGCGGACCCATGCGTCACCCCCCACCTCCGGCAACTGTAACCCCACGCGCCCATGTCCGCGCACACCCGAGGCCGCACACCCACAATCTCCACTCCCCGTGCCCCTCCGTGCCCGTGGCCATGTCCTTTAAATCCGCCGTGACCCCCTCAATCATTCCCCCTTCCTCTCGCATTCTCTCTGCCGCTAGGCTGCCACGAATCGGAGCTAGCATCTCTGCCACGACCGTCGTCTTCTCCGGTTGCTTCCGACCACCGCAGAGCCCTCCTCGACCCGCCACTGCCACTACTAGGTAGTCGGTACACCCCCTAGACATGCTCCGCGTGCCCGAGTCCCACTGGGAGCTCAAGTTCAACGGAGGCCGAAGCTCTCCGACGCGCCGTCGTCTTCTCCGGTGTGGTGAGCACGCAAACGACCCCGCCACCTTGTCCATTTGATTCACGGTAACCATGTGCATGTACTGACCAAAGGCCACATCCAAATGCGCCCATTTCTGAGCAGCCCATCGCCACCCGAGAGCTCCACCGCCTAGGCCATCTCCAGCGAGCCCCGCAGCCACCGCTCTTGTCCTCCCCGGCGACTTCCGCGAGCACCAGGAGCCTCGCCGCATCGAGCCGCACCTCGTCGTCCACTCCCCCGACGCCGGTGACCACCGGTGCGTCAAATCCAATGAACCCCGAGGCCAGCGCCGCCGCCATTGACTTTTTCGGCAACATTCCGGTGACCCGGCTCCGGTGAGCCCCTCGCCCGATCTAATCTCGCCCGTTCATTTAGATCTAACGACACACACGCACTCACTTAAACTGAAATGGTATGGGCCAATCAGAAACAGCCACGTGGCCACCTTATCCAAAAACCTTATCCGAATCTTTTCAGTTTAATTTAATTAAATGCAAATTTTGCAGAAAAGCCCCTAAACTTCAAACATTCATAACTTTTTACCTGTTAATCCAAATTGAATGATTCATTTTGCATAATGATCCATATGAAGTATATTATCACCCTAAAAATTGAAATTTGGAATTTGAATAATTCAAAATTTGATTTCAAACAGAACGGTTTCAAACCTAAATAGGGCATAACTTGCAAAATAAAAATCCAATTAAATTGATTCTTGTTGCAAATTGAACCTAGTGAAATATAGTTTCTGCCTAGGGCACTTTAGTTCAAATTTGAATAATTTAAAATATGTTAGAATTAAGACTATTCAGGTTAACTTTGAAAATAAAAGATCTAAATGGAATAATTCCTTTTGCAATCAAGTTCAGAAACTTAAAATGAACTTTAGTTAATATTTTTGGATTATTATTTGACCTTAGGAAACTCAAATAAACATTTGAATTCAAACCAAACTTAATTTGGTTAAAACATTAAAACCATATGTCCAATTTGAATAAATCCTTTTGCATTATAATTGAGAAAACTCAAATGAACATTAGGAAAATAATGTTGGAGTATTAGTTGACTTTAGGGAATTTAATTTGAATTAAATTCAACTAGTTGGTTATAACTTGGAAACCCTAGGTTTAATTTGAATAAACTTTTGCTTTATGACTTAGTAAATTAAATTGAACCTAGTAAATATTTTTGGGGTGACAAAGGACTTTAGGATTAAATTAAACTCAAATCAAACTTAAGTAAAGTTTGAAAACTATTTTCACATAGTAAATCATTTTGCATTTATATTTGACCGTAGTTGAACTTGAATTAAATAAATAAAATTTAGTAATTATTTTGGGATTTATATTTGACTTTAGTTTACACTAAAATCAAATAAATAAACTTTAGTCATTATATTGGATTTGTATTTAATTTTAGGGAAGACAACAAATATAATTAGGCTTGAATTGACTGTGTCAAATATGAAATCATTCATAATTCAAATTTAACTTTGTAAGCTCAAACTTAGGGAACCAGCTCAAATTGTGAACTCAATCCAATTTGAATTCAAATAGGATGAAACCCTAATTCAAATTCAAATTGAATTGGCAGTCAAAATAAGTTGATGAACCCAATGAAACCCAAACACTTAGTGTATTCAAGCTCAGGAAAGGTCAACAAGTTTGAATTTGTCATTCAAACTTGCACATGAACTTGGCTAACCAAGATTCATAGACCATGACTCCTGTTGTTAAGATTCTCCTGATTGGATCTGACAACCAGAACTTAACAACACATACCCCTTATGTGATGAACCCTTATTGAAACCTGCATGTGAACCCCTATGTCACATGTATTCCAATTAACAACCATGATGTTGTTTTCAAAACTCTTATGAGTTGACATGACACATGATCTCACAGCACAATGACACTGACACCATGCACAACACTTGTTGTATGCTTGATTGTATTGTATGGTTGTTTACGATTACTCTTTACTTACGATAGATCATTCGGAGAGCAAAGCATTACCAAGATTGTGTGTGTGGGAAGAACTTCAACAATTACGAATATTGTGTTTATGTGAAGAACTTCATCGACCACCAGGCAAGTTGCATTCCTGATAAAGCTTTCCCCGTTGTTTCACTTTGCTGCAATACTATGCTGAACTTGGAATAGGTTAGCCACATGTTTACCCTGAATGTTGAGTCTACGACATAGTGTAGGCTCGGGACTTGACAGCAGGTGAATGCATCAGTGGTAGATGCACTTTGGAGTCCCCACTGAATGCACCAATGACAAAGTGCACACTTGTATTTCAGGACTTTCCTTTTCGAGTGATATGCGTTAATGGTAGATGCGCTCTGGAGTCCCCAGTGTTGCACTATTGATAGAGCGCGCTCAAAAACAAAACCTTTGTCATTTCTGGGAATCGGGATGGTTCTCATCAATAGCTAGAAATGGTAGACATGACTTCTTTACCCTGGCTTGACAAAACTGTTGATTTGATTTGGAAATGGTCTGATGGAAAGGGTTTTGATACAAAACAAATTGGAAACTCTTTTACTCATTCGTTACATTGAAGGATATGTTGTTGTTAGTTGTAGCTTGCTAATACATTCAATGTATTGACCCTCATAGCTGCAACGTATCATGTTGCAGGATTCTCCATATTGAAGGAGAAATGCGAAGTAGGGTTACGATGCTATACTCAACTGCTGCCTGTGAGTGGATGGACGCTACAAGATATTATTTTATCTTTCGTTGCATAATGTGTCAAGCTAGCCTTGAGCTAGAAGGTATGTAATGTATTAAAGACTGGATCTGCGATGCAATACTTTGACATGTGTTATTTTATGGTATTTCATCATGAACTGTGCGTGCCAGCAATCGATCCAAGGACTAGCACATGAAGCGCAGAGATTCGGGGCCCCTACCAGGACCGGGTCGTCGACCGATGGTATGAGAGCACATGTTTTCTATAGGACGTGACCGTAGGAAATGGAAAGCCTGTAGGAACAAAATCTACTTTGTATATAGTCTTGTATCATCTTACCTCATTCATTTCTCAACCTCTCCTTTTCGAAAACTTAGAATCGGTCCCAAGGAGATAACCAAGAAGTAACCACTGACGGCTATGACTTGGAATTAAGAGTGAGTTCCCAAGGGCATTGAGCATGTCAGAATAAGAATGGGACTCATGGGACAAGGATCATAAGAATTCACAGTCATGTATGAAGACCAAGAGAATTAGATGATGCAACTGCAACCGAGTTCAAGGATGATGACCACTGATGACTAAGGAAAGACCTAGAGAAGAAATGCTCAACACCTAGTAGTACCTCAAGGAAATGAGAGGAAGAACTGGAAATAATCAAGGAGAAGTTTAAAAAGAAGTGCAGAAGTGACACTAAGGAAAGAAGAAGAATGAGGAGACAACTACCTTATGAAATATGGAATCACTGGGTCAAGGTGTCAGACAGATGAACCAGAAGCAAAGTTTAGAATTTACCACCATTACTAAGTTAATTTGAAGTAGAACGTTTCGCGTGTACCACTACTATGCCAATCTGACATGGTGATGTACCAGTTGTTGGATGAGATCATATCGGATGCGGTATGACCTTACTTTGGAGTTGATTGTGTGAATTGATCATGATTGTTGGGTGAAATATGTTTGCTTTGATATGTGTGAAGTGTGAACTACATAGAACGTAATTAGAGACCTACCCAGTAATATCAGGAGTCAGAAGAACGACACTGAAGGAGTTAAGATGACAACAGTGGAAACGTTGGGAACCTCTAAGGAGGTGAGAACATGGGACCAGACCATACGAACAGACCTTAGGTGTGAACGTTATCTATGCGTTATACTAACAGCCATACAAGGCTATAAATAATACTAGTGGGACTAGCATATGGTTATCTATCTTTCTTGTCCATTCTCTCATCCCTACACCCACACCGCCAAAACCCCGAGTCGACAACATGGATTTTGAGAGACTTATTTTGTGTGAAACCCGTTGGATGCATGGACAGAGAGAAGGTGGGAATTGCCACACTCATACTGGAAGGACCCACTGAAGAAAAGGGTGGGATAAGTATAAAGCCACTCACCCCATTAGGGAAGTGATGTGGACAACATTCTGGTCACATTTTCGTGCAGCCCATTTCCTGTTGAACGGATACAAACCAATATTGGAGAAAGAACTAGTTGGTAGAAGTAAGGAGTATTTTGTGGAGAACCTGGAGAATTGCCCCTTAGGAAGGAAGAATACATAAGGAAAGATCACTCCATTGGAGAGGTTTCATGTAATGGAACTGATCATTTTTGCCTGGTTGTGAAACCTTTGAAAGGGTAACATCAATAGCACAACCTCAGAAGGAGATAGTAGAGAAGACCCTAGTGGAATTTAAGAAACCTGAGGAATGAAGGGGATAACACTGATGTTACTCGGGAAAACCCAGAGCATTAAGTGGACTCATACAGAATAGGGAAGAGACACTACGTGTCTAGAAGGGAGTAATCAAGGAAACCTTACTAGAGAAGAATGATGGTAAGGAGAATGAACCAGCCTTGGCACACGGGAAGTCTTAGTACCTAACCAAGAAAGGCTTGGAGAAAGGAGAAGCAATACCCAATATGGAAGAAGGAGACCTAATTTTAGCTGAAGAGATTGATAGACCAACTCATGAGAAGGAAGAAACCAAACCTCATACGAAGAAGCGTAAGGGAATGGATGAAGAGTATGAGGTCACCCTCAAGAACATAGATCCTATACTCCAAACTAACAGTCTTTTCGATCAATTGAAAGGAGCTAGAGTGTTCTCAAAGTTCGATCTAAGATCTGGAAATATTACAAATAAAGAATCGAGATAGCGACATACCTAAAATGGATTTTTACCATAAAGTATCGTCCATGTGAGTACACCGTCATGTCTTTTGGACTGACAAATGCTCTAGCATATTTCATGAATATGGTGAAGAGGATATTCATGGAGTAATTGGGTGAATTGTGGTTGTGTTCATTGATGATATCCTGAAATGCTCCAAAGGTGAGGAAGAGCATGCATAGCATCTGAGGTTGGTTCTGCAGGAGTTGAGGGAGCATCAGCTCTATGCCAAATTCAGCAAGTATGAATTCTGGCTAAGGAAGTTAAGTTTCTAGGGCATAACATATCAGGAGAAGGCTTAGCAGCAGACCACTCTAAAGTGGCAGTTGTTAATGAATGAACATCACCCAAGATTGTCATCGAGATTTGTAGTTTACTTCAGATGGTTGGTTACTAATGTAAAATTCATCGAGGATTTCTCAAAGAATGCCAAAGCCATGACTGACTTGCTTAAGAAGGATAAGAAGTTTGTTGGATGGGAGTGTGACACCCTGGTTTTTGCTCCTTGTTGTTTTTCCTTCGCGGGATTTGACTCCCGTCTTTTTTTTTCCGATGTTATCGGAATTTCTCTTGCTCTTGGGTATATGAAGATGGTCAGTTAGTCTTGCCTTTCCTATCCAACTAAAGACTCTCTCCAACCTAACCTTGCTATCCAAGATATATTCTCAAGATTTTGCCACCGAAACCCTACCTTTCGAGTTGCCGGAAGGGAAGCCCTAACTCCTCCCGTTACAAAGGAACCCCAATTTCCTTTGATCTGTTGCGTCCCAAACTTTTCCCAGAGCCTCTCCCATATTTATAAACCCTGGATATGCAAAAATATTGCCAGGTCATTTGCAATATTTTTCATTTAAAATTAATTCCTCTTTCTGCTGCTTAAAGGAATTAAATCCAGGAAAATATCTATCCATCTCCCAAGTTCATGAAAACTTGTGGAGATATTCTCTGTGACCATATTGAGCTCTCATAAAAATATTGGGTAGAATTAAATTGGGGAAATTGCATTTTCCTATTTAATGCCAATATTGCAATTTGGGCACTTTCTAAAGGAACTACCATTTTGGTAGCCAAGAAAAATCCCAAATAAATTGTGGAGCTTCTGCTACCCATATGTTCACCATTTCCATCAAGAACCGAAGTTTCACACATTAAATTTTGAGAGCATCATCCAATTCTTGTTTCTGGACCTATTTTGAGGTTGTGAAGCAACTATATTTTATATTGCTTAAAAAATCTTGAAATTAATCCAGGACCTCACATTACCTAAATGATGTGAGCATGCAAAAATTCACTTCATTTCATCCAGCCAATTTCTCCCAAAAATTCCATTTAGTTTCTGTCCAGATTTCCAGTTTGCAAAGGAAGTGCTTGCTCCCTTGATCTTTTTGGGCTGAAACTTTTCAGCGTGGTTAATCATGATAAATATCCAATGGATACAAAAATTCAGCCCAATACCTCCATCCATTTCTCCACAGCAATTTTCCTAAGTTTCTGTCCAGATTCAAGCTCTGTGAAGGAAGTACCATTTTGGTATGTCTAAATGAGCTGAAATTTTTCCAGTATCTATATATGCCCAAATAACTCCCCTCCACCAAAATTCAGTGCATTTCATCAATTCATATGAGTGCAGCTTCAAAGTTTAGCTTCTGGACCAGAATTGGGCATTCCAAAGGAAGTGCATGCAAAACTGGTCCAATTGCCTCCAAATTTTACCAGCACCTAGTCCTTCCTACCATATTTCAGTTTGACAAAGTTTCAGCTCCCCACTCTCCTTCATTTCTCCACAAAATGCCAGCCAATTTTGCTGTTAAAATCTTCTTTTGCAAGTTTCACTCACTCCAGAGTCACCCAGCTAGTTCTAGACACCTCTCTTATCAATTTGAGCAGTGAGGGATCTGTTTGACAAGTTTAGACAGGCAGGGGAGTGCCAGAGCTTGTAGTGCACATGGTGACCGCGTAGCGGCTGTGCAGAAATGGTGCTCTGCGGCACTGTCCTCGTCGGCCAGCTAGCTCCGGCCGGCCTCCGCTTGTCTGTAAGTGTCTAGTGACTCTGCAGCACCCACGTCCCCTCTCTGGATCCTTCTCCCCCTCCTCTCCCTTCCTCCTTGCACCACGGCGAGCGCCGCTGCGGCACTGTTCGCCTATGAGCTTCCTCTGTCGGCTCTCTCCATTGGCTCCTTCCTCCTCGAGCTGTCCCCTCCCTCTGGTCATCATCAGGTCGGCACCGCTCCCCTCGTGCCACCTCGCCGGAGCGCCAGTACATGGCTAAGCTTGCCACGGTGGCCAAGCTTATCCGGTAGCCACGGTCGGGCTATAAATAGCCACGGCCAGAACCGTCCCCGAGCACCCACACCTCACCCGCAGCCTCTCCTCCCTCCCAGTTCCCTCCTCGACCTCTTAGCTCGAGCCACCGTGCTCTTCTGTCACCACATCGCCGGCATGGCCGCCGCCACCATCCTCCCAAATTCCCTCGCCTCCGGCCCCTTTCTCTCCCTCTGGACGCCGTAGCCGACCACCACCACCATGACGAGATCCCCCGCCTTTGTTTTGTCTCAGGGATGCCCATGGCCTCGGGCCCGATCTCACCAGCGCCGCCGACCGCCATTGTCGAGGTAGCGCTCGAGTCCGATCGCCCCGAAGTCCGTGTACCCTGGGATGGGTGCGGATCGTCGTCCCGAGCACGCCCATAGCCGAAACATCGTCGGGGACGGCCTCCAGCTCCGGCAATCGCCGCCGGGAGTCGGCCCTCTCTTCGGTCAGGCGTGCGCGGGAGGAGGACGATGCCCTGCAGGCGGGCCCGCCCTGGCAGCGGCTCAGCGCCTTTCTCCATTTTTTTAAGCGGTGGCCGCGCTGGTGGGCCAGCCCAGTATCAACAGGGGCAGCCGCGCCCCGTCTGCAGCGGCAGCCTCCGACCAAAATCGGCCCAGGGCAGCCCATGAGCACAGTCCTCTTTATTCTTTTTCGCTGGAATTCTGTGAAGGACCTAAACGTAAATAAAATATTTATAGAAAGGTCCCTGATAGAAGAAAGGCGATATCTTTTCAACCACAACTCCAATCGAGGTGAATCAAACGCCCACATTTTCAATTCGTCGAGCCCGTTCTGATGATACCACTCTCACCATGTTGACACTTTCTGAAATACCCATTTTACCCCTGTCATGTATCCAGCCCCTCCGAGAGGGAATCCTTTCCAGTGAATTCTTTCGGAGTTTCATCGCACTTCTCCCGGAGTATTCCTTCACCCCCAGGCAAGCCGACCATCTGATATATGCCCTAAAGCATTGCTCTATGTTATTCTTGCGTGTTTAATTATGAATATGCCTGAGTTAGAAATTATTGAATTCCTGCTAAGTTAAACTTGCTATTTTCATTACCTGTCAATGCTCATTATATTATAGCACTAGTGACTCATATGTGATAATATGGAGATAAGTTGTTATGTTTTCATCATGCATTGTTACTGTTATTGCAATGATTAAGAATATGATATAATGTCAACAACCTCCTTCGTCATCGATGGGTTGATCAAGAGCCACCTATCTGGACTTATCCGTGCAGCCACATTTGCCGGTATGGGACGGCCTTGACTTGGTCTAGCTTTGTGCTCTTTTATCGGTACCACCAAAGAGGGAAGGTCTAGCCCGTTAGGCGGCGATAACCTTGTGAGCCCAGTTGAGTTATATGGGTACCCGTCCTCGTTTGGGACAGTTTAGTTTGGCCACGACGGTGGCAGGTGTCTGGAGGACACAGGGGCCACCTAGGACATGACCCTGGAGGGGTATGATTGTTGGTGGTACGATAGAGGAGTCACTACTAGGAAAGGGCCTGTTAGTGGCGCACCTATTTTGGCCATTAATGGCGCACTACAGGTGCGCCACTATCATCACGCCATTAGTAACTAATACTAATGGCGCACCCCTGGTGCGCCATTAGTATACCAGACAGTAGTGGCGCACCAGGCAGTGCGCCATTAGTATGTCCCCTAGTGCGCCATTACTATCTGACTTAGTAATGGCGCACCACATAGAAGTGCGCCATTACTAACAAATTTTTTTCAAATTTTTTCAAATTTTTTTTTCAATTTTTTTTCTGACTTAGTAATGGCGCACCATAGAAGTCAAATCGCACTAAGTGGTCAAACTTCCCGGAAGGTCACCCATCCTCACACTACTCCAGCCCGAGCACGCTTAACTTTGCAGTTCTATCCAACCCCAGCACCACCTCACTTAACAAGCACTTGTTGATATATCTATCATATCAATCCTATTAAACCTTGTTGATGTCTAGGACTTTGTTCATGTTCATGAGTGTGATGAAATTTTGAAAAAATATTTCAAACTTCCCGGTCATATTACGTATCATATTTTGAAAAAAAATTCCAAAAAAAAATTCGAAACCAATTTTTTTTTCTGTTACTAGTGGCGCACCTAGTAAATGGTGCGCCACTAGTAAGTTTGAATTTTTTTTCCATTACTAGTTTTTTTATTTTTCCAAATTTTTTTTCTGATACTGGTGGCGCACCTAGCAAATGGTGCGCCACTAGTAAGTTTGAATTTTTTTCCATTTTTTGCCATTTTTATATTTCCAATTTTTTTTTCTGTTACTAGTGGCGCACCTAGCAGATGGTGCGCCACTAGTAAGTTTGAATTTTTTTTCATTTTTTGCCCCTCTAGATCTTAAAAGCCCCGTATCTTTCGTTCTGTTAGGTTTTTGGGGATTCTGAAAATCTTCAACGGGGTTCCCATGTTAACTTTTCGAGTAGATGATTTTTCATATAAAAAACTTTTTCATCGGAGTTCGTATGCAAAAGTTATGCCCATTTTACAAATTCTCGAGAGATTTTGCAAAAAAGTCGAAAATTCATGTTTGTAAATTTTGCTAACAACTAGACCACATATCACATGGGAATCTTATTTTCTTTTATTTTTTTGACATTTCTATCATTTTTTTTATTTTTTTTTGAAACTGAAAAGGCGGTCCACGGGGGGGGGGGGGGGGTGCATTTGGTGAATTTTTTGTAAGACTCAGAAAGTTAGTAATGGCGCACCACTTTTCCAATGCGCCATTAGTAACCCTGGTTACTAATGGCGCACCAGTTAGGGGTGCGCCATAACTAGTTTTGCAAAAAAAAATATATATATAATTGTTAGTAGTGGCGCACCGTGGTTGTGGTGCGCCATTACTAGTTTGAACTAGTAATGGCGCACTTCACACAGGTGCGCCATTACTAGTTTTGAAAAAAAAAGTAAAAAACAAAATTGTTAGTAGTGGCGCACAGAGCGTGTGGTGCGCCATTACTAGTTAAAACTAGTAATGGCGCACTGTGCCCTGGTGCGCCATTAGTAGTTTTGGAAAAATAAAAAAATGAAAATTTGCTAGTAATGGCGCACCGTGTGTCTGGTGCGCCATTAGTAATGAGGACACTAATGGCGCACCTGTATCTGGTGCGCCACTGCTATATAGCAGTGGCGCACCACATACATGGTGCGCCATTAATGTCCATATCAGCTATAGCCCTTTTCCTAGTAGTGAGTCATGGGTCAGACAGGTTTCGTTGGGGCAACACTGGTCCACCCGAATGGGAGTATGAGGCCAGGTGCTCCATGGTGTGGGTAAAGTGCGCAACCTCTGCAGAGTGTAAAAACCTATTCAAATAGCCGCATCCAAGGTATTGGATAGTCCATCTAGGCCTCACTGAGTGGTCAACCATAATACTGGTAATAATAATAATGATGGAGGAACAAACTACATAATGTTATTGCTAAGACTGAACCAGAGAATGGAAAGGTTTGTCAGACTTGCAGTGCAGATGCCTAGACATCGGATGATGTCAGAGGTATGAAGGATAGCCATGCGATGGCTATGAGATGAGTGGTCGGATGACCACAAGACTTGGATTGGATTTGGATCAGATTTGGTACTGGATCATAAGAATATTCGGAGTAGGGATTATTTACTTGATATGCTTTACGGTATTTACTTTAGTAGTTATCCTGCTAGATAATCCTACCATGATGATTAACACTGCCAGATGTTTAATCTTGCTAGATAATCCTGTCATAACATGATAGTTAGTACTGTTAAGATAACAAATGCATGCTTGAATGCCATGGATTGCATTGCTTGGTGTATATGTTGGTTTGGTTTGCTTGCGAGTACATTCAAAAGTACACAGCGGCCTTCAATGTGGCCAGGTTCACCTAAGGATTCGACGACTGCTAGCGAGGAGCCGGAGTGTTCGCGGGCTAGAAGAGTAACCCAGTCAGATCCCTGTGGATTGGAGCCGCACCAAGACCATGCTGCCTTAGATAGAGCTTTTCCGCTGCCATCACCTTTGTAATATACCATGTAAGACTTATATATCCATTAATATAAAAGCTTGTGTTCATGATACTTGTTGTAAAAGCACATGCCAGAGTGATTTTCCTGGGCTGGTATGTGCGGTGACCGTCTGGCTACAGTGGTATTCAGGCGGGGCACCACAGGGAGCCTGTGAAGAGAGTTTCTAGTAGTTGAAGAAGGGACTAGTGACCGGTCCTATGTTTTTGCTCAACATCGAGAAACTCTTCACTTATTTTGTGTGACACCTCTCACCAATGACTTGGATGTGTCTTGATGAAAGAAGGAATGGTAGTGGCATATGCCTCGAGGCAGTTGAGGATGCACGAGGTTAACTACCTGACCCATGATTTGAGATCATCGTCGGTAGTCCATGCTTTAAAGCAATGGTGGCATTACCTATTTGGTAAGACTTGTGATGTTTTCACAAATCACGAGCGCTTGAAGTACATTTCCACTCCAAAGGAGTCGAATGTGAGACAGAGAAGTTGGTTGAAATTTCTCAAAGATTGAACCCTGAATTTGCAGTACCACCCTGGAAAGGAAAATGTGGTTGCTGATGTGCAGAGCCGTAAGGCATACGTAAATAGTTTGACCGTGAATTTTTTTGCCACTAGAGTAGCGTAAGTCATTCAAGGAATTAGGCAGCTAGAGAATGGTGCT
This sequence comes from Elymus sibiricus, assembly GCA_039707655.1. Taxonomy (NCBI): domain Eukaryota; kingdom Viridiplantae; phylum Streptophyta; class Magnoliopsida; order Poales; family Poaceae; genus Elymus; species Elymus sibiricus. The sequence continues at coordinate 73,701,492 of CM077676.1, forward strand.
AAGCAGTGGGCCATAACCCACAGACACCATGATCAGAACAGATATGCCTAACCAGCTTGGATATATGGGGTGGAGAATCACATGATCATATGAGGGAAGCAACCTCACTGATGGTAAATGGAGGTTGTCATGCTAGAGTTTGAACTGTCAGAGAACCAACCGTTTTTGAGCTAACGCTTTACGAGTTTTAAAACCTTGAGAGCCATAAGATAGATAGATGTTGTTTCTTGCAGAATCAATGGAATCAGCTAATCTTAGTTCGTGAACAAGAAAGACTTCTGCAATGCTTGTGAGAGCCCGAGTGTCTAGATACGAGATTCACTGGAACATATGCAAAGTAATGATTCGGGTGCGACATGGATTGGCCACCATGATGACTACTCTTATTATTTTCTTTGTTATATGAGAAAGTAAGTCTGTAGAAAGAGAGCCGATGTTTGACGAAGTCTATTAGGACTAGCCTGTAAAAGACATTAGAGAAAACCATTGAATCGCCTATTTACGGTGAGGATAGCCAAGAGCCAATTGTTGCAGGAACCCCCAGAAATTTGGTTGACCAACATGAGGGTAATGATAGGTATCCAAAAAATTTGGCGCCAGACCTACCGATTGGAAGGGATCCATGTATCGGAATACCACTCCCTGATAAGGAATTTAAGACCCAGGGGTGGAAGCAAGAGATAGTAAGGATCCCAGGAGATATTTGCCTGATGAACACATATGATATTAAGGTACCACATGAACCACCGACAAAGGATATGACAGTTGGAACATGAGTTTGATAGATGGTACAGACCGAAATTGCTATAGATAGGAGAATGGCATATGGTAAGCCCTTGTATGGCCCGATATAGAAGGTAAGATCATAGATGCCACATTAAGGTGATTGTCGATGGTCAGACCACAATTGGCACATCGAGGGAAGCATAGACGTATGACACCTATAGAATTGCAAGACCAGTGATGAGCACTGAAACAAAAGGAGAAACAGACATACCAAGCCGGTTGATGATATCCTAATTACAGAAGTAGGAGGAGTGTCAGCATTTGCACCTAAGGAGAAAGAAGCCATACGAGACCCAACCTTAAAATCTTTTAAGGGTGCTAGCAACCGGAACATAAGAGATTGAGGAAGTAAGCATAGTTCCAGGAGGCATCACACACCCCAACCAAACTCCAGTAACAAGGAAGCCTTGCGAAGTAGAGCTACCAACCACATAATTATCTGGAGAACAATATATATACTACCAGAGATATATGGACCAAGGACCAGAGGATACAAGTGACATTCCCATAACTCACATAGCAGACCCAGACTTGGAGATGGAAATTAAGAGAAACCCCAAAGCCTAACCTTTCTTTTTAGCCTCTCGAGATCTCGGGGATGAGATCTCTTTTATGGGTAGTAGTCTGTCGCATCCCAGATTTTCCCCAAATCTGGTATGTTGAAAATTCCACAGGGAAATAAATTTTTCTAGGAAATACCTATAAATGCCTAGGATTGTTTGTGTTTGACTTTGATTTACTTGATTGTTTGCCTAGGAAGGGTGAAAACCCCAGTGCAATTAGTTGAAACCCTAGCTAGCCTCTGGTAGAAACCAAACCATTTTAAATATTAATTGGGCATAAGGCTATCCTTAACAGGACCCAAATGATATTCAAAGCTAGATGATTTTTTCCCTAAATGTATTGAATTGGATTCATTTTGAAATCAATTCAAAATCAAGGGGAGATTATTTTAAAATGGCTTTGCATTAATTTTGGCAGAAAGGGAATTTCATAAGTCCAAAGAATAACTTTGATTTCTGCCAATTTTGTAAAATGGATTTGAAACACTTTTGGTTTTGAAAACAAATTCAAATTCAAATAGAAAATATAAGTGCAAGAATTATATTTCAAAATTGCCCCAACAAAAAGTTCAAACATTCACAAATATTCCATTTGCACTACAAACTTTGGTCTATTTTGTGACGTTTCACTTGTGTCACGTATAACCTTTTTCGTCACAGAAAATACCTCGGTGACATTTTTCGGCCGTCACGCCCACCGTCACGGAAGCGCCATCATTGAAAATAAAATCTTGACGGTACCACTTTCTTCGTCGCGCAAGATCGCATCTTAGGTAATGAACCAAAAAACATCGCCGAAACTACCTTCTGCGACGGCCAAAAAAATGTCACTAGAACTGTCACCGTATACTAACAACCGGCCCACCATGTTTGAAGTGGCACCTTACAGCTAGGCCCGGCTGAGGTTTTATCACTAACGGTGTCCGTCAGTAATAATTAGATTTGACCGGTCAAATCTCCTGACATGTGGGCCCATGGGATGCTGACGTGGCTTCTTACATGTGGGTCCGGAAGCTGGTGACGGCAAGCATTTCCGTCACTATTACCATCATAGTTTTTTCAGTGTTACAACTCATAACCGAATTTAAATTTGAATTTGAATTTGAATTTTTATAAAAATTTCAAATGTGAGAATGAAAGGACTTTCGTTAACACTGAATACAGACATGCTTGACACAAATGTGATAATGCTCAGCCAACTGAGGAAGTATCACACACGACATAAAAGGAAACCGACAGAGTACCACACATTACAAAATATAATACAGGACGACCAAAGTTTCCGGATGAAGAAGACCACCATCAGGGTTGTGACATGCTGTTGTTACCCATAGTGGGCTGTGACATGCGGTTGTCCACAACTGGCTGCGACATGCTGTTCTCAGAGCCGCCATGAATCCTAAAGAGTAAACCTATAGTTTCTTCCAGTTGTGATTGCCTCCTTTCCATAGAAGCAGTTTTCTCCTGTTGTTCCTTCTTAAGAGCTGCAATTTCATCTTGCTGCTTTGTTTTCATCTGTTGGATTTCCTGTTGCTGCACTGCCATTCTTGCATTTAGCTCTTCTTGATACCTATCAGTTGCTGATCTCGCAGCTAGATCCTGAGTTGCAACCATCTCTTCAAGCTCTCTAATGTGTTCATGAGAGGTTGTCTTCTGCCTGGAGCCAGATGACTCTCCCATGCTTGCGAGGAACATGCTATGCTTGGCAATGCCCTTGAGAACCTCTGCAATAATCTGCACATCTGTTTTTGGCTCTTCACCTTTTGCTGGAGTTTCACCTTTCTTGTCCTTCATGTCCTTCTGCAATATGGTTGAAGAGTTGTTGGTAGGGTGTTACAAACATAATATTTTGGGTGGCACATTACATGTGAAATCTAGAAATTGCAGAACACTTACGATTGCTATTGTTGTAGCCTCACTGATGAACCCATCCTTCTTTCTGGTGTGGGTTGCTTCAAAAAATTCAGCAGGTGTAGGTTTCTTGTTTTGCTCTTTGCACTAGTACATCAAACACCATATGATGAATGTTATTGCAATAGGCCATTTACTTATGAAAAATATATGATAATTTCCATGTATGAAGCTGGAGTGCTTACCATACTATGATAAGCTGCAATGTAGCATCTAGAGCCAGTTTTATGGGGGAGCTTGACACCACTTCGGTTCGCTTTATTCTTGGCACATATCTCCTATGGATTGAAGCATAAATTTAGTTTTGACCACATGGTGTAGTAAAAGTTGAATCTATCAGATTAAGCATGAATTACCTGGTAGTGCTCATCCTTCCACTGTTTTACTAGATCTATCAAATCTTTATCTATACTAGTCATTGGCTTCAACTGCAACGCTTGCTGCTCAGTAAGATTTTCAACCCTACTGTAATAGTTTGTCTTGAGTCGGTGCCTGTGTGACCGCACACTTTTCTGAATGATGCCATCAGTCACTGCTTTGGCTATTTACCATTCTCTGGAAACTCAAACTTTAGCTGCACACATCATACACACATGCATGTTACAACATTTAGAGCGGGAAGATAAAACGATGTGGTATGACACAATTGCAAAAGAGATTCATTTCAAGGCTGACCTACAGTGCGTTAAAAACATCATCAAACATATGCTTGTTTGCTTCTACATTGTACTCCTTCCACTTGGTTTTTATGGGCAACATTTTTCTGACTTGATAGCCAACCTCTGAACTAAGTTTTGCTGCTTGCCGAGGGTCAATAGGCCTGCTTGCTCCCTCCATGAAGTCAACCTTCATCCCACTTCCCGTCCTTCCAATATCTCTTTCTAAACCATGCGAACAAGTAGGTCCGTGCTCACCTCACCTCCTCTTCTCCTTGGAACGGTTTGATCTTTCTAATGGATGTTGTTGTGTACAGATGTGCGTATCCTGGTTTTCTTCCTCAGGATCAACTGCTTCATGATTTTCATCAGAATTGACTACAGGGGAGTTGCTATCTCGTGAGGTTAGATTTTCTGCTGGCGTGAGCTGCAAATCTTGTCTCATGTCCTCGTCATCATGATGTGGAGGCATCTGGGAATAATATAGGGCATCGTCTATGGCTGCTCTAGATATTGTGCGTACTGTAGTTGGACGAACAATACCGTCAGTTTGCTTCTCATGTGTTGCCTGAAAGATAGGAGTGCACTTAAATACAAATGTGATGCACCTACAAGATGCTGTAAAATTAAAATGTACTAGAAATTTATATTTTGGTACCTCAACTGCTTGGGGCAACTCTGGGGCGTCATCACCTCCCTCTGGATTATTGTCACCTTCGTCATCGTCATGTTCCTCTTCTGAACCCTCCGGTTCATATAGAGGGTCATTCGCAGAATCTTTCTCCTGCTGCATATCACCTTTTTCTGCCGGATTTGCCCTTTTTCCTATGTACTTTGAGCATTGTTAGCAGTACCATATACAAATATGTGTGCAAGTTCAGAGATATCCCCTATAGCTGGGTTTGAATCCATTCCCTTCTCCTTTATTTTTTCTAAAATACGGAGAGCATTCTTCCTCATGTTTTGTTGCCTCATTTTCTTGTACTCATTGCTAAGTTAGGTGTTGCAACTGCAGAACAAAGACGAAAGAATGAGATCTACAAAACAACCCACAGAGATACAACCTAAATGTAAGTCTTTCTAGAGATTCCAATATGGACGACATACGAATCAACACGAGTGAATCTACACTCTACAATATATATATATATATATATACATCCATATATAGTCCGTATTGAAATCTGTAAAAAGATTTATATTTAGGAATGGAGTGAGTAGAACGCAGAAGCAGGAAAAACCTAGATAAGAACCCTAAGGTTGAACTTGTCTACATATACTTACGCCCGTATGGATCTTCAACAGCTGGGGTAGTCAGGGAGGGGGGATGATTCATACCGGTCCGTTTATGATTAGTTCTTGTCTTCAAAGTGACAGGATCCTTGTGGACCTTGCCGCTGCAAAGGTTGCCTGCCGTCATGTCGCTCAATGGCGACGGTGAGGGAAACCGACGCCACCGGTAGGGTTCGAGATCTGGAGGACAAGTGCGGGAGGAGGGGACGGTGGGAAATTATGAGTGTGGATTATTGATAGCAAGAAACAAGGTATTTATTAACAGTGTGGAAAATTTAGCGCGGCCCCATTTGGAAATGTAGGCGCGAAAGGAAAATACTCATGGAGCGAAAAAACAGAGGGAACCAAATATTTAGAGCATACAAACTATTTTTTTTAACAGAGACAGGGCTGCTTTCAGAAAGAATGTGACCACTTTTAGAAATAACGTGAACACTTTAAGCAAGAACGTGAACGCTTTCAAAAATATGATTCAGGCACTTTGTTCAGGCATATGTTTTTCTTCTCATCTTCTAGTGCACACATGTTTGTGGGGTTGATGCGTCATGTTCTTTTGCTGAAGAAGCCCCAAGTGAATTGGACATTGTATGGTTGTACTTTGTTTTGAATCCGAGCATGTTGATCGATGCATATACGTGAGCAGTCACTTGTCTTGACCATGTCACTTCAAGAATTCTTGAGTCTAAACATGTCTTGTGTTCTGCATATGACATGCTCTTTTGGTGAAGAAGCATTAGGTGAATTGGGCATAGTTTGGTTGTGCTTTGATTTGAATCCGGACATGTTGATCGATGCATATCACTTCAAGAATGGTTGAGTCTAGGCATGCCATGTGTCCTGCGTATGACATGCTCTTGTGGTGAAGTAGCCTCTAGTTAATTGGGCATAGTGTGTTTGTACTTTGATTTGAATCTGGACATGTTGATCGATGCATATCACTTCAAGAATGGTTGAGTCTAAACATATCTTGTGTTCTGGGTACGACATGTTCTTTTGGTGAAGAAGCTTTTGGTGAATTGGGCATAGTTTGGTTGTACTTTGATTTGATTTCGGACATGTTGATCGATGCATATCACTTCGAGAATGGTTGAGTCTAGGCATGTCATTTGTCCTACGTATGACATGCTCTTGTGGTGAAGAAGCCTCAAGTGAATTGGGCATAGTGTGGTTGTACTTTGATTTGAATCTGGACATGTTGATCGATGCATATCACTTCAAGAATGGTTGAGTCTAGGCATGTCATGTGTCCTGCGTAGGACATGCTCTTGTGGTGAAGAAGCCTCAAGTGAATTGGGCATAGTGTGGTCGTACTTTGATTTGAATCCGGACATGTTGATCGATGCATATGACTTCAAGAATGGTTGAGTCTAGGCATGTCATGTGTCCTGTGTTTGACATGCTCTTGTGGTGAAGAAGCCTCAAGTGAATTGGCCATAGTGTGGTCGTACATTGATTTGAATCCGGACATGTTGGTTGATGCATATCACTTCAAGAATGGTTGAGTCTAGGCATGTCATCTATCCTGCATATGACATGCTCTTGTGGTGAAGAAGCCTCAAGTGAATTGGGCATAGTGTGGTCGTACTTTGAATTGAATTCGGACATGTTGATCGATGCATATCACTTCAAGAATGGTTGAGTCTAGGCATGTCATGTGTCCTGCGTATGACATGCTCTTGTGGAGAAGAAGCCTCAAGTGAATTGGGCATTGTTTTACTGTACTTTTATTTGAATCCGGACATGTTGATCGATGCATACATGTGTGTGTCAATGCATTCGGACATGTTGATCGATGCGTACTTGTCACATTGTGCACGTGAATTGAACAATATTATACCATAGATTTTAAACACTACAAAAACTACATTAACCCTTGAATATCTTACCAAAAGTTTATCAAAATTGAACTAATGAAAATAAATTACAGCCCTATAAATTCGAATCCTGGATCATTTTTGGATTGCAAATTAATTTGAGAAAAAAGCTAATTCAGTACACTTTCAACCGTCCGATGGAAGATGGACGGCCTAGCCTCTATCTGCCTCCTCGCATCCCTCCATAGTCTAACTAGACTGCGTTCACACAGTTCAAGTTCCCACCATTGCATACTATGCCACCGCTCTTTAAAGAAGCGGTTCCAACTTTAATCTCACTGAACATCGAATCCAAGAAAACCCTCAATCCCCTCTCCGGTGACGATGGTGCGCACGACCCCCACCTTCCCCCACATCTCCATGGCCAGCGGTAGGCCCCATAGGTCCCCTCCATCCCCCAACGGTGACCCCACAGGAACCAGAACCAACACCCCTCCGTCCTCTGACCCAGCACCAACGGCTGCTGTGTTAGATCCGGTCCCCTCAGTGACGGCGCCTGGTCAGGCAGTCAGCTCGCTGTCGCAGAAGAGAAAGTCTCTGGACGAGGAGATGGAGGGCGCCGGCCATGATCGTGTCGTACAGCAGCGGTGCCTCATCGAGACAGTCCAGGCGCCTGCCGAGGAGGTGCTCCGTCAAGCAGGGGAGGCAGGCCGCGAATGCAACCACCTATTGGCTTGCTTCGACAAGCTCCAGGAGAGAGCCCGCCGCCAAGTCGAGGACATGCAATGCGAGGTGCACCGTGGCGTCCCGATATTAGCGGAGTTCCTCCATGCCGTGGCCATAGCGGAGATGAAAGTGGCGCACAATATCTCCAAAGCGACAGTGTGCGCCTAGGAGGTCAGGCCGAATGCACCGCCGACGAGGCTGTCTTGACGGCAGGCATCAAGATGTCTGTGGCCACGTCTTATTCAGAAGACGTGGTCCGCCAGGCATTCACCAAAGTGGACGCCGCCAACGATATGCGCTACGGCGGTGAGGAGGACGACGTCAGTGAGGAGGAGGATGGGGGCGGCAACAACGAGAATGGGGACAGCGATGATGAGGAGGGGGTGGCAACGCTAAGGAGGGGCAGCGATGAGGAGAACAGGGGCAGCGACTACCACGGCAGCGCGGATGAGGATGACGGCGGCGATGATGAGGATGACAGTGGCGACGATGAGGATTAATTTCAAGTAGCTCTGTTAGGTTTCTAGTGACATGCTTGTTATGTATGCAAGTTCTTTTGCTGATATTGTAATTACATTAGTTATTATCTAGTTTATGTTTTATGAAGTTCTCCATGGAATCCACTTAATTGCTGCGCTACCATTCCATCCAGTTGGGCCTTTTTACATGCAATTGAGGTGGTCACCACGACACTGGCATCCAATTTCAGATGGTGATCACGCCATTGGCATCCAACTCAGGTGGTCACCACGGCACTGGCATCTGATTTGAAGCAGTGATCATGGCCATGCGATGGAAAGCTAGAGTAGTAGTAGCACGCGAGTACAAATGGAAGACATGCCATAAACCTGGTTCAAGTGTTTCTACGCATAACGGATTATGATCCATCTGGTTAGGTGTGACTTGTTAAGTTCGTCAGGTCCTTGGTTCGACTCCAGGATGTCAATTTTTTATGGTAATGATTGTTTTTCATTTGTTTTTCTATGGCTGTCTAGCGGCCCCACGCAGGGAGACGCTCACGTATAGTCACATCAACGTCGGCGCCGCTCTTCTTCCACACTAACCCATCTCCGCTCCCCATTCCATTCCCCAAATCCCCCATCTCTTCGCCAACTACCATGCGGGATTGCCACCCCCTTCCCTGCCTTTCATCTCCAGAGAAGATTGCCTTCGCCTACTGCTACTACCGTCGCCATCGACCACCTCGACGACATCCAGAAACCCTAGGCAGGCCGATTCAGCGACACAAAATGCAGGTAAATCCTTCTTCAATATCTCCGATTCCAGTTTAAGTCAAATGCGAATGATATCTATGTACTGAATCAATTGTTTCGATTTGCAATGCCCAAAGTGTTTGGACACCAGGGGTTTGTGCGAAAATGGCCATCTAATGTATGGCAAAACCTTCTTCATAAGACTTCCAGTTGGCTTTGAAGACAGGACGGTATGTTTTTTACATTAGTTGTTCTTTCATTCATGGTGTGCCTGAATTGATGTTAGTTACTTCATCAAACTGCACTAGTTGTCTATGATTTTGGCATTCGTTAAGGTCATGACCGTGGCCGGCCTGCATGCAACTGGCTAACAGTCAAATTGATTTGTGAACATACATGCAGATTCTTTACATGATTGCTTCATAATTACAAAGGAGGACTGATGAGATTTTTGATCATTCACATTGCTTTCAGAAAAATCCTAACAATAGTTATCCATGCATAAATTGGGAAATATGCTAAAAATAGAACAGTACAGTTTTCTAAAATTTATGCCACATAGTGCATGTTTTTGTTAATTATTGAACATGCATAATGATCTCTTGGACATTCATCTTGTTGTTTTGTGCAAGTATGTAAAAAGAGCAAGCCATTGTTAAATTTGTGAACATGCGACATAAGCCACTGTGGATTAATGGACAATTGGTAGATGTACTTATTTATGACTTGTAAGCGTAACTATTTCAATCCTTCCATTTGTCCATAGTTCACCCCCTGCTTTGCAAGAAAACAAGTCCTGAAGAAGCTGGGCGTTTATTCATTTCAAAATTCCTCTGCTAAGCCCCAGCTTAAAACAAAGCATGGCTTTCTTTTCTATTGTTCTGTCATAAACTATCAAGGGAAAATGTTTTTCACTAGACCAACTTGGAGAGAATTTGCCAAAGTATACAAATTCCAAGTTGGTATGAAGTTGTACTTTGATATTAGCAGACATGGACATCAAATCGATGTGGAGTTGGACAACGTTCCAACGGTACATCCCTGTAAGTGTTCTAAAACATACATACATACCTTGCTTGCGTACACTTGCATTTACTTGCCTGTTCTCAATCTTGTTCTCAATCTTGTTTATGTATATCTGCTCAGCTTACTATGTGATGCCGGAAGAAACACAAGAGATAGTTGACAACATGGAAATTACTACTGGAACCACATGTACGTGGAAAGATATGCGGTATGTCGTCATTTTTGCTGACAATATTGAAACGCTTGTGCGAATGTACGCACATGAACCAAGATCGGCACCGTACAAGCTACTGATGCACACTCTGACCGAGACCAACGTTAAGAAGAAATTGTTGGTAATAATTTTATTTGTTTCAGCGCTCATTGTACTGCATTTGTTATTTAAAATATGCCATCATACCATGTAACAATTGTGTTATTGCAACAGAGACTCCCTAGTCATGTTCTTCCTGATCAGATGGAGAGACTTGGTGAAATGAGAATTATTATGTATCCTAATGCTGACATATGGTCATTATACTCAACGTCAGAAAAAGATGGACGCCTCATCATAATGGAAGGCTGGAAGGATTTACTTTACTTGTACAATTTGGCAGTTGGAGACAGGCTACTCTTCGTGATGCACCATGGAGGTGATGAGGTTATCCTCTTTGTCAAACCCATGCCTGGGAGATCTATGTAATGTGATGTAGAGTAGTTCTATGCACTTGCTGCGCTTTCTGTTCATGCTCGAACACTCAAACTCATGATGTGCGATACTTTTGGGAATGATGATGCTTGTGATGTACCAAATGTTTGTTCTATGTCTGAACTTGTAACGCTATATTATTATCTGTGATCATATTTTCCTGTTCATGCTTTATTTAAGAATTAATATGGCTTCCCATAGTTCAGTAAATTGATAGCATAAATGGAAAAAAATTAATAGATATCATTACGAGCATCTCAACTAATATCCATTAGATAAACTCAAAACTTTGTTTTGAAGCCCACCACACCATTTTTTTCCTTTTCCAACCCGCCAAACATCTGAACTAATACCCTAAAAATTGGATTCTAATATGTTGTAGACTCTGCCATGGTAGAATTTATAAGGTATTACGATCTAAACACCAACAAGGCATTTTATTATCCATTTTTTAAACCCGCCGAAGATTGTTTGTGACGCTCAACATTTTATGTGACACTATGAAGCGTCCCTAAAAATGAACATGCCTAGTGACGCCCAAAACCGTCGCCCAAAATCACTCCAGGACGTGGCCAAAGTTGGCTCGGGCGCTGCCCCGGGAGGAAAACACCCTGTGACGATGGACCGTCACTGAAAATGATTTTAGGTGACGTTTCCTGTTTCGTCACCAGGTTTTTTGTCACCGAATAGAGCAAAGTTTGTAGTGTTAGAATTTAGAAAATATTCTTTGTTGGAAGAAAATTCAAATTCAATGCCTATTTGAGTTTACAAATCAAAACAGAAAAGAAAAAGAGAAAACAGAAGAAAAAATAACAAACTGGGCCAGCTAGCCAGGCTGTGACGCCCCCGACTTAATCGTGCGCTAATCATACACGCAAATGCGTACGATCAAGCACAGGGACTCACGGGAAGATATCACACAGGCCAGCCGGCCCAGCTAGCCAGCCCAGCTGGACACACCCGAGCGAAGCCCACCCCATGCTCTCTCTTCTCTCTCTCTCGCTGACAGCGCGGACCCACGCGTCACCCCCTCCTCCGGTAACTGTCACCCCACGCGCCCACGACCGCGCACGCCCGAGGCCGCACACCCACAATCTCCACTCCCCGTGCCCCTCCGTGCCTGTGGCCATGTCCTTTAAGTCCGCCACGGCCCACTCACTCATTCCCCCTCCCTCTCGCGTGCTCTCTGCCACTAGGCTACCGCGAATCGGAGCTGGCATCTCTGCCACAGCCGTCGTCTTCCCCAGTTGCTTCCGACCATAGCAGAGCCCCCCTCAACCCACCACTGCCACTGCTAGGTCTACCGCATGTCGGCGCACCCCCTAGACATGATTGTCATGCCCGAGGCCCATTGGGAGCTCGAGTTCAACGGAGGCCGAAGCTCTACGCCACGCCATCGTCTTCTCCGGTGAGGTGAGCACGCAAACGACCCCGCCACCTTGTCCATTGTATTCGTGGTGACCACATGCATGTACTGACCCATGGCCGCATCCAAATGCGCCCGTTTCTGAGCAGCGCATCACCACCCGAGAGCTCCACCACCTCGGCCATCTCTGGCAAGCCCCGCAGCCACCGCTCCCGTCCTCCCCGGTGACTTCCGCAAGAACCAGGAGCCTCGCCGCATCGAGCCGCACCTCGTCGTCCACTCCCCAGATGCCGGCGACCACCGGAGCATCAAATCCGATGACTCCTAAGGCCAGCGCCGCTGCCATTGACATTTTCGGCAACATTCCGGTGACCCAGCTCTGGTGAGTCCCTCGCCCGATCTAATCTCGTCCGTTCATTTAGATCTAACGGCACACATAAACTCACTTAAACTGAAACTGTATGGGCCAATCAAAACAACCACATGGCCACCTTATACAAAACATTATCTGAATCTTTTCTGTTTAATTGAATTAAATGCAAATTTTGCATAAAAGGCCCTAAACTTCAAACCATCATAACTTTTTACCTGTTAATCCAAATTGAATGATTGTTTTTGCAAAATGATCCTTATGAAATATATTATCACCCTAAAAAATTTAATTTTTAATTTGAATAATTCCAAATTTGATTTCAAAATAACGGTTTCAAACATAAATAGGGCAAAACTTGCAAAATAAAAATCCAATTAAATTCATTCTTTTTGCAAATTGAACCTAGTGAAATATAGTTTCTACCTAGAGCACTTTAGTTCAAATTTGAATAATTTGAAAATATGTTTTAAACAGAATACAGTAGAAGCTAGAATTCAAATAGAATTTAAAACTATTTAGGTTAACTTTGAAAATAAAAGATCTAAATGGAATAATTTCTTTTGCAATCATGTTCAGAAACTTACAATGAACTTTAGTAAATATTTTTGGATTATTATTTGACTTTAGGAAAATCAAATAAACATTTCAATTCAAACCAAACTTAATTTCGTTAAAACATTAAAACCATAGGTCCAATTTGAATAAATCCTTTTGCAATATAATTGAGAAAACTCAACTGAACATTAGGAAAATAATGTTGGAGTATTACTTGACATTAGAGAATTTAATTTGAATTAAATTCAACTAGTTGGTTATAACTTGGAAACCCTAGGTTTAATTTGAATAAGCTTTTGCTTTATGACTTAGTAAATTAAATTGAACCTAGTAAATATTTTTGGGTGACAAATGACATTAGGATTAAATTAAATTGAAATCAAACTTAAGTAAAGTTTGAAAACTATTTGCACATAGTAAATCATTTCGCATTTATATTTGACCATAGTTGAACTTGAATTAAATAAATAAATTTAGTAATTATTTTGGGATTTATATTTGACTTTAGTTTACACTAAAATCAAATAAATAAACTTTAGTCATTATATTGGATTTGTATTTGACTTTAGGGAAGACAACAAATATAATTAGGCTTGAATTGACTAAGTTAATATGAAATCATTCATAATTCAAATTTAACTTGGTAAGCTCAATACTTAGGGGAACCAGCTCAAATTGTGAACTCAATCCAACTTGAATTCAAATAGGATGAAACCCTAATTCAAATTCATATTGAATTGGAAGTCAAACCAAGTTGATGAACCCAAATGAAACCCAAACACTTAGTGTATTCAAGCTCAGGAAAGGTAAACAAGTTTGAATTTGTCATTCAAACTTGCACATGATCTTGGCTAACCAAGATTCATAGACAATGACTCCTGTTGTTAAGATTCTCCTGATTGGATCTGACAACCACAACTTGACATCACATACCCCTTATGTGATGAACCCTTATTGAAACTTGCATGTGAACCCTTATGTCACATGTATTCCAATTAACAACCACTATGTTATTTTGAAAACTCTTATGAGTTGAAATGACACATGATCTCACAGCACAATGACACTCACACCATGCACAACACTTGTTGTATGCTTGATAGTATTGTATGGTTGTTTACGATTACTCTTTACTTATGATAGATTGTTCGGAGAGAGAAGATTAGCATTACCAAGATTGTGTGTGTGGGAAGAACTTCATCAATTACCGAGATTGTGTTTATGTGAAGAACTTCATCGACTACCAAGCAAGTTGCATTCCTAATAAAGATTTCCCCGTTGTTTCACTTTGCTGCAATACTATGCTAAACCTAGAATAGGTTAGCCACATGTTTACCCTGAATGTTGAGTCTATGACATAGTGTAGGTTCGGGACTTGACAGCAGGTGAATATGTCATTGGTAGATGCACTTTGGAGTTCCCACTAAAATGCACCAGTGACAGAGTGCACACTTGTATTTTGGGACCTTCCTTTTCAAGTGATATGCGTTAATGGTAGATGCGCTCTGGAGTCCCCAGCGTTGCACTATTGATAGAGCACGCTCGAAAACAAAACCTTTGTCATTTCTGGGAATCGGGATGGTTCTCATCAATAGCTTGAAATGGTAGACATGACCTCTTTGCCCTGGCTTGACAAAATAGTTGATTTGATTTAGAAATGGTGTGATGGAAAGGGTTTTGATACAAAACAGACTGGAAACTCTTTTACTCATTCGTTACATTGGAGGATATGTTGTTGTTAGTTGTAGCTTGCAACTACACTCAATGTATTGGCCCTCGTGGCTGCAACGTATCATGTTGCATGATTCACCATATTGAAGGAGAAATGCGAAGTAGGGTTACGATGCTATACTCAACTGCTGCCTGTGAGTGGATGGATGCTACTAGATATTATTTTATCTTCTGTTGCATAATTTATTAAGCTAGCCTTGAGCTAGTAGGTATGTAATGTATTAAAGACTAGATCTGCGATGTAATGCTTTGACATGGGTTATTTTCTGGTATTTCATCATCAACTGTGCGTGCCAGCAATCGATCCAGGGACTGACACCTGAAGCACAGATATTCGTTGCCCCTACCGGGACCGGGTCATTGACAGATGGTACCAGAGCACATGTTGTCTATAGGATGTGACCCTAGGAAATGGAAAGCCCGTAGGAACAAAACCTATTTTGTATATAGTCTTGTATCATCTTACCTCATTCATTTCTCAACATCTCCTTTTAAAAAACTTAGAATACTGATCCCAAGGAGATAACCAAGAAGTAACCACTGACGGCTATTGTTGAGGATGTTTCCCAGGATAGAGACCTGACAGGTGTCTTGACCCGGCCAGGAGCGAAGCTCCATGGGCCAGAAACCAGACCGGGTCAGGACAAAGGCGAGAAGACCCGAAGGCCCAAAAAGTCTGGCTTGAGCTAAGACGTAGCGGGCCGGTTTGATGAGAAGGTATAAGAGGGGAAAGTTCTCTAGCTTGGAAGACAAGATGAATAAGAGTTAGGATAGGATACAGGTTAACAATACGACCCGGAATCTTATGTACACCTAGGGACTCAACCTGTTATATAAAGGGGAGCCCCTGGGGTAGAAAGACTTAAGTTGCAATCTCTCAAA
The DNA here is from genome assembly GCA_039707655.1 of Elymus sibiricus. NCBI lineage: Eukaryota > Viridiplantae > Streptophyta > Magnoliopsida > Poales > Poaceae > Elymus > Elymus sibiricus. The sequence continues at coordinate 73,717,076 of CM077676.1, forward strand.
AGCTAGGTTAGTGAATCCGTACCCTTGTAATCGAGATCATCATCAATAGCAATCAAGCAGGAGTAGGCTTTTAGCTCCACCGTGAGGGGCCGAACCTGGGTAATTCCGTGTCTCTCGATTCTGATCAACCCCGTTCAGGCAATCACCTTGCAGCGATGGCCTCACAACTTAGTCTTCTTTTGAGGACATCCGCCATGAAAAAACCATGATAGTTGGCGCCCACCATGGGGCCAGCGCACGGTGGTGTTGAGAGCTCTTCCAGGGATCGAGAAGTATGCGATTGGCCGAATGACAAAGAGCCGGTGTAACAAGCTCTACATCGGTGACGCAAGCTGGAGTCTCGAGGCCGACTCTATCGAGTACGGGTACCGTGTTCCCTTCGGCAAGATCCATGTCTTCATCAGCGTCATCGACGGACCGGATCTCAATCCGGTGGATGAAGTCGACTCAGTCGAGACTGCGCGCTGGGTCGCGCCATGCCAGGACACGTCACCCCAGGCTACATCCCACTTCTCCAGCACTTTCATCGGGTTCATCGATGGAATCACGCGGGAGGCGGACCCGGCCACCAATGTGGTGTCTGGAGGAGACACGCTCGTTTACTCCGATGGCCAGTCTTCAGTTGGGGACACTGCGTCGATCCACCTGCTTTTCGATGAAAGGCTTGGGGGCTATTCCGATGAGGAAATCGGTTTAGAGCATTACGAGCCGCCTTGCCATATGGCGGTCGTCATGGCTGGAAACCAGAATCAAGGTGCATCTATAGAGCAGAACCCTGACCCGCCCGCAGCTAATGCTGCCACGATGGCTCAAACTCTTGGCATGGCCGGCACGACCATAGCGTCCCTAGCAGCAGCAGACCCGGCCAGGTCAGGAACCCAGGCACTGATGGATATGATGGCTACGCTGACCCAGCTCCTCATGGAGCCCGTGACTATGGAAAACGTGGCAGCATGCAACATGAAGATCACCAAATGTCACGAGCAGCTGGCTAAAATTCAAGAGGACATCAATGCAGAAAATACATGAGCTGCCCAGGTCCGGGCAGATGTTCTACAGGAGGCGTAGCGCCTGGAGACTGAAGGCCTTCATCTTAATTTCCGTCAGAACGAGACATCGACGGTACATCAGTGGAGGTATCAGAGCCAGATTCCTTCCACTTTTGAACCAACTAGGTTGTTTCAGATGCCTCTTGGTCCATCTTTTCCAGCGACACTGGGAGCCAGTACTGGCGCGCCAGGATCGGGACCGGTCATACCCCAATTGACCAATGTTCCCCCCAATACAAACTAGGTACCACTGCCGGCTCAGCATCAACACCAGCCGCCGGCTCGTCAGCAGTAGCCGGCTCAGCAGCCGCCAGTATATCTACCGCCGCCTCACTAGCAGCCGGCTCAACCTTTGCAGCCGGTGCACCCTCAACCCACAAATTTCTAGACGCCTACTGGTCACTTCTCCAACCCGGTGGATAATGTTTGGGCGGCAACGTGCAATCTTGCAGCGATACCAATTCCTGGCGATAGCCCAATGGAGATTGAGGCTAGGAACGCAATCGTGATGTTGAAAACCATGGTTGCTCAGCGGGTGAACTATTCTTATAGCCCAAACCGGCTCCATTCCACCCCTCATCAGAGCCGTTTGAGGAGTCAACATGGGAGTCCCCTGCAGTATCCAGCAATGCTCGACACCGGCGACCACATCAGTCACCTCTCCAGCAACCACTTGTTCAGCAACCACCCCAGCAGGCAGTCTCAGAGGCGCAGGCCATCATGGATAATGCTCGGGCTTTACACGCAGCTGATGCAGGCAATCAGGGGGTTGACTATGTTTATCCGGTAGCCCAAATCCCACCCACCACAACCTAGCCCGCATTGCAGAGTCCTGGAATCGTAAGCCAGACTACTAGAACTCCATGCTTAGGACCGACTCTGAGGAATGAGCATATGCCTCTAGATTTGAAAGGACCTCACAATGTCCCCAATTATACCGCAGATCTGGAACCTGTCGAGTGGATCGAGAGTTATGAGTTAGCCATGGACATGCTAGAGGTCAGCGATGCTGTATGTGCTTGGTACCTAACCATGATGCTTGAAGGACCAGCAAGGACTTGGCTCAAAAACTTGCCTCCAAATTCCATTGACACTTGGCAGGAGTTGAAGGAGTGCTTTATCAAAAACTTCCAAGGAACTTTCAAGCGCCCGACGACTATTGTTGATTTAGAGCACTGCGTCCAGAGGGACGATGAGTCGGCTCATCATTGGGTGCGCCGGGTTGCAGAAATTGTTCATTCTTCTGATAGCATTACAACACAGATGGCAGTTCTTGTGCTGGAGCAAAATTGTCATTTCCAACCTCTGGTCCAGAAACTTGGTCGTTTGAAAAGGAAAGTCTGGGACATGGGTGAGCTTATGGATGTTTTGACCAGGTACGCCAAGTCAGACAACACCAAGGACCCATCTTCTGATGATGAGGAGTCTGGCAAAGGGAATAAGAATGGTGGCAAGGGTCATTAGGATAATGGCAATGGGAACAACAATAACAGCAATAAGCGCAAGAATACCGAGGGAAGCTCAGATTTTGTGGCCAATATAAGCACTGGTTTCAAGAATCAGTGGCGGAGTCATAAACCTAGCATGCCTTACTCAGGCATTCGCCTGCAGAATTACGAGGAGGCTCTTAAAGCACCATGTCCGAAACACAGTAAAGATGGTGAGCCAGCAAATCACTCCTGGGAAAACTACTATATCATGCAGGAATTCAGGAACTAGGCTGCTCAGGGTAACCACAATGGTGGAGGTCACGGTGGTCAACCCGGCCACATGGGGGCTGGCGGCTCAGGGGCCGGTTTTCCCGGGGCTGGCTTTCATAATGGAGGTTTTCTGAATTCTGGCTCTCCGGGGGCTGGGAACAACGTAGGTAATAACCAGCAAGGCGGTCAAGGCAATGAACACCAGGGAGGGCCTTCTGGTTTTTAGAGCAACCCTAAGCAGTTGAACAGTGGGCAGTATCACGTCTTCACCACAAGCACCTGTAAACACGATAGGAATGTTCAGTGATGGGCTGTTCAGACATTCACCCCGGTAGTTCCTGAGTACTTGAATGGGTCGGAATACTCGATAACCTGGAGCCGAGAGGATCATCCACCCCGGGTTAAGAATCCAGGAAGTCTTGCCTTAGTGGTGGCACCCCAGGTTGGTGGATACAAGCTCACCAAGGTTCTCATGGATGGTGGTAGTAGCATCAATATCTTATACTTTGATACTTTCAAGCGGATGAATCTGTCCGAGAAGCAGTTGAAGCCATCCTCTATAGTGTTCCATGGCATAGTTCCTGGCAAGTTGGCATATCCTATTGGCTGGATTTCATTGGAAGTTGCCTTTGGTACAGAATTTAACTATAGATCTGAGTTTCTGACATTTGAGGTGGTCGAGCTAAAGAGCCCATATCATGCTCTCTGTGGGTAGCCGGCTTACACACGTTTCATGGCAAGACCCTATTACGTTTACCTCAAATTGAAGATGCCAGGACCTGAGGGGACCATCACAGTTAACGGAGACAGGAAAATCGCTCCTGAGTGCGAGGAAGGTGATGCTGCCTATTGCTGAGACAGCCTGTGCCGCTGAGGAGTTAAAATTCTATCAAGAGAATGTTGATTCTACAAACATGTCCCCTCTGAAAAAGCCAACTACTGAGTCAGATCCCTTGCTCAAGTTTAAGTCAGCTGATGACACAAAGAAAATTGATTTCACTCCTGGTGATTCCTCTGAGCAGTTCACCTTTGGAGCAAATATGGATCCCAAATAGAAAAGCGCGCTCATCAAGTTCATCTGTGAGAATCAGGACATCTTCTCATGGAAACCTTCTGACATGCCTGGTGTTCTGAGAGAACTCACTGAGCACAGCCTAAATGTGGATCCTAAGATGAAACCTGTCAGGCAGTATCTCCGTTGTTTTAATGAGGAGAGGTGCAAGGCTATTGGCGAAGAGGTAGCACATCTACTTGCCGCCAGCTTTCTTGTAGAAGTATTCCATCCTGAATGGTTGGCTAACCCAGTGCTCATTCTGAAGAAAAACGGGACTGGGCGGTGGTGCATTGATTACACAGATTTGAACAAGGCTTGCCCAAAGGACCCATTTGCTCTTCCTCGCATTGATTAGATAATTGACTCCACAGCTGGTTGTGAGAGTCTTTGTTTCCTGGATGCTTACTCTGGTTATCATCAGATAAAGATGAAGAAGGAAGACAAGGAGAAGATGGTGTTCATCACACCCTTTGGGGACTTTTGCTACACGTCCATGCCATTTGGTCTGAAAAGCGCTGGAGCAACTTATGAACGATGCATTCAGAACTGCTTGTAGGGTAACGCAGCAGAAAACAAAAAAATTCTGACCTACGCACCTGCCCAGGACCACTATGGAGACTGCATACAAGGTTTGATCTTTTCATTACCGACTCATAGCACAGCCGAAGTAGAGTCGATGATGATCGGCGGTGCAGATCCCTGCAGCTAGGATTTTACAACCTCCCAACCACGAGGATGTACTCCCTCATCTGCCCCTTGGACAGCCCTCCGGGAGGCAGTCAGACAGTCCCTCGGACGGTGTCACGGACAGCCCTTCGGGAGGACCCTCGAAACTCGCACGGTCACTCGGACAGCCCTCCGGGAGGACCCCCGAAACTCGGACAGCCCTTCGGGAGGCACTCTTGAACTAAGACTGAAACTATGATCTCTCTACAGAGTTGCACACATACAGTGTCATCTATCCGACAGGGCTTTGCCGTCCAGAACTAGTTCCCACCGGAACCCAGACAGCCTTTCGGCTCTACGAAACTATTTCACGGGGAGGGAGAGAGAAGCCAGACAGGTCAAATGGCATATTTATGAGAGCAAGCATGATTTTGGAGAGCCCACTCCACCTCTATTAATAGGAGGAGAAAGGGGTAGAGGCAAGGGGTAAAAAGACCAAAAGGGGCTCAAGATCTTTTCACCCAAATGCCACATAAGGGTGTGTGTAGAACATATCCACCATGAGGTGGAAGGCAACCCCAAGGCCCCCCCCCACACCACCATGGATGAAATTTGGTGCTGCCCCCTTTGGGGGGCCACCACCTTTCACACACCTTTATCTCTCACAAAAAGTGATTTTCTTCTAGAAGAAAAACCCAAAAAGCACTTTCACTATTCACAAAGACATTTTTCTGCGTCCGTTAAATCCCAAATTATTTTTGTGTGCCTAGAATAATTCTAGTACACACAAAAACAATTTTGAACGCATTACGAAACAATTCTGGAACAATGTTTTTCTTCAGCGAAAAGCTACCATAGCGGTTCCGGCTGCTCCGGAACATTTCCCTTTTTTCTCTCCGGACAAATTTCAGAAGTTACCAGAACAATTCTGGCACCCTCCAAGAATTTCCAAGCATGTGCCAAAACCAGTTTGACTTAATGGTATACCTCGAAACAACCTTTCGGTTTTATCGAAACTATTCCGGTGTTCTCTCTCCGAAACTTTTCCGCTGTCTCCAAAACTTTTCCGGTGACTTTCCCTCAGACTCCCTGTCTAGTATTCAGCAGATAGATGACCCTTAAGCATGTGACCCTATAGGTTCGGTGAAGTATAGACATGACCCAGAACTCTTTCCGATCAATGATCAACATTGGAGCCATGGACACCCATATTGACCCCTATACCCACACGAATAATTATTCGAGTGAACCTCCAGTTGCCATGTGCTATTCCTGTTGCCTCGCGATATGTTACAAATACCCAAGGTGAGATTTATCTGCATCCCTGTGGATCAACAATTTGTCCACTATGCAAGTTACCTCATTACTGGTTTTGTTCTCTTTTCTCGTTTCTGTGTTTCGGCATCCCTGTGATCAAATCACCCTATGTCTAGCCAGGCGATGATGGATACCGTAACACTGAGAGGGCCCGAGAATATCTCTCCATCGCTGGAGGAGAAAATCCCAATCTTGAGCTATCAAGCCCCTTGTCATACTTTCCCATGAACCTGTAAGCTGCCGTAATAGCCACCTAGTTACGGATGACATTTAACAAACCCCAAAGTTCATGAATCAAGCATGAAGAAACTCGACACTCTCATGGTCTAAGGAATTATGCAAATGTTAACTTCTCTGTGTTATTAACCATTAACTTATGATGAATGTATCTCATAGCATAACATCAATCAGGTCGATTCAACCACAAGTGTTCTACCAACATTGTGCCCTCAAAGTTGCTGGCATAGTCATGCCCATGATTAGGAAAACAGAACCATCATGCAACACTTGAGCTAGTCTTAGAGGCCAGACTAGGAATACATTTTACCGTTTATTATTCCACACGTGCATATGAGTCTTCCTCCGAGCCTTGTGGTTATTGTAGACTCAAGAACCATAGCAGTTATAGAATGGAACATAAACATAATTATGAACATGGAGATAAATAATAGCATTTATTATTGCCTCTAGGGCATATCTCCTACACTGCTTTCAAAACCAGATTGGGCATAATGTTCATGCTTACATTGACGATATCGTGGTCAAGTCCCAGAAGAAGGAAACTTTGCTTGATGATCTGAAGGAGACTTTCGACACCCTACGGGTGTATCAGATAAAGCTCAACCCGGCCAAGTGTGTCTTCAGAGTTCCTACAGGGAAATTGCTGGGTTTTCTCATCTCTGAGCGCAACATTGAGGCCAACTCGGACAAAATCAAGGCCATCACATCCCTGCAGAAGCCAGCCAATATCAACGTGGTGCAAAAGCTCACTGGATGTGTTGCTGCTTTGAGCCGGTTTATTAGCCGGCTTGGGGAGAAGGCTATCCCCCTTTATCAACTATTGAAAAAGACAGATAAATTTGTCTTGAATGATGCAGCTGATAAAGCCTTTGAGTCCCTAAAGAAGCAGTTAACTGAAGCACCTATCCTTGCTGCTCCAAAAAAGAAGGAGCCGATGCTCTTATACATTGCAACCAACAATAAAGCGGTCAGTGTCGCTGTTGTGGTTGAGCGCAAGGAATAAGGGAAGGAATACCTAGTCCAATGACCAGTGTATTATGTCAGCGAGGTTTTGACGGAGTCCAAGCAGCGTTACCCGCATTGGCAGAAACTGGTATTTGGCGTCTTCATGGCCAGCCGTAAGTTGAAGCACTACTTTCAAGTGAATCGGATCACTGTGGTTAGTTTAGCACCTCTGGGAGACATCATACAAAACAGGGAAGCCACAGGCCGGGTTGCAAAGTGGGCCATTGAACTTGGTCCCCATCACTTGAAGTATGTGCCTCGGACAGCCATCAAATCCCAAGCTTTGGTGGACTTCATCAATGATTGGACTGAGCTGCAGGCCCCCGAGGAGAAGCCAGACAACACTTATTGGACAATACACTTTGATGGATCCAGACAGTTGGAGGGCTCGGGGGCTGGAGTCGTCTTAACTTTGCCATGAGGTGACAAATTTTGCTATGTTTTGAGACACATGTTTCCCTGTACTAACAATGCAGCAGAATATGAGGCCTTACTTCATGGGCTTCCTATGTCTAAGGAGATGAACCTCAGCCAGGTCAGGTGTTTGGGTGACTCAGACTTGGTTTCTCAGCAAGTTTCAGGAACTTGGGACTCCAAATACCCTCTCATGGCGGCTTATAGACGTGCTGTCACAATCATCGCTGGTCACTTCAAAGGTTACCAGGTTGACCATATTGATCGTTGCCAGAATGAGGCAGCAAATGCATTGTCTCGATTGGGATCTCAGCGCAAGCCAGTTCTGCCACATGTTTTCCTGGATGTTCTGCATAATCCGTCAGTCAAGCTACCAACGGAGGAAGACATCGCTATTCCTGACCCGGAAGCTGCTCTAGTGGCTATAGTTCATGCTACACCTGATTGAATAGTACCTTACCTGGCTTATCTGACTTGTGGCAAGCTCCTAGCAGAGGAAATCATCACTCGATAGATTGTCAGAAGATCCAAGTCCATGACTATTGTCAATGGTGAGTTGCACAGGAGAAGTATCACAGGCGTTTTCCAACATTGTCTTTCTCCTGAAGAGGGCCGTGAAATCCTTAATGAAATCCACTCTGGAGATTGTGGACATCATGCTGGCTCAAGATTTTGGTTGCCAAAGCTTTTTGGCATGGTTTTTACTGGCTTACAGCTCATGCTGATGCAGAGGACATCATTCGTAGATGTGATGGTTGTCAGAAATTTGCACGTCAAGCTCACGTGCCGGCTCAAGAATTGAGGATGATTCCAATCACTTGGTCGTTAGCTGTTTGGGGGCTCGACATGGTTGGTCCTTTCAAAACTTCCAAGTGCAAGAAGACCCACTTATTGGTTGCAGTCGATAAATTCACCAAGTGGGTTGAAGCAGAGCCTGTCAGCAATTGTGATGCTGCAACAGCAATCAAATTTCTAAAGAAAATAATTTATCACTTCGAATACCTTCACAGCATTATAACTGGCAACGACACCAATCTGTCCAAAGGAGCTATGAAGCAGTTTGTCAGAAGGAACATATCCATTTGGACCTCGCTTCAGTTGCACACCCTCAGTCTAATGGACAGGCAAAACGAGCTAATGAAGAATTGCTCCGAGGTATTAAACCAAGACTCTACCTTTGGAACGCACTCCTGGCTACTGGGTTGAAAAGCTTCCAGCGGTTTTATGGAGCATACGGACTACTCCCAACAGGTCAACAGGCTATACGCCATTTTTTCTGGTCTATGATGCAGAAGCTGTCCTTCCAAGTGATATTCGCCATGACTCTCCCCGTGTAGCAGCATATGCTAAGGCAGATAATGAGATAGCTTGACAAGACTCGCTTGATGCCCTAGAGGAAGCGTGTGATCTTGCAGCATCCAGGTCAGCCATATATCAGCAAGACCTACATCGCTATCATAGCCATAGAGTACGAAGCCGTACTTTTCAGGAGGGTGACTTAGTGCTCTATCTGATACAAGAACATACAGGTATGCATAAGCTCTCCCCTCCTTGGGAAGGGTCCTTTGTCATCAGCAAGAATCTAAACAATGGGTCATATTATCTGCTTGATATTTGTGAGCCAGACAAATCAAGAACTTCTAAAGAAGAGAGCACTAGACCTTGGAATATCGCACATCTGCATCCATACTATACTTAGTTTTCTTTTCTGCAATTAGACGTATCTTTTTCTATGCAGTATTCATCTTATGTATATATTATGATGATCAATATAATAAAGTCGGCATCTCTGGACTCCAGAAGTTTGTCATTTCACCTCCAATAGCTGTGTGTTGAGTCTTTATTTCATTGATCATTGGTTACTTGGGGGCTTCCAACTCATCGAGTTTAGCTACTAACATCCCTCTTAACCCGGCATATGCCACTATCTTACTTGGTTATACCTACCTGTTTGCTCGATGTTACTCACCCAATGTGACCCGGTGTATGTTTGATAAAGCCAATCATACTGATGCCTATTAAGGCCTGTGTTGACCCTGAACTTTTCAAGGTTAAAATGCTGGCTTAAGTCACCTGAGATCCGGCTCTCAGATAGCTAGGACAAACCAAAAGAGGCCTCGAAAGACTGCTTCCACTGGAAAGCGAAGAAGACTCGAGCCTCAAAAGCTGGTCTTTTTTTGTCGTGCCTCGAAAGCTGACTCTTATTTATGTTATGTTATATGTCATTTTTTCTATGTATGCATATGTTATTCTCTTTGCAGGTACCAGTATTTCTTCAACATCCAGGTCACTAGGATGACCGGGTCATAAGTAAAACCCAGGTCACAAAGATGATCGGGTCATTAATAGAATCCGGGTCACTAGAATGACTGGGTTATGGGAATATCAGTTTGCTCAAGTATATTGCAGCACTTATGGATTTCTCAAAACATCTATTTGCCGGGTTGACATACAAAGACGAGCAAAAGACTCAAATCGCCAAAGTCAAAAATATATGGCGGGTTGAGAACTCGCAATGTTTTGCCGCCGGCTTAATACGATGAGTATTCAATGCATGATGGCATTGGCAGATCAAGGAGTTTATCTACACAACATATTACAGAAGCCACATCTGGGCTGAGTTTTTTTTCATCAAGTTCATTATTGCTACTGAAGAAGTTCACTGTCGTGAGCCGGCCGCAGAACTTTTTGGGTTGATCGCCGCTTCACTTTCAGTCACGCCAGTCCTCGCTGGGTCATCCTTTGCCAGCTCCGCTATGCCTTCAGGGGCCATTTCCTCCACCTCGGCCTCGGGGTCATCGGCCAGCCACTAGATTGATGATAAAGCTTCAAAAACTAAGTTTTCCCTCATCACAGATGAAGCATTGACATCAGGAGTGAATTCTTGCTTACGCGGAGGAATTAGATCCACAGGCTTTGGCTGCGGAGGGTTGATGCGTTTTCCGGCTTCAGAATAGCCGGTTTGGAACTCTGAGAGATCAAGCTCTTTCGCAATCACCGACGCCGCAACCCGAGTTTCCTTCAAACAATGCTTATAATCTTCTTCCTTGAAGAGCGTCTTGTCGGCGTTGAATTCTGGAAACCCGCCAATCAGCAAAGTCGGGTTCATCTCTGGCAGGTATGCCTTGGTGCATGCAAGTGAATACATGGCCCCTTGTTGGCAAGCCGACTCTCTCAGCTCCTTAATCCACTCAGGGACGGTGGACAACTCCTTGAGCATATCCTGGATGTAGTGAGGTGGTGCTTTTGTATTTTTGACTGCCATGATGCACTTCGCACCACCCACGTACAACTGCTCCAGGAATGTGTAGACCGCGTTGAGCTTCACAAGGGGCTCTGCCAGCATGTTATGGTTCTTTCTTCCTGATGACACAAAGACAATGAGTTAGTAACCCGGCTAAAATAGTAACCCGGATTCATTGGCCGCTTGAAATGAGGAGTGAGTTCTTACCAAAGGTGGCTTTGCACATGTCAGATATGTGGCCCTTCAATGTCTGCAATTCTTGGGTCACCGGCTCAAGCTTTGACTCGGCCTCTTCTATGCGCTTCAGCAGGGCGTCTCTCTCTTCATCAAAAGTAGTTTTGCTCTTCTCTAGTGCATCTGTACACTCAAGAAGTTGCATGTGGAAATTTGAAGACAAAGTTTCCACTTTATTGCAAAGTTTCTTTTCCTTCTTCAGCTCTTTCTGAAAGCAGACCGCTTGTGACTCGGCCTGGTTCAACATATCCTGTGCACAAAATTCAAAGTCAGAAACATAGTTGGTAGTCCCGAGCCGCCGCAGGCGATCGACCCGGCACTTGGGGGCTACAATGTTCAAAATTCTCTGGCAAAATGGAAAGACTGAAGTAAAGATAAAGTCCCAAGCCGCCGCAAGCAATGACCTGGCACTTGGGGGCTACACTATTCAGTTCAAAAATTGCAAAGTTAAAAGAAGTCCCGAGCCGCCGCAGGCGATTGACCCGACACTTGGGGGCTACATCAGACAGTCTTTTTGACCTATATTTAATCAAAGTCCTGAGCCGTTGTAGGCAATCGACCAGGCACTTGGGGGCTAATGCGTTGGTTTTCTTCCACGGTTATCTAAAGACCCGACCCATCATACTTGATGAGCCGGCCATTGGGGGCTACATGTTGCTCAAATTTCTAAGTACCAATTCTACTGAAGGGCCAGCTCATTATTGCATAATGACCCGGCCCTTGGGGGCTATGGTTGCATACTACAGCAGACAAGTCAACAGATTAACCCAGAATTTCTCTCAGACGCACTACAACAAGTCTCAAGCATATCATTACTTCCCCTACTTAAGACTTGAGGGCTACACATATATAAGGGGAAATTAGCAGGGGATTACCTCATATTTTATCTTCAGAGTGTTGACCATGGTCATTTCAGCATCCCGACTCTCAGAAAGCCGGGTCATGTACCGCGGTTACAGGGAGTTCACGTCTAAAGCTTCAAAGGACTGAAGATGAAGGCTGGCTTTTCCCTTATCTTTATTGGGTGATTCATCTTTGGCTATCAGCTTGGTCAAGGCAGTTGATGTTTTGGGATCCGGGTTGTAGTTTTCCTCGGTAACAACCACATCATCCTGAATTTTGGTCTCCGGCTCAGCAGCAGCTGGGTCATCCTTTGGATCTTCCTGGTGTACTTCCATGATAGGGCTGGAAGCACGAACAGGGCTTGATTGGCTGTCCTGATGAGCCAGCTCTTCGTCATTGGCCAGGTTGACCTGGGACTCCGGTTGACCATGTCCTGAATCTCTGGGTTGGCGGTAGCGACGTCAGGAGAAGGGATTATCTCCTCAGCTCATGTTATGGTAGTAGAGGATCCGCCGGCTTGGTTCTTGATGAATGCCATAGCCCTGAAACCACACAAAGGGGTTAGTGGAAAGGAAAAAGTGATGCAAGAAAGAAAAGTATCTTGCAGAAAGCTTACCCATGATTGATATTAAAAGAAGGAATATGGGAAGCACTGGACTCGTCAGATGACGGTGAGGTCAAGTGATACTCTGGGTCAGACGGATGGAGTGGTTCCTTGAATTGACCCGCTCGTGGGCGAGATGAAGTTGGGCTAGACTGTTCCTCGGTCCGCGCCTTTTGACGAGCTGGCTCATTTGGTAAGCCATCCGCTAACTCCCAGAGCTGCTCCGGGTCTTCCGCTTAGGGGTGTCGGCATGCTGAGTTTTCTTCAAAAGAAATCATGGGTCTAAGTGAGCATCTAGATGTGAAAATGCTACCTTTCAGACTGCACCCGTCTTCCTTTCTTCTGGAAAACAGGTTCCGGGTCGGGAGATGGGTTTACCTCAAATTTGCCGGCTTGGCTAGATTCGGTCTGTTCCTGAGTAGAAGTGGTGTCAGCAAGTTCATTAAAAAGATGGCCAAGGGCATCAAGTTCTACCTCATTTCCCTCCTCTAGTTCTTCATCCTTGTCTCTAGGAGGGGGAAGGGAAACTTGAGATCTCATTTTCCACCACTCAGAGTTGGCCTAAAATAAACAACAAGCTGGTACGTTAATAAAATAAAAGGAACAAACTGTTACAAAGTGCTTCAAATTAAGAGGCGGCTTACTGGAGGTGCCGGGTTGCCAACGTAGAAGGGAGGAAGACCGATAAGTCTAATTTTCTCTTTGGTATCACCGAGTAGTTTCTTGATGGACTTCATGAACTCAACATCTTTCAAATTAACCTGGCTGAAACGCATAGCGTCTCCTGGCTCTCCAGTATATTTGTGCATGAGCCGGTCCCGTAGGCTGAGGGGCCGGATGCGCTAACTCATCCAACACGGAGTCAGGTTGACTCCAGACAGTCCATGAGTGTCGGGGGATGATCCCCGGGTAGGCAACGGGGCTCGAACCCCTTCTTTAAATTCATTGGAGCAGGTCAAGTCCCTCAATCCGGCTTGCTAGTGCGCCGGCTCCCCAGCACGAGCCGGCTCGGCATGGCGACCCGGCCTGGCCGGCTGGCCCATGCCGGCTGGCCACGAGAGGACAAATCCCTCACGACAAGGCAAGCATGGCTGCAGCACTCCTTCCTTTACGCTGACAGAGCAAGCGTGGCTACAGCGTCCCCTCCTTTACACCGGCCCCTGCGGGCGTGGCTACAGTGTTCCCTCCTTTACGACCGCCCATGATGCAAGACAAGACACGCCACAGTGCCCCACACCCGGCGGACCCGGCGACCCGGCGGCCCCCACCACCGGCTCCCAGTCGATGACACCAGGGCCCCGCGCCCATGTATATTTTACCCATGTAACCCTGGTGGTCGCCCTATAAGACCCCCAGGGAGGCCTCCGTGCAGAGGGGCTGGAGAATCGAGAGCTGCACCTTCGTGATTAGCACACACCACACACACACATAGGAGAGGAAGAACAGTGGCCTAACCCCTTCCTCCTCCTCCGTCCAGACAGCTCCAGGAGCAAACCTTGTAGCCCTTGTGCTCTCCATACTCCATTCGGCAGGATTAGGGATGTTACCTCTCCGGAGGGCCCCGAACCTGGGTACGTTCCGTGTCTCATACTTGCGCGTGCCAACCTCGCCTCTGGAACCCACCGGCATCCTCAGGTAGCCCCACCTCTTTAGCCATCTTATGGCATCTGCCATGAGAATACCATGATAGTTGGCGCCCACCGTGGGGCTGCTCGCGGCACCGGCCGGAGTCAAGTTCCGGACGAGGCCCTTCACCAGCTCCGGCGAGCGCATCGTGCACGGTTTGGTCAGCGCACCCCGCGTGGCTGACTCGGCCGTCCGAGATGCTGCGCCAGGCCCAGACGTCGCCTGCCCCGCAGGTTGCCGTGTCATCCCTTTCGGCGCGCTGCGCATCTTCATCGCGCTCGTCCCCGACGTGTTCCCCAGCGAGGTACACGGTTTTGCCGACTCGCCTATCCCCGTCGGCTGCGCCGTCTCCAATGACTTCACGGCTCTCTACGTCCGCGCAGAGGTGCTAACCGTCGGCGCCAGATCCGGCTCCCCGCACGGCAAGGAGAAGGCTGCCACGGCTGCCGCCGCCGCGGCCGCGGTCCCGCCTCGCCGGGTCGACCCGCTTCGCGAGACGATCCGGAGCCTGCAGGCCCCCATCACGCCCAACGCCGACACAGCGGCTGCAACTGCTCAGCTCAACGAGGACCATGAACACCTGCTGGTCGAGGCCACGACGCTCGCGGCAATGCGGCACCGGCTGGAGTCCGTCCAGCGGGAGTACGACAGCGTCCACGGTTTCACGCCGGCCGCCGCTGAGCCCAGCCGGGTCGCGGAGGTGCGGATCCATGGCGGCGCAATCGGCCGTGCGCTAGGCGTAGGCCGCCCCGTCTACGACACCCCCGTCAATAACATGCGCGCGGCGCAGGCGGCAATGGCGGATCTCGAGTTCCTGGAGGGCGAAGAGCTACTACAGCAGCAGCAGCGCATCAGCGACCTCATCACCGCGGCGAACGATCAGCAGAAGCATTTCGACCCGGCCCAGCCATCCGCCTCCGCTTCAGGAAATACCGCGAACTCGGAGAGGGCCCTCCGGGACGCGCAGTGAATGTCCTCCCACACCACCAGCGTGAGCCGCTCTGGCCGGCATCGGTCTGGTCGGAGCCGGCATAATTGCGCCACAACCACCGGAGACGGCACTGGCGGTGAGATGGCTGGCGACGGCCAGGTTCAGCTGCTGGCTCCCCAGCGTGAGCTGGCTAGGCGGCTCCAGCCGGCCTGAGACGCCCCTGCACCTCGCGGTCCCGTGGCCGACCGGCTCGCCCCCCGCGAGCGCTACGACGAAAACGACGCCCATCACCACATCGACCGGCTGGCGCGCTCCACGGCCCTGGAGGAGGAGAGCTCTATCAGCCCGGCATGCTTTGGCCCCCGCATTCGCGAGGAGCCCTTCCCCAAAGGTTTCTCCCTGCCCCGCGACTCCCCCAAGTACAACGGCGTCACCAAGCCAGAAGATGGGCTGACTGACTACACCACAGCTGTCGGCATAGCACGCGGCAACCGGCACGTGGCCGTGCGGTACGTCCCCCTCATGCTGCTCGGCTCGGCCTGGACTTGGCTTAACAGCCTGCGAGCCGGCAGCTTGAACTCCTGGCTGGATTTTGAAGACGCATTCATCCGCAACTTCACCAACACCTACAAGCGACCTGGCAAGCCTCGCCAGCACTCCATGTGCGTCCAGAGGTAGGGCGAGCCCCTCCGCAGTTTCCTCACATGGTGGACGGAGCTGTGCAACTCCTGCGAGGGGGTCCACGAGGTCCAGGCCATCCAGTACTTCATCGATGGATGCCAAGATGGCACTCTCATCAAGCACCGGCTGGTGTGCGATGAGCCAGAGACCCTCGCGGAGCTCATGGCCGTGGCGGACAAGTAGGCCACAGCCGACTCCACGATGAATGTGAAGGTCATGATCGACGTGGACGGCAAGCTTCTCCCGATCCAGCCGGCGACTCCCAAGCCGGCTGGCGACAACGGCCAGTGTCGGCAAGACAACAGCAACAGCAGCAAGCACAGGAACGATCAGTAGGTGCCCTGCTACGACAACCGGCAGGTCGTCTCTGTGGAAGGGGAGCAGCCGGCCGAGCAAGGCTCTAGCCAGCGCCCACGCACTGGCAAGCCCGCCTGGCAGCCCAAGCTGTCCTTCAAGCAGATGCTCGACGCCCCCTGCCAGAACCACAGCGGTGCGAAGCTGTCGACGCACACGCTCTGGCAGTGCAGCTTCACCCAACGCCTGTTGAAGGGATCCCTTCCACCCCCGCCACCCAGAGCCGGCCCGCAGCAGCCGCAGCTTCCGCCGCCTCCGCCGCCACCCGGCACCCTCACTGACAATGCTTTCCCATGCCCGGACACGGCTTATGTCGTCTTCACCAGTGAGGGCGACGACAAACACACCAAGCGCAAACACCGAGTCGAGGTGAACGCCGTCGTCCCTTCGGTTCCCCAGTCATGCATTGGTCCGATCGGCCGGCCAGCTGGACCCGGGAGGACCACCCGGCCATCATGCCTATGCCGGGTGGCTACGCCCTTGTGCTCGACCCCACCTTCATCTCCGAGAAGCGCACTTGCCGCTTTTCACGGGTACTGATCGACGGTGGCAGCAGCATCAACATCCTGTACCGTGACACCATGACCAAGCTTGGCATCGAGGCGCGGCAGCTGGAGCCGACCCGGACGGTGTTCCACGACATCGTGCCGGGTCTCTCCTGCTCTCTGATCGGCCGGATCCGGCTCGACATCCTGTTCGGCTCCAGCAGCCACTTCCGCTGCGAGCTGATCTTGTTCGAGGTGGTTGACCTGGCCAACCCCTACCACGCACTGCTGGGCTGGCCCACGATGGCCAAGTTCATGGCGGTCCCCACTACGATTACCTGAAGTTAAAGCTGCCAGGTCCCAAGGGCCTCATCACCATCATCAGCGACTACAAGAAGTCCCTCGAGTGCGCCCAAGCTGGCTCCAAGCTGGCCGAGTCGCTGGTCATCGCCGAGGACAGGCGCCAGCTCGACCGGATCATGGCGCTGGCCGGCGGGCAGCCGGCCGTGCCGACTCAGCCCAAGCCGGCCGCCAACGAGGCCTCCTTCAAGCCGGCCAAAGACACGAAGAGGGTCTCGCTCGACCCGGCCGACCCCAGCTCCGGCAAGTACGTCATCGTGGGCACCGGCCTCGACAGCAAATAGGAAGGCGAGCTCGTCGATTTCCTCCATGAGAATCAGGACATCTTTGCATGGTCTCCCAAAGACATGCCGGGTGTTCCGAGGGAATTCGCCGAGCACAAACTTCATGTCCGCAAGGACGCCAAGCCTGTCCGACAGCCGCTATGCCGCTTCTCCGAGGAGAAGCGGAGAACCATCGGTGAAGAGATCGCCCGGCTTCTCACAGCTGGCTTCATCATGGAGGTTTTCCACCCGGAGTGGCTGGCCAATCCAGTCGTCGTCCTAAAGAAGAATGGCACATGGCGCATGTGCATCGACTACACCAGCCTGAACAAGGCCTGCCCCAAAGACCCGTTCGCTCTGCCCCGGATCGACCAAGTCATCGACTCCACAGCTAGCTGCGAGCTCCTGTCTTTCCTGGACGCCTACTCCGGCTACCACCAGATCAAGCTGGACCCGGCCGACACCCTCAAGACTTCCTTCATCACACCCTTCGGGGCGTATTGCTACGTCACCATCTCGTTCGGCTTGAAGAATGCCGGCGCCACCTTCCAGCGCTGCATGCAGAAATGCCTGCTGCCTCAACTCGGCAGAAACATGCATGTCTATGTTGACGACATCGTGGTGAAGACCAAGTAGCACCTCGCGCTCCTGGCTGACCTCCAGGAAACCTTCGCCAACCTGTGCCAGTTCCAGATCAAGCTCAACCCGGAGAAATGCATCTTCGGCGTGCCGGCTGGCCAGCTCCTCGGCTTCCTTGTCTCAGAGCGCGGCATCGAGGCCAACCCAAAGAAGATCAAGGCGATCGAGCGCATGCGCTGGCCGGCCCGGCTGCGCGACGTGCAGAAGTTCACCGGCTGCTTGGCCTCTCTCAGCTGGTTCGTCAGCCGGTTGGGGGAGAGGGCCCTGCCCCTGTATAAACTGATGAAGAAGACGACGGCGTTTGAGTGGAGCGACCAGGCGGACGAAGCTTTCCGCGACCTCAAGTGCATGCTGTCAACCGCACCCGTCCTGGCCGCGCCGGCTGAGAAAGAGCCGCTCCTGCTGTACGTTGCCGCCACCTCCCCAGCGGTCAGCACGGTGCTAGTCATCGAGCGCCCTGAGGAGGGCAAGGTGCAGCCGGTCCAGCGTCCAGTGTACTTCCTGAGTGAGGTGCTCTCCACCTCCAAGCAGAACTACCCCCACTACCAGAAGATGTGCTATGGCGTGTACTTTGCTGCCAAGAAGCTGAGGCAGTACTTCCAGGAGCATGCCATTACCGTGGTGAGCACGGCCCCCATCGGCGAGATCATGGGCTGCCGGGACGCCTCTGGCCGGGTGGCCAAGTGGGCCATCGAGCTAGCCGGCCACACGATCCTCTATGAGCCCCGCACCACCATCAAGTCCCAGGCGCTAGCCGACTTCCTCGTCGACTAGACAGAGACCCAGTACCTGCCACCGGCACCCGACTCAACTCATTGGCGCATGGACTTCCACGGCTCCAAGATGTACAATGGCTTGGGAGCCAGCATCGTGCTATCCTCTCCCAAGAATGACCGGCTGCGGTACATGCTGCAGATCCATTTCGCCGCCTCTAACAACGTCGCCGAGTACGAAGCTCTCGTACATGGCATCCGGCTGGCCAAGGAGATTGGCATCTGGCGTATCCTCTACTACGATGACTCGGACCTGGTCATGCAGCAAGTTTCCGGCGATTGGGACGCCAAAGACGCCAACATGGCCAGCTACCATTTCCTAGTCCAGCAACTCTCCGGCGAGTTCGAGGGTTGCGAGTTCCTCCACATCCCCCGTGCGGAGAACGAAGCGGCCGATGCACTGGTGAAAATGGGCTCCACTCGGCAGGCCATCCCGTCCGGCGTCTCCCTCGAGCACCTGCAAAAGCCGTCCATCAAGCCGTCTCCCGAGTCAGAATCCATCTTCATTCCGGATAACCCCGACGCGCCCCCGTCCAACTCTGGAGTTCCCGGCCCAAGCGCAGGGGTCACTAGCTCCAGCTCGGGGACTGCCGGCTCCGGCTCGGGGGCTGCCATCTCAGATCCCATCCCGGCGGCCGTCTTCGCAGTGGTGACGGCGCCGTCCTGGGCTCACCCAATCCTTGCCTTCTTGGAAGGCGGCGACCTTCCCAGCGATGAGACCGAAGCCCGGCAAGTGCAGCGGTGGGCGTCCGCCTACATCATCATCAACCACGAACTCGTCAAGCGCAGCACGACGGGCATGATCCAGCGCTGCGTCGAGTAGGACAAAGGAATCAAGATCCTTCTCGACATCCACCAGGGCGAGTGTGGGCACCAAGCGGCCTTGAGGTCCCTAGTGGCCAAGGCTTTCCGCCACGGTTTCTACTGGCCCACGGCCCTGCAAGACGCCGAGCAGCTGATCCTCAAGTGTGAGGGCTGCCAACGCTTCAGCAAGCGCAGCCACCAGCCGGCTTTGGCCCTCCAAACCATCCCCATCACGTGGCCCTTTGCCGTCTGGGGGCTCGACATGGTGGGGCCCTTCAAGACTGCCCGAGGCGGCATGACACACTTGCTCATCGCCATCGACAAGTTCACCAAGTGGATCGAGGCTTGGCCGGTCCGAAAGCTTGACGGGCCCACGGCCGTCCGATTCATTAAGGATATCGCGGTTCCCTACGGCGTTCCCCACAGCATCATCATGGACAACGACACCAACTTCGCCAAGGGCGCGCTGGCCCAATACTGCTCTGCATCCGGCATCCGGCTCGACTTGGCCTCCGTCGTGCACCCCCAGTCGAACGGCCAGGTCGAGCGGGCAAACGGCCTCATCCTAGCCGGCGTCAGGTGATATGTCTCCGTCGTATCTACTTTTCCAAACACTTTTGCTCTTGTTTTGACCCCTAATTTGCCTGATTTGAATGGAACTAACCCGGACTAACGCTGTTTTCAGCGGAATTGCCATGGTGTTGTTTTTGTGCAGAAAATCAAAGTTCCTGGAATTGGACCAAACTTTTTGGAGAATTTTTATGGAATATATAAAAAATATTGGCGCAAGAATCACCAGAGGAGGGGCCACCCAGTGCCCACGAGGCACCAGGGCACGCCACCCCCCCAGGCGCGCCCTGGTACCTCATGAGGCCCACGTGGCTCCGTCTGACCTAATTCCAAAGCTATAAATTCTTATTTTCGGAGAAAAAATAAGAGAGGAAGTTTTATTGCATTTCACAATATGGAGCCACCGCCACCTCCTGTTCTTCATCGGGAGGCCAGATCTGGAGTCTGTTTTGGGATCCGGAGAGGGGGATCATCCGACATCGTCATCATCAACCATCCTTCATCACCAATTTCATGATGCTCACCACCGGGAGTGAGTAATTCCTTCATAGGCTTGCTGGACGGTGATGAGTTGGATGAGATTCACCATGTAATCGAGTTAGTTTTGTTAGGGCTTGATCCCTAGTATCCACTATGTTCTGAGATTGATGTTGCTATGACTTTGCTATGCTTAATGCTTGTCACTAGGGCCCGAGTGCCATGATTCCAGATCTGAACCCATTATGTTTTCAGCAATATATTTGTGTTCTTGATCCGATCTTGCAAGTTATATGCACCGGCTATGTGTTATGATCTGCATACCCCAAGGTGACAGTAATTGGGATTCTTTCCGGTGATTGCCGTAGTTTGAGGAGTTCATGTATTCACTAAGTGTTAATGCTTTGTTCCGGTTCTCTATTAAAAGGAGGCCTTAATATCCCTTAGTTTCCTTATGGACCCCGCTACCACGGGAGGGTAGGACAAAAGATGTCATGCAAGTTCTTATTGCAAGCACGTATGACTATATACGGAATACATGCCTACATTACATTGATGAATTGGAGCTAGTTCTTTGTCGCCCTAGGTTATAACTGTTACATGATGAATGTTATCCAATGAATATCACCGATCCAATGCCTACGAGTTTTTCCTATATTGTATCTTGCTAAGTTACTACTTCTACTACTACTGCTGTTACTGTTACCGATACCGTTACTATTATTGCTACTGCTATCAAAACTATCAAACTACTTTGCTACTGATCACTCTGCTGCAGATATTTAGTCTCCAGGTGTGGTTGAATTGACAACTCAACTGCTAATACTTGCAAATATTCTTTGGCTCCCCTTGTGTCGAATCAATAAATTTGGGTTGAATACTCTACCCTCAAAAACTGTTGCGATCCCCTATACTTGTGGGTTATCAAGACCTTTTTCTGGCGCCGTTGCCAGGGGGGCATAGCTTTATTTGCTGAGTCACTTGGGATTTATATCTGTTGATCACTATGAAGAATCTGAAGGACACTAGAACCAAGATCGTTCCCTCTAAGACAAGGGGAGGTAAGGAACTGCCATCTAGCTCTGCACTTGATTCACCATCTGTGTTAAGTAAACTTGCAACACCACCACATGCTATTAATTCTGATATATCGCAAGTTATTGATGATGCCACTTCTACTTTGAATGATGATGCTAGTACTATGCTTGAGAATGTTGTGCCACTTGGTGAATATCTTACTGAACAAATTGCTAAAGCTAAAGAAATTGAAAATGCTGAAACTCCTGAGAATGATAATTCACCTATTATGCCTAGCTCCCCTACTAGAGTTGAAACACCTGATGAACAATGTTTTGATAGGGACATGGCTAGAGCCATTCTTGCTTGTAAGGACAGAGATGAAGTTATAAAACTTGTTGCTGATATGAAAGAAAAATCTATGAGGAAGAAAATGAAATATGATCCTAAGTTTGCAACCTCTCCCATATTTGTCACTGATAATGATTATGAATTCTCTGTTGATCCTGAGTTAATTAAGTTGGTAGAATCTGATCCTTTCCATGGATATGAAACTAAAACCGTTGTGGCACATCTCACTAAATTAAATGATATAGCCACCCTATTTACTCATGAGGAAAAAATTTGCCACTACTATATTCTTAAGTTGTTTCCTTTCTCATTAAAGGGTGACGCTAAAGATTGGTACAATACTCTTGCTCCTGGATGTGTGCGTAGCCCCCAGGATATGATTTATTACTTCTCTAAAAAATATTTTCCTACTCATAAGAAACAAGCTGCCTTACAGGAAATATTTAACTTTGTGCAAATTGAAGGAGAGAGTCTCCCACAAGCTTGGGGGAGGCTTCTCCAATTACTTAATGCTTTGCCTGATCATCCTCTCAAGAAAAATCAAATACTTGATATCTTCTATAATGGACTAACCGATGCTTCTAGGGATTACCTAGATAGTTGTGCGAGTTGTGTTTTCAGGGAAAGGACTATTGAACAAGCTAAGGAATTATTGAATAATATATTGAAGAATGATAATGATTGGACACTTCCTGAACCACCGCCTAAACCCACTCCGAAGAAGAGGGGTATTTTATATCTCAGTCCTGAAGATATGCAAGAAGCAAAGAAAAGCCAGAAAGAAAAAGGTATTAAAGCTGAGGATGTTAAGAATTTACCACCTATTGAAGAAATACATGGTCTTGATGAACCGACACAGGTAGTAGAGGTAAATTCTCTCTTAAAGTTCAATGAAGGTGATAATCCTCATTACAAATTTCCTGGTCAATGCTTGTATGAATTTGATAATTATATGATGAAGCAAGATCACTTCAATGCAAATGTTATGAAACAATTGAAACAAAATTCTTATATGATTGATCGCTTGAGTGACTTGTTATTTAGAATTGCTAATGATGTTAGAGGTGTTAGTAAACATGCTTCTATGGTTCAAAGTCAATTAGAACAAGTCGCTAAATCTCAGAGTGAATTGCTTAATGAAATGAATAATAATATGAATGATCATGCTGTTAGAGTAATGACTAGAGGAGGTAGAATGACTCAGGAGCCACTTTATCCTGAAGGTCACCCTAAAAGAATTGAACAAGACTCTCAAAAATTAATGTTGATGCACCTAGTCCATCTAAAAGGAAAAAGGAAAATAAAAATGATAGGACTTTGCATACTTCTAGTGAACTCGAGGTAGAAAAACCCTTGGAGGAGAGTAATGATGCTTCTATTTCTGATGCTGAAACACAATCTGGTAATGAACATACACCTAGTGATAATGATAATGATGATGCTCATGCTGATGCTCAACCAGATAATGATAGAGAACCAGATAAGGATAAGGAATCTGATAATGATGTTGAAATAGAACCTGCTGTTGATCATGATAACCCACCTACTAAAAATAAACATTATGATAAAAGGGATTTTGTTGCTAGGAAACATGGTAAAGAGAGAGAACCATGGGTTCAAAAACCCATGCCCTTTCCTCCTAAACCATCCAAGAAAAAGGATGAGGAAGAATTTGAACGCTTTGCTAAAATGCTTAGACCAGTCTTTTTGCATACTCGTTTGACTGATATTATAAAGATGCCTCCTTATGCTAAATATATGAAAGATATTGTTACAAATAAAAGAAAGATACCTGAAGCTGAAATTTCTACTGTGCTTGCAAATTATTCTTTTAAGGATGGAGTACCTAAGAAACTAGGAGATCTAGGAATACCAACTATACCATGCTCTATTAAGAAAAACTATGTCAAAACTGCTTTGTGTGATTTAGGAGCTGGTGTTAGTGTTATGCCTTTCTCTTTATATAAAAGACTTGATTTGAATAAACTCACTCCCACTGAAATATCATTGCAAATGGCTGACAAATCAACTGCCATACCTATCGGTGTTTGTGAGGATGTGCCTGTTGTAGTAGCAAATGTTACTATCTTAACAGATTTTGTTATACTTGATATGCCCGAGGATGACAACATGTCAATTATCCTTGGTAGACCCTTCTTGAATACTGCAGGGGCTGTTCTTGATTGCAACAAAAGCAAGGTCACTTTTCATATCAATGGTAATGAACATACGGTGCACTTTCTGAAGAAACAATTTCAAGTGAATGGTATTCATATTATTGAAAAGGCTCCGACAATTACTATTGGAAGTTTTCAAATTCCTATATCTACTGTTAAAAAGAAATATGAAATTCTCATTGTTGGGGAGATGCATATCCCCGTTGAGGTAACTCAGTGTTATACGAAAGTTTTTCGGTTTCATGTCAATCAGAAATGGTTTGTTAATAAGACCTGATCAACCTTATTAATGGATTATTTTTGAGAGGCATATGGTCGATAAATTTAGTAAGCACAATCTTCTTTACCCACTCTTAGTTTTCTGTTATTCTCAGTTAAATAAAATAAAATGCCCTTTTTATCCTGTTTTCTGATTTACCCATGCAATAAAAATAGCCCAAAAATAAAAGTGCTCAGAATGCAATAAAATTTTAACATGATTTTTTACTGAATATTTAAGAATTTTTGGTGCAAAAATAATACCAGGGGGTGCCCCAGGTGCCCACGAGGCACCAGGGCACGCCACCCCCCTGGCGTGCCCTGGTGGCTCGTGGGCCCCACAGAGCCCCTCTCCCTTATATCTTTAGCCCACTTCGTCTCCTACCTCCAGAAAAAATTCCTGGTAGCTCTCTCTCCCGTGTTCTTGCTCACAACACTAAAATTTTCGATCTCTTTGCTCGGAGCTCCGTTTTCGAAACAGTTTTGGGAAATTGCTCCTTGAAATTTGTTCTTAGGAAAATGAGTTTCCTCCGGAGAAGTTCTTCGAGGAGGAGGTCCTCGGAAGTGTCATCAAGTGAAAGCTTGGCATGCCAATCATATGAGGAACCAAGTGCAAGTTCGGTGCGAGGTGCCAAAGCAAAATCATGTCGGTTGCCGTGCAATGAGTTCATGTTAGGGGCTGGCATCAAGGAAGATTTTGACCAATACATTCACAATGCCGAGCTCTCCGCCTTCATCGCAGATAAGCCACCACAGCACTATAACCTCACTTCTTCTTTCACTCAGTACTTTAAATTCCATCAGCACATTTCTAAGGTTTCATTTCACCTCTATGACAAGTCTTATAATATG
Organism: Elymus sibiricus; assembly: GCA_039707655.1. NCBI lineage: Eukaryota > Viridiplantae > Streptophyta > Magnoliopsida > Poales > Poaceae > Elymus > Elymus sibiricus. The sequence goes on from CM077676.1 coordinate 73,742,064, forward strand.
CCTCTAGAAGAATTTTGTAATGCATGTAAGATTCCATATTGGGGTTCATTAGATGAACCACCAAGATCTGATTATGAGTTATTTCTCAACAACCTTTGTAATGGTGAGGATAGGGGAGTCACGCAGGCTAGAATAGTTAGTATTCAATTTCCCGCTATCCGGTACTTTGCGCTTTTTAATGGTAAATGCATTGTTGGTAAACAAGACTGTAGCGCACTTTGCACCCCTGATCTGAGTCTTATTCATACAGCCTTGACTGGTGTCAAACTTTATAATCTTGGGGCTATTGTTGCACGTAGGCTGCAGCTTAATGCGGGTAATGGTGATTTGTATGGAGGAATTTATGCATCCCGGTTACCTGCAAGGCTAAGAGTCTCGCCCAAATTTAATGATCCCATCTTGCCTTATAATTATTTAAATTTCGAGGCAATGCGAGAACATAGGTTTTTAAAATGCAACGCACAGGGTTATGAATACAACTTAGTTTTTAATAAATATCAATCTGTGTATATTGCTTTGCCTGCGCCTGCTCTCTTTGATTTTCAGAGCAAACATAGACACTTTCTTCATGAGGGTGAGGTGCACGAGTACAAGGCGGCTGTCGAGGCTGCTCGTCAGGCTGAGGAGGCAGCCCAAAATACCTCTACAAGCTACCATTTCGATCACTGCTACGGATGGCCGTAGACCAAGCTAAGCAAAAGCCTAAGCTTGGGGGAGTACGTATGCCCACCGACGTTACATTCATGTTCACACATTTCATTCTAGTTGTCGGTGTTCATACTTTTTCATTGTATAATCCATGCTAATTTTATTTTCTCGCTTTCTTCTTATGCGTTTGAAAAACTTTAAGAAAACCCAAAAATATTTCTCGTTTCTTCTTTTGCTTGTAGGGAGCTTTCCCGTGTAAATAGTTTTCTTTTCTCGTTTTTTGTTTTCTTCTTTTTGCTTTCTTCAGAAAACTAAAAACTCCAGAAACATTTCGATTTGTTTCTCTGAAATTCTCTTCTTTTCTTTCGTTGAGACATTGTAAGGAGAAGACCATGATGAAAATGTTGAGTAGCTCTCGTATGCATTATTGTTGATCTAACAAAGAGCCCATATTACCTTGTCTTCTCCTTTAAATAAAATGCTTGCAGATTCCAGCTTAGTCCACGGCACACTTGCACTATTATTATTTTCATATCATTCGGTCGTGCAAGTGAAAGGCAATAATGACGATGATTTGATGAAGTGACTGTGGCAAGGAAAAGCGGGTATGAACTCAACTTGTTCTTTGTTTTTGTAAATATGTTTAACTCAGTATCCGTGATTCAGCATGTTATGATTGAACATGTTTATGATGACAATTAGAGATTATAGTTGCCCATGCCATGCTTAAGTAGCTAGGAGTGGATAATGATTTATCTTAGGTGTCAACATGCATTAAAATGGTTGTGATGTAGTATGATGATATGGTATCCTCCTCTGAATGTTTCAAGTGGCTTGACTTGGCACATGTTCACACATGTAGTTGAATCAAAACCAACATAGCCTCCATGATATTTATGTTCATGGTGTTTATATCCTACTCATGCTAGTATTCAATGTTGATTATTCATAATGCATGGTTATGACCGTTTTCGTTCTCTAGCTGGTCGCTTCTCAACCTATTTGCTAGCCTTCGCCTGTACTAAGCGGGAATACTGCTTGTGCATCAAAATCCTTAAACCAAAGTTATTCCAGATGAGTCCACTATATCTACCTATATGCGGTATTACTCTGCCGTTCTAAGTAAATTTGCATGTGCCAACTCTAAATATTCAAATGAACATCTGTTTTGTGTGCCAGGACCACTCATGAAGCGACAGGGGGCAGTCAGTATCTTCCATGCTAAGCGGGTTATTCTCATGATGAGTGTTTACTCACTTGTCCTTGCACGAGAGGGGCTGGTAATTGGGATGCCCAGTCCCATCATAAAAAAATATACAAATAATGAAACAAACTCCCCTGGAAATTTGTTGGTATGGAGGGCACCCGAGGATTCGGCTAGCCATGGCTTGTGATTGAATGGTGGAGTGGGAGTAAACTTTACATTATCGCTTGGGAACCGCCGCTAATGTGTTTAGCATGGAAGATATTGAAAACCCTCGGTCGTGACATTGACAGGAAAGGCATACCTCCCAAAATTTTATTTATCTCTAATTTAAGCTTTGAGCTCTAGCACCTCTGCAAATCCATGCTTCCCTTTGCGAAGGGCCTTTCTATTTACTTTTACGTTATTTTACTTTTATTGTTGAGTCATCACCTTCTCAAACAAGCACCAGACCTGAGAGCACTATTGTCATTCTCATGCATTGTGTATAGTTAATGTTGTGTGCATCATGACTGGATCTCTTCTACCATGAATTACAATGTTTAGTCGCTGCTTGAACTTTGGAGGTGCTCTACATTTATGTTTTGCGGTCTCAGAAAGGGCTAGCGAGATACCATGTTGTCATATTATATCATGATTGTTTTGTCGAAGTGTTGGCATTTGAGATATCTTATTATTGCTCGCTAGCTGATTATGCCATTGGTATGAATGAATATAGTTTCTAAGAGTTATCATTTATGTGGTTAGTTATAATCTTTGCTGAAAACCTGGATATTATTTAAGCATATGTATAGACACAAGAACAAAAGAGTTTGTAAAAGTTTTTCTTTATCACTTTCAGTTTGTCAACTGAATTGCTTGAGGACAAGCAATGAGTTAAGCTTGGGGGAGTTGATACGTCTCCGTCGTATCTACTTTTCCAAACACTTTTGCTCTTGTTTTGACCCCTAATTTGCATGATTTGAATGGAACTAACCCGGACTGATGCTGTTTTCAGCAGAATTGCCATGGTGTTGTTTTTGTGCAGAAAATCAAAGTTCCTGGAATTGGACCAAACTTTTTGGAGAATTTTTATGGAATATATAAAAAATATTGGCGCAAGAATCACCAGAGGAGGGGCCACCCAGTGCCCACGTGGCTCCATCTGACCTAATTCCAATGCTATAAATTCTTATTTTTGGAGAAAAAATAAGAGAGGAAGTTTTATTGCGTTTCACGATACGGAGCCGCCGCCACCTCCTGTTCTTCATCGGGAGGCCAGATCTGGAGTCTGTTTTGGGCTCCGAAGAGGGGGATCTTCGGGCATCATCATCATCAACCATCCTTCATCACCAATTTCATGATGCTCACCACCGGGAGTGAGTAATTCCTTCATAGGCTTGCTGGACGGTGATGAGTTGGATGAGATTCACCATGTAATCGAGTTAGTTTTGTTAGGGCTTGATCCCTAGTATCCACTATGTTCTGAGATTGATGTTGATATGACTTTGCTATGCTTAATGCTTGTCACTAGGGCCCGAGTGCCATGATTCCAGATCTGAACCCATTATGTTTTCAGCAATATATTTGTGTTCTTGATCCGATCTTGCAAGTTATATGCACCTGCTATGTGTTATGATCCGCATACCCCAAGGTGACAGTAATTGGGATTCTTTCCGGTGATTGCCGTAGTTTGAGGAGTTCATGTATTCACTAAGTGTTAATGCTTTGTTCCGGTTCTCTATTAAAAGGAGGCCTTAATGTCCCTTAGTTTCCTTATGGACCCCGCTGCCACGGGAGGGTAGGACAAAAGATGTCATGCAATTTCTTATTGCAAGCACGTATGACTATATACGGAATACATGCCTACATTACATTGATGAATTGGAGCTAGTTCTGTGTCGCCCTAGGTTATAACTGTTACATGATGAATGTTATCCAACGAATATCACCGATCCAATGCCTACGAGTTTTTCCTATATTGAATCTTGCTAAGTTACTACTGCTACTACTGCTGCTGTTACTGTTACCGATACCGTTACTATTATTGCTACTGCTATCAAAACTATCAAACTACTTTGCTACTGATCACTCTGCTGCATATATTTAGTCTCCAGGTGTGGTTGAATTGACAACTCAACTGCTAATACTTGCAAATATTCTTTGGCTCCCCTTGTGTCAAATCAATAAATTTGGGTTGAATACTCTACCATCGAAAACTGTTGTGATCCCCTATACTTGTGGGTTATCATCAGGCCGTGACTCGTCGAACCACTCGTGCGTTCACCCGGTAGCTGGCTCGATGACACCCAACCACTCGACCGGGTTCACCCCATTCTTCCTCGTCTACGGAGCCATCCTCTGGAGTCTCTGGACGACACCCAACCGCTCGACCGGGTTCACCCCATTCTTCCTCATCTACGGAGCCGAAGCAATCATCCCCACCGACGTCGAGTTCGACTCGCCCCGGATAACCATGTACATATAAGCCAAAGCAAAGGAGGCACGTGAAGATGGTGTCGACCTGCTTGAGGAGGCACGCCTACTGGCTCTCAGCTGGTCAGCCATCTACCAACAAGGCCTACGACACTACCACGGCAAAAAGATCAAGCCTCTCGCATTCCGTGAGGGCGACTTCGTGCTCCGACTCATCTAGCGGACAGCTGGTCAGCACAAATTAGCCTCCCCTTGGGAGGGCCCCTTCATCATCAGCAAGGCCCTCTGCGATCGGAACGCATACTACCTCATTGATGCACAGAAGCCGAACAAGTGCAAGAGAGATGGAGCCGGCGAGGAGTCCAGCCAGCCCTGGAATGCGGAGCTCCTCCATCCGTTTTATAGTTGAACACATGCACGTATGTATCACCACCTTTTGAGTTTAATGAAAGCAGCAAGCCCCCCCGCATGACAGTTGGCGCCCACCGAGTCGGCATGGCCGGCCCGGGGGCTCGGGGGCTTCCTTTTCCTTTTTTACTAAGCTCTGTGTCCACGCTTTTCCCCGTTTTCCGTTCACCCGCCGAGTCGGCCCAGCCGACTCGGGGGCTTGGGGGCTACCCGGCTAGACCTCGCCTTGCCATTTTCCTTTGTCCACTTCGAAGCATACGAACCGCCAAAGCCCTCTCTTCTCCAGCCACGACCGGCCCCCGGCTGTCCGGCAGGCAAGAGCCAAAGGCCGGAAGCGTCGTCATGCAAGAAACGGCTCGGCTCGGCCAACCCGGCCCAATCCGCCCTCACTTACTCACCGCATGACTGGCCGCGCGCCAGCCGGCCCAGTGGGTGTTTCGCTCGCGCTCAACGTTCGAAAAAGCCTGAGTATTGTGCGTCCCCTCCCAAGGCTGAATCCCCGTCCTAGCCACAGTCCGCCACCCGGCTGTCCGGCTAGCGGGAAGGAAGCCCAAAGAAAAGACAAACAAGAAAAAGGCCCAAGGCCAAACAACAAAAAGCGAAACCAAGACAGTTGGCGCCACAAAATTTATATAAAGCAAGGGCCCGCGGCCACAAGTTCATTACATAAACTACACCTCCAGTGGGTGGACCTGCTACCTAACAAAATTCAAGTACCGAGTACAGGAAAGATAAAAAGAAAAAAGAAGTCCTAGGCGGCGCCCGCATCGGCTCCGATCGGTGCCGGCTCGGCGGAGGTGGATGCGGCCGCCGGGTTGGACCTGGAGCTCTCCGGCCTCGCGGCCATGGTGGCATCATCCGTCTCGGCCTCTTCATCAACGTAGCCCCCCGTCTCAGCTGAGCTGCCGGCCGGGTCATGGAGCAGCAGGCCGAACTCGTCGGCAGGGAGCTCCTCGCCGTCTTTCATCCGCTCCAAGATGAACTCGTCATGCGGGGTGAACGAGGCTAGGTAGCTGGCCCGCCCGGCGATCCGCCGCGCCTACGCTGCCAGGTTCTCCTCCGCGCCGGCCCACTGTGCCGCCAGGCGGTCGAGGTCCACGCCTGGATACCATGACACGAGGAATTGCAGCACCGTCTCCGCGCCGGCGCGGGCCGCAGGGGCCCTCCAAGCGCCGAGCCGATCCACGCCGGCCTCCAGCCACCACGCCAGCCGGGTGACACAGTTCAGCGCCACCGCGCTCGACCAGAGGCTCCGTGCCATGCTCAGCCTGGCATCAAACAGCCGGCACATGTGCCCCTCGATGGCTCCAAGACGGGCCTCGCCGGCCAAGATGATCTCCGACAGGGTCCAGGCGGCGTAGACGTCGATCTCCTCCCCAACCGCGCGCTGGTCTGATCGATGGGCGTACACGGCCGCATCAGCTGCCTCCTGTGTCTCGGGAAAGACTCCTGCCAAGAAAGGAAACAAGTTAGCCACAAGAAAACAACTTGCCGGGTCGGCCAGCTGGACCGAAGAAAGATGGCGCTCACGGGAGAATGTCTCATCGAGGTGCTGCGCCTCGCTCAGCATCCCATTCTCCCGTAGGGCCGACACGTGGGGCTGGGCCTCGAGATCCTTCTCGAGCTAGGCGATCCTCCTGCCGGCGTCCGCCAGCTCCTCGGCCGCCTTGCCACACTCTTCCACCAGTCGGCCCAGCTCCGCTTGGTGGGCTTCCTCCGCCTTGGCCTTCTCGGCCGCCAGCCGGTCCACCTCGGCCTAGAGCCGGTCGCGGTCGGCGACGGCAAGATCACGCTGCAGGCCAGCTTTGGCAAGCCGGCTTCGAAGACCCGGCACCTCGGCCGCATCAGCTGCGCGAAAGGATTCCCCGTCAGAAGCAAGGACAAGAAGAAAAATGCAAAGCTGTAAGATTCGACCCGGCTGCCCCACAGTCCGGCCCGAATCTCGGGGGCTACACCCAGTGGGTGTGCTGGCGCGCCCCCACTGAAGGCATGCAAGACGTACCTTGGACCCAGAGCAGCTCCGCTTCCCTGCCGGCTAGCTGGGCCTTGACCTCGCGCAACCGCTCCTGAAACCGGTTGTACGTGATGGGGAACGTTGCATGGGAAACAAAAAATTTCCTACGCACACGCAAGATCTATCCATGGTGATGAGCATCTACGAGAGGGAGAGTGAATCTACATACCCTTGTAGATCGCTAAGCGGAAGCGTTTAAGAAACGCGGTTGATGTAGTCGAACGTCTCTGCGATCCAAATCGCAAGTCGTCCCTCGAACCGATCATGAACTAGTGCCGAACGGACGGCACCTCCGCGTTCAACACACGTACGGCTTGGTGACGCCTTCACCTCCTCGATCCAGCGAGCGACGGTGAAGTAGTAGATGAGTTCCAGCAGCACGACGGCGTGGTGATGGTGGTGAGGAACAATCTCTGCAGGGCTTCGCCAAGCACTACGGAGATTATGACGGGAGAACTAGAGGGTTAGGGTTGCCGCACACGGCTTGGGGAAATCTTAATGTGTCCCTTGTGCTAGCCCTGCCCCTCTATTTATATGTTGAGCCCAAGGGTCTAAACTTGGAGTAAAAGCCTTCTCCAGGTCGGTTTTGCCCGCACGAGGTCGGTTTGGCCCGCAGGGAAAGAGTCCAACTCGGATCCCTGCAGTACCACGCACAAGCGGTAGTACCGCTCCACAAGCGGTAGTACCGCTTGGGCGGTAGTACCGCTTCACACAAGCGGTAGTACCGCTTACGCGGCAGCAAAACTCCCTTCTGCACTTTCCAATACCTCGTGGGCTTTTCCCTTTTTGGCCCATATAAAGTGTTGCTGCACCCGAACACTTCGGTAAACATCCGGAACCCCTTCCGGTGAACTCCAGAACTCTTCCGGAGATCACAACACTATTATCACATATATATAAATCTTTACCTCCGGACTCTTCCGGAGATCCTCGTCATGTCCGGGATCTTATCCGGGACTCCGAACAACTTTCGGTCACCAACATAATAACTCAATTATACTAATCGTCACCAAACGTTAAGTGTGTAGACCCTGCGGGTTCGAGAACTATGTAGACATGACCGAGACACCTCTACGATCAATAACCAATAGCGGGACCTGGATGCCCATATTGGCTCCTACATATTCTACGAAGATCTTTTATCGTTTGAACCTCTATGTCAAGGATTCAGTTAATCCCGTATGCTGTTCCCTTTGTTCTTCGGTATGTTACTTGCTCCAGATTCGATCGTCGGTATCTCTATACCTAGTTCAATCTCGTTATTGGCAAGTCTCTTTACTCGTTCCGTAATACAAGATCTCGTGGCTAACACTTTAGTCACATTGCTTGCAAGGCTCATTGTGATGTTGTATTACCGAGTGGGCCCTGAGATACCTCTCCGTCATACGGAGTAACAAATCCCAGTCTTGATCCATGCCAACCCAACAGACACCCTCGGAGATACCTGTAGAGCACCTTTATAGTCACCCAGTTACGTTGCGACGTTTGATACACACAAGGTATTCCTCCGGTGTCAGTGAGTTGCATGATCTCATGGTCAAAGGAACAGATACTTGACATGCAGAAAACAATAGCAATAAACTGACACGATCATATGCTACGTTTATAGTTTGGGTCTTGTCCATCACATCATTCTCCTAATGATGTGATCCCGTTATCAAATGACATCTCATGTCCATGGCTAGGAAACCTTTACCATCTTTTGATCAACGAGCTAGTTAACTAGAGGCTTACTAGGGACACAATGTTGTCTATGTACCCACACATGTATTTGAGTTTCCAATCAATACAATTATAGCATGGATAATAAACGATTATCATGAACAAGGAAATATAATAATAACCAATTTATTATTGCCTCTAGGGCATATTTCCAACAGTCTCCCACTTGCACTAGAGTCAATAATCTAGTTCACATCACTATGTGATTTACATTGTAATGAATCGAACACCCATACAGTTCTGGTGTTGTTCATGTTTAGCCCTTGGAAGAGGTTTAGTCATCGGATCTGCAACATTCAGATCCGTGTGTACTTTGCAAATATTTATGTCGTCCTCCTTGATATAATCGCGGATGGAATTGAAGCGTCGCTTTATGTGTCTGGTCCTCTTGTGAAATCTTGGTTCCTTGGCTAGAGCAATGGCACTAGTGTTATCACAAAACAGAGTCATTGGGTTAAGCGCACTAGGCACTACTCCAAGATCTGTCATGAACTCCTTCATCCAGACACCTTCCTTCGCCGCCTCCGAGGCAGCGATGTACTCCGCTTCGCATGTAGAATCAGCTACCACGCTTTGCTTGGAACTGCACCAGCTAACCGCACCCCCATTAAGAATAAATACGTATCCGGTTTGCGACTTAGAGTCATCCGGATCAGTGTCAAAGCTTGCATCGACGTAACCCTTTACGACGAGCTCTTGATCACCTCCATACACGAGAAACATGTCCTTAGTCCTTTTCAGGTATTTCAGGATATTCTTGACCGCCGTCCAGTGTTCCATTCCTGGATCACTTTGAAACCTTCCGACCATACTTATGGCAAGGCTGACATCGGGTCTTGTGCACAGCATTGCATACATGATAGAGCCTATGGCTGAAGCATAGGGGACGACACTCATCTTTTCTCTATCTTCTGCAGTCACTGGGCATTGAGTCTTACTCAACTTCACACCTTGCAAAACAGGCAAGAACCCCTTCTTGGACTGATCCATTTTGAACTTCTTCAAAATCTTATCAAGGTATGTGCTTTGTGAAAGTCCTATTAAGCGTCTTGATCTATCTCTATAGATCTTGATGCCTAATATGAAAGCAGCTTCTCCTAGGTCCTTCATTGAAAAACTCTTGTTCAAATATTCCTTCACGCTTTCCAGCATTTCTATATTGTTTCCAATCAGTAATATGTCATCCACATATAATATTAGAAACGCTATAGAGCTCCCACTCACTTTCTTGTAAATACAAGCTTCTCCGTAAACTTGTATAAACTCGAACGCTTTGATCACCTCATCAAAGCGAAGATTCCAACTCCGAGATGCTTGCACCAGTCCATAAATGGATCGCTGGAGTTTGCAAACTTTGCCAGCATTCTCTGGATCGACAAAACCTTCTGGTTGCATCATATACAACTCTTCCTTAAGGAAACCATTAAGGAACGCTGTTTTGACATCCATCTGCCAAATTTCATAATCGAAAAAGGCAGCTATTGCTAACATGATTCTGACGGACTTAAGCATCGCTATGGGTGAGAAGGTCTCATCGTAGTCAACTCCTTGAACTTGTGAAAAACCCTTTGCCACAAGTCGAGCTTTATAGACGGTGACATTACTGTCCGCGTCCGTCTTCCTCTTAAAGATCCATTTGTTCTGAATGGCCTTACGCCCTTCAGGTAATACTTCCAAAGTCCACACTTTGTTTTCATAGATCCCATCTCGGATTTCATGGCCTCTAACCACTTCTCGGAATCCGGGCCCATCATCGCTTCTCCATAGCTCGTAGGTTCATCGTTGTCCAACAACATGACTTCTAAGACAGGGTTGCCGTACCACTCAGGAGCAGTACGCGTCCTTGTCGACCTACGAGGTTCGATAGCAACTTGATCCAAAGCTTCATGATCATCATCATTAACTTCCTCTTCAGCTGATGTAGGCTCTACAGAAACATCTTTCTGTGCTGCGCTACTCTCAGGTTGAAGTAAAGGTTCAATAACCTCATCAAGTTCTATCTTCCTCCCACTCAATTCTTTCAAAAGAAACTCTTTCTCAAGAAACGTTCCGTTTTTAGCGACAAACACTTTGCCTTCGGATCTGAGGTAGAAGGTTTACCCAACTGTCTCTTTTGGGTATCCTATGAAGACGCATTTCTCCGCTTTGGGTTCCAGCTTTTCAGGCTGAAGCTTTTTGACATAAGCATCACATCCCCAAACTTTAAGAAACGACAGCTTTGGCTTCTTACCAAACCAAAGTTCATATGGCGTCGTCTCAACGGATTTCGATGGTGCCCTATTTAAAGTGAATGCAGCTGTCTCTAATGCATAACCCCAAAACGATAGTGGCAAATCGGCAAGAGACATCATAGATCGCACCATATCCAATAAAGTTCGATTACGACGTTCGGACACACCATTACGCTGTGGTGTTCCAGGCGGTGTCAGTTGTGAAACAATTCCACATTGTCTTAAGTGACTGCCAAACTCATAACTCAGATATTCTCCTCCTCGATCAGATCGTAGGAATTTAATCTTTTTGTTACGATGATTCTCAACTTCACTCTGAAATTGTTTGAACTTTTCAAACGTTTCAGACTTGTGTTTCATTAAGTAAATATACCCATATCTACTTAAGTCATCAGTGAAGGTGAGAAAGTAACGATAACCACCGCGCGCCTCAATGCTCATTGGACCGCATACATCAGTATGTATGATTTCCAACAAGTCACTTGCCCGTTCCATTGTACCAGAGAACGGCGTTTTGGTCATCTTGCCCATGAGGCACGGCTCATATGTGTCAAGTGATTCAAAATCAAGTGACTCTAAAAGTCCATCAGTATGGAGCTTCCTCATGCGTTTTACGCCAATATGACCCAAACGGCAGTGCCACAAGAAAATGGTATTATCATTATCAATCTTACATCTTTTGGCATCAATGTTATGAACATGTGTATCATTACTATCGAGTTTCAATAAGAATAAACCCCTCACATTGGGTGCATGACCATAAAAGATATTACTCATATAAATAGAACAACCATTATTCTCTGATTTAAATGAGTAACCGTCTCGCAATAAACAAGATCCAGATATAATGTTCATGCTTAACGCAGGCACTAAATAACAATTATTCAGGTTCATCACTAATCCCGATGGTAATCGAAGAGCGAGCGTGCCGACGGCGATCACATCAACCTTGGAACCATTTCCCACGCGCATCGTCACTTCGTCCTTTGCCAGCCTCCGTCTATTCCGCAGTTCTTGTTTTGAGTTGCAGATATGAGCAACCGCACCGGTATCAAATACCCAGGCACTACAACGAGAGTTGGTAAGGTACACATCAATAACATGTATATCATATATACCTTGTTTGTTGTTGGCCGCCTTCTTGTCAGCCAAATACTTGGGGCAGTTCCGCTTCCAGTGTCCAGTTCCCTTGCAATGAAAACACTCAGTTTCTGGTTTGGGTCCAGCCTTGGGTTTCTTCACGGGAGGAGCAACTGCTTTGCCACTCTTCTTGGAGTTACCCTTCTTACCCTTGCCATTTTTCTTGAAACTAGTGGTTTTATTGACCATCAACACTTGATGCTCCTTCTGAATTTCAGACTCAGCAGCTTTCAGCATCGCAAACAGCTCGGCGACTGACTTGTTCATCCCGTGCATGTTATAGTTCAACACGAAGCTCTTGTAGCTAGGTGGCAATGATTGAAGAACTCTGTCAGTGATAGCCTCTGGCGGAAGGGGCATCCCCAATTCAGCCAGACGGGTGGAGTACCCAGACATTCTGAGTACATGATCACTGATAGACCCGTTCTCCTCCATCTTGCAAGCATAGAACTTATCGGAGATCTCATATCTCTCGATCCGGGCATTCTTCTGAAAGATAAACTTCAACTCCTGGAACATCTCATATGCTCCATGACGTTCAAAACGTCTTTGAAGTCCCGGTTCTAAGCCATACAATAATGCACATTGAACTATTGAGTAATCATCAGAACGAGCCTGCCAGGCGTTCACAACGTCTAGAGACTCAACTGGAGCGGGTGGATCACCAAGCGGTGCATCAAGGACATAAGCCTTCTGGGAAGCCGTAAGGATAATCCTTAGATTACGGGCCCAGTCCACAAAGTTACTTCCATCATCTTTCAACTTAGCTTTCTCTAGGAACGCATTAAAATTCAGGGGTGCTACTGCGCGAGCCATGATCTACAACATAAATATAGCAAAGACAACTTAGACTATTGCTCAAGATAATGAGTTTAATTAATTACTTAAAAAACTCCCACTCAAATTGACATCCCTCCGGTCATTCGAGTGTAACATGATCCAAATCCACCAACTCAAGTCCGATCATCACGTGAGTCGAGGTGGTTTCAATGGTGAACATCTTCATGTTGATCATATCTACTATATGACTCATGTTCGACCTTTCGGTCTCTTGTGTTCCGAGGCCATGTCTGTACATGCTAGGCTCGTCAAGTTTAACCCGAGTGTTCCGCACGTGCAACATGGCTTACACCCGTTGTATGCGAACGTAGAGTCTATCACACCCGATCATCACGGCGTGTCTCGAAACGACGAACTTTCGCAACGGTGCACACTCGGGGAGAACACAATTTATCTTGAAATTTAAGTGAGGGATCACCTTATAATGCTACCGTCGTCCTAAGCAAAATAAGATGCATAAAAGGATTAACATCACATGCAAATCATAAGTGACATGATATGGCCATGAACTTGTGCTTTTGATCTCCATCTCCAAAGCACCGGCATGATCTCCATCGTCACTGGCATGACACCATGATCTCCATCATCTTGATCTCCATCAACGTGTCGCCATGAGGTTGTCGCGCCGACTGTTGCTTCCATGACTATTGCTAACGTTTAGCGATAAAGTAAAGCATTACATAGCGCTTAATGATTGACACGCAGGTCATACAATAATTAAAGACAACTCTATGGCTCCTGCCAGTTGCCGTACTCATCGACATGCAAGTCGTGATATTCTATACAACACATGATCATCTCATACATCACATATATCTCATCATGTAATTGGCCATATCACATCACAACATACACTGCAAAAACAAGTTAGACGTCCTCTAATTGTTGTTGCAAATTTTACGTGGCTGCTACGGGTTTGCAAGAACCGTTCTTACCTACGCAAAACCACAACGTGGTGTAGTGATTGCTTTTTGATATTCTAAAAGAACCCTCTTCATTGAACCGATTCAACTAAAGTGAGAGAGACAGACACCCGCCAGTCACCTTTATGCAACAAGTGCACGCAGCGGTGAAACCAGTCTCGCGTAAGCGTACGCGTAATGTCGGTCCAGGCCGCTTCATCTCACAATGCCGCCAAATCAAGTATCAACTAGTAACGGCAAGCAATATGTATACATCCACGCCCACAACTCGTTTGTGTTCTACTCGAGATCTCATCTACGCATAAACCTGGCTCAGATGCCACTGATGGGGAACGTTGCATGGGAAACAAAAAATTTCCTACGCACACGCAAGATCTATCCATGGTGATGAGCATCTACGAGAGGGAGAGTGAATCTACATACCCTTGTAGATCGCTAAGCGGAAGCGTTTAAGAAACGCGGTTGATGTAGTCGAACGTCTCCGCGATCCAAATCGCAAGTCGTCCCTCGAACCGATCACGAACTAGTGCCGAACGGACGGCACCTCCGCGTTCAACACACGTACGGCTTGGTGACGCCTTCACCTCCTCGATCCAGCGAGCGACGGTGAAGTAGTAGATGAGTTCCAGCAGCACGACGGCGTGGTGATGGTGGTGAGGAACAATCTCTGCAGGGCTTCGCCAAGCACTACGGAGATTATGACGGGAGAACTAGAGGGTTAGGTTTGCCGCACACGGCTTGGGGAAATCTTAATGTGTCCCGTGTGCTAGCCCTGCCCCTCTATTTATATGTTGAGCCCAAGGGTCTAAACTTGGAGTAAAAGCCTTCTCCATGGTCGGTTTTGCCCGCACGAGGTCGGTTTGGCCCGTAGGGAAAGAGTCCAACTCGGATCCCTGCAGTACCGCGCACAAGCGGTAGTACCGCTCCACAAGCGGTAGTACCGCTTGGGCGGTAGTACCGCTTCACACAAGCGGTAGTACCGCTTGGGCGGTAGTACCGCTTCACACAAGCGGTAGTACCGCTTACGCGGCAGCAAAACTCCCTTCTGCACTTTCCAATACCTCGTGGGCTTTTCCCTTTTTGGCCCATATAAAGTGTTGCTGCACCCGAACACTTCGGTAAACAACCGGAACCCCTTACGGTGAACTCCAGAACTCTTCCGGAGATCACAACACTATTATCACATATATATAAATCTTTACCTCCGGACTCTTCCGGAGATCCTCGTCATGTCCGGGATCTTATCCGGGACTCCGAACAACTTTCGGTCACCAACATAATAACTCAATTATACTAATCGTCACCAAACGTTAAGTGTGTAGACCCTGCGGGTTCGAGAACTATGTAGACATGACCGAGACACCTCTACGATCAATAACCAATAGCGGGACCTGGATGCCCATATTGGCTCCTACATAGTCTACGAAGATCTTTTATCGTTTGAACCTCTATGTCAAGGATTCAGTTAATCCCGTATGCTATTCCCTTTGTTCTTCGGTATGTTACTTGCTCGAGATTCGATCGTCGGTATCTCTATACCTAGTTCAATCTCGTTATTGGCAAGTCTCTTTACTCGTTCCGTAATACAAGATCTCGTGGCTAACACTTTAGTCACATTGCTTGCAAGGCTCATTGTGATGTTGTATTACCGAGTGGGCCCTGAGATACCTCTCCGTCATACGGAGTAACAAATCCCAGTCTTGATCCATGCCAACCCAACAGACACCCTCGGAGATACCTGTAGAGCACCTTTATAGTCACCCAGTTACGTTGCGACGTTTGATACACACAAGGTATTCCTCCGGTGTCAGTGAGTTGCATGATCTCATGGTCAAAGGAACAGATACTTGACATGCAGAAAACAATAGCAATAAACTGACACGATCATATGCTACGTTTATAGTTTGGGTCTTGTCCATCACATCATTCTCCTAATGATGTGATCCCGTTATCAAATGACATCTCATGTCCATGGCTAGGAAACCTTTACCATCTTTTGATCAACGAGCTAGTTAACTAGAGGCTTACTAGGGACACAGTGTTGTCTATGTACCCACACATGTATTTGAGTTTCCAATCAATACAATTATAGCATGGATAATAAACGATTATCATGAACAAGGAAATATAATAATAACCAATTTATTATTGCCTCTAGGGCATATTTCCAACAGTACGCGGCGGCCCGTAGGTCGTACAGATTCTGCGCAAAGACAAGAGTTAGAAAAATGCAAAAGATGAGCTATAAGATTTGACCCGGCTGCTCCACAGCCTGGCCCGAACCTTGGGGGCTACACCCAGTGGGTGCGCTAGCATGCCCCCACTGGTTCGATGACCAAGACAAGAAATGAGTAAAAACTTACCGCGACCACTTGCTCCAGCCCCCGCGCCCATTCCTAGTCTTCCCGGATGAAGGCCTGCAGGCGCTCGCTCCGCCCGTGAAGCTGCGAGCGCAAGGCATCTGCCGCATCGTCCTCCCGGGTGCGCGGCCTGACCACAACCTAACCGGCGCTCGCCCACGGCTGCTGCATCGCGGCCCCGTAGCCGGATCCGCTTCCACCCGGCCGCTCGGAGTTCGTAGCGGCTTGGGGCGGAACGACCACCAAGAGGCTAGTGTCTCCGGCCGCGGCCTTGATGCTAGCGTCGGCTACGCCTGGCCGGACGAGGTGGGGTCCGCTTCGCGCTCCCCTACGCCGCTCTCGCCTCCTCCTGCCGGGTCGGCCCAGGACGGCATGTCGATGACTATGTTCTCGTCGACGTCCGACTCACCGTCGGCCGGCTCCGTCCGCCCTGCCAGCTCCGTCACCCCCTCCGGCTGTGGCTCGATGATCTTCACCGCCGGCTCCAGGCCCCTCTCCATCTCCGGCCGGGCCGGGTCCGCGGTGATCCTGGCCCGCTTTGCGGAGGCCCTCTCCCACGCCCGGGCTGAGGCCTCCTCCATCTCTTTCTCAGCCACCACGTGGTCCCGCCAGGCATCGCGCCTCGCCGCGTTGAGGTCTTGGTCGGACTAGCGGGCCTCGATGTCCTCCTCCGCGGTCCGGGCCGGCTCGGGGTCGATGGCGCTGCTCCGGGTCTTCCGCCAGACGGCCTCCCCCGCCGCTGCTTCCGTCGTCGCCACCGCCAAGTCAAGGGCGGACCTGTGCACGGCAAGTTCATCACCGCAGAGCCATAGGCAAGAAGCGAGCAAGAGATAAGAAAAAAGACAAGAGACGCTTACCCGATGACCTTCAGGACCTCCCGCCTCGGGCCCACGGACGGGGCAAGCCGGCGCTTCTTTGCCACGATGGCCCTCTCACGCGTCGGCCCCGCTGCCGCTGGGTGATTCGCAGCCGGTCTCACGTTGACCAGCTCCTTCCCATGTGGCCGACTGCCAGACGCCGCCGCGCGAGCCGGCCCGGCGCTAGCCGCCTTCCGCAGCCGTCTTGGAGGATCGACGCTGGCGTCCTCCCCGGCCGAGGGCACTGCACCATGGGCTCCGATCAGGCCCTCCTCGTCATCATCAGGCCAGTCACGCAGGAGGTCTAAGGGCGAAGACTTACCCGCATTTCATGACCCACCGGCTGCGGTGTCGGCCAGGCGTGCTTCTACCGCCCCCTCCTCCATCTCGGCGCCGGCCTCCTCCGCGTCCGAATCGGACAAGTCGGCCAGCAGGATCTGGTGATTCGGCCCATCGTGATTTTGGTGGCTGGCAAATAGCTGCGGCCCTCCTGCGGCGTCAGGGCACAGAAATCATGTTGAAGTGGCAAAGAATAAAGACCAGGGACTGACCGCCGGTGCCGGGTTCTCCCGGTGATAGGGCTCCTTCCCGAAGCTCCACCCCTCCTCCTTCAACCCAGCCTTGGAGATGTAGTTCACCCGCTGGACGATCCCGGCCGGTGACAGCTCCTTGGTCGACATCCGGGTCGGGGCGCGCCAGCCGCTCATGTCGCAGATCCGGTGCGCCCGGCGCTGCAGCGGTAGCACCCGGCGGGCGATGAAGGCCGCGATGAGGTCGGCCGGCTTCAGCCCCTCGTGATCCATCATCTCCCCGATCCGGCGGTAGATGTTCAGGAGCTCCTGCGGCGGCTTCTTGGGGCAGTAGCCCTAGTTCGGCTTCTCGAGCAGCGATGCGTTGATGAAAGGCAGCAGGTTGATGACGTCCACTGCCGGGTCGGCATTCCGGACATAGAAGAATGTTGTCTGCCACTTCTTGGCCGAGTCCTCAAGCGGCAGCTTGGGAAACGGCCTGTTCACCCAGCCGGAGACTACTGCAGCCCCGTAGTCCGCACATGGCGCCAGCCGACGCCCACAGGTCCATGGTCGGCAGCATGCCGAGATAACCTTCGTAGAGCGTGGCAAAGCCGGTGACCTGCAGCACGGCGTTGGCACCAAGGTGGTGTGGCTGCAACCCGAAGAAGTTGAGGAAGTTCCGAAAGAAAAGGCTCGCGGGGAGGCCGAGCCCGCGCTCAAAGTGAGAGAAGAAGACGACATGCTCGCCTGTCCGCGGCTACAGCACCCTCTTCGAGCCGGGCGTGCGTGCGACCAGCGCCTCCGCCGGTGGTAGCCGCTTCATCTGCCGAAGGTACCGGATGTTTTCCTCGGACGTAATCGAGCCCTCCCAACAGCCTTTCAGCAGCGCCATTGGAGGGCTCTGTTGGCGTGGAGATGCGGCGAACAAAGAGGAGGAGGAGACGGTTGCGCGCTGCGGGCCTCGGGTCACAGTGCGCAGCAGCAGGCGTGGGCAAGGCGTGCGGCGGCGGCAGCGCTTCCTCGGGTGCGGTGGAGAAGAAGCAGGAGAAGAAGAGCAAGGGCCGGGAGTGGGCGCGACAATGTTTCCGTCGCTCTCCCACCCCTTCCTTTATAATCATGAGAGATCGTGGGGGAGTGGGATCGTTTGCACCCACGATCCCCACTCCCCCGCACTGTGCACACACGTTCCCCACACGCATTAACTACACGGGGAAGCGCAATCCCCAAGGGCCGCCGCAGTAAATCCCACGCGCGCGGGCCGAGGGCGCGTCGTGGTGGGCCTGGTCCATGATCGCGTCCCGTCGCGCATGTGGGCATGCAGGTCTCACCTACCGTGAAGCTGCATGTGGCGGTCCGTCAGGCAGCGGCGGGCGCGAATCACCATATGAAGCAAGACTTGACCAACGGACATTTTCGTTTCCCGCCCAGGCCGGGGTGCCACGACCCGGCATCTGAAAGCCAACGTCCGACTCCGCCTTGCCGGCGCGCGGATGGACGGAGCCGCCCAGCCGAACTCCCGCGCTTCACCAACAAACCGACTTGTCGAGGGGTAAGCTGCGAAGGCCCCCTGCCTGGAGCTGGTGAGCCTTCACAGCTTCGGGGACTACTGTCGGGGGGATGATCCCCGGGTAGGCAACGGGGCTCGAAGCCCTTCTTAAAATTCATCGGAGCAGGTCAAGTCCCTCAATCCGGCTTGCCAGTGCGCTGGCTCCCCAGCACAAGCCGGCTTGGCATGGCGACCCGGCCTGGCCAGCTGGCCCACTCCGGCTGGCCACGAGAGGACAAAGCCCTCACAACAAGGCAAGCGTGCCTACAGTGCTCCTTCCTTTACGTTGATAGAGCAAGCGTGGCTACAGCGTCCCCTCCTTTACGCCGGCCCCGGCGGGCGTGGCTACAGCATTCCCTCCTTTATTACCACCCATGACGCAAGACAAGACGTGCCACAGTGCCCCAGACCCGGCGAAACCGGCGCACCCGGCGGACCCGGCGACTCGGCGGCCCCCACCACCGGCTACCAGTCGATGACACCAGGGCCCCGCGTCCATGTATATTTACCCATGTAACCCTAGGGGTCACCCTATAAGACCCCCAGGGAGGCCTTCGTGCAGAGGGGCTGGAGAATCAAGAGCTGCACCTTCGTGCTCAGCACACACCACGCACACACACACAGGAGAGGCAGAAGGGTGGCCTAACCCCTTCCTCCTCCTCCGTCCAGACAGCTCCAGGAGCAAACCTTGTAGCCCTTGTGCTCTCCATACTCCATTCGGTAGGATTAGGGGTGTTACCTCTCCGAAGGGCCCCAAACCTGGGTACGTCCTGTGTCTCATACTTGCGCATGCCAACCTCGCCTCCGGAACCCACCGGCATCCTCAAGTAGCCCCACCTCTTTAGCCATCTTATGGCATCTGCCGTGAGAATACCACGACAATGAGCTATCAAAGCCTTGATCCTTGAATATGTGGGTGCCAGTGCATCCCTCTCAGTCTTGGGGGCATAACTCGGGAAAATGATCGACGCTTCAAGCCGGTCCATCCTATAACCCGACAATGGTTTTTCTCTGGCAGGGGAAGTATTCTTGCAGTAAAACCAAGTCTTGTGCCATCCTTTAGGGTGACTTTCCAAGGTGGCCTCAGGAAAGATGTTTTTCTATCTCCTCTGAATGGAAACCGCTCCAAGCTCTATGCCGGGTCCATCCTTGCACTCAGTCTGGTGGTTGAGATAGAAAAATTCTTGAAAAAGGCTGACAGACGGCTCAACCTGAAGATACACTTCACAGAACACTTGAAATTGGCTTAAGTTCAAGATCGAATTGGGGCCAAGATCCTGAGGCCTGATGTTGAAGAAGTGAATCACCTCACAGAAAAATTTGGAACCCAGAGGGCGGAAGCCCCGATTTAAGTGGTCACCAAAGATGACAATTTCATTTTGACCCGGCTGTGGGGTGGTCTCTTCTGTAGGTGCGTGCCATTCGATCTCATTCTGAGCCGGCAATAGCCCGGTGCTTACCAAGTCGTTCAAAACAAGTGGAGACATGCTGGACTTAGCCCAGTCAACAGCTTTGCTTGTTTTAGGAGCCAGAGCCATGGTTCCTAGTTGCAGCAAAAGGATCAACTACAATGAAGGAAGAACAAGTATAAGCCGGCAAGTACAGGTGTCTACAAGCCGGCAATAGCTCAAGCCGGCAACATATCAAGCCGGAAAAAGCAAAACAGGTCTACTTCATTACATGACAGAAGCGAAGCAATTTCCGGGTTGTAACATTACAAACTGTTATCGCACAAAGTGGAGATTAATATGGATCTACAAATAGCCATAAAACAAGAAATAAAGAGACCTAACTTGGTGGAGTAACCAAATATGCCGAACAATGGGGATTACTAAGGCAACAAAGGAGATCTTATGTTATGCTATATGTGTTGCGGATCCAATTTTGAGCCTTATGGATGAAAGACTAGGGATAAAAAACAAGATCTATGCCATATCCGTGAAGAACTATGAAGAACTGCATCAAGCTACGGATGAACTAGACGGCAAGAAAATGGTGAAGACAGAGAAGGCTTACAGATCTTTAGAGATGAAGTGCCAGAACCGAAGCTTCGCGGTCGCGGTGGCAGCGGTCCCCGATGAACTTGATGATGGCATCGACGAGGTGGGTTTCCTCAGAGGCCGGGGGCGACGAGCTCGAGGTGCGCAGAAGTGTCAGCGGCGAGAGGAAGAAGAAGGCTTGAGGCAGGCATAGTAAAAATGCATCTGGGGCCTCCTCTGCTTTATTTATAAGGAGGAGAACCCGAAGAGGCAGGCGCGAGACTCCAGGAAGGGCAGTAAATTTTTTGCTAAAGGGGCTCCTCAATTTTCGTGCCTGACACGACGAGTCATATCCACTCAAAGATCCGTTGTGATGTCACGCGTGATTTCCGAAAGGGCACTGAGATGATGTCACGGTATGAGATAACAAAAGCAGAATGCTAAGTATGAAAAAATTATATGACCCGGCTGATGGGTAGACCCGGAACAGGAGCGTTGAAGGACAAGAAGGAAATGCCAGCTCAGGGGAACATACCCATAATTTGACTTCTCGTATTCCTTTGTTTTCATTTTTTAGTGTGAAGCTTAACATGAATAAATTCAAGCTAAGCTGGGGGATGTTTCCCAGCATAGAGACCTGGCAGGTGTCTTGACCCTGCCAGGAGCGAGGCTCCATGGGCTAGAAATCAAACTGGGTCAGGACAAAGGCGAGAAGACCCGGAGGCCCAAAAAGTCCGGCCTGAGCTAAGACGTAGCGGGCCGGCTTGACGAGAAGGTCCAAGAGGGGAAAGTTCTCTAGCTTGGAAGACAAGATGAATAAGAGTTAGGATAGGGTACGGGTTAACAATACGACCCAAAATCTTATGTACACCTAGGGACTGAACCTGTTATATAAAGGGGAGCCCCTGTGGTAGAATGACTTCAGTTGCAATCTCTCGAAAGCTAGGTTAGTGAATCCGTACCCTTGTAATCGAGATCATCATCAATAGCAATCTAGCAGGAGTAGGCTTTTACCTCCACCGTGAGGGGCCAAACCTGGGTAAATCTGAGTCTCTTGATTCTGATCAACCCCGTTCAGGCAATCACCTTGCAACGATGGCCTCAGGACTTAGTCTTCTTTCGAGGACATCTGCCGTGACAAAACCACGACAGCTATGACATGGGATTAAGAGTGAGTTCCCAAGGGCATTGAGGATGTCAGAATAAGAATGGGACTCATGGGACAAGGATCATAAGGATTCACAGTCATGAATGAAGACCAAGAAAATTAGATGATGCAACTGCAACTGAGTTGATGACCACTGATGACTAAGGAAAGACCTAGAGAAGAAATGCTCAACACCCAGCAGTACCTCGAGGAAATGAGAGGAAGAACTAGAACTAATCAAGTTGGAGTTGAAGAAGAAGTGCAGAAGTGACAAGGAAAGAAGAAGAATGAGGAGACAACTACCTGATGAAATATGGAATCACTGGGTTAAGGAGTCAGACAGCTGGAGCAGAAGCAAAGTTTAGAATTGACCACCACTACTAAGTTAATCTGAAGTAGAACGTGTCGAGTGTACCACTACTATGCCAATCTGACATGGTGATGTACCAGTAGTTGGATGAGATCATATCGGATGCGGTATGACCTTACTTAGGAGTTGATTGTGTCAATTGATCATGATTATTGGGTGAAATATGTTTGCTTTGATATGTGTGAAGTGTGAGCTACATAGAACATAATTAGAGACCTACCCAGTAATATCAGGAGTCGAAAGAGTGACACTGAACAATTTAAGATGACAATAGTGGAAATGTTGGGAACCTCTAAGGAAGTGAGAACATGAGACCAGACCATACGAATAGACCTTAGGTGTGAAAGTTATCTATGCATTATACTAACAGCCATACAAGGCTATAAATAATAGTAGTGGGATTAGCATATGGGTATCTATCTTTCTTGTCCATTCTCTCATCCCTAAACCCATACCGCCAAAACCTCGAGTCGACAACATGGATTTTGAGAGACTTATTTTGTGTGAAACCCATTGCATGCATGGACAGAGAGAAGGTGGGAATTGCCACACTCATACTAGAAGGACCTGCCAGAGAAAAGGGTGGGATAAGTATAAAGCCACTCACCCCATTAGGGTAGTGACGTGGACAACCTTCTGGTCACATTTTCGTGCAGCCCATGTCACATTGAACTGATACAAACCAAGATTGGAGAAAGAACTACTTGGTAGAAGCAAGGAGTATTTTGTGGAGAACCTAGAGAATTGCCCCTTAGGAAGGAAGAATACCTAAGGAAGGATCACTCCACAGGAGATGTTTCATGTAATGGAACTGACCATTGTTGCCTGGTTTTGAAACCTTTGAAAGGGTAACACCGATGGCACAACCTCAGAAGGAGATAGTAGAGAAGACCCTAATGGAATTTAAGAAACCTGAGGAATGAAGGGGATAACAATGATGTTACTCGGGAAAACCCAGAGCATCAAGTGGACTCATACCCAATAGGGAAGAGACACTACATGTCCAGAAGGTGGTAATCAAGGAATCCTTACTAGAGAAGAATGATGATAAGGAGAAGGAACCAGCCTTGGCATATGGGAAGCCTGAGTACCTACCCAAGGAAGGCTGGGAGAAAGGAGAAGCAATATCCAATATGGAAGAAGGAGACCTAACCTTAGCCGAAGAGATTGATAGACCAACTCATGAGAAGGAAGACACCAAATCTCATACGAAGAAGCATAAAGAAATGGATGAAGAGTATGAGGTCACCCTCAAGAACATAGATCCTATACCCCGAACTAACGATCTTTTCAATCAATTGAAAGGAGCTAGAGTGTTCTCAAAGTTTGATCTAAGATCTAGAAATTTTACAGATAAAGATTCGAGCTACCGACATACCTAAAATGGATTTTTACCATAAAGTATCATCCATGTGAGTACACCATCATGTCTTTTGGACTGACACATGCTCTAGCATATTTCATGAATATGGTGAAGAAGGTATTCATGGAGTAATTGGGTGAATTATGGTTGTGTTCATTGATGATATCCTGAAATGCTCTAAAGGAGAGGAAGAGCATGCAGAGCATCTGAGGTTGGTTCTGCAGGAGTTGAGGGAGCATCAGCTCTATGCCTAATTCAGCAAGTATGAATTCTGGCTAAGGAAGTTAACTTCCTAGGGCACACCATATCAGGAGAAGGATTAGCAGTAGACCACTCTAAAGTGGCAATTGTTAATGAATGAACATCACCCAAGATTGACATCGAGATTTATAGTTTTCTTCGGATGATTGGTTACTACCATAAAATTTATCGAGGATTTCTCGAAGAATGCCAAACCCATGACAGACTTGCTTATGAAGGATAAGAAGTTTGTTGGACGGAAGCCCGTGAAGAGAGTTTCCAGTAGTTGAAGAAGGGACTAGTGACCGTCCAGGTCCGATGTTTTTGCTCGACATCGAGAAACTCTTCAATTATTTTGTGTGACACCTCTCACCAATGACTTGGATGTGTGTTGATGAAAGAAGGAAGAGTAGTGGCATATACCTCAAGGCAGTTGAGGAAGCACGAGGTTAACTACCCGATTCATGATTTGACATTAGCATCGGCAGTCCATGCTTTAAAGCAATGAAGACATTACCTATTTGGTAAGACTTGTGATGTTTTCACAAATCACGAGCGCTTGAAGCACATTTCCACTCCAAAGGAGTCGAATGTGAGACAGAGAAGTTGGTTGAAATTTCTCAAAGATTGAACCTTGAATTTGCAGTAGCACCCTGGAAAGGAAAACGTGGTTGCTGATGCGCAGAGCTGAAAGGGATACGTAAACAGTTTGATCGTGAATTTTTTTTGCCACCAGAGTTGCATAAGGCATTCGAGGAATTAGGCAGCTGGAGAATGGTGCTAAGCAGTGGGCCATAACCCACAGACACCATGATCAGAACAAATATGCCTAATCAGCTTGGATATCTGGGGTGGAGAATCACATGATGATATGAGGGAAGCAACCCCACTGATGGTAAATGGAGGTTGTCATGCCAGAGTTTGAACTGTCAGAGAACCAACAGTTTTCGAGCTAACGCTTTACGAGTTTCAAAACCTCGAGAGCCATAAGATAGACAGATGTTGTTGCTTGTAGAGACAATGGAATAAGCCGGACTTAGTTCATGAACAAGAAAGACTTCTGCAATGCTTGTGAGAGCCCAAGTGTCTAGATACGAGATTCACTTGACCGTATGCAAAGTAATGATTTGGGTGTGGCATGGATTGGCCAAAATGACGACTTCTCTTATTATTTGCTTTATTATATGAGAAAGTAAGTTTGTAGAAAGAGAGCCGATGTTTTGATGAAGCCTATTAGGAACACCCTGTAGAAGACATTAGAGAAAACCATTGAATCACCTGTTTACGGTGAGGATAGCCAAGATCCAATTATTGCAAGAACCCCCAGAAATTTGGTTGACCAACATGAGGGTAACGACAGGTATTCTAAAATTTTGGCGCCAGACCTATCGACTGGAAGGGATCCATACATCGGAATACCACTCCCTTATAAGGAATTTATGACCCAGGGGTGGAAGTATGAGACAGTAAGGATCCCAGGAGATATTTGCCTGATGAACACATGTGATATTAAGGTACCACATGAACCACCGACAAAGGATATGACAGTTGGTACATGAGTTGTATAGATGGTACAGACCGAAATTGCTATAGATAGGAGAATGGCATATGGTAAGCCCTTGTATGGCCTGATACAGATGGTAAGATCATAGATGCCACATAAAGGTGATTGTCGATGGTCAGACCACAATTGGCACATCAAGGGAAGCATAGACGTATGACACCTACGGAATTGCAAGACCAGTGATTAGCACTGAAACAAAAGGAGAAACAGACATACCAAGCTGGTAGATGATATAATAATTATTGAACCAGGAGGAGTGTTAGCATTTTCACCTAAGAAGAAAGAATCCATACGAGACCCAACCTTAAAATCTTTTAATGGTGGTAGCAACCGGAACATAAGAGATCGAGGAAGTAAGGATTGTTCCAGGAGGCATCACACAACCCAACCAAACCCCAGTAACAAGGAAGCCTTGCGAAGAAGAGATACCAACCACACAATTATCTGGAGAACTATATATATACTACCAGAGATATATGGGCCAAGGACCAGAGGATACAAGTGACATTGCCATAACTCAGATAGCAGACCCAGACTTGGAGATGGAAATTAAGAGAAACCCCAAACCCTAACCTTTCTTACTAGCCTCTCTAGATCTCGGGGATGAGATCTCTTTTAAGGGTGGTAGTCTGTCACATCCCAGATTTTTCCCAAATCGGGTATGTTGAAAATTCTATAGGGAAATAAAAAATTTCTAGGAAATACCTATAAAACCCTAGGACTGTTTGTGTTTGACTTTCATTTACTTGATTGTTTGCCTAGGAAGGGTGAAACCCCCAGTACAATTAGTTGAAACCCTAGCTAGCCTCTGGTAGAAACCAAACCATTTGAAATATTAATTGGGCATAAGGCTATCCATAATAAGACCCAAATGATATTCAAAGCTAGATGATTTTTTTCCCTAGATGAATTGAATTGGATTCATTTTCCAATCAATTCAAAATCAAGGGGAGATTATTTTAAAATCGTTTGCATTCATTTTGGCAGAAAGGGAATTTCATAGTCCAAATAATAACTTTGACTTTCTGCCAATTTTCTAAAATGGATTTGAAGCACTTTTGGTTTTGAAACCAAATTCAAATACAAATAGAAAATATAAGTGCAAGAATTATATTTCCAAAATACCCCAACAAAAAGTTCAAACATTCACAAATATTCCATTTGGAATTTAGAAAAGATTCTCTGTTGGAAGAAAAGTCAAATTCAATGCCTATTTGAATTTACAAATCAAAACAAAAAAGAAACAGAAGAAAAACAGAAAATAGAAGAAAAAATAAACAAACTAGCCCAGCTAGCCAGGCCAGCCAGCCCAGCTGGACACACCCGAGCGCAGCCCACCCCGTGCTCTCTTCTCTCTCTCACGCTGACAGCACAGACCCATGCGTCATCCCCCACCTCTCGCAACTGTCACCCCACACGCCCATGACCGCGCATGCTCGAGGCCGCGCACCCACGATCTCCACTCCCCGTTCTCCTCCATGCCCGTGGCCATGTCCTTTAAATCCGCCACGACCCCCTCATTCATTCCCCCCCCCTCTCGCGTGCTCTCTGCCGCAAGGCTGCCGCAAATCGGAGCTGGCATCTCTGCCACGGCCGTCGTCTTCTTTGGTTGCTTCCGACCACTGCAGAGGCCTCCTCGACCTGCCACTGCCACTACTAGGTCCACCGCACGTCGGCGCACCCCCTAGACATGTTCCTCGTGCCCGAGGCCCACTGGGAGCTCGAGTTTGATGGAGGCCGAAGCTCTCCGCCACGCCGTCGTCTTCTCTGGTGAGGTGAGCATGCAAATGTACTGACCCAAGGCCGCATCCAAATGCACCCATTTCTGAGCAGCGCATCGCCACTCGAGAGCTCCACCGCCTCGGCCATCATCGGCGAGCCCCGCAACCACCGCTCCCGTCCTCCCCGGTGACTTCCGCGAGCACCAGGAGCCTCGCCGAACCTCATCGCCCACTCCCCTATGCCGGCAACCACCGGAGCGTTGAATCCGATGACTCCCATGGCCAGCGCCACCGCCGTTGACTTTTTCGGCAACATCGGTGACCTAGCTCCGGTGAGCCCCTCGCCCGATCTAATCTCGTCCGTTCATTTAGATCTAACGGCACACATGCACTCACTTAAACTAAAATGGTATGGGCCAATCAGAAACAGCCATGTGGGCACCTTATCCAAAACCTTATCCGAATCTTTTCTGTTTAATTGAATTAAATGCAAATTTTGCAGAAAAGCCCCTGAACTTCAAACCATCATAACTTTTTACCTGTTAATCCAAATTGAATGATTCTTTTTGGAAAATGATCCTTATGAAATATATTATCACCCAAAAAATTGAAATTTGTAATTTGAATAATTTAAAATTTGATTTCATATAGAACGGTTTCAAACCTAAATAGGGCATAACTTGCAAAATAAAAAATATGGAAGTCTGAGTACCTAACCAAGGAAGTCTGAGTACCTAACCAAGGAGGGCTTGGAGAAAGGAGAAGCAATACCCAATATGGAAGAAGGACACCTAACCTTAGCCAAAGTGATTGATAGACCAACTCATGAGATGGAAGAAACCAAATCTCATACGAAGAAGCATAAAGAAATGGATGAAGAGTATGAGGTCACCCTCAAGAACATAGATCCTATACCCCGAACTAACGATCTTTTTGATCCAATGAAAGGAGCTAGAGTGTTCTCAAAGTCTGATCTAAGATCTGGAAAGTTTAGAGATAAAGATTCGAGCTACCGACATACCTAAAATGGATTTTTACCATAAAGTATCATCCGTGTGAGTACACCATCATGTCTTTTGGACTGACAAATGCTCTAGCATATTTCATGAATATGGTGAAGAAGGTATTCATGGAGTAAATGGGCGAATTGTGGTTGTGTTCATTGACGATATCCTGAAATGCTCCAAAGGCGAGGAAGAGCATGCAGAGCATCTGAGGTTGGTTCTGCGTATGATACCAACGGAATTGCAAGACCAGTGATGAGCACTGAAACAAAAGGAGAAACAAACATACCAAGCCGGTAGATGATATCATAATTATTGCACCAGGAGGAGTGTTAGCATTTGCACCTAAGAGGATCATTACTTCCTTCGAAAAAAATCAAACATGTGAAGCGCAACAAAAGCCTGATTCGGTTCTAGCCATCAAAGGAATTACTCCAGAAGCAACTTGTTATTTAAACGTACTAATTAAGATCCAATCCCCCAAGCATGTACATATCCGTCGGCCCGTACGCTCTCCCAGCTGCTTTCTTCATGTAGGTTATGCCTGCAATTTCCCTTGTCATACTTTCCCACTTTGATGTGCATGTGTTGCCTCCGACGACCCTGGCTGGCCTAATTGATATAATATCTGAAATCACAAAAATCCAATGAGAAATCACAAAAGGTAGCATTACAAAAATTCGTTGAGATTGCATAGGGGTCGAGGGAGACCTGGGAATCAATGGAATTCAAGCACATCAACTTATGGTGTAGTAAGTACAACAGGAATCTTGAGGCGGCAAGAGTCCTGAGATCTGTTTGCTTCAGACTAGACACATCACAGGGTTCATGTTTACCCGGCTGCTGCGCTGGGTGGTTTACTTTAACTTTAGCTCGTGATCAAAATTGGCCTTGTCGAAGTCATCAACCATGGCAAGGTCTTGGTCATGCTGCCAGTGAGGAACATGCTTGGTCGATGTCTTGCATGATAATTGTTCTTCACGATTACCTTCCCTCCAGGGCTCAACCATGGCCGTCCTCCACCATCTCCGATGGCACCAACCATAGTAGCCCCGTCCTTCTCCATAACCCCCACGCCCTGCACAGCAGAGAGTTGATGATC
Source organism: Elymus sibiricus (assembly GCA_039707655.1). Lineage (NCBI taxonomy): Eukaryota > Viridiplantae > Streptophyta > Magnoliopsida > Poales > Poaceae > Elymus > Elymus sibiricus. The sequence continues at coordinate 73,771,374 of CM077676.1, forward strand.
GAGTTAGGGTTAATAGGAAGAGAATAGAGATCCACCCGTACATGAATGATTGACATTGGACCTGTCTTTTTCTAAATGGGACGAGTTTGTTTTCTATTTTTTATTACATGCTCCGAAAACAACGAATCCCTAGATCAACAATTAGCATGAATATCGCCCATCATCTATCTACTTTCCAACTAATTACTAATTAGAGTTTACCTTTGTAGCGTGGAATCATTCTTCCATAGGAAGCTCATGAATTCTCCTTCCTCCCTCGTCTTCTTATGCTCCAATTGAGTGTCGCATTGCTGTCCTCAAATTGGTTGTATTCCTTTCTCTCTTCCAATTAAATTCCTCCTGAAGCATTCTGTGCACTCTACTGCCGTGAGATGCTCCTAGTTATAGCCTTCTCTCCACTTGACATCCCTCTCTTTCGCTGGTGGCTAGATCACCGGCAAGCCATACAGCAGCAGTAAGCCTAGCACAAGTGACTTGGAAAACAAAGGGAGCAGTGCATTGACGCAATAACAGCAGATCAACTCATGTGGCTGCAGCGGCAATGCCATCCTGCAAGCAGCGCAACTCACGGTGGTAGAACAAGATGACACCTGTGAGGAACAGCAGAATGACGATCAGCAGCAGTCATATCAATTCTTTTACGATGGCAATAATGAGCAAATCTTGCCTCAATTTGATCCGCTGCTATGACTAAGGCGTCTAGAATTTCTTTTGGTAGCTTCTCATCTAGCAGGTTTATTACTCGCATGTACTGGTTGTTGACATGTAGTTTCTTTGACATGGACTCTTTCTTTAAAGTACTGTTTTAGTTTCAGGATCAACCAATCCCTAGATCACAGGAGCAATCTTGTTTAACACGGACTTTTTCTTTAAACCATTTTAGTTTTTTGATGATGGATCAATCTACACCGTAATAATCTGGTCCTACCAGATTAACGGCTCATAAATTCTAATTAACGTGGGAATTTTTAGGGAGTCTCTAATTAGTATAGGTATAGATTCATGGCATGATCATATATAGGCATTACGTCCGTGACAAGTAGACCAAAATGATTCTGCATCTTCTACTATTACTCCACCAATCGGCCGCCATCCAACATGCATCTATGGTATTAATTTCATAATAAACAGAGTAATGCTTGGAGCATGATGACATAATGTAGACAAAGTAAGACCAAATAATATGTTCGAACCCCATCGTTTTATCCTTAGTAGCAACAATACAAATACGTGCTTCGCTACTCCTCCTGTTACAGAGTGAGAACACCGCAAGATTGAACCTACTACTATGCACTACTTCCTCTGAAGATCTAATCATCAACTTGGCCAAAGAAAACTCATAGATCGGAAAGTTTACATAGCTACAATAATCACACATAATAAACCTCAGAGAGTATTCAGTTACTTTCAATGAATAATCTGATCATAAACCCATAATTCATCAGATCCCAACAAACACACCGCAAAGATTACATCGAATAGTTCTCCGAAGAGATCATTGTATTGAATATCAATCAAAAAGAGAGAGAGAGAGAGAGAGAGCTATCTAGCTACTGCTATGGACCCGTAGGTCCTGTGGTAACTACTCACACATCATTGGGGAGGCAACAAGGTTGATGAAGATGACCTCCGTGATGGATTCCCGCTCCAGCAGAGTACCGGAAAAATTGAGGCTTGCAGTGCGGAAAAATTGTTTGGGATGCTCCTCCGAGGGTTTATAAATATATGCGAATTTATAGGCCAGGAATTAGGTTAATCGGAGCCACAGGGGCCCATAAGGGGGCAGGGCGTGCCCTCCTGCCTTGTCGCCTCATCGTGTGGCTTCTAGACTTTGCCCGAAGCTTCCAGGGTCTGTTTTGGTCCAGAAAAAACCATCAAAAAGTTTCATTGTGTTTGGAGTTCATTTGGTATGGATTTTCTGTAAAACCAAAAGCAAGCAGAAAACAACAACGTGCACTTGGCACTTGGTTAATAGGTTAGTTCCCGAAAAATATTATAAAATGGTGTATAAAGCATACAAGGTTGATAATATAATAGCATGAAACAATAAAAAATTATAGATATGTTGGAGACGTATCAGCATCCCCAAGCTTAATTCCTCCTCGTCCTCGAATAGGTAAATGATAAAAAACAGAATTTTTGATGTTGAATGCTACCTAACATGTCTTAATCATGTAATCTTTTAGGTATGAATGTTTAAGAACCGATGACTTAGTAAATATCAAAACAATAATATAGATGAATACTAGAAAATAACCATCACCTTTCAAAATAACAATGCTAAAGAATGTTATCCCTACTCATTTAATCGTGTAAGCAATGGCATAACTCGGTCTTACTCACATAAAGCATAAATCATGAATACCCTGGTGTCGAACCAAGCAATTGACTCGTACTTCTTCACGTGCTTCAGCATTTTTAACTTCACTCAATACATGAGCATGAGCCATGGACTTAGCACTTTAGGTGGAATAGAATGATGGTAGGTGTTCATAAGGGAAGACAACAATAGAGAAAGTCTCGCATCATCTCAGGGGATCGTTAGGCCATGGAGATAACTTTCAATCAATATCGATGCGAGGAGTAAGGATTGCCATGCAACAGATGCACTAGAGCTATAAGTGTATGAAATCTCTCTACTGAAACTAAGTGGGTGTGCATCCAACTTGCTTGCTCATGGAGACCTCGGAATATGCAACCCAAGTTGTAATAACGTAAAAATTCCCACTAGTATATGAAAGTGGCAAATCATGAGGACTCTCTATATTAAGAACATGGTGCTACTTTGAAGCACAACTGTGGTAAAGGATAGTAATGCTGCCCCCTCTCTCTTTTTCTCTCATTGTTTTGTTGGGCTCTTTTTGGCCTCTTTTTTTCTTTTTTTATATCCTTATAGGTAGGGTAAACACTCTAATAATGATGATCATCACACTTCTATTTACTTACAACTTGATAAAACTAAAAACTGATATGACTACATATGAATGCCTCTGGCAGTGTACCAGGATGTGCAATGATACGAGCGTAACATGTATAACAATGATGAATGGTGGCTTTGCCACATATATCATGCCAGCTCTATGATCATGAAAGCAAAATGACAATGAATGCTCAAGTCATGTGAATAGTAACGGTGGAAGTTGCATGGCAATATATCTCGGAATGGCTATGGAAATGCCATGACATGTAGATATGGTGGCTGTTTTGAGGAAGATGTAATAAGGCTTATGTGTGATAGAGCGTTTCATATTATGGGGTTTGGATGCACCGGCGAAGTATGCGTCAATCTTGAGGTGAGAATGGGCAATGCACGGTACCGAAGAGGCTAGCAAAATACGAAAAGGATGGAAGTGCTTATAGTCCACAAACTCATATTAGTCATAAAGAACTCAGATACTTATTGCATCATTTATTAGCCCTCGAAGCAAAGTACTACTCGCATGCCCCTAGGGAGGAGGTTGGGAGTAGTTAACCATCGCGCGCCCCCGGCTCGGATAACACTAGGCATCAATCAAGGATACAAAACACTCCAACTTCCTGGTCATGTCACAACCGACACTTTAATGAATAGTGAATCACAAACTTTAACACCATTATTCTCACTAATTAAACTTTAACACTTTCATGGATGGCTATACTCGGTGGATAAGTGAAGATGATGATGAGGACGTCGACATGGCAGGCAATAACGACATGGGGCTAGACGAAGAGATGACCGATGGACCCGAAGACGAGGGCATTAGACATGGTGGCGGAGAAGAGTTCGAACATGGCGGAGAAGAGTCTGGACATGGTGGAGAAGAGGCCGGACACGGTGGAGAAGAGTCCAGACATGGCAGAGAAGAGGCGTACATGCTACAGTCTTCATCGCTACTAAGTTCAGTTGTGCAGGACCCTCATGTTCGAGACCTGCTTCGCAAGGATACGACTAGCGACAGAGCTGCTTCTAGAGAGGAGGGCAAGCTGGCGCAACTGGAGGTAGACTCAAAGACTCCATTGTATGACGGTTGTGATCCCGAGGTGACCCGCTTGAGTTTCACGCTCGAACTTCTAAGGACAAAGGCCAAAAACAAATGGACAGACGCAAGCCTCGATGAGCATTTGAAGTATCTACATAATAAAGTTCTTCCCGTGGGGAACCTGTGTCCTACTAGTGTTGAGGAGGCCAAGAAAATCGTGTGCCCTCTTGATCTGCCGCACATTAGATACCACGCATGCATCAATGATTGCATCATTTATTGGAAGGAGCACGTGGAAAAAACAAACTGTCCAGTGTGCAATGCTTCTCGATACAAGAAGGCCGGAAATAAAGATCCTTGAAAAATTGTATGGTGCTTTCCAATCACTCCCCGTCTGCAGCAGTATTTCGTAGATCCTAAGGAAGCAAAGCTCGTGCGCTGGCACGCGGAGAGGGTGAAGCCCGTTGATGGAGATGATCCGAAGCTGAGACACCTCACATATGCTAGCTAGTGGAGAGCATTCAACGCCGAATATCGATATTTCATAGATGACGCAAGGAACATCGTGCTTGGTGCGAGTACTGATGGCATGAATCCGTTTGGCAACCAGAACACCAACCATAGCACATGGCCCATCTTTGTATTGATGTACAACCTCCCCCCATGGAAGTGCATGAAGACAAAGTACATACACATGAGCATGCTGATTCAAGGGCCGAAACATCCAGGAAATGATATTAATATATATCTGGGGCTACTGAAAGAGGAGCTACACACATTATGGACATCACTGGTCAAGACATGGGACGCCACCGCAGGACAATATTTCTATATGAGAGCCACGCTGATGACGACGGTGCACGACTATCTTGGTTATGGGTATGTCTTCGGCCAGGTGTGCCACGGATATTGCGGATGCATGAGATGCATGGATGATACAACGTCTCAGCAGCTAACGAACGATGGCGGGTCTGGGAAAATCGTGTACATGGGGCATCGAAGATGGCTCAAGAAGGATGACCCGTGGAGAAACCGTGGAGATCTATTCAATGGTGAGGCTGAGCATCGAGGACCTCCATGTAAATGGAGCAGCGCCGAAATCGATGAGCTGTTGAAAAACTAGGAACAGTGCCCCGCGCCAGGAAAGATGAAAAAGGCGCCGGAGCCACTGCTGAAGGTATGGAAAACGAGGTCTGTTATCTGGGACTTGGAGTAGTGGCCCAAACTCGACACGCCTCATTGCCTTGATCAAATGTATATCACGAAGAAGGTCCTCGAGAGCTTGCTTGGCACACTGATGAACATGCTGGAGAAGACAAAGGGTGGGCCAAAGTCAAGAAGAAACTTGGAAGATTTGAAAATCAGGGCCGATCTCCACATGCCGCCCCGTAAAAAATCAGGGACAGGGGCAAAAAGGTCAACAAGAAGGAAGACAATTATTGCCCCCTTCTTCCTTCACCTTAAGTGCAAAGGTGATCGATCAATTCTTCAAGTGCCTTACCGGAATCAAAGTAAGTTCTGGTTACTGTGGGAAGATAAGCAGATTTCTAGACACCAAGAAGAAAAGGTTCAGCGGGATGAAATCTCATGACTGTCACGTGATGATGACGCAGATACTCCCATTTTCCCTTAGAGGGATAATGGACAAGCAAGTCTGTGACACGCTTACTGGTCTCTGCAACTTTTTTGACGTTATCTCTCGAAAGTCGTTTAGTGTGGAGCAGCTTCGAAGGCTACAGGAAGAGATCGTTGTCATACTAAATGAGCTTGAGATATACTCCCCGCCCGCATTCTTTGACATCATGGTGCATTTGTGTGTCCACATCGTGGATGACATCATTGACCTTGGGCCGACATTCCTTCACAGCATGATGCCGTTCGAGAGGATGAATGGGGTCATCAAAGGATTCATTCGTAACATGTCCCGTCCGGATGGAAGCATCGTCCAGGGCTATCTGACCCAAGAGTGCATCTCCTTCTGTGAGAATTATGTAGGCATCGAAAACCTGTTGTTGGTTTGCCCGTCAACAAGCACCTTGGGAGGCTCGAAGGAGAAGGTCACACCAATGTCCGGAGGGAATTGCATGTGGACCACTCGGGTCGACGCATCGACTTTAACAGAGCTAACTTAGTAGTGCTACAATACCTAGATGTGGTAGAAGATTTTGTGACACTGCACAAAGAAACCATCGCAAAGAACTACCATGACCAGGGGATGCGCAAGACGGACGCCGAATTTATTAGAGAGCACAAATCAACTTTCTTGCGTTGGTTCAAAGAGTGAGTTCTTGCTAATCCCCTAGAAGAGGGCAATGCGGACGGATTGCTGATATACGCCTTAGCACATGGCCCCGTGGCCAACCTCGCGACCTATCAGGCATACGATATCAACGGATACACGTTCTACATGGAGGTCAAAGATATAAACAATGATTACAAGAACTCAAGGGTGACGATGGAATGCATGAACGGTGACAACGGCGCAACTAAAAGATTCTACGTAAGGGTCGAAGAGATTTGGGAGCTTGACTACTCTGGACTGCACAATGCGACGATGTTCCATGTCAAATGGGCTAAGGCCGTCGAAAGAGAATACCGGTATTTCACTACCATGTCTATACCAGATGCGAAGAGCGCTACCGTGAATGTCATCGCCAAAACTGAGCCATGGGTACACGCTAAGCACGTGACACAATGCTTCTTCATAACCGACCCGAGCAATCCCAGCCATGTTGTCATGAGGAGAGGCAAGAGGAGCATCGTCGGAATGGATGGAGTCGCCAACGAGGAAGACTACGACCAGTACGGCGACCGGATGAGGGAAGATGATGATGAAGTATACGTCAAAAGAAGAAGCAAGACTACATTACCTAAGAAAGATCGTACTCCATGGAAAAGGAAAAGTCACAATGAGGGGCTCAATTATTCGACAGCGAACAAGAGAGGAAAGAAGATCATTCTGAAACGTCGTCGACGCTGAGAAACCATCATTTATATATATGTATCTATTTTGTCGTCAAATAATGTAATATATATATATATATATATATATATATATATATATTATGCACTAATATATCACCTGAGTTATATACATTGTATCCCCTTCCCACTGTGGTTCTGGCGATATTCGCTCAGTTTGGTAGGAGAAAAACAAAAGTAAAAAAAAGGAAAGGAAAAAGGAAAATAATAAAAAGAAAAGGAAAGGAAAAAGGAATAATAATAAAAAGAAAAGAAAAAAGAAACGAAAAGGAAAAAAGGAAAAATAATAAAAAGGAAAGAAAAAAGAAAAAAAGGAAAAAGGAAAAATAATAAAAAGAAAAGAAAAAAGAAAAGGAAAAGGATTTTAGAATTAAAAAACAAAAAGGAACAGTTAGCAGTAGCGGGGCTTACAGAACCCGTGGTATAGCTAACTTAGCAGTAGCGCGGGTCTCACGGGGCCGCGCTATAGCTAGCAACTTAGCAGTAGCGCGGGTTTAACAGGCCCGCGCTATAGCTAACTTAGCTATAGTGCGGGTCTTGACCCCGCGCTACTGCTAATTTGACTTAACTCCCCGTGCAGGCCTTCCTTTCTCCCCCAATTCCCCATTCCCCCCTCATCGTCGCCCGAGAGGTCTCTCCTCGCCTCGCCGTCGCCCGAGCCCGAGCCTCGCCGTCGCCGGAGCCTCCCCTCGACATCACCGCCGTCGCCGTCGCCCGAGCCTCGCCGCCGCCCGGGCCATCGACCTCACCGCCGCCGCCCAAGCCCGCCCTCGACCTCACCGCCGCCGCCCGAGCCCCTACATTGCCGCCTTTGCTGCCCCGCCGTAAGCCTCTCCCCTCCCCTCTTCCCTCCTCTCCCCTCCCCTCTTCTCTCTATCTCTCTCTCTCACATGAACCCTAGCTAGGCAGAAATTAGAACCATAGGCAGAAATTTGAACCCTAGGTTTTAGTGCTGGGGTTAGCTCTAGGGTTAGTGGATTATGAATCTTAGGTTTGTTTAAAAAAAAGAAATGTTGCTGTACTTATAAAATTCAGTTAAGACAATGTCAAAAAAAATTCAGTTAACTGAATTTGTTAACTGAATTAACTAGGAGGCAGAACCCTAGGAATGTTTACCTAGTTAGTTAAAGAATGCATGGAGGCAGAACATTAGGGATTAGCTAGGACAGAATTTTTTTAGTTAACTCTAGCTAGAGCAAAAATTTTTAGGACAGTTTTTAGTTAACTAAACAATTCAGTTAACTTTATAGATAGTAGGAAAAAAATTTAGGACATAAATTTTCTCTCTTTTCTGTTAATAGATCATAATTAGCTAGGGCAAATTAGCTAAGGTTACAAATTTTACAAATTAGGGTTATAAATTTTGTTAATAGATCATAATTATTGCTACTACCCACTATTTGACAAATTAGCTAGGGTTACAAGTTTTCTCCGCCTCTTATATTTCTTAATATGATTGCAACCTCAGTTTTAGTTTTTGGGGATTTTCTTCAAGTTCTAAATTTTCTTGAAGTGGTCCTGTTATATGCAAAATTGAAGTGGTTCGATTGTGCCCAAGTGGCCTTTTGTTGTTTGCAGGGGAAATTATCCGAGTGGCCTATATTTTGCCGGAATGTTGATTCATTTCTGTTCCGGCAAATTTCAGGCGCTCCATATGTCCACTTTTTAGCAAAGGTCATGCCGAAATTTTCCGTGAATTTTGGCATGACTTGTGCTAGAAACTAGGACATATCGAGTGCCCGGGATTTGCCGGAACGGGAATGAATCAACATTCCGGCAAAACATAGGCCCTTTTTTTATGTCATTATTCATTTTATTAGGTCTAGAATTAAACGAGCAGACTTAACCGTAGGAAACATGGCTAACAACGACGAAGCCGGGGGTTCTGGTCACGCTGACGACGTCTACGAGGAAGCACACGATTACTTTGACTATCTGAACGCACGAGGGTTGCAGGGCCCCCTTGTCACAGCGGAGGGTGGTATTTTAGCCGACCCCGACACCGACACCGGCACCGAGACCGGCACCAACACCAGCGCTGAGACCGGCACGGATGCTGGCGAAGCCGCTAAACCACCGAAGACAAAGAGGGCAGGAAGCCCAAACCAGCCCGGCACCGGAAGACTGGTGGTCACGGAGGTGCACCCCGGTAATTTTGAGCCAATAGCTCCGGAGGAAGCGCGCAGGTGCTATGGCAACCAAATAGGATGCATCCTATGGGAAACCGTCAGCATCAATGTCTGTGACTTAAGGAAGAAACCAAATATGGAGCACTTCCTCCTAAAAAAGTTACACCAGAGATTCTTGTTCCCCGGCCGGGATGAAACCAAAGAACCATGGCTAGACAAAGCCATGAACAAGATAAACAACAAAGCCATGGGCAAGTTCAGCAACGCATTGTCCGCCTGGAAAGTAAGGGTAAAATGAGCGATTGATAGAAAAGAACCCTACTCCGAGATTATTAAGGACAATCCAACACTTACGGAACTGGAGTTCGAAATATTCAAGGAGACTTGCGCTGCCGAAGCTGCCAAGGAAAAGTCGGAGTACATGAAGGGGCTTCAGGAAAGGAACACGGGGAACCACCGCCTCGGAAGCCGTGGTTACTCGGGCAAGAGGCGCATATGGGACAAGGAGGACGCGGAACATGAAAGTCAGGGGCTCCCAGACCCCTTGGCGGAGTTCATCGTCCCGCAGGAGCATGACTTCATCCGGGCCCGGTACAAGTGGGAGACGAAAAATAAGGTTTTTTACACGGACGCGCCCACGAGGGAGTTCATGAGACTACTGGTAATTATTATTTTACCGCCTTATATTAGCTTCTGATCAATTCGACTACACGTTTAGTCACACTAGTAGGTCGCGAGGGCATCCTATTTAATGTGTCAAAGTTGGCCGAGAATTAAATATATGGTGTTGCATATATTTACATTATACGTTGCTTAGAAATTCAATAAAAATTGGTATATTTTTCAACACAAATCCATATATACCGCGTACGAAATTGAGATGAATCATTTAAGAAATAGTTTTTCAAAACGTTTGATTTTATGTTTTGTATTTGACTTGTAATAGTAAAATAGTCCTACTATTTTATACTCTATACTCATTCATGTATACGAATATAAATAAGCTTACACTTAGCTAATCTTAAATGTACTTTCCATGCCACGTACTAAGTTTATACTACTTTTTATGATTAAAAAAGAAGTTTATAGTACTTTTTTTTTGTTTTACGTAATGCATGTCCTTGTGTGGTTCCCCTGAGAACGTAAATCTTCTATTGGAAACGATGAACACATACCATGGAGATATTATATGGATGAACTCCGTGTTGGACACAGAGTCCATTAATCACACGTCTTGTTTTTTTTCGTAGATTGCTCCACATATTTATCAGCCACACATAGAGTCATCAATTACACGGCTCGTTATCTGCCACGGCAAATGTTTTACGTAATTATACAGTTCGGATCCAATTACCTTGATTAAATCATAGTCGTAAATTATAGATCTAATAATCTGAGTTATTTGAATGATGAGGACTAACGTGGTGCCTTGTATAAAACTATACAGTTTGGATCACAGAAGCCGCTTGTCCCCTGCGTACTTGGTGTAAGTTCTTTTTTTTAACTGTCCTTGGGCGTATGTACGAACAGTATATGAGAATATGGAGTGACTTATCATGGACCTGATGCGTTGGGCATGCTTAGCCGGGCTACTGGCCTGGTTTTCTGTAGGCACGTACGTGATCAAGCTAGTTATCCCTTATCACATGCAGTTTGATTTAAGTGGAATATTAAATTGTGATTAAGTTAGTAATCTGTTGTCACGTCCAGGCTGATTTAAGTGGAACGTTAAATTGAGTGGGCCATTAAAATTTTCATGTTACGAAAATCGTGCGGCTACAATACCTTAGAATTTAATGGTCCGCCGGATGAGGGCTAGTATTTTCTGATTAATGTGGGATTTTCTAGCTAATTCCTCGGTTTTTGCCCATATTTTCCTTTTAGTATATAATACATTTGTAAACGATCCACGTTCCTTTTGCAGAAAGAGCAACACAAGCTTGCGGCCGAAAGCGACTCGTCGTCTCAGTCGTCAGCGAGGCCCAAGTGGGACACCCCTTTCAACCGGGCCTTGAACATACTGAAAGGACTCCCGGAGGACAAACGGCCATCGTATGGACGTGTGCACGCCGCCGGAGACGGCGCCACATGGAAGTATTACTACCACGAGGACTCGGAGGCCAAAAGGCAGAGAAGGAAGTTAACTCAAGTGTGCATCGACGAGAAGGTGACACTTGCGGTCGAGAAGAAAACATCTAAGACCAAAGAAGCGATACGACCTGAGTTGATCTGCGAGGCAGTCAATGCAGCGATAGCTGCCTGCAGAAGTGAATTCGCAGCTTCGGTTAGTACCTTGATTCCAGCTGTTGTCGATTGGACTAAGCAAAATCCAGAGAAAAGGGCAGAGGACTTTCCCCTTCCCAGCTTTGTCTGGAGCAACTCGGTGAACATTGCACCAGCACCTGCTCACGCAACCGCACCTGATCCCGCACCTACTCATAGCAGCCCGTCCTCCATCTCTGGCGTGCTCGGCGGGGTTCGTCTTTGGCTGAGCTCGAAGCCCTCACGGTAATTACGTGTCACACCCTTTTCAACATATCTATAATCTTCCGTTTCCATTGCCTTTCGGATGTCTGACGTCGCAGACATGACTTCGCAAGCCGACGAAACCCCGTGCATTGTACTGTAAACCATCAACGGCCAAAAGGACATGGGAAAGGCAATGATAGTGAAGCCGAAGGAACGCTCGTTCCACAGCCGGGAGATGCCTGCAGGCATCTTCAAGGTTTCCTCGGTGAGTATCAAAGCGGGCTACGAGAGTTTGGCTCCTCCGGTACCACTCGGGGGAGATGACGACAGGACCCCGACACGGCTTGGCGATTGCAAGAGATGGGTGCTGCTGTGGCCGAAGACTCTTCTTCGTGTCGAGGCGGCCGGTAGCACACCAACGACAACACCTCAGCAAGGTATGAACACCACCCCACCTACGCAATTACCATTGCATGTCGTACCGGGTGATAGCGGACGACGCCGGGAAGAGGGTCCATTAGTGGCTGATGACTTCGCCCCCATCGAAGAAGCAATGGATGATGACATGGAGGAGGATGATGACCCTCTCCGGTTTCTCAATACCGGCTATGATGACGGAGGATTGATGGCTCAGCAATATGACTCAGGCTATGAGCTTGGAGATGAGTTGATGCCTCATTTGCCAGAGCAGGAACATCCTAAGGTTGATTGCAAGAAGTCTTTCTTCATGCAATCCACGCAGGACACGCCTCCAGATGCCGCCTCATCCCAGCATCAACAACGCGAGGGTCGTGCATTGCTGAGCCTGACAACACTGGGGCGGTGGTCAGGGACGGTATGGTAGGCTCACTTCCGGTACCCAAGAAGAAGCATAGGAAGAGACCGAGGAAAGGCCCTACTGGCGCCAGAGCTGCTTCTAGCAGCCATTCGCCTCCGCAGACCCGGGTTGCAGATAGTATACTTATCAGAGGTGCGGCGAAATTCCATGTCGCCGGTGAGCCGATCCTACCTGAGGATGTGCTAGAGGGCATAGACGGTGATCTAAGGAGACTTCATGACGATGTGCTGTCGAGAGAGAAAAGCCTTCTCCCCTCGAAAAATCCAAGAATACCCGCTTTACGCAGTTAAGGTGCCGCAACAAAAGTTGTACGTCTAGATTCCCCGCAGACAAGTTCTTCCTGCAATTTGATTACCTCTTCGACATGTTTCACATGACAAAGCTGGATTTGACGAGCAAATATCTTATATCTCGGTCGCGGACCCGTACTATATGCACGAGGGCTTCTTGGCTGTCTGCCCAAAGCACCGTGAACATGCGAGGGACTACATCGCCGACTTCATGGTCACCAATAAGGACAAGGAAATGATTCTCCTTCCTTATCATCCCATGTAAGTCATCCGCGAATATCCTCTGTGACACATACATCCTTTCATAAGTTTTAATCATTCCTTTGCACACATGGAGGCTAATTTGAGGTGTACCTATTTTGCGCAGTGAGGGCCGCGCCGTCCTCATCATTCTCTACCAGCAATTCTCCCACGCTCTACACTTGGACTCGTCGAAGAACATAAAGAAAAAGGATTACACACACATAAAGAGTGTTCTCGATAGTGCTATGATAAGCTTCAGCCAGCGGGGTGGAGATATCAGGGTGAAAAGGACAAGAAAGGGTGGGCCATGTTTCAGCCATAAGACCGACTTCTGCTACATCCAGCAACCGAATGATGGTCTTAGTGATGGATTCTACGTCATGCATCACATGCTGGAGTACAGAAGGGATCGGCAAAAACTTTGCTTGTCACCTACTTCCGGTGATGCCGATGTTCTCCAATGGGCCAAAAAATTAGGAAACATACCGGATCATCGACTCCGAGCTGAGTTCAATCATATACAGCGTGAACTTGCCCAAGTCATCACGAAGCAGGTCCTTGAAGAAATAGGGATGTTCTACGAAGGGCCAATGTCGCGGGTTGACGTCCGAACACGCGTAGCCGCTCAGCGTCTGGACCTGAAGCCTTTCATGAAGCTTGGGTGCATCCTCCTTGATTTGGACGGATGGGACGACATGGAGGAGTGATTGACGATGACAATGTGTCCATTTAGTCACTACTTTCTCTATGACGAAACTTTGAATTTATGCACGACGAAACTTTGTGATGTAAACTGTCCTCCTCAACTAGCGTAGATCGCTCTAGTTAATTAGTTTGAGTACGATGAACTTCAGTATTTATGTTTACTATATGTTGCTTGTATTTGCTAACTCTGTCTCTTCATGTTACTCAACTATATTATGTTGCATATTATCGATGAATTCATCAAGTGACGATGCAGGTATATAGATCATGGATGGCAAAGAAGTGCTATGCCGTGTACATAGGGAGGGTTCCAGGAGTGTACGACGAGTGGCCAAAGTGTCCGGCCCAGGTGTACCAGTTCTCAGGCGGCAGCCAGAGAGGGTTCGACAGCAGAGGCAAAGCGGAAGATAGTTACTTGAGGTTCACTCTAGCGCGAGAGAGGGATCGGAACCAGAGCCTCAAGAACTACTACATAATTGCGCTAGTGCTCATAGTGATTGCTCTTCTATTCTATTTCATAGTTTAGATAGATGATGAAACATGTGTATGTGATGACCATGCAGTTGCATGTATTCGAGACATGTCATAACTTGTATCGCTATTTCGAGATGATGATGAGACATCATTTGTGTTCGATGATGATGATGATGATGATATGACGAGACTACAGTATGTGTATGATATGATGAAAATATTGTATGTTTATGATATGATGAGACTATTGTATAAAACCTATCCAAATACAGTGCAAATATGCAGAAGAAAAAAATACAGAACATTTTAGCAGTAGCGAGGGGACTGCTAGTAGCAGCAGCGAGGCCTCACCAGTAGCGCGCGTCCAACAGCCGCGCTACGGATAGTTAGCAATAGCGCTGGTTGGACCAGCGCTACTGCTAGGTATGTGTAGCAGTAGCGCTGGGTTTTACCCAGCGCTACTGCTAAATATTAGCTGTAGCATCCTATCAGTAGCACGGGCCCCAGCGCTACTGCTAGGCCTTTAACCCGCGCTACAGCTAGGGTTTTCCCTAGTAGTGTTAAACCTTCATAACTTTTTACCCGCTAATCCAAATTGAATGATTCTTTTTGCAAAATGATCCTTATGAAATATATTATCACCATAAAAATTGAAATTTGGAATCTGAATAACTTAAAATTTGATTTCAAATAGAACGGTTTCAAACCTAAATAGGGCATAACTTGCAAAATAAAAATCGAATTAAATTGATTCTTGTTGCAAATTCAACCTAGTGCAATATAGTTTCTGCCTATAGCACTTTAGTTCAAATTTGAATAATTTAAAAATATGTTAGAATTTAAAACTCTTTAGGTTAACTTTGAAAATAAAAGATCTAAATGGAATAATTCCTTTTGCAATCATGTTCAGAAACTTAAAATGAACTTTAGTTAATACTTTTGGATTATTATTTAACTTTAGGAAACTCAAATAAACATTTGAATTCAAACCAAACTTCATTTGGTTAAAACATTAAAACCATAGGTCCAATTTGAATAAATCCTTTTGCTTTATAATTGAGAAAACTCAAATGAACATTAGGAAAATAATGTTGGAGTATTACTTGACTTTAGAGAATTTAATTTGAATTAAATTCATCTAGTTGGTTATAACTTGGAAACCCTAGGTTTAATTTGAATAAGCTTTTGATTTATGACTTAGTAAATTAAATTGAACCTAGGAAATATTTTTGGGGTGACAAATGACTTTGGGATTAAATTAAATTCAAGTCAAACTTAAGTAAAGTTTGAAAACTATTTGCACATAGTAAATCATTCTGCATTTATATTTGACCATAGTTGAACTTGAATTAAATAAATAAACTTTATTAGTTATTTTGGGATTTATATTTTACTTTAGCTTACACTAAAATCAAATAAATAAACTCTAGTCATTATATTGGATTTGTATTTGACTTTAGGGAAGACAACAAATATAATTAGGCTCGAATTAACTGTGTCAAATATGAAATCATTCATAATTCAAATTTAACTTTGTAAGCTCAAACTTAGGGAACCAGCTCAAATTGTGAACTCAATTCAATTTGAATTCAAATAGGAAGAAACCCAAATTCAAATTCAAATTGAATTGGCAGTCAAACCAAGTTCATGAACCCAAATGAAACCCAAACACCTAGTGTATTCAAGCTTAGGAAAGGTCAACAAGTTTGAATTTGTCATTCAAACTTGCACATCAACTTGGCTAACCAAGATTCATAGACTATGACTCCTGTTGTTAAGATTCTCCTGATTGGATCTGATAACCAGAACTTAACAGCACATACCCCTTATGTGATGAACCCTTATTGAAACCTGTATGTGAACCCCTATGTCACATGTATTCCAATTAACAACCACTATGTTGTTTTCAAAACTCTTATGAGTTGACATGACACATGATCTCACAACACAGTGACACTGACACCATGCACAACACTTGTTGTATGCTTGATTGTATTGTATGGTTGTTTACGATTACTCTTTACTTATGATAGATCGTTCGGAGAGCAAAGGGTTACCAAGATTGTGTGTGGGAAAAACTTCATCAATTACCAGATTGTGTTTATGTGAAGAACTTCATCGACTACCAGGCAAGTTTCATTCCTGGTAAAGCTTTCCCCATTGTTTCACTTTGCTGCAATACTATGCTGAACCTGGAATAGGTTAGCCACATGTTTACCCTGAATGTTGAGTCTACGACATAGTGTAGCCTCGGGACTTGACAGCAGGTGAATGCGTCATTGGTAGATGCACTTTGGAGTCCCCACTGAATGCACTAATGACAGAGTGCACACTTGTATTTCGGGACCTTCCTTTTCGAGTGATATGCGTTAATGGTATATGCGCTCTGGAGTCCCCAGTGTTGCACTATTGACAGAGCGCACTTGAAAACAAAACCGTTGTCATTTCTGGGAATGAGGATGGTTCTCAGCAATAGCTAGAAATGGTAGACATGACTTCTTTGCCCTGGCTTGACAAAATAGTTGATTTGATTTGGAAATGGTCTGATGGAAAGGGTTTTGATACAAAACAGAATGGAAACTCTTTTACTCATTCGTTACATTGGAGGATATGTTGTTGTTAGTTGTAGCTTGCCAATACATTCAATGTATTAACCCTCATAGCTGCAACGTATCATGTTGCAGGATTCTCCATATTGAAGGAGAAATGCAAAGTAGGGTTATGATGCTATACTCAACTGCTGCCTGCAAGTGGACGGACTCTACAAGATTTTATTTTATCTTTCATTGCATAATGTATCAATCTAGCCTTGAGCTAGAAGGTATGTAATGCATTAAAGTCTGGATCTACGATGTAATACTTTGACATGTATTATTTTCTGGTATTTCATCATGAACTGTGATTGCCAGCAATCGATCCAGGGACTGGCACATGAAGCGCAGAGATTCAGGGCCCCTACCGGGACCGGGTCGTTGACCGATGGTATCAGAGCACATGTTGTCGATAGGACGTGACCCTAGGAAATGGAAAGCCCATAGGAAAAAACTTATTTTGTATATAGTCTTGTATCATCTTACCTCATTCATTTCTCAACCTCTCCTTTTCATAAAGTTAGAATACAGGTCCCAAGGAGATAACCAAGAAGTAACCACTGACTGCTATGACTTGGAATTAAGAGTAAGTTCCCAAGGGCATTGAGGATGTCAGAATAAGAATGGGACTCATGGGACAAGGATCATAAGGATTCACAATCATGAATGAAGACCAAGAGAATTAGATGATGCAACTGCAACTGAGTTCAAGGATGATGACCACTGATGACTAAGGAAAGACCTAGAAATTCTCAACACCCAGTAGTACCTCAAGGAAATGAGAGGAAGAATTGGAAATAATCAAGGAGAAGTTTAAGAAGAAGTGCAGAAGTGACACTAAGGAAAGAAGAAGAATGAGGAGACAACTACCTGATGAAATATGGAATCACTGGGTCAAGGAGTCAGACAGCTGAAGTAGAAGCGAAGTTTAGAATTGACCACCACTACTAAGTTAATCTAAAGTAGAATGTTTCATGTGTACCACTACTATGCCAATCTGACATGGTGACGTACCAGTTGTTGGATGAGATCATATCGGATGCGGTATGACCTTACTTAGGAGTTGATTGTGTGAATTGATAATGATTGTTAGGTGAAATATGTTTGCTTTGAACTACGTAGAATGTAATTAGAGACCTACCCAGTAATATCAGGAGTCAGAAGAACGACACTGAAGGAGTTAAGATGACAACAGTGGAAACGTTGGGAACCTCTAAGGAAGTGAGAACATGGGACCAGACCATACGAACAGAACTTAGGTGTGAACATTATCTATGCATTATACTAACAGCCATACGAGGCTATAAATAATACTAGTGGTATTAGCATATGGGTATCTATCTTTCTTGTCCATTCTCTCATCCCTAAACACACACCGCCAAAACCCCGAGTCGATAACATGGATTTTGAGAGACTTATTTTGTGTGAAACCCGTTGGATGCATGGACAGAGAGAAGGTGGGAATTACCACACTCATACTAGAAGGACCCACGGAAGAAAAGGGTGGGATAAGTATAAAGCCACTCACCCCATTAGGGAAGTGACGTGGACAACCTTCCGGTCACATTTTCGTGCAGCCCATTTCCCGTTGAACGGATACAAACCAAGATTGGAGAAAGAACTACTTGGTTGAAGCAAGGAGTATTTTGAGGAGAACCTGGAGAATTTCCCCATAGGAAGGAAGAATACCTAAGGAAGGATCACTCTACAGGAGAGGTTTCATGTAATGGAACTGATCATTTTTGCCTGGTTGTGAAACCTTTGAAAGGGTAACACCGATGGAACAACCTCAGAAGGAGATAGTAGAGAAGACCCTAATGGAATTTAAGAAACCTAAGGAATGAAGGGGATAACACTGATGTTACTTGGGAAAACCCAGAGCATCAAGTGGACTCATACCCAATAGGGAAGAGACACTACGTGTCTAGAAGGGAGTAATCAAGGAAACCTTACTAGAGAAGAATGATGGTAAGAAGAATGATGGTAAGGAGAATGAACCATCCTTGGCACATGGGAAGTCTGAGTACCTAATCAAGGAAGGCTTGGAGAATGGAAAAGCAATACCCAATATGGAAGAAGGAGAACTAATTTTAGCCGAAGATATTGATAGACCAACTCATGAGAAGGAAGAAACCAAACCTCATACGAAGAAGCATAAAGTAATGGATGAAGAGTATGAGGTCACCCTCAAGAACATAGATCCTATACCCCGAACTAAAAATCTTTTCGATCAATTGAAAGGAGCTAGAGTGTTCTCAAAGTTTGATCTAAGATCTAGAAATTTTACAGATAAAGATTCGAGCTACCAACATACCTAAAATGGATTTTTACCATAAGATATCATCCGTGTGAGTGCACCGTCATGTCTTTTGGACTGACAATGCTCTAGTATATTTCATGAATATGGTGCAGAAGGTATTCATGGAGTAATTGGGTGAATTGTGGTTGTGTTCATTGATGATATCCTGAAATGCTCCAAAGGAGAGGAAGACCATGCAGAGCATCTGAGGTTGGTTCTGCAGGAGTTGAGGGAGCATCAGCTCTATGCCAAATTCAGCAAGTACGAATTCTGGCTAAGGAAGTTAACTTTCTGGGGCATAACATATCAGGAGAAGGATTAGCAGTAGACCACTCTAAAGTGGCAGTTGTTAATGAATGAACATCACCCAAGATTGTCATCGAGATTCGTAGTTTTCTTGGGATGGTTGGTTACTACCGTACAATTCATCGAGGATTTCTCGAAGAATGCCAAACCCATGACTGACTTGCTTAAGAAGGATAAGAAGTTTGTTGGATGGAAGCGTGTGAAGAGAGTTTCCAGTAGTTGAAGAAAGGACTAGTGATCATCCAGGTCCTATGTTTTTTCTTGACATCGGGAAACTCTTCAATTTTTTTTTGTGACACCTCTCACCAAAGACTTGGATGTGTCTTGATGAAAGAAGGAAGAGTAGTGGCATATGCCTCGAGGTAGTTGAGGAAGCAGGAGGTTAACTACCCGACCCATGATTTGAGATCAGTGTCGGTAGTCCATGCTTTAAAGCAATGGAGGCATTACCTATTTGTTAATACTTGTGATGTTTTCACAAATCACGAGCGCTTGAAGTACATTTCCACTCCGAAGGAGTCGAATGTGAGACAGAGAAATTGGTTGAAATTTCTCAAAGATTGAACCCTGAATTTGTAGTACCACCCTAGAAAGGAAAACATGGTTGCTGATGCGCAGAGCCGTAAGGCATATGTAAATAGTTTGACCGTGATTTTTTTTGCCACCAGAGTTGCGTAAGGCATTCGAGGAATTAGGCAGCCGAAGAATGGTGCTAAGCAGTTGGCCATGACCCACAGACACCATGATCAGAACAGATATGCTTAATCAGCTTGGATATACTGGGTGGAGAATCACATGATCATATGAGCGAAGTAACCTCACTGATGGTAAATGGAGGTTGTCATGCCAGAGTTTGAACTGTCAGAGAACCAACAGTTTTTGAGTGTTAAAACCTCGAGAGCCATAAGATAGATAGATGTTGTTGCTCACAGAACCAATGGAATCAGCCGAACACAGTTGTGAATAAGAAAGATTTCTACAATGCTCGTGAGAGCTCGAGTGTCTAGATACGAGATTCACTAGACCGTATGCAAAGTAATGATTTGGGTGCGACATGGATTGGCCACCATGATGACTACTCTTATTATTTGCATTGTTATATGAGAAAGTAAGTCTGTAGAAAGAGAGTCGATGTTTTGACGAAGTCTATTAGGAACACCCTGTAGAAGACATTAGAAAAAACCATTGGATCACCTATTTACGGTGAGGATAGCCCAGAGCCAATTGTTGCAGGAACCCCCAGAAATTTGGTTGACCAACATGAGGGTAACAATAGGTATTTTAAAATTTTGGCGCCAGACCTACAGACCGGAAGGGATCCATATATTGGAATACCACTCCTTGATATGGAATTTAAGACCCAGGGGTGGAAGCAAGAGACAGTAAGGATCCCAGGATATATTTACCTGATGAACACAGATGATATTAAGGTACCACAGGAACCACCAACAAAGGATATGACCGTTGGAACATGAGTTTGATAGATGCTACAGACTGAAATTGCTATAGATAGGAGAATGACATATGGCAAGCCCATGTATGGCCCGATATAGATGGTAAGGTCATAGATGGCACATAAAGGTGATTGTCGATGGTAAGACCACAATTGGCACATCGAGGGAAGCATAGACGTATGACACCTACAGAATTGCAAGACCAGTGATGAGCACCGAAACAAAAAGAGAAACAGACATACCAAGCTGGTAGATGATATCCTAGTTGTTGAACTAGGATGAGTGTGAGCATTTGCACCTAAGGAGAAAGAAGCCATACGAGACCCAACCTTAAAATCTTTTAAGGGTGGTAGCAACCAGAACATAATAGATCGAGGATGTAAGGATAGTTCTGGGAAGCATCACACACCCCAACCCAACCCCAGTAACAAGGAAGACTTGTGAAGTTGAGCTACCAACCACACAATTATCTGGAGAAGAGTATATATACTACCAGAGATATATGGACCAAGGACCAGAGGATACAATTGACATTGCCATAACTCACATAGTAGGCCAAGACTTGGAGATGGAAATTAAGAGAAACCCCAAACCCTAACCTTTCTTTTTAGCCTCTCCAGATCTCAGGGACGAGATCTCTTTTAAGCGTGGTAGTCTGTCACATCCCAGATTCTCCCCAAATCTGGTATGTCGAAAATTCCACAGGGAAATAATTTTTTTCTAAGAAATACCTATAAATGCCAAGGATTGTTTATGTTTGACTTTGATTTACTTGATTGTTTGCCTAGGAAGGGTGAAAACCCCAGTGCAATTAGTTGAAATCCTAGCTGGCCACTGGTAGAAACCAAACCATTTGAAATATTAATTGGGCATAAGGCTATCCCTAACAAGACCCAAATGATATCCAAAGCTAGATGATTTTTTCCCTAAATGAATTGAATTGGATTCATTTTGAAATCAATTCAAAATCAAGGGAGATTATTTTAAAATGGCTTTGCATTCATTTTGGCAGAAAGGGAATGTCATAAGTCCAAAGAATTACTTTGACTTCTGCCAATTTTCTAAAATGGATTTGAAACACTTTTGGTTTCAAAACCAAATTCAAATTCAAGTAGAAAATATAAGTGCAAGAATTATATTTCCAAAATGCCCCAACAAAAAGTTCAAACATGCACAAATATTCCATTTGGAATTTAGCAAAAATTCTCTATTGGAAGAAAATTCAAATTCAATGCCTATTTGAATTTACAAATCAAAACAGAAAAGAAAAAGAAGAAAATGAGAAAACAGATGAAAAGTGACAAACTAGGCCAGCTAGCCAGCCCAGCTGGACACACTCGAGCGCAGCCCACCCCACGCTCTCTCTTCTCTTTCTCTCTCGCTGATGGCGCGGACCCACGTGTCATCCCCCTCCTCCGGTAATGTCACCCCACGTGCCCACGACCGCGCACGCCCGAGGCTGTGCACCCATGATCTCCACTCCCCGTGCCCCTCCGTGCCCGTGGCCATGTCCTTTAAATCCGCCATGACCCACTCACTCATTCCCCCTCCCTCTCGCGTGCCCTCTGCCGCCAGGCTGCCACAAATCGGAGCTAGCATCTCTGCCACAACTGTCGTCTTCTTCGGTTGTTTCCGACCACCGCAGAGCCCTCCTCGACCCGCCACTACCACTGCTAGGTCTACCACATGTCAGCGCACCCCCTAGACATGATCCTCATGCCTGAGGCCCACTGGGAGCTCGAGTTCAATGGAGGACGAAGCTCTCTGCCGCGCCATCATCTTCTCCGGCGAGGTGAGCACGCAAACGACCCCGCCACCTTGTCCATTGGATTCGTGGTGACCATGAGCATATACTGACCCAAGGCCGCATCCAATTGCGCTCGTTTCTGAGCAGTGCATCGCCACCCGAGAGCTCCACCGCCTCAGCCATCTCCGGCGAGCCCCGCAACCACTGTTCCCATCATCCCCGGTGACTTCCGCGAGCACCTGGAGCCTCGCCGCATCAAGCCACACCTCTTCGTCCACTCCCCCGACGCCGGTGACCACCGGAGCATCAAATCCGATGACTCCCGAGGCCAGAGCCGCCAGCGTTGACTTTTTTTGGAAACATTCCGGTGACCCAGCTCCGGTGAGTCCCTAGCCTGATCTAAGCTCGTCCGTTCATTTAGATCTAACGGCACACACGCACTCACTGAAACTGAAACGGTATGGGCCAATCAGAAAGAGCCACGTGGCCACCTTATCCGAATCTTTTCTGTTTAATTGAATTAAATGCAAATTTTGCAGAAAGCCCCTGAACTTCAAACCATCATAACTTTTTACCTGTTAATCCAAATAGAATGTTTCTTTTTGCAAAATGAACCTTATGAAATATATTATCACCATAAAAATTGAAATTTGTAATTTGTATAATTTCAAATTAGATTTCAAACATAATGGTTTCAAACATAAGTAGGGCATAACTTGCAAAATAAAAATCCAATTAAATTGATTCTTTTTGCAAATTGAACCTAGTGAAATATAGTTTCTGCCTAGAGCACTTTAGTTCAAATTTGAATAATTCAAAAATATGTTTTAAATAGAATACAGTAGAAGCTAGAATTCAAATAGAATTTAAAACTATTTAGGTTAACTTTGAAAATAAAAGATCTAAATGGAATGATACCTTTTGCAATCAAGTTCAGAAACTTAAAATGAACTTTAGTAAATATTTTTGGATTATTATTTGACTTTAGGAAACTCAAATAAACATTTAAATTCAAACCAAACTTAATTTGGTTAAAACATTAAAACCATAGGTCCAATTTGAATAAACCCTTTTGCATTGTAATTGAGAAAACTCAAATGAACATTAGGAAAATAATGTTGGAGTATTACTTGACTTTAGGGAATTTAATTTGAATTAAATTCAACTAGTTGGTTATAACTTGGAAACCCTAGGTTTAATTTGAATAAGGTTTTGCTTTAGGATTTAGTAAATTAAATTGAACCTAGTAAATATTTTTTGGGTGACAAATGACTTTAGGATTAAATTAAATTGGAATCAAACTTACGTAAAGTTTGAAAACTATTCACACATCGTAAATCATTTTGCATTTAGATTTGACCATAGTTGAACTTGAATTAAATAAATAAATTTAGTAATGATTTTGGGATTTATATTTGAATTTAGTTTACACTAAAATCAAATAAATAAACTTTAGGCATTATATTGGATTTGTATTTGACTTTAGGGAAGACAACAAATATAATTAGGCTTGAATTGACTGAGTCAAATATGAAATTTTTCATAATTCAAATTTAACTTGGTAAGCTCAACACTTAGGGGAACCAGCTCAAATTGTGAACTCAATCCAATTTGAATTCAAATAGGATGAAACCCTAATTCAAATTCACATTGAATTGGAAGTCAAACCAAGTTGATGAACCCAAATGAAACCCAAACACTTAGTGTATTCAAGCTCAGGAAAGGTCAGCAAGTTTGAATTTGTCATTCAAACTTGCACATGATCTTGGCTAACCAAGATTCATAGTCCATGACTCCTGTTATTAAGATTCTCCTGATTGGATCTGACAACTACAACTTGACATCACATACCCCGTATGTGATGAACTCTTATTGAAACCTACATGTGAACCCTTATGTCGTATGTATTCCAATTAACAACCACTATGTTGTTTTCAGAACTCTTATGAGTTGACATGACACATGATCTCACAGCACAATGACACTGACACCATGCACAACGCTTGTTGTATGCTTGATTGTATTGTATGGTCATTTACGATTACTCTTTACTTACGATAGATTGTTGGAAGAGCGAAGATTAGCGTTGCCAAGATTGTGTGTGTGTAGGAAGAACTTCATCAATTACCAAGATTGTGTTTATGTGAAGAACTTCATCAACTACCAGGCAAGTTACATTCCTGATAAAGCCTTCCCCATTGTTTCACTTTGCTGCAATACTATGCTGAACCTAGAATATGTTAGCCACATGTTTACCCTGAATGTTGAGTCTACGACATAGTGTAGGCTCGGGACTTGACAGCAGGTGAATGCATCATTGGTAGATGCACTTTGGAGTTCCCACTAAAATGCACCAGTGACAGAGTGCACAATTGTATTTTGGGACCTTCCTTTTCGAGTGATAAGCGTTAATGGTAGATGCGCTCTGGAGTCCCCAATGTTGCACTATTGACAGAGCATGCTCAAAAACAAAACCTTTGTCATTTCTAGGAATCAGGATGGTTCTCATCAATAGCTAGAAACAGTAGACATGACTTCTTTGCCCTGACTTGACAAAATAGTTGATTTGATTTGGAAATGGTCCGATGGAAAGGGTTTTGATACAAAACAAACTGGAAACTCATTTACTCATTCATTATGGAGGATATGTTGTTGTTAGTTGTAGCTTGCCACTACGTTCAATGTATTGGCCCTCGTGGCTGTGACGTATCATGTTGCAGGATTCTCCATATTGAAGGAGAAATGCGAAGTAGGGTTACGATGCTATACTCAACTGCTGCCTATGAGTGGATGGATGCTACAAGATATTATTTTATCTTTCGTTGCATAATGTATCAAGCTAGCCTTGAGCTAGTAGGTATGAAATGTATTAAAGACTGGACTGTGATGTAATACTTTGACATGTGTTATTTTCTGCTATTTCATCATGAACTGTGCGTGCCAGCAATTGATTGAGGGACTGACACATGAAGCACAGAGATTCGGGGCCCCTTCCGGGACCGCGTCGTTGACAGATGGTACTAGAGCACATGTTGTCTATAGGATGTGACCCTAGGAAATGGAAAGCCTGTAGGAACAAAACCTATTTTGTATATAGTCTTGTATCATCTTACCTCATTCATTTCTCAACCTCTTCTTTTCAAAAACTTAGAATACCGGTCCCAAGGAGATAACCAAGAAGTAACCACTGATGGCTATAACTTGGAATTAAGAGTGAGTTCCCAAGGGCATTGGGGATGTCAGAATAAGAATGGGACTCATGGGACAAGGATCATAAGGATTCACAGTCATGAATGAAGACGAAGAGAATTAGACGATGTAACTGCAACTGAGTTCAAGGATGATGACCACTGATGACTAAGGAAAGACCTATTGAAGAAATGCTCAACACCCAGCAGTACCTCAAGGAAATGAGAGGAAGAACTGGAACTAATCAAGGAGGAGTTGAAGAAGTGCAGAAGGGACACTAAGAAAGTAGAAGAATGAGGAGACAACTATTTGATGAAATATGGAATCACTGGGTCGAGGAGTCAGACAGCT
Organism: Elymus sibiricus; assembly: GCA_039707655.1. Lineage (NCBI taxonomy): Eukaryota > Viridiplantae > Streptophyta > Magnoliopsida > Poales > Poaceae > Elymus > Elymus sibiricus. Next base: position 73,797,400 of record CM077676.1, read on the forward strand.
GAAGCAGAATAAAAGTTTAGAATTGACCACCACTACTAAGTTAATCTGAAGTAGAACGTTTCGCATGTACCACTACTATGCCAATCTGACATGGTGATGTACCAGTAGTTGGATGAGATCATATCGGGTGCGGTATGACCTTACTTAGGAATTGATTGTGTGAATTCATCATGATTGTTGGGTGAAATATGTTTGCTTTGAACTACGTAGAATGTAATTAGAGACATACCCAGTAATATCAGGAGTCAGAAGAGCTACACTGAAGGACTTAAGATGATAACAGTGGAAACGTTGGAAACCTCTAAGGAAGTGAGAACATGAGACCAGACCATACGAACAGACCTTAGGTGTGAACATTATCTATGCGTTATACTTACAGCCATACAAGGCTATAAATAATAGTAGTGGGATTAGCATATGGGTATCTATCTTTCTTGTCCATTCTCTCATCCCTAAACCCAGACAGCCAAAACCCCGAATCGACAACATGGATTTTGAGAGACTTTTTTTTGTGTGAAACCCGTTGGATGCATGGACATAGAGAAGGTGGGAATTGCCACACTCATACTGGAAGGACCTACTGAAGAAAAGGGTGGGATAAGTATAAAGCCACTCACCCCATTAGGGAAGTGACGTGGACAACCTTCTGGTCACATTTTCGTGCAGCCCATGTCTCGTTGAACTGATACAAACCAACATTGGAGAAATAACTACTTGGTAAGGAGTATTTTGTGGAGAACCTGGAGAATTGCCCGTTAGGAAGGAAGAATACCTAAGGAAGGATCACTCCACAGGAGAGGTTTCATGTAATGGAACTGATCATGTTTGCCTGGTTGTGAAACCTTTGAAAGGGTAACACCGATGGCACAACCTCAGAAGGAGATAGTAGAGAAGACCCTAATGGAATTTAGGAAACCTAAGGAATGAAGGGGATAACACTGTTGTTACTCGGGAAAAGCTAGAGCATCAAGTGGACTCATACCTAATAGGGACACTATGTGTCCAGAAGGGAGTAATGAAGGAAACCTTACTAGGGAAGAATGATGGTAAGGAGAATGAAACAGCCTTGGCACACGGGAAGTCTGAGTACCTAACCAAGGATGGCTTGGAGAAAGGAGAAGCAATACCCAATATGGAAGAAGGAGACCTAAGCTTAGCCAAAGAGATTGATAGACCAACTCATGAGAAGGAAGAAACCAAATCTCGTACGAAGAAGCGTAAAGAAATGGATGAAAAGTATGAGGTCACCCTCAAGAACATAGATCCTATACCCCAAACCAATGATCTTTTCGGTCAATTGAAAGGAGCTAGAGGGTTCTCTAAGTTCGATCTAAGATCTAGAAATTTTATAGATAAAGATTCGAGCTACCGACATACCTAAAATGGATTTTTACCATAAAGTATCATCCGTGTGAGTACATCATCATGTCTTTTGGACTGACAAATGCTCTAGAATATTTCATGAATATGGTGAAGAAGGTATTCATGGAGTAATTAGGTGAATTGTGGTTGTGTTCATTGACGATATCCTGAAATGCTCCAAAGGAGAGGAAGACCATGCAGAGCATCTGAGGTTGGTTCTGCAGGAGTTGAGGGAGCATCAGCTCTATGCCAAATTCAGCAAGTATGAATTCTTGCTAAGTTAACTTCCTAGGGCATAACATATCAGGAGAAGGATTAGTAGTAGACCACTCTAAAGTGGCAGTTGTTAATGAATGAACATCACCCAAGATTGTCATCGAGATTCATAGTTTTCTTGGGATGGTTGGTTACTACCGTACAATTCATCGAGGATTTCTCGAAGAATGCCAAACCCATGACTGACTTGCTTATGTAGGATAAGAAGTTTGTTAGATGGAAGCCTGTGTAGAGAGTTTCCAGTAGTTGAAGAAGGGACTAGTGACCGTCCAGGTCCTATGTTTTTGCTCAACTTCGAGAAACTCTTCAATTAGTTTTTGTGACGCCTCTCACCAATGACTTGGATGTGTCTTGATGAAAGAAGGAAGAGTAGTGGCATATGCCTCGAGGCAGTTGAGGAAGCACGAGGTTAACTACCCAATGCATGATTTGAGATCAGGGTCGGTAGTCCATGCTTTAAAGCAATGGGGGCATTACCTATTTGGTAAGACTTGTGATGTTTTCACAAATCACGAGCGCTTGAAGTACATTTTCACTCTGAAGGAGTTGAATGTGAGACAGAGAAGTTGGTTGAAATTTCTCAAAGATTGAACCCTGAATTTGCAGTACCACCCCGGAAAGGAAAATGTGGTTGCTAATGCACAGAGCCATATGGCATAGGTAAACAATTTGATCGTGAAATTTTTTTGCCACCAGAGTTGCATAAGGCATTTGAGGAATTAGGCAGCTGGATAATGGTGCTAAGCAGTGGGCCATAACCCACAGACACCATGATCAGAACAGATATGCCTAATCAGCTTGAATATATGGGGTGGAGAATCACATGACCATATGAGGGAAGCAACCTCACTGATGGTAAATGGAGGTTGTCAGGCCAGAGTCTGAACTGTCAGAGAACCAACAGTTTTCGAGCTAACGCTTTATGAGTTTTAAAACCTTGAGAGCTATAAGATAGATAGATGTTGTTGCTTACAGAACCAATGGAATCAGCCAAACTCAGTTCGTGAACAAAAAACCCTTCTACAATGCTTGTGAGAGACCGAGTGTCTATACGAGATTCACTACTCTAATTATTTGCTTTATTATATGAGAAAGTAAGTTTGTAGAAAGAGAGCCGATGTTTTGACAAAGCCTATTAGGAACACCCTGTAGAAGACATTAGAGAAAACCATTGAATCGCCTGTTTATGGTGAGGATAGCCAAGAGCCAATTGTTGAAGGAACCCCCAGAAATTTGGTTGACCAACATGAGGGTAAGGACAGGTATTCTAAAATTTTGGCGCCAGACCTACCAACCGGAAGGGATCCATATATCGAAATACCACTCCCTGATAAGGAATTTAAGACCCATGGGTGGAAGCAAGAGACAGTAAGGATCCCAGGAGATATTTTCCTGATGAGCACAGATGATATTAGGGTACCACAGGAACCACCGACAAAGGATATGAAAGTTGAAACATGAATTTGATAGATGTATAGACCGAAATTGCTATAGATAGGTGAATGGCATATGGTAAGCCCATGTATGGCCCGATACAGATCGTAAGATCATAGATGGCACATAATGGTGATTTTCGATGGTCAGACCACAATTGGCACATCGAGGGAAGCATAGATGTATGACACCTATGGAATTGCAAGACCAGTGATGAGCACTGAAACAAAAGGAGAAACAGACATACCAAGCCGGTAGATGATGTCATAATTATTGAACCAGGAGGAGTGTCAGCATTTGCACCTAAGGAGAAAGAAGCCATATGAGACCCAACCTTAAAATCTTTTAAGGGTGGTAGCAACTGAAACATAAGAGATCGAGGAAGTAAGGATAGTTTCGGGAGGCATCGCACACCCCAGTAACAAGGAAGCCTTGCGAAGTAGAGCTACCAACCACACAATTATCTAGAGAAATATATATATATATATATATATATATATATATACACACACTACCAGAGATATATGGACCAAGGAGAAAGAAGCCATACGAGACCCAACCTTAAAATCTCTTAAGGGTGGTAGCAACTGAAACATAAGAGATCGAGGAAGTAAGGATAGTTTCGGGAGGCATTGCACACCCCAGTAACAAGGAAGCCTTGCGAAGTAGAGCTACCAACCACACAATTATCTAGAGAACTATATATATATATATATATATATATATATATATATATATATATATATATATATATATATATATATATATATATACTACCAGAGATATATGGACCAAGGACTAGACGATACAAGTGACATTGCCATAACTCAGATAGCAGACCCAGACATGGAGATGGAAACTAATAGAAACCCCAAACCCTAACCTTTCTTTCTAGCCTCTTGATACATCTCCAATGTATCTATAATTTTTGATTGTTCCATGCTGTTATAATATCAATCTTGGATGTTTTTATAATCTTTTACAGCAATTTTATATCATTTTTGGAGACTAACCTATTAACCTAGTGCCCAGTGCCAGATGCTGTTTTCTGCCCTATTTTTGTTTCATGGAAAATCAATATCAAAACGAAGTCCAAATACAGTGAAACTTTTTGGAGATTTTTTCTTGGGCATGAAGAATACAGGAAGCTTCGGGAGGAGGCCAGAAGACCTTGGTGGGCCCCACGAGCCACCAGGGCGTGCCTGGGGGGCCATGCGTGCCCTGGTCCCTTGTCGGCCCCACCAAGGGGAGTCCACGAAATACTTTTTACGCTGCCGCAAGTTTCTGTTCCAGAGAGATCCCATCTGGAGTCCTTCTCCGGTAATCTGCCGGAGGGGGAATCGATCACGGAGGGGTTCTACATCAACCTTGCTGCCCTTCCAATGATGCGTGAGTAGTTTACCACAGACCTACGGGTCCATAGGAAGTAGCTAGATGGCTTCTTCTTTCTTTTTATTCTTCAATACAATGTTCTCCTTGATGTTCTTGGAGATCTATCCGATGTAATCTCTTTTTGCTGTGTGTTTGTTGGGATCCGGTGAATTGTGAGTTTATGATCAGATTATCCATGAATATTATTTGAGTCTTTGCTGGTCTCTTTTATGCATGATTATTATAGCCTCGTATTTCTTCTCTGATCTATTGATTTGGTTTGGCCAACTAAGTTGATCTATCTTGCAATGGGAAGAGGTGCTTTGTAGTGGGTTCGATCTTGCGGTGCTCAATCCCAGTGACAGAAAGGGACATGACACGTATGTATCATTGCTACTAAGGGTAACAAGATGGGATCTATTCATTGGGTTTATTAATTCATGAGTTTGTCTTGTCTACATCATGTCATCGTTCTTAAGGCATTACTCTGTTCTTTATGATCTTAATACACTAGATGCATGCTGGATAGCCCATCGATGTGTGGAGTAATAGTAGTAGATGCAGGCAGGAGTCGGTCTACTAATCTTGGACATGATGCCTATATACATGATCATTGCCTTGGATATCGTCATGATTATTTGCTTTTCTATCAATTGCCCAACAGTAATTTGTCTACCCACCGTATGCTATTTTATCGAGAGAAGCTTCTAGTGAAACCTATGGCCCCCGGGTCTTATCAATCTTATTTTACTAAAACCCTAAAAATATTGCTGCCATTTTCTTTTCTTTATTTTATTTAGTATTTTTGCTACAATCTATCAATCTATCAAATACAATTTAATCTTGCAATCTTACCGCCAAGGGATTGACAACCCCTTGTTTGCGTTGGGTGCAAGGATTTGTTGTTTGTGTGCAGGTGCTATTTTAACGAGGTGTTGTGTGATTCTCCTACTGGTTCGATAACCTTGGTTTCATAATCAAGGGAAATACTTATGCCGGGGAGACATCATCAACATCATCCAAGTACCTTTGCACAAACTCTCATCTCCTTGCATTTACTTTATTTGCTATTTGCCTCTCGTTTTCCTCTCCCCCAATTCTAAAACGTTTTTACAAAAATACAAAAATATTTTCCGTTTGCCTTTTTGCCTTTTTCTCGTTTGCTTGTTTGCTTGATTGTTTGCTTGCTTTATCGCTATGGCTAGTTCTTCGCTCATTACTATTACTCCTAGAAATGAAGTACGCAATTTTAAACAAAGGGGAGGAGAGAATTTGAAAGATGCTTGGTATAGGATTTGCGATGCTCATAATAGATCAACTCGTAAGCTATCCTCCACTATTCTTCCTCGCAATTTTTATGTGGGAATTACTACTTGGTATAGATTTGAGCTTGATACTATTACTGGAGGGAATTTCTTGATGTGTCCATCTTTGAATGCTTTTATTTCTATGGGAAATTTAGTGGGATCACCACCTATCATTATTTATGAAACAACTTTGACTTTGGAACATGTTATGCAAAGGCTAGATGCTATTGAAAGAAAAATGTCTACTATCGAACACCTGGAGAATTTGGATAAAAAATTTCATAATCACATCACTCAATTTGGTTCTAAGATGGGAAACACATTGAAATCTTTGAAAGAAACGGAACCGGTAGTTAATGAAAGAATAGAACAAAGTCCCGCTAGAATCGATAAGATAGAAGAAATTATTAGTAACTTGGGTTCCGCTTTTTCTTCCATGAAGACTATTGAAAAGACTCCTCCTAGCAAGAATTGCAAATTTATATATGTCCCTAAAACCAATGGTGCTGCCTCTAGTAAGGGAAATGAGGAGCTTAAAATGATTAGTGTGCACCCCAATTTCATTGATATGATCAAAGGGCCTATTCATGAAAGTAAAATTCTTGATTTTGTGCCTAGAAGTGTGATGGTGAGAAACACCTATGTTAAATCTACTGGAAAAAATGGTTGTATGATTGAGGAATTGGAAACTAAAGATGACAACACTTGAGATTATGCATTATGCCTAGCTAGGGGCATAAAACAATAGCGCTTGTTGGGAGGCAACCCAATGAATAAAATAAAATTTTGCTTTAAGTTTCTGTTATGGTGTGTTTTTACAGTCATGCTACCGGTATGATGGTGTTTTTGTGTTTTTAATTAGTGTTTGTGCCAAGTAAAGCCTTTGGGATGATTTGGAACATAGTATGATTGATGCTGTTTGGAAAACAGAAACTTTTGTGTCTGGTACAGAAAATTTGTTTCTGTACTGGAGCGTGAAAAATTTCTGAAATTTTTACCCAATATTGGTATATGAATTTTCCACGTTGTCCTAATATTTCAGAATTTTTGGAGTTACAGAAGTATGGTTTCTAAATAGATGGCTACAGACTGTTCTGTTTTTGATGTGTTGCTTGCTTGTTTTGTTGAATCTATGGATTGTATCGGGGGGTATAAGCCATGGTGAAGTTGGAGTACAGTAGGTTTAATGCAAAAATAAAATATGAATGGGTGTGCAACAGTACTTATAATAGTGATTTGTTTTATTATACTAACGGATCTCACGAAGGTTTTGTTAAGTTTTGTGTGATTGAAGTTTTCAAGTTTTGGGTGAGATCACGATGGACGAAGGAATACGGAGTAGCAAAAGCCTAAGCTTGGGGATGCCCGAGGCACCCCAAGGTAATATTCAAGGAATACTCAAGCGTCTAAGCTTGGGGATGCCCCGAAAGGCATCCCCTCTTTATTCTACCGACCATCGGTAATTTTACTTGGAGCTATATTTTTATTCATCACATGATATGTGTTTTGCTTGGAGCGTCTTGTATGATACGAGTCTTTGCTTTATTTGCTGTTTAGTTTGTCACAATCATCTTTGCTGCACACACCTATCTTGAGAAGAGCCACACGTTATCATCATAATTTATAGAATACTCTATGTGCTTCACTTAAATTTTTTGAGCTAGGCAGTTGTTCTAGTGCTTCACTTAAATCTTTTTGAGCATGGTGGTGGCTGAAATTTTGAAGAAATTAATTCTCTTGCTTCACTTATATCTTTTTGAGAATTGAGTTGATTAAAATTTTGAAGAAATTAATTCTCTTGCTTCACTTATATCTTTTTGAGAATTGAGTTGATTAAAATTTTGAAGAAATTTATTCTCATGCTTCACTTATATTATTTTGAGAATTGTTAAGGTGAAAATTTTGAAGAAATATATGCACTCTCATGCTTCACTTAAATCTTTTTGAGAGATGATGATAGTAACGGTAATTTGCACATGTTATGCAATTGGTCCCAAAGTGATTAATATTCAAGAGGGATATAGATAAAAACTTTCATATAGATCATTGGATATGATGAGTGTGATTCCTTGCAATAGTTTTGCGATATGGAAATGATAATATGTGATGCCATGTTAGTGAGTAATTGTGCTTTAGTAAGAATAATAGTGTTAAGGTTTGTGATTCCCTATGCAAGCACGTTAAGTAAATAGTTATGCAATGAAGTTACATCCTACTTATGGTGTATTATTCGGTGTTAGTTGTGTTCAATGCATGTTTATGACCATATTCGTTTTTTGGTTGGTTGCTTCTCAATATTTTGCTAGCCTTCATTTGTACTAAGCGAAAAACTGCTTGGGCATCCAAAATCCTTAAACCCAGTTTTGCCTTATGAGTCCACTATATGTACCTATATGCGGTATTTCAATGCCGTTCCAAGTAAATTTGCGTGTGCCAACTCTAAATTTCAAAATAATTTTTCTGTTTTGTGTGCCCGTGCCGCTCATGAAGCGGAGGGGGGTAGCCAATATCTTCCATGTTAAGTGGGTTATTCTCATGATGAGTGTTTATTCACTTGTCATTGCATGAGAGAATGGTTGGTAATAGGGATGCCCAGTCCCAAATTGTGAAATGAAATGAAATGAAAAATCTTATGTGATCACAATAATAAATTCTTTGTAAAGTGATGGTATGGAGGGCACCCGTGGATACGGCTTGCCATGGATTGTGAAAGAAATGGTGGAAAGGAATAAATTTATTTTCTGTTTGGGAACCACCTATAATGTGTTTAGCATGGAAGATATTGGAAATTCTCATTCGTTTTCATTGAAAGGAAAAGCATGCCTCCCAAAATGTTTTTATCTCTTTAGTTTCAGCTTTGAGCTCTGGCACATTTGACAAATCTCTGCTTCCCTCTGCGAAGGGCCTATCTATTTACTTTTATGCAATTTTTATTTTTCTTGAGTCTCCATCTTCTCTTACAAAAGCACCAACTAGGGAACACTATAGTCATACGTGTGCATTGGATGTAGCTAATATTTGAGTGTGTTTCATGAATGGATCAATGATAGAGCATAATGGGCTAGGGATAACTTTCTTTAGCATTGATATTTTGAAAGACATGGTTGCTTGTTAGCATGCTTGAGTATTTATGTTTTCATGTCAAACTATAGACTATTGCTTTGAATCATATAAGTCCAATACCCATGCTACAACAGAAGAAAACAATATGTGATGAATATGTTAGGCAGCATTCCACATCAAAAATTCTGTTTTTATCATTTACCTACTTGAGGACGAGCAGGAATTAAGCTTGGGGATGCTGATACGTCTCCAACGTATCTATAATTTTTGATTGTTCCATGCTGTTATAATATCAATCTTGGATGTTTTTATAATCATTTACAGCAATTTTATATCATTTTTGGAGACTAACCTATTAACCTAGTGCCCAGTACCAGGTGTTGTTTTCTGCCCTATTTTTGTTTCACAAATAATCAATATCAAACGAAGTCCAAATACAGTGAAACTTTTTGGAGATTTTTTCTTGGGCATGAAGAATACTGGAAGCTTCGGGAGGAGGCCAGAAGACCTTGGTGGGTCCCACGAGCCACCAGGGCGCGGCTGGGGGGGCCAGGCGCGCCCTGGTGCCTCAGGGGCCCCACCAAGACCCTTTTGAGCTAATTCCTGGACTATAAATTCCAAAAAAATCCAAAACCCTAAGGGGAGTCCATGAAATACTTTTTACGCTACCGCAAGTTTCTGTTCCAGAGAGATCCCATCTGGGGTCCTTCTCCGATAATCTGCCGGAGGGGGAATCGATCACGGAGGGGTTCTACATCAACCTTGCTGTCCTTCCGATGATGCGTGAGTAGTTTACCACAGACCTATGGGTTCATAGGCAGTAGCTAGATGGCTTCTTCTCTCTTTTTGTTCTTCAATACAATGTTCTCCTTGGTGTTCTTGGAGATCTATCCGATGTAATCTCTTTTTGCGGTGTGTTTGTTGGGATCCGATGAATTGTGAGTTTATGATCAGATTATCCATGAATATTATTTGAGTCTTTGCTGGTCTCTTTTATGCATGATTATTATAGCCTCGTATTTCTTCTCTGATCTATTGATTTGGTTTGGCCAACTAAGTTGATCTATCTTGCAATGGGAAGAGGTGCTTTGTAGTGGGTTCGATCTTGCGGTGCTCAATCCCAGTGACAGAAAGGGACATGGCACGTATGTATCATTGCTACTAAGGGTAACAAGATGGGATCTATTCATTGGGTTTATTAATTCATGAGTTTGTCTTGTCTACATCACATCATCGTTCTTAAGGCATTACTCCATTCTTTATGATCTTAATACACTAGATGCATGCTGGATAGCCCATCGATGTGTGGAGTAATAGTAGTAGATGCAGGCAGGAGTCGGTCTACTAATCTTGGACGTGATGCCTATATACATGATCATTTCCTTGGATATTGTCATGATTATTTGCTTTTCTATCAATTGCCCAACAGTAATTTGTCTACCCACCGTATGCTATTTTCTCGAGAGAAGCCTCTAGTGAAACCTATGGCCCCTGGGTCTTATCAATCTTATTTTACTAAAACCCTAAAAATATTGCTGCCATTTTCTTTTCTTTATTTTATTTAGTATTTTTGCTACAATCTATCAATCTATCAAATACAATTTAATCTTGCAATCTTACCGCCAAGGGATTGACAACCCCTTGCTTGCGTTGGGTGCAAGGATTTGTTGTTTGTGTGCAGGTGCTGTTTTAACAAGGTGTTGTGTGATTCTCCTACTGGTTCGATAACCTTGGTTTCATAATCGAGGGAAATACTTATCTCTACTGTGCTGCATCATCCCTTCCTCTTCGGGGAAAATACCAATGCAAGCTACAAGTAGCAGGAAGAATTTCTGGCGCCGTTGCTGGGGAGACATCATCAACATCATCCAAGTACCTTTGCACAAACCCTCATCTCCTTGCATTTACTTTATTTACTTTATTTGCTATTTGCCTCTCGTTTTCCTCTTCCCCACTTCTAAAACGTTTTTACAAAAATACAAAAATATTTTCCGTTTGCCTTTTTGCCTTTTTCTCGTTTGCTTGTTTGCTTGATTGTTTGCTTGCTTTATCACTATGCCTAGTTCTTTGCTCGTTACTATTACTCCTGAAAATGAAGTACTCAATTTTAAACAAAGGCGAGGAGAGAATTTGAAAGATGCTTGGTATAGGATTTGCGATGCTCATAATAGATCAACTCGTAAGTAATCCTCCACTATTCTTCCTCGCAATTTTTATGTGGGAATTACTACTAGGTATAGATTTGTGGTTGATACTATTACTGGAGGGAATTTCTTGATGTGCCCATCTTCAAATGCTTTTAATTCTATGGGAAATTTAGTGGGATCACCACCTATCATTATTAATGAAACAACTTTGACTTTGGAACATGTTATTTAAAGGCTAGATGCTATTGAAAGAAAAATGTCTACTATTGAACACCTGGAGAATTTGGATAAAAAATTTCATAATCACATCACTCAATTTGGTTCTAAGATGGGAAACGCATTGAAAACTTTGAAAGAAAAGGAACCGGTAGTTAATGAAAGAATAGAACAAAGTCCCGCTAGAATCGATAAGATAGAAGAAATTATTAGTAACTTGGGTTCCGCTTTTTCTTCCGTGAAGACTATTGAAAAGACTCCTCCTAGCAAGAATTGCAAATTTATATATGTCCCTAAAACCAATGGTGCTGGCTCTAGTAAGGGAAACGAGGAGCTTAAAATGATTAGTGTGCACCCCAATTTCATTGATATGATCAAAGGGCCTATTCATGAAAGTAAAATTCTTGATTTTGTGCCTAGAAGTGTGATGGTGAGAAACACCTATGTTAAATCTACTGGAAAAAATGGTTGTGTGATTGAGGAATAGGAAACTAAAGATGACAACACTTGAGATTATGCATTATGCCTAGCTAGGGGCATAAAACAATAGCGCTTGTTGGGAGGCAACCCAATGAATAAAATAAATTTTTGCTTTAAGTTTCTGTTATGGTGTGTTTTTACTGTCATGCTACCGGTATGATGGTGTTTTTGTGTTTTTAATTAGTGTTTGTGCCAAGTAAAGCCTTTGGGATGATTTGGAACATAGTATGATTGATGCTGTTTGGAAAACATAAACTTTTGCGTCTGGTACAGAAAAAAAATTTCTGTACTGGAGCGTGAAAAAATTCTGAAATTTTTACCCAGTATTGGTATATGAATTGTCCACGTTTTCCTAATATTTCAGAATTTTTGGAGTTACAGAAGTATGGTTTCTAAATAGATTGCTACAGACTGTTCTGTTTTTGACAGATTCTGTTTTTGATGTGTTGCTTGCTTGTTTTGATGAATCTATGGATTGTATCAGGGGGTATAAGCCATGGTGAAGTTGGAGTACAGTAGGTTTAATGCAAAAATAAAATATGAATGGGTTTGCAACAGTACTTTTAATAGTGATTTGTTTTATTATACTAACGGATCTCACGAAGGTTTTGTTAAGTTTTGTGTGATTGAAGTTTTCAAGTTTTGGGTGAGATCACGATGGATGAAGGAATACGGAGTAGCAAAAGCCTAAGCTTGGGGATGCCCGAGGCACCCCAAGGTAATATTCAAGGAAGTCTCAAGCGTCTAAGCTTGGGGATGCCCCGGAAGGCATCCCCTCTTTATTCTACCGACCATCGGTAATTTTACTTGGAGCTATATTTTTATTCGTCACATGATATGTGTTTTGCTTGGAGCGTCTTGTATGATATGAGTCTTTGCTTTATTTGCTGTTTAGTTTGTCACAATCATCTTTGCTGCACACACCTATCTTGAGAAGAGCCACACGTTATCATCATAATTTATAGAATACTCTATGTGCTTCACTTAAATTTTTTGAGCTAGGCAGTTGTTCTAGTGCGTCACTTAAATCTTTTTTAGCTCGGTGGTGGCTGAAATTTTGAAGAAATTAATTCTCTTGCTTCACTTATATCTTTTTGAGAATTGAGTTGATTAAAATTTTGAAGAAATTAATTCTCTTGCTTCACTTATATCTTTTTGAGAATTGAGTTGATTAAAATTTTGAAGAAATTTATTCTCATGCTTCACTTATATTATTTTGAGAATTGTTAAGGTGAAAATTTTGAAGAAATATATGCACTCTCATGCTTCACTTAAATCTTTTTGAGAGATGATGATAGTAACGGTAATTTGCACATGTTATGCAATTGGTCCCAAAGTGATGAATATTCAAGAGGGATATAGATAAAAACTTTCATATAGATCATTGGATATGATGAGTGTGATTCCTTGCAATAGTTTTGCGATATGGAAATGATAATATGTGATGCCATGTTAGTGAGTAATTGTGCTTTAGTAAGAATAAAAGTGTTAAGGTTTGTGATTCCCTATGCAAGCACGTTAAGTAAATAGTTATGCAATGAAGTTACATCCTACTAATGGTGTATTATTCGGTGTTAGTTGTGTTCAATGCATGTTTATGACCATATTCGTTTTTTGGTTGGTTGCATCTCAATCTTTTGCTAGCCTTCATTTGTACTAAGCGGAGAACTGCTTGTGCATCCAAAATCCTTAAACCCAGTTTTGCCTTATGAGTCCACTATATCTACCTATATGCGGTATTTCAATGCCGTTCCAAGTAAATTTGCGTGTGCGAACTCTAAATTTCAAAATAATTTTTCTGTTTTGTGTGCCCGTACCGCTCATGAAGCGGAGGGGGTAGCCAATATCTTCCATGTTAAGTGGGTTATTCTCATGATGAGTGTTTATTCACTTGTCATTGCATGAGAGAATGGTTGGTAATAGGGATGCCCAGTCCCGAATTGTGAAATGAAATGAAATGAAAAATCTTATGTGATCACAATAATAAATTCATTGGAAAGTGATGGTATGGAGGGCACCCGTGGATACGGCTAGCCATGGATTGTGAAAGAAATGGTGGAAAGGAATAAATTTATTTTCTGTTTGGGAACCACCTATAATGTGTTTAGCATGGAAGATATTGGAAATTCTCATTCGTTTTCATTGAAAGGAAAAGCATGCCTCCCAAAATGTTTTTATCTCTTTAGTTTCAGCTTTGAGCTCTGGCACATTTGATAAATCTCTGCTTCCCTCTGCAAAGGGCCTATCTATTTACTTTTATGCAATTTTTATTTTTCTTGAGTCTCCATCTTCTCTTACAAAAGCACCAACTAGGGAACACTATAGTCATATGTGTGCATTGGATGTAGCTAATATTTGAGTGTGTTTCATGAATGGATCAATGATAGAGCATAATGGGCTAGGGATAACTTTCTTTAGCATTGATATTTTGAAAGACATGGTTGCTTGTTAGCATGCTTGAGTATTTATGTTTTCATGTCAAACTATAGACTATTGCTTTGAATCATATAAGTCCAATACCCATGCTACAACAGAAGAAAACAATATGTGATGAATATGTTAGGCAGCATTCCACATCAAAAATTGTGTTTTTATCATTTACCTACTCGAGGACGAGCAGGAATTAAGCTTGGGGATGCTGATACGTCTCCAACGTATCTATAATTTTTTATTGTTCCATGCTGTTATAATATCAATCTTGGATGTTTTTATAATCATTTACAGCAATTTTATATCATTTTTGGAGACTAACCTATTAACCTAGTGCCCAGTACCAGTTGCTGTTTTCTGCACTGTTTTTGTTTCACAAATAATCAATATCAAACGAAGTCCAAATACAGTGAAACTTTTTGGAGATTTTTTCTTGGGCATGATGAATACTGGAAGCTTCGGGAGGAGGCCAGAAGACCTTGGTGGGTCCCACGAGCCACCAGGGCACGGCTGGGGGGGCCAGGCGCGCCCTGGTGCCTCGTGGGCCCACCAAGCCCCGTTTGACCTAATTCCTGGACTATAAATTCCCAAAAAATCCAAAACCCTAAGGGGAGTCCACGAAATACTTTTTACGCCGCCGCAAGTTTCTGTTCCAGAGAGATCCCATCTGGGGTCCTTCTCCGGTAATCTGCCGGAGGGGGAATCGATCACGGAGGGGTTCTACATCAACCTTGCTGCCCTTCCGATGATGTGTGAGTAGTTTAACACAGACCTACGGGTCCATAGGTAGTAGCTAGATGGCTTCTTCTCTCTTTTTGTTCTTCAATACAATGTTCTCCTTGATGTTCTTGGAGATCTATCCGATGTAATCTCTTTTTGCGATGTGTTTGTTGGGATCCGATGAATTGTGAGTTTATGATCAGATTATCCATGAATATTATTTGAGTCTTTGCTGGTCTCTTTTATGCATGATTATTATAGCCTCGTATTTCTTCTCTGATCTATTGATTTGGTTTGGCCAACTAAGTTGATCTATCTTGCAATGGGAAGAGGTGCTTTGTAGTGGGTTCGATCTTGCGGTGCTCAATCCCAGTGACAGAAAGGGACATGACACATATGTATCATTGCTACTAAGGGTAACAAGATGGGATCTATTCATTGGGTTTATTAATTCGTGAGTTTGTCTTGTCTACATCATGTCATCGTTCTTAAGGCATTACTCCGTTCTTTATGATCTTAATACACTAGATGCATGCTGGATAGCTCATCGATGTGTGGAGTAATAGTCGTAGATGCAGGCAGGAGTCGGTCTACTAATCTTGGACGTGATGCCTATATACATGATCATTGCCTTGGATATCGTCATGATTATTTGCTTTTCTATCAATTGCCCAACAGTAATTTGTCTACCCACCGGATGCTATTTTCTCGAGAGGAGCCTCTAGTGAAATCTATGGCCCCCTGGTCTTATCAATCTTATTTTACTAAAACCCTAAAAATGTTGCTGCCATTTTCTTTTCTTTATTTTATTTAGTATTTTTGCTTCAATCTATCAATCTATCAAATACAATTTAGTCTTGCAATCTTACCGCCAAGGGATTGACAACCCCTTGTTTGCGTTGGGTGCAAGGATTTGTTGTTTGTGTGCAGGTGCTGTTTTAACGAGGTGTTGTGTGATTCTCCTACTGGTTCAATAACCTTGGTTTCATAATCGAGGGAAATACTTATCTCTACTGTGCAGCATCATCCCTTCCTCTTCGGGGAAAATACCAACGCAAGCTACAAGTAGCACCTCTCCAGATCTTGGGGATGAGATCTCTTTTAAGGCTGGTAGTTTGTCACATCCCAAATTTTTCCCAAATCTGGTATGTTGAAAATTCCACAGGGAAATAAATTTTTTCTAGGTAATCATTATAAAAGCCTAGGACTGTTTGTGTTTGACTTTGATTTACTTGATTGTTTGCCTAGGAAGGGTGAAAACCCCAGTGCAATTAGTTGAAACCCTAGCTAGCCTCTGGTAGAAACCAAACCATTTGAATTATTAATTGGGCATAAGGCTATCCATAAGAAGACCCAAATTATATTCAAAGCTAGATGATTATTTCCATAAATGAATTGAATTGGATTCATATTGCAATCAATTCAAAATCAAGTAGAGATTATTTTAAAATGGCTTTGCATTCATTTTGGCAGAAAGGGAATTTCATAAGTCTAAAGAATAACTTTGACTTTCTGCCAATTTTCAAAAATGGATTTGAAACACTTTTGGTTTTGAAACCAAATTCAAATTCAAATAAAAAATATAAGTGCGAGAATTATATTTCCAAAATGCCCCAACAAAAAGATCAAACATTCATGAATATTCCATTTGGAATTTAGAAAAGATTCTCTATTGGAATAAAATTCAAATTCAATGCCTATTTGAATTTATAAATCAAAATAGAAAAGAAAAAGAAGAAAAACAGAAAACAGAAGAAAAAAATAAACAAACTGGGCCAGCTAACCAGGCCAGCCAGCCAAGCTGGACACACCCAAGCGTAGCCCACCCCGCGCTCTCTCTTCTCTCTCTCGCTGACAGCGCGGACCCACGCATCATCCCCCACCTCCGGCAACTGTCACCCCACACGCCCACGACCGCGCATGCCCGAGGCCGCGCACCCATGATCTCCACTCCTCGTGCCCCTCCATGCCCATGGCCATGTCCTTTAAATCTGCCGTGACCCTCTCACTCATTCCCCCTCCCTCTCGCATGCTCTTTCCCGCCAGGCTGCCGCCAATCGTAGCTAGCATCTCTACCACGGCCGTCGTCTTCTCCGGTTGCTTCCGACCATCGCAGAGGCCTCCTTGACCCGCCACTGCCACTGCTAGTTCCACTGCATGTCGGCGCAACCCCTAGACATGCTCCTCATGACCGAGGCCCACAGGGAGCTCGAGCTGGACAGAGGCCGAAGCTCTCCGCCGTGTCGTCGTCTTCGGTGAGGTGAGCACGCAAACGACACCGCCACCTTACCCATTGGATTCATGGTGACCACGCGCATGTACTGACCCAAGGCCACATCCAAATGCGCCTGTTTCTGAGCAGCGCATCGCCACCCGAGAGCTCCACTGCCTCGGCCATCTCCGGCAAGCCCCGCAGCCACCGCTGCCGTCCTCCCCGCCGACTTCCGCGAGCACCAGGAGCCTCGCCGCATCGAGCCACACCTCGTTGTCCACTCCCCCGACGCCGACGACCACCGGAGCATCGAATCCGACGATTCCCAAGGCCAGCGCCGCTGCCGTTGACTTTTTTGGCAACATCGGTGACCCAGCTCTGGTGAGCCCCTCGCCCGATCTAATCTCGTCCGTTCATTTAGATCTAACGGCACACACGCACTCACTTAAACTGAAATGGTATGGGCCAATCAGAAATGGCCACGTGGCCACCTTATCCGAATCTTTTTAGTTTAATTGAACTAAATGCAAAGTTTGCAGAAAAGCCCTGGAACTTGAAACCATCATAACTTTTTACCTATGAATCCAAATTGAATGATTCTTTTTGCAAAATGATCCTTATGAAATATATTATCACCCTAAAAATTGAAATTTGTATTTTGAAAAATCTAAAATTCAATTTCAAATTGAATGGTTTCAAACCTAAATAGGGCATAACTTGGAAAATAAAATGGCTTTGCATTCATTTTGGCAGAAAGGGAATTTCATAAGTCCAAAGAATAACTTTGACTTTCTGCCAATTTTCTAAAATGGATTTGAAATACTTTTGGTTTTGAAACCAAATTCAAATTCAAATAGAAAATATAAGTGCAAGAATTATATTTCCAAAATGCCCCAACAAAAAGTTCAAACAATCAAAAATATTCCATTTGGAATTTAGAAAAGATTCTCTGTTGGAAGAAAATTCAAATTCAATGCCTATTTGAATTTACAAATGAAAACAGAAAAAGAAAAAGAAGAAAAACAGAAAACAGAAGAAAAAATAAACAAACTGGGCCAGCTAGCCAGTCCAGCCGGCCCAGCTAGCCAGCCAAGCTGGACAAACCCGAGCGCAGCCCACCCTGCGCTCTCTCTTCTCTCTCTCTCACTGACAGCGCGGACCCACGCATCTTCCCCCACCTCCGGCAACTGTCACCCCACGCGCCCACGACCGCGCATGCCCGAGGCTGCGCACCCACGATCTCCACTCCCGTTGCCCCTCCGTGCCCTTCGCCATGTCCTTTAAATCCGTTGTGACCATCTCACTCATTCCTCCTCCCTCTCGCGTGCTCTCTGCCGCCACGCTGCCGCGAATCGGAGCTGGCATCTCTACCACGGCCGTCGTCTTCTCCGGTTGCTTTCGACCACCGCAGAGCCCTCCTCGACCCGCCACTGCCACTTCTAGGTCCACCGCACATCGGCGCAACCCCTAGACATGCTTCTCATGCCCGAGGCCCGTTTGGAGCTCGAGTTCGAAAGAGGCCGAAGCTCGCCATTGTTCCGTCGCCTTCTCCAGCGAGGTGAGCATGCAAACGACCCCGCCACCTTATCCATTGGATTCGCAGTGACCACGCGCATGTACTGACCTGATACGTCCATTTTGCATCATGTTTTCCAACTCTTATTTATTATGTTTTGGATCATTATTTTACTGTATGATGCAATTCTTATGCCTTTTCTCTCTTATTTTGCAAGATCCACATGAAGAGGGGGAGTGCCGGCAGCTGGAATTCTGGACCTGAAAAGGGGCATATCGGAGGCATTTATTTTCTAGACTCCAAATGACCTGAAAATTTACGGACAATTATTTTGGAATATATAAAAAATATTGGTGAAAACATTATTAGGAGGGGGCCCACTTGTGAGCCACGAGCTCATAGGGCGCGCCCTACCCCCCTGGGCGCGCCCCCCGAGCTCGTGGCCCCACCAGCAGGTCTCCAGGGCCCATCTTCTCCTATATGAAGCCAATTGCCCTAGAAAAAATTAGACGAACACTTTTGGGATGAAGCGCCAATGTCTCGAGGTAGAACCTTGGCAGGAGCACTTTTGCTCTTCGGCGGAGAGATTTCGCCGGGGAAACATCCCTCCGGGAGGGGGAAATCGAAGCCATCGACATCACCAACGATCCTCTCATCGTGGGAGGGCCAATCTTCATCAACATCTTCACTAGCACCATCTCATCTAAAACCCTAGTTCATCTCTTGTACTCAATCTTTGTCTCAAAACCTCAGATTGGTACCTGTGGGTTACTAGTAGCATTGATTAATTCTTGTTGTTGATGCTTGTTGGTTTATTTGGTGGAAGATTATATGTTCAGATCCTTAACGATATTCAATACCCCTCTAATCTTGAACATGAACATGATTTGTGAGTAGTTACTTTTGTTCTTGAGGACATGGGAGAAGTCTTGTTATAAGTAATCATGTGACGTTGGCATTCGTTCAATACTTTGATGATATGTATGTTGCTATTCCTTTAGTGGTGTCATGTGAACGTCAACTACATGACACTTCACCATATTTGGGCCTAAGGGAAGGCATTGGGTTGTAATAAGTAGATGATGGGTTGCGAGAGTGATAGAAGCTTAAACCCTAGTTTATGCGTTATACCGTAAGGGGCTGACTTGGATCCATATGTTTCATGCTATTGTTAGATTTATCTTAATTCTTCTTTCGTAGTTGCGGATGCTTGCGAGAGGGGGTAATCATAAGTGGGTTGTTTGTTCAAGTAAGAACAGCACCCTAGCACCAGTCCACCCACATATCAAATTATCAAAGTAATGAACGTGAATCAACTAAACATGATGAACTTGACTAGATGATAATTCCCATGTGTCCTCGAGAACGCTTTGCTTTATATAAGAGAACTTTCCGGCTTGTCCTTTGCTATAAAAAGGATTGGGCCATCTTGCTGCACACTTGCTACTATTGTTACTTGTTACTTGACACAAATTACTCAATTACCAAACAATCTGTTACCACTACTTTCAGTACTTGCAGAGAATACCTTGCTGAAAACCGCTTGTCATTTCCTTCTGCACCTCGTTGGGTTCGACACTCTTACTTATTGAAAGGACTAGGATTGATCCCCTATACTTGTGGGTCTTGAAGACTCTTTTACGGCGCCGTTGCCGCGGAGTGAAGCACCTTTGGTAAGTGGAATTTGGTAAGGAAACATTTATAATACGTGCTGAAATTTATTATCACTTATGGACATGGAAAGTAATCCTTTGAGGGGCGTGTTCGGGGTATCTTCACCTCGACCGGAAGAAGTAAGAGCCGCTCCTCAACTTGCTGCACCCACTAAAAAAATTTATTATGAAATTCCCTCAGGTATTTTAGAGAAACTGCTAGCTAATCAATATGCAGGAGATGGAACAGTACATCCGGATATGCACCTAATCTATTTGGATGAATTTTGTGGATTATTTAAGCTTGCAGGTTTATCTGAGGATGGAGTTAAAAAGAAAGTATTCCCTTTATCTTTGGAGGGAAAGGCATTGTCATGGTATAGGCTATTGGATGATACTGAACATTGGATTGGAATCGATTGAAGCTGGAATTCCATCAGAAATTTTATCCTATGCACTTGGTTCATCGTGATCAGAATTATATATATAATTTCTGGCCTCATGAAGGAGAAAGTATCACTCAAGCTTGGGGGAGGCTTAAATATATGATGCACACATGCCCCAATCATGAGCTTGGAAGAGAAATGATTATACAAAACTTTTATGCTCGGCTTTCTTATAATGATCGATAAATGGTTGATACATCTTGTACTGGTTCCTTCATGAATAGAGCTACTGAATTCAAATGGGATCTTCTGGAAAGAATTAAAGATAACTCTGAAGATTGGGAAATCGACAAAGGTAATGAGTCAGGTATAAATTTTTAGTTTGATTGTGTTAAGTCTTTTGTAGAGACAAATGTCTTTCGTTCACTTAGTACAAAATATGGACTTGATTCTGAGATAGTAGCTCAATTTTGTGAATCCTTTGCTGCTCATGTTGATCTCCCTAAGGAGAAATGGTTTAAGTTTCATCCACCTATTGAAGAAATTCGTGAAGAACAAATTATTCCTAAAACTAAAACAATTGTTTACACTGCAAATCCAGTTGTACCTACTGCTTATATTGAGAAACCCCTTTTCCTGTTAGGATTAGAGAACATGCTAAAGCTACATCCGTGGTTCATAAGAGTAATATTAGAACACCTAAACCCTCTGAACAAATTAAAGTGGAACCTAAAATTGCAATGGTTAAAGATCTTTTAGTTAATGATATTGAAGGGTATGTCATTTATTTCTGTGAGGATGCTACTAAAATTGCTAAACAAATTCACAATGAGAAGGATAAGTTAGATAAGAATAAACCCATTGCTAGCATGCCTGTTATTTCTGTTAAGATTGGAGATCATTGCTATCATGGTTTATGTGATATGGGTGCTAGCGTAAGTGCTATTCCATTTACTTTATACCAAGAAGTTATGCATGATATTACACCTGTTAAGATAGAAGATATTGATGTTACTATTAAGCTTGCAAACAGAGATACTATTACACCACTTGGAATTGTAAGGGACGTTGAAGTTTTATGTGGTAAGATCAAATACCCCACTGATTTCTTAGTTCTTGGATCACCACAAGATGATTTCTGTCCCATAATAATTGGTAGACCTTTCTTAAATACTGTTAATGCTAAAATTGATTGCAAGAAGGAAATAGTGAGTGTTAACTTTGGTGATATATCTCATGAATTTAATTTCTCAAAGTTTAGTAGACAACATCATGATAAGGAATTGCCTAGTAAGGATGAAATAATTGGACTTGCTTCTATTGCTGTGCCTCCTACTGATCCATTAGAACAATATTTTCTAGACCATGAGAATGATATGCGTATGAATGAAAGAAATGAAATAGATAAGATATTCTTTGATCAAATACCTATCCTTAAACACAATTTGCATGTTGAAACTTTGGGAGATCCTCCCCCACCTAAGGGTGACCCTGTGTTTGAATTAAAGAAATTGACTGATATGTTCAAATATGGTTATCTTGATGAAAAGAAAATATATCATGTTATTATCAATGCTAACCTTTCAGTGCACGAAGAAAAGAGATTATTGAAAACACTGAGGAAGCATCATGCTGCTATTGGATATACTCTTGATGATCTTAAGGGAATCAGTCCCACTTTATGTCAACATAAGATCAAGACAGAGCCTGACGCTAAACCAGTTGTTGATCATCAACGCCACCTCAATCCCAAAATGAAGGATGTGGTAAGAACTGAAATATTAAAGCTTCTGGAAGCAGGTATAATCTATCCTATAGCTAATAGTAGATGGGTAAGTCCTTTTCATTCTATTCCTAAGAAAGGAGGTATCACTGTTGTTCCTAATGATAGAAATGAACTTATCCCGCAAAGAATTGTAACTGGTTATAGGATGGTTATTGATTACAGAAAATTAAATAAAGCTACTAGAAAAGATCATTACTCTCTTCCTCTTATTGATCAAATGTTAGAAAGATTATCTAAGCATACACACTTTTGCTTTCTTGATGGCTATTCTGGCTTTTCTCAAATACATGTGTCACAAGAAGATCAAGAGAAAACTACCTTTACTTGTCCTTTTGGAACCTATGCTTATAGAGGTATGCCTTTTGGTTTATGCAATGCACCTACTACTTTTCAAAGATGTATGACTGCTATATTCTCTGATTTCTGTGAAAAGATCGTTGAGGTATTCATGGATGATTTCTCCGTTTATGGAACTTCTTTTGATGATTGTTTGAGCAACCTTGATAGAGTTTTGCAGAGATGTGAAGAGACCAACCTCATCTTGAACTGAGAGAAGTGCCACTTCATGGTAAACAAAGGTATCATTCTTGGTCATAAAATTTCCGAAAGAGGTATTGAGGTAGATAAAGCTAAAGTTGATCCAATTGAGAAAATGCCATGCCCGAAGGATATTAAAGGTATAAGAAGTTTCTTCGGTCATGCTGGTTTCTATAGAAGGTTTATTAAGGATTTCTCCAAGATCTCTAGGCCACTTACCAATATTTTACAAAAAGATGTTCCATTAATTTTTGATGATGATTGTGTAGAAGCCTTTGAAATACTTAAGAAAGCTTTAATTTCTGCAACTATTGTTCAACCACCTGATTGGAACTTACCAATTGAAATTATGTGTGATGCTAGTGATTATGCTGTTGGTGTTGTTCTAGGCCAAAGAGTTGATAAGAAATTAAATGTTATTCATTATGCTAGTAAAACTTTGGATAGTGCTCAAAGAAATTATGCCACTACTGAGAAAGAATTTTTAGCAGTTGTATTTGCGTGTGTCAAGTTTAGACCCTACATTGTTGATTCCAAAGTCACTATTCATACTAATCATGCTGCTATTAAGTATCTTATGGGAAAGAAAGATGCTAAACCAAGGTTGATTAGGTGGGTTTTTTTGTTACAAGAATTTGAATTGCATATAGTTGATAGAAAGGGAGCTGAAAACCCTGTAGCGGATAATTTGTCTAGGATGGAAAATGTTCTTGATGACCCACTTCCTATTGATGGTAGTTTTCTTGATGACCAATTAGCTATGGTAAATGCTTCTACCTCTCGCAATAATCCTTGGTATGCAGACTATGCTAATTATATTATTTCTAAATACATACCACCTAGCTATACATACCAACAAAAGAAAAAGTTCTTCTTTGATTTAAGACATTACTTTTGGGATGACCCACACCTATATAAAGGAGTAGATGGTGTTATTAGACATTGTGTACCTGAGCATGAATAGGAACAAATCCTACGAAAGCGTCATTTTGAGGCATATGGAGGACACCATGCGGGAGACCATACTGCACACAAGGTATTACAATCTGGTTTTTATTGGCCTACTCTTTTCAAGGATGCACGTATGCTTGTCCTCTCTTGTGATGAATGTCAAAGAATTGGTAATATTGGTAGATGTCAGGAAATGCCTATGAATTATTCACTTGTTATTGAACCATTTGATGTTTGGGGCTTTGATTATATGGGACCTTTTCCTTCCTCTAACGGATAAACTCGTATTCTAGTCACTGTTGATTATGTTACTAAGTGGGTAGAAGCTATTCCAACTAGTAGTGCTGACCACAACACATCTCTTAAAATGCTTAAAGAAGTTATCTTTCTGAGGCTTGGAGTCCCTAGATATTTAATGACTGATGGTGGTTTACACTTTATTCATGGTGCATTCCGTAAACTCTTAGCCAAGTATGATGTTAACCATAGAATCACATCGCCTTATCATCCTCAGTCTAGTGGGCAAGTTGAATTGAGTAATAGAGAAGTAAAGTTAATCTTGCAAAAGACTATTAATAGATCAAGAAAGAATTGGTCTAAGAAACTTGATGATGCATTATGGGCTTACCGAACTGCTTATAAAAATCCTATGGGCATGTCTCCGTATAAAATGGTTTATGGAAAAGCATGTCATTTGCCTCTGGAATTAGAGCACAAAGCTTATTGGGCAATTAAAGAACTCAATTATGATTTCAAACTTGCCGGTGAAAAGAGGTTATTTGATATTAGCTCTTTAGATGAATGGAGAACACAAGCTTATGAAAATGCCAAGTTATTTAAAGAAAAAGTTAAAAGATGGCATGACAAAAGAATACAAAAATGGGAGTTTAACATAGGTGATCAAGTTCTATTATACAACTCCCGTTTCAGATTTTTTGCAGGAAAACTTCTCTCCAAATGGGAAGGACCCTATATCATCGAAGAAGTTTATCGTTCCGGAGCTATCAAGATCAATAATGCCAAGGGCACAAATCCGAAGGTGGTGAATGGCCAAAGAATTAAGCATTATATTTCAGGTACACCCATTAATAAAGAAACCAATATAGTTCAAACAATGACACCGGAGGAGCACATAAAAGAAACTTTCCGGAGGGCTCCGGAACCCTAAAAAGGAGGAGGTATGTGATAAGTTAAGTAAACCGACTCCAAAAATACCAAAAAGATACTTTTTGTTCGTTTCAAAATATATGAAAAATTAGGAAAATAATAAACAACTAGGAAAGTGTCCGAGGGAGGCACGAGCTCGAGGGGCGCGCCCTACCCCCCAGGGCGCACCTTACGAGCTCGTGGCTCCTCCATGCACTTTTCTGACTCCGTTTTCTTTTCGTTGACTTGTTATCCAAGTAGAAGAATTCATTATATATACTCCCTGATGTTTTGACCACCGTATTGCAAGATTCCCCTTTTCTCTTGTTTCAGGCTATTTTTCTGACAGATTTGGAGTGCTATGTCGTCGCAAGAATCAGATGGGGAGAGCCATGTTTCTCATACCACTTCAAACCCAAGAATCTATGGTGATGGTGATTCTTATGGATGGACTACGGATGAAGAAGAGCATGCCGATCTTAAGAGGATAGAAACCTCAAGTGAGGAGGAACAGGAATTTCCTTTATCGCAGCCAGGGGATATGCTTGTGGAGTTGAAGAAGTCAAGCCTGCCAAACAAGGTTAAACCTTCCAATACTCAATACTCAATTCACTTCTTATCGTCAGATGCAGAAAAGTGTTCCTTCATCTTCCTCCACCAAGTTGCACCCCTGGGTTGACGGTGCAGTAATCGTCATCGGCAAGCTTCGCAAGGAAATCATGGACCTCAGGTATCAAAAAGATAAGCTTGAGGAAGATAATCGCATCCTCAAAGGGATTATTGCTAAGAACATTGCTCCACCACCATCGAAGAAGGAGACTTGAGTACACGGGTATGGGCACCACCCTTGGCTTGTTCCAAGCTTGCGGGAGGTGCCCCGGTATCATATCACCATCACTTCTATTATCATTATCTATCTTAGTTTGATCCTTAGTTATTTTGTGATTTAGAAGAATAAAGTTTTTAGTATGATCTAGTTTCGGGTGCTTGTTTCGTGATCTGTTTATGTAATTGTGTGTGAGAATTATATAATAAAGAGTAGTTTGATTTTGCTGTTTTCCCCTCTTGATCCAATCATAGCAATGAAAAGAATGAAAATAAAAAGAATCATATGCTAATCTTATGGGAGAGTAATGACTTCACATATAAAGAGTATGATGAATAAAATATATTGGGATCTAGCAAACATAGTATTGGTCATTGATGCAATTCATGAAAAGATGGTAAAAGAAGAAAAGTCTCACATATAAATATATCATCTTGGACATCTTTTATGATTGTGAGCCCTCTTTAAATATTTTCAAACCTGATCAAATAGTTGATGTTGGACAAGGAAGACAACGTAATGAGTCATGTTTGTTTGCATCCACATAGAAGTTATATTGTCATAGATCCTCTAACATGTGGTGCTTGCTTATAACCTTTTGCTAGCCAAAATTTTTAGCACCAAGTAGAGATACTACTTGTGCATCTAGATACCCTTAAAACCCAGTTTCTTGCCATGAGAGTCCACCATATCTACCAATGGATTGAGTAAGATACTTCAAGTAAGTTGTCATAGGTGCAAAGCAATAAAAATTGCTCCTAAATATGTATGATCTTTTATTGTAAGAGAAAATAAACTTTGTACGATCTTGTGATGGTAAAGAAATAAAAGCGACAGACTGCATAATAAAGGTTGCTATCACAAGGGGCAAATATAAAGTGACATTCTTTTGCATTAAAAGCTTGCACATCCAAACGAAAAAGCGCATGGCAACCTCTGCTTCCCTCTACGAAGGGCCTATCTTTTGCCTTTTAGCTTTTATATAAGAGTCAAAAGCAATTATTCTTATTCCATTCTTAAATATTCTCCACCTGGCAAGCATCATGTGGTAGGGAAAGATCCAGGCACATATATCCGGTTGGATGTAGGTAATCATGAATTATTATTGTTGACATTATCCTTGAGATAAGTAAGTTGGGAGGTGAAACAATAAACCCCCATCTTCCTAAATGTCCGACTGAGCTGTTTGTTCTAAAAATATATTTTGAGTGTAAGCAATCATGGAAGACGATATGATGGTTTAGTATGTGAAATTTGCTTGACAAAAGCCCTTACATAAACTCTTCCCAAAACATTATGAATTGCAATTGGATTGATGACTAATGACATAGTTTGTTAGTTTTCAAGAAAGTTTATTGTTATACTTGATCATTGTGAAGGAATTGTTACTTGATTATGAGAAGTTTATGACAATATGATGCTGCTATAATAATGAACATGATGCTTTCATGCCCGTATTTTGTTTTATCGACACCTCTCTCTCTATTTACATGCCCTGTTCAAGAATTCGTCCGATTAACCAGTTAACTTGCCGATTAATCCCTACTCGTAGGGTCACCGAGTAGCAGATTAACTGATAATTCGCCCGATTAATTTATTAAATGGCCGATTAACTTGCCGATTAGCCTATTAATCCCCTACTCGCCAACCAACCGAGCAGCTACCAGTTAACGATTTCCTCAACAATGTTTACATGTGGACATGATTATCGAGTTCCGCATTCGCTTCAGGACAAGCGAGGTCTAAGCTTGGGGGAGTTGATACGTCCATTTTGCATCATGTTTTCCGACTCTTAAATAATATGTTTTGGATCATTATTTTACATCATGATGCAATTCTTATGCCTTTTCTCTCTTATTTTGCAAGATCCACATGAAGAGGGGGAGTGCCGGCAACTGGAATTCTGGACCTGAAAAGGAGCATATCGGAGGCATTTATTTTCCAGACTCCAAATGACCTAAAAATTTACGGAGAATTATTTTGGAATATATAAAAAAATATTGGTGGAAGAATTATCAGGAGGGGGCCCACCTGTTAGCCACGAGCTCACAGGGCGCGCCCTACCCCCTGGGCGTGCCCCCCGAGCTCGTGGCCCCACCAGTAGGCCTCTAGGGCCCATCTTCTCCTATATGAAGCCAATTAACCTAGAAAAAATCAAAATAACACTTTCAGGATGAAGCGCCATCGTCTCGAGGCAGAACCTGGGCAGGAGCACTTTTGCTCTTCGGCGGAGAGATTTCGCCGGGAAAACTTCCCTCCAGGAGGGGGAAATCAAAGCCATCGACATCACCAACGATCCTCTCATCGTGGGAGGGCCAATCTTCATCAACATCTTCACCAGCACCATCTCATCTAAAACCCTAGTTCATATCTTGTACTCAATCTTTGTCTCAAAACCTCAGATTGGTACCTGTGGGTTACTAGTAGCATTGATTAATTCTTGTTGTTGATGCTTGTTGGTTTATTTGGTGGAAGATTATATGTTCAGATCCTTAACAATATTCAATACCCCTCTAATCTTGAACATGAACATGATTTGTGAGTAGTTACTTTTGTTTTTGAGGACATGGGAGAAGTCTTGTTATAAGTAATCATGTGACGTTGGCATTCATTCAATACTTTGATGATATGTATGTTGCTATTCCTTTAGTGGTGTCATGTGAACGTCAACTACATGACACTTCACCATATTTGGGCCTAAGGGAAGGCATTGGGGTGTAATAAGTAGATGATGGGTTGCGAGAGTGACAGAAGCTTAAACCCTAGTTTATGCGTTATACCGTAAGGGGCTGACTTGGATCCATATGTTTCATGCTATGGTTAGATTTATCTTAATTCTTCTTTCGTAGTTGCGGATGCTTGCGAGAGGGGGTAATCATAAGTGGGTTGTTTGTTCAAGTAAGAACAGCACCCTAGCACCAGTCCACCCACATATCAAATTATCAAAGTAATGAACGCGAATCAACTAAACATGATGAACTTGACTAGATGATAATTCTCATATGTCCTCGAGAACGCTTTGCTTTATATAAGAGAACTTTCTGGCTTGTCCTTTGCTATAAACAGGATTGGGCCATCTTGCTGCACACTTGCTACTATTGTTACTTGTTACGAATTACTCAATTACCAAACAATCTATTACCGCTAGTTTCAGTACTTGCAGAGAATAACTTGCTGAAAACCGCTTGTCATTTCCTTGTGCTCCTCGTTGGGTTTGACACTCTTACTTATCGAAAGGACTACAATTGATCCCCTATACTTGTGGGTCATCATGACCCAAGGCCGCATCCAAATGCGCCTATTTCTGAGCAGCGCATCGCTACCCGAGAGCTCCACCTCCTCGGCCATCTCCGGAGAGCCAGGCAACCACCGCTCCCGTCCTCCCTGGCGACTTCCGCGAGCACCAGCAGCCTCGCCTCATCGAGTCGCACCTCGTCGTCCACTCCCCCGATGCCGGCGACCACCGAAGCATCGAATCCGATGAGTCCTGAGGCCAGCATCGCCACCGTTGACTTTTTCAGCAACATCGGTGACCCAGCTCCGATGAGCCCCTCGCCCGATCTAATCTCGTCTGTTCATTTATATCTAACAGCACACACGCACTCACTTAAACTGAAATGGTATGGGCCAATCAGAAACAGCCATGTGGCCACCTTATCCGAATCTTTTCTGTTTAATTGAATTAAATGCAAATTTTGCAGAAAAGCCCTTGAACTTGAAACCATCATAACTTTTTACTTGTTAATCCAAATTGAATGATTCTTTTCACAAAATGATCCTTATGAAATATATTATCACCCTAAAAATTGAAATTTGTAATTTGAATAATTTAAAATTTGATTTCAAATTGAACGGTTTCAAACCTAAATAGGGCATAACTTGCAAAATAAAAATATGGAAGCCTGAGAACCTAACCAAGGAAGTCTGAGTACCTAACCAAGGAAGGCTTGGAGAAAGGAGAAGCAATACCCAATATGGTAGAAGGAGACCTAACCTTCGCCGAAGTGATTGATAGACCAACTCATGAGAAGGAAGAAACCAAATCTCATACGAAGAAGCGTAAAGAAATGGATGAAGAGTATGAGGTCACCCTCAAGAACATAGATCCTATACCCCGAACTAACGATCTTTTCGATCAATTGAAAGGAGCTAGAGTGTTTCCAAATTTGATCTAAGATCTGGAAATTTTACAGATAAAGATTTGAGCTACTGACAAACCTAAAATGGATTTTTACCATAAAGTATCGTCCGTGTGAGTACACCGTCATGTCTTTTGGACTGACAAATGCTCTAGCATATTTCATGAATATGGTGAAGAAGGCATTCATAGAGTCAGTGGGTGAATTGTGGTTGTGTTCATTGATGATATCCTGAAATGCTCCAAAGTTGAGGAAGAGCAAGCAGAGCATCTGAGGTTGGTTCTGCAAGAGTTGAGGGGGCATCTGCTCTATGCCAAATTTAGCAAGTATGAATTCTCGCTAAGGAAGTTAACTTCCTAGGGCATAACATTTAGGAGAAGGGTTAGCAGCAGACCACTCTAAAGTGGCTGTTGTTAATGAATGAACATAACCCAAGATTTTCATCGAGATTCATAGTTTTGTTGGGATGGTTGGTTACTACCGTAAAATTCATCGATGATTTCTCGAAGAATGCCAAACCCATGACTGACTTGCTTAAGAAGGATAAGAAGTTTGTTGGACGGAAGCCTATGAAGAGAGTTTCCAATAGTTGAAGAAGGGACTAGTGACCGTCCAGGTCCTAAGTTTTTGCTCGACATTGAGAAACTCTTCAATTATTTTGTGAGACACCTCTCACCAATGACTTGGATGTGTCTTGATGAAAGAAGGAGGAGTAGTGGCATATGCCCTGAGGCAGTTGAGGAAGCATGAGGTTAACTAGCCGATTCATGATTTGAAATCAGCATCGGTAGTCCATGCTTTAAAGCAATGGAGGCATTACCTATTTGGTAAGACTCATGATGTTTTCACAAATCACGAGCGCTTGAAGTACATTTCCACTCCGAAGGAGTCGAATGTGAGACAGAGAAGTTGGTTGAAATTTCTCAAAGATTGAACCCTTAATTTGCAGTACCACCCTGGAAAGGAAAATGTGGTTGCTGATGCGCAGAGCCGTAAGGCATACGTAAACTATTTGATCGCGAATTTTTCTGCCACCGGAGTTGCATAAGTCATTCGAGGAATTAGGCAGCAGGAGAATGGTGCTAAGCAGTCAGCCATAACCCATAGACACCATGATCAGAAAAGATATGCCTAATCAGCTTGGATATATTGGGTGGAGAATCACATGATCATATGAGGGAAGCAACCTCACTGATGGTAAATGGGGGTTGTCATGCCAGAGTTTGAACTGTCAGAGAAACAACAGTTTTCGAGCTAACGCTTTACGAGTTTTAAAACCTCAAGAGCCGTAAGATAGATAGATGTTGTTGCTTGCAGAACCAATGGAATCGGCCAAACTCAGTTCATGAACAAGAAAGACTTCTGCAATGCTTGTGAGAGCCCGAGTGTCTAGATACGAGATTGACTAGACCATATGCAAAGTAATGATTTGGGTGCGACATGGATTGACCACCATGATGACTACTCTTATTATTTGCTTTATTATATGAGAAAGTAAGTTTGTAGAAAGGGAGCCAATGTTTTGATGAAGCCTATTA
Source organism: Elymus sibiricus (assembly GCA_039707655.1). Classification (NCBI taxonomy): domain Eukaryota; kingdom Viridiplantae; phylum Streptophyta; class Magnoliopsida; order Poales; family Poaceae; genus Elymus; species Elymus sibiricus. Next base: position 73,828,895 of record CM077676.1, read on the forward strand.
GGAACACCCTGTCGAAGACATTAGAGAAAACCATTGAATCTCCTGTTTACGGTGAGGATAGCCAAGAGCCAATTTTTGCAGGAACCCCCAGAAATTTGGTTGACCAACATGAGGGTAACGACAAGTATTCTAAAATTTTGGCGCCAGACCTACCGACCAGAAGGGCTCCATATATCGGGATGCCACTCCCTGATAAGGAATTTAAGACCCAGGGGTGGAAGCAAAAGATAGTAAGGATCCCAGGAGATATTTTCCTGACGAACGCAGATGATATTAAGGTACCACAGGAACCACCGACAAAGGATATGATAGTTGGAACATGAGTTTGATAGATGGTACAGACCGAAATTGCTATAGATAGGAGAATGGCATATGGTAAGCCCATGTATGGCCCGATACAGATGGTAAGATCATAGATGGCACAAAAAGGTGATTGTCGATCGTCAGACCACAATTGGCACATCGAGAGAAGCATAGACGTATGACACCTACGGAATTGCAAGACTAGCGATGAGCACTGAAACAAAAGGAGAAACAGACATACCAAGCCGGTAGATGATATCATAATTATTGAACCAGGAGGAGTGTCAGCATTTGCACCTTGGGAGAAAGAAGCCATACGAGACCCAACCTTAAAATCTTTTAAGGGTGGCAGCAACCGGAACATAAGAGATCGAGGAAGTAAGGATAGTTCCGGGAGGCATCGCACACCCCAACCAAACCCCAGTAACAAGGAAGCGTTGCAAAGTAGAGCTACCAACCACAATTATTTGGAGAACTATATATATAATACTAGAGATATATGGACCAAGGACCAGAGGATACAAGTGACATTGCCATAACTCAGATAGTAGACCAAGACTTGGAGATGGAAATTAAGAGAAACCCCAAACCCTAACCTTTCTTTCTAGCCTCTCCAGATCTCGGGGAGGAGATTTCTTTTAAGGGTGGTAGTTTGTCACATCCGAAATTTTTCCCAAATCTTTGTTGGAAGAAAATTCCACAGGGAATTAAATTTTTTCAAGGAAATACCTATAAAAGCCTTGGATTGTTTGTGTTTGACTTTGATTTACTTGATTGTTTGCCTAGGAAGAGTGAAAACCCCAGTGCAATTAGTTGAAACCCTGGCGAGCCTCTGGTAGAAACCAAACCATTTGAAATATTAATTAGGCATAAGGCTATCCTTAACGAGACCCAAATGATATGCAAAGCTAGATGATTTTTTCCCTAAATGAATTGAATTGGATTCATTTTGCAATCAATTCAAAATCAAGGGGAGATTATTTTAAAATAGCTTTTCATTCATTTTGGCAGAAACGGAATTTCATAAGTCCAAAGAATAACTTTGACTTTCTACCAATTTTCTAAAATGGTTTTGAAACACTTTTGGTTTTGAAACCAAATTCAAATAAAAAATATAGGGGCGAGAATTATATTTCCAAATTGCCCCAACAAAAAGTTCAAACATTCACAAATATTCCATTTGGAATTTAGAAAAGATTCTTTGTTGGAAGAAAATTCAAATTCAATGCCTATTTGAATTTACAAATCAAAACAGAAAAGAAAAAGAAGAAAAATAGAAAACAGAAGAAAAAATAAACAAACTGGGCCAGCTAGCCCAGCTGGACACACCCGAGTGCAGCCCACCCCGTGCTCTCTCTTCTCTCTCTCTCGCTGATAGCGCGGACCCACGCGTCATCCCCCAACACCGACAACTATCACCCCACGTGCCCACGACCGCGCATGCCCGAGGCCGCGCACCCACGATCTCCACTCCCCGTGCCCCTTTGTGCCTGTGGCCATGTCCTTTAAATCTGCCGCGACCCCCTCATTCATTCCCCCTCCCTCTCGCGTGCTCCCTGCTGCCAGGCTGCCGCGAATCGGAGCTGGCATCTCTACCATGGCCATCGTCTTCTCCGGTTGCTTTCGACCACCGTAGAGCCCTCCTCGACCCGCCTTTGCCACTACTAGGTCCACCGCACGTTGGCGCAACCCCTAGACATGCTCATCATGCCCAAGGCCCACTGCGAGTTCGAGTTCGACAGAGTCCGAAGCTCTCCACCGCGCCGTCGTCTTCTCCGGCGAGGTGAGCACGCAAACGACCCCCCCCCCACCTTACCCGTTGGATTCGCGGTGACCACGCACATGTACTAACACAAGGCCATATCCAAATGTGCCCTTTTCTGAGCAGTGCATCACCACCTGAGAGCTCCACCGCCTCGGCCATCTCTAGTGAGCCCCGCAACCACCGCTCCCGTCCTCCCCGGCGACTTCCGCGAGCACCAGGTGCCTCGCCACATCGAGCCGCACCTCGTTGTCCACTCACCCGATGTCGGCGACCACTAGAGCATCAAATCCGACAACTCCCGAGGCCAGCGCCATCGCCGTTGACTTTTGAAACATCACCGGTGACCCAGCTCCGGTGAGCCCCTCGCCCGATCTATCTCGTCCGTTCATTTAGATCAATGTCACACACGCACTCACTTAAACTGAAACAGTATGGGCCAACCAGAAACAGCCACATGGCCACCTTATCCAAAACCATATCCGAATCTTTTCTGTTTAACTGAATTAAATGCAAATTTTGCAGAAAAGCCCACGAACTTCAAACCATCATAACTTTTTACCTGTTAATCCAAATTGAATGATTATGTTTGCAAAATGATCCTTATTAAATATATTATCACCCTAAAAATTGAAATTTGTAATTTGAATAATTTAACTTTTGATTTCAAATAGAACCGTTTCAAACCTAAATAGGGCATAACTTGCAAAATAAAAATATGGAAGTCTGAGTACCTAACCAAGGAAGTCTGAGTACCTAACCAATGAAGGCTTGGAGAAAGGAGAAGTAATACCAAATGTGGAAGAAGGAGACCTAACCTTAGCCGAAGTGGTTGATAGACCAACTCATGAGAAGGAAGATACCAAATCTCATACGAAGAAGCGTAAAGAAATGGATGAAGAGTATGAGGTCACCCTCAAGAACATAGATCCTATACCCCGAACTAACGATCTTTTTGATCAATTGAAAGAGCTAGAGTGTTCTCAAAGTTCAATCTAAGATCTAGAAATTTTACAGATAAAGATTCAGGCTACCGACATACCTAAAATGGATTTTTAGCATAAAGTATCATCCGTGTGAGTACACCGTCATGTCTTTTGGACTAACAAATGCTCTAGCATATTTCATGAATATGGTGGAGAAGGTATTCATGGAGTAATCGGGCAATTTGTGGTTGTGTTCATTGATGATATCTTGAAATGCTCCAAACGTGAGGAAGAGCATGCGGAGCATCTAAGGTTGATTCTGCAAGAGTTGAGGGAGCATCAGCTCTGAGCCAAATTCAGCGAGTATGAATTCTATATAAGGAAGTTAACTTCCTAGGGCATAATATATAAGGAGAAGGATTAGCAGTAGACCACTCTAAAGTGGCAGTTGTTAATGAATGAACATCACCCAAGATTGTCATCGAGATTCATAGTTTTCTTGGGATGGTTGGTTACTACCGTAAAATTCATCAAGGATTTCTGGAAGAATGCCAATCCCATGACTGACTTGCTTAAGAAGGATAAGTTTGTTGGACAGAAGCCTGTGAAGAGAGTTTCCAGTAGTTGAAGAAGAGACTAGTGATCGTCCAGGTCCTATGTTTTTGCTCGACATCGAGAAACTCTTCAATTATTTTGTGTGACACCTCTCACCAATGACTTGGATGTGTCTTGATGAAAGAAGGAAGAGTAGTGTCATATGCATTGAGGCAGTTGAGGAAGCACAAGGTTAACTACCCAATTCAAGATTTGAGATCAACGTCGGTAGTCCGTGCTTTAAAGCAATGGAGGCATTACCTATTTGGTAAAACTTGTGATGTTTTCACAAATCACGAGCGCTTGAAGTACATTTCCACTCTGAAGGAGTCGAATGTGAGACAGAGAAGTTGGATGAAATTTTTCAAAGATTGAACCCTGAATTTGGAGTACCACCCTGGAAAGGAAAATGTGGTTGCTGATGCACAGAGCAGTAATTCATACATAAACAGTTTGTTCGCAAATTTTTTTGCCACCAGAGTTGCATAAGGCATTCAAGGAATTAGGCAGCTGGAGAATGGTGCTAAGCAGTGGGCCATAACCCACAGACACCATGATCAGAACAGATATGCCTAATCAGCTTGGATATATCGGGAGGAGAATCACATGATCATATGAGGGAAGCAACCTCACTAATGGTAAATGGAGGTTATCATGCCAGAGTTTGAACTGTCAGAGAACCAACAGTTTTCGAGCTAACGCCGTAAGATAGATGGTAAAACCTCACTGATGGTAAAACCTCGAGAGCCGTAAGATAGATAGATGTTGTTGCTTGCAGAACCAATGGAGTCAGCCGAACTCAGTTCATTAACAAGAAAGACTTCAGCAATGCTTGTGAGAGCCTGGGTGTCTAGATACGAGATTCACTAGACCGCATGCAAAGTAATGATTTGGGTGCGACATGTATTGGCCACCATGATGACTACTCTTATTATTTGCTTTATTATATGAGAAAGTATGTTTGTAGAAAGAGAGCCGATGTTTTGATGAAGCCTATTAGGAATACCCTGTAGAAGACATTAGAGATAACCATTGAATCTCCTGTTTACGGTGAGGATAGCCAAGAGCCAATTGTTGCAGGAAACACCAGAATTTTTTTTGACCAACATGAGGGTAATGATACTTATTCTAAAATATTGGCGCCAGACCTACCGACCGAAAGGGATCCATATATCGGAATACCACTCCCTGATAAGGAATTTAAGACCCAGGGGTGGAAGAAAGAGACAGTAAGGATCCCAGGAGATATTTTCTTGATGAACACAGATGATATTAAGGTACCAGGAACCACCGACAAAGGATATGACTATTGAACATGAGTTTGATAGATGGTACAGACCAAAATTGCTCTAGATAGGAGAATGGCATATGGTAAGCCCATGTATGGCCCGATACAGATGGTAAGATCATAGATGGCACATAAAGGTGATTGTCGATGGTCAGACCACAATTGGCACATCGAGGGAAGCATAGACGTATGACACCTACGGAATTGCAAGACCAGTGATGAGCACTGAAACAAAAGGAGAAACAAACATACCAAGCCGGTAGATGATATCATAGTTATTGAACGAGGAGGAGTGTCAGCATTTGCAACTAAGGAGAAATAAGCCATACGAGACCCTACCTTAAAATATTTTAAGTGTGGTAGCAACCGGAACAAAAGAGATCGAGGAAGTAAGGATAGTTCCGGGAGGCATCCCACACCACAACCAAACCCCAGTAACAAGGAAGCCTCGCGAAGTAGAGCTACCAACCACACAATTATATGGAGGACTATATATATACTACCAGAGATATAAGGACCAAGGACCAGAGGATACAAGGGACATTGCCATGACTCAGATAGCAGACCCAGACTTGGAGATGGAAATTAAGAGAAACCCCAAACCCTAACCTTTCTTTCTAGCCTCTCCAGATCTCGGGGCTGAGATCTCTTTTAATGGTGGTAGTCTGTCACATCCCAGATTTTTTTCAAATCTGGTATGTTGAAAATTCCACAGGGAAATAAATTTTTTCTAGGAAATACCTATGAAAGCCAAGGACTGTTTTTGTTTGACTTTGATTTACTTGATTGTTTGCCTAGGAAGGGTGAAAACCCAGTGCAATTAGTTGAAACCCTAGCTAGCCTCTTGTAGAATCCAAAGCATTTGAAATATTAATTGGGCACAAGGCTATCCCTAACAAGACCCAAATGATATTCAAAGGTAGATTATTTTTTTTCCCTAAATGAATTGAATTGGATTCATTTTGCAATCAATTCAAAATCAAGGGGAGATTATTTTAAAATGGCTTTGCATTAATTTTGGCAGAAAGGGAATTTCATAAGTCCAAAGAATAACTTTGATTTTCTGCCAATTTTCTAGAAGGGATTTGAAACACTTTTGGTTTTGAAACCAAATTCAAATTCAAATAGAAAATATAAGTGCAAGAATTATATTTCCAAAATGCCCCAACAAATAGTACAAACATTCACAAATATTCCATTTGGAATTTAGAAAAGATTCTATGTTGGAAGAAAATTCAAATTCAATGCCTATTTGAATTTACAAATCAAAACAGAAAAGAAAAAGAAGAAAAACAGAAAACAAAAGAAAAAATAAACAAACTGGGCCAGCTCGCCAGGCCAGCCGGCCTACCTAGCCATCCCAGCTGGACACACCCAAGCACAGCCCACCCCGCGCACTCTCTTCTCTCTCTCTCACTGACAGCGTGGACCCACGCGTCATCCCCCACCTCCGGCAACTGTCACTCCATGCGCTCACGACCAAGCACGCCCGAGGCCACGCAGCCACGATCTCCACTCCCCGTGCCCATCCATGCCCGTGGCCATGTCCTTTAAATCTGCCGCGGCCCCCTCACTCATTCCCCCTCCCTCTCGCGTGCTCTTTGCTGCCAGGCTGCCGTGAATCGGAGCTGGCATCTCTACCACGGCCGTCGTCTTCTCCGATTGCTTCCGACCACCGCAGAGCCCTTCTCGACCCGCCTTTGCCACTGCTAGGTCCACGGCATGTCGGCATACCCCCTATACATGCTCCTCATGCCCGAGGCCCACTGGGAGCTCGAGTTCGATGGAGGCCGAAGCTCTCCACCGCGTCATCGTCTTCTCCGGTGAGGTGAGCACGCAAACGACCCCGCCACCTTGTCCATTGGATTCGCGGTGACCACGCGCATGTACAACCCAAGGCCGCATCCAAATGCGCCCAATTCTGAGCAGTGCCTCGCCACCCGAGAGCTCCACTGCATCGGCCATCTCCGGTGAGCCCTGCAACCACCACTCCCGTCCTCCCAGCGACTTCCGCGAGCACCAGCAGCCTCGCCGCATCGAGCCACACCTCATCGTCCACTCCCCTAACGCCGGCGACCACCGGAGCGTCGAATCCAATGGCTCCTGAGGCCAGTGCCGCCACTGTTGACTTTTTCGGCAACATCGGTGACCCAGCTCCGGTGAGCCCCTCACCCGATCTAATCTCGTCCGTTCATTTAGATCTAACGGCACACACGCACTCACTTAAACTGAAACGTATGGTCCAATCAGAAACAGCAACATGGCCACCTTATCCAAAACCTTATCTGAATCTTTTCTGTTTAATTGAATTAAATGCAAATATTGCAGAAAAGCCTCTGAACTTCAAACCATCATAACTTTTTACCTGTTAATCCAAATTGAATGATTCTTTTTGCAAAATGATCCTTATGAAATTTATTATCACCCTAAAAATTGAAATTTGTAATTTGAATGATTTCAAATTTGATTTCAAATTGAACTGTTTCAGACCTAAATAGGGCATAACTTGCAAAATAAAAGTATGGAAGTCTGAGTACCTAACCCCAGAAGTCTGAGTACCTAACCAAAGAAGGCTTGGAGAAAGGAGAAGCAATACTCAATATGGAAGAAGGATACCTAACCTTAGCCGAAGAGATTGATAGACGGACTCATGAGAAGGAAGAAACCAAATCTCATACGAAAAACTGTAAAGAAATGGATGAAGAGTATGAGGTCACCCTCAAGAACATAGATCCTATACCCCGAACTAATGATCTTTTCAATCAATTGAAAGGAGCTAGAGTGTTCTGAAAGTTCGATCTAAGATCTAGAAATTTAACAAATAAAGGTTCGAGTTACCGACATACCTAAAATGGATTTTTACCATAAAGTATCGTCCGTGTGAGTACACCGTCGCGTCTTTTGGACTCACAAATGGTCAAGCATATTTCATGAATATGGTGAAGAAGGTATTCATGGAGTAATTGGGTGAATTGTGGTTGTGTTCATTGACGATATCCTAAAATACTCCATAGGTGAGGAAGAGCATGCAGAGCATCTAAAGTTGGTTCTGCAGGAGTTGAGGGAGCATCAGCTCTATGCCAATATCAGCAAGTATGAATTCTAGCAAAGGAAGTTAACTTCCTAGGGCATAACATATCAAGAGAAGGATTAGCAGCAGACCACTCTAAAGTGGTAGTTGTTAATGAATGAACATTACCCAAGATTGTCATCGAGATTCATAGTTTTCTTGGGATGGTTTGTTACTACCGTAAAATTCATCGAGGATTTCTCGAAGAATGCCAAACCCATGACTGACATGCTTAAGAAGGATAAGTTTGTTGGACGGAAGCCTGTGAAGAGAGTTTCCAATTGTTGAAGAAGAGACTAGTGACCATTCAGGTCCTATGTTTTTGCTCGACATCGAGAAACTCTTCAATTATTTTGTGTGACACCTCTCAACAATAACTTGGATGTGTCTTGATGAAAGAAGGAATAGTGGTGTCATATGCATCGAGGCAGTTGAGGAAGCACGAGGTTAACTACCCGATTCATGATTTGAGATTAGCGTCGGTTGTCCATGCTTTAAAGCAATGGAGGCATTACCTATTTGGTAAGACTTGTGATGTTTTCACAAATCACGAGCGCTTGAAGTACATTTCCACTCCAAAGAAGTCGAATGTGAGACAGAGAAGTTGGTTGAAATTTCTCAAAGATTGAACCCTGAATTTGCAGCACCACCCTGGAAAGGAAAATGTGGTTGCTGATGCACAGAGCCATAAGGCATACGTAAACAGTTTGATCGCGAATTTTTTGCCACCAGAGTTGCATAAGGCATTCGAGGAATTAGGCAGCTGGAGAATGGTGCTAAGGAGTGGGCCATAACCCATAGACACCATGATCAGAACAGATATGCCTAATTAGCTTGGATATATGGGGTGGAGAATCACATGATCATATGTGGGAAGCAACCTCACTGATGGTAAATGGAGGGTGCATGCCAGAGTTTGAACTATTAGAGAACCAACAGTTTTTGAGCTAACGCTTTATGAGTTTTAAAACCTCGAGAGCCGTAAGATAGATAGATGTTGTTGCTTGTAGAACCAATGGAATCAGCCGAACTCAGTTCGTGAACAAGAAAGTCTTCTGTAATGCTTGTTAGAGCCCGAGTGTCTAGATACGAGATTCACTAGACCATATGCAAAGTAATGATTTGGGTGCGACATGTATTGGCCACCATGACGACTACTCTTATTATTTGCTTTATTATTTGAGAAAGTAAGTTTGTAGAAAGAGAGTCGATGTTTTGACGAAGTCTATTAGGAACACCCTATAGAAGACATTAGAGAACACCATTGAATCTCCTATTTACGATGAGGATAGCCAAGAGCTAATTGTTGCCGGAACCCCTAAAAATATTTTTGACCAACATGAGGGTATCGATAGGTATTCAAAAAATTTGGTGCCAGACCTACCGATCTGAAGGGATCCACATATCGGAATACCACTCCCTAATAAGGAATTTAAGACCCAGGGGTGGAAGCAAGAGACAGTAAGGATCCCAGGAGATATTTGCCTGATGAACACAGATGATATTAAGGTACCACAGGAACCACCGACAAAGGATATGACAGTTGGAACATGAGTTTGATGGATGGTACAGACTGAAATTGCTATAGATAGGACAATGGCATATGGTAAGCCCATGTATGGCCCGGTACAGATGGTAAGATCATAGATGGCACATAAAGGTGATTGTCGATGGTCAGACCATAATTGGCACATCGAGGGAAGCATAGACGTGTGACACCTAAGGAGAAACAGACATACCAAGCCGGTAGATGATATCATAATTATTGAACGAGGAGGAGTGTCAACATTTCCACCTAAGGAGAAAGAAGCCATACAAGACCCAACCTTAAAATCTTTTAAGGGTGGTAGCAACCGGAACATAAGAGATCGAGGAAGTAAGAATAGTTCCGGGAGGCATCGCACACCCCAACCAAACCCCAGTAACAAGGAAGCCTTGCGAAGTAGAGCTACCAACCACACAATTATCTAGAGAACTATATATATATACTACCAGAGATATATGGTCCGAGGACCAGAGGATACAAGTGAGATTGCGATAACTCAGATAGCAGACCCAGACTTGGAGATGGAACTTAAGAGAAACCCCAAACCCTAACCTTTCATTCTAGCCTCTCCAGATTTCTGGGACGAGATATCTTTTAAGGGTGGTAGATTGTCACATCCCAGATTTTTCCCAAATCTGGTATGTTGAAAATTCCACAGGGAATTAATTTTTTTCTAGGAAATACCTATAAAAGCCTAGGATTGTTTGTGTTTGACTTTGATTTACTTGATTGTTTGCCTAGGAAGGGTGAAAACCCCAATGCAATTAGTTGAGACCCTAGCTAGGCTTTGGTAGAAACCAAACCATTTGAAATATTAAATAGGCATAAGGCTATCCTTAACAAGACCCAAATGATATTCAAAGCTAGATGATTTTTTCCCTAAATGAATTGAATTGGATTCATTTTGCAATCAAATCAAAATCAAGGGGAGATTATTTTAAAATGTTTTTTTATTCATTTTGGCAGAGAGGGAATTTCATAAGTCCAAAGACAAACTTTGACTTTCTGCCAATTTTCTAAAATGGATTTGAAACACTTTTGGTTTTGAAACCAAATTCAAATTCAAATAGAAAATATAAATGCGAGAATTATATTTCCAAAATGCCCCAAAAAAAAGTTCAGACATTCACAAATATTCCATTTGGAATTTAGAAAAGATTCTTTATTGGAAGAAAATTCAAATTCAATGCCTATTTGAATTTACAAATCAAAACAGAAAAGAAAAAGAAGAAAAACAGAAAACAGAAGAAAAAATAGACAAACTAGACCAGCTAACCAGGCCAGCCGGCCCAGCTAGCCAGCCCAGCTGGACACACCCGAGCGCAACCCACCCCGCACTCTCTCTTCTCTCTCTCTCGCTGACAGCGTGGACCCATGCATCATCCCCCACCTCCGGCAACTGTCACCGCACGTGCCCATGACCGCGCATGCCAAGGCCACGCACCCACGATCTCCACTCCCCGTGCCCCTCCGTGCTCGTGGCCATGTCCTTTAAATCCACCGCGACCCCCTCACTCATTCGCCCTCCCTCTCGCATGCTCTCTGCTGCCAGGCTGCCGTGAATCGGAGCTGGCATCTCTACCACGGCCGTCGTCTTCTCCGATTGCTTCCGACCACCGCAGAGCCCTTCTCGACCCGCCTTTGCCACTGCTAGGTCCACCGCACGTCGGCGCAACCCCTAGACATGCTCCTCGTGCCCGAGGCCCACTGGGAGCTCGAGTTCGACAGAGGCCGAAGCTCTCCGCCACCCCGTCATCTTCTCTGGACAGGTGAGAACGCAAACGACCCCGCCACCTTACCCATTGGATTCGCGGTGACCACATGCATGTACGGACCCAAGGCTGCATCCAAATGCGCCCGTTTCTGAGTAGCGCATCGCCACCCAAGAGCTCCACCGCCTCGGCCATCTCCAGCGAGCCCCGCAAACACCGCTCCCGTCCTCCTCGGCGACTTCCGCGAGCACCAGGTGCCTTGCCGCATCGAGCTACACCTCGTTGTCCTCTCCCCCGATGCCGGCGACCACCAAAGTGTTGAATCCGATGACTCCCGAGGCCAGCGCCACCGCCGTTGACTTTTTTGGCAACATCGGGGACCCAGCTCCAGTGAGCCCCTCGCCCGATCTATCTCGTCTGTTTATTTAGATCTAACGGTACACACGCACTCACTTAAACTAAAATCGTATGGGCCAATCAGAAATAGCCACGTGGCCACCTTATCCAAAACCTTATCCGAATCTTTTCTATTTAATTGAATTAAATGCAAGTTTTGCAGAAAAGCCCATGAACTTCAAACCATCATAACTTTTAACCTGTTAATCCAAATTGAATGATTATTTTTGCAAAATGATCCTTATTAAATATATTATCACCCTAAAAATTGAAATTTGTAATTTGAATAATTTAACTTTTGATTTTGAACAGAACGGTTTCAAACCTAAATAGGGCATAACTTGCAAAATAAAAATATGGAAGTCTAATACCTAACCAAGGAAGTCTGAGTACCTAACCAAGGAAGGCTTAGAGAAATGAGAAGTAATATCAAATATGGAAGAAGGAGACCTAACCTTAGCCGAAGTGATTGATAGACCAACTCATGAGAAGGAAGAGACCAAATCTCATACGAAGAAGCGTAAAGAAATGGATGAAGAGTATGAGGTCACCCTCAAGAACATAGATCCTATACCCCAAACTAACGATCTTTTCGATCAATTGAAAGGAGCTAGAGTGTTCTCAAAGTTCGATCTAAGATCTGGAAATTTTACAGATAAAGATTTGAGCTATCGACATACCTAAAAGGGATTTTTAGCATAAAGTATCGTCCATCTGAGTACACCGTCATGTCTTTTGGACTGACAAATGCTCTAGCATTTTTCATGAATATGGTGAAGAAGGTATGCATGGAGTAATTGGGCAAATTGTGGTTGTGTTCATTGACGATTTCCTGAAATGCTCCAAAGGTGAGGAAGATCATGCGGAGCATCTGAGGTTGGTTCTGCAGGAGTTGAGGGAGCATCAGCTCTGAGCCAAATTTAGCAAGTATGAATTCTGGCTAAGGAAGTAAACTTCCTAGGGCATAACATATAAGGAGAAGGATTAGCAGCAGACCACTCTAAAGTGGTAGTTGTTAATGAATGAACATCACCTAAGATTGTCATCGAGATTCGTAGTTTCCTTGGGATAATTGGTTACTACCTAAAATTCATCGAGGATTTCTCGAAGAATGCCAAACCCACGACTAACTCGCTTAAGAGGATAAGTTTGTTGGACGGAAGCCTGTGAAGAGAGTTTCCAGTAGTTGAAGAAGAGACTAGTGGCCGTCCAGGTCCTATGTTTTTGCTCGACATCGAGAAACTCTTCAATTATTTTGTGTGACACCTCTCAGCAATGACTTGGATGTGTCTTGATGAAAGAAGGAAGAGTAGTGTCATATGCATCGATGCAGTTGAGAAAGCACAAGGTTAACTACCCGATTCATGATTTGAGATCATCGTCAGTAGTCAATGCTTTAAAGCAATGGAGGCATTACCTATTTGGTAAGACTTGTGACATTTTCAAAAATCACGAGCGCTTGAAGTACATTTCCAATCCGAAGGAGTCAAATGTGAGACAGAGAAGTTGGTTGAAATTTCTCAAAGATTGAACCCTTAATATGTAGTACCTCCCTGGAAAGGAAAACGTGGTTGCTGATGCGCAGAGCCGTAAGGCATACATAAATAGTTTGATCACAAATTGTTTTGCCACCAGAGTTGCATAAGGCATTCGAGGAATTAGGCAGCTGGAGAATAGTGCTAAGTAGTGGGCCATAACCCACAGACACCATGATCAGAATAGATATGCCTAATCAGCTTGGATATATCGGGTGGAGAATTACACGATCATATGAGGGAAGCAACCTCACGGATGGTAAATGGAGGTTGTCATGCCAGATTTTGAACTGTCAGAGAACCAATAGTTTTTGAGCTAACACTTTACAAGTTTTCAAACCTCGAGAGTCTTAAGATAGATAGATGTTGTTGCTTGCAGAACCAATGGAATCAGCGGAACTCAGTTCATGAACAAGAAAGGCTTCTGCAATGCAAAGTTATGATTTGGGTGTGACATGTCTTGGCCACCATGATGACTACTCTTATTATTTGCTTAATTATATGAGAAAGTAAGTTTGTAGAAAGAGAGTTGAAGTTTTCACGAAGCCTATTAGGAACACCCTATAGAAGACATTAGAGAAAACCATTGAATCTCCTATTTACGGTGAGGATAGCCAAAAGCCAATTGTTGCAGGAACCACCAGAAATATATTTTTGACCAACATGAGGGTAATGATAGGTATTGTAAAATTTTGGTGCCAGACCTACTGACCGGAAGGGGTCCATATATCGGAATACCACTCCCTAATATGGAATTTAAGACCTAGGTGTGGAAGAAAGAGACAGTAAGGATCCCAGGAGATATTTTCCTGATGAACATAGATGATACTAAGGTACCAGGAACCTCTGACAAAGGATATGACAGTTGGAATATGAGTTTGATAGATGGTAGAGACCGAAATTGCTATAGATAGGAGAATGGCATATGGTAAGCCCATTTATGGCCTGATACAGATGGTAAGATCATAGATGGCACATAAAGGTGATTGTCAATGGTCAGACCACACTTGGCACATCGAGGGAAGCATGGACGTATGACACCTACGGAATTGCAATACCAGTGATGAGCACTGAAACAAAAGGAGAAACAAACATACCAAGCCGGTAGATGATATCATAATTATTGAACCAGGAGGAGTGTTAGCATTTGCACCTAAGGAGAAAGAAGCCATACTAGACCCAACCTTAAAGTATTTTAAGGGTGGTAGCAACCAAAACATAAGAGATTGAGGAAGTAAGGATAGTTCTGCGAGGCATCACACACCCCAACCAAATCCCAGTAACAAGGAAGCATTGCAAAGTAGAGCTACCAACCACACAATTATCTGGAGAACTATATATATACTACCAGAGATATATGGACCAAGGACCAAAGGATACAAGTGACATTGCCATAACTCAGACAGCAGACCGAGACTTGGAGATGGAAATTAAGAGAAACCCCAAACCCTAACATTTCTTTCTAGCCTCTCCAGATCTTGAGGGCGAGATCTCTTTTAAGGGTAGTGGTCTGTCACATCCCAGATTTTTCCCAAATCTGGTATGTTGAAAATTCAACGGGGAAATAATTTTTTTCTAGGAAATACCTATAAAAGCCTAGGACTGTTTGTGTTTGACTTTGATTTACTTGATTGTTTGCCAAGGAAGGGTGAAAACCCCAGTGCAATTAGTTGAAACCCAAGCTAGCCTCTGCTAGAAACCAAACCATTTGAAATATTAATTGGGCATAAGGCTATCCTTAACAAGACCCAAATGATATTCAAAGCTAGATGATGTTTTCCATAAACGAATTGAATTGGATTCATTTTGTAATCAATTCAAAATCAAGGGGATATTAGTTTAAAATGGCTTTGCATTCATTTTCGCAGAAAGGGAATCTCATAAGTCCAAAGAATAACTTTGACTTTCTGCCCCAACAAAAAGTTCAAACATTCAAAAAGATTCTCTGTTCGAAGAAAATTCAAATTCAATGCCTATTTGAATTTACAAATCAAAACAGAAAAGAAAAAGAAGAAAAACAGAAAACAGAAGAAAAAATAGACAAATTGGGCCAGCTAGCCAGGCCAGCCGGCCCAGCTAGCCAACCCAGCTGGACACACCCGAGCGTAGCCCACCCCGCGCTCTCTCTTCTCTCTCTCTCGCTGACAGCGCGGACCCACGCATCATCCCCCTCCTCCGGCAACTGTCACCCCACGCGCCCACGACCAAGCACGCCCGAGGCCGCGCACCCACGATCTCCACTCCCCGTGCCCGTCCATGCCCGTGGGCATGTCCTTTAAATCCACCGCAACCCCCTCACTCATTCCCCCTCCCTCTCACATGCTCTCTGCTGTAGGTTGCCACGAATCAGAGTTGGCATCTCTGCCACGGCTGTTGTGTCCTCCGGTTGCGTCCGACCACCGCAGAGCCCTCCTCGACCCACTGCTGCCACTGCTAGGTCCACCACATGTCGGAGCACTCCCTAGACATGCTCTTCATGCCCGAGGCCCATTGGGAGCTCGAGTTCGATGAAGGCCGAAGCTCTCCGCCACGTCGTCATCTTCTCCAGTGAGGTGAGCACGCAAATGACCCCGCCACCTTGTCCATTGGATTTGCGGTGACCATGCGCATGTACTGACCCAAGGCCGCAGCCAAATGCGCCCGTTTCTGAGTAGCGCATTGCCACCTGAGAGCTCCACTGCCTCAGCCATCTCCGGTGAGCCCCACAACCACCGCTCCCGTCCTCCCCGGTGACTTCCGCGAGCACCAGCTGCCTCGCCGCGTTGAGCCGCACCTCATCGTCCACTCCACCGACGCTGGCGACCACCAGAGTGTTGAATCCGGTGACTCCCGAGGCCAGCGCGGCCACCGTTGACTTTTGCGGCAATATCGGTGACCCAGCTCCGGTGAGCCCCTCGCCCGATCTAATCTCGTTCGTTCATTTAGATCTAACAGCACACACGCACTCACTTAAACTGAAATGGTATGGTCCAATCAGAAATAGCCACATGGCCACCTTATCCAAAACCGTATCCGAATCTTTTCTGTTTAATTGAATAAAATGCAAATATTGCAGAAAAGCCTCTGAACTTCAAACCATCATAACTTTTTACCTGTTAATCCAAATTGAATGATTCTTTTTGCAAAATGATCGTTATGAAAAATATTATCACCCAAAAAATTGAAATTTGTAATTTGAGTAATTTTAAATTTGATTTCAAACAGAACGGTTTCAAACCTAAATAGGGCATAACTTGCAAAATAAAAATATGGAAGTCTGAGTACCTAACCAAGTGATACATCTCGGTCGTATCTATAATTTTTTATTGTTCCATGCCAATATTTTACAACTTTCACATACTTTTGGCAACAATTTATATGATTTTCTTGGACTAACATATTGATCCAGTGCCCAGTGCCAGTTCCTATTTTTTGCATGTTTTTTGTTTCACAGGAAATCCATATCAAACAAAGTCCAAACACGATAAAATTTTATGAAGAATTATTTTTGAATATATGTGATTTTTGGGAAAAATAATCAACGCGAGATGATGCTCGAGGGGCTCACAAGCTCAAAGGGTGCGCCCCCTACCCTGGGCGTGCCTGGCAGGCTCATGGCCGCTCCGTAAGTTGGTTGGGGCTCTTCTTCGGCCGCAAGAAATCTTATATCAGGAAAAAATCATGTTAAAATTTGAGCCTGATCAGAGTTACGTATCTCCGGGAATTTAACAAACGGTTTTTGGCCAGAAACAGGAGCGCAGAAATAGAGAGAAACAGAGAGAGAGATCCAATCTCGGAGGGGCTCCTGTCCTCTGGGAGCCATGGCGGCCAAGGCGTAGAGGGGAAACTCTCCTCCCATCTCGGGGGGAGGCCAAGGAAGAAGAAGAAGGAGGGGGCTCTCTCCCCCTCTCTCCCGATGGCGCCGGAACGCCGCCGGGGCAATCATCATGTGACGACGATCTACTCCAACAACTCTGTCATCTCCATCAACACCTCCATCACCTTCCCTCATCTATTTACAGTGGTCCACTCTCCCGCAACCCGATGTACCCTCTACTTGAACATGGTGCTTTATGCTTCATATTATTATCCAATGATGTGTTGCCATCCTATGATGTCTGAGTAGATTTTTGTTGTCCTGTCGGTAATTGGTGAATTGTTATGATTAGTTTAAATTTCTTGTGGTTATGTTGTTGTCCTATTGGTGCCCATCATATGAGAGCGCGCGTGGATCACACCATAGGATTAGTTGTATGTTGATCGGACTATGCATTGGAGGGCAAGAGTGACAGAAGCTTCTTCCTACCATAGAAATTGATGAATACGGGATTGAAGGGCGACCAATATATCTTAATGCTATGGTTGAGTTTTACCTTAATGAACTTTAGTAGTTGCGGATGCTTGCTAATAGTTCCAATCATAAGTGCATAGAATTCCAAGTAAGGGATGACATGCTAGTAGTGGCCTCTCCCACATAAAAACTTACTATCGGTCTAGTAAACATATCCAATTGCTTAGGGACAATTCCGCAAATCCTACCACCACTTTTCCACACTCGCTATACTAACTTAATTGTTCTTTTATTAAAACAGCACCTAACTTATATTTTTCACGTTCTTTATTATCTTGCAAACTTATCCCACTACACCTACAAAGTAGTTCTAGTCTTATTCTTGTTCTAGGTATAGCGAACGTTAAGTGTGCGTAGAGTTCTATCAGTGGTCGATAGAACTTGAAGAGAATATAAATTCTACCTTTAGCTCCTCGTTGGGTTTGACACTCTTACTTATCAAAAAAGGCTACAAACGATCCCCTATACTTGTGGGTTATCAAGACCTTTTTCTAGCGCCGTTGCCGGGGAGTCATAGCGTGGGGTGAATATTCTCATGTGTGCTTGTTTGCTTTATCACTAAGTAGTTTTTATTTTCTATTCTAAGTTGTTTTATATCTTTAGTAATGGATATGGAACACGAAATACCAAAAAAATTAGTTGTACTTGCTACTCATGGAGATGGGGAACCACCTAAAACCCTCGATGCTGGTTATGTGAAACAAATTAAATACTACTTTGATAATCCTGATAAATCTCCATTCCACTTCATAATGGGAGAAACTTTGGATCAACTGGAATACTTTAGGGATTATCGCTTGACTCAAAAAGGTAAACACTTATGGGATCAAATTGAAATGGTACATTGGTATGCTCGGGATTTATGCTTGAGACATGATATTACTTGTTGCTCTAGGATGAAGGCTCCACACCTTCCCTTTTCATGTGAATTTAATGATAATGAAACCTTGGCTTCTTATGCTAATGGTATATATGATTACTATGATGTGGAACGAATGGAAGAATTTGTTGCTTTTAAGGGTGCTTATGAAATTGAATCTTTCTTTAAAGAGTATGAAAACTATGATGATGCTGTTTACCAATTTCAAAATATTGCCATACTTAGATATTGCTATGAAAATTATGAATATAATGCTGATATTGATGAATTTATTGAGAGAATGTCTGCTGCCCAAGAGGAGACTAACCTTTTGCAAAAGTCTATGGATGAAGAAATTGATGAAACTGTGAGCTCATTAGATGATAAAGATGAGGAGGAGAGTGAAGAACAAAAGGAGGAAGAGCGGATTAGCTACCCGTGCCCACCTTCTAATGAGAGTAACTTTTTAACTCGTACATTGTTTAATTTCCCTTCATGCTTACCGAATGATGAATGCTATGATGATTGCTATGATCCCTTGGATTCGTTTGAAATATCCCTTTTGGACGAACTTGATGCTTGCTATGCTTGTGGCCATGATGCCAATATGAATGATGCTTATGGAGATGAACTTGCTATAGTTCCTTATCTTAAACATGAACTTGCTATGCTTGTGGCCATGATGCCAATATGAATGATTACATTGATGGGTTGCGTTTTTTCCGTTACACATGATGATTTTGATGGATATAATATGCATGTGCTTGCTACTCCTACTTGCAATTATTATGAGAGAGGAACTACATCTCCACCTCTCCATGTTTCCCATATGATAAAATTGCAAGAAACTATTTATACTATGTATCGGCCTTTATTATGTGTGCATGAATTGTTCTTCTATGACATGCCGATGCATAGGAAGAGAGTTAGACTTCGTCATTGCATGATATATTTTGCTTTGTGCTCACTACTGAATTATAAATCATTGTTAATTAAAATTGGCTTTGATATACCTTGGGATCCGGGTGGATCAATTACTTGAGCACTTTATGCCTAGCTTAATGGCTTTAAAGAAAGCACTACCTGGGAGACAACCCAGAAGTTTTAGAGAGTCATTTTCTTCTGTTGTGTGCTTTTAAAATATTTAAAAACAAAAAAAATAAAGAGGGGAACCTAAAACTTTTTCAAAAAGAAAAGTGAAAGTGAGAAAGACGAACACCGTTGAAGTGGGGGACGTCCTTGAACTTTGTTCATGCCCATGGAAACTTTGTGAATCTTGATTACAGAAACTTTTCAACAAAAATAATTATCCCCTTGTACAAATCCATTGTATTATAAAAATAATGTGCCAATGTTTACCATTAGGGTGTTTAAATTGCTTGTTCGGTGTGTGCTGTGCAAAAACAGAAACTATTGCTGTAGTGTTTGAATTATGATATTTTACTGGAACATTAAAAAATTCTGAAATTTTTACACAGTACTTCTATGCAATTTTTTTTATTATTTCCTAATTTTTCAAAAAATTGGAGTTACAGAAATATATTTACCATATGCATCTTTACAGACAGTCTTGTTTTCACAGATTGCTGTTATAGTTTCTTTATCTGCTTATGTTTTAAATCTTGTTGAGCCCCATTGATTTGGGAGCCATAGAATTGTGATAGAATACAGTGGGTAATGTTTGATTATAATTATACAATAATGTTACAGCAGGACATGATGGGATTTGATGTTATATGTACTAACCCCTGTAATAAAAAGGTCGGTTAAGTTTTTTGTGGATGAAGTGTTCGAAGATCGAGGAGGTATCGATATGACAAGAAAAAGGAGAGGCAAGAGTTCAATATTGGGGATGACCAAGGCACCCCAAGTAAATATTCAATGAGACTCAAGCGTCTAAGCTTGGGGATGCCCCGGAAGGCATCCCATCTTTCTTCCTCAACAGTTATCGGTATGTCTCGGTTTTTGTTTTGTTCACATGATATGCGTAAATTCTTGGAGCGTTGTGTGCTTTTTATTTTTCCTTTTAGTGATGCACCATGCTGGTATGAGATAGTCCTTGGTTGATTTATAGAATGCTCTTTGCACTTCACTTATATCTTTTGAGTATGGCTTTATAGAATGCTTCATGTGCTTCACTTATATCATTTAAAGTTTGGATGCGCATTTCTCTACATTTGGAAAATTGTTATTTGTAGAATGCTCTTTTGCTTCACTTATATTTATTAGAGCATGGTCTATTGTAGAAAGAATTAAACTCTCATTCTTCACTTATATCTATTTGGAGAGTTAACAGGAATTGGTCATTCACATGGTTGGTCATAAAATCCTGCATAAAACTTGTAGATCACTGAATATGATATGTTTGATTCCTTGCAATAGTTTTGCGATATTGAGGTGGTAATATTGGGGCATGCTAGTAAAATAATTAAAGTTGAGTATTAATAATGTTGTTAAGGGAAGTAAGTCTTTACGCAACTAAATCCTCATGCATGTAAAGTGGTGGCCGCTGACATTAGCAGTGAGGTCGGAGCATATTTTATCATTGATTGATCCTTTGTGTTGTTTGGATCGGGGGCGCGCGATGGTTAACTCCTCCCAACCTCCCCCTAGGGGCATGCGAGTAGTACTTTGCTTCGAGGGCTTTAAAATTTTCACAATAAGTATGTGAGTTCTTTATGACTAATGTGAGTCCATGGATTATATGCACTCTCACCTTTCTGCAATTTGCTAGCCTCTTCGGTACCGTGCATTACCCTTTCTCACCTCGAGAGTTGGTGCAAACTTCGCCAGTGCATCCAAATCCCATGATATGATACACTCTATCACACATACGCCTCCTTATATCTCCCTGAAAACAGCCACCATACCTACCTATTATGGCATTTCCATAGCCATTCCGAGATATATTGCCATGCAACTTCCATCATCATCATATACATGCCTTGAGCATTCATAGTCATATTTCTTTGCATGATCGTAAGATAGCTAGCATGATATTTTCATGGCTTGTCCAATTTTTTATATCTTTGCTATGCTAGATCGTTGCACATCCTAGTACACTGCCAGAGGCATTCATATAGAGTCATATTATTTTAGTTATCGAGTTGTAATATCGAGTTGTAAGTAAATAAAAGTGTGATGCATTCTAGGGTGTTGCCCCTACCTGTGAGGATATAAAAATAAAAATAAAAAATAAAAAAGAGGCCAAAAAGAGCCCAACAAAAAAAGAGAAAAGAAATAAAATAAAAAAATAAAACAAACAAAATGAGAGAAAAAGAGAGAGGGGGCACACTACTATCCTTTTTCCACACTTGTGCTTCAAAGTAGCACCATGTTCTTCATATAGAGAGTCTCCTGAGTTGTCACTTTCATATACTAGTGGGAATTTTTCATTATAGAACTTGGCTTGCATATTCCGATGATGGGCTTCCTCAAATGCCCGAGGTCTTCATGAGCAAGCAAGTTGGATGCACACTGTAGCACCCCGGCTCAGAGGACCAGTTTACCCTGTGTTCCCAAACCAGAGATCATGTCTTCTAGAAACACAGAACAACTTGGAATAGAACATAACTGATCTTTATTGATATGCTACAAGTACAAGCTTCGATATTAAAATATGATGAGGCCAGGAGCACATCTCTTGCTTGACAGTATCTACATTATTTATGAAACACCTCAGGGGCCTCGATACTAGTGGAAAATACTATAGCGTAGCAGAATGTCGGGTGATGCAACTCCATTCCATAGGGGCACTGCTGGGACACATCCTAGCGAGCGTAGTACGGACCATTGGGGTCTCCACCCTCGGCTTCTCCTGCATCTGGCATGATACGCCAGGTGAGAACTTGGAATGTACTCGCAAGCTCACAGCAACCAAAACAATGCGGCAAACAACAGCATGGCGGTGACAGGAATAAATGCTCATGAAACAGTCGTGCAGCATGATCTTTAACTTACTGTGCTCAGAACCACTACTGGTGAACATATAAACCAACTTACTCTTCCCCAGGATCATCCCATGATCCTCGGAACACTCATGATTCACTGATCACGCCTGGGTTCAAGATGAGTTCTTTCATCATTACCATTGACCATACAGTGTGACCTTGTGCGGACTAAGTCCAATACCATGGACGTGGTTATTCGAATAGATTCATACACTCTGCAGAGGTTGCACACTTTACCCACACCATAGACATTCATCCAACAAAACCTGCCAAACCTGTGACCCTTCTATCATACCACCGACACACCCCTCCGGGTTATGCCCTGGGTGGCCCCTGTGTCACTCCTAACACCTGCCACATCCGTGGCTACTCTGTCCCAAACGGGGACCCATGGCCATATATATAACTAAACTGGGCTCACAGGACTATCGCCGCCTACCTGATCAGGGTAGCATGCACGCATAGCCCCCCCTTTGGTGGTACCGGTAAAAGAGCATGAGGTTAGACCAAGTCAAGGCCATCCCATACCGGCAGATGTGGCTGCACGGATAAGTCCGGGTCGGTAGCACTTGGTCAACAAACCAACTTAACCTTAGTAGATTAACACCATATGCATCAAGCAAAGTTGTTCTAAACCATATTTTGCTAGCATTCAATCGAAGCAAGGTTTTAACATAATCATGATGATTTCACTACTAGCATGTGTAGAATAGCAACTAACACAAACATGATCGATGTCAACTCTCTACGTACTGGTTATATTTGGTAAATGTATTAACATGGCAGGAGTTTATGCATAATATCAAGCAACATGGCTATGGCACATTCATATTTGAATAGGATCAAATAAATGCGAAATAATTTAACATAAAACCAATACTATTGCGATGCCTCATGCAATGGATGATGTGGCTTGCCTTGCTCAATTGGGATGCCACAGAACTCCTGGTCTTCAATACCACAAGAATTTCCTTCTAAAAATATTTTAAAGTTGCAAAAGAAAATGTCACATAAAGCATTTCTGTTGACCAAAAATTCCATGCACAATGGAAAATTACCAAATTTTGCCAGCAAATAAAGGAGCTCAAGACAAAACCATTGCAAAAAGTTTCAATTGATTTGGACTTGTGGTTTAAAAGTTAGGGCCAGCCAAAGTTTCTGGTCAAACTGGAATTTAAACAGAAAATAGAAAATACCCCAGTCGGCCACGTCGAATGCGTAAAGTGGAGGGGCGCCTCCACTTAAAACAGTTTGGCCGTGAGGGCTGGTCGATGATGGGTGGGGCCCTGGGCCTGGTTTAAAAGAGAGAGAGGGAGGCAGAGGTGGGGCGGCTCACCGGCAGCGGTTCTCCGGCATAGGGACGGCGGCAAGGCTGGGAGACGATGGAAATGGATCGAGCATGACGAGGCGAAGGTCTGGGTACCCGTGGCTTGGCCGGAGGTGGTCGGACGGCGTTGCCCTCTTCTTCTCCGGTGGTGGTGGCTTACGGGTGTCATCGGCGACTGTGATTCCGGCAGCAATTCGGCCAGGAAAGGGGTCAGGGAGGACCAGGGGAGTGCATTGGGCTCAAAGGTGGGGTCGGACAGGGCGGGGATGTAGTGGAGCTAGCGGGCGGCGGAGGGGGATCGGGCGGCAGAGGTTCGGCCGGAGTTGAGGGAGACAAGCTCCCAGCTCTCAATGGAGCGCTCTGGAGGCGATTGGGAGGGGAAGAGGTAGAGTGGTAAGTCAAGGAGAGGCCGGGCGGGGCCTTTTATAGGCGGGCGAGAGGTGCTCGAGCCGATCGGTGCCACGGACATGTCGTCGGAGCAAGGACGGTGAGGTGGCTGTCGCGGAGCCTGGCGAGGTGACGGAGGAGCGCAGAGAGTTAATGCGACGTGATAGCTCGACAGAAGGAAGACAACAGCCAGCTTATCTACTGTGGCCGCACAAGCGCAATAGTCATGGCACTCGGTGGCGGCCGGGGGAGCATCTCCGGTGAGGAGGAAGGTACCAGAGGGGCCAAGTAGTTGGCGCGGAAGCTGACAGCATGAATGGACAAGGAGGGGTAGTGAGGGGTGGCCGGAATGGTCATGTCCGAAGCCTCTGGGCGCGCAGAGCGCATTCTCGAGCATGCCAGCCTCGTACTCACCACAGGCACTGGTGCTCCAAGGCCACGCATGCCTGGCAAACCTTGTCCATTGCGTCAACCTGAGCTCACACAGTATGTTCATGACACAGGTAGGGCTAGGTATGGCTCAGGCTACTCGAACTCATCCAGAACTAATTCTGGATAGGATCTTGAGGGGGTTCTAGAGGAGACATGAGTTGTGGATTGAGCCAAAGAACTTGTCTGGGAGTTTCTAGGTTGGAAGGAGTATATGCTGGAGAAATTTCAGCAATATTTGCAAAGATTTGAGCATGGTTCATGTACAAGCTTCTGTTCTAGTCCAGAAACTTGTTCATGATGATGCACTCAATTGGTTGGGATCCTTGAAGTGAAATTTGGTAATTGAGGGTTATTTGATGATGGCAAGATGCTGTAAAAATTTCAGAGCAAATGGATGCTCCTAGCTGGTACTTCCTTCACAGAGGTTTGAAATGACCAGAATCTTGCAGGAATAAAACTGGAGAAATGGTTGATCAAATAAAGCTGAATTTTTGTAGCTAGGAGTTTTATGATAGTGTGAATATCCTAGATTATATTCATGAATTGTTGATGACTGAAAGATATAGTTGCTTCACAAAGGATAGATTGATCCAGAAGCTTACAAGAATTATGGTGTTGAAAAATTAAACTGGACTATGAGATATATTTGGATATTGTGGATAGATATGGCCTCTAGTATTTTAGGAATTAATTTGGGAATTTTCTGGGCCAGGAAAATATAGGTTGCTTCACAGCCTACAATAGAGAAGGGATATTCCTTTTAAGAAAAAGGAATATTAAGTATGAGAAGAATTGGGGTTGAGCCTAGAAAGTTTATGACAGGGTTTTGGCAAGATTTTGGGTTGCTTGTGAAGGTTTTGTAAAGAACCTCTCAAGTCCAAATCAAGAGTTGACTTGAAATCCAATCAAAAGGAAATAAAACCAAAGAAATTTTGAAAAGAAAAAGTTGCCAAAATCAGGGTGTCACAAACCTACCCCCCTTAGGATGAATCTCATCCTCGAGATTCAGTTGCTCAGGGAACAAATACGGATATGTTGATTTTAGGAAATCTTCTCTTTCCCAGGTAGCCTCTTCATCAGTATGGTGATCCCACAGTACCTTGTAAAACCTGATTATTTTACTCCGAGTAACTCTTTCCATCTCATCCAAAATTCTGACAGGTTTTTCCTCGTAAGTCAAGTCCTTAGTTAGCTCTAGTTCACTCATGTCGGCCTGCTGGATCGGTGGTGCAATACACTTTCTCAGCTGTGATACGTGGAAGACATCATGAACCTCGGACAATTCCGGTGGTAATTCCAACTGATAGGCTACCCTGCCTCTTCTGGCAATTACTGGAAAGGGTCCGATATATCTGGGTGCAAGCTTTCCTTGGGTATGAAACCTTTTAACTCCTTGCATGGGGGTTACTTAAAGATAGGCATATTCTCCAGGTTCAAAGCTTACCCCTCGATGTTTTAGATCATAGTAACACTTTTGACGAGACTTGGCTACTTGCAGGTGATCCTGAATCTCTTTAACCTGCTTCTCAGCCTCAAGCATCAGATCCATGCCAAAGATATGACTGTCCCCTGTTTGTGACCAGTTTAAGGGAGTGTGGCATTTACGCCCATACAGTGCCTCAAACGGTGACATTTTGAGACTCGCCTGATAGCTGTTGTTGTAGGAAAATTCTGCATATGGAAGGCTATCTTCCCACTTAGATCCATAGGTGAGGGCACAAGACCTGAGCATGTCTTCAAGTATTTGGTTCACTCATTCCGTCTGCCCATCCGTCTGTGGGTGATATGCCGTGCTATGTTTTAGCATGGTTCCCAGAGCTTGGTGCAGGCGTAGCCAGAACACTGAAGTGAACAGGGATCCTCTATCTGAGGTGATGGACTTGGGTACCCCATGAAGGCTGAAAATCTAAGACATATAGAGATGCGCAAGCTGGTCAGCTCTATAAGTGGTCTTCACTGGAATGAAGAGAGCCACTTTGGTCAGTACATCTATGATAACCCAGATGGCGTCACGGCCTCTTGTTGACTTGGGTAGCCCAACAATAAAGTCCATACATATGTCATCCCATTTCCATTGAGGGGCCTGTAGGGGTTGTAGCAATCTGGCTGGTTTCTGGTGCTCGGCCTTAACCTTATTCCATATGTCATAGCATGCGACATAGTAGGCAATATCCTTGCGCATACTTGGCCACCAGAAAGTTTCTTTTAGGTCCTGATACATTTTTGTCCCTCCTGGGTGAATGGAGTATGCAGATCCATGTGCCTCTCAGAGTATCTGTTGTCTCAAGTTTTCTTGATCAGGTACGCATATCCGGACGTCGAACCACAATGTTCCCTGATCATCAATACAGAAGGATTTAGCCTTTCCTTGTTGTAGACTCTCCTTGATCTCTTATATGCCCATATCTGCTTTCTGAGCTTCCTTGATTTCCTTCATCAATGTTGGAACGATCTCCAGAGTATTCGGGTTAATTGGGCCGCAAAGTACCAAGTTGAGCTTGGCGAACTCTTCCTGTAACTTTGGATTGATGCATTCCATTATGACATTTACAGTGCCTGGTTTCCTACTAAGGGCATTGGCGACCACACTGGATTTTCCTGTATGATAATTGACCCCAAGGTCATAATCCTTGACCAGTTCAAGCCATCTTCTTTGCCTGAGATTGAGATCGGGCTGTGTGAAGATGTACTTGAGACTCTTATGGTCCGTGTATATTTCACATCACTGCCCAATAAGGTAATGCCTCCAAATTTTCAAGGCATGAACCACGGCTGCTAATTCCAAGTCATGGGTGGGGTAGTTCTCCTCATGGGGTCGTAGCTGTCTGGATGCATATGCTACAACCTTTCCTTCTTGCATTAGTACGCAGCCAATTCCACGTCTAGAAGCATCACAGTATATATCAAAGCTCTTGTGGATATCTGGCAGTATTAAGATGGGTGCTGTGGTTAGCCTCGTCTTCAACTCCATGAAGCTACTGTCACATTCCTCCATCCAGACAAACTTGTGATTCTTTTTCAACAGTTCTGTCAGTGGCTTGGCTATCTTGGAAAAGCCTTCAATGAAGTGACGTTAGTAGCCTGCCAATTCTAGGAAACTACGGACTTCTGTTACCGTGGCAGGTGTCTTCCAGTTCAATATAGCAGTCACTTCACTGGGGTTGATGGCCACACCCTGTTCTGATAGAATGTGTCCCAGAAATCCCACTTCTTTTAGCCAAAATTCACACTTGCTAAACTTGGCATACAAGCGGTGGGTTCTTAGTCTTTACAGGACAACACGGAGGTGTTGTTTATGCTCCTCTTCATTCTTGGAGTATATAAGAATATCATCAATGAACACTACCACAAACTTGTCCAAAAAGTCCATGAAGACCTTGTTCATCATACTCATGAAGTAAGCTGGAGCATTAGTCAATCCAAATGACATGACCGTAAAATCGTACAGGCCATATCGAGTGGTGAAGGCTATCTTGGGGATATCCTCTTTCTTAATTTTTAGCTGGTGATATCCTGTCCGGAGGTCAATCTTGGAAAATATCCAAGCCCCATTCAACTGGTCGAATAAGTCATCAATGCGGGGAAGTGGATATTTATTCTTGATGGTGACCTCATTCAATGGACGATAGTCCACACACATCCGTAGACTGCCATCCTTCTTCTTGACAAACAACACGGGTGATCCCCATGGTGAAATACTTGGGTGAATATACCCCTTCTGTAGCAACTCATCCAGCTGTTTCTTCAGCTCCACCAACTCCGTGGATGGCATCAAGTAGTACTTCTTATATATTGGAGCTGTTACGGGAACAACATTAATGGCAAATTATAGTTCCCAGTTGGGTGGCATTCCGGGTAGCTCCTCAGGGAATACATCCGGAAATTCACTGACTACCGGTATCAAATTCATATCTATGATAGTAGTCTTGAATGCCATTCCTTTCTTCTGTAGACACGTCATGAGCAGAGTATCGTGCCAAATTGTTAAACTTGTTCAGATACTCGCCTACCGACATGTTTCCCTGAGTGAGGGGAAGGAATTCCCTCTGCTTCACCTTCATTATCTCAGTGGGGATGTGATACTTGCAGAATAACTCTGAAAGGCCATACAGTTTTCGCATTAACCCACCATATGGCTGCCGGCCCTTCCAGGTAATGGGTAGCAAAAGGAACCTTGTCTATCTCATCACAACGGGCTATTTCTAGCTTCTTTTCCATGGTCCTCAGCCAGTCATCAGCTTCCATCGGGTCAACAGCTTGACTGAAACTGGGTGGTTTGGTACACTGAAAATCAGACAACTTGGAGTGTGTACCATTGTCCTGATTCTGTCCTACCATAGACTGCATGCTCCTCAAGAATTCCATGAGATCCTGATTTCTTTTCTCCTCAAACATTCTCATAATCTGATCAGTGGTTGGTTGTTGTGGTGGAGGAGGAGGCAGATCTTCTGGTGGTTGTCTTGCCTGCCTGGCGGATCGACGAACTGCGGTTCCATCGCCGCCTTGGTAATTGTTACTACCCCTCTTCATCCTATGTCCGTTCCCATTGCAAATACCGAATTGATCATCCATAAAGGAAAATTGAGTGACACCAGAAAAAACCAAATAAATGGAAGGCAAGGCAAACAACATAATTATACATGGCAAACCATCATCATACATGTCAAACTAGTAGGTGGTATCATGGCTAGTATTGCTCATACGATAATTGACATAAGCAAGGATGCTATGATGGATGCGATGCATACACATGCTGAAGCTCAAACGTCAACTCTAGTCATGTAGGTGGCACGGACACTGACCGACTGAAGATCCCTCGTCCTCTGACACAGTCTTGAAGTCAGAACTGATGATATGAACCACGTCCTCCAGGACAAAGGAGGCACGGCGACGCTGACAGGAAGACTCTCCCTCTGAGGAGGAAGAGGAATGACGCCTCAGCATCGGAGTAGCTGGAGTGGCTAGGAGTGAAGCCCACTCAGCTGGAGACTCATGCCGGTTACCAGGCGAAGTGCCTGGCGGTCCAAACAAACTAGAAGGAGCCTCAGGTTTAAGTGGAGGCAGAATAGGTAGAGTATGCATAGGTGAAAACACAGGAGGAGGAGGAGACTGTGCTGCTGCAGCACCCGCAAGTGCCTCTCTGGCCTGGGACAGCTCCTCAGCTAGGTGAGTGATCAAATGATAACTGGCATTTAGATAGCGAGATAAGACAGCAGTCGCTCGGTCACTTACCGGATCAACAGGGGCAAAAAGGACTCGCCCTGTCGTAGGTGACAGGGTGGGGTAATGGAAGAAACCTGGGTGTGTCTGCATCTCGACCTTGTGAAAACACAAGTCCGTGAGAGCCTCCAAAGCAGCAAACTGGATCACCAGATCGGGAGTGGAAGCAGTTCCGCCCTTTGAAGAACGGGAATAGCTGCCAATCTCTAAGCTCGTAGTAAGAAAAGCCTCAGCACAGTACTTGTACACCGAGTCTGCAAGCTGCTCTCGGAACACCTGATACACTGGATCTTCTCCACTAGGATAGAGTCAAAGCCAGACATTGTGGAGTAGTACCGAAAAAGTGTATGGTGCAGGCTCATGATTGTAGTGGTACAGAACTGGTGCCATCTACACTCACAAGACCAACGGTTAGCGAAACAAATGAATCTAAATGCATGATATGCAATAGGCAAATGCAGTAATGAAAGCACACACCAAGACTCTAGACGTATCGGCAGTCTACCACGTGGGTTAACAAGGGCGTCCTACAGTCAGTGCGGCTCTGATACCAAGCATTGTGGCACCCCGGCTCAAAGGACCGGTTTACCCTGTGTTCCCAACCCAGAGATCATGTCTTCTGGAAACACACAACAACTTGGAACAGAATAGAACTGATCTTTATTGATATATTACAATTACAAGCTTCGATATTACAATATGACGAGGCTAGGAGCACATCTCGTGCTTGACAGTATCTACATTATTTATGAAACACCTTGATACGTCTCCAACGTATCTATAATTTATGAAGTATTCATGCCATGTTTATTATAGTTTTGTATGATTTTGGTGCATTTTTATATGGTTTTTATTTGATTTTCATGAAATAACATATTGACCTAGTGCCCAGTGCCAGTTGCTGTTTTCTGCCCTTTTTTTGTTTTACAGGAAATTAATACCAAACGAAGTCCAAATGCCACGAAACTTTTTGGAGATTTTTTATTGGCCAAGATAAACACTAGAAGCTTCGGGAGGAGGCCAGAAGACCCACAGGGGCTCCACGAGCCACCAAGGCACGCCACCCCCCAGGCGCGCCCTGGTGCCTCGTGGGCCCCCTGTGGCCCTTCTTCGCGTGATTCCAATGCCAAAAAATCACATATATTCAGAAACCCCCGAAAGTTAACCTAGAAGAGTTTTTATGCCGCTGCAAGTCTCTGTACCTCCACGATCTCATCTACATCCCTTTTCTAGCACCCTGCCAGAGGGGGGGAAGATCACTGAAGGCCATCTACATCATCCCCGTGGTCTCCATGACGAGGAGTGAGTAGTCCACCCTCGGGGCTGAGGGTTTGTACTAGTAGCTATGTGTTTCATCTCTCTCTCTCTCTCTCTCGTGTTCTTGATTTGGCACGATCTTGATGTACCGCGAGCTTTGTTAATATAGTTGGATCATATGGTGTTTCCTCCCTCTCTATCCTTGTTGTGATAAATTGAAACTTTTCCCTTTGAGGTTTCATTATTGTTGGGTTGAGTATTTCAAATCTTGAGAACACTTGATGTATGTCTTGCATATGAATACCCGTGGTGACAATGGGGTATTATATAGATTCAATTGATATATGTTTTGGCACTCAACTCGCAGATTCCCGTGGTGACATTGGGGTAATCTATGCATAGGGGTTGATGCACATTTTCATTATCTTTTCTCCGATAGAAACTTTGGGGGCTCCTTGGAGTTCTTTGTGTGGATTGAATATTATGATTATGAAGTTGTTTGATGCATATCGTATAATCAACTCATGGATACTTGTGGTGACATTGGAGTATCTAGGTGACATTAGAGTTGGTTGATGTGTATCATATGGTGTTATTTTAGTACAACCTCTAGGGCTGTTTGTGACACTTATAGGAATGGCTTAATAGATCGATCGGAAAGGATAACTTTGAGGTGGTTTTGTACCCTACAAACAATTTCTATCTTATGTTCTCCACTTATATTAGCATTGTTGAGAGATTGCACTAGCGAAAGTATGAATCCTAGGCCTTGTTTCTAAGCATTGCAATACCGTTTGTGCTCCATTTTACTACTTGTTACCTTGTTGTTTTTATATTTTCAGATTACAAAAACCTATATCTATTATCCATACTACACTTTTATCATCATCTCTTTGCCGAACTAGTGCACCTATACAATTTACCATTGTATTGGGTGTGTTGGGGACACAAGAGATTTCTTGTATTTGGTTGCAGGGTTGTTCGAGAGATACCATCTTCAACCTATGCCTCCCACGGATTGATAAACCTTAGGTCATCCACTTGAGGGAAAATTGCTGCTGTCCTACAAAACTCTGCGCTTGGAGGCCCAACACGAGTCTACAAGAATAAAGTTGTGTAGTAGACATCAAGCTCTTTTCTGGCGCAGTTGCCGGGGAGATGAGTGCTTGAAGGTATATCTTTAGATCTTGCAATCGAATCTTTTAGTTTCTTGTTTATCACTAGTTTGGTTTGTAAAAAGAAAGCTACAAAAAAATGGAATTGAGGTTGCCTCATATTATTCGTCTTTATCATGTTTTTCTTGAAAATAAGGATTCCGATAATTGTGCTCAATTGATAGAAGAAGAATTCAATAAAATGTTTGGCATAAAATCCTTGAATGATGAGCCTGATTGCAATGTTGTTAGTATGAATTCTTTGAATATCCAAGATGCTAATGATATGCAAAGCCATAAGCTTGGGGATGCTATGTTTGATGAAGGTGATATTTTTAGTCCCCAAAGTTTTGATGTGAAAATTTGTTATGATGGTTGCATGCCTCCTATTTATGATGATTATATTGATGAAAGTGGATTTGGAGAGGTCACAACTTTATTTAATGATAATTCCTCTATTTTGGGAGAGGTTTCAATTGATTATGACAACAAAGTTGCTATCTATGATGATTATTGTGATGACATGTATGCTATAAAGAATAATGATAACTATGAAACTTGTCATCATGATTTTAAGTTTCAATTGGATTATGCCAATCAAGTATCACATGATAGTTATTTTGTTGAGTTTACTCCCACTATTATGAATGAGAATAAATTTGCTTATGTGGAGAGTAATAAATCTTCTATGCTTGTGCATCATGAAAAGAGTGCTGTATGTGATAGTTATATTGTTGAATTTATTAATGATGCTACTTAAAATTATTATGAGAGAGGAACTTATGATTATAGGTATCTCAATAATATCAAGTTTCCTCTCTATGTGTTGAAAGTTTTGAAGTTGCACTTGTTTTGCCTTCCTATGCTAGTTGATTCTTGCTCCCATAAACTATTTGCTCACAAAATCCCTATGCATAGGAAATGGGTTAGGCTTAAATGTGTTTTATATATTTCTCATGATGCTCCCTTTACGTTTCAATTCTTTACTTCTATGTGAGCATCATTCAAAATTATCATGCCTAGCTAAAAGGCTTTAAAGAAAAGCGCTTGTTGGGAGACAACCCAACACTTACACCTACTGTTTTCGTGTGTTCACATGATTAAGCTACTGTAGTAATCATGTTTTATATGTTTTATTTCAATAATATGCCAAGTAAAGCCTTTGGGATAGTGTGGATGATAGTTGACTTGATTCTGTGCAAAAACAGAAACTTTTGCGCCCAGTTCTGTAATTACCATAAATGACTGCTGTGTCAAAAAATTCTGAATTTTTTGCACATGATTTATATACAAATTTCCTACATTTTCCTAATTTTTCAGAATTTTCAGAGTTACAGAAGTATGGTCATTGCTCAGATCATTACAGACTGTTCTGTTTTGACAGATTCTGTTTTCAATGCATAGTTTGCTTGTTTTAATGTTTCCATAGCTTATATTATGAGATATAAATTGTGGAAATGATAGAATACAGTAGGAATTATATGGGAACAATTGTGAATCTTGTCTTGGACAGTACCTAAGTGATGGTTTATTCTTTATCATACTAACCGTTCTCACGAAGTTCCGTTAAGTTTTGTGTGATTGAAATTTTCAAGTTTTGGGTGAGATATCGATATGAGGAGAATAAGGAGTGGAAAGACCCTAAGCTTGGGGATGCCCAAGGCACCCCAAGGTAATATCCAAGGAATACCCAAGCAACTAAGCTTGGGGATGCCCCGGAAGGCATCCCCTCTTTCGTCTTCAATAGTATCGGTAAGCTCACTTGGAGCTATATTTTTATTCGTCACATAATATGAGTTTTTCTTGGAGTGTCATTTTATTTTGTTTATGTTTGCTTGCTGTAATCAATAATCATGTTTTGTATCTTTTAGTTCAATAAAATGCCAATTAGAGCCCTTACCATGCTCAGTTTGCAAGTTAATGAGTTGCTGTTTCAAAACAGAAAGTTTGCTGCTATTGATTAAATTGTCCAGAAATGTCAAAATGTGATAAAATCTTGAAATTTTTACACAGTCAACTTTGATAAATTATTTCCAGTGTGGTAAATTTTCAGAATTTTTTGAGTTATATGAATATGGATTCTTAATTATTCTTTACAGACTGTCCTGTTTAGGCAGATTGCTGTTATGTTTGCATTGTTTGCATATGTTGGCTTGTTTAATGTTTCTATTTGAGGATAGGAGTATTAAATATGCAGAGGCATTTAGTATTAAATGTTTAATTATAATTTTAGTGATTTTCTACAATAGAGAATGTCAAGGTTTTTAGTGGATTTATACTAACATATCTCACGAGTTCTTGTCAAGTTTTTGTGTGGATGAAGTTTTTGAAACTTAGGAAAACAATTATATGAGAAGAATTAATGAGACACAAGAGCTCAAGCTTGGGGATGCCCAATGCATCCCAAGTTAATATTTCAAGAAGTATCAAGCATTCAAGCTTTGGGATGTCCCGGTAGGCATCCCATCACTTTTGTTCATCAACTATCGGTTAATCTCGGTTGAACCCAAGTTTTTACTCGTTCACATAATATGTGCTATACTTGGTTGTGTCTTTGTTTTGCTTGCTGTTTGAATAAAATATCAAGATCTGAAACTTTTTAAATAAGAGAGAGTCCTCACATAGCTACTTAATTGTTTTACTACTCATTGATCTTCGCTCATATCTTTTGGAGTAC
This sequence comes from Elymus sibiricus, assembly GCA_039707655.1. Taxonomy (NCBI): domain Eukaryota; kingdom Viridiplantae; phylum Streptophyta; class Magnoliopsida; order Poales; family Poaceae; genus Elymus; species Elymus sibiricus. Next base: position 73,863,620 of record CM077676.1, read on the forward strand.
TTTGTCATTCACTCTCATGCTTCACTTATATCTTTTTGAGAGTTCATAATAGTAATGGTAATTTGCACAAGATATGAATTTGGTCACAAAGTGATGAATATCCATGATAAGTGTGATTCCTTGCAATGAAAATAATGAAAGAGATCATATGCTAATCTTATGGAAAGTAATGACATTACATAAAGAAAAGTATACGTGGTAAAATTTATTGGAGGTTAACAAGCATAGCATTAGTCAATGATGCAATTCATGAAAAAGTTAATAAGGGAAGAGAAGATTCACATGCAAATATACTATCTTGGACATCTTTTATGATTGTGAGCCCCCATTAAGTATTTTATGTCAAATTGTTGACATTGGACAAGGAAGACAACGTAATGAATTATGTTTATTCATATTCACATAGAAGTTATATTGTTATAGATCCTCCAACATGTGGTGCTTGCCCAATATCTTTGCTAGCCAAAAATCCGCACGAAGTAGAGATACTACTTGTGCATCCAAAACCCTTAAACCCAGTTTCTTCCCATGAGTGTCCACTATATCTACCTATGGATTGAATAAGATCCTTCCAGTAAGTTGTCATCGGTGCAAAAAGCAATAAAAATTGCTCCTAAAATATGTATGATCTTTTATTGTAAGGGAAAATAAGCATTGTACGAACTTGTGATGGTAAAGAAATAAAAGCGACAGACTGCATAATAAAGGTTGCTATCACAAGGGGCAATATAACATGACGTTCCTTTGCATTAAGAGCTTGTGCATCTAAAAATAAAAAGCGCATGACAACCTCTGCTTCCCTCTGCGAAGGGCCTATCTTTTACTTTTATGCATTTACTTTCATGAATTTATTTTTATGCAAGAGTCAATAGTGTTCTCCTCTACTTCCTTTCTATTTTTCTCTTTTGCAAGCATCATGTGGTCGGGAAAGATCTAGGCACATATATCCAGTTGGATATGAGTGATCATGAGTTATTATTGTTGACATCACCCTTGAGGTGAATAAGTTGGGAGGCGAAATCACAAGCCCCTACCTTTCTATGTGTCTGGCTGAAACTTTTGCTCCATATATATGTCATGAGTGTTAGCAATCATAGAAGACTAAATGATGGTTGACTATGTGGACTTGCTAAAAAGCTCCTACATGAGACCCTTCTTGAAAATATGATGAATTGCAATTGCATTGTTGACTAGAATAGTTTGTTAGTTTCCAAGAAAATTTATGCCTTATACTTCATTGTTGTGATGAATTGTTACTTGCTCATGAGAAGTTTTATGAGAATAAATATTGCTGTTATAATAATGAGCTTGCTTTGAATCATTCAAGTCCAATGGCCGTGCTATAAAAGAAAGGATTATATGATGATTATGATAGGTAGCATTCCACATCAAAATTTCTATTTTTAATTGCTACTTTATCATGATGACTTTTATGAGAATAAGTTGCTATTATAATGCTAGGAAAAGTGATTGAAATTATCATTGATCAAACTTATGCACTATGCTAGCACTCACACTTCATAAATTATTTCTTTTATCATTTACCTACTCGAGGACGAGCAGAAATTAAGCTTGGGGATGCTGATACGTCTCCAACGTATCTATAATTTATGAAGTATTCATGCCATGATTATTATAGTTTTGTATGATTTTGGTGCACTTTTATATGGTTTTTACATGATTTTCATGAACTAACATATTGACCTAGTGCCCAGTGCCAGTTGTTGTTTTCTGCCCTGTTTTTCTTTTACAGGAAATCAATACCAAACGAAGTCCAAATGCAATGAAACTTTTTGGAGATTTTTTATTGTCCAACATAAACACTAGAAGCTTCAGGAGGAGGCCAGAAGACCCACAGGGGCTCCATGAGCCACCAGGGTGCACCACCCCCCAGGCGTGCCCTGGTGCCTCGTGGGCCCCCTATGGCCCTTCTTCGCGTGATTCCAACGCCAAAATATCGTATATATTCAGAAACCCCTGATAGTTAACCTAGAAGAGTTTTTATGCCACCGCAAGTCTCTGTACCTCCACGATCTCATCTACAGCCCTTTTCCGGCACCCTGCCGGAGGGGGGAAAGATCACTGGAGGCCATCTACATCATCCCAGCGGTCTCCATGATGAGAAGGGAGTAGTCCACCCTCGGGGCTGAGGGTTTGTACCAATAGCTATGTGTTTCATCTGTCTCTCTCGTGTTCTTGATTTGCCATGATCTTGATGTACCGCGAGCTTTGTTAATATAGTTGGATCATATGGTGTTTCCTCCCTCTCTATCCTTGTTGTGATGAATTGAATCTTTTCCCTTTGAGGTTTCATTATTGTTGGATTGAATATTTCAGATCTTGAGAACACTTGATGTATGTCTTGCATATGAATACCCGTGGTGACAATGGGGTATTATATAGATTCAATTGATATGTGTTTTGGCACTCAACTCATGGATTCCCGTGGTGACATTGGGGTAATCTATGCATAGGGGTTGATGCACGTTTTCATTATCTTTTCTCCGATAGAAACTTTGGGGGCTCCTTGGAGTTCTTTGTGTGGATTGAATATTATGATTATGAAGTTGTTTGATGCATATCGTATAATCAACTCATGGATACTTGTGGTGACATTGGAGTATCTAGGTGACATTAGAGTTGGTTGATGTGTATCATATGGTGTTATTTTAGTACGAACTCTAGGGCTGTTTGTGCACTTATAGGAATGGCTCAATAGATCGATCGGAAAGGATAACTTTGAGGTGGTTTCGTACCCTACAAATAATTTCTATCTTATGTTCTCCGCTAATAGGAACTTGGGAGTGATTCTTTATCACACGTTGAGGGATGATTATATGAGCCAATTATATTAGCATTGTTGAGAGATTGCACTAGTGAAAGTATGAATCCTAGGCCTTGTTTCTAAGCATTGCAATACCATTTGTGCTCCATTTTACTACTTGTTATCTTGTTGTTTTTATATTTTCAGATTACAAAAACCTATATCTATTATCCATACTACACTTTTCTCATCATGTCTTCACTGAACTAGTGCACCTATACAATTTACCATTGTATTGGGTGTGTTGGGGACACAAGAGATTTCTTGTATTTGGTTGCAGGGTTGTTCGAGAGATACCATCTTCAACCTACGCCTCCCACGGATTGATAAACCTTAGGTCATCCACTTGAGGGAAAATTGCCGCTGTCCTACAAAACTCTGCGCTTGGAGGCCCAACACGAGTCTACAAGAATAAAGTTGCATAGTAGACAGCACACCTCAGGGGCCTCGATACTAGTGGAAAATACTATAGCATAGCGGAACGTCGGGTGATGCAACTCCATTCCATAGGGACACTACTGGGACACATCCTAGCTAGCGTAGTACGGACCATCGGGGTCTCCACCCTCGGCTTCTCCTACATCTGGCATGATACGCCAGGTGAGTAATTGGAATGTACTCGCAAGCTCACAGCAACCAAAACAATGCGGCAAACAACAGCATGGCGGTGACAGGAATAAATGCTCATGAAATAGTCATGCAGCATGATTTTTAACTTACTGTGCTCAGAACCACTACTGGTGACCATATAAACCAGCTTACTCTTCCCCGGGATCATCCCATGATCCTCGGAACACTCATGATTCACTGATCACACCTCGGTTTAAGATGAGTTCTTCCATCATTACCGTTTACCATACAGTGTGGCCTAGTGTGGACTGAGTCCAATACCGTGGACATGGCTATTCGAATAGATTCATACACTCTACAGAGGTTGTGCACTTTACCCACACCATGGACATTCATCCAACGAAACCTGCCTAACATGTGACCCTTCTATCATACCACCGACACACCCCTCCGGGTTATGCCCTGGGTGGCCCCTGTGTCACTTCTGACACCTGCCACATCTGTGGCTACTCTGTCCCAAATGGGGACCCATGGCCATATATATAACCAAATCGGGCTCGCAAGACTATCGCCGGCTACCTGATCAGGGTAGCACGCATGCATAGCCCCCCTCTTTGGTGGTACCGATAAAAGAGCACGAGGTTAGGCCAAGTCAAGGCCGTCCCATACCCGCAGATGTGGCTGCACGGATAAGTCCAGGTCGGTAGCACTTGGTCAACAAACCAACTTAACCTTAGTAGATTAACACCATATGCATCAAGCAAAGTTGTTCTAAACCATATTTTGCTAGCATTCAATCGAAGCAAGGTTTTAACATAATCATGATGATTTCATGACTACCATGTGCAAAATAGCAACTAACACAAACATGATCGATGTCAACTCTCTATGTACTGGTTATATTAGGTAAATGTATTAACATGGCAGGAGTTTATACATAATATCAAGCAACATGGCTATGGCACATTCATATTTGAATAGTATCAAATAAATGCGAAATAATTTAACATAAAACTAATACTATTGCAATGCCTCATGCAATGGATGATGTGGCTTGCCTTGCTCAATTGGGATGCCACAGAACTCCTCGTCTTCAATACCACAAGAATTTCCTTCTAAAAATATTTTAAAGTTGCAAAAGAAAATGTCACATAAAGCATTTTTGTTGACCAAAAATTCTAGGCACAATGGAAAAATACCAAATTTTGCCAGCAAATAAAGGAGCTCAAGACAAAACCATTGCAAAAAGTTTCAATTGATTTGGACTTGTGGTTTAAAAGTTAGGGCCAGTCAAAGTTTCTGGTCAAACTGGATTTTAAACAGAAAATAGAAAATACCCCAGTCGGCCACGTCAAACGCGTAAATTGGAGGGGCGCCTCCACTTAAAACATTTTGGCCGCGGGGGCAGGTCACTGATGGGTGGGGCCCTGGGCCTGGTTTAAAAGAGAGAGAGGGAGGCAGAGGTGGGGCGGCTCACTGACGGCGGTTCTCCGGCGTAGGGACGGCGGCAAGGCTGGGAGACGATGAAAATGGATCGGGCATGACGAGGCGAAGCTCTGGGTACCCATGGCTTGGCTGGAGGTGGCTGGATGGCATTGCCCTCTTCTTCTCCGGTGGTGGTGGCTTACGGGTGTCACCGGCGACGGCAATTCCGGCAGCAATTCAGCCAGGAAAGGGGTTGGGGAGGACCAGGGGAGTGCACGGAGCTCGAAGGTGGGGTCGGACGGGGCAGGGATGTAGTGGAGCTAGTGGGCGGTGGAGGGGGATTGAGCGGCAGAGGTTCGGCTGGAGTTGAGGGAGATGAGCTCCCAGCTCTCGACGGAGTGCTCTGGAGGCGATTGGGAGGGGGAGAGGTGGAGTGGTGAGGCAAGGAGAGGCCGGGCGGGGCCTTTTATAGGCGGGCGAGAGGTGCCTGAGCCGATCAGTGCCACGGACACGTCGTCGGAGAAAGGACAGTGAGGTGGCTGTCACGGAGCCTTGCGAGGTGATGGAGGAGCGCAGAGAGTTAATGCGACGTGATAGCTCGACGGAAGGAAGACGACAGCTAGCTCATCTACTATCGCCACACGGGCGCAACAGTCGCGGTGCTCGGTGGTGGCCGGCGGGAGCATCTCCGGTGAGGAGGAAGGTACCAGAGGGGCCTGGTGGTTGGTGCGGAAGCTGTCGGCATGAATGGACAAGGAGGGGTAGCGAGGGGTGGCCGGAATGCTCATGTCCGAAGCCTCTGGGCACGCAGAGCGCGTTCTCGAGCATGCTAGCCTCGTGCTATCCATGGGCACTAGCGCTCCAAGGCCACGCACGCCTGGCAAACCTTGTCCATTGCATTGACCTGAGCTCACACAGTATGTTCATGACATTGGTTAGGATCCTTGAAGTGAAATTTGGTAATTGAGGGTTATTTGATGATGGCAAGATGCTGTAAAAATTTCAGAGCAAATGGATGCTCCTAGCTGGTACTTCCTTCACAGAGGTTTGAAATGACCAGAATCTTGCAGGAATAAAACTGGAGAAATGGTTGATCAAATAAAGCTAAATTTTTGTAGGTAGGAGTTATATGATAGTGTGAATATCCTGGATTAAATTCATGAATTGTTGATGACTGAAAGATATAGTTGCTTCACAAAGGATAGATCCAGAAGCTTGCAATAATTATGGTGTTGAAAAATTAAACTGGACTATGAGATATATTTGGATATTGTGGATAGATATGGCCTCTAGTATTTTAGGAATTAATTTGGGAATTTTCTGGGCCAGGAAAATATAGGTTGCTTCACAGCCTACAATAGAGAAGGGATATTCCTTTTAAGAAAAAGGAATATTAAGTATGAGAAGAATTGGGGTTGAGGCTAGAAAGTTTATGACAGGGTTTTGGCAAGATTTTGGGTTGCTTGTGAAGGTTTTGTAAAGAACCTCTCAAGTCCAAATCAAGAGTTGACTTGAAATCCAATCAAAAGCAAATAAAACCAAAGAAATTTTGAAAAGAAAAAGTTGCTAAAATCAGGGTGTCACACACACCCACTTAGTTTCATATTGAGCTTTCATACACTTATAGCTCTACTGCATCCGTTGCATGGCAATCCCTACTCCTCGCATTGATATCGATTGATAGGCCTCTCCATTGCCTATTGATCCGCCGAGTTGATGCAAGCCTTTCTTCCTTTTTGACTTCTCCTATTGATCTCTACCACCGCATTCTATTCCACCCAAAGTGCTATGTCCATGGATCACGCTCATGTATTGAGTGAAGTTGAAAATGCTGAAGCATGTGAAAAAGTATGATACAATTGCTTGGTTTGGCACCGGGGTACTCTTGATTTGATATATCTATGCAGGGAAGAACGAGTGTGTCATGCTTACCACAACCAAGTGTATAGAGGTTGTTTCCTTTAGCTCCATTATTATGAAAGGCAATGATGAATTACATGCATGTTTTGTATTATTGTTTCAATATCAAATTGATAGACTATTGCCTTGAATCACTCGTATCCTAATATTCATGCCATGATTAGATTATTCGATCAAGATTATGTTAGGTAGCATTCCACATCAAAAATTATCTTTTTATCATTTACCTACTCAAGGACGAGCAGGAATTAAGCTTGGGGATGCTGATACGTCTCCGTCGTATCTATAATTTTTTATTGTTCCATGCAATATTTTACAACTTTCACATACTTTTGGCAACAATTTATATGATTTTCTTGGACTAACATATTGATCCAGTGCCCAGTGCCAGTTCCTGTTTTTTGCATGTTTTTTGTTTCACAGGAAATCCATATCAATTGAAGTCCAAACACGATAAAATTTTATAGAGAATTATTTTGGAACATATGTGATTTTTGGGAAAAATAATCAATGCGAGATGATGCTCGAGGGGCCCATGAGCTCGAAGGGCGTGCCCCCTACCCTGGGCATGCCTGGCAGGCTCGTGGCCACTCTATAAGTCGGTTGGGGCTCTTCTTCGGCCGCAAGAAATCTTATATCGGGAAAAAAATCATCTTAAAATTTCAGCCCGACCGGAGTTACGGATCTCCGGGAATTTAAGAAACGGTTTTCAGCCAGAAATAGGAGCACAGAAACAGAGAGAAACAGAGAGAGAGATCCAATCTCGGAGGGGCTCCTGCCCTCCAGGAGCCATGGCGGCCAAGGACCAGAGGGGAAACCCTCCTCCCATCTTGGGGGGGGGGGCAAGGAAGAAGAAGAAGGAGGGGGCTCTCTCCCCCTCTCTCCCGGTGGCGCCGGAACGCCGCCGGGGCAATCATCGTGTGACGGCGATCTACTCCAACAACTCCGTCATCTCCATCAACACCTCCATCACCTTCCCTCATCTATTTACAGCGGTCCACTCTCCCGCAACCCGCTGTACCCTCTACTTGAACATGGTGCTTTATGCTTCATATTATTATCCAATGATGTGTTGCCATCCTATGATGTCTGAGTAGATTTTTATTGTCCTGTCGATAATTGGTGAATTGCTATGATTGGTTCAAATTGCTTGTGGTTATGTTGCTATCCTATTGGTGCCCATCATATGAGAGCGCGCGTGGATCACACCATAGGGTTAGTTGTATGTTGATCGGACTATGCATTGGAGGGCAAGAGTGACAGAAGCTTCTTCCTACCATAGAAATTGATGCATACAGGATTGAAGGGGGACCAACATATCTTAATGCTATGGTTGGGTTTTACCTTAATGAACTTTATTAGTTGCGGATGCTTACTAATAGTTCCAATCATAAGTGCATAGAATTCCATGTAAGGGATGACATGCTAGCAGTGGCCGCTCCCACATAAAAACTTGCTATCGGTCTAATAAACGTATCCAATTGCTTAGGAACAATTCCGCAAATCCTACCACCACTTTTCCACACTCGCTATACTAACTTAATTGTTCTTTTATTAAAATAGCACCTAACTTTTCTTTTCCTGTTCTTTATTATCTTGCAAACTTATCCCACTACACCTACAAAGTACTTCTAGTCTTATTCTTGTTCTAGGTAAAGCAAACATTAAGTGTGCGTAGAGTTGTATCGGTGGTCGATAGAACTTGAAGAGAATATGAATTCTACCTTTAGCTCCTCGTTGGGTTCGACACTCTTACTTATCAAAAAAGGCTACAAACGATCCCCTATACTTGTGGGTTATCACCAAGGAAGTCTGAGTACCTAACCAAGGAAGGCTTGGAGAAAGGAGAAGCAATACTCAATATGGAAGAAGGATACCTAACCTTAGCTGAAGAGATTGATAGATGAACTCATGAGAAGGAAGAAACCAAATCTCATACGAAGAAGCATAAAGAAATGGATGAAGAGTATGAGGTCACCCTCAAGAACATAGATCCTATACCCCAAACTAACTATCTTTTCAATCAATTGAAAGGAGCTAGAGTGTTCTCAAAGTTTGATCTAAGATCTAGAAATTTTGCAGATAAATGTTCGAGCTACCGACATACTTAAAATGGATTTTTACCATAAAGTATCGTTCGTGTGAGAACACCGTCATGTCTTTTGGACTCACAAATGCGCTAGCATATTTCATGAATATGGTGAAGAAGGTATTCATGGAGTAATTGAGAGAATTGTGGTTGTGTTCATTGACGATATCCTGAAATGCTCCATAGGTGAGGAAGAGCATGCAGAGCATCTGAGGTTGGTTCTGCCGGAGTTGAGGCAGCATCAACTCTATGCCAAAATCAGCAAGTATGAATTCTAGCTAAGGAAGTTAACTTCCTAGGGCATAACATATCAGGAGAAGGATTAGCAGCAGACCACTCTAAAGTGGCAGTTGTTAATGAATGAACATCGCCCAAGATTTTCATTGAGATTCATAGTTTTCTTGGGATGGTTTGTTATTACCGTAAAATTCATCGAGGATTTCTCGAAGAATGCCAAACCCATGACTGGCATGCTTAAGAAGGATAAGTTTGTTGGACGGAAGCCTGTGAAGATAGTTTCCAGTTGTTGAAGAAGAGACTAGTGACCGTCCAGGTCCTATGTTTTTGCTCAACATCGAGAAACTCTTCAATTATTTTGTGTGACACCTCTCAACAATGACTTGGATGTGTCTTGATGAAAGAAGGAAGAGTAGTGTCATATGCATCGCGGCAGTTGAGGAAGCACGAGGTTAACTACCCGATTCATGATTTGAGATCAGCGTCGGTAGTCCATGCTTTAAAGCAATGGAGGCATTACCTATTTGGTAAGACTTGTGATATTTTCACAAATCAAGAGCGCTTGAAGTACATTTCCACTCCGAAGGAGTCAAATGTGAGACAGAGAAGTTGGTTGAAATTTCTCAAAGATTGAACTCTCAATTTGCAGTACCACCCTAGAAAGGAAAAGGTGGTTGCTGATGCGCAGAGCCGTAAGGCATATATAAACAGTTTGATCATGAATTTTTTTGCCACCAGAGTTTCATAAGGCATTCGAGGAATTAGGCAGGTGGAGAATGGTGCCAAGCAGTGGGCCATAACCCACAGACACCATGATCAGAATAGATATGCCTAATCAGCTTGGATATATGGGGTGGATAATCACATGATCATATGAGGGAAGTAACCTCATTGATGGGAAATGGAGGTTCCATGCGAGAGTTTGAACTATCAGAGAACCAACAGTTTTCGAGCTAATGCTTTATGAGTTTTAAAATGACGAGAGCCGTAAGATAGATAGATGTTGTTGCTGGCAGAACCAATGGAATCAGTCAAACTCAGTTTGTGAACAACAAAGCCTTCTACAATGCTTGTGAGAGCCCGAGTGTGTAGATATGAGATTCACTAGACCGAATGCAAAATAATAGTTTGGGTGCGACATCTATTGGCCACCATGACGACTACTCTTATTATTTGCTTTATTATATGAGAAAGTAAGTTTATAGAAAGAGAGCCGTTGTTTTGACGAAGCCTATTAGGAACACCCTATAGAAGACATTAGAGAAAACCATTGAATCTCCTATTTGCGGTGAGGATAGCCAAGAGCCAATTGTTGCAGGAACCCCCAGAAATATTTTTCACCAACATGAGGGTAATGATAGGTATTCTAAAATTTTGGTGCCAGACCTACTGACCGAAAGGGATCCATATATCAGAATACCACTCCCAAATAAGGAATTTAAGACCCAGGGGTGGAAGCAAGAGACAGTAAGGATCCTAGGAGATATTTGCCTGATGAACACATATGATATTAAGTTACCACAGGAACCACCGGCGAAGGATATGACAGTTGGAACATGAGTTTGATAGATGGTACAGATCAAAATTGCTATAGATAGGAGAATGGCATATGGTAAGCCCATGTATGGCCCGATACAGATGGTAAGATCATAGATGGCACATAAAGGTGATTGTCGATGGTCAGACCACAATTGGCACATCGAGGGAAGCATAGACATTTGACACCTACGGAATTGCAAGACCAGTGATGAGCACTGAAACAAAAGGAGAAACAAACATACCAAGCCAGTAGATGATATCATAATTATTGAACCAGGAGGGTGGTAGCAACCGGAACAAAAGAGATCGAGGAAGTAAGGATAGTTCCGGGAAGCATCACACACCCCAACCAAACCCCAGTAACAAGGAAGCCTTGCAAAGTAGAGCTACCAACCACACAATTATCTGGAGAACTATATATATACTACTAGAGATATATGGACCAAGGACCAGAGGATACAAGTGACATTGCCATAACTCGGATAGCAGACCCAGACTTGGAGATGGAAATTAAAAGAAACCCCAAACCCTAACCTTTCTTTCTAGCCTCTCCTGATCTCGGGGATGAGATCTCTTTTAAGGGTGGTAGTCTGTCACATCCCATATTTTTCCCAAATCTGGTATGTTGAGAATTCCACAGAGAATTTTTTTTGTAGGAAATACGTATAAAAGCCTAGGACTGTTTGTGTTTGACTTTGATTTACTTGATTGTTCGCCTAGGAAGGGTCAAAACCCCAGTGCAATTAGTTGAAACCCTAGCTAGCCTCTATTAGAAACCAAACTATTTGAAATATTAATTGGGCATAAGGCTATCCTTAACAAGACCCAAATGATATTCAAAGCTAGATGATTGTTTTCCCTAAATGAATTGAATTGGATTCATTTTACAATCAATTCAAAATCAAGGGGAGATTATTTTAAAATGGCTTTGCATTCATTTTGGTAGAACGGGGATTTCATAAGTCCAAAGTATAACTTTGACTTTCTGCCAATTATCTAAAATGGATTTGAAACACTTTTGGTTTTGAAACCAAATTCAAATAGAAAATATAAGAGCAAGAATTATATTTCCAAAATGCCCCAACAAAAAGTTCAAAAATTCACAAATATTCCATTTTTAATTTAGAAAATATTCTCTGTTGGAAGAAAATTCAAATTCAATGCCTATTTGAATTTACAAATCAAAACAGAAAAAAAAGAAGAAAAATAGAAAACAGTAGAAAAAATAAACAAACTGGGCCGGCTAGCCAGGCTAGCCAGCCTAGCTAGCCAACCCAGCTGGACACACCCGAGCGCAGCCCACCCCGCGCTCTCTCTTCTCTCTCTCTCACTGACAGCGCGGTCCCACGCATCATCCCCCACCTCCGGCAACTGTCACCCCACGCGCCCACGACCACGCACGCCCGAGGCCGCGCACCCATGATCTCCACTCCCCGTGCCTGTCTGCGCCCGTGGCCATGTCCTTTAAATCCACCGCGACCCCCTCACTCATTCCCCCTCCCTCTCGCGTGCTCTCTGCTGCCAGGTTTCCACGAATCGGAGCTGACATCTCTGCCACGGCCGTCATGTTCTCCGGTTACTTCCGACCACCGCAGAGCCCTCCTCAACCCGCCACTGCCACTGCTAGGTCCACCGCATGTCGGCGCACCCCCTAGACATGCTCCTCGTTCCCGAGGCCCACTGGGAGCTCGAGTTTGACGGAGGCCGAAGCTCTCTGCCGCGTCGTCGTCTTCTCCGGAGAGGTGAACACGCAAACGACCCCGCCACCTTGTCCATTGGATTCGCAGTGACCACGCGCATGTACTGACCCAATGCCACATCCAAATGTGCCTGTTTCTGAGCAGCGCATTGCCACCCGAGAGCTCCACTGCCTCGGCCATCTCCGGTGAGCCCCACAGCCACCGCTCCCGTCCTCCCTGGTGACTTCTGCGAACACCAGGAGCCTCGCCGCATCGAGCTGCACCTCATCGTCCACTCCCCCATTGCCGGCGACCACCAGAGCATCGAATCCGATGACTCCCGAGGCCAGCGCCGCCGCCGTTGACTTTTTTGGCAACATCGGGGACCCAGCTCCGGTGAGCCCCTCGCCCAATCTAATCTCGTCCATTCATTTAGATCTAACGGCACACACGCACTCACTTAAACTGAAATAGTATGGGCCAATCAAAACAGCCACATGGCCACCTTATCCAAAACCTTATCCGAATCTTTTCTGTTTAATTGAATTAAACGCAAATTTTGCAGAAAAGCCTTTGAACTTCAAACCATCATAACTTTTTACCTGTTAATCCAAATTGAATGATTCTTTTTGAAAAATAATCCTTATGAAATATATTATCACAATAAAAATTAAAATTTGTAGTTTGAATAATTTCAAATTTGATTTCAAACAGCACGGTTTCAAACCTAAAAAGGGCATATCTTGCAAAATAAAAATATGGAAGTCTGAGTACCTAACCAAGGAAGTCTGAGTACCTAACCAAGGAAGGCTTGGAGAAAGGAGAAGCAATACCCAATATGGAAGAAGGAGACCAAACCTTAGCCAAAGAGATTGATAGACGAACTCATGAGAAGGAAGAAACCAAATCTCATACGAAGAAGCATAAAGAAATGGATGAAGAGTATGAGGTCACCCTCAAGAACATAGATCCTATACCCCGAACTAATGATCTTTTCAATCAATTGAAAGGAGCTAGAGTGTTCTCAAAGTTTGATCTAAGATCTGGAAATTTTACAGAAAAGGTTTGAGCTACCGACATGCCTAAAATGGATTTTTACCATAAAGTATCGTCCGTGTGAGTACACCGTCGTGTCTTTTGGACTGACAAATGCTCTAGCATATTTCATGAATGTGGTGAAGAAGGTATTCATGGAGTAATTGGGAGAATTGTGGTTGTGTTCATTGACGATATCCTGAAATGCTCCAAACATGAGGAAGAGCATGCAAAGCATCTGAGGTTGGTTCTGCAGGAGTTGAGGGAGCATCAGCTCTATGCGAAATTCAGCAAGTATGAATTCTAGCTAAGGGAGATTAATTCTGAGGGCATAACGTATCAGGAGAAGGATTAGCAGCAGACCTCTCTAAAGTGGCATTTGTTAATGAATGAACATCACCCAAGATTGTCATCGAGATTCGTAGTTTTCTTGGGATGGTTGGTTACTACCGTAAAATTCATCGAGGATTTCTCGAAGAATGCCAAACCCAGGACTGACTTGCTTAAGAAGGATAAGAAGTATGTTGGACGGAAGCCTGTGAAGAGAGTTTCCAGTAGTTGAAGAAGGGACTAGTGACCGTCCAGGTCCTTTGTTTTTGCTCGACATCGAGAAACTCTTCAATTATTTTGTGTGACACCTCTCACCAATGACTTGGATGTGTCTTGATTAAAGAAGGAAGAGTAGTGGCATATGCCTCGAGGTAGTTGAGGAAACACTAGGTTAACTACCCGATTCAAGATTTGAGATCAACATCGGTAGTCCATGCTTTAAAGCAATGTAGGCATTACCTATTTCGTAAGACTTGTGATGTTTTCACAAATCACGAGCGCTTGAAGTAGATTTCCACTCCGAAGGAGTCGAATGTGAGACAGAGAAGTTGGTTGAAATTTCTCAAAGATTGAACCCTGAATTTGCAGTACCACCACGGAAAGGAAAATGTGGTTGCTGATGCGCAGAGCCGTAAGGCATACGTAAATAGTTCGATCGTGAATTTTTTTTGCCACCAGAGTTGCATAAGGCATTCAAGGAATTAGGCAGCTGGAGAATGGTGCTAAGAAGTGGGCCATAACCCACAGACACCATGATCAGAACAGATATAACTAATCACCTTCGATATATGGGGTGGAGAATCACATGATCATATGAGGGAAGCAACCTCACTGATGGTAAATGGAGGTTGTCATGCCAGAGTTTGAACTGTCAGATAACCAACAATTTTTGAGCTAACGCTTTACTAGTTTTAAAACCTCGAGAGCTATAAGATAGATAGGTGTTGTTGCTTGCAGAACCGATGGAATCCGCCGAACTCAGTTCATGAACAAGAAAGACTTCTGCAATGCTTGTGAGAGCCCGAGTGTCTAGATACGAGCTTCACTAGACCGTATGCAAAGTAATGATTTGGGTGCGACATGGATTGGCCACCATGACGACCCTTATTATTTGCTTTATTATATGAGAAATTAAGTTTGTAGAAAGAGAGCCGATGTTTTGACGAAGCCTATTAGGAACACCGTGTAGAAGACATCAGAGAAAACCATTGAATCGCCTGTTTACGGTGAGGATAGCCAAGAGCCAATTGTTGCAGGAACCCCCAGAAATTTGGTTGACCAGCATGAGGGTAACGATAGGTATTCTAAAATTTTGGCACCAGACCTACTGACTGGAAGGGATCCATATATTGGAATAGCACTCCCTGATAAGGAATTTAAGAACCAGGGGTGGAAGCAAGAGACAGTAAGGATCCCAGGAGATATTTGCCTGATGAAAACAGATGATATTAAGGAACCACGGGAACCACCGACAAAGGATATGACAGTTGGAACATGAGTTTGATGGATGGTACAGACCAAAATTGCTATAGATAGGAGAATGGCATATGGTAAGCCCATGTATGGCCCGATACAGATGGAAAGATCATAGATGGCACATAAAGGTGATTGTCGATGGTCAGACCACAATTGGCACATCGAGGGAAGCATAGATGTATGACATGTACGGAATTGCAAGAACGGTGATGAGCACTGAAACAAAAGGAGAAACAAACATACCTAGCCGGTAGATGATATCATAATTATTGAACCAGGAGGAGTGTCAGCATTTGCACCTAAGGAGAAAGAAGCCATACGAGACCCAACCTGAAAATATTTTAAGGGTGGTAGCTACTGGAACATAAGAAATTGAGGAAGTAAGGATAGTTCCGGGAGGCATCACACAATTCAACCAAACCCCAGTAACAAGGAAGCCTTGCGAAGTAGAGCTACCAATCACACAATTATCTGGCGAACTATATATATACTACCAGAGATATATGGACCAAGGACCAGAGGATACAAGTGACATTGCCATAACTCAGATATCAGACCCAGACTTGGAGATGGAAATTAGGAGAAACCCCAAACCCTAAACTTTCTTTCTAGCCTCTCCAGATCTCGGGGACGACATCTCTTTTAAGGGTGGTAGTGTAACAACCCAAGTGTGATGCATGCATGTAACCTCAATATATTGCAATCAATGTTGAATGTCACGATCATTTTGCCTTGTGCCTTGCCATATTTACTTTATTCATGCATCATGACCATTTTGTTGCATTGCATATTTCATCTTGGTTGCATTGTGCCATTTGTGTTGATACCATGTACATATTGTTTTGGCATTGTTGCATGAACCCTTATGCCTCTTGTTATTTGTTTCTGCATGTCATCCCATCTATCTTCCAAGTCCATATGCAAACTTTCTTTCTTCTTCATTTCACTTATTTTCCTTGTGGCATTTTTCTCATCTTGAAAAATGTTCAATCTTTTCCTATTAATATTAGACCATGCCTGCAACCTCTCTGCCAAGTTTCAGCAATTTTGGGTTGATTTGGCCAGATTCAAAAATGAATCAAGTGTGAACTAAATTCAAACTTGTTTTATTTTTCTGTCTTTAAACATTGCCAAACCAATCTATTCAAATCATACACAACTCCAGGACTCCGGATATATTTTTATCTCTGGGAGTTTACTTCCCTAAATCCCTGGTCTTTTCCTTTTGTATTCTATGGATTATAAATTTGCAGAAATTTTGTCAAAAGAGAAGAAGGGGAAACCTTCCTGAAGCTCGCTGAGCCTCTTTTCCTTCCAGCCGGCCTAGCTCCTCCCTTTTCTCCTAAGCCGCGTTGGGCCTCTCCTTCCAGCCGGCCCAGCCCCTGCTAATGGCTACTTGCTCTGTCGCTCGCCATCTATTCCTCCTCCTGACACAGCAGGAGCGGCAGCTCAGCGCCATGAGTAGAAGCTCACGGACGTCGAGGCTCGCGTCCCCGCGCCCCCTAGGGTTTCCCTTTCCTCTTCTTATCCCTGCCGCCGCCGTCGAGGTGAGTCACACCCATGCCCACGCACGCCGCACCTTGGCTGGGGAGAGCTCAAGCTCCTCTCCAGCTTGATCCATCGCCGCAGCCGTCTTCTTCATCCACGGAAGCATCGCCGACATTTTCCTCTTCTTCCACGTCCACACGCGTGATCGGGTGACCCCGTAGCTCCTTCCTCTCCGGCATCTATGACCTCTACTTCCCCTGCTTCATGGACGGAGCAGCGCCGGTGATCAGTGGGTCCTCGCCGTCGCTACACCGCCTCCCGAGATGCACCATCTTGTCCTACGGGACCTAGGTGAGCAGCCGCACCTCCCTGCCTCTTCCCGTCGTCCTTCGTGCATCGTAGAAGTCGATCTCTCCGTGCCATCGCTGTGCTCCCCGTGATCCGGACATGGCTGTGCATTTTTTTGGGTGTTGTTGTCGATGTGCCGCATCTTGTCCATGTGCCCGCTCACCGCGCCCAGTGCACGCGCTCCAGCTCGCCGCCCGGCTGCTGCCCATAGCCGCGTCGCTGCTGCCTTGCGGCTCTCGAGCCGAGCGAGCTCGTGCTCGAGCTCTTTCCTGCCGCCGCCTCGCCGTAGCCGCTTGCCGTGCTCGTGCTCGAGCATTCACGCATGCCCCGCAGCTTCCCTCCTACTCCCGCACGCCCGCCGTAGCTTTCGGCCGCAGCTACCGCCGCGCGTGACTCACCGGCGTCGCTGCCAAGTGTCGTGCCAGGCAGACCAAGCCCGGTTTAAAACGAGGCCGAGCCCTTCCTAATCACAAGAGCCTTCCCCAGGCCGACTGGTCAACCCTTCGAGCAGCGATCCAGGGGTCCTGGGTTCGATCCCAGGCACGCCCGATTAAAACCACCCAGGTTTTAGTTTTTATGTGTCAATGACAGGTAGACCCCACCTGTCATCCCCTCGGCCATATCCACACACCCACACACCCAGCCTCAGGCATCTGGTCCCACAAGTCATAGGCAGGGGCTAGATCCCCTATGTGTACACCTATCAATTCATAGCATCTCTGTTTTGTAGCCATTTTCGGTATATGCCAAATCTGGCATATGCCCATGTTTCCATTTTAGGCAGGTTTTGTGTTTGTGCATTTTGTGGCATTTTCTTCACATGATCATATACATATTATATATGAATTTGGGGTATCAAAATCCAACCAATCTGATGATGGTATTAATTTTGACATTCGAACAAGTTTTGGTGCATGACATTTTTGCATAACATGGCATTTTGTCATTTTTGTGTGATTTAATCTATATGCATCTTATGGCTTGAATTTGTACATATGTTTGGAGCTTTGACATGTCTACTTTCTGCTAAAATTATTGCCATGCCATGACACACCTGTTAAGTCACTGTTCCAAGCTGTAACCATCATGATAAAACTGCCTGTTGCTGTAACTGTTTCATCTTCACACTGTGAATTTCACTAAGTCATAATCTGTAACCGCAACCATGCTTCTTGTGAAATTCCTATCAATTAATCTGTGGTGCTTATGAATTTGATTCTTCGGAGTGATTTGTTGTGCTCCCAGCATACTACATCTGCATGTCTTGTTTGTGCATTTTAGAGTACTGTAGCTTGCTGTTTCAATGCCTATAACATGACATGTTGCTGTTGTAGCAGATTGCATTGCATATTTGTTTTGCTCACCGTTTGAGTTCTATGCATCCATTCCTTGTGATCTTTATATCCATTTCATCTGGAATTTCCGCATCTATCCAGTGGCATACTTGGATTGCCAAGATTTTGCCCATTTCTATCTTGTCATCATCGAATCCTTCCCGATATTGTTTCCTTCGTTCCGATAGCTCCGTAACTCCGTTTGTCATGATCTTTATATGCATTTGCATCGATTTCTCATGTAGATTATGAATTTTCTATTATCATACATATTAAAATAAATAAACTTGCTGTTCTATCAAGAATACTCAATGAATAATAAATTGCCATGCATCATCTTGTTTGTGCATTTTGCCGTGGTTGTTTGTTTATTGGATGCTTGTTCTTCTTGTGGGTAGTTTCGAGTGATGAGAATGAGTTCAAGGATCCGGTTGGGAACATTTACGAGGAGCAGAGTTTCAATACCGCCAAGGAAATACCAGGCAAGATGATCATTACCTTGGATATCACTACGATCTTTACTTGCTAGTTGTCTCATTGCTATCGCTATTTCTTGTTACCTATCACTTGTATGTCAGCCTCCCAAATCGCCATGAAACAGCCTCTAACCTCCATTACCCAGCAAAGCATTGTTTGGCTATGTTACTGCTTGCTCAGCCCCTCTTATAGCGTTGCTAGTTGCAGGTGCAGTGCAGGTTGTTTCCATATTGGGAACATGGATATGTTGGGATATCACAATATCTCTTATTTAATTAATGCATCTATATACTTGGTTGTGTGTGGAAGGCTCGGCCTTTTGCCTGATGTTTTGTTCCACTCATGCCGCCCTAGTTTCTGTCATACCGGTGTTATGTTCCTTGATTAGCGTTCCTCACATGGTCGGGGTTTATGGGCCCCCCTTGACATTTCATTTTGGACTAATGCACTTCCGGCAAGACCCAACATTGGTTTTAATTTGCTAATAACAACTAAAACTACATATGGAGTAATTAACCCGTGGATAATTAATCAACAAACTGGGCAAGTGCTCCTCATGAGTGTTGGTCCAAACTAGAGCACTGTGCGGGGCCGCCACGGGGAAACCTGAGGACTGGTTATTTACTCCTGCGCATCGCTTATCCGAACGTGGCCTGAGAAGAGATACGCGCGGCTCGTATCTGGGTGTTGGCACGTGATACGTCTCTGACATATCTATAATTTTTGATTGTTCCATGCTGTTATAATATCAATCTTGGATGTTTTTATAGTCATTACCAGCAATTTTATATCATTTTTGAAGACTAACCTATTAACTTAGTGCCCAGTGCCAGTTGCTGTTTTTTGCCCTGTTTTTGTTTCACAGAAAATCAATATCAAACGAAGTCCAAATACAGTGAAACTTTTTGGAGATTTTTTCTTGGGCATGAAGAATACTGGAAGCTTTAGGAGAGGGCCAGAAGAAGAAGTGGTGGTCCACGAGGCACCAGGGCGCGCCCCAGGGGGTGGCGCACCCTGGTACCTCATGGGCCCACCCCAGCTCCGTTTGACCTAATTCCAGCATTATAAATTCCCAAAAATTCAGAAACCCTAAGGGGAGTCCACGATATACATTTTCCGCTGCCGCAAGTTTCTGTTCTAGAGAGATCCCATCTGGAGGCCTTCTCCGATAATCTGCCGGAGAGGGAATCGATCACGGAGGGGCTCTACATCAACCTTGCTGCCCTTCCGATGATGCGTGAGTAGTCTACCATAGACCTATTGGTCCATAGGCAGTAGCTAGATGGCTTCATCTCTCTTTTTGATCTTCAATACAATGTTCTCCTTGATGTTCTTGGAGATCTATCCGATGTAATCTCTTTTTGCGGTGTGTTTGTTGGCATCCGATGAATTGTGAGTTTATGATCAGATTATCTATGAAAGTATTTGAGTCTTTGCTGGTCTCTTTTATGCATGATTATTATAGCCTCATATTTCTTCTCTGATCTATTGATTTGGTTTGGCCAACTAAGTTGATTTATCTTGCAATGGGAAGAGGTGCTTGGTAGTGGGTTCGATCTTGCGGTGCTCAATCCCAGTGACAGAAAGGGACATGACACGTATGTATCATTGCTACTAAGGGTAACAAGATGGGATCTATTCGTTGGGTTTATTAATTCATGAGTTTGTCTTGTCTACATCATGTCATCGTTCTTAAGGCATTACTCCGTTCTTATGGACTTAATACACTAGATGCATGCTGGATAGCCCATCGATGTGTGGAGTAATAGTAGTAGATGCAGGCAGGAGTCGGTCTACTAATCTTGGACGTGATGCCTATATACATGATCATTGCCTTAGATATTGTCATGATTATTTGCTTTTCTATCAATTGCCCAACAGTAATTTGTCTACCCACCGTATGCTATTTTCTATGAGAGAAGCCTCTAGTGAAACCTATGGCCCCCGAATCTATCAAAATCATATTACTAAAAGCCTAAAAATATTGCTGCCATTTTCTTTCTTTTATTTTATTTAGTATTTTTGCTACAATCTTTCAATCTATCAAATACAATTTAATCTTGCAATCTTACCGCCGAGAGATTGACAACCTCTCGTTTGCATTGGGTGCAAGGATTTGTTGTTTGTGTGCAGGTACTGCTAAAGAGGTGTTGCGTGGTTCTCCTACTGGTTCGATAACCTTGGTTTCATAATCAAGGGAAATACTTATCTCTACTGTGCTGCATCATCCCTTCCTCTTCGGGGAAATACCAACGCAAGCTACAAGTAGCAGGAAGAATTCCTGGCGCCATTGCCGGGGAGACATCATGAACATCTATCAAGTTCCTTTGCTCAAACACTCATCTCCTTGCGTTTACTTTATTTACTTTATTTGCTATTTGCCTCTTGTTTTCCTGTCCCCCACTTCTAAAATGTTTTTACAAAAATACAAAAATATTTTCCATTTGCCTTTTTGCGTGTTTTTCTATTTGCCTTTTTGTTTGCTTGCTATCTTGTTTGCGTAGTCACGATGTCTCAAGAGAATACAAAATTGTGTGATTTTTCCAATACTAATAATAATGATTTTATTAGTATTCTGATTGCTCCTCCTGCCACTAGTGCGGAGACTTGTGATATTAATGCCGCTTTGCTAAATCTTGTTATGAAAGAACAATTTTCTGGTAGTCCTAATGAAGATGCTGCATCCCATCTTAACACTTTCATAGAATTGTGTGACATGCAAAAGAAAAAAGATGTGGATAATGATATTGTGAAATTAAAGTTATTCCCGTTCTCATTGCAGGGTCGTGCTAAAATTTGGTTTTCATCTTTACCACAAAATAGTATCGATTCTTGGGATAGGTGTAAAGATGCTTTTATTACTAAATATTTTTCTCCCGCAAAAATTATTTCTCTTAGAAATAAAATTATGAATTTTAAGCAACTTGATCATGAACATGTTGCCCAATCTTGGGAGAGGATGAAATTGATGATAAGAAATTGCCCTACTCATGGCTTAAATTTATGGATGATCATACAAAAAAATTATGCGGGATTGAATTTTGTTTCTAGAAATCTTTTTGATTCCGCCGCGGGTGGTACTTTTATGGAAATTACTTTGGGAGAAGCTACTAAATTGCTTGATAATATTATGGCTAATTATTCACAATGGCATACTGAAAGAGTTCCTACTAGTAAGAAAGTGAATTCCGCTGAAGAAATTAATACTTTGAGTGATAAAGTTGATGCTCTTATGAAATTGGTTGCTAGTAAAAATGTTCCTATTGATCCTAATGATGTGCCTTTGTCTACTTTGATTTAGCAAAATAATGATCCTGTAGATGTGAATTTTTTCTAATGAAACAATTTTGGTAATAAAGCTTATAGAGGTAATTTCAATGCTAGACCATTTCCTGGAAATTCCTCTAATAATTATGGCAATCCCTATGGTAATTCCTACAATAATAATAGGATACCTTCTGATATTGAAAGTAATATTAAAGAATTTATTAGTGCTCAAAAAGTTTTCAATGCTACGGTAGAAGAAAAATTGAGTAAACTTGATGATATGGCTAGGAGCATTGATAGAATTACTCATGATGTGGAAAATCTTAAGATAAAAATTTTGCCACCTAAAATTGATATTAGTGAATCAATTAAAGCTTTACATGTCTCCATGGATGAGAGTAAGAAAAGAACCGCTATGCTAAGACCTAAACGAGAATTTTTAGAAAAAGCGATTCCTCCCGGTTTTTATCGTAGTAATGATGAAGAAGTTAAAATGATTGGTGTTTCCCCTATTGATTCTCTATTTAGTAATATAAAACTTGATGAAAAGGGGATTAGAGAAGAGTCAACTTTAATTAGTAGGCGTCCCCATGATTCGGAGGGTGACAATCTTGATAAGAAAATTGAAAAAAGTGGGTTTGGAGAGGTAAAAACTTTAAATAGCGATGTGCCCACTCTCTTGGATTACAAAGACTTTAATTATGATAATTTTTCTTTGATTGAGTGTATTTCCTTGCTGCAATCCATTTTAAATTCACCCAATGCTTATGAGCAAAATAAAGCTTTTACTAAACACATCGTAGAAGCGTTAATGAAAGCGTTAGAAGAAAAACTTGAACTAGAGATTTCAATTCCTAGAAAATTACATGATGAATGGGAACCCACCATTAAAGTTAAGATTAAAAATTATGAGTGCAATGCTTTATGTGATTTGGGTGCTAGTGTTTCCACAATTCCAAAATCTCTATGTGATGTGTTAGGGTTTACCGATATGGATGAATGTTCTCTTAATTTGCATCTTGCGGATTCTACTATTAAAAAGCCTTTGGGAAGAATTAATGATGTTCTTATTCTTGCAAATATAAATTATGTGCCTGTTGATTTTATTGTGCTTGATATAGATTGCAATCCTACTTGCCCCATAATACTTGGTAGACCATTTTTACGAACTATAGGTGCCATTATTGACATGAAAGAATGGAATATAAAATTTCAATTTCCACTAAAGAAAGGTATGGAGCATTTCCCTAGAAAAAGAATTAAAGCACCATATGAATCCATTATGAGGGCCACTTATGGAATCAACTTGAAAGATGACAATACTTGAGATTATGCATTATGCCTAGCTAGGGGCATAAAACAATAGCGCTTGTTGGGAGGCAACCCAATGAATAAAATAAATTTTTGCTATAAGTTTATGTTATGGTGTGTTTTTACTGTCGTGCTACTGGTATGATGGTGTTTTTGTGTTTTTAATTAGTGTTTGTGCCAAGTAGAACCTTTGGGATGATTTGGAACATAGTATGATTGATGCTGTTTGAAAAACAGAAACTTTTGCGTCCGGTACACAAAATTTGTTTCTGTACTGGAGTGTGAAAAAATTCTGAAATTTGTACCCAGTATTGGTATATGAATTTCCCACGTTGTCCTAATTTTTCAAAAAAATTAGAGTTACATAAGTATGGTTTCTAAATAGATTGCTACAGACTGTTCTGTTTTTGACAGATTCTGTTTTTGATGTGTTGCTTGCTTGTTTTGATGAATCTATGGATTGTATCGGGGTGTATAAGCCATGGTGAAGTTGGAGTACCGTAGGTTTAATGCAAAAATAAAATATGAATGGGTTTGCAACAGTACTTAAAGTAGTGATTTGTTTTATTATACTAACGGATCTCACGAAGGTTTTGTTGAGTTTTGTGTGATTGAAGTTTTCAAGTTTTGGGTGAGATCACGATGGATGAAGGAATACAGAGTAGCAAAGGCCTAAGCTTGGGGATGCCCGAGGCACCCCAAGGTAAAATTATAGGAAGACTCAAGCGTCTAAGCTTGGGGATGCCCCGGAAGGCATCCCCTCTTTATTCTACCAACCATCGGTAATTTTACTTGGAGCTCTATTTTTATTCGTCACATGATATGTGTTTTCCTTGGAGCATCATGTATTATATGAGTCTTTGCTTTGCTTGCTGTTTAGTTTGTCACAATCATCTTTGCTGGACACACCTATTTTGAGAGAGCCACACGTTATCATCATGATTTGTTAGAATACACTATGTGCTTCACTTAAATTTTTTGAGCTAGGCAGTTGCTCTAGTGCTTCACTTAAATCTTTTTGAGCTCGGTGGCGAATATATATTTTGTAGCAATTAACTTTCATGCTTCACTTATATTATTTTGAAAGTTGTTAAAATTTTGAAGAAATTTGCTCTCATGCTTCACTTAAATTATTTTGAGAGTTGAGAAATTTTTGAAGAAATGAATTCTCTTGCTTCACTTATATTAATTTGAGAATTGATAAGATGAAATTTTGAAGAAATGAATTCTATTGCTTCACTTATATTATTTTTAGAATCGTTAAGATTGAAATTTTGAAGAAATATATGCACTCTCATGCTTCACTTATATCTTTTTGAGAGTTGATGTGGTAATTAATTAATAGTAACGGTAATTTGCACAAGATATGAATTTGGTCCCAAAGTGATGAATATTCAAGAGGGATATAGATAAAAACTTTCATATAGATCATTGGATAGGATGAGTGTGATTCCTTGCAATAGTTTTGCGATATGGAAGTAGTAATATGTGAATGATGTTAGTGAGTAATTGTGGTTTAGTAAGAATATTGGTGTTAAGGTTTGTGATTCCCTATGCATGCACGTTAAGTCAATAGTTATGCAACGAAATCACATCCTACTTATGGTGCATTATTCATTGTTAGTTATGTTCAATGCATGTTTATGACCATTTTTGTTTTTTGGTTGGTCGCTTCTCAATCTATTTGCTAGCCTTCATTTGTACTAAGCAGAAAACTGCTTGTGCATCCAAACTCTTTAAACCCAGTTTTGCCAATTGAGTCCACCATACCTACCTATATGCGGTATTCCACTGCCGTTCCAAGTAAATTTGCATGTGCCATCTCTAAATTTCAAAATAATTTTTTCTGTTTTGTGTGCTCGTACCGCTCATGAAGCAGAGGGGGGTGGCCAATTTTTTCCATGCTGGGAGGATTATTCTCACAATGAGTGTTTATTCACTTGTCATTGCATGAGAGTGTGGCAGTATTAGGGATGCCCATCCCGAATTGTTAAAATGCTAAAGTGCCAAAATTGTAGTAATGCAAAAATAATTGATAACAAAAGCAAATCTCCCTCAGAAAGAAATAAAAAATCTTAATGAAGGGGAGTACTCTCGCGGAAAGAAAAATCTTAATGAAGGAGAATATAATTTATTTTCTGTTTGGGAACCGCCTATAGTTGTTCTAGCATGGAAGATATTGGGAATTCTCATTCATTTTCGTTGACAGGAAAGGCATGCCTCCCAAAATATTTTTATCTCTTTAATTTCAGCATTGAGCTCTGGCACATTTGACAAATCTCTGCTTCTTTCTGCGAAGGGCCTATCTATTTACTTTTATGCAATTTTTTTTTAGTCTCCATCTTCTCTTACAAAAGCACCAACTAGAGAACACTATTGTCATACTTGTGCATTGGATGTAGCTAATTTCGAGTGTGTTTCATGAATGGATCAATGATTGAGCATAATGGGCTTGGGATAACTTTCTTTAGCGTTGATATTTTGAAAGACATGGTTGCTTGTTAGCATTGTTTGAGTATTGATGTTTTCATGTCAAATTATAGACTATTGCTTTGAATCATTCTAGTCCATTGTCCATGCCACAAAAGAAAAGATTATGAGATAAATATGATGGGCGGCATTCCACATCAAAAATTCTGTTTTTATCATTTACCTACTCGAGGACGAGCAGGAATTAAGCTTGGGGATGCTGATACGTCTCCGACATATCTATAATTTTTGATTGTTCCATGCTGTTATAATATCAATCTTGGATTTTTTTTATAATCATTTACAGCAATTTTATATCATTTTTGGAGACTAACCTATTAACTTAGTGCCCAGTGCCAGTTGCTGTTTTCTGCCCTGTTTTTGTTTCACAGAAAATCAATATCAAACGAAGTCCAAATACAGTGAAACTTTTTGGAGATTTTTTCTTGGGAATGAAGAATACTGGAAGCTTCGAGAGAGGGCCAGAAGAAGAAGAGGTGGGCCACGAGGCACCAGGGCATGCCCCAGGGGGTGGCGCGCCCTGGTACCTCATGGGCCCACCCCAGCTCCGTTTGACCTAATTCCAGCACTATAAATTCCCAAAAATTCAGAAACCCTAAGGGGAGTCCACGATATACTTTTTCTGCCGCCGCAAGTTTCTGTTCCAGAGAGATCCCATCTGGAGGCCTTCTCCGGTAATCTGCCGAAGAGGGAATCGATCACGGGGGGGCTCTACATCAACCTTGCTGCCCTTCCGATGATGCGTGAGTAGTCTACCACAGACCTATAGGTCCATAGGCAGTAGCTAAATGGCTTCTTCTCTCTTTTTGATCTTCAATACAATGTTCTCCTTGATGTTCTTGGAGATCTATCTGATGTAATCTCTTTTTGCGGTGTGTTTAGTGGCATCCGATGAATTGTGAGTTTATGATCAGATTATCTATGAAAGTATTTGAGTCTTTGTTCGTCTCTTTTATGCATGATTATTATAGCCTCGTATTTCTTCTCTGATCTATTGATTTGGTTTGGCCAACTAAGTTGATTTATCTTGCAATGGGAAGAGGTGCTTGGTAGTGGGTTCGATCTTGCGGTGCTCAATCCCAGTGACAGAAAGGGACATGACATGTATGTATCGTTGCTACTAAGGGTAACAAGATGGGATCTATTCATTGGGTTTATTAATTCATGAGTTTGTCTTGTCTACATCATGTCATCATTCTTAAGGCATTACTCCGTTCTTATGGACTTAATACACTAGATGCATGCTGGATAGCCCATCGATGTGTGGAGTAATAGTAGTAGATGCAGGCAGGAGTCAGTCTACTAATCATGGACGTGATGCCTATATACATGATCATTGCCTTAGATATTATCTTGATTATTTGCTTTTCTATCAATTGCCCAACAGTAATTTGTCTACCCACCGTATGCTATTTTCTATGAGAGAAGCCTCTAGTGAAACCTATGCCCCCCGGGTCTATCAAAATCATATTACTAAAACCCTAAAAATATTGCTGCCATTTTCTTTCTTTTATTTTATTTAGTATTTTTGCTGCAATCTTTCAATCTATCAAATACAATTTAATCTTGCTATCTTACCGCCGAGAGATTGACAACCTCTCGTTTGCGTTGGGTGCAAGGATTTGTTGTTTGTGTGCAGGTACTGCTAAAGAGGTGTTGCGTGGTTCTCCTACTGGTTCGATAACCTCGGTTTCATAATCGAGGGAAATACTTATCTCTAATGTGCTGCATCATCCCTTCCTCTTCGGGGAAATACCAACGCAAGCTACAAGTAGCAGCACGTCGGGTGGTCTTGCTGGATTTGTGTTACCCTTAATGAAATGTCTTGTGCACCGGGATTCCGACGATACTTCGGGCTATCCCGATGTTGAGGTTTTCCAAAGCTGATTGTGGTAGTTTATAATGGACTAAGTTGGGACACCCCTGCAGGGTCAAATCTTTTAGAAAGCAGTGCCCGTGGTTATGTGGCGGCTTGGAAATTTATGATATCCAGTTGTAGAGAACTTGACACTAAACCCAATTAAAATACACCAACCGTGTGAGTAACCGTGATGGTCTCTTTTTGAGGGAGTTTGGGAAGAGAACACGGTGGGGTTATGATTGAACCGTAAGTAGGTGTTCAGGATCACTTCTTGATCATAATTAACTTGCGACCGAATATGCGTAGAACACTCATCTTACTCTTGTACTCGTAAGTTAGCCACATAATAAAATTCTTAGTGCTTGCTGCAACCTCACCACATACCCCTACCTTACCCATAAGTTTTTCTAGTCTTGATATCCTACGTGGCTCACAGATTGCTGAGTCCCCGTGGCTCACAGATTACTACAACAACAGCTGCAGGTACAGATGAGACAGATGCAGGTGACCCCGTTGCACTCCAGTGGGAGTATGACGATGAACGGGGCAGGATGTATGTGACACTTCCAGACGATCAGTAGAGCGCCTAGTCGGCAGACTTGGGATTACTAGGGTGGATACTTGCTTTTGTCATTTGTTTTCATCCATAGTCGGATCCTGCTTTTACCTGTGATGATTGTTTGACTAGAGATATTTATGTTGTAGCATTTGTGGCGAGTGTAAGCCTTTATCTGGTACTCTCATCCTTTCAGTACATGGTCTGTGTAACGATATCCACCTTGCTACTCGTTCATTATGCGATTGTGCCCCAATCATGAATTCACCACGTGATCGGGATATAATCGTATCGTGGGCGTTACAAGTTGGTATCAGAGCCTTACCGACTTTAGGAGCCTTTGCTTGATCATAACTTGGTCATGTCAAGTCTAGAAAGAAAAACTATTTTGAGTCCTAGTTATATATATCGGAGAGTAGGAATTCGTTTTACTCCTTATCCCCTTTGTCACTCTAGTGAGGAATCGTGACGTAGGAGTTTTGATTCTACTACTCTTCTCACTCAATTTTTTTTAAGATCACGCAGATATTTTGGAATCTCGATGATATCGATGTGACGGAATTATTTTCTTGGTGCCTTCTATCTATGGGTGATGTTCAGGGGAGTTGAGCTCCAAGGGGTTCTAGTCACACTCGCTATCATTCAGTTCCGTTTATCTGAGGACGAGGATTTTCGTAATGGCTTCAATACTATTTGTGCCGAGATGAGTTTGGTGTCACCCAGTACTGGGGAGATCATCCAGATGTACTGCCATCATTTAGTATCATTGCAATTTCGAGAGTCTAAGGTAGATGGATTTGCGGAGTTTCTCGGTTATGTGTTGATGGATGTGATACATTTGGAGCGTAGTATTCTGCTAGGAGTTGTGTGAGATTTTTGCTCCTTGTATCTGTTGGATCAGATTGCATAACCAGAAATTTTGGAAGTTCATAGGTGGGAATTCCAGTAGATTACATAGGATTATCTTCCAATAGATGCATGATATGAGGTTGGGGTCCGACGTCTAGTGGTTCGTTTGTCACGATCGGTTTTACAGTGGGTCTCGTTGTGTCTTAAAGAACCCTTGTAGCTTTACTATGGTTTAGGGATGCTATGTAGCCATTGTACGATCGAGCCCGTGGGGCCTCATTACGAAAATTTCAGACGAAACCTCTATCATAAAGTCGTTTCCACCTCGTTACCTTGTTCGTTAAATTCTCGTAATTGTTTCCTAGTGGCTTCTCAATCAATTGACGTATCATCTTACCAATGGAATGCATTCATTCAATTTTTCTGTTCAGATGCAAGTTGTGAAGACTTATGTTGCGCCTATCTAACCTTTGATTCAGCTTTCAAAATTTTCAATGGTGGTTCTAATGGTTGTCATCTTCTTCAGGATGGCTCCCGCAACCCGTCAGAATCCAAACCGTGATGGCCAGGAAGAACGCCCACCCTCCCCACCTCCACCTCCGGAGGCATGGCGAACTGTGATGGTGGCCACCAACGCCAATACTCAGATGTTGCTTCAGCTTTTACAAGGGTATCAGGCGAACCAAGGCAATTAGGGGAATCAAGGCCAGGGCGACTTCAATAACCAGCCACAATTTGCAACTCTGTATCAGTTCCTCAGCAACCAGCCCAAGTCCTTCAGCTCCTGCACCGAGCCGCTCGATGCTGACGATTGGCTCGCTGACATAAACAAACACTTTGAGTGCAGTAATGTTAGGCCCCAGAACTATGTCAAGTTTGCAACCTTCCAACTCAAGAACCAGGCGGCGATTGGTGGCAGCAGTACAAGGACTCCAAAGGGGGTCGAGTGATCAGTTGGACCAATTTTTGTCGTGATTTCTGAGCTCACCACATTCCAGCAAGTGTCACTGAGGCCATGCGTGAGAAGATCCGAAACCTCAAGCAAGACAGCATGTTAGTGTATCAGTATCACATTCCAGAATCTTACTTGATATGCCAAGTAGGATATTCCCGATGAGAAGAGCAAGATCTATCAGTTCAGGGGTGGTCTCAGAGAGGACCTCCAGCTCGCTCTCATTCTCAACGAGCCGACCGAGTTTGATCAGTTCTATAACAAGGCTCTCAAGCAAGAATCAGCACAGATCAAGTTCAAAGCTTCCAAGAAGAGGCTCAGAGATGCAGTTCACTCTTCTTCCTCTTCACAAGTGTGGTTGCAAAGTAGCAGAAGTTCTGGCTCCCGCCTCCTCCTCAGTTTCGCCCACCAGTTCAGCAGAAGTAGTTTGGTGGTCGTGGTTTAGCCCACCCACCCAACCCAGTGTACCAGCAGGGGCCTCAGGCTTTGAGGACAGGCGGTCCTCCTTCTTGCCCACTCTCTGAGGTTACCAGTCACAAGTGTGGTCTGAAGGGCCACTATGCTACGAAGTGCACTCAGAGGCGCCTTCCGCCACCTCCTCCTATCAGTCCCCATGGCAATGCAATGGTCACGCATAATCCCAAGCAAGCAAGAGTCAACATGGTTAACGCAGCTCAAGCAGAGGAGTCTTCCGATGTGATCATGGGTACTCTCTTACTTAACTCTTTTACTGTAAAAGTTTTATTTGATTCTGGTGCATCGCATTCTTTCATGTCAGGAACATTTTTCTCCAAGCACGGCTTCCACTCAGAATACTTGGACAAATCATTGCGTCTTGTCTCTCCGGGCATGTTGATGAGTTCCAACAGCATAGTTCCTAATGTGGACATCAAGATGGGCAATTATTCTTTTCTGGCAAATCCAATTGTTCTTGGCAATTCCGATATTGATCTCATTCTTGGCATGAATTGGCTTTCGGAGCACAAGGCATTTCTTAATTGTGCTGCCAAAGAAGTTGTTCTGACTCATCCTTCTGAAGAGGTGATAATCTTCGCTACTCGTGATGACACCATTCGGCTATTCTCCCTCAATGAGAAAGGCGAGATTAATGCCATCTCTCAAATTCCGGTGGTTTGTGAATATGAGGACATATTTCCAGAAGAATTGCCAGGAATGCCTCCTTACTAGCAAGTCGAGTTTGTGATTGAGCTTGAGCCCGGCACAGAACCTGCCTGTAGGCGTCCTTATAAACTTGGCCCTAAAGAGCTGAAGGAGTTGAATAAACAGCTTGATGAACAAGAACGTCTGGGTCTGATCAGACCAAGTTCATCTCCTTGGGGTTGTGGTGTTCTATTTGTCAAGAAGAAGGATGGCACGGAATGACTTTGTGTCAATTACCGCCCATTGAATAAGAAGAAAATCAAGAATAAATATCCACTTCCCAATATCAATGAATTATTTGAGCAACTCAAAGGCACCAAGGTCTTCTCCAAGCTTGATATCAGGATGGGCTACCATCAAATAAGGATCCGCGAAGAGGATATTCTGAAAACTGCTTTCAGGACTAGCTTTGGCTCCTATGAGTACACAGTCAGGTCCTTTGGTCTTGCAAATGCTCCTCCGACTTTCTCCCGCATGATGAACTTTGTATTCAATCCATAAAAACAATGAGTTCGTCCTCGTCTATCTGGATGATATTCTGGTTTTCTCCAAGACCGAAGAAGACCATGCCAAGCATCTTCACTTGGTCCTTGATAAACTCAGAGAGCATAAGTTCTATGCAAAATTCTCCAAATGTGAATTCTGGCTAAATGAGGTCCTTTACCTCAGGCACATTATCTCAGATAAGGGCATCTCGGTAAATCCTGAGAAGGTTGAAGCTATTTTCAAGTGGTAACCTCCTGAGAACGAGAAGCAACTCCATAGTTTCCTCGGACATGCTAGCTATTGCAGAAGATTTGTGGAGAATTTCTCAAAAATTACCAAGCCATTGTCCAACCACCTCCAGAAGAATGTCAAGTATGCTTGGACTCCTGAGTGTGATGTGGCATTCAATACACTCAAAGAGAAGCTAGTTTCAGCTCCGGTTCTTACTCCTCCCGATGAATCCAAGCCTTTCCAAGTCTTCTGTGATGCCTCGTTGCAAGGTCTTGGTGCAGTGCTGATGCAAGAAAAGCACGTGGTGGCATATACTTCTCGACAGTTGAAGCCGAACGAGAAGAACTACCCCACTCATGATTTGGAGTTGGCGGCAGTTGTCCATGCACTAATCACATGGAGGCATCTCTTGTTGGGTAGGCAGGTTGAAGTCTACACCGATCACAAAAGCCTGAAATATGTCTTCACTCAGCCCAACCTCAACCTTCGCCGGACACGTTGGGTCAAGATGATCCAAGAGTACAATCTGAGCATTGACTATACTCTAGGCAAAGCAAATGTGATTGTGGATACTTTGAGCCGCAAAGCATATTGCAATAGTCTCATTCTCAAGCTAGTTCAGCCGGATCTTTGCGAATCATTCAGGAAGCTCAACCTTTAATTTGTCCCTCAAGGCTTTCTCACTAACCTCCAAGTGTCTCCAACTTTGGAGGATCAAATCCGTGAGGCTCAACTTCTTGATACCATGGTGAAGAAAGTGAAAGATGCCATTGCTAGAGGCATTTCTAAATACAAGTGCTACCGTGTTGATGAAAAAGATACCTTGTACTTCGAGGACCGGATCGTGGTTCCGAAAGGTGATCTTAGAAGGGTCATCATGGATGAAGCTCATAATTCTCTCCTTTCAATTCATCCAGGCAGCTCCAAGATGTATCATGACCTCAAGCAAACCTTCTGGTGGACCCACATGAAATGGGAGATCGCTCAGTTCGTAAATGAGTGTGATGTTTGCCGCAGAGTGAAGGCAGAACACCAGCGTCCAGCAGGACTTCTCCAGCCTCTTCCTATTCCTGAGTGGAGATTCGATCACATTGAGATGGACTTTGTCACCGGCTTTCCCAAGTCCAAGAGAGGGAATGATGCCGTCTTTGTGGTTATTGACAAGCTGAAAAAAGTTGCTCACTTCTTACCGATCAAGGAGTCTATCACTGCAGCTCAGCTGGCAGAGCTGTACGCATCAAGAATTGCCTCCTTGCATGGTATTCCTCAAATGATCTCCTCAGATCATGGAAGCATTTTCACTTCCAAGTTTTGGGACTCCTTCCAGAAAGCAATGGGTACCAAGATCCGATTCAGCACTGCTTTTCACCCTCAAACAAGTGGCCAAGTCGAGAGGGTCAATCAAATTCTTGAGGATATGCTAAGAGCATGTGTGATCTCTTTCGGCATGAAGTGGGAAGACTGCCTTCCATTTGCCAAGTTCTTGTACAACAACAGTTTCGAAGCAAGCTCGGGTAAAGCCCCATTAGAGATTCTCTATGGCAAAAAGTGCCGTACTCCACTCAACTGGTCCGAGACCAGTGAATGTCAACTTCTTGGCAATGACATGATTTCTGAAGCTGAAGAGATGTGTCGTGTCATCCATGAGAACCTCAAAGCTGCGCAATCACGCCAGAAGAGCTATTATGATAGCAAGCACCGTGATTTGGCATTCGATATTGGAGACCATGTCTATCTCCGTGTTTCTCCCATGAAAGGGACCCAGCAATTCGGTATCAAAGGAAAGCTTGCTCCTCGTTATGTGGGCCCTTTCAAGATTGTTGGCAAAAGAGGCGATGTTGCCTACCAACTTGAGCTCCCTTCCAACTTCTCCAATGTGCACGATGTGTTTCACGTGTCACAGCTTCGCAAGTGCTTCAAGACTCCCGAGCGCACCATCGACTTCGAAGAGATTGATCTTCAAGAGGACTTATCCTATCATGAGCACCCCATTGCCATTCTTGAAGAAACCGAGCACAAAACTCGCAACAAGTCAATCAAGTTCCTCAAAGTGAAGTGGTCACATCATTCCAACCGAGAAGCTCCTTGGGAACGTGAGGATCATCTCTGTTCCAAATATCCCGATTTCTTTTGTTCCTAGATCTCGGGATGAGAACCTTTTGTAGTGGGGGAGAGTTGTAACAGCCCAAGTGTGATGCATGCATGTAACCTCAATATATTGTAATCAATGTTGAATGCCATGATCATTTTGCCTTGTGCCTTGCCATATTTACATTATTAATGCATCATGACCATTTGGTTGCATTGCATATTTCATCTTGGTTGCATTGTGCCAGTTGTGTTGATACCAAGTTCATATTGTTTTGGCATTGTTGCATGATCCCTTATGCCTCTTGTTACTTGTTTTTTGCATGTCATCCCATCTATCTTCCAAGTCCATATGCAAACTTTCTTTCTTCTTCTTCATTTCACTTATTTTCCTTGTGGCATTTGTCTCGTCTTGAAAAATGTTCAATATTTTCCTATTAATATTAGATCATGCTTGCAACCTCTCTGCCAAGTTTCAGCAATTTTCGGATTGATTTGGCCAGATTCAAAAATGAATCAAGTGTGAACTAAATTCAAACTTGTTTTATTTTTCTGTCTTTAAACATTGCCAAACCAATTTATTCAAATCCTACACAACTCCAGGACTCCGGATATATTTTTATCTCTTGGAGTTTCCTTACCTAAATCCCTGGTCTTTTCCTTTTGTATTCTGTGGATAATAAATTTGCAGAAATTTTGTCAAAAGAGAAGAAGGGGAAACCTTCCTGAAGCTCGCTGGGCCTCTTTTCCTTCCAGCCGGCCCAGCACCTCCCTTTTCTCCTTAGCCGTGCTAGGCCTCTCCTTCCAGCCGGCCTAGCCCCTGCTAGTGGCTACCTGCTCCGTCGCTCGCCGTCTGTTCCTCCTCCTCACGCAGCAGCAGCGGCAGCTCAACGCCGTGAGAAGAAGCTCACGGACGTCGAGGCTCGTGGCCCTACGCCCCCATAGGGTTTCCTTTCCTCCTCTTATCCCTGCCGCCGCCGCCGAGGTAAGTCACACCCACGCCCACGCACGCCGCACCATGGCCGAGGAGAGCTCGAGCTCCTCTCTGGCTTGATCCATCGCCGCAGCCGTCTTCTTCGTCCATGGAAGGATCACCGACGTCTTCCTCTTCTTTCACGTCCATGCGCGTGACCGGACGACCCCGTAGCTCCTTCCTCTCCGACATCTACGACCTTTGCTTCCCCTGCTTCATGGACAGAGCAGTGCCGGTGATTAGCGGGTCCTCGCCGTCGCTACACCGCATCCCGAGACACGCAGTCTTGTCCTACGGGACCTAGGTGAGCAGCCGCACCTCCCTGCCTCTTTCCGTCGCCCTTCGTGCACCATAGAAGTCGATCTCTCCGTGCCATCGCCGTGCTCCCCGTGCTCCGGACATGGCTGTGCATTTTTTTGGGGTGTTGTGGTCGATGTGCCGCGTCTTGTCGATGCGCCCCCTCGCCACGCCCAGCACACGCGCTCCCACTCGCCGCCCCGCTGCTTCCCAAAGCCGCGTCGCTGCTGCCTCACTGCGCCCGAGCCGAGCGAGCTCGTGCTCGAGCTCCTTCCTGCCACTGCCTCACCGTAGCTGCTTGCCGTGCTCGTGCTCGAGCATTTGCGCGCACCCCGCAGCTTCCCTCCTACTGCCCCACGCCCGTCGTAGTTTTCGGCCGCAGCTACCGCCGCGCGTGACTAATCGGCGTCGCTGCCAAGTCCGTCGTGCCACAAGGATCAAGCTCGGTCCTTGTTTTGCTTTAAAATGAGTCCGAGCCCTTCCTAATCACAAGAGCCATCCCTAGCCCGACTAGTCAACCCTTCGAGCCGCTATCCAGGGGGTCCTGGGTTCGATCCCAGGCGCGTCCGATTAAACCCCCCCACACACCCAGTTTTTAGTTTTTTATGTGTCAATGACAGGTAGACCCTACCTGTGATCCCCTCGGCCATATCCACACACCCACACACCCAGCCTCAGGCATCTGGTCCCACAAGTCATAGGCAGGGGCTAGAAACCCTATGTGTACACCTAGCAATTCATAGCCCCCACACCCAGTTTTTTGTTTTTTATGTGTCAATGACAGGTGGACCCTACCCGTCATCCCTCGGCCATATCCACACACCCAGCCTCAGGCATCTGGTCCCACAAGTCATAGGCAGGGGCTAGAAACCCTATGTGTACACCTAGCAATTCATAGCATCTCTGTTTTGTATTCATTTTCGGCATATGCCAAATCTGGCATATGCCCATGTTTCCATTTTAGGCAGGTTTTGTGTTTGTGCATTTTGTGGCATTTTCTTCACATGATCATATACATATTATATATGAATTTGGGGTAGAAAAATCCAACCAATCTGATGGTGGTATTAATTTTGACATTTGGACAAGTTTTGGTGCATGACATTTTTGCATAACATGGCATATTGTCATTTTTGTGTGATTTAACCTATGCTTCTTATGGCTTGACTTTGTACATATGTTTGGAGCTTTGACATGTCTACTTTCTGCGAAAATTATTGCCATGCCATGAAACACCTGTTAAGTCACTGTTCCAAGCTTGTAAACATGCCATGTCATTGTTGTTGTTTTCATTTGCTTGAATTTCACCGTCACGTCTGTTATTAAAACTTGCCATGTTGTCTTGATGCTAGCCATGTTTCTGTTGCTCCTTTTGAGTTGCTCATGTTGGGTGAATTGATCTAAATGTTTAGCACTATCTTGCT
The DNA here is from genome assembly GCA_039707655.1 of Elymus sibiricus. Taxonomy (NCBI): domain Eukaryota; kingdom Viridiplantae; phylum Streptophyta; class Magnoliopsida; order Poales; family Poaceae; genus Elymus; species Elymus sibiricus. Next base: position 73,900,337 of record CM077676.1, read on the forward strand.
GTGCATTTTCATGCCATGATAAGTCTTGTAGAGTATTTAAAACTTGCCTTAAACATGCCAACAATTTTAACACTGTGCAGTGAAAAACTGACTCTTATAAAACTTTGAATGTTTGCTTGATGGTTCCCACTGTTCTATAACTCCTTTGGCCATAATTATTTAACATGAATTGCTCTATGTTACCAGCACTGTGATGGCAGTCCTTTTTTGCTACGTCAATTTCTTGTAACATGTGTAAAACTTGCTCTAAAGTGTCCATGATAATATACCAGTTTTGCTGTTAACAGAAAGTTGAATCTTGTGAGCTTGGCCTTGACTCATCCATGCATTTTATGATTTGGTGCCAATTGAACAATTTGATCTATGCTATGTCTACTGCTAGTACATATCAATTCCTTGCATTTTAGGTGTGTTTTGCCCGCTGTAACCATCATGATAAAACTGCCTGTTGTTGTAACTGTTTCATCTTCACACTGAATTTCACCAAGTCATAATCTGTAACAGCAACATGCTTCTTGTGAAATTCATATCAATTAATCTGTGGTGCTTATGAATTTGATTCTTTGGAGTGATTTGTTGTGCTCCCAGCATAATACACCTACAGGTCTTGTTTGTGCATTTTAGATTACTGTAGCTTGCTGTTTTAATGCCTATGACATGACATGTTGCTGTTGTGGCAGATTGCATTGCATATTTGTTTTGCTCACCATTTGAGTTCTATGCATCCATTCCTTGTGATCTTTATATCCATTTCACCTGGAATTTCCCCATCTATCCAGTGGCATACTTGGATTGCCAAGATTCTGCCCATTTCTATCTTGTCATCACTGAATCCTTCCCGATATTGTTTCCTTCATTCCCGTAACTCTGTTTGTCATGATCTTTATATGCATTTGCATAGATTTCTCATGTAGATTATGAATTTGCCGTTATCATACATGTTAAAATAAATAAACTTGCTGTTCTGTCCAGAATACTAAATGAACTAATAAATTGCCATGCATCATCTTGTTTGTGCATTTTGCCATGGTTGTTTGTTTATTGGATGCTTGTTCTTCTTGTGGGTAGTTCCGGTGACGAGAACGAGTTCGAGGATCCGGTTGAGAACGTTTACGAGGAGAAGAGTTTTGATCCCGCCAAGGAAATACCAGGCAAGATGATCATTACCTTGGATATCACTACGATCTTTACTTGCTAGTTGTCTCGTTGCTATCGCTATTTCTCGCTACCTACCACTTGTATGTCAGCCTCCCAAATTGCCATGAAACAGCCTCTAACCTCCATTACCCAGCAAACCATTGTTTGGCTATGTTACTGCTTGCTCAGCCCCTCTTATAGCATTGCTAGTTGCAGGTTGTTTCCATGTTGGGAACATGGATATCTTGGGATATCACAATATCTCTTATTTAATTAATGCAACTATATACTTGGCTGTGTGTGGAAGGCTCGGCCTTTTGCCTGGTGTTTTGTTCCACTCATGCCGCCCTAGTTTCCGTCATACCGGTGTTATGTTCCTTGATTAGCGTTCCTCACATGGTCGGGGTTTATGGGGCCCCCTTGACATTTCATTTTGGACTAATGCACTTCTGGCAAGACCCAACTTTGGTTTTAATTTGCTAATAACAACTAAAACTGCATAGGGATTAATTAACCCGTGGATAATTATTCATAAAACTGGGCCAGTGCTCCTCATGAGTGTTGGTCCAAACTAGGGCACTGTGCAGGGCCGCCACGGGGAAACCCTAGGACTGGTTATTTACTCGTACGCATCGCTTATCCGAACGTGGCCTGAGAAGAGATATGCGTGGCTCGTATCAGGGTGTCAGCATGTCGGGTGGTCTTGCTGGATTTGTTTTACCCTTAATGAAATGTCTTGTGCACCGAGATTCCGACGATACTTCGGGCTATCCCGATGTTGAGGTTTTCCAAAGCTGATTGTGGTAGTTTATAATGGACTAAGTTGGGACACCCCTGTAGGGTTAAATCTTTCAGAAAGCCGTGCCCGCGGTTATGTGGCGACCTAGAAATTTATGATATCCAGTTGTAGAGAACTTGATGCTAAACTCAATTGAAATACACCAACCGTGTGAGTAACCGTGATGGTCTCTTTTCGAGGGAGTTCAGGAAAAGAACACGGTGGGGTTATGATTGAACCATAAGTAGGTGTTCAGGATCACTTCTTGTTCATAATTAACTTGCGACCGAATATGCGTAGAACACTCAGCTTACTCTTGTACTCATAAGTTAGCCACATAATAAAATGCTTTGTGCTTGCTGTAACCTCACCACATACCCCTGCCTTACCCATAAGTTTTGCTAGTCTTGACATCCTGGTAATGAGATTGCTGAATCCCCGTGGCTCACAGATTACTACAACAATAGCTGCAGGTACAGATGAGACAGATGCAGGTGACCCCATTGCACTCCAGTGGGAGTATGACGATGAACGGTGTAGGATGTATGTGACACTTCCAGACGATCAATAGAGCGCCTAGTCGACAGACTTGGGATTAGTAGGGTGGATACTTGCTTTTGTCGTTTGTTTTCATCTGTAGTCGGATCCTGCTTTTACCCGTGATGATTGTATGACTTGAGGTAGTAATGATGTAGCATTTGTGGTGAGTGTAAGCCATTATCTGGTACTCTCATCCTTTCAGTAAATGGTCTCTGTAACGATATCCACCTTGCTACTCGTTCATTATGCGATTGTGCCCCAATCATGAATTCACCACGCGATCGGGATATAATCGCATCGTGGGCGTTACATCATGGGCGGCCCATGCGTCATCCCCCACCTCCGACAACTGTCACCCCACGCGCCCACGACCGCGCATGCCCGAGGCCGCGGGCCCACGATCTCCACTCCCCGTGCCCCTCTATGCCCGTGGCCATGTCCTTTAAATCCGTCATGACCCCCTGACTCATTCCCCCTCCCTCTCACGTGCTCTCTGCCACCAGGCTGCCGTGAATCAAAGCTGGCATCTCTACCATGGCCGACATCTTCTCCGGTTGCTTTCAACCACCGCAGAGTCCTCCTCGACCCTTCACTGCCACTGCTAGGTCCACCGCATGTCGGCGCAACCCCTAGACATGCTCCTCGTGCCCGAGGCCCACTGGGAACTCGAGTTTGACAGAGGCTGAAGCTCTCCGCCGCGCCGTCGTCTTCTTTGGCGAGGTGAGCACGCAAACGACCCCGCCACCTTACCCATTGGATTCGCGGTGACCACACGCATGTACTGACCTGATGACCCACAAGTATAGGGGATCAATCATAGTCCTTTTGATAAGTAAGAGTGTCGAACCCAATGAGGAGCAGAAGGAAATGACAAGCGGTTTTCAGCAAGGTGTTTTCTGCAAGCACTGAAATTATCGGTAACGAGTAGTTTGATAGCAAGATAATTTGTAACAAGTGACAAGTAGCAATAGTAACAAAGTTTGCAGCAATATAGCCCAATCCTTTTTATAGCAAAGGACAGGCCAGAACGATCTCTTATAGTAAGCAAAGCGTTCTCGAGGACACATGGGAATTTCATCTAGTGAATTTCATCATATTTGTTTGATTCACGTTCGCTACTTTGATAATTTGATATGTGGGTGGACCGGTGCTTGGGTACTGCCCTTACTTGGACAAGCATCCCACTTATGATTACCCCCTCTCGCAAGCATCCGCAACTACAAAAGAAGAATTAAGATTACTCTAACCGTAGCATTAAACTTATGGATCCAAATCAGCCCCTTACGGAATAGCGCATAAACTAGGGTTTAAGCTTCTGTCACTCTAGCAACCCATCATCTGATTACTACTCCACAATGCATTCCCTTAGGCCCATAAATGGTGAAGTGTCATGTAGTCGATGTTCACATAACACCACTAAAGGAATCACAACATACACATCATCAAAATATCAAACGAATACCAAATTCACATGATTACTTATGACAAGACTTCTCCCATGTCCTCAAGAACAAAAGTAACTACTCACAAGTCATCAACATGTTCATGTCTAGTAGGGTATTGAATTGCATAATAGATCTGAACATATAATCTTCCACCAAGTACACCAACAAGCATCAACTACAAGATGTAATCAACACTACTAGCAACCCACAGGTACCAATCTGAGGTTTTGAGACAAAGATTGAATACAAGAGATGAACTAGGGTTTGAGATGAGATGATGCTGGAGAATATGTTGATGAAGATTAGTCCTCCCACGATGAGAGGATCGCTGGTGTTATCGATGGCGACGATTTCCCCCTCCCGGAGGGAAGTATCCCCGGCAGAATCTCTCTGCCGGAGAGCAAAAGTGCTCCTGCCCAAGTTCCGCCTCGAGACGACGGTGCACCGTCCCAAAAGTCTTCTCTATAATTATTTTAGGTCAAAATCACTTACACCAGAAGATGGGGGCCAGAAGTGGGCCAGGGCCTCCACGAGGTACCAGAGCGCGCCTGGGGGCGGATGGCGCGCCCTGGTGCCTCGTGGGCCCTGGGTGGCCCCCCCTCTAATAATTCTTGTGCCAATATTTTTTATATATTCAGAAATAATTCTCCAGAAAATTTCATCTCAATTGGGGTTGTGCAGAATAGCTATCTTGACAGATCTTTTTCAGGTCCAGAATTCCAGCTGCCGGTATTCTCCCTCCTTGTGTGAATCTTGCATATTAAGAGAGAAAAGGCATTAGAATAGCTCCACAAAGTGTTATATTTATTAAAAATATTGTAAATAACAGTAGTAAAACATGATGCAAAATGGACGTATCAACTCCCCCAAGCTTAGACCTCGCTTGTCCTCAAGCGAAAGCCGATATCGATAATCATGTCCACATGTTTAGAGAGAGAGGTGTCGATAAAAACAAAATACGGACATAGAAGCATCATGATCATTATTATAACAGCAATATTTATTATCATAGCAGTAATATTTATTTTCATAAACTTCTTATGAGAAAGTAACAATTCATCACAACAACGAAGTATAAGAAATAAACTTTATTGAAAACTAACAAACTATGTTCTCAGTCAACAATGCAATTGCAATTCATCATATTTTCAGGAAGGGTCTCATGTCGGAGCTATTTAGCAAGTCCACATACTCAACCATCATATAGTCTTCCATGATTGCTAACACTCACAACATATATATGGAGCAAAAAATTTCAGCCAGACACATAGAAAGATAGGGGCTTATAGTTTCGCCTCCCAACATATTCACCTCAAGGGTGATGTCAACAATAATAACTCATGATCACTCATATCCAACTGGATATATATGCCTAGATCTTTCCCCACCACATGATGCTTGCAAAAGAGAAAAATAAAAAGGAGTAGAGGAGAACACTATTAACTCTTGCATAAAAATAAATATAGAAAAGTAAATGCGGTAAACTAAAAGATAGGCCCTTCACAGAGGGAAGCAGAGGTTGTCATGCGCTTTTTATTGTTGGATGCACAAGCTCTTAATGCAAAGGAACGTCACGTTATATTGCCCCTTGTGATAGCAACCTTTATTATGCAGTCCGTCGCTTTTATTTCTTTACCATCACAAGTTCGTACAACGCTTATTTCCCTTACAATAAAAGATCATACATATTTTAGGAGCAATTTTTATTTCTTTTCGCACCGATGACAACTTACTTGAAGGATCTTATTCAATCCATAGGTAGATATAGTGGACTCTCATGACATGAAACTGGGTTTAAGGGTTTTGGATGCACAAGTAGTATCTCTACTTGGTGCGGATTTTTGGCTAGCAAAGATATTGGGCAAGCACCACATGTTGGAGGATCTATAACAATATAACTTCTATGTGAATATGAACAAACATAATTCATTACGTTGTCTTCCTTGTCCAACGTCAACAAATTGGCATAAAATACTTAATGGGGGCTCACAATCATAAAAGATGTCCAAGATAGTATATTTGCATGTGAATCTTCTCTTCCCTTATTAATTCTTTCATGAATTGCATCATTGACTAATGCTATGTTTGTTATCCTCCAACAAAATTTACCACTTATACTTTTCTTTATGTGATGTCATCACTTTACATAAGATTAGCATACGATCTTTTTCATTATTTTCATTGCTATGATTGAAACATGAAAGTAAAGAAACACAAACTCAAACTACTCTTTATTATAATTCTCAACTCGATTACATAGATGGATGGATCATGAAACTAACACACGAAAACAGATCATACTAAGCTTTTATTCAACTAAATCACAAAATAGCTAAAGATCGAACTGAAAATAGGTAATGGTAATAGAGGTGATGGTGATACGATACCAGGGCGCCTCCCCCAAGCTTGGCACAAGCCAAGGGGAGTGCCCATACCCGTGTAATCAAATCTCCTGCTTCGGTGATTGAGATTGTACGTTCTTGGCGATGATTCCCTTGAGGATGTGATTTTCTTCTTCAAGCTTATTGACTTGATGCTTAAGATCCATAATTTCCTTCCAGAGCTTCCAGGTGACAGTTAATGCACCATCCACCCAAGGATGTTTCCTGGCTGATGGAGATGAAGCAACACTCTTTTTCAAGTTACGATAAGAAAAAAATTTAGTGTTGGGAGGTTTAACCGTATCCGGTAGGCTCAATTCTCCGTATTCCACGTGCATGTCTCTGGGCAGTGGTCGTGAAGTCTCTTCCTGCTCCATGGAATCTAGCCTCTTTAAGTCAGCTTTGACCTCCTCGTTGATTGACCACCCATGGTAGTCTTCATCATCATAAGCTCTTGTACACGCAGCCACATAAGAGACACGGCTCTCTCCCACCGAGTCTTGAGACGACATATTTTCAGATCTGCCAGAAAAACAGCACAAAACAAGAACATAGGAGATTCCTGCGATACGATGGTTAAAACATCTGGAAATATATATAAAGATTTTTTATCTTGCAAAACAAGCAATCCAGAAGAAAAACGGAGTCGAGAAGGCACACGTGGGGCCCATGAGCCACCAGGGCGCGCCTGTGGGGGGTGGCGCGCCCTGGTGCCTCGTGGGCACCAGGTGGGTCCCCCTGGCTGCTTCTTATTTTTGTATTTTTATAAATATTCCAAAACTGACAGAAAATATTTTTATGGAATTTTTGGAGTCGGTTTACTTACCGTATCACATACCTCTTCCTTTTCAGGGTTCTGGAGTGTTCCGGTAGGCCTCTCTTATGTATTCCTCCGGTGTTATTGTTTCAATAATACCAATTTCAACATTAATGGGAGTACCTGAAATATAATGCTTAATTCTCTGCCCATTCACCACTCTTGGATGGGTACCTTCAGAGTTATTTATTTTGATGGCTCCGGAGCGGTAAACTTCTTCGATGATATATGGTCCTTCCCATTTAGAGAGAAGTTTTCCTGCAAAGAATCTCAAACGAGAGTTGTACAATAAAACTTGTTCACCTACTTTAAATTCCCGTTTTTGAATTCTTCTATCATGCCATCTTTTAACTTTTTCTTTAAATAATTTTGCATTTTCATAAGCTTGGGTTCTCCATTCATCTAATGAGCTAATATCAAATAATCTCTTTTCACCGGCAAGTTTAAAATCATAATTTAATTCTTTAATTGCCCAATATGCCTTATGTTCCAACTCAAGAGGTAAATGACATGCCTTTCCATAAACCATTTTATAAGGAGACATACCCATAGGATTTTTATAAGCAGTTCTATAAGCCCATAATGCATCGTCAAGTTTCTTAGACCAATTCTTTCTAGATCTATTGACGGTTTTCTGCAAAATTAATTTTATTTCCCTATTGCTCAATTCAACTTGACCACTAGTTTGAGGATGATACGGAGATGCAATTCTATGGTTGACATCATATTTAGCAAGCAATTTACGGAATGCACCATGAATAAAATGTGAACCACCATCAGTTATTAAATATCTACGGACTCCAAACCTTGGGAAAATAACATCTTTAAGCATTTTAATAGAAGTGTTATGATCAGCACTACTAGTTGGAATAGCTTCTACCCACTTAGTAATGTAATCAACAGCAACTAAAATATGAGTATACCCGTTGGATTTAGGAAAGGGTCCCATATAATCAAATCCCCAAACATCAAATGGTTCAACAACAAGTGAATAATTCATAGGCATTTCTTGATGTTTACCAACATTACCAATTCTTTGACATTCATCACAAGAGGAGACAAACTTACGAGCATCCTTGAAAAGAGTAGGCCAATAAAAACCAGATTGTAATACCTTGTGTGCAGTTCTGTCTCCCACATGGTGTCCTCCGTAAGCTTTGGAATGACACTTCCGTAGGATTTGTTCCTGTTCATGCTCAGGTATACAACGTCTAATAATACCATCTACTCCTTGTTTATACAGATGTGGGTCATCCTAGAAGTAATGTCTTAAATCATAGAAGAACTTTTTCTTTTGTTGGTATGTGAAACTAGGTGGTATATATTTAGCAACAATGTAATTAGCATAGTCTGCATACCATGGAGTATCACGAGAAGCATTTATGACAGCTAATTGTTCATCAGGAAAATCATCATTAATAGGAAGTGGGACATCAAGAACATTTTCAATTCTAGACAAGTTATCTGCTACGGGATTCTCAGCTCCCTTTCTATCAATAATATGCAAATCAAATTCTTGTAGCAATAAAACCCACCTAATAAGTCTAGGTTTAGCATCTTTATTTTCCATAAGATATTTAATAGCAGCATGATCGGTGTGAACAGTTACTTTAGAATCAACTATATAAGATCTGAATTTATCACATGCAAACACAACTGCTAGAAATTCTTTTTCAGTAGTAACATAATTTCTTTGGGCACTGTCTAGAGTTTTACTAGCATAATGGATAACATTTAATTTCTTATCAACTCATTGTCCTAGAACAGCACCAACAGCATAATCACTAGCATCACACATAATTTCAAAAGGCAAGTTCCAATCAGGTGGTCGAACAATAGGTGCAGTGGTTAAGGCTTTCTTGAGTGTTTCGAAGGCTTCTAGACAATCATCATCAAAAATAAATGGAACATCTTTTTGCAAAAGATTGGTAAGAGGCCTAGAAATTTTAGAGAAGTCTTTAATAAACATCCTATAGAAACCAGCATGACCAAGGAAACTTCTTATACCTTTAATATCTTTAGACATGGCATTTTCTCAATAGCATCAACTTTAGCTTTATCAACTTCAATACCTCTTTCGGAGATTTTATGGCCCAAGACAATACCTTCATTTACCATAAAGTGGCACTTCTCCCAATTCAAGACAAGATTAGTTTCTTCACACCTCTGCAAAACTCGATCAAGGTTGCTTAAGCAATCATCAAAAGAAGTTCCGTAAATGGAAAAATCATCCATGAAAAGCTCAACAATCTTTTCACAAAAGTCAGAGAATATAGCAGTCATACATCTTTGAAAGGTAGCAGGTGCATTGCATAAGCCAAAAGGCATACGTCTATAATCATAAGTTCCAAAAGGACAAGTAAAGGTGGTTTTGTCTTGATCTCCAGGTGATACAGGTATTTGAGAAAAACAAGAATAACCATCTAGGAAACAAAAGTGTATATGCTTAGACAATCTTTCTAACATTTGATCAATAAAAGGTAAGGGGTAATGATCTTTTCTAGTAGCTTTGTTTAATTTTCTAAAATCAATTACCATCCTATAACCAGTTACAATTCTTTGTGGAATAAGTTCATTTTTATCATTAGGGACAACGGTAATACCCCCTTTCTTAGGGACACAATGAACAGGACTTACCCATCTACTATCAGCTATGGGATAGATTATACCTGCTTCTAGAAGTTTTAATATTTCAGTTCTTACCACCTCTTTCATCTTAGGATTTAATCATCGTTGGTGGTGGACAACTGGTTTAGCATCAGGCTCCATATTAATTTTGTGCTGACATAGAGTGGGACTAATGCCCTTAAGATCATCAAGAGTATATCCAATAGCAGCTCGGTGCTTCCTTAAAGTTTTCAATAATCTCTTTTCTTCGTGTGCTGAAAGGTTAGCACTAATAATAGCAAGATATATCTTCTTTTCATCAAGATAAGCATATTTTAATGTATCGGGCAATTGCTTCAATTCAAACACAGGATCACCTTTAGGTGGAGGAGGACCTCCAAGAGTTTCATCAGGCAAATTATGTTTAAGGATAGGTGGTTGATCAAAGAACATCTTATCTATTTCATTTCTTTCATTCAGATGCATATCGTTTTCGTGTTCTAGCAAATATTGTTCTAACGGGTCAGTAGGAGGTATGGCAATAGAAGCAAGACCAATAATTTCATCTTTATTAGGCATTTCTTTATCATGGGGTTGTCTACGAAACTTAGAGAAATTAAACTCATGAGACATACCACCAAAATTAACACTAACAATTTCTTTAGCGCAATCAATCTTGGCATTAACAGTGTTCAAGAAGGGTCTACCAAATATAATGGGACAAAAATCATCTTGTGGAGAACCAAGAACTAGAAAATCAGCGGGGTACTTTATTTTCCCACACAAGACTTCAACATCTCTAACAATCCCAAGTGGTGTAATGGTGTCTTCTAATTCAGCAGGTGCAATATCATTCATAATTTCTTGATATAAGGTAAAAGGATTAGCATTCACACTAGGACCCAAATCACATAAGCCATGATAGCAATGATCTCCTATTTTAACTGAGACAACTGGCATGCCCACAACGGGTCTATTTTTATCTTTAGAATCAGGTTTAGCAATTCTAGCGGCTTCATCACAGAGGTAGATAACATGCCCATCAATATTATCAACTAAGAGATCTTTAACCATAGCAACATTAGGTTCAAATTTAATTTGTTCAGAGGGTCTAGGTGCTCTAATTTAACTTCTATTTACTACAGTTGAAACCTTAGCATGTTCCTTAATCTTAACAGGAAAAGGTGGTTTCTCAATATAAGCAGTTGGCACAACTGGATCAGCATGGTAAACAATTGTTTCTTCTTTAACACTAGCGGGTTCCTCAATCTTTTCTTTAATAGGGGGATGATATTTAAACCACTTATCCTTAGGGAGATCAACATGAGTAGCAAATGATTCACAAAAGGAAGCTACTATCTCAGAGTCAAGTCCATATTTAGTGCTAAACTTATGAAAGGCATCGGTAGTCATAAAAGATTTAACACAATCGAACTCAAGTATTATACCTGACTCATTACCTTTGTCGAGTTCCCAATCTTCAGAGTTGCGTTTAATTCTATCCAGAAGATCCCATCTGAATTCAATAGTTCTCTTCATAAAGGAGCCAGTCGAAGAAGAATCGAGAGTATTTTGATTATCATGAGAAAGCCGAGCATAAAAATTCTGTAAGATAATTTATTTTGTGAGCTCATGGTTGGGGCATGTGTACATCATGTACTTAAGCCTCCCCAAGCTTGAGCGATGCTTTCTCCTTCATGATGCCAAAAATTATATATATAATTCTGATCACGATGAACCAAATGCATAGGATAAAATTTCTGATGGAATTCTAGTTTCAATCGGTTCCAGTCCCATGTATCAGTATCATCACATAGCCTATACCATATCGATGCTTTTCCCTCCAAAGATAAAGGGAATACCTTCCTCTTAACTCCGTCTCCCGTTATACCTGCAAGCTTAAACAATCCACAAATTTCATCCACATAGATCAAGTGCATATCAGGATGTACCGTTCCATCTCCTGCATAAGGATTAGCTAGCAGTTTCTCTATCATACCAAGAGGAATCTCATATTCAATATTTTTTCAATAGGTACAGTAGATTGAGGGGCAACTTTTGGTGTTTCTGGTCGAGGTGAAGATACCCCGAACAAACCCCTCAAAGGATTACTTTCCATAGTGATAAGTGATAGTAAATTTCAGCACGTAATATAAATGTTTCCTTACCGAATTCCACTTACCAGAGGTGCTTCACTCCCCGGCAACGGCGCCAGAAAAGAGTCTTCATGACCCACAAGTATAGGGGATCAATTGTAGTCCTTTCGATAAGTAAGAGTGTCGAACCCAACGAGGAGCAGAAGGAAATGACAAGCGGTTTTCAGCAAGGTGTTTTCTGCAAGCACTGAAATTATCGGTAACGAGTAGTCTGATAGCAAGATAATTTGTAACAAGTGACAAGTAGAAATAGTAACAAAGTATGCAGCAATATAGCCCAATCCTTTTTATAGCAAAGGACAGGTCGGAACAATCTCTTATAGTAAGCAAAGCGTTCTCGAGGACACATGGGAATTTCATCTAGTCACTTTCATCATGTTTGTTTGATTCGCGTTCGCTACTTTGATAATTTGATATGTGGGTGGACCGGTGCTTGGGTACTACCCTTACTTGGACAAGTATCCCACTTATGATTACCCCCTCTCGCAAGCGTCCGCAACTATGAAAGAAGAATTAAGATTACTCTAACCGTAGCATTAAACTTATGGATCCAAATCAGCCCCTTACGGAATAGCACATAAACTAGGGTTTAAGCTTCTGTCACTCTAGCAACCCATCATCTAATTACTACTCCACAATGCATTCCCTTAGGCCCATAAATGGTGAAGTGTCAGGTAGTCTACGTTCACATAACACCACTAAAGGAATCACAACATACACATCATCAAAATATCGAACAAATACCAAATTCACATGATTACTTATGACAAGACTTCTCCCATGTCCTCAAGAACAAAAGTAACTACTCACAAGCCATCAACATGTTCATGTCCAGTAGGGTATTGAATTGCATAATAGATCTGAACATATAATCTTCCACCAAGTAAACCAACAAGCATCAACTACAAGATGTAATCAACACTACTAGCAACCCACAGGTACCAATCTGAGGTTTTGAGACAAAGATTGAATACAAGAGATGAACTAGGGTTTGAGATGAGATGATGCTGGAGAAGATGTTGATGAAGATTAGTCCTCCCACGATGAGAGGATCGCCGGTGTTGTTGATGGCGACGATTTCCCCCTCCCGGAGGGAAGTATCCCCGGCAAAATCTCTCTGCCGGAGAGCAAAAGTGCTCCTGCTCAAGTTCCGCCTCGAGACGACGGTGCACTGTCCCAAAAGTCTTCTCTATAATTATTTTAGGTCAAAATCACTTATATACCAGAAGATGGGGGCCAGAAGTGGGCCAGGGCCTCCACGAGGTACCAGGGCGCGCCTGGGGGCGGGTGGCGCGCCCTGGTGCCTCGTGGGCCCTAGGTGGCCCCCCTCTGATGATTCTTGCGCCAATATTTTTTATATATTCAGAAATAATTCTCCAGAAAATTTCATCTCAATTGGGGTTGTGCAGAATAGCTATCTTGACAGAGCTTTTTCAGGTCCAGAATTCCAGCTCCCGGTATTCTCCCTCCTTGTGTGAATCTTCCATATTAAGAGAGAAAAGGCATTAGAATAGCTCCACAAAGTGTTATATTGATTAAAAACATTGTAAATAATAGTAGTAAAACATGATGCAAAATGGACGTATCATGACCCAAGGCCGCATCCAAATGCGTCCGTTTCTGAGCAGCGCATCGCCACCCGAGAGCTCCACCGCCTCGGCCATCTCCGCCTAGCCCCATAACCACCGCTCCCATCCTCCCCGGTGACTTCCGCGAGCACCAGGAGCCTCGCCGCATCGAGCCGCACCTCGTCGTCCACTCCCCTGATGTCGGCGGCCACCGGAGCATCGAGACTCATGACCGTCCAGGTCTTATGTTGCTCGACATCGAGAAACTCTTCAATTATTTTGTGTCACACCTCTCACCAATGACTTGGATGTGTCTTTACGAAAGAAGGAAGAGTAGTGTCATATCCATCGAGGCAGTTGAGGAAGCAATAGGTTAACTACCAGATTCATGATTTGAGATCAGCGTCGGTAGTCCACGCTTTAAAGCAATGTAGGCATTACCTATTTGGTAAGACTTGTGATGTTTTCACAAATCACGAGCGCTTGAAGTACATTTCCACTCCAAAGAAGTCAAATGTGAGACAGAGAAGTTGGTTGAAATTTCTCAAAGATTGAACCCTGAATTTGCAGTACCACCCTAGAAAGGAAAAATTGGTTGCTGATGCGCAGAGCCGCAAGGCATACGTAAACAGTTTGACCGTGATTTTTTTCCCACCAGAGTTGCATAAGGCATTCGAGGAATTAGGCAGCTGGAGAATGGCGCTAAGCAGTGGGCCATAACCCACAGACACCATGATCAAAACATATATGCCTAATCAGCCTGGATATATGGGGTGGAGAATCACATGATCATATGAGGGAAGCAACCTCATTGATGGTAAATGGAGGTTGTCATGCCAGTGTTTGAACTGTCAGAGAACCAACAGTTTTTGAGCTAACGCTTTATGAGTTTTAAAACCTCGAGAGCCATAAGATAGATAGATGTTGTTGCTTGCAGAACCAATGGAATCTGCCAAACTCAGTTTGTGAACAAGAAAGACTTCTACAATGCTTGTGAGAGCCCCAGTGTCTAGATACGAGATTCACCGGACCATATGCAAAGTAATGATTTGGGTGCGACATGTATTGGCCACCATGACGACTACTCTTATTATTTGCTTTATTATATGAGAAAGTAAGTTTGTAGAAAGAGAGCCGATGTTTTGACAAAGCCTATTAGGAACACCCTATAGAAGACATTAGATAAAACCATTGAATCTCCTGTTTACGGTGAGGATAGCCAAGAGCCAATTGTTGCAGGAACCCCCAGAATTTTTTATGACCAACATGAGGGTAATGATAGGTATTCTAAAATTTTGGCGCCAGACCTATCGATCGGAAGGGATCCATATATCGGAATACCACTCCCTGATAAGGAATTTAAGACCCAGGGGTGGAAACAAGAGAGAGTAAGGATCCCAGGAGATACTTGCCTGATGAACACAGATGATATTAAGGTACCACAGGAACCACCGACAAAGGATATGATAGTTGGAACATGAGTTTGATAGATGGTACAGACCGAAATTGCTATAGATCGGAGAATGGCATATGGTAAGCCCATGTATGGCCCGATACAGATGGTAAGATCATAGATGGCACATAAAGGTGATTGTCGATGGTCAGACCACAATTGGCACATCAAGGGAAGCATAGACATATGACACCAACGGAATTGCAAGACCAGTGATGAGCACTGAAACAAAAGGAGAAACAAACATACCAAGCCGGTAGATGATATCATAATTATTGAACCAGGAGGAGTGTCAGCATTTGCGCCTAAGGAGAAAGAAGCCATACGAGACCCAACCTTAAAATCTTTTAAGGGTGGTAGCAACCAGAACATAAGAGATCGAGGAAGTAACGATAGTTCCGGGAGGCATCACACACCCCAACCAAACCCCAGTAACAAGGAAGCCTTGCGAAGTAGAGCTACCAACCACACAATTATCTGGAGAACTATATATATACTACCAGAGATATATGGACCAAGGACCAGAGGATACAAGTGACATTGCCATAAATCAGATAGAAGACCCAGACTTTGAGATGGAAATTAAGAGAAACCCCAAACCCTAACCTTTCTTTCTAGCCTCTCCAGATCTCAGGGACGAGATCTCTTTTAAGGGTGGTAGTCTGTCCCATCCCAGATTTTTCCCAAATCTGGTATGTTGAAAATTCCACAAGGAAATAATTTTTTTCTTGGAAATACCTATAAAAGCCTAGGACTGTTTGTGTTTGACTTTGATTTACTTGATTGTTTGCCCAGGAAGGGTGAAAACCCCAGTGCAATTAGTTGAAACCCTAGCTAGCCTCTCGTAGAAACCAAGCATTTGAAATATTAATTGGGCATAAGGCTATCCTTAACAAGACCCAAATGATATTCAGAGCTAGATGATTTTTCCCTAAATGAATTGAATTGAATTCATTTTGCAATCAATTCAAAATCAAGGGGAGATTATTTTAAAATGGCTTTGCATTCATTTTGGCAGAAAGGGAATTTCATAAGTCCGAAGAATAACTTTGACTTTCTGCCAATTTTCTAAAATGGAGTTGAAACACTTTTGGTTTTGAAACCAAATTCAAATTCAGATAGAAAATATAAGTGCAAGAATTATATTTCCAAAATGCCCCAATAAAAAGTTCAAACTTTCACAAATATTCCATTTCGAATTTATAAAAGATTCTCAGTTGGAAGAAAATTCAAACTCAATGCCTATTTGAATTTACAAATCAAAACAGAAAAGAAAAAGAAGAAAAACAGAAAATACAAGAAAAAATAAACAAACTGGGCCAGCTAGCCAGGCTAGCCGGCCCAGCTAGACAAACCCGAGCGCAGCCCCCCGCACTCTCTCTTCTCTTTGACAACGCGGACCCACGCGTCACCCCCCACCTCTGGCAACTATCACCCCACGCGCCCACGACCACGCACGCCTGAGGCCGCGCACCCACGATCTCCACTCCCCGTGCCCGTGGCCATGTCCTTTAAATCCGCCATGACCCCGTCAGTCATTCCCCCTCCCTCTCGCGTGCTCTCTGCCACCAGGCTACCGCAAATCGAAGCTGGCATCTCTACCATGGCCGTCGTGTTCTCTGGTGGCTTCCGACCAGCGCAGACACCTCCTCGACCCGCCACTGCCTCTGCTAGGTCCACCGCATGTCGGCGCACCCCCTAGACATGCTCCTCATGCCCGAGGCCCACCGGGAGCTCGAGTTCAACGGAGGCCAAAGCTCTCAGCCGCGCCGTCGTATTCTTCTGCGAGGTGAGCACGCAAATGACCCCGCCACCATGTCCATTGGATTCGCACTGACCACGCGCATGTACTGACCCAAGGCCACATCCAAATGCGCCCATTCCTAAGTAGCGCATCGCCACCCGAGAGCTCCACTGCCTCGGCCATCTCCAGTGAGCCCCGCAACCACCGCTACCGTCCTCCCCGGCGACTTCCGTGAGCACCAGAAGCCTCGCCGCATCGAGCCCCACCTCGTCGTCCACTCCTCCGACCCCGGCGACCACCAGAGCATCGAATCCGATGACTCCCGAGGCCAGCGCTGCCATCGTTGACTTTTTGGCAACATCGATGACCTAGCTCCGGTGAGCCCCTTGCCCGATCTAATCTCGTCCGTTCATTTAGATCTAACGACACACACGCACTCACTTAAACTGAAACAGTATGGGCCAATCAGAAACAACCACGTGGCCACCTTATCCAAAACCTTATCCGAATCTTTTCTGTTTAATTGAATTAAATGCAAATTTTGCAGAAAAGCGCCTGAACTTCAAACCATCATAACTTTTTACCTGTTAATCCAAATTGAATGATTCTTTTTGCAAAATGATCCTTATGAAATATATTATCACACTAAAAAATGAAATTTGTAATTTGAATAATGTCAAATTTGATTTCAAACAGAACAGTTTCAAACCTAAATAGGGCATACCTTACAAAATAAAAATATGGAAGTATGAATACCTAACCAAGGAAGTCTGAGTACCTAACCAAGGAAGGCTTGGAGAAAGGAGAAGCTATACCCAATATGGAAGAAGGAGACCTAACCTTAGCCAAAGAGATTGATAGACCAACTCATGAGAAGGAAGAAACCGAATCTCATATGAAGAAGCGTAAAGTAATGGATGAAGAGTATGAGGTCACCCTCAAGAACATAGATCATATACCCCAACTAACGATCTTTTCGATCAATTGAAAGGAGCTAGAGCGTTCTTAAAGTTCGATCTAAGATCTGGAAATTTTATAGATAAAGGTTTGAGCTACCGACATACCTAAAATGCATGTTTACCATAAAGTATCGTCCGTGTGAGTACACCGTCATGTCTTTTGGACAGACAAATGCTCTAGCATATTTCATGAATATGGTGAAGAAGGTATTCATGGAGTAATTGGGCGAATTGTGGATGTGTTCATTGACGATATCCTGAAATGCTCCAAATGTGAGGAAGAGCATGCAGAGCATCTGAGGTTGGTTCTGCAGGAGTTGAGGGAGCATCAGCTCTATGCCAAATTCAGCAAGTATGAATTCTGGCCAAGGAAGTTAACTTCCTAGGGCATAACATATCCGAAGAAGGATTAGTAGCAGACCACTCTAAAGTGGCAGTTGTTAATGAATGAACATCACCCAAGATTGTCATCAAGATTCGTAGTTTACTTGGGATGGTTGGTTACTACCGTAAAATTCATTGAGGATTTCTCAAAGAATGCCAGACCCATGCCTGACTTGCTTAAGAAGGATAAGAAGTTTGTTGGACGGAAGCCTGTGAAGAGAGTTTTCAGTAGTTGAAGAAGGGACTAGTGACCATCCAGGTCCTATGTTTTTGCTCGACATCAAGAAACTCATCAATTATTTTGCGTGACACCTCTCACCAATGACCTGGATGTGTCTTGATGAATGAAGGAAGAGTAGTGGCATATGCCTCGAGGCAGTTGAGGAAGCTCGAGGTTAACTACCCGATTCATGATTTGAGATCAGCGTCGGTAGTCCATGCTTTAAAGCAATAGAGGCATTACCTATTTGGTAAGACTTGTAATGTTTTCACAAATCACGAGCGCTTGAAGTACATTTCCACTCTAAAGGAGTCGAATGTGAGACAGAGAAGTTGGTTGAAATTTCTCAAATATTGAACCCTAAATTTGCAGTACCACCCTGGAAAGGAAAACGTGGTTGCTGATGCGTAGGGCCATAAGGCATACGTAAACAGTTTGATCGTGAATTTTTATTGCCACCAGAGTTGCATAAGGCATTCAAGGAATTAGGCAGTTGGAGAATAGTGCTAAGTAGTGGGCCATAACCCACAGACACCATGATCAGAACAGATATGCCTAATCTCTTGGATATATGGGGTGGAGAATCACATGATCATATCAGGGAAGCAACCTCACTGATGGTAAATGGAGGTTGTCATGCCAGAGTTTGAACTGTTAGATAACCAACAGTTTTTGAGCTAACGCTTTACGAGTTTTAAAACCTCGAGAGACGTAAGATATATAGATGTTGTTGCTTGCAGAACCAATGGAATCAGCCGAACTCAGTTCGTGAACAAGAAAGACTTCTGCAATGCTTGTGAGAGCTCGAGTATCTAGATACAAGCTTCACTAGACCATATGCAAAGTAATGATTTGGGTGCGACATGGATTGGCCACCATGATGACTACTCTTATTATTTGCTTTATTATATGAGAAAGTAAGTTTGTAGAAAGAGAGCCGATGTTTTGACAAATCCGATTAGGAACACCCTGTAGATGACATTCGAGAAAACCATTGAATCGCCTGTTTAGGGTGACGATAGCCAAGAGCCAATTGTTGCAGGAACCCCCAGAAATTTTTTTGACCAACATGAGGGTAATGATAGGTAATCTAAAATTTGGGCGCCAGACCAACCGATCGGAAGGGGTCCATATATCAGAATACCACTCACTGATAAGGAATTTAAGACCTAGGGGTGGAAACAAGAGATAGTAAGGATCCCAGGAGATATTTGCCTGATGAACACAGATGATATTAAGGTACCACAGGAACCACCGACAAAGGATATGACAATTGGAACATGAGTTTGATAGATGGTACAGACCGAAATTGTTATCGATAGGAGAATGACATATGGTAAGCCCATCTATGGCCCGATACAGATGGTAAGATCATAGATGGCACATAAAGGTGATTGGTTTGATGGTCAGACCACAATTGGCACATCGAGGGAAGAATAGATATATGACACCTACGGAATTGCAAGACCAGTGATGAACACTGAAACAAAAGGAGAAACAAACATACCAAGCCGGTAGATGATATCATAATTATTGAACCAGGAGGAGTGTCAGCATTTGCACCTAAGGAGAAAGAAGCCATAGGAGACCCAACCTTAAAATATTTTAAGGGTGGTAGCAACCGGAATATAAGAGATCGAGGAATTAAGGATAGTTCCGAGAGGCATCACACACCCTAACCAAACCCCAGTAACAAGGAAGCCTTGCCAAGTAGAGCTACCAACCACACAATTATCTGGAGAATATATATATACTCCCAGAGATATATGGACCAAGGAACGGAGGATACAAGTGACATTGCCGTAACTTAGATAGCAGACCCAGACTTGGAGATGGAAATTAAGAGAAACCCCAAACCCTAATCTTTCTTTCTAGCCTCTCCAGATCTCGGGGACGAGATCTCTTTTAAGGGTGGTAGTCTGTCACATCCCAGATTTTTCCCAAATCTGGTATGTTGAAAATTCCACAGGGAAATAAATTTTTTCTTGGAAATACCTATAAAAGCCTAGGACTGTTTGTGTTTGACTTTGATTTACTTGATTGTTTGCCTAGGAAGGGTGAAAACCCCAGTGCAATTAGTTGAAACTCTAGCTAGCCTCTGGTAGAAACCAAACCATTTGAAATATTAATTGGGCATAAGGCTATCCTTAACAAGACCCAAATGATATTCAGAGCTAGATGATTTTTTCCCTAAATGAATTGAATTGGATTCATTTTGCAATCAATTCAAAATCAAGGGGGTATTATTTTAAAATAGCTTTGCATTCATTTTGGCAGAAAGGGAGTTTCATAAGTCCAAAGAATAACTTTGACTTTCTGCCAATTTTCTAAAATGGATTTGAAACACTTTTGGTTTTGAAACCAAATTCAAATTCAAATAGAAAATACAAGTGCAAGAATTATATTTCCAAAATGCCCCAACAAAAAGTTCAAACACTCACAAATATTCCATTTGGAATTTAGAAAAGATTCTCTATTGGAAGAAAATTCAAACTCAATGCCTATTTGAATTTACAAATCAAAACAGAAAAGAAAAAGAAGAAAAACAGAAAACAGAAGAAAAAATAAACAAACTGGGCCAGCTAGCCAGGCCAGCCGGCCTAGCTTGCCAGCCCAGCTGGACACACCCGGGCGCAGCCCCCCGTGCTCTTTCTTCTCTCTGACAGCGCGGACCCACGCGTCATCCCTCACCTCCGGCAACTGTCACCCCACACGCCCACGACCACGCATGCCCGAGGCCGCGCACCCACGATCTCCACTCCCCGTGCCCATCCGTGCCCGTGGCCATGTCCTTTAAATCCGCCGCGACCCCCTCACTCATTCCCCCTCCCTCTCGCGCGCTCTCTGCCGCCAGGCTGCCGCAAACGGAGCTAGCATCTCTGCCACGGCCGTTGTGTTCTCCGGTTGCTTCCGACCACCGCAGACCCCTCCTCGACCCGCCACTACCACTACTAGGTCCACCGCATGTTGGCGCACCCCCTAGACATGCTCCTCATGCCCGAGGCCCACTGGGAGCTTGAGTTCGACGGAGGCCAAAGCTCTCCACCGCGCCATCGTCTTCTCCGGCGATGTGAGCACGCAAACGACCCCGCCACCTTGTCCATTGGATTCGAGGTGACCACACGCACGTACTGACCCAAGGCCGCATCCAAATGCGCCCGTTTCTGAGCAGCGCATCGCCACCCGAGAGCTCCACTGCCTCAGCCATTTCCAGCGAGCCCCGCAACCACCGCTCCCGTCCTCCCCGGCGACTTTCGCGAGCACCAGGAGCCTCATCGCATCGAGCCGCACCTCGTCGTCCACTCCCCCGACGCCGGCGACCACCGGAGTGTCGGATCCGATTACTCCTGAGGCCAGCGCCGCCGCCATTGACTTTTTTGGCAACATCGGTGACCCAGCTCAGGTGAACCCCTCGCCCGATCTAATCTCGTCCGTTAATTTAGATCTAACGGCACACACGCACTCACTTAAACTAAAACGGTCCGCCGCCCCTCCCTTTGAGGAGGGGCGCGGAGGGCTGCACCCTTCCACCTTTGCCCGTTGCCTCTCCCAACTCCTCTCACCCTTCTCCGGTACGCGCTTGGCGAAGCCCTGCCGGAATTCCGCTGCCACCACCACCAACTCGCCGTTGGGCTGGTTCCGATCTCATCTACCTCCTCTCCCTTGCTTGCTGGATCAAGGAGGAGATGATGCCATCGAGCTGAACATGTGCTAATCTCGGAGGTGTCGTCCGTTCGGCGCTAGATCAGATTGGATCGTGATTGGATTGCGAAGAGTACGACTACATCAACCTCATTACATGCGCTAACGCTTTCAGTCTACAAGGTTACGTAGACACACTCCCATCCTCGTTGCTATGCATCTCCTAGATTAGATCTTGGTTGTTTCGTAGGAAATTTTTTGATTTTCATGCTACGTTCCCCATCTAAAAAGTAGATTGTATTGAGTTTGTCGATTGTGTACTTAAGTTCAATCGGTCTTCAACCCTCACATATATATGGGGCGGCTGGTCTTTCCGTGCAAGTCTATGATAGCTATTACACGAGTACAACGCAGGTACAAAGTAGGAACATAACTCTAAACTAGGCAAAAACTACCGCCACGTTTGTACTGGATCTGGACTCCAATCGTCCGAGTCAACCCTCGCAGAGTCGCCTTTCCTTCCGTGTTGGGGTAGCTTCCTGCTTTCGCCTACGAGCTTCTTTCCGGCTATGTTATGGTCTCCTAGGCATCAGTCGGCTTGACTCTTTGACACAGCTTCTAGATGATTCCTGCCAAGCTTGCTCCCTACATGCCTCGAGTCGCCTATCATCTGGGACAGCTTCTAGAATATTCCTTTAGCGTCGGCTGTCCTTTAAGGGCTAACTTGTGGCTTGATTTCAACCAAATTTCGGCCAACGGCAAAATGCGTCCACCTGCGGCTCACCTTCCCCTGGCCTCCATCACTCAATCGGCTATTGGCCCAAAATGGGTGCTAACACCTGGCAGTAGATGTATTGTCACTACAAAGGTTCTACCAGAGCATCATTCTTCAAACCCAAGATTTCATGGGCTATTTTATTGCCTAGGGGCACCAGTACAAGGATTTCTCTCAGGATGTAGACCTTTCATAGGCAAGCATGTACATAGTTGCATTGTAGACTTTTTATATATGCTATAATTAATTGTCTAACTCAATGAATATTTGATGTTTGGATGGATGTTTCACCAAGTTCAGCACTAGACAACAGATTCTTGCTACCACTGGAAGGGATGGGAACAACAATATATACTCAATTCTTGCTGCCACGGGCCTCGTTAGGGCAACGCGTGCGCCTTTATTGGCCGTCTGGTCGGAACCGTCCCCGCTTTCCACGTGAGTCTGACAACGGGGTCTACCTGTCATAATAGCCGTTACCGCGGGTGAAGTGAGCAATCAGTGTATTTTGGAAAAGTGTTACTGAATGCAGGTGGTTTTCTTCACGAACCTGAATTGTGGTGGCTTTTAAAAAAAAATGAAGCCACAGTTGTAGTGGTTTTTTGTAATTTTCACTGGAAGAGAGGAAAAAGAAGGAGAGGCAGCCTGGCTGGCTGGAGAATGCTGCAATTTTTATTTTTTGGCTATGTTGATATATACCTGCCGGTCCTAAAGCTATGTTGTTGCTTCAAGCTGAAGGGAACCATGTCTCTGTCTTGTGACCCCGCCCAGGAATGGACTCATTTGTCACATCAATTTCGCAGAATATTGTCAACACAACAACACAAGTGAGATGATTCTGTATCTTGGAAGAGAGGAAAAGGAAGGAGAGGGAGCCTGGCTGGCTGGAGAATAATTTACATTACTTACTCGAGCAAAAGGGACTCAATCATGTCAATTGTTAAGCAATCTGTGTCAAGGATCTTGTCTTTTAGTACTTAGCTTGTTCTATTTTCATTGGGTAAGAAGGCCATTGTCATCTGAACAAAACCATGCATATTCATGAATCCAATTTGGTGACCATGCTTTTTCATATATGGATGATTTGCATACATGACCACACTCGTTATCAAATTGTACTCTAAACCTAAGGTATCACTATCATCAAATTCGAAATAATATTGCAAAAGATCGAATATTTGAGCATCTACTTCCGTCAATATCATCTCACTTATGATGCTTGTTCTTTGCTTGAATAGATTAAATTGGACAATATCTTGGCGTGATATATGAGGTTGAATTTTAACAGGTGTTTCAAATCAACATGAAAATTTAAGAAAAAGGTATTAGTTCATTTCTATCATGAATGTATTGAAGAAATACCTTTGTAACATCTAATGGTTTGCAGCAGTTCAGCTCCTACCAGTAGCCCCTTCACCGGAGAAGTAACAAAGTTCACCGGAGAAGTAACAAAGTTAAGGTCAGATTCACTTGTACAATGCAGAAACCAGAAGGTGTAGCCTCAGCATGAATATATTAAGAACTACAACTTGTGCCTTGTATATGCATATGTATTTTTTTTAGGGAAGTATATGCATATGTATTAGAACAACTGAACGTGTTGGTCTAGGTGGGCCTCACATAGTCACGTGAACTTTCCTTAGTCGACAAAGGTCGGTAAGGGACTGGCCAGGTCGGTTAGGTAACAAAATATGGTACGGATCGGTAAGACGATCGAGCCCATATTAAACCCCCGGACTGGCACGTCTCGCCCCAGAAGAAATTTCAGCAGCACCGGCCGGCCTGTTGTAGTTAACCAGGTTGTATTCTCAAAAAAAAAAAAAAAAAAAAGGTTGTGCTGACGTCTTTGGTCAAGAATTCTGTTTAGGAAAGAGTTCACGTAAGGTAAACCGGACGATGTGCTCGATCATACCGAGTCGGGGTCACGTTGTGTTGGTTGCCGACTCGGCAACGCGTTGGACGTGGCGTCCCTGTATATCTCTTTATATACTGAGCGAAATAAACGAAAAGGTGGAAGTTGTACGACACCACCAAAATCTTCTATCGATCTATTTTTCGTTTGCGAGTTTTACGTGAGTTCCGTCGGAAGGATCGATCGAATCGCTAGCTAGCTCGAAGCTCACGTACGAAGGCTACGGCAAGACGTGCATGCTACTGTTGATCAATCAACCTGGCTGTGTGCTTGCTTGTTAGCTTCGCACCTTCCTGTTGTAGCTTCCGGGGGCTTTGATCTAGCAGGGTTAAAACCAACACCGCCGTCTCTGCTCGCAGATCGCCGCTAATGGCGTCTGGCTCTGTTCCCCTTGGGAGGAGGGGGCTGGTGTCTTGCGCGCACAGCCTCAACTGCCGCGCCGAGGATGCGCCTCTTCTCCCCCCCGACCAGAAAGATGCGCCTCTTCTCCCCCCCGACCAGGAAAACGCCATCTACGAGCTCATCGTCGGCTTCTACGACCAGGCGTTCGACCGGCTGCCTTGCGGGAGGATTCCGGGCCTCCTCGACCTCCTGGCCACCGGCGGCGGCGGCTCCTGCCTCGGCCTCCTCGATCCTGTCTCCAACATCATCCTTAACACCCTCGCCCTCCTCCCCGAAGGCGCCGCCGCCGCAGCTTCCACCACTCCACCCGCCACAAAGAGGTCCAAACGACTAGTGCGCAACGCCTGGGCCTGGCACGACATTGCAAACAGGTCCTACCACAGTCTCCTGGGCTTCCTCATGGCATACTTCGGATGCCTCACCAAGGAACAGGCCACCCGCTACCTGTACTGGGCCGACGCCAATCTCTGCCTCGCCGTCATGCTCGTCCAACACGATCTGTATGTAGAGGGAGAAGAAGCACTACTGGACCCTGATTCCGATAGGACGCAGGCCGCCCTCGAGTGGGCGGCCACCATGGCAGGTCACCCTTCCCCCAGCGTTTTGACTCACCTCATGTCATCCCGCCTCAAAGAGGACGACTTTCACCTTCTGGAGAGGAAACTCTTTTCAGCAGCAGATGCCCCTCTCAAGGCTGATGATGTCGGATCAATCAACCACATATTGCGCACGATGATGAGCCCACCCTGTGTTGCCAGCATAAGCTATACCAGAAAAGGGCCGATTCTCCATGTCCGTCAGAACCTCGATGCCGTGTGGTCGACCAACCCCTCCTCCTCCACTACAGAGGACACCAGGACCACCTCCACCGCCCTCTGCTGGGACGGAAAACCCATCTCGTCGCTGCATTGCGGACTGCCTGACAAGCTGCAACGTTGCCTCGGAAGAGCAGATGGCCTGGAACAATATTTGAAGACCCCGTGCAGCGGTGACGCCTGCGATTACCTGCAGACTCTCAAGATGCACCTCCACAGTATGATTCACAACTTCTGCATCAAGGCGCTCAAGCTGCTGCCCACACCATCGGGCTCGCTCATGCGTGGCGTCCTCATGGCCGGCCACTGCTACGGCTCCATGGACCCTGTCTCCAACATCATCGTCAACTCCATCTGGTACTACAGCCACGGCCGCCCTCTCCCAGAGTCTGAACGCAGCAACATTGAGCAATACAATGACATCCTGGACCCCCTATCTCTGCTCCGGACACAGGTTCACTCCCTCAAGGGCCTTGTGGAGCTCGCCGCATTCGCCGGCCCCCAGTTCTCAACAGAGGCTTGTGCTCTGGAGTTGCTCTGCGGTGCAAGATGCGACATTGTTGACATGTTGCCATCATCGGCAGAGATGTTTGAAAAGAAGAACCCCTTCCATGAAGCTGCCAAGGCCGCTGGACACCCTCTACCGCTTCAGCTGGGTGAACTGCACCAGCTGCTGTTGCTGATGCCCGATGAGCGAAGCACGCTGCTCTCCTTGATGACTGAGGCTCGAACTAGCCGTACTGTGTTGCGCCTCTATGACATGACATATCATATTACAAACATGTGGCGTAGATACTCGGCTGCTAAAACTGGTGGCATTGTGCAAGCTCCTGAACTTTTTCCGGAGTCTCGGAAGTTGGTGTCAAGCATGAGATCACAGTATGAGGAGGGGAGGAGCTGGTTCCGTTCAAAGATTGAACAGGTGCTGAAGGATTACACGACCCAGCATTTTTGGGTAGGTATCCTTGGTTGCTACGTACATTTGCTTTAATTATCTTCATTTGGCCTACTCTCTTACTTGACTTGCTTGCTTGTTGTAGGAACCACAGTATAAATTTGATATTATCTGTGGCGTGGAGGAAATCAACCTAAGCTGCCCCCCTTCGGGTAAGATGTGCTACCGCGTGAACTTCACTGCTACTTCTGATTTGCAGCTTGAGAGGACGCTATTCTTCGCCGAGTTTTTGTTCTCAGGTGGGCCAAGGCCAGAGACCTGCTGCCCTCTACCCTATGAGTATGCGGGTAAGCCCCCTCTAGTTTCTCTGCGGCTGATTGGCTTCTTATTATCGTGTGTTGTAGTAGTCTCACTGAACCATGCATGGTCGGGTTTTATTTTGTTGATAGGCCGTTGCTACTCTGGCGTGCATACCGCGAGGAAAATTGTGTATCCAGATGACGCCAAATACATCCCGCACGATATCACCCATGACGGAACCTGCCGCGTGGATGACATGCTAGAGATGGACGTCGTCCACTTCAGTTCCGAGATGGACGTGGAGCTTGCGGAGAAACTCAACAAGATGCACACTGAAGAGTGAGTCGCGGCGGGCGAGTTTGTGTGTGATGCTATCAGCTGTGAAGTTGGACCATAGTACTATATATGCTTCCTGCTGTGTGTTATGATGTCCTAATTCATGCGCATTCTGCGATGTATTATCTAGACTGGATGACATTCTTCAGCATGCATGTTTGGTTGCCTTGAGCTAGCGACTAGTACTGTTATGCATGTTTCGTGCCTAGCTTGCTTGCTTGGCCTTGTTAAATTAGTGTGTAAATCGGGCTGCTATCGTTGTGAGATATATATATATACAAACGTTTTATGTAGTTTTGAAAGTGACACTACTGGAATCGCACCCTACGCCGAGTGCCAGAAACACTCGGCAAAGGGCCAAAAACACTCGGCAAAGGCTTCGCCGACAATTGTTGTCGGCAAAGACCACCCGGCATACACCTCTCAGTCAAACAGAACTTTGCCGAGAACCATCCGTCGAGTACTCAGCAAAGCGTTTGCCGAGAGCCAAATAGTGCCTCTCGGCAAAATAAAGCTGACTCACGGACGACAAATGAAGACGGCGGTAGCCACGTGGCCCATCTTTGCCGAGAGCTACTCTCGGCAAAGCTAACGAATTGCAAACTGCCACGTGGCCACCACCTGACAAGCGGGTCCCACTCCCTACGCCGAATAGAGGCTTTGTTGAGAGCTACTCTCGGCAAAGCTAACGAATAGCAAACTGCCACGTGGCGACCACCTGACAAGCGGGTCCCACGGCCTACGCCGAGCGGAAGCTTTGTCAACAGCTTCTCTCGGCAAAGCTAACGAGTAGCAAACAACCACGTGTCCACCACCTGACATGCGGGTCCCACTACCTACGCCGAGTTGACGCTTTGCCGAGAGTCCCTCTCGGCAAAGCTAACGAGTAGCAAACAACCACGTGTCCACCAGCTGATAGGCGGGTCCCATGACCTACGCCAAGCGTTGCTTTACCGAGAGCCCTTCTCGGCAAAGCTAACGAATAGCAAACAGCCACATGTCCACCACCTGACAGGGCGAGCCCGTGCTTTGCCGAGAGCCCCTCTCGGTAAAGTTTATTTAGTTTGCCGAGAGGACGGCTGGCACTCTCGACAAAGATGTCAGGCTCTACAGGTCGGCATATTTTGCCGAGAGCTTGGCTCAGCAAACTTAGCAGCCTACTCCAATTCAAGAGCCTTTACCGAGAGGAGCTCTCAGGATAACATATGTTTTCGAGCGTCACCATTGGTAAAGTTTTGTCCAGCAGCCTTTTTCTCATTTTTGGTTTATCCCTGCATCAAAACATATACAACAACATCATATAGCGCATCCCACATAGCCCATCCCACATATAAGCAACATCGCACATAAAAAGCAATAATTCTCAAGCAAATCCCACATAGAAGCAATAGTGCATAAAAGGTGCAATAGTTGCCAAGCACACTCCACTACCACAAGTTCACAAGTCTCAAGCACACACAAGGAAGAGTTCAAACATCAACATAACATGAAGTTCACGTGGTTTTGGACATCGGAGTGGGAACATCTACATCATAAGGCATCATTTCGTTTGCTTGCCCAACTCCACCAACTCGAGGTGGAATTACCGGAACATTGTTCGACCCTTGTGATGGATTGAGCTGTAAGAATTTTGACACAATAAGATGAATGCATATGGTAATGACAAAAATGGTGATAGAAATAGTTCGAACGGAACTCACTATGTTCCACTCTTGCGCTGCTGGCATGTCTGGCACTGGTTTGCCCTGCATAGAATAAATATTGGCCACCATATGTTGTAAAGACTTCACTAGATCATTTTGTGTCTTCAGCTTACCCCGGTCTTCATTTTGTTCTTTCTCGGTGTCATTCAGCCAAGTCTACAATATGGCAATACAAATGTCATCCGTGTGGAAATTGAAACATGCAGGACCATGAAGGATCAATGAAGAAGCACTGACCTGAATTTCCTCAATAATGGCCACGGTATATGGTACGCGACGCTCTATGGTAGGACTAGAGCTAGTACTCGTAGCACGGAGCGTGTTGACTCTCGGAAGGGAGGAGGTTATGACGGAATTGACGTGAACTGCGATTCGGCCATTCGGTCTACCGCCTGCCGCGGCAATGGCCACAAGGGGGTCAAACGGCACCACGTGAGGATCAGCATCTTGCCCGTTCGTCTCTTTTAATTTTTTGGTGTATTTCTCCCCATCCGACCGGGCTTTAGAGCTGATCCAGTCCCTCTCTGGGTGGAGAGGGTCCTTGTCCTTGTCGTCTTTGGTACGTTTGTTGCTCCACACCAAGAAGTAAGAGATATCCTCGATAGTGTCTTCTTTCTGCAAAAGAAAGCGATCCAAACAATCAAGGGAATGCTCACAAATGAAAGTGAACATGATGAAAAGGAAAAGGATGTTTTTGGTTGCCTACATGTTTGGAGACGACACCAGGGATGGTGAGGTTGCCTTGACGGTGTCTTGGACAACCCATCAACTTGCGCCGATCCGCTATTAACTTGTGTTCATCCGGCCACATTGGATCTGTCCACCACTCGACGATCTTCTCCCAGCACGGAAGTTTGTCAGCGCACCACCGAGGAATCGCCTGTAATAAGTAATTTAATTTGCGGTCATGTAGGGAATAACAAGCAACCATCATCACTTGCCTTGAAGTAATTTTCCCGTGTAAGATGCTTCGCTCAAGCATCCTTTTTTGAAATCTTGATATTGAGATAGTCCGCATGGTACATGACCACTAACCGAACGTGCTCCTTCTTAAGCTTTTGTCCTTTCATCTTCATCATCATCACCCCCTTCACCTTGTAAGAGGAATTCCAAGTTGCGAGAACAATTGTAACTCCATTACATCTCATCTGGGGATCGAGACTATTTGAATTGTCCATTTCATCTTATTGTGGATCTTCACGGTATTATCGATATGGTTTCCATGGGTTTTATCTCTGGTGTGATTGAATTCTCTCTTATGATGCGTGAGTAGTTCTCCATAGGTGTGGGAGATGTAGGTGAGTGGTAAGATTCATTTGTGCCTATTCTATATGTCGTCATTTGTCTTTGTAGTAGTATGATTTGTCTAGTACGTCGTTATACTGTGGTGAACCCTATGCGTGTTGTCCAATTTAAGGGCCCAAGCAACATGATCTTAAGACCTAGGCAGGTAGCACATATTGTTTAGGAAATCTGTGACCGCTTACGTGACAGGTGGAGATACCTATGAGGACCGAAGACAATATGAGATAATGGTGAGCCACAAATCTTAATGCTTGGTTCCGGTCCAAGGACCTTAATTGTGGAGACGAACACTCTGTGGCAACGGCGAAGCAGGACCATAGAATGAAATGTAATCCCGCGAGGAGGAGTTTCATACCTTTAGGGGGGTCCACCTACAGAACACACATATCAAATGCTAAGAGTATAATACAAGGTAACTCATATTACCGTCGCACTGGAACACTTGATATGTTCTTACCATGAACTGAATTCTCTCCGCGCCTAATCTCTTCATTGCTGAAAACACCAATCTCATTTATGCCTATGTTATTTACCTTTAAGAGTTATTATTTTTACCAGTTTAAACCCATTACTTTTGTTGTTCTGGTTTATCCGTTTACTAGGACAATAACGATATTTGCAGAAGCTCAAACAGTTACTTCACACAAGAACCGTGACACCTTATGTGGGATAGAAGCACCATTATAAATACTCTCCTCCGCTCTTCATTGGGACGATTACCCATTGGGATACTTCTGCGAAAGTGTTACACTACCTTGTTTGGCTTGCAGGCATCAAAGCATTTTTTGGCGCCGTCGCCGGGGAGCTAAGCGCAGAGTATTTGTTTCATAACTGTTTTTGCTGGTGTTGTTATTGTAGATGCTTCCTGTAAGTGACTGGGGTTCTACT
This sequence comes from Elymus sibiricus, assembly GCA_039707655.1. Lineage (NCBI taxonomy): Eukaryota > Viridiplantae > Streptophyta > Magnoliopsida > Poales > Poaceae > Elymus > Elymus sibiricus. The sequence continues at coordinate 73,931,499 of CM077676.1, forward strand.
CGTTCTAGGAGGACGTTTTTACCAGATTATATCGCTTGTTTTCCTCAGGAGCAGCATGCTTCATTAATAGAAAAATACAAAAATAGTGAAACATTTGAGCTTAACACTTTGTTTGCAGGAATGTCGATTACTCCAAAGCCAAAGAAAACTGTAGGAGATTATTGTGCTCCAGTATTAACTTTGAGATCTCCTATAGTGTATCCTACCAATTATGCCAAAGAGTATTCGATAGACTGTGATCTTATTGCAGTAGTTAAAAAGCATGCCTTTGCAGGAACTGAAGAAGAAGAACCTCAAGCACATCTTATGTTTTTTGATACTTTGTGTGGGACTTTCAAATTGAAAGATGTTTCAAGGGAATTTGTATTGTTAAGGCTCTTCAGGTTTTCTTTGAAAGATGATGCTGAGAAATGGTATAATCAATTACCTCAAGGGAGTATAAGTAGTTGGCTTATGTGTGCTGAAAAATTCATTGCTAAATTCTTGCCAAGCTCAAAGATTACCAGATTGCGAAGAAATCTCACCCTATTCGTTCAAGAAGATGGTGAAAGTTTATATGAAGCTTGGAGAAGATATTCTAAATTTCTGAATTTATGCCCTAACCATGGTTATGCTGAATATGTTATACTTCATATGTTTTATCATGGAATTAATGAATAATCAAAATCCATTCTTGATTTAAGTGCACGATGACGATTCAATGCTTTGACTCTTAAAGAAGGAAGAGTGCATATAGAAAAGATTGTGACTGCTAGAGAACAGTGGAATATTGAGGAACCCTTAAAGCCTACTGGAAAGATTTATCATATTGAAGACATGGAGGAATTCAAAAAGGTTACTCAGGAGAAAGTTAAGCCTGTTGAACAAGTTATTAATGAAAAAATAGATATATTTAGTATTTATCGGCAGGAGGATGAACTTCGAGAAACGATGAATAAGCTCAAATTTCATCAAGACAACTTCAACAGAGACTTTCAAAGATGTATCTATCATAATGAAAAGGTTATAACCTATCTTTCTGATGGAGTAGAAGGACTAAGTCATGCGGTAAAAAATGTCGATAAGAATTCTCGCATGATAGAAACTCAATGCTCTCAAATTTCTGAAACTCAATCTTTGATTCTTGCTCAATTAGATAAAGATAACCTTGTTTCTACTAATCAGATTGAAACTCGCAGTGGTAAAAGAACACAGGAACCTAAAGGTCCGGAATGGTACGAGAAGGAGCAAGAACAAAGAAGAAGAGAAATCCAGAGCCAAACCCAAGAGAATGGAGAACTTCTCTTCGGTGAGGAGGATCCAGAAGAAGAGATCCATCAGGATGCTCAAGATAATGAAGCAGAGGCAGATAAAGAAGTTGATCCTGATGCTGAAATAGTAGACGATGACAATAACGAAGAGGAAGTAGCACCAAAAACCGCAAGATCTGAAGGAACAAGGGTGGAAAGAAACACCAGACCATCTTACCCAACTAGAGGGGAAAGCAGTCAAGCGTCGAAGAACAAAGAAAAAGGTAAGGAAAAGGATAAAGGTAAAACTACAAAAACACTTCCTTACCCTAAAGCTGTAAGACCACGTCCGAATGATGCACTTTATTCCTATTTTCTGCAAGCTATAGCTAATCTTAAAGTATCAATGCATGTAACTGATATACTAATGATTCCTACTTTTGCTAAGTTCATGCGTGATATCATTAACAATAAGAGAAGTATGAATTTAGAAGAGCAAGTAGCTATGATAATGGAGTATCCCTTTGAAGATAAGATACCAAAGAAGCTGGGAGACCCAGGTATACCTACTATACAATCTTCAATAGGTGATCTTGATATAAATAATGCTCTTTGTGATGTAGGAGCAAGGGTGAGCGTGATGCCTCTGGCCCTTTTTCACAAGTTGAACTTAGCTAAATGTGTGCCTACAGGTATAACCTTGCAGATGGCAGATAAATCCACAAAAAAGTCAATAGGAGTGGCTGAGATTGTACCACTAAGACTAGATGGGCATGTTATACCTACTAACTTTGTTATTCTTGATATGCCCGAAGATGAAAAATTATCCATCATTCTCGGTAGGCCATTTTTAAATACCGCAGGTGCAGCACTAGATTATGCTGAAGGGAAGGTAACCTTCAGGATTTGTGATGAGGAAATAGTGAAATACTTCCCGAAGAAACCAGGAGCTAAGGAGAAGTACATTCCCCCACCTAAGCGAGTATGTGCGGTAAGTAAAGAAAATCTCAGGACACCGGAGACCTGAGATGTCACTAAGGTATGAGGTTGAGCTTAGCAACCCAAAAACCACCGCTTAATGGGAGGCAACCCATTACTTTGTCAAACTTTTTGTTTTACTTTGCTCCCATGAATGAAATTATGAAAAACTCTCGAAAAGTTTGTTTTTGACCTTGTGTCGTAGGAGAAAAATCAAAGAAAGAAGATGGAAGGAGGAGGCTAAAAGAATAAGCAACAGGGAGAAATATGGCGTATCATGTGACTGGCCATGTTCATATGAGCGGTCGCATAAAAAAGTTGAGGAAATGCCCAAGGAGATCAGGGTGATCGATGGTGTATCATGTGACCGCTCGCGCTCATTTGTGCGGTCGTATGAGACCCTCATCGAAAATAGCCAAAGTGATCACTAGCGCCCGTACGAGCGGTCGCATGAAGCCTTCACCAGAACGCGCAATGGGAACAGAGCAAATGACGGCCTCTCATACGACCGTAAGTGTTGGAAATATGCCCTAGAGGCAATAATATTGTATTATTATATTTCCATTATTCATAATTAAGAGTTTATATTTCATGCTATAACTGCTATGATCCTGGAATATGCGATTCAGTGGAAAACTCATATGCACATGTGAAATGATAAACGGTAAATAATAGGTTCCTAGTCTCGCCTCTAAGACTAGCTCAAGTGTTGTTGGTGATCACGTTCCGGATCTTAGCATATCATTAAGTGTAACGATAGTCCTAAAACAACATTGAGAATATGACGTTAGAAGAACGATCATATTGAATCGACCCAAAAACTTGTCTGTTATACTTTGTGATTATATCGTCTGAAATCATTTGTTATAACATGGAGTGTTAGCATGTGTTTTAGTTCCTCGGACCATGAGAGTGTCATGGTCACTTCCTACCAGACGGTGGACTTTGGGGTTGCTCAAACGTCATCTGTAACAAGGTGATCATAACGACAATTTTCAGGTTCATCGGAAAGTTTGACAATTGACTGGATAGCTCAAGAGTGGGATTTGCTCCTCCAACAATGGAGAGATATTCTTAGGGCCCTCTCGGTGTGACAACATCCATCATCGTCTGGCCAAACACAGGTGACTATGTCACGGGGATGTCGGAACACTTTAACGAGAAAGAAGAACAAAACCGGTAACGGGAGCAATGGTATAGTGAGCATGGTGATGACTCAGGAGGATACTGATGCACACCGGGTTATTTAAAGTAACACGAAGCAAAGGGAACATCCCATGATAAGCAAAGGTTCACTCGAATATCATTCGTGTAATCATAGGGACCGATATGGACGTCCACGGTTCTGCTATCGGTCATTGAACGAAGGAGTTTCGGTCATGTCTATGATTTACCGAACCTATGGGGTCACAAGCTTAAGGTAATCATGATTTGCTGAGTGTTAGTGGGATGGGAGTGATGATAATATATTTGTGGAATTTCTTCATTAATACCCGAAATAGTTCCGAGAGGTTCCGGGAGCGTTTTGGGGTCACCGGAAGGGTTTCTGTGAATATCTGGTAATACCGGGTATTACCGATTAATTATATATAGGTGGAAAATGTTTTCAGGGATGTTAAATTATATATATAATGGTCTTAAAATGTTTAGAACAATTATATATTTAATTTAATACAAACGGGCCTTAAAAGGCCAAACCGGAGAAGGAAACTTGGGCCAACTTGGCCCTAGTGGAGGAGCCCCCCCCCCCTTATGGAAAGGGGAGGCTGAATTGGACTAGGGGAGGAGTCCTACTCTCCCCCTTGGCTGGTGCCCCAAGGAGGGCCTTTCCCTCCTTGGTGGCTGCCCCCTCCCTCTCCTCTAACCTATATATGCTAGGGTTTTTGCTCTATTGTATACACAAGTTTTGGAGCCTCCTCTAGTTCATATAGTACTAGTTCTAGTTGGTCCTAGTTGACTAAGTAGAGCTAGCCCTAGCCACCTCTAATCCTCATATTTAGAAGCCCAGTGTGGTTCTAATCTCCTTCCTCTAATTCTCCGGTGACGATTAGCTCTAGACGGCGAAGCGCTGCTGGATCATGAAGACCGTATGCTTGCAACCAAGTAGAGAGGCCGTGCTTTCAGTCTTCCATTCGAGGGATCGTTCGAGGGCGGTTTGCGGGATTGTCATCAATGTTCGTGGGACTCCAAGTACAATCTACACCGACTCGTCTTCTTTCGTTGCACTCTGGAGTCGGTAACGATCATTGATCCAAACCTCGTATGCATCTTCATATTGTTCCTGGGTGATCGTAGGGGGAATTTTTTTGTTTTCTACTACGTTTCCCAACAGCAAGCACTCGTATCACTAGTGCAGAAAAGCCTAGCTATGGCATGGCAAGAAGTGCCTGGCTGGCGTAGACACCCGACGCCACCAATATGGCTCCATTGTTAAAATATAGTGGTGGCATTGGAGCCTACGCCAGCACTATTTGACACTCTAATGGCGTGCCACGTGTATAATGCCAGCAGTATTACTCCTCACCTAGCGGCGCCTGTGTGACTGGTACTCCAGCAACAGTTTTCGCAGTGAAAAAATATATATGCACATGCATATAGCATTTTGCATGATGATCACATAGGAAATTATATAGACCAGCAACGGCACAATGGCCAAACATAGGTAATTATATAGACCAGATCATATCCGACAATCATCGATCTCCAAACATTTCTCAAGCTAGCTAATGATTATAGTCATTGTCAACATGCACTACAACAAGCTACTTTAAGACTTAGCCATTGTCAACATGCCCAGCCACACACATTTTTTTAAATAATGTTGATGACAATCATCATACTCAAGTCATGGCGTGTGTTGTTCCTGATAGTACCTATAACAGCTTGTCCGTCATGCAGATTCTTGCCAACGAGGAAGTCCCTCCACCTGATCGCGCTTAAGACAATGCGACCGTCCGTGTCTGCTACGTACGCACAGGTGAAGACAAAGCCCATTTTTGTAAGGCATACTCCAGCATGCCTGCTTCATCAGCCTCAATGCCACAACTCATAGCTAGCCTCTTAGGCAATTTCTGAGAAAAAACATATACATATATATATATATCAATGATGTCAATTAAGTAGCCTCGCACATACTCTTGCAAGTATATAATACAGATTCTACAAAAAGAACACTCTGATCAATTCACATATATCATTGGATTCTATATATAGTAAGCATGCATACCAATCAGATTCTACACTAATTAAGCATAAATTGAATTCTCTACACTAAGCATATCAATCAGAATCTACACAACTAATTAAGCACAAACAAATTACTACACTAAGTAACATACCATGACATGGCGGCTGCTGGTTACATTGGTCCTTGTAAGGCGGGTCACGAATGGCACCCCGATGTAGTGATCACGGGACGGAAGTTTGTCCAAGAGGTTGTTGGTCTCATCGTCGTTCAACTGCATTCTTTGGTGAAAGATGTCATCATAGATAACAGTCAGCCTTCTTTCTCCTCTTCAGGAGAAGGTGATCAATTCACCCCTATTGAGATGATTGTGAGCGAGGAAACAATCCCATCCATCTCCTCCTAGTTGGGTCATCATTGGTCCTTTTTCGACCTCCAAAGTGTAGGGGCCATCAGGGGACTCGAAGACCACGGTGTCTTTGGTCAGCTCATTGAGTTCCAACCTCACATTGCATGGGATGATCTATGTAACAAAAAAGAGAAACACACACAACATTAATGGTTATTGCCCAAAAAAACAGAAATATATATCCTGTTTTAGAAGGTATGTTGTTACCGCCGAAGAAACATAGCACCCTTGGAAGTTGATGCCGAATAGATCGCCAGTTGCAAGGCTGAGGGCGCACTTTGACTTGCATATTTCACATGGTGGTAGATGCGCCATTCTACAAAAACATACCATTTTGCACATTACAACAACCGGATTCTATGTACTAAGTGTACAACCGGATAAAGTTAGAAATGATGAAGAATATAAGCCAAAAGAAACTTGAATCTGATCCCTAAGAATTACTAGAGGTCAATCAGCCCCATTAGTTGTCAAGTGTAAACTGAAATGATGAAGAATATAACCCAAAAGAAAATTCACTTTATTTCTTACTGTAAAAAACTTCACTTATTTCTTGAGGAAAAATGGAACAACTTCACTTATTCTCAACTCTTATTTGTGCTACAGTGTATATAGCTATGACTGTTCGGAGTAACTCGTATTCATACAGATTTAAGGTAACTTTGTAACACAGTTTTTACTCTATTTTTTCACACAAAAAAAGAAACTCTGCAACATTCCATGTACTGCCTTTTCCTTTCTCCTTGTTGTGCTATAGTTGTTAATTAAAAAATTATGATTCGTCAAGCATTTTGAGTTGTGGTATATATTGTAACCTTTTCTAAATTTACGCACGAAGCAACCTTTTCCAAGAAACTCTGCAAGTTCTTATTTTGAGTTCTGGTATATACTATAAGTTAAACGGACCTACCAACTTTTTGTCAAGCATCACCGGTAATCTTCATAGAAATTGAAGACATACAAGTTATGCATACATAGAACTAAACATTAGGGAGATCAATCATGGTTGTGCTGGGAGAATAAGGAGACTAATCACCGGCTGCTCCGCCAGCGGCTGCCACCTCAGGAGTTCGTCATCGTCGCACGACAGCCATGGCCAAGGGATGCGGCCGGCGCATGGCGGGGTTGTGGGAGGCGCATCACGGGCGCCGGATCCGGCGATTAGGTTGACGTCGAGCAACCGTGGGTTAGGGTTTGGTAGGGGCGGTCGAGCGGGCAGAGGCAATCTCGGGGGATCTAGCCGGCGTGGAATGTCGGGGATGATCGGAATGAGGTAGCGGCGGTGAGGTGGAGAAAGGGGAACGAGGAGAGAGGAGAGCCGAGATAGTTTTTTTCGTACGGGAGCAGAGAGAGATTTTTTTTCTTGCGCCTTAGCACATACCAAAGTTACTAAAAACATGCGGGTTCGGCCGACGCCAGTAGTATCACAAATACTAATGATGTGTATGTTCGCCACACGCCATCAATAACTATTATAGGGTAAGTCTGCTGGATCTAAAATACTAGTGATGTTAATTGTATAAGACACGCCATAGGTAATCTATCAATGATGGCGTACCAAATATGCCAACGCCGCCACCATTTAAAAAAAATAGTGGTGGCGTAGATTGAGAATGACGCGCCACCAATTGAAGTTGTGGCTAGCCGTTTTTCTACTAGTGTATGGACGCCCGTATGAAGTTCTGCCTCAGACGTCTTTGACATACAGAGTAAATGATGGCGTTTCATACGGGCACTCACGCCCGTATGAGCGGTCATCCCAGGTATGCAAACCCTAGATCAACAGAATTGAACGCGAGACGGTGTTCCATACGGGTGCTCCCACCCGTATGAGCGGTCGTATGACACCAAATTTCATATATTGATGCCGCCGGCGCAGGGGGGGTCCTCTTCTTCCCACCCTAGCAAAGCCTCTCACATCTCTCTCTCAAACCATAACTAAAATCCATCAAATCCTCCGGTTCTTCACGGATTTTGTTTGTTTGATCCATGCATCTTCATCCTTGGTGAGTTTCTCCTCCGATCCATGGTTTATTTGCAAGTTTTCACGGTGATTTCATCCATGTTCATATCCTAGATGAGATGCAAAAAAAATTGATTTTCCGTTCGATTTTTACGTTAGGATTCAAAGTAATAGGTTAGGATCGATCTTAGGTAGTATTAGAGCTCGATCCCCATGTGAAACTTATATTTTTCTGTTGTTATTCTTGGTGTGTGTAGGAAATGATGAAGTCGGCGATTGCTGCGGGAAAGGAGGTGACGAGCTCGCGTTCTAAGCGTGCCCGGACCAAGGGGGAAGGCCTCCATGCAGCTGTTTACAAGGACTACACACGAGTGAGCAGCCGGGGGACGATACCCACGCAATGGAAGTGTGACGCCTTCTTGGAGTCCCAAGGGCTTCACAATGACTTCACCTAGCTAGCGGACAACCTCGGGATGGGAGTTTTCAGTAACCTCCATTACTTGACATACCGCGGTATCACCCTCGAGTTCCTCTCCACCTTCGAGCACACGCTCGATAATTCAAACGTGCCGGCAAGCTGCTCCTTCACACTCGGGGGAGTGCCACACTCATTGACACTTGAGCAGTGGTGCAACGTCTTTAGTTTTGAGAACCATGGAGTTCTTGACAGCCGAGGCGTGCCCACCGCCGTCGCCCCAGTGACTTGGGACCTCATCTCTGTCCATGATGAGCATGACTTCTCTGGTAAGAAGGTATCGAACATCCAGAACACCGCCATTCGGTACTTCATGATTTTCCTTGCCAACACTATTTTCGGTAGGGAGAACCTTGGGGTATGTCGAGCTATGACATGTGTGTGCTCCATGTAGCACTCCACCCCAACTACGCTCCCAAGCCAAACTTGGGAGCATTTCTTATGATCCACCTTGGTAGGCAGCACAAGCAGCCGAAGGGGAGTATTGTTGTGGGAGGCATAGTGACTCGGCTTGCCGAGCACTTTGGCCTCGATTTGGAAAGGATGCATCACGTCCTAGGCCCTACGGTGCTCAACCGTAGGATCATGACTAACATTCACTTCATGCAACCGGTGCAAGGGGACTATTGTTACAAATGCCCCTTCCTAATTCTAAAACTACTGATGCGCGCTTTCCCTTGCCGCAAGCTTTTACTGTCTCTATGCGTGATATGTGGGTACTCTTCATTGATGAAATCAATGAGCACAGACACGCAGCTGGGGTCGGGAATGATGTTCATCCTGAGCCAGCATCGGAGTGGGATGCCGTAGCAGTAGGGCATGCCCATGGTTGGGATGCATGGCGTAATGCACCCCAATATGCTCCTCAGGTTCACTACGGGCAAGGTAGTGATTATGTGCCTAGGATTGAGTTTCAGCAGCTATAGCAGCAGGTCGGAGGGATCCGTACGGACCTCCGTGAGGCCAGCAACAACATTAACCTGCTTAATGGGAACATCTAGTCCCTCTTTTCTTTCTGGCACCCGTGCCATGGCACGGGAGGTCAGTCCTCTAGTGGCCCGTCTTAGATGCAGTGGCCTCACACTGGTCAGAGGGGCGACGATGACGAGGACATGGACTAGAGAGTATGCTAAGAGCCTAAGCATGGGGGAGCTCATCCCCTAGTTATCCATGCATGAATATTTTATTTTCCTTCTTTTTCTTCTATTTAGCATGTTTATTTTCAGTTTGCATAACAATTTGAGGAGCAAACTTTGCTCTTGCCTTGTTGGAATTCTCTTTGTTTGTGTTTTGTTTCTTCAAGCCCACAGATTTGTCCACCACTAGCAAGTTGGAAGCGAAGCAAATGAAGCAGAGATTTGACTGAGGGAAGAAGTGAGCCAGTGCAAGAAGTTATAACATATTCATAATCCCTTGTCTCGCAATATTATTTATGAAAGAATTTTTGTTTGACTGGTTGCAATTGAGTCGGTTCCCCTCGTTAGTTGAATATAATTTAGTCATAACTCCAAACTTCAAATTTTGCTAGTGAAACCTTGTGGTGAAGCATGTTTTGTTATAAAAAGAAAAATTCTAAGAAAAAATTAGGAGCTCAGATTTTTGAAGGGAACGAGTATTCAAGCACCTCAACTCCATAGTGCTGAATTTAATTGTCTCGATAACACCTATTGATAGAATTATTTTTATGAATGGAAATTTGGAGTGATTGAGGTTATGCCAAAATTTATTCATGATACTAAAATCATGTAGCTTCATCTTTTTGTTGGCTTTATGCCCCATTGCTATATGTTGAGATAATTCATGTAACTGTGACGCTGTCACTAATTTTGAGATTGAGTGGTAAATGATCGACCTTCTCCAAAGAGCCAACCAAGAAATCTACTGTCTCAGAGTGACAGTCAAGCTCGTATCGCGGAACTAGAACATTTCTTTGATTGATAGGTCAGATAGGAAGCAGGCAAGCAAACCAAGTTATAGGTTTGGAAGATAGAACTTGGAAAGGTTGTCCTGTGACTACCTTTGAAGTCTTTGGGTAGGACATCAGGCTAAGGACAAGTTTCCAACAATTAAAGATCCAGATCACGAAATTGCATTTCAATTATTTGTGAAAGGATATCAATTGCTAGAACCCTCGACTAAACCAGATCAAACAAGGGATCTTCTTGGAAATGGGAAGATCCAGGATAGGCAGCCAACCTCCTGGAAAGAGCGATGTGCATAGACCGGGTGAGTAGGGATGCAGCTCCGTGGACCGTGTGTATGTGGTAAATGAAAGCACTGATCACTGAGCATGAAAGAGACAACCATTTCTGATCCATAGTGCATAAAATTAAGCCACAACAGAAATCAATTGCATATAGTAAATTTTGGCATAACCCCGTCACCGAGAGTTGAAGTTCAGAAGAATAATGATAGAGAGAAGTGTTGGAGAGCCATGACTAGGAGGTACTTGTGGGTGTTAATGAAATGTTTGAATTCTTTGCACTCTTCACTTCTGAAACCCTCTAATGCATTTGTTTTATGAAGAGCTCAAAAGAATGTTCATTCAAAGAAAGGAATGTTTTTATTTGCCTAACATTGGGTTGACAATGAAAAATTTGGTTTGAGAAATGATAACTAGTGATATGAAACTATATGAGGTTAGGCAACGAGCTTGAGTGCAGCTTTTCGAATGCAAATACTTTCTTGAATGAAATTGCAGGATAAGAGAAGATGGATATGATGTATCCTCTAGAGCCGGTAAAACTTATCTCTAATCAATCAAGCTCCATTTCATTTTCTTGATTTCTTGTTTGCTTGAGGACGAGGAAATCCTAAGCTTGGGGGAGTATTCCTGCCTGTCACACAGTTACCCAGGTTCGATCACCGGCAATGGTGCTAGAAAATGCTTTGATGCCTGCAAGCCAAACAGGGTAGTGTAGCACCTTCGAAGAAGTATCCCAATGGGTAATCGTCCCAACGAAGAGCAGAGGAGAGTATTTATAATGGCGCTTCTGTCACACACAAGGTGTCACAATTCTTGTGTGAATTATTTTTTTGAGCTTCTGCAAATATTGTTACTGTCCTAGTAAACGGATAAACCAGAACAACAAAAGTAATGGGTTTAAACTGGAAGAAATAATAACTCTTAAATGTAAATAACATAAGCATAAGTGAGATCGCTGTTTCCTGCAATGAAGAGATTAGGCTCGGAGAGAATTCAGTTCAGGGTAAGAATATATCAAGTGTACCAGTGTGATGGTAATACCAGTTACCTTGTATTATACTCTTAGCATTTGATATGTGTGCTCTGTAGGTGGATCCCCCTAAACTTATGAAACTCCTCCTTGCAGGATTGCATTTCATTCTATGGTCCTGCTTTACCGTTACCACAGAGTGGTCGTCTCCACAATTAAGGTCCTTGGACCGGAACCAAGCATTAAGTTTTGTGGTTCATCATTATCTCATATTGTCTTCAGTCCTCATAGATATCTCCACCTGTCATGTCAGAGGTCACATATTTCCTAAACAATATTTGTTACCTGCATAGGTCTTATGATCATGTTGCCTGGGCCCTTAAATTGGACAACATGCATAGGGTTCACTGCAATATAACAACGTACTAGACATATCATACTACTACAAATGCAAATGACGACATATAGAATAGGCACAAATGAATCTTGCCACTCACCTACATCTCCCACACATATGGAGAACTACTCACACATCATAAGACAGAATTCAATCACACCAGAGATAAAACCCATGAAAACCATATCGATAATACCGTGAAGATCCACAATAAGATGAAATGGACAATTCAAATAGTCTCGATCTCCAGATGAGACGTAATGGAGTTACAATTGTTCTCGCAAATTGGAATTCCTCTTACAAAGGTGAAGGGGGTGATGATGATTGAGATGAAAGGACAAAATCTTAAGAAAATATCCGAAGGTGCTTCCGATCCCTTCTTCTTCTGTTCTGGGCGTGGTTGCAGCGGCTAGGGTTCTCTTCTCCCCTGGTCCCTTCACAAAAGTGTCTTGTATAGATGCCATGGAGCTGTTGGCACTCCATACGACCGCTCATACGAGTGCTTGCGATCGTATGGAATGCCATCTTTTGATCTGCTGCGCCTGGTGACTCTGGTTTCTTCTTGGAAGTTGCTCTTATTGACTTGATTTGTTGTAATCCTCCTAGGTTTCCTTCCAAATATGATGTTACCTGCCAAACGTTAGAGAGATGGATTTTCTTATCTTTCAAGGGATTAGCATTAGGAATATCCAAAGAGTAATAAAAATCCAATGAAAACCAAGCAAGAATCATCAAAAAAACATCACAAAATTTTGAGCCATCACTCCTCATAGTGCATGTCGTGGACTAGTTTCTTGGCAATATTCTCAACCACCACATTGGTACGATCCTGCTCACCATCTGCATAGGTAAAAAAATCCTACAAACATGCATACATGGGAGATGGGTAAAATCAAGACTATGGTAGATTTAAACCTTTTGGTATTGACATTGCGGTGTTTCAAATGACTTACCCAAAAATGGTTGACTACCCACAAGGCTCTGGTATCATAAACCCTCTAACGTGTGTCCAGGAAATCCGGAGCATGTTTGTAGTGCTCCCATGACCAAGCTGGCTCAATGATACCGTTTGGAAAAGTGACCAGTCTAGGATAATTTAACCTACAAAGACCCCCAATGACGCCGCTCGGCGAACGTGGCGGACGCCTCTCACCAGCTTTTACTAAACTCCTGCATTAGGAAAAGTCAAGTCATTTTATATTTGATGAAATGATAAAGGTACAGTTTATACGGGATGAGTCAATATAACCACTTACTTCTCTCCCACTGGTTTAACCAACACGTTTTTATGCGCATATGGTCGTTTGGGAAGCTTTGAAGGACCACGCAGCCACACTTTCCCCGTCGAAGTAGTGCTGATAGTCGAAGTGCCCGGCTGTGATCCGCTCATCTCATGGTTCTCCGTCACTCGTGAGGGTCCATCCCCACCCTGCGAAACCTGACGAACTACCAGCCGCCTCTTGGCATCATCGTCCTCCACCTCCTCCTCCTCCTCATCCTCCTCATTCTCCTGCTGCTCCTCCTCCTCACCAGCCTCTGTGTCCCCCTCCTCCAGCCGTCATGCATCCTCCTCCTGAGGCTGGTGAAACACTGCATCAAAGGGTCTAGGAGAAGAAAGAGGTGCTCCGGGCTGCTCTACGTAAGGATGCTCCTTCTTGTCCACCTCCTCCTGCCATCTCCTCTCCTACTCGTCCGTCTCCTCTGTCCACCACCACTCCTCCTCCTCCTCCTCCTGCTTGTACTCCTCGTCCTCCTCGTACCCCTCCTCGTCCTCCTCGTACCCCTCCTCATCCTCCTCGTCCGCCTCCTCCTGTCGCATCCTTGACTAGTTCTCCTTGGCTGCCTACTACTCCTGCCACATCTACTCCTCCTCCTCGCCCGCCCCCTCGAGCCGCCTCCTCTCCTCCTCCTCCTCTGCCTCCTACTCCACCTTGTCCGCCTCCTACTCCTCCCCCGCAACCTACTCGACCTTGTTTCACCCAACCTTTCAAGGGGAGGGAGTCTACACCCATCGGTCGTTTGGCCTTCTTGGCGGCTGTGGCAACCGACGCAGCACCTCTTTCACTGGTCGAGCAAGCTGATCAGTGTACAGAGCTGCCACATCTTTCAAACTTTCCTTTGGATTCTTGTTGCCACCTAACATGTTTCAATCACCTAATATGAGAAAGAACAAACTAATTAGTACAGATGATACAACTTGATGTAAATACATTAAATATATCACATATGAAGAATACATGGAGTTGTCAGAATAATACATAGAGTTGTTACACACGAATACATAGAGTTGTTACACATATGAATACATAGAGTTGTTTCACATATGAATACATAGAGTTGTTACACACATGAATAAATAGAGTTGTTACACGAATACATGTAGTAGTCACACGAATACATAGAGTTGTCACACTATTACATGGAGTTCTTAGAAATATGGGCCAATATTAGGAGCAACATTTGGATCAGGACTGTCATCATCGCTATCATGCCCATTCATACATTCATCCTTGAAGTCTTCAAGGGGACCCTCATCATCATCATCTAGTCCCATTTGCCATCACAGAAGTAATGCCAAATCTCAAGGGTCTTCAACCTGCTCGTATTCGTTCTCCGCATTATCTACTTCCATGTCATCCATAGCCTCATGTTCCATAGCATCATCTTCGTCATGCACGCCCTCATCTTCCTCCGCATCATCTTTGTCTTCTTCATTGTCTGCTTCTTGATAGAACTCTCCCTCATATTTGTCAGGGTTTATGTGTTAATCATCCTTGTTAGGGGTAGCTACCTTGGTAAGCGGGCAGCCCATTTCAAGAGATTGATATGTTCTGTAGTTGTGCACGCGTACAGGAGATAAAACACTTGTGTAGCCCATTGAGCCATAATATAGACATCATTTCCTGCATATTTTGATGCTCGTTCAACCTCAACCCAACCAATACTAGTGGTTCATCTCACTTTGTCTGGATTGAGCCAGCAGCATTTGAATACAAGGGGCTGCACACCTTCGAGACCACAGTATTGCAGCTCATAAATTTCGTCAATTTTTCCATAGTAGTGACGTCCATCTGTCCCTAGACAATAGACTACACTATTTATTGCCCATCGATTGGGCCTCTCACGCGTGTGTTTATCAGTGTGGAAGCAATACCCATTCATGTCATAAGCCTTAAATGACTTGGCCTAGTAATCAAAACCTTTGGCTACTTCTCTCAATTTGGCATCCATATCAACCTTCGTGTATGCCTACAAGATTAATAGGAGATTGTCTGGTTCATTACGGGCAAGTAAGAACAACTTGAAGTGTACATAAAGTTAGGAAGATTACCTTTCTTGAGAACGAAGAAATGAAACCGCCATCAGCATTAGTATCTTCAAGAAGGTTTCTGCTTCTTCATCAATAGGGGGCCATGGTAGCTTCCAGAATTCATTCTAGAATTCCCTATAGCAATGAGAAGAATTCGAGTTAGGACTCAAGACTAGTGAGTAGTTGTGAATGAAGTTGTTGTACACTTACTGTATGTACGGCTGCACTTGTTTCATGTTGGTCAAGACATAGATCATAAGAGTCGACCACTCGGTAGGTGTAAAGTTCTTGCACTTTGGACCACTTGCTTTGCCACCATGACCGTCAAAGAGGCTAAGGCAGGAAATATTACTGGTGGGTTCCTCATTGTAACAAGGAGCTGGATTTAACTTAGTGTAAATACTGTCATGATAGTACTTTGTCGTGGTCATTGCCACCTCCTCGTTCAGGTATACCTCCGCTATGGAGGCTTCGATGCAGGCTTTATTCTTACATTTGCCACGAAGATGCTTGAACTCATTTTCAGGTGCATACTGTCATCGGAACTGCACAGGTTCCCCCATTCGTGCCTCGTACATGAGATGCAAGATCTTATGTTGCATCAGATTAAAAAAACCTGGCGGAAATACATTATGTAACTTGCATAGCAACTTGGGTGCTTGTTCCTCCAACTTGGCAACCACTTCATAATCTAATTCTTTGCCACAAAGTTGGCGGAAGAAGTAGCTCAACTTCACCAGCACTCGTGAAATATCCTCTTTGACATACCCTTGAATCATCGCAGGCATTATCCCCTCAAGCCATATGTAGTAGTCATGACTCTTGAGGCCCCCTATTCATTGTGTAGCCATATTAACTCCCCTCATGATATTAGCTGCATATATACCCATCAGGAGTACAACTTGTTCACAATCCACTAGAGAATTTTCTTCCTCTGGGGCTTTGAAGGGATGAAAGGGGCCGCTGGCTTCTTCCAATATTTTCCACTTGCACGAGGCACCAATTTTAGTTTTGGCCTGTCGCATAGTTGGGGTTGATCAATCCTAGCCTGAACATTATCCTTTGACTTCTCGGTGTCGAGGAGTGTGCCGAGAAGGGCCTTCGCAATATTCTTTTCAATGTGCATTACATCAATGTTGTGTGCAAGGAGGAGATCTTTAAAGTAAGGGAGCCTCCAAAATCTTGGAATGTGAGTCCACTGGTGTGTCTATCCATATCCCACAATACCTTTCCCATTGAGATTTTTCTCAAGAGCATCTAACTCATCCTTAAGCTGGGCACCAATCATAATGAGTGGTGGCAGGTCATCAACGATAACACCTTTCCGAAAGTTCATAGTGTATTATCTGTATGGGTGATCAAGACGAAGGAACTACCGATGTTCATCAAAGCATACATACTTGCGACCCTTACCTAGCCAAATGAAAGTCATGTTGTCAGCACACTGGGCAAGGCCACTTCCCCTTTACACACCAACCACAAAATATTGTACATACTGGTAGATCATGTAGTGATGTGTGGTACCAGATATGCATATTGAAGTGCTTCTTTGAAACGGCATCGTATGTCCTTACCCCATCGTTCTAGGAAACAAGCAAGTCGTCCACCTGCGGCTCCATGTACACACTCATATTCTTCCCCGGATAGTTAGGCCCTGGAATTATCAGCGTCAGGAACATGTGATGTCATTGCATGCAAACGCCAGGGGGCTGATTCAAGGGGATAACATATACGGGCCAACAGCTGTATATGGCAGCCATCAAACCATACAGATTGATCCCATCGGTTGTTAGCCCAATAGCTACACTCTTCCAGTAGTCCCTTTTTTATGAATTTGAACAAATTTCTTCCATGCTTCACCATCCCGTGGATGTTGCATATTTTTTGGATTGTACATCTTCCCTTCGACGGCCCATCTCATATATTGGGCAGTTTCCTCGGTCATATAAAGCCATTGGATCCTTTCTGTGAATGAAAGATACCGAAGGATATTGACGGCAATTGTGAGCTGCCTCTTGGTACCATCATCATTTTGGACCTCAATATACCTAGAGGATCTGCACTCGACACAGTAGTTTGTATCTTTATGTTCATTTCTAAACAACATGCATCCGTTTGGACAAGCATGTATTTGCGCATACGACATCTTAAGTGAACCAAGGACTTTGTTTGACTCGTACAAGTTCTTTGGCAAAATGTTTTCTTTAGGTAGAAGGCTAGCAATAACGGACAAAAAGTCATTGAAGCAAACTATGCTCATGCCATGCTTCGCCTTGAGGGCAAATAGGTGCACGATGCCATCTAGTTGAGTAACCATCTAGTTGAGTAACCTTTGTATGGGTGTGAAGGGGTTTCTATGCCGCAAACAAAGGTGCATGATACAATTTTGGGCTTTCCGGCGGCTCCTCGAAGTCTGGGTTCTCCTGCGCATCTGCACGGTGGATGTCACCTAATAGGTTTCCAATCCCAGTATCATATTCGCTGGTGCGCTTTCACACCACCTCCGCTCTGGACTTCTGTCTCACTGTGAAAGACCCACCGGTAATAGTCTGGCATAAACCCATTTTTGCCTAATTGTTTGCTCATAGTAATCTTATCTCCTTCAAAATGTTTCTCGCACTCTGTGCATGGGCACAAAATTCCATGAGGTGGCATTTCTCCAGCAAATACTAATTCCAAGAAATCATTGGTCTCCGACCTCCACTCAGGGTCATACCCTCCATGCTGGGATGTCCATTGTACATCCACTCATGATCTTCCATCCTCTGATATAACGGGAAACACACACATAATGTTTTTTATGTAACAGGTCGTTTCCATCAAGTTTTATGACATGCACTGAGCTATTTAATAGGTAAAGATAAGTCCTAATCCCACCCGAGGATGTGTAGGCTGGGTCCGCTTCCATGCCGTACTCCGATTTGAGACAAAATTTTGGCAGCACCTCCCCGCTGTTCTCTAAATACATGTCTCGACAATAAGTCGAGAGGATGTGTCTAGCGAACAACAAGGAGGCTATCAAAATTCTGTCTTGGATCAAAGTACGACATGAAAATGAACCTAGCCTACACATCCTTGGGCCGTCCATGGAAAACGGGGACAATTTGAAAGAGTTGCGGTTATAAATATGCAAAAACTTGCATATTTATAAATATAACTCTTCCGAACGGGAGACGCCTAGGTTACGTGACTTTAGGTGATCTACAAATAAAGGAAACCTACACATGAACAGGATAGATTACCCTTGAAGTGTACGACAAAATTCACTCCCTGGTGTCAAAATAGATGCATGTCCTGCACGAAAGAATAAAGTAGTGTCAAGCACATGTCACACACACCAACACCAACAGCACACACTCACACACACACCAATAGAACCCACACACACACACCAACAACACTCACTAACACACACATACACAGCACACTCACACACACACACACACACACACACACCAACAACACCCACACACACGCACACACCAACAACACTCAGTCACACACACACACATCACACATTAAAACATAACATATATGTATATGCATAAAATTAAAAAAATGAGAGCAGAGGAGGGACTCACCAATGGGGCAGGGGCCGGCGGGGAGGTGGACGCTGGAGGTGTAGGAGCTTGGTGGAGGGGAGGTCGCTATGGTGGGGGAGCTCCATGGAGGTGGTGGCCGCGACGGTGGGTGAGTTTGGTGGAGGTGGCCGTGGGGGATCTCGGTGGAGGTGGCGGTGGGGGAGCTCGGTGGAGGTGGTGGTCACTACAAAAAAAGACACATCCATGACATTATGGCCTGAAAGAAAACTTTTTCTGTCATGGATGTGACTCTTCTATGATGATAATTGTGACAAAAACACGTATCATCATAGATGTGGTGGGCTCCTACTTCTATGACAAAAAAATATGATAGAAAATGGGCTTTTCGTCCTTGGCGGGCCGGAGACGCACCTGCATGACATTCTTTGGGCTGTCAATGACGTAAAAAATCATGGTAGAAGTGAGGGCGAGGAAATTTCGAGGAGTTCCTGGTATACGGTGGGTGGTCGGGCCCGAGTGATGAAGTAGTTTGCGCGTTTCTCTTGTACGCGCTCGTGTGTGCGAGCCGTGTTTGCTAACTAAACCCGAGCGATCGATCCCTTCACTTCTAACTGACCCGAGCTATTCCTTCACTGCTAACTGAACCTGATCGATCCCTTCATTGCTTACTGAAGCCGATCGAGCCCCCGTATGTGCGAGACGTAGCCCGTTGGGTTGCCTCTCGATGAACAGTGCCCGTTGTTGCCGCACGCACATTACGTAGAACGAGTTGAGGATTGTTGATCGATCGAGCCCCTTTGCGTGAGACATGGTGAGTTGACCTAGCCGATTGGTTGGCTGTGGATGAATAGTTCCTGATGCTGCCGCCCACTCGTATGCCCCACCCTAGCCATTGGGGGTTGGATTAACAGGACCACGTGGTAGTAGGCGGTCGGCGGTGGATGAACAGGACCCCGAGGAGGTCGTGCCGTGGTACGCCTACCCCAGCTGGTTGGGGGTGGATGAAGATGACCCCTTGGAGGCTGGAGGAAGTCGACGGTGGATGAATAGTAACTCGTGGAGGTTGGAGGAAGTAGACATTGATGAGCAATAGCCCGTGGAGTCCCGTTTTGCGGTACACCACACCCCTCCCGATGAACAGGACCCCTTGGAGGCTGGAGGAAGTCGACGGTGGATGAACAGTAGCTCATGGAGGCTGGAGGAAGTAGACGGTGATGAGCAATAGCCCGTGGAGTCCTGTTTTGTGGTACGCCACACCCCTCCCGATGAACAGGACCCCTGGGAGGCTGGAGGAAGTCGACGGTGGATGAACAGTAGCTTGTGGAGGCTGGAGGAAGTAGACGGTGATGAACAATAGCCCATGGAGTCCCGTTTTACGGTACGCCACACCCCTCCCGATGAACAGGACTCTCGTTTTGACATAGCCTATTAGAGAGAAGTACGTTTTGTCCATTTTGTGGTGCGCCACACCCCTCCCGATGAATAGGACCATGTTTTGACCGTAGGCGGTTGGAGAGAAAGTTTGTTTCGTCTGTCTTGTGGTACGCCAGATGCCTCCCGATGAATAGGACCCTGTTTCAACCGTAGGCGGTTGGAGAGAAGTCCGTTTCATCTATTTTGCAGTACGCCAGACCCCTCTTGATGAACAGGACACCATTTTGATCATAGGTGGTTGAACAGAAGTTTGTTTCCTCCGTTTTGTGGTATGCCAGACCCACAGTCGATGAACCGAACCCCATTTCGGCTGTTTCGTCCAAGCTGGTTGGCTCCCGATGAACAGGACGCATTACGACCCGGTCGCTTGGCTCCCGATGAGCACGACGTTGTTTCCTCCGTTTCGACTAACGGGGTCATGTACCAGGGGTGGCTCATGACAAGGAGCCCGACCTCATCAGCTACGGGGGCCCGCTAGGCCCAAGACGGAGGCGAACCCCAAAGAACGGGATGACTATCTTGACACCCAAGGCTGGAGGGCGGCAGCGCCTAGATTGCATCTACCTTGTAAAACCCTGGACCTCTCCTGCCTATATAAAGGGAGGTCTAGGGCTCCATTCATCATCCATCTTCAGATAGGAGAACTCTCGGTAGCAATCTCATACACCATTGTAACCCCTCATATGAGGTATCCCTCCACTATGAATCATGAAAACCAGCAGGATCTAGGGTATTACTCTCCGGAGGCCCGAACCTGGATAAAACCCTCGTGCGACCTCCGATCCGTGACTTCCAGCTATGCTTGGACCCCTACCAAGGGATCCGATGGGAATTTGCTCCATCAGTTGGCGCTCTAGGAATGGGCGGCGCTGGCTGGAGATCGATCATGGGTCGGATCTTCTTCTACTTTCGGTGGCCTGCCACTAGGGGAAAGCCTAACCTTCGGCTCCCTGACATTCACCAACGATGTGGCAGGCTGGGTCAATGTCAACCCACCGGCCTGTGAAACAAAGATCACACCAGCTATCCAGTTGGTCATGATAGTTTGCGGCAGCTGTCGCCTTGCCCAGGCGTCAGAGGACTGCCTCGTGGCCGACCCAAACTCACTCTGGCCTCGGACAGCGAGGAGGGCGACGCATCCCCAATCCGCCTCACCAACGAGGACGAGAACGCCTCCCTCCCTCCCTTTCATGAGGTCACATACTCCGACCTCTGGGGAGAAACGGGATCCTCCACTGGCGCGGAGGCCAACGACTCAACAGACCAGGATGCATCCCAATTTGAGGCCCCACAGGCGATTTTCCTCCACCAAGTCATGATGACGGAACCAACCTCGAACGCACCATGCGTGACGACCATGGCGGATGCCGCAGCTTATGGGCACCCGGCATCGGGGCCAATAGCTGGCACCACACAGCCACAAACCAACCCTGTGCTGACACCTCACTAGCAGGTAAGAATGGGCCTCCCCTTGAGCCCCACAGCGGGCCCCACCACAGCCACAGCCGCCCTCCAAAGGGAGACATCTACACTGCCACTGGTGACGGGGTATGCCTTGAACTACCTGACTACACAAATCGCTCAGACCAACTCCGTGTCAAGAAAGTTGGAGGCCATATGCGTATCTCAGCTGAACGCGCTGCTCACGCTCTGACAAAAAGCGCTAGAGGCCTTAGCCCACGAGGCCCAATGGAACGAGACGATGATGCACGTACATCTGCGCCACCCATGCTACCAGCCATGAAATCTCCTCAACGACCTCGCCAACCGAGGCCGGGAACGGGGGATCGACTTCAACGAGCCGGCCACAGAGGTCGCCGCACCGCCTCTGCCAACCCCCACCCGTGGCCTCCAGGCAGAAGTAGCACTGGCAGATCGCCTGCAGGCCACCCCAGGAGACCCTAAACTCCTGGCCGACCTCACCCACATCCTCCACAGGATGGTGGAACTACAGGATAACATCTCACGATCAAGAGACAAGTTGGCGGGCACCGAAAGCATTTTGTCTGCCGCCAACCACCCAGCCTGCAAACAGCGTGAAGGGTCCATCCAGCAGCCAGATGCTACACCACCAGTCACGGGCACACACCTACGACAGCTAATCTCGGCTGTTGCCTTCCAATAGCGCGTGGCTCTACCACCCATGGATGTCGCGCCAATGGGGCAACCTCACCATCAACAAGTAGGGTGGACAGGAGCAGAAACGAATGGGCTACACCAGGGGGCTCCTCCATCGAGGTTCCCCTCACTCACATCGAGCATTGCACCGGCATGCTTTGGGCAATAAGTGATATCCCACCCTTTCCCCCACCCCTTCGTCGTCAGAAGCATTGAGAAATATTCAGATGACACAAAGCCAGAGCACTAGCTCAATGACTTCCTAACGGCGATCGAAATGGCCAACGGGGACATCGGCAATGCCCTCTGGCATATACCTCTATGCCTGACAGGACACATGTGCTCCTAGTTAAGTGGGCTACCTCCCAACTCCATCCACAACTGGGCAGATTTTGAGCATGTCTTCCTTAATAAATTTGAGGGAACTTACCACCGACCAGGGAGCGGTGGCGACCTCCACAATATCGTACAAAAGGACAAGGAGTCAGTCTGTGACCACGTCGCATGCTAGCTCAAGAAGAAGAACACACTATCTAGCATTTTCGACGAGACAGCCATCGAAGCATTCGTCAATGGCGCACAGGACCCTCTTTTCTGGCACAAGCTCGAAAAGAAGAGAGGGGAAGGCAAGCTAACATCTCTGGTAGCACTAATGAAGGTCGCAAACGACTTCGCCACGGGAGAGGAAACAGCTTGGGCTGAACGCCGGCCTATGCCAGACCACAGAGCCCACAGGGGTAGAGGCCACGAAAAAGAGATCACCCGGAACTGCTCCCTCCCGTAGCAATCAGCATCGCATGCGACCTCCCCTTTCCTCATTATCTGTTCCACTAGGGTTGCCGCCGCCGCCATCACCCATCAGCTCATCCCAGCTCCTCCAGCACTGTCCACTGGAGAACACACCCTCCACGGTCGACCTGGGCTTTTCCGGGTTGTTTTTCTCCGGCGACGACACGGCCGTTCCCTCTGACGTTAAGAGCCCGGCTGTCAACAAGGTCCTCTCACGCCCCTCTTTTCTCCTCTTTCTTCAATTCTATTTGATTTGGATGTTGCGCTGTTGTTATTCATGGAGATCTGATTTGGCTAAAAAAATTGAATAATACATTTTTTACTTAATTCGAGAAATAATATGCGGTTTCGAAAATTTTCAAAAATAATACACCGTCGGCTTTGCCTAAGACGACTGGGTCCAGTTGGTCATGGTGAAACCGAATAGGATCCAGTCAGCTTTGCCAAAGTAGATTAGGATCTAGTCAGCACTAGGGAGGCCGACTGACCACTCGGGCAGAAGCGTTAGCTTCAGTCGGTTTTAGCGAAGCCGATTAGTACTAATCAGTTTTGCCAAAACCAATTAGTACTAATCGGCTTCACCAAAACCAATTAGTAGTAATCGGCCTTAGCAAACTCGACAGCTGCATAAAACCAAATTTTCCACCCGACGGCTGCATGGAACCATATTTTCCACCTTAATTTTATCCCGCCACCCTCTCCCAAGTTTCCCGCAATTTCCCACAACACTTTCCCTCCATATGTTCCCAGCATTATCCTTCCCGCCAACCCTTTCCTGCCATTCTTTCCCGCCAACCCTTTCCCGCCATTCTTTCCCGCCATTCTTTCCCACCATCTTCTTTCCCACCATCTTCTTTCCTGCCATTTTCTTTCCCGCCATCTTCTCTTCTCAACCTATAAAACCCCCTCCACACTAAGGTGGGTAAGCAGTCCAGTGTAGCCTCGTTAAGATGTCTGGTTATCCTTTCGATCATAGTTTTCACCCTAGTATGTCCAAATGTCTTCTGAGGTTAGCCAGCGATTTCAAGATAGATAATAGGATAGTTCCATGGGATGAACTCCTCAGTAGTGACACCGTACTGAATGAGTTGTGTCACGCATTAAGTAGGTGTGGGTGGCCTACAAGGACCTTTGAGGAGATACGGAAAGAATTTCTCAGGTTGGATGGAAGGTGAAAGAAGCAACAGCATAAGAGTGAAACATACCTAAAGATTGCAGAAGAACATACTTGGTTATGGACTGCCGACAGCGAGGACGAAGACGATATTTTCATTCCGAGCACCAAGGCCAAGACACCCGCATTGTCAAAGTACAAGACTACCGCATCATCGAAGGGCAAGAGTGCTGCATCGACGGAGGATGACGATATTTTCATGCCGAGCACCAAGGCCAAGACACCCGCATCATCGAAGTCCAAGACTACCGCATAGTCGAAGGGCAAGAGTGCTGCATCGATGGAGGATGATGATGATGTTGGAAATATGCCATAGAGGTAATAATATTGTATTATTATATTTCCATATTCATAATTATGAGTTTATATTTCATGCTATTACTGCTATGACACTGGAATATGCGATTCAGTGGAAAACTCATATGCATGTGTGAAATGATAAATGGTAAATAATAGGTTCCTAGTCTCGCCTCTAAGACTAGCTCAAGTGTTGTAGGTGATCATGTTTTCTGGATGTTAGAATAGCATTAAGTGTAACGATAGTCCTAAAACAACATTGCGAGTATGACGTTAGAAGATCAATCATATTGAATCGACCCAAACTTGTTTGTTATACTTTGTGATTATATTGTCTGAAATCATTTGTTATAACATGTTAGCATGTGTTTTAGTTCCTCAGACCATGAGAGTATCTTAGTCACTTCTTACCAGACGGTGGACTTTGGGGTTGCTCAAACATCATCTGTAACAAGGTGATCATAACGACAACTTTTAGGTTCATCAGAAAGTTTGACAAGTGACTAGTTAGCTCGAGTGTGGGATTTGCTCCTCCGACAATGGAGAGATATTCTTAGGGCCCTCTCGGTGTGACGGCATCCATCATCGTCTGGCCAGACACAGGTGACTACATCACGGGGATGCCAGAACACTTCAACGAGAAAGAAGAACAAAACCGGTAACGGGAACAATGGTATAGTGAGCATGGTGATGACTCGGGAGGATACCGATGCACACCAGGTTTTGTAAAGTATCATGAAGCAAAGGGAACATCGCATGATAACCAAAGGTTCACTCAAATTCGTGTAATCATAGGGACCAATATGGATGTCCACGATTCCGCTATCGGTCATTGAATGAAGGAGTTTCGTTCATGTCTATGTTTTACCGAACCTACAGGGTCACAAGCTTAAGGGAATCATGATCTGTTGAGTGTTAGTGGAGTGAGTGTTATGGGAAAATATTCTTGGAATAGTGTCAGAAATATAAGAAATAGTTTTAGAGAGTTCTGAAAGAGTTTTGAATATTTCCAGAAATGTTCTGGAAGGTTTTGGGAAGGTCCTAGGAACTTCTGGTACTGTATAGAAGGTTATGGAACCTTCCGGATAAATCCATAGGGTCCTTGGTGCCAGGACACCTTGGCTGGGCCAAAGGGTAAGGCCCATGAGGCTTTAGGTTGGTGCATAAAGGAGTTGTATGGAAGGCAGGGGCTAGATGCCAGGGTTTACGGCGTCTACCCCTGGGCTAGACGCCGGAGTCCATGGCCTCTACGTAGATGCTGGGAACCATGGCGTTTAGCCCTGGAGTTTGAGGATGACTCTTCTTTGCGTTGCAAACTAACTTTGGGGAGGCCCCCTCCCTAAGTTACGACCCCATGACTCAACATATAAATAGAGGGGCGGGGCTGGCCCCTAGAACATAAGTTTTGAAGCCTCCTCTAGTTATCTCTTGATCTAGTTCTCGTCTAGTTTGATCTAGACTAGATCTAGTTCGCGTTCTCTCTAAATCCTCATAATAGAGAAGCCCTGTGTGGTTCTCTTCTTCTCCCTCTAATTCTCCGGCGATGATTAGCCCTGGACGGTGAAGCGTTGCCGGACCATGAAGCCTGTACGCTTGCAAACTATAGAGAGGCCGTGCTTTCGTTCTTTCGTTCGAGGCATCGTTCGAGGGCGGTTCGCGGGAACGTCATCAATGGTTCGAGGGACTTCAAGTATGATCTACACCAATTCGTCTACTTCCGCTGCACTCCAGAGTCAGTAACGATCATTGATCCAAACCCTATATGCATCTTCATATTGTTCTTGGGTGTTCGTAGGCCAATTTTTTTTGTTTTCTACTACATTTCCCAACAGTGGCATCATGAGCGCTTCTATGAGTAGATGCAGGTTTCGATCTAGATCACATGTGATTGTGAGGGTGAGGTTCTTGATATGCTTCCCTTGAGCGTTGCTTCAGTTCAGTTCATTGATGGCATGGTGTCGCTTTTCACAAGGTTCTGACAAACGCTCGGCTTTGGCTGTCGACAATCTGCTAATAGTTCCTTGGGCTTCACCATAGTCAAGAATAGTGAACCATCATTTACGCAAGAGGGCGATGAAGATGGATGATCTTCTAGGGGGTCACGCGTATTAGATGAAGTTTAGTGTGGAGGAGTGAGATTTTTAATTAAGTCTCTTCTTTCACACACCCCGAAAGTAAATCTAGCTATGAGGATTATCACTTTATGGTGTGCACGTAGGTAGCTAGGTTTATCCGAAAACCCTAGAAGCCACGTAATTAAAATTTGCTAAACCGATTAGTGAACTTCTAACTTGGTTTTGCAGGATGTGCATATGATGTGGTATAGCCTTCGTCATGATAATGTGTTTATGTATGAGATGGTTATATGTTGTAATGTTAAGTGGCCTGCGCGTCACGGCATGATGGCTGGAGCCACGAGATTGCCACCTTAATGTAAATATTGTAGAGATAGGTTACAGGTGACGGTGGCAAGACATACACAGAGGACCCCGATGAGGAGTAGGTGTACCAGGCGCGGGACGAGGAGCTATAATTTTGTGTCACGGCGAAATTTCAAATTTTGGTGCCACGGCAACGTTTTCTGAAACGGTCGCCACGGCAACGTTTTCTGAAATTGCCGCCACGGCAATGTTTTTGAAACGGTTGCCACGGCAATGAAATATTGACCGTCACGTCGCTTCAACTGGAGATTGAAGACGATCATGGAGAACTCCCGGCGCCAAGGGCTATACCATATCATGATATTTTGAATTGCCTGAGATGTTTATCCCTTTTGTTGTTTGCACCCTTTGATTGCGCAGTAGCCAATTATTAGGGTGATCTCTCACAGTAAATATCAAGTTAAAAGGTGCTCTTCCCAGTGTTGCAACCATCTATAACACGTAGCGTTCCGGAGTGGGTCATGTCCACATGAGCACAAACGGGGCGTGAGGTGTGAGGCGGGGATGGTCAGACCATGGATGCAAATAGCACTCGGTTGTCTTGAAGTTCTAGCAGAATTGTTCTGATCTCAGAGCATGAAGCATCGAAAGATAAACAAGAGTCATATGGATAAATGATCTACAAAAGTTTACCCACCGGTCAAAATTCTCATCATCAGTGATGTCCACATCAATAGCTGAGAAATAGGCTTGGATCTTGAATCACTCACTATCAATTATGAGAGATACTGATTTGAGTGGGAGCATAATTATGTATTAATTAAGTTTAATCACTAGTGCAAAATTAATTATGAATAATGTCCAAGTGTAGTTTGCATTATAGTTGTAGAATTGTGACTCGCGGTTCCACCTTTGTTGTTGAAATTGGTTGACTGTTATTTATCTGGTTGAAACTTTATGTTTGAGCGGATCATCCTCTAAAATGTGCCAAGAAGGATTTTGTCCTACTACATGTTTACAATACTCTCTTGCTTGGTGCTATGGATGACGAGACTCACATCCTTCGATCCAAAAGCTAGAATTGCATTACGGTCTGCTTGCTTCCGAGAAACCCGAACTTCAAAATGTTTGGGATAGTTATGTGATATTCTTGGAAATGAAAATTGTTTTCAGAAACAAACAAAGGCTAAAAGATATGTGATATCTAAAGAAGTGTTTTGTTTGCAAGTTCTGGTGAAGTGTTCAACTATGTTTAAGACTGAAGTGCGTAAGATCCGGAAGAATGCTGCTCATGTGTTGACGATGAGAACTTATAGAGAAAGAACAAAATTGAAGGATGTAATGAGACTTACATGCCTAGGGAAGTTCGGGGCTCACGCCACTCTTAAAGTAGATGTTTCTTCTGAGAGTGAGATAAATATTTAAGTAAAACTATAAGAAGTAAAAGGCAGAAAGAAAAGAAGACTGGAATATCCAGCTCAGGTATGAATGTCATACAAGTTGTGAGATGTGGAGATGGTTGGTCAAGTAAAGTGTAGTTCTTGGGAAATATGATCAATTTGATGATTACTTATTCTTCGGTATTGTGGTTAAAAAGTTGATCACAAGGATATCTCGATTGCATATTATTGTGAATCGTTGCAAGAAACTTCAAACGGCCTAATTGACCAACAAATAATGAGGTTAAAATATTTGATGGATTGTAAAAGGTTACAGTATTTCCCATCAATGTATTTCCTCTGTATTTATTATCGTAATTCATTTTAGAGTTTTGTACACTCTAGCCCATTGCATAGAAGTTGCAAGGAGGTTGTTCATGAGAACAATAGTTGTTCGATGTTATGAACAAAAGGCCATACTCCTATTGTGAATAAGATGTATGTTATGAATATTGATGATAAGATTGAACATCCATAACACTGACACTAAATGTCGCAAGACTAAAAGAATACCACATCTGTGTGGCACTGCATTTAGTCACATTGGAGAAACTAGCATGGAGAAATTTCATAGTGATAAATTTTGAAGTCATCTGATTAAGAATCATCTGACACTTGCAACTTTTGTCCAATTAGTGAAGTAAACTAAAATATCGTTCACAGGCCATAAAGAATGAGCAACAAAATAATTGGCAATATGCATATCGTTGTGTGTAGTCAAATAAGTGTTGTTGCAAGCAGTGGATTTATCTATCTTCAAGGATGACTCAAGTAGATATTTATATTTACTTATTGAGACATAAAATGGGATCTTTTGAAATGTTTCAGAACATTTTCGAAATGAAGTAGAATTTATTGTAACGAGAAAATTATATTTCTTTGATTAGATTACAGAAAGGAATATTTGAGTTACAAGTTTAGTGAATGTCTGATGAGCTGTGAAAAGTATTTTATAGCTTGCAACTCCTAGAACAGTGCTAAGAGTAGAGTGTTTTGAGTAGATGCAATCAAGCTATGTATGACATGGTGAGATCAAAGATGACATTAATTATTTCGCCAATATACTTTTTAATGTGATGCTTTAGAGACTTTTGGCTTTTACACTGAAAAGAGCGCCATCAAATTTGTTGAAATAAAGTGCTACTTTGTAGGTTATCCCAAATAGTTGGGTATTCCTCTATCACTACGCTGAGGCAAAGTGTTTGCCACAGAGTGCAAAAATTTTGAAGAAAATGTTTTCTGCAAAAGAGTGAGTGTGAGGACAGTGCAACTTGACAAGATTGCAGAATCTTCATAATCAGGTCAAAGAAAAGAAACACTGGAAGTAATTCTAGAATTTCTACTACGACTAATATGAAAGACTCTACATGAGATATAGAGACTATGGTCGAACTTGCAGCTGAACTATATAGGTTGGGCAAATTCGTGCAGACCTTTGTGGTGTGCAGACGAAATACTGTTGGACAAACAATGAACCTATAATTCACAGAGAAGCGTTGATGGGCCCTGACTCCGGAAATTGGCTATATGCCAACATAATCTGAGATAGTATCCATTCACATAAATCAAGTTTAGTACTTGATGAACCCTTCGAAAGACTTAGAGTCTAAAGAATAGTAAAGGATCTATAAACTTACAAAGATAAAAATGTTTTATAATGCTTGACTTGTTACAAATAGTTTATGACAAGATCAAAGAACTGACTATGACGAGATTGTCTCATCATAGCAATACTTAAAGTTAGTTTGGGTTGAACTAGCAATTACTAAATATTTCAATTATGAGATATAATAGATGGATGTCAAAATGATTCCCTTGAGATGGAAATAGAACCAAGATTGTATATTTGATACGGTCCAAGGTAATTTTGTCAATCCAGAGGATGCTAGTAAGTATGCAAACTTCAAGAGATCCTATAATGATCTGAAGCAAGCATAGTGGAGTTGAAATCTTCGTACTGATGAAATGGCCAAATAAATTGATTTCATCGAGTAAAGCAAAGATGCTTGTATTACAAGAAAGTAAGTGGGAGCATGATAATATTTCTAAACACTATATGTGCATGACATATTGTTGATTGGAAATTATGTAAATTTCTTGACACGGATTAAGACTTTATTGAAACTAGTTTTTCAGTAAAATACTTAGGCAATGAATAGTCCAGGTATTAGGCATAATGATCTATGGAGATAGCAGTGTCTAATCGGGCTTAGCCAAAATACATATTGACAGAATACTAAAGCAGTTTAGTATGAAAAATGTCAAGAAGAGTTTCTTGTCAAAGTCACATGGAAGGAGTTTTAGCAAGAATTAGTATCCTGAAATACTGATGAGTGAAATATGATTTCAAACACAGTTGTACTCCATGGTATGTAAACAACCAGATATTTCCAGTACTCTAAGTTAGTTGTGAGTAAAAGTTACTAGTATGGTCAAATTGTTGATCATAGGACAACAGTGTCATTAAGTATTGACGACATCTTTCTCACACACAGAGAAAATGAAGAGATTGTTGTAAGGAGTTACATCAATACAGGCTCATTGTATGTAGTACATCGATAAAATCTTCATCTGTGCTCCAAGCGATTTTCCGATTTCAAATTAAAGTGATTTATGGTGGCACAGTAAGTTGGATTTAGTCCAAGAAAGTTACTGTGGTGAATTCTATAACAGAAGGCTAAGTATATTGTTGCTTTAGAAGCAAAAATGAAGGGTGATGAATCAGAAGTTCATTTATGAACTTGGTATGGTTTCTAGATGATTGTGTCAATGGAACACTATTCTCAATAGTGGTTCCACAGCTTAGTCTAAGGAACCAAAGGTTCTACCAATGATTCAATACATACAAAGCCGGTTTCACACAAATTATGAATTCTTGTGAAAGCATGATAGATGCATATATATGCAAATGATACACACAGATCTGAAGTTGTCAAGATCTGATAGGACGAAGGCTCTACCACAAGCAAAGCATGAATCAACACCGGATTGTCATTGGTGTCAAAGAAAATGTGCTAACTAGATTATTGACTCTAGTGCAAGTGGAAGACTGTTGGAAATATGCCCTAGAGGCAATAATATTGTATTATTATATTTCCATATTCATAATTGTGAGTTTATATTTCATGCTATAACTGCTATGATCCTGGAATATGCGATTCAGTGGAAAACTCATATGCACGTGTGAAATGATAAACGGTAAATAATAGGTTCCTAGTCTCGCCTCTAAGACTAGCTCAAGTGTTGTTGGTGATCACATTTCTGGATCTTAGGATATCGTTAAGTGTAACGATAGTCCTAAAACAACATTGAGAGTATGACGTTAAAAGAACGATCATATTGAATCGACCCAAACTTGTTTGTTATACTTTGTGATTATATTGTCTGAAGTCATTTGTTATAACATGGAGTGTTAGCATGTGTTTTAGTTCCTCAGACCATGAGAGTATCTTAGTCACTTCTTACCGGACGGTGGACTTTGGGTTGCTCAAACGTCATCTGTAACAAGGTGATCATAACGACAACTTTCAGGTTCATCAGAAAGTTTGACAAGTGACTAGATAGCTCGAGAGTGGGATTTGCTCCTTCGACGATGGAGAGATATTCTTAGGGCCCTCTCGGTGTGATGGCATCCATCATCATCTAGCCAGACATAGGTGACTACATCCTGGGGATGCTGGAACACTTCAACGAGAAAGAAGAACAAAACCGGTAACGGGAACGACGGTATAGTGAGCATGGTGATGACTCAGGAGGATATCGATGCACACCGGGTTTTGTAAAGTATCGCGAAGCAAAGGGAACATCGCATGATAACCAAAGGTTCACTCGAATTCGTGTAATCATAGGGACCGATATGGATGTCCACGGTTCCACTATCGGTCATTGAATGAAGGAGTTTCATTCATGTCTATGTTTTACCGAACCTACAAGGTCACAAGCTTAAGGGAATCACGATCTGTTGAGTGTTAGTGGAGTGAGTGTTATGGGAAAATATTCTCGGAATAGTTCCAGGAATATAAGAAATAGTTTCGAGAGAGTTCCGAAAGAGTTTTGGATGTTTCCAGAAATGTTCTGGAAGGTTCTGGGAAGGTCCTAGGAACTTCTGGTACTGTACAAAAGTTTATGGAACCTTCCGGATAAATCCAGAGGGTCCTTCGTGCGAGGACACCTTGGCTCGGCCAAAGGGTAAGGCCCACAAGGCTTTAGGTCGGTGCACAAAGGAGTTGTATGGAAGGCAGGGGCTAGACGCCAGGGTTTACGGCGTCTACCCATGGGCCAGACGCCGGAGTCCATGGCGTCTACGTAGACACTAGGAACCGTGGCGTTTAGCCCTGGAGTCCGAGAAGGACTCTTCTTTGCATTCCAAACTGACTTTGGGGAGGCCCCCTCCCCAAGTTACGATCCCAGGACTCAACATATAAATAGAGGGGCAGGGCTAGCCCCTAGAACATAAGTTTTGAATCCTCCTCTAGTTATCTCTTGATCTAGTTCTTGTCTAGTTTGATCTAGACTAGGTCTAGTTCTAGTTCTCTCTAAATCCTCATAATAGAGATGCCCTGTGCGGTTCTCTTCTTCTCCCTCTAATTCTCCGGTGATGATTACCTCTGGACGGCGAAGCGATGCTGGACCATGAAGCCTATACGCTTGCAAACTATAGAGAGGCCATGCTTTCGGTCTTCCGTTCGAGGGATCGTTCGAGGGCGGTTCGCGGGAATGTCATCAATGATTCAAGGGACTTCAAGTATGATCTACACCGATTCGTCTACTTCCGCTGCACTCCGGAGTCGGTAACGATCATTGATCCAAACCCTATATGCATCTTCATATTGTTCCTGTGTGTTCGTAGGCCAATTTTTTTTGTTTTCTACTACGTTTCCCAACAGATGATGTCTTCATGTAGTTTATAAGCTGTATTTTTTAAGTTCAGTCCTACCATTTAATTCAGATGTACTTGTATCTTAATTATCTATTGCAGTCTCTCTAGAAATGTAACTCAAATAACAATGCGAATTAATACTAATATGTCTCTCGCATACATAGGTAGATATATGTCTCTCGCATACATAGGTAGAATATGTCTCTCGCATACATAGGTAGATATATGTCTCTCGCATACATAGGTAGATATATGCCACACAAGTATCAGCCACGTCATGGAGGTGGTGGAGGCAGCATCGACCACCCATACCAGTGGGGTGCCCCAACATTATGAGCAGGAATCTCGGACCTGTCCTCACGATACTGTGTATCCTGTGTGGGATCTGGTGGAGGAGTGGAATACATGTCCATCCAGTTGTTGTGCTGTGACAGGTAATCCTATGTGTTCTGCCCACCTTCCTGATCACTCTCCCATGCAGATCCGGACAAAGATGCCTCATGTCCGGACATAGACGCCAGATATCCGTAGGCTCCTATGAGAGGGAGGGAACATAAGTACTGAAGAAATACGTAGTCCCAATTGATATTGAAAAGAATAAATATGAAGAAACATACCTGTAGGCTGTGGCTGCATCATGAAGCCCGGTGTGGGACCCTGCTGCTGTGGGTGTGGCCAAAACACGTAGCCCGACGTGGGATCCTGCTGGTGCTGCCACGCCGAACTTCCAGCCTAGTCAGGAGGGCGTGGCCTGGTCGTCCACTGCTCTGCTAGATGTGGACGCGGCCGATGTCAGTGTTGTGTGGGTTCTTGCTACTATGTGGAGTGACGCGGCTGCTGCTGGTGTGTGGAGTGATGCGGGGGGCTTTGTAGGGGCTGCTGGTGAACAACGTCCGAAGTGCGGGTGCACGTGACAGCCTGATAGACAGCTTGCAGCTTCCCCTCCGTGCGCGTCACCTAGTTTTGGATCTGAGGCCAAGGCACGAAAAGAGGTCTAGACGATAGTGAACGCTGAAAGTTGGACATCTCCTCATGAAGATCGAGTGTCAAGTCAGCCTGAAATTATCACGATGATTATTACGTATGCACAACAAAGTATGTAATAACTAGATGCATTAGATAAGTTGAATATATGTTACCGCGTACTGTCTGGAGCCCGAAGTATCATAGCTCGGGTACATATCCCTCGTAGCAGGGGCTGGTATCTCATCTGGGTGAGAGTGCTGAATGATGCATAACCGTGTTCCGTGCATGTACTGCTGCAAATAGGCATTGAATAGACCGAGATCAAACCCGACATTCTTGTCCTAGATCCATGTCATTGCAGTCTCCCACTCTGTAACGTAAGGGTCCATCCAGCAGCCAGAGGCCACGCCACCAGTCATGGGCACGCACCTACGGCAGCCAATCTCGGTTGTCACCTTGCAACAGCGCGTGGCTCTGCCACCCACGGACGCTGCGCCAATGGGGCAACCTCACCATCAACAAGTAGGGTGGATAGGAGTAGAAACGAACGGGCTACACCTGGGGGCTCCTCCATCGAGGTTCCCCTCACTCACATCAAGCATTGCACCGGCATGCTTCAGGCAAGAAGTGATATCCCACCCTTTCCCCCAGCCCTTCATCATCAGAAGCGTTGAGAAATATTTGGATGACACAAAGCCAGATCACTGGCTCAACGACTTCCTAATGGCGATCGAAATGACCAACGAGGACATCAGCAATGCCCTCCGGCATATACCTCTATGCCTGACAGGACACGCACACTCCTGGTTAAGTGGGCTACCTCCCAACTCCATCCACAACTGGGCGGATTTCGTGCACATCTTCCTTAATAAATTCGAGGGAACTTACCACCGACCAGGGAGTGGCGGTGACCTCCACAATATCGTACAGGAGGACAAGGAGTCAGTCTGTGACCACGTCGCATGCTGGCTCAAGAAGAAGAACACACTATCCAGCATTTCCAATGAGACAGCCATCGAAGCATTCGTCAGCGGCGCATAGGACCCTCTTTTCCAGCACAAGCTCGAAAAGAAGAGAGGGGAAGGCAAGCTAACATCTCTGGCGGCACTAATGAAGGTCGCAAATGACTTCGCCATGGGAGAGGAAACAACTCGAGCCAAACGCCGGCCTATGTCAGACCACAGAGCCTGCAGGGGTAGAGGCCGCAAAAAGCAGAAGCTCCAAGAACAAAGAAGACCGCAAACTCAAAGAAGAGCAAGATTCTGAGCTTGTCGTAGCGGCCAATGAAGCAGACGAGGCCGGCGGAAAAAGGCAGCGCTGGAACGGCAAGCCTAGACGCAACCCAAGGACAAATGAGGAAATAATGAATGGGCCCTGTGTCTATCACAGATATGGGAATCATAGAGCCCAGCACTCGACACGGGACTACGGGCTCAACGAGCAACTCCTCCATGAAAAAGGTAACCCAGCAGTCATGGCCAATGAGGACAGCAACAACACAGCCCCCCAGGGACCTGCAGCAGTCCCTGACCAGCAGGGACAAAACCAAAGAGGCTTCCCCAAAGACATCCGAAGGGTGAACATGATCTTCGAGATGCAACAGCCTCATAAGGTCGTATACCGGCACCACCACACCAGGGCACAGAGGAACTCCAAGTATCACGCATGGTCAGAGAAAACCATCTCCTTTGGTCAAGACGACCACCCATTCCTTTTTGACGGATTAGGGAGCCTTTCGCTCATCATTGGTACCATAATGGGAGGCCTCTGCATCCCGGCCATCCTAATGGACGGGGGCTCCGGTATCAACATATTATACACAAAGACGTTGGAACGAATGGACATACCGCTGGACGCCCTCCGCCCCTCCAACATAGTATTCCAAGGTATAATCCTAGGACAAAAGGCACAGCCCCTGGGGGAGATCACGCTGCAGGTCGTCTTCGCCAATGGAATCAATCACAAGAGCGAGCTACTCAGCTTCGAGGTGGTCCCATTCGTTGTAGGGTACGACACCGTCCTGGGAAGGCCGGCCTTCACCAAGTTTAGGGTCGTTCCACATTACACATACATGCAAATGATAATGTCGGGCCCCCATGGCGTCATTACAATTCATAGCTTCCCTTTACAAGCAATTAGGTTAGAACATGCCAAACTTAATGTTGGTGCAATAATGCCTCCTTGTGTTTTGGAGATTGTTGAAATAAACAGTAAGGGACTAATGTGTTTGCGAGTGCACACAGAGCAACAGGTCCCTGGAGTCTCGAGGAGTTTGATCTAAACTCCGAAGACAATCTCCTGCGTGGCAGCAATGATTATCACCAAAGATTATGCTGAAAAGAGTGACCCCCTAAAAATTGCTAACGCTAAGCAATTGGTTCGGTGTTCGTCCGATGAAATTGACTGCAGTCGAGAAGTTGAAGACGAAGTGAAGACGTAGCATTTATTTCATAGTTCTTCTTTCTTGTTCATTGAGTCATAGGACCACTGTACTATTAAGAGGGGTATAGTGTTCGAAGCTTTGATTCTCTAATACTAAACCCAATCCTATGAAAGCTGTGAGAGAAATCTCTTTGTGTTCCGAGCAAATACTTGCCAGCAAGAAACTGTGATCTTCTTCACTGCGAGAGATTTGTCTCAGACCGAGGAGAGAGTATTACTTGCTCTGCAAGTAATATTACCGTTGCTCAGATTTCCGACCGTTGGAGTCATGTCGTTCTGCCATTGGCTGGAACGCATGTCCATTTTGGTCATTTCCCATCTGGGATTGTTGCGGCTATAAATAGCCACACCGCACTGGCTTTATCCGGTGGCTGCTCCATTTGATTCAGAGAAGATTGTGTGAGCAACCCCCTCTCCAGAGAGATTTGAGTTTAAAATCCACCGAGAGAAAACCCTAGAGCCAAAAAATTAGATAGTGGTTCAGCATCACTAGAATCTAAGTCCAGTACACTCCACCTATTACTCTTGAGAGCGGTGAACTATCTAGACGGTTAGGTGTCAATTTCTTCAGAGACCAAGAGTGATTGTGGTTCTCAAAGAAGAAGTCTGTAAAGGTTCGGAGATCGCCTCAAGTATCTACCACGAATAATCGGCATTGGTTGATGAACCAATTGTCAAGGAGAATAGGGCGAAGAGAGTCTATCTTCTGTGTTCAATCACAACCCCTCCAACTGCGGAAGAATGAACTGGTCAAACAAACACCGTGTCTACACCGAGCAAATTTGGTTATCTCTTTTCATTTTTTTCATTCGATGCACTTTGTATGATATGCTTCATAGTCCAGTTTCCTTTCATGTCATGTATCTAGTCTACGTTCGTTAGTTTCCCTTCGCTCACTGCTTTTGTTTATTACTTGTTCCATTGCTGGGTTCTGTGAGTTTGATTGTTTCAAAAGAAATTTTTAAACTCCCATTCACCCCCCTCTGGTAGACAAACTTCATTCCTACAATTAGTATCAGAGCAACGTACTCCTTGACTCTGCTCATTTTAGTCTAACAACCTTGGAGTTTTAAGTATGTCTTTAGTGAGCTACAAGTCACACCTCAAGATTCCCATCTTCAATGGGATGGACTACCCCTTCTAGAAGGAGAAGATGAAGATCCGTCTCTGAGCCATTGACGATGAGATGTGGAATGTGGTTCAGAATGGATTCGAGGTTGTCATACCTGCTACTTGTAGCTTGCGTTGGCATTTCCCTAAAGATGAAGGGATGATGCAGCACAGTAGAGATAAGTATTTCCCTCGATTATGAAACCAAGGTTATCGAACCAGTAGGAGAACCACGCAACACCTCTTTAGCAGTACCTGCACACAAACAACAAACCCTTGCACCCAACGCAAACAAGAGGTTGTCAATCTCTCGGCAGTAAGATTGCAAGATTAAATTGTATTTGATAGATTAAAAGATTGCAGCAAAAATACTAAATAAAATAAAAGAATGAAAATGGCAGCAATATTTTTAGGGTTTTAGTAATATGATTTTGATAGACCCGGGGGCCATAGGTTTCACTAGAGGCTTCTCTCATAGAAAATAGCATACGGTGAGTAGACAAATTACTGTTGGGCAATTGATAGAAAAGCAAATAATCATGATGATATCTAAGGCAATGATCATGTATATAGGCATCACATCCAAGATTAGTAGACCGACTCCTGCCTGCATCTACTACTATTACTCCACACATCGATGGGCTATCCAGCATGCATCTAGTGTATTAAGATCATAAAGAACGGAGTAATGCTTTAAGAACGATGACATGATGTAGACAAGACAAACTCATGAATTAATAAACCCAATGAATAGATCCCATCTTGTTACCCTTAGTAGCAATGATACATACGTGTCATGTCCCCTTCTGTCACTGGGATTGAGCATCGCAAGATCGAACCCACTACAAAGCACCTCTTCCCATTGCAAGATAAATCAACTTAGTTGGCCAAACCAAATCAATAGATCGGAGAAGAAATATGAGGCTATAATAATCATGCATAAAAGAGACCAGCAAAGACTCAAATACTTTCATAGATAATCTGATCATAAACTCACAATTCATCGCATCCCGACAAACACACCGGAAAAAGAGATTACCTCGGATAGATCTCCAAGAACATCAAGGAGAACATTGTATTAAAGATCAAAAAGAGAGAAGAAGCCATCTAGCTACTACCTATGGACCCGTAGGTCTGTGGTGGACTACTCACGCATCATCGGAAGGGCAGCAAGGTTGATGTAGAGCCCCTCCATGATCGATTCCCCCTCCGGCAGATTACCGGAGAAGGCCTCTAGATGGGATCTCTCTGGAATAGAAACTTGCGGCGGTGGAAAAAGTATATCATGGACTCCCCTTAGGGTTTCTGAATTTTTGGGAATTTATAGTGCTGGAATTAGGTCAAACGGAGCTGGGGTGGGCCCATGAGGTACCAGGGCACGCCACCCCCTGGGGCGCACCCTGGTGCCTCCTGGCCCACCTCTTCTTCTTCTGGCCCTCTCCCAAAGCTTCCAGTATTCTTCATGCCCAAGAAAAAATCTCCAAAAAGTTTCACTATATTTGGACTTCGTTTGATATTGATTTTCTGTGAAACAAAAACAGGGTAGAAAACAGCAACTGGCACTGGGCACTGAGTTAATAGGTTAGTCTCCAAAAATGATATAAAATTGCTATAAATTATTATAAAAACATCCAAGATTGATATTATAACAGCATGGAACAATCAAAAATTATAGATACGTCGGGGACGTATCAGCATCCCCAAGCTTAATTCCTGCTTGTCCTCGAGTAGGTAAATGATAAAAACAGAATTTTTGATGTGAAATGCTGCCCAACATATTTATCACATATTGTTTTCTTTTGTAGCATGGACAATGGACTAGAATGATTCAAAGCAATAGTCTATAATTTGACATGAAAACATCAATACTCAAACAATGCTAACAAGCAACCATGTCTTTAAAAATATCAACGCTAAAGAAAGTTATCCCAAGCCCATTATGCTCAATCATTGATCAATTCATGAAACACACTCGAAATTGGCTACATCCAATGCACAAGTATGACAATAGTGCTCTCTAGTTGGTGCTTTTGTAAGAGAAGATGGAGACTCAAAAAAAATAAAAATTGCATAAAAGTAAATATTGCATAAAAGTAAATAGATAGGCCCTTCGCAGAGGGAAGCAGAGATTTGTCAAATGTGCCAGAGCTCAAAGCTGAAATTAAAGAGATAAAAATATTTTGGGAGGCATGCCTTTCCTGTCAATGAAAACGAATGAGAATTCCCAATATCTTCCATGCTAGAACAACTATAGGCGGTTCCCAAACAGAAAATAAAATTATACTCTCCTTCATTAAGATTTTTCTTTCCGCGAGAGTACTCCCCTTCATTAAAAAAAATTTATTTCTTTCTGAGGGAGATTTGCTTTTGTTATCAATTATTTTTGCATTACTGCAATTTTGGCATTTTAGCATTTTAACAATTCGGGATGGGCATCCCTAATACCGCCACACTCTCGTGCAATGACAAGTGAATAAACACTCATCGTGAGAATAATCCTCCTAGCATGGAAAAAATTGGCCACCCCCCTCCGCTTCATGAGCGGTACGAGCACACAAAACAGAAAAATTATTTTGAAATTTAGAGATGGCACACGCAAATTTACTTGGAACGGCATTGGAATACCGCATATAGGTAGGTATGGTGGACTCAATTGGCAAAACTGGGTTTAAGGAGTTTGGATGCACAAGCAGTTTTCTGCTTAGTACAAATGAACGCTAGCAAATAGATTGAGAAGCGACCAACCAAAAAATGAAAACGGTCATAAACATGCATTGAACATAACTAACAACGAATAATGCACCATAAGTAGGATATAATTTCGTTGCATAACTATTGACTTAATGTGCATGCATAGGGAATCACAAACCTTAACACCAATATTCTTACTAAACCACAATTACTCACTAACATCATTCACATATTATCACTTCCATATCGCAAAACTATTGCAAGGAATCACACTCATCCAATCCAATGATCTATATGAAAGTTTTTATCTATATCCCCCTTGAATATTCATCACTTTGGGACCAAATTCATATCTCGTGCAAATTACCGTTACTATTAATTACCACATCAACTCTCAAAAAGATATAAGTGAAGCATGAGAGTGCAAATATTTCTTCAAAATTTCAATCTTAACAATTCTCAAAATAATATAAGTGAAGCAAGAGAATTCATTTCTTCAAAATTTTCTCAACTCTCAAAATAATTTAAGTGAAGCATGAGAGCAAATTTCTACAAAATTTTAACAACTTTCAAAATAATATAAGTGAAGCATGAAAGTTAATTTATGCAAAATATATCCGCCACCATGCTCAAAAAGATTTAAGTGAAGCACTAGAGCAACTGCCTAGCTCAAAAAATTTAAGTGAAGCACATAGAGTATTCTAACAAATCATGATGATAACGTGTGGCTCTCTCAAAATAGGTGTGTCCAGCAAAGATGATTGTGAAAAACTAAACAGCAAGCAAAGCAAAGACTCATATAATACACGACGCTCCAAGCAGAACACATATCATGTGACGAATAAAAATATAGCTCCGAGTAAAATTACCGATGGTTGGTAGAATAAAGAGGGGATGCCTTCCGGGGCATCCCCAAGCTTAGACGCTTGAGTCTTCCTAGAATTTTACCTTGGGGTGCCTCGGGCATCCCCAATCTTAGGCTTTTGCTACTCCGTATTCCTTCATCCATCGTGATCTCACCCAAAACTTGAAAACTTCAATCACAAAAAACTCAACAAAACCTTCGTGAGATCCGTTAGTATAATAAAACAAATCACTACTATAAGTACTGTTGCAAACCCATTCATATTTTATTTTAGCATTAAACCTACTCTACTCCAACATAACCATGGCTTATACCCCCCCGATACAATCCATAGATTCATCAAAACAAGCAAGCAACACATCAAAAACAGAATCTGTCAAAAACAGAACAGTCTGTAGCAATCTATTTAGAAACCATACTTTTGTAACTCCAAAAATTCTGAAAAATTAGGAAAACGTGGGCAATTCATATACCAATACTGGGTAAAAATTTCAGAATTTTTTCACGTACCAGTACAGAAACAAATTTTCTGTACCGGACGCAAAAGTTTCTGTTTTTCAAACAGCATCAATCATACTATGTTCCAAATCATCCCAAAGGTTCTACTTGGCACAAACACTAATTAAAAACACAAAAACACCATCATACCAGTAGCATGACAGTAAAAACACACCATAACATAAACTTATAACAAAAATTTATTTTATTCATTGGGTTGCCTCCCAACAAGCGCTATTGTTTTATGCCCCTAGCTAGGCATAATGCATAGTTTCAAGTGTTGTCATCTTTCAAGTTGATTCCATAAGTGGCCCGCATAATGGATTCATATGGTGCTTTAATTATTTTTTTAGGGAAATGCTCCATACCTTTCTTTAGTGGAAATTGAAATTTTATATACCCTTCTTTCATATCAATAACAGCACCTATAGTTCGTAAAAACGGTCTACCAAGTATTATGGGGCAAGTAGGATTGCAATCAATATCAAGCACAATAAAATCAACGGGCACACAATTTCTATTTGCAAGAATAAGAACATCATTAATTCTTCCCAAAGGCTTTTTAATAGTAGAATCCGCAAGATGCAAATTAAGAGAACATTCATCCATATCGGTAAACCCGAACACATCACATAGAGATTTTGGAATTGTGGAAACACTAGCACCCAAATCACATAAAGCATTGCACTCATAATTTTTAATCTTAACTTTAATGGTGGGTTCCCATTCATCATGTAATTTTCTAGGAATTGAAATCTATGGTTCAAGTTTTTCTTCTAATGCTTTAATTAATGCTTCTACGATGTGTTTAGTAAAAGCTTTATTTTGCTCATAAGCAATGGGTGAATTTAACATGGATTGCAGCAAAGAAATACACTCAATCAAAGAACAATTATCATAATTTAAGTCTTTGTAATCCAAGAGAGTGGGCACATCACTATTTAAAGTTTTTACCTCTCCAAACCCACTTTTTTCAATTTTTTTATCAAGATTGTCACCC
The DNA here is from genome assembly GCA_039707655.1 of Elymus sibiricus. Taxonomy (NCBI): domain Eukaryota; kingdom Viridiplantae; phylum Streptophyta; class Magnoliopsida; order Poales; family Poaceae; genus Elymus; species Elymus sibiricus. The sequence goes on from CM077676.1 coordinate 73,974,245, forward strand.
TCCGAATCATGGGTATGCCTACTAATTAAAGTTGACTCTTCTCCAGTCCCCTTTTCATCAAGTTTTATATTGCTAAACAAAAAATCAATAGCTGGAACACCAATCATTTTAATTTCTTCATCATTACTATGTTCTAATGATTCCGGCTTAGCCGCCATTTGATTTACTAGCGTAGCTTGTGCATCAGAAATTTTTCCTAGCAAATTCTCAGTAAGAGCAAATTGAGATTGAAGATTAGCAAATTCTTTGCTAACATCATCGAGCTGTTTAGCAATAGCATCCAACAAAGTAGAATGTTCTTTTAGTTCTTCCGTAAAAAATTTGTTGTGCTCGAATTGAGTAGTCATATAATCTTTAGTATTTTTCTCGATTCCAGACAAAATTTTATAACAAGAAGAATCATGATAATTTCCTTGGAGGATCATATTTAAGCAAACAAGAAAGCAAAAAGCAAACAAGATAACGAGAAAAGGCAAAAAAGGCAAACGGAAAATATTTTTGTATTTCTGTAAAAACATTTTAGAAGTGGGGGAGAGGAAAATGAGAGGCAAATAGCAAATAAAGTAAATAAAGTAAATGCAAGGAGATGAGTGTTTGAGCAAAGGTACTTGATAGAAGTTGATGATGTCTCCCCGGCAACGGCGCCAGAAATTCTTCCTGCTACTTGTAGCTTGCGATGGTATTTCCCCGAAGAGGAAGGGATGATGCAGCACAGTAGAGATAAGTATTTCCCTCGATTATGAAACCAAGGTTATCGAGCCAGTAGGAGAACCATGCAACACCTCTTTAGCAGTACCTGCACACAAACAACAAATCCTTGCACCCAACGCAAACGAGAGGTTGTCAATCTCTCAGTGGTAAGATTGCAAGATTAAATTGTATTTGATAGATTGAAAGATTGCAGCAAAAATACTAAATAAAATAAAAGAAAGAAAATGGCAGCAATATTTTTAGGGTTTTAGTAATATGATTTTGATAGACCTGGGGGCCATAGGTTTCACTAGAGGCTTCTCTCATAGAAAATAGCATACGGTGGGTAAACAAATTACTGTTGGGCAATTGATAGAAAACCAAATAATCATGACGATATCTAAGGCAATGATCATGTATATAGGCATCACGTCCAAGATTAGTAGACCGACTCCTGCCTGCATCTACTACTATTACTCCACACATCGATGGGCTATCCAGCATGCATCTAGTGTATTAAGATCATAAAGAACGGAGTAATGCTTCAAGAACGATGACATGATGTAGACAAGGCAAACTCACGAATTAATAAACCCAATGAATAGATCCCATCTTGTTACCCTTAGTAGCAATGATACATACGTGTCATGTCCCCTTCTGTCACTGGGATTGAGCACCGCAAGATCGAACCCACTACAAAGCACCTCTTCCCATTGCAAGATAAATCAACTTAGTTGGCCAAACCAAATCAATAGATCGGAGAAGAAATACGAGGCTATAATAATCATGCATAAAAGAGACCAGCAAAGCCTCAAATACTTTCATAGATAATCTGATCATAAACTCACAATTCATCGGATCCCAACAAACACACCGCAAAAAGAGATTACATCGGATAGATCTCCAAGAACATCAAGGAGAACATTGTATTGAAGATCAAAAAGAGAGAAGAAGCCATCTAGCTACTGCCTACGGACCCGTAGGTCTGTGGTGGACTACTCATGCATCATCGGAAGGGCAGCAAGGTTGATGTAGAGCCCCTCCGTGATCGATTCCCCCTCCGGTAGATTACCGGAGAAGGCCTCCAGATGGGATCTCTCTGGAACAGAAACTTGCGGCGGCGGAAAAAGTATATCGTGGACTCCCCTTAGGGTTTCTGAATTTTTGGGAATTTATAGTGCTGGAATTAGGTCAAACAGAGTTGGGGTGGGCCCACGAGGTACCAGGGCGCGCCACCGCCCTGGGGCGCGCCCTGGTGCCTCATGGCCCACCTCTTCTTCTTCTGGCCCTCTCCCAAAGCTTCCAGTATTCTTCATGCCCAAGAAAAAATCTCCAAAAAGTTTCACTGTATTTGGACTTCGTTTGACATTGATTTTCTGTGAAACAAAAACAGGGCGGAAAACAGCAACTGGCACTGGGCACTGAGTTAATAGGTTAGTCTCCAAAAATGATATAAAATTGATGTAAATGATTATAAAAACATCCAAGATTGATATTATAACAGCATGGAACAATCAAAAATTATAGATACGTCGGAGATGTATCAATACCCCAGGTTCCCACTAAACACGAGAAGAAGCTCATTCAGATGGATGCATAAGCCAAAGATGAAATTGGTGGGCATTTCTCTCGGTCACAATTCCTTCACTATCGTCAGTGTGAAACTTCAAAAGAGCTGTGGGACTTTCTTGAGAAGATCAATGAAGGTGTTTCAACTCAGAAAGAAGCTCGCATAGATACTCTTCGTGCCAAGTTCAATCGGTTCAGAAGAATTGGAAATGAAAGCTGTCAGCAAACCTTTGACCGTCTAAGCGACATCGCAAATGAACTGAAAGGTCTTGGCGCCAAAGACATCACTGATCATGAAGTGGTGAAGAAGTTGCTCTGGTCTCTTGACAGTTCTTTCGACACTCTTGTCCTGATGATTTGTGAATGCGCTGACTTCAAATTCTTGACTCTGCTAATATCATGGAAAGGATCAACACCCATTAGGAATAGCAAGAAGAAAAGAGAGATCTCTATGGCTTAAGTTATCAGAAGAATCATGCACTCAAGGCTGTGGCTGAATCTTCCTCAGAAGAAAATGGCGAAGAAGATTCAGATGATCCAGAAATGATAAGCAAAGATCTCGCACTCATCACAAAGCGATTCCAATGATTCCGATAGAAAAACCAGTTTCAAAAGAAGGGATCAAGAAGTTCCAACAATTCCAAACCTAAACCCAGTGGAGACTACACATGCTTCAAATGCAAGAAACCTAAACCCAGTGGAGACTACACCTGGTAAAATGCACTATTTTCATAAGGGGCCTTGTTAAAAAGACACCCCAATTACCTAGAGTATATCATTGCTCGGGTTACACATGGCTGCAGTAAAAGAGAAGGCGGAATATAAAAGATTAATAAGGACTTTGGCTCCCGATAAGTCATCGGATATGGAACCAATTTGGAAGATCAAACTCGCCTACGAAGCCAAAGACCAGAAGAAGAAGCTCTCCCAAGGAGTAATTCACGGTCCTAGGCTTGAATACTAGTTTGGGGGCTACTGACGGTGTCCTGGATTAGGGGGTACTCACCATGTCAGCCTACCATTCATGGGTCAGGCCAAGGACCACCGACAACCAAAGAATGGGTGGGGTAAGCTATGGCCCTCGACGTACTCAGGATGGAATCCTCCAAAGACTTGGCACAGACTTCCAGGCATATTCAAATATTCGACATGTTTATCTCTAGATGCAACCGACCATGTGTAACCCTAGGTACCCCTCGGCCCCTATATAGGCTGAGTGTTTTAGTCCGTAGAGGCAGGTTAGATTCATTCATACGATCTCGAGGTAGATCATCATGTATGTTGTACCCCATCCACAATCAATACAACACAAGCAGGACGCAGGACGTAGGTTTTTACCTCTTCGAGAGGGCCCAAACCTGGGTAAATACTGTGTCTCTCTACTTCATGTTACCATCAAGCCGAGATCACCACCTCAGGACCCCCTACCCGAGATCTTCCGGATTTAGCTCTGACATGCCGCATGACGCGCTCTAGCCTCCTCCTCCATGCCACACCAATGCGCCACCGCAAGGAATCAGGACAGCACCATCGCCGGAGAACCACCCAGGGGAGAGGAATTATTTGGTGCCGCTAGCTGGTCCACAAATGGAGTGGGTGGCCGGTAGGAAGAAAGAGGGGAGGGACAGTTAGCAACGGGAGAGAGATGGGGATGAGTGGTGTGAAGACAAGTGGATGCGTTCTTGACTACTGCGTTTTTCCCGATCAATTTTGTACGCTGACAGCTGTTGTCCTCTACTACAAGATTCGTGCTCAAATCCAACCGTTAAAAAGACGTTCGCATTGAAACTCTAAAAATCTTATGTCAGATTTTTAGCTTTATTGTATTTTTGTAGACTCGATCAAACTTTAAAAAATTGAATTAGGACAAACCTAGAACTTGATGTATTTTAGAACTATAGAAATGTACTGTGTTTTGGGATAACAAATAAATTAAGGTATCTACGAGACCGGATGTCATAAGTAATTACACTCTCCAAGAGGGAACCCCGGGCTATCGCTGGGCATGTCCACGTCATCATAGGAATTTTTTTACTGGTGTTCGTATTGGCTAGGAAAAACAAAGTGGCCCACCACTTCACGTTTGCTTAGTCCAGAAGAAAGAGAGGAAGAACGCCCGGAACTGCTCCCTCCCATAGCAATCAGCATCGCACGCGACCTCCCCTTTCCTCGTTATCCCTTCCACTAGGGTTGCCGCCGCTGCCACCGCCCATCGGCTCGTCCCAGCTCCTCCGGCACCGTCCACTGGAGAAGACACCCTCCACGGTCGACCTGGGCCTTCTCCACTGTCGCGCACCGGGAGAGGAGCCAGGCTTCTCCGGGTTGTTTTTCTTCGGCGACGACGTGGTTGTTCCCTCCGACGTTAAGAGCCCGGCTGTCAACAAGGTCCTCTCATGCCCCTCTTTTCTCCTCTTTCTTCAATTCTATTCGACTTGGATGTTGCGTTGTTGTTATTCATGGAGGTCCGATTTGGCTAAAAAAAATTAAACAATACATTTTTTACCTAATTCGAGAAATAATATGCGGTTTTGAAAATTTTCAAAAATAATACACCGTCGGCTTTGCCTAAGCCGACTAGGTCCAGTTGGTCACGGCAAAACCGAATAGGATCCAGTCAGCTTTGCCAAAGCCGATTAGGATCCGGTCAGCGCTGGGGAGGCTGACTGACCACTCGGGCAGAAGCATTAGCTTTAGTCGGTTTTAGCGAAGCCTATTAGTACTAATTGGTTTCGCCGAAACCAATTAGTACTAATCGGCTTCACCGAAACCAATTAGTAGTAATCGGCTTTGGCAAACTCGACAGCTGCATGAAACCAAATTTTCCACCCGATGACTGCATGGAACCATATTTTCCACCTTAATTTTATCCTGCCACCCTCTCCCGAGTTTCCCGCAATTTCCCGCAACACTTTCCCTCCATATGTTCCCGGCATTATCCTTCCCGCCAACCCTTTCCCGCCATTCTTTCCCGCCAACCCTTTCCCGCCATTCTTTCCCGCCATCTTCTCTTCTCAACCTATAAAACCCCCTCCACACTAAGGTGGGTAAGCAGTCCAGTGTAGTCTCGTCAAGATGTCCAGTTATCCTTTCGATCGTAGTTTTCACCCTAGTATGTCCAAATGTCTTCTAAGGTTAGCCAGCGATTTCAAGATAGACAATAGGGTAGTTCCATGGGACAAACTCCTCAGTAGTGACACCGTACTGAATGAGTTGGGTCACGCATTAAGTAGGTGCGGGTGGCCTGCAAGGACCTTTGAGGAGATATGGAAAGAAATTCTCAGGTTGCATGGAAGGTGGAAGAAGCAACAGCATAAGAGTGAAACATACCTAAAGATTGCAGCAAAACATACTTGGTTATGGACTACCGACAGCGAGGACGAAGATGATAGTTTCATGCCGAGCACCAAGGCCAAGACACCCGCATCGTCGAAGTCCAAGACTACCGCATCGTCGAAGGCCAAGAGTGCTGCATCGATGGAGGATGACGATATTTTCATGCCGAGCACCAAGGCCAAGACACCCGCATCGTCGAAGTCCAAGATTACCACATTGTCAAAGGGCAAGAGTGCTGCATCGACGGAGGATGACGATGATGTCTTCATGTAGTTTGTAAGCTGTATTTTTTAAGTTCAGTCCTACCATTTAATTCAGATGTACTTGTATCTTAATTATATGTTGCAGTCTCTCTGGAAATGTAACTTGAATAACAATGCGAATTAATAGTAATATGTCTCTCGCATACATAGGTAGATATATGTCTCTCGCATACATAGGTAGAAATATGTCTCTCGCATACATAGGTAGAAATATGTCTCTCGCATACATAGGTAGATATATGCCACACAAGTATCAGCCACATCATGGAGGTCGTGGAGGCGGCATCGACCACCCATATCTGCGGGGTGACCCAATGTTGTGAGCAGGAATCTCAGACCCGTCCTCGCGATACTGTGTATCCTGTGTGGGATCTGGTGGAGGAGTGGAATACATGTCCATCCAGTTGTTGTGCTACGACAGGTAATCCTGTGTGTTCTGCCCACCTTCATGATCACTCTCCCACGCGGATCCAGACAAAGATGCCTCATGTCCGAACATAGATGCCATATATCCGTAGGCTCCTGCAGGAGGGAACATAAGTACTGAAGAAATACGTAGTCCCAATTGATATTGAAAAGAATAAATATGAAGAAACATACATGTAGGCTGTGGCTGCATCACGAAGCCCGGCGTGGGACCCTGCTACTGTGGGTGTGGCTGAAACACGTAGCCCGACGTGGGATCCTGCTAGTGCTGCCACACCGAACTTCCAGCCTGGTCAGGAGGAGGTGGCCTGGTCGTCCACTGCTCTGCTAGACGTGGACGCGGCTGATGTCGGTGCTGTGTGGGTTCTTGCTGCTGTGTGGAGTGACGCGGCTGCTGCTGGTGAGTGGAGTGATGCGGGGGGCGTTGTAGGAGCTACTGGTGAACAACGTCCGAAGTGCGTCTGCACGTGATAGCCTGATAGACAAGATCATAGCTTCCCCTCTGACGGGGATTTTACCCCACGGTATAACCCGGCAGACATGCTGACCCGGCAAACAGTACTGACCCGGAGAACAGTACTGACCCGGCGAACATGCTGACCCGGCAAACAGTACAGACCTGGTTACAGTTCTAACCCGACAGACAATGATAACCCGGCAGCTACAGTGTCAGGATGTAACCCGGCAGCTACAGTGTCAGGGTGTAACCCGGCAGCTACAGTGTCAGGGTGTAACCCGGCAGCTACAGTGTCAGGAGGCTAACCCGGCTACAGTGTCAGGAGGCTAACCCGGATGCTACAGTGCCAGGAGGTGAACAGTGTTATCAGACAGTCACGGAGACGAGTCTCTGAAGATAAGCCCTAGTTGTAACCCGCCCGGTGTAAGCCGCCCGGGATGGGTTACAAGCCCAGGACTCGGAAGCCCATGAAGAGAAGCCCGCGATGGGAAGTCATCAATCCGACTTAGACTCTACATGTAAACCGCCCCTTCAGCCTTTATAAGGAGGGGCGGGTCACCCCAAGAGGGTCAAGTCAGACGTCTCATAGACAGGTCTCATAGACAGGTCTCATAGACAGGTCAGAAAAGATAGTCAGATCGGAGGGTCTCGAGATTAGAGGTAGCGACTCCGCACCCTTGTAACCGAGATCGTCATCGTCATCAATATAAGACACAAAGCAGGACGTAGGCTTTTACCTCCATCGGAGGGGCCGAACCTGGGTAAAAACTCCGCGTCTCTCGTCCCGCTCAACCCCTCTCAAGCTACCAGTTACATGCGCCGGACCTCACGACTAAGTCCTTACGCTAGGACATCTGCCGTGACAAAACCACGACAGTTGGCGCCCACCGTGGGGCAACGCGCTGTGGTGTTGAGTTCTTGGAGGGATCTCTCTTTGGGATCGAGGAGTTAGCAATTTTTTCCGGATGAAGAAGAGCCGTTTTGGAAGGATCTAGGTCAAACTCCGAGTTCTTCAGTCAAGATTAAAAAGTTTCGATGACAATATGAATCAGATCAGAGCTAAAGGGTGGTTTGGTCGGCAGCTGAGTACAACAGATGAAATTCAGTCCTGCAAAAAATCAACAACCACGAGTACTTGCTATACCAATCCGGAGGCAATTGTTCTATGCTACAGTCAATAGTCAGTCCGGATGGAGACAAAGACCGTGTTAAACACAAACACAAGCCTGCAAGTCACCTCGTGAAACGACATCGTTGAGCCACCCTATCTACAAGTCGCCTGCGTCTGCTCAGCCCGCCACAACTCGCCGATCTCCACTCGCCGTGAGTCGCCCGCACCGAGAAAGCCGCCCCCGACGGCCTCGTCGAGAGCCGCCCACACCGGAGCATCTGCTGCAAATCCCCGCCTCGACTCACCCCGAGTCGCCCGCGGCCTCAATCCGAGTGGCCGCCGCGGTCTCAAGTCAACTCCGAGCCGCCCTGGGTGCGTCCCGCCTCCGCGAGCCACCGCACCCGCCTGGAGCCGCCGTCGCGCCCGCTGCATCACCCGGCCCGTCGGACGTTGCTCCACCACACCGCGTCACCAGTGTCGCCGGCTCCCAGCCGCGCGCGCGCCTCACCTTACTGCCGCCTATGCCCGGCCCCACCGAGGCGCCGGCGCGGCCTCCGCCTCCGTTCCTACCGCTTCATGCCGTCTTCGCCTCGGTTTCCGCCACCGAGTCGCCAGCCTCCTTGGGCGCAGCTGCTCGTTTCCAAGCCACCTCGATGGCGCGTCTCGCCTCGAGCTGTGGCCGCCTGCGAGTCGTCGTCACGCCTCGCCTCCGCCCAAAGCCGGAGCCACCTCCGCCAGATTCAAAGTCGCCGCCGTCACAGCCTTGAGCCGGCCGACTGAGCTGCCAGCCTCTGCTGCGAGCCGCCGTCGCGCTGGCCTCGTCTCCGCCGTCCGAGCCACCTCCGATGGCCGGCCGCCTCCGAGCCGCAAGTCGCCTCTACTGCTCCGAGTTTCCTCGGCCTCGGGACGACCTCGCCAGAGCCGCCGTCAACCGAGGGCCGCCACCGCCTCGTCCCTCTGTTTCGAGCTGCCAGTGGCTCGTTCCTCTGCCACAAATCACCACAGTTGCGAGCCCGGCCTTGCGTCGACCCGCCGCCTCGCCGCGTCGGCCCGCAGATGTGGCCCGCTCACCGAGCTGTCGCTCGCTTCACTGCATCGCCAGCCGACCGCACCCCTACTGCTCCTCGCCTGCTCGATGAGTCGGCCTGCTCAGCCTCCAAACCGGCCTCGTTTTACCACTTCACTGCCGCGCCCCCGCGCCGTGAGCCGCCACCCACGAGGTCGGCCTTTTCCTCCTCTGCCGCAAGCCGCCGTGGCCTCGGGCCCGACCTCGTGTCCTCTGCCGCCGTCTTGGCCTTGTGCCACTTCGTCGTCGCGGCCTCGTCTCGAGCCGGCCCCGCCTCGAGCGCTGCGACCCGCCGCGCAAAGCCACTTCCGCCCTCGTTGGCACGGCCGGCTGAGCCACCGCCGCACTTCTGCTCTGAGTCGCTGTGCGGCTTCACCGTCGCCATGACCCGCCGCGGGCGAGCCGCCTTGGCCCCTAAAGCCGCCCGCCGACGCTACTGAGCCGCCAGGCCCTGCCGCGCCGCTTCTACCGCGGCCCTGTTGTGGTCGAGCCGCTGCCTCCCCTCCTCTCAGCCTCCGAGCCGCCCTGGTCTCTGACCGCGCCCGTGCGTATTCTGCTGAAGGAAGGGGAATTGGAAAAAAAAAAAAAAGGGTGACCCGGAGGGTCTACTCTAAGCCGGCGGGTCTATTCTAAAACTGCCCTGCTTTGGCTCTGCTGCGGTCGCACTTCAAATTGCTGTCTCCGCCATCGCCGCTGCGACCACGCGCTGGCCCACCGACTGATTGGCCTTTCTGAGCCGCCATACGTTCAATGCGAGCCACCTCTGCCTCATCATCCAGAGTCTCTCCTCGAGCTATGGCCCGCCGCCTCTGCCGCGGCCTCGAAAGACTGGCTAAATCGCCATTGAAATTACTGGGGCATGTTCACAGAACAGACCGTCTGTCGTCCGGACGAATCAGGTGAAATCTGTCCATTCAATTTTTATTGAAACATTTATTATTCTTTCGAGAACAGTTACTCTCGTCTGTGATGTCGTTATGCAGGACTGGCAAGGTGACCGGCGTACTGCGGGTACAAAGCTCAAATCAGCACCCGCCCATACGAGTTGTCCAACGGACGCACGGAAACCACATGTGTTCCGGTCTACATCAACTCGCGGGCGACTCATACGTCCGCGACGGCTTACAAACGCCCGCGGCCGAGTCACCCGTCCGCACCGGCTTACAATGCCGCGGCCGCCTCTCCCGACCATACCGGCTTACAATGCCGCGGCCGTCTATCACAACTGTGCCATCTTCAAACGCGCGGCTGATTCCTACATCTACATCAACATACTGGTGCTGTGCTTGTCGGTTCAAGTCGCCCAGCGGACGAGCGCAAGACGCCGCCCGTGGTCTGATCTACATCAGCATATCAGTGCGATGCTCGCCTGTACGAGCCGCCTAATTGACGAGCGCAAGCCGCCGACTGCAGTACGATCTACATCAGCATATCGGTGCACTGATCGCCTGCACAAGCCGCCTGACGGACAGGCGCACAAGTCGCCACTATTACAGTGGCTAAAACTTCAATAACCAGCCGGGACGAACCATCGACCGGATGATTGAAACAATTCATGCGGGATCATCTATAACCCGCCACGGTTGACCTCAACCTTCACTGGAGATTCTCAAGTCACCTCTTTGAATCGACTCAAGACTCAGGGGCTACAAACATGGCTCGACACACTTGGTCGTTTTCAATGAGAGCCACAGATCATGGCAAGAAAGTTAACCCGATCTCAGGAATACTACATTATTGGCGGAAGGATTAAAAGTTACTCAAGAAGACGAGTCGCCATGATGCACCGTTCAAACTTGGGGGCTTCTGCTATTTTCTTCATACAAGATGGCGGCTTACAAAATGCTGCAACAATGTTGATACTTCAACAAAGGTCATTTGGGGGCTTCCAACCCACCGGGTTTAGCTCGCTCACCCTCTTGATCGGCTCTTCAGCCACAAAGTAAACAACACGGCGGCTTACAAGTTGCCGGCCTAACTGACGGCGGCTTACAAGATAGCGCGCCAGTTGATATCATCGACAAGGTCGTTTGGGGGCTTTCAATCCGCCGGGTTAAGCTTCAACCCTCTCGGTCAGGCTCTTCAGCCAATATAAGGAGGGCCATTGACCCAAAACGTTGACTCCGTCAACAAAGATCACTAGGGGTGCAGCGAGTTCTAAAACTTACCTCCTTTTCGATCTGCAAGGACGGGTTATACCTGCCTGTAAGTAGATGCGCTTTGTCAGGGGTGCAGCGAGTTCTAAAACTCACCCTCTGCAAAGGCCTCTTACAGCGGCGAGGCAAACCCTTACATCCGCAAATCCGAGTTATACCTGCCTGTAAGTTGATGCCACTTTGTCAGGGGTGCAGCGAGTTCTAAAACTTACCCCCTGCAAGGGCCTCTTACAGCGGCGAGGTAAACTCTCCCATCTGCTGTGTCTCTCTCTGGTTCGTTGCGCTCTTATCAGTTAATCTCGCCTAGAGACCCTGAGCCGTTCAAAGGAGTTGACGGCCACTCTCGTTAGAGACCCTGTACTGGTATGAGTTCAAGCATCGAGTCCACCCAGAAGAACCATCATATGAAGTTTTGAGAATAAAAGGCAAAGCAAGAACATCATACATTGCATCATACATCATACATTACATCATGCATTGCATCATATTTACATATCATGCCGGTTTGCCAAACCGGGTCAGAGCAAGATTGTGAAAGAGGAAACAAGGCTATACGAGATTTTAACATCTCCGGGTTGTGCTTTTTCAAGCCGCCCTTACAACAATGCAGAATATACTCTGTTTTGTTTATTTTTGCAGGTCTTGTCTTATAAGATAAGCCGCCAGAACAAATAGATCTTTAATAGCCAACATGGCTGGATCTTCATCATGGATTTCTCATACATAATCGCCGGGTTGCACCGCAACCACGAGCTGGGATTTTCATTATCAAGAGTAAAGGCATTATTCAGGATACTCTGTCAAGTTACAACCACGGCCAAGGATTCATCAAACAATGATGAGTCATTATTATCACAATAGTCCCGAGTCGCCGCAGGCAGACGACCCGGCACTTGGGGGCTACATTATTTAAGGACAGTTTATATCAAGTATGCAAGTCCCATGTCGCTGCAAGCATGCATCACGGCACTTGGGGGCTAATGCAAGCTGGTTTTCAAAGCATTACATTGTCAGCAAGACCCTGTTATTTCAAGGATATGAGCAAGCCTTTCAATATTTTTCTAAGTCCCAGCCCAGTACTTCTTACTGACCTGGCACTTGGGGGCTACACTGCTCACATCAAATTTTTCTAAAGTCCCAAGTCGCCGCAGGCGTGCGACCCGGCACTTGGGGGCTACAGTATTCAGTTGTTCAAAACAGATTATAAGGTACAAATTGAAGACCCGGCGCATCACATATTGATGAGCCGGCCCTTGGGGGCTACACCAGCTGAAGCTTTATAAGGTATAAGACAGTTATAAGTCCCAGGCTGCTGCAGGCAAGACAACCTGGTACTTGGGGGCTACACAATCAAAGATACTATTGCAAAGCGCCAAGTCATCATGGAACAACTTGGAGCTTGGGGGCTACAGGTAATATAAATATATCAAAAAATTGGAGAAGTTTTCAAGATGTCAATTTCAGCGGGAGTTCAGTTATTTGACTCGGCGTCACCAACAATCATGACCCGGCACCATCAAAGATTATAACCCGGCGGAGGAGACCCGCCAAGAGCGTTGAAGGCCGATTCAACGGCATATGGGTGTTGTATTCCCAATATTTTATTTCAAAGGACATATACCTGCAAGACGATGGAGCTTACCATGAATAAATTCAAGCTAACCTGGGGGCTAATGACGGCGATATTACCCCACGGTATAACCCGGCAGACATGCTGACCCGGCAAACAGTACTGACCCGGAGAACAGTACTGACCCGGCGAACATGCTGACCCGGCAAACAGTACAGACCTGGTTACAGTTCTAACCCGGCAGACAATGATAACCCGGCAGCTACAGTGTCAGGGTGTAACCCGGCAGCTACAGTGTCAGGGTGTAACCCGGCAGCTACAGTGTCAGGATGTAACCCGGCAGCTACAGTGTCAGGAGGCTAACCCGGCTACAGTGTCAGGAGGCTAACCCGGATGCTACAGTGCCAGGAGGTGAACAGTGTTATCAGACAGTCACGGAGACGAGTCTCTGAAGATAAGCCATGGTTGTAACCCGCCCGGTGTAAGCCGCCCGGGATGGGTTACAAGCCCAGGACTCGGAAGCCCATGAAGAGAAGCCCGCGATGGGAAGTCATCAATCCGACTTAGACTCTACATGTAAACCGCCCCTTCAGCCTTTATAAGGAGGGGCGGGTCACCCCAAGAGGGTCAAGTCAGACGTCTCATAGACAGGTCTCATAGACAGGTCTCATAGACAGGTCAGAAAAGATAGTCAGATCGGAGGGTCTCGAGATTAGAGGTAGCGACTCCGCACCCTTGTAACCGAGATCGTCATCGTCATCAATATAAGACACAAAGCAGGACGTAGGCTTTTACCTCCATCGGAGGGGCCGAACCTGGGTAAAAACTCCGCGTCTCTCGTCCCGCTCAACCCCTCTCAAGCTACCAGTTACATGCGCCGGACCTCACGACTAAGTCCTTACGCTAGGACATCTGCCGTGACAAAACCACGACACCCTCCATGCGCGTCACCCAGTTCTGGATCTGAGGCCGAGGCATGAGAAGAGGTCCAGACGACAGTGAACGCTGAAAGTTGGACATCTCCTCGTGAAGATTGAGTGTCAAGTCAGCCTGAAATTGTCACGATGATTATGATGTATGCACGACAAAGTATGTAACAACTAGATCCATTAGATAAGTTGAATATATGTTACCGCATACTGTCTGGAGCCCGAAGTATCATAACTCAGGTACATATCCCTCGTAGCAAGGGCCGGTATCTCATCTGGGTGAGAGTGTTGAATGATGCGTAACCGTGTTCCGTGCATGTATTGTTGCAAATAGGCATTGAATAGACCGAGATCAAACCCGACATTCTCGTCCCAGATCCGTGTCATCGCAGTCTCCCACTCTGTAATGTACGGCTGAACCCTCTGCAGCCACTGAGTCTGGGTCCTGCTAACCCCCTTCCTCGTGATCCTAAAATTGTGGTGTGTGTTCAATAATTAAGTAATGCTTCAATATGGCCAATTGTGAAAGACAATCCAACATTGAATAACTAGACATACCTGTGGACAACTGGTGGCAGCGGAGCCTCTATAGGCAGGGGCTCGACCAACTATCGAAGACCAAACTGCCTCATAACCCTCTGTTGGGCCATCTCCTCGACGAATACATCAAAGATGATCTTTGATTTTGTCATCCAGTAATCCCGATTTCTTGTGCATAGCTCAGAAATACCGCCAAGGTATCTAGCGTCTATGGTTGCTTGCGTGTACGGCTGCCAGATCACCCAAGTGTACACATCGAACTGCTCGTTTAATGCCGTGTAGGCTCGCCTAGTCTGATCACTAGCATAGCGTCTCTGCGCAAACCAAAAGTTAGTTTCAGCCATAGTGTACATAAAGAACATAGTTTACATAAAGAAGATGCAATAAATTATAACACGAGACATACCTTGCAACGTGTCCAGCACATACCGAAAGAAGGCATGTCAATGCGATCAGCATCGAAAAGATCGTGCAAAGGCCAACCCTCGTCAACTTGTATGTTCGGTCGTCCTATAGAGAACCTCTCCCACGACCACAGCTGTAAAAATAGAGGGCAACCAAGAAGGGCTGCCTTCTGCGACACAAGCTAGTAGCCGTTGTACATACCTTGGTATGTAGCCGCTAAAACCACAGAACCCCAACTCCTCTGTGTGATCTGCTCCGGCCCCTCAGCTCTCGCGATCTCCAGTGCAATAGGGATGTAGCGCGTGCTAATAGTGGTGACATGGTTCTCTGTGAACATCACCTTCCCGAGAAGCCATGGTAGGTATGCCTCCAGGCTCCGAGTGATCTGTGTCACAGTCAAGGGGACTTGTGGATACCCCGAGAACTTCTGGATCTGTAGTCAGTAAGTAAAGAGAGACCGTTAGTAAATAGAGAAGTAATCTGTAGAACCAGATGCATGACAAATGAAAGATATGAGACAGGTGAACTAACCTGGAAATGGAGCAACCACTCGAACTTAGGTCCGTGAGGCTCCGAGGCTAAGGCCGGAGCACTGTCATAAACATCCTGGAAATGTTGTGCAATTTCCTGCTCCCAAGCAGCCAGTGCCTCCAACGGTCCTATGGCA
Organism: Elymus sibiricus; assembly: GCA_039707655.1. Classification (NCBI taxonomy): domain Eukaryota; kingdom Viridiplantae; phylum Streptophyta; class Magnoliopsida; order Poales; family Poaceae; genus Elymus; species Elymus sibiricus. The sequence continues at coordinate 73,989,427 of CM077676.1, forward strand.
TGACCCGCCAAGGGTAGTCCCAGCAAAAGTGACACATCCTCCAGAGTAGGAGCCATCTCTCCCCAATGGAAGTGAAACGTGTGGGTCTCGGGCCTCCATCGGTCCACTAAGCACGTGAGCAAAGAGGCGTCAATGGCAAGGCATGTAGAGGTATCTGTGGCCTCAACCAGACGCGCGAAAGGTAAAAGCCCAGCCCATTTCAACATGCATATGACAAAGCATAACAGTTCAGTGAGTTCTTCTAAAAAAACACGTAAGAGTAATATACATGCTTGAAAGAAATTAATAAAACACGTACCTCTGAACCCAATCCGGGTGTATCCTCCAGTCCTGCTTAGGAGTGCGAGTGACTAGGGGATCAAGCTTGCCCTGACATAACAACGTAGCACGATGCTTACTATCAATGTCCGGATTAAGCAACCCCATTCCCTCCATTCCTGCACTTATTTAAACATAGTTGCACGCACAATACAAATTTAAACATAGTTGCACGCACAATACAAATTTAAAACATAGTGCACGCACAATACAAATTTAAAACACAGTGCACCCTTAATACAAATTTAAACATAGTGCCATACTTAATACAAATTTGAACATAGTGCCACACTTAATACAAATTTAAACATAGTGCCATACTTAATACAAATTTAAACATAGTGCCACACTTAATACAAATTTAAACATAGTGCCATACTTAATACAAATTTCAACGTAGCCTAGCTTCTTCCTCTCCCTCTTCCTCCTCTTCGTCCCCGGTTTCCTCGTCCATGCCCAGTGACGAAAGTGGGACAATTAGGGTCCCTATGGCCAAATTGATTGGATAGAATGCATTGCCTAGTGGGGGCCTCCGACTTCAGATTCATCCATATCATTCCGGATGCGCTGAGTCTGCCGTCTACCTCTGCTTGTACGCATATTCCTGGGTCTGGAATGTACCGCCTTTCAACGGGGTTGACGGTGTTGAAGTTACCCATTGATCGAAATCCCAGCAACTCACCTGTCCAGGTATTGACCACGGACTCTTTCAGAAAATATGGAGACACGAACGAGATTGCGTCCATTCCTAGCTGCCCGCAAGTAGCAAGTACATGGGAGCAAGGTAGATGAAGCAACTTTGGTTTGTTGCATGTGCACTCACATGTTGGCCAGACTTCATTCCCAATTTTCACCTCATGGGTCCTCACCTGATTTCCACATCTGAATTTGTTGCTAGCTAATCGGACCTCAAACCTTCTATCTTGATTCCCGATGGCGACTACAGTATGTGACCTAGCTTTTTCCATCTTTTCATTCATGTACTTCATAACCCTTTCGCAGTAACGTGTGTTTGGGTTGTTCGTGATATGCAGCTCTGCTTTTTGACGTCTATCTCTGAAATACTTCACCGTGCCATAGAAAATACCCTCAATGATTGCTGTAAGTGGCAAAGCCCGGTTTCCTCTAAGGACGAAGTTATATGTTTCGGCGAGGTTGGTAGTCATGACACCGCAACTTGCCCCATGCGTGTCATGCAGCAAAGACGACCTCTCCAGAGGCTCATGCTCTATCCACTGTTCAAAGGTTTTAATCGTCCTCCCAAGCCTTCTCCTAGTACCGGGTGGGTCAAATCCTGGCAAATCACAAAGCCTAACAGGGTCTTCCTCCACGGCCGCTGGTCCTGTTGCTAACTGTGCAGCTACTGCTGCTACATGTGCCCTCACAGCTGCATCTCGTACAGCTTTCCTGTCCCTAATATGTCTCTGCGTGCACACATTAAGTCTCTCATGTATCAAATTGTACTTCCATACCTGGTTCTGGTTGCAGAGTTTTTTGAATAGATTCATAAGGTTCTTATTTCTGAACTGCGAGAAGAAATTGGCCCCCAGATGGCGCATGCACCAACGGCTCTGCAGGTCCTGCCATGGAGTTTGTTCCTCAGGCCCAGGGTTTGTCAGTTTCTTTATCGCACTGGGTATACCTGCATGCCTGTCATGAAGGATGCACACATTCGGCTTATCCTTCACAACTGCTATTTTCAGTTGCCTGAAGAACCATGTCCAACTTTCAAGGTTCTCGCTCTCCACAAAAGCAAATGCTAGTGGGACGACTTGATTTTGGCCATCTTGACCAATGGCGGTCAGGATCTGACCCTTATACTTGCCAGTGAGAAAAGTGCCATCTACACATATCACCGGCCGACAATGACTGAAAGCTTCGATGCATACACCGAAAGAAAAGAACAGTCGATGCAGCTATTGGAAATGTGCCCTAGAGGCAATAATAAATTGGTTATTATTATATTTCCTTGTTCATGATAATCGTTTATTATCCATGCTATAATTGTATTGATTGGAAACTCAAATACATGTGTGGGTACATAGACAACACTGTGTCCCTAGTAAGCCTCTAGTTGACTAGCTCGTTGATCAAAGATGGTTAAGGTTTCCTAGCCATTGACATGAGATGTCATTTGATGACGGGATCACATCATTAGGAGAATGATGTGATGGACAAGACCCAAACTGTAAACGTAGCATTTGATCGTGTCAGTTTATTGCTATTGTTTTCTGCATGTCAAGTATCTGTTCCTTTGACCATGAGATCATGCAACTCACTGACACCGGAGGAATACCTTGTGTGTATCAAACGTCGCAACGTAACTGGGTGACTATAAAGGTGCTCTACAGGTATCTTCGAGGGTGTCTGTTGGGTTGGCATGGATCAAGACTGGGATTTGTTACTCCGTATGACGGAGAGGTATCTCAGGGCCCACTCGGTAATACAACATCACAATGAGCCTTGCAAGCAATGTGACTAAAGTGTTAGCCACGAGATCTTGTATTACGGAACGAGTAAAGAGACTTGCCGGTAACGAGATTGAACTAGGTATAGTGATACCGACGATCGAATCTCGGGCAAGTAACATACCGAAGAACAAAGGGAACAGCATACGGGATTAACTGAATCCTTGACATAGAGGTTCGACCGATAAAAGATCTTCGTAGAATATGTAGGAGCCAATATGGGCATCCAGGTCCCGCTATTGGTTATTGGCCGTAGAGGTGTCTCGGTCATGTCTACATAGTTCTCGAACCCGCAGGGTCTACACACTTAACGTTTGGTGACGATTAGTATAATTGAGTTATTATGTTGGTGACCGAAAGTTGTTCGGAGTCCCGGATAAGATCCCGGACATGACGAGGATCTCCGGAATAGTCCGGAGGTAAAGATTGATATATGTGATAATAGTGTTTTGATCTCCGGAAGAGTTCCGGAGTTCACCGGAAGGGGTTCCGGATGTTTACCGAAGTGTTCGGGTGCAGCAACACTTTATATGGGCCAAGGGATAAAAGCCCACGAGGTATTGGAAAGTGCAAAAGTAGTTTTGCTGCCGCGTAAGCGGTACTACCGCTTGTGTGAAGCGGTACTACCGCCCGAGCGGTACTACCGCTTGTGTGAAGCGGTACTACCGCCCAAGCGGTACTACCGCTTGTGTGAAGCGGTACTACCGCTTGTGCGCGGCTGTGCACGGTTCGGCAGGGATCCGAGTTGGACTCTTTCCCTGCGGGCCAAACCGACCTTGTGCGGGCAAAACCGACCCGGAGGAGGCTTTTACTCCAAGTTTAGACCCCAAGGCTCAACATATAAATAGAGGGGCAGGGCTAGCACACGGGACACATCAAGATTTCCCCAAGCCGTGTGCGGCAACCCTAACCCTCTAGTTCCTCCGTCATAATCTCCGTAGCGCTTGGCGAAGCCCTGCAGAGATTGTTCCTCACCACCATCACCACGCCGTCGTGCTGCTGGAACTCAACCACTACTTCACCATCACTCGCTGGATCGAGGAGGTAAAGGCGTCATCAAGCCGTACGTGTGTTGAACGCGGAGGTGCCGTCCGTTCGGCGCTAGTTCGTGATCGGATCGAGGGACGACTTGCGATTTGGATCGCGGAGACGTTCGACTACATCAACCGCGTTTATTAAACGCTTCCGCTTAGCGATCTACAAGGGTATGTAGATTCACTCTCCCTCTCGTAGATGCTCATCACCATGGATAGATCTTGTGTGTGCGTAGGAAAATTTTTGTTTCCCATGCAACGTTCCCCAACAGTGGCATCTGAGCTAGGTCTATGCGTAGATGAGATCTCGAGTAGAACACAAACGAGTTGTGGGCGTGGGTGTATACATATTGCTTGCCGTTACTAGTTGATATTTGATTCGGCGGTACTGTGAGATGAAGCGGCCCGGACCGACATTACGCGTACACTTACGCAAGACAGGTTCCTTCAACTGACATGTAACTTCGTTGCATAAAGATGGCTAGCGGGTGTCTGTCTCTCTCACTTTAGTTGAATCGATTTCAATGAAGAGGGTTCTTTTAGAAGATCAAAAAGCAATCACTACACCACGTTGTGGTTTTGCGTAGGTAAGAACGGTTCTTGCAAACCCGTAGCAGCCACGTAAAATTTGCAACAACAATTAGAGGACGTCTAACTTGTTTTTGCAGGGTATGATGTGATATGATATGGCCAATTACATGATGAGATATATGTGATGTATGAGATGATCATGTGTTGTATAGAATATCACGACTTGCATGTCGATGAGTACGGCAACTGGCAGGAGCCATAGAGTTGTCTTTAATTATTGTATGACCTGCGTGTCAATCATTAAGCGCTATGTAATGCTTTACTTTATCGCTAAACGTTAGCAATAGTCGTGGAAGCAACAGTCGGCGCGACAACCTTATGGCGACACGTTGATGGAGATCAAGATGATGGAGATCATGGTGTCATGCCGGTGACGATGGAGATCATGCCGGTGCTTTGGAGATGGAGATCAAAAGCACAAGTTCATGGCCATATCATGTCACTTATGATTTGCATGTGATGTTAATCCTTTTATGCATCTTATTTTGCTTAGGACGACGGTAGCATTATAAGGTGATCCCTCACTTAAATTTCAAGAAAAATTGTGTTCTCCCCGAGTGTGCACCGTTGCGAAAGTTCGTCGTTTCGAGACACGCCGTGATGATCGGGTGTGATAGACTCCACGTTCACATACAACGGGTGCAAGCCATGTTGCACACGCGGAACACTCGGGTTAAACTTGACGAGCCTAGCATGTACAGACATGGCCTCGGAACACAAGAGACCGAAAGGTCGAACATGAGTCATATAGTAGATATGATCAACATGAAGATGTTCACCATTGAAACCACCTCAACTCACGTGATGATCGGACTTGAGTTGGTGGATTTGGATCATGTTACACTCGAATGACCGGAGGGATGTCAATTTGAGTGGGAGTTTTTAAGTAATATGATTAACTAAACTCATTATCTAGAACAATAGTCTAAGTTGTCTTTGCTATATTTATGTTGTAGATCATGGCTCGCGCAGTAGCACCCCTGAATTTTAATGCGTTCCTAGAGAAAGCTAAGTTGAAAGATGATGGAAGTAACTTTGTGGACTGGGCCCGTAATCTAAGGATTATCCTTACGGCTTCCCAGAAGGCTTATGTCCTTGATGCACCGCTTGGTGATCCACCCGCTCCAGTTGAGTCTCTAGACGTTGTGAACGCCTGGCAGGCTCGTTCTGATGATTACTCAATAGTTCAATGTGCAATGTTGTATGGCTTAGAACCGGGACTTCAAAGACGTTTTGAACGTCATGGAGCATATGAGATGTTCCAGGAGTTGAAGTTTATCTTTCAGAAGAATGCCCGGATCGAGAGATATGAGATCTCCGATAAGTTCTATGCTTGCAAGATGGAGGAGAATGGGTCTATCAGTGATCACGTGCTCAGAATGTCTGGGTACTCCACCCGTCTGGCTGAGTTAGGGATGCCCCTTCCGCCAGAGGCTATCACTGACAGAGTTCTTCAATCATTGCCACCTAGCTACAAGAGCTTCGTGTTGAACTATAACATGCACGGGATGAACAAGTCAGTCGCCGAGCTGTTTGCGATGCTGAAAGCCGCTGAGTCTGAAATTCAGAAGGAGCATCAAGTGTTGATGGTCAATAAAACCACTAGTTTCAAGAAAAATGGCAAGGGTAAGAAGGGTAACTCCAAGCAGAGTGGCAAAGCAGTTGCTCCTCTCGTGAAGAAACCCAAGGCTGGACCCAAACCAGAAACTGTGTGTTTTCATTGCAAGGGAACTGGACACTGGAAGCGGAATTGCCCCAAGTATTTGGCTGACAAGAAGGCGGCCAACAACAAACAAGGTATATATGATATACATGTTATTGATGTGTACCTTACCAACTCTCGTTGTAGTGCCTGGGTATTTGATACCGGTGCGGTTGCTCATATTTGCAACTCAAAACAGGAACTGCGGAATAGACGGAGGCTGGCAAAGGACGAAGTGACGATGCGCGTGGGAAATGGTTCCAAGGTTGATGTGATCGCCGTCGGCACGCTCGCTCTTCGATTACCGTCGGGATTAGTGATGAACCTAAATAAGTGTTATTTGGTGCCTGCGTTAAGCATGAACATTATATCTGGATCTTGTTTATTGCGAGACGGTTACTCATTTAAATCAGAGAATAATGGTTGTTCTATTTATATGAGTAATATCTTTTATGGTCATGCACCCGATGTGAGGGGTTTATTCTTATTGAATCTCGATAGTAATGATACACATGTTCATAACATTGATGCCAAAAGATGTAGAATTGATAATGATAATACCACTTTCTTGTGGCACTGCCGTTTAGGTCATATTGGCGTAAAACGCATGAGGAAGCTCCATGATGATGGACTTTTGGAGTCACTTGATTTTGAATCACTTGACACATGTGAGCCATGCCTCATGGGCAAGATGACTAAAACGCCGTTCTTTGGAACAATGGAACGGGCAAGTGACTTATTGGAAATCGTACATACTGATGTGTGCGGTCCGATGAGTATTGAGGCGCGCGGTGGTTATCGTTACTTTCTCACCTTCACTGATGACTTAAGTAGATATGGGTATATTTACTTAATGAAACACAAGTCTGAAACATTTGAAAAGTTCAAACAATTTCAGAGTGAAGTTGAGAATCATCGTAACAAGAAGATTAAATTCCTACGATCTGATCGAGGAGGAGAATATCTGAGTTATGAGTTTGGCAGTCACTTAAAACAGTGTGGAATTGTTTCACAATTAACACCGCCTGGAACACCACAGCGTAATGGTGTGTCCGAACGTCGTAATCGAACCTTATTGGATATGGTGCGATCTATGATGTCTCTTGCCGATTTGCCACTATCGTTTTGGGGTTATGCATTAGAGACAGCTGCATTCACTTTAAATAGGGCACCATCGAAATCCGTTGAGACGACGCCATATGAACTTTGGTTTGGCAAGAAGCCAAAACTGTCGTTTCTTAAAGTTTGGGGATGTGATGCTTATGTCAAAAAGCTTCAGCCTGAAAAGCTGGAACCCAAAGCGGAGAAATGCGTCTTCATAGGATACCCAAAAGAGACAATTGGGTATACCTTCTACCTCAGATCCGAGGGCAAAGTGTTTGTCGCTAAAAACGGAACATTTCTTGAGAAAGAGTTTCTCTCGAAAGAATTGAGTGGGAGGAAGATAGAACTTGATGAGGTTGTTGAACCTTTACTTCAACCTGAGAGTAGCGCAGCGCAGAAAGTTGTTTCTGTGGAGCCTACATTAGCTGAAGAGGAAGTTAATGATGATGATCATGAAGCTTTGGATCAAGTTGCTATCGAACCTCGTAGGTCGACAAGGACGCGTACTGCTCCTGAGTGGTACGGCAACCCTGTCTTAGAGGTCATGTTGTTAAACAACGATGAACCTACGAGCTATGGAGAAGCGATGATGGGCCCGGATTCCGAGAAGTGGTTAGAGGCCATGAAATCCGAGATGGGATCCATGTATGAAAACAAAGTATGGACTTTGGAAGTATTACCTGAAGGGCGTAAGGCCATTCAGAACAAATGGATCTTTAAGAGGAAGACGGACGCGGACGGTAATGTCACCGTCTATAAAGCTCGACTTGTGGCAAAGGGTTTTTCACAAGTTCAAGGAGTTGACTACGATGAGACCTTCTCACCCGTAGCGATGCTTAAGTCCGTCAGAATCATGTTAGCAATAGCTGCCTTTTTCGATTATGAAATTTGGCAGATGGATGTCAAAACAGCGTTCCTTAACGGTTACCTTAAGGAAGAGTTGTATATGATACAACCAGAAGGTTTTGTCGATCCAGAGAATGCTGACAAAGTTTGCAAACTCCAGCGATCCATTTATGGACTGGTGCAAGCATCTCGGAGTTGGAATCTTCGTTTTGATAAAGTGATCAAAGCGTTCGAGTTTATACAAGTTTACGGAGAAGCTTGTATTTACAAGAAAGTGAGTGGGAGCTCTATAGCGTTTCTAATATTATATGTGGATGACATATTGCTGATTGGAAACAATATAGAAATGCTGGAAAGCGTAAAGGAATATTTGAACAAGAGTTTTTCAATGAAGGACCTAGGAGAAGCTGCTTTCATATTAGGCATCAAGATCTATAGAGATAGATCAAGACGTTTAATAGGACTTTCACAAAGCACATACCTTGATAAGATTTTGAAGAAGTTCAAAATGGATCAGTCCAAGAAGGGGTTCTTGCCTGTTTTGCAAGGTGTGAAGTTGAGTAAGACTCAATGCCCAGTGACTGCAGAAGATAGAGAAAAGATGAGTGTCATCCCCTATGCTTCAGCCATAGGCTCTATCATGTATGCAATGCTGTGCACAAGACCCGATGTCAGCCTTGCCATAAGTATGGTCGGAAGGTTTCAAAGTGATCCAGGAATGGAACACTGGACGGCGGTCAAGAATATCCTGAAGTACCTGAAAAGGACTAAGGACATGTTTCTCGTTTATGGAGGTGATCAAGAGCTCGTCGTAAAGGGTTACGTCGATGCAAGCTTTGACACTGATCCGGATGACTCTAAGTCGCAAACCGGGTACGTATTTATTCTTAATGGGGGTGCGGTTAGCTGGTGCAGTTCCAAGCAAAGCGTGGTAGCAGATTCTACATGCGAAGCGGAGTACATCGCTGCCTCGGAGGCGGCGAAGGAAGGTGTCTGGATGAAGGAGTTCATGACAGATCTTGGAGTAGTGCCTAAGTGCGCTTAACCCAATGACTCTGTTTTGTGATAATACTGGTGCCATTGCTCTAGCCAAGGAACCAAGATTTCACAAGAGGACCAGACACATAAAGCGACGTTTCAATTCCATCCGCGATTACATCAAGGAGGACGACATAAATATTTGCAAAGTACACACGGATCTGAATGTTCCAGATCCGATGACTAAACCTCTTCCAAGGGCTAAACATGAACAACACCAGAACTGCATGGGTGTTCGATTCATTACAATGTAAATCACATAGTGATGTGAACTAGATTATTGACTCTAGTGCAAGTGGGAGACTGTTGGAAATGTGCCCTAGAGGCAATAATAAATTGGTTATTATTATATTTCCTTGTTCATGATAATCGTTTATTATCCATGCTATAATTGTATTGATTGGAAACTCAAATACATGTGTGGGTACATAGACAACACTGTGTCCCTAGTAAGCCTCTAGTTGACTAGCTCGTTGATCAAAGATGGTTAAGGTTTCCTAGCCATTGACATGAGATGTCATTTGATGACGGGATCACATCATTAGGAGAATGATGTGATGGACAAGACCCAAACTGTAAACGTAGCATTTGATCGTGTCAGTTTATTGCTATTGTTTTCTGCATGTCAAGTATCTGTTCCTTTGACCATGAGATCATGCAACTCACTGACACCGGAGGAATACCTTGTGTGTATCAAACGTCGCAACGTAACTGGGTGACTATAAAGGTGCTCTACAGGTATCTTCGAGGGTGTCTGTTGGGTTGGCATGGATCAAGACTGGGATTTGTTACTCCGTATGACGGAGAGGTATCTCAGGGCCCACTCGGTAATACAACATCACAATGAGCCTTGCAAGCAATGTGACTAAAGTGTTAGCCACGAGATCTTGTATTACGGAACGAGTAAAGAGACTTGCCGGTAACGAGATTGAACTAGGTATAGTGATACCGACGATCGAATCTCGGGCAAGTAACATACCGAAGAACAAAGGGAACAGCATACGGGATTAACTGAATCCTTGACATAGAGGTTCGACCGATAAAAGATCTTCGTAGAATATGTAGGAGCCAATATGGGCATCCAGGTCCCGCTATTGGTTATTGGCCGTAGAGGTGTCTCGGTCATGTCTACATAGTTCTCGAACCCGCAGGGTCTACACACTTAACGTTTGGTGACGATTAGTATAATTGAGTTATTATGTTGGTGACCGAAAGTTGTTCGGAGTCCCGGATAAGATCCCGGACATGACGAGGATCTCCGGAATAGTCCGGAGGTAAAGATTGATATATGTGATAATAGTGTTTTGATCTCCGGAAGAGTTCCGGAGTTCACCGGAAGGGGTTCCGGATGTTTACCGAAGTGTTCGGGTGCAGCAACACTTTATATGGGCCAAGGGATAAAAGCCCACGAGGTATTGGAAAGTGCAAAAGTAGTTTTGCTGCCGCGTAAGCGGTACTACCGCTTGTGTGAAGCGGTACTACCGCCCGAGCGGTACTACCGCTTGTGTGAAGCGGTACTACCGCCCAAGCGGTACTACCGCTTGTGTGAAGCGGTACTACCGCTTGTGCGCGGCTGTGCACGGTTCGGCAGGGATCCGAGTTGGACTCTTTCCCTGCGGGCCAAACCGACCTTGTGCGGGCAAAACCGACCCGGAGGAGGCTTTTACTCCAAGTTTAGACCCCAAGGCTCAACATATAAATAGAGGGGCAGGGCTAGCACACGGGACACATCAAGATTTCCCCAAGCCGTGTGCGGCAACCCTAACCCTCTAGTTCCTCCGTCATAATCTCCGTAGCGCTTGGCGAAGCCCTGCAGAGATTGTTCCTCACCACCATCACCACGCCGTCGTGCTGCTGGAACTCAACCACTACTTCACCATCACTCGCTGGATCGAGGAGGTAAAGGCGTCATCAAGCCGTACGTGTGTTGAACGCGGAGGTGCCGTCCGTTCGGCGCTAGTTCGTGATCGGATCGAGGGACGACTTGCGATTTGGATCGCGGAGACGTTCGACTACATCAACCGCGTTTATTAAACGCTTCCGCTTAGCGATCTACAAGGGTATGTAGATTCACTCTCCCTCTCGTAGATGCTCATCACCATGGATAGATCTTGTGTGTGCGTAGGAAAATTTTTGTTTCCCATGCAACGTTCCCCAACAGCAGCACCCTCACAGTTGGGAACTCCGGCATGAACAAGTCTTGGATGTCGACATAGGTGACTGGATTCCGGTCCTGCAGTGTGCGGAGGGGCCGGACAATAGAGTCATATGCATCAAAATACGAACCAAATCTGGTCTCAAGCGCCCTATGCTTAGCCCTCCAAGCCTTGCCATAAGAAATTTTGTACTTCAACCTGACGAAGACTTTTGTCTGGATAGCCTTCACTTCCATTGCATTGCTCTCCACTATCTCGCTGTAAAGCAACCGAGCAATAAGTGTGGACGAAAGGTTACCATGATCTTGAGGGATACTAGGAATAACACATGTGTGATTTACTAAGTCACTGATCACCCAACTTGTGCCAAACTTAGGGAGATAGCCATGCACCCTGGCGGGACAAACATTGTTCTTGCATACCATTGTCAAGTATTTCTGACTTGACACCTGAGCTCTGAAAACCCTTTGCGTGGACATTGCCCATTTAATGATTGCATCCTTCAGAGTTTCCTTGTTGGGATACATAGCACCCGCCGCAATGTTGTTCTGGTGATATTGCCAGGCAAAATCATGGCCATCGTTAATGGTCATTGCAGATGAAAATTCATGATTCCATGATGCAGGATTAGGCACCTCCTCTGCGTTCTCTTCTTCATCCAACTCGTCGGAATTATCGGCATGACTAATATCGACATCTGTATCTTCATCTTCCATCAGGTTTTGCATGTGCCCATCTACCTCGTCAGCATCCGCCTCGCCACTGTCATAACCATCGGCATTTCTTCCTTCTACCTGACTACTCTGCCCTGATTCGTAACCATCATATCCAGCATTTGACGCAAAATTTGACATAGATAAATGTATCCCTTCACTGCTCTGGCCAGGATCGTAACCAGCCTCGCCTTCAGGTGCACTGACCTCCTTCAGGACGGGAAGCACTAAGGCGACAGGATTGCATTCCCTGCTTTCGCAACCTTGTAACCAACGCACCCACTGAGAGTCCTGCTCGATTGGCCTCAAATAAAAGTAAATGTTTGAACTTGACCGGGTCCACAATGCATGAACACCGACGGTGTAAGTTTCAGTATTCAGCCCTAAACATCCTGTCAACCAGTCTGTCAACTGACTAACATACCATGTTTGAGGGGCAGTAATTGGCACCTCTATGTATTGAAAATCACTCAGATCAGCTCACATCTGATTTGTTTGGACAGTACCAGGACCGTAGTAAAAAATGAACTTCACTACATCAGACATCTCTGCTGACCTAAAAAATTATTCAACATGGACAACTATTAAGCAGCATGACAGCATAGCGTCTATACTATTCAACCTACATAAATAAAGAATATTACCGGACCAACTAAAAAAATTCGCACACCTAAATATTTGTGAGCTAAGTATATTACCGGATATTACCGAACCAACTTAAAAAATTCGCACACCTAAATATTTGTGAGCTAAGTATATTACCGAATATTACCGGACCAACTTAAAAAATTCGCACACCTAAATATTTGACATCTAAATATATTAGCTAGCAATATATTACCGAATACTACCGAAACAACTAATAAAATTCGCACACCTAAATATATTACCGAATATTACCGGGCCAACTAAATAATGGCACGCGTTAATATTTCACATCTAAGTATACTACCGAATACAACCGGACCAACTATAACCGAATATTCTAACACATATGCAAATATGACAGACAAACTGACAGTTGAATTATACCCTTGAAGCGTGCGAAGCAACTCCGCTCGGCGGCCTTCCGTCACCGGAGTAGCACCACCACCACCACCACCACGCACTCCACCACCGCCACGCTGTCCACGAACACCACCACCACGAGCAGCACCACAACCACCTCCACCACCACCACAACCATCACCACGACCACCACGAGCTATCCCATCATGAGATAGAGGTTTCCCTTGCCTCCCCCAACCCTCTAGAATGCAACTACGGTGAAAAACGGGCAAGAAATCGGCTCAAAAACGAGTATAAAATCGGGGGCTTCGGGTTCGTGCGAGCAGGAAAGAGAAAGAAGGAAGAGGAAGAAGAGAGGAGGAAGAAGGGCGGCCCGACGGTTATCAGCCACTTATCGGCTTCGCCGTAGCCGACAGGCCTCTCGGCGTCGACGTGGCCGATTGGTGGCCGCGCAGCCCGACTGGCCTCGCGTCGACGTGGCTCAGCCACTTATCGGCTGACGCGTGGACGACCGGGCCCTATCGGCGCACGCGTGGACGGCTAGATCCTAATCGGCTAAGCCGATGCCGACTAGATCCTAATCGGCTGCGCCGTGGCTGACTAGATCCTATCGGCTTCGGCTTAGCCGACAGTGTATTATTTTCGAAAATTATAGAAACCGCATAATATCTCTCGAATTAGTGAAAAAAAAATGTATTATTTAAAAAAAATTAGCTCCGATTTGCTTTCCTTCCTGATGCGATCGGTTTCCTCACACAGGTCGTCACCATCGTCAAGGCCTTGGGCTAGAGGTCATGCGCGCGCTCATGCTGTCCAACGTCCGCTTCAAGATCTGTGACCTGCAGGCCAAAATCAGGAAGACCGTTAACCTCGAGGTCCTCGCCGCAGGCACCAACAAGCACCTCGTCATAAAGAAGGCCGTCAGAATGGAGCTCTGCCGCATGCTGGATCCCGTGAAGGCTACCTTCGTCCCCAAGAAGGGTAAGCCTAATGTATGATGTTCGTCGGATTGCAAGGTCACTATGATTGACCAACCTCGATTGCCTGTTCCCTTCTGCTTTTTTGTTGTTGTACACCTATCTCTGAATTTCAATATCCATATATGGTTGCTGATTTGAATTACAAGATCGCTGAAGACTGAACATGCAACGATATATGTCTGTAGGTTCTGGAAAAACCACTAAATGTACCAAATACGCGTATTATTATCAGCACAAGGGATTTAAACCGTCACTGATTTGTGCCGATATGTTCCGAGCCGGTGCAGCTTCTCCCCAAGATCTGCGCTAAATAAAATTGTCTATTTTCTTGGCAGCTACATGGAATCATATACTGTGAAGATTGCCATTAAGGGTCTGGAAAGGTTCAGGGAAGTGAAATATGATCTCATCATTATTGACACGAATGGGCGCCATAAGCAGGAGGCTGCGCTCTTTGAGGAAATGCGTCAAGTTGCTGAAGCAACTGTATGTACACTATCATAGTCTTGCACTTCCTCTTTTATTGAGATTTTCACCGACCTTTTAATATAAGAAAGGTCGGTGAAAATCATCTAATAGGCCACCTATGGCGTAGTGTTTCATCTATCTAATATGTAAATTGTAAATTGTCAGCATGAACTCTGAAATACTTTGGTCAATTAGGCAGTTTTGACTTTCTCAACTGATTAGAATCCACCTCCAGTTTGACTTAGTGTGGACGTCAAATTTCAGTTTGAGCCTAAATCAGTTGTTAACATTGGAATATTTCGTTTTATCACCTCAAATATAGCAGTGGTAGAGTTTATATGCCACTATGTCATGCTCTTCCTCCCCTCGGTTTTGTAGTTTTTGCATCAAGCAGCTGCCATGATTGACCTTCCTCTTCTCGAGCTCCTGATCTACGTCGACCTCCACCCCGGCTCACGTGGTGCCGACGCCAAGTGCGAGGAAGGTGACATCAAATCTGGCCGGTCATCCTGTTTTGATCCCCCGTCCCTGCCCTCGTTTCGCTTGGATCGCGCATAAGAGTGGAAACAGGTAAAAAGAGATGAAATTTCCTTTTTGTTCTCAGTGCTTAAGAGATCTCATTTTGGAGCCATTGGATTGAACATGACAAAGTTTGTTATTCTGAGTGGTATATGGTTATTAAGAACTCGATTGTGTTTGAGATGTGAGTGCATTTGTTTAATTAGCATCGATGATTATTTCCCGCTGTACATAAATTTCTTGACCTACTGTTCTGGTTACATTCTCATGCTCAGTCAATTTTCAGGCTGCAGATATACTGTCGAAGGAGGGAATCAGTGCTGAGGTGGTTACCTTTTGCAAAACACATTATGTAGTACAATTATGTTACTAACGTTCTTTTTTGACTACATCCATTAGTATTTTCTTATTATCCACTAATATTTGTTAACATGTGATCAACCATCAGTCAATTAGTCCACTGGATAGAGCTGCTATCAACGCATTTGTTAGGAAAACTAACAAATTGGTAACCGTTGAAGAAGGCTTTGCACAACATGGGGTTGGTGCTGAAATATGGTGCATCTCTCTCTCTCTCTCTCTCTCTCTCTCTCTCTCTCTCTCTCTCTCTCTCTCTCTCTCTCTCTCTCTCTCATATGCTTGGGTGTTGGTTTCTCAGATGCATCTTTATTGCAGCATGTCCATTGCGGAGGACAACTTTGAGTAACCTCAAAAAGTCAAAAGATTGGCCGCTCCACAGGTCTGCACTCACTTCTTCTTTTACGTTAATCCAAAACTTAGGGGGGTCCCATTTTTTTTATAGATGTTATTGAGAAAATCCGTCTAATCAATAATAGCATAGCATTTTTCATGAGTAGTCTTCCCCTTCCGCTCTTATCTTGTCTGTTAAGAAATTTCAATAAATATTTTACATGATTTTCTGATGTTTAAATTGTTTGATATAGGAACTTTGTATAACCAAAGTTAAAATAGAATCATTGTTTAGCAAAACTGTCAGCTCCCACATATGCTAACAATAAAAGATTAGGAGTCACTTGATTTTGAACAAACCTTGAACTTTATATGCCGTGATTAAGATCTCATATGTTCTGCTTTTTAGGATCTCATGTGTTCCTTTCTAATTGTCCTGCAATACCTTTTGTGGTCAATATCACATTTTTAATATGTGGGTATGATATATATTGCTACTACTGTCAGATGGATTCCGGATGGACAGCTTGAGGGTCTCCTTTATTCCGATCTCATACCAACTCAAATGAGATGGTGAGGGGTTTGGACATAAGCACGGGTAGTAGTTGACCAAATTTATTTAATAGGTAGCGTGATCAAAATAGTGTTTGCAAGGGTCTTGGTTTAGCTAGATAATTTACAATGTTTGTAAAGTTACGTTTGTTTATTCTTTTGATCTGAATGACATGAAAAATATTGATTCATTTCATGTTTGTCATTTTTTACTTAATTTGCTGCTCAATAAAGCTTGAATTAACGTTAACAACTACGACAGCTTGATTAGCGTGCACAGTAACGCCTCAAGAGGTGCGCCCGGGGCGCACCCCAGCCACTAGTAACAATACTAAAGGGGGAAGCATTTGATTTTTCCTGTTTTTGATTTTGTTTTTTTACTGTCCTGTGGAAAGTTACGTGGCTGGCCTTGAAGGGCTTTTTTTTAAAAAAAATTAGGCTTCCATTGGATATTGACGAGGGCAGTTAAGCGGTGATGGAGCGATCCAACGATTTCGAGAGGGGACGCCGCCGCTTTACCTTTTCACTTCATACAGAAAAAATCACTCCTCCATCGCTTGCCGCCTCCCTTCCCTCCACCTCCTCCCTTCCTCCTCCTTCTCCCTTCCTCTTCCACCTCGCCTCGGCTACAGGAACCACGGCTCAACGCCAGCGGCAGGTGCATCAGCAGCAACGGCGGACAGCAGTGCAGCAGCAGCAACGGCGGGCAACAGCGCAGCAGCAAGTCGTCCTCTCCAACATCGGGATCTGAACCCCCACAGCCTCCTCCTTCGTCCTCGGTTGGTCGTGCCAAGGAACCGGCACTGCCTCCTGCGCCCTCGGTGAACCCTCCTTGGAGATCAGCACATTGATCGGTATGAAGTACTGGGCATATGTTTTGTTTTGTATGCATCACGGCAGAAAACATGGTTTTGTTGTTGCCAACTCTTGCAGCCTAGGAGGATTTTTGATGGTCTAGGTGGTGAAAATTGACCAATTTAGTTATATAGATGTTGTATTTCTTGAAATTCCACCATTTTTCAATATCTGTTTTGTTCAAGTTATTTAGTAATATAATTAATCTACTTTGCCTGCCAAAACAGGAGAAATTTTTCTCTTCTAATTTTAGGGTGTTTGACTTCGATCAGTGAGCAATATGCTGAGAATTTTAGTAGTGGCTATCCCTACATGACTTGAAGCTCATGGATTTGTTCCTTCGTGCAAAACTGTTTGGTGATGCTATATGATTCGTCATATGGTAACAGCAAGAAGGAAAATGATGATGGTGAGTACAGTATATTTACCCTTGATTAACTCTGACAATTAGTAATTGTTAAAAAGACACTGGTGCACGTATATAATGTTACAAGTCAGTGTAGATATCGTATATGTTAATTGCCTGGTGACTTTGATCAAAATCTAATTACTATGGATTGTAAACAGAACTATTGTGCAGCATATCAGTCAAGAAACAAAGGAACAAGATCTGCCTCAAGGTGTTCATCTGTGCTAATTTTTGTCGGGGTTTACCATATTTTTGTCATATTTGCAGTAATTGCAGTTTCTCTAGAACGGAAGAAAAAGTGGGATGAGCAATGTTTCAGCATAGTTTTTTGTTCTTTCAAGGCAATACAGTCCACCTGCCCTTTTGTAAAAACTAGATAAGTGGCCCGCGCAAATGCGCAGGCTAGTACTTAAAGTACTAAAGTAAATATTTGTCATCTTTATCAGTGATTGTCCAGTGTTGGTTGTTCTTTGATGACCTGTTACAAATTGCGGACATTGTTATAAGTAGAATCATCTCTTATGTTAGAGACCGATGCATGATTATGCCTATTTTGGACTTTGATATATCTTACCCTTTTCTCTTTGTAGTTTTGTTTGGCACCTGGTCTGTATTGGTTATGAGTTCAAGTTTTCTCTTCCCAATCGACATTACTTATGTAGTTAAATCCAGTGAATGACTTTCCCGGTGTAATATTGAAAGCATAAGAGAAAGTGTTGAATATTTAAAGAATGCAAGAATTGGTCTAATATGATTAAATATGTAGAATGTGTTTCTTTCCTGGTATGTAGCTTGCTATGCCGACATAGCAATACATTCTGGAACATCTCCATGTACTACTGAAGGCTTTCCAATTCCTTGTCTTAAAGTTTCATTATCCTTTCCAATCTTGCCATTTTGACTGTTTTCTGGATTTTCAATCCAAGCATAAATGAAAGTCATACAACGTTTCATATTGTTCTTCTGTAAAATCATGTGATATCCTATTTTTCATGTTAGCTGATATAATGTAATGCTCATCGTCATATTTCCCTCTCAGAATACTTGAAGCTAAGGGCACATAGCAATAAAACTTTTGGTCTGATGATTTCCTTCAGTTCCAGAGGCTTATCTGGCATTGGCTGGAGATGTAAAGCTCAAACTTGCAAGTTTGTTCTGAGGATACTGTTGATCACCTTGTAAAAATATTTAAGATCCTTAATGCCTCCAACATGTAGTTAGGTGGATTTGAATGATTTTTTATGTGTATGTCGATTAATGAGTAGGTAGTCGTAGTACAGATCTTGCATGTACCTCTATGAAAGATGCATGCGTGATCGGTAACATATATAATAATTACCTTCTTGGAATGCATATTGCATCGCTTTCCACCTTCTTGGCAGTTTTTTGAAATTCCATGCCATGTTGCTGTGCTTTTCTCTTCATTGAGAGTTCCTGCATTGCAAAAGCATATATGTATAGTTATTGTTGATAGCCTATTAAGCTAGTCAGTATAAAATGTAAGAATGTTATTTGCAGATATTGGTAAACAAAGATTTATTATGATTTTACTTAATGATGAAAGTTTAACCTAGGGAGTACCTTGTATGCTTGGCCCTAGTTTTATCGCATTTCATCTGTTTTTTTTATTTAATTTACGATGGAGCTAACTTGTTGTTAATAAATGAAGAACATGTTTCTTTCCTGGTATGTAGCTTGTTATGCCGACATAGCAATGCATTCTCGCACATCTCCATGTACTACTGAAGGCTTTCCAATTCCCTGTCTTAAAGTTTCATTATCCTTTCCGATCTTTTGCCATTTTGACTGTTTTCTGGATTTTCAATCCAAGCATAAATGAAAGTCATACAACGTTTCATATTGTTCTTCTGTAAAATCATGTGATATCCTATTTTTCATGTTAGCTGATATAATGTAATGCTCGTCGTCATATTTCCCTCTCAGAATACTTGAAGCTAAGGGCACATAGCAATAAAACTTTTGGTCTGATTTCCTTCAGTTCCAGAGGCTTATCTGGCATTAGCTGGAGATGTAAAGCTCAAACTTGCAAGTTTGAGCTGAGGATACTGTTGATCACCTTGTAAAAATATTTAAGATCCTTAATGCCTCCAATATGTAGTTAGGTGGATTTAAATGATTTTTTATGTGTATGTCGATTACTGGGTAGGTAGTCGTAGTACAGATCTTGCATGTACCTCTATGAAAGATGCATGCGTGATCGGTAACATATATAATAATTACCTTCTTGGAATGCATATTGCATCGCTTTCCACCTTCTTGGCAGTTTTTTGAAATTCCATGCCATGTTTTTTTTTTGAAAAGGAGGATAACCCCCGGCCTCTGCATCAGAAAGATGCATGCAGCCAATTTATTAAATAAAACGCAATACAAAGTCTCAGGTTCAGTACCGGCTCACAGCAAGGAGCCCAAATGAAGTACGGAAAGCAAAAGATGCCACATCCGGCGAAACAAAGGCTACGATGACTAAACACCTAGCCTATTGTTAGCTCGCCATCCGACCCAGTAACCAAAAGCTCACTGGTGTCCGCATGCGTGAGTAACGACCACGTACGGATCCAAGCAGTGGTTCTGTAGATAACCTGCAAAAAAATAATAAGATTTTTTCCGTTAAAGATCATGTCATTTCTGCAGTTCCATATAGCCCAAAATAGTGCACATATCCCTATCCGAATATGTCCTGCTATATTTGTGGGTACTCCATTTAGCCACGTCCCAAATAACGTGCTAATACTAACTGGAGGATTAACGTTGAAGGCTATATGAATAGTACGCCAAAGCAGTTTCGCTAATGGACAATCGAGAAAGAGGTGTTGAATTCCATGCCATGTTGATGTGCTTTTTCTCTTCATTGAGAGTTCCTGCATTGCAAAAGCATATATGTATAATTATTGTTGATAGCCTATTAAGCTAGTCAATATAAAATGTACGAATGTTATTTGCAGATATTGGTAAACAAAGATTTATTATGATTTTACTTAGTGATGAAAGTTTTACCTAGGGAGTACCTTGTATGCTTGGCCCTAGTTTTATCGCATTTCATCTGTTTTTTTATTTAATTTACGATGCAGCTAACTTGCTGTTAATAAATGAACAGGCAAACTTTTGTGTAACGTTTGAAAAAATATAGCCATAAAATTTATCTCCGATGGAGATAAGGCAGAGCAAATATGTGATCTCACATTGCAAAGGTAGATATAGTTAAGAAATCTGAGCTAATATTTGAGAACATATATCTCAGTAAATGCAAATAAATACCATTAAGTAAAACTAACAGAACCCACAGTGTTTCTGTATGCAAAATGAATAAAAAAATGGTCATCTCTTTACTTCCTCTAGGGCTGCATTGGTCACTTGAGCTATAAGCATAGAGAGGTAGTATCCAAACAATCAACGATGGTCTGGCAGTACTGATACATCTGACCATGAACTTGAAGTAAGCAATTAAAATGAAACAATGGGCGGAAATTAGTCTTTTTTGGAAAAATATCATATATTAGTAGCAGATATATAAGAAATATGTACTATTTTACTGAACACCTCTAAGAACTATATCAGTGTCTTTGTATCACTTTTGGTTTATAGTTCTTCACAATCTTCGCAAAATATGTATTGCCTTTACGGCTATACCGTACAGACTAATGGCAATTATGCAATCAAAGATGACAAGATATGACCCTCTAAAGAAACAGAAGGGACAGAATAAAAGTCCAAAATATTTTACCAAAGTGCTAACTCTTATATTGTACTGCGGTCATCAATACTGATCAGTGGCGTACGATACAATATAATCCGTTTCCCCTATTGCCAATCAAGTGTATCGTGTTTATTTGCCGAGGTATCTAATTAAATAATTGATTTCACCTATGGCCAATGAAGTCTACTGTGTTAATTTGCTGAGGTAACTAAATATATTCTTGGATGCGTACACAAGATCAGTGGCGGAACCAGTGGGTGTGCCGGGTGTGCCGTGGCACACCCAGAATTCTGGGGTTTTATTTTTTACCATTTAATATTTTGCTGATTTCCAGGCCTAGCCAAGCTAATTGAGTGAGCCCAAGCCCAGCAGTTCACCAACTCTCCCCCAGAGGCCAGGCGCCAGAGAATGCCGTCGCTCCACTCCCGGTTGCCAATCGACGACCCGCTCCCCACCCCGCCGCTGCGCCACCAGACGCCAGTGACGTTGTTACTACCGGCGCCAGTACTGGCCCACCACCCCGGCTACCCGACGCGCCCTGCCGGTGTCGCCCGACTGATTCGCCGATCCACGCACCACCCGAATGGAGCCGGCAGAGCCATGGAGGAGGAGCCCGGCCGCCGTACATGCCACCAACGATGACGCCACGACAAGCAAGCTGTAATGCCCCCAATCTCCTTTCCCTCCCCAGCCCGCCCCTTCCTTCCTTCCCCACCCCGCCGCTAGTTCATCGGATGCTCAGTTCGTGTGTGGGTGCGCTTTCGGTTGCAACAGATCGAGGTTAGGAGAACGTTGCGGCCAGGGTTTACTTCGTGAGACCTGCTGTTTCGTCTAGTTGGCTAGTCCTATGTTCATATGAATCTGCTCTCAGGTTATTTCCCCCCATTTCCCTTTTAGCTGTCCTCTTTCTGCAATGGATTATACAACGAGACAAATGTCATTATATAAGTAAAACTCTGTTTGTGCTATGAATCAGATTGAGTCAATTAATGGCCTAAATAGAGGTTATGCATAGTGGGCACTTCGTGTTTAGGTGCTTGAGCTAGTGGCTTTTATATGTAGAGCAGACATTTTAGGCTGCAGACTTGGTGTTAACTAATGTTACTAGTGTGACATAATCAATTAATCATCTTCATTTGCAGGTCCTGCGTTACCAAAGGATACATGAAGGATGACTACGTCCTCTGGTCCGGGAGACACGCTCCGTCGCTCGGTCGCTCCTCGCTGGACTCAGGCTGTCAGGTAGTCACCATGTCGCCGCTTAGCTCCGCTCCGAGCCCCCGAGGCCCCGAGGCATCCATCCATTCACCAGTTCAGCAAGACAACAAGGTAGAACCGGTGCCATTGCTTACTGCTTATATACAATTGATTGATGCCATTGAATTGTAGAATTGCTTCCTGCTTATCTACAATTGATGCCATTGCTTATATATTTTCTTAAGTACTAGAAAGTTGTGAGACTTGAATTGAGCACACCCTCCGTTTATGTTATTCTTTTGACATATATTGTATGACACTTGGATTAGGTAGATTTTTTTTTTAAGTGTGCACACCCTCCATTTTATTCCTGGGTCCACCACTGCACAAGATCTTGACAAATTTAATAGTTCATTATTTTGTCTTGATTGCATCATTATGAAGTCATACTCAAAACCTAATGGCAGTCTCCAATAATTCAGAAAACATGATTCTCTACCTCATTTGCACGAATAAGCTGCCGAGTCCTAAAACAAAACAATATAGTCTAATTAACCTAGGTAAACAATATAGTACTCATGTACGTCTTCAGTGATTACTTCATGGATAAAAAATCATAGGAAGCCAAGCACTGAACGCTAATCCTTGCTAGTGTGAGTTGCCTCACGCACGGGAGTAACATCAGATCTGTTGCAGGATCATTTGGCGAAATCGGTGGATTTAATAAGCATCAAGAGCTAGCTATTAAAGAAATTACAAATCACAGTTGCTATTTTTTTTAAGGCGAATATTTGCGGTATAGGGTTGGATGGATGGCTTCCGTATCCGTGTCCGGACACCTGTCCGGACCGATTTTCGGACAAATACCGGAGATATTTGCGGGTCGGCATTGGAGATGCCCTAAGATTAAATCTGCTGTCAAAATCAGGAGCCATGCGCCCATGCATCCAGCTGCTTGCCACCGGCTGGTATACATGCACGATGCATCCCAATAGCTTGCCCTGATCCGATTGATTCATAAACCCATCCATATGTATGATTCTTGATCTTAAATATCACGCCTGAATATATAAACAACACCAATCATGCTAGCGGTGGAGGCGTGCTGGTTTGTGCACTACCGAGCAGGAGAACCAATCAGGCTATGGTGCTAGAGGAATAAAACACGTTTAGTTTAGTTCATTGCATCTGGAGACTAATCAGGGCACGGGAGAGAAGAGAGGTTTACTTAGAATTTTATTTCCCGACGTTGAGGAGATGCAGATTGGTAAGGCCATACCTGGTTGATGTGTTTCACTCTTTGATGGCAGAGGTGGGTAATTTTATTAACTTTACATGTTACGAAGATCGAACGGCTAGAAGACCTTAATATATAATGGTCCACCAGATGAGGGGCCGGTATTTTCTGATTAACATGGGATTTTCTTGCGAATATCCCTATTTTTCCTCCGTATTTTCCTTTTAGTATAATAGAAATAGAAATAGAAATAGAAAATAGAAATAGAAATAGAAATAGATAAATATGATTTAGCTTCTGATGCCAAGATGGTTGAAATGCTACCGAAGTGAAACAATTCACCTATTTCTTTGCCTTGGTCCATAGCACATGTGTGACCTACAAAGCTACAAAAGTTGATTTAACTCGCACAAGTTTGTTCAATCTGGACAACACATCACTATTTTTTCTGTCAAACAAGTTGGCCAATTCATATGTACATAAACTGAAGGTTCAATTATTATACACCTCCAGAATTATAGCAGTTTTCAAATGTGTTCTGCCATTTGGTCATTACTCCTAGGAAGCATTCATGTAACAGTACATAGTATTCTATGTAATTTTTGTTCAATTATGCACTTATGATTTTTCTTGAAGGAACCACAAGATCTGTGTACGCCTATACCAGTTAATGATGCATGCCATGTTATACTGTCGGTGCCATTTAAACAAAAACATGTTGTATCTGCTAAGTTTGTGAATTATGCATTTGGCAAGCGACAATTGAGATTAGCCTTATTCAAATCCTCACATAAGACATCAACATATAAGATTCAAACTGGCTCTCTAACGGGCGCGGTGTGCGCCGCGCTTTTTCGCGATAATACACAACGACAACCCCCTCCTCCGCGCCACACCATTACGAAGGCCATGTGACGCGCGCGAGCCTCCTCCTCCGCGCCACACCATTACGTCAGCACAAGGAATCAGGCCAGCACCATCACCGGAGAACCACCTGTGGGAGAGGAATGATTCGGTGTCGCTAGCTAGTCAAGAAATGGAGTGGGTGGCCGGTAGGAAGAAAGAGGAGAGGGACGGTTAGCGACGGGAGAGAGATGGGGATGAGTGGTGCGAAGACGAGTGGATGCGTTCGCGATGACTGCGTTTTTCCCGATCAATTTCGTTCGCTGACGTGGCTGCAGTACTCTGTTATAAGATTCATGCTCAAATCCAACGGTTAGGGCATGTACAATGGTGGCATATGGATGCAGATGCCCCATGAGAAAAAGTAGCTTGAGGCATCTACATTATTTTTTTCTCCCCAATGCAAACTACCATTAGTGGGCCTCGTCAAGCAATACACACGCATACCATGCATCTCTACTCTACACTCCAACTTTTCCAGCTTTTTGCACTGGACCACACTTTTTCTTCCCAATCACCGCCTCCTGATGAGGATCCCGCTACACCATCCGAACCTATTTTCCCTGACATCCGATCCTACATGGCATGCATGCAGGGCATCACCATGGGGCTATGCATTGGCCATGCCCTTAAAAACACGTTCGCCCCAAATCTCTAAAAATCTGCTTTATTTTAATTTTTATAAACTCGACCAAACTTAAAAAATACTTGAATAAGGCCAAACCTTGAACGTGATGTATTTTAGAACTAAAGAAATGTATTGTGTTTGGGATAACAAATAAATTAAGGACGTGTTTGGCTGCCTGCATCCAGCCCAACCAGGCCGAGTTGGGCCACGAGTGTCCGTTTGGTTGCATACAGGGGCAGATCCAGCATTGGTCATGGGTGTACAGATGTACACCCAAAAATATCTGTGAAAAAAGTTCGTATATATAGGTACTGTATTTGCCCAAAATCCTAGCGTACATTGAGAGACCGCAGCATCCCCACTTGTGGCCAACAGGCCAATAGCCCATCGGCAGCAGCCCACCACTAGGCAACAGCAACCAGCCACTTCTGCCCAGTGCCCCACGCACGAGACCGAGCTCACTCCAAATCCACCTTTTCTCAAAAAAAAAAACTCACTCCAAATCCACCAGAGCCGGACGAGCACGGAGCACGGCGACGCGGCGAGGGAGAGCTCAACCAAGCCGCTGGCACCGGATGAGATGGAGCCGCGCAGTGCGATGCACGCCGCCACCGGTGGGGATGCTGCAGGGCAGACGGGTCAAACGGTGGGGATGAGCGGCGCGGCGGCCGCCGCCGAGGTCGTTGACGCTGGGCAGGGGATCACGGGGCAGGGCACGTCTGGGTGTGGTTCCAGCTGCCTACAATCTCAATCTCCAGGCCTAAGGTGATTAGGTGAATCCTCTCCAAAGTTCCAATCTAAAATTTCATTAGGGCATCTCCAACGTCGACCCGCAAACCCCTCGCAACCGTCCGGACCGCGTTGTCCGGACCGCGAAAGCCATCCAACGCGGTCATGTATCGGTCCGCGGAGCGGTCTGGATGCGATTTCTCCCGCAAACCGGAGACAAACGTGGGGGAGCTTTGCGGGAGTCCGGACCGCTCTCGCGCCCGCTTCTGACAGCCCTGGCCCACCTAAAACCCCTCCCCCCTCCCGCGCGCGCTTACCGCCCCGCTCCAGCTGCCCGCATTCATGCCGCTGTAGAGCGCGCCGCCCACATTGAAGACCGCCCCAGGGCGGACGCGACCTCTCGCTGCCTCCGCCATTGAAGCGGCGCGCCGGCAGAGGGCGCCGCCCGCGACGCGTCTCCGGTGTCCGCGCCTGTTCAATGCCGGAGACGTGTGGACGGGACGGGACGGGACGGATATCTACCACGCCCGTTCAATGCCCCGGCCGTCCGTATGCCGCCATTAAGCAGGCTCGCTGGCCGAGAAACCCACTCCGGCGCCACGCATTGACGCACCCGGACGCCTGGCCTCCACCGGAATCCGCTATAAAAGGGCGGCCACACCTGGCTATCTCCACAGCAACACAAGCACCACCTCCTCCTCCTTTGCTCCACATCCGCCCTCCGCCATGACCACCAGCACGAAAGCTTTGTGGGACAGTTTGTCACCGGACATGAAGCAGGCGGTGGCCGGCCTTGCCGCAGCCTGGCTGAGCCGCCGTGCCAGGCGGATCGAGGCCGGCATGCCGGCCAGCTCGCCCGAGGTCTCCGACGATGACAGTATGGAGACGGGCCCCGACAACACCGCCCCCGCTCCCGCGCCTCCTGTGCACGCCGGCCTCACGATGGAGCAGGCTCAGGCGCACTACAACGCCGTCATGGCGGAGGTGCAGCCTGCGCCGGCGCCATTGATGGGGTACCAGCGGGCGCTGGAGCAGCACCGGCTGGCGGAGGGCCAACTCGACGGCGAACGCGTGAGCGAGGAGGCCGTGGCGGTGATGGCCGCGGCGAACCCCAACTTCGTCGCGGAGCAGCGTGCCATCTACGAAGCCCTCCACGCTCAAGCCGCCGCTCGCCAGGATGCGGCAGCCGCGGAGGCGCAGATCGCGGAGGAGAACGTGGCCAGCTGCGCCTCCTACACGCCGCCGATGAACCAGCATGCCGCCCGGTGGGACGACGACAGCGCCGGCACCACCATTTCCATCGTGGACCTCACGTCCACCGGCGACGGACAAGGCGCGGACTCCTCCGAGGATGAGTAGGGCACGGGAGGCGGCGGGGCCTTGTGTCCCATGTGGGCCGGTCCGTCTCCCGTGTTCTACTCTTCCTCGCCGGAGACCGCAGCTTTCACTTCACGGGTCTTATCGCCGGTGGCCATGAAGACGGCGGATGGAGGACGGGAAGGGCTCGGACGCCGGGCGCCGCCACAGTAGGATAGGTTTAGGGTCGGGTCATTTTTTTTTGTTCTAAATGTTCGAAATGTAAAAAATCCATCGTGCTTGCATGAAATCCGTTATGTTTCTATGAAATCCGGCCGTGTTTGCATGAAATCCGTCATGTTTCTATGAAATCCGACCGTGTTTGCATGAATTTCATCCGGTTTGTTGAAAAAACGTTTGCAATGTATGCAGCTAGGGTTGGATGGCTGCCTCCCCGCATCCGTGTCCGCGGACTGGTCCCCCCCTGTCCGTGGACGGATGCGGGAGGAAATATGCGGGTTGCTGTTGGAGATGCCCTTAGTTGACCTGTACATGTGTAGCTTCTGTTTGCATTTAGAAAGATATAATAGCTCTGTACAATAGAACCTTTGAACTGAATGAGCCCACTATCTTTGAACTGTAGGCAATAGAACATTCAAAAAACAAGAGAAGACCATTGTGATTTTCTTCTCTATTTTGCAAGTTTCTTAATCTTTTGAGATATAGTTGCTATTGTGAACAGTCTGTATTTCT
This sequence comes from Elymus sibiricus, assembly GCA_039707655.1. NCBI lineage: Eukaryota > Viridiplantae > Streptophyta > Magnoliopsida > Poales > Poaceae > Elymus > Elymus sibiricus. Next base: position 74,017,336 of record CM077676.1, read on the forward strand.
ATTTTTATTGCTGTGAACCAATTGGCTTCTCTGTTAGGGTCAAAAAAAATTTGAAAACCCAATGTTGAATTCCTGGATCCGCCACTGGTTGCATACGGGCTGGGCTGGCTCACATGGGCACGAAGCTTAAAGCAGCCCAGAGCCTGGCTCGCTGGAAACCCTCGAATCGGCAGTTTCCAGCGAGCTTGGCTGAGTGCGGGGTTAGCTCGCACGCGAGGGATCAAGCCAAAAGCGCGTGGGGATGGCGGTAGATGGAAATCGGGCGCGGCGTCCCGGCGCCAAATCTACTCTCACCCCCCTTCCACTCGTTCGCCACTACCTCTAGGACAGCCACTTCCTCTAGCCTCACCACCGGCGGCGGCGGCTCAAATTTGCGGAAGCGGCGCCGGCAGAGGCGGCGGACGCGACAGCAGCACTATCTGATGACCCACAAGTATAGGGGATCAATCATAGTCCTTTCGATAAGTAAGAGTGTCGAACCCAACGAGGAGCAGAAGGAAATGATAAGCGGTTTTCAGCAAGGTATTCTCTGCAAGTACTGAAAGTAGTGGTAACAAATGGTTTTGTAGTAGAGTAACTCGTAACAAGTAACAAGTAACAAAAGTAGCAAGTGTGCAGTAAGGTGGCCCAATCCTTTTTATAGCAAGGGACAAGCCGAAAAGTTCTCTTATATAAAGCAAAGTGTTCTCGAGGACACATGGGAATTATCGTCTAGTCACGTTCATCATGTTTAGTTGATTCGCGTTCATTACTTTGATAATTTGATATGTGGGTGGACCGGTGCTAGGGTGCTGTTCTTACTTGAACAAACAACCCACTTATGATTACCCCCTCTCGCAAGCATCCGCAACTACGAAAGAAGAATTAAGATAAATCTAACCATAGCATGAAACATATGGATCCAAATCAGCCCCTTACGGTATAAGGCATAAACTAGGGTTTAAGCTTATGTCACTCTCGCAACCCATCATCTACTTGTTACACCCCAATGCTTTCCCTTAGGCCCAAATATGGTAAAGTGTAATGTAGTCGACGTTCACACGACACCACTAAAGGAATAGCAACGTACATACACATCATCAAAATAGTGAACGAATACCAACGTCACATGATTACTTATAACAAGACTTCTCCCATGTCCTCAAGAACAAAAGTAACTACTCACAAATCATATTCATGTTCATGATCAGAGGGGTATTGAATAGCATTAAGGATCTAAACATATAATCTTCCACCAAATAAACCAACCACTAGTAAAAAACAGGGCTTTGGTTCTGGCCAGATTAGAGCAATAGTCCCGGTTATGTTACGAACCGGGACTAATGTGAGCATCAGTCCCGGTCCGAGCGGCTAGGACGCCGGCCGGGCCTCGGCAGGCATCAGTCCCGGTTCGACTGGGACCTTTAGTCCCGGTTCCAGACACCAGCCGAGGCTAAAGGGCCTCGCTCCTGGCGCAACCCCTTTAGTCCCGGTTGGTGTCTCCAATCGGGACTAAAGGTTAGTCTTCAGTCCCGGTTCTAGACATCAACCGGGGCTAAAAAGATGCCTATATATATACTCGCCTCTGCCCGCCCTCTCCTCTGTTTTTTGGCCATAGAAGGTGGGAGGTGTGTGTGCTACTCTGTTCTCACTTCTTATGCACATGAGGTGTTCGATGAAAGGCCCGAGCCACACTTAAGCTTTCTTCTCTGTTCTTCCTCCAAGCTCCATTTTCCCCAAGATTTGTCTAGATTTGGCGGTGCACCAACTATCCAAGTGTTCTAAAAGGTTAGCAACTTCATCCTTTCATCTCTCACTGCTAGTTTAGTTCATTTCATATGCTCTAGAAGTAGAGTGGTTTGTGTGTTTTAGTGAAGGAGTGTATGTGGGAGTTTATTTGATTTAGATGCACAATTTGAGCTCAAATTAACTTCTTAGTTTGCACATGTGTAGGGTGCCGTCCCGTCCCCATCCCCATCCTCACCACCGTCGATCGCCGGCACCACCGTGGTGAGCCTCTTGTTCTTATCTTTTTTTTTAAAGAACAAATTCTTACTTGTATGATTTAGATAGCTACTTGTATAATTTTCTTACTTGTATTATTGTTTGTTATTATATAGTGCCATGGTTTTGGTATCCGCCCCCGTCAGCTCTCGTCCGGTCTATGATTCGGATGTGGTATATTATCTTTTATAACTATTTGTTTCATTTAGTGTTTATGACAATTATGCCGACCAACTTGACATAGATGTTTTTATCTAGGAGGTATGTGAACTGGAAATTCCAACTGATCCTCTTGTCGAGAGGTTAAATTTAGTTGAAAAAGAAAACATTTATTTAAAAAAATGAAAATAATTGAAGAAGAGAAGATGAAATTGGAGTTGCATGTTGCCGATGTCGTCGATCTACACAAGATCCAGATGGATGCAATGCGCTTGAAGATTAGAAAGATTAGAAAATATGCCATTGATAAAGAGGCTTGGTATCATTATGTTGTTGGATCAATTATTACCTTAGTTGTGATTTTGATCGCATTTGTTGTTGCATTTAAATGTTTTACATAGTTGTATGTTGTTTTATGAGAACTATGTATGAACTTTATGTATTTATTTTTGCAGTAATAACATTTGATCACTACTGTACTTTGGTTTTAATGTGATGATGAACTTGTATTAATTTGGTCATTTCTCTATTCATGATGTTCTGTAATGGTTTTTGATATACTTAATTACATAATGCAGATGAACCGGCAATGGATGTACGGTGACCGACGCACTTCCGAGTACATTACGGCAAACAAGCAAAATGGTTTTATGTACTGTTCATGTGTTGTCTGTGAGGATACGAAGGATTACTCTTCCTCGAAAACCCTTCACTTCCACCTGCTTGAGAAGGGTTTCATGCCCCACTATAATTGTTGGACCAAGCACGGAGAAAGAGGGGTTATGATGGAAGACAATGAAGAAGAAGAGGATGATGACAACTATCCTATGTTCCCTGAATATGGTGATACTGCAACGGGGGAAGCTGAAGATCAAGAGGCACCAGATGTGCCCACTGATGATCTTCGCCGGGTCATTGTTGATGCACAGAGAGAATGCGAAAGTGAAAGGAAGAAGTTGAAGTTCGATCGCATGTTAGAGGATCACAAAAAATGGTTGTACCCAAATTGCGAAGATGGCAACACAAAGCTCGGTACCACACTGGAATTGCTGCAATGGAAGGCAGAGAATGGTTTATCCGACAAGGGATTTGGGAAGCTACTGAAAATAATGAAGAAGAAGCTTCCAAAGGATAACGAATTGCCTGACAGTATGTACGAAGCAAAGAAGGTTCTCTGCCCTCTTGGATGAGAGGTGCAGAAGATACATGCATGCCCTAATGACTGCATCCTCTACCGCGGTGAGGAGTACGAGAATTTGAATGCATGCCCGGTATGCGGTGCATTGCGGTATAAGATCAGACGAGATGACCCTGGTGATGTTGAGGGCGTGCGCCCTAGGAAGAGGGTTCCTGCCAAGGTGATGGGGTATGCTCCTATAATACCATGGTTGAAATGTCTGTTTAGAAACAAAGAGCATGCCAAGTTGTTGCGATGGAACAAAGAAGACCGTAAGAATGACGGGATGTTGAGAGTACCCGCTGATGGGTCGCAGTGGAGAAAAATCAAGAGAAAGTGGCTGGAGTTTGCAGGTGACGCAAGGAACTTATGGTTTGGTATAAGTGCAGATGGCATTAATCCTTTTGGGGAGCAGAGCAGCAATCATAGCACCTGGTCTGTGACTCTATGTATCTATAACCTTCCTCCTTGGTTGTGCATGAAGCGGAAGTTCATTATGATACCAGTGCTCATCCAAGGCCCTAACCAACCCGGCAACGACATTGATGTGTACCTAAGGCCATTAGTCGAAGAACTTTTACAGCTGTGGAATATAAAAGGTGTACGTGTGTGGGATGAGCACAAACAGGAGGAATTTGACCTACGAGCATTGCTGTTTGTAACCATCAATGATTGGCCTGCTCTTAGTAACCTTTCAGGACAAACAAACAAGGGATACAACACATGCACGCACTATTTAGATGAGACTGAAAGTATATATTTGGACAAATGTAAGAAGAATGTGTACCTGGGACATCGTCGATTTCTTTCGACCAAGCATGCCTTAAAAAAGAAAGGCAAGCATTTCAAAGGTGAGGCAGATCACCGGAAGAAGCCTGTCCCCCGTACTGGTGATGATATATTTGATATGGTCAAGGATTTAAAAGCAATCTTTGGAAAGGGTCCTGGCGGACAATCTGTTCCGAATGACGCTGACGGACACGCACCCATGTGGAAGAAGAAATCTATATTTTGGGACCTACCCTATTGGAAAGTCCTAGAGGTCCACTCTGCAATCGACGTGATGCACATGACCAAGAATCTTTGCATGAACCTGCTAGGCTTCTTGGGCATGTATGGGAAGACAAAAGATACACTGGAGGCACGGGAGGACCAGCAACGTATGAATGAAAAAGACGGCATGCATCCAAAGCAGTATCAAGGTCCTGCCAGCTACGCTCTTACCAAAGCAGAGAAGGAAATCTTTTTTGAATGCCTGCTCAGTATCAAGGTCTCGTCTGGCTTCTCATCGAATATAAAGGGAATAATAAATATGGCAGAGAAAAAATTCCAGAACCTAAAGTCTCATGACTGCCACGTGATTATGACGCAATTGCTTCTGGTTGCATTGAGGGGGCTTCTACCAGAAAATGTTCGATTAGCCATTGTGAATCTATGTGCATTCCTCAATGCAATTTCTTAGAAGGTAACCGATCCAGAAATCCTACCAAGGTTACAGAATGATTTGGTCCAATGTCTTGTCAGTTTCGAGTTGGTGTTCCCACCATCCTTCTTCAATATTATGACGCGCGTCCTAGTTCACCTAGTCGACGAGATTGCAATTCTGGGTCCTGTATTTCTACACAATATGTTCCCCTTTGAGAGGTTCATGGGAGTCTTAAAGAAATATGTTCATAACCGTGCTAGGCCAGAAGGAAGCATCTCCAAGGGCCACGAAATAGAGGAGGTCATTGAGTTTTGTGTTGACTTTATTCCTGACCTTAAGCCGATTGGTGTTCCTGAATCGCGGCATGAGGGGAGACTCGGTGGAAAAGGCACGCTAGGACCGAAAGCAATAATATGTAGGGACGGGCATTCTTGGGCGCAAGCACACTACACGGTTCTACAAAATTCTACCTTAGTGGCCCCGTATATCAATGAACACAAGAATATTTTACGCTCCAAACACCCGGAGCAGTCTGACGACTGGATTACACGTGAACACATGGGGACTTTCGGCGGTTGGTTGCAAACACATCTCATGGGTAACACCACTGTTGGAGATGAGCTGTACTTGTTGGCCAGGACACCATCTTCGACTGTATTGACTTTCTAAGGGTACGAGATAAATGGGAATACATTTTATACGATCGCCCAAGATAAAAAGAGCACCAACCAAAACAGTGGTGTCCACTTTGATGCAGCAAACACCAATAGGGCAAAGGACACATATTATGGTTACATAGAGGAGATATGGGAACTTGACTATGGACGTGATTTTAAGGTCCCTTTGTTTCGGTGCAAATGGGTCAATCTGACAGGAGGCGGGGTACAGGTAGACCCGCAATACGGAATGACAACAATGGATCTCAACAATCTTGGGTACATTGATGAACCATTCGTCCTAGCCAATGATGTGGCGCAGGTTTTCTATGTGAAGGACATGTCTACCAAACCGAGAAAAAGAAAAGATAAAGAAGCGAATACATCATACGATGAGCCAAAGCGCCACATAGTTCTTTCAGGGAAAAGAAACATTGTGGGAGTGGAGGACAAGACAGACATGTCAGAAGATTATGAAAAGTTTCATGAAATTCCTCCCTTCACAGTGAAGACTGATCCAAGCATCATGTTAAATGATGAAGATTATCCATGGTTACGGCGCAATAAGCAAGGGACACATGCGAAGAAATAGTTTTATACCCCAAAAGATCCCACTCTGGGATGTGACAGGTGATACGTCCATTTTGCATCATGTTTTACTACTGTTATTTACAATGTTTTTAATCAATATAACACCTTGTGGAGCTATTCTAATGCCTTTTCTCTCTTAATATGCAAGATTTACACAAGGAGGGAGAATACCGGCAGCTGGAATTCTGGACCTGAAAAAGCTCTGTCAAGATAGCTATTCGGCACAACCCCAATTGAGATGAAACTTTCTGGAGAATTATTTCTGAATATATAAAAAATATTGGCGCCAGAATCATCAGAGGAGGGGCCACCCAGGGCCCACGAGGCACTAGGGCGCCCCCCCCCCCAGGCACACCCTGGTACCTCGTGGAGGCCCTGGCCCACTTCTGGCCCCTGTCTTCTGGTATATAAGTGATTTTGACCTAAAATAATTAGGGAGAAGACTTTTGGGACGGTGCGCCGCCGTCTCGAGGCGGAACTTGGGCAGGAGCACTTTTGCTCTCCGGCGGAGAGATTCTGCCGGGGATACTTCCCTCCGGGAGGGGGAAATCGTCGCCATCGACAACATCAGCGATCCTCTCATCGTGGGAGGACTAATCTTCATCAACATCTTCACCAGCACCATCTCATCTCAAACCCTAGTTCATCTCTTGTATTCAATCTTTGTCTCAAAACCTCAGATTGGTACCTGTGGGTTGCTAGTAGTGTTGATTACACCTTGTAGTTGATGCTTATTGGTTTACTTGGTGGAAGATTATATGTTCAGATCTATTATGCAATTCATTACCCTACTAGACATGAACATGTTGATGGCTTGTGAGTAGTTACTTTTGTTCTTGAGGACATGGGAGAAGTCTTGTCATAAGTAATCATGTGAATTTGGTATTCGTTCGATATTTTGATGATGTTATGTTGTGATTCCTTTAGTGGTGTCATGTTAACATCGACTACATGACACTTCACCATTTATTGGCCTAAGGGAATGCATTGTGGAGTAGTAAGTAGATGATGGGTTGCTAGAGTGACAGAAACTTAAACCCTAGTTTATGCGCTATTCCGTAAGGGGCTGATTTGGATCCATATGTTTAATGCTATGGTTAGAGTAATCCTAATTCTTCTTTCGTAGTTGCGGATGCTTGCGAGAGGGGGTAATCATAAGTGGGATGCTTGTCCAAGTAAGGGTAGTACCCAAGCACCGGTCCACCCACATATCAAATTATCAAAGTAGCGAACGCGAATCAAACAAACATGATGAAAGTGACTAGATGAAATTCCCATGTGTCCTCGAGAACGCTTTGCTTACTATAAGAGATCGTTCCGGCCTGTCCTTTGCTATAAAAAGGATTGGGATATATTGCTGCATACTTTGTTACTATTGTTACTTGTCACTTGTTACAAATTATCTTGCTATCAAACTACTCGTTACCGATAATTTCAGTGCTTGCAGAAAACACCTTGCTGAAAACCGCTTGTCATTTCCTTCTGCTCCTTGTTGGGTTCGACACTCTTACTTATCGAAAGGACTACGATTGATCCCCTATACTTGTGGGTCATCAAGACTCTTTTCTGGCGCCGTTGCCGGGGAGTGAAGCGCTTGTGGTAAGTGGAATTCGGTAAGGAAACATTTATATTACGTGCTGAAATTTACTATCATTTGTCACTATGGAAAGTAATCCTTTGAGAGGCTTGTTCGGGGTATCTTCACCTCAACTGGAAACACAAATAGTTGCCCCTCAACCTACTGTACCTATTGAAAAAAATATTGAATATGAGATTCCTCTTGGTATGATAGAGAAACTGCTAGCTAATCCTTATGCAGGAGATGGAACGGTACATCCCGATATGCACTTGATCTATGTGGATGAAATTTGTGGATTGTTTAAGCTTGTAGGTATAACCGGAGACGGAGTTAAGAGGAAGGTATTCCCTTTATCTTTGGAGGGAAAAGCATCGATATGGTATAGGCTATGTGATGATACCGATACATGGGACTGGAACCGATTGAAACTAGAATTCCATCAGAAATTTTATCCTATGCATTTGGTTCATCGTGATCGGAATTATATATATAATTTTTGGCCTCGTGAAGGAGAAAGCATCGCTCAAGCTTGGGGGAGGCTTAAGTACATGATGTACACCTGCCCCGACCATGAGCTCACAAAAGAAGTTATCTTACAGAATTTTTATGCTCGGCTTTCTCATGATAATCAAAATACTCTCGATTCCTCTTTGACTGGCTCCTTCATGAAGAGAACTATTGAATTCAGACGGGATCTTCTGGATAGAATTAAACGCAACTCTGAAGATTGGGAACTCGACAAAGGTAATGAGTCAGGTATAATACTTGAGTTTGATTGTGTTAAATCTTTTATGACTACCGATGCCTTTCATAAGTTTAGCACTAAATATGGACTTGACTCTGAGATAGTAGCTTCCTTTTGTGAATCATTTGCTACTCATGTTGATCTCCCTAAGGAGAAGTGGTTTAAATATCATCCCCCTATTAAAGAAAAGATTGAGGAACCCGCTAGTGTTAAAGAAGAAACAATGGTTTACCATGCTGATCCAGTTGTGCCTACTGCTTATATTGAGAAACCACCTTTTCCTGTTAAGATTAAGGAGCATGCTAAGGTTTCAACTGTGGTTAACAAAAGTCAAATTAGAACACCTAGACCCTCTGAACAAATTAAAGTTGAACCTAATGTTGCTATGGTTAAAGATCTCTTAGTTGATAATATTGATGGGCATGTTATTTACCTCTGTGATGAAGCAGCTAGAATTGCTAAACGTGATCCTAAAGATAAAAATAGACCCGTTGTGGGCATGCCTGTTGTCTCGGTTAAAATAGGAGATCATTGTTATCATGGCTTATGTGATTTGGGTGCTAGTGTGAATGCTATCCCATTTACCTTGTATGAAGAAATTATGAATGATATTGCACCTGCTGAATTAGAGGACATTGATGTCACTATTAAACTTGCAAACAGAGATACCATTACACCACTTGGGATTGTTAGAGATGTTGAAGTCTTGTGTGGAAAAATTAAATACCCTACTGATTTTCTAGTTCTTGGTTCTCCACAAGATGATTTTTGTCCCATTATATTTGGTAGACCTTTCTTGAATACTGTTAATGCAAAGATTGATTGCGCTAAAGAAATTGTTAGCGTAAATTTTGGTGGTATGTCTCATGAGTTTAATTTCTCTAAGTTTCGTAGACAACCCCATGATAAAGAATTGCCTAATAAAGATGAAATTATTGGTCTTGCTTCTATTGCCGTACCCCCTACTGATCCGTTAGAACAATATTTGCTAGAACATGAAAATGATATGCATCTGAATGAAAGAAATGAAATAGATAAGATGTTCTTTGATCAACCACCTATCCTTAAACATAATTTGCCTGTTGAAACTCTTGGAGGTCCTCCTCCACCTAAAGGTGATCCTGTGTTTGAATTAAAGCAATTGCCCGATACATTAAAATATGCTTATCTTGATGAAAAGAAGATATATCCTGTTATTATTAGTGCTAACCTTTCAGCTCACGAAGAAAAGAGATTATTGAAAACTTTAAGGAAGCACCGAGCTGCTATTGGATAGACTCTTGATGATCTTAAGGGCATTAGTCCCACTCTATGTCAGCACAAAATTAATATGGAGCCTGATGCTAAACCAGTTGTCGACCACCAATGACGATTAAATCCTAAGATGAAAGAGGTGGTAAGAACTGAAATATTAAAACTTCTGGAAGCAGGTATAATCTATCCCATAGCTGATAGTAGATGGGTAAGTCATGTTCATTGTGTCCCTAAGAAAGGAGGTATTACCGTTGTTCCTAATGATAAAAATGAACTTATTCCGCAAAGAATTGTAACTGGTTATAGGATGGTAATTGATTTTAGAAAATTAAACAAAGCTACTAGAAAAGATCATTACCCCTTACCTTTTATTGATCAAATGTTAGAAAGATTGTCTAAGCATACACACTTTTGTTTCCTAGATGGTTATTCTGGTTTTTCTCAAATACCTGTATCACCTGGAGATCAAGAGAAAACCACCTTTACTTGTCCTTTTGGAACTTATGCTTATAGACGTATGCCTTTTGGTTTATGCAATGCACCTGCTACCTTTCAAAGATGTATGACTGCTATATTCTCTGACTTTTGTGAAAAGATTGTTGAGGTTTTCATGGATGATTTTTCCGTTTATGGAACTTCTTTTGATGATTGCTTAAGCAACCTTGATCGAGTTTTGCAGAGATGCGAAGAAACTAATCTTGTCTTGAATTGGGAGAAGTGCCACTTTATGGTAAATGAAGGCATTGTCTTGGGGCATAAAATCTCTGAGAGAGGTATTGAAGTTGATAAAGCTAAAGTTGATGCTATTGAGAAAATGCCATGTCCTAAAGATATTAAAGGTATAAGAAGCTTCCTTGGTCATGCTGGTTTCTATAGGAGATTTATTAAAGACTTCTCTAAAATTTCTAGGCCTCTTACCAATCTTTTGCAAAAAGATGTTCCATTTATTTTTGATGATGATTGTCTAGAAGCCTTCGAAACACTTAAGAAAGCCTTAACCACTGCACCTATTGTTCAACCACCTGATTGGAACTTGCCTTTTGAAATTATGTGTGATGCTAGTGACTATGCTATTGGTGCTGTTCTAGGACAAAGAGTTGATAAGAAATTAAATGTTATCCATTATGCTAGTAAAACTTTAGACAGTGCCCAAAGAAATTATGCTACTACTGAAAAGGAATTTTTAGCAGTTGTGTTTGCATGTGATAAATTCAGATCTTATATAGTTGATTCCAAAGTAACTGTTCACACCGACCATGCTGCTATTAAATATCTTATGGAAAAGAAAGATGCTAAACCTAGACTTATTAGGTGGGTTCTCTTGCTACAAGAATTTGACTTGCATATTATTGATAGAAAGGGAGCTGAGAATCCCGTAGCAGATAACTTGTCTAGAATTGAAAATGTTCTTGATGACCCACTACCTATTAATGATGATTTTCCTGATGAACAATTAGCTGTCATAAATGCTTCTCGTGATACACCATGGTATGCAGACTATGCTAATTACATTGTTGCTAAATATATACCACCTAGTTTCACATACCAACAAAAGAAAAAGTTTTTCTATGATTTAAGACATTACTTCTGGGATGACCCACATCTTTATAAAGAAGGAGTAGATGGTATTATTAGGCATTGTATACCTGAGCATGAACAGGAACAAATCCTACGGAAGTGTCATTCCGAAGCTTACGGAGGACACCATGCGGGAGACAGAACTGCACACAAGGTATTACAATCTGGTTTTTTTTGGCCTACTCTTTTCAAGGATGCTCGTAAGTTTGTTTCCTCTTGTGATGAATGTCAGAGAATTGGTAATGTTGGTAAACGTCAAGAAATGCCTATGAATTATTCACTTGCTGTTGAACCTTTTGATGTTTGGGGATTTGTTTATATGGGACCTTTTCCTAAATCCAACGGGTATACTCATATTTTAGTTGCTGTTGATTACGTTACTAAGTGGGTAGAAGCTATTCCAACTAGTAGTGCTGATCATAACACTTCTATTAAAATGCTTAAAGAGGTTATTTTCCCAAGGTTTGGAGTCCCTAGATTTTTAATAACTGATGGTGGTTCACATTTTATTCATGGTGCATTCCGTAAATTGCTTGCTAAATATGATGTCAACCATAGAATTGCATCTCCTTATCACCCCCAAACTAGTGGTCAAGTTGAATTGAGAAATAGGGAAATAAAATTAATTTTGCAAAAAACCGTCAATAGATCTAGGAAGAATTGGTCTAAGAAACTTGACGATGCACTATGGGCTTATAGAACTGCTTATAAAAATCCTATGGGTATGTCTCCTTATAAAATGGTTTATGGAAAGGCATGTCATTTACCTCTTGAGTTGGAACATAGGGCATATTGGGCAATTAAAGAATTAAATTATGATTTTAAACTTGCCGGTGAAAAGAGGTTATTTGATATTAGCTCATTAGATGAATGGAGAACCCAGGCTTACGAAAATGCCAAATTATTTAAAGAAAAGGTTAAAAGATGGCATGATAAATGAATTCAAAAACGGGAATTTAAAGTAGGTGAACAAGTTTTATTGTACAATTCTCGTTTAAGATTCTTTGCAGGAAAACTTCTCTCCAAATGGGAAGGACCATATATTATCGAAGAAGTTTACCGCTCCGGAGCCATCAAAATAAATAACTCCGAAGGCACCCATCCAAGAGTGGTGAATGGGCAGAGAATTAAGCACTATATTTCAGGTACCCCCATTAATGTTGAAACTAATATTATTGAAACAATAACACCGGAAGAATACATAAGAGAGTCCTACCGGAACACTCCAGAACCCTGAAAAGGAAGAGGTATGTGATACGGCAAGTAAACCGACTCCAAAAATTCCATAAAAATATTTTCTGTCAGTTTTGGAATATTTATAAAAATAAAAAAATAATAAGCAGCCGGGGGGACCCACCTGGTGCCCACGAGGCACCAGGGCGCGCCACCCCCCTGGCGCGCCCTGGTGGCTCGTGGGCCCCACGTGTGCCTTCCTGACTCCGTTTTTCTTCTGGATTGCTTGTTTTGCAAGATAAAAATTCTTTATATATACTTCTGTAGGTTTTAACCACCGTATCGCAGAAATCTCCTCTGTTCTTGTTTTGTGCTGATTTCCTGGCAGATCTGAAAATATGTCGTCTCAAGACTCAGACGGGGAGAGCTACATATCACACTATCTTGCAAATCTGAAGGCCTATGGGGATCTAGACCCCTATGGATTGTTCGAGGAGGAGGAGCAAGATGCCTACATAAAGGGGACGGAGGACGCAAGTTCGGATGAAGACGACGCTCCCCTACCTCAACCTGGAGATATGCATGTTGAGTTCAAGAAGTCAAGCCTCCCAAACACCAGTAATAAACCTAAGATCCAATTTATCCCGTCCTGATTTCTGCAGGTAAGCAAGGAGGCATTATGTAAAAGGATATTGAAGCTGGAGCAATAAAATGATGATTTGAGGGAGGAAAATTTCATCCTCAAACGTAAGCTGGCCAAGCTTGCTACCCCACCATCACCACCATCACCGAAGAAGGACACTTGAGCACATGGGTATGGGCACTCCCCTTGGCTTGTGCCAAGCTTGGGGGAGGTGCCCCGGTATCGTATCACCATCACCTCTATTACCATTACCTATTTTTAGTTCGACCTTTCGCTATTTCATGATTTAGTTGAATAAAAGTTTAGCATCAGTTTGTTTTCGTGTGTTAGTTTCGTGATCCATCCATCTTTGTAATCGAGTTGAGAAATATAATAAAGAGTAGTTTGAGTTTGTGTTTCTTTACTTTCATGTTTCAATGCTAGCAATAAAAATAATGAGAAAAATCATATGCTAATCTTATGTAAAGTAATGACATCACATAAAGAAAAGTGTAAGTGGTAAATTTTATTGGAGGATAACAAGCATAGCATTAGTCAATGATGCAATTCATGAAAGAATTAATAAGGGAAGAGAAGATTCACATGCAAATATACTATCTTGGACATCTTTTATGATTGTGAGCCCCCATTAAGTATTTTATGACAATTTGTTGACGTTGGACAAGGAAGACAACGTAATGAGTTATGTTTGTTCATATTCACATAGAAGTTATATTCTCATAGATCCTCCAACATGTGATGCTTGCCCAATATCTTTGCTAGCCAAAAATCCACACCAAGTAGAGATACTACTTGTGCATCCAAAACCCTTAAACCCAGTTTCATGTCATGAGAGTCCACTATATCTACCTATGGATTGAATAAGATCCTTCAAGTAAGTTGTCATCGGTGCAGAAAGCAATAAAAATTGCTCCTAAAATATGTATGATCTTTTATTGTAAGGGAAATAAGCGTTGTACGAACTTGTGATGGCAAAGAAATAAAAGTGACGGACTGCATAATAAAGGTTGCTATCACAAGGGGCAATATAACGTTATGTTCCTTTGCATTAAGGGCTTGTGCATCCAAAAATAAAAAGTGCATGACAACCTCTACTTCCCTCTGCGAAGGGCCTATCTTTTACTTTTATGAATTTACTTTTATGAATTTATTTTTATGCAAGAGTCAATAGTGTTCTTCTCTACTTCCTTTTCATTTTTCTCTTTTGCAAGCATCATGTGGTGGGGAAAGATCTAGGCATATATATCCAGTTGGATATGAGTGATCATGAGTTATTATTGTTGACATCACCCTTGAGGTGAATATGTTGGGAGGTGAAACTATAAGCCCCTATCTTTCTATGTGTCTAGCTGAAACTTTTTGCTCCATATATATGTTGTGAGTGTTAGCAATCATGGAAGACAATATGATGGTTGAGTATGTGGACTTGCTAAATAGCTCCTACATGAGACCCTTCCTGAAAATATGATGAATTGCAATTGCATTGTTGACTGAGAACATATTTTGTTAGTTTTCAATAAAGTTTATGCTTTATACTTCATTGTTGTGATGAATTGTTACTTTCTCATAAGAAGTTTATGATAATAAATATTGCTGCTATGATAATAAATATTGCTGTGATAATAATGATCATGATGCTTCTATGTCCGTATTTTGTTTTTATCGACACCTCTCTCTCTAAACATGTGGACATGATTATCGATATCGGCTTTCGCTTGAGGACAAGCGAGGCCTAAGCTTGGGGGAGTTGATACGTCCATTTTGCATCATGTTTTACTACTGTTATTTACAATGTTTTTAATCAATATAACACCTTGTGGAGCTATTCTAATGCCTTTTCTCTCTTAATATGCAAGATTTACACAAGGAGGGAGAATACCGGCAGCTGGAATTCTGGACCTGAAAAAGCTCTGTCAAGATAGCTATTCTGCACAACCCCAATTGAGATGAAACTTTCTGGAGAATTATTTCTAAATATATAAAAAATATTGGCGCAAGAATCATCAGAGGGGGGGCCACCCAGGGCCCACGAGGCACCAGGGCGCGCCACCCCCCTAGGCGCGCCCTGGTACCTCGTGGAGGCCCTGGCCCACTTCTAGCCCCTGTCTTCTGTATATAAGTGATTTTGACCTAAAATAATTAGGGAGAAGACTTTTGGGACAATGCACCGCTGTCTCGATGCGGAACTTGGGCAGGAGAACTTTTGCTCTCCGGCGGAGAGATTTTGCCGGGGATACTTCCCTCCGGGAGGGGGAAATCGTCGCCATCGACAACATCAGCGATCCTCTCATCGTGGGAGGACTAATCTTCATCAACATCTTCACCAGCACCATCTCATCTCAAACCCTAGTTCATCTCTTGTATTCAATCTTTGTCTCAAAACCTCAGATTGGTACCTGTGGGTTGCTAGTTGTGTTGATTACACCTTGTAGTTGATGCTTATTGGTTTACTTGGTGGAAGATTATATGTTCAGATCTATTATGCAATTCATTACCCTACTGGACATGAACATGTTGATGGCTTGTGAGTAGTTACTTTTGTTCTTGAGGACATGGGAGAAGTCTTGTCATAAGTAATCATGTGAATTTGGTATTCGTTCGATATTTTGATGATGTGTATGTTGTGATTCCTTTAGTGATGTCATGTGAACATCGACTACATGACAGTTCACCATTTATGGGCCTAAGGGAATGCATTGTGGAGTAGTAAGTAGATGATGGGTTGCTAGAGTGACAGAAACTTAAACCCTAGTTTATGCGCTATTCCGTAAGGGGCTGATTTGGATCCATATGTTTAATGCTATGGTTGGAGTAATCTTAATTCTTCTTTCATAGTTGCGGATGCTTGTGAGAGGGGGTAATCATAAGTGGGATGCTTGTCCAAGTAAGGGCAGTAGCCAAGCACCGGTCCACCCACATATCAAATTATCAAAGTAGCGAACGCGAATCAAACAAACATGATGAAAGTGACTAGATGAAATTCCCATGTGTCCTCAAGAACGCTTTGCTTACTATAAGAGATCGTTCCAGCCTGTCCTTTGCTATAAAAAGGATTGGGCTATATTGCTGCATACTTTGTTACTATTGTTACTTGTCACTTGTTACAAATTATCTTGCTATCAAACTACTCGTTACCGATAATTTTAGTGCTTGTAGAAAACACCTTGCTGAAAACCGCTTGTCATTTCCTTCTGCTCCTCGTTGGGTTCGACACTCTTACTTATCGAAAGGACTATGATTGATCCCCTATACTGTGGGTCATCAACCGGCATCACCGCCATCACTTTCTCTCTACTGTGAGTTTCCGGACTTATAGCTGGAAAGTGCCACTTCGGACAAACCGGAGGGAATCTTTGTAAGAGCTAGCTAGGGCATTTTGGCATTTGAAACATGATTTTAGAATAATTATTTATTAAATTATGAAATTTCAATTATTCATATCCTTTTAGTATTTTAATTATACAGAAGAGTTAATCAATGCAAATATTTAGACCATTTTAGCAGGTGTACCAAGTTTGAGCTCATTTGGACATGTTTAGCAATGTTAAGTTGCTCAAATTAGAAAATGGACAGAGATGGTTTCGAGGGAATTTGATGATGTTATCTTGTTCTCCAAGCCATGAGACTTGGCAAGATCATCAAATATGGCATTTGTGACATGCTAGAATTTTAGTTATGATCAACTAAAACAAAACTATAATATTCTACAATAGCAAAAAGAATCAACTAAAAAGCTTTTATAAAACTCTAGTTATGATCAAAATAATATTAACTTAAAACTAAATAAAATTTATGCAACTAAAATTTTCATAAAGTATTTTTTGTTAAAAACTTTAATAGCAAAAAGAATTAAATAAAAACTAGGCATGTATGCTACTGTTTTTGAATCTGTTTAAAAGAAAACTAAAATTAAATATCCTAAAAAGGTCTAAAACCAAAAACAGATTTAGTCCCGGTTGGTGGCACCAACCGGGACTAAAGGCCTTCCTTTAGTCCCGGTCCGTGCCACCAACCGGGACTAAAGGCCTGGGTTTCGCGCCATTTGGGCTGCTGAAATTTAGTTTTAGTCCCGGTTGGTGCCTCCAACCGGGACTAAAGGTAGGCCTTTAGTCCCGGTTGGAGCCACCAACCGGGACTAAAGCTCGGGCTATATAAACCGCATGGACTTAGCGAAATTTTTCCTCCCCCAAACTTTTCCATCGCCTCGACACGCTGCCCCGACGCCGTCGCCGATGCCCTGCCTGACGCCGTCGCCGACGCCTCCTCGCTGTGAGCGCCGCCCCGATCCCCTCCTCCTCCTCCTCCTATTCCCCCTGCTGGGCACCGACGCCGACGCCGCTGACCCCGACGCCGGCAGCCCGCGCTGCTGGCCGACCCCGACGCCGACGCCGCCCGCGCCGCTCTGCTGGCCGACGCCGGCGTTTTTTTTAATTAGAGATATTTGTTTGATATTTATGCAAATAATATTAGATATTTATGCAAATAATATTGGCGTGACCAAATAAATGGAATCTATAACATGTTTGATTGAGTGAGAATGTTTAGATATGATAAATTTGTAATATCATGGATTGTGTGACAATAAAAGTCATTTTTGATCAAAGTCATTTTTTATAGCATTATTCATGATCAAAGTCATTTTTTATAGCATTATTCATGATCAAAGTCATTTCATTTGTGATATTTTTGTTCCGAGTGTATGTAATGAATTTGTGATATTTTCATGTGTAATATAATTTTTTGTTCATTGAGATGAGATGAGATGGAAGAGATGAGATGGAGATGGATGAGATGAGATGGAGATGGCTGAAATTTTTTGTTTGTTTTGTGTAGTTTTACTAGATTTTTAGATACATATACTCAATGTGATAGATAGATGTTTTGTGAAGATGAGATGAGATGGAAGAGAATTTTTTTTAGGTTTTTTTAGATAGAGAAACAAATGTTAAAATTTGCATATGATGAGTGGTTACTTCATCATGATGATCTTGCTAAAACAAATTGAAGAACAAAACCCCGATAACTTCGGTATAACTTCGGTGCAACGCCGCCCCCGCTGTGTGACTTTGACATGAGGGGGGTCATTAAAACATAACCCCGATAACTTCGGTATAACTTTGACATGAGGGGGGTCGCCGGAGGAGTCGTCCCCGACGATCGCCGCAGGAGTCGTCCCCGATGATCGACATGAATAAACTTTGTACATGTGTTTGGTGCATTTTAATGTCTATTTTCTGCTGGTATTTAATGAATAAACTTTGTTTTACACTTGCTGAAAAATTGCTAAGTCTGAAACTGACTGTTATAAAACTTGTCAACTTTGCATGATGTTTGCCACTAATCCATTGCTCATATGCATATGGTTCCTTCTTGTGATTTGGTCTATGTAATGTGTACTTTGATGCCATGCCCTTGGTTGCCATGTAAAGTTGATGTAGCATGACTCAATCTTGCTCTCAAGTTGTCATCATAATGTTACTGTTTTGCATTCCCAGATTTCATTAAGTCTAAAAAACGGCTTATCTCTCATGGTTGTATATTGCCATGTTGTAATATTTGCAGAAACTATGGAACACGACAGAGACTTAGAACAAGAAGAGATGTTGGGGGATATAATCCACGATGGAGGTGATGATATCACCTCACAGTTTCTCAATGACTCCGATGGTGAGGGAAGAGAGGATGACGGCTCCGGTGATCGAATGAAGGGAGAAGATGACGGCTCCGGCAGTGTTGGAGCCTTAACTGTTGCAAAGTCCGGCGAGGTATATTAATTAAGCCTGCTGACTAGATGCATTAATTGATTTGTATGTACCTATATTAACACTTCTTTCTTCTTTTAGCCCTCTGGATTGAGCCAACCTTCTGTAAAGAGACGAGGCCCGAAGAAAAGGTTGGGCGAGAATGAAAGGTTCACGATCAAAGAAATCGCTGCAGATGGCAAACCGACTGCGCCCAAGCGGACCGCAGACCGATTTATAAGTCAGTGCGGAGTTGTTGTTAGGGACAGCATCCCGATCAGCATTCAAGAATGGAATAAGCCAAAGTCGGACGATGGAGTTTCTTATGTCGACGATAGATCCAAAGATGAGCTTTGGAATACACTCATGACAAATTTCAGCCTACCGCCAGAGGTTGATCCAAATAGCAATGTTGCAGAGCGAAAAGTCAAGGCATGGGCTCTTAAGAAGATGGCCGAACAATTCAAGAACTAGAAGAAAAGATTGCAAGAAAAGTTTGTCCTGAAAGAGAAGACTCCAACATTCACCGGTCAATATGAGAAGATGAAAGATCACTGGCCCGCATTTGTGGCGTACAAGACATCGGAGAAAGGTAAGAAAAGGTCACTGATAAATAAGCAAAATACTGCAAAGAAGGAATATCACCATGTTACGGGGTCAGGTGGCTACAAGGTTGCCTGGCCTACGTGGGACAAAGCTGAGAACGACCTGCTTGATAAAGGGATCCATCTAGAGACATTGAACTGGCCCGAACGGGCAAGGACTTGATTCGTCGGGCATGGGGGAACTTTGCACCCAGAAACAGGGAAGTGTGTTGATACGAAATCTCAACTTGCAACACCCGTCAAAAACAATAAGGATGCAATCCAGGCCATGCAGGAAGGGAAGTTCCATCCCGACAGATAGAAGGATGAGCTGTCACGTGCCCTCGGGAATCCTGAACACCCTGGACGAACACGAGGCACATCAGGCTCCGTTCCATGGAAGGTTGGGTTTCCCGATAGCACAGACACTTATAGAAGCTGAGGGAGAAAGAAGAAAGAGGATGCAGACCGGCTGCAGAAGGTAGAAGAAAGATTAGCGTTGTAGGAGAAGCAAATAGAGGCACTTAACAACCAGCGAGCTACCGGCCCATCATCTCAGCGGCACGAAGATCCTTCATTCGATACTTCCCACGAAGCTACCCCACCATCTCAGCGGAAAAGCAGTGTGGCTTCCATGGAGCTCGTTCGGCTGCCCATAGATGATATCACGGCTCCTGATCGCTACCCCATGGATGATATCACGGAGAGGGAACATTGTGATCTACATGCGAAATGCATTAACATAACCATGAAGGTGGCGGTCGGCTATGCCTTACCTCGTCTACCTGATGGGACTTACCATTGCTCTCTGATTCTAGATGGCTATGCTATTGTCGGGGTGGATGAAGTTACCAACGGATTTGAGCAGCTGGAGCTTGAGTACCCTACAGGTGAAGTGGAGACTCATCTGGGAGATGCCATAAGGACTACCATTCTATGGAGAAAGGAACACATCGTGCTTCCACACTGGACGCCACATCAACAGACTCAGCCGGAGGAGGCCCCTCAGCAGACTCCTCATAGTCCAGCTCTATCTCCGCTGCCTCAGCCGCCTTCGCTGCCTCAGCCGTCTCCACCGCGTCAGCGGACTCCACCGGAGGAGGCCCCTCAGCAGAATCCGCCGCGTCAGTGCTACTTGTAGCTTGCGTTGGTATTTCCCCGAAGAGGAAGGGATGATGCAGCATAGTAGAGATAAGTATTTCCCTCGATTATGAAACCAAGGTTATCGAACCAGTAGGAGAATCACACAATACCTCGTTAAAGCAGCACCTGCACACAAACAACAAATCCTTGCACCCAATGCAAACAAGGGGTTGTCAATCCCTTGGCGCTAAGATTGCAAGATTAAATTGTATTTGATAGATTGATAGATTGCAGCAAAAATACTAAATAAAATAAATAACAAAAGATGGCAGCAATATTTTTAGGGTTTTAGTAATTTGAGATTGATAAGACCCAGGGGCCATAGGTTTCACTAGAGGCTTCTCTCGAGAAAATAGCATACGGTGGGTAGACAAATTACTGTTGGGCAATTGATAGAAAAGCAAATAATCATGACGATATCCAAGGCAATGATCATGTATATAGGCATCACGTCCAAGATTAGTAGACCGACTCCTGCCTGCATCTACTACTATTACTCCACACATCGATGGGCTATCCAGCATGCATCTAGTGTATTAAGTCCATAAGAACGGAGTAATGCCTTAAGAACGATGACATGATGTAGACAAGACAAACTCACGAATTAATAAACCCAATGAATAGATCCCATCTTGTTACCCTTAGTAGCAATGATACATACGTGTCATGTCCCTTTCTGTCACTGGGATTGAGCACCGCAAGATCAAACCCACTACAAAGCACCTCTTCCCATTGCAAGATAAATCAACTTAGTTGGCCAAACCAAATCAATATATCGGAGAAGAAATATGAGGCTATAATAATCATGCATAAAAGAGACCAGCAAAGACTCAAATAATATTCATGGATAATCTGATCATAAACTCACAATTCATCGGATCCCAACAAACACACCGCAAAAGAAATGACATCGGATAGATCTCCAAGAACATCAAGGAGAACATTGTATTGAAGATCAAAAAGAGAGAAGAAGCCATCTAGTTACTGCCTATGGACCCGTAGGTCTGTGGTAGACTACTCACGCATCATCGGAAGGGCAGCAAGGTTGATGTAGAACCCCTCTGTGATCGATTCCCCCTCCGGCAGATTACCGGAGAAGGACCCCAGATGGGATCTCTCTGGAACAGAAACTTGCGGCGATGGAAAAAGTATTTCGTGGACTCCCCCTAGGGTTTTGGATTTTTTGGGAATTTATAGTCCAGGAATTAGGTCAAATGGGGCTTGGTGGGGCCCACGAGGCACCAGGGCGTACCTGGCCCCCCCAGGCATGCCCTGGTGGCTCATAGGGCCCACCAAGGTCTTCTGGCCTCCTCCCGAAGCTTCTAGTATTCTTCATGCCCAAGAAAAAATCTCAAAAAAGTTTCACTGTATTTGGACTTCGTTTGATATTGGTTTTCTGTGAAACAAAAACAGGGCAGAAAACAGCAACTGGCACTGGGCACTAGGATAATAGGTTAGTCTCCAAAAATGATATAAAATTGTTGTAAATGATTATAAAAACATCCAAGATTGATATTATAACAGCATGGAACAATCAAAAATTATAGATACGTTGGAGACGTATCAGCATCCCCAAGCTTAATTCCTGCTCGTCCTCGAGTGGGTAAATGATAAAAACAGAGTTTTGATGTGGAATGCTGCCTAACATATTCATCACATATTGTTTTTTTCTATTGTAGCATGGACATTGGACTTATATGATTCAAAGCAATAGTCTATAGTTTGACATGAAAACATAAATACTCAAGCATGCTAACAAGCAACCATGCCTTTCAAAATATCAACGCTAAAGAAAGTTATCCCTAGCCCATTATGCTCTATCATTGATCCATTCATGAAACACACCCAAATATTAGCTACATTCAATGCACAAGTATGACTATAGTGTTCCCTAGTTGGTGCTTTTGTAAGAGAAGATGGAGACTCAAGAAAAATAAAAATTGCATAAAAATAAATAGATAGGCCCTTCGCAGAGGGAAGCAGAGATTTGTCAAATGTGCCAGAGCTCAAAGCTGAAATTAAAGAGATAAAAACATTTTGGGAGGCATGCTTTTCCTGTCAACGAAAACGAATGAGAATTTCCAATATCTTCCATGCTAAACACATCATAGGTGGTTCCCAAACAGAAAATAAATTATACTCTCCTTCATCAAGATTTTTCTTTCCGCGAGAGTACTCCCCTTCATTAAGATTTTTTTTATTTCTTTCCGAGGGAGAATTGCTTTTGTTTTCATTATTTTTGCATTACTGCAATTTTGGCATTTTAGCATTTTAACAATTTGGGACAGGCATCCCTATTACCAACCATTCTCTCGTGCAATGACAAGTGAATAAACACTTGTCATGAGAATAACCCACTTAGCATGGAAGATATTGGCTACCCCCCTTCGCTTCATGAGCGGTACGGGCACACAAAAAAGAAAAATTATTTTGAAATTTAGAGTTGGCACACGCAAATTTACTTGGAACGGCATTGAAATACCGCATATAGGTAGATATAGTGGACTCATATGGCAAAACTAGGTTTAAGGATTTTGGATGCACAAGCAGTATTTCCGCTTAGTACAAGTGAAGGCTAGCAAAAGATTGAGAAGCAACCAACCAAAAAACGAATACGGTCATAAACATGCATTGAACACAACTAACACCGAATAATGCACCATAAGTAGGATATAACTTCATTGCATAACTATTGACTTAACGTGCTTGCATAGGGAATCACAAACCTTAACACTAATATTCTTACTAAACCATAAATACTCACTAACATGGCATCACATATTATCATTTCCATATCGCAAAACTATTGCAAGGAATCACACTCATCATATCCAATGATCTATATGAAAGTTTTTATCTATATCCCTCTTGAATATTCATCACTTTGGGACCAATTGCATAACATGTGCAAATTACCGTTACTATCATCATCTCTCAAAAAGATTTAAGTGAAGCATGAGAGTGCATATATTTCTTCAAAATTTTCATCTTAACAATTCTCAAAATAATATAAGTGAAGCATGAGAATTCATTTCTTCAAAATTTCAATCAACTCAATTCTCAAAAAGATATAAGTGAAGCAAGAGAATTAATTTCTATAGAATTTCAATCAACTCAATTCTCAAAAAGATATAAGTGAAGCAAGAGAATTAATTTCTACAAAATTTTAGTCAACTCTCGAAATAATATAAGTGAAGCATGAGAGTTTGTTTCTACAAAATTTTAATCAACTCTCAAAATAATATAAGTGAAGCATGAGAGTTTATTTCTTCAAAATTTCAGCCACCACCGTGCTCAAAAAGATTTAAGTGAAGCACTAGAGCAACTGCCTAGCTCAAAAAATTTAAGTGAAGCACATAGAGTATTCTATAAATTATGATGATAACATGTGGCTCTTCTCAAGATAGGTGTGTGCAGCAAAGATGATTGTGACAAACTAAACAGCAAATAAAGCAAAGACTCATATCATACAAGATGCTCCAAGCAAAACACATATCATGTGACGAATAAAAATATAGCTCCAAGTAAAATTACCGATGGTCGGTAGAATAAAGAGGGGATGCCTTCCGGGGCATCCCCAAGCTTAGACGCTTGAGTCTTCCTTGAATATTACCTTGGGGTGCCTTGGGCATCCCCAAGCTTAGGATTTTGCTACTCCGTATTCCTTCATCCATCGTGATCTCACCCAAAACTTGAAAGCTTCAATCACACAAAACTTAACAAAACCCTCGTGAGATCCGTTAGTATAACAAAATAAATCACTACTATAAGTACTGTTGCAAACCCATTCATATTTTATTTTTGCATTATACCTACTGTACTCTAACTTCACCATGGCTTATACCCCCCCCCCCCCCCGATACAATCCATAGATTCATCAAAACAAGCAAGTAGTGCATCAAAAACAGAATCTGTCAAAAACAGAACAGTCTGTAGAAATCTGAATTATGGTCTTACTTCTGTAAATCCAAAAATTCTGAAACATTAGGGCAACATGGACAATTCATATACCAATACTATGTAAAAAATTTAGAAGGTTCTGATGTAACAGTGAAAAAACAAAATTCCAGCACTGGACGCAAAACTTTCTGTTTTCAAACAGAATCAATTATACTATCTTCCAAATCATCCTAAAGGCTTTACTTGGCACAAACACTAATTAAAAACATAAAAACACTATCATACCAGTAGCATGACAGTAAAAACACACCATAACAGAAACTTTAATGAAAATTTATTTTATTCATTGGGTTGCCTCCCAACAAGCGCCATTGTTTTATGCCCCTAGCTAGGCATAATGCATAATCTCAAGTGTTGTCATCTTTGGTTTTAGTGATCTTAGCGGGAGGCTTCTCGACACCGGGAGGTTCTTTACGCTTCCCATTATTCTCAGAAAAAGAAGCAATTTTAAGATCCAAAATATCCAATCGCTTATTGCATAAAGAAATCAAAGTGTTTGTGCGATTGAGGTTCCCACTAATATTTTTAAGAGGCTCGTTAGACTTTTGCAACTCACTCAATTTGTCCAGAATTTGAGCCCCCTCTTGAGTAAAAGAAAAACCCTTTTGTGGTGGAGGAATACCCAATATGCCTTCTATTATTTCATAGGCGGTATTGGCCTCACTCTTGATAAAATTCCCTTTTGTGGCAAAATCCAAAAGTTGTCTATGATGCAAGGTTAAACCAATGTAGAAATTTCGAAGCAAAATTTTTAAATCTCCTTTTATAGAGAAAATACGGTATGATTCCATCAACCTATACCAAGCATCTTTAAGATTTTCTCCTTGTCTTTGTTTGAATTAAAGTACTTCAAAATCCGGGGACAAAGGAGGGATAGTAACGAGCGAAGAACTAGCCATAGCGATAAAGCAAACAAATAATCAAGCAAACAGGCAAACGAAAAAAAGGCAAAAAGGCAAACAGAAAATATTTTTGTATTTTTGTAAAAACATTTTAGAAGTGGGGGAGAGGAAAACGAGAGGCAAATAGAAAATAAAGTAAATGCAAGGAGATGATAGTTTGTGCAAAGGTACTTGGATGATGTTGATGATGTCTCCCCGGCAACGGCGCCAGAAATTCTTCCTGCTACTTGTAGCTTGCGTTGGTATTTCCCCGAAGAGGAAGTGATGATGCAGCACAGTAGAGATAAGTATTTCCCTCGATTATGAAACCAAGGTTATCGAACCAGTAGGAGAATCACACAACACCTTGTTAAAACAGCACCTGCACACAAACAACAAATCCTTGCGCCCAACGCAAACAAGGGGTTGTCAATCCCTTGGCGGTAAGATTGCAAGATTAAATTGTATTTGATAGATTGATAGATTGCAGCAAAAATACTAAATAAAATAAATAACAAAAGATGGCAGCAATATTTTTAGGGTTTTAGTAATTTGAGATTGATAAGACCCGGGGGCCATAGGTTTCACTAGAGGCTTCTCTCGAGAAAATAGCATACGTTGGGTAGACAAATTACTGTTGGGCAATTGATAGAAAAGCAAATAATCATGAAGATATCCAAGGCAATGATCATGTATATAGGCATCACGTCCAAGATTAGTAGACCGACTCCTGCCTGCATCTACTACTATTACTCCACACATCGATGGGCTATCCAGCATGCATCTAGTGTATTAAGTCCATAAGAACGGAGTAATGCCTTAAGAACGATGACATGATGTAGACAAGACAAACTCACAAATTAATAAACCCAATGAATAGATCCCATCTTGTTACCCTTAGTAGCAATGATACATACGTGTCATGTCCCTTTCTGTCGCTGGGATTGAGCACTGCAAGATCGAACCCACTACAAAGCACCTCTTCCCATTGCAAGATAAATCAACTTAGTTGGCCAAACCAAATCAATAGATCGGAGAAGAAATACGACGCTATAATAATCATGCATAAAAGAGACCAGCAAAGACTCAAATAATATTCATGGATAATCTGATCATAAACTCACAATTCATCGGATCCCAACAAACACACCGCAAAAGAAATTACATCGGATAGATCTCCAAGAACATCAAGGAGAACATTGTATTGAAGATCAAAAAGAGAGAAGAAGCCATCTAGCTACTGCCTATGGACCCGTAGGTCTATAGTAGACTACTCACGCATCATCGGAAGGGCAGCAAGGTTGATGTAGAACCCCTCCGTGATCGATTCCGCCTCCGGCAGATTACCGGAGAAGGACCCCAGATGGGATCTCTCTGGAACAGAAACTTGTGGTGGTGGAAAAAGTATTTCGTGGACTCCCCCTAGGGTTTTGGATTTTTTGGGAATTTATAGTCCAGGAATTAGGTCAAACGGGGCTTGGTGGGGCCCATGAGGCACCAGGGCGCGCCTGCCCCCCCAGGCGCGCCCTGGTGGCTCATGGGGCCCACCAAGGTCTTCTGGCCTCCTCCCGAAGCTTCCAGTATTCTTCATGCCCAAGAAAAAATCTCGAAAAAGTTTCACTGTATTTGGACTTCGTTTGATATTGATTTTCTGTGAAACAAAAACAGGGCAGAAAACAGCAACTGGCACTGGGCACTAGGTTAATAGGTTAGTCTCCAAAAATGATATAAAATTGCTATAAATAATTATAAAAACATCCAAGATTGATATTATAACAGCATGGAACAATCAAAAATTATAGATACGTTGGAGACGTATCAGTCAGCTGACTGCGCCTCCTCCGCCGCCTCAGCACCGGCGGAAGAGATCCGCCGCCGCTCCGGCGGCTAGTAGTACAACAGCGAAGAAATCCAGAGCAGGTAGCATCAAGAAGGCCCCTGCCAAGTTACCATACGACATGACTGAGGAGGAAACCAAGGAGATCGTGGCTGCCGACGTGAAATGCCAGCTTGCACCGACCCGTCCAGATCCAACGGAGAAAATAGATCCGGTAAAAGCGAGGCGCTTGCTGGAAAACCTTACAAAACCACCGCCGCCTCCACTGCTATCAAACTATGACCGCTCTATTGTAAAGTCGTATAGAGATCCACAGCAGCGGTCGGGAAGTAGCAGTAGTGCAAGGGGGAAAACAATTCCCCAGCTCGGCGAACAGAAAAATCAATCGTGCCCCCCGCTCAAGGTGTTTACCGATATCGCTAATGATCCGGGGGTAGCGGCCGCTGATCCTGGTTTCACTCTTGGTGATTACTTAGGCGATGAGGTACAGTTCGAAATGGCTGAGTTAGACTTTAAATTCGAGCACGGGAAGCCTCTCGTCAGACCTGAGGAGCTCCCGCATCTACCAACGATGATGCGAATATTGCATGACTGGTACTTGGAAGCCTCAAAGCAAGGGAGCAACTATATCATTGAGGGAATTAAAGATGAGCATTACTTCAATGGAGACGAGGAGATTTACATTGAATTTGAAGAATTATTTCAGTTATACAATCAAGACGCCATCGACAAATCTATCGTCAGTTGCTATTGTTTGTAAGTATCATTTCCGTAATTAAGTCTATAGCTCAGCTCGTTCATTGCATGTATAATTATCCTCACTATATATTGTAGGGTAACGCAGCAGAAAACAAAAAAATTCTGACCTACGCACAAGCCCAGGACCACTATGGAGACTGCATACAAGGTTTGATCTTTTTCGTTACCGACTCGTAGCGCAGCGGAAGTAGAGTCGATGACGATCGGCGGTGCAGATCCCCGCAGCTAGGATTTTACAACCTCCCAACCGCGAGGATGTACTCCTTCGTCTGCCCCTCAGACAGCCCTCCAGGAGGCAGTCGGACAGTCCCTCAGACGGTGTCGCGGACAGCCCTCCGGGAGGACCCTCGAAACTCTGACGGTCACTCGGACAGCCCTTCGGGAGGACATCCGAAACTCAAACTGTAACTCGGACAGCCCTTCGGGAGGCACTCTCGAACTAAGACCGAAACTACGATCTCTCTACAGAGTTGCACACATATGGTGTCATCTATCCGGCAGGGCTTCGCCGTCCAGAACTAGTTCCAACCGGAACACAGACAGCCTTTCGGCTCTACGAAACTCTTTTCGTGGGAGGGAGAGAGAAGCCAGATAACATCAAATGGCATGTGTATGTGAGAGCAAGGATGAGCTTTGGGGCAGCCCACTCACCTCCTATTTATAGGAAAACCAAGGGGTAGGATGGGTATTCAAAATACCAAAAGTGCCCCCACTTTATGTCACACATAAAGATACTAAAGGGCATAAAAGGAAGGCAAGTGGAGTAGCTCCACATGGCTTCCATCCCATGGTGGGACACCCCAAAAGGGGTTCCTTAGTCCCTAAGTCTTCCTAGAAGCCTTTTGGAAATATCCCAAAAGGTGGCTTTCCATAAAGTAACCATAAAGCTGATTTTCACTATTCACGACGACATTTTTCAGCGTCTGATCGAACCGAAAATATTTATGTGGGCTTAGAACAATTCCAGTACCCACTAAAATAATTTTTGACGCGTTCCGAAACAATTCCGGTTTAGTGATTTTCATCTGCGAAAAGCATCTGAAGCGGTTCCGGCAGCTCCGGAACATTTCCGGTTTTCATCCCGGAAAATTCCAGAAAGTTTCCAGAATGATTCTGGCACCCTCCAAGAATTATCAGGCATGTGCCGAAACCAATTTGACTTAATGGTATACCCTGAAACAACTTTTCAGTTTTACCAGAACTATTCCGATATTCTCTCCGGAACGTTTCCGTTTCGTCCGAAACTTTTTCGGTGAATTTCTCTCAGACTCCCTGTCTAGTATTCAGCAGATAGATGACCCTTAAGCGTGTGACCCTAT
Organism: Elymus sibiricus; assembly: GCA_039707655.1. Lineage (NCBI taxonomy): Eukaryota > Viridiplantae > Streptophyta > Magnoliopsida > Poales > Poaceae > Elymus > Elymus sibiricus. The sequence goes on from CM077676.1 coordinate 74,046,524, forward strand.
AGGTTCGGTGAAGTATAGACATGACCGGAACTCTTTCCGATCAATGATCAACATCGGAGCCGTGCACACCCATATTGACCCCTATACCCACACGAAGAAAACTTCGAGTGAACCTCCAGTTGCCGTGTGCTATTCCTTTTGCTTCGCGATATGTTACAAATACCCGAGGTGAGAAACATCGGCATCCCCGTGGATCAACACTTGTCCACAATGCCAGTTACCTCGTTACCAGTTTTGTTCTCTTTTCTCGTTTCTGTGTTCCGGCATCCCCGTGATCAAATCACATTGTGTCTGGCCAGACGATGATGGATACCGTAACACCGAGAGGGCCCAGAGATATCTCTCCATCGTCGGAGGAGCAAATCCCAATCTTGAGCTATCAAGTCCCTTGACACACTTTTCCATGAACCTGTAAGCCGCCGTAATAGCCACCCATTTACGGATGACGTTTAACAAACTGCAAAGTTCATGAAGCAAGTATGAAGAAACTCAACACTCTCATGGTCTAAGGAATTATGCAAACATTAACTTCCTGTGTTATTAACCATTAACTTATGACGAATGAATCTCATAGCATAACATCAATCGGGTCAATTCAACACAAGTGTTCTACCAACATTGTGCCCTCAAAGTTGCCGGCATAGTCATGCCCATGATCAGGAAAACAGAACCATCATGCAACACTTGAGCTAGTCTTAGAGGCTAGACTAGGAATACATTTTACCGTTTATTATTCCACACGTGCATATGAGTCTTCCTCCGAGCCTCGTGTTATTGCAGACTCGAGAACCATAGCAGTTATAGCATGGAACATAAACATAATTATGAACATGGAGATAAATAATAGCATTTATTATTGCCTCTAGGGCATATCTCCTACAGACTCCCACTTGCACTAGAGTCAATATCTAGTCAATGCTAATGCACTTTACACCTATGGCACACTGGTGTAAAATATGCTTCGCATGTGGTATAGCATGATGTCCAACGGATCTGACAACTTCAGCTCCGTGTGTATCTTTGCATATCCTCGCGTTTTCACGCTTTCACAAAATTCATATTTTGTGTGGACTTGGCTTTGTATATATGTAAATCACAGGTCGAACCTGGATTCCTCAGACTGAGTTATGGAGCAACTACCTGCAGTAGTGTCCCATTGACAAAAGCCACCTTGGAACCATACTTAGTTCATGAATGAACTATATGATTCAACATCTTCTTTGTCGCTTCTAAAGCATCAACATACTTAGCCTTTGTTATAGAATTCACCACAGTAACTTGTTTGGAACAATTTCCAACTACTGTGCCACCATATTGTGTGTTACACAAAACCCTTAATTTAAATCAAAAATTGCATGGAGCATCGATGAAGACTGTATCGATGTAACCTTTTACAACGAACTCTTCCTGATCTCCGCTTGCGAGAAAACATGTCATTAGTGTTACTTTAGTACTCAATGACCCTTTTTCACTGTTGTCCTATGATCAGTACTTTTGATCACTTTGGTATCTATACTCGCAACAACTTTGGAGTATTGGACATATCTGGTTGTTTTACATACCATGGAATACATGATTAATCCAAACACAAGAGTTTGTGGAATCTCCATCATGTATTTCGCTCATCAGTGTTTTGGGACACTGAGTCTTGCAAAAAACTCTTTCCATGTGACTTCGGCAAGAATCACTCCTTGACGTTTTTAGTGCTAAAAGGTTTTAGCATCTTGTCAATATGTACTTTTTGCTCAGCCCCATTAGGTAAATCTATCTCCATAGATCATCATGCCTAATATCAAGGCTATTTAGCCCAAGCACTTCATCGAAAAACTATTTTCAAATGAAGTCCTAATTCGTGTCAAGAAATGTATTTCCAATTTAACAATGTGTCAAACACACAAGGTTTTTAGAAATATCATTATGCTCCCACTTACTTTCTTAAATCACAAGCATCTTCGTTACCCATTGATGAAGTCAAACTCTTTTGACCATTTCATCAAAAACGAAGATTCCAACTCCACTTTGCTCCCTCCTGTCCATTTCTGGAACTCTGAAGTTTGCATACTTACTAGCATCCTCTGGAATGACAAAATACCTTGGACTGTCTCACATGCAAGTCCTTGGTTTCATTTCCATCAAATGGAAATCCTTTCGTCATCCATGTTTCATATCTCATGATTGAAATATGTATTAATTGCTAGTTCAACCCGATCTGACTTTAAGCATCGCTACGGTGAGACAATTTCATCGTAGTCAACTCCTTGAACTTGTTATTGCAACAAGTCGAGCTTTATGGATAAAACATTTTATCCACATCAGTTTATAGTTCCATAAATATTCGTTAGACTCTAAGTCTTCCGAAAGGTGTATCAAGATTTTAATCTTGAATCACTTATATGGAAACTATCTCAGATTGTATTGGCATTTAGCCAATTCCGGAGTCAGGGCCCATCAACGCTTCCTTGTGTATCGTACGTATACTGTTGTCTAACAACAATATCTCGTATGCGCACCTGAGAGGTTTGCACGAGTTTTTCCTACGTGGTTCAGCTGCAAGTTCGACCGAAGTCCATACATCTCATGTAGAGGCTTCCGTATCAGTCACAGTAGGAAACTCTGGAATCACTTCCAAGGTCTCTTTCCTTTGATCTGATGACGAAGATACTTGTTATCTCGTTGAGTTGCACTGCCCTCCCACTCACCTTTTGCAAGAACTATTCTCTTTAAAAGTATACCGTTTTGTGGCAAAATCCTTTGCCTCAGTATAGTGGTGGGGGAACACCCAACATTTTGGGATAACCTACAAAGTAGCACTTTTCTGATTTGGAATAGGTATGTAACCTTTTACACAAGCCCCATATTCCAAATGTTAAGAAAAGACAAAGCATGGTTGGGCGTACCATACCATGGCGTCATTTCAACAGACCTGATGGTGCTCTTTTCAGTGTAAAAGCCACAGTCACTAAGGCATTACTTTAAAAGTGATAATGGCAAATTGATTTATGTCATCTTTGATCTTACCATGTCATAAATGGTTTGAATACATCTTCACGGATGTTCCACCCACAGTGGAGTTCCGGGAGGTGTAAGTTATGAAACTCTTTTCACAACTCATCAGACATTCGCTAAACTTGTAACTCAAATATTCCTTTCCGCAATCAAATTGCAGAAACATAATTTTCTTGTTACAATAATTTCTATTTCATATTTGAAAACCTTTCGAATGATTTCAAAAGATCCAGACTTACGTCTCATCAAGCAAATATCAATATATCTACTTGAGTCATTTTTGAAGATAGATAAATCCACTGTTTTCAACAACATTTATCGGACTACACACATCAAAATGTATGATCACCAATAAGTTTGTTGCTCGTTCCTTATGGCCTATGAACGGTATTTCAGTCACTTCACCTTTTGGAGAAAAGTTGCAAGTGTCAGATGATTCAAAATCAAACGACTTCAAAATCCATCATAATGGAATTTTTCCATGCGGGTTTCCCCAATGTGACCAAAAAGCAGTGCCACACTTGTGTGGTATTCTTTTAGTCTTGCGACATTTAGCGTCAGTGTTATGGATGTATCATATTACCATCAATATTCATAACATACATCCCATCCACCATGGAAGCATGGCCCTTATGTTATTCATGATTCCGAACAACAATTGTTCTTTCATGAACAACACCCTTGCAACAATCATTATGCAAATGGGCTAGAGTGTATAAAACTCTAAACGAATTATGAAAATAAGTACATAGGTAATACACTGATGGAAGGTATAGTAACTTTTACTAAGTTCCCAACATGTATTTAAACCTCATTCCTGGCTAGTCTTTCAGGCCATAGTAGTTCTTGCATCGAGTCGCAACAGAGTGCAATCGAGCGGGTATTTCTGTGATGAACTCACAATACCCAAGAATTAGCGATTAACATGTTTAATCATAATTCCCAAGAACTATTTCTTTGACCAGCCTTCCATACATCAATAACTTGTATGACTTTCATACGTGAGCTGGATATTCCAGTCTTCTTTCTATTTGCCTTTATACTTCTAACAGTTTAACTTTTAGTATTTCTCCTACTCTCAGAAGAAGCACCCAACTCAAGAGTGGTGTTTTATTCACCTTTCATCATATGACAGGCGTTCTTCTGGATCCCTCTGTTATTAGTCAAATGCATAGTAAACACTTTTACTAACAGTTTGCAAAACAAACATTGCTTTGGATATCAAATATCTTTTAGCCTTTATTTGTGTCTGAAAATGATTTTCAGTTCCATGAATATCACATAGCTATCCCAAACCTTTTGAAGTTCGGGTCTCATGGAAGCAAACATATTGCACTTGACCGTAACGGAATTCTAGCTTTTGGATCGAAGGACGATAGTCACATTATCCATAGCATTAGCGGGAGAATACCAAAAGCATGCGATAGGACAAAATCCTTCTCGGCACTCTTGAGGACAATCCTCACATTACGTTACCAACCATAAAGTTTTAACCAGATATTTAACAGCTTATTCAATTTTAATAGGGAGGGTGGAAACGCGAGCCATTCTTCTACAACTATTTTGCAAAACACACTTAGACAGTGTTCAAAATTAATTGCACTGAGAATTAAACAAGTTAATTCTACAGTGCGCTCCCACTCAAATCAATATCTCTCAAAATTGATTGTGAGTGATTCAAGATCCAAATTGCAATTCAACGTCATTGTTCGAGATGAACACTGATGGCGCGAACTTCAATTGGTAGGCAAACTTGCCGATCACATCTCCATGTGACTCTTGTTCATCTTTCGATGCGTGTGTTCCGAGCTCAGGACGATCCTGCCATGAATGTCAAGACAACCAAGTGATCTTGCTGCGAGGTCTGACCTCACCCGCCTTACACCCATACAATCGTTCGTACCCATGTAGATCATGGCGCACCCCGAAAGGAAAGATGCTGTGACGGTGCTACACTTGGGAGAACACTAACTACTTGATATTTTTGTGAGAGATCACCCTAATAAAAGCGACTACCGCGCAATCAAGAAGGGTGCATCATAAGGGATAAACATCTCAGGCAATTCATAATAGCATGATATGGTATAGCCCTTTCTGACGGAGAAGTCTTTCATTTCTTCGTCTTCGGTATTCACGTCGGTGTTCACCTTCGCGAAGATTGCCACCACCTTGTCGATGCACCAGATAATATTGCTATCTCTATAGCTAATAAAATAAGTGCATTACTTAAGGTTGACACGCAGGTCATTAAAGTGACAATCATATGGCTCCAGCCATCATGCCGAATCATGACACGCAGGTCATGTTAATTTACATTGTATAGACATCTCATACATAATCAAATTAAATACGAGCACTGCTATACCACATCACATCACATGCAAACCATCCTGCAAAACCAAGTTAGACGCCTCTAATCGGTTTATGCAAAATTTCATTTTACGTGGCTTCTAAGGTTTCGAAGCAAACCGAAGCTACCAACGTCCATCATCAAGTATGATTATTCAAGTCGCTAGATTAACCTTTCAGGGTGTATGAAACACGAGATAATAAAATCTCGAGCCCCATACTAAACTTCGTCATACGCATGACCCCCGTGCAGATCATATCTGCATTGCCCTTTAGTCTGTGAATTTCTTCTTTCTCTAACTACGGTGGAATTCAACGAACTGTTAGCACTTCTTTGATCAATCAGGATCGCAGATTGCCAGAACTTTGAAACTCCACCATACTGTTATCGAGATCAGAAATACGCAAATTCCAGGGAAGCAACAAGAACATCGGGTAACAGATTTCATCTGCTACCCGCACAAATAATTTTCAGTAATAGAACTCATCTACTACCTAATTATATTGTGCAATACCCATACATCTCATGTATTCTAGATCGCAACCTGGATCTACGCATAGCACGGCTCATGATGCCACTGTAGGGTAACGCAGCAGAAAACAAAAAATTTCCGACCTACGCACAAGCCCAGGACCACTATGGAGACTGCATACAAGGTTTGATCTTTTTCGTTACCGACTCGTAGCGCAGCGGAAGTAGAGTCGATGACGATCGGCGGTGCAGATCCCCGCAGCTAGGATTTTACAACCTCCCAACTGCGAGGATGTACTCCTTCGTCTGCCCCTCAGACAGCCCTCTGGGAGGCAGTCGGACAGTCCCTCGGACTGTGTCGCGGACAGCCCACCGGGAGGACCCTCGAAACTCTGACGGTCACTCGGACAGCCCTTCGGGAGGACATCCGAAACTCAAACTGTAACTCGGACAGCCCTTCGGGAGGCACTCTCGAACTAAGACCGAAACCACGATCTCTCTACAGAGTTGCACACATACGGTGTCATCTATCCGGCAGGGCTTCGCCATCCAGAACTAGTTCCAACCGAAACACAAACAGCCTTTCGGCTCTACGAAACTCTTTTCGTGGGAGGGAGAGAGAAGCCAGATAACATCAAATGGCATGTGTATGTGAGAGCAAGGATGAGCTTTGGGGCAGCCCACTCACCTCCTATTTATAGGAAAACCAAGGGGTAGGATGGGTATTCAAAATACCAAAAGTGCCCCCACTTTATGTCACACATAAAGATACTAAAGGGCATAAAAGGAAGGCAAGTGGAGTAGCTCCACATGGCTGCCATCCCATGGTGGGACCCCCCAAAAGGGGTTCCTTAGTCCCTAAGTCTTTCTAGAAGCCTTTTGGAAATATCCCAAAAGGTGGCTTTCCATAAAGTAACCATAAAGCTGATTTTCATTATTCACGACGACATTTTTCAGCGTCTGATCGAACCGAAAATATTTATGTGGGCTTAGAACAATTCCAGTACCCACTAAAATAATTTTCGATGCGTTCCGAAACAATTCCGGTTTAGTGATTTTCATCTGCGAAAAGCATCTGAAGCGGTTCCGGCAGCTCTGGAACATTTCCGGTTTTCATCCCGGAAAATTCCAGAAAGTTTCCAGAATGATTCTGGCACCCTCCAAGAATTATCAAGCATGTGCCGAAACCAATTTGACTTAATGGTATACCCTGAAACAATTTTTCAGTTTTACCAGAACTATTTCGATATTCTCTCCGGAACGTTTCCGTTTCGTCCGAAACTTTTTCGGTGAATTTCTCTCAGACTCCCTGTCTAGTATTTAGCAGATAGATGACCCTTAAGCGTGTGACCCTATAGGTTCGGTGAAGTATAGACATGACCAGAACTCTTTCCGATCAATGATCAACATCGGAGCCATGGACACCCATATTGACCCCTATACCCACACGAAGAAAACTTCGAGTGAACCTCCAGTTGCCGTGTGCTATTCCTTTTGCTTCCCGATATGTTACAAATACCCGAGGTGAGAAACATCGGCATCCCCATGGATCAACACTTGTCCACAATGCCAGTTACCTCGTTACCGGTTTTGTTCTCTTTTCTCGTTTCTGTGTTCCGGCATCCCCGTGATCAAATCACATTGTGTCTGGCCAGACGATGATTGATACCGTAACACCGAGAGGGCCTAGAGATATCTCTCCATCGTCGGAGGAGAAAATCCCAATCTTGAGCTATCAAGTCCCTTGACACACTTTTTCATGAACCCGTAAGCCGCCGTAATAGCCACCCATTTACGGATGACGTTTAACAAACCGCAAAGTTCATGAAGCAAGTATGAAGAAACTCAACACTCTCATGGTCTAAGGAATTATGCAAACATTAACTTCCTGTGTTATTAACCATTAACTTATGACGAATGAATCTCATAGCATAACATCAATCGGGTCGATTCAACACAAGTGTTCTACCAACATTGTGCCCTCAAAGTTGCTGGCATAGTCATGCCCATGATCAGGAAAACAGAACCATCATGCAACACTTGAGCCAGTCTTAGAGGCCAGACTAGGAATACATTTTACCGTTTATTATTCCACACGTGCATATGAGTCTTCCTCCGAGCCTCGTGTTATTGCAGACTCGAGAACCATAGCAGTTATAGCATGGAACATAAACATAATTATGAACATCGAGATAAATAATAGCATTTATTATTGCCTCTAGTGTGGCGTCCCGCCTGATTACCACTGTAGCCAGACGGTCGCCACGCATACCAGCCCAGGAAATCACTCTGGCATGCGCGAGTGGATGAGCTGGCCGGAACTCTCGAGACTGCGGCGACGTGGCTGGGCGGTTCCCGGCGTCGGGGAGCGGCCGACCTGACGAGTGGCAGAGGGACGGGATGGCTCAGGGAGGAAGAGGCCAACGGAAGGGAGAAAACGACGGCATGGGTCACGGCCATCACAGTACCACGGCGAGGTTCGTCGCGGCGTGGCGGGGAAAGGAACGAAGGGGGAAATGACCGGAGAGGAGGAAGTGGACGATGGGGAGTCAGGTCGGCACCAGCGGACAAGCTACGGCGGGCCGGAGCGGTCGGCAGAGGCGACGCACGGCGCAGAGCGCCAGTTCTGCATTTGGTTTACACGGTCACCACGTGCACTACGTGCTCTGGCGCGTAACTTCTTGTCACACCATGTCAACTAGACTCCTCACTGCTCTGATAGATGGGATGGATCATTGGATGGACCAGGATTGCTCTGGAGTGGTCGAGGGGATCCAGAACAACTTCTGGACAGCAACTTGGGGAGGAGGTTGTGGTCAGATGGATGTGCCAATGAGCTGGCGGCTGTTTACAGGCAAGGGCAAAATGGTCATTTTCACAGTGTGAAAACATTATGAAAATGATACCATCAGGACGGGCTCAACGAACTGAAGACGTGGGCGTTGGTTTCACCTGAATCGGAGTCACGGTCACGAAGTTGTGGCCGTTCATTGTTTAGGCAGAAAACAAATAAGAATTTATTCAATTCTGCTCTTAACGGGTGAACGGCCACAATTTAATAGTTTCGGCAGCAGGGCTGAGAGCGAAAGCGCACTTTAGAAAAATACGCTTTCACTATAGGAAAAACGTACTCCACCGAGTACGTGGCCACTTAAGTCACCGCGGGCCCGGGGTCAACAGCGTTGTCTGGCTGACGGGGGGGCCTATGGGCGTTGACTCTCTCCTCCTCGTCCCTTCTTCCACCTCGCCCCTGGGCAGCAGAGAGGCGAGGCTGACGCGCGCCGGCGACGACTCCCGGCGGCACAGGGCACCCCCGACGAAGCTCCGGGCACCGGCGAGCACGGGAGAACTGGCCGCACCCATCCCCGGGTGGCACGATCGCCGGGGAGCGCTGGGACAGGCAGGGCGCGGCCGTGGCGGAAGGCAACTCCGGCGAGCTCGGGCTCGAGGCTCCGGTGGGTATTTTGGCGAGGCGAAGGCATGGACCGGGTCACCGGCGACTGCCGCATCTAGAGGCTGCCAGCACGAGCGGCGGGGGTGGCTGGAAGAGCGGCGACGGGAGGAGGCAGAAGGTCGCGGTGGTGAGCTCGGGCCGGAGCTTTGGCCTGCCCCGAGAGGAAATGGAGGCGGGGAGGGCCTGCTGATGGTGGTGGTGGTCGGCCACGGCGACTGGAGCAGAAATGGGGGCGGGAGGTGAGTGAATTTAGGCGGGAGAGAGATGCGGCCATGGCGGCAGTGGGTGGGTAGAGAGGCTCCAGGAGCTTGGTTAAGAGGACGGGGAGATAGTTGGGAGTGAGGGGAGGCCAGTGGTGAGATCAAATGGCTCGGGGATGGCCTATATATAGGCGGACGGGCGAGTGGATGAGCTCGACCGCTCGGGATGAGCTGGCCGGAACTCTCGAGACTGCGGCGACGTGGCTGGGCGGTTCCCGGCGTCGGGGAGCGGCCGACCTGACGAGTGGCAGAGGGACGGGATGGCTCAGGGAGGAAGAGGCCAACGGAAGGGAGAAAACGACGGCATGGGTCACGGCCATCACAGTACCACGGCGAGGTTCGTCGCGGCGTGGCGGGGAAAGGAACGAAGGGGGAAATGACCGGAGAGGAGGAAGTGGACGATGGGGAGTCAGGTCGGCACCAGCGGACAAGCTACGGCGGGCCGGAGCGGTCGGCAGAGGCGACGCACGGCGCAGAGCGCCAGTTCTGCATTTGGTTTACACGGTCACCACGTGCACTACGTGCTCTGGCGCGTAACTTCTTGTCACACCATGTCAACTAGACTCCTCACTGCTCTGATAGATGGGATGGATCATTGGATGGACCAGGATTGCTCTGGAGTGGTCGAGGGGATCCAGAACAACTTCTGGACAGCAACTTGGGGAGGAGGTTGTGGTCAGATGGATGTGCCAATGTGCAAACTGGAAATCTGGACAGAATTTGCAAATGGATGTTGTGCTCAAAATTTGGTCTATGGAACTTGGGATCTTGATGGAAATGGTGAAGATATGGATAGGAGAAGCTCCACAAATTATTTGGGATTTTTCCTGGCTACCAAAATAGTAGCTCCTTTAGAAAGTGCCCAAAATGCAATATTGGCTTTAAATAGGAAAAGGCAATTTCCCTTATTTAACTATGGCCAATATTTTTATGGGAGCTCAATATGATCACAAAGAATATCTCCACAAGTTTTCATGAACTTTGGAGATGGACAGATATTTTCCTGGATTTAATTCCTTTAAACAACAGAAAAAGGAATTAATTTTAAATGAAAAATATTGCAAATGACTTGGCAATATTTTTACATATCCATGGTATAAAAAGATAGGATGATCACTGGGAAAAGTTTGGGAGGCAAAAGATCAAAGGAAATTGGGGTTCCTTTGTAACGGAAAGAATTAGGATTTCCCTTCCGGTACTTCGGAAAGTAGGGTTTTGGTGGCAGAATCTTGAGAATAAATCTTGGGTAGCAAGGTTGGGTTGGAGAGAGTCTCTGATTGGATAGGGAAGGCAAGGCTAAATGACCATCTTCACATGCCTAAGAGCGAAAGAAAATCCGATAACACCGGAAAAAAAAGACGGGAGTCAAATCCCGCAAAGGAAAAAAAAACAGGAGCGAAAACCAGGGTGTCACAAACCTACCCCCCTTAAGAAAATCTCGTCCTCGAGATTTCTGGGCTTACCTCCCGGTGAGGGGAAACTTACCTGTGTACGACGTGGATCCATCAACTGTCTTGTCTTCATCTGTTTACTGGCCTTTTAACTGCCTCTTTTGATGGCTCGGGTTTTGTCTTTCCACCAGCTTCTTTGAATCCTTCTCTTTCCTGTCAGGTGTACCTTTTGTCCTAGTAGTTTGTTGCTTGGTGGGGTAGCGGTAGTATCGACAAATGGCTTGACTTCCATGGCCTGGAGCTAGCTGCTTCGGGTTTTATTGCGATACTCCGTACCCTGACTGTCACGGGTGAGGCATTCTTTCCTGGTACAAGGCTCATGTGATCTTATGGCCTCAAGTGACTAGGGGTGGTCTTCTTTCTGCCCTGTCAGAATGCTCAGTCTGACTCTGGGTTCCTTACTGATGCTTTCTTATATGCATTCGGGCTTTGCCCTCGGGGATCCCCAACTGAAGTGTCAGGCACGATCACAAAGTAATCATAGACGGTAATCTCTTATCTCCATGTCATCATGGCAGTTACCCACTGTCGGTGCTGATGCACATGTATTTTCAGCTATTCTATCTGAATGTCTTGTCTCCATGTGAATTCAGACTGTCAAACTTTATCGATTACTGAGGTGACTCTGCCATATATAGCCTTTGTAGTCCTTGTTATGACCACTGAGCTGAACATAGTATGGCTAGCATCTGGCGCATCTTTCTGAGCATAGCCTCTCATCTTAGTTGATAGCCCATATTCATAATAAGTATGACATACTGGCTGCATTGTTGTGGCCGTATATGCAAGAGTCCGGCAAGAATTGGCAATATCACCTTGTCTGTGAAGCTTTACTTTATTGACCGTCACGGAGATTGTTTATTCAAGACTTCATTGTTCTTGTGGGTTCCTTTTTGGGGACCCGTCATGACCTGCCAACACTGTTCCTTGGCCATATCATAGCTTCTTGAGCTTGTACTCACAACTTACTCATGCATATCTCATAGGAGTTGCTGTGTTCACATCCTTCTTTGAATTATGGGATCGATGCTCCTCTGAGCACAGTCATTCCCGTGTACGAGTGGCTCGCATGAACTGATCCACTGGACTACATGCTCACGATATATGCAGAGGTAGGATAACTCCTCCCATAACCACTGAGTTATGAGGCAGACGTGTGTCTGGATTAGTTCGTGCTTCTGGGCACGATGGCATGTCGAAGAAGGCTGAATTCCTTATGCTTGAAGCTTCTGCCAAGTTAGCGTGCCGAAGAAGACTGGGTATCGTACCTTGGAAGCTTTCCCTCATGTAGCTTACTGTGGAAGGTCAGGGGCCTTATGCCAGTAGCCTTCCGCGGTAGCACGCTGAGGAAGATTGGAGTATCGTACCCCCAAAAGATTTTCTCACCAAGTGGCATAGCGAGAAAGGTTGGGAGTCTTGCGTTGTAAGCTCCTTCCGATAGCTGGCGGAGGAAGGCTGGGTTTCTTCTACCAGAAGCCTTTCACTGTGTATGCAGTCGGATCTGTGGCCGGTTCTGGTTTCCTTTTGAAGTATCCGGAATTTACCCATAGCGGCGTCAAAACTTGGTGTAGGCCATACCTTGTCTGAAGATATCCTGTTGGTCATACACACCGCTTGTCCTTCTGCTGGTCTGATCATTGTTGCTGTAGAGGTTGCACAACTGATGCACACTTTAGGTTGGTAATTAATTCAGAATACCCTTTGTATTCAATCCAACTGTTGCCGATAATAAGTAATTGTCGGATAGTTCCATTCGGTTCTGCTGAGCTTCCAAGCATGCGAAGCTCTCATTGATTCTGGGCAACCACGAACTTATCCCTATTCCTCGCAAACCTTGTTCACAGTGCCCAGAAAATTTTGTATTTACACTGGTGGACTTCAAGATTTGCTTGAAATTTGTACCCACATACCGGAGTTTTGTTGCTGCTCTTGGCACATTCACATTCTTGAAATGTGTCTTCGGTGGGTAATAACTGGTCCTTGAGTCCATTGAGAAAAGACTCAAGGTTCACCCTGCTGACTGAAATAATCCTTGTGTCGAGGACAGAATAATTTATTCCTTAGGTGTAATCTATTATGCGGCAAACTCCCTTGGCTATAGTCTGGCCTTGTCGGTTGCACTCCGATTCTGCTTCTGACCCATTCTTCATTCTTGACAGGTCCAGTGATAATATTCTGAATATCGGGCAGTCGGCTTGACTTGACTCTTGCAGAATTTGGATTATTGGGTATTATCCAGGTTGTATGCTGGTCTTCCTGACAGCACTTGCGGATGGATCCAGTCGAAACGAAGAAACGGGACCGACAAAAGAAACAAGAACCGCGAAAACCAAAAAAAGCAAATAAAACTCAAATATTTGCGGACCTTACACATGTGGCCGAGGATCCACTAGTATAATTAGTATAGCGCACTCGATGTGCCTCTAAGGATTTAGAAGCAAAACCACACAATGCTCCTGGTAGCAATTGGTGTCAAGCTCCTACTACTTCCTTAGGGAACATCAAACTCGACGCTCGACCATAGCCAAAGTGGCTTAGTCAATGGTCCTAGGGTTGTCAGGAAGAGATGGAATTTACAGGCGTTTCCCCAAAGGAAACTGGATTTGAGAAGAGAAATGCCATGGCTAGCAAGCAAGGTGGGGACATCTGGTTTACCTAGGGGTTCAGGGCTCACGGGTCATTGCCTGGTGCGAATATTTCACACCGGAGGCAAAGGCCACGAGAGTTGGGGTCTGATGGAGCCGAAAACCTATGGGGTTGCCTTATGATCAATAGTAGCCGTGCCAGCTTGGCAAAGATGGCTGAAATCCATCTGGGCTTTCTACTAATCACAAGACAATGAAGTCTGACTAGAGGTAACCTACAGATAGCCTGGCTGCTCTGATACCATCCGTTGTGGCGTCCCGCCTGATTACCACTGTAGCCAGACGGTCGCCACGCATACCAGCCCAGGAAATCACTCTGGCATGCGCGCTTACAACAAGTATCATGAACACAGGCATTTCTATTAATGGATATATGAGTCTTACATGATGTATTACAAGGGTGATGGCAGCGGAAAGTTCTATCTAAGGCAGCACGGTCTCGGTGCGGCTCCATTCCACAGGGATCTGACTGGGTTACTCTTCTAGCCCGCGAACGCTCTGGCTCCTCGCTAGAGGTCGTCGAATCCTTAGGTGAACCTGGCCACATTGAAGGCCGCTGAGTACTTTTGAATGTACTCGCAAGCAAACCAAACTAACATATACACCAAGCAATGCAATCCATGGCATTCAAGCATGCATTTGTTATCTTAACAATATTAACTATCATGTTATGGCAAGATTGTTTAGCAAGATAAATCATCTAGCAACATTACTCATCATGGCATAGCAGGATTATTAAACATCTAGCAACATTAATCATCTTAAGTGCGTAAAGTGCTTACTGATACCGAGTACCAACTTACTCTCATCTGGGTTGTCCCACAACCCCCAAGATACTCATGATCCGTCGGTACTTCCGACAAGTTCTTCCATCATTATCATAATTACGGTTGATCATCCTAGAGAGGCCTAGACGGACTGTCCAATACCGTGGACGCGGCTATTCGAATTGATTTTACACTCTGCAGAGGTTGCGCACTTTACCCACACCATGGAGCACTGACCTCGTGATCCCATTCGGGTGGACCAGCGTTGCTCCAACGAAACCTGCCTGACTCATGACTCTCCCATCGTACCACCGGCAATCACACTCCCCCGGAGTCAAGCCTTGGGTGGCCCCGTGTCACCTCGTGACACCTGCCACCGTCGTGGCCTAACAAAACTGTCCCAAACGGGGACGCCGGCAAATAACTCAACTGGGCTCACAAGGTTATCGTCGCCTACCGGGCCAGGGTAGCGCGCACGCATAACCTTCCCTCTTTGGTGGTACCGATAAAAGAGCACAAAGCCAGACCAAGTCAAGGCCGTCCCATACCGACAAATGTGGCTGCACGAATAAGTCTGGATAGGTGGCTCTTGATCAACCAACTAAGTTTAGTTTTAACAATTACTTAACAAGCATGGTTATATAACATGAGCAACTTATCATGGCAGCAACTATTAATCTAAGTAAGATCATTATGAATAATCAAATAATGAAAATAATGCATATGGTAACATAACAACCTATCTTCATATAATATCCCAATGAGTCATTAATGCAACAATGTTTAAATGACAAGTTATTACTTTACAAGTTTTAGCTGTAAGTGACAACCATCTGAACCCTTGTATGAAACCGGCAAATAAACCAGTAGCCACCAGAACGGTCTTTACAACTCAGATCTGGGACGTTACCAGAATAACTCAACCCCTGGCTCAAGACGGCTGAAAAGCATCTCAGAGCATGAGACGGTGTTGATAAGAAGAAGGTAGCAGTTCCCTAAGACGGCCGAAAAACAGCTCAGAGCATAGGGTCACCGCTACAGAAAGAAATTCAATAGCTACCCGAGACGGCCGAAAAGCAGCTCAGAACACGGGACAGTTGTTGAAAAGAGAAATATCAAATCGGCATCCACCCCGGACGGCCGGAAGCAGCTCAGAACACAGGCGTGGTGCCGTCATCAAAGAAAAACAGACAAGGGTTCATCGGCGTTACATACAGCTCACCACTATGCACACGAGTATAAATATATTAATTAAACATGCAAGAATAACACAGAGCAATGCTTTAGGGCATATATCAGATGGTCGGCTTGCCTGGGTCGAAGAAATACTCCGGAAAGAAGTGCGGAGAGTCCGCGGAAAGGATCGCCGGAAACAGTTCTCTCCCGGAGGGGGCTGTTTACAGGCAAGGGCAAAATGGTCATTTTCACAGTGTGAAAACATTATGAAAATGATACCATCAGGACGGGCTCGACGAACTGAAGACGTGGGCGTTGGTTTCACCTGAATCGGAGTCACGGTCGCGAAGTTGTGGCCGTTCATTGTTTAGGCAGAAAACAAATAAGAATTTATTCAATTCTGCTCTTAACGGGTGAACGGCCACAATTTAATAGTTTCGGCAGCAGGGCTGAGAGCGAAAGCGCACTTTAGAAAAATATGCTTTCACTATAGGAAAAACGTACTCCACCGAGTACGTGGCCACTTAAGTCACCGCGGGCCCGGGGTCAACAGCGTTGTCTGGCTGACGGGGGGGGCCTATGGGCGTTGACTCTCTCCTCCTCGTCCCTTCTTCCACCTCGCGCCTGGGCAGCAGAGAGACGAGGCGGACGCGCGCCGGCGACGACTCCCGGCGGCACAGGGCACCCCCGACGAAGCTCCGGGCACCGGCGAGCTCGGGAGAACTGGCCGCACCCATCCCCGGGTGGCACGATCGCCGGGGAGCGCTGGGACAGGCTGGGCGCCGGCCGTGGTGGAAGGCAACTCCGACGAGCTCGGGCTCGAGGCTCCGGTGGGTATTTTGGCGAGGCGAAGGCATGGACCGGGTCACCCGCGACTGCCGCATCTGGAGGCTGGCAGCACGAGCGGCGGGGGTGGCTGGAAGAGCGGCGACGGGAGGAGGCAGAAGGTGGCGGTGGTGAGCTCGGGCCGGAGCTTTGGCCTGCCCCGAGAGGAAATGGAGGCGGGGAGGGCCTGCTGATGGTGGTGGTGGTCGGCCACGGCGACTGGAGCAGAAATGGGGGCGGGAGGTGAGTGAATTTAGGCGGGAGAGAGATGCGGCCATGGCGGCAGTGGGTGGGCAGAGGGGCTCCAGGAGCTTAGTTAAGAGGACGGGGAGATAGTTGGGAGTGAGGGGAGGCCAGTGGTGAGGTCAAATGGCTCGGGGATGGCCTATATATAGGCGGACGGGCGAGTGGATGAGCTCGACCGCTCGGGATGAGCTGGCCGGAACTCTCGAGACTGCGGCGACGTGGCTGGCCGGTTCCCGGCGTCGGGGAGCGGCCGACCTGACGAGCGGCAGAGGGACGGGATGGCTCAGGGAGGAAGAGGCCAACAGAAGGGAGAAAACGACGGCACGGGTCACAGCCATCACAGTACCATGGCGAGGTTCGTCGCGGCGCGGCGGGGAAAGGAACGAAGGGGGAAATGACCGGAGAGGAGGAAGTGGACAATGGGGAGTCAGGTCGGCACCAGCGGACAAGCTACGGCGGGCCGGAGCGGTCGGCAGAGGCGACGCACGGCGCAGAGCGCCAATTCTGCATTCGGTTTCCACGGTCACCACGTGCTCTGGCGCGTAACTTCTTGTCACACCATGTCAACTAGACTCCTCACTGCTCTGATAGATGGGATGGATCATTGGATGGACCAGGATTGCTCTGGAGTGGTCGAGGGGATCCAGAACAACTTCTGGACAGCAACTTGGGGAGGAGGTTGTGGTCAGATGGATGTGCCAATGAGCTGGAAAAGTTGTCACAGGGTAATGTGGTAAGAAGGACTAGATTCTGGTAAATTTTCAAGCCATTTGGACCTCATTTGCATATACTTCCTTCACAATGCAAAATTTGGTCCAAAAAAATGATCTTGAAGCTGCACTCATATGGCTCAATTAAATGAGCTGAATTTTGGTGGAGGGAGGTGATTTGGATGTATGAAGGTGATGGAGAAATTTCAGCTCATTTGGATATACCAAAATGGTACTTCCTTCACAGAGCTTTCTGCTGGACAGAAACTTGAGAAAATTTCTGTGGATAAATGTATGGATGAATTGAGCTGATTTTTGGTATCCAGGGGTTATTTATCATGGTTAACCACCCAGAAAAGTTTCAGCCCAAAACGATCAAAGGAGCAAGCACTTCCTTTGCAAACTGGAAATCTGGACAGAATTTGCAAATGGATGTTGTGCTCAAAATTTGGTCTATGGAACTTGGGATCTTGATGGAAATGGTGAAGATATGGATAGGAGAAGCTCCACAAATTATTTGGGATTTTTCCTGGCTACCAAAATAGTAGCTCCTTTAGAAAGTGCCCAAAATGCAATATTGGCTTTAAATAGGAAAAGGCAATTTCCCTTATTTAACTATGGCCAATATTTTTATGGGAGCTCAATATGATCACAAAGAATATCTCCACAAGTTTTCATGAACTTTGGAGATGGACAGATATTTTCCTAGATTTAATTCCTTTAAACAACAGAAAAAGGAATTAATTTTAAATGAAAAATATTGCAAATGACTTGGCAATATTTTTACATATCCATGGTTTAAAAAGATAGGATGATCACTGGGAAAAGTTTGGGAGGCAAAAGATCAAAGGAAATTGGGGTTCCTTTGTAACGGAAAGAATTAGGATTTCCCTTCCGGTACTTCGGAAAGTAGGGTTTTGGTGGCAGAATCTTGAGAATAAATCTTGGGTAGCAAGGTTGGGTTGGAGAGAGTCTCTGATTGGATAGGGAAGGCAAGGCTAAATGACCATCTTCACATGCCTAAGAGCGAAAGAAAATCCGATAACACCGGAAAAAAAAGACGGGAGTCAAATCCCGCAAAGGAAAAAAAAACAGGAGCGAAAACCAAGGTGTCACATCTAGGGCATATCTCCTACATATATATTATGCAGAAAGAAGATCCTCGAATGCAAAAGAGGACAAATCTATGACATTGGGTTCATTAACCCAAATACTATTCATGAAGCTACGGTAAAATGGAACGCCAAGGATACAGAGAAGATCTTGCTAAGGGCGTTAATTCAACAACAAACCAAAAGGGAAATACTATTTCCTTACAACTTCCAGTGAGTGTTATACTGTCTTGTACACATCATTCTGTTTCGCTTACTCGATGTTAAGTGTAATTGATGAGCTATGCGTGCGCAGGTTCCACTTTATTCTGCTAGTCATTCAGTTTGACGCAGGAAAAGTACTTGTCTTGAACTCGTTACGTAAAGACCCTGAGATGTGGGCGGACCTGAAAAAAATTCTCCAGAGGTAATTTCAATCATTATCGCACTATATCGGCAACTATCGTTCATTTCCTGATATCAAGTAATTAATAACTCCTTTATTCATTTTCTTTGCCGGGCAGGGTTTGGAAAGAATTCACCAAGCAGGTTAGGGGTGAATGGAGAGAGGAGCTGCGATTTGAACAACTCAGTGTAAGTAGTACTAGCTAGGTCCTCGCATCTCTTTGATTCTAGTTTCAATACCACTATCATGCTTGATTATTATTTTGATTGAACTCTATTTCTCGTAAAGTGCTCGAGGCAGGGATCCGGAAATAACTTATGTGGATACTACGTTTGCGAGTTCATTCGCCAGACGACCTCTGAGACGGGCATATTTTTTGAAAAACTTGAAGTACGTAAACAATATTCACAAATTTATTTTATTACCATCAATTGTGTTGAGTTTCTTTCATATATATATAGACCCCCTTCTTTAAATTAGATCGAACGGAAGCGGGACGAACTCCTACCAAAGGCTCGCATACGAGCAATTCAAGAGGAATTGGCGGGATTCTTCCTTCAAGAGATCATAGCTAAAACCGGAGAATGCCATCGAGAATTCATAGTGAATGTTGGTAATTATATATTAGGGATCGTAAGAGATGTTACATTGTATATATGCATGAATGTGTACTATACGTAGTAGCGTCGAATAGATATACGAAAACTTGTTGTTCGACCAAGCACGGAGAAAGAGAGGTCACTTCTCTCTATATTCATGACGATTTGTGTAATGGTTCCTTCATAGCTATATGTAGTAGCTAGCGTCGAGTTGAATGGAAAACATAAAATAAAAATGAAAACCCTAAATGTAAAAGAATTGAATGGTAAACACAAAAAGAAAAGGGGGAAACACAATATGAAACCCCTAAACCCTCCAAAACCCTAAACCCCTCATTTCAAAAAAAAAAACCAGCGCTTGGTAGGTGCTGATGTGTGGCTGCCTTTTAGTCCCGGTCGGTGTTACCAACCGGGACTAAAGATCCTCCTGCCTGGGCGCCCCACAGCGGCCACGTGGAGCTCCTTTAGTCCCGGTTCGTAACACAACCGGGACTAAAAGTGGGGGCCTTTAGTCCCGGTTCGTAACACAACCGGGACTAAAAGTGGGGGCCTTTAGTCCCGATTGCTTAGTCCCGGTTGCAGAACCGGGACTAAAGGCCCTTAGGAACCGGGACTAATGCCCTATTTTCTACTAGTGAACAAGCATCAACTACGAGATGTAATCAACACTACTAGTAACCCACAGGTACCAATCTGAGGTTTTGAGACAAAGATTGAATACAAGAGATGAACTAGGGTTTTAGATGAGATGGTGCTGGTGAAGATGTTGATGAAGATTGGTCCTCCCATGATGAGAGGATCGTTGGTGATGACGATGGCTTCGATTTCCCCCTCCCAGAGGGAAGTTTCCCCGGCGAAATCGCTCCGCCGGAGAGCAAAAAGTGCTCCTGCCCAGGTTCCGCCTCGAGACGGCGGTGCTTCATCCCGAAAGTGTTCTCTTGATTTGTTTAGGGCAAATGGCTTCATATAGTAGAAGATGGGCCCCGGAGGCCTGCTGGTGGGGCCACGAGCTTGGAGGGCGCGCACTAGGGGGTAGGGCACGCCGTGTGAGCTCGTGGCTCACCGATGGGCCCCCTCCCGATGATTCTTCTGCCAATATTTTTTATATATTCCAAAATAATTCTCCGTAAATTTTTAGGTCATTTGGAGTCTGGAAAATAAATGCCTCCGATATATTCCTTTTTAGGTCCAGAATTCCAGCTGTCGTCATTCTCCCTCTTCATGTGGATCTTGCAAAATAAGAGAGAAAAGGCATAAGAATTGTATCATAAAGTGAAATAAAGATCCGAAACATAATAAATAATAGTAGTAAAACATGATGCAAAATGGACGTATTAACTCCCCCAAGCTTAGACCTCGCTTGCCTCAAGAGAATACCGAACTCGATAATCATGACCACATGTTTTAGAGAGAGGGGTATCGATAAAACAAAATACGGAGATGAAAGCATCATGATCATTATCATAGCAGCAACATATAGTCATAAACTTCTCATGATCAACTAACAATTCATTCACAATGATCAAGTATAACAATAAACTTTCTTGCAAACTAACAAACTATGTTCTTAGTCATCAATGCAATTGCAATTCATAATGTTTTGGGAAGAGTCTATGTAAGAGCTTTTGTCTAGCAAGTTTCACATACTCAATCATCATATCGTCTTCCACTATTGCTAGCACTCAAAGCATATTTTTAGAACAAATGTCTCAGTCAGACACATAGGAAGATAGGGGTTTATCGTTTCACCTCCCAACTTACTTATCTCAAGGATAATGTCAACAATAATAATTCATGATTACCTACATCCAACTGGAAATATGTGTCTGGATCTTTCCCTACCACATGATGCTTGCCAAGTGGAGAACAATTAAGTATGGGATAAGGATAATTGCTTTTGACTCTTGTATAATAAAAGGTAAAAGATAAAAGATAGGCCCATCACAGAGGGAAGCAGAGGTTGTCATGCGCTTTTTCGTTTGGATGTGCAAGCTCTTAATGCAAAAGAACATCACTTTATATTGCCCCTTATGATAGCAACCTTTATTATGTAGTCTGTCGCTTTTATTTCTTCACCATCACAAGATCGTACAAAGTTTATTTTCTCTTACAATAAAATATCATACATATTTAGGAGCAATTTTTATTGCTTTGCACTGATGACAACTTACTTGAAGGATCTTACTCAATCCATAGGTAGATATGGTGTACTCTCATGGCAAGAAACTGGGATTTAAGGGTATTCGAATGCACAAGTAGTATCTCTACTTAGTGCAAAAATTTCGGCTAGCAAAAGATTATAAGCAAGCACCACATGTTAGAGGATCTATGACAATATAACTTCTATGTGAATGTAAACAAATATGACTCATTACGTTGTCTTCCTTGTCCGACATCAATTGTTTGATCAAGTTTGAAAATATTTAAAGAGAGCTCACAATCATAAAAGATGTCCAAGATGATATATTTATATGTGAGACTTCTCTTGTTTTACCGTCTTTTCATGAATGCATCAATGAGCAATACTATGTTTGCTAGATCCCAATATATTTTATTCATCATACTCTTTATATGTGAAGTCATTACTCTCCCATAAGATTAGCATATGATTCTTTTTATTTTCATTCTTTTCATTGCTATGATTGAATCAAGAGGGAAAACCACAACCTCAAACTACTCTTTATTATATAACTCTCACACTCGATTACATAGGTAGATCACGAAATGAGCACCCAAAACTAGATCATACTAAAACTTTATTCTTCTAAATCACGAAATAACTAAGGATCGAACTAAGATAGATAATGATAAAAGTGATGGTGATACGATACCGGGGCACCTCCCCCAATCTTGTAACAAGCCAAGGGTGGTGCCCATACCCGTGTACTCAATTCTCCTTCGGTGGTGGTGATGATGAAGTAGTGGGCTGATCCTCCGTCTTCCAAGGCATGGGTTCTCCATTATAGATGGCCTTCCCAATGGTGCTGTTGTCCAACTTGTGATCATGAATAAAATCCGTGATCATGGAGTGATTAGCACAAAGTCCACGCTCCACCATGCCCTTGCACTTGAAGATCTCCTGCTCCACAGCTTCAAGCCTGGCCTTCTCGCTCCCCTCCTTCTTCGGTCCTTGAACGTCCCGGATGTGAAGCATCCCCTCACGCATCTCCATGGTTTGGGGGTGATTCATCACCTCCGGAAGGGAAAGGTTGATGACCTTCTCAAAGAACTTATCCTTGGAGGAGCTTGAAGATGACATAGCGATCTACATCTATCAGAAAAATAGCCCGAAACAAGAAAGAGGAGAAACTTGTGATACGGTGGTCAAAACATCAAGGAGTATATATATAATGAATTTTTCTACTTGTAGAACAAGTCTACGGAAAGAAAACGGAGTCGGGAAAGTGCACGGGGGAGCCACGAGCTCGTAGGGCGCGCCCCCCGAGCTCGTGCCTCCCTCGAACACTTTCCTGGCTATTTATTATTTTCCAAAATTTTCATATATTCCAAAATGAATAAAAAGTATCTTTTTGGTATTTTTGGAGTCGGTTTCCTTACCGTATCACATACCTCATCCTTTTCAGGGTTCTGGAGCGTTCCGGAAGGTTTCTTTTATGTGCTCCTCCGGTGTCATTGTTTGAATTATATTGGTCTCTATGTTAATGGGTGCACCTAAAATATAATGTTTAATTCTTTGCCCATTAACCACCTTTAGATTTGTGCCTTCGGCATTATTGATTTTGATAGCTCCGTAGCGATAAACTTCCTCGACAATGTAGGGTCCTTCCCATTTGGAGAGAAGTTTTCTTGCAAAAAATCTGAAACGGGAATTGTATAATAGAACTTGATCACCTACATTAAATTCCCGTTTTTGTATTCTTTTGTCATGCCATCTTTTAACTTTTTCTTTAAACAACTTGGCATTTTCATAGGCTTGTGTTCTCCATTCATCTAAATAGCTAATATCAAATAACCTCTTTTCACCGGCAAGTTTGAAATCATAGTTGAGTTCTTTAATTGCCCAATAAGCTTTATGTTCTAGTTCTAGAGGTAAATGGCATGCTTTTCCATAGACCATTTTATAAGGAGACATGCCCATAGGATTTTTATAAGCAGTTCTGTAAGCCCATAATGTATCATCAAGTTTCTTAGACCAATTCTTGATCTATTAACAGTCTTTTGCAAGATTAATTTTATTTCTCGATTACTCAATTCAACTTGCCCACTAGACTGAGGATGATAAGGTGATGCAATTCTATGGTTAACATCATACTTAGCTAGAAGTTTACGGAATGCACCATGAATAAAATGTGAACCAGCATCAGTCATTAAATATCTAGGGACTCCAAACCTTGAAAAGATAACTTCCTTAAGCATTTTAATAGAAGTGTTATGATCAACACTACTAGTTGGAATAGCTTATATCCACTTAGTAACATAATCAACATCAACTAAAATATGTGTGTATCCATTGGAGTAAGGAAAAGGTCCCATATAATCAAAACCCCAGACATCGAATGGTTCAATAACAAGTGAATAGTTCATAGGCATTTCCTGATGTCTACCAATATTACCAATTCTTTGACATTCATCACAAGAGAGGACAAACTTACGTGCATCCTTGAAGAGAGTAGGCCAATAAAAACCAGATTGTAATACCTTGTGTGCAGTACGGTCTCCCGCATGGTGTCCTCCGTATGCCTCGGAATGACACTTCTGTAGGATTTGTTCCTGTTCATGCTCAGGTACACAATGTCTAATAATACCATCTACTCCTTCTTTATACAAATGTGGGTCATCCCAAAAGTAATGTCTTAAATCAAAAAAGAACTTTTTCTTTTGTTGGTATGTATAACTAGGTGGTATATATTTGGAAACAATGAAATTAGCATAGTGTGCATACCAAGGATTATTGCGAGAAGTAGAAGCATTTACTATAGCTAATTGCTCATCAGGAAAACTATCATTAATAGGAAGTGGGTCATCAAGAACATTTTCCATCCTAGACAAACTATCTACTACGGGATTTTCAGCTCCCTTTCTATCAACAATATGCAAATCAAATTCTTGTAACAAAAGCACCCACCTAATCAACCTAGGTTTAGCATCTTTCTTTTCCATAAGATATTTAATAGTAGCATGATCAGTATAAATAGTGACTTTGGAATCAACAATGTAAGGTCTGAATTTGTCACATGCAAATACAACTGCTAAAACTTCCTTCTCAGTAATGGCATAATTTCTTTGAGCACTATCCAGAGTTTTACTAGCATAATGAATAACATTTAATTTCTTATCAACCCTTTGTCCTAGAACAGCACCAATAGCATAGTCACTAGCATCACACATAATTTCAAATGGCAAGTTCCAATCAGGCGGTTGAACAATAGGTGCAGTAACTAGAGCTTTCTTAAGTATTTCAAAGGCTTCTACATAATCATCATCAAAAACAAATGGAACATATTTTTGCAAAAGATTGGTAAGGGGCCTAGAAATCTTAGAGAAATCCTTAATAAATCTTCTATAGAAACCAGCATGACCTAGGAAACTTCTTATAACTTTAATATCTTTAGGGCATGGCATTTTCTCAATTGCATCAACTTTAGCTTTATCTACCTCAATACCTCTTTCTGAAATTTTATGACCGAGAATGATACCTTCATTTACCATGAAGTGGCACTTCTCCCAGTTCAAGACGAGGTTGGTCTCTTCACATCTCTGCAAAACTCTATCAAGGTTGCTCAAACAATCATCAAAAGAAGTTCTGTAAATGGAGAAATCAACCATGAATACCTCAATGATCTTTTCATAGAAATCAGAGAGTATAGCAGTCATACATCTTTGAAAAGTAGCAGGTGCATTACATAAACCAAAAGGCATATGTCTATAAGCATAAGTTCCAAAAGGACAAGTGAAAGTGTATTTTTCTTGATCTTCCTGTGACAGGTATTTGAGAAAAACCAGAATAACCATCAAGAAAGCAAAAGTGTGTATGCTTAGACAATCTTTCTAACATTTGATCAATAAAAGGCAGAGGGTAATGATCTTTTCGAGTAGCTTTATTTAATTTTCTAAAATCAATAACCATCATATAACCAGTTACAATTATTTGCGAGATAAGTTCATTTTTATCATTAGGAACAACAGTGATACATCCTTTCTTAGGAACACAATGAACAGGACTTACCCATCTACTATCTGCTATAGGATAAATTATACCTGCTTTCAGAAGCTTTAATATTTCAGTTCTCGCCACATCCTTCATTTTGGGATTGAGGTGATGTTGATGATCAACAACTGGTTTAGCGTCAGGCTCTATCTTAATTTTGTGTTAACATAAGGTGGGACTAATGCCCTTAAGATCATCAAGAGTATATCCAATAGCAGCACGATGCTTCCTCAGTGTTTTCAATAATCTCTTTTCTTCATGCACTGAAAGGTTAGCACTAATAATAACATGATATATCTTCTTTTCATCAAGATAAGCATATTTCAAAGTATCAGGCAATTTCTTTAATTCAAACACAGGGTCACCCTTAGGTGGAAGAGGATCTCCCAGAGTGTCAAAAGGTAAATTGTGCTTAAGGATAGGTCTTTGTGCAAAGAAGATCTTATCTATTTCATTTCTTTCTTTCATATGCATATCATTTTCATGGTCGAGCAAATATTGCTCTAATGGATCAGTAGGAGGTACAGCAATGGAAGCAAGACCAATTATTTCATCTTTATCAGGCTGTACTTCATCATGATGTTGTCTACTAAACTTGAAGAAATTAAATTCATGAGACATATCACCAAACTTGACTCTAACCTTTTCTTTTTCACAATCAATTTCAGCATTAATAGTATTCAAGAAAGGTCTACCAAATATAATGGGACAAAAATTATCTTGTGGTGATCCAAGTACAAAGAAATCAGTAGGGTATTTGATATTACCACACAAGACTTCGGCATCTCTCACAATCCCAAGCGGTGTAATAGTGCCTCTATTTGCAAGCTTAACAGTGACATCAATATCTTCCATTTCAACAGGTGCTATATCATGCATAACTTCTTTGTATAAAGTAAATAGAATAGCGCTTATGCTAGCACCCATATCACATAAACCATGATAGCAATGATCTCCAATCTTAAAAGAAACAACAGGCATGCCAACAATAGGTTTATTCTTGTCTAACTTATCTTGTTCATTGTCTATTTCTTTAGCAATTTTAGTAGCATCCTCACAAAGATATATAACATGCCCATCCACTTCATCAACCAGTAGATCTTTAACCATTGCAATTTTAGGTTCCACTTTAACTTGTTCAGAAGGTTTAGGTGTTCTAACATTGCTCTTATGAACCACAGTTGTAGCCTTAGTATGTTCCTTAATTCTAACAGGAAAAGGAGGTTTTTCAATATAGGCAGTAGGCACAACTGGATTAGCAGCATAGATAATTGTTTCAGTTTTAGCAATTATTGGTTCCTCATGGACTTCTTTAATAGGTGGATGCAATTTAAACCATTTCTTCTTAGGGAGATCAACATGAGCAGCAAAGGATTCACATAATTTAGCTACTATCTCAGAGTCAAGGCCATATTTTGCACTAAGTGAATGACAGACATTTGTCTCTACCAAAGACTTAACACAATCAAACTGGAAATTTATACCTGACTCGTTACCTTTGTCGATTTCCCAATCTTCATAATTGCGTTTAAATCTCTCCAGAAGATCCCATTTGAATTCAGTAGTTCTTTTCATAAAGGATCCAGAACAAGAAGTATCAAACATTGAACGATCATTATTAGAAAGCCGCCCATAAAAGTTTTGTAATATCATTTCTCTTCCAAGCTCATGATTGGGGCATGTATACATCATGTATTTAAGCCTCCCCCAAGCTTGAGCAATGCTTTCTCCTTCACGAGGCCAAAAATTATATATATAATTCTGATCACGATGAACCAAGTGCATGGGATAAGATTTCTGATGAAATTCCAGCTTCAATCGGTTCCAATCCCATAATTCAATATCATCCAATAGCCTGTACCATAGCAATGCTTTTCCCTTCAAAGATAAAGGGAATACTTTCTTTTTAACTTCATCCCCTGATAAACCTGCAAGCTTAAATAATCAACAAACTTCATCTATAAAGATTAGATGCATATCAGGATGTACTGTTTCATCTCCTGCATATTGGTTAGCTACCAATTTCTCAAGAATACCCAAGGGGATTTCAAAATAAATATTTTCAGTAGGTGCAGCGGGTTGCGAAGGTTGAGGGGTAACTCTTCTGGCTTCCGGTCGAGGTGAAGATACCCCGAACAAGCCCCTCAAAGGATTACTTTCAAGATCCATAAGTGACAATAAATTTCAGCACATATTATAAATGTTTCCTTACCAAATTCCACTTACCAAAGGCGCTTCACTCCCCAGCAACGGCGCCAGAAAAGAGTCTTGATGACCCACAAGTATAGGGGATCAATCATAGTCCTTTCGATAAGTAAAAGTGTCAAACCCAACGAGGAGCAGAAGGAAATGATAAGCGGTTTTCAGCAAGGTATTCTCTGCAAGTACTGAAAGTAGCGGTAACAAATGGTTTTATAGTAGAGTAACTCGTAACAAGTAACAAGTAACAAAAGTAGCAAGTGTGCAGCAAGGTGGCCCAATCCTTTTTATAGCAAAGGACAAGCCTGAAAGTTCTCTTATATAAAGCAAAGCGTTCTCGAGGACACATGGGAATTATCGTCTAGTCACGTTCATCATGTTTAGTTGATTCGCGTTCATTACTTTGATAATTTGATATGTGGGTGGACCAGTGCTAGGGTGCTATTCTTACTTGAACAAACAACCCACTTATGATTACCCCCTCTCGCAAGCATCCGCAACTACGAAAGAAGAATTAAGATAAATCTAACCATAGCATGAAACATATGGATCCAAATCATCCCCTTACGGTATAACGCATAAACTAAGGTTTAAGCTTCTGTCACTCTCGCAACCCATCATCTACTTGTTACACCACAATGCTTTCCCTTAGGCCCAAATATGGTGAAGTGTCATGTAGTTGACGTTCACACGACACAACTAAAGGAATAGCAACATACACATCATCAAAATAGTGAACGAATACCAACGTCACATGATTACTTATAATAAGACTTCTCCCATGTCCTCAAGAACAAAAGTAACTACTCACAAATCATATTCATGTTCATGATCAGAGGGGTATTGAATAGCATTAAGGATCTGAACATATAACCTTCCACCAAATAAACTAACAAGCATCAACTACGAGATGTAATCAACACTACTAGTAACCCACAGGTACCAATCTGAGATTTTGAGACAAAGATTGAATACAAGAGATGAACTAGGATTTTAGATGAGATGGTGCTGGTGAAGACGTTGATGAAGATTGGCCCTCCCACGTTGAGAGGATCGTTGGTGATGACGATGGCTTCGATTTGCCCCTCCCGGAGGGAAGTTTCCCGGCGGAATCGCTCCGCCGGAGAGCAAAAAGTGCTCCTGCCCAGGTTCCGCCTCGAGACGGCGGCACTTCGTCCCGAAAGTGTTCTCTTGATTTTTTTTTTCTAGGGCAAATGGCTTCATATAAGAGAAGATGGGCCCCGGAGGCCTGCTGGTGGGGCCACGAGCTTGGAGGGCGCGCCTTGGGGGGTAGGGCGCGCCATGTCAGCTCATGGCTCACCAGTGGGCCCCCTCCCGATGATTCTGCCGCCAATATTTTTTATATATTCCAAAATAATTCTCCATAAATTTTCAGGTCATTTGGAGTCTGGAAAATAAATGCCTCCGATATGCTCCTTTTCAGGTCTAGAATTCCAGCTGCAGGCATTCTCCCTCTTCATGTGGATCTTGCAAAATAAGAGAGAAAAGGCATAAGAATTGTATCATAAAGTGAAATAAAGATCCAAAACATAATAAATAATAGTAGTAAAACATGATGCAAAAATGGACGTATCACTATCCGGCAGCAGGAGCTGGTGCTCCCCTTCCAGTTGGCCACCATCTGGTCGTCCTTGACTGAGCCATGGCCCTCCCTTCGTCGTCCTCATCTCCGATGCCGATGTGCAACACCCCCTCCCTTCTATGTTAGGTCGGTTGTTAGGCCATTAGGCAAGGTGTAGGATCGATTTCCCCATTGCTCAACGCACCCTCGATGTCGACTAGGTTATGGACGCACGGATGAGGCTGGTAGTTCAGGCAGCAGCACTGATAAGTGTGATTCAGGCATGGCTCATGTTAATGCACAAGAGAGCTGTTCGTCGTGCTGAGACACAAGTCATCACTTATGGTCCAATGCTTATCCGGGATCAGGAGAGGATGTCCAATCTGAACTACATCTACAACTGCAATGACACAGAGGCTCTGTGGATGCTTCGAATGAAAAGAGCACCAATTTGTCAGGCTTGTCCAGACCTTCAGGAGCAGGGGGCTGCTACAAGATAGCATCCACACCAGTGTGGAAGAGCAAGTGGCCATGTTCCTCCATGTTGTTGGCCATAACCAGAGGTTCAGGGTTATGCACAACACGTTCAGGAGATCAATGGAGACCATCTCAAGGTACTTCAGGCAAGTGCTCTATGCTGTTGGGGAGCTTAGAGGAGAGATGATCAACTCACCAACCGGCCGGACTCCTACCAAGATTCACACTAGCCCAAGATGGTATCCATACTTCAAGGTGAGCACTGACAATATATACTTCATGGCTTGATATGCTTGTATTGTTCAAGGTGAGCACTAACACAATCTTGTAATGCCATTTCAGGATTGCATTGGTGCAATAGATGGTACTCATGTCACTGCCAAAGTGCCGAGGTCACAATCTGCAGCATACAGGGGGGAGGAAGCACTACACAAGCCAGAATGTACTTGTTGTTGTTGACTTCGATCTGAAGTTCACATATGTGCTGGCTGGCTGGGAAGGGTCAGCACGTGATGCTAACATTCTCAGTGACAGCATGAGTCGTCCAGATGGCATCAACATCCCCGATGGCAAGTTCTACCTAGGAGATGCTGGCTATGCATGTCGCCCAGGTATTCTTCCATCTTTCAGGAAAACCAGGTACCATCTCAACGAGTTCGCTGGTAGGAACTATCCTAGGACTCCACGTGAGTTGTTTAATCTCAGACACTCCAGCCTTAGAGTAACTGTTGATAGGGCATTTGGAGCTCTGAAGAACAGGTTTAAGATCCTAGATCAGAAGTCATTCCACACTTTCCCCACTCAGGTTAAGCTTGTTCTTGCTTGCTGCATTCTGCATAACTAGATCCTCCAATGGGGTTGTGATGAACTGGTGCCTGAGGAGGAAGATGTGACGCCTGACGATGTTGTTAGCTCCGGCCATGGTGTGGAGGCATTTGACAACGAAGCGTGGAAGAACAAAAGGATAGAGTGGGCACAGACAATGTGGGATAACAGTGGTCAGACAAGGATCTGAAGAAGAAGAAGAATAGCAAGAGCAGCAGCAGAAGAAGTGGAAGAAGCAGCAGAAGAAGCGGAAGAAGAAGAGGAAGAGGAAGAACTAGCAGCGGAAGAGGAAGAGGAAGAGGAAGAGGATGGGCTTCTCATCTAGTTAGCATCGATGATGAACTTTCCCCTATTCAGCCATATGGCTTGTAATAATGTGTACTGCCATTTGATAGTAGGTAGGATGAACCGTAATGTGTACTACAATGTGTGGTAAGGTCACCACTAGTGAGAAGTGGTGAGAGCATTTTATGCAGGTTCCAACCAAACAGCGTGTTCTATGTGCGCCTAATGCAACGCGGCCAACCAAACGGTTGGTCAAAATTAGTTCTCTCATGCAGCTAACCTAGATGCGGGCAACCAAACTATGTGCAGATGATGGTTTTTAGGCTGTTTTTCTTTAGCCAGACTCATTTAAGAATCACATGCAACACAGCTAAAACCGATGCAACTAACCAAACACGTCCTAAGGGCAACTCCAACGCAGCGACCCAAACGGACGCCCCTTTTTGTCCGAGGTCGCCCGGTGCGCCCAAGGGTGGCCGGCGTATTTTGGTCCGCGTGGTGGGCCAGCGAATAAAATAAGGAGAGAGAGGTGGGTGGGCAGGCAGCCAGTGAATAAAATAAGGAGAGGGAAGTGGGTGGGCGGGCAGCCAGCGAATAAAATAAGAAGAGGGCGGACGAGGCAGACACAGAAAATGTCCGCTTTGTGTTCGCCAGCGACCCAAATGTGACCCAAATTTGGGACAAAAATTGGTCCGTATGGAAACAAAGTGGACAGCAAATGAAAATAGGTCGGCGCGTTGGGCAAAGCTTTTTGTTCGCGCGGATCCAAACAGGCACGCGCGGAGAAATGGGTCGGCGGGTTGGAGTTGCTCTAAGGTATCTACGAGACCGCATGTCACGTACACAACTACAACCCCCTCGGCCCTCCCCTCGCTATCTCACTCCCAGAGTCCCCACTCCACTCGCTCTCGCTGAGCAAGCCGGCGCCCGGAGCGGAGCCCGAGATCCCTCCCCGCCGCGCCGGGCCGGGCCGGGGTTTCCACTAGCCGAGCTCGCAAAAGCCGCTGCCTTCCCTCCCTCTTCTCGCGCGCTCGGGAGAGCACCGGAGCCGGCGGCGCGCGCCATGGGGTCCGTGTCCCTGAAGCTGCCGGCGTCCCGCCGCCGCCACGGCCGGGCCCTCTCCTGCCTCTGCTCACCGGCGCCGCTCAACCTCCTCATGCTGCTCTCCCTCCTCTCCACCAACCTCCTCGCTTTCTTCGCCTTCTTCGCCGCCCCTCCCCGCCACGACCCCGCCGCCAGCGCAATCCCCTCCTCCAACCTCTCCGCGCACGTCGCCGCCATCACGCTCGAGATCGGCGGCGCCTCCTCCTCCGGATCCCGCCTCCCGGACGGCCTGGCCCCGGAGCTGCTCCTCTTCCTCACCCCGCACGCGCTCCCGCTCGGCCGCGACGCGCGGACGGGGCGCACCCACATGCCGGCCTCGCGGCCTCCTGCCTCCGGTCCCCGTCGGCGCTGGCCCTCCTCTCGGCCTTCATGTCCTACGCGCCCCACTCCGCCTGCCCGCGCAACGCCACCCTCCCGCGCCGCCTCGTCTCCAAGGGCTGCGAGCCGCTCCCCCGCCGCCGGTGCCTCTCCCGAGGGCCCCGCGCCCCGCTCCCGGCCTCCGGCATGGGCCTCGACCACCGCCCCTGGGCCGGCCCCGCGCGCGGCGGCCACGAGTTCCTCGTCGACGACGTGCTGCGCCTGAGCGCGTCCAAGATCCGGATCGACCTCGACGTCGCCGGCGGCGCCGCCAACTTCGCCGCCCGGATGAGGGAGCGCGGGGTCACCGTCGTCACCTCCGTGCTCGACGGGCCCGGAAAACCAATGAACGAGTTCGTGGCGTCAAGGGGCCTGTTCCTGCTGCTGCTCTCGCCGGCGCACCGGTTCCCCTTCTACGACGGGGTGTTCGACCTGGTGCACCTCGGCACCGCGGCGCTGGACGAGGCCGGCGCGCCCGCGATGGGGCAGGCGGCGACGCCGGAGGCGCTGGAGTTCTTCATGTTCGACGTCGATCGGGTGCTGCGCGCCGGCGGGCTGCTCTGGATCGACAGCTACCTGTGCCAGAGCGAGGAGAGGAGGCGAGTGGTTGCCAAGCTCATAGAGAGGTTTGGTTACAAGAGGCTCAAGTGGGTCGCCGGAGAGAAGGCCGGCGGTGCGGCGACATCAACCGACCTCTCCGCGGTGCTGCGAAAGCCGGCAAGGAGCTGAAATCATACAGAAGGATGGTTCAATCCGGGCTCCTTGATCGGAGGTACGACTGTACCTTAAAATTGTTTGTAGCTCGCATATTTTGATGGGAGGAATGTGAATTTGAATGCCTATTATAGATCATGGAAGAAACCGGTGCTACGGATTAGTTTGATTCCATTGATTGTTGAGAGATAGTGACTGAAAATAACTGCAAGATTGTACAACTCTTCTACATTTGTTGATGCTATTTAGATGGGACACAAGCCGTGCAGTGCTACTTTGTTGCTCTATTGGTGAATTGCAATTTGTGGAAGAGGTTGTCAAAATGGTGTACACTGTACTGATATTTCATTTCAGGAAGAACAGGAAATTAATTGACGCTGCTTGACCTACCTACTCATGAGATGGTCCCTCTGAGTCTATCGTTGATAGTGTGTTGTGCTGTTGTGCAGCACCTTTCGATCCATCTGGCTACCATGAATTCCCATCTAGCTCAGGCAAACCTGTATAAGCAAAATAGTCCAATAATTGGTTATCGTATTTATCACGATAATTGTTAACTGACAAAATGATTGACATCTTGTGCTTGAAGCTTGATTACGAATAGTTTTTTTTTCTGAAACAATATATGTTTTGCGCTAATTTACGTGCCATGCAAAAAATATCATGTCATATTTTGTTGTTTTTCTATTTGACACTGGCCTACATATATGAATTCATTATAGTTAGTTATATGAGTTGCCATGTATCAAGAGTTATTATATGACCTATTCCTGTCCAATCGTACTAAATTATAGCAACGCCATGTCCATATGGATCAGGTTATTACGGTGCTTTGCTTCTTCTGGAGCAGGGGGAAACACAACTGATTTTTATCATCAGAAACCAATCGAAATATAGTTCTCGGTGCATTTCATACAGCCATAGCATCACTGATTTTCAGTCTTCGGATTTCTGATGGTCTAAGGCGTCTAGAAAAGGAGGATACACTATATCTCTTACATGTGAAGTTTAATTCACAACAACGAAGGAGCAAGAAGTCTTCTTAACTGCAGACTGAAGAATTGCCATGTAAAAGTTTTTGCCGCAAGATTAAACTATCAATTCTAGGAGTACCATCTGATGAAATCAGGGATTTCTGTGCTTTCCTTTCCTGTACATACACAATCTGCTTACCTACAAAATTAAGGGCAGGATGAGAGAATGAATTTATCAGCAGGCAGCAGCATTTCATTTTGGAATGTAAATTATGTGCTTCCACATACACATCTCCTCGAAAGTGTAAAGACTGCCTGAAATGCTGCATCACGACCGTTATGCGATGTACATCATGTTAATGTTTGAAACGATGGTGTATCTGTTATGCTATATAGAACTGTTATAATGTTCACCCCTGTTTACTTTCAGTTTCATTGTTACTAAGGAGTGGTTGCAGCTTGGAATGCTAATTCCTCGGTGAGAATTCGTGGCATTTTAGTCGTTGAAATGGTTAGTAGTTTAGATAATCCCTTCTGTGCTTAATATTTTGATCTTTCATGTTCAGTGCACACATTGGTCGTCCTGATTTTGAGCAACTGGGTAGGAATTATGGACTTTGGTTGATTGACCTTCACCAGTTGGGAGAAAAAGGTTCTTGCAAGTGTTGCTAACTGGGGCTTTTCTTTCCTGCTGCTGCTTCTGTGACCATGATTTGTGCTAATTCACAGTTATGAGGATGAAAATGCGCATCCAGGGAATAGAACCCTGGTCAGTACTGTGGGAGGGTACTATGATACCACTACATCAGATGCGCTTTTGATGCTGGTTCTCTTTTGTTTTGTTTATATCCCTCAATAGACCAGGTCATCAGTGTCCGCATGAAGATTTGTAGCAGCTCACACGGCGACAGTTTTTGTCAGCAGCTCTGTACGACCAAGGATGGAAGGCGCCAAGGCAACGAGCGGCAATTCACAGAAGACAAGCACTTCAAATCATGGGCCAAGTGAGAGGCCCAAGCGACAGAAGAACCTGCCCGGTTGGCTGTCCGGCCCAAACTGGGCCCGGTAGAATCTCACTCGCTGTGTCCTCGCTGTACTTAAGGTCGCCGCCGTGCTTAGAATTACTTGGCTAGGAAGAAGGTGGCTTCGGCCAGGCTTGTAATCGGCTTGTAATAGATTCGCTGTGTGGGTGGTTGGGTGGATAATTCAGCGAACTCCATGAAATTCGAGTTGATAGTAGTTAGATCCTTACATTTGGTATTCAGAGCTAGTGATCCTCGGATCTGAAGCGCTGGAGATCCCCAAACACCACCACGAAACAAAGTACAAGGATCGTAAGAGAGAGCAAGCTATGGAG
Source organism: Elymus sibiricus (assembly GCA_039707655.1). Lineage (NCBI taxonomy): Eukaryota > Viridiplantae > Streptophyta > Magnoliopsida > Poales > Poaceae > Elymus > Elymus sibiricus. The sequence continues at coordinate 74,082,024 of CM077676.1, forward strand.
GATCTGTCGGCGGAAGCGCGTGAGATCTACGAGCCCCTTAAGGTAGATTTCTCGAGCTCAATCGACAAGCGATTTAAGGATCAGAGGGACAATTTGTTGGGGGCTGTCCGCAAGATGCTTGATGAAATGACGGAGACGCTAGACAGCATAATCACAACAAGGGTTGATGGAGTGCGGGAAGAGTTGAGTGGGGAAATCGCGCGGGTGCGTGCGGATTTGGACAAGGCACATGTGCAAACTCCCAAGGATCGCTCGTTTCAGACTCCGAAGGCAAGGGCAAGTAACAAGGCGACCCGAGAAGCTTGTTTGCAGGTGGTTCGTCACAACAAGGCGCCGACAAGGATCAGAGAAGCAAGAGCACCAACTTGTATGTTCCTCCACCAGTTAAGGGTACGATTTCTCTCAGACCCAGTTCATCTCAGATATAGTCTCGTGACAATTATCGTCCTGGTCATCCTGATAGCAATAGCTTGAATTTGAGAGTGGATTTGCCGAGATTCTATGGTCGAACCCTAGATTGTGGCAGACCAAATGTGAAGACCATTTCATGTTGTGGAATACTGCTCAACATCTTTGGGTTTCATTAGCTTCTGCACAATTTGAAGGGTTAGCAGCCAGTTGGCTTGAATCAGTTCAGAGAAGAGCACCAAGGGCCAATTGGGAAGAGTTTTGCAGGTTACTACATGCCAGGTTTGGAGGAAATCAACATCAACAGTCGATCAGGAAATTATTTCACATTGCTCAGAATTCAACAGTAGCTGATTATGTGGAAAGATTTCCTAAACTCTATGACCAGTTAACTGCCTATGAAACTTCACCAGATCCATTGCATTATGTTACCAGGTTCTTAGACGGTCTAAGACCAGCTATGAGAATACAAGTGGCCATTCAAAAACCAAATGACTTGGATACAGCTTATGAGCTAGCTCTGCTTCATGAAGAATTGGGGGATGGTGTCACAACCACCAATAGTCAAGCACACAGAAGGAGTACTGCTTTACCACTGCCTCCGCCGCCAGCAGTTAAGAACAGAACCATGGAAGAGAAGAAAACTAGTGACAGTGCCAAGAGTTCTACAGAAGACAGATGGTCTGCATTGAGAACTTATAGGAAATCTAAAGGGTTGTGTTTTACTTGTGGTGAGAGATGGTCAAGAGATCATCAATGCAAGGCTTCAGTACAATTACATGTAGTCCAGGAAATGATTGGCCATTTACAAACCATTCAGTCAACTAGTTCAAAGGAAGGAGATTCAGAACCAGGGCAAGTTATGATGATGTTATCTGCAGCTGCTACTGGTGCCTCTCCCAGTAATGCAACCATATTACTGACAGTACAGATACAAGGCCAACAACTGAACCTGCTGGTTGACTCAGGTAGTACACACTCCTGCATGAATAATACTCTTGTGCCACAGTTACAGAATGTTACAAGTACCAGATCATTGTCAGTGACAGTAGCTGGTGGGGCCAAACTGAAGTGCAATTCCCAAATAACTGACTGCCCATGGACTTGCTGTGACAGTGAATTTAAGACCAATTTCAGAATCATTGAGTTGGGCATATATGATGGAATTCTTGATCTTGACTGGTTGGCCAGTCATAGTCCTATGTAGATTGATTGGTCTCAAAAATGGATGGCTTTCCACTATTAAGGGAACATGGTTACTTTACAAGGAGAAGTTCCAGATGAATGTGCTCTCAGAGTGATAGAAGTCAATGCACTATTACCTGACACCACTACACCTTGCCCCAAAGATATGCAATCTTTATTGGACCAATATCCAGAAGTGTTTACACCCACAGAAGGGTTACCACCAAGGAAAGCTTATGACCATCATATCCCTCTCATTCCTGGAGCTAGGCCACTTACAATCAGACCATACAGGATTGCTCTCATTTAAAGGATAAAATGGAGAAACATATTGCAGAGTTACTTAAGAATGGTCTCATTCAAGTCAGCAACAGTCCTTTTTCTTCCCCAGTCCTTATGGTCAGGAAAAAAATGGTACTTGGAGGATGGTAATTGATTACAGGCATCTTAATGCTCTTACAATTAAGGGAAAATTTCCTTTGCCAGTGATAGATGAGTTATTAGATGAGCTCACTGGTGCTGCTTGTTTTTCTAAATTATACCTCAAGGCTGGTTATCATCAGATAAGACTAGCACTAGGGGAGGAGTTCAAAACTGCTTTTCAGACTCACACATGTAATTATGAATTCACAGTGCTAGCTTTTGGTCTTACAGGAGCTCCAGGTACTTTTCAAGGGGCTATGAACATAGATATGTATCCTGGTCTCAGGGAATTTGTGTTGGTATTCTTTGATGATATCCTAGTTTTCAGCAAGACTTATAAGGAGCACCTAGAGCATGTGAGGATTGTTTTGGATATTCTCAAACAGAAACAATGGATATCAAAAATGTCCAAATGTGCCTTTGCACAGGAACAAATCTCTTATCTTGGGCATGTTATTAGCAAGGAAGGAGTTTCCACAGACCCAGCTAAAATCACTTCAGTACAAAATTGGCCAACACCCAGCAATGTTAAGGAGGTCAGAGGTTTCTGGGCTTAACTGGCTACTACAGGAAGTTTATTAAACATTATGGGATTATCAGCCAGCCACTCACTTCACTCCTTAAAAAGGGTGCTATGTTCATTTGGACCGAAGATTGTGATAAGGCTTTGCACTGTTTAAAAACAGCACTGATTACTGCTCCAGTTTTAGCTTTGCCTGACTTTACAAAGCTGTTTCTGGTGGAAACTGATGCTTGTGATACAAGAATAGGAGCAATTTTGATGCAAGAAGGTCATCCGTTGGCTTTTGTAAGAAAGGCTTTGGATATTAAGAACAGGGGGCTTTCTATATATGAAAATGAGTATCTGGTTATACTTTTAGCTATTGAACAATGGAGATCTTACTTGCAGGTCCAAGAATTTATAATTAGAACTGATCAGAAGAGTTTGGTGAATTTAACAGAACAGAGAATTCACACTCCCTGGCAACAAAAGGCCCTTACAAAGTTGTTGGGTCTTACTTACAAGATTGTGTACAAAAAGGGGAGTACTAATTCTGTTGCTGATTCTCTGTCTAGAAGATCACAAGATGATCCATCCCAGGTTCTATCCCTTTCTTGTGCCACTCCTACTTGGTTGGAAGAGGTAGCTGCAGGTTACAATCAAGATCATAGAACTATGGAGCTGTTGCAACAGTTAGCTACTGCACCAAATTCTAAACCCTTGTACAAGCTCATCAATGGTTTAATCAGGTATAAAGGGTGCATTTGGGTGGGAGAGAAGCCAAATTTGCACAACAAAATTTTTGCAGCTTTTCACAGCAACCCTGTAGGAGGTCACTCTGGATTTCCTATCACATATAAGAGGATTCACTCTCTTTTCGGATGGGTTGGTATGAAAAACTTCATCAAGGGCAGAGTTCAATCTTGTTAGGTGTGCCAACAAGAAAAACCTGAGAGAACTCCCTACCCTGGATTGCTATCTCCTTTACCAGTTCCAAAACAGGCTTGGGATGTCATTTCCATGGATTTCATTTCAGGGTTGCCTCTTTCTGATGGTTTTGACTGCATCATGGTGATTGTAGATAATTTCACTAAGTATGGACATTTTATCCCAGTGAAACACCCTTACAATGCTCAAAAGATTGCTGATCTATTTCTGGACAATGTTTATAAACTCCACAACAAGCCAAGGATCATAATTTCTGATAGAGACCCTGTGTTCACCAGCAACTTCTGGCAGTCACTGATCAGTAGGGTTGGCACTGAGTTGAACATGAGCACTGCTAATCATCCATAAACTGACGACCAAACTGAACGTGTCAATCAACAGATTGAGTGTTTCCTTCGGTGTTTCATTAGTGCTCATCCAAGAAAATGAACAAATGGATTTATCTTTGTGAGTTTTGGTATAACAACTACAAGGATACCCTCTATAAAGCAACACATATTCTACAACGTTTTGACTATAAGTTGCAAAATTCGTAAGAGATACGCATATAAGCGTTGCAGCATATGCGTTGTTGACTTGTAGTTCGTGACCATGGTGTACTACATAGATTGCAACAGATCTTATATGTTGTCATGTATGTGTTGCAAATTATATCTGCTATAAGACTGCAAATATACATAATTAAAAATAAAAATTAATTAGACGCCAGTACACATAAGGAATGTGGCGCGAAAATCCGTTCGGGCAAAAATCAAATTTTGCGTAATACCTTCCTTTTATTCTCCGATCCAGATCATTGGAAGAGGCACGTGGTTGGCCACGCTCCACCCTGGATTTTTTGGCCCGGCCTGTATACCACATAGGTAATACTAGCACAAATGCCCGTGCGTTGCAACGGGAGGAAAAAAAATCACACTTCGTAGCCTAATAAGCATAGCCTAAACCACGTGGACGGCGTCGAGGAAGTCCAGCTGGGGAAGCCAAGCCGGCATCCAAGGAGACAACACGGTAGAAACCCAAGTGGATAAGGTTAGCCTCAAGGCCGCGTACAGAGAACGTGTGGGGATTCACCCGAAGAGAAAATGACCGATTTACGTTGCTGGAGAGCGGCGTAGCGGACGAACGGCATCAGTCGAGAATGGTGGCTGACGATGGCGTTTTCTCGGGAGGGAGAGGCATTTGAAAGAAAGTATTTTTTAGAGTAGGGCCGGGAAGAGAGATGTGTGTGTGTGGGTCGACTCTCGCCAGAGGGTGCATGTTATGTTTTGAGAGAAAAAAATGCATGCGTGTTGTGTAAGTGAAGTGCTTGTGTTTAGGACATGCCCAATAATGCAAAAGAAACATTACCAAATGAATTCATTTGTTGCAACGAATAAGAAAAAACAACAAAATGGTGATTACTCATCCAGTTATTGCTCACCGAGCTTTCTAGGGCCTCGCTTGGTCGACAACGTGGTGCAACTGAACAGGGGATGGGCAGTAATGCACACCAAGATAGCCGTCCTCGGCATCATCATTCTTCGATGTCCTGACATCTTGGCTCCCTGGCGCCTCCATCTTCCAACCCATGTCTAGGTCACGCTTTGAGCCGCCCCTTGAATGTCATTGGACGCCTTCGAATTCTTGGATCGCGCCGTCTCCTTATGTTTTGTGTGCATCAGTTGCCAGTCACCCTGGCATGCATTACACGACAATAGCATACTCATCCTACTTGATGCTAGAATTTACCCTCTCGTCTATATAGCAGAAAGATACTGGAATTCCTTTGACCCACATCTTCAAGTTCATCATTTTGTGCACACAATAAAAGGTGGGACAAACTCTTGCCGAGGATGACATAGAAAACAGATGCAACATTCAACAATTTTGACCACATGATAGAATGCTAAAGGACAACAATGTTTGTGCACCCCGCATGAATTTTTTTTCGAAATATTCCACCTACAGGCATCTCGCGACCACATCGTCGTCCTCTGTTAATTCGTCACTCTTTTTCATTAATAATTCCACTAATCTAGTCGTAACTGCGTCGTGCATGAGTGCCTCCATCACCCCCATTTCTTTGGCAAGCGTGGCTGCGGCATGAGCGCCGGATTCATCTCTCTCACTTTAAGTTCACCATTATTTCTCGATCACCGGGTCCTCTTCCATTAATTCCATAGTCGATTCCTTCGAAGAAGTGCCTTGCAGCACGTCCACGATCAATGCTTTGTTCCGCAATTCTCCAATCTATCCTTCCTTTCATTCCACAAATCTCCAATCTATCATTCCTTTAATAAACCGCCACGCACATAAATCCTTCCCATGCAGGGTGCACGTCCATGATCCACAATTCTCCAATCTATCCTTCCTTTCATTCCACAATTCTCCAATCTATCCTTCCTTTAATACACCGTCACGCACACAAATCCTGCCCATGCAGGGTGCACGTCCATGATCCATATTCTTGGATGTACGTGAATATCTTTTCATTCTACAATCCATTCTTGGATGTACGTGAATATATTTTCATTCTAAAATCCTCTAATCCATCATTCCTTTAATACACTCTTCAAGACAGCCCACGATTCCTGCCCACGTTCCTTTTAATCATCGGTCCTGATTGTCTATTTTAGTCATCTTGTTGATATTCAAACTCAACTGCGACGTATATAAACTCGTAAGAATCGGTCTAAAGAAGCGAGGTGGGACAATTTAACACGAAATATTATCGCGTGGTTCGCTGCACATAAGAGAAGGCCCATTATTGCGGCGATTTTATGCTGAGTAGGCCCAGCGGTGCAGCAACGATACGTACTATTTTTTAGTACGGCAGCGGCTCGGCTTGGGCTGGGCCTTGGCTTGATGCCTAGCCGGCTGGGGCGGCGGCCCACGCGAGCGCTGCGAGCGAGCGGGACGAGCGTCGTCCTCGTGCAGACGCGGGCAGGGATAGGCAGCGGCGGCGCTGCAGGTCGAGCGGGGCGGCGCTCCGGTGGCGACGACGGCGGGGCCCGGTCGGATCCGAGCGGATCTAGCCGGGGTGGATCCATTTCCGGCGGATTCGGCGAGATTGAGGGCCGGCGGCGCCATGGCCCTCCTGGAGATTACCTTCTTTTTTATGTACGTGCCGAAGAAAATAAAAATGACAGACAAAATTCACGGGAAGAAGCGTAAATTCACGGGAAGAAGCGTATTACGACGGTGAACGGGAAGAAGCGATCCGTGCTTTATTATTAGGTAAAAATAAAAATAAGAGATGGGCTTGGAGAAAAAAATAAGCCCAGTAACAGCCTACCCTGGCACCCTGCTCGTCGTGTCGTGCCGAAGCGAAAGAACCTACGCACGGTCGGTCAACCCTGTTTCCCCAATCAAGTCAAAAAAAAAACCCTGTTTCCCCAATCTCGGGAATACTCGATCCGCCGCCTGCCTCACCGTCCCTGCCCGGCCGCCCGGAGCCACCTGTAGACCGCCCTGTGACCCTGACCGGGCTGAAGGCTGACACCAGCGACCTGCCGCTGCCTGCCCCGCTTGGCGCCCCGGTGGCTGCTGTCCGCGCAGGCGCACAGGGCACCCCACCGCGCCCTGCTGACCGGACTGTCGGAGCCGCCCACTTCCAGTGCGCTCAGCGGTCGCCTCCTCAGCCGCTGATCCTCCGGTCCTCCACAATCCCCATCCCCTGCTCAGCTCAGAGAGGTACCTCATCCCGGCGTCCCCTGATCTCTGAATCTCCATGCTTTGGACGAAATTGCATTATGAAACTTATATGCAGCAAGGCGTAGTTTGGCATTGTGGTTTTTAAACTACCGCAGTATTCCAAAACTTCGGCATCATGTCTAACTAGTGTGGAGCATGCTGTGCAGAGGAATGGATCACTAGTACGAAAGAGATACTGCCATGTTGTTAATTGTGCTTTTAAGTTACAAACCATGCTGTCAGTTTGAGAAAAAGAGGTCTGGACCTCTTTTATTTAAACTTAAAAAAAACCATTGTATCAGAAATACAACTGTTTATGAAACTATTGTTGTTGGCTTAGCCAAACACCTCACAGTATTTAAAATTACAGTTTTTGTAGAAACCATAGTATTCTGATAATACTTTGTATCCAAACGGGGCCTAATATTTGTTATTTATGCAGTGTGAAATGGATTTAGAATCCACCAAATTACTATTGTGATTTTCAAGAGAAAGTACACAGTACTCGGCTGGTGTAGATGAATTTCTGGAGTTTGCATATAAAGATATACCAGCAGATACAATGATCTGATGTCCATGTGAAGATTGTGTTCACACTTCAGTACTATCAAGTGATGATGTCCGTGGCCATTTGATGTGGAATGGAATGCTTCAGAGCTATGGCAAATGGGTTTTTCATGGTGAGTCTTCATCCAATCACAATGATGATCATCAACCACAACCTGAAACTGAAGGAAATGCTAATATGAATGAAATGATTATGGATTCAATTAGGAAAATATATGATGGTGATGTGCCTATGAGTGATAGTATAGATTTTTCAAATCCACTTCCAGATGGAGCAACTAAAGAAGCAGAAGCATTGTACAAATTAATTCAAGATTCAGAGAAGCCTTTGTGGCGAGGATGTGAATTTTCTCAACTTTCCTTACTTGCGCTTTTGTTCAATACAAAATCCATGAACAAATGGTCTGATAAGTCATTTGGAGATCTACTTAATATTCTGCACATGGCTATTCCAAATGGAAAAAGATCTGCCCCAAAAAATTTATGAGGCCAAGAAGATCATATCGAAGTTTGGATTAGGATATCAAAAAATTCATGCCTGCCCAAATAACTGTCAGTTGTTCTGGAAAGAGACAGAAAATGATGATTTTTGCTCTAAATGCAAGGCTTCTAGGTGGAAAGATAAAATGCCCGAAACCAAGTTAACTAAAAAGGAAAGAAAGAGAGCTACGCCAATGAAAGTTCTGAGATACTTTCCAATCAAAGAGTTGCTGAAAAGGATATTCATGTGCAAAGAAACAGCAACTCTAGCTCGATGGCACGATGAAGAGCGCACCAAGCAGCATGGAGTGATACGGCATCCAGCAGATTCCGAGGCATGGAAGAAATTTGATGAGAAGCATGGATTTGTAGATGATTGTCGTAATATTCCGTTCGGCCTAGGATCAGATGGATTTAATCCATATGGGATGCTGAGCAATGAATATAGTTGTTGGCCAGTTGTGCTAGTCATGTATAACCTGCCTCCATGGCTATACATGAAGAAATCTTATCTGTCATTGTCTTTAATTATTCCTGGACCGAAGAGCCCTGGAGATAAGATACATGTCTTTATGCAGCCTCTTTTGGAAGATTTGAGAGATCTATTTGTGAATGGGATGACAACCTATGATGCATCCGAACAGAGAACATTTAAACTCAGAGCGGCTGTCTTGTGGACCATAAATGACTTCCCAGCATTAGGAATGCTTTCTTCATATAAGGTGCATGGAGATTATGCATGTCCACCTTGCGGTGCAAATGTATGGACCAAGCACTTGAAATATGGTAAAAAAGCTTGTTTTATGGGTCACCGGCGATTTCTGCCACCTGATCATGAATTTCGTAATGATGCTTCTGCTTTTGATGGAACAACTGAGAATAGAACAGAGCCTATAACCTATTATGGTCGTTCCGTATTAGATGACATAGCTGCATGTGGAGATTTTAGTACCTCAAAAACTTACAAAGGAAAAAGTAGTCTATTCACATTACCATATTGGAACAGTAACCTCCTTCGACATAATCTGGATGTGAGGCATATAGAGAAGAATGTGTGTGATAATATTCTTGGCACGCTTCTCAATTTGGATGGAAAGTCAAAAGATAATGTACAGGCTCGTCAAGATCTTGAAGATATGAAAATTAGAGGGGAGCTCCATCCACAGAAAAAACCTTCAGGCAAGTATTACTTGCCACCAGCTATTTTCACCATGTCTAAGAAAGAAATGCAATTATTCTGCAAAGTTATTCATGGTATAAAAGTTCCCGATGGATATTGCGGAAATATATCGAAATGTGTGAATTTTACTGAAGGAAAAATTCATGGGCTCAAAACACATGATTGTCATGTCCTATTGCATCAATTTCTGCCAATTGCTGTGAGAGGTATTCTTCCAGATGATGTTACAACAGTACTATTTGAACTGTCATCATATTTTCGAGGCATATGTTCAAAAGTTCTTCATGTTGATGAGCTTGACCGTTTGGAAGAAAGAATCAAACTTACACTCTGCAAAATGGAGATGATATTTCCTCCTGGTTTTTTCACTGTTATGGTGCACTTAGTTGTCCATTTAGCAAGTGAATGTAAAATAGCAGGACCAGTTCAATATCGGTGGATGTACTTCATTGAATGGTAACTTATTGCATATACATTGATAACTTGTTACAATCTTTCTCTCCTAACCTTATTACAATCTTTCTTTTTGCATATACATTGATAACTTATTGGATATATATGTGATATAGGTATCTTGGTGAGCTAAAGTCCTTTGTTCGGAACAAAGCTCGTCCAGAGGGTTCAATTGCAGAATCTTTTTTAGCGGATGAGTGCATGACATTTTGTTCAAGATATCTACAGGGTTTCTTAACCAAGCATAACCAACCATCAAGGAATGATGACAACCCAGAGGACTCTGAATTATCAATATTTTCACAACAATCTATGTTGTTTCCTCCAGTAGGGAAACCATTGGGAAGACCAATGGTATACACTTTAACGGATAAAAAGGCAGTACAAGCCCACAGATATGTGTTGTTCAACTGTGATGCTGTGAAGCCATATTTGGAGTAAATGTCATACCACTAACTCTTCATTTGTCTATTAATAAGTTTTGAACTGAAATAGTGGTTTTTGTATTTTGTAGAGAACATGGGGCTTATTTGAGAAGGAAGAATCGCAAGAAACGCATAGATCCAAGGACCTTTGAGAAGATGCAGCATGAACAATTTCCTGAATGGTTCAAGGATCATGTAAGTACAATGATTTAATTTATTTAGGATTAGAATGTAGCTTATGCACTTTATTATTTGTGTTCCTATAGGTGATGCAATTGGAGAGGGAGAAAGGTAGTGACAGCATCGGTGAGGAAATTAGATGGTTGGCCCGTGGTCCACTTGAGGTTGCAACGAAACATAGAGGATTCAATATTCAAGGATTCAGATTTAGACCAAAGCATTATGACAAAGTAACTCAAAATAGTGGAGTTGTTGTGACAGCAAAAACATCAAGCTACTCTTCTGCGCGTGATAGAAATCCTGTTCTTGGAGATGTCATGTACTTTGGAAGGATTGTGGACATATAATTGAGTTAGACTATTTCTGAAAATTTTCAGTGGTTCTATTTAAGTGTGAATGGGTTGATGTTACGGATGGAAAAGGTATGCAAATAGATAAGTATGGGTGTAGACTTGTGAATTTCTCTAGTCTAATTCACACTGGTAAAAAGGCAGAGGATGAACCTTTTGTATTTGCCAATCAAGTTGACCAAGTGTTCTACGTGGATGACCATCTTTATCCAGGATGGTCAATTGTTTTGAAGATGAAGCCTCGAGATAATTTTGATATGGGTGAAGAATGGAATGATCTGGAAACAGATCCTTATCATGTCAACAAATTCTTTGAGCTTTTTGATACTGCCCATCAGAAACAAAATTGGATGAGAAGAGATATAGAGGGAGAAAATGTAGATGCTCCTATAGTGCCAAGTGATGATGACACAATACCTCAATAAAGGTCAGCTTCCGATGTGATTCTGTTATTTACATTCTTAGTATCATTGCTGCAACTTATGTCATTTTGGACATGAAACTTACCACTCTATTGCTTCTGAATGCAGGTTCGATGGATAATGAAATAGTCACCTATCTGAAAATGTGGAGCCTAATTGAAGTGACTAATTTATTAGTAGTGTTTGCTATTTTTCCTTTGATGTGCACGTACTTTATAATTCGGACAAGAAGATTTTTAGGTGTGACGGGCCTAAAGTGTCAGTACTTTATCCCAAATACGTTGGTCTTGGTTGTTCTCTTTCCAAGATATCATGAGTTGCAGTGTCTATAAATTGGCTATTTATAATTACACATTTTCATATGTACCTACATCTGGGTTGTTGCTTATCTCTTAAACAGCATAGCAGTGTTAAATAGGCTGGTTCCACGAGTGAGAAAGAGAAAAATAGAGAAATAAGAAGCATGTAGTTACATAAATGTGAAATTTTAAGATGGTCCTAACAGTGGATAATCTCAGCACAACACTGGATCTGAACAACAGAATAGTAAATAGGATTTATCCAAGCAGAGGAGGAAGAAGAGGTTCTGCGGTTGAGAGCTTGGGGATGCAGGGTAGCGGAGGAGGGCCGATGAGCTTCGCGAGGGATCAGACTTCACGATCTCCTTGTCTGGTGGAGCGCGTTGTCAGGAGGGAGAGGCCTCGCGGTGGATCAGACACCGCCGCCTCCTGTGTCTGCTGGAGCGCGCGACCTCCCTGGTTCTCTATTTTCTTTTCTCCCTTCGATCCAAGGAAAAATAAATAAATGATGTGGCCATGAACATACTCCCTCCATTTTTATTTACTCCGCATATTAGGTTTTTCTAAAGTCAAACTTTATATACTTTCAATAAGTTTACAGAAAAAGAAATTAACATATACATCACCAAATATATATCATTGGATACATCATTGCATATATTTTCACATCATATAAATTTGTTACTGTAAATGTTCATATTGTTTTCTACAAACTTGGTCAAACTTTATGAAGTTTGACTTCAGTCAAAGCTAATATGCGGAGTAAATAAAAACGGAGGGAGTACGTAAACGCTAGTCTATTCTGTTGGTGATTTCCTTGCATCCATCCAACTGGCATTCTGCTCTAGGTAAAACTCCTTTTGAGGTACTATATGGACATAACCCAAGGCATTTTGGTATTTCTTCCAATGACACTGTCAGTCCTGTCGATCTGCAACAGTGGTTAGAAGCTCGACAGGCTATGATTAATTCTGTCAGGCAACACTTACTGAGAGCACAGCAAAAAATGAAGAGCCAAGCTGACAAGAAGCGCATTGACAACTCATTTTCAGTGGGAGAAGATGTGTTCTTGAAACTTCAACCATATGCTCAATCTTTAGTGGCTCATCGTGCAAACCACAAACTGGCATTCAAATTTTTTGGACCTTTCAAGGTGGTCGAGAAAATTGGGGAGGTTGCTTATAAGCTGGCCTTACCAGCAGAGAGCTGTATTCATCCTGTTTTTCACGTATCACAACTCAAGAAATGCATCAAGCCGCCGATTCAGGTACATACAAATCTGCCTTCGTCTTTCTCTCGTATTCAGGTTCCAGTTCGTGTCTTGCAGCACCGCGTCCGTTGCGTTGGTGATTGCACCATCGACCAAGGTTTGGTGGAATGGAGTGATTCATCTCTAGCTGATGCAACATGGGAAGATCTGGATTCTCTGAAACAAAAGTTCCCCAGAGCAGCAGCTTGGGGACAAGCCGTTTTTCAAGATCAAGGGGATGTCAGCAGCTCTGTACCACCAAGGATGGAAGGCGCCAAGGCAACGAGCAGCAATTCACAGAAGACAAGCACTTCAAATCATGGGCCAAGTGAGAGGCCCAAGCGACAGAAGAACCTGCCCGGTTGGCTGTCCGTCCCAAACTGGGCCCGGTAGAATCTCACTCGCTGTGTCCTCGCTGTACTTAAGGTCGCCGTCGTGCTTAGAATTGCTTGGCTAGGAAAAAGGTGGCTTCGGACAGGCTTGTAATTGGCTTGTAATGGATTCGTTGTGTGGGTGGTTGGGCGGATAATTCAGCGAACCTAGATCTTTCCTCCATGAAATTCGAGTTGATAGTAATTAGATCCTTACCGTTTTGACCATGGTGATAATGGAGCACCATCATATCTTGACCGTTTTAGTTTTCTTCATTCATGGGGTTCGTGTCAAATCTGATGGACTAGGCGTTGTTTACTAGAGAGGAGAAAAGTCTAAAATAAACTTTAAATTCGCACTCTAAATCTGAATCAAACCCTCACCTTAAAACCCCTGAAACTTGCACCCCGTACTCTTCAATCTCGGTCTATCCCGGTTGATTTCTCTTAAATGCTCGTTTGGCGCACCCTCCAATCCTCTGGAAACCCCTCCAAACCCCTTCTGTCAAACGAGGCCGCAAACCCCCCAAAGCCCCAACGGCCCATTTGATACGCGGGGTTTGTATGGGCCGATCCCCTCTAATCCCCTTCGATCCCCTCGTAGCCAGCGCACACCTCCCTCCTTCCATCGATGCTGCATGGGCCGGCCCATTAATATTTTTTCTGTTAAATTCCAAAAATAGTGCGAGGGATGGATTCAAACTTCTGTTAAATTCCAAAAATAGTGCGAGGGATGGATTCAAACTCGTGACCTATTCCTTCGCTGATAAACCCAGTAACCACTAGGACTCCTTTAACTCATGTGACGTCTTACTTAGTTTTTTTCTTCTTAATCTTTATTTAGTTCGCCGAAGTTGGTTTTTTTGTTTTTTGTTTTTTCTGGACCGGTTTTTGTATGGTTTTTTTATTTCTTTTCAATTTCATTTCATTTTATTTACATTTTTCCTTTTTTAGTTTTCAAATGCACGATTTGTTTCAAAAAACAATGAACTTTTCTCAAAATTGATGAACTTTTTAAAATTTTGTGAAAATTTTCAAATTCAATGATTTTTTTTCAAAATGGACGAACTTCTTTCAATTTTTGTGAACCTTTTTTCGAAATCGATGAACTTTTTTTTAAATTGATGAACTTTGTTTCAAGTTCATGAACTTTTTTTCAAAATCGATGAACTTTTTTTTTAAAATTTATGATTTTTTCTAAATTGATGTACTTCTTTACAAATTTATTTTTTTTAAAATTGATGAACCTTTTTTAAAATTCAATGAGCTTTTTGCAAAATCGATGAACTTTTGTTTCAAATTCGTGAACTTTTTTGAAGTTTGTGAACTCTTTGTTCAAAATCCATGAACATAATACACAAATATTTTTCGATTTTTTAGGATTTATTTTAAAATCGATTTTTAAGTCAAGAGTTGAATTTTCAACTGGTCAATCGTTAACCAGTTTCTTTAGGCGGTACCAACCGCGAGGCAGTCGTCGCTACGTGTGAACCAAGCCCGAGCTGTTAGTTGAGCCCGTTGGTTTGATGGGCCGGCCCACTCGGGTCGCCTTCAGGCGCCAGGAGCCTAAACCCTCCCCGAATCAGAACCCTTGTCGCCTGCTCAGGAAGCACGCCCCCGAGCGCAGCCTCCGCCGCCGCCACCAGCCGCCGCCGTCGCCACCAGCCTCCGCCGTCGCCTCCTCTCCGGTATGTAACTCCACGCCTCCCCTCCCGTCCGTCCCCCTTTGCTCGTCGTCCCCACATACCCGCCGCCGCCGCCGCCGCACGACGCACGAGCCGCACCCTGGCGGAGCCTCGTGGAGTCGCCGCCGCCGCCCTGGCCGGGTGGCGAGGCTGGTCCCCCCTTCATCCCTGGTCACGCTCCGCCACGGCGCCCTCCTCCGCACGGCTGCCTCTTTGGAGTCGCCGCCGCCGCCCAGGCCGGGTGGCGAGGCTGGTGGTGGCTGTAGCCTGTAGGTAGGTGATGTAGATGGAGATGCGACGCGTGCGGCGGTGCCGGCCGGCTGATAATACGTGCGTGAGCGCGTATCCATTCCAGCTAGCTGTGTTTGTGACCCGTCGGCCATGCCAATTCCGAGGCGAGGCGAGGTGATGGCCGGCCTTGCCTTGCAGGTGCAGGTTGCAGCAGCTAATAGAGAGACGCTGTCTGTCTCGGTTGTTGATAATATATGCAGGGGCTTGTTTGTAGTTTCAGTTTCTTTGTGGCCCTGCTGCAAATTGTACTCTCATCCTTATCTAATGGATGAATGGGTCCTTCTGGATCATACCCTTTGTTCAAAAAAAGAAGTTTCTCCTGGCGACGAATTTGATTTTCCTTTTTCCTTCCTTCTTTAGATGGCGCCGCTCAAAACCTTGAGAGCAAGACCTCAGAGAGGTTTCCCACAGATCTGTCGGACATATGACTATATGGAGCATCTGGTCAAGTTTCATGGCCGGGTTAATCTCCCCTCCTCTAATTTAATCTTTTTTTGTGGACATTGATTTGAATCTGGCCTAAATCTTGTTTTTCTATTTCTTTTTGCAGACCGAGGGACTCAAAAGATCTGAAGAAAAGGAGGACTTTTTTGATATTGAGTTTAAAACCGCTGAAGAAGCCCTGCATGTGCTTAACACACTCAAGGGCAAGGTGCCACTCATGGAATATGGTTGGGCTCCGAGTAACTTTATGAAGAAGAACCCACCAACTGGAGTAGTGGACGTTTCCTTTCTCCCACCGAAATTCGACCTCGATTGCTACAGCGAACTGGTAAAATGTGCTGCCACTATTAAAAGTGTCCTATACTCTCGACTTCTCGAGTTTAAATATGCCTAGTTGTTGCGTTACAAGCACTTGGTTGTCGAGTTTGAAGTGCTAGTGCCCTGATTATGAAAATACTTACTTCGCTACATTACCATAACTTAGTTGTCAGATTTAAAGATGCTTAGCCTGATTACAAATTTCTTAGTTGCCAAAATCTAAACTTGTTTAGTTGCCAGATTTACTTGCTAATTCTAAAAAAAAGTTTAGTTGCCAGATATACATGCTCTAAGTTGTCATATATTTTTTTTTTAAAAAGCTTAGTTCGCAAAATTGCAAGTATGTAGTTGCAGGTTTAGGTATGTTTAGTTGTCATATTTAAGCATGCTTACTTACCAGAGACAATTACTAAAGCATAGTAGTGGTTGTCAAGTTTGAAGTGCTATTGTCCAGATTACGAAATACTTACTTGCCACATTACCATAACTTAGTTGTCAGATTTCAAGATGCTTAGTCTGATTACAAATTTCTTAGTTGCCAA
Source organism: Elymus sibiricus (assembly GCA_039707655.1). Lineage (NCBI taxonomy): Eukaryota > Viridiplantae > Streptophyta > Magnoliopsida > Poales > Poaceae > Elymus > Elymus sibiricus. The sequence continues at coordinate 74,098,418 of CM077676.1, forward strand.
AATCTAAACTTGTTTAGTTGCCAGATTATAGGGTACTTATTTGCCAATTCTAAAAAAAAATTAGTTGCCAAATATACATGCTCTAAGTTGTCATTTTTTTAAGAAAAAACTTAGTTCGCAAAATTGCAAGTATGTAGTTGCAGGTTTAGTTGTTTAGTTGCCAGATTTAAGCATGCTTACTTACCAGAGACCATTACTAAAGTATAGTAGCCTCTAGTTTTTTCTGGTTAGAATGCTAGAAGCGAAATTTGACTTACTGGATGTTCACGTTTGAATTACTGAGGTCTGAGAGATGAGGACGTGTGCTAGTTGAAAAAAGAGGGAGCACTGTGCTGACAGCCCCGTACAAAAGCAGTGCATGTGCACTTTAGTACTGTATACTCTAGAATTGTCAGTGTGTAACCCTGCAGCGTGTTCGTAGACTAATTTCCCTACAGATCACACGTGTTCGGTCGCGTTAGCTTTCTCCTCTAAAAAAGATTCCTTGCATGTAGCACGTTAGATGGAGTACGAAGCGAACTGTGCTCTGGGCCCGCACACGCGAATCGCAATGCCGCCGCACGGGGAGACATACGTGCGCACGCTACTAGATAGATTTTCCCATCTATGTTTACTTGAGTTATATTTTTGTTGTAGCTAATAAAAAGATATCTTACTTTTGTGCAGCCTTCCCTGCCTCTCCCTGCCAACCAGCCATTCCCCACATGCTGGAAGATACCTCCACGGCGTAACCTACAGAAAACTCCACGGCGTAACCCACATGTACCTCCACAGCCTCCACAGCCTCCACCTCCCGCACAGCGGTATCCCCCAAGTAGGGTTCAGATGGATGAAGTCGACCCGCGCCCTCCATTCGAAGCGCGCTACTGGCCGCAATTTCTTCCGACATACTAGTAAGCTGTCTCAAGTCTCTTAATGCATGTTCTATATCCTCGGTACCTAACAGTATAGACAAGAAATGAGAACGTTTGAGTAAACATTCGGTACAAAAGAAAATTGAGGGGCATCTTGTAGAGAACTACAGAGCATTTACCTTGCCAAAAAGACAGTTGCATCTAGTCAGTAGGTTAGTTACTTAGTCGTGCATACTTTGAGCAAAACGTTGAGTTAGTACCTTGAGCATACTTTCTCATTTCCGAAATTTTCATTATAACCTTCAAGCCTGAGTCCGAAAGTGAGTTGAACATAGCTTATAACCTTCCCAATTCCGTGAGTGTATCCGAATTCCATAGACATGTTGAACATAGCTTATAACCTTCAAGTCTGAGTCCGAAAGTGAGTTGGGAAGGTTATAAGCTATATTCAACATGTATTTGCCTTAGTCGTGCATACTTTGAGCACCTGATGGAATTGCAAGCCTTGTAACCATGTAAAATCATGATATTTGATCAATGCTGAATCCTACAATCCTGAATCATGATATTTGACGCCCGCAGGAGTCAGAATCGGGGTCAGTAGAACACGAGAGGAGCATTTCCTGCTTTCTCCTGCACATTTTAGGTTTTTAGTATTTGAGGGCGATGCAACTATCACAATGAAGTGACAGATGTGGCACACAAATCTTGCTCGCTGTCCCGATTAGGTGTTATCCTTTCCCTTTTTAATCACACTGAGCCCAACTCTTTTGGCCTAATTAGGAGACCGACCGGCTGCAGGCTTGTCCGTTTGTGGCCATATATGAAACATATTAATGCAACTGTCACGTAATCTAACTGCCAAGTGTTGTACGGATGAGTACGTGACAAGACACAAGCAATCAATGATTTTTTTTTGTCTTATATAATCACGGGGATAAAAACGTCGTCCATCGATCTGCATGGGCTTATGTGAACCTCACACCAACATGATGGATCGTCATAATTATCTCATATGCTCCGGAAAAGGGAACATCATTTATCATCATGCCTATGATGCGTGTGATGGGTCAATTTGTGATGTCTCGGCAGTTATACATAATAACTAGCAGGCAGAGGCGCAGCAACACACCGCGCCCGTCGGGAAGCATGAGATTGTCTTTGTTATTTTCTTTGATGGAAGAAAATTTAAATAGTTTGCTCAGAATACAGTTGACTGTGTGGAAGTTTTTGATCAAAACAGTTCATTTCAATGCAAACTTCAGTACAATATTTTTCAGACAGAATTGATGTAAGCCCAAATAAATCTCTATCCAAAGCCCTAACTTTTGCTTTGCAACATCAATCGCTGGAATAAACTTTCCAGCCACCTACACAGACACAAAGGAAGCTGCTAGTGTAAGCAGTACACACAGTGCTAAATTCTGAAGCTTATACTCCACATCCACAATAACCTTCTTCGATTCTATTTACCACGAATGCACCTAAGGTAAAACATAGGAGAAGGTGAACTTGTAACCTGCAGGTACTACGAACATGGATCACTGTTCTTAGAAAAAACATTAATGCCAGAGAAGAATATGGATTCCTCAGAATACACACATACGACTACATGTAAAGAAGGTTACCAATTAGAGTGAACAATATCTACTGGCCTGGTGCATGCCTATTGGCTATCGCCAACGTGGGATTGACGAATAGCAGTCTAGACTTACGTCATGCAATTTCTGAATAAGTAGGAGGACAATCTCAAATGATTCAATTGAAGCTTTGATCACAAAAAGAACAAAAGATAACTTATGTTCATAGTTCTGCGATCATTAGGGCGAAATACCATATGCTGAATTCAGACATATCAAACATATGTAATATCTGCAAGCTTGAAATTTATGTCGCTTATATGTTGTGGACGCTTTGGCATTTACAGAATAAAGGTGAGGGCAACACCCATTCATAGATCATGGCATTGGCATAGCTGCAAGATATCAACAAATCAGAAGGGATATCGATAGAAAATATGGACTTAACACAACCCTTTTTCCAAAAAATAGAAATATATAGACTTGACAGAAATTACCTACTCTGACCAATGGTAATGTGACGACCACTGTAGTTTGTAAATATAAAATGTTGCAAGAACAGATAATGCTAGAAAAAGATTATAACATCGGAACTGCATCACTATGTACCGGAAGAAACTGGCAACCATCTGTCTAGCAAGCAGACTACCAAGTGGGGTATTTGCAAGACACATAGAAAAAAAATACTGTCAGCCAGCAAATGAATGCGAGCAGAACTCCAGAAATACATATCCAGATCATACATTATATAGCTAGTGCCTTTTTCAGGAGGCAGCTTCGGTGACTTAACTGCATCTGCCTTTTGAGTGTATGACGTGGGCCAGCCACCTGTGGGGTCCACATGTCATGCACTCAAAGGCAGGTGCAGTGAGGCACTGAAGCTCAATCCCTTTTTTAGTCAGTGCTGCAAATGTTGATAAGAAATAGTTTCAGTGTACGGACAACTGTAAAGGGATTGGCGTTCACAGGCTAGCTAGCTAGTGACAATTAACTGGCTGAAAGGCCTTGAGAAGCTGTGGTCAGCAGGGCCATTAGTGCCGATCCATTAGCTTTCTATGTTGTAGGGGATAAGGGAGGACAATACTGGCGACACCATATATACAGTAATTATTACTAACCAGTTCTGCTTTGCAACAGTCTCCAGTCTTCGATGCGCCGACCGACGGATGAATGATTTAGAAGCTGTAACTATAGCACTAGTCAGCGCGCACCGGCGTCTTGGCCCTTTTTTTTCCTCGAATACACACGAGTGTGCGCATCATATATTAAAGAAGAGAGCGGGGAGAAGAGCCCCTCCATATGATTTATGTTACATTGACATTCACACCTCCACATGGTCCCTGTTTTTCATTTTTTAGTGCCTTTTGTGGATCAGTTGATCCCAACCTTGTTACTCTCTACCCTTCTTAACATCAATGAAGCCAGTGTACACTGGATCTTTCAAAAAAAAAAAAAAAAAACTATAGCACTATTCAGCATCTGTAGTTAGTCCATTAGCATCCTATCCTGTAGGGGCGAGACCACAGTAATAATTAACCTGGTTTGGAATAGTCTACTGCCTGGATATCTCCAGCACCTGTTTTTTCTTTTTTTGAGAAATATCTCCAGCATCTGTAATGTGTAATCCTGACCCTTTTGCAGGTACCAACATATGAGTGAGTGGCTAGGAGGGTGCCGATGGACATGATTTAGTAGCTGTACTAATCACCATTTCTCTTGATATGGGGGCACCGGTTCCAAGCATTCATTTTTCTTTTTGGTAGGACAGGGATTTGGATGGAACCTCTGGTTAGCCTAAAAGACAGAACAAAAGTTTTGGCTGAACAAACTATGTGCATTAGACCCACCTGATGCTCATTCTTCCAGAAGATCCCCAAGTGAACTTTTTGTAGGCCAAAGCTGGATGACAAAGGCCGAAGGAACAGATGCTAGGAGGGTGCCGATGGACATGATTTAGTAGCTGTACTAATCACCATTTCTCTTGATATGGGGGCACCGGCTCCAAGCATTCATTTTTCCTTTTGGTAGGACAGGGATTTGGATGGAACCTCTGGTTAGCCTAAAAGACAGAACAAAAGTTTTGGCTGAACAAACTATGTGCATTAGACCCACCTGATGCTCATTCTTCCAGATGATCCCCAAGTGAACTTTTTGTAGGCCAAAGCTGGATGACAAAGGCCGAAGGAACAGATGCCATTTTAAAGCATACATATGTGGGTGAAGCCAAAAGTATACCACATTCCATGCACCACCTTCATTACCTATACTATGAAATAATAACATATTGAGATGAGTCCAAAGTTTTCAACATGCGCTGCTCACCATCCTCCAAAGATCGGATGAATGAAAGGTCACAGGGAAAATGGGGGCCATCTCTGCACACATACTGTCATGGAATGATGAAAGAGGTTGCATTTTAATTTCTGAGTACAAAATGATTTTTTTTTGGTACGTCCAAAAAACTTGTGAGATTTAAGGGGTTTTAATGGTTCACCCACGCCTCTGCATTTTTTCCACTTCTATCCAACAATGAAGTTGAAACGCCCGACCTGTATGTCAATGTGATGCACACATTCATGACATGAATAAGTTATCAATAAGTGGAATACAAAATAAAGCGAGAGCAGCGATTCGGTGCCCGGGCTCATCTGCACCCGCGTGGAAGAAACAAATCAAAATAAATACTAGAAAAATTCAAACAGTTCAAATGTTTTTTTGCATGATAGATAATTTGATGCGTGAAGTGCGCTCCAAATTTCAGTCCATTTGGATATCTGAGTAGCTCTCGGCAAAAAAGACAAATTTGGGATTTGTAAAAAAGTTTACTGTTCATGTATTGTTTTGACCCGATTTTTTTTTTGCTGAGAGCTACTCATCATAAGTCTAAATGATCTAAAATTTGGAGCGCACTTCACGCACCAAATTATCTACCATGCAAAAAAACATTGGATTTTTTTGAACTTTTTCGTATTTGTTTTGAATTTTTTCTTGACCGGGTACAGATGAGCCTAGGCTCAGAAGTGAATATTCGAAATAAAGCCAACTACGACAGAATCATTACATGATATGAATAAAATACTTATGACTAAGTCGACTTCATCCACAACAACGTCTTCAAGAAGGATAAATAATCTCACGACGTTCTCACGCTTGGCCCGAGACGGCCGGGACAAGGATTTTCATTTTAGTGTCGAGATCAACCACTAAAGGCCAGCACAACGGCAAAAAGACAACACATTCAACAAGATAGCGACCGTTTCAGAAAGCGTTGCCGTGGCACGAAATTATAGCTCCTCGTCCCGCGCCTAGTACACCTTCTCCTCGTCGGGGTCCTCCGTGTACGTTTGCCACCATCACTGTAACCTATCTCTACGATATTTACATTAAGGTGTCAATCTCGTGGCTCCAGCCATCATGCCGTGACGCGCAGGCCACTTAGCATTACAACATGTAACCATCTCATACATAAACTCATTATCATGACGAAGGCTATACCACATCATATGCAAACCCTGCAAAACCAAGTTAGACGTCCTCTAATCGGTTTAGCAAATTTTAATTACGTGGCTTCTAGGGTTACCGGATAAACCTAGCTACCTACGTGCACACCATAAGGCAATAATTATTGTTGCTAGATTGACTTTCGGGGTGTGTGAAAGAAGAGACTTAATTAAAAATGTCGTTCCCCCACACTAAACTTCGTCAAATACGCGTGACCCCCTAGAAGATCGCTCATCTTCATCGCCCTCTTATTGGAATTAAACACGTACATACACATGCATGTATCCGAGTAGTATTAGGAGTCATGGCCGTGTAGTACTAGAAGTTCTTGACCGAGTAGTACTGCTATGATCCTAGCGTGTATATATACATGTAGCCAGCACCCCTTGTAACCTGTACCGTGGGTTATTGAAGCAATAAAGAAAGGACCACGCACGATACGTGCGTGTGGCTATCCAAATCGTTTTCGTGTGTGTGTGTTTTCCGGCTAGATCAATTAGCTAACCGTGTAGCTAGCTTCGGCTATTACTAGTACACATACATCCAGCTTGATACTAGCTTTGTACGCGCGTGTTGGAAGCCAGCTTCGGGCACGGTGCATCTCGACGTAAAGCAATTCGTCTGAGTTCGTCAGCAAGCTTCGTTCGTCATCGTCGTTCGTCGTTGATCATCACTGTCGCCGGAAAGTACTCGGCGTCGGGTCTGGGCCAACAACTGGTATCAGAGCAAGGTTGATCTTCTAATAATGGGAGGTCATGTCGGACGACGAGAAGGATAAGACGAAGGAGCTGGCGGAGTACTCCGGTGCGGCTAAAGTAATTGCTGCTCCGGTGAAATCGGAGTATCCACGATTCGACCGTGAGAACTTCTTGGTGTGGGCGACCATGATGGAAGCCGTCGACCCTGGCGGTGACGAGTACCTGAAGGGTGGTGCCTTGTATCGGAAGGATTGCCAGGATATCAAGGCCATCTGCTCGGTGATGCCGGTGGACGTGCAGCAGCATCTAATCTCGAAGACATCAGCGAAGGAGGCGTGGGACGCGCTCAAGACATTGCATCTAGGGCATTCGCGTGTGCGCGAGGCGAACTTGCAAACTTTGCTGAAAAGTTACGAGAATCTGAGGATGGGAGAAGATGAAACGGTGGACGCCTTCGCCGCGAGGGTTGCTACGATGGTAAACGGGATTCGCGGTCTCGGAGAGAAGTTGGAGGACATCTCCGTGGTCCGACATTTCATACGTGCCGCTCCACCGCGTTATATGCCGATTGTGTCAGCGATCGAGCAATGTGTTGATCTCAAGACTCTCACTTTGGATGATCTGGTTGGTCGCTTCAAGGCGCATGACGAGCGGATGAAGTTGAGTTACGGCGACGCGAAACAGGATGAGTACCTGATGCTTACGCGCGCTCAGTGGCAGTCAATGGTTTCCAAGGAGAACAATTTCGACAAGGCGTCTGGTAGCGACGAAAAGTACCATCCCGCAAAGGACACCGACGAACAGTCGAAGAAGCCAAAGAAGAAGAAGTTCGACAAGAGGAAGATCCGCTGCCACAACTGTAATCTGCTCGGGCACTTCAAGTCGGAGTGCAAGAATCCCCCGAAGGAGAAGGCGCTCATGGCCCAGCAAGGTGATGATAGTGACATGATGTTGATGTGTGAACTCGTGGACGAGGAGGATCCAGTTCTTCAAGCGTCGGCTAAAGAAATTGTTGCGCTCCGTGAAGAAAAAGTTCACTCTCAAAATCATGGTTCGGAAACTCGTGTCGATGTTACAGATGCGGGGGGTGATCCCGAAGTTTATGTCGATGATACGGGCGTAAGTGCTATCTTTGCTGGAGCGAAAGCAGCGATTGCCGCGTGTGCTCGGCCATGGAGGAGCAGTTTTTGTGTGATGCGTCCACGGAAAACGGAGACGTACGTGGCGTCGGAAGTCCACGAAGAAACAACATACAAAAGTGCAACTGTTGTTGACGTTGGTGCAAAGATGGACTCGCGTGCACCAAGCGAGCGACCACAACGCGAACGTGTGCTGGCTGGCTCAAGGCCAGTAAGGCTGAAAGGAGGAGGCTCGTTTGTGGGCCACGACCCGTCAACAGGAGCTCCACCAAGAAGTCCAGAAGATGGGCTCAGCCCATTCGTAAGTGGCGTTTCAACAACATGCACAGGAGCATCGTGTGATGCATGGAACAATGCAGGGGAGGACACACGTTGGTTTACTGAGCAGCAACTCGGGTGGCAGCCCAGCATCAGAAGAAAACGTGTCTGATAGTCCTACATTGTTCATGTCGTCTGCAAATTTTCACACGGGAGAAGACGAAGTATTGTCTTCGGTACCCGCGGATGAAAAGCCAGCTTTGCCAATAGCAACGTGCGAAGCAAATGGCGACGCGTCGCTCCTGAATGTACAAGGAGCCGCCGCGCCAGCAACGTCGCCTCCGACAGGAATGGAGGAAAGGACACCATCACCTACATCCATACAGCTACAACCGGTGTTACACCCATATCCGGAGAAAATTCTTCGGATGATTGACCCGGTAAAGGTGAAAAAGAGTGGACGACGGTGTCTAGCAAGCGCCGAGGAACCGGCGAAATTTGTGGACGCAAATACGAAGGAGTGTTGGCGTCAGGCTATGAAAGAGGAGTTGGGGTCGATCAACGACAACAAAGCATGGGAGCTCGTCGATCTTCCCAACAATCATGAAGCTATGGATCTCAAGTGGGTATTCCAGATCAAGAAAGATGCCGAAGAATATGTGATGCACAAAGCAAGGCTAGTAGCCAAAGAGTACGTGCAAGAGGAAGGTGTGGATTTCGAAGAAGTGTTCGTTCCTATTGCAAGGATGGAATCAGTGAGATTACTCATAGCTCTCGCGGCTCAGGAATCATGGAGGATACATCACATGGATGTAAAATCCGCATTTTTGAACGGAGAGTTAGAAGGAGACGTTTATGTGAACCAACCACCGGGATTCATCAAAGAGGAAGAAGAACACAAGGTACTGAAGATGCACAAAGTCTTGTATGGGCTACGGCAAGGCACTCGGGCGTGGAACATCAAACTTGATCAAACGATGATTTCTCTTGGATTTGAGAAAGCCCCAGTAGAACATACGATGTACAAGCGAGGTGAAGGAAGGGATCGTCTACTAGTTGGCATCTACGTCGATGACCTATTGATAACTGGAGCAGATGAAGAGGTGATTGCAAAGTTTAAGCTACAAATGAAGGAGCTTTTCAAGAGAGAAATAGTCCATGCAAGCCCGAGGAGAATGCAGAGTTCGGTGGTCAGTTCGATGAACATCACCGAAAGATTTGTGCTATAAAAGCTGTGTTTCGAGGAGAAACGCTGAGAGCTGCTTGTAACACATAAGTTGACCCCTTAAAATTATTGCTGACATGAAGCAGTACATGTTCGGTGTCGTCTGAAGGAATTGATTGCAACCGAGAAGATTGAAGACGAAGCGAAGACGTAGTATTTGTTTCGTTGTTTCTTTTTCTTCTCTGTTTGAGTCATAGGACCTCCGTACTATTAAGAGGGGTACAAGTTCTCGAAGCTTAGGTTCGCTATGATGCTTAGCCGAAACCTTTGTGAGGCTGAGATAAATCTCTTTATGCATCGAATGATTACCTGTCAGCAGAAGACGTTGTTCTTCGGCACTGCAGGAGATATCTTTCGAACTGAGGAGTTAGCATTACTTGCTCCGCACGTAATGTTACCGTTGAGCTCAAATTCCGACCGTTGGAATCGTGTCGCTTCGCCATTGGCTGTTGCACATGTCCAATTTGGTATTTTCCCTTTAGGGAAGGCTGCGGCTATAAATAGCCACCCCGCACCAACGTTGCCCGTTGGCTGCTCCGCTTAAGATTTCTGAGAAGACTGATTAAGCATCCCCTCTCCGAGTGATTTGAGTTTAAAATCCATCGAGAGAAAAATCAAGAACCAAAACTTAGACAGTGGTAGAGCATCACAGTAGATCTGAGTTAGAGTTCTTGTGCTTGTTACTCTTGAGAGCTGCATACTCTCTAGACGGATAGGCGTGGGCTCAAGTGTTGAAGAGTTGTTGTCTTCACCGAGCCAAATCTTTAGCAACCAAGAGTAATTATGGTTCACGAAGAAGTTTGTCGAAGGCTTGGAGATCGCCGACAAGTATCTACCCTGAGTGAAATCAACTGGAGTCTGATCAGCTCCTAGTTGAAGGAGAATAGGATGGAGAGAGGTTTGCTCCTGTGTTCAATCACAAGTCCCTCCAACCAGACGTAGTCCTTTGGCAGAAGGGCGAACTGGTCTACCAAATATCTCTGTCACCATCGAGCACCACTGGTCCCTTCTACTTCTCTTATATTTCCTTCATGCTCTGTGACGATAGTTTGTATCGATCTATTTTCATATATCCGTTCAAGTCTATTTGTATTTCCTTCGTATCAGTGTTTATGTATTCGCTCCTGTGATTTCTGTCTGTTCACCTATTCTCATTTGTTGCATATCAGTCACTGCTAGTTTTACTTCGAGCGTGCATATCTCCATACTATGCTTCTGCATCTGTTAGCCTATTGCATTACTATCATTATTGTGAAACCGATTCAATACTATGCACGTGCTATCATAGGATCTTTCTTTGATAGATTTGCTCCCCTCCGATCCCAGCAATTTTATTTCACCTTTTTGCTACTGTGTCTAGCGTCGATTCAATCATTCAGAAGAATTTTTGAATCTCCCATTCACTCCCCTCTGGTCGATATACTCTCGGTCCTAACAATTGGTATCAGAGCAGGTTCTCCCTGTCTTTGTTTATTAAAGGTCTAACAACCTTGGAGTTTTGAGTATGTCGTATGCAGGTAGATCCTCGCACTCTGAGAGGTTTCCCATCTTCGATGGAAAAGACTATGTGTACTGGCAAGGAAGAATGAGAATCAGATTGCAAGCTGTTAGCACTGAGCTGTGGGAGATCGTTGAGATTGGTTACACTATTCTGCACCCAGAATCCCCAACTCCTGAGGATGAAGCTAACATTCAGTTAAATGCTCAAGCGAAGGATATCATCTGCGACAGTATCTCAAGGAATGTTTTCATTCGATTCAGAAATCTAGATACTGCGAAGGAGATCTGGGATGCCATTAGAACTGTTCATGAAGGAGTCATTCTCAGAACTGATGCTCACACAGATATGCTTCGTGCCACATTTGCCCATTTCAGAAGCCTCCGAAGAGAAAGTGTTATGGAGCTCACTGATCGCTTGTCTAGCATTGTTGACCGCCTTCGACAGCGAGGTGTTGAAGACATCACAGACCATGATGTGATAAACAAGCTGTTTAGCGCCCTGGATGAATCATTCGATCCAGTTGTGACTGAGATCAAAGCAAGACCTGATTTTGAAGAACTTCACTCTGTTGAAATCATGACTCTGCTGACTATACATGAAGAGAAGATGGAATTGGAAAATCCTCAATCAGAATCTTCCTCTGATGAAGAAGGTGAAATCTTTTCTGATTATGGCAGTGGTCATGAACCTGAAGAAGATGTTGAAGATCAGCATTCGATCTCAAGGCAAATTGAAATTCCCACGGAACAACTAAATCAACTCAGAAGTCAGAACATGCACCTATCAAATGCTGCTAAAACAAATGGTTCATCATCAAGAAGATTGCCTCCGATGAATATGAAGTGCTTTAAGTGCAAACTCTTCGGACACCTAATAGCTGACTGTCCAAGCTGGGATATGGAGTTCAGACCTAGCAGAAGATGGCATGAAATTCACTGCACTGGTTTCACTCGCATAGATCGTCACACTAAGCTCCCGAAGAAGAATGAACCTTCGTCATCCTCTTCTATGAGACCAGTCACTGATCATCTGGCAAAAGCTGAAATTGAATCAAATATGAGAAAAATGTCAAAGCTAGCTGGCAGATGTGCTAGAACGACTATGCACTCCGAAGATGAGAACTCTGACTCTGAATCTGATGATGAAGAAGAATTCTACAGGAATATGAGAAGAGGAAATGCCTTCATTGCTATTGATCCGTCTGAACACTCACTAGAATCAGAATCAGATAATGAAGAATCAAGAGATGATGAATCTACTTTGTACTACTTCATGGAAAAATCCTCGAAGGATCAGGTATCATCAAAGCACCATCAGGTTATGTCTGATCCATCCTCCAAAAACATTGCCTACATAAAACTTGTTAAAATTGCTAAGTCACAGCAAGATGAACTAGATAGGCTTGAGAGAAATCTAAGGAAATCCGAAGGATTGCTGGTCGAGGAGATGGAGAAAAATCAAGAGTTGACCGAAGAGCATGATGCTCTTTCTTCAACCCTCGATGAACTTTCCAATCGATATAATTCTCTTGCAGTTGATTTCAAGAGTTTATTAGATGAACTCCTTAACAGGAATCAAGAACTCGAATCACTAAAAGATTCTTATAATGATCTGGCAACTGAAAAAGCTTCTCTCCTCGCCGAGCAATCTATATAATTCCCTGATGATTTTGCTCCCCCATGTTTGAAATGCCTTGAAAGATGCAATGCTGACCTAAGTGCTGAAACTTCAAATCATATCAGTGAGAAAAATGCTGCAAGTTCGAATGATATGTCTAACCCCTCCTCCGAGGAAATTGCTGCTCTCTCTGATGAAAATTCTAGGTTAAGAGGCTTAGTTGAAACTGGTATGCTTAAAAGCCTCAAAGGTCATCAGATTCTTTATGATGTGCTTAAGAAGTCCATTCTGAACAAGAATCCAAGAAAGGAAGGTTTGGGTTTTGAAAGGAAACTCAACGTTGATGGCACCTACTGGACTCCCAAGCAATATCCTCGAACGAGTTGGATTCGTGCTCAGAGTAAACATCTCGAGCCCACATCTCTACTAGGATATGACTCTCCTATTCCTGTTGATTCTGATGAGTTAATTGATTCGAACTACAAAGTGTTCAAACAACATAATGGTGAGGTCTTTGCTCGCTACATTGGAACTAACTGCAGGACAGGTTCACCTAAGAAGCAAATCTGGGTGAAGAACTGTTTGATTGAAAATCTATCTGTCACTGCAAACCTAACCCTGCAGGGAAAGAATCTCCGAAGAATTGATGATCATTCTCTGAATGGAATCACACTTCTTTCAAACTGTGGTAGGTAAAACATTCATCAGAAGGAGTACATGCGTACTTCTTCAAATCATTATGTTCATGTTTCTGCAAACAATTTCAATGCTTATTCATATGATTATGCTTGCAACATTCAGGGATACCACAGAGATCAAAATAGAAGAAAGGCACCTACAGCGTCGAGACAAATGAAATCCTCACCACCCACACAAGTGTGGGTTGTGAAGAAAAACTAACCCTCTGCAGGTTTTCTCTTAGGGACACTGCCTACTGGATTCCTTTCACCCTGAGAATTTCTTGTTGGTGCTGTTTTTGTGTTCCTTCGTTCTTTCCCCTCGTTGGTTTTGAGTTTCGTCCGATTAACAATTCACTCATAGCTTTTGGCTCCCGTGTTTTTTGTTGTCTTTCAGACCGAGTGTATTGTTTCAGACCCTGTTTTCCCTCTATTCTTCCTCATCCAATCTATTCTATCCGTCATAAGCATGCAGTTGTAACTGAAGGAAATTTATTTCTGGCACCCTTGGCTGCGAAAGAAATGTACTTCGTATCTTTATCCTTTTTTTAATATCTACCCACATCAATTCCTTCGTCATGCTGTTCCACTTCCTGATATCCTCACAGGAAATGGTTGCCACATACCCACGATCTCCATGATCATGATCGTGTCTGTTGAATGCGGAACGTCAGTTGGCTGTAGGCCGTTGATCTCGGAGTGGTGGTTCAGCCCTCCCGGCCATAAATACCCCTCTCCTCCATCTTCCTCAGCTGTTCGCCTCTATTTCCCTCATCCTCTCTGCCACCTCCGTCCAAGCCCGTGCTCGAAGCATCTCCGGCAAGTAGCTCCGCCGTGGAACTCCGGTGGAAGCTCGTCATAGTTGTCGCCATCGGTGCGGTAATCCTCTCTCCCGCATCGCTGTAGTTCATCTGTCACGCCAAGTTAGGGCTGTTAGATCTGGAACTACTCTATCCCTACTTTGTGTTCTAGAGTAGTTCTTTCCGGCGCAATTTCTTCTTGATTTATTTTACCGCGGTAGATCTTTAGGACTCTCTAAGAATCGACTTGTACGGTTTGTAGATGTTCCTCATACAAGTTTCTCTGCTCTTGGGCCGGTTTGCAATATACTGAAGATTAGACAGTAATTCACTCTCCTAATATTTATCTGTGGTTGCTCGGAATCTGTCTATGATATCTATTCAGTTTGCAACGAATCCATTCCCTCTAGAAAATGCTTTTATATCAAAATCACTTCCGTGCATGCTTGTGACCCTGTCTTGTATTTCCCTCACATCCTCTTTCTTTCACAGGTGTCTGATGGCATCCAGTTCAAGAAAGCATACAGAGTCTGAGGAAGATTTGCCTCAGATCGTTCCCAGATCCGATCAAAAATTGATGAGAGGAGGAGGAAATCCCTCGAAGCCACCCAAGACTCTGAAGAAAAAGAAGGCAGCTGCTACTGAGGAGGTTCCCGAAGAAGTACCAACAGCAGGAAGTCAGCCAGAAGATGATCTTGTCACGGATACCCTCACTATATTTTCCGATGGAAATCCCATGCAGGGTGGCCGAGGCCGAGAGAAAAATACCACTGCTGAGATGTTTGATCCGGAAGGCTACATAACACCTCCGGGTGTGGAATCAACAACTGATCGCGATAACAGACTTCAAAGGATTTGCCGTCAGTGGGCTGCGAAATGGTTTTGGTATGAAAATGTTTGGGAGAAGTATTAGATTTTGTTCACATTCAATCCTCCATGGAACGACTGCATAGCTGCGGGCTGCCTGAACAAAGGAGACCCAAAAGAAAGGCCACCTCAACCTGCTAATGCTCACCCTGATTCTCTAAAGACAATTGCAGACTTCCCCAAGGAAGTTGAGAAGAGAGCTAAAGCCAAGGCCAAGCGCGATGCAAAAGAGGCCAAGGCCAAGAAAGTTGACGCCAAAAATGTTGCACTTACCAAGGAAGATATTCTGAAGAAAAGGGGACTTGCTTCTGCCTCGAAATCAAGCAAGTCAAGGAAATCAGTTTCACCTCCTTCATCCTGAAGGAAATCTATTGCAAAGAAAACCAAGAAGGTTGCTTCTGACTCGTCTGATGAGTCATCAAGCGAAGGATTGGGTGATGAGATCCCCATGTATGATCAGAAGGCTTTATTGGACAAGGGTGCTCAAAGTCCCTCGCCTGTGAAAGTTTTGCCCTCTCCAAGAAGGTCTCCCCGGCACGCTCCACCTCCTGAAATCCCTTCAGGCTCTGCTGTACCGAAGAATTTGACAGAGACTGCTGCGAAGAGAAAGCGCCAGTCCGAAGAACAAGTAGAAAGCATCGATGAAGAAATCCAAGTCTAGTGTTCCTGCTTCCACAGAGGAACCGAAGTATGATTTCAACTACATCAATGATGTCATTGAAACTGCTGCTTATGAAGCCAACATTGACGAGCTTAGCAGAATGGGGTTGCCCGATGATGTTATTGCAATGGCAGCGAAGCATTTCACTGAGCTGAGGAAGATCTCCAAGAGGCTCAAGAAAATCAACGATGACAAGCAGACCCTCAAAAAGATGAAGAGGGAGGCCAAAACTGAGTACGAAGTGAAGGGCCTCAACAAAAGCATTATTAATGTCACCAAGGCTCTAAGCACCATTAGGAAAGAGAAAATTGATTGGCACTCCAGGATGGTGTTGGACATCTCTCATCTGTGTGATAGGAGAAACGACGAGATTGAGCGAAAGGCTGATCTCGCTCGTAGGAGAATTAAAGAAGAGAAATGTCAGAAGGCTCGAGCAAGAACTCCCAAGCCGAAGAAAAATCCAGATCGCCACCTTCAAACCGTCAATGATGATGCTTTGCCTATTAGCACAAGTGCTCCTTTACAGCAAGTGCCACCATCTCCACCTCATGTGCATGAAACTATGTAGCAAGCTGGCATTGAAGAGGTTATCATTCCTGTGCCTGTCACCCAAGAAGCTCAAGAGAATGTTATGGAAGTTTTTCTGGATAAGTCTAACGAAGAAAATGCCTCTCCAAAGCAGCAAGACCCAGTCGATGAGACTTATGAAGAAATTGAGATTGAAAAGGCAGTTCCTTCACCTGTAAAGGTTACTCATGCAGAGCCCTTTGGCATCATCAAGGAGGATGATAAGATTGAGGGGGAGCTGGATGCTTCCCGTATGGAAACTGACACCCGAGAGAAAACTCCCCCGATTGCATCATCTGGAGTCCCAACTCAGATGGATGTTGATCTTGCTCCTCGTTCTACTGCTTCTCGAGTAGAAGAGGAAGAAGAAAAACCAAATGAGCCGATGGCTCAAGTTAATGTTTCGCCCACAGTACCACCAGTGCTTGAGCAGGAGGCAGTTGTGCCTCGGACTAAAGATAAATTAGAAAAAGAAAAGGCCCTAGCTCCTGACAGTCAGAGAACCGCTAAAGGAGTTCCAGCGATGGAAAATGTTGTATCCACCAGTTTGTCCAAGCCATCTGTTGCTGCAAAGTCAAAGGTGCAGAGTGCCCCTTTAAAATTTATCGATGAAGATATGCTCGCTCAAGATGAGGTTCGGATTCATTCCATGACCGAAGAAGATCAGATCAGAAATCCTTTGGAAACCTTTCCGCTCTTCCCAGCTGAAGATGGACCCAGGGGACCAAAGTTCATCGAGCAGGATCATCGCTCCAAACTGGCATTTTTTGGAACCAGTCCTTATGAAGGAGAACGGACTTCACTATCTCCCAGGTTCTGGACCAAGGAGCGGGCCATTTATTATGCTTGTATCCTGTACTGCAAGAATCAGATCTTCAATCACAAAGTGCTGGACTTTGCAGAACTTGAGAAGATTCCCTATTTCCATCAGACCATCGAGAGAATTGAGAATGCTTTTCTGAAAGGTTTCATGCACTTCAACCATGGCTGGAATAGAGAGATTATTCTGCAATTCTATGCCACAATCTACATCTCTGGCGATGTTGGCTACATGAGAACATGGGTTCTCGAATGGATGACCGAGGAGGAACGAGTGAAGTGCTCTGCGGAACATTTTCTATCATTGATGAATCTTCCTCGCTGTGAATTTGATGAAACACGTGAACACCGTCTGCACCATTGGGAAGTCTCTGCTACTCAGCTTCATTTGCTCATGGATCCCAAGCTTGTTGTTATATACTGCACTGAGGTGAATCCGAAAAATTTGGCCTATGACAACAAAGTGATGTTCTATATTCTCTGCAATTTCCTCACTCCTACCAATCGGCCTGAAACCATCGGTGGAATTGTGGCAAATACATTGCATGCCATGTCAGTCGGTATTTGCTTCGATGTGCTGGATTTGCTCATCACAAATTTAGCTTATGCAGCCGATAATCCTCAAGCACTCAAGACTTATGCCCCCTGGATCATGTATGCTATCGAACATACTACCGAGAAGGATTACTTCTGCCCTCATGTGCCTAAGGTTTTCACTCCTCCTGTCCGAGATACCCTTCGGCTTGTCAAGGATTCTGGCAAAGGGAAGACTCTAGTGGATGGCAATGCGACTGCGGCTGCTCCTGTCCCGAAAGTAAAGAAGGCTACAGTTAAAATTCCTCATGAGGAAAATCCATCCTTGTATGAAATTTGTCTGCGCACACAGCAAGCTCTTGAGAGCCACATCAAGTTGGACAGAAAAGTTATGGTTGAAATGATGACTGAAATCAATCTACTCCACAATTATGCTCGCCAAGCCCTTCTGCATGCCAAAGAACAACAGAATCGCTCTTGGACTCTTCTCAAGAAGCATTACTCTCGCAAGCAGCTATCTGCTAAAGGCATTGAGAAGGAATACAGCTATCTGAATCTCTTTGAAGTACCTCGGATCCGAAGGCAAACTCCTGTGCTCCCTCAGCAATTTAACTCCACCGATCTGCTATTTATCGAGCCCGATGATGAGATTGAAGATACCGCTGGCACACAGATCAACAAACCTGAAGCCCCTCGCTCTCCTGTTCCCAACGCTGACACCGAAGCTAAAGTTGGGAGCCCATCAGCTACATCGGCTTCAACCATTGCTCGCTCAGCCTCGCCCAACAACTCCAGTTCTGAGGAATTTTTGGACGAATAGATTCTCATGTGCTTCCTTTCCTTTTTGACACTTGTTGACAAAAAGGGGGAGAAGAACATCGAGAAGATAGTCTTACGGGTCTTTTGCAAGGGGATTTGCTTTCGACATTTGCTTTTCCTTTGAACAATTTGGTTTGGTTTCAAACTATTTGCTTTGGTGGTCATGAAACTTTTAAGAGCACCGCATGTGGTGTTGGAACATCGTCATCATGTAACATTAATAACCCCCTGCAATGCTATTTTGCTTTGTATCTATGTTTGCAGGGTTATCTATCGATGTCATAAGATACTTGTTCTTCGCTAAAACTATCTTGCAGGAAATCCTTTCGAAGATATTCTGTTTCATGTCTCCGAAGAAATCTGATCGACACTAAGCAATGCGTCTCCTGCAAATATATTTGCTCTTATCTGTCTTGCAGGAGTAAATATTTCGATCATGATAAATTTCTTCAAATCTCCGAAGGAAATCTAGCTAGTCTTAACCCGAATCCTTTGCAGGAAAATCTCCTAAAAAGGAAATCCATCTCGAATGACTTTTATAATTTCTTCCTCTGCTGTGATTTCATTCTTCATCTATCTATTCTGCTGGGAACTCATTCATCTCTAGTGGATTCTAAATGTGTTCTAAGTAAACCTTCACTGCTTATTTTCTATGACAAATCATTTCAAAGTATTTATTATCAATAACAAATCTTTTCCAAAGATTGTGTGTGTCGCAAGAAAACTCTTCGGATGGTTGAGTACATTGACTGACGCCTTAAGATACATCTCTCGACAATGTCACTCACACGAAGATACTAATCGACTCCCCTGCTTCAACTCCTCTATGCATGATCTTCGTTACAAACTTCAACATGATGCATATATTCAGGGGGAGCTCTTATCATCTTCGTGATTATCTCTCGCTACTTTATTTCTTCTATCACATTCCATTCTTACTCTTTTACTATCTTTCGATGTGTTCTGTTTTGTCAACAATCATCCAAAAAGGGGGAGATTGTTGGTGCAACATCTTGCCCCCTTGGGGTTTGGAGATTGTTGACAGAAATAGGTATGGATTGATTTGTTTGCTAGTGCATACAGAGAGAAATAGTCCATGCAAGCCTGAGGAGAATGTAGAGTTCGGTGGTCAGTTTGACGAACATCACCGAAAGATTTGTGCTATAAAAGCTATGTTTCGAGGAGAAACATTGACAGCTGCTTGTAACACATAAGTTGACCCCATAAAATTATTGCTGACATGAAGCAGTACATGTTCTGTGTCGTCTGAAGGAATTGATTGCAACCGAGAAGATTGAAGACGAAGTGAAGACATAGTATTTATTTCGTTGTTTCTTTTTCTTCTCTATTTGAGTCATAGGACCTCCGTACTATTAAGAGGGGTACAAGTTCACGAAGCTTAGGTTCGCTGTGATGCTTAGCCAAAACCTTTGTGAGACTGAGAGAAATCTCTTTATGCATCGAATGATTACCTGTCAGCAGAAGACGTTGTTCTTCGGCGCTGCAGGAGATATCTTTCAAACTGAGGAGTTAGCATTACTTGCTCCGCACGTAATGTTACCGCTGAGCTCAAATTCCGACCGTTGGAATCATGTCGCTTCGCCATTGGCTGTTGCACATGTCCAATTTGGTCTTTTCCCTTCAGGGAAGGCTGCGGCTATAAATAGCCACCCCGCACCAACGTTGCCCGTTGGCTGCTCTGCTTAAGATTTCTGAGAAGACTGATTGAGCATCCCCTCTCCGAGTGATTTGAGTTTAAAATCCACCGAGAGAAAAATCAAGAACCAAAACTTAGACAGTGGTAGAGCATCACAGTAGATCCGAGTTAGAGTTCTTGTGCTTGTTACTCTTGAGAGCTGCATACTCTCTAGACGGATAGGCGTGGGCTCGAGTGTTGAAGAGTTGTTGTCTTCACCGAGCCATATCTTCAGCAACCAAGAGTAATTGTGGTTCGCAAAGAAGTTTGTCGAAGGCTTGGAGATCGCCGACAAGTATCAACCCCGAGTGAAATCAACTGGAGTCTGATCAGCTCCTAGTTAAAGGAGAATAAGACGGAGAGAGGTTTGCTCCTGTGTTCAATCACAAGTCCCTCCAACCAGAAGTAGTCCTTTAGCAGAAGGGTGAACTGGTCTACCAAATATCTCTGTCGCCATCGAGCACCACTGGTCCCTTCTACTCCTCTTATATTTCCTTCGTGCTCTGTGACGATAGTTTGTATTGATCTATTTTCATATATCCATTCAAGTCTATTTGTATTTCTTCGTATCAGTGTTTATGTATTCGCTCCTGTGATTTTTGTCTGTTCACCTATTCTCATTTGTTGCATATCAATCACTGCTAGTTTTACTTTGAGCATGCATATCTCCATACTATGCTTCTGCATCTGTTAGCCTATTGCATTAGTATCATTATTGTGAAACCGATTCAATACTACGCATGTGCTATCATAGCATCTTTCTTCGATAGATTTGCTCCCCTCTGATCCCAGCAATTTTATTTCACCTTTTCCGCTGCTATGTCTACTGTCGATTCAATCATTTAGAAGAATTTTTGAATCTCCCATTCACCCCCCTCTGGTCGATATACTCTCGGTCCTAACAATGTATCCGAGTAGTATTAGGAGTCATGGCCATGTAGTACTAGAAGTTCTTGACTGTGTAGTACTGCTATGATCCTAGTGTGTATATATACATGTAGCCATCACCCCTTGTAACCTGTACCGTGGGTTATTGAAGCAATAAAGAAAGGACCACGCACGATACGTGCGTGTGGCTATCCAAATCATTTTCACGCATGTGTGTTTTCTGGCTAGATCAATTAGCTAATCGTGTAACTAGCTTCGGCTATTACTAGTACACGTACAACCAACTTCATACTAGCTTTGTACGTGCTTGTTGGAAGCCAGCTTTGAGCATGGTGCATCGCAACGTAAAGCAATTCGTCGAGTTCGTCAGCAAGCTTCGTTTCGTCATCGTCGTTCGTCGTTGATCATCACCGTCGCCGGAAAGTACTCGGCGTCGGGCTAACATCTCTTGTGTATGCAATGGTTCGCTATTCTTGACTATGCTGAAGTCCAAGGAACTGTTAGCAGATCATCGACAGCTAGAGCCGAACGATTGTCAGAACCTTGTGAAATGCGACACCATGCCGTCAATGAACTGAACCGAAGCAACACTCGAGGGAAGCATAGCAAGAACATCAGCCCTCACATCCACATGATTGAAACCTGCATCTACTCATAGAACCGCTCATGATGCCACTATTGGGAAACGTAGTAGAAAACAAAAAAAAATTCGCCCTACGATCACCTAGGAACAATATGAAGATGCATATAGGGTTTGGATCAATGATCGTTACCAACTCCGGAGTGCAGCGGAAGAAGACTAGTCAGTGTATATCATACTTGGAGTCCCTCGAACTGTCTGACGATCCCATGAACCGCCCTTGATCGAGCCCTCGAACGGAAGACCGAAAGCATGGCCTCTCTACTTGGTTGCAAGCATACGGTCTTCATGATCCGACAGCACTTCACCATCCAGAGCTAATCATCGCTGAAGAATTAGAGGGAGGATATTAGAGCCACATGGGGCTTCTAATTATGAGGATTAGAGGAAGCTATACCTAGCTCTAATTAGTCAACTAGGACCAAGTAGAACTAGAGAGACTAGAGGAGGCGCCAAACTTGTGTATTCAAAAGAGCACCAAACCTCAAGTATATATAGGTTAAAGGGGAGAGGGAGGGATGCCACCAAGGGGGAAAGATCCCCCCTTGGTGCACCGGCTAGGGGGAGGAGGAGTTGGACTCCTCCCCCAACCCAATTCGGTCTCCTTCCTTAGGGAAGGGGTGCCTTCCCCACTTGGGCCCTTGTGGCCCAAATTGCTTTCCACCTCTTGGCCATTTAATGCCCGTTGATATTAAATTAAATATAAAATTGTTCTAAATACTTTCAGACCATTTTATATATAATTTAACATCCCCGAAACATTGTCCACCTATATATTATTTATCGGTAATACCCGGTATTACCCGATATTCACCGAAACCCTTCCGGTGACCCCGAAACGCTTCCGGATCCTCTTGGAACTATTTTGAATATTAACGAAACTATTTCAAAAATAAATCCTCGATACTCTCACTACTAGGGAAAACTCTAGCTGTAGTGTGGGGTAAATGCCTAGCAGTAGCGCGGGCCCCCGCGCTACAGCTAACTTTTAGCAGTAGCGGGGGTATGACCCTGCGCTACTGCTACTATTACCTAGCAGCAGCGCGGGTCCAACCGGCGCTACTGCTAACTAACTGTAGCATGGCTAGGTGACCCACACTACTGGTAAGCCAGCGCTGCTGCTATTTACAGGCCCCGCACTACTGCTAATATTTTATGTATTTTCTTCTTCTTCTGTGTATTTATGATGTATTTATACAGGTTTTATACAATAGTCTCATCATATCATACACATACAAGAGTCTCATCATATCATACACATACAATAGTCTCGTCATATCATATCATCATCATCATCATCATCATGATCCAACACAAATGATGTCTCATCATCATCTCAAAATAGCGATACAAGTTGTGACATGTCTCGAATACATGCAACTACATGGTCATCACATACACATGTTTCATCATCTATCTAAACTATGATATACTAGAGAAGAGCGATCACTATGAGCAAGAGCGGGATTATGTAGTAGTTCTTGAGGCATCGGTTCTGATTCCTCTCTTGCGCTACCGTGAACCTCAAGTAACTAGCTTCCGCTTCGCGTCTGCTTTCAAACCCTCTTTGGCTGCCGCCCGGGAACTGGTACACTTTGGCCTGACACTCTGGCCACTCGTCGTACACTCCTGGAACCCTCCCTATGTACACGTCATAACACTTCTTCGCTATTGATGATCTATATCCCTGCATCATCACTTGATGAATTCATCGATAATATGCAACATAATATACTTGAGCAACACAAAAAGAAAGAGTTAGCAAATACAAGCAACATATAGTAAACATAAATAATGAAGTTCATCATACCCAAACTAATTAACTAGAGCGATCTACACTAGTTGAGGATGACGGTTTACATCACAAAGTTTCGTCGTACAGAAATTCAAACTTTCGTCCTAGAGAAAGTAGTAACTAAACGGACACATTGTCATCGCCAATCACTCCGCCATGTCGTTCCATCCATCCAAATCTTGGAGGACGCACCCTAGCTTTGTGAAAGGCTTCATGTCCAGACGCTGTAGGGCTATGCGTGTTCAGACATCATCCCACAACACTAGGCCTTTGTAGAACATCCCTGTTTCTTTGACGACCTCCTTCATGATGACCGTTGCAATTTCATGCTGGATGTGATAGAACTCAGTTCAGAGTCGATGATCCGATATGGTTCCTAAGCCTGCGGCCCATTTACGGATATCGGCATCATCGAAAGTAGCTGACATGCGAAGATTTTGCCGATCCCTTCTGTACTCCAGCATGTGATGGATGACGTAGAATCCATCCTTCATACTAGCTGTCGGTTGCTGGACGCACCAGAAGTCACTCTTATGGTCGAAACATGGCGCGCCATTCCTTGTCTTTTTGACCCTGATTTTGACACCCCGCTGGCCAAAGCTTATGATATTACTATCAAGAACACTCTTTATGTGTGTGTAATCCTTTTTCTGCATGTTCTTCGACGAGACCAAATACAGAGTGTGGGAGAATCGCGGGTAAAGAATAATGAGGACAGCGCCCCCCTCGCTGCGCAAAATAAGGACACCTCAAATTAGCCTCCATGCGGGCAAATGAATGATTGAAATGTACGAAAGGATGTATGTGTTATAGTGGCTATCCGCAGATGACTTACATGGGATGATAAGGCAGGAGAATCGTTTCCTTGTCCTTATTTGCGACCATGAAGTCGGCGATGTAGTTCCTCGCATATTCACGGTGCACTGGGCTGACTGCCAAGAAGCCCTCGTGCATGTAGTATGGGTCCGCGACCGAGATATAAGAGATTTGCTCGCGCCTAATGATGTAGTTCATATGCAGCGCATAGAGGCGGACAAACATAAAATCCAGCCATCTCATGTGAAACATGTGGAAGATGTAATCAAATCGCAGGAAGAACATCTCCGTGGGGAATGTGTGGATGTACAACCTGCAATCCGGGACATGAACCGCGTAAAGCGGGTATCATGGAGCTTTCAAGGTGAGAAGGCTTTTTTCTCTCGACAGCACATCGTCATGCAGTCTTCTGAGATCCCCTGATATGCCATCTAGTGCTATCGCCGGTAGGATCGGCTCGCCCGCGACATGGATTACTGCCACACCTCTGATCGGTATACTGTCTACAACCCGAGTCTGCAGAGGCGGCTGGCTGCTAGAACCAGCTTTGGCAGCTTTGGTGCCAGTAGGGCCTTTCCTCGGTGGTCTCTTCCTCTGTTTCTTCTTGGGTACAGGTAGTGAGCCTACCAGACCCTCCCTGACCACCGCCCCCAGTGTTGTCAGGCTCAGCATCACATGACCCTTGCCTTATTGATGCTGGGCTAAGGCGGCATCTGGAGGCGTGTCCTGCGAGGATTGCAAGAAGAGAGACTTCTTGCAATCAACCCTAGGATGTTCCTGCTCCGGCACATCAGGCATCTCCTCATCCACACGCTCATAGCCTGAGTCATATGGCTGAGCCATCATTCCTCTGTTGTCATAGCTGGTACTGAGCCACTGGAGAGGGTCATCCTCCTCCATGTCATCATCCATTGCTTCTTCGACGGGGGCGATGTCATCAGCCACTATTGAACCCCCTTCCTCGCGTCATTCACTATCACCCAGCACGACAAGCGGTGGTAATTGCGTAGGTGGGGTGGTGTTCGTACCTTGCTGATGTGTTGTCGTTGGTGTGCTCCCGACCGCCTCCACACAAAGAAGACTCTTCGGCCACAACAGCATCCAACTCTTGCATTTGCCAAGCCACGTCGGGGTCTCGTCGTCCTCTCTCCTGAGTTGTATCAGAGGAGCCAAACCCTCATGGCCTGCTTTGACACTCGCCAAGGAAACCCTAAATACGCCAACAAGCATCTCCCGGTTGTGGAACGAGTGTTCTGATACGTCCATTTTGCATCATGTTTTACTACTGTTATTTATGATGTTTTTTTGAACAATATAACACTTTGTGGAGCAATTCTAATGCCTTTTCTCTCTTAATATGCAAGATTCACACAAGGAGGGAGAATATCGGCAGCAGGAATTCTGGACCTAGAAAAGCTCTGTCAAGATAGCTATTCTGCACAACCCCAATTGAGATGAAATTTTCTGGAGAATTATTTTGGAATATATAAAAAATATTGGTGCAAGAATCATCAGAGGGGGGCCACCCAGGGCCCACGAGGCACCAGGGTGCGCCACCCCCCAGGCGCGCCCTGGTACCTCGTGGAGGCCCTGGCCCACTTCTGGCCCCCATCTTCTGGTATATAAGTGATTTTGACCTAAAATAATTATAGAGAAGACTTTTGGGATGATGCGCCGCCATCTCGAGGCGAAACTTGGGTAGGAGCACTTTTGCTCTCCGGCAGAGAGATTCTGCCGGGGATACTTCCCTCCGGGAGGGGGAAATCGTCGCCATCGACAACACCAGCGATCCTCTCATTGTGGGAGGACTAATCTTCGTCAACATCTTCACCAGCACCATCTCATCTCAAACCCTAGTTCATCTCTTGTATTCAATCTTTGTCTCAAAACCTCAGATTGGTACCTGTGGGTTGCTAGTAGTGTTGATTACATCTTGTAGTTGATGCTTGTTGGTTTACTTGGTGGAAGATTATATGTTCAGATCTATTATGCAATTCAATACCCTACTGGACATGAACATGTTGATGGCTTGTGAGTAGTTACTTTTGTTCTTGAGGACATGGGAGAAGTCTTATTATAAGTAATCATGTGACATTGGTATTCGTTCACTATTTTGATGATGTGTATGTTGCTATTCCTTTAGTTGTGTCGTGTGAACGTCAACTACATGACACTTCACCATATTTGGGCCTAAGGGAAAGCATTGTGGTGTAACAAGTAGATGATGGGTTGTGAGAGTGACAGAAGCTTAAACCTTAGTTTATGTGTTATACCGTAAGGGGATGATTTGGATCCATATGTTTCATGCTATGGTTAGAGTAATCTTAATTCTTCTTTCGTAGTTGCGGATGCTTGCGAGAGGGGGTAATCATAAGTGGGATGCTTGTCCAAGTAAGGGCAGTACCCAAGCACCGGTCCACCCACATATCAAATTATCAAAGTAGCGAACGCAAATCAAACAAACATGATGAAAGTGACTAGATGAAATTCCCATGTGTCCTCGAGAACGCTTTACTTACTATAAGAGATCGTTTCGGCCTGTCCTTTGCTGCAAAAAGGATTGGGCTATATTGCTGCATACTTTGTTACTATTGCTACTTGTCACTTGTTACAAATTATCTTGCTATCAAACTACTCGTTACCGATAATCTCAGTGCTTGCAGGAAACACCTTGCTGAAAACCGCTTGTCATTTCCTTCTGCTCCTCGTTGGGTTTGACACTCTTACTTATCGAAAGGACTATGATTGATCCCCTATACTTGTGGGTCATCAATACTCTTTTCTGGCACCGTTGCCGAGGAGTGAAGCACCTTTGGTGAGTGGAATTTGGTAAGGAAACATTTATATTACATGCTGAAATTTATTGTCACTTGTCACTATGGAAAGTAATCCTTTGAGGGGTTTGTTCGGGGTATCTTCACCTCGACCGGAAACACCAAGAGTTGCCCCTCAACCTACTATACCTATTGAAGAAAATATTGAATATGAGATTCCTCTTGGTATGTTAGAGAAACTGCTAGCTAATCCTTATGCAGGAGATGGAACGGTACATCCTGATATGCACTTGATCTATGTGGATGAAATTTGTGGATTGTTTAAGCTTGCAGGTATAACCGGGGATGAAGCTAAGAAGAAAGTATTCCCTTTATCTTTGGAGGGAAAGGCATCGATATGGTATAGGCTATGTGATGATACTGATACATGGGAATGGAACCGATTGAAACTGGAATTCCACCAGAAATTTTATCCTATGCATTTGGTTCATCGTGATCGGAATTATATATATAATTTTTGGCCTCGCGAAGGAGAAAGCATCGCCCAAGCTTGGGGGAGGCTTAAGTCAATGATGTATTCATGCCCCAATCATGAGCTCTCGAGAAAAATTATCCTAGAAATTTTTTATGCTCGGCTTTCTGATGATAATCGAATATACTTGATTCTTCTTCGACTGGTTCCTTTATGAAGAAAACTATTGAATTCAGATGGGATCTTCTGGAAAGAATTAAACACAACTCTGAAGATTGGGAACTCGACAAAGGTAATGAGTCAGGTATAATACTTGAGTTTGATTGTGTTAAATCTTTTATGGCCACCGATGCTTTTCATAAGTTTAGCACTAAATATGGACTTGACTCTGAGATAGTAGCTTCCTTTTGTGAATCATTTGCTACTCATGTTGATCTCCCTAAGGAGAAGTGGTTTAAATATCATCGCCCTATTAAAGAAAAGATTGAGGAACCTGTTAGTGTTAAAGAAGAAACAATTGTTTACCATGCTGATCCAGTCGTGCCTACTGCTTATATTGAGAAACCACGTTTTCCTGTTAAGATTAAGGAACATGCTAAGGTCTCAACTGTGGTTAACAAAAGTCATATTAGAGCACCTAGACCCTCTAAACAAATTAAAGTTGAACCTAATGTTGCTATGGTTAAAGATCTCTTGGTTGATAATATTGATGGGCATGTTATTTACCTCTATGATGAAGCCGCTAGAATTGCTAAACCTGATTCTAAAGATAAAAATAGACCCGTTGTGGGCATGCCTGTTGTCTCAGTTAAAATAGGAGATCATTGTTATCATGGCTTATGTGATTTGGGTGCTAGTGTGAATGCTATTCCATTTACCTTATATCAAGAAATTATGAATGATATTGCACCTGCTGAACTTGAAGACGTTGATGTTACTATTAAACTTGCAAACAGAGATACCATTACACCACTTGGGATTGTTAGAGATGTTGAAGTCTTGTGTGGGAAAATAAAATACCCCGCTGATTTCCTAGTTCTTGGTTCTCCACAAGATGATTTTTGTCCCATTATATTTGGTAGACCTTTCTTGAACACTGTTAATGCCAAGATTGATTGCGCTAAAGAAATTGTTAGTGTTAACTTTGGTGGTATGTCTCATGGGTTTAATTTCTCTAAGTTTCATAGACAACCCCATGATAAAGAATTGCCTAATAAAGATGAAATTATTGGTCTTGCTTCTATTGCCGTACCTCTTACTGATCCGTTAGAACAATATTTGCTAGAACTTGAAAATGATATGCATATGAATGAAAGAAATGAAATAGACAAGATGTTCTTTGATCAACCACCTATCCTTAAACATAATTTGCCTGTTGAAACTCTTGGAGGTCCTCCTCCACCTAAAGGTGATACTGTGTTTGAATTGAAGCAATTGCCTGATACATTTAAATATGCTTATCTTGATGAAAAGAAGATATATCCTGTTATTATTAGTGCTAACCTTTCAGCGCATGAAGAAAAGAGATTACTAAAAACTCTGAGGAAGCATCGAGCTGCTATTGGATATACTCTTGATGATCTTAAGGGCATTAGTCCCACTCTATGTCAGCACAAAATTAATATGGAGCCTGATGCTAAACCAGTTGTCGACCATCAACGACGATTAATTCCTAAGATGAAAGAGGTGGTAAGATCTAAAATATTAAAACTTCTGGAAGCAGGTATAATCTATCCCATAGCTGATAGTAGATGGGTAAGTACCATTCATTGTGTCCCTAAGAAAGGAGGTATTACCGTTGTCCCTAATGATAAAAATGAACTTATTCCACAAAGAATTGTAACTGGTTATAGGATGGTAATTGATTTTAGAAAATTAAACAAAGCTACTAGAAAAGATCATTACCCCTTACCTTTTATTGATCAAATGTTAGAAAGATTGCACACACACTTTTGTTTCCTAGATGGTTATTCTGGTTTTTCTCAAATACCTGTATCACCTGGAGATCAAGAGAAAACCACCTTTACTTGTCCTTTTGGAACTTATGCTTATAGACGTATGCCTTTTGGTTTATGCAATGCACCTGCTACCTTTCAAAGATGTATGACTGCTATATTCTCTGACTTTTGTGAAAAGATTGTTGAGATTTTCATGGATGATTTTTCCGTTTACGAAACTTCTTTTGATGATTGCTTAAGCAACCTTGATCGAGTTTTGCAGAGATGTGAAGAAACTAATCTTGTCTTGAATTGGGAGAAGTGCCACTTTATGGTAAATGAAGGCATTGTCTTGGGTCATAAAATCTCCGAAAGAGGTATTGAAGTTGATAAAGCTAAAGTTGATGCTATTGAGAAAATGCCATGTCCTAAAAATATCAAAGGTATAAGAAGTTTCCTTGGTCATGCTGGTTTCTATAGGAGATTTATTAAAGACTTCTCTAAAATTTCTAGGCCTCTTACCAATCTTTTGCAAAAAGATGTTCCATTTGTTTTTGATGATGATTGTCTAGAAGTCTTTGAAACACTTAAGAAAGCCTTAACCACTGCACTTATTGTTCAACCACCTGATTGGAACTTGCCTTTTGAAATTATGTGTGATGCTAGTGATTATGCTGTTGGTGCTATTCTAGGACAAAGAGTTGATAAGAAATTAAATATTATCCGTTATGCTAGTAAAACTCTAGACAGTGCTCAAAGAAATTATGCTACTACTGAAAAAGAATTTCTAGCAGTTGTGTTTGCTTGTGATAAATTCAGATCTTATATTGTTGATTCTAAAGTAACTATTCACACCGACCATGATGCTATTAAATATCTTATGAAAAAGAAAGATGCTAAACCTAGACTCATTAGGTGGGTTCTATTGCTACAAGAATTTGATTTGCATATTATTGATAGAAAGGGAGCTGAGAATCCCATAGCAGATAACTTGTCTAGAATTGAAAATGTTCTTGATGACCCACTTCCTATTAATGATGATTTTCCAGATGAACAACTAGCTGTCATAAATGCTTCTCATAATACTCCATGGTATGCAGACTATGCTAATTACATTGTTGCTAAATATATACCACCTAGTTTTACATACCAACAAAAGAAAAAGTTTTTCTATGATTTAAGACATTACTTCTGGGATGACCCACATCTTTATAAAGAAGGAGTAGATGGTCTTATTAGACATTGTATACCTGAGCATGAATAGGAACAAATCCTACGGAAGTGTCACTCCGAAGCTTACGAAGGACATCATGCGGGAGACAGAACTGCACATAAGGTATTACAATCTGGTTTTTATTGGCCTACTCTTTTCAAGGATGCTCGTAAGTTTGTCTCATCTTGTGATGAATGTCAAAGAATTGGTAATGTTGGTAAACGTCAGGAAATGCCTATGAATTATTCACTTGCTGTTGAACCATTTGATGTTTGGGGATTTGATTATATGGGACCTTTTCCTAAATCCAATGGGTATACTCATATTTTAGTTGCTGTTGATTACGTTACTAAGTGGGTAGAAGCTATTCCAACTAGTAGTGCTGATCATAACACTTCTATTAAAATTCTTAAAGATGTTATTTTCCCATGGTTTGGAGTCCCTAGATATTTAATAACTAATGGTGGTTCACATTTTATTCATGGTGCATTCCGTAAATTGCTTGCTAAATATGATGTCAACCATAGAATTGCATCTCCTTATCACCCTCAGACTAGTGGTCAAGTTGAATTGAGCAATAGGGAAATAAAATTAATTTTGCAGAAAACCATCAATAGATCTAGAAAGAATTGGTCTAAGAAACTTGACGATGCATTATGGGCTTATAGAACTGCTTATAAAAATCCTATGGGTATGTCTCCTTATAAAATGGTTTATGGAAAAGCATGTCATTTACCTCTTGAGTTGGAACATAAGGCATATTGGGCAATTAAAGAATTAAATTATGATTTTAAACTTGCCGGTGAAAAGAGGTTATTTGACATCAGCTCATTAGATGAATGGAGAACCCAAGCTTATGAAAATGCCAAATTGTTTAAAGAAAAGGTTAAAACATGGCATGATAGAAGAATTCAAAAACGGGAATTTAAATTAGGTGAGCAATTTTTATTGTACAATTCTCGTTTGAGATTCTTTGCAGGAAAACTTCTCTCTAAATGGGAAGGGCCATATATTATCGAAGAAGTTTACCGCTCCGGAGCCATTAAAATAAATAACTCTGAAGGTACCCATCCAAGAGTGGTGAATGGGCAGAGAATTAAGCATTATATTTCAGGTACTCCCATTAATGTTGAAATTAATATTATTGAAACAATAACACCAGAGGAATACATAAGAGAGTCCTACCAGAACACTCCAGAACCCTGAAAAGGAAGAGGTATGTGATACGGTAAGTAAACCGACTACAAAAATTCCATAAAAATATTTTCTGTCAGTTTTGGAATATTTATAAAAATACAAAAATAAGAAATAGTAGGGGGGACCCACCTGGTGCCCACGAGGCACTAGGGCGCGCCACCCCCTGGCGCGCCCTGGTACCTCGTGGGCCCCACGTGTGACTTCCTGACTCCGTTTTTGTTCTGGATTACTTGTTTTGCAAGATAAAAATTCTTTATATATACTTCTAGATGTTTTAACCACCGTATCGCAGAAATCTCATCTGTTCTTGTTTTGTGCTGTTTTCCTGGCAGATCTGGAAATATGTCATCTCAAGACTCCGATGGGGAGAGCTACATATCACACTATCGTGCAAATCTGAAGGCCTATGGGGATTTAGACCCCTATGGATTGTTCGAGGAGGAAGAGCAAGATGCCTACATAAAGGAGATGGAGGACGCAAGTTTGGATGAAGACGATGCTCCTCTACCTCAACCTGGAGATATGCATGTGGAGTTCAAGAAGTCAAGCCTCCCAAACACCATTAACAAACCTAAGATCCACTTTATCCCATCCCAATTTCTGCAGGAAAGCAAGGAGGCATTATGTAAAAGGATATTGAAGCTGGAGCAAGAAAACGATGATTTGAGGGAGGAAAATTTCATCCTCAAACGTAAGCTGGCCAAGCTTGCTACTTCACCACCATCTCCACCATCGCCGAAGAAGGAGACTTGAGTACACGGGTATGGGCACTCCCCTTGGCTTGTGCCAAGCTTGGGGGAGGTGCCCCGGTATCGTATCACCATCACTTTTATTATCTTTACTTATTTTCAGTTCGATCCTTAGTGATTTCATGATTTAGTTGAATAAAAGTTTAGTATGATTTTGTTTCGAGTGTTAGCTTTGTGATCCATCTATCTATGTAATCGAGTTGAGAATTATAATAATGAGTAGTTTGAGTTTTTGCTTCTTTACCTTCATGTTTCAATGCTAGCAGTAAAAATAATAAAAGATCATATGCTAATCTTATGGAGAGTGATGACATTACATAAAGAAAAGTGTAAGTGGTAAAATTTGTTGAAAGTTAACAAACATAGCATTAGTCAATGATGCAATTCATGAAAGAATTAATAAGGGAAGAGAAGATTCACATGCAAATATACTATCTTGGACATCTTTTATGATTGTGAGCCCCCATTAAGTATTTTATGCCAATTTGTTGACGTTGGACAAGGAAGACAATGTAATGAGTTATGTTTGTTCATATTCACATAGAAGTTATATTGTTATAGATCCTCCAACATGTGGTGCTTGCCCAATATCCTTTCTAGCCAAAAATCCGAAGTAGAGATACTACTTGTGCATCCAAAACCCTTAAACCCAATTTCATGTCATGAGAGTCTACTATATCTACCTATGGATTGAATAAGATCCTTCAAGTAAGTTGTGATCGGTGCAAAAAGCAATAAAAATTGCTCCTAAAACATGTATGATCTTTTATTGTAAGGGAAATAAGAGTTGTACGAACTTGTGATGGTAAAGAAATAAAAGCGACGGACTACATAATAAAGGTTGCTATCACAAGGGGCAATATAACATGATGTTCCTTTGCATTAAGAGGTTGTGCATCCAACAATAAAAAGTGCATGACAACCTCTGCTTCCCTCTGCGAAGGGCCTATCTTTTACTTTACCGCATTTACTTTTCTGTATTTATTTTTATGCAAGAGTCAATAGTGTTCTCCCCTATTCCTTTTTATTTTTCTCTTTTGCAAGCATCATGTGGTGGGGAAAGATCTAGGCATATATATCCAGTTGGATATGAGTGATCATGAGTTATTATTGTTGACATCACCCTTGAGGTGAATATGTTGGGAGGTGAAACTATAAGCCCCTATCTTTCTATGTGTCTGGCTGAAACTTTTTGCTCCATATATATGTTGTGAGTGTTAGCAATCATGGAAGACTATATGATGGTTGAGTATGTGGACTTGCTAAATAGCTCCGACATGAGACCCTTCCTGAAAAATATGATGAATTGCAATTGCATTGTTGACTAAGAACATAGTTTGTTAGTTTTCAATAAAGTTTATGCTTTATACTTCGTTGTTGTGATGAATTGTTACTTTCTCATTAGAATTTTTATGATAATAAATATTGCTGTTATAATAATGATCATGATGCTACTATGTCCGTATTTTGTTTTTATCGACACCTCTCTCTCTAAACATGTGGACATGATTATCGATATCGGCTTTCGCTTGAGGACAAGCGAGGTCTAAGCTTGGGGGAGTTGATACGTCCATTTTGCATCATGTTTTACTACTGTTATTTATGATGTTTTTGATCAATATAACACTTTGTGGAGCAATGCTAATGCCTTTTCTCTCTTAATATGCAAGATTCACACAAGGAGGGAGAATACCGACAGCTGGAATTCTGGACCTGAAAAAGTTCTGTCAAGATAGCTATTCTGCACAACCCCAATTGAGATGAAATTTTCTAGAGAATTATTTTGGAATATATAAAAAATATTGGCGCAAGAATCATCAGAGGGGGGCCACCCAGGGCCCACGAGGCACTAGGGCGCGCCACCCCCCAGGCACGCCCTGGTACCTCGTGGAGGCCCTGGCCCACTTCTGGCCCCCATCTTCTGGTATATAAGTGATTTTGACCTAAAATAATTATAGAGAAGACTTTTGGGACGGTGCGCCACTGTCTCGAGGCAGAACTTGGGCAGGAGCACTTTTGCTCCCTGGCAGAGAGATTCTGCCGGGGATACTTCCCTTCGGGAGGGGGAAATCGTCGCCATCGACAACACCAGCGATCCTCTCATCGTGGGAGGACTAATCTTCATCAACATCTTCACCAGCAACATCTCATCTCAAACCCTAGTTCATCTCTTGTATTCAATCTTTGTCTCAAAACCTCAGATTGGTACCTGTGGGTTGCTAGTAGTGTTGATTACATCTTGTAGTTGATGCTTGTTGGTTTACTTGGTGGAAGATTATATGTTCAGATCTATTATGCAATTCAATACCCTACTGGACATGAACATGTTGATGGCTTGTGAGTAGTTACTTTTGTTCTTGAGGACATGGGAGAAGTCTTGTCATAAGTAATCATGTGAATTTGGTATTCGTTCGATATTTTGATGATGTGTATGTTGTGATTCCTTTAGTAGTGTTATGTGAATGTCGACTACATGACACTTCACCATTTATGGGCCTAAGGGAATGCATTGTGGAGTAGTAATTAGATGATGGGTTGCTAGAGTGACGGAAGCTTAAACCCTAGTTTATGCGCTATTCCGTAAGGGGCTGATTTGGATCCATATGTTTAATGCTATGGTTAGAGTAATCTTAATTCTTCTTTCATAGTTGCGGATGCTTGCGAGAGGGGGTAATCATAAGTGGGATGCTTGTCCAAGTAAGGGCAGTACCCAAGCACCGGTCCACCCACATATCAAATTATCAAAGTAGCGAACGCGAATCAAACAAACATGATGAAAGTGACCAGATGAAATTCCCATGTGTCCTCGAGAACGCTTTACTTACTATAAGAGATCGTTTCGGCCCGTCCTTTGCTGCAAAAAGGATTGGGCTATATTGCTGCATACTTTGTTACTATTGCTACTTGTCACTTGTTACAAATTATCTTGCTATCAAACTACTCATTACCGATAATTTCAGTGCTTGCAGGAAACACCTTGCTGAAAACCGCTTGTCATTTCCTTCTGCTCCTCGTTGGGTTTGACACTCTTACTTATCGAAAGGACTACGATTGATCCCCTATACTTGTGGGTCATCATGTTCCTTGGGCTTCAGTATCGTTGCCTTTCCCATGTCCACCTTCTGGCCATTGATGATGTACAGTACGGTGCACGGGGTTTCGTCGGCCTGCGAAGACATGTCTGCGGCGTCAGACATCCGAAAGGCAACAAAAATGAAAGATTATAGATATGTTGAAGAGGGTGCAACACGTAATTACCATGAGGGCATCGAGCTTAGCCAAAGTCAAAGCCCTACCGAACATGCCAGAGACAGAGGACGGGCTTCTATGAGCGGGTGCGGGATTAGGTGTGGTTGCGGGGGCAGGTGCTGGTGCGATGTTCACCGAGTTGCTCCCGACGAAGCTGAGAATGGCAAAGTCCTCTACTGTTTTGTATGGATTTTCCTTCATCCAGTCAAGAACAACCGGAATCAAGGTACTAATCATAGCTGCGAAATCACTTATGCAGGGAGCTATCGCTGCCTAGACTGCCTCGCGGACCAACTCAGCTTTGGTCGCTTCTTTGGTCTTAGATGTTTTTTTCTCGACCGCAAGCGCCACCTTATCGTCGATGGTCACTTGACTGAACTTCCTTGCCTTTTGGCCTCTGCATCCTCGTGGTAGTAGTAATTCCACATGGCACCGTTTCTGGTGGCATGCACACATCCATACTACGGCCGCTTGTCCATCGGGAGTCCCTTCAGTATGTTCATGGCCCGGTTGAAAGGGGTGTCCCACTTGGGCCTCGTCGACGACTGAGACGACGAGTCACTTTCGGCTGCAAGCTTGTGTTGCTCTTTCTGCAAAAGGAATGTGAACCATTTACAAATGTGACTAGAACATGTAGTCGACTTGATCAGAAGCTAATATAAGGTGGTAAAATAATAATTACCAGTAGTCTCATGAAATCCCTCGTGGGCGCGTCCGTGTACCAAACCTTTTTTCCTTGTCCCACTTGTACTGGGCCCTGATGAACTTATTTTGACTATAAACAGTAGGGTAAAACTCCACTGCAATTTTTAATAAATTAAAAGCCAGAAGCCAGAGGTCTTACAAAAGCAAAGAGCAAGAAAGAAAAAACCTAACAACAAGAAACTGGAAAAAACAAGAAGAAGAAAGTAAAAACTAATAAGATACAAAGGCTTGAGGTAAGCCTGAAAAGGAGGGATAGAACAAAGCTATCTAGAAAGCAAAAACTAATCATCTAATTAAAACACAGTCTCCAGCCATGAATTGAAGTGAGTAGCATATTTATTTCTGATCCTGTGAGTAAGCAGCTTCAATTCTCCAGAATAGATGTGCTTCCAACCCTGGAAGGAAGGCTGGATGTTTTCGAAAACTTATTGTTTCTAGAAATCCAGATGGCCCAAGATCCTAAAATGATAATTTCCATGAAAAAAAGGTACTCTCAGCTTCTCTTTGATGTCTTGAAAAGCTTCCAGAACAGATAAGTTTGGGGTTCTTGAAGGGCAGATGAAATCCCAGCACTGCTTGGCAAAAGGGCATCCCCAGAACAAATGATGAAGTGTTTCTTCTTGTTGACAGGACATAACAGCACAATTGTATTCCTCTACAATGAAAGTTTTTCTTCTGAGAAGATTTCTTGTGTTTAATCTGTCATGGAGAAGCTTCCAGAAGAACATCTTGTGCTTGGGCTGGCAAGAAGACTTCCATATCCAGTTAAAATGTGGAGGAACATGTTTGAATCCAATCATAAAATTATATGCCTTGGAAGATGTGAATACATCATTCCCCCAAATGTAACTCCAAGTGTCTCTCATATCTTGGTATTCAGATTGTCTCAAAGAGAGACAAATGTCCTCCATTTGCAAAGGGGTAAATGAAAGAGGTCTTCCAGGTATTCTATGTATATAACTTGTTGGATAGTCAAACTTGGATTTATCACAAATGAGAATAGGTGAGGGAATTTATGTTGCATAATTCCATTGTCCCAAAGGTCACTCTAGAATAGAGCACTTTTGCCATCACTCAAATTACATCTTGCCAGAGCTTTATACTGATCAATAAGTTGTACATTGGCTTTCCACCAGAATGATCCCACTTGCTCTTCTCCTGCTAATTTATTATCCTGGTAATAGCTTTCCCAAATCATATTTACCCATGGTATGTCATGTCTATTGTAGAATTTGTGCTGGTTCATGAGAAGAGCTTTGTTCTGTGTGAAGATATCCATGACTCCAAGGCCACCTTGATTTTTTGGTCTGCAAATAGTAGTCCAGGCAACTAAAGCAGGCCTATGATCTTCCATGTCAGGACTCCTCCAGAGGCAATGTCTTAAGTACTTAATAACCTGTTGTTTGATGGTAACAGGAATGTCCAGGCAGCTCACGAAGAAGATTGGTAGTGAAGCTAGAACAGAGTTTACTAGAAGTAATCTTCCTGCATGAGTCATGAAAGTAGCCATCCCAGCGAATCTTGTAGCAATTCTATTAACCATTGGAAGGCACTGCTCAACAGATGGTTTGTGTAGGCCCAGAGGTAATCCAAGGTATGTAAAAGGGAAGTGTACTCTTGCACAATTCAGTGTGCCAGTGAAAATTGGAACTCTCTCTTCATCAATGTTTATGGGCACTAAAATTCATTTCTGGTAGTTTACTTTGAGCCCAGTTGCAGAAGCTAATGTGTTGAGGAGAGCTTTTAAGAAAATCAGCTATCTGGCATCAACTTGCATAACCACCAAAGTATCATCAGCATATTGAACAATAGGGAAATCTGGGCAGGAGTTGAGTTGAATGGGAGGTGTGATCAGGCCCTGTGCCATAGCTTTGTTCAGAATGGACTGGAGGAGGTCAGCAACAATCACAAATAGAAGAGGAAAAAGTGGATCTCCTTTCCTGACACCCCTTCTGCATTAGAATTTTTTTCCAGGTACACCATTAAGCAGAATAGTAGAAGAAGCAGAATTAAATAGAAGATTCATCCAAGATATCCATCTATCTACAAAGCCTTTTGCCCTTAGAATGTCAATCATTGCTTGATGCTCAACAGTGTCAAAAGCTTTCTCAAAATCTAGCTTAATTACAAGCATCTCTTTCTTTGATTTATGACACTGGTGCAAATATTCATAGGACCAGACTAAACAATCCTGAATAACCCTCTCCTTAAGAAACCCATATTGATTAGTGTGAATCATTTGCAGTATTACCTTCTGTAACCTGTTTGCCAGCAGTTTGGTAATAATTTTAATGATGCCATTAATAAGTGAGATTGGCCTGAAATCATTTGGAGTTAGAGGGACTTCCATCTTTGGAATGAGAGTGATGAAAGAGGAATTAATGCTTTCTAATGAAATGTTTCCTGAGTAAAAATCATCAATGAGCTATCTTACATCCTCTCCAATGATGTCCCAACAAGCCTTAATAAATTCATTGTTAAAACCATCAGGACCAGGGGATTTGTCATTGGGTAAGTCTTTTACCACATTGTTGATTTCTTCATCAGTAAAGGGCTATTCAAGTTACTGGAAAGCTTGTGGATTGACCTACTAACCAAATAAGTTTAGAAGATCAAAATGCATGGTGTGGCCCTCAGATTGTCCAAGTCTTTTCCTAAAAGCCTTCCAAAGAATACCAGCCTTACCAGCATGGTCAGTTATTTCAACCTGATCATCATTATGGAGCATAGCAATGGTGTTGTGCCTATAATTGATGGATGCCTTTGTATGAAAAAATTTAGTGTTCTTATCCCCAAATTTAACTCCTTTGGTTTTTCCCCTTTGATTCCAATAGATTTTCTAGTTGTTGAGCATGGTTAAAAGATGCTATTTGAATATCTCTCTGCAGTTCCACTCAAAAGTGCTCAGCATTCTGAATTCTTCAAAAAAATCCAACAGAAAAATGACTTCATTGAGCTTAGCAATTTGCTTCTTTAGGCAGGACAAACTTTTTAGCCCACAGCTTCAAGGCTAGAATGAGCCAACCTCTTCTCATGTTTTTTAGTTTAGCTTTAATGCATTTAGCAGGATCTGTAAAACCCACTAGAATGAGCCAAGCATTTCTCACAACATCCTTAAAAGAGCTATGTTGCAACCAGTAATTTTCAAATCTGATTTTTTTGACTTGGGTATGGAAGTGCCCACTTTGATCATGCAAGGAAGGTGGTCAGAGATGGGTCTTGCAAGAGGTAGAGCAGCAGTGTCAGAAAATGAAGTCATCCAAGCTGCAGAGGTAAAAAACCAGTCAAGTTTTTCCAGTAAAGGATTCTCTTGCATATTACTCCAACTATACTATCTACCTTTGAGAGGTAGTTCTACCAATCCCAAGTTGCTAATTGCCTCATTAAATAACAACATTTGATTTACATCCCCTCTAGGTTTATTTCTGTCACTAGGTGACCTGATGAAGTTAAAATCTCCCATGACAATCTAGTCAACATCATTAGGCATATCAATATCACTGAACCATTGAATAAATTCTTCCTTATCTTGCTAATCACATGGCCCATAAATGTTTGTCAAAATCCAGGATTTAGATGAATAGTTACAGGTGAATGCAACTGACAATGAGAATCTATTTTGAAAAGAAACCACTCCAGAGAAAAGATCTCCATTCCAAGCAATGAGTAACCCTCCTGAGGCTCAAATGGAAGGCAAATATTCAAACTTATTGAATCTTTGAGGATAGAATTTGTGGATGTAGGTGAGATCAAAATTTTCTCTCTTTGTCTCTTGGAGATAAATAATTCCAGCAGCACTCTCTTCAATTTTTCGCTTTAAGGCAAGCCATTTAGATTCAGCATTAATGCCCCTAATGTTCCAGTTCAAGATATTCGAAGATTTATTGTTATTCATGGGAAACAATAATTATGTAATAGCACTCATCAAGGTCCAGCCCTTGACCCCAGGAATGACCCAGTCTGAAATTGAAGAGAGTGCTGACGTGGCTTCTTCCATGTGGGTCCACCGTGGGTTTTATCACCGATGGTCCCGTCAGTAATAAGATGGCATCAGTTTTGACCGGTCAACGTTGCTTACATATGTGCCCAAAAGATGATGACGTGGATGCTTACATGTGGGACCAAGCATTGTTTTTTCGGTGATGATGTGTCGTCTGACCGGTCAACGGTTCTGACATGTGGGCCCATTGTTGTGCTGAAGCGGATGCTGGCAGGTGGGTCCATACGTGGGTGACGTGGCTTCTTACATGTGGGTCCAAACGCTGGTGACGGCGTCCATAACCGTCGTCGTAGTTTGTATGCGCATTCAATTTATTTTATGTAGTGCAAATGGCAGGCATATTTGATACCAAACCATCTTTTTTTCAAGAATTTTAATATGACTTTGTGCAAAATTTGAATTACAATGCAAATTCAGCCCAGTGCCTACATCACAAACATAACAATTGTCTCCCAGACTGAGATTTTATAATAGCCAACCATAGCACAGAGTCACAAAATAAAACTAGACTTGGACACAGTTTCATCACCTTCAAACATTGCACCAGTATGATGGTGGTGTTTTTCAGCTGTGGGCAATGAATTAATGTGATAGCATCCTGGTGATGTAGCAAAGAGCTCCCTAAATATCTCAAAGAGTCTTCTTGAGACCAATTTTTTCGCTTTGTTGCCTTTGTGTTCTTTGACTAAGATTTTAAGTGCAGTCATGAGAGACTTAATCTATTGATGAAGCGTTGCCACAGAATTATTCACATCCTCAATTTCATCCAGAATGTGTGGCAGGTTCTTCTTGAGAGCTTCACGTACTTCCTGCATGTTTACAAGTGTATTCTTCACACATTTTAGTTCACAAGACATACGTTCGTAAACAACAATGTCACACATCCATTAAGTTATTGTAAAATAAAATGTACCAGAGTTGTAGATTGTGGGTCCTCTACAGGCGATGCAATCTCAGTACCGACAACTCTAGTATCTGAACTATTGACACTGTCCGTATCTTCAGCTTCGTCATCTGAAGAGATATCCCCTTTTTCCTGCAACACTCCACTCGCCCCATATACAAATAACCATGCTTTAGAATTGATAAGCTCCAAACCAGTAGGTTCTAGGCCTTTTTCCTGCAACCTTTGCGACAGCTGAACTGCATCTCCTTCATATTTTGATTTCTAAGCTTCTCGTACTCCTCCAATTTGCCTCAATATGATTAGAAAGATGAAAGGATCAACAATTATACAACCTTGAGCCTGAACTACAATAACAAATAAGTACATTGACTTAATGAATGTAAATAGACCTTCTTGTTAATCAGGAATCAAAGTATAGCCATAATTTCAAATGACTATGAAAACTGAAGTAAATTAGTGCATCTTTGGCCAATCTCTTGAAATGTAGGACCCTTATATGGACCCTTATCACTTATATAGACAAATATTTCAACATTCATAGCTTAGTTTAATTCAAACTACATTGCAGACACGGATATAGATAGCATAATTTAGTTCAAACTGCACTATATATTATGAAATTAAACTAGTCCGACGAAAGGTCGATCACTTCAGCCTTGGGCCCCCTCTTCCCGGACGGACTGGCCTCGTCGACATCGTGAACCCCTGCTACTTGTAAGCTGCGTTAGGTTTTTCCCCGAAGAGGAAGGGAGAAGCAATATAGTAGCGATAAGTATTTCCCTCAGTGAGAACCAAGGTTTATCAAACCAGTAGGAGTACCAAGCAAGAGCACATGAACAGCAACTGCAAACACAAAACAAATACTTGCACCTAACGCGGACAAGAGGGTTGTCAATCCCCTTGACTTGTTACTTGCAAGGATTAAAACTGATAGTAGTAATAGATAAATGGCAACGGCGATAGAAATGGCAAGTTGATGGGAGCTAAATAAACTAAAAGTAAAAGTAAATTGCAGCAAAGTAATTTTGGGTTTTAGTAAATATGATAGAGATAGACCCAGGGGCCATAGGTTTCACTAGAGGCTTCTCTCTCAAAGAAACAAACGCATACGGTGGGTAAACAAATTACTGTTGAGCAATTGATAGAATTGCGCATAGTTATGATTTCATTCATGGCAATGATCATGTATATAGGCATCATGTCTGAGACAAGTAGACCAAAACGTTTCTGCATCTACAACTATTACCCCACTTTGAGAGCGCTTCTATGCTTGCCTCTCTAGGTATTTAGTTCATGACAAACAGAGTAATGCATGAAGTATGATGACATGATGTAGACAAAGAAAACTCAACTAATATGAATCAACCCCATCATTTTATCCTTAATGGCAACAATACAAATACGTGCCTCGCTACCCCTACTGTCACTAGGTGAGGACACCGCAAGATTGAACCCATCACAAAGCACCTCTCCCATTGCAAGACAAATCAATCTAGTAGGCCAAACTAAACGGAATCATCGGAGAGAAATACAAAGCTATAACAATCATGCATAATCAAGTATTCAGATTTGACTCAATTACTTTCATTGAACAATCTCATAAACCCACAATTCATCAGATCCCAACAAACACACCGCAAAAAGTATTACATCGAATAGATCGGATTGATCTCCGAAGAGAACATTGTATTGAACATCATAAAGAGAGAACAAGCCATCTAGCTACTGCCTATGGACCCATAGGTCTGTGGTGAACTACTCACACATCATCGGAAGGGCGGCAAGGTTGATGTAGAAGCCCTCTAGAGTCGATTCCCCTTCTGGCAGAGTGCCGGAACATGCTCCAGATGGGAATTGTCGGAGAACAGAGGTTTGCGGTGGCGGAAAAGTTTCATTAGGTGTCTTTTTGTTGGTTTTAGGGTAATTGTGAATAAATAGCGTTGGAATTAGGTCGGTTGGCTCCACGAGTGGGCCACAAGCTTGAGGGGCGCGCCCTACCCCCCTGGGCACGCCCCATGAGCTTGTGGCTCCCTCGTGGGTCTTCTGGCCTCCTCCCAATGCTCCTAGGGCCTCTTCTGGCCCAAAAATAACTCCCGTAAATTTTCATCCCGTTTGGAGAATATTTTCTGAAAAGTTCAAAAACATGCAAAAAACAGAAGCTGGCACCGGGCACTGAGTTAGTAGGTTAGTCCCAGAAAATGATATATAATTGCATCAAAAGTATCTACGATTGATAATATAATAGCATGAAACAATAAGAAATTATAGATACATTGGAGACATATCAGCATCCCCATGCTTAATTCCAGCTCATCCTCGAGTAGGTAAATGATAAAAACAGAATTTTTGATGTTGAATGCTACCTAACATGTTTATCAATGTAATCCCTTTCACGGTATAAATGTTGAGAAGCAATGAATTAATCAATATCAACATAATAACATTCATGAATACACGAACATAATCATCACTATTCAAAATATACGATGCTCAAAGAATGTCAGCCCTACTCATTGTTTATGTAAAAGCATGGCATGACTCTACCTTCACCACATAAGTAAAAATCATGAGCACCAATGGTGTCAAACCAGGCAATTCTATCGTACTTCTAACGCGCTTTAGCATTTTAAACTTTACTCAACACATGAGTGTGAGACATGGACATTAGCACTAAATGGCATAGAAGTGTGGTGCACCCCTGCAGGGAAGTTATCTATTCGAATAACCGTGTCCACGGTAACAGGTCGCTTAGTGCTGTATCCCGATCTACTACAACTTGAACTGGATAATTGTGATGCTTAATAATATGTTGGCTCCGGGATCGCTTTCTCACAGGGGTAGTCGAGGAAGGATCTCTGGGCCTTTCTATTATAAAACTATTGCTTTATTTTATGCTAATCTGCACTCTTCTAATGCTGCAAGACGCTGCCAGATGCTAGGCCTTTCCCTCTATTCTGGCCTTCTGCAGTCCAGTCCACAGATACAGCCCTTCCCTTTGATACCGATGCATAAATAGTATAGTTCTGATGTAAGTCTTGTGAGTACTTTGGATGAGTACTCACGGTTGCTTTGCTACCTCTTTTTTCCCCATACCCGTTTGCTGCGATCAGATGGCGGAGCCCCGGAGCTAGCTGACCCTGTCGATGACTACTACCCCGATGGAGCTTACTACTACATGGAGACCGATGACCAGGAGTAGTTCGGAGGCTCCCAGGCAGGAGGCCTGCGCCTTTTTGATCTAGACGTCATTGTTTTGCTCAACCTTCTTAAGGCACCCTTGTCTAA
This sequence comes from Elymus sibiricus, assembly GCA_039707655.1. NCBI lineage: Eukaryota > Viridiplantae > Streptophyta > Magnoliopsida > Poales > Poaceae > Elymus > Elymus sibiricus. Next base: position 74,142,858 of record CM077676.1, read on the forward strand.
CTATGTCTGTACTCAGATGTTGTTGCTTCCGCTGACTCTTGTGTAACTCAAGCTTATGTATTCGAGCCCTCGAGGCCCCTGTCTTGTAATATAAAGCTTGTATTATTTTATTTTGTGTCTAGAGTTGTGTTGTGATATCTTCCCGTGAGTCCTTGGACTTGATCATGCGCATTTGCGTGTATGATTAGTGCACGATTGAGTCGGGGGCGTCGCAAGCTGGTATCAGAGCCGACTGCCTGTAGGAAGCCCTTTCCAACTCCTTGGCCGAAGTTGAGTCTAGTCTTTGAAAAACTATTTTACTAACAGTGTTGTGTGGCTTACGGGCCCACATCACCCATGGATGGGATTAGGATCTTTTATTCCGCTCCTTTACTCTGGGACTCTGATCTCTTTTCTATTCGGGTTAAAGTTTTGCTAACACTAACATTGGGTTCTCATGTTCACATCCACCCGGAGAGCTGGATTGTCTGCAATTATTCCTTTCCATTGGTCTGTTTAATCTGATAATCACATTTTCCTTTCCATTGGTCTGTTTAACCTTTCTTGTAATCTAGCTTTTATCTGAGCAGTGATAATTCCCTGCTTATGCCAACACCCCCAAGTAAAACCTAGTTACTATTGTTGATGACATTCCGGTAACCACCGATGGATGAGAACCTTGCCTATTGGTCCGCCTCGCTTTGCGAGCAGGAAAATGGTTCTCTTCGTCCCTCGCCCTTGGTACCGACGATGTTGCCGACATAGCTGACAGACTTTTCTCTGACACGTCTTGTTGTCGTGATCGCGCAAGATGTCATCGCCCTTCCTACTCTTAATCGAACTCACCATAGTTCCACGGGATCAAAACCTGACTCTCCTGTACATCCTTGATTCCGAAGTATCCTTTGTACATGGCTTCGTATGTTATCACGAGCCACATTCCTAGAGATGATCTATTCTGGTATCCGACGCAATACTTATTCCCGTTGCTCTGAACCCCTTTCACACTCTGTTTCAAGCATCGAACGAATGTCCGCTTGAAACTCCTTATTGTACCTTATTACTTTGCTCTTGATGTTTTTCTTAAGTTTCAATTCGAGAGATACTATATGCCACATTCCCTGAGTTACCTACCAGATACCCAACCCTGTAAAGGCTCGTCCTTTCGGAGTACCCCTTTTCCTTTTCATAAATACGATGAAGACTCTGAAGAGAGGATGGCAGCTTCGTCATGATGCATGATGCAGGGAAAATTAAGACATCAACGCAATGGACCGACCTCTTCGAGAAGAACAATCAAGGTCAAGAAGACTCGTTACAATTTCGTAACCAATCCCCTTCCCCTTTACTCCACCTCTTAAATCTCGGGATGAGATTTCTTGTAGTGGAGGAGATTTGTAACACCCTCAGTGTCATGCTATAGTGACCTCACACTAATGATGCCATGTCATCATGCCTTTCCATGCCAAATAGCCACTTGTCCAAAATCAAGTTCAAATTCCATTTGAAATGCAAGTCAAATAATTACTTCTTCAGATAATTAAACAAAATAGTTCATAATATTGCAAATAATCCCAAAGCAATTATAAAAACAAAACCAACATTATTTGAATTCCCAAATTTCCCCTGGGAATTTATTTAGTGGTCCAGCAGCATTTAATTTGGCCTTTTCAATTTCTAAAAATGCTTAACCTTTTCCAAATGCTCTGAAACTTTTTGTGCCATCTCAGTATATTGCAATGTAATTATGTGACAAGTTCTACCTTTATCAAAAATCATTTGATACCTTAAGTAAATAGAAAACAGCAGATAAGCAAATAAGCTGGAAAAGAAAATAGGAAAAGCTCCTGTGCACTTGGCCCATTTAGCAACAGGAGCAGGTCCAGCCCAGTCCAGTGCTACAGTCATCATCCTCCTCACCTGCTCCCCCTCCGTGTTGGCTCCGCCGCGTCTGAGAGCGCGCCGCTCCATCCACCGACCGCCACGGCGATGGAGTGGTTAGCCGGAGGGGATAAGGCCTCCCCATCGACCCCGCGTCGAATCCTAGCTCCATTTCCTCACCCACGTTTCTCCTCTCTCGATCTGGCTCATCCCGAACTAACCCGTTGCCACGCCGCTGTCGGTGTCGTGCACCAAAGCCGCCCCAAGCCACGGGAGGATTTCTAGAAGCTTCGCGGTCGTCCCCTTCATCACCTACGGCTACCCATTGGAGCTCGGCGCCCCTACATCGCCGGCATCGCCCCTTCTTCAACCTCCGGCCGCCGTCCATCACCACTTCGATCTGTCACCACAGCTGCTTCCTCGCCTTCTCCGAGCTCGCACACGACCTCCCAGTGAGCTTTCCTTCATTTCCCCATTATCCCCATGCTCGATTTCATCCGCTAGCCCCAATTTCCACCATTGTCGAAGCTCCCTGCCGCTGTGCTCATTGTCGCCATCGCTTAAGCCTGTGTCAACCATAGCCGAGCTCCTGTTCGTGCTCACCACGTCGGCAGGAACCCCACGCGCCCCTCGAACTAGCCTGCCTCGCCACATGACTCCGCACCCGTGCACAGCCGTAGTGCCACCGCCGCCCTACTCGCCGCCATCGCCGATACACTCCACCTCCAGCCACCCCGCTGCCACCAACTGAAGCACCACACCTCCAGCTTCCTAATGCGCCCATCCGCGCTAGCTAGGGCCACCGGAATTGGCCGGCCGGCGATCGCCGAGCCACCGGATTAGCGCTGGAGTTAGCCACCGTTAACCTGCTGAAGTGGCATCATTAGCCACTAACTAAAAACCCTAAATAACACTGACTAGTGGGCCAGCCCCTGTTAACTATTTAGTTAGGATTTTAAATTAAAACTGGTTTAAATAACTGTGTCACAGACACGCAGGTCCCACAGGACCTGCTGACCAGTCAACTGCTGACTAGGCAGTTGACTGGCCCCACATGTCAGCCACTGAGACCAGCTGCTGTGTACACTCCGTGTGTGCATGTAGCAATTTCAGTTAATTGATTTTTGAAATTAAATTAATCCAGTAAATTCTAGAAAATGTTTAAAACTTCAGAAATTCATAGAAATTCAACTGTAACTCCGATGAAAAAGTTTGCGTGTATGATTAGTGCACGATTGAGTCGGGGGCGTCGCAAGCTCAATCGTGCACTAATCATACACGCAAATGCACGCAATCAAGTCCAGGGACTTACGGGAAGATATCACAACACAACTCTAGACACAAAATAAAATAATGCAAGCTTTATATTACAAGCCAGGGGCCTCGAGGGCTCGAATACATAAGCTCGAGTTACACAAGAGTCAGTGGAAGCAACAACATCTGAGTACAGACATAGTTAGACAAGGGTGCCTTAAGAAGGCTGAGCAAAACAACGGCGTCTAGATCAAAAAGGCGCAGGCCTCCTGCCTGGGAGCCTCTGAACTACTCCTGGTCGTCGGTCTCCACATAGTAGTAAGCTCCGTCGGGGTAGTAGTAGTCGTCGACGGGGTCAGCTGGCTCCGGGGCTCCGCCATCTGATCGCAGCAAACGGGTATGGGGAAAAAAGAGGTAGCAAAGCAACCGTGAGTACTCATCCAAAGTACTCGCAACTTACATCAGAACTATACTAATTATGCATCGGTATCAAAGGGAAGGGCTATATCTGTGGACTGGCCTACAGAAGGCCAGAATAGAGGGAAATGCCTAGCCTATTGAAGACTAGCATCTGGCAGCGTCTTGCAGCATTAGAAGAGTGCAGATTAGCATATAATAAAGCAATAGTTATATAATAGCAAGGCCCAGATATCCTTCCTCGGCTACCCCTGCGAGAAAGCGATCCCGAAGCCAACATATTATTAAGCATCACAATTATCCAGTTCAAGTTGTAGTAGATCGGGATACAACACTGAGCGTCCTGTTACCGTGGACACGGCTATTCGAATAGATAACTTCCCTGCAGGGGTGCACCACATTACCCAACACGCTCGATTACCTCCAGCCAGACACACTTTCCTGGGTAATGCCCGGCCTCGGATAATCAACACGACGTAGTCCTACCTAGACTCCGCAGAGAGGTCCCCGCCGGTCTACATCCTAAGCGTGAAGGGGTCATGGACCGATCGCCCTAAGCACTCCGGGTCGTTGCACGTAGGGCGGACCCAGGCACCACCACTGTCTTGGGTGGCGCCGGCCCAGCCCGGCCGCAATGCTGAACTGGACGTCTGACAGAGCTTTCAAGAGGAACGGACGGCGCTGAGGGCCCCATAAACCATTATCCCGCGTGGTGGTTAGTGCGTATAGGCCAGCGGCCAACTCAGAATAAATACCCAATCCGTTAGTGCATTATTAGGAGCTCGCGGAGACGATCAGGATCCCTGTTGCCCTGTCTCGGTAATCCGTGGTCAAGGGACCAGGCCCACCTCTCTCCTAGGTGGTCTCCGCCTGACCCGTCGAACCGCCACCGTATGACTCACGGGTGCCCTTGGGGCCGACCCAACTTTATCCAGAGACTGTCGGGAACTCAGGTCCACCTCTACTGGGGTGTTACCGCCTGTCCCTTCTGTCCCGCAATAACAGTTAACAGGGGATAGTTAAAGGTAACAGTGTGTCCATAACATCAAAGGGGGAAGTCCGAGGAATCACCCCCGATGGATTCCCACTCGATGTAGCCGTCAAGGTGAACTTGGAGGAATCACCCTCGATGGATTCACACTTGAGGGGCTGCATGACAGAGGCATCAGTGGAGGTGGTGAAAGAGGAATCACCCTCGTTAACCCACAACCGACTAGCTATGCTACAGAGATTTCATCAGGAGTGAGGTAGGAGGTATCACCGTCGGCACTCGATAGTAGCTCTGCAGAGTCGTACAATGAAGGGATTGTGCGGTGATGTGTCGGTCTCTGCACGTTGATCACCTTTGTCAAATCTTTTGGTAGAAAAGCAGGGTAACACGGACAAGAGTGTGGGGCCACTGATGGATCTCTAACCATCCTATACTAAGCATATAGGACAACAGGGAAAGTATCAACAGTAGGTTACAAAATCAGGCTATGCATCAGAATAGGAGCAATCAATTACAGTAGCAAAATCTAATGCAAGCACGGGAGAGAAAGAATGGGTGATATAGGAATGATCAAGGGGGTTTTGCTTGCCTGGTTGCTTGGCAGATGAAATTGAATCCTCGACGGTGAAGTAGTCGATCACTGTATCAACAGCGGTCTCGGAGTCTAGCAGAGAGAAGAGGGGGAGGAAACAAATAAATACAAGCATACAAATGCAATCACTATGCATGACATGCCTAAATGATATTTAGGGGTGATATATTGCATCTCTAAATATTTTAGATGTTTTAGAAATTTAATTGGAATTATTTATCTGAGGTCATGCACTATTCATCTATCAGAAACAGGCCAAAAGTTACAGGTTCAGCTACTTAGGGCAATCTAACATGCATGCAGATGACATAAATGGATTCGTTGGAATTTTCTGATCAACTTTCATATAGAAAACTTTTTCATCGGAGTTACGGTTGAATTTCTATGAATTTCCAAAGTTTTAAACATTTTCTAGAATTTACTGGATTAATTTAATTTCAAAAATCAATTAACTGAAATTGCTACATGCACACACAGAGTGTACATAGCCACTGGTCTCAGTGGCTATGTGGGGCCAGTCAACTGCCCAGTCAGCAGTTGACTGGTCCACGTTGACTGGTCAGCGGGTCCTGTGGGACCCGCGTGTCTGTGACATAGTTAATTAAACCAGTTTTAATTTAAAATCCTAACTAAATAGTTAATAGTGGCTGGCCCACTAGTCAGTGTTATTTAAGGTTTTTAGTTAGTGGCTAATGATGCCATGTCAGCAGGTTAACGGCGGCTAACTCCGGCGCTAATCCAGCGGCTCGGCGATCGCCGGACGGCCGATTCCGGCGGCCCTAGCTAGCGTGGATGGGCGCATTAGGAAGCTGGAGGTGTGGCGCTTTGGTTGGTGGCAGCGGGGTGGCTGGAGGTGGAGTGTATCGGCGACGGCGGCGAGCATGGCGGCGGCGGCGCTACGGCTATGCACGGGCGCGGCGTCGTGTCGCGAGGCAGGCTGGTTCGAGGGGCGTGTGGGGTTCCTGGTGACGTGGTGAGCATGAATGGGAGCTCGGCTGTGGTTGACACAGGCTTAAGCGATGGCGACAACGAGCGCAGCAGCAGGGAGCTCCGGCCATGGTGGAAATTGGGGCTAGCGGATGAAATCGAGCATGGGGATAATGGGGAAACGAAGGGAAGCTCACTGGGAGGTCGTGTGCGAGCTCGAAGAAGGCGAGGAAGCAGCTGTGGTGACGGATCGAAGTGGTGATGGACGGTGGCCGAAGGTTGAAGAAGGGGCGATGCCAGCGATGTAGGGGCGCCGGGCTCCAATGGGTAGCCGTAGGTGACGAAGGGGATGACGGCAAAGCTTCTGGAAATCCTCCCGTGGCTTGGGGCGGCTCCGGTGCACGACACTGACAGCGGCGCAGCAATGGGTTCATTGGGATGGGCCAGATCAAGAGAGGAGAAATGCGGGCGAGGAAATGGAGCTAGGGTTCGACGCGGGGTGGATGGGGAGGCCTTATCCCCTCCGGCTAACCACTCCGTCGCCGTGGTGGTCGATGGATGGAGCGGCGCGCTCTCGGATGCGGCGGGGCCGACACGGAGGGGGAGTAGGTGAGGAGGATGATGACTGTAGCGCTGGACTGGGCTGGACCTGCTCCTGTTGCTAAATGGGCCAAGTGCACAGGGGCTTTTCCTATTTTCTTTTCCAGTTTATTTGCTTATCTGCTATTTTCTATTTAGTTAAGTTATCAAATGATTTTTGATAAAGGTAGAACTTGTCACATAATTACATTGCAATATACTGAGATGGCACAAAAAGTTTCAGAGCATTTGGAAAAGGTTAAGCATTTTTAGAAATTGAAAAGGCCAAATTAAATGCTGCTGGACCACTAAATAAATTCCCGAGGAAATTTGGGAATTCAAATAATGTTGGTTTTGTTTTTATAATTGCTTTGGGATTATTTGCAATATTATGAACTATTTTGTTTAATTATCTGAAGAAGTAATTATTTGACTTGCATTTCAAATGGAATTTGATCTTGATTTTGGACAAGTGGCTATTTGGCATGGAAAGGCATGATGACATGGCATCATTACTGTGAGGTCACTGTAGCATGACACTGAGTGTGTTACAAGAAGGTGGTGGTAGGTGTATAGGAGTCAAAAAGAAGAAAGGCTCGCATCAACTCGGCGGATTAATGGGTAATGGAGAAGCCCATCAATCGATATCAATGCGAGGAGTAGGGATTGCCACGCAACGGATGCACTAGAGCTATAAGTGTATGAAAGCTCAATATGAAACTAAGTGGGTGTGCATCCAACTTGCTTGCTCATGAAGACCTCGGGCATTTGAGGAAGCCCATCATTAGAATATACAAGCCAAGTTCTATAATGAAAATTCCAATTAGTATATGAAAATGATATCTCAGGAGACTCTCTATATGAAGATCATGGTGCTACTTTGAAGAACAAATGTGGTAAAAGGATAGTAGCATTGTCCCTTCTCTCTTTTTATCTCATTTTTTTCTCTTTTTTTTCTTTTCTCTTTTTTTTCTTCTTTTTTTTTCTCTCTCTTTTTTTTATTTTTTGTCCGGAGTCTCATCCCGACTTGTAGGGGAATCATAGTCTCCATCATCCTTTCCTCACTGGGACAATGCTCTAATATAATGATGATCATCACAGTTTTATTTACTTACAACTTGATAACTGAATCAACATGACTCTATATGAATGCCTCTGGCAGTGTACCAGGATGTGCAATGATCTAGCGTAACATGTATAATGATGATGAATGGTGGCTTTGCCACAAATATCATGTCAGCTCTATATGATCATGCAAAGCAATATGACAATGAACACACATGTCATAACGAAACTATGGAAGTTGCATGGCAATATATCTCAGAATGGCTATGGAGATGCCATAATAGGTAGGTATGGTGGCTGTTTTGAGGAATAGGTTTATGTGTGAAAGAGCGTATCATATCACGGGGTTTGGATGCACTGGCAATTTGCACACTCTCAAGGTGAGAAGGCAACACATGGTTCCGAAGAGGCTAGCAATATGTGGAAGATAGGAGTGCATAATTGTCCATGAACTCACAATAGTCATAAAGAACTCATGCATTTATTGTAAAAGTTTTATTAGCCCTCGAAGCAAAGTACTACTCGCATGCCCCATGGGAGGAGGTTGGTAGGAGTTAACCATCGCGCGCCCCCGATTAAAACAGCACATAGGATTTCAATCAGAAATAAAAATGCTCACGCATCCCGGTCATGCCAAGTCGGACATTTTAGATGAGTAGTTACTAACAAACCTTGAATAACAATATTCTTACGAAATTATGACCATGGACCAGTACCCTTTCATATTATTACAACAATATAACTAAATCATATACCTTCAAATTTAATGGCATGAAAGTTTTCACAAGTGATCCACATGGAAGTTTTTATTATACCACTCCTAGATACCTATCCCTTTGGGACTACTCTTATAACCCGTGCTCATTACCAATTCCTATTTAAGACTCTCAAAATGATTTAAGTGAAGCATGAGAGTGCAAAGATTTCTATAAAATAAAACCGCCGCCGTGCTCTAAAAGGTATAAGTGAAGCACTGGAGCAACTGCCAAGCTCAAAAGATATAAGTGAAGCTCATAGAGTCTTCTAACAAATTGTGATAAATGTGTGTATCTCTCAAAAATTTGTGTGTCCAGAAAGCAATGATTGTGGAAAACTAGAAAGAAAACTAAATGAAACTATAAAACAAGACGCTCCAAGCAAAACTCATATCATGTGATGAATAAAAATATAGCTCCGAGTGATATACCGATGAATTGTAGACGAAAGAGGGGATGCCATCCAGGGCATCCCCAAGCTTAGATGCTTGGGTCTTCCTTGAATATTACCTTGGGGTGCCTTGGGAATCCCCAAGCTTAGGGTCTTGCCACTCCTTATTCCTTCATCCATCGTAGTCTCACGCAAAACTTGAAAACTTCAGCACACAAAACTTAAGAAAACCTCGTGAGATCCATTAGTATAAGAAACATATCATAACTTTAGGTACTGTTATAAACCCATTCATAATTTGTTTTCATGTAATAGCTACTGTATTCTAACTTCTCTATGACTTATACCCCCCGATATAAACCATAGCATCATCAAAACAAGCAAACTATGCGACAAAAACAGAATCTGTTTAAAACAGAGCAGTCTGTAATGATTTGAATAACAACCATACTTTTGTAACGTCAAAAATTCTGAAAAATTAGTACAACGTGGGATATTTCAATACAATTTTGTGTAAAAAATTCAGATCAAAAGCACATTCCAGTAATTTTTAACAATTCCTGGACTGAGAGCAAAAGTTTCTGTTCTCAGACAGCATCAATCCTACTATCTTCCAAATCATCCCAAAGGTATTACTTGGCACAAACACTAATTAAAACATAAAAACACAATCATTACAGTAGCAACAATTGTGTGAACTCAAACAAACAGAAAGTAAAAGCGAAATAAAGATAAATATTGGGTTGCCTCCCAACAAGCGCTATTGTTTTATGCCCCTAGCTAGGCATAATGCATTGTTTCAAGTATTGTCATCTTTAAGATCCAATTCCTCAATTATACATTCAGACCTTCTAGGAGGCTTAACAAGCATATTTTTAATAACCACACTCCTAGGAATAAAGTTGAGGAATTTATTTTCAATGATAGGTTCCTTTATTATATTGATGAAGTCGGGGTGCACACTAATCGTTTTGAGATCTTCATTCTCTTTACTAGAGGAAGCACTAGAAGAAGCACCCTTGTTTTTTGGAACATACATAAGCTTAGATCTCCTATTAGTGGGAGTCTTTTCAATAGTTTTAATGGAGGAAAAAGCGGAACCCAAATTATTAATGATTTTTTCCAACTTATCAATTGTAACCGGACTTTGTTCCACTCTTTCAGTAATTATTGGATCCTTTTCCTTTAGCATCTTTAAAGTAGTTCCTACCTTAGAGCCATATTGAGTAAATTGATTATGGACCTTCTTGCCTAGATTTTCAATGTGTTAAATGGTAGGCATCTTATTCTCCATAGCCTCTAACCTTTGCATAACATGTTCCAAAGTTAATGCAGTTTCATTAATTGTAATAGGAGGTGATCCTACCAGGTTTATTATATCATTATAAGAATCCGTGGGGTGACTACCTAGAAAACTTTCTCCAGAAATAGTATCAAGCACAAATTTATACCAAGGAGTAACACCCACATAAAAATTGCGAAGAAGAACAGTAGTGGATTGCTTATGAGTTGATCTATTTTGAGCATCGCAAATCCTATACCAAGCATCTTTTAAATTCTCTCCTCCTCTTTGTTTAAAGTTAAGTACTTCAAATTCAGGAGTAGAGGTGACAAATGAAGAACTAGCCATAATAGCAACTAAGCAAGAAAACTAACAAAGTAAATATTTTTGTGTTTTTGATTTTTATGTAACGAGACTAATAAAAGTAAAGATAAAGGAAAACAAGTAAATGTAATTTGTATGAAGTAACCTGGTGGTACTTGATGATGACTCCTCGGCAACGGCGCCAGAAATTCTTCCTGCTACTTGTGAGCTGCGTTAGGTTTTTCCCTGAAGAGGAAGGGAGAAGCAATATAGTAGCGATAAGTATTTCCCTCAGTGAGAACCAAGGTTTATCGAACTAGTTGGAGTACCAAGCAAGACCACGTGAACAACAACTGCAAACACAAAACAAATACTTGCACCTAACACGGACAAGAGGGTTGTCAATCCCCTTGACTCATTACTTGCAAGGATTAAAACTGATAGTAGTAATAGATAAATGGCAACGGCGATAGAAATGGCAAGTTGATTGGAGCTAAATAAACTAAAAGTAAAAGTAAATTGGAGCGAAGTAATTTAGGGTTTTAGTAAATATGATAGAGATAGACCCGGGGGCCATAGGTTTCACTAGAGGCTTCTCTCTCGAAGAAACAAACACATACGGTGGGTAAACAAATTATTGTTGGGCAATTGATGGAATTGTGCATAGTTATGATTTCATTCATGGCAATGATCATGTATATTGGCATCATGTCCGAGACAAGTAGACCGAAACAATTCTGCATCTACTACTATTACTCCACTTCGAGAGCGCTTCTATGCTTGCCTATCTAGGTATTAAGTTCATGACAAACAGAGTAATGCATGAAGTATGATGACATGATGTAGACAAACAAAACTCAACTAATATGAATCAACCCCGTCGTTTTATCCTTAATGGCAACAATACAAATACATGCCTCGCTACCCCTACTGTCACTGGGTGAGGACACCGCAAGATTGAACCCATCACAAAGCACCTCTCCCATTGCAAGACAAATCAATCTAGTAGGCCAAACTAAATGGAATCATCGGAGAGAAATACAAAGCTATAACAATCATGCATAATCAAGTATTCAGATTTGACTCAATTACTTTCATTGAATAATCTCATAAACCCACAATTCATCGGATCCCAACAAACACACCGCAAAAAGTATTACATCGAATAGATCGAATTGATCTCTAAAGAGAACATTGTATTGAACATCATAAAGAGAGAAGAAGCCATCTAGCTACTACCTATGGACCCGTAGGTCTATCGTGAACTACTCACACATCATCGAAAGGGTAGCAAGGTTGATGTAGAAGCCCTCCAGAGTCAATTCCCCTTCCGGCAGAGTGCCGGAATAGGCTCTAGATGGGAATCGTTGGAGAACAGAGGCTTGCGGCGGTAGAAAAGTTTCTTCAGGTGTCTCTCTGTTGGTTTTAGGGTAATTGTGAATAAATAGCATTGGAATTAGGTCGGTTGGCTCCACGAGTGGGCCACAAGCTTGAGGGGCGCGCCCTACCCCCTGGGTGCACCCCACAAGCTTGTGGCTCCCTCGTGGGTCTTCTGGTCTCCTCCCGATGCTCCTAGGGCCTCTTCTGGCCCAAAAATAACTCCCGTAAATTTTCATCCCGTTTGGAGAATATTTTCTGAAAAGGTCAAAAACATGCAAAAAAACAGAAGCTGGCACTGGGCACTAAGTTAGTAGGTTAGTCCCAGAAAATGATATATAATTGCATCAAAAGTATCTAAGATTGATAATATAATAGCATGAAACAATCAAAAATTATAGATACATTGGAGACGTATCAACCCCCTTATGCCACAGTTCGAGTAGCCGGCGCTCCTCGGCGATGATCTCTGGATGCATCCGCCGGATGTCGGCGATGTACTCTTCATCTGCACGCGCCGCCTTGAGATGCTTGAACGCCTCCTGGTGCTCTCGTACCTCATGTCGGGATACCACTCGGTGGTCGATTTCAACGGGCGTCGGCATGTTGGGTGTGCCGATTGGGAAGTTGAGCTTCGCTTTGCAACCGTATATCGCCACCGCCTTGATGTCATACGCCTTCTCCGCGAGCTCCGCCGATTGGTGGGAGCCCAGCCAGTACCGGATGCCTATGTCAGTGTCTCTGATTTCTGACACCCATGTCCCCCACGCCCGCTGCCGCACGCCGTGGTACTTCTTTTTCAGCGGCGACGGCACCGGCAGGTCGGCGTCCAAGGAGCATGATGGGGGGCCGTCGACGCATCGTGGATCCGCCGTACGAATCGGTGGCGGCTTCCTAGGAGGGTTGGATCCCGCCATTTGGGGCGGTTCCGGCCGATTGGAAGGTTCATCGGAGGTGGGAGGGCCTAGGAGGGGATGGATTTGGGCGTCGGCATAAACGATGTGGTTGGGGGGATGGGAGGGGCGGCGCGGAGACAGGTGTGACTACTTTCCTGGTGAGCACTTATAAAATAAACTCCTCCATAGCCTAATATGGAGGGGAAAGCTGGGTTTAGGTCTATAACACAATTAGAATAACAACATGTGATCAGATCTATAACACACGCAACAAACAAACCAGATAATAAACCTAAATTTATTTGTGTATTGAATTAAACAAGGAATTCATTAATATATGAGGATAAAACTGACAACATGAGTTAACCATAGAAATCTAGATGGCCTTGGGTATGGAGGGAGGAGGAAATATTTGCTACCTTTACAAAAAAGCCTTGGGGTTCTCGGTAGCTTTTCCTTGCGGGCGATGGCAAGGCGATAATCTCTTTTCATCATGTCGTACGCCGGCGCCGGGGAGGGAAACCTACCGCCGGGAGGGATTGAGATCTAGAGGAGACGAGGGGAAAGTTTGAAGTTATGAGCGGGGGTTGTTGTGAACAAGTATAGAGGTATTTACAGGGCAGGGTGGGGAAAATTTAGTGGGACAATTAGAAAATAAGGTGGGAAGGGGACAAATTGGGGGGTGGGGGAAACACAGTAATGGAGGGAACCAAAATTTTTGAGTCTGTTCGTTCACCTTCCATGTGTTCATTGTGTTCTCCATAAAAAAATGAATCCAACACAAATATTGGTCTACAAATGTAGAATTTGTCGACTAGGCTTATTGTGACCGTATCAACTAGGTTAAAAATGTCTCGCAACGCATATAAATGTTTTGGTTGACGTGTGCTTCAAAAAGTTTCAGCTACCATGTTGTCTGTGTAACGCGCAATTAAAATGGATAGGTTTTACAATGGATGAACCTTTTTCGTTGCGAACGTGCCATGAATCATTTCTTAGTGGTGCATTGGTCATCTTAGCTTTATGAACCTCACATTTCAACTTGCCAATCACGATATTTATGCAACACCTAACGTGACTACCATCCCAACTTTGTGGTGCATCGGTTCTTCATGATGTATGCAACACAAAGGCTGGTCTAGAAAAGTGGAATTAGTCGTTGGGTCTTATTATGACCTTATTAGTGAGGTCAAAATGGACAAGTTTACGCTACACGAAACTTTACCGTTGTGGATGTGACATGGACAATAATGGACATGTGTCATGTCTTGCGGCATTGGTCATGTCAAGATTATGAACTTCACATTTGAACTTGCGAAGCCACGATCATGACCAATGGTCATGAAAATAACACCTAATATGTATAATCGTTATGAAACACCTACCGAGGGACTACCATCTCGTGTGCACTTGTTCTTCATGATGTAGACAACACACTATAGATGATTTCCATAGTTAGTCATGTGTTGTACCACATTTGTGTGTTCTATTCATTCACCTTGCAACGAATCATAACTGTGTTGTTCATGTGTGCTTTTAAAAAAGGTTGATTGACCATGTTGTCCATGTCACATGTACAATAAGAGACATGGATCATGTCTTACAGCATTGGTGATCAATGGTTTATGGACCTCACATTTGAACTTGCGAAGTAACGATCCTGACTAATGTTCACCCTACTAACACCAGTTATGAAACACCTAATAAGATTACCATCCCAGCCTAGTCATGTGTTGTGCCACATTTATGCATTATTTAAACTCTAGTTTTTTGCTCCATACGATCCAGAATGAAGGTCAGATCACAAACATGCAAAGCACTCTCCTTCTTTCCCATTTGTGCTGTGCAGCTTCAAATGGTCCCAAATTTCAGTAGTATCTACACGACACATGTGTGCACTTGGGAGAAATCTTCTTCTTGTCACATTATGTCTTTATGTCAGATGACTTACGCGAGCAACAATGGCCTAGAGTGCACTGTTCTTCACTCTCTCTTAGTCCAATTTGCAATGTCTCATTTCAGCAAGTCCTGTGTCGCCATGGAGACCCCCTCAACTGTCCCATTGCTCACCTCTTCCCCTTATCAGCATTGGCTATCCGCATCAGACCGAGCATTGCCGCGTTGCCACCAAACAAGACCATCAGCAGTTCCAAGTTGCCCTGTCGTGACGGGACGCTCTGGCGAGATGCACCCTACGTGCTTTACCCAAGTTGAGCTCGCATACAACCTATCTATCTTCATCTCATGTTTTTCTGCCCGCCATGAGCTCACCGAGCTATGGCCGTGCTCTGGAGCACGGTTCTCACCGTACACATGCACCACGTCGGGGTCTCAAATCAGATGGTTCCAAACGGTCTAGAAGGTTATCAGTCAATGCCCGCGACACTGTTATATAGTTCCGAAATGCCCAGTGACAACTGCATTTCTTAGCCATTACCTTTCACTTCCCCATTCACCACCACGACCAGCCCATCGACCATGCATTGCCGTCCGAGACCTCCTACAGGACCATTCCATGGCGAGACCGAGGAAGACCGCACAGAGAGAGAGTTTTGGGAGAGGGCGTGGTACTACTCCGAGTGGGTGGAGGAGGACACGCGGCGTAAAGCTGAATCTGTAACCGGTCGCTACCGTTTGATCACCGCCCTGGACTACTCCCGCCGCATGTACGAGGCAGCGAAAGATGAAGCTGATGCCGCACTCACGTCGACCTTTAGGGATATCGCCTATGCCCGTGTCAATGATGCACAAGCCTTCCTCGACCATGTGATCAAGGAAGACGACTCTCTGGAAGCCTCGCCCGACTCCGAGGTCACTTCGAGGAAGAGGATGATGCCATAGTACAATTTCAAAATGGAAAATGGTTGTTCTGCTTCCATTCAAATCCGGATGTGCGGATCGACGCCTGCATGAGTGTGTTATGCACTAGTGAGTCAAAAAAGTTTGTACTGCTCAATCATCTGCCTTGTGCAATCTGCTTTAAGAATTTGAATGGATATTATTAGACATATCATATATCATGGTGTCATGAAGTATTGTTATGTTTCTTTGACGATCAAGTCTTGTTATCTCACATACGTATCGTTTTTTCTTAATAATCATCAACTGGTATGTCATACGTTGGTCTAAAAATTGAATTGAACTAGGACATGTTGATTTACTTATGTTTTCTTAAGATGATCGATGCACGTTTTGGTTCTTGGAAATAGTACTAAAAATCCGTAAGTTGTTTAGAAAACCAGGAATTCCAGGTAGGCAGTTTAATAGAATGTAAATAGTAGATGTGAAAAAGTTGCATGTGGGTGTGAAACCAAAAAAATGAGTAGATACTAAATTCACGAGACGCGTATCATCTCCCACAACCGTCTCCTCAGCACTCTTCATGCCCTTCCAGGTTTTGGCCAACTATAAGTACTGCGCCGCCCACGGCCGTAGGCAGAGCAGTCACATTCATCTCGTACCCTTCCTCGCACTCGCCGTCATCCTCCCTTCCAAACCCCTTTCTTGCCATGGCGCCATCGATCACTGACCGATGCCGCACGCTGCCCTGCTCAGAGGAGGATGCGTCCCCATGACTAGCCAAGAAGGACGCGCCCGCCTCGACCGAGGAGGTATGGAAACTAATGGAGGTCGCATTGTGGGTGTCGTTGCCACCATATGTCGGCGCCAAGAGAGAGGCAGCTATGAAGGCGGAGGAGGAGGAGCGAGCCGCGCGTCTGGCGGCCTGGGAGGCCCATGTGGTCATCGACAGAGAAATTGAAATGGAGCTTTGGAGGGATGCTCGTGCCAAGGCCGAGAGGGTGGAGGAAGACGCCAAATGGATGGCCATGAAAGCCAAAGGGTCAATGCGACTCATCTACGCCTGGAAGTACAAAGATCAGGTGTACGCTGCCAGCGAGGAGGAGTACCTATGGGCACCGGATTACTTGACCAGTGGCTTTGCGCTGGCGCGTTGGCGATGTGTGGATGCGCACCTCACCAAATGCGAGGCAGAGGAGAAGGAGCTCTCCGACCACTGTGGGAAGAGGCCATGCACCAGGCTTATCATTGATTAGTGATGACGAGGAACTCATATGCTTCAAATTACATATTACCATCATCTTGCAAATGTAATGCTTTTTTGGATAATGAAGTGTTTTAAAAATGTGTAATTCTTGTTCCAATATGTATGCAATTGTGGAGAAGCACATTTCCAATATGTATGCAATTGTGTGTACCAACCCCCACATCCTCGTTTCTGCGAAAAGAAATCCCGTGCAAAGCAATCTGTAGTAATATAATAAATCGGCAATACCAATAAATCACTTGCAAGAAAACAATAATCTGAATCGCAGCATATCTTTTCTTAATTTTCCTGCGAATTCCCTTCCTTTCATTTGTAAATTACAAAGAACATCAGTGTTTGTATATGTATATTAACTTACGTGCGATATGTTTGTATGTACAAAGGTTTTCTAAGCCATCGAAAGTGGCTACAAATTATGTAATAAGTTCCCCCCCTTTTAGACTATTTGTTTTTGGGCTGCGGCCAGAGTGCTTTTAGGCATTCTGCCATAAGACTACAATTTTTTTTTGCACCTTCAGCTGCAAGGGCGCTTGTTTTTCTGTTACTAAATGCTTGGTTTCATTTATATGAATATGGAACCAGGTACATGGTCCCTTTCCTTCTAATTTTGTCGGTAGTTTGACAAATATTATGAGAAAATGTTTTAGCACTTTATGAATATGAGCTGCATTAATGGATAAATACTCTAATCATTGTCAGACTTTGTTGGGATTATTGTAAGAAAGTAAATTAAGCACTCTCTGAATTATACACAATAGCAACAGCAGCACATACAGACTTTGCTACACGTTTATACTGAACACACTGACTGCACTAGTTTTTTTAAGATAGTACAGACGCAGATGCTTATCCATACACACATACACTCCGTAGTCGACGTTAACGTGTCTTCCCATCGAATGAACATCACGGAAAGACTACAATAGTTTTTTTGGCACATCAAAGATGTAACAATGCCTGTCTACCAATCTAAAGAAGTGACCACACTAGGTGTTGTGCTTGTCACCACGGCGATGGTGAATGCTGCACATGGGGCATGCACATGTGACGATCAGCCTCCTCGTCTATGCACCAAGTGTGCATGTTTCTCCGTGTAATGGAGTCAAATGATGCGTTCCCTGCACCTCATTTGGCCCCATTACGCAGTGCAGCAGGTGAGCTAGTGGTGCCCAAAAAGAGTAATGAGCGCCAGCTCCATCGTGGCAATGCGGCAAGATGGCGAAGGGATCCTCCTTCGCGACCATCTCCTTCAAGACCGGTGCCAAGTCCGGCCGCTCATGGATGCTAAGCATCAAGGGCACAGTGAGTTATTCAGAGAAGAGAATGGAGTGGGTTGGGAGAGGCTGAAAGAGAATGAGCTAACTGGTCATGGAGGCGGTCATCTATTCGGCCATGGCAATGTGGAGGGATGTGGAGGCTGAGGATAAAGGATGAGCTGCTTGATCATGGTGAGGGTCTTCTTATAGCCACGGGCAGCGGGCGCCGGGTGGGAAAAAGTGGCGGCAAAAGTTGGTGGGTGGAGGGGGAAAGTGGCGTCAATGGCTGATGGCAGTTGGCACACGCCGGTCGCCATTAATCGACACGCTGCAGCACTGAAACGTGGCGTCTGCTTTCACCAGGCGACGAGATGAGCTGCGTGGACTGGTGGACTCTGCTAGAGATCCTATAAGTAAACAAGTACCAGCAATTTGATCAAAAACTGATCAATGGCGTACTGGCAATGCAGCATGTACTGCGTGCTGGACATCCTATGTTCGAGCCACAAGAAGCAAGCATTTTTTTGCCCATTTTAAATTACATAGTGTAGGGTTTCGCCAATTTTTTCAGGAACACTATCAGAAACTAGATTGAATACTTTAAGAAAATATTTACATAGACTTTCAACACAGATTAGTCAGCTTAAAAAAGAATTAGTTATTTTTCTTATTATATTTCAAGACATTGCGATGCTCAACATTTTATGTGACACTACAAACCGTCCCTGAAAATGGACATGCATAGTGACGTCCAATACCGTTGCCCAAAATCGCACCAGAACGAAGTTGTCGAGGGCACTGCGCTGGGAGGAAAACACCTCGTAACGGTGGACCGTCACAGAAAATGATTTTTGGCGACATTTCCTGTATCGTCACCAGGGTTTTTGTCACTGAATAGAGCAAATTTTGTAGTGTTTGTCTACACACTCCCATCTTCCTC
Organism: Elymus sibiricus; assembly: GCA_039707655.1. NCBI lineage: Eukaryota > Viridiplantae > Streptophyta > Magnoliopsida > Poales > Poaceae > Elymus > Elymus sibiricus. Next base: position 74,161,809 of record CM077676.1, read on the forward strand.
CCATATCAGCAAGAAAATTCACTGCCAAGCAACTCGCCATTCTACACTTGGGAAACCATGTTTGCTTTAATCTACTGATACGTCCCAAACGTATCTACTTTTCCAAACACTTTTGCTTTTGTTTTCGACTCTAATTTGCATGATTTGAATGGAACTAACCCGGACTGACGCTGTTTTCAGCAGAATTGCCATGGTGTTATTTTTGTGCAGAAATAAAGTTCTTAGATTGGGCTAAAAATTTACGGAGATTATTTTCAAAATATATAAAAAATATTGGCGTGAAGACCTGCTGGAGGGGGGCCACCCAGGAGGCACGAGCTCGTGGGGCACGCCTACCCCCTAGGGCACGCCGTGCGAGCTCGTGGGTCCCACTGACCTCTGTTAGCCCTAACTCCAACTCCATAAGTACTGTCTCGTGGAGAAAAAAATCAGAGAAAAAGAATCATCGTGTTTTACGAGACAGAGCCGCCGCCACCTCCTGTTCTTCATCGGGAGGGCTGTTCTGGAGTCCGTTCGGGGCTCCGGAGAGGGGGATTCACCGCCGTCATCATCATCAACCATCCTCCATCGACAATTCCATGATGCTCACCACCAGGAGTGAGTAATTCTGTCGTAGGCTTGCTAGACGGTGATGGAGTTGGATGAGATTTATCATGTAATCGAGTCAATTTGTTAGGGCTTGATCCCTAGTATCACTACAAAAAAAAACATTTCCGTGATAATACATCTTTGTCACAGTAGGTCACTTTTTCTGTCACGCTTGTACATCCATGATGATTTTATGACAGAATCAAGATAGTCATACCTGTGCTGTCGTAGAAGTGTTCCATGACAATACTCAAATTATCATCATGGAAGTGTCCACTTCCATGACAATAAATGGCGCGTCATGGAAGTGATTTCGTCAAGGATAAACGTCATGTGGAATCCACTGTAACGGGTCGCCGTTAAGCTATCAGGTCCAGTTTTGGATCCGATAACCCGTTAACAGCCCCAACCAATGGTGATTTTCCATGTGTAAAATTCTCATTCGCCAAAGGATCCATGTGTCAGCTTGGCGTTACGACAGATGTCATTCATCCAAAGGACGAGATGCGCCTATGAAACAGTGACACATCGACAAGCCCAACAGTGGACCATTTATGTTAAAAAGGCCAGCCCAGCAAAAGTTAGCGGGCTGACCCATTTAGGGCCTACTTGCGTTAGGCCCATTTACAACCACGGCCCATACGAGTCCTGCAAATTCAGCCCATCAATGGCCCATTAAAGACTGGACACCAATGCGGCCCATCATCATTTCCAGCCAGTTAAGAGCCCGCTACATCTTTGGGCTCATTTGCGGCTCGAGGTTCTTCCGTCCTGTTAGCGGCCCATTACAGAGATGGGCCAATTTCCAGGCCGTACGACTTTCGGCCTTTTTGCGGCGCATCCTAATGTCGGGCCAATTTTCATCCCTGTGTAACTTTTGGCCTATTAATGGCCCACACAGGACTTGGGCCAATCACAGTCTGACCTGACTTTTGGCCTCTTAGCGGCCCATGTTCTCCATGGCACAATTCTGACCCGGTGTGTCTTTCGGCCTGTTAAAGGCCCACATCAAAGTTGGGCCATATACTGTCCGACCTGACTTTTGGCCTCTTAGTGGCCCATGATCTCCAGGGCACAATTCCAGCCCGACCTGTCTTTCGGCCTGTTAAAGGCCTGTGTGGTATATCGGCCCACTTATGGCCCAACCGGTTTTTGGCCTTTTAACGGCCTGACATGGAAATGGGCCAATCAATAACCGAGGTCTATTTCGGCCTACTAATGGCCAGTTGGCTCATTTAAATTATCACGGCCCAATCGAGCTTTCGGCCTGTTAATGACCAGTCAACTAGTTGGGCCCGCTAAAGTTTATTCATTGTCGTAGGCCCAATTAAGGACAGGGCCCACGTCGATTTTAATCCAGCTATTATTTTGAGCCTATTATGAAGACAATTTATGGGCAGCGGCAAATCCGGTCCATCTAAGGCCCAAGCTAATAACTGCGAGCCCACTACGGGGCCCATCCTGGGTAGTGGGCTGTTCCCCTCGATGAAGGGCCCACGTCGCTTTGTTCTAGTTATTAATTTCACTGCATATTTTGGCTTGTTTGCCGCTAGTTGAGCTTTCGACCTAGAAAGCTGGGGTGCGAGCCGCGCTAAGCAAATACACAGCATACAAGGAAAAATGTAGCACATCAAAGCATATATTATAGGAAATTACATCCACTGGGTAATCAAAGATTGATGCCAGTGCAAATAAATGAACAAAGCTTAACGATCTACAACCTCACAATCTGCAACCTCAGCGCGGATGACACCAATAAGCATCTAAGCAAGTTCTTTCTTCTTTGCTACACTGTCACTGAAATCATTGATCAGTTGTTGTTGCACAAGAATGTACACCTCTGATTCCTCCATGATTTTCATCGTTGCTTCAGACAGCAATTGGTTCACAAACGTACATCTTATCCGTTGGAATTGAGACAGAGGAAACTGAACAGATTCAGATGCAATTTTGGCAGGCTTGTATCACTGATAGTGGAGAGTGTCTCGACCACTGCATCATAACTTAAATTAGGGGGAAACTGAACAGATTAATCAAGAGTTATTACAGAATTACCTGCACTAGATTTATTGGAGAGAAATAATGGGGTTGCCTTGCTATCTTCTGACTTTGTCTTCTTATCTTCAGCAGCCTGCACCAAATTAACACAATAAGGTACTGCTATTGTTGGCCAGGTCAGTTAATAGGAAAGCAACATTGACACAATGAATGTTTGGGCAACCAGACCACACCAACCTACACCAAATTAACACAATATGGCACTGCTATCATCGGCCAGGTAAGTTAATCGGAAAGAAACATTGACACAATGAATGGTTGGGCAACCAGACCACACCACTACATTTTAGTAATGTGCAACATATGATATGGTACAATCATGCAGCTCAGTATGCAAAACTACCAGGCAGTTTTCCTTATAAAAAACTACATTAGCGCCTTAATTATACATTTTGCTAAAGTAAATATAGATGAGATAATTGGTGTAGGGTACTAAAGGTTGGATTCACGCCGATGCTACTTAATAAACTACATACAGATGTAAAAATATAGTGATATACAACAGGTACTTACTTTAGCATTGAAGCGCGGAGCATTATTGCATGATACTTTCCTCGAACACGATCCCAGTTTACAACGTTTGCTATCAATTAAGCATAATTCCTACAAGAGAGATGCGTAAGACATACTGATGTAAAAATATAGTGATATACAACAGGTACTTACTTTAGCATTGGAGCGCGAAGCATTGCTGCATGATACTTTCCTCGAACCCGATCCCACTTTATGACGTTTGCTATCAATTAAGCATAATTCCTACAAGAGAGATGCGTAAGACACATGTAGAAAATATAGGTTCAAATGTGATCTGACTGCTACAAAATTTTGTGATGCAAGGATACGCACATGCTTCCTAGCAAGTTGTGGAAATATTTTTGTTTGACTGCAGCGGACTGGTTCTTTGGCCACTGGAATCTGGTTATTATCTACATGAGTTGGGTTTCTCTGTGTTGGAGAAGTTCCTATGAACACTGGAGTTGGGTCACTATCTCCTGGAGCTTGGATCTTTTGCAAAGACCTTGTTTGTACCCATTCAGATTCTAACATAGCCCTCTTCCACTTACATGCCTTGTACAGAAGTATGGTGCTTCAATTATAAAACATGCTATGGCAGAGAGATGGAATAGGTACTGAAGAATAGAAAGGCATGGCATATTGACATGTACTCCCTCCATCCGGAAATAAATGGATGTATCTAGATGTATTTTAGTACTAGATACATCCATTTTTATCCATTTCTGCGGCAAGTAATCCGGACGGAGGGAGTATGATGTACAAGCTAAGGATACAACAGGACAACAGAGTAAACGAAACACTAGTTGAATCTAAAACTGTATGATAGCTGGAATAGGTATAGAAAGATAGGAAGGCAGCATATTCACATGTATGATGAGCAAATGAAGACCGCATTGTGACAGAACAGTAGAACGGCACTTCAATGTTAAAAACCATGGTTTGGTAGACGGATGGAGTACATACTGATGAACAACAAACAACAATGCATGAGATATTCAGAAGGATGATGTCCAAACTAAGCAGATGACATTGCAACAGAGTAGAATGACAGTACTTGAATTTGAAAACATGTTATCATGAATGAAATAGGTACAGTAAAACAGGAAGGCATGACATATTCATATGTATGATCAGCGGGCTAAGCACATGGCATTGCAACAGAGTAGATGCATCGCAAGACATTATATGCATGATGCTACCCATATCACGGGTCAAGTTAGAGGAAGGACCTTGTGGGGTGAATAGGAATCATCATCTCTCTGGAACTCTTCTAAAGAACTACATTTAACTGTTCCATCATATTGAATATCATTGACGTCGAGTTTGTTGGCCGTTGCATTGCTCCATGAGTTTCTTTTAGTGGATTTGTTCCGATATTCAATATCATTGTGTGCAATAATATCTGACATGCATGTAAGACAACTAGTAGTGAGATTATGTAATGAGTGCCTGTAGGAGATGACTTAAATAGTAGGAGTCAACTTAAATAGCAACAATAGGTTGATACCTCAAAGACTAAAGAGAGAGCACACATGATAGCTACAAAATATATACTATTTGTACTTGAGATTAACTAGATGGCACACAATACTCAAGATTAACTAGATGGCACACAAAAGTACTACAGAACAACATCATAGGTTATACTAGAAGGGGTATAATCACCAGCCTGTGGGATAGCTTTGGCTAAGGGATGATCACTATGGAACAACGTTAACTGATGCACAAGTCTCTTATCTGAAGTATGACTCTAAGAGATCAACATGAATGTGCAGTGACAAGTGATAATGTATTTTCCATGCTTAGATGAATAACGAAGCCATAAATGCTGCACACCAGATGAGGGTACAACCTATCTTGCCACCCATCGTAGGAGTGAGCATCATCTGCTTACTCGTTGATGGCGCTGTGGTTGTTGTGGCTGTCCATGTCAGGGAGGCACATTCGAGACAGGGAACTCTTGAGTGGGGAGTATAGCTTGTTTCTGGTGTATGCTTCCCTTGTTGGAGCAGCACCGGTGAGAAGGAAGACAGTGTGACTGAAGAGACGGAAAACAGACAATGTTAAGAATGACACATATCTCTGATCCGAAGAAACTGTTCAGGATCTAAGAGATCAATAGTAAGGTATGAGACTGGTTACACGTCAGTCGACTAGAAACTAAATAGGGGTCAAACGCTTTTTATTTTATTTTTTGCACTGTCCGATCAGCGCCGGATGGCTGGATGGCCGTCTTATGCCTCTCGGCTGTCAGTGTTCAGGATCTTCCTCAAACAGCCAGTGACCACCGGCAGAGCAGCCTGCCTCCGCCATCCCTGGCGGCGACAGCTCCGACCTCGACCCTGCACCCCGCCCCACCGCACAGCCATGGTTACGCCGGCCCCAGTGATACCTCCAAGACTCGCCGTCATCCAGATCTGGCGCCAGCAGTACCTTGACCCCACGCAACCCTAAGATAGGCACCCAAGCACTGCTTCCGAGGCGAACCTGCGGCCCCACACCCGTAGGATAGACACCGAGGCACTGCTTCCCTGGCCAACTGGCAGCCTAGGAGCTCCGCTGCCTCGAGGGGTGCTGCTTCCTTCCATTGGGAATCGACTGACCCAGAATAAAAATTCAGGCGACTGACATGTAGGTAAAGTGAATAAGATGAGTGTATGACCTATCTTGCGGCCCGGTGAAGTAGGCAGCTCCATCTGCCGGGTCGATGAGGCCGGCGCAGTTGCGGTGGCTCCCGGTGGTGGGAAAGCAGATATGTGGCAGTGGTCGATGGCTATGGGGACCAATGCCGGGGCGCTGGATGCATCAGAAGTTGGAGCCGCTCCGGTGCCATGCACGACGACGTGGTTGAATCCGCTCTGGTACGGTTCACGCGGTCGTCATCGAGGCAGCTCTGGCAGCGTGGAGCAAGAGGCACACAGTGCAGTGTACGACGGCAAACGGGCAGCCCTTTGGCATTAGGGAGGAGGGCAGTGGTGAATTTGGTGCAGTGGGGGGGCATGGAGGAGGGGCTGAGGTTTCGCGGCTGGGGAGAGGTGATTTGGCACCCACGGTGTATGAATGGGGAATTGGGAGGGGAACCATGTCTTATGGACGCATTTGTCTGAAATGTGGGGGAAGTTACAATTCTACCCCTGAATTTTGGCTTGTGGGCTTGGGTCGGAGTCTTGAGGGTCGGGGATAGTAGGGTAACTTTGCTTCTCCCAAATAGTGGGCGCCAGCGATTTCAAGCGAGGAGGGCGTGCTTTGAAATAGTGGGTGCGACCGATTTCGGCCGAGGAGAGGGTGTTTTGCAGCCCATGGTTTATGAATTATTGGGCGCCTATCATTTCGGCCGAGGAGAGGGTGCCCTTAGATGAAGTTACCAACCTACCCTTGATATACAACAGGCCAATTGATGCGGGTCCCAGATAGGCTGGTAATTTTGCGTCTCCCGTTTATTTGCTCAGGCGAATTCCACCGAGCAGAGGGTGTTTTAGCGGTTCGTTCAAATTATGGGAGAACAAGCATCCACATCTACCGTACCAAGTCCATTCGAATCAATTTTTGAAATATTAGATCTATAGTGTCACATCTTGCCACTTCTTTTTTTGATGGTGAGATGATGCTCGGGACTAATGTGTTTTTACATGCTCGTTGCTACCGATTAATTTGTCAAATAGTTGACCCACTCAAAACGTGAATCAAACCCAAAATGAATTACCTCAGCTCATTGACCCGGTCAAAATTGTTGACTAATTCCAAAATTGAACACCTCAATTGAATGGCATGTTGTATTATAGTATATGACACCATGCATATGCTCAAAATCAAATTAATGAACCTGTTTGACAAACCTATCTCCTTCATATGTGAATTGCTAATACCATGTTGTCCAGTTCAAACATTTGAATGCAATTTATATTGAATCATGGTTTGTATCAGTCTTCGATGCATAAACACGACCTCTTCCCTCTCCCCCAGTCCCGTTCTCTCTCTAGCCGACACTCTCTGTTTCTCTCGCATGCATAGAAACACAATCCTCGCGCGGTCCCTCTCTCTCTCTCTCTCTAGGTCTTTCTAGCTTGCATGAACACTCTATGTATAGGTCTCTCTCACACAAAATGTATGACTCTCTTTTCTAAGCTAACTAGCTAGGGTGCACTCATGGGACACACACAAATTATCTCGCTCGTTGTCCATAACTCTCTCACGCACCACTCTGCCGTCTCGGGGCTCTTCTCTCTCTCTCTCTCAAACTTTCTATCTCCCTGGGTCACACATACACATATCTCACTCACACTAGATAGACCCATCTAACACTCTCTCTCCCTCGTTCTCTCTCTATCTCACACACACACACACACACACAAACACAATCTTCCCCCTAGTACGACTATCTCTCACTCCATCATAGGCACACCCCCCTAGGTATGACTATATCTCACTCTGCATCACAAACATACGCATTGTCTCTTTCCCTCCATAGGTCTATCTAGATATCTCTTGGGGTATCTTTCTATCGCACACACACCTTGTTTCTTAATCTCCCACGCATAGTCCCCTCACGATCTCGAGGTGATCTCTCTATCACAAACACACCCTCTCTCCCTCCCCATGCCTCCATTTTCTCCGTACGTCTCTCTAGACCCCTCTCCCTTGGTTGCCAGACCTCTCTTGGATACGTGCTAGGGGTCTCTCTCTCCGTTGCAAACAACCACACACTATCGCCGTGTATCTCCTCACCTCGCTTTCTCTCTTGGAGATGCATGTGTGATATGTTTGCATAAGTCACACACACTTTCTCTCTACTTTATCATGTGTTGTCCCTTTCTCTTTCACTCTCTCTCTCTCTCTCTCTCTCTCTCTCTCTCTCTCTACACTCACTCTTTCTCCTTCACACACTTGGTCTCTCTCTAGTTAGGTACTCTCTCCGGTCCATAGCATACAAATTTTTTGAAAAGTCAAACCTCACAAAGTTTGACCAGGTACGTGGAGAAAAACATTTACACCTGGAACGGCAAACATATATCATTAGATTCATCACAAGATATAGTTTCGTATTATCTATGTTTGGTATTGTAGATATAAAATATTTTCTCTATAAACTTGGTCAAAGCTTCGAAGGTTTGATTTTTCAAAAAAATTAGAGGCACTACATTATCGAATGGAGGGAGTATCTCTTTCTCTCTGTCAACTCTCTCACGCACCACTCCGACGTCGGGGCTCTTCTCTCTCTCGCTCAAAATTTCCATCTCCCTATGTCACACATACACATATCTCACTCACACTAGATAGACGCATCTAACACTCTCTCTCCCTTGTTCTCTCTCTATCTCACATGCGCACACACCCACACTCCACCCCCTTAAGTACGACTAGCTCTCACTACATCATAGGCACACGCACCCCCTAGGTATGACCATATCTCACTCTACATCACAACACACTCATTCTCTCTTTTCCTCCATAGGTCTAGCTCAATCTCTCTCGGGGTATCTTTCTATCGCACTCATACTTTGTCTCTCGATCTCCCACCCATATAGTCCCCTCACCATCTCGAGGGGATATCTCTATCACAAACAAAACCTCTCTCCCTCCCAGTGCCTCCATTTTATCCATACGTCTTTCTTGACCTCTCTCCCTTGTTTGCCAGACCTCTCTTGGCCATGTGCTAGGGGTCTCTCTCTCTCCGTTGAAAACAACCACACACTATCTCCGTGTATCTCCTCACCTCGCTTTCTCTCTCAGAGATGCATGCGTGATATGTTTGCATAAGAAACACACACACTTTCTCTCTACTTTATCATGTGTTGTCCCTCTCTCTATCTCTCCCTCTCCCTCTCTCTCTCTTCGCACACTCACTCTTTCTCCTTCACACACACACTTGATCTCTCTCTAGTTAGGTACTCTCTCCGGTCCATAGCAATAGCATATAGATTTTTTGGAAAGTCAAACCTTACAAAGTTTGACCAGGTATGTGGAGAAAAATATTTACAACTAGAGCGGCAAACTTATATCATTAGATTCATCACAAGATGTAGTTTCACATTAAATATATTTGGTATTGTAGATATAAATAATTCTCTCTATAAACTTGGTCAAAGTTTCCAAAGTTTGAGTTTTAAAAAAATTATAGGCACTACATTATGGAACGGAGGGAGTATCTCTTTCTCTCTCTCTATCTCTCACGGGCCTCCCCTCTCACTCGATCTCTCTTTACCAAGGGACTATACGGTCACTGGCTCAGCGTATAGCTCCGTATATTGTTGAGTTGACCGGTTAACCAGTCTATATGGTGCCTTGTCAGCTCGTGTCTCTATCTAAGTGTGTGGGCCCATGTGGCAGTGGGTGAAAATAAATAAACTAGAGGCCCATCTTCCACGGGTGAAATAAACAAACTAGAAACCACTCGTTCTTCCAAAAAAAAACTAGAAACCACTCGCGATAGCACCCCGCACGCCACTAAATTGAGTGCAGACTTCTTTCGCGTTAAAATAGTGCACATAAACCATTGCGGAGCATGCACGCAAGGACGCACTCGCGCACACCCAGCACAGAATACACACCAGCACACGTTTACACCAGCATCGCCGCCGGCTGAGATGGAGGACGAGGCGGCCAACAAGCGTAGGCGGATCCAGTCAAATCCGCATCTGGCGAGCCTGGATTTCATCAGCAGCCTCCCCGACGACATGCTGCTCGTCATCATCGCCCTCCTCCCCACCAAATCTGGCGTACGGACCACCCTGCTCTCCCGACAATTGTGCCCCCTCTGGCGCTGCAACCCCCTCAACCTCACCGTCGATAGCTGCCTCTTTTATGGCGGTACCGCCAACAGGTGGCGGAGGTGGCGGCCGCCTCCAAGGAGGGCGACGACATGGGTGAGACGCTGTTCGGCGACACCAATGAGGAGGAGGAGGACATCGCCGAGGCCGTGCCCCGCCACCACGACCATGAAGCTGGTGCGTCTACGGGCGATGCTGGCAGCGAGGAAGAGTAGTGCACAGTAGGTTGCCAGCGCTCGTGTCCCAGGAAGGCCAGCGCTCCTCCCTCCCGGCGACGCCAAGCTCGGTGGGCTCACCACCAACGGCCAATTAGTCGCTTGGCGGCGACGTGGAGGCGGCTGGAGGAGGAGGTTTCAGAGGTGGAGCTGGAGAGCGCCGAGGCGGAACTGGAGAAGGCGAAGCTTCAGTTCCCGGGGCTCACGGTTTGACACGTCGATCCGGCGCCGGTGACCATTTAGATTAGGTATTAATTATTCCTCTAGATCCGGACTAGCACCGCTTAGTTGATGTAAATGTAATGAAATCCGCCATGTTTATATGAAATCCGCCGTGTTTGTATGAAATCCAAACATGTTTATATGAAATCCGTCAAGTTTGCATGAAATCCGCCCGTGTTTGATCGAATTTCGTCTAGTTGTAATATTACGACATGCCAGCACGTGGTACTACGTTACGATTAATGTTCGCATGCATAGGTGCGGCAACAAGGTAGCCAATACATCCTTTACAATATTTATTATAACTCGTGGCAATGCATGGGAAATTATCTAGAACACGGCTAGTTGTAAGCAGGGTAGCTCTACAGCCTTGATGATAGTGACTGCACACGGTGAGGCTGACATTGGTAACCCAAACACGCCACCTACACTCTGTTGTCATCTCCGGCGCAGGGTCTAGTCACTTCACTGTGAGAAGCAGCATGTAATAATTTGACCAATGGGTTGTACATTGGTAGTACTACAAGTACTACTAGTAGTAGTACTACGACTACCACAGTCTGGATTAAGTAGTACTACCACCTCCGATTGGAGTTAGTATTTGACTAGCAATATGTAGTAATGCATGTCACAAAAAATATACATACTCCCTCTGTAAATAAATACTCCATGGAGTATCGTGAATGCAACGTAGTCTGCACTTCTCATATAAACTCTCCTAGCCAGTCCAATCCATCTACGAAATCCTACATACCTACGCACCCTAGACCAAGGGCCAGAGTGATCACTCCAATCGCAAGATCAATTGACCATAAGCTAGACCCATGGAGGTGATGAGCACGAGCATGAGCCGGCTATGCCAGATGGTCCACGACGCGGGCCTGCGGCCCAGCGCCGAGGGACGTCTCCGGTCGTGCTTGAGGCTGCCAGGGTGAGAGGCCTCTTAGACGACTGCTTCGTCCCCTTGTTCGACGAGGCCCTCGTCTACTTCCTCGACAAGTTCATCATCATCAAGAAGCTCACAAACGACCTTGACGTACGCCTCCAGCCCACATGCCCAGGCTCTGTGATGCCCGCCACCCTCACCGGCCTCTATGGTGATAACCTCTTCGACGCACTGGTGGCCCTGCGACTGCCCGCCATCGTGCCGAAGAATGTCCACCTCGAGGTCGCCCTCGCCGCCCAGTGCCTCGACCAGCAAGACACCATTGACATAATCACCCACATCTATGAGCAAATCATCCACAAGGACCACTACATGCCAGAGGAGGACGATAGGACGGTGGCCTTCTTGGACCACAGGGCAACTTTGGACGGCCTTGTTTAGAAGCATGTTGACCTCGCCGCCAACGCCGCTGCACCTCACCGTCGGTTGGTGGCCCGGTGCAATAGGACGAGAGGATGTCATTGATGGATCCGTATGCATCTTTATTTTTGCGTCAATTGCATGTATACTATAATTTTTCTTACCTTTTGCATCAACTTCATAATTTTCATACGTACCATGCATGAATCGTGCCACAAATCAAATGTCCAACTTGTGCACATGCTAGAAAATGGAGAAGGGCAGCTGGTTAGATTATAGTACTACTTATTTTTATTGTTTTAACTTTTTAAGTAAAGGAGGATCAACCCTGCCCTCTAGAGAAGCCTCAAACTTTGCAAGATTTTCCCCAACACTACTAGTACCGCCGTATTTTGGGTCAACGATTGACAAACATACTACTAATCCAATGACATTACGTAGTAGGAGTATTTAACTAGCATGTCACACATTTTTTTTGTTGGATTTGTATTTGAATATGTTTTCCAATGACATTATATTGGTTTTGTATCAGTTAAATTAAGGGCCAAAATATGACACAAAATACAAGGGGGACTAGTAAACCAGTACGGTTCCTGATACAGCTTGAATGCAAATAAAGGAGAGGGTAGCGGTTCCCGATGAACGGCCATTGATGTTTATCCTCCTTCAATTCCCATGCTGAGGGAAGTACTAAATGGGAGAACTGGCATGCAGCCAGCAGCCCAGCACCATGGGCGTGTTTGGTTGGGTGGCTTGCAAGTTTCTTTTGGCCTCCTGTAACCACCACTGCATCGCGTCGCCGTGGCCTTCATTCTAGCATGTCGTGTTCGCGTCGCACCCCCACACGGTTGGTATGGCACGCCGCTCAAGTGGGAACACATGCTATCTTGCATTTTCACTAACAAGTGGGACCGCAGTTGAGCAAACCGACTATAGGCAAATCCCTGGCCCGCCCGCCGCGCGATGGCTGAGTTAGAGAAATGAGGAGGGAGAAGAGCTAGCTGTAGCACGGACTCCAATAAATTTTGTGTCAGATGGTACTCGTGGTAGTGGTGTGTGCCGTACAACTATACGTCAATGCTTGTTCTGGCCCATGCCACTCCCCCCACTATATCAAGGTGCTGGTTACGTAGAGCGAACACATCTCTCCAGGAGTACGCTACCACTAGTAGTACTTTATCATATGTCCCACCTCACACTGTCACCAAATTTCCTGGAGGTCCGTGCTCGGCCCTCCTCTCTCTCTTCTTAGCCAGCCAGCAGATGCGCAGAGTGTGCTCATCATCGGTTTTCTCACATTCGGTCCCACATGTTAGTGAAAGAGCAAGAGGACCCACATTCACTGGGTGAGCGGCGTGCCTGCCTGACCGTGTGGGGTGCAACACGTACGCGACAGGCCATGTTGTAATTGTACGTGACAGGCTGGAGGTTGAGGAACATGATCCCACCGTCCATTTTTATCCAACAGCCCAGGCCAAATCGACTGCCCACAAAAAATATTCAGGCGACTATCATCTAGCCACGCCCCTAGTTTCCAAATGAAAATATCCATGCACTCCATTTTTTTGGCGGGTATACTAGAATATATATAACCTGTTTCAATGCACGGACAATTATGTATTATGGTAAAAAATATTTTACCGCAGCACCCACTCTGAGGAGTGACTCAAAAACCATTCATAAATTAAGTAAGTTTATCACATGCATACCATTTATTACATACAACCAGTCAGCAATGCACAACGACAACGAGGATACATTCTAAATACTAATGTTTTTATCACACAACAAATAACAAGCAATGAAATGAGCTTCAGGGCAACCAATCCTCCGCGTTGGAAATGCTTGCTTTGAACCAGAAGTCTGGGCAAGGCCAGCAATTGTGAACATTGAATCCAACGCAAGAATGACCATCCAGGCTGAAACGGCTTATATCCGGAGTACTCAAATTGCGAAAGCCAGTGGAGGGGACCATAGCAACTTCCGAGGTATAGATACAGTTGCTTCTCATAAATGGTAACGTTGTGCCAACAGCAGCTGGATTGTCTTTCACCATCATTGGATAGTTTAGTCCAAGGAAAAGCGAGTATTCTCCAAGACTATCAATATTGAACCAGGGAGAAGGTTCTGGCGCTAGCACACTAATATCCATCCCGAATACCCTGCAACGGATGTTGGAATAGGTCTGGAGAGTGCGACCATGGGAGGCAATACCTGGTTCCTCTGTAACATCAGCAATGCCTTGTTCACAGACAAGAAGAGGTGATCCATCAGAATGAGTAGCTAGGCACCATTGAGTAGGTAGGTCCTGCTCGTCTTCATGCTCGTGATCATCACCATCATCATCTCCCCCTTGGTTATTGAAATTTCCAAGTATCGGTGGGGGAATGTTGATAGGACATTGGAAACACAAGAAGGTTAATTAGTATGGGCATAACTTGCATGCATGGTGAATGAAACAATTCTAATTACGGAGGAAGATAGATGTACCGAAACAATCAGGATCCCATGCAAAAACAGTGCCAGAAGTGGTGGCAGCAAACACAAGATGCTCGTATTGAATTGCATCACAGTACACATCCGTGTACAGAAACTGATTTTTAAGCAATGTCCATCGAGGCGCAAAACTAAGGACAGCAACAAGCTTGTCGAAGATAGCGACAACATAATAGTCCGTATAATTCCAAGAGCATGTGGGAGCTCAACAAATTGCTATCTTCTATAGAAGACACTCACCACGATCATATTTGAACGTACGTAGAGTATCGGTGTGCTCAACCTCAGGGCAGTCTGAGATTTTTGGAAGTGGAATCCGGTGACGAGTGTACACATTCACAAGCTCCCACTCGCAGTTGTACCCAACATAAACAACCCAATCTCCATTTGCGCCTGCCCAGTCCTTGTGCTTAAGCGACAACATCTTAACATCACATGGATCATTATCAAGCGGCATCAACTTGCAGGAGGCGAGCTCTCCGTCGTCCCCGTCCCAGGAGAAGGGTCATAGCAAAGAAGATAGGGGAGATTAAAACGCTCTTGAACCCTTGGGTTGTTTCTAATGATCTCATTTGTTGAGTCAAGAATGTTCCTGAATGAACCTACCATGCTAGCCACGGTGATAACGTCGCACCGATCAATGACTTCCTCGACCACGTCATCTTTCAGATCAGGGCAAGAATAACGGGGTCGGGTCCTGTGTCTTCCCACCATCGAGAAGACGAACAATGGCAAAAGGAAGAGTCAAGGAAAATGGAGGGAGAAAGAGCGTGCGACAGCAGTTCCAAATCGAGAGGGAAAGGCAAAGAGGCGGTGGACGGTTGCCATGGTATAGGAAGAGGTGAGCGGGGAGCAGACGGTTGCCACTGTATAGGAAGAGGCGACCTGGCCTACATAGACATTCGTTTGGAAATTATACAAAAGGACTTGTCGTCTTCTCACTGACACGTTGGAACATGACAACATGTCAACGAAACATGGTTTCTCATTTCTCATGCATAATGCGATCGGGCCGCGTTATTTCTTGACTTTATTTTTTTTAATGGCGTGCTGTTCAATTGTGAAGCATTACTACACATCGTCCTGATTTATTAGGCTGAACATTTTAGGGAAGAGAAAAAGGCTATTACATGCACGCTATCCATTGGGTACATGCACGCAGGAGAGAGAAAAAGTGCATGCATAGTGTGCATGAAGGGTGCATGAGTCTGCACTAGCTTAACACAAATACACTAGGAGCATGCATGAAGAGAGCATGCATGAAGAGGGATGCTGAGATGAGCATGCACGAAGAGGGAACAACTATGCTGAGATGAGAATGCAACCAAATGGTAACCCGGACGGACGGCAGAGAAAATATAAACTACTCTACCACTAGTAGAATAGTACCCGGATGGAGTAATATATATAGGATGGAGCTTTAGTGCTTGCTTACTAGGGCTGCCCATTTGCTTCTCAAACTATCACCCTTTCCAGATCTAAAAAGATGGCGGTGGCCACTCTCTCTCCCTCCTCACCGGTGGTGACAGATCCGGCCTGATCCCGTCCGCCGGGGAAGAGGAGGACGTGCACTGACGACAAGGCCATCCTCTCAGACGTAGCACCGGCGCGGGATGGCCTCCGTCCCCAAGCTCGCTGCCGTAGTGTGGGCAGAGGATGATGACCATGAGCGAAGCCACTTCCTGCCGACCCTCGGGTATGCTACCTCTTTTCGAACCATACCCTTGTTCTATTGCCCCATCTGCCCACGTCGCTGCATGCGGATTTTTTTCCACTGCCCCATCTCCCCAAGTTACTAGCCTCTGGTCATGCAGGCAAAAACCTTAATTTGCACTATTAAAGGAAACCCTACTTTCATGCAGACTAATCCATGTCTGGGTGGAATAAGGAAAGAAAGGGGGGAAAGTAGTACTATAGAACAGATTGGGTATCAAACCTGCATCTTGGTTGAAAAGGGGAAAAGCAGTAGCTAAGGAATGACTCTCTTGTCTCTTGGTTGAAAAAGGAAAGAAAGGCAGGACAACACAATAGAGAATGGATTAGGGAAAAAGGTGGCTAAAGAGAACAAAAATGGGACGTAATCCAGACATGCTGCTTGGATATTTCAGGGTTAGCTGCTGAATGTAGATCTGTTAAAGATTTTGAGCAAAGGCATTCTAATGCTGTTTCACAGCCAGTATACCTATGATGAAACTTGTTACCTTTAGATTTTGCATAGTTAATGCTTCTAGAAATCTTCTAATGCTAGCTTATAGAAATCTGTTAAGTAAAACTATTCTACTGTACCCCGCAATAAAAAAATATTCTACTATTGCACTAGCCACTTGATTAGTGTATAGTTGAACTATTCTAATGGTGTTGCACTAGCCTATGGATGTATATGGGTGTGACAAGCTTTCCCAGATACATGCTCAAGAAAACTACCACCTCTCATTCTAAATACAAGACATTTTGGTACATTAAATTGAACTGCCAAAATGTCTTATATTAAGGAACAGAGGTTGTACAATTCTTCAAATTATGCTGGCAAAGCTAGTCACACCTTTGTTAAAATAAATGTTCTTTATGTTATCGGAGGAGGTCTGCATTTTAGTCTCTATTGCCTATTGATTACATATCTGACATCATGATCTAATGATAAGTCCATTTTTTTGTACAGTGTCACCCAAATGTCAAGGCGGTGATGGCATTTTATTTTAGTTGTACTGCACAAAAAATTCTTAAAAGAAGAGGAAAGGTTAGGAATGATTCAATCTTTCAGAAAATACTATGTATGCCTTCCTGCCGTCCGTCGTTGTTGCCTTCTTTATTCCTTTAAAAGGTGGTTAGAAACAATCTTGCTACCTTTTCCCATTAAGATATTTGGGATGCTTATATTTGTGAGTCTATGCTTCATCAACTAGTGCCACTTTTATAGTAATGGTGCTGCCAAAATGAAGTAATGACACTGCTTATCTAACCCTTTAACATATTTGTGCAAACATATGTCAGCTCATTGCCATTTGGCAATCAAACACAAGGAGCACAATTTTTGTGCAACTGCACAAAAGAATTGGATAGTCACTGCATGCTATGCCATTTGAAAATAGACACAAAAGGATTGGATAGTCACTGCATGGACTGCACAAAAGCAGCACGGTACTATTTATTAGCCAATACTAGGTGCTTCATTGCTCTGGTCTGATTATCCCATGGAAATCATTTTGCCAAACTTAAAGTTGTATTCTGAAAATAATCTTGCCATGTGATCGACAGATGACCAACACATATTTCAGTGGATGTTCCTCCTTCATGTGTGGTTGAATCTCATGGTTCCATCTATTGGGGAAACCACTTATGTTTGCAAGAGGAAATGTAGACCCAGAGCATTTGTCTTTCACTGTGAACTGAATGTTGGCCCAGAGAAGCATCCATGTTAGTAGCAAGAACAGATGTTATTTCCTGATTTGTACTTTATGATCTAAATATTGTTTATGATCTGTGAATCATTGAGATGCATAAACATGTTGATCTTATGTATGGGAATCTTACTACAGTAGTTGGTTGTGAATTTTGGCTATCAATGTGAACATATTACAAAGCCAGGCTTGGGAGCTTCGTGTGAACATTTGGAATGGATCGGCTCTTACTTCTGTGCACATCAGTTCCTTTTTTGTCTTCGCTCAGTGTTTACAAGTTACTAGCAGTTCCTTATTTCTCTTTGCTTAGTGTATACAAGTTACCGATCGATCACTAGCTAGCCTACTGATACACTCCTGGCAGTTTCATTTGCGACACAAGATCCAACGGTGGCTGTTTTAAGAATAAAAATGCCTTCCTCTGAAGAAACTGACATGCTGTTCTGAAGAAAATGCCATGCAAACCTGAAGAAACTGCCAGCAAAAACATTCGCAAATGCATTCGCTCCCAGCGAACGTTCACCAGTTATTTCGATCCTACACGTACACTATCCGACCGACTCGATCCTACATGAATAACCAGCGGATCACGCACGTACCTCATCTTGTTGAATCAAGGGCACTCGTTTCACCATCATGCTGATGTGTGACCCAGCACGGACGGGACGCACCACTAATAGGACGGGACGGCACCGTAATAATTTCAACTTTGCCACCTTTCCATTGCAAGCCGGCGCGTTAAGCCATGCCAGCTGAGTACTCATGCCTGCTTATGCATTGAATTTCGATGACCATCGTGTTTCTCGTGACACGCGGGTTTACCTACCGTCCGCCTATAATTACTGGTTCCCAGCGTTCTCCGGTGGCACCATCACCCAACGTACCCTATCCTCACAAGCTCCCACCGGCTAGATGTGGCTCGCCACTTGCCCTTGCTCTCGCCACTCCGTCATGCCCCTGTATGTCTGCAATAGGCAATGCCAGAGGTGCTCACCGTCGGAGCTAGTGTTCAGTTTATCACGGGAAGGCAGACGGAAGGAGGAGGCATTCTTTTGGTCTTTAGATGGCAATGCGGAGTATGAGGATGCGTTGGAGCATGACCACATGGCGGAGGAGCAGCGTATCGCTGATTTACATCGCCAGCAGAGCATGGAGGAGGAGCAGAGCACCGCCGCTCTGTGTCACGAGCAGACCACCCGCAACTAGGCTGACTACGTGGAGGCCGGCGCCTGGCGAATAGCCCTAGAGGCTGTCGGGCACACATGCGTGCGCGACGCCGAATTTTAGTACCAGCTCGTCAAGTGGGTTTCCCGCTTAGAAGCCGAAGCTTTGGTGGACCACGACGGCATGGAAAGGGCCAACGCGCGTGAGCAACACGCCCTATCACACCTCTGGCAAGTCCGAGGCGAGGAGGGCGTCAGTGCCGGTGTTTAGCGTGTACCGCAGATGGCGGCCGGCATCGTCTAGTTAGCTAAGAGTAAGTTACTAGTTCTACACTAGAGTATTAGTGGGAGTAGATAGTTAAGTTGGCTATCATGGTTGTCATCATGGAAGTACAGTACTCTATCTCTGAATCAGACCTGTTAGTTTGCTCTGAATGTTGAACTTTCCATGTGAACGTTTGGAATAGGCTGTTATTTTTTAAATGGGCTGTATTTGTCCGCCACGGATTTAGAGGCTAACTTGTGGGCCTACTAGGTTAACGCGTACACAAGGCTTTGTCAACTTAGTCAACAAACAATTGTGGTAGCATAAGCCGTTGGATGTCAATCCAACGTCTATCGTGCTTTTTCAATCTCTTGTCTTCTTCCTCCAGCTCCACCCACCCAAACCAAACAACCGCTGGCGGGATTGCCTGCTGCATCCTTCTGAGGATGACAGTAGGGACCCCCAGGTCCATGGCAGTACGCAAGCAAGTTCCATGAAAAAAAATGCTTCCTCCTAATGGTTTGCTGACATCTGGGACCTACGACATTGTCAACATAGTCAATAAACGATATAATTGCACAAGGAGCGGCTGACACCAGGGACCCAGCAGCTCGAGTAGTTTTTGTTGTTATTGTTGTTGTTGTTGAGATGAAGCAGGGTATCAACTGGGCTGTGCGGTGTCTATGGCCCATCTAGCCCAGGCTTTTATTTTATGTTTACAACATGACGAGCCCAGCTGTTTTTTTCTCTGTGAAAATGACTAGCCCATCTTTTATTTTTCGTAGAATACCCTACACAGGCAGATTTCTTTTTCTCCGTCCTGCTGGGCTGCAAATCTTTCAAGATGACGAGGGATACATTTGGCCTGCCCAGAAAAAAGGGCTGTAAATCTTATAAGTAATATGAAATGGGCTGTATATATATAAAAAACACAGAAAATGGGCAATTAGTTCCCCTAAAAAAAGGCAATTAGTTTTAAACTGCAGATTTTCTTTAATTTTTATATTTAATAATTCATTGGATTTTTACATAATTTAAATATATTTTTAAATTCATTTTTATCGGGCTTGAATTTTCGGGATTAAAAATAGTTCAGAAATTTCAATGAAATATAGTTGAAATTTTTAACCCTGTCCTTGCCAGAAAATGGTCAGGTATTATAAAAAAATAATATGGGCTGCAATAAATTATGTAATAATTGGTAAATGGTCTATAAATTTAGGAAAAGTGGCAAATGGGCTATATGCTATCCGCCACAGATCTTATGCTAACTTGTGGGCCTACTAAGTTGACGCGTACGCAAGGCTTTGTCAACTTATAGTCAACACACTATTCTAGCAGAAGTGGACGTTGGATGTTCATCGAACGGCCATTGTGCTTCTTCAATCTCTGATCTTCTTGCTCCAGCCACCCAAACCAGCGCCGGCGGGACCGCCTGCTCCCGCCTCCCATGGCCGGCTGTGCTTCCGCGCAGGCCTCACCGCCCCACCCTACTCCCATAGCTGGCCAGGCCATCCCTCTACTCACCCACACCTCCTGTTATTCTCCGGTGACGGTAGCCTCACACCGCAGCCGAACCAATAAACCCTCGTACTCCCCAACACATGGGCAACCACTGCTGTGTCTTCCCCGGCTCTGGGTCGTTCCCTCCTAGGCCTGCCCATCGTCCACCGCCTTGGTGCTCTCGGTACGGCGTCGTCAACGCGGTCAATGAACGACAACCATCGGAAGAGGACTGTACGTGGAGAGGCTAACAGCTAGGTCCCAAGAGGTCCATGGTCACATGCAATGAAGTGCCTCCTTATTACGTGCAAGGAAAATGATTCCTCCCCCTGCTAGCTGGGACCCACCAAACTTGGAGGCTGACTTGTGGGCCTACGAAGTTGACGCATACGCAGGGCTTTGTCAACTTAGTCAACAAACGACTCTAGCAGCAGTGACCATTGGATGTTAATCCAATGGCCATGCTGCTTCTTCAATCTCTGATCTTCTTGCTTAAGCAGCCCAAACCAGCTCCGGCGGGACCGCCTGCTCCTGCCTCCCATGGCCGACTGTGCTGCCACGCATGCCTCACCACCCCACCCTACTCACACCGCTGGCCAGGCCATCCCTCTACTCACCCACACTTCCTATTATTCTCTGGTGATGGCAGCCTCACACCGCAGCCGAACCAGTAAACCCTCATACTCTCCTCCACGTGGGCAACCACTGCTGCGTCTTCCCCGGCTCCGGATCGTTCCCCTCCTAGGCCTCGCCGTCGTCCACCGCCTTGGTGCTCTCGGTACGGTGTCGTCAACGCGGTCAATGAATGACAACCATCGAAAGAGGACTGTATGTGGAGAGGATAACAGCTGGGACCCACGAGGTCCATGGTCGCACGCAACGAAGTGTCTCCTTATTACGCGAAAAAAAAGTTTCTTCCCCCTGATAGCTTGGACCCACCAGCTACATCTTCGCACGCAAGGAAGTGCCTCCTTATTACGCGAAAAAAATGATTCCTCCCCCTGACAGATGGGACCCACCAGCTATATCTTCGCACGCAGGAAAGTGTCTCCTTACCCCCCTGACAGTGGGGACCCACCAGGTCAAAGCATATGCAGCGTTATCTGTCTGGTCGCAAACGTGTAAGTACATACGGGTCGATCGGTCTCTCTGCCACGATGAACTGTGGCCAAGTAAGGAGCGGCACGTGTCATAGTAGAGCCACCGACGTAGCAGTTCAGGCAGTCCCGTCTAAATCGTGTACATGTACGTACAGCCACGCTGCAAAAAAGATGGCCATGTACGTACATATGGGCGGGGTGTCAAACACGTACTCACGCATACGTACAGCCAGGGCTCGTCTACATGGAGAGGCAAACGACGTCTTGTTCATTGGCAGCCAACCGGCTGGGTCGGAACAGAGAAACAGCGTTGTGTTCATCGGGAGGCAACCGACTGGGTCGGAATGCGTCCTGTTCATCAGGAGCCAACCGGCTTGGATGGAACAGCCGAAACGGGGTCCAGTTGATCGGGAGGGGTCTGGCATACCGCAAAACGGAGGAAACAGACTTCTCTTCAACCGCCTATGGTTAAAACGGGGTCCTGTTGATCTGGAGGGGTCTGGCGTACTGCAAAACAGAGGAAACGGACTTGTCTCCAACCGCCTATGGTCGAAACAGCGTCCTGTTCATCGGGAGGGGTGTTGCGTACTGCAAAACAGGACTCCACGGGTTACTGTTCATCCACCGTCGACCTCCTCCAGCCTCCACGGGGTACTGTTCATCCACCGTTGACCTCTTCCAACCTCCACGGGGTCCTGTTCATCCACCGTCGACCTCCTCCAGCCTCCACGGGGTCCTGTTCATCCACCCCCAACCGGCTGGGGTGTGGCGTACCGCGGCACGGCCTCCTCGGGGTCCTGTTCATCCAGTGCCAACCGCCTACATGGTGGGGGTCCTATTCATCCAACCACCATCGGCTGAGGTGGGGCGTACAAGCGGGCGGCAGCAACGGGAACTGTTCATCCATAGCCAACCAACCGGCTAGGTCAACTCACCATGTCTCGCGCAAGGGGCTCGATCGATGTGTCTCGACTCGTGTCTACATGTATCTCACGCGTGGCAGCAACGGGCACTGTTCATCAAGAGGGCAACCGAACCAGCTACGTTGTCTCGCACAGGTGGTCGATCGGCCTCAGTAAGCAGTGACAAGGGATCGATCGGGTTCAGGTAGCAGCGAAGGAATCGCTCGGGTTCAGTTAGCAGCCAAGGGATCGATGGGGTTCAGTACGTAGTGCGAGAGGGATGGATCGCTCATTTTTAGTACGTAGTGCCAGGGCGATCGATCGCTTGGGTTCAGTAAGTGCCGCATCCTCGCTCGGCTTCAGTTTAGCGAACGCCTCTCGCACACACGCACGTATGAGAGAAACGCGCAAACCACACTCCTGACCACCCACCGTAACCGGGAACTCCCTAAAAATTTCCTCGCCCTCACTTCTACCATGATTTTTTACATCATGGACAGCCCAAAGAATGTCATGCAGGTGCGTCTCTGGCCCGCCCAGGACGAAAAGCCCATTTTCTGTAATAATTTTTTGTCATAGAAGTAGGAGCCCACCACATCTATGATGATACATGTTTTTGTCACAATTATCATCATAGAAGTGTCATAAACATGACATAATTTTTTTCGTTTAGGCCAGAATGTCACGGAAGTGTCTTTTTTTTGTAGTGTATCCACTATGTTCGGAGATTGATGTTGCTATGACTTTGCTATGCTTAATGCTTGTCACTAGGGCCCGAGTGCCATGATTTCAGATCTGAACCTATTATGTTTTCATGAATATGATTGATACTTTGATCCGATCTTGCAAGTTATATGCACCTACTATGTTGTTATTATCCACAGACCCCAAGGGGACAAAAATTGGGATTCACTCCAGTGATGATCGTAGTATGAGGAGTTCATGTATTCACTAAGTGCTAATGCTTTGTTTTGGTTCTCTATTAAAAGGAGGCCTTAATATCCCTTAGTTTCCTTATGGACCCCACATCCACGAGAGGGTAGGACAAAAGATGTCATGCAAGTTCTTACTATAAGCACGTATGACTATATACGGAATACATGCCTACATTGAATTGATGAATTGGAGCTATTGTGTATCGCTCTAGGTTGTGACTGTTACATGATGCATGTCATCCAACACAAATATCCATCGCTGATCCAATGCCAACACTTTTCTCATATTGATCCTTGCTAAGTTACTACTGCTGCTGCTGTTGCTACTATTACAATCACTACAAAACTACTACTTTTACTGTTCTTGTTACTATTGCTACTGTTACCGCTACTATCAAAACTATCAAACTACTGTGCTACTAAACACTTTGCTGCAGAGATACTAATTCCCAGGTGTGGTTGAATTGACAACTCAACCGCTAAGGCTCATAAGTATTCATTGGCTCCCCTTGTGTCGAATCAATAAATTGGGTGAAATACTACTCGCGAAGACTGTCATGATCCCCTATACTTGTGGGTTATCAAGACCTTTTTCTGGCGCTGTTGTTGGGGAGCATAGCTTTGCTTATTGAGTTCACTTGAGGAATTACACAATTATCGCTATGAAGATTCTGAAGGACGCTAAAACTAAGATCGTTCCCTCTAGGACGAGGGGAGGTAAGGAACTGCCATCTAGCTCTGCACTTGATTCAGCTTCTGTTTTAAGTCAGCTTGCGACACTGCCACCTGTTATTCAATCTGATATGTCACAAGTAATTAATGATGCTACTTCTGCTATGAGTGATACTTATGATGATGCTGCTACTATGCTTGATCCAAATATGCCACTAGGTGATTTTCTTACTACTCAAATTGCAAAAGCTAAACAATCTAAAATTAATGAAATTACTGAATCACCTGCTACACCTAGATCTCCTGTTATAACTACAATGCCTGAGATACCTGAGGGTTATGTTCTGGATGGAGATATAGCTAGGGAAATTCTTGCTTGCAATGACAGGGAGGATCTTGAGAAATTATTGAGTAAGATGAAAGAAAGAACTATGATTGAAAGAATGAAATATGATCCTGAATTTGCTACCTCATCTATCTTTTTTACTGATAATGATTATGAATTCTCCATTGATCCTAAGCTTATTATTTTGGTAGAATCTAATCCTTTTCATGGTTATGAATCTAAAACTGTTGTGGCACATCTTACTAAACTGAATGACATAGCCACCCTATTTGCTCATGAGGACAAAATCCGCTATTATTATATCCTTAAGTTGTTTCCTTTCTCATTAAAGGGTGATGCTAAGGAATGGTTTAATACTCTTGCTCCTGGTTGTGTGTGTAGTCCCCAGGATATGATATATTACTTCTCTGAAAAATATTTTCCTCCCCATAAGAAACAAGCTGCTTTACAAGAAATTTGTAACTTTGTGCAAATTGAAGAAGAGAATCTCCCTCAAGCTTGGGGGAGGCTTCTCAAACTATTGAAAGCTTTGCCTGATCATCCTCTTAAGAAAAATGAAATACTTGATATCTTTTACAATGGACTAACCGATGCATCGAGGGACTACCTAGATAGTTGTGCTGGTTGTGTTTTCAGGGAACAAACTGTTGAACAGGCACATGAATTATTGAATAATATATTGAGAAATGCCGATGATTGGACACTTCCTGAACCACCACCTAAACCAACTCCAAAGAAGAGAGGTATTCTATTCCAAAGTCCTTAAGATATGCAAGAAGCAAGAAAATCTATGAAGGAGAAGGGAATTAAATCTGAAGATGTTAAGAATCTACCACCTATTGAAGAAATACATGGACTTGATATCCCGACACAGGTAGTAGAGGTAAATTCTCTTTATAGGTTTGATGAGGGTGATATTCCATATAATAAGGGCCTGTTCTGCAATGCCCCAGCTTCTGCAAAACTTCTCAAATCTGGCTTCTCGCGTGGCTTCTCGCTTTAGGTGGCGACCTGGAAATCGTTCGGCAGCGTCTGCTTTTGAAGTTAGCGTTTTGGAGTGGGCTGAGAGCCCAAGTGGCTGTGAAAGAGGCATGGGACTGGTCGGATTGGTGGGTGTGGACGTTATTTTCAGCCCATGTGGCAGGTTGGCTGGTGAATCGTTATGTTTGCTCGTGATGTTTCCCTCGTACCGGTTCGATCGTTCACTTGGCGGTGGCATTGCTTTGTAATTTCACCCAACTCTGTCTTCTCCATTTTCTGAGAGCTGGCAAATGCTAGCTTCGGAAACTCCTCAGTTTTTGCACGTAGACGCCCGCCAGCTTCTCAGATTTCAACTCCGTGAAGCTAGAGCGTTCGGCTCAGCTTCATGCGTGGAGTTGACAAAGCTGGGAGCTGGAGCGTTGCAGAACAGGCCCTAAATCTCCTAGTCAATGCTTGGACAAATTTGGTAATTATATTGTGAAGCAAGAAAACTTTAATAACTATGTTAGCAATCAGCTGAAACGAAATGCCATTACAATTGAACGCTTAAGTGACTTGATGTTTAGAATTGCTAATGATGTTAAGGGCTTACGCAAACATTCATCCATGGTTCAAACTCAGTTAGAACAATTATTCAAGTCACAAAATGATTTGCTTAATGAGATGAATAATAAAATGAATGATCGTGCTGTTAGAGTAGTTACCAGAGGAGGTAAAATGACTCAGGATCCTCCATATCCTGAAGGTCATCCTAAAAGAATTGAGCAAGATTCTCAGAGAATTAATAATGATGCACCTATTTCACCTAGGAAGAAGAAAAAGAAAAAGAAAAAGAATAAAGATAGAACTTTGCATGTTCCTAGCGAACTCATGATAGATAAACCTTCTGAGAATCCTAATGATGTTTCTATTTCTGATGCTGAGACACAGTCTGGTAATGAACATTTGCCTAGTGATAATGATAATGATGCTCATGTTGATGCTTAACCAGATAATGATAAATAACCTGACAATGAGGTAGAAATAGAACCTCTAGTTGATCTTGATAACCCACCTCCTAAAAATAAAAGATATGATAAAAGGAATTTCATTGCTAGAAAACATGGTAAAGAAAGAGAACCATGGGTCCAAAAACCCATGCCTTTCCCTAGAAAGGTTGTCAAGAATAAAGATGAAGAGGCTTTTGATAACTTTGTTGAAATGCTTAGACCTTTGTATTTGAAAACTCGATTTACGGATATTATCAAAATGCCTCCCTTTGCTAAATACATGAAAGACATTGTCACTAATAAGAGGAAGATACCAGAGGCTAAGATCTCCATCATGCTTGCCAATTATTCATTTAAAGGAAAAACACCTCAGAAATTAGGAGATCCAGGAATACCTACTATACCATGTTCCATTAAAAGTAATTATGTCAAAACTGCTTTGTGTGATTTGGGAGCCGGTGTTAGTGTTATGCCTTTCTCTTTATATAGAAGACTTGATTTGAGAAAACTTACACCTACTAAAATTTCTTTGCAAATGGCCGATAAATCAACTGCTATACCCATCGGTATTTGTGAGGATGTTCCCGTTGTTGTTGCTAACGTTATTATCTTAACAGACTTTGTTATTCTTGATATGCCAGAGGACAACAACATGTCGATCATCCTTGGTAGACCCTTTTTGAATACTGCAGGGGCTATTATTGATTGCAACAAAAGCAAAGTTACTTTTCATGTTAATGGCAATGAGCATACGATATATTTTCCGAAGAAACAACATCAAGTGAATATTGTCAACTCTATTGAAAAAAGTATAACAATCACTATTGGAGGTTTTGAATTCCCTCTTCCGACAGTTAAAAAGAAATATCAAACTCTTATTGTTGGGGAGATTCACATTCCAGTTGAGGTAACATAGTGTTATATGAAAATTCTTCGGTTCCATGTTACTTGGAAGCAATGTTGGGGATATCGCTTATCGGGAACTTATCGGTCGACCCATGATAAGGGGTAAATCGGCTAGTTTATCGGCATATCGGCTAATTTATCACCATATTGGCTGATTTATTGGCCGATTTGTCTTATCGGTCAGACACCGGTAAGCGATAAATCGGCTGATTTATTGGAATATCGAAAGATATCTTGAACAGTGCTTGGAAGTGGTTTGTTAATAAGACTTGATCAACCTTATTAATGTATTATTTTTGAGGGGCATGTGGTCGATGAATTTAGTGAACACAACCTACTGTATCCATAGTTTGTTTTCTGTTATTTTCTGTTTAATAAAGTAAAATGCCATGTTTATCCTATTTTCTGAATTATCCGTGCAAAAAAAATGTCCAAAAAATAAAATTTCTTGGAATGATCTGAAAATTTAGTATGATTTTTTCTGCAATATTTAAGAATTTTTGGCACTGAACACACCCCAGGGGGTGCACCTGTGAGCTACGAGCTCACAGGGCATGACTAGCAAGCTCGTGGGTCCCACAGGGACCCGCTCACTTAGTGCACCAACCCACATCCTTCTCCTACCTCCAGAAAAAATCACCATTGCCTCCATGCCCGTGTTCTTGCTCATTTTCGTGCGATTTTCAATCTTGTTGCTCGGAGCTCCATTTTTGAAACTGTTTTGAGGAATCAATCCTTGGTATGTGACTCCTCCATTGGTCCAATTAGTTTTGGGACATTTACATTTATGCCCCTAATTTGCGCCCACTCTCAAATTTACCCCTAACTTTTTGATGTGCTCAAATTTGCCCCTAAAAAGCATTTTAGGTCACGAGAATGCCCTTCCATCTGGTCAAAGTTGTTTGACCGAAACTTTGAAAATTCATAACAAATTCATATAAACTCAGAAGAATGCAAATAAGATATCAAAACGTTCATAAAAATATCACCTATACGCGCATGTCATCTACGTTCATCACCTACACGTGCATTTATTTGCATTCACCCTAAATAGTTTTTTAATGTTACAAAGCCTAAAAAGTTTTAAAGAGTGCTTTTGTCATGAACGTAAATGACATGTGCATATAGGTGATGTTTTTATGAACATTTTGATATCTTATTTTGCATTTTTCTGAGTTTATATGAATTTGTTATGAATTTTCAAAGTTTTTGTCAAACAACTTTGACCAGGTGGAAGGGCATTCTTGTGACTTAAAAAGCTTTTTAGGGGCAAATTTGAGTACATAAAAAGTTAGGGATTAATTTGAGTAGTGGGTTCGAGTTAGGGGCACAAATGTGAATGTCCCATTAGTTTTTGTTCTAGTTGTTTATTATTTGCACATTTAGCTACTATTGGTGACCATGTATTTGAGCTTGCATGTTGAATTTGTATGGTTCAAAGTAGTTTTGATGCATGATATAGCCTCTAGATACTTATAGGATTAGTTACTATCAATTTTGTTGAGTTTTGTTCACTTTTATTTTGGGGACTAAAAATTTCAGAAAACTTCAGAAAGTGATTAGGAAATGGTTGAGGGGTTCTTCAAGCCGGAGTTAAGAGGAAAATCCGAAGGAGAAGCCCAAGTATAATCTTCCTTGTCCAGCCAATGTGTGGCCATGCGAATGGCCGTGCAACAGTTTCTTGAGGGATGCGGGAATTTTTGATGACTTCTATTATTTGGCAAACAAGGCCAAGCTCATACCATTCCTTGAAGATAAGTGCGACCAGTATCTTCTCCTCACAAATACTTTCGTGCAAAATTTTCATTTTCATGCTAGGAGAGATACACCCACCTTAGAATTTTATCTCTATGATATTAGAAGGTAAATGACACTTGAGGATTTTTTTCCAAGTATGCAGAATTCCTTATGAGGGTAACCCCGTAGAGCCACGTAAAAGAGATGTTGCGGATTTTATACCTGAGATTACAGTGGGGGAAATGAGAGGAGTTTCTGATACTAGAGTTGGTAGTATACATTTACCCGTCCTACGTTATTATTCATTATTTGCTGGGAGGTGTATAACTGGTAGATGGGAGAGTGGTACATTGAGTTCACCTGATCTTGCTCTTCGGCGCCACACACTATATGACGATAGATCTTTTTAGCTTGGGAGCTATTGTTGCATGGCGGTTACACACTAACCATTCTAAGGGTCCTATCTATGGTGGTATTTACGCTTCACGCCTCGCTAAACATTTGAGATTCCCATTAGGCACGAGGAGGAGGAGCTTTTACCCACGAAATACTTAGATTATAATAGCATGGTTGGGCATCGTTTCTTTGACCAGGGCAAGGTTCCATTTTGGTATAATTTGACATTTAGTCAAGGAACCCGTCAAACTATTACTTTGCCTGCTCCCTCTTTGTTATATCTTTCTACTGGCAGGTACACTATTATGCCAAGAGACATCTATGCTTATTGGGGCCTGACACCGCCCACAGAGCCTGAGCCAGAACCTGAGCCAAAACCTGAGGAGGAACCAGCCCCAGAACATGATTATCAGTGGGAGCCTCAGGAGCCTCTGGAGCTTCAGTATTATCCTGGACCTTACCATTTTGATCCATGGCAGTATACCAAGTTAGGCCAAAAGCCTAAGCTTGGGGGAGTACATATTTCACACCGACATTACATTCATGTACCACACATTCATTCCAGTTGTCGGTCCTTTTTCATTGTATATCCATGTTTAGTTTTATTTCATTTTCTTTTGTGTGTTTGAAAAATTTATGAAAATCTTAAAAAATTTTACTTCTAGCTTCTTTTTGGTTTTTCTTTCCTGTTTTGTTCGAAGTATTAAAAGAAAAACCCAAAAAGATTTCTCATTTCTTCTTTTGTGTTTGTTGGGAGTTCTTCGATGTAAATAGTTTTTCTCGCTTTTCATTTTTCTTCTTCTGTTTGCTTTCCTTCAGAAAAACTAAAAACTCCAAAAATATTTTAGTGTGTTTCTCTGAATTTCTTTTCTTTTGTTGAGTCATCGTAAGGAGAAGACCCTACTAAATTGTTGAGAGGCTCTCATCTGCTTTGTTGTTGATCTAACGAAGAGCCAATATTACCTTGTCTTCTCTTTTGAATAATTGTTTGCAGATTTCAGTTTAGTCCACGGCACACTTGCACTATTATTATTATCACATCATTCGGTCGTGCAAGTGAAAAGCAATAATGACGATATTTTGATGAAGTGACTGTGGCAAGGAAAGGCTGGTATGAACTCTTCTTGTTTTCATTTTTGTAAATATGTTTAGCTCGGTATCCATGGTTCAACATATTATGAGTAAACATGTTTGTGATGATAATTAGTGATCACAGTTGCTCATGCCATGCTTAAGTAGCTAGGAGTGGATAATGATTTATCTTGTGTGTCAACATGCATTAAAATGGTTGTGATGTAGTATGTTAGTATGGTATCCTCCTCTGAATAATTCAAGTGGCTTGACTTGGCACATGTTCACACATGTAGTTGATTCGAAACCAATGCAGCCTTCATGATATTTATATTTAGAGTGTTTATATCCTACTCATGCTCATGTTCAATGTTAATTATTCGCAATGCATGATTATGACCGTTGTCGCTCTTTAGTTGGTCGCTTCTCAATCTATTTGCTAGCCTTCACCTGTACTAAGCGGAAATGCAGCTTGTGCATCCAAAATTCTTAAACCCAGTTATTCTAGATGAGTCCACCAGATCTACCTATATGCGGTATTACCGTGCCATTCCAAGTAAATTTGCATGTGCCAACTCTAATCATTCAAATAAACATCTGTTTTGTGTGCCCGTACCACTCATGGAGCGACGAGGCTGTCACTATCTTCCATGCTAAGCGGGTTATTCTCATGATGAGTGTTTATTCACTTTCTCATTGCATGAGAGAGGCAAGTAATTGGGATGCCCAGTCCTATAATCAAAAACAAAGAAAAATATAATAAAACAAACTCCCCCAGAAAGTTGATTGCTTGGAGGGCATCCGTGAATTCGGTCAGCCATGGCTTGTGTTTGTTTGGTGGAGGGGGAGTAAACCTTTACTTTTCTGCATGGGAAACACCAATAATGTGTTTAGCATGGAAGACATTGAAATCCTTTGTCGTAACATTGACAGGAAAGGCACACCACTCAAAATTGTATTCATCTCTGTTTCAAGATTCGAGCTAGGGCACCTTTGCAAATCCCTCCTTCCCTCTGCGAAGTGCCTATCTATTTACTTTAATGTTATCGAGTCATCACCTTCTCATTCAAGCACCAACTTTGAGAGCACTATTGTCATTCTAAGTTTAACATGCATTCAGTCTAGTTAATATTGGATGTGAGCATGACTGGATCTCTTCTACCCTGAAATACAATGTTTAGTCACTGCTTGAACCTCAGAGATGCTCTGCATGTATGTTTTGCGGTCTTAGAAAGGGCTAGCAAGATACCATGTTATCATATTATATCATGATTGTTTTGATAAAACTGTTGGCATTTGAGATATGTTATTATTGCTCGCTAGTTGATTATGCCATTGCCATGAGTAAATGTGAAACCTAATTGTTATCATTCATATGGTTAGTTCATAATCTTTGCTGAAACTTGAACAATAGCTAAGCATATATACAGCAATAGAACAAAATAGTTTGTAAAAGTTTTTTTTATCACTTTCAGTTTGTCAACTGAATTGCTTGAGGACAAGCAATGAGTTAAGCTTGGGGGAGTTGATACATCCCAAACGTATCTACTTTTCCAAACACTATTGCTCTTGTTTTGGACTCTAATTTGCATGATTTGAATGGAACTAACCCGGACTGACGCTGTTTTCAGCAGAATTGCCATGGTGTTATTTTTGTGCAGAAATAAAAGTTCTCGGATTGGGCTGAAAATTTACGGAGATTATTTTCAGAATATATAAAAAATATTGGCATGACAACCTGCTGGAGGGGGGCCACGTAGGAGCCACGAGCTCGTGGGGCGCACCTACCCTCCAGGGCACGCCCTGCGAGCTCATGGGTCCCACCCACCTCCGTTAGCCCTAACTCCAACTCCATAAGTACCGTCTCAGGGAGAAAAAAATCAAAAAAAAAGAATCATCACATTTTATGAGACGGAGCCACCGCCACCTCTTGTTCTTCATTGGGAGGGCTATTCTGGAGTCCGTTCGGGGCTCCGGAGAGGGGGATTCGCCGCCGTCATCATCATCAACCATCCTCCATCGACAATTCCATGATGCTCACCACCGGGAATGAGTAATTCCTTCGTAGGCTTGCTGGACGGTGATGGAGTTGGATGAGATTTATCATGTAATCGAGTCAATTTGTTAGGTCTTGATCCCTAGTATCCACTATGTTCGGAGATTGATGTTGCTATGACTTTGCTATGCTTAATGCTTGTCACTAGGGCCCGAGTGCCATGATTTCAGATCTAAACCTATTATGTTTTCATGAACATGATTGATTCTTTGATCCGATCTTGCAAGTTATATGCACCTACTATGTTCTTATGATCCGCAGACCCCAAGGTGACAAAAATTGGGATTCACTCCGGTGATGATCGTAGTATGAGGAGTTCGTGCATTCACCAAGTGCTAATGCTTTGTTCCAGTTCACTATTAAAAGGAGGCCTTAATATCCCTTAGTTTCCTTATGGACCCCGCTACCACGGGAGGGTAGGACAAAAGATGTCATGCAAGTTCTTAGTATAAACATGTATGACTATATACGGAATACATGCCTACATTGAATTGATGAATTGGAGCTATTGTGTATCGATCTAGGTTGTGACTGCTACATGATGAATGTCATCCAACACAAATATCCATCACTGATCCAATGCCTACGCTTTTCTCATATTGATCTTTGCTAAGTTACTACTACTGCTGCTGTTATAATCACTACAAAACTGCGACTTTTACTGTTCCTGTTACTATTGCTACTGTTACCGCTACTATCAAAACTATCAAACTACTGTGCTACTAAACACTTTGCAGCAGAGATACTAATTCCCAGGTGTGGTTGAATTGACAACTCAACTACTAAGGCTCATAAATATTCTTTGGTTCCCCTTGTGTCGAATCAATAAATTGGGTGAAATACTACCCGCGAAGACTGTCACGATCCCCTATACTTGTGGGTTATCAAGACCTTTATTTGGCGCCGTTGCCGAGGAGCATAGCTTTGCTTATTGAGTTCACTTGAGGAATTACACAATTATCACTATGAAGAATCTGAAGGATGATGACCCACAAGTATAGGGGATCAATCATAGTCCTTTCAATAAGTAAGAGTGTCGAACCCAACGAGGAGCAGAAGGAAATGATAAGCGGTTTTCAGCAAGGTATTCGCTGCAAGCACTAAAAGTACCTGTAACAGATAGTTTTGTGATATAGTAATTCGTAACAAGTGTGCAGCAAGGTGGCCCAATCCTTTTTATAGCAAAGGACAAGCCGGAAAGTTCTCTTATATGTAGCAAAGCGTTCTCGAGGACACATGGGAATTATCGTCTATTCACTTTCATCATGTTTAGTTGAATCGCGTTCATTACTTTAATAATTTGATATGTGGGTGGACCGGTGCTAGGGTGCTATTCTTACTTGAACAAACAACCCACTTATGATTACCCCCTCTCGCAAGCATCCGCAACTACGAAAGAAGAATTAAGATAAATCTAACCATAGCATGAAACATGTGGATCCAAATCAGCCCCTTACGGTATAACGCCTAAACTAGGGTTTAAGCTTCTGTCACTCTCACAACCCATCATCTACTTGTTACACCCCAATGCTTTCCCTTAGGCCCAAATATGGTCAAGTGTCATGTAGTCGACGTTCACACGACACTACTAATGGAATAGCAACATACACATGTTCAAAATAGTGAACGAATACCAACATCACATGATTACTTATAACAAGACTTCTCCCATGTCCTCAAGAACAAAAGTATAACTACTCACAAATCATTTCCATGTTCATGATCAGAGGGGTATTCAATAGCATTAAGGATCTGAACATATGATCTCCACCAAATAAACCAACAAGCATCAACTACAAGATGTAATCAACATTACTAGTAACCCACAGGTACCAATCTGAGGTTTTGAGACAAAGATTGAATACAAGAGATGAACTAGGGTTTTAGATGAGATGGTGCTGGTGAAGATGTTGATGAAGATTGGCCCTCCCACGATGAGAGGATCATTGGTGATGACGATGGCTTCGATTTCCCCCTCCCGGAGGGAATTTTCCCCGTCGAAATCTCTCCGCCGGAGAGCAAAGGTGCCCCTGCCCCTGGTTCCAACTCGAGACGGTGGCACTTCATCCTGAAAGTCTTCTTATGATTTTTTTCTATGGCAAATGGCAACATATAGGAGAAGATGGGCCCCGGAGACCTGCTGGTGGGGCCACAAGCTCGGAGGGCGCGCCCTGCGGGGTAGGGCGCGCCCTACGAGCTTGTGGCTCACTGGTGGGTTCCCTCCTGGTACTTCTTTCGCCAATATTTTTAATATATTCCAAAATAATTCTCCGTCAATTTTCAGGTCATTTGGAGTCTGGAAATAAATCCCTCCGATATGCTCCTTTTCAGGTCCAGAATTCCAGCTGCTGGCATTCTCCCTCTTCATATGGATCTTGCAAAATAAGAGAGAAAAGGCGTAAGAATTGTATCCTAAAGTGAAATAATGATCCAAAATATAATAAATAATAGTAGGAAAACATGATGCAAAGTGGACGTATCAAGTCCCCCAAGCTTAGACCTCGTTTGTCCTCAAGCGAATGCTGAACTCAATAGTCATGTCCACATGTAAATAGAGAGAGAGGTGTCAATAAAACAAAATATGGGCATGAAAGCATCATGTTCATTATCATGGCAGCAACATATTGTCATAAAATTTCTCATGATCAAGTAACAATTCATTCACAATGGTCAAGTATAATAATAAAATTTCTTGAAAACTAACAAACTATGTCATTAGTCATCAATGCAATTGCAATTCATAATGTTTTGGGAAGAGTCTATATAAGAGCTTTTTTCTAGCAAGTTTCACATACTCAATCATCATATTGTCTTCCATGATTGCTAACACTCAAAGCATATTTTTAGAACAAAACATCTCAGTCGGACACATAGGAAGATGGGGGGTTTATTGTTTCACCTCCCAACTTATCTCAAGGATAATGTCAACAATAATAATTCATGATTACTTACATCCAACTGGATATGTGTGCCTGGATCTTTCCCTACCACATGATGCTTGCCAAGTGGAGAATAATTAAGAACGAAATAAGGGAAATTGCTTTTGACTCTTGTATAATAAAGGGTAAAAGGTAAAAGATAGGCCCTTCACAGGGGGAAGCAGAGGTTGCCATGCGCTTTTTTGTTTGGATGTGCAAGCTCTTAATGTAAAAGAATGTCACTTTATATTGCCCCTTATGATAGCAACCTTTATTATGCAGTCTGTCGCTTTTATTTCTTTGCCATCACAAGATCGTACAAAGTTTATTTTCTCTTACAATAAAAGATCATACATATTTAGAAGCAATTTTTATTGCTTGCACCGATGACAACTTACTTGAAGGATCTTACTCAATCCATAGGTAGATATGGTTTACTCTCATGGCAAGAAACTGGGTTTAAGGGTATTTGGATGCACAAGTAGTATCTCTACTTGGTGCAAAAGTTTTGGCTAGTAAAAGATTATGAGCAAGCACCACATGTTAGAGGATCTATGACAATATAACTTCTATGTTAATGTAAACAAACATGACTCATTACGTTGTCTTCCTTGTCCAACATCAACTATTTGATCAAGTTTGAAAATATTTAAAGAGAGCTCACAATCATAAAAGAGGTCCAAGATGATATATTTATGAGACTTCTCTTCTTTTACCATCTTTTCATGAATTGCATCAATGAACAATACTATGTTTGCTAGACTCCAATATATTTTATTCATCATACTATTTATATGTGAAGTCATTACTCTCCTATAAGATTAGCATATGACTCTTTTTATTTTCATTCTTTTCATTGCTATGATTAGATCAAGAGAGAAAGACACAACCTCAAACTACTCTTTATTATATAACTCTCACACTCAATTACATAGATAGATCACGAAACAAACACCCAAAACTAAATCATACTAAAACTTTTATTCTTCTAAATCACAAAATAACTAAGGATCGAACTAATATAGATAATGATAAAAGTGATGGTGATACGATACCGGGGCACCTCCCCCAAGCTTGGAACAAGCCAAGCGTTTTGCCCATACCCGTGTACTCAAGTCTCCTTCTTCGGTGGTGGTGATGATGGAGTAAGGGGCTGATCCTCCTTCTTCCAAGGCATGGGTTCTCCATTATAGAAAGATGAACAGGTTTCCAAAATCCTGAGATCTGCAGCCAAACTCATCTTCTTAAACCTGTATTCACACTCACAGTTCTGGTTTTGGAGATCATAGATCTGAGCTTGGAGATGGTCAATTTGATCCTGAAGCTTGAAGATGATCTTCCCAATGGTGCTTCTGTCCAACTTGTGATCACGAACAAAATCCATGATCATCGAGTGATTAACACAAAGTCCATGCTCCACCATGCCCTTGCACTTGAAGATCTCTTGCTCCACAGCTTCAAGCCTGGCCTTCTTGCTCCAATCCATCTTCGGTCCCTGAACGTCCCAGATGTGCAGCACCCCATCGCACATCTCCATGGTTTGGGGGTGATTCATCACCTTCGGCAGGTAAGGGTTAATGACCTTCTCAATGAACTTGCCCTTGGGGGAGCTTGAAGATGACATGGCGATCTAGATCTATCAAAAAAAAGCCCGAAACAAGAAAAGAGGGGAAACTTGCGATACTGTGGTCAAATCATCTGGGGGTATATATAATGAATTTTTCTACTTGGAGAACAAGTCGACGGAATGAAAACGGAGTCGGGAAGGTGTACGGGGGAGTCACAAGCTTGGAGGGCGCGCCCTACAAGCTTGTGGCTCCCTCGGACACTTCCCTGGCTGATTATTATTTTCCTAATTTTTTATATATTCCAAAACACACAAAAAGTATCTTTTTGGTACTTTTAGAGTCGGTCACTTTTCGGGTCACATACCTCTTCCCTTTCGGGTTCTGGAGCGTTCCAAAAGGTTTCCTTTATGTGTTCTTCCGGTGTTATTGTTTGAATTATATTGGTTTCCCTGTTAATGGGTGTACCTGAAATATAATGCTTAATTCTTTTACCATTAACCACCTTTGGGTTTGTGCCTTCGGCATTGTTGATTTTGATGGCTCCGGAGCGATAAACTTCCTCGACAATATAGGGGCCTTCCCATTTGGAGAGAAGTTTTCCTGCAAAAAATCTGAAATGAGAATTGTATAATAGAACTTGATCACCTACATTGAATTCCCGTTTTTGTATTCTTTTATCATGCCATCTTTTAACCTTTTCTTTAAACAACATGGCATTTTCATAGGCTTGTGTTCTCCATTCATCTAAGGAGCTAATATCAAATAACCTCTTTTCACCGGCAAGTTTGAAATCATAGTTGAGTTCTTTAATTACCCAATAAGCTTTATGTTCTAATTCTAGAGGTAAATGGCATGCTTTTCCATAGACCATTTTATAAGGAGACATGCCCATGGGATTTTTATAAGCAGTTCTATAAGCCCATAATGCATCATCAAGTTTCTTAGACCAATTCTTTCTTGATCTATTAATAGTCTTTTGCAAGATTAATTTTATTTCTCGATTACTCAATTCAACTTGCCCACTAGATTGAGGATGATAAGGTGATGCAATTCTATGGTTAACATCATATTTAGCTAGAAGTTTACGGAATGCACCATGAATAAAATGTGAACCACCATCAGTCATTAAATATTTAGGGACTCCAAACCTCGGAAAGATAACTTCTTTAAGCATTTTAATAAAGGTCTTATGATCAGCACTACTAGTTGGAATAGCTTCTACCCACTTAGTAACATAATCAACAGCAACTAGAATATGTGTGTATCCATTAGAGGAAGGAAAAGGTCCCATATAATGAAAACCCCAGACATCAAATGGTTCAATAACAAGTGAATAGTTCATAGGCATTTCCTGATGTCTACCAATATTACCAATTCTTTGACATTCATCACAAGAGAGGACAAACTTACGTGCATCCTTGAAGAGAGTAGGCCAATAAAAACCAGATTGTAATACCTTGTGTGCAGTACGGTCTCCTGCATGGTGTCCTCCATAGGCCTCAGAGTGACACTTCTGTAGGATCTATTCCTGTTCATGCTCAGGGACACAACGTCTAATAATACCATCTAATTCTTCTTTATACAAATGTGGGTCATCCCAAAAGTAATGCCTTAAATCAAAGTAGAACTTTTTCTTTTGCTGGTATGTATAACTAGGTGGTATATATTTGGAAACAATGAAATTAGCATAGTCTGCATACCAAGGACTATTGCGAGACATAGAAGCATTTACTATAGCTAATTGCTCATTAGGAAAACTATCATTAATAGGAAGCGGGTCATCAAGAACATTTTCCATCCTAGACAAATTATCTGCTATAGGATTTTCTGCTCCCTTTCTATCAACAATATGCAAATCAAATTCTTGTAGCAAAAGCACCCACCTAATCAACCTAGGTTTAGCATCTTTCTTTTCCATAAGATATTTAAGAGCAGCATGATCAGTATGTATAGTGACTTTTGAATCAACAATGTAAGGTCTGAACTTGTCACAAGCAAATACAACTCCTAAAAATTCTTTCTCAGTAGTGGCAATAATTTCTTTGAGCACTATCCAAAGTTTTACTGGCATAATGCATAACATTTAATTTCTTATCAACCCTTTGGCCTAGAACAGCACCAATAGCATAGTTGCTAGCATCACACATAATTTCAAATGGCAGGTTCCAATCAGGCGGTTGAACAACAGGTGCAGAAATTAGAGCTTTCTTAAGTATTTCAAAGGCTTCTACACAATCATCATCAAAAACAAATGGAACATCTTTTTGCAAAAGATTGATAAGGGGCCTACAAATCTTAGACAAATCCTTAATAAATCTTCTATAAAAACCAGCATGACCTAGGAAACTTCTTATACCTTT
This sequence comes from Elymus sibiricus, assembly GCA_039707655.1. Taxonomy (NCBI): domain Eukaryota; kingdom Viridiplantae; phylum Streptophyta; class Magnoliopsida; order Poales; family Poaceae; genus Elymus; species Elymus sibiricus. The sequence goes on from CM077676.1 coordinate 74,201,243, forward strand.
AATAGCTTTAGGGCATGGCATTTTCTCAATGGCATCAACTTTAGCTTTATCTACCTCAATACCTCTTTCGGAGATTTTATGACCGAGAATGATACCTTTGTTTACCATGAAGTGGCACTTCTCCTAGTTCAAGACAAGGTTGGTCTCTTCACATCTCTGCAAAACTCTATCAAGGTTGCTCAAATAATCATCAAAAGAAGTTCCGTAAATAGAGAAATCATCCATGAATACCTCAATGATCTTTTCACAGAAATCAGAGAATATAGCAGTCATACATCTTTGAAAAGTAGCAGGTGCATTACATAAACCAAAAGGCATACATCTATAAGCATAGGTTCCAAAAGGATAGGTAAAGGTAGTTTTCTCTTGATCTTCTTGTGACACAGGTATTTGAGAAAAGCCAGAATAGCCATCAAGAAAACAAGTGTGTATGCTTAGCTAGTCTGTCTAACATTTGATCAATAAAAGGAAGAGGGTAATGATCTTTTCTAGTAGCTTTATATAATTTTCTAAAATCAATAACCATCCTATAACCAGTTATAATTCTCTGTGGGATAAGTTCATTTTTATCATTAGGAACGATAGTGATACCTTCTTTCTTAGGAACACAATGAATAGGACTTACCATCTACTATAAGCTATAGGATAGATTATACCTGCTTCCAGAAGCTTTAATATTTCAGTTCTTACCACATCCTTCATTTTGAGATTGAGGCAACATTGATGATCAACAACTGGTTTAGCGTCAGGCTCTGTTTTAATTTTGTGTTGACATAAAGTGGGGCTAATGCCATTAAGATCATCAAGAGTATATCCAATAGCAGCACGATGCTTCCTTAGTGTTTTCAATAACCTCTTTTCTTCATGCACTAAAAGGTTAGCACTAATAATAACAGGATATATCTTCTTTTCATCAAGATAAGCATATTTCAAGGTATCAGGTAATTTCTTTAATTCAAACACAGGATCACCCTTACGTGGGAGAGGATCTCCCAGAGTATCAATAGGTAAATTGTGCTTAAGGATAGGTCTTTGTTCAAAGAATATCTTATCTATTCATTTCTTTCTTTCATCAATATCTTCCATTTGAACAGGTGCTATATCATGCATAGCTTCTTGGTATAGAGTATACGGAATGGCACTTATACTAGCACCCATATCACATAAACCATGATAGCAATGATCTCCAATCTTAATAGAAACAACAGGCATGCCAATAATAGATTTATTTTTGTCTAGCTTATCTTGTTCATTTTCTACTTCTTTAGCAATTTTAGTCATCTTCACAAAGATATATAACATGCCCATCCACATCATCAGCCAAAAGAACCTTAACCATTGCAATTTTAGGTTCCACTTTAACTTGTTCAGAAGGTTTAGGTGTTATAATATTACTCTTATGAAGCACAGTCATAGCCTTAGCATGTTCCTTAATTCTAACAGGGAAAGGAGGTTTTTCAATATAAGCAGTAGGCATAACTGGATTAGCAGCATAGAAATTGTTTCAGTTTTAGCAATTATTGGTTCCTCCTTAACTTCTTCAATAGGTGGATGAAATTTAACCCATTTCTCCTTAGGGAGATCAACATGAGCAGCAAAGGATTCACAGAATTTAGCAACTATCTCCGAGTCAAGGCCATATTTTGCACTAAGTGAATGACAGACATTTGTCTCTACAATAGACTTAACACAATCAAACTGAAAATTTATACTTGACTCATTACCTTTGTTGATTTTCCAATCTTCAGAGTTGCGTTTAATTCTCTCCAGAAGATCCCATTTGAATTCAATAGTTCTTTTCATAAAGGATCCAGAACAAGAAGTATCAAGCATTGAACGATCATTATTAGAAAGCCGCCCATAAAAGTTTTGTAATATCATTCCTTTTCCAAGCTCATGATTGGGGCATATGAACATCATGTATTTAAGCCTCCCCCAAGCTTGAGCGATGCTTTCTCCTTCACGAGGCCAAAAGTTATAGATATAATTCCGATCACGATGAACCAAGTGCATGGGATAAAATTTCTGGTGAAATTCCAGCTTCAATCGTTCCAATCCCATGATTCAATGTCATCCAATAGCCTGTACCATAGCAATGCTTTTCCCTTCAAAGATAAAGGAAATACTTTCTTTTCAACTTCATCCCCTGATAAACCTGCAAGCTTGAATAATCCACAAACTTCATCTATAAAGATTAGATGCATATCAGGATGTGATGTTTCATCTCCTGCATATTGGTTAGCTAGCAGTTTCTCAAGAATACCCGAGGGGATTTCAAAATAAATATTTTCAGTAGGTGCAGCATGTTGCGGAGGTTGAGGGGCAACTCTTATGGTTTTCGGTCGAGGTGAAGATACCCCGAACAACCCCCTCAAAGGATTACTTTCAAGTTCCATAAGTGACAATAAATTTCAGCACGTATTATAAATGTTTCCTTATCAATTTCCACTTACCAAATGCCCTTCACTCCCCGGCAACGGCGCCAGAAAAGAGTCTTGATGACCCACAAGTATAGGGGATCAATCATAGTCCTTTCGATAAGTAAGAGTGTCAAACCCAACGAGGAGCAGAAGGAAATGATAAGTGGTTTTCAGCAAGGTATTCTCTGGAAGCACTAAAAGTAGTGGTAATAGATAGTTTTGTGATATAGTAATTCGTAACAAGTAGCAAGTAACAAAAGTAGCAAGTGTGCAGCAAGGTGGCCCAATCCTTTTTATAGCAAAGGACAAGCCAGAAAGTTCTCTTATATGTAGCAAAGCGTTCTCGAGGATGCTACTTTTGAGCTGCGTTAGGTTTTTCCCTGAAGAGGAAGGGAGAAGCAATATAGTAGCGATAAGTATTTCCCTCAGTGAGAACCAAGGTTTATCGAACCAGTAGGAGTACCAAGAAAGACCACGTGAACAGCAACTACAAACACAAAACAAATACTTGCACCTAATGCGGACAAGAGGGTTGTCAATCCCCTTGATTCGTTACTTGCAATGATTAAAACTGATAGTAGTAATAGGTAAATGGCAACGGTGATAGAAATGGCAAGTTGGTGGGAGCTAAATAAACTAAAAGTAAAAGTAAATTGCAGCAAAATATTTTAGGGTTTTAGTAAATATGATAGAGATAGACCCAGGGGCCATAGGTTTCACTAGAGGCTTCTCTCTCGAAGAAACAAACGCATATGGTGGGTAAACAAATTACTGTTGGGCAATTGACAGAATTGCACATAGTTATGATTTCATTCAGGGCAATGATCATGTATATAGGCATCACGTCTGAGACAAGTAGACCGAATCAATTCTGCATCTACTACTATTACTCCACTTCGAGAGCTCTTCTATGCTTGCCTCTCTAGGTATTAAGTTCATGACAAACAAAGTAATGCATGAAGTATGATGACATGATGTAGACAAAGAAAACTCAACTAATATGAATCAACCCCGTCATTTTTTCGTTAATGGATACAATATAAATACGTGCCTCGCTACCCCTACTATCGCTGGGAGAGGACACCGAATGATAGAACCCATCACAAAGCACCTCTCCCATTGCAAGACAAATCAATCTAGTAGGCCAAACTAAACGGAATCATCGGAGAGAAATACAAAGCTATAACAATCATGCGTAATCAAGTATTCTGATTTGACTCAATTACTTTCATTGAACAATCTCATAAACCCACAATTCATCGGATCCCAACAAACACACCGCAAAAGTATTACATCGAATAGATCGGATTGATCTCCGAAGAGAACATTGTATTAAACATCATAAAGAGAGAAGAAGCCATCTAGCTACTGCCTATGGACCCGTAGGTCTATAGTGAACTACTCACACATCATCGGAAGGGCAGCAAGGTTAATGTAGAAGCCCTCCAGAGTCGATTCCCCTTCCGGCAGAGTGCCGGAACAGGCTCCAAATGGGAATCATCGGAGAACAAAGGCTTGCGGCGGCGGAAAAGTTTCTTCGGGTGTCTCTCTGTTGGTTTTAGGGTAATTGTGAATAAATAGCATTGGAATTAGGTCAGTTGGCTCCACGAGTGGGCCACAAGCTTGAGGGGCGCGCCCTACCCCCTGGGCGCGCCCCACGAGCTTGTGGCTCGCTCGTGGGTCTTCTGGCCTCCCTCCGATTGTAACATCCCAAAATTTTAAATTTTGGAATGTTAATTATTTAAATAGGAGTAATTAAAAACATGCTTGTGTTGCTTGAGTGTTGCTAAATTTGGTTGAGATTTGAAACTTTTGGAGTTTAAATGAATATTAAATGAGAGGGAATAAAAGGACTTTCCCAAATATTCAAATTGGATCTTATTTTGGGTTTGAGAATATTCAGAATATTTCCAATTCAAATATGAGAGAGGATGACATGACTTCCTCAAAGAATAATATTGGTGAATAATTGGATATTCTCTCATTTGGATTTTCAATATTTAAAACAATTCTAACTCAAAAATTAAATCATATGAGAAAAGGCAATATGACTCCTTCAATGTTAAAAAGAGTTGGAAATGCTTTAAATGTTATTTGCATTTTTCTCTGGAGTTCAAAATTATTTTATGGAACATTTTATAAGTGTCAAAATGAGGTTTATAAAAATATTATATGTATATTATGTAAATATTTGAGCTGGAATAAATGTTCACTAAGCTCTATATATAAATATATTTATTTTTGAGTATGTTCGGGTATTTTGTTTTTGTGAATTGGCATTTATTTCGGCACCTTCATTTTCCTGGTATTTATTAAATAGGAAAAAAACCCCTAAGCCAACCTAAACCCAGCCTGTGCGGCCCACTGACTAACCACTGCTCGGGCGCAGCGCAGCAGCGCAGCAGCCAGCCGGCCCAGCCCATCAGCGCACGTGCACGCGCATGCACACGCCAGCGCTGACGCTAGCAGAGCCCCACCTGTCTGCCTCTCTACTTCTCCTCTGCCTATGGCGCGGACCCCACTTATCTTCTCCTACCTCTAGCCGGTCTCCTGCTCACGTACGCTACCGCGCCGTGCGTATCTCGTAGCCGCGCCCACTCCACCGATTTATTCACGACTTCGGATCGATCCGACGAATATGAACCCCCTCTCCCGATTCAGCACCTCTCCCGTAGATTTTGAGCTTTGGATCGAGCACACGGACCTCCCCAATTTCCACCGCCTGTACTCCTTTTCCTGGTCAATCCCGGCATGTGTAAGCCAGCCCCTGACACCTGTGTTCATTAATGGAATCCAATTGATGTGCCTCCTCCCCCTGACCATCTTTCCCCTTTGCAGACGATCGAATTCGAGTTATCCAACCAAACCCGATCTCGCCGGAGCACGCAAAGCACAGCCTCGTTCCCGTTCATCACCATCGCCAAGTGAGGATGCCTTGTCGCTTCTGATGCCACCTAGCTCATCGCCCAAGTGCGCCGCATCCTTCTATCAACTCACCTTCGCCGGAGGACCGCCATGGCCGTCGCCCGCATCACCTCCGAGTCACCGGCCGCCGTCTTCTCTGTCCCTGGTGAGCACACAGTCGCGTTTTAACCCAAGTCGCCTGGATGCTTCATAGCCATCCATCATCACTTGATCGTGCGGCTGCTGTTCTATTTCAATTGAACCGGTATCAGCGAATCAGTTCGTGACACGTGGTAGTCCTACAGCAGCGGCGAAAACAGCTCATTAATTTTTGACAGAATTTTAGTCTATTTTGTTCTGCCTATATCTCCTAATCCGTATAGCCAAATAAGGTGATTATTTTTCCTATGAATTCACAATGAACAGTAGAATATAATAGGACCAAACTTTCACACTTTCAAACTTTTCAAATTTGAGCAATTCAAATTTGAATTTGAACCTTCTTTTGATCATATCTTGCAAACCGTAACACATTTCTAACTGATTCCTTTTGCCTATGAACACCTGTACCAAACACTTGCTGATCATATCCCATACACTCAATATTCAAATATTTTTGATCTTTTTTGAATTCAAATTCAATTCAAACTTCATATCGATGTAACTTGCGTTATAGTACTCCTATTCAATCAATTCTTTTCGCAAATGAATTCGTATGTCATATGCAATATGTGAAACAACTTTTATGTTGTTCTCCAAATACTTTGACCTTGTTCCATATTATCTTGAACACAAGATTTTATAGAAATATCTCTCTGTATTAACTCTTGTGAGTTGATCCTTCCACCTTTCACCTTGTAGCACCATCGAGACCCTATAGTATATATTAAGCATATTTATGTTGTTGCTGAATAACCTTGCCATAATTGTTTTGTTGTTCTTTTGATTCTTTTGTATGGCATGGTTATTGATTTGGACTCTTTCATTAACGATAGATTGCTCGGAGCGTGACGAGTAGAAATTATCAGGATTGTGAGTGCGACTATCTTCATCAAACGTACCAGGCAAGTGACACCTTGATCATCCTTCATCCTATTATTTTTTCTATGCATGTAGTTATATATATCACATTACTATATTATGCATGAGAATATTATGGTAGTATGCTATTGCCACAGAGTTTCAGCTTAGTATACCCTTGTAGATCGTGTTAGTTTGTATTTTTGCTATGCTATGTTGACAGGGATTGGTTCGTGTACTCATCGAGATTATGTGAGGATTGTATTAAATGACTTGAGTAACAACTTAAAATAGAATTCACCTCTGGGCGGAAAGTGGTATTGCTTGGTGGTCGATAGAGTGTTAGCGTCATGGGGACTTGCGCCTTTTCTAAGGGCAGGCCATGGGATCGCGCACTAGTGGAATGCCGCCCAGGTTCGAAAAGATCAGACAGACTTAGTGACTAGCAGCTTCCATGTACAGCCACTGGCTATACGGGCTCTGGCTTAGTTGACTAGGTTGTGGAAACCTTGCCCGTGTAGTGCCAGCAGGTGTAGTTGTATTAGTTCGGATGGGCCTACCAGGTGGCTAAGGGGACTGCTTCTGAAAGACTTCGTCTCAATCTTCGGATTGGGTCCAGTGGGTAAAGTGTACCAACCTCTGCGGAGTGTAAAAACTAATCATGATTAGCCGTGTCCCCGGTTATGGACAAATTTGAGCAGCTAGACCATTACAGTTGTTGGATGATCTTGACAGATGATACCTTAATAAAAAATTGAGTGGGAAACTTAATAATAGGTATAGGTTGGAATTGGAGCACCCAATTCAACCATATTTATTAATTGTAGCAAGGCAAATTAAAATTTAACTATTATATTAAGTAGTTATCAGGGAAAAATTAGCTTTCTGCAAAACAACCACTACACTATCCTCTTGATATACTTTGCATATAGATGTAGGTCTATTATATCATTCCTGTGTGACTTGCCAGTACATTCAACGTACTGACCCTTGTGGCTACAACTTATCATGTTGCAGATTATATATGATGAGTGAGTGATACGATGTAGGGTTACGATGTCTATACTCGACATTTGCCTGTGGTGTTGATGGATTCCATGAAGATTGAGCTAGCATTGAGCTATGCAGGTATGTATTATTTTAAAGTCTGGATCTACAATGTAGTATTATGACATGTTGTTTATTCTTGATATTACATCATGTACTATGCATGCTAGCTATTGATCCAGGGACTAGCACAGGGAGCACAGAGACTTGAATCTTATCAGGTTCGGTCGTTACAGATGGTATCAGAGCCCATGTTGACTGTAGGTCGTAACCCTTAGAATGGACTAGGAAAAGCCATAAGAACAAAATTATTTTATCACTTTCTTGACTACTTACTATCTCTTCTCGTATTTCCCATTTATTATTCTTCTTCTAAAGTTTCTCCTCTAGTTTTCTAGTAAATGGCCATCCGATAGTAACCCTGTTCACTTATACCACTAAAGACATCGTGATCGGGAAGCAATGCTACAATGAGGAGTGAAGGAATTCAAGAAAGGACTATCTTGTAAAATTCAAGAAGGACTAACTTTTAGATTACTAGATGATCTTCGAGATCATTTTAGGTGAGAAGGACAAAGCTTAGATTCAGACCACCACTACTAACTTAAGTTTGATAAACGATATGCGCATAGTATGATGAGATCATATCTCTTGTGATATGACCTTACCTATAGGTTTTCCTTGTGTGGTGTGACTTTTGTGAATTTTATTGATTGATGTTGTGTGATGTGCTATGCGATTTATTTTGTGAGTAGAATAATTTGTGTAATTTAGAACCCTATCTCTCTATTGTGCTTCAAGAATCAAGAATATGGAACCACAAGAAGAGCAAGCTACAAGATTACTTGCCGCTATGAAGATTTCATCGTTGATGCATGACTGAAGCTACCAATGTTGAAGACTTGGAAGATTCAAGATATTTATATAGTCATATCATTAGATGCATTGTTGAGAGCTGCCATTTCTTGTGTTTTACCGATAGCTGCATATCAAAATTTATATTTTCAAAACTAGTGTGATGCTTTGTATGGGTATATCTATATCTCTCTCTGCATTCTATCTCTTCTAAAACCCAAGGTTGACCCAAGTGGAGTTACTACAATGGTTGCGAATGTCAAGAATGGAATGAAGATGGATGCAACCAAGGGATGAGTTCAAGCTTAACCGCATGCGCCAGGATACGCCAAGATGCAAGCACAATCTTGCTGAAGGAAGAACCCTGGAGGAAGCTACATTTTATCAGTGGATGATCTATAGTAGCTGACGCAACCCTGAGAGTTGTGAAGGAACGATAGCTATTTTGTTTGGCATGCAGAACAAAAGGATTTATCCAAACCTAGTTCATGAACAAGAGACAATTTTGCAGTGCTTGTGAGGATGTCCGAGTGTTAGAATGCGAGATTTTCTAAACCATGTACAAGGTAATGATTTGGGTGCGGAATGGATTGATCACCATGCCGACTTACTCTTATTATTCACTCTTGCTATGTGGAATGGTTAATCTAGAGTGCCTTACCTATAGTAGAGAGATGATGTTGTTAAGCCAGAACCTTAGAATGGTAGGACGCTTGACCCTTGTAAAAGGCAATCATTGCCACTAGTAGGTTGTACGGTGAGGATGAACCAAGACCATTTTCTGCAGGAACCCCATAGAAGTATTCTTGTTGACCATCATGAGAGAATCGACCTTGTTTAGTGACGGTTGGTGCGTGACCTATCAACCATAGAGGTTTATTAATTGGAAGACCACTCTTTTGATAAAGGACTCAGAATTTCAAAGGAGTGTAGGACTTATTTTTGGATGCCATCGACGAAGTAAGATTCTTGAAGACAGAGTGACTCTGATTCTAAGGGTGGTAGCACCTCACACTCTCGGATCATAAATGGAAATTCAAGAAGACCCTCAAACCTAGCCTTTCTTTCTAGCCTCTTTGAATCTTGAGGACGAGATTCATTTTAAGGCTGGTAGATTTGTAACATCCAAAAATTCTAAATTTTGGAATGTTAATTATTTAAATAGGAGTAATTAAAAACATGCTTGTGTTGCTAAATTTGGTAGAGATTTGAAACTTTTGGAGTTTAAATGAATATTAAACAAGAGGGAATAAAAGGACTTTCCCAAATATTCAATTTGGATCTTATTTTGGGTTTGAGAATATTCAGAATATTTCCAATTCAAATATGAGAGAGGATGACATGACTTCCTCAAAGAATAATATTGGTGAATAATTGGATATTATATCATTTGGATTTTCAATATTTAAAACAATTCTAACTCAAAAATTAAATCATATGAGAAAAGGCAATATGACTCCTTCAATGTTAAAAAGAGTTGGAAATGCTTTAAATGTTATTTGCATTTTTCTCTGGAGTTCAAAACTATTTTATGGAACATTTTATAAGTGTTAAAATGAGGTTTATAAAAATATTATATGTATATTATGTAAATATTTGATCTGGAATAAATGTTCACTAAGCTCTATATATAAATATATTTATTTTTGAGTATGTTCGGATATTTTGTTTTTGTGAATTGGCATTTATTTCGGCACGTTCATTTTCCTGGTATTTATTAAACAGGAAAAAAAACCTAAGCCAACCTAAACCCAGCCTGTGCGGCCCACTGACTAACCACCGCTCGGGTGCCGCGCAGCAGTGAGCAGGGTAGCAGCCAGCTGGCCCAGCCCATCAGCGCACACGCACACGCACGCTGACGCCAGCAGAGCCCCACCTGTCTGCCTCTCTACTTCTCCTCTGCCTATGACGCGCGGACCCCACTTATCGTATCCTACCTCTAGCCGGTGTCCTGCTCGCATACGCCACCGTGCCGTGCGTATCTCGCAACCGCACCCACTCCACCTTTTTTTGCGACTTCGGATCGATCCGACGAATATGAACCCCCTCTCCCGATTCAGCACCTCTCCCGTAGATTTTGAGCTCGGGATCTAGCACACGGACCTCCCCAATTTCCACAGCCCGTACTCTTTTCCCGGTCAATCCTAGCATGTGTAAGCCAGCCTCTGACCCCTGTGTTCATTAATGGAATCCAATTGATGTGCGTCCTCCCCCTGACCGTCTTTCCCCTTTGCAGACACTCGAATTCGAGTTATCCAACCAAATCCGATCTCGCCGGGGCACGCGAAGCACAGCCTCATTCATGTTCGTCACCATCGCCAAGCTTGGACGCCTCATCGCTTCTGATGCCACCTAGCTCATCACTCAAGTGCGCCGCATCCTTCTGTCAACTCACCTTCGCCGGAGGACCGCCATGGCCGTCGCTCGCATCACCTCCTAGTCACCGGCCACCGTGTTCTCTGTCCCTGGTGAGCACACCGCCGTGTTTTAACCCATGTCGCCTAGATGCTTCATAGCCATCCATCATCACTTGATCATGCGGCTACTATTCTATTTCAATTGAACCGGTATCAGCGAATCAGCTCGTGACACGTGGTAGTCCTACAGCAGCCGCGACAGCAGCTCATTATTTTTGACAGAATTTTAGTCTATTTTGTTCTGCCTATATCTCCTAATCCGTATACCCAAATAAGGTGATTATTTTTCCTATGAACTCACAATGACCAGTAGAATATAATAGGACCAAACTTTCACACTTTTGAACTTTTCAAATTTGAGCAATTCAAATTTGAATTTGAACCTTCTTTTGATCATATCTTGCAAACCGTAACACATTTCTAACTGATTCCTTTTGCCTATGAATACCTGTACCAAATACATGCTGATCATATCCCATAGACTCAATATTCAAATATTTTTGATCTGTTTTGAATTCAAATTCAATTCAAACTTCATATTGATGTAACTTGCATTATAGTACTCCTATTCAATCAATTCTTTTCGCAAATGAATTTGTATGTCATATGCAATATGTCAAACAACTTTTATGTTGTTCTCCAAATACTTTGACTATGTTCCATATTATCTCGAACACAAGATTTTAAAGAAATATCTCTCTGTATTAACTCTTGTGAGTTGATCCTTCCACCTTTCACCTTGTAGCACCATCGAGACCCTATAGTATATATTAAGCCTATTTATGTTGTTGCTGAATAACCTTGCCATAATTTTTTGTTGTTCTTTTGATTCTTTTGTATGGCATGGTTATTGATTTGGATTCTTTCATTAATGATAGATTGCTCAGAGCATGACGAGTAGTAATTATCAAGATTGTGAGTGCGGTGATCTTCATCAAACGTACCAGGCAAGTGACACCTTGATCATCCTTCATCCTATTATTTTTTCTATGCATGTAGTTATATATAGCACATTACTATATTATGCATGAGAATATTATGGTAGTATGCTATTTCCACAGAGTTTCACTTTAGTATACCCTTGTAGATCATGTTAGTTTGTATTCTTGATATGCTATGTAGACAGGGATTGGTTCGTGTACTCATCGAGATTATGTGAGGATTGTATTAAATGACTTGAGTAACAACTTAAAATTGAATTGACCTCTGGGCGGAAAGTGGTATTGCTTGGTGGTCGACAGAGTGTTAGCGTCACGGGGACTTGTGCCTTTTCTAAGGGTAGGCCATGGGATCGCGAACTAGTGGAATGCCGTCCAGGTTCAAAAAGATCAGACAGACTTAGTGACTAGTAGCTTCCATGTACATCCACTAGCTATATGGGCTCTGGCTTAGTTGACTAGGTTGTGGAAACCTTCCCCGTGTAGTGCCAGCAGATGTAGTTGTATTACTTGGGATGGGCCTACCAGGTGGCTGAGGGGACTGCTTCTGAAAGACTTCATCTCAATCTTCGGATTGGGTCCATTGGGTAAAGTGTACAGACCTCTGCTCAGTGTAAAAACTAATCATGATTAGCGGTGTCCCCGGTTATGGACAAATTTGAGCAGCTAGACCATTACAGTTGTTGGATGATCTTAACAGATGATACCTTAATAAAAAAATTGAGTGGGAAACTTAATAATGGATATAGGTTGGAATTGGAGCACCCAATTCAACCATATGTATTAATTATAGCAAGAAAAATTAAAATTTGGCTATTATATTAGGTAGTTATCAGGGAAAAATTAGCTTTCTGCAAAACAACCAGTACACTATCCTCTTGATATACTTTGTTTATAGATGTAGATCTGTTATATCATTCCTGTGTGACTTGCCAGTACATTCAACGTACTGACCCTTGTGGCTGCAAATTATCAGGTTGCAGATTATATACGATGAGTGAGTGATACGATGTAGGGTTACAATGTCTATACTCGACATTTGCTTGTGGTGTTGATGGATTCCATGAAGATTTTATTTGCTTTTCCGCTGTATTTTATTTGTGAGCTAGCATTGAGCTATGCAGGTATGTATTATTTTAAAGTCTGGATCTACGATGTAGTATTATGACATGTGGTTTATTCTTGATATTACATCATGTACTGTGTGTGCTAGCTATTGATCCAGGGACTAGCACAGGGAGCACAGAATCTCGGATCTTATCAGGTTCGGTCATTACACCGATGCACCTAGGGCCTCTTCTGGCCCAAAAATAACTCCCGTAAATTTTCATCCCGTTTGGAGAATATTTTCTGAAAAGGGCAAAAACATGCAAAAAAAATAAAAGCTGGCACTGGGCACTGAATTAGTAGGTTAGTCCCAGAAAATGATATATAATTGCATCAAAAGTATCTAAGATTGATAATATAAAAGCATGAAACAATAAAAAATTATAGATACGTTGGAGACGTATCAGCATCCCCAAGCTTAATTCCTGCTCGTCCTCGAGTAGGTAAATGATAAAAACAGAATTTTTGATGTTGAATGCTATCTAACATGTTTATCAATGTAATCCCTTTCATAGTGTAAATGTTGAGAACAATGAAGTAATCAATATCAACATAATAACATTCATGAATACAAGAACATAATCATAACTATTCAAAATATACGATGCTCAAAGAATGTCATCCCTACTCATTGTTCATGTAAAAGCATGGCATGACTCTGCCTTCACCACATAAGTATAAATCATGAGCACCAATGGTGTCTAACCAGGCAATTGTATCATACTTCTAACACACTTCAGCATTTTAAACTTTACTCAACACATGAGCGTGAGACATGGACATTAGCACTAAATGGCATAGAAGGTGGTGGTAGGTGTATAGGAGTCAAAAAGAAGAAAGGCTCATATCAACAAGGCGGATCAATGGGTAATGAAGAAGCCCATCAATCGATATTAATGCGAGGAGTAGGGATTGCCATGCAAAGGATGCACTAGAGCTATAAGTGTGTGAAAGCTCAATATGAAACTAAGTGGGTGTGCATCCAACTTGCTTGCTCATGAAGACCTCGGGCATTTGAGGAAGCCCATCATCGGAATATAGAAGCCAAGTTCTATAATGAAAATTCCCACTAGTATATGAAAATGATATCTCAGGAGACTCTCTATATGAAGATCATGGTGCTACTTTGAAGCACAAGTGTGGTAAAAGGATAGTAGCGTTGTCCCTTCTCCCTTTTTCTCTCATTTTTTTCTTTTCTTTTTTCTCCCTTTTTTTTTCTTTTTTCTCCCTTTTTTTTCTTTTTTCTTTTCTTTTTTTTCTTTTCTCTTTTTTTGTTTATTTTTCGTCCGGAGTCTCATCCCGACTTGTGGGGGAATCATAGTCTCCATCATCCTTTCCTAACTGGGACAATGCTCTAATAATGATGATCATCACACTTTTATTTACTTACAACTCGATAACTGAATCAACATGACTCTATATGAATGCCTCTGGCAGTGTACCAGGATGTGCAATGATCTAGCGTAACATGTATGATGATGATGAATGGTGGCTTTGCCACAAATATCATGTCAGCTCTATATAATCATGCGGAGCAATATGACGATGAACACACGTGTCATAACGGAACTATGGAAGTTGCATGGCAATATATCTCTGAATGGCTATGGAAATGCCATAATAGATAGGTATGGTGGCTGTTTTGAGGAATAGGTTTATGTGTGAAAGAGCGAATCATATCACGGGGTTTGGATGCACTGGCAAAATTTGCACACTCTCGAGGTGAGAAGGCAAAACACGGTACCAAAGATGCTAGCAATATGTGGAAGGTAGGAGTGCGTAATTGTCCATGTACTCACATTAGTCATAAAGAACTTATGCATTTATTGTAAAAGTTTTATTAGCCCCCGAAGCAAAGTACTACTCGCATGCCCCATGGGAGGAGGTTGGTAGGAGTTAACCATCGTGCGCCCCCGATTCAAACAACACATAGGATTTCAATCAGAAATAAAAATGCTCACGCATCCCGGTCATGCCAAGTTGGACATTTTTGATGAGCAGTTACTAACAAACCTTGAATAATGATATTCTTACTAAATTATGCTCATGGACCAGCACCCTTTCATATTATTAAACCAATATAACTAAATCGTATACCTTCAAATTTAATGGCATGAAAGTTTTCACAAGTGATCCACATGAAAGTTTTTATTATACCACTCCTAGATACCTATCCTTTTGGGACTAGTCTTATAACCCGTGCTCCCAATTCCTATTTAAAACTCTCAAAATGATTTAAGTGAAGCATGAGAGTGCAAAGAATTCTACAAAATAAAACCGCCGCCGTGCTGTAAAAGGTAAAGTGAAGCACTAGAGCAACTGCCAAGCTCAAAAGATATAAGTGAAGCTCCAAGAGTATTCTAACAAATTGTGATAAATGTGTGTCTCACTCAAAAAGGTGTGTGTCCAGCAAGCAATGATTGAGGAAAACTAAAAATCAAACTAAATAAAACTATAAAACAAGACACTCCAAGCAAAACTCATATCATGTGATGAATAAAAATATAGCTCCAAGTGATATATCGATGAATTGTAGACGAAAGAGGGGATGCCATCCGGGGCATCCCCAAGCTTAGACGCTTGGGTCTTCCTTGAATATTACCTTGGGGTGCCTTCGGAATCCCCAAGCTTAGGGTCTTCCCACTCCTTATTCCTTCATCCATCGTAGTCTCATGCAAAACCTGAAAACTTCAGCACACAAAACTTAACAAAATCTCGTGAGATCCATTAGTATAAGAAACATATCATAACTTTAGGTACTGTTATAAACCCATCCATAATTTTTTTTCATGTAATAGCTACTGTATTCTAACTTCTCCATGACTTATACCCGCCGATATAAACCATAGCATCATCAAATCACTTTCCAGTGATTTTTAACAATTCCTGGACTGATAGCAAAAGTTTCTGTTTTCAAACAGCATCAATCCTACTATCTTCCAAATCATCCCAAATGTATTACTTGGCACAAACACTAATTAAAACATAAAAACACAATAATTACAGTAGCAACAATTGTGTGAACTCAAATAAATAGAAAGGAGAACTATTGGGTGTTGTCTCCCAAAAAGCTCTTTCTTTATAGCCATTAAGATAGGCTTCAGATTTTATCGATGCTCACATGAAAGATATTAATTGAAACACGAAGAGAGCATCATGTAGCATGTGAAAAACACATTTAAGTCTAACATACTTCCTATGCATGGACATTTTATAAGTAAACAAATTATCAAGACAAATAATTTTAGCATATGCAAATAGGAAGAATGAAGCATTAATAATTTCAACATCAAGAGAGGTAATTGAGCATCATAAAGTTTCTACAACCATATTTTCCTCTCTCATAATAATTACATGTAGGATCATAATCAAATTCAAGAATATAGCTATCATATAAAATATTATCTTCATGATCCACATGCATAAATTTTTTATAATCTTCCAAGATAGTGGGATTAATATCAACTAAAGTCATGACCTCTTCAAACCCACTTTTATCAAAAATTTCATAAGATTGGGCACTCTCCAAAGTAGTGGGATCATTATTACCTAAAGTCGACACTCTTCCAAACCCACTTTTAGTAGTATTGCAAATATAATTATCAATATCATATTCATCATGAGGCTTAAATAAATTTTCAAGATCATAAGAACCATTATCACCCCAATCAGGATCATTGCAATAAGTAGTCGGCATAACAAAATTGTCATCCCCAAGCTTGTAGCTTTGCATATCGTTAGCACAATTGACATTAATATAATTTATAATAATATCATTGCAATCATGCTTTTCATTCAAAGAACTATCATGAATCATTTTATAAACTTTTTCTTTTAACACTACAACACAATTTTCAGATTCACGATTTTCAAGCAAAACTCCATAGAGGCAATCTAGTGCACTCAATTCACTAGCAATTGGTTCATCATAACTAGGTCTTTTGAAAAGATTAGCAAGTGGATGAGGATCCATAGTTATCTTTATTTTGCTTTATACTTTCTGTTTTTGAGTCCTAACATGAAGGCAATAAAAGCAAGCAAACAAGCAAAGTAAATATTTTTGTAATTTTGATTTTTTTTTGTAACGAGACTAATAAAAGCAAAGATAAAGGAAAACAAGTAAATATGATGTGTATGAAGTAACCTGGTAGTACTTGATGATAAATCCCTGGCAACGGCGCTAGAAATGGCACGTTGACGGGAGCTTTAATTACTTGCTTGGACTCCCCGGCAACGGCGCCAGAAATTCTTCCTGCTACTTGTGAGCTACGTTAGGTTTTTCCCTGAAGAGGAAGGGAGAAGCAATATAGTAGCGATAAGTATTTCCCTCAGTGAGAACCAAGGTTTATCAAACCAGTAGGAGTACCAAGCAAGACCACGTGAACAGCAACTGCAAACACAAAACAAATACTTGCACCTAACGCGGACAAGAGGGTTGTCAATTCCCTTGACTCGTTACTTGCAAGGATCAAAACAAATAGTAGTAATAGGTAAATGGCAAGGGCGATAGAAATGGCAAGTTGATGGGAGCTAAATAAACTAAAAGTAAAAGTAAGTTGCAGCAAAGTATTTTAGGGTTTTAGTAAATATGATGGAGATAGACCCGGGGGCCATAGGTTTCACTAGAGGCTTCTCTCTCGAAGAAACAAACGCATACGGTGGGTAAACAAATTACTGTTGGGCAATTCATAGAATTGCGCATAGTTATGATTTCATTCATGGCAATGATCATGTATATAGGCATCACGTCCAAGACAAGTAGACCAAAATGATTCTGCATCTACTACTATTACTCCACTTCGAGAGCGCTTCTATGCTTGCCTCTCTAGGTATTAAGTTCATGACAAACAGAGTAATGCATGAAGTATGATGACATGATGTAGACCAAGAAAACTCAACTAATATGAATCAATCCCGTCGTTTTATCCTTAATGGCAACAATACAAATACGTGCCTCGCTACCCCTACTATCACTGGGTGAGGACACCACAAGATTGAACCCATCACAAAGCACCTCTCCCATTGCAAGACAAATCAATCTAGTAGGCCAAACTAAACGGAATCATCGGAGAGAAATACAAAGCTATAACAATCATGCGTAATCAAGTATTCAGATTTGACTCAATTACTTTCATTGAACAATCTCATAACCCCACAATTCATTGGATCCCAACAAACACACCGTAAAAAGTATTACATCGAATAGATCGGATTGATCTCCGAAGAGAACATTGTATTGAACATCATAAAGAGAGAAGAAGCCATCTAGCTACTGCCTATGGACCCGTAGGTCTGTGGTGAACTACTCACACATCATCGGAAGGGCAGCAAGGTTGATGTAGAAGCCCTCCAGAGTCGATTCCCCTACTAGCAGAGTGCCGGAACAGGCTCCAGATGGGAATCATCGGAGAGCAGAGGCTCGCGGCGGTGAAAAAGTTTCTTCGGGTGTCTCTCTATTGGTTTTAGGGTAATTGTGAATAAATAGCATTGGAATTAGGTCGGTTGGCTCCACGAGTGGGCCACAAGCTTGAGGGGCGTGCCCTACCCCCTGGGCGCGCCCCATGAGCTTGTGGCTCGCTCATGGGTCTTCTAGCATCCCTCCGATGCTCCTAGGGCCTCTTCTGGCCCAAAAATAACTCCCATAAATTTTCATCCCGTTTGGAGAATATTTTCTGAAAAGGTCAAAAAGATGCAAAAAAATAGAAGCTGGCACTGGGCACTGAGTTAGTAGGTTAGTCCCAGAAAATGATATATAATTGCATCAAAAGTATCTAAGATTGATAATATAATAGGATGAAACAATCAAAAATTATAGATACATTGGAGACGTATCAGAGGACACATGGGAATTATCGTCTAGTCACTTTCATCATGTTTAGTTGATTCGCGTTCATTACTTTGATAATTTGATATGTGGGTGGACCGGTGCTAGGGTGCTATTCTTACTTGAACAAATAACCCACTTATGATTACCTCCTCAAGAAAGCATCCGCAACTACGGAAGAGGAATTAAGATAAATATAACCATAGCATGAAACATGTGGATCCAAATCAGCCCCTTACGGTATAACGCATAAACTAGGGTTTAAGCTTCTGTCACTCTCGCAACCCATCATCTACTTGTTACACCCCAATGCTTTCCCTTAGGCCCAAATATGGTCAAGTGTCATGTAGTCGACGTTCACACGACACCACTAAAGGAATAGCAACATACACATCATCAAAATAGTGAACGAATACCAACATCACATGATTACTCATAACAAGACTTCTCTCATGTCCTCAAGAACAAAAGTAACTACTCACAAATCATATTCATGTTCATGATCAGATGGGTATTAAATAGCATTAAGGATCAGAACATATGATCTTCCCCCAAATAAACCAACAAGCATCAACTACCAGATGTAATCAACACTACTAGTAACCCACAGGTACCAATCTGAGGTTTTGAGACAAAGATTGAATACAAGAGAAGAACTAGGGTTTTAGATGAGATGGTGCTGGTGAAGATGTTGATGAAGAATGGCCCTCCCACGATGAGAGGATCGTTGGTGATGAAGATGGCTTTGATTTCCCCCTCCCGGAGGGAATTTTCCCCGGTGGAATCTCTCCGCCGGAGAGCAAAAGTGCCCCTGCCCTGGTTCCGCCTCGAGACGGCGGCGCTTCGTCCCGAAAGTCTTCTTATGATTTTTTCTAGGGCAAATAGCGTCATATAGGAGAAGATGGGCCCCAAAGACCTGCTGGTGGGGCCACAAGCTTGGAGGGCGCGCCCTGGGGGTAGGGCGCGCCCTACGAGCTTGTGGCTCACTGGTGGGTCCCCTCCTGGTACTTCTTTCGTCAATATTTTTAATATATTCCAAACTAATTCTCTGTCAATTTTCAGGTCATTTGGAGTCTGGAAAATAAATGCCTCCGATATGCTCCTTTTCAGGTCCAGAATTCCAGCTACCGGCATTCTCCCTCTTCATATGAATCTTGCAAAATAACAGAGAAAAGGCATAAGAATTGTATCCTAAAGTGAAATAATGATCCGAAACATAATAAATAATAGTAGGAAAACATGATGCAAAATGGACGTATCAAAGGACGCTAAAACTAAGATCGTTCCCTCTAGGACGAGGGGAGGTAAGGAACTGCCATCTAGCTCCGCACTTGATTCACCTTCTGTTTTAAGTCATCTTGCGACACCGCCACCTGTTATTCAATCTGATATGTTGCAAGTAATTGATGATGCTACTTCTGCTATGAATGATACTTATGATGATGCTGCTACTATGCTTGATCCAAATATGCCACTAGGTGATTTTCTTACTGCTCAAATTGCTAAAGCTAAACAATCTGAAATTAATGAAATTGCTGAATCACCTGCTACACCTAGTGTAACATCCCCAAACCCTAATTAATTATTAAGCTAATTAACTTGCCATGTCATCATGATCATCTTAATTGTATTGCATTTAGAAAATGATCCAACTTCAAATTCAAATTCCAAACACAAGTCAAATTATTAATTCTTCAAATTGCAAAACAAAAGTGTTCATAATTTTGAAAATAATCACTAAGTAATTGTCAAATTTAAACCAACATTATTTGAACTATTGAAATGCCCCTAACCTATTTAAAATAGCACCAACAGCACCATTTTGACTCTTTTAAATGTTATTCAAAATCCGAAGGAAATCAAAACACTCCCAAACTTTTGTGGCAGTGAGGTATAATGCCTAATAATTATTGGGACTAGTTTTACATTTTACAAAAAGAGTTTAGTACTAAAAGAGTTATAGAACAGAAAGCAAAAACTAAAACAGAAAAGAATAAGAAGAAAAAGGGAAAACCTTACCTGGCGCCTGGCCGAAGGCCAGCCGGCCCAGCCCAACCAGACCGTCATCCTCACCTGCTCCCTCCTTCCGTGTCGACGTCCCCGTGCCCGGCGCGCGCTGTGCCGTCCCCAGCTCGCCACGGCGATGAGGCAGTTGAGCGGAGGGGATAAGGCCGGCTCACCCGCTCCCTACAAACCCCCTGGCCACTCTCCTCTCCTCCCACGCTCGCCCACTCCCTCTCTTCCTCTCCAGTACGCCGTCGTCACTGCGCTGCTCCACCACTGCGGCCACCACTACTAGGAAAAGGGCTATAGATGATATGGCCACTAATGGCGCACCAGACACTTGGTGCGCCACTACTATATAGTAATGGCGCACCATGAGTTGGTGCGCCATTAGTGTGGTAGACACTAATGGCGCACCGGACCCACGGTGCGCCATTAGTAACAATTTTTTTATTTTTTTAGTTTTCCAAAAATACTAATGGCGCACCATGGTAGAGTGCGCCATTACTAGTTTAACTAGTAATGGCGCACCTCCAACACAGTGCGCCATTACTATATATATACTATATATATATATATATAATTTTTTTTTGCAAAACTACTAATGGCGCACCTCAAGCTGGTGCGCCATTAGTAATCAGGGTTACTAATGGCGCATTTGTGGGTGGTGCGCCATTAGTAACCCTGGTTCACCAAATGCACACACGCCCCCCCCCCCCCCGTGGACCGCCTTTTCAGTTTTAAGAAAATAAAAGAAAATGATAGAAATGTCAAAAAAATAATAAAAAAAAAGATTCCCATATGATTTGTGGTCTAGTTGTACGCAAAATTTACAAACATGAATTTCGACTTTTTTTGCAAAATCTCTTGAGAATTTGTAAAATGGGCATAACTTTTGCATACGAACTCCGATGAAAAAGTTTTTTATATGAAAAAGCATCTACGCGAAAAGTTACATCCGAATTCAACAGGGGGAACCCCGTTGAAGATTTTTAGTAAAGTTACTATCTTCCCGCCTTCCAAATTCACGGTGCGCCATTACTATCTTCCCGCCTTCCAAATTCAAAACAAATCAAAAAAATAAAAAAAAGTTAGTAATGGCGCACCAGCCCACGGTGCGCCATTACTATGCCGTATATATAGGGCTGGCCGGCCTCTCTCCTCCTCTCTTCTTCATTTTTCTCTCCACTCCACCTCCTTCTCTCCCCCACTCCATCTCCTCCACCATACTCCCCTCCTCCTCTCCGGCTGCCTCCTCTCCGGCGACCTCCTCCTCTTCGGTGACCTCCTCCCACTCCTCTCCGGCGACCTCCTCCTCCTCTCCGGCGACCTCCTCCTCCTCTCCGGCGACCTACCATTCCTCTCCGGCGATGTAGGTGAGCTCCTCTCCGGTGACCTTCTCCACCTCCCTCCTCTCCTCTCCTCCCCTCACGGTTTCTCCTCCTCTCCGGTGAGCTCCTCCTCCCTCCTCCCTCCTCTCCTCCACACGGTCTCTCCTTCCTCCTCTCCGGCGAAATGCTCTCCGGCGAACTCCTCTCCGGTGAACTCCTCTCCGGGGGAACCCCGTTGAAGATTTTTACAATCCTCAAAAACCTAACAGAAAAAAAGTTACGGGGCTTTCAAGATCTGGAGGCAAAAAAATTCAAAAAAATATCAAACTTAGTAATGGCGCACGGTTTGCTAGGTGCGCCATTACTATCTTCCCGCCTTCCAAATTCAAAATAAGTAAAAAAATAGAAAAAAAGTTAGTAATGGCGCACCAGCCCACGGTGCGCCATTACTATCTTCCCGCCTTCCAAATTCAAAACAAATCAAAAAAATAAAAAAAAGTTAGTAATGGCGCACCAGCCCACGGTGCGCCATTACTATGCCGTATATATAGGGCTGGCCGGCCTCTCTCCTCCTCTCTTCTTCATTTTTCTCTCCACTCCACCTCCTTCTCTCCCCCACTCCATCTCCTCCACCATACTCCCCTCCTCCTCTCCGGCTGCCTCCTCTCCGGCGACCTCCTCCTCTTCGGTGACCTCCTCCCACTCCTCTCCGGCGACCTCCTCCTCCTCTCCGGCGACCTCCTCCTCCTCTCCGGCGACCTACCATTCCTCTCCGGCGATGTAGGTGAGCTCCTCTCCGGTGACCTTCTCCTCCTCCCTCCTCTCCTCTCCTCCCCTCACGGTTTCTCCTCCTCTCCGGTGAGCTCCTCCTCCCTCCTCCCTCCTCTCCTCCACACGGTCTCTCCTTCCTCCTCTCCGGCGAAATGCTCTCCGGCGAACTCCTCTCCGGTGAACTCCTCTCCGGGGGAACCCCGTTGAAGATTTTTACAATCCTCAAAAACCTAACAGAAAAAAAGTTACGGGGCTTTCAAGATCTGGAGGCAAAAAAATTCAAAAAAATATCAAACTTAGTAATGGCGCACGGTTTGCTAGGTGCGCCATTACTATCTTCCCGCCTTCCAAATTCAAAATAAGTAAAAAAATAGAAAAAAAGTTAGTAATGGCGCACCAGCCCACGGTGCGCCATTACTATCTTCCCGCCTTCCAAATTCAAAACAAATCAAAAAAATAAAAAAAAGTTAGTAATGGCGCACCAGCCCACGGTGCGCCATTACTATGCCGTATATATAGGGCTGGCCGGCCTCTCTCCTCCTCTCTTCTTCATTTTTCTCTCCACTCCACCTCCTTCTCTCCCCCACTCCATCTCCTCCACCATACTCCCCTCCTCCTCTCCGGCTGCCTCCTCTCCGGCGACCTCCTCCTCTTCGGTGACCTCCTCCCACTCCTCTCCGGCGACCTCCTCCTCCTCTCCGGCGACCTCCTCCTCCTCTCCGGCGACCTACCATTCCTCTCCGGCGATATAGGTGAGCTCCTCTCCGGTGACCTTCTCCTCCTCCCTCCTCTCCTCTCCTCCCCTCACGGTTTCTCCTCCTCTCCGGTGAGCTCCTCCTCCCTCCTCTCCTCCACACGGTCTCTCCTTCCTCCTCTCCGGCGAAATGCTCTCCGGCGAACTCCTCTCCGGTGAACTCCTCTCCGGGGGAACCCCGTTGAAGATTTTTACAATCCTCAAAAACCTAACAGAAAAAAAGTTACGGGGCTTTCAAGATCTGGAGGCAAAAAAATTCAAAAAAATATCAAACTTAGTAATGGCGCACGGTTTGCTAGGTGCGCCATTACTATCTTCCCGCCTTCCAAATTCAAAATAAGTAAAAAAATAGAAAAAAAGTTAGTAATGGCGCACCAGCCCACGGTGCGCCATTACTATCTTCCCGCCTTCCAAATTCAAAACAAATCAAAAAAATAAAAAAAAGTTAGTAATGGCGCACCAGCCCACGGTGCGCCATTACTATGCCGTATATATAGGGCTGGCCGGCCTCTCTCCTCCTCTCTTCTTCATTTTTCTCTCCACTCCACCTCCTTCTCTCCCCCACTCCATCTCCTCCACCATACTCCCCTCCTCCTCTCCGGCTGCCTCCTCTCCGGCGACCTCCTCCTCTTCGGTGACCTCCTCCCACTCCTCTCCGGCGACCTCCTCCTCCTCTCCGGCGACCTCCTCCTCCTCTCCGGCGACCTACCATTCCTCTCCGGCGATGTAGGTGAGCTCCTCTCCGGTGACCTTCTCCTCCTCCCTCCTCTCCTCTCCTCCCCTCACGGTTTCTCCTCCTCTCCGGTGAGCTCCTCCTCCCTCCTCCCTCCTCTCCTCCACACGGTCTCTCCTTCCTCCTCTCCGGCGAAATGCTCTCCGGCGAACTCCTCTCCGGTGAACTCCTCTCCGGGGGAACCCCGTTGAAGATTTTTACAATCCTCAAAAACCTAACAGAACAAAAGTTACGGGGCTTTCAAGATATGGAGGCAAAAAAATTCAAAAAAATATCAAACTTAGTAATGGCGCACGGTTTGCTAGGTGCGCCATTACTATCTTCCCGCCTTCCAAATTCAAAATAAGTAAAAAAATAGAAAAAAAGTTAGTAATGGCGCACCAGCCCACGGTGCGCCATTACTATCTTCCCGCCTTCCAAATTCAAAACAAATCAAAAAAATAAAAAAAAGTTAGTAATGGCGCACCAGCCCACAGTGCGCCATTACTATGCCGTATATATAGGGCTGGCCGGCCTCTCTCCTCCTCTCTTCTTCATTTTTCTCTCCACTCCACCTCCTTCTCTCCCCCACTCCATCTCCTCCACCATACTCCCCTCCTCCTCTCCGGCTGCCTCCTCTCCGGCGACCTCCTCCTCTTCGGTGACCTCCTCCCACTCCTCTCCGGCGACCTCCTCCTCCTCTCCGGCGACCTCCTCCTCCTCTCCGGCGACCTACCATTCCTCTCCGGCGATGTAGGTGAGCTCCTCTCCGGTGACCTTCTCCTCCTCCCTCCTCTCCTCTCCTCCCCTCACGGTTTCTCCTCCTCTCCGGTGAGCTCCTCCTCCCTCCTCCCTCCTCTCCTCCACACGGTCTCTCCTTCCTCCTCTCCGGCGAAATGCTCTCCGGCGAACTCCTCTCCGGTGAACTCCTCTCCGAGGGAACCCCGTTGAAGATTTTTACAATCCTCAAAAACCTAACAGAAAAAAAGTTACGGGGCTTTCAAGATCTGGAGGCAAAAAAATTCAAAAAAATATCAAACTTAGTAATGGCGCACGGTTTGCTAGGTGCGCCATTACTATCTTCCCGCCTTCCAAATTCAAAATAAGTAAAAAAATAGAAAAAAAGTTAGTAATGGCGCACCAGCCCACGGTGCGCCATTACTATCTTCCCGCCTTCCAAATTCAAAACAAATCAAAAAAATAAAAAAAAGTTAGTAATGGCGCACCAGCCCACGGTGCGCCATTACTATGCCGTATATATAGGGCTGGCCGGCCTCTCTCCTCCTCTCTTCTTCATTTTTCTCTCCACTCCACCTCCTTCTCTCCCCCACTCCATCTCCTCCACCATACTCCCCTCCTCCTCTCCGGCTGCCTCCTCTCCGGCGACCTCCTCCTCTTCGGTGACCTCCTCCCACTCCTCTCCGGCGACCTCCTCCTCCTCTCCGGCGACCTCCTCCTCCTCTCCGGCGACCTACCATTCCTCTCCGGCGATGTAGGTGAGCTCCTCTCCGGTGACCTTCTCCTCCTCCCTCCTCTCCTCTCCTCCCCTCACGGTTTCTCCTCCTCTCCGGTGAGCTCCTCCTCCCTCCTCCCTCCTCTCCTCCACACGGTCTCTCCTTCCTCCTCTCCGGCGAAATGCTCTCCGGCGAACTCCTCTCCGGTGAACTCCTCTCCGGGGGAACCCCGTTGAAGATTTTTACAATCCTCAAAAACCTAACAGAAAAAAAGTTACGGGGCTTTCAAGATCTGGAGGCAAAAAAATTCAAAAAAATATCAAACTTAGTAATGGCGCACGGTTTGCTAGGTGCGCCATTACTATCTTCCCGCCTTCCAAATTCAAAATAAGTAAAAAAATAGAAAAAAAGTTAGTAATGGCGCACCAGCCCACGGTGCGCCATTACTATCTTCCCGCCTTCCAAATTCAAAACAAATCAAAAAAATAAAAAAAAGTTAGTAATGGCGCACCAGCCCACGGTGCGCCATTACTATGCCGATATATAGGGCTGGCCGGCCTCTCTCCTCCTCTCTTCTTCATTTTTCTCTCCACTCCACCTCCTTCTCTCCCCCACTCCATCTCCTCCACCATACTCCCCTCCTCCTCTCCGGCTGCCTCCTCTCCGGCGACCTCCTCCTCTTCGGTGACCTCCTCCCACTCCTCTCCGGCGACCTCCTCCTCCTCTCCGGCGACCTCCTCCTCCTCTCCGGCGACCTACCATTCCTCTCCGGCGATGTAGGTGAGCTCCTCTCCGGTGACCTTCTCCTCCTCCCTCCTCTCCTCTCCTCCCCTCACGGTTTCTCCTCCTCTCCGGTGAGCTCTTCCTCCCTCCTCCCTCCTCTCCTCCACACGGTCTCTCCTTCCTCCTCTCCGGCGAAATGCTCTCCGGCGAACTCCTCTCCGGTGAACTCATCTCCGGCGAGCTCCTCTCCGGCGAGCTCCTCTCCGGCCACATGTGGAGCTCGGCAAAAAGAACCAAAAATGAGAACGAAATTTGAAAAAATATCGAGCAAAAACTAGGCAAAAAAAGAGCAAAAAAACGAGAAAAAAAAATCACGATCCAGATCCAGATTCAAAATTCAAAATAGTAATGGCGCACCGTGGAGGTTAGAATATGCGCCATTACTATTTTCCCGCCTTCCAAATTCAAAAAAAATAAAAAAAATGGGTAAATATGGCCCCCTGGGAGGCATACTAATGGCGCACCGTGGGATATACTAATGGCGCACTGCGTGGTGCGCCATTAGTATACCAGATACTAATGGCGCACCCGTGGTGCGCCATTAGTAAAAAATTCTAATGGCGTGATGCTAGTGGCGCACCTGTAGTGCGCCATTAGTAGCCAAAACAGGTGCGCCACTAGCAGCCCTTTTCCTAGTAGTGCACCGAGCCCCTCCTCACCTGAGATCATGTCCAGGTGATGCGCCCTCGTTGTCTTCATCGCCTGCATTAGCTAGAACGGAACGAGGAGCCACATCGACGCCGCCTGCTTCGCTTCTTCCACCTTCGGCCCCCGAGATCGCCGGCGACCGTACGCTGCCGTCCGTGCTACCCTGAGCCTGCTGAGACCACCGACGTGTTCCCCGTGAGCTCAACTTTCATTACCCTCTCTCCTCGTGCTCGATTTCGTCACATAGCCATTATGTTCATCGAGACCGAACCCACCGCCGCCTAAGCTCGCCGTCAGTGATGCTCCGGTGACCTTTTGGTCACCCCGGCGTGGCTAACCTGCTCATTGCATCGCGTAGGGCATCACAGCATCATTGGTTTGCTCGTTTGCACGCCGAAACACCAAAACCGCACACACCCATACTCCGGCCGCCGCGTTCGTGCTCGCCGCCGTTGATTCAGGCCACCCCACAGCCAGCCGCCGCCACCGATCGACGCGCCTCATCGCGCTCGTTCGAATGCCGCAAGTCCCGCTTCAAACCACGCACCGTAGCCGAAACCCGAGGCTCTCCCGTGCGCACCGCCATGCAATTTGGTCGCCGGAGCTCCTCCGGCGCCGCCGCCAGCTGGCGCTGACGTGGCTGCCACGTGGCCTCCCTTAGCCACTGACCGCTGGGTCCCGCGGGCCCTGTTGACTAGTCAAAGGGTCAATGTTGACCGCTGACTGGGCAGTCAACGGGGCCCACCAGTCAGCCTCTGGTGCACTGCTGGGTGCACTGCACCGTGTGCATGTAGCATTTTCACAATTAATTTCGAAATTGTTTTAATTCCAGAAAATGATTAAAACTATGGAAAATCATATAAAATAATCCGTAACTCGGACGAAAATAATTTATATATGAAAAATGATCAGAAAATTTCAATGAATCCGAATATGTCATTTGCATCTATGTTAGAATCATCTAAGATGATGAACACGGAACTTTTTGCCTATTTTCGATGAATGAATAGTGCACAACTTCGGTAGAATAATTCCAAGTAAATTCCTAAATCATCTAAAACATTTAGGGAGGCAGTAGATCACCCCTAAATATCATATAGGCTTGTCATGCATGTTGATTGCAATTGTATGCTTTGTATTTATTTGTTTCCCCTCCCCCTTTCTCTCTGATAGACCCCGAGACCGCTGATGATCCAGGGAGCAGCTACTACCGAGGATTACCTTTTCGCCTACAGAGCAACCAGGCTAGCAAAACCCCCTTGATCATTCCTATATCGGCCATTCTTTCTCTCCCATGCTTGCATTAGATTTTGCTACAATAATTGATTGCTCCTATTCTGATGCATAGCCTAATTTTGTAACCTGCTGTTGATACTTTACCTGTTGTTCTATATGCTTAGTATAGGCTGGTTAGTGATCCATCAGTGGCCCCGCACCCTTGTCCGTGTTGCCCTGCTTTGCTTCCGGATGTTTTGATCAACGTGATCGATGTGCAGAGACCGACACAGCACCGCACACCCCCCTTCGTTGTACGACTCTACAGAGCTACTATCAAGTGCCGAGGGTGATACCTCCTACCTCACTCCTGGTGATATCTCTGTAGCGTAGCTAGTTGGTTGTGGGTTACTGAGGGTGATTCCTCTTTCACCACTTCTGATGATGCCTCTGTCGTACAACCCCTCAAGTGTGAACCCATCGAGGGTGATTCCACCAAGTTCACCTTGACGGATACATCGAGTGGAAATCCTACGAGGGTGATTCCTTGGATTCCTTCTTGATGTTATGGACACACGGATACTTTAACTTTACCTCAGAAACTTGTGGAGGTCAGGTCGACCTCGAGCGTTACCCGCGAGAAATATGTGGAGTCGGGTTGACCGAGAGGGTACCCACGAGATAATTATGAGGCACGGCCGGGCATTCCTGGCCCTTGTCGTAAGTCCTCGAGACGGGGCGACGGGGTCACATGATCGTGAGTCTCTGCTCATCTCCACGAGCTCCTAATAATATGCTAACAGAATTTTGTATTTGATCTGAGTTGGCCACTGGCCTATACGCACTAACCACCACGCAGGATAATGGTTATGGGGCCCTCGGCGCCGTATGATTCTTCCGAAAGCTCTATTAGACGTCCGGTTCAGCATTGCGGCTGGGCGACAGCAGATACCCACAGGGACAACGTGGTGAGGCTGACCCTGCACGCAACGACCCGGAGTGCAAAGGGCGATGGGCCCAAAACCCCTGAGCGCTTAGGATGTAGACCGGCGGGGACCTCTCTGCGGAGCCTAGGTAGGACTATGTCGTGTTGATTATCCGAGGCCGGGCATTACCCAGGCAAGTGTGTCCGGCCAGAGGTAATTGAGCGTGTTGGGTAACAGTAGTGCACCCCTGCAGGGAAGTTATCTATTCGAATAGCCGTGTCCACGGTAACAGGACGCTCAGTGTTGTATCCCGATCTACTACAACTTGAACTGGATACTTGTGATGCTTAATAATATGTTGGCTCCGGGATCGCTTTCTCGCAGGGAGTCGAGGAAGGATCTCTGGGCCTTGCTATTATATAACTATTGCTTTAATATATGTTACTAATCTACACTCTTCTAGTGATGCAAGACGCTGAAGATGCTAGTCTTCGATAGGCTAGGCCTTCCCCTCTATTCTGGCATTTCTATAGTATAGTCCACAGATACAACCCCTTCCCTTTGATACTGATGCATATTTAGAATAGATCTGATGTAAGTCTTGCGAGTACTTCAGATGAGTACTCACGGTTGCTTTGCTACCTCTTTTTCCCCATACCCGGTTGCTGCGATCAGATGACGGAGCCCCGGAGCCAGCTGATCCCGCCGACGACTACTACTACCCCGACGGAGCTTACTATTATGTGGAGAACATTGACCAAGAGTAGTTTAGGAGGCTCCTGGGCAGGAGGCCTTGCCTCTTTCGATCATAGCCATTGTTTGCTTTCGCCTTCTTAAGGCATCTTTGTCTAACTATGTCTGTACTCAGATACTGTTGCTTTCGCTAACTCTTGTGTATCTCGAGCTTATGTATTCGAGCCCTCGAGGCCCCTTGCTTGTAATATAAAGCTTGTATTATTTTATTTTGTGTCTAGAGTTGTGTTGTGATATCTTCCCGTGAGTCCCTGGGCTTGATCGTGGGCATTTGCGTGTATGATTAGTGCACGGTCGGGCCAGGGGCGTCACACCTAGATCTCCTATTATAACTACAATGCCTGAGATACATGAGGGTTATGTTCTGATGGAGATATACCTAGGGAAATTCTTCCTTGCAATGATAGGGAGGATCTTGAGAAATCATCGAGTAAGATGAAAGAAAGAACTATGACTGAAAGAATGAAATATGATCCTGAATTTGCTACCTCACCTATCTTTGTTACTGATAAGGATTATGAATTCTCCGTTGATCCTGAACTTACTATTTTGGTAGAATCCAATCCTTTTCATGATTATGAATCTGAAACTGTTGTGGCACATCTTACTAAACTGAATGATATAGCCACCCTATTTGCTCATGAGGACAAAATCTGCTATTATTATATCCTTAAGTTGTTTCCTTTCTCGTTAAAGGGTGATGCTAAGGAATGGTTTAATACTCTTGCTCCTGGTTGTGTGCGTAGTCTCCAGGATATGATATATTACTTCTATGAAAAATATTTTCCTGCCCACAAGAAACAAGCTGCTTTACAGGAAATTTATAACTTTTTGCAAATTGAAGAAGAGAATCTCCCTCAAGTTTGGGGGAGGATTCTCCAACTATTAAAAGCTTTGCCTGATCATCCTCTTAAGAAAAATGAAATACTTGATATCTTTTATAATGGACTAACCGATGGATCTAGGGACTACCTAGATAGTTGTGCTGGTTGTGTTTTCAGGGAATGAACTATTGAAAAGCACAGGAATTATTGAATAATATATTGAGAAATGCCGATGATTGGACACTTCCTGAACCACCACCTAAACCAACTCCAAAGAAGAGAGGTATTCTATTCCTTAGTCCTGAAGATATGCAAGAAGCAAAAAAATCTATGAAGGAGAAGGGAATTAAATCTGAAGATGTTAAGAATCTACCACCTATTGAAGAAATACATGTACTTGATATCCCGACACAGGTAGTAGAGGTAAATTATCTTTATAGGTTTGATGAGGGTGATATTCCATATAATAAATCTCCTAGTCAATGCTTGGATGAATTTGATAATTATATTGTGAAGCAAGAAAACTTTAATAACTATGTTAGCAACCAACTGAAATGAAATGCTATTACAATTGAACGCCTAAGTGACTTGATGTTTAGAACTGCTAATGATGTTAAGGGCTTACGCAAACATCCATCCATGGTTCAAACTTAGTTAGAACAAGTATTCAAGTCACAAAATGATTTGCTTTATGAGATGAATAATAAAATGAATGATCGTGTTGTTAGAGTAGTTACCAGAGGGGTTAAAATGACTCGCGATCCTCCATATCCTGAATGTCATCCTAAAAGAATTGAGCAAGATTCTCAGAGAATTAATAATGATCCACCAAGTTCACCTAGTAAGAAGAAAAAGAAAAAGAAGAAAGATAGAACTTTGCATGCTCCTAGTGAACTTGTGATAGCTAAACCTTCTGAGAATCTTAATGATGTTTCTATTACTGATGCTGAGACACAGTCTGGTAATGAACATATGCCTAGTGATAATGATAATAATGTTCATGTTGATGCTCAACCAGATAATGATAAAGAACCTAATAATGAGGTAGAAATAGAACCTCCAGTTGTTCTTGATAACCCACCTCCTAAAAATAAAAGATATGATAAAGGGATCTCATTGCTAGAAAACATCGTAAAGAAAGAGAACCATGGGTCCAAAAACCCATGCCTTTGCCTAGTAAGGTTGTCAAGAATAAAGATGAAGAGGCTTTTGATAACTTTGTTGAAATGCTTAGACCTTTGTATTTGAAAACTCAATTTACGGATATTATCAAAATGCCTCCCTATGCTAAATACATGAAAGACATTGTCACTAGTAAGAGGAAGATACCGGAGGTTGAGATCTCCACCAAGCTTGCCAATTATTCATTTAAAGGAAAAACACCTCAGAAATTAGGAGATCCAGGAATACCTACTATACCATGTTCCATTAAAACTAATTATGTCAAAACTGCTTTGTGTGATTTGGGAGCCGGTGTTAGTGTTATGCTTTTCTCTTTATATAGAAGACTTGATTTGAGCAAACTTACACCTACTGAAATTTCTTTGCAAATGTGTGGCACCCCGGCTCAGAGGAAACCGGAACGCCCCGTATTCCAGTCCCAGGGACAAGTCCACTGAAATACGGCACTGTTGGCATAGAACAAATCAGCTCTTTATTGCTATAAATACGGTTACAAGGAAACATGGATTACAGCGGCACGGCGACACTACGCCTGCCCAAGGTAGCTCTATGCTAACAGCGGTACAACCTGAGGCAGTGGAGCAACTCCTGGCAGCGGAACGACGCCGGCGGTGATGGACTACACTCCGCAGGGACTCTGGCTAGAACGCGTATGCTAGATCGCGAACTCGACATCCTCGACTAGCAAGCAATCATGGCATGACCTGCAAACTGGCATGACACGCCAGGTGAGTACTTTGAATGTACTCGCAAGCTCACAACAAACATCAGCATTAAGGCAAGGCAACATCATAACAATCAAGTTTAGGTAAAGATTATAGTTACCAAAGGGATAGTTGAGAATAATAATCACAGGCTACTCTCCCTGTACTCCGGTGACCAACTCATGATCACTCCAAGAATACCCAACAATTATCCTCGAGATTGTTACCAAGACTGTCAATGGCATGGTGCCCAACTGCTATCATACTCAGACAAGTTCTTCCAACAGTATTACCACTACTATGGTTGACCACCTAGTGAGGTCTGCACGGGCTGTCCAATACCGTGGACGCGGCTATTCGAATAGATTTTACACTCTGCAGAGGTTGTACACTTTACCCACACTATGGAGCACTGACCTCGTGATCCCATTCGGGTGGACCAGCATTGCTCCAACGAAACCCGCCTGACCTGTGACTCTTCCATCGTACCACCGGCAATCACACTCCCTCGGAGTCGAGCCTTGGGTGGCCCCGTGTCACCTCGTGACACCTGCCACCGTCGTGGCCAAACAAACTGTCCCAAACGGGGACCTGGATCCAAATAACTCAACTGGGCTCACAAGGTTATCGCCGCCTACCGGGCCAGGGTAGCGCGCACGCATAACCTTCCCTCGGGGGTGGTACCGATAAAAGAGCGCGCGATCAGACCAAGTCAAGGCCGTCCCATACCGGCAAATGTGGTTGCACGGATAAGCCTGGACAGGTGACTCAAGATCAACCGTCTAAATATCTTATCCCCGAATAACATTTCTGTCATAACTGATACTCCGAGATCATAGTAATCCAAGTCAAAATATTAACCAACTAGTAATCCAATATGCTTAAACCACTGCTATTAATTCATATCCACAAACTGCCGGATGAAACCCAAAGTAATCATAGACAGTAATCTCTCAATCCAACAATGTCATGGCATCATCAAGTGGGTAAATTTCTAGCCACTACCAATCCAGTCCTTAACATAGTAGCCACCTATTCAAGAATTTACTAAAGCATGGCATAATCCAATCCATTTTACAAATAATTAAACTTGCTATGAAAGTAATTAGTTTGACTATGATATTGCAATGCAATTATGCAGATGAGGGTTGTGGCTTGCCTGGGGGTGAAGGAACCATCGGGATGAAGTGCGGAAAGGACGCGGAAGGAGTTGCCGGAAACAGTTCTCTCTCGGAGGGGGCTGAATCGAAGTCCCGAGCAAAAAGTTATAGGGTTTCTTCTGCCAGGGACCAATCTGAAAAATAAATATTCATAGTTGGGTCCCTGAGCAGTGCGGCTGGTCGCGCATTTAGGCCGAATACGCCTTCCCGCGGGGAAAACGGAAACTAGGCGGGGCGTGTCCACTTATCCGACGTGGCCAGCCCGCAGCCGCCGACAGCCGGGCCCCACATCTCCTTCCTCTCTCCTCCCCTGTCTCCTTCTTCCTCCTCGCAGCGGTCAGAGGCAGAGGCCAGGCCGGCGACCTCGACGGCGATTGCCGGCGCCACAGGGGGTCTCCGGCGACGCCTGACCTATGGACGAGCTCAGCGCGACACGCCGCATCCATCCAGGGAGGAAAGGGTTTCCGGCGAGCCCTGTAACGAGTGCACGGCCAACCACGGCGGACGGTAGCGACGGCCGGGGTTCGGGAGCTCGACTCTGCCGCGGGGATGGCGGGATGACGGGCGGGAGAGCTCCGCCCTGGTCGGGGAGGCTCGAGGGTGGGTAGCACGAAGGCGGGGAGGCAACAGACGGCTCGAATTTGAGCCAGGGATGGCGGCGGCCACTTCGGCCATTGGAGCTCCAGGAGCTTGGGGAGGGGATAGGAGGCGAGGGGAGAGGTTGCTGGACCGCGGCTATATATAGCCAGGGTGGCCGAGGCGATCGGGACGGCCGCCGTTGTGTCCTTATCGCCTTACTGGCGTTCGGGGACACGCGGAGGGCATTGGGGATGTCGGCAAGGGCTTCTGGGAGGGCTGAGGAGCTCGTAGGAGCTTCGGGAGGACTTGGGCGAGGTCAAGAGGGTTCGGGAGAGCTCGCGGCGACGGGACTCGTCGGCGGCCGAGGGGACAGCTCCCTGGCTCAGCGACTGTGCCGCGATGGAGGGAACGGGAGAGGGAAAGAGGGGCCCAGGGAGGAAGGCGACGACTTGGGGAAGCTGTTGGACAAGATATCGTGGCGAGGGCGCGAGGAAACGGCCGTGGCCGAGGGTCCCATCACACAGAGCACGCGTTTGATAAGTCAAACGCGTGGTCACCGCGTGGACTTGATTGAAGGGGACAAGAGAGGCTGGCTCACCTTGTCTAGGGTGAAGTCCTTGCTCCCCAAGGCATCCTGGAAGTGAAAGATCATCACAAGATGCCAGGAGTTGACAAGAGGAGGCTTGGATACATTGCACCAGCCATGTGTTTGATATGATGTGAGAGGGATTGAGCAAGAACTAGACTTAGGGATTTTGTCTGAGAGTGATCATACACTAAGGTGATCATCTCTGCAGAATTGCAGCTCATTTGGATGAAGGGAAAAAGCACTTGCTGTTCAAATGGCTCTACTGACCAGAATTGCAAACCTTGAAGTAGCACTCAACTCAAGTGTTACCTAAGGCTGAAAATGGGCATAAGTTGATGATTTGGTCATATGAGAGTGCCATAAAAATTTCATGCCATTTGGGCAAGCCAAAGTGGCACCTCCTTCATAATGGTCCTCTCTGGCCAGAATCTTAGGAAAAATGCTGAGGAAAAATGGCTAAATATATTTAGCCCAAATTTGGTGGAGAGGTGACATATGATTACGAGAATGTCCTGGTAAATTTTCAGCTTAAATGAAGCAATATAAAATATAGTTGCTTCACAACTGAAAAATATGACCAGAAGCTAAGATTTGAGGCTGTGTTCACATAGTTGATTGGATAGGGTTGAAAATTGGTGGAGAGTCATGATTTGAGCATATGAAGATGATTGAAAAATTTCAAATTATTTGGATACTCCTAGATAGTACTTCCTTTATTAAGCTTCCAGTTGGCCAGAAACTTAGGAAATTATCCAAGGGAGATTTACTAACCAAATGAAGTTGAATTTTGGCAAGAGGCAATGATATGGATAGGAAAGAATGCCCAAAAAGTTTGGGGTCAAGCAAGCAAGTATAAAGGGTACTTGCTTCTCAACCTGACAACAAGGGCAGAATCAGAAAAGGAATATTGGTGAAATATTTTTGAACATGGCAAGGAAGGATTTTGACATATCTGAGGAAGATATGACCCAACCGATTTATGAGAATTAATTGGGAATTTTTAGAATGACAAAAATATGGGTTGCTTCACAACCCAGGACAGACAGGGTTATTCCTTTAATAGAGAAAGGAATATTCCCAAGGAAAAGAATATTGGGTTTGGTCCAAGATGGAAATGACATGGCCTTGGGATGGTTTTGAGATTGGCAAGCCACTTGGGAGAGGAATCAAGGGTGATCTCTCCCGGTTTCAAGACCACTAAGCCACAGAAAAGCAAAACCAGACCAAAATCAAAAGAAAAAAGAAATGGGCAAAATCCAGGGTGTTACAAACCTACCCCCCTTAAAGAAATCTCGTCCTCGAGATTTGGTTGCTCATGGGTTAAACATGAATACTCCCACTTGAGGAAACCGTTTCCAACTCGGGTTTCCTTGTTACCTTTGTATTATGCTCCCGCTGAATTTAGTCTGACTGACTGCCTGGCTTTGATGTGATTCGTTTTATGGGATCCTTATTCTCACAGATTTTACCTCATATGTTATTCTAACCTCAATCCGTTTATGTCTGCTGGCTTGTCCGGGTGCGATGGATTATACTGGCTGAATTACGTGTCCTTCTCACAAGTCCGAGAGTTGTTCCTCATGGACGGATTATGATGAAGTCCAATACGGACGATCGTCCACGGAGTTGTGAACTGATTCTCTTGGTGGACACAAAATCCTTTACTCATTGCATCGAGTGGCTTCAAATGGCTGTGTGTCTTCCAGGTTCAAAACAGTACTGCGAATCATACCGTTCTCCTGGCGGAATCTGACTTCTCACACAGTTTACTGAGTCATCTTTGGTATCTCCACTGTCTTGAGTGTCACCTTTGTACCAAAGATTTAACTGTCACCTGACAGGCTTGAATATCCTCTGCTGATGATTCTGAGAATATATAGCTGACTGAGCGGTTGACTCGATATAGGGTCCTTGCAAATGGATTAGATCCTGTGGGTAGGTACCCATGGTGATCGGTATTGAACCCGACTGTTCTGAGCATCTGTACCATGTTGATCATGTAACCATTACTATATCCACATGGCCAATCTTGCTCCTTTATTATGGTTTTCTTTGCCTGGGCCCTTAGCTGAAAGAGCTTGGCCTTATGTATTCTTGATTCTTCGGGTGACCATGGGTGCTGTCAAGTACAATATTCCGGCAGGCATATTACTTTACAAGTTGTAGCTGTAGGGGAACGACCGTCTGAAACCCTTGGATAAAACCGGCAAATAAACCCAGTAGCCACCAGAACGGTCTTTACAACTCAGATCTGGGACATTACTGGAGTAACTCAACCCCGACTCAAGACGGCTGAAAAGCAGCTCAGAGCATGAGACGGTGTCGATAAGAAGAAAGTAGCAGCTCCCTAAGACGGCCGAGGAACAGCTCAGAGCATAGGGTCACTGCTACGGAAAGAAATTCAACAGCTGCCCGAGACGGCCGAAAAGCAGCTCAGAACACGGGCCAGTTGCTGACAAGAGAAATAAAAATCGGCATCCACCCCGGACGGCCGTAAACAGCTCAGAACACAGGCGTGGTGCCGTTACTAAAGAAAGGCAGGCAAGGGTTCAGTAGCGTCCCATACAGCTTACTACTACCCCGACATGCATGTTAATTTAAACCGGGCTGGCATCATTGTATGAGTAACTCATGTGACCTTGGCAGCATGCTCATCATACCTATAAAAACATGTGTAGCTGGCACTTGATTTCTGAGGTAGACTTGTGTCCTGACTGAGTCTTGCATTCCGACCAGCGGTTGCGGACCTGACTCTTGGGATGCATTGTCATATGTTGCCAACTGTCTGGAAAATATCTTGTACTGCCACGGATATGATGCCTTGCTGACGGAAATGGCATAGCTTGTGCTGGAAACCATCTTGAGTATCTTAGAAGATATCATTATGTTGTATCGAGGAAGACAAAGGAACCTTGTGTCGTACGCTTCTCTAATAGCCTTTGACATGAAATGTAATGTGGATCGGGCACACAATCTGTCGTCTTGCTGATTCGATGATTTCTGCTGTGAAGGTTGCACTGATGTGTACTTGATGCTGATAATCAATCCAGAATACCATTTGTAGTCAGACCAGGTATTTCCCGATATCAGGCGG
The DNA here is from genome assembly GCA_039707655.1 of Elymus sibiricus. Classification (NCBI taxonomy): domain Eukaryota; kingdom Viridiplantae; phylum Streptophyta; class Magnoliopsida; order Poales; family Poaceae; genus Elymus; species Elymus sibiricus. Next base: position 74,239,258 of record CM077676.1, read on the forward strand.
TCAGCGGAAAAATTCCATAATGTTAAGTTGAGCTTCCCAATGCTTGCCTCTTCGCTGGTTCTTTGAGTCCGGTGTCGGGGAGCAACTTCCATAAGGGGCAATAAGGTAACACCCAGGGCCCAAAGAAAGAAACAAAAAAAACGACTAAAAAAAACACACGAGCATCAAGATCACAAACAAACAATATCACATATTACAGCTATCCACATCAATAATATGTATGCCTACTTAAGCACACAAATCTCGCGGAGACTCCGGTACTACGGTCTACATGCTGTGGCGGTGTGCACGAAAGTGAATTCACGTGTGGAAGGAGTTGGTGTAAACAAAGCTACACCAAACAGGGGCTTAACACTGGTTGCAGCTGGAAGGATACAGAGGCGAGGACGGACTTGATGATCGTGGATTCGAACACGGAGGTCACGACCACATCATCATCAAGCGTACGGAAGAAACCGTACTTGTCCAGGGAATGGATGGCAGGGTAAAATAGCGATGAAAAGAAAGGCTTGCAGGCATTGCCCTTTTTCTGACAACCAAGATCCGGGATAGACACATGTCTATCACCGAACAATAGGGGTGGCTGAAGAGAATATATTGGTGTGGTACCTGCGCATCAATCCTGGAAGGGATCGATACTACTAGGCACCTTGGCATCACTCCGCTGGGACGATGATGACACCAAACACCAAGGGAAAATATGCAACTGGAGGGTACAGGTAGTGGATTGCCACCTATACTCACCAGATCAATCGTTTGTGACAAATAGTCTAGTCTATATGCATGCTATGTAGTAAACAAATGCAACAAACAAGTGCAGCAAACCGGCTAGACTCTATACTACCGCTTTCTAACATTCGCGTCTAGACTGCGCATCCTACAGCCAGACCTGCTCTGATACCAACGCTTGTGGCACCCCGGCTCAGAGGAAACTGGAACGCCCCGTATTCCAGTCCCAGGGACAAGTCCACTGAAATACGGCACTGTTGGCATAGAACAAATCAGCTCTTTATTGCTATAAATACGGTTACAAGGAAACATGGATTACAGCGGCACGGCGACACTACGCCTGCCCAAGGTAGCTCTATGCTAACAGCGGTACAACCTGAGGCAGCGGAGCAACTCCTGGCAGCGGAACGACGCCGGCGGTGATGGACTCCACTCCGCAGGGACTCTGGCTAGAACGCGTATCCTAGATCGCGAACTCGACATCCTCGACAAGCAATCAATCATGGCATGACCTGCAAACTGGCATGACATGCCAGGTGAGTACTTTGAATGTACTCGCAAGCTCACAACAAACATCAGCATTAAGGCAAGGCAACATCATAACAATCAAGTTTAGGTAAAGATTATAGTTACCGAAGGGATAGTTGAGAATAATAATCACAGGCTACTCTCCCTGTACTCCGGTGACCAACTCATGATCACTCCAAGAATACCCAACAATTATCCTCGAGATTGTTACCAAGACTGTCAATGGCATGGTGCCCAACTGCTATCATACTCAGACAAGTTCTTCCAACAGTATTACCACTACTATGGTTGACCACCTAGTGAGGTCTGCACGGGCTGTCCAATACCGTGGACGCGGCTATTCGAATAGATTTTACACTCTGCAGATGTTGTACACTTTACCCACACTATGGAGCACTGACCTCGTGATCCCATTCGGGTGGACCAGCATTGCTCCAACGAAACCCGCCTGACCCGTGACTCTTCCATCGTACCACCGGCAATCACACTCCCTCGGAGTCGAGCCTTGGGTGGCCCCGTGTCACCTCGTGACACCTGCCACCGTCGTGGCCAAACAAACTATCCCAAACGGGGACCTGGATCCAAATAACTCAACTGGGCTCACAAGGTTATCGCCGCCTACCGGGCCAGGGTAGCGCGCACGCATAACCTTCCCTCGGGGGTGGTACCGATAAAAGAGCGCGCGATCAGACCAAGTCAAGGCCGTCCCATACCGGCAAATGTGGTTGCACGGATAAGCCCGGACAGGTGACTCAAGATCAACCGTCTAAATATCTTATCCCCGAATAACATTTCTGTCATAACTGATACTCCGAGATCATAGTAATCCAAGTCAAAATATTAACCAACTAGTAATCCAATATGCTTAAACCACTGCTATTAATTCATATCCACAAACTGCCGGATGAAACCCGAAGTAATCATAGACAGTAATCTCTCAATCCAACAATGTCATGGCATCATCAAGTGGGTAAATTTCTAGCCACTACCAATCCAGTCCTTAACATAATAGCCACCTATTCAAGAATTTACTCAAGCATGGCATAATCCAATCCATTTTACAAATAATTATACTTGCTATGAAAGTAATTAGTTTGACTATGATATTGCAATGCAATTATGCAGATGAGGGTGGTGGCTTGCCTGGGGGTGAAGGAACCATCGGGATGAAGTGCGGAAAGGTCGCGGAAGGAGTTGCCGGAAACAGTTCTCTCTCGGAGGGGGCTGAATCGAAGTCCCGAGCAAAAAGTTATAGGGTTTCTTCTGCCAGGGACCAATCTGTAAAATAAATATTCACAGTTGGGTCCCTAAGCAGTGCGGCTGGTCGCGCATTTAGGCCGAATACGCCTTCCCGCGGGGAAAACGGAAACTAGGCGGGGCGTGTCCACTTATCCGACGTGGCCAGCCCGCAGCCGCCGACAGCCGGGCCCCACATCTCCTTCCTCTCTCCTCCCCTGTCTCCTTCTTTCTCCTCGCAGCGGTCAGAGGCAGAGGCCAGGCCGGCGACCTCGACGGCGATTGCCGGCGCCACAGGGGGTCTCCGGCGACGCCTGACCTATGGACGAGCTCAGCGCGACACGCCGCATCCATCCATGGAGGAAAGGGTTTCCGGCGAGCCCTGTAACGAGTGCACGGCCAACCACGGCGGACGGTAGCGACGGCCGGGGTTCGGGAGCTCGACTCTGCCACGGGGATGGCGGGATGACGGGCGGGAGAGCTCCGCCCTGGTCGGGGAGGCTCGAGGGTGGGTAGCACGAAGGCGGGGAGGCAACAGACGGCTCGAATTTGAGCCAGGGATGGCGGCGGCCACTTCGGCCATTGGAGCTCCAGGAGCTTGGGGAGGGGATAGGAGGCGAGGGGAGAGGTTGCTGGAGGTGTGTGTGTGCTCGGGGAGGCTCGGACCGCGGCTATATATAGCCAGGGCGGCCGAGGCGATCGGGACGGCCGCCGTTGCGGCCTTATCGCCTTACTTGCATTCGGGGACACGCGGAGGGCGTTGGGGATGTCGGCAAGGGCTTCTGGGAGGGCTGAGGAGCTCGTAGGAGCTTCGGGAGGACTTGGGCGAGGTCAAGCGGGTTCGGGAGAGCTCGCGGCGACGGGACTCATCGGCGGCCGAGGGGACAGCTCCCTGGCTCGGTGACTGTGCCATGATGGAGGGAACAGGAGAGGGAAAGAGGGGCCCAGGGAGGAAGGCGACGACTTGGGGAAGCTGTTGGACAAGATATCGTGGCGAGGGCACGAGGAAACGGCCGTGGCCGAGGGTCCCATCACACAGAGCGCGCGTTTGATAAGTCAAACGCGTGGTCACCGCGTGGACTTGATTGAAGGGGACAAGAGAGGCTGGCTCACCTTGTCTGGGGTGAAGTCCTTGCTCCCCAAGGCATCCTGGAAGTGAAAGATCATCACAAGATGCCAGGAGTTGACAAGAGGAGGCTTGGATACATTGCACCAGCCATGTGTTTGATATGATGTGAGAGGGATTGAGCAAGAACTAGACTCAGGGATTTTGTCTGAGAGTGATCATACACTAAGGTGATCATCTCTGCAGAATTGCAGCTCATTTGGATGAAGGGAAAAAGCACTTGTTGTTCAAATGGCTCTACTGACCAGAATTGCAAACCTTGAAGTAGCACTCACCTCAAGTGTTGCCTAAGTCTGAAAATGGGCATAAGTTGATGATTTGGTCATATGAGAGTGCCATAAAAATTTCATGCCATTTGGGCAAGCCAAAGTGGCACTTCCTTCATAATGGTCCTCTCTGGCCAGAATCTTAGGAAAAATGCTGAGGAAAAATGGCTAAATAGATTTAGCCCAAATTTGGTGGAGAGGTGACATATGATTAGGAGAATGTCCTGGTAAATTTTCAGCTTAAATGAAGCAATATAAAATATAGTTGCTTCACAACTGAAAAATATGACCAGAAGCTAAGATTTGAGGCTGTGCTCACATAGTTGATTGGATAGTGTTGAAAATTGGTGGAGAGTCATGATTTGAGCATATGAAGATGATTGAAAAATTTCAACTCATTTGGATACTCCTAGCTAGTACTTCCTTTATTAAGCTTCCAGTTGGCCAGAAACTTAGGAAATTAGCCAAGGGAGATTTACTAACCAAATGAGGTTGAATTTTGGCAAGAGGCAATGATATGGATAGGAAAGAATGCCCAAAAAGTTTGGGGTCAAGCAAGCAAGTATAAAGGGTACTTGCTTCTCAACCTGACAACTAGGGCAGAATCAGAAAAGGAATATTGGTGAAATATTTTTGAACATGGCAAGGAAGGATTTTGACATATCTGAGGAAGATATGACCCAACCGATTTATGAGAATTAATTGGGAATTTTTAGAATGACAGAAATATGGGTTGCTTCACAACCCAGGACAGACAGGGTTATTCCTTTAATAGAGAAAGGAATATTCCCAAGGAAAAGAATATTGGGTTTGGTCCAAGATGGAAATGACATGGCCTTGGGATGGTTTTGAGATTGGCAAGCCACTTGGGAGAGGAATCAAGGGTGATCTCTCCCGGTTTCAAGACCACTAAGCCACAGAAAAGCAAAACCAGACCAAAATCAAAAGAAAAAAGAAATGGGCAAAATCCAGGGTGTTACAAAATGGCCGATAAATCAACTGCTATACCCATCGGTATTTGTGAGGATGTTCCCGTTGTTGTTGCTAATGTTACTATCTTAACAGACTTTGCTATTCTTGATATGTCCGAGGACGACAACATGTCGATCATCCTTGGTAGACCCTTTTTGAATACTGCAGGGGCTGTTATTGATTGCAACAAAAGCAAAGTTACTTTTCATGTCAATGGAAATGAGCATACGGTATATTTTCCGATGAAACAACATCAAGTGAATAGTGTCAACTCTATTGAAAAAAGTATGACAATCACTATTGGAGGTTTTGAATTCCCTCTTCCGATGGTTAAAAAGAAATATCAAACTCTTATTGTTGGGGAGATTCACATTCCCGTTGAGGTAACATAGTGTTATACGAAAATTCTTCGGTTTCATGTTACTCGAAAGTGGTTTGTTAATAAGACTTGATCAACTTTATTAATGGATTATTTTTGAGGGGCATGTGGTCGATGAATTTAGTGAACACAACCTACTGTACCCATAGTTTGTCTTATATTATTTTTTGTTTAATAAAGTAAAATGCCATGTTTCTCCTGTTTTCTGAATTATCCGTGCAATAAAAAATGTCTCGAAAGTAAAAGTTCTTGGAATGAGCTGAAAATTTAGTATGGTTTTTCTCCAATATCTAAGAATTTTTTGCACTGAACGCACCCCGAGGGGTGCACCAGTGAGCCATGAGCTCACAGGGCGCGCCTGCCCCCCTAGGCACACCTAGGAAGCTCATGGGTCCCACAGGGACCCACTCACTTAGTGCACCAGCCCACATCCTTCTCCTACCTCCAGAAAAAATCACCATTGCCTCCTAGCCCGTGTTCCTGCCCATTTTCGTGCGATTTTCGATCACCTTGCTCGGAGCTCCATTTTCGAAACTGTTTTGAGGAATCAATCCTTGGTATGTGACTCCTCTGTTGGTCCAATTAGTTTTTGTTCTAGTTGATTATTATTTGCACATTTAGCTACTGTAGGTGACCATGTATTTGAGCTTGCATTTTGAATTTGTATGGTCCTAAGTAGTTTGATGCATGATATAGCCTCTAGATACTTATAGGAGTAGTTACTATCAATTTTGTTGAGTGTTGTTCACTTTTATTTTGGGGACTAAAAATTTCAGAAACCTTCAGAAACTGATTAGCAAATGGTTGAGGGGTTCTTCAAGACGGAGTTAAGAGGAAACCCCGAAGGAGAAGCCCAAGTATAATCTTCCTCGTCCAGCCGATGTGCGGCCATGTGAATGGCCGTGAAACACTTTCTTGAGGGATGCGGGAATTTTTGATGACTTCTATTATTTGGCAAACAAGGCCGAGCTCATACCATTCCTCGAAGATAAGTGCGATCTGTATCTTCTCCCCACAAATACTTTCGTGCAAGATTTTCACTTTCATGCTAGGAGAGATACACCCACCGTAGAATTGTATCTCTATGATATTAGGAGGGAAATGACACTTGAGAATTTTTGCCAAGTATGCAAAATTCCTTATGAGGCTAACCCCGTAGAGCCACATAAAAGAGACGTTGCAGATTTTATACCTGAGATTACGGTGGGGGAAACGAGAGGAGTTTCCGATGCTAGAGTTGCTAGTATACATTTTCTCGTCGTACATTATTATTCATTATTTGCTAGGAGGTGTATAACTGGTAGATGGGAGAGTGGTACATTGAGTTCACCTGATCTTGCTCTTCGGTGCCATGCACTATATGGTGATAGATCTTTTAGCTTGGGAGCTATAGTTGCACGTCGGTTACACACTAACCGTTCTAAGGGTGCTATCTATGATGGTATTTACGCTTCACGCCTTGCTAAACATTTTGAGATTCCTATCAGGCACGAGGAGGAGGAGCTTTTACCCACGAAATACTTAGATTATAATAGCATGGTTGGGCATCATTTGTTTGACGAGGGTGAGATTCCATTTCGGTATAATTTGACATTTAGTCAGGGAACCCGTCAAACTATTACTTCACCTGCTCCCTCTTTGTTCGATCTTTCTACTAGCAGGTACACTATTATGCCCAGAGACATCTATGCTTATTGGGGACTGACACCGCCCACAGAGCCTGAGCCCGAACCTGAGGAGCACTACAAAAAAATGACACTTCCGTGACATTCTGGCCCGAACGAAAAAAAATTCTGTCATGTTTGTGACACTTCTATTACGATAATTGTGACAAAAACACGTATCATCATAGATGTGGTGGGCTCCTACTTCTATGACAAAAAATTATGACAGAAAATGGGCTTTTTGTCCTGGGCGGGCCAGAGACGCACTGCGTGACATTCTTTGGGCCGTCCATGACGTAAAAAATCATGGTAGAAGTCAGGGCGAGGAAATTTTGGGGAGTTCCCGGTTACGGTTGGTGTGGTCGGGGCCGAGCGATGCAGTGTGGTTTGTGTGTTTCTCTTGTATGCGCATGAGTGCGAGAGGCGTTCGCTAACTGAACCCGAGCAAGGTGTTCGCTTACTGAACCTGAGCGATGGATCGATCCCTCTCTCGCACTACATACTGAACACAAGCGATCGATCCCTCGCACTACGTACTGAACCCGATCGATCCCTTGGCTGCTAACTGAACCCGAGCGATTCCTTCGCTGCTAACTGAAGCCGGTTGGTTGCCTCTCAATGAACAAAGCCCGTTGCTGCCGCACGCGTGATACACGTACACACAAGTCGAGACTTGCATCGATCGATCAAGCCCCTTGCGCGAGGTATGGTGAGGCTGGTTCATTTGCTGTGGATGAACAGTTCCCGTCGCTGCTGCCCACTCTCGTGCGCCCCACCCCAGCCGGTGGGGGTTGGATGAACAGGACCCCGTGGTAGTAGGCGGTTGGTGCTGGATGAACAGGACCCCGAGGAGGCTGTGCCGTGGTACGCCACACCCCAGCCAGTTGGGGGTGGATGAACAGGACCCCGTGGAGGCTGGAGGAGGCCGACGGTGGATGAACAGTACCCTGTGGAGGCTGGAGGAGGTCGACAGTGGATGAATAGTAACCCATGGAGTCCTGTTTTACGGTACGCAACACCCCTCCTGATGATAAGGACCCCGTTTCGACCGTAGGCGGTTGGAGACAAGTCTGTTTCCTCCATTTTGTGGTACGCCAGACCCCTCCCAATCAACAGGACCCTGTTGTGACTGTAGCCAATGGAAGAGAAGTTTGTTTCCTCCGTTTTGCGGTATGCCAGACCCCTCCTGATCAACAGGACCCTGTTTTGACCGTAGGTGGTCGAAGAGAAGTCCGTTTCCTCCGTATTGTGATACACCAGACCTATACTGATCAACAGGACCCTGTTTTAGCTGTTTCGTCCAAGACAGTTGCCTCCCGATGAACAGGACGCTTGGCTTCCGATGAACTGGTTGGCTGTTGATGAACACGATGCCGTTGCTGCCAGCCGTTGCCTCTCCATGTACACGTTCCTGGCTGTGCCCATGCGCGAGTACGTGTTCGAGACCCCGCCCGTATGTACGTATGTGGCCGTATTTTTTGCAGCGTGGCTGTACGTACATGTACACGATTGAGACTGGACATCATGACATGCTATGTCGGGGGCTCTACTATGACATGTGCCGTTCCTTACTCGGTGACGGTTCATCGTTGTAGAGAGGACGATCGACCACTATGTACCTACACGTTTTACGACCAGACATATAATGCTACGTATGCTTCGACCTGGTGGGTCCCAACTATCAGGGGGATAAGGAGGCACTTCCTTGCGTGCGAAGATATAATTGGTGGGTCCCAGCTGTCAGGGGGGAATCATTTTTTTTCCACGTAATAAGGAGGCACTTCCTTGTGTGCGAAGATGTAACTGGTGGGTCCCAACTGTCAGGGGGCGGAATCATTTTTTGCCTAATAAGGAGGCACTTCCTTGCGTGCGAAGATGTAGCTGGTGGGTCTCAACTGTCAGGGGGAGGAGCCATTTTTTTCACGTAATAAGGAGGCACTTGCTTCCGTGCGGCCATGGACCATGTGGATCCCTTCTGTCAGCCTCTGCACGTACATCCCTCTTCCGATGGCTGTCGTTTGTCGACCACGTTGACCATGCCGCGCCGAGAGCACCAACGCGGTGGATGACGGTGAGGCATACGAAGGGAACGACCCGGAGAGGGGGAAGACGTGGCAGTGGATGCCCACACGGAGGGAAGTCCAAGGGTTGACTGGTTTGGCTGCGTGGTGAGGGTGCCGTCGCCAGAAAATAACCGGAGGTGCGGGTGGGCAGAGGGATGGCCTGGCCAGCGGTGGGAGTAGGGTGGGGCGGTGAAGCCTGCGCGGTAGCACAGCCATCCATGGGAGGAGGGAGCAGGCAGTCCCGCCGGCGGTGGTTTGGGCGGCTGGAGCAGGAAGATCAGAGATTGAAGAAGTATGACGGCCGTTGAATGGACATCCAACAGTCACTGCAGCTAGAATCGTGTGTTGACTAAGTTTTTTAGGCAATGTGTGGACTATAAGTTGACAAAGCCATGCATACATGTCAACTTAACAAGCCCACAATTCAGCATCACATCTGTGGCAGACAGCATACAGCCCATTTTCTAATTCTTATGAAATTTATTGCGGCCTATTTACTATTTGTTAGCATTACAGCCCATTTTCCAGCCAGGACCAGGCTTAAAAATTTCAACCAAATTTCGCATATTTTGGTGGGGCCCGAACTCTTTTTATCCCAAAATTTTTGAGTCAGATTCAATCTAATTTCAAAATAAATATATATTAGGTTAAAATCCAATGGAATTTTGCACGCGCAAAAATAAATCCAATGAAATTCAAAATCCCAAAATCCAAAAAAACAAAATTTGAAACTAATTGCCGGTTTGCTGTGTATTTTTTAAAATTTACTGCCCATTTATTATTACTTAAAGCCCATTTTCTGGGCAAGCCAAATGCTTACCTCCTCGTCTTGAAAAATTTGCAGCCCAGCAGGGCGGAGGAAAACAAGTTGGCCTGGGTTGGATATTCTTCAAAAAAAGTAAAGCTGGGATAGCCATTTTCACATAGAAAAAAAACAACTGGGCTGGTCATGCGCTAAACATAAAATAAAAGTCTGGGCTAGATGGGCCACAGCCCCCGCACAGCTCAGTTGATACCCTGCTCCATCTCAACAACAACAAAACATCGCTAAAAAAATGCACGAGCTGCTGGGTCCCAGCTGTCAGTCGCTCCTTGTGCTATTCTCTCATTTAGTAACTAGTAATAAGGAGTCACTTGCCTGCGTACGGCCATGGCCCTGGTGGGTCCGTATACTACTAGGGAAAAGCTTATAGGTAGAACATTAGTAGTAGCACGGGAAAATAAGTATCACTGCTGCTAATTAGCAGTAGCGTTGGGTTTGGACAGCGCTACAAGTAATGCCTTATCAGTAGCGCTGGAAATACTTGCCGCGCTACTACTAAGTGGGCCCCAACGTGCCCACCGATGCTAGCTATAGTAGTAGCACCCTCCAAAATACAGCGCTACTACTAAAGTTTTAGCAGTAGCGTCGGATCTGACAAAACCGCTACTAATAATGGGCCCCACTTAGTAGTAGCGCTTGGTCGAATAAGCGCTACTAATATGGACCTTAGCAGTAGCGCCGGCATAAATACAGCACTACTGCTATGCGTGGCTGGTGCCACCTTTTCACCCACCCCCTCTCCCCCTCCCCCTGCCTCTCCCCTTTGCCCTCTCCCCTCTCTAAGTTACTTCTCCACCATTATTGCCCTTCTTCTCTGTTCCTTCTACCTCTCTTCTCTCCCCATTAATGCCCCCCTCCACCATAATTCTCCTCCATAAATGGCCTCTTTTCTCTATCTTCGTCATTTATTTGGCTCTCCCTCCTTCCATACATATATATCCCTTTCCCACTCCTAGATTTGTCTCATAGCTACCTAGCTCATCTCTCTCCCTCTCCATTAGTTAGCTAGAGTCATCTCTCCTCCCAACAACTAGATCTAGCTAGCTAGCCATCCACTTTTGATCCCTATAGGTAGCGAAGGCCTCATCTAACCGTGCTCGCTCTCTCTCGGGAGATAGGTGAGTAAAAATTTGTTAATTTCAAGAATGGGAATATGTGTGTTTGCAATATGAAGGGATTTGTGCGAGTGACATGCCCCCTGAGTTGCATATGTTTTGCCAAAATGTTGTTTTATTTCCGTTTCGGCGAATTTCGAGCAAACTCGATATGTCCTATTTCTAGGCAAGGTCATGCCAAATTTTTGTATGACTTTGATGCATGCATGCATTTTGTTTATAATCCTTTTGCTTGTTATACCGCGCAGTCAGTCATGAAGGTGAGTGGAAGGAAGGTGGAGCGATACTTGCAATCCACGGTGACGGACATATATGCAAATAATCAGACTGGGAATAGATGTCCGTGTACAAGATGCAAAGAAGGAGTCATTTTGGATACTTTGATCATGGCAGTTTGAAGGCGCACCTGCTCATGAATGGTTTCATGGATGGCTACACTCGGTGGATAAGTGAAGATGATGATGAGGACATCCACATGGCAGGCAATAACGACATGGGGCTAGACGAAGAGATGACCGATCGACCCGAAGATGATGGCGCCGGACATGGCGGCGGGGAAGAGTCTGGACATGGCGGTAGAGAAGATTCCGGACATGGCGAAGAAGAGTCCGGACATGGCGGAGAAGAGGCGGCAGACACGCCGCAGTCTTCGACGCGACTAAGTTCAGTCATGCAGGTCCCTCATGTTCGAGACCTGCTTCACAAGAATACGACTACCGATAGAGCTGCTTCTAGAGAGGAGGCCAAGCTGGCGCAACTGGAAGTAGACTCGAAGACTCCATTGTATGACAGTTGTGATCCCGAGGTGACCTGCTTGAGTTTCACACTCGAACTTCTAAAGATGAAGGCCAAAAACAAATGGACAGACGCAAGCCTCGATGAGCATTTGAAGCATCTACATAATAAAGTTCTTCCCGTGGGGAACGTGTGTCCTACTAGTGTCGAGGAGGCCAAGAAAATCATTTGCCCTCTTGATCTGCCGCACATTAGATACCACGCATGCATCAATGATTGCATCATTTATCGGGAGGAGCACGCAGAAAAAACTAGCTGTCCAGTGTGCAATGCTTCTTGATACAAGAAAGCCGAAAAGAAAGCTCCTCAGAAAGTTGTATGGTACTTTCCGATCACTCCCCGTCTGCAGCGGTATTTCGTAGATCCTAAGGAAGCAAAGCTCATGCGCTGGCACGCGGAGAGGAAGAAGCCCGACGATGGAGATGATCCGAAGCTGAGACACCTCGCAGATGCTAGCCAGTGGAGAGCATTCAACGCTGAATATCGATTTTTCGCAAAAGATGCAAGGAACATCATGCTTGGCGTGAGTACCGATGGCATGAATCCGTTTGGAAACCAGAACACGAACCACAGCACATGGCCCGTCTTTGTATGGATGTACAACCTCCCCCCATGGAAGTGCATGAAGACAAAGTACATACACATGGGCATGCTGATTCAAGGGCCAAAACAACCAGGAAATGATATTAACCTGTATCTGGGGTTACTGAAAGAGGAGCTACACACGTTATGGAAATCACCGGTCAAGACATGGGACGCCAGCACAGGAGATTATTTCTATATGAGAGCCGCGCTGATGATGACGGTGCATGACTATCTCGGTTAGGGGTATGTCTTAGGCCAGGTGTGCCACGGATACTGCAGATGCATGAGGTGCATGGATGATACAATGTCTCAGTAGCTTACGTTAACAAAAGATAGCAGGTCTGGGAAAATCATGTACATGGGGCATCGTAGATGGCTCGAGAAGGATGACCCGTGGAGAAAACATGGAGATCTATTCAATGGTTTGGCTGAGCATCGAGGACCTCCCCGTAAGAGGAGTGGCACCAAAATCAACGAGCTGTTGAAAAACTGGGAACAGTGCCCCGCACCAGGAAAGATGAAAAAGGCGCCAGAGCCGCTGCTGAAGGTATGGAAAATGAGGTCTGTTTTCTGGGACTTGGACTACTGGCCCAATCACGACATGCCTCATTGCATTGATCAAATGCATATCACGAAGAATGTCCTCGAGAGCTTGCTTGGCACACTGATGAACATGCCATAGAAGACCAAGGATGGGCCGAGGGCAAGGAAAGACTTGGAAGATTTGGAGATCAGGGGAGATCTCCACATGCCGCCACGTAAAAAGTTGACGGAGGAGACGGAGGCGGGGGAAGGGGCAGAAAAGTCAACAAGAAGGAGGAGAATTATTGCCCCCCTTCTTGCTTCACCTTAAGTGCGAAGGAGGTCGATCAATTCATCAAGTGCCTTACGGGAATCAAAGTCAATTCCGGTTACTGTGGGAAGATAAGCAGATTTCTAGACACCAAGAAGAAAAGGTTTAGCGGGATGAAGTCTCATGACTGTCACATGATGATGACGCAGATACTCCTGGTTGCCATTAGAGGGATAATGGACAAGCATGTCCATGACACGCTTACTGGTCTCTGCAACTTCTTCGACGTTATCTCTCGAAAGTCAATCAGTGTGAAGCAGCTCTGAATGCTACAGGAAGAGATCATTGTCATACTATGTGAGCTTGAGATGTACTTCCCGCCTGCGTTCTTTGACGTCATGGTGCATCTGTGTGTCCACATCATGGACGACATCATCGACCTCGGGCCAACATTCCTTCACAGCATGATGCCGTTCGAGAGGATAAATGGGGTCATCAAAGGATTCGTTCGTAACATGTCTCGTCCCGATGGGAGCATCATCCAGGGGTATCTGACCCAAGAGTGCATCTCCTTTTGTGAGAATTATCTAGGCATTAGAGACCCTGTTGTTGGTTTGCCCATCAAGAAGCACCATGGGAGGCTCGGAGGAGAAGGTCACAACAACGGCCGGAGGGAATTGCACGTGGACTACTCGGGTCGACGGAACGACTTTGACAGGGCTAACTTAGTAGTGCTACAACACCTAGATGCGGTAGAAGATTATGTGACACTGCACAAAGAAACCATCGCAAAGAAGTACCGTGATCAGGGGATGCGCAAGACGGACGCCGAAGTTACTGTAGAGCACAACTCCACTTTCTTGCGTTGGCTCAAAGAGCAAGTTCTTGCTAATCCCCCGGAAGAGGGCAGTGCGGACGGATTGCTCATATAATCCTTAGCACATGGCCCCACGCCCACCCTCGCGACCTATCAGGCATACGATATCAACGGGTACACGTTCTACATGGAGGCCAAAGACATGAACAGTGATTACCAGAACTCAGGGGTGACGATTGAATGCATGACTGACGCCAACGGCACAACTGAAAGATTCTACGGAAGGGTCGAAGAGATCTGGAAGCTTGACTACGCTGGACTACATGATGCGACGATGTTCCATGTCAAATGGGCTAAGGTCGTCGTAAGAGAAAACAAGTATTTCACTACCATGTCTATACCCGACGCGAAGAGCGCTACCGTGAATGTAAACGTCATCGCCAAAACTGAGCCATGGGTACACGCTAAGCACGTGACACAATGCTTCTTCATAACCGACCCGACCAATCCCAGCCGTGTTGTCGTGAGGAGAGGCAAAAGGAGCATCGTCGGAATGGATGGAGTCGCCAACGAGGAAGACTATGACCAATACGGCAACCCGAATGAGGGAAGATGATGAAGATGATGAAGCATACGTCAAAAGAAGAATCAAGACTACATTACGTAAGAAAGATCGTACTCCATGGTTCCAGAAATTTCACAACGAGGGGCTCAATTATTCGACAATGAACAAGAAAGGAAAGAAGCTCAATGTGAAACGTCATCGACGCAGCTGAGAAACCATCATTTATATATATGTATCTATTTTGTGTACGCACTTAAGTAACCGTTATCGGTCAAATGATGTATACATCGTATCCCTTTCAATTACCACCATGGTTCCAGTGATATTCGCAGTACACAGAAAAGGAAAGGAAACAGAAAAGGAAAGTAATACAAAAAAAAGAAAATGAAAAGTAAACAGAAAAGGAAAGGAAAATAATAAAAAGAAAAGGAAACAGGGAAAGAAAATATAAGTGTTAGCAGTAGCGCGGGATTCGTACCAGCGCTATAGCAAAGTTAGCTATAGCGCTGGGTCTTAATCCCACGCTACTGCTATGTGTATTTTAGAATTAAAAAAAATGGAAGACTTAGCAGTAGCGCTGGATACAGACCCGCGCTATAGCTAAGTTAGCTATAGCGCTGGTCTGTACGCAGCGCTACTGCTATTTTGACTTAACCCCCGTGCGGGCTCCCAATTTCGTTTCTCCCCCAAATCCCCATTCCCCCTCTCCCCCCACTCCTCTGTCGCCGCAGTCGCCCTCGACCTCGCTGCCGCCGCCCGAGCCCGCCCTCGACCTTGCCGCCACCGCCCGAGCTTTTCCTCACCGTCGCCCTCTCCCCTGCCCGCCCTCGACCTCGCCGCCGCCGCCCGAGCCCGCCCTCGACCTCACCGCCGCCGCCCCGTAAGTCTCTTCCCTCCCCTCTTCTCCCTCTCCTCTCCCCTGCCCTCCTCCTCCTCCTCCTCCTCTCTCTCTCTCTCTAATATGAACCCTAGGAGGCAGTTGGATGTATGAACCCTAGGTGTTCATATGAACCCTAGGTGTTCATATGAACCCTAGGTGATGATGTTGCTGCTGTGATGATGTTGCTGCTGTGATTAGGAAATTAGGATAGTAGGGATTTTTTTAGGACAGTAGGAATTTTTTAAGGACAGAAATTTTTTAGGGCAAAAATTTTTAGGGCAAAATTTTTTTAGGGCAGAAATTTTTTTGGGCAGAAATTTCTTGGGGCAAATTAGCTATGGCATTTAGCTTTAAACAAAAAACAGTAGCATTTAGCTATAAACAAAAAATAGTAGCTATGGCATTTAGCTATAAATAAAAAACAGAATTGTTTTTCTTTTCAAAAACTTGGTTAAAGTAGTTGTTGCTATATAAACAAAAAACAAGATTGATGTTATATGATATATGTCATTGATGTTCATTTGCATATTTTCCATTATTGTTGATTATATCTTTTATTTACAATTGTTGAATATGATATGATTAATGTTGGTTGAATGGACAATTCTCCAAGAATATCTGAGTGGCCTATGTTTTGCCGGAATGTTGATTCATTTCCATTCCGGCAAATTTCAGGCGCTCCATATGTCCACTTTTTAGCAAAGGTCATGCCAAAAATTTCCGTGAATTTCGGCATCACTTGTGCTAGAAGCTAGGACATATCAAGTGCCCAGGATTTGGTGGAAGGGGAATGAATCAACATTCCGGCAAAACATAGGCCCTTTTTTTCTTCATTATTCATTTTATTCGGTCTAGAATTAAACTAGCATACTTAATTAATCATAGGAAACATGTCTAGCCATGAGGAAGCCTGGGGTTTTGGTCACCCCGAACAAGACCCCGTCGAGGCAGCAAATCATTATTTCGAATACCTGGACGAACACCGGTTGCGGGTGCAGGGTGGCACCGGCACCAACCCTGACACCGACACCGGCACCGACCCCGACACCGGCACCGACACCACCCCCGAGACCAGCAATGATGCTAGCGAAGCCGGTAAAGGACCGAAGCCGAAGAGGGCACGAAAACCAAACAAGCTTGGCATCAGAAAAATTGTGGTCACGGCGATGCACCCCGTTAAATTAGAGCCAACGGCGCCGGAGCAAGCGCGTGCGTGCTACGGCAATCAACTAGGATGCATCCTCAGGGAAACCGCCAACATCAATGATGAAAAGTTAAGGAAGATACCACATATGGAGCACATGCTCCTAACAAAGTTGCACAATAGGTTCCTATTCCCTGGCCGGGATGAAAGTAAACTTCCGTGGCAGGACGAACCCATGATAAAGATAAACAACAAGGCGATGGGGATGTTCAGCAATGACTTGGCCACCTGGAAAGTAAGGGTGAAAAAAGCGATTGTGAAGAATGAACCGTGGTCCAAGATTCATGCTGACAATCCGACACTAAAGGAAGAGGACTTCAAAAAATTCAAGGAGTCTTGCGCTAAAGAAGAAGTCAAGGAAAAGTCAGAGAAAATGAAGGCACTTCAGGCCAGGAACACGCCTCCCCACCACCTCGGAAGCCGTGGTTACGAGGGGAAGAGGCACGTATGGGCCAAGGAGGATGCCGAATGTGAAGCCGCGGGGATCCCAGACCCCTTGGCGAAGTTCACCGAGCCGCAGGAGCGTGACTGGATCAGGGCCCGGTACAAGTGGGACCCCGTCAATAAGATCTTTTACATGGACCCAAACACGAGGGAGTTCATGAGACTACTGCTAATTGTTATATTACCACCTTATATTAGCTTCTAATCAATTTGACTACAAGTTTTGTCACATTTGTAAACCATCCATGTTCCTTTTCTAGAAAGAGCAGCACCAAAAGGCAGCCGAAAGCGATGAGTCGTCTCAGTCGTCGGCCAGGCACAAGTGGGACACCCCTTTCAACTGGGCCCTGAACATACTGAAAAGGGTCTCGGAGGACAAACCGCCATCGTATGGACGTGTGCACGGCGTCGGAGATGGCAACTCGTGGAAGACGTGCTACCACGAGAACCCGGAGGAAAAAAGGCAGAGACGGATGCTTACTCAATAGACCATCGACGAGAAGGTTGCGCTTGCGGTCGATAAGACCAAAGCTGAGACCAAAGAAGAGTTGGTCAAGGTAGTCGATACAGCGGTCAGTGCAGCGGTAGCTGCCGTCAGGGCTGACGTCGCATCTTCTTTTAGCAGCTTGATTCCGGCAGTTATCGATTGGGCAAAGAAAAATCCAGATAAAGGGCCAGCGGACTTTCCCCTTCCCAGCTACGTCAGGAGCAATTCGGTGAACATCGCACCACCAGCACCTGCTCACGCAACCGCACATGCTCCCATACCTGGTCCCACTCCTGTTCACAGCAGCCCGTCCTCCATCTCTAGCATGCTCGGTGGGGCTTCGTCTTTGGCTGAGCTTGACGCCCTCACGGTAATTACGCGTCACACCCTCTTCACTAGCATATCTATAGTCTTCAGTTTCAGTTGCCTTTCGGATGTCTAACGTCGCAGACATGTCTTCGCAGGCCGACGAAACCCCGTGCACCATACTATACGACATCAACGGCCAGAAGGTGGACATGGGAAAGGCAATGATCGTGAAGCCAAAGGACCGCATGTTGCACAACCGACAGATACCCGATGGCGTCTTCAAGGTTTGCGTGGCCAGTGTCAAAGCAGGCTTCAAGGATTTGCCTCCTCTGGTACCACTCGAGGGAGACAACGAGACCCCTAAACGGATTGTCGCACGCAAGAGTTGGTTCCTGCCTTGGCCGAAGACTCTTCTTCGTGTGGAGGCGCCCGGGAGCACACCAAGGACAACGCCTCAGCAAGGTATGAACACCACCCCACCTACCCAATTACCTGTACCTGTCATGCCGGGTGATAATGGACGACGCGAGGGAGAGCCTCCATTAGTGCCTGACGACGTCGCCCCCGTCGAAGAAGCAAATGCTGATGATGTCATGGAGGAGGATGATGATGACCCTCTCAAGTATATCAATACCGGCTATCACGATGGAGGATTGATGGCTCGGGACTATGACTCAGGTTATGAGCGTGGAGATGACTTGATGCTGCCTGATTTGCCGGAGCCAGAATGTCCTAAGGCTGATTGCAAGAAGTCTCTCTTCATGCGATCCTCGCAGGAGATGCCTCCAGATGCTGCCTCTACCCAGCAACAACAACGCGAGGGCCATCCACTGATGAGCCCGATGACACTGGGGGTGGTGGTTAGGGAAGGTATGGCGTGCTCACTACTGCCACCCACCAAGAAGCAAAGGAGGAGACTGGACAGGAAAGGCTCTAAAGGCGCCAGAGCTGCTTCAAGCAGCCAGCTGCCTATGCAGCCCCGAAAGGTAGACATAATACCTATCGAAGGTGCGAAGCTGTTCCATGTCACTGGCCACCCGATCCTACCTCGAAAAGCGCTAGAGGACATACTGAACAATGATCTAAGGAGGCTTCATGAAGATGTGTTGGCGAGAGAGAAAAGCCTTCTCGCCTCAAAAAATCCAGGCTACCCGCTTTACGCGGCTCAGGTGCCGGGTGGGAAGTTGTACGTCGAGAGATGGCCCGCGGATAAGTTCATCCTGCGGTTTGACTACATCTACGACATGTTCCACATGACCAAGCTGGATTTTCAGTTCATCCGCATGTATGCGCTGTATTTGAACTACATCATCAGGCGCGAGAACATAAAATATATCTGTGTCACGGACCCGTACTATATGCACGAGAGATTCTTGGCAGTCTGCAAAGAGCACCGTGACTATGCGAGCAAGTACATCGGCAACTTCATGGTCGCCAATAAGGACAAGGAAACAATTCTCCTGCCTTATCATCCCATGTAAGTCATCCGCGGATATCCTTTCATAAGTTTTAATCATTCCTTTGCACGCATGGAGGCTAATTTGAGGTGTACACTTATTTTGCGCAGCGGGGGGGGGGGGGGGGGGCGCCGTCCTCATCATTCTGTACCCACAATACTCCCACGCTCTGTACTTGGACTCATTGAGGAACATCAGGAAAAAGGATTACACGCACATAAAGAGTGTTCTCGATAGTGCCATGATAACCTTCAGCCTGTCTGGTGGATATATCAAGGTGAAAAAGCACAGGAAGAATGGGCTGTGTTTCGGCCATAAGACCGACTTCTGCTACATCCAGCAACCGAACGATAGTAAGGCTGATGGATTCTACCTCATGCATCACATGCTGGACTACAGAAGGGATAATCAACGCCTTCGAATGTCACCTACTTCCAACGATGCCGAGATTGTCAACTGGGCCACAAGCATAGGAAGGACACCGGATCATCGAATCCGAGCTGAGTTTTATCACGTACAGTGTGAACTTGCCCAAGTGATCATGAAGGAGGTCCTCGAACAAACAGGGATGTTCTACCATGGGCCAATGACGTGGGATGATGTCCGAGCACTACTAGTCGCTCAGCGTCTAGACCTGAAGCCTTTCACAAAGCTCGGGTGCTTCCTCCCTGACTATGAAGATTGGAGCATCGACATGGACGAGTGATTGACGATGACAATGTGTCTGTTTAGTCACTACTGTCTTCCTATGACAAAACTTTGAATTTATGCACGATGAAACTCTGTGATGTAATTAAACCGTCCTCCTGAACTAGCATAGATCACTCTAGTTAATTAGTGTGGGTATGAGGAACTTCGTTATTTATGTTTACTATAGGTTGCTTGTATTTTGCTAACTCTGTCTCTTCATGTTTCTCAAGTACATTATGTTGCATATTATCGATGAATTCATCAACTGACGATGCAGGTACATAGATCAGAGATGGCGAAGGACTGCTACGCCGTATTCATTGGGATGGTTCCAGGAGTGTACGACCACTGGCCAGACGCTCAGGCCCAGGTGGACAGGTACCCTGGCGCTAGCCACAGAAGGTTTGACAGTAGAGCCGAAGCAGAAAATAGTTACTTGAGGTGGACGCTCCGGCAAGAGAGGGAGCGAAACCGGCGCCTCAAGAAGTACTACATAGTCGCGCTCTTGCTCATACTGATCACTCTTCTCTTCTACATCATGGTTTAGATAGAGATGATGAAACTTGTGTGTGTGCCATGACCATGCAGTTGCATTTATTCGAGACATGTCATAACTTGTGTATCGCTATTTTTGAGAAGATGATATTTTGTGTTGGATGATGATGACGATGATGATGATGACATGACGAGACTACTGTATGTGTATGATATGATGACAATATTGTATGTTTATGATATGATGAGACAACTGTGTGAAACCTGTACAAATACAGCAGAAATACATAGAGGAAAAAATAATACTGGAAATAAAATAAATAGCAGTAGTGCTGGTTGGAGGATAGCAGCAGCACTGCCTTGTCAGTAGCGTTGGTGGAGAGACAGCACTGCAAATATTTATCAGTAGCGCTTGATTGAACCGTGCTACTGCTATGTATACTTAGCAGTAGCGCTGGTCCAACAAGCGCTACTAATAAAACTTAGCTGTAGCGCCTTACCAGTAGCGCGGCCACCCGCGCTACTGATAGCCACAAACCCAGCGCTACTGCTAGGCTTTTCCCTAGTAGTGGTACTGTCATCCTCTCCACGTACAGTCATCTCCTGATGACTCTTGTTTGTTGACCTTGTTGACAACGCGAGACGGCGGCGCCACGGCTAGCGCAACAAGGTAAAGTACGACGGAGAGATCCTTGCGGGCCCTACGGATGGTCTAGTACAGCGCCCGCTGCTCATCCAGGTAGCCAGGGTCATCAGCCCCCATGTCCATGACGGCATTGTCGTTCGCCTGTTTGCCGGTGATTAGTCCCTCCTAGTGCCGGCGCTCATTGAGGAGACGGAGCTTGTAGCACTGGTCCTCCTGCGCTTGCCGGAACGCCGACACTGGCGGTGCTGGTAGCTCTTCCGCCATTACGGCATTAAAGTGCGGCCGCACCTTCTTTATGGTGAACACAGCATGAACCGGCGCGGGCGGTGGCGCCGGCTCCTGGTCGGAAGACTCGTCCATCGTCTGGTCGTCAGCGCTGAGATCGGCGAGCTCGCTGGCGAGCCAGCATCTGTCCGGCTCATACGGCGGGCCTGCCAGTCGGCAGCAATTCCAGCCAGCTCCTGCTTCTGCACCAACGAGAGGCTCTCCCACATCGGTCTGCAGCTCGCGGTCATAGCGGCGGGCTGTGTGAATGCGGGCGCCGGAGTGGGTTTCTCGGCCGCCGCGCATGTTAAATGGCAGAAGACGGACGGACGAGCAGCCGGTTTAATGCGTAAAGAGACGTCCTGGGCCATTGGGTCAAGTCACTTCGGCATTCAATGGCGCGGAGACCAGGACACGGTGTGTGGGCGGCGGTCTCGGCCGGCGAGATGCTTCAATGCCGGAGAGAGTTAGAGGAATGACCTGGGACGCGCTTCAGGCGAGGGCCAGCGGAGCTCCGGCATCTATACCTACTAGTACGCTTGATGACGCTGTGGTTCTACATGGGCACTTTCAACTTTATTCTAAATAACATGCAAATCATTGGCTTATTGTAACAATGGCAATAGATCAACATGCAAAACAATATGTAGCATTATTCTGAGGACGCAAGGTGAACAGCTCGTTTGCCGTAGTTTCACATGGACCATAAAGTTTGAGCAGCTTTTAAGTGTGCTGTACCCTGCGTCATCATGCCGTGTGCCACAGCATTCCAAGTTCAACATTGCGATCAAACTCACAGGCCTGGCAATTCATAGACAACATTGGCAACAAACTCTTAAATTACCATGTCAGAGCCAATGTTTACTTCAGAACTGAACACACAAATAAAAAAATCGATCGATGCTACTCACAACAAAGGGCGTCCAATTCCAAAATATCAAATGCATGTCTTCTTTCTAACATCAATGAGCAAAATTTGACAAGGTTTTCCAATTCCAACATATCAAATTTATGTCTTCTTGCTAACATCAATGAGCAAACTATGACAAGGTTTTCCCACTCCAAAATATCAATGCCTACGATTGCGGAATGGGCTGGGTTTGTCATCTGTTTGCACATTGACATGGAACCTCGTGCTGGATTAACTAGCTGATCTTCTTGTGCAGTTCCACTGAAATCGACCAACGTCACGCGTAGCTTGCAGGATTTTGCAGTTCTATGTTGCAGCGCCTTGAACACATTGGCAGTTCCTTTCATGTAGCTAGTTTGGTGGCTCAAGGTGACAATGAATGATTAGAGAACCATTCGATGTATTGTGCATGATGAAGTATTATGGAGGGCACGAACCATCCGAACATCTTGTACAGTTCCACTGAAATCAAGCTGAGCTTCCATGTATGCATAAATACATGAAAAGTGTGATTACTATAATAGTGGTACTAGTTGATGAAACATACACTCATAATTATAAGCATCTTCATTATCTTAACGGGAAAAGATAGCAATACAATAGCTTCAATTAAACACTCATTCAAAACAGTACCACAATATAAGTAGAACAACATAACAAAGCACGATCATGTGGATGAAGGCCGATAGTGACCTCGTTTGTTACAGCTGTGTCCACGACTGACTTGGAGCTCTGCAGAGTGGTCATGTCACCAGCGTCTACTAATACTCTGTATAGCTCTCGATTATTCCTTCTGTAATGTACCGCATCCAGTGACTGCTTCTTTCTGCAAAGTTGAAGGATCAACTGGGCCCAAGAATGCAACAGTTTGCCTTCAACACATTGGCAGCGCCTTTGATGTAGCTAGTTTGGTGGCTCAAGGTGGCAAACTAGCAATGAATTATTCAAGAACCATTTGATGTATTGTGCATGATGAAGTATTATGGAGGGCACGAACCATCCGAACATTTTGTAGAGTTCTACTGAAATCTAGCTGAGCATCCCTCGTGGGAAATGATATGATAGCAAAGACAGCAGCTCTACTTGAATTGTATTATTACTTCATTTTATCAGTGGCTCTAACGGTGCCTCAATTTATTAGTTTCCTTAGATTAACATGCGAAACAATAGCACTTTCTCATGACAGTAGCTAAACAGTAGCACAATAGCAATAGAGATGACAGAGCTCAATCATATGGATGAAGGCCGTGGGCCGGTACCAACCTTCGTTAGGAGGCTTATTGCAAACTTACACCATATAGATGAAGCAGTTGACTACAGGCCATCCGTTAGTATCTTCTTGTGCAGTTCCACTAAAATTTATGTTATCTGCAAACACGATCCCTGTTTGCAGAAGTAGAAATGAGGTGAAATGTTAGAAAGACAATTGTATATTACATAAAGAGTGCCTTCAAATCACAGTGCCAAACCAGTAGCAAAACATTGGCTCATTCCATGAGTCACGATAAATTAAAATGCTAAAGGACATCATTACTTGTGTGATCACAGTTCCAATGCTTCATTACAGCAGCAAGATTTGATTCTTCTCTTCTTCCGCTTGTTCTTCCCCTTCATCACTTGGTTCATTGACAGACAAGCTTGGCCTTCAATGTAATATTTGGCATGTAAATTAGGTAGCACAAGTATACCACTAGTGCAGTAGCATTAATTTTCTGATGAGTAGCAAAATAGAGGCAAACAGTAGTAAAAATATATTTATCTTACCTCAATGGGATATTACGATGCACATAGGGCTAGGAAGTCTGATTCTCATTTTGTGCAGTTCCACTGAAATCAAGGTCGCAATAGCAACGAGGTGAAATAAATATTCCTGTTTGCACAAAGAAATACAGAGAAAACAATTACTGGCCAATAACGGTTGATGACTTATACGCCCACAAAAAAAAATCTACCTTATCTTAATGGGAAACAAAGCAGGACAGTAGCATTTTTAAAACAGTGTCACTGATTCATATTAACAGAGATATTATCTTAACAATACATTGGTTAAACATGTACTCCCTCCTATCCATAATAAATGTCGCAGTTTCGAACTAAGGTTCAGTAATTACTTTTAACACGGGCCTTGCTTCATTTTACTAGTGGCATTAGATTAACAAAAAGCTTAACAGTTGCACAGGAGAGTGGGCACAGCAGCACCATGTGCTTCCATCGACGTACAAACAGGTGATACAGAGTTTGTTGCAACAAAGAAACAAGCAGCATAATTGGGTTGGTCCCATTTTTGTTTACTTAATGGGAAAAGATAGCAATATAATAGCTTCAATTCAACATTTATTCAAAACAGTAGCAATACAAGTAGCACAGCATCTCAAGCACACTGCACAATCATGTGAATGAAGGCCGGTACTGACCTGACATGAGGCAGAATTCAAACAACTCACACCTACAAGATCACATACGAATCTGCCAACACGGATAGGAAATCCGATCTCCTTTTGTGTAGTTCCACTAAAATCAAGCAACGTTGCCGGTGTGATATTTTAGTTGAACAGCACAAAACACTCTTAAAACAAAAGTGTTTTGTGCAGTGCACTAAAAGGTCGCAATAGGAACGAGGTGAAACAGATATCCCTGTTTGCACAGAGGTAAAAAGAAACAATTACTGGCCAATAACGGAGGATGACACATACAGCCACAAAAAGAAGCATCTACCTTATCTTAATGGGAAACAAAGCAGCACAATAGCATTTCTAAAACAGTGACATTGATTTATATTAACACAGACATCTATTATATTATTAAAACGATAGAAAACGAACGGCCATGATTTATCAATGTAAAACCAAGATATTTCAATGGTCTAGATTCTCTAGGCAGCTTAACATATATCTCACGTATAAGACTGCCTAACATATATCTCACGTACTCTATTCACAAAAAAAAGTCTCATGTAGGTTGCCGTGCCGGAGACCGTAGATTAGGAATTGCACCGGGACAAGGACTCCTAGCGCCAGGAATAATGAGGCAGGTTAACATATGAGGTACTATACTATCTGCTATTGACAAAAAAAAACATCTCACGTGTGCTGCCGTAATATAGTAGGAAACAAGAAGGTTTTCATTGTAACGGGAAAAAAAAGGAGAGAAGGGATTCCATTATAACCGTGTATAACACGTACATGTAATGGAGAGATTGAGGTTAACCAAAAAAAATATTTTATATACTAGGAAGGTAATGAATTGTAATCATATCACAAGTATCGCTGATGTGACCAAATATACGTGACCCATAATTCGGCACGGCTCGGACACTGCTCCACGAAGAGCACCCGTGATCAGAACGGGTGGCTCTGCCGTCGTGCGCGTGGCGACGGAAGCTGTTCATCTCTATGAGACAGAGGAGGAAGAACCTCATCAGCGTTCCAGACAAGAAGCCTCTGATCGGACGGGGGCAGGAAAGAACAACGAAGACTCAAGGTAATGAAGACCATCATCATCACGAGAAGTGCCAAATCTCCGGCGAGGCTGACGACCTCCACGCACCACACCATGAGCGACAACACCCTGCTAGAGTCTGACATCAGCGCCATCACCTCACAGCTCGGGATGGAACGCCACTCTCCGTGGTTTCCTTACGTCTCAACGCCTGCGCCGCCGCTGTCGAACTAGCATGCTGCTCCACACCAGCGAGATTGTGTCCAGCCAACTCCACGCAATCATGAGGGTAGAAACAGAGACGCTCCTGCCACAACACTGTTGGCTCCTATGGGATTGCGGGTGCCATCGGTTTGGACGACAATCGCTTCCACAAACTCGACAACGTCGGGGCGAGAGCAGCGCGGCAGCAGCAGAGGAACACGAAGAAGAGGGGGGCAAGTGAGCTCCCAGGAGGCAGCCGGTGAGCGAGCGGCCATCGGTCGTGAAGTTGCTGCATAGCGAGCTGGCTGCAGCGGTGGTCGGTTGCCGGCCCTAAACCGCAGCCGGTGTGGCAGTGGATGGGCCAGTACCAGGCTGCCAGCTGCAGGCAGGAAAAAGATGACAAAAAACACAACAATAATAAGCAACACACCAGCGAGATTGTGTCTAGCAAACTCCACGCAATCATCACCGTAGAAACAGAGACGCTCCTGCCACAACACTGTCGGCTCCTATGGGATTGCGGGTGCCATCGGTTCGGACGACAATCGCTT
The DNA here is from genome assembly GCA_039707655.1 of Elymus sibiricus. Taxonomy (NCBI): domain Eukaryota; kingdom Viridiplantae; phylum Streptophyta; class Magnoliopsida; order Poales; family Poaceae; genus Elymus; species Elymus sibiricus. The sequence goes on from CM077676.1 coordinate 74,265,693, forward strand.
CCACAAACTCGACAACGTCGGGGCGAGAGCAGCGCGGCAGCAGCAGAGGAACACGAAGAAGAGGGGGGCAAGTGAGCTCCCAGGAGGCAGCCGGCGAGCAAACGGCCATCGGTCGTGGAGTTGCTCCATAGCGAGCTGGTTGTAGCGGTGGTTGGTTGCCGGCCCTCAACCGCAGCCGGTGTGGCGGTGCAAGGCCGGGCCGGCAAAATACGGGGCCCTGTGCGAAACTAAAAAATGGTGCCCTATCTTACTAAAAGGAACTTACGAGCTATTATAATGTATATGATATAATATCTTACATAACAATTTGATATATAAAAAATCATACTTATTCAACTCCCGGTTGCATAATACTACACTGTGTTCTTTACTAAGGAGGCAAGAACCGATCTCTAACGATCCCGGCCAAAATTTAGGAAATTCGGAATTAGGAGTAGGAACCGAAGTTAATCATAAAGAAGGACGGCAGGCTACCTGTTTTGAAGTCGTGAAGCACCTAGAGTCGGTCGCCGATGGATCTGATGAGGCGAGGATCGATCCGACAAGGCGACGAGTCTAAAACTTGGGAGAGGAAAGCAACAGCTACAGCGGCGTCAATTGCTTGCGGCTTGCCGATCGATACGATGAGGGCTGAGGGCATGAGGCGAAGGCGCGAAGGAAACAATCTTGTTTCCTGTAGCGACGCCATCGCGACTGCTATTACGGTTTTGCGATCGATCGAGTCCACGATACTTTTTTTTCTTTTGAGACCGACGATCCCGTTTCCATCTCGATCGAGGCATCGAGCAGCTTTTTTTTAGTAACATCGATCGAGCAGACGAGCACCAGCGTCCAGCAGCAGCGCTCGATGCCTCGACTCGAGTCAGGCGGAGCGCCAGCGCCCAGAGGCTGCTATGAATAGTTTTTTTTTTTTTTTTTGAAAATACTAGGCCAATATACAAATTTTGGGCCCTAAAAAATTATGGGCCCTGTGCGGGCTGCACAGTTCGTACATCTATGGGCCCGGTCCTGTGGCGGTGGATGGGCCAGTACCAGGCTGCCAGCTGCAGGCGGGAAAAAGATGACAAAAAACACAACAATAATAAGCAATTCCAAGAAAAAAGAAATAACGGATGAGGAAGGAGCGTCTTCCGGGCCAGCAAGGAGCGTGCGTGCTGAGATGCAAAGCATCGGCCATGATGCCGAGATGTGCAGCGCTACCGGCTCCGATGGGGATAGTAGAATATAGTTGACTTCAGTGTGCATCTGAATTTCCATGAAAATTGGTGAGATTTGTGCTGTGCTTGAAAAATAAATTTCATGATTACAAGTTTGTTTTCTAAAGTGTTAAAAAAGTTCATCATACAAATATTATTTTTATACAAATTTACTCGTGCTTGAAGCATGAATATGTACACTTTCAAACAATCCATTTGGTACTACAATCTTTTAGTGAATTTGTATAACAACCGTTTCCTTCCCTAAATAGCTTTTACATGGAGATTCTAATTCGGGTAAAGATGTTTGCAACACGCTCCATGATTTGGACGTGATTGTAGGAGAGCAACGGCGCAAGAAATAAGATCAAAACCTTGACGGATAAGAAGGGAAGGATGTCCAACAAAAGTATGGTGATGATGCATGAATACCTGGCGGTGTTTGTCCGATTCTAAGGTTCCCGAGCAACATCAATATAGAGCACTAAACATATATACCTTATGACATTTGTACTGTCTCCAATACATATCATATAAATACGAGCTTTATAATGCTTTGAGAAACCGGCAGCACAAAATCATATGGAAAAAACATACAAGGCCTACATGTGCTCAATATGGCAGATAAACATCATAGTTCCACTACCATGCTTAGATCATACATAATAATTACAAGTGGTTTGCATTTAATCAAACAATAAATCTGTACATGAAATTATTTGTTTTGTAAAATTTGACAGAGTAGCTGAAGGTATAGTATGACATAAATCAGTCATGTTTGTTTTAAACTGGGTACTAGCAAACTCCATGTAGCTATCAGTCTACCTAACTCATAAGCACACTTCGAAGACACGGGAGTTGGGGCTTGATAAATCAAGTAAAATAAGATCGTAAAATCGGGTTTCATGCACTAATTGATGGTGCAAACTTTGGACAAATAGTTGAAAGCAAGTCACCCAAGACTACAAATACATTTGTTTCGTAGTGGGGATTGCCGTTGAAACATGCCACTTCAGGACAATACCATAACTTCATGGCTAAAGTGGCTTGGAAAAGAAGAATGATGTAAGAAAGAAAATGTGCATATATTTACATAATGTAGAGGTAGCCCTTAATGCATATATAAATAGCTATAAATATGCCTTTTCTTTTCAAACGATCATATTTAATTTGCAAGTTTGTAATTGTCATAACATATTCTACGACCCATTATTGTTGAACCAATTTTAGTGCGACATAACTAATGTAAATTTGATGATATACCAAGTTAGTTGGTTTCACCATGCAGAAAAGCAAATACTCAAATGCCAACAAATGGTTGTCTACAATACATGAAGAATATATAATAAAGTTCTAGCCGCGCAAATGTGCGGGTTGGCCCGCTAGTTATCTTAAAAGTGACATTCGTTAAACATGTAATTTACTTTTAACAGTGGCATTTCTTCAATTTTTCAGCGGCATTATTAGATTAACTGCAGCTAAACAGTTGTATGGGATAGGGGACACACCAGCACCATGTGCCTCCGCACGCATAAATGCGTGATGCCGAGTCTGTTGCAACAAAGAACCAAGCAACATATCTGTGTTGGTCCCATTTTTGTTCTCTTTCCACCTTGTCCTATGTGAGGGCAGCAAATCTAGTACTGCACAAACTCTACTGCCTTGTCCCCCACCCCCCGGTTTCTTTTCTTTTTTAACAAAGAGATTAGTTCCTTACAAATGTGTGTACTGCGTTTCCCTTTTCTTTGCCCTTTTCGATAAACAGAGCGGTTGGATAGCCAGTCTGTACTACATTCCCCCTTTCCTTTCCTCTTTGAACCACGTCCTAGATTCATGCTATACAACTTTTCCCCCTTTCTTTCCTGTTTGAACCAAGACCTAGATTCGACTGCAGAAGCGAAAAAGATCCACATGCAGCTAGAGCAATGCCGATTTCAAAGTAAGTTATACCTTAGGGTCGTCGGGATGTGGCTAGGTGGGCTGCGGGAGGCCGGATCTGCCCACACTACGTACGGCTACGAGAAAGAAAGGGTCGGAGCCCCTCTCGCGCCGACGCTGGGTGAAAGAGAACAGCGCCGCCGGTAGTGGATTCCCTCCCTCGACGACGGCGGCAGCGTCAACGCTGCATCTCCTCCACTTCCCCCGTGGACGGGATCCGGACGGCTGTTTGACCAGTGGTGAGGGGAGAGAGAGAGGCCAATGCAGCCTTGTTTAGATCTGGAGAGGGTGGGACAGTGTGAAGAGAGCAAACCCTAGCACACAAGCGCTGAGTCTCCATCGTGTATATATATAGTGGAGAGAGAGTGTGAAGAGAGCAAACCCTAGCACACAAGGGCTGAGGCTCCAGCGTGTATATATATAGTGGAGAGAGAGTGTGAAGAGAGCAAACGCTAGCAAACAAGCACTGAGGCTCCCTCCGTTTCTTTTTAGTCTGCATATAACTCTTGTCTGAAGTCAAAGTATCTCTATTTTGACCAAACTTATAGAAAAAAGTATCAACATTTACAATGCCAAATGAATATCTTTAGATTCATTATGGAATGTAGTTTCATATTATGTATATTTGTTATTGTAGATGTTGATATTTTTTTATACAAATTTGGTCAAAGTTTATAAAGTTTGACTCGACACAATTCTTACAAATGAGTATACGAAACGAAACTCTTTATTTAACGTACCAGTGAAGAAAACTATGATCAATTAACGCTCCACGCGTCCCGGTCGCACTTTATATCATTCACTTGTGGTACACGACTGCTCCATTAAGTGAACAACCACACACGGGTTGTGTTGCAGGGGTCTTCGCGCAAGGTGCAGGAATGATGACGCAGAGAACCGTATCTCGTATTCGGTTTGCCCTCTCAAAGTAATTATGGGCTCTTGTATTCGGCCTAACTCACCACCGTATCTCGTACTACCTCCATCCGGGTTTTGACTCCACATCGTATTTTTTATCAAAGTTTGACCACATATTTAACTAGCAAAATTAACTAGTCACAAAATTTCAGAACCAACTCCTAAATCAGATGTTTATACAACTCAATGATTGAAAGATCATAGCCAACATTTATTTCATAGCTGGACAAATAAACTTAACAGGGGAGCTGAAGACAAAGTTCTGAGAAGGCTTAGCAATCAATACAAAATGTTTGCTCTTAGTACTAACATCGATGCTTCTCCGAGCAAACATTTGGTTCATAGTGAAAGACAAAATTGCACCAAGGTGAAAGATGGCTGTGCCTCCAACACAACCAAGGTGCACTGATGAATGATATCAGCGTCTTCGTGGCTACCCAGCAAAGAGCACTGATGGAAGATGGCAGCATCTTCCTCCAACATCGAGCAGCTTCACCGGCCGATGCAACCATGAGACTCAACCATGAGCATCGATAGGTCATCGTGGTGATGCACCATCGATTTTGGCATCAAGTTTGGGTGAGGCACAATTGAAGTAAGATAAATCATCAGTGTGGTATATTTGTTCTTGGTAATCAAGCTCGAGAAAGGTAGAACCACGTGGCAGAGGACAATGAGTCGGAGCAACACTGCCCATCCAGTTTTGTGCAGTTCCACGAAAAATGAGGAAGACATACCCAGGTATGGATATATGCATCCCTGTTTGCAGAAATATATAAAAGGGATATTTAAGTAGTATTGTTGCTTTGTTTTGGCAGTGGTACAAGATTAACATCGGCATCTCATATTTTTTCAATAAAAAATAATGAAATGCACACCAACAAATAGAAGCATCATGATTATCGTCATGGGAACTAACGCAGGACAGAAGCATTTATTAAAACGGTGTCATTGCCTCAATTTATTGATGGCACTAGATTGACAGCAGTATTACTTAAAAGGTACATCACTTCAACATGGGCATTGCTTCCTTTTACCAGTGATATTAGATTAGCAGCAGCAATAGGGGCATATGGACAGTGTGCGCACAACCGAGGTCTAGCATTTTCGAGGAAAAAATTTAGGTTATGCTGGACCAGCCGACGAAGCCTAGCTACTGTACTACAAGGGGAGCTAGGTAGTAGAAGAAAACCCGCATGCAGCGACGTGGGGAGCTAGACCAGTAGAACGAAGCCGGTTCCAAAAGAAGCTATACCTCAGGTCGGCGAGATGTGGCTAGGCGGGCGTAGGGATCTGCCCACACGACGGCAGCGAGCAAGGGCGCGGAGGCCCTTCCGCGCCAGCGCCGGTTCAGAGAGGACGGTGCGCGTCGGCTTCCTCCCTCACCGATGGCGACCACGTCAACGCTGCACCTCCTCCCCTGTCCCCTCCCGCAGCGGATGGTATCTGGCCAGATCTGTGACCACCGGTGAGGAGAGAGATAAAGTGGACACTGTCGTCTTGTTTAGATTTGGAGAGGGTGAGAGAGTGAGACGGGAGCAACCCTATCAAGCAAGGAATGCAAGCCCTCGAGCTCAAGCCTACATATATAATGGAGTAAAAAAATCTCTCCATAGCAATGGTTTCAAACAGAATACGCGTGTTCGAGCAAAAAAAAACGCACGGAGAAATATTTTTTAACGTAGCAGGAAAGAAAACTCTATCAATAACTCGAGCATTTTTTTCAACGTACCAGAAGAGAGAGGTGCGTACGCGTAATTGCGGAAGCGTGCTCCACTGGCAGACATGATGCAGCGTGTATTGTCACTTCACTGTCAAGACTGTCACCAGGGTAAGGCTGATTTCGTAACACCAATACGCTGGCTCAGCTTATTAATTAAGTGTCCCATCTGCCGCAGCGTGTATTGTCACTTCACTGTCAAGACAGGTTGAATAGTTTTCTCTTACCGATGGGGAATAATGGATCGCGAAGACTTATCTATATAGCCGGTAGTAGTTGGCTATACTATTAACCATGCTCTTATGCCTCTACTCTCATCCTGTCCAACAACAAGAACCATTGGCCCAGGCTCCCGGCGGCAAGCGGTAATTACGTACCTACTCCCTCCTTTCCAGTTTATGAGATGATGAGTGGTGAAATACTTATTTGTACAGTACTACTACTTTGCAAAACTACTCAAATAATGGGCTCGTTTTCCTCAAATAATTGTGTTTACCAACGTACGAGTATTAATTGGGGCAATGCATGCACCCATGCATGAACAACGAATGACCAGAACTCACATGCATTGGTGAGTTTTCTCTTAATCCTTGCATGCAACGTTTTAGCAAAGCTTTGAACTATGAACATGTGAATGGGAAGGACTACAACCCTCATGCATGCATGCAACAGTCACACGTACATATTTGAGTCATCCTTAAGATCTTTTTGCTTGCCATGCTTGTGCAATAATAACATGATCCCTTCTGAAGATCACCAACTATTGCTAAACGATCTGCAGTAAAGCAGGACACAACTCTAACTATCCTGTAGAAGACTAGGAATGTAGGCACGCATATTATTGTGTACTTAGGCACTGCTAAAACATCATGTCTTCAGATAATGTTAGCTTACACTAGACTACTAAACCGGGGCAGGAGACCTCCCTCCACATCATTAGTAAGAGAGTGCTAAACATGACAAGGCACTTAGAAAGGTTCAGTCTAGCTATTGTCTACTTTGTACACCAAGAGTCCTAAACAGCGACTCCATTATTCATCAGTTTGGATACGGGTTCTTCGCATCATTCATCATGTATCCCTAATATTTTCTTGATTCGTTTTCTCTGGTCATTGTGAGGAGGCTTATCGCCTCTTCTTGGTGCATTTCCCTGCAATTTAAGAAAATGCAAGAAATGAAAATCAGTGGTGCTCCAAAATTAGTTCAAGAGCTTATGGAATTGCACTTTCTTTTCAGAGGCAGGTCTTACCGTGCATGCTTTCCGCAAGTTTCTCCATTTGTCCTGAAAGAAGAAGAAGATAGATTGGTATTAGTACGGGACCTAGGACAAAGAATTAGAGGGGGTGCCAATGAGACAAACAGAAGATGGAGAAACAGAAAGTGTGAGATACAACAAATAGTTACAGATGGTATCCATCATTCATTCAGTGCATGGCAAATATCTTGCAGGTCCCAAGCTGAGCAAACATCTTAGAATGTATCACCAGACTACTTTACCTTGAGGTCCCTTCGAGTTCGAACCCCTTGAGGGAGCCCGGCAAATATGGACAGTTGGACGGAGGGGAAGGGGGGCTCCGCTTCCGTGAAGCACAGGCGGGGCTGACGATGGTCTAAGATAAAGAAGAAACCGGACTGGTCACCGGCTGTACAAGCTGGCGATGCACCGGCGGTGGCCTTCCTGGGACCCAAGTGGCGGCAGCCTCCCGTGTTCTACTTTCCCTCAATGTTGGCGGCAGGTGCGGACATGCTGGCCGCCACCTCGTCGACATCCGCGCAGCCGGCTTCTTTCTCTGCCTGCATGGCATGGCTGCGCGCGCGTCAATGGCAGATGTCTCAGTCGCAGGCACTAGAGGCGCGGTACGACGCGGAGTCATCGACGGCAGCGATGATGCCCGTGCCGCCATGCTCCCCGCCGTGCCGGCCTTGAGCAACTCGCCACTCCTCCGGGAGCTGGCTTGGAGCGGCGAGTTGCTGAACCACGGGCCGGCTTGGGGCAGCAACTTGCTACGTTGGGCTAGGCAAGGGAGGTGGAGCAGAGACGTGTGGCCGGAGTAGGTTCCTCGGCTTCCACGCGGGTTTAATGGAGGCATTTGAATGCGGCGAGGAGGCGTGTTCAGCCGGGCGGCGTTGGAGATGCCCTTATGACTGAGGGAGACGCGGATTCAATAGAGAGTGATGGTTGCTTCATCCGTCCTACTTTAGGCCATCCACTATGTAGGCCAAAACCGATGCCAAATTTGCTTTTTTGACATTTGGCACCAGTGCCCTACATTGCCCAGCCATTGCCAAATAAAAATTCAGGGCATCGATGCTTCTACTTGCTCGGGTGCCAAATTCGTTGAGCCAATAAAGTAAGCACGCATGGGAACCAGTAGCCCAAGATATTTGTCATTGAGTAGTTTAGGCTCATATATTACTAGTTTATATGTGCATGGCCTGAGGTGGAGTCGATGCCAAATCTTGTACACTATGTGGCCGGTGCTAAAAAAAATTTCAACTGGCATCTGCTTGTACGTGGCTCACCTTTTTAGAAATGTGGCACAGAGCACATAGTGGAGGGCCTTACCACTGGGTCTGTGTGATTTGACGGCTCATTGGTCATTATTACTGTGGCGGTACGACCATGGTGAGTCTCAGTTGTACTACTAATACTACGCTCTAATTTCGTGCATGACACGTGGACCTAGATGCTAGATGTCCCACGTTTCGGCGAAAGGAGGTAGAATGATTTTGGAGCCAGGAACGGTGTCGTAGAGCGTCTGCCCTCTTATTTTTTTTAATTATGTGATAAAACCAATTTTCTTCGCTCTTTACACCATAGGAGTGCGAAACACAGCAGACCAGTGAGTGCATGGCCCACCTCACACTATCACCGTATTTCTTGGACTCCATGTGACACCTAGCTCTTTATTGTACATATAATTTCTCAGCGAGACTTCATTGCTTTCTCGATCTCCCAGGCTATAGTTCATCTTCCAAAGCGCAATCAATTACCAGTTGTTGGCATGCAGAAGCTGCTCCTCCTAGCTCCCAGCCAGCCCGTGCATGCACTTCTAATCATCCTTTATTGGTCATGCATGCACCATGCAACGGCCGAGCGCACGCGAGCTGGCGCCTGGTTCGAAAGCGTCAGCGGAATTAATTGAGCCTGGGGCTGCATGTGCGTGAAGCGGTTTGCTTTGGGCAGTAAATCACGCATGGAAGCTGAAGAAACAACACTTATTCTAGGAATTAAACATTTGTCTTGGTACCTGTGTTTTGGTCGGGGGCCTAATAAACCCCGACGGAGGGAGTAGTATGAAGCTTTCAGCTTTTGATTCTTGTATCTTGCCCCCAAGGTTGCCCCGTTACCACATTCCATCAAATGCAAAGGAAACTAACATGCATGCTGTCGTGGTTTTGTCACAGCAGATGTCCTTGTGAAAAGGACTTAGTGGTGAGGCCATCACAACTAGGTGGTAACTTGAACGGGGTTGGTCGGAATCGAGTGACGCGAGTTTTACCAGGTTCGGCCCCTCACGGTGGAGGTAAAAAGCCTACATCCTGCTTGATTGCTATTGATGATGATGATCCCGATTACAAGGGTGCTGTTTCACTACCTCTATCTCGAGAGCTACTAGTTTGTCTGTCTCAACTTGTCTCTAATTGACTTGTCTCTCTTGGGATGCCTTGCCCCTCCTTATATAAGTTGAAGGGTCCGGCTTACATGTAGAGTCCTAGTAGGACTACAACTAGTCTCTTTTCTACTACAAGCCGGATACTAGTTCGGGTCTTGCTTCCCTTGCCAAGTCTTGCTTCCCTTCTCAGGGAACATTCCTCTTTTTGGACCTTCTCTGCAAGCCGGCCCTCCAAGCCTCTTCGTGAGCCGGCCTTCTGCCGGGTTGCACACTGGGCCTTAGGCCTTGTCGTCTAGGTCAAGCCGGTAAGCGAGGTGACTCATGAGCCACCAAATGATGGGCCGGGTCATTCCTCCTGGCCGGGTCAAACCGTGGGGAATATCCCCAACATTAGCCCCCAGGTTAGCTTGAATTTGTTCATGCTAAGCTCCTGAAAACAAGCATAATTAATACGTTAAAGGACCAGCTCATTCAAATAGCTGGCTTATTCAATGAATCAGCTCCTGGAAAAATCCAGGTTTCTTTGTCATATCAACATTCTTCCTTTGCAATCAACTTGCTGACACTGAATCCTCGCAGAAAAATATTGAGAAAAATAATTCATCTAATGTTGAGCTGGTTTTCAATGCCTCAACTTGAATTTTTCTTTGGGAATAAGCACCCGTCTGATGTTGAGCCGGCTTTCTGGGCCTTCTAAGAATAGCTTGGAGCAAATAAACTTTGCAAATTTTTCCTTTGAGAATATGAGACCCGGTTCGTTCAAAACTGAGGACTTGAAGGTGTTCCTCCCTTATATCGATATTACCTGTAGCCCCCAAGTCTTAAGAGTAGAAAGTAGTGAGAGCTTAAGACTTGCTTAAATATAAACATTGCAACTTTGAAGAAATCCGGGTTGTTCATCTGAGTCGCCAGTCATAAACTGAATGTATTGCATTTCACATGTGTAGCCCCCAAGGGCCGGCTCATCAGTATGTGATGGGCCGGGTCTTCAATTTGGACCTTATGATCTATTGAAACAACTGAACACTGTAGCTCCCAAGTGCCGGGTTGTCTTGCCTGCAGCAACCTGGGACTTGAACTTAGCTTTTGATGTTTATAGATGTATAACTGAAAATAGTGTAGCCCCCAAGGGCCGGGTCAGCTGTTCTCATCAATCTGGAACTTGAACTATCTGTAGAGTCAATAAATGTAGCCCCCAAGGGCCGGGTTACTACTAATAGTGATCCGGGTCTTCAATGAAAGTAGTTTAAAATGACAATGAATTAGCCCCCAAGTGCCGTGGTGCATGCTTGCAGTGACATGGGACTTTCATGCTTAATGTAATCTTGATTTGAATAATGTAGCCCCCAAGTGCCGGGTCATATTGCCTGCGGTGACTCGGGACTATTCCTTCCATTGTAGAATAAACTCAGATCCACTGTAGCCTCCAAGTGCCGGGTCGTGTGCCTGCGGTGACTCGGGACTTACTTTTCCTTCTGAGATTGAGAGACAGTCTAGATGATGTTGTTGCGTGCTTTGCATATCAATGCTGAACTTGTTTGCTAAATCCATCAAGAGTGCTGCCTTGCATAACGCTTCATATTTCATTGCCTTTGATAAAGCCGATTGCCATGATCTTTGCCATGATATCCCTTTTTGAATTTTGTTCTCCTTCGCAGCATCGGAATAATCCAAATTTGTGAATTGCCACTGGTAATTTATTACACCATGCTCCTTATTGTAAGCCGGCGTTTTGGATTTAGAAAGAATAGCCATCTCTCTGAGCCGACTTTGAAAACCTCAATCATTTAATACTGGTTATGAGAAACCATGATGAAGACCCGGCTCTCAATTGTAAGCCGGTTTTGTAGATGTAGTAAATATGTACCTGCAATTGTTTCAAAATCAGCTTTGATAGCCATGTTATTTAAAACTGGTTTTGATAAACCATATAAGACTCGGCCATTTTGGCTATCAAAGATTTGTTTGTTCCTGTAGAGTTACAATGTAACCCAGTTTGAAAATCGGCTCCTGCGACATAAACAAATATAGACATGCATATAAGATGCATTGTATGATGATGCAATGTATGATGATCGAATGTATGATGATGTATGTGTATGATAACAGAGTATAAAAATGCCGACTTTCGTGGCACGACATAAGACCGGCTTTCAAGACTCCAGTCTGATTTGCTTCGGTGAAGCAGGCTTTCTGCCTCTTTTGGTTTGTCCTAGCTCTCTGAAAGCCGGCTCTCACGTGACCAACTAGTGTTTTAACTCTGATGAGTTCAGGGTCACCTCTGTGATTGACTCATCAAGCGTACACCGGGTCACCTTTTCGGAGTAGCATCTTGCTAACAGGCAGGTTTAACCAAGTAAAGTTTGGTTTTTTGCCGGGTTAAAAGGGTTTTGTAAGCTAAACTCGATGAGTCATGTAACACCCCAAAAATTTAATCATGTTTTTACTAAATAAAATTTGGCCAGAAATAAAATCTTTTTTATAGCATTTTCAATTCTTTAATTGCCTCTGTTGCACTACAACTATTTTAAATAATTATTTTTAAATGCCACAAAAATTATGGGAGGTCATGTGATGCCTATATATCATTTTTATGCAAAAATCCAACTTGGTGTTTTGAAAATTTTGAGTGCAACATCCTCTTTTCATTTCTAGTCCAGATTCAGCTTTGAACTACAACCCTATTTTTCCTTGCTCCAAAAATTCTGTAATTAATCCCACCTTTAGTCCTTCCAATAAAACCCTTAAGTCCAGAAGATCAGCTCCAATTGCCTCATTTCGACCCACCAAATAATTCTCTGCATTTTCAGTCCAGAACTGAAATTCTTCCAAACTTGCACTAACAAGTTTTCATTTTTGCCAAACCAGCTCCACCACCATTCATATCATTCAAGGAGACACCATGCTGTTAATTTTCACTTCCAACAAAATTATCTAGATAGCTCTGGCATTCTGTCAAACACCTTTTGGGCATGACAGGAATTTGGTTTCCTTCTAAACTACTTTTGGGATTTGCTTCTCCTGCCAAACCACCATGTCCAGTAGCTCTATTATAGAGTGAATCATCATCATGACAAAATTTCAAATTCAAATGACTTAATTTGGCCACTGTGGCAATTCATCGAACGCCTGGTGTGCATGTAGAGAGCGCGGCCAGAGTGCTTGGATTGCAGGCTCTGGCATCGTCCGCTGCTGCCTCCCTACTGCTCCCCTCGCTCATCCTGATCTTCTTCTGGATCAACCAGTCACCCACCGACCCCGCCGACACCTCCTCTCGTCTCTTAGCGTCGACCACCGCCGACCACGCCGCCACTCATCGCCGCCCGACGTATTCGCCTCCGCCACGTCTTTGCCACTTAAATGCTAACCATCCGAGCCCATCCGTGGGCGGCCACCGTCCTCACCGACCCCGCTGACCTCCCCACCGGCCTCAGCTGCCTCGCCGCCGCCCTCAACCACCTCCGCGGTGCAGTAATGGCCGCCACCGCCTTCGGTCGGATAAGCCACGGACGGAACCGACATTCCCGTGCTATAAAAGGGCCACCTCGGGCTCATTATCGACAGAACCACCACTCCTCCTCCCTCTGTAAGCCTCCCAGAGCAACCTCACAGCCGGTAATGGCCGTCCTCCTCGCCTCCAGAAGCTACTGCCACCACCACTTCGCCGATGATTCCCGTCTCTCCAGAGCCTCCTCCTCCCCAATTCCTTCGCCAATAGTTTCCCTAGAGACCCGCAGATCCATCCCCGCCGCCAATTTCACCGGAGACGGCCCACGGGAGAGATCCCTCTTCCACCCGTAGCTCCCTTCCGCCATGGGAGATGCTCCGCTCGAATCCGAGCTCTCCGGCGATCTTCCTCCTATCCTTCGGATGCGGCCCATCCCCCTGATCATTTCGGTGGCCGGGGCGCCACGAACGGTGGCATGTGCCTCCGGGGATCGCCGCCGGAGCTCTCCTCTGTTCCGTCCAGACGCGCGCGAGGAAGACGACGGGGGCCGGTCAAACCTGACCAGTGGGCCAGGCGGGCCCATTGTCAGTGACCCTGAGCCGTTCGTAAGTGAAGGCGTACTCCACGAATACGCCTTCGACGTCGCAGTCTCCGCGCAGCTGTTCGGCTGGGCCGGCCCAGTGGCACCGCACGTCTAAGTCGCGCTCAGGGCGCATTTCTATCTCTTCCCTTTTTTCCTTTTTCATTAGTATTCCAGTAATTCCACAAGATCCAATTCAACTCCAAATTTGATTATTCAAATTTCTGCATACTCATAAAATCATGCTCTATTATTCCAGCCTAGATGAACATTTTTCCTACACCCTGCCTCTACTGGATTCATTAAAAAGTTCATTTCTTTAATTCCTTCCAGATTAGAAAATCCATAGTAAAATCATTCTAACTCCAAATAATCTGATTCTTTTTCTGTTATTCCTAATTTTTCATCTAGTTTATTTTAGGATTTATTTTAAAATTTTCCAGACAACTTTTTATTAATGTTTTTGCTATATGTGGTAATTGCAATATATTTTTGAAAATAGGAAATGGAGGGGAGATAAGATTTTCGAAAACTTTGGAGTGCACCCAATATTTCTGCATACCCAAGGCAAGCATTTTGAACCTAGGATATGGTGATTGCATTTTTGCATTTGCATGGTTGCATCGGTTTGGAATTTCATCATGTGTATAGCGTATCACAAGTGCATGCATGCATGGTCGTAGTATTTATCTAATGTGCATGGCTTGCACTTCACTCAAGTATCTGACATGGGAAAGGCTGTGAGCAACCAGGCAGGCTGCTCCTGTCTTTGTCATGCTGGTGAGCACGGGCTGTGTTGTGACACGACGGTGTCACCGAGGCATGTGAGACATGCCGGTCATAATATTAACAACACCTCCTGAGTCGACCTAGATCGAGTCTTGTTCCGTCACACCTAGCTAAACACCGTGCTGCCACGGGTCTTCCCGCCAGGGAAGTGTGGTTTAGTAAGTTGCTAAACCCTGTCCGTGTACACACCACACAGAGGGCCATGATGAGGGTTCCCAAAGGCCTTGGGCTAAATCCCGTCATCAGGTCAGGGGGCATGGGTGTATCCGGTCTAGGACCGAGAGGAGGGCACCCCTTGGAATCCACGCGTATGATAGTGATCCCATGCAGGACGTGGTCTCTCCGTCTTAAAGTTTTTCTTGAACGATGCTTTGGGTGATTCCTGGCATCCGAAAAGTTAATCTGGTGTGTGCTGGTCAGGTGTGTTTTCAACCCAAAAACCGTAGTGGGAATTAGTCAGTACCGTGGTGCTGACTAAAGAAATCTCATACACGTGGGTAAAGAGTACACCCTCTGCAGAGTTATACCTATTCGAATAGCCGTGTCCGCGGTCAAGGACGTTAGCTAGGCAGGGTCAAGTGTCGGTCCCGGTGTCGGTCTTCGGAGGAAATAATTAATTGAGCATAATTTATTTTGCAGGAAAATGTTAATGCTGTCATGGTTATTTTTGCTATCATGAATATATTGTTATTGCATGCATCAATATTATTGTGGACTAACCCTTTCCTCTTATTTTATTTTTCTGAGGGTCTCAGGGGCTGGCTAGACTACCCCGGGCACTCAGTTTTATTTTGTTTTATTTGCTGAATTTCTCAGGGGCTGGCTAGACTACCCCGAGCACTCAGTTTTATTTTGTTTTATTTGCTGAATGTCTCAGGGGCTGGCTAGACTACCCCGGACGCTCAGTTTTATTTTCAAGACCTCTTTGTGGCGTCTATCGAGTCTCGGATGGTGTCGTCCGATTCTCTTGTGGACACCCGATTGGCATTTCTTTTCAAGACCTCTTTGTGGCGTCTCTCGAGTCTCGGATGGTGTCGTCCGATTCTCTTGTGGACACCCGATTGGCATTTCTTTTCAAGACCTCTTTGTGGCGTCTCTCGAGTCTCGGATGGTGTCGTCCGATTCTCTTGTGGACACCCGATTGGCATTTCTTTTCAAGACCTCTTTGTGGCGTCTCTCGAGTCTCGGATGGTGTCGTCCGATTCTCTTGTGGACACCCGATTGGCATTTCTTTTCAAGACCTCTTTGTGGCGTCCCTCGAGTTCTCGGATGGTATCGTCCGATTCTCTTGTGGATACCCGATGGGCATCTCTTTCCAGTTTCATGTTGTTGTCACTAATATTTTACTTGCTCATTTTTCTGCATATGATAATAATAGTCATGCCATGATTTAATTTCAGTTAGCATATGCATGTCATATAACCCCAGCATGAGCATTTGCATTCGATGTATCTTTTGTTCATTATGTTTGCGAGTACATTCAAACGTACTCACAGGCTTGTCCCTGGCTATTTACTTGGCCAGGTCAGGATTTCAACAAGGAGTATTTCCATGACGTCCGTGCGGAGCCTAGGATAGCAGCCACGCGTGATAGGAGTTATCCGAGTCAGCTGTTCCTGTGGGAATGGAGCCCCATCGACGTTGGAGATCCACGAGTCACTTCCGTTATCTTCACTAGATATCATTGTTGTATCATTGGACCTTCATGGTCTTGTATCCAACTCTTGTAATTGCTTGGTAATCTGTAACAAGGACGTGTCCACCAGTAACAGTAAATCCTGGGCTGGTGATGACACTAGGGGTTAATTCCTGGGAATTTGTGTCCCGGAAAACCGGCCCCGACAAGTCGGAAGCCCCCAAGTAACCAATGATCATGGAAAAGCTTAGCATAGGATATATAGGAGACAATGCTACTACTGTAAAACATTTGGGGTCCAGATACGCTAGCTTTATTCCAATGGTCATAATTGAATAGGATACCCATGTTTAGACTGTGCATCATTGCGACTAATCTTCTTTGGCAACCTTACCTTTCGTCAATAAGGCAGGATACCCATGTTTGAACTGCGCATCATGGCAGCTAGTCCTCTTTGGCAATCTTTAGTTTTTCGCCAATGAGGCAGGATACCTATGTTTGAACTGCCCATCGTGGCAGCTAATCCTCTTCGGTAACCTTGGCGTTTGATGACGCAGTATAAATCCAGTGAAGATTTGATGATCGTTGACTTTCGAGGTTGTAGATGACCCTGTAGGAGCCGCAAGCCGGTAACCCAGCTGGTGGTTCGAGCCGGCATTTTTTGGTCATAAGCTGGATTTTGCTGGATATGCCAGAACCTTTGTCATAAGCCAGGATTTTTCTGAAGAACTGGAACTTTTATCATAAGCCAGAATTTTTCTGAATATGCCAGAACCTTTGTCATAAGCTGGACTTTTTCCTGAAGAACTGGAACTTTTATCATAAGCCAGATTTTTTTTGAATATGCCGGAACCTTTGTCATAAGCCGGACTTTTTCCTGAAGAACCGGAACGTTTATCATAAGCTAGAATTTTTTCTGAAGATGCCGAAACCTTTGTCGTAAGCCGGAATTTTTCTGAAGGAGCTGAAACCCTTTTGTTGACTCAGAATTTTTTGTTGATTCAGAATTTTTGATGACTCAGAATTTTTCGACGAATTGGTATTTTCGGTGACTCGGAATTTTTTCGTTGAATCGGTATTTTCGATGACTTGAAATTTTTTCGTCGAATCGGAATTTTTGGCGACTCAGAATTTTTCGTCGAGTCGGAATTTTCGACATAAGCCGGACTTTTTCCTGAGCCTGATTTTTCTGACAGCAGGATTTTTCTTGAGCTGGATTTTTCTTGAGCCAGATTTCTCTTGAGCCGGATTTTCCTTGAGCCAGATTTTTCTGAGAGCAGAATTTTTCTTGAGCGGGCTCTTCCTCATCTGGCCGACCGTGAATTTTCTCGATCCCTAGGAGAGCTCCCTCCAAGAACACAACACCTTTGTGCGCAGGCCCCACGGTGGGCGCCAACTGTCGTGGTTTTGTCACGGTAGATGTCCTCGTGAAAAGGACTTAGTGGTGAGGCCATCGCAACTAGGTGGTAACTTGAACGGGGTTGGTCGGAATCGAGAGACGTGAGTTTTACCCAGGTTCAGCCCCTCACGGTGGAGGTAAAAGGCTACATCTTGCTTGATTGCTATTGATGATGATGATCCCGATTACAAGGGTGCTGTTTCCCTACCTCTATCTCGAGAGCTACTAGTTTGTCTGTCTCAACTTGTCTCTAATTGACTTGTCTCTCTTGGGGTGCCTTGCCCCTCCTTAGATAAGTTGAAGGGGCCGGCTTACATGTAGAGTCCTAGTAGGACTACAACAAGTCTCTTTTCTATTACAAGCCGGATACTAGTCCGGGTCTTGCTTCCCTTGTCAGGGAACTTTCCTCTTTTTAGACCTTCTCTGTGAGCTGGCCCTCCAAGCCTCTCCGTGAGCCAGCCTTCTACCAGGTTGCACACTAGGCCTTAGGCCTTGTCGTCCAGGTCGACCCGGTAAGAAAGGTGACATGAGCCGCCAAGTGATGGGCCGGGTCATTCCTCCTGGCCGGGTCAAACCGTGGGGAATATCCCCAACCCATGCTCATGCGTCTCAATGATTCACAAATTATAGCCAATATTTACTTAACAACTAAAGAAAAAAGTTGTGAGAAGGTGTACAAATAAAAAAAATGATCGATGCAGTCCCTAGGCCTTCAAGTCTAAACCCTAAATAGGCTTCATTTTCTTGGCGAACGTTGACTTTTCAAAGGAACGAAGCCTGGCACCCTGCGGCAGTGAGCAAGGGGCGAAGCTACCGCGCCAGAGCTTTGTGAGTGAGAACGGCGGGGACCCCTGATGGGACGCGCCGACAATTGGTTTTCTCCCTCACCGACAGCAACCACGTCTATGCAAAGCATCCTCCCCTTCCCCCGGCGGACAAGATCCGGCCAGATGAGTGACCACCGGTGTGGCCACCATTGTTTTGTGCGAGAGAGTGTGAAGAGAGCAACCCCAGCAAGCAAGCGTGTAGGCACCTGGCTCGGATTGCTCACACTAGCTCCCACATGTCAATGACATGCCAACAGGAAGCCCAGTGTGCAAGGATTAAGAGAAAACTAACCAATGCATGTACTCCACTTATCCATATAAATAGGGTCTAATGCATTTTTTGAGGGAAACTTTGAGTATCATAGATGATCTTATTTATTTGCATGCATGACACATAGTAGCATAACATTAATTACGAGATGGTATCTACCTATGTTACTCTAACTCTCTCTCTCTCTTCTTTAATTGTCTGCCCCATCAGCGTGTTTGCTAGTCCCGAGTGCATGATACCGGCTAAAGATACCACCACTATGGCCAGCCTTAAAGATATATGACATGCAAGTTACACAAAGCATACCGTCAAATTCGTACGTGGTCATTGTATTGCTCACGCATGCATGCATTGCAATTAATACATGATAGTAAACACTCACCATCTAGTAGTTCATTGGTTGGTTTAGTCATTTAGATTTCTGAATTGAGCCCCATAAACTAGATGGGAGGGAATATTGTTACAGTATCTGGAACCATCCCCATACACTTGATACTTGGCTGCTACCGTCTAATGTTCACGTGTGGAGTTTTTCTTCAATAAAAGGACATAGTACTCCCTCCGTCCAGGTGCATAGGGCTACATCATAACCTAGGCCAGTGAGAATAGCATCGTGCAAAAAAAATTTTAATGATCAGGGAGAGTGAAGAGCTCCTTCCACGCATGGTGACTTTTTATTTATTTGGAATACTAAGTTTTCATTAGACGCCCTATGCACCTGGACGGAGGGAGTAATTTGCTGGCAGAGTGAAATGATGGTTGCTTTGTTTGAGCAACTTACTGTGGGATAGGTGGGCCTTTGTTATTTAACTGCTCATTAGTCATTATTACTGCGGTGCAACAACCGGGAAACCGTTGCTGTGTCTCACTTGTACTTAACTCTAATTTCTTGCATGACATGTGGACCCGGATGCTGGATGTCCCACGTGTCAGCGAAAGGAAGAAGAATGATTTTTGACGACCGAGAAGGAGCTAGGAACCACACGGTGGAGCGTCTGCACTCTAATTTTATTTAAATTTGCGATAAAAGCAATCTTCACATTTACTCCGAAGCAGTGCGAAACACGGCAGCCCAGTGAAGTATGGCCCACCTCACACTATCACATAGGAGTATTGGCATCCGTGCGACACCTAGCCCGACTGTGTTCTCGCTCCTTGAGTAGGAGCGGGGGGTTGGTCATTTTGCCATCGATTGCGGTCGGTTTGCTCACACTCGCTCCCACATGTCAGTGATTTGCCAAGAGGAAGCGCGTTGATCGATGGGGCAACCACGACAGGCGTGCCATCAGTGGGTCTAGTTTCTCGTTTTGAACTTGTATAGTGTAGTAACACTTGGTTTTGCACCTTCATAGATTGATGCAAATCCCGGCTAAAAAGGTGCTTCGCTTTCCACTAATCCCGTCAACCGTCCTGCTACTGTAGTTCAGTAACATATGGTTAAAAGGGCTTATCTCCAAATTTTTATAGTATCAATACAATGATTTTGTAGGTCTCAAATTTATTACTCTCATTCCCATGTTTAGATTTCAAAGCGTGTTAAATCGTTGTGTGCAAGGATTAAGAGAAAACTAACTGATGTCTACTACACAACTTTATTCTTGTAGACTCTGTTGGGCCTCCAAGCACTGAGTTTTATAGGACAGCAACAAATTTCCCTCAAGTGGATGACCTAAGGTTTATCAATCTGTGGGAGGTGTAGGATGAAGATGGTCTCTCTCAAACAACCCTGCAATCAAATACAAGGAATCTCTTGTGTCCCCAACACACCCAATACAATGGCAAATTGTATAGGTGCACTAGTTCAGTGAAGAGATGGTGATACAAGTGTAGTAGGGATAGTACATATAGGTTTTTATAATCTAAAATAATAAAAACAGCAAGGTAGCAAGTAATAAAAGTGAGCACAAACGGTATTGCAATGCTTAGAAACAAGGCCTAGGGTTCATACTTTCACTAGTGCAATCTCTCAACAGTGCTAACATAATTGAATCATATAACAATCCCTCAATGTGTGACAAAGAATCACTCCCACAATTTCTATTGGAGAAAGTAGGACGAAAACGTGTATAAACCCCTATGCCTAGATTACCCCAATGTCACCTCGGGAATCCGCAAGTTGATTACCAAAACATACATCAAGTGACTCAATAGAATACCCCATTGTCACCACAGGTATCCACATGCAAGACATATATCAAGTGTTCTCAAGTCCAATATTCAATCCAATGTAACGAAACATCAAAGTTCCTATCTATCATAGAACATAAGATGAAATTGTGTGTAGGGTACGAAACCACCTCAAAGTTATGTTTTCGATCAATCTAATAAGCCATCCCTATAGGTGTCACAAATAGCCCTAGAGTTTGTACTAGAATAACACCATATGATACGCATCAATCAACTCTAATGTCACCTAGATACTCCAATGTCACCACAAGTATCCGTGAGTTAATTATTCGACACGCATCAAACAATTTCAGATTCATAATATTCAATCCAACATAAAGATCTTCAAGGAGTAGGACTCAATTCATCACAACAAGATAGAGAGGGAAGAACACCATATGATCTGACTATATTAACAAAGCCCATGGTACATCAAGATTGTGCCGGATCAAGAACACGAGAGAGAGAGAGAGAGAGAGATCAAACACATAGCTACCGGTAGATACCCTCAGCCCCGAGGGTGGACTACTCCCGCTTCATCATGGAGGCAGAGGGGATGATGAAGATGGCCTCCGATGATCACTTCCCCCTTCCGGTAGGGTGCCGGAATAGGGCTCCGATTGAGATCGCTTCGGGACAGAGGATTGCAGCGGCGGAAAAACTCATCTAGGTTAAGTTTCGGGGGTTTCTATATGTATAGGATTTTTCGGCATTGGATTCACGCCAGGAAGGTTCCCGAGGGAGTCACAAGCTCAGGTGGCACGCCCCTGGGGGGGGGCGCTGTCTGAGATTGTCGCTCTCTTGTCTGGCTTCTGGAGTTCTCCCTTGGTTCCCTGGGTGTCTTTTGGTCCAGAAAAAATAACCGTAAAGTTTTATCACGTTTAGACTTCGTTTGGTACAGTTTTTCCCTGAAACAATAAAATAGGCAAAAACAGGAACTGGCACAGGGCACTAAGTTAATAGGTTAGTTCATGAAAATCATATAAAAGTGCACCAAAATCATGTAGAACTCATATAAATATGGCATGAATACTTCATAAATTAAGGATACGTTGGAGACGTATCAACATCCCCAAGCTTAATTCATGCTCGTCCTCGAGTACGTAAATGATAAAAGAAATAATTTATGAAGTGTGAATGCTAGCATAGTGCATAATTTTGATCAATGATAATTTCAATCGCTTTTCCTAGCATCATAAACAGCAACTCTCTCTCATAAAACTCATCATGATAAAGTAGCAATCAATTCACATGTTATGATTTAAACAATGCACTCTCTTGAAACTTAACAACCTATGTTCATAGTCACCAAACAATTACAATTTAATTATTTTTAGAAAGGTCTAAGTAAGAGCTCCACATACTCAATTATCATATAGTCTTCTATGATTGCTAGTACTCAAAGCATATTTTTAGAACAAACAGTATCAATCAGACACAGACAAGATTCATAATTGTTCCCACATAATTCCTACTGTATTCTATCATTTCCATAATTTATATCACATAATATAAGCTATGGAAACACTTAAACAAGCAAACTATGCAAGCAAAATAGAATCTGTCAAAGACAGAACAGTCTGTAATGATCTGAACTAAGACCATACTTCTGTAACTCTAAAAATTCTGAAAAATTGAGGTTGGAATAAGAAGTTGACTCGACATGAAAAGTAAATAGATATGCCCTTCGCAGAGGGAAGTATGGATTTGCTAATGTGCCAGAGCTCATTGCTTAAAACAGAGATAATTACATTTTGAGTGGTGTGCTTTTCCTGTCAATGTCACGACAAAGGATTTCAATATCTTCCTTAATAAACACATTATTGGTGGTTCCCATGCATAAAAGTAAAGGTTTACTCCCCCTCCACCAAACAAACACAAGCCATGGCTAGCCAAATTCAGAGGTGCCCTCCAAACAATCAACTTTCTGGGGGAGTTTGTTTTATTATATTTTCTTTATTTTTGTTTAACGGGACCGGGCATCCCAAATACCAGCCTCTCTCATGCAAGACGAGTGAATAAACTCTTGTTGTGAGAATAACCCACTTAGCATGGAACATATTGACCGCCCCATCGCTCCATGTGCTGTACGGGCACACAAAACAGATGTACATTTGAAGATTTTAGAGATGGCATCTGCAAATTTACTTGAAATGGCAGGGTAATACCGTATATAGGTTGGTATGGTGGACACTCATGGAAGAAACTTGGCTCAAGGATTTTGGATGCACAAGTAGTATCTCTACATAGTACAGAAATTTTGGCTAGCAAAGATTATAAACAAGCACCACATGTTGGAGGATCCATAACAATATAACTTCTATGCAAATATACCCAAACATAACTCATAATGTTGTCTTCCTTGTCCAACATAAACTTATTTAATCAAGTTTGAAAATAATTAATGGGTATTCACAATTATAAAATATGTCCAAGATAATATATTTGTATGTGAAATTTCTCTTCCTTATACTAATCTTTCATGAATTGCTTGTATGACCAATATTGTGATTGTCAAACTTCAATAGATCTTACTTTATAAACCCAATGTGAAGCTACTACTAGGATAATTTCAGATTTATGATATTCAATTTATTCAACAATTTACTCTTTAGGATATAAGTGAAGCACAAGAGTAAATGATAAACTACTCCAAAAGATATAAGTGAAGATCAATGAGTAGTTAAATAATTAAGTAG
Source organism: Elymus sibiricus (assembly GCA_039707655.1). Lineage (NCBI taxonomy): Eukaryota > Viridiplantae > Streptophyta > Magnoliopsida > Poales > Poaceae > Elymus > Elymus sibiricus. Next base: position 74,288,897 of record CM077676.1, read on the forward strand.
CTATGTGAGGGCTCTCTCTAACTCAAAACTTTCAGATCTAAATGTTTTATTCAAACAGAAAACAAAAATAACACTCCAAGAATAGCACATATCATGTGAACAAGTAAAAACCTAGGCTGAACCGAGACTAACCGATAATTATTGATGAAGCGGGGTGGGATGCCTACCGGGGCATCCCCAAGCTTAGATGCTTGAGACTTCTTGAAATTTTAACTTGGGGAGCCTTGGGCATCCCCAAGCTTGAGCTCTTGTGTCTCCTTAATTCCTCTCATATCACGGTTTCCCTAAATCTTAAAAACTTCATCCACACAAAACTTGACAAGAACTCGTGAGATATGTTAGTATAAATCCATTCAAAACCTTAACATTCTCTACTGTAGCAAATTACTAAAATTATAATTAAACATTGCATACTAAATACCTCTGCATATTTAATACTTCTATCCACTAATAGAAATATTAAACAAGCAAACATATGCAAACAATGCAAACATAACAGCAATCTGTCTAAACAGGATTGTCTGTAAAGGATAAAGCAAAATTCATACTTATTTAACTCCAAAAATTCTAAAAAATTACCATACTGTAGAAAATTTATCATAATTTACTGTGTCAAAATTTCAATATTTTATCATGTTCTTAATATTCAGGAATATTCAAACAATGACAGCAAACTTTCTGTTTTGAAGCAGCAACTTACGAACTTGCAAACTAAGCATGGTAAAGGCTATACTTGACACTTTTATTGGAATAAATGATACAAAACTTGATTATAAATATCAGCAAGCAAATGCAAATAAAATAAAATGACACTCCAAGCAAAACACATATTATGTGACGAATAAAAATATAGTTCCAAGTGAGGTTACCGATAATGTTGAAGACGAGAGAGGGGATGCCATCCGGGGCATCCCCAAGCTTGGATGCTTGAGTCTTCCTTAGATATTACCTTGGGGTGCCTTGGGCATCCCCAAGCTTAGGGTCTTGCCACTCCTTATTCTCCTCATATCGATATCTCACCCAAAACTTGAAAACTTCAATCACACAAAACTTAACGGAACTCATGAGATAGGTAGTATGATAAAGAATAAATCATCACTTTGGTACTGTCAAGACAAGATTCATAATTGTTCCCACATAATTCCTACTGTATTCTATCATTTCCATAATTTATATCACATAATATAATCTATGGAAACACTTAAACAAGCAAACTATGCAAGCAAAACAGAATCTGTCAAAAACAGAACAGTCTGTAATGATCTGAACTAAGACCATAATTCTGTAACTCTAAAAATTCTGACAAATTGGGACAACGTAGGAAATTTGCATTCAAACACTGTGTAAAAATTTCAGAATATTTTGACACTTCAGTAAAATCTGAGAATTTAAACACTGAGGGCAAAAATTTCTGTTTTTGCGCAGAATTGAATCAACAAGTATCCACACTATCCCAAAGGCTTTACTTGGCACATTATTGTAACAAAAGATACAAAACATGATTACTACAGTAGCACAATCACGTGAACACACAAAAATAGAAAGGATAAATATTGGGTTGCCTCCAACAAGTGCTTTTCTTTAAAGCCTTTTTAGCTAGGCATGATGATTTCAATGATGCTCACGTAAAAGTAAAGAATTGAAACATAGAGAGAGCATCATGAGTCATATAGCAAACAAATTTAAGCCTAACCCACTTCCTATGCATAGAAAACTTGCAAGAAAATAATTTATTGAAGAGCAAAGTAACTAGCATAGGAAAGCATAACAAGTGCAACTTCAAGAATTTCAACACGTAGAGAGGAAACTTGATATGATTGACATATCTATAAGCATATCTTCCCCTCTCATAATAATTTTCAGTAGCACCATGAACAAATTCAACAATAGCTATCACATAAAGCATTATTTTCATGATTCACAAGCATAGAAAATTTATTACTCTCCACATAAGCAAATTTCTTATTCATAATAGTGGGAGTATCGTATAGAACTTGAACACTATAAATTGATTCCACATTAAAAGAGTAATGTTCAGCAAAAGGATATTCATAATTATGACAATAATTATCACTACTTTTTATAAAATAAGTATCATCACAATAATCATCATAAGTAGCAACCTTGTCCTCATCATAATCAATTGAAACCACTTCCGGAACAGTGGATTCAATATTAAATAAAGTCATGAACTCTCCAAATCCACTTTTATCATTATAATAATATTCAACACCCTCCAAGATAGTGGGATAATTATTACCTAAAGTTGACATTCTTCCAAACCCACTTTCATCATTGTAATCATCATAAATAGGAGGCATGGTATCATCATAATAAATTTTCTCATCAAAACTTGGGGGACAAAAAATATCATCTTCATCAAACATAGCATCCCCAAGCTTGTAGCTTTGCATATCATTAGCATCATGGATATTCAAAGAATTCATACTAATATCATTGCAATCATGCTTATCATTCAAAGATTTTATGCCATACATTTTATTGAATTCTTCCTCTAACAATTGAGCACAGTTATCGGAATCTATATTTTCAAGGAAGACATCATAAAGATAAAGCATTTGATAGTACTTCATTTCCAAAAAAAATCTAGTTTTCTTTTATAAACCAAACTAGTGATAAACAAGAAACTAAAAGATTCAATTGCAAGATCTAAAGATATACCTTCAAGCACTCACCTTCCTGGCAACGGCGCCAGAAAATAGCTTGATGTCTACTACACAACTTTATTCTTGTAGACTCTGTTGGGCCTCCAAGCGCAGAGTTTTGTAGGACAGCAGCAAATTTCCCTCAAGTGGATGACCTAAGGTTTACCAATCCGTGGGAGGTGTAGGATGAAGATGGTCTCTCTCAAACAACCCTGCAATCAAATACAAGAAATCTCTTGTGTCCCCAACACACCCAATACAATGGCAAATTGTATAGGTGCACTATTTCGGCGAAGAGATGGTGATACAAGTGTAGTAGGGATAGTAGATATAGGTTTTTATAATCTGAAATAATAAAAACAGCAAGGTAGCAGGTAATAAAAGTGAGCACAAACGGTATTGCAATGCTTAGAAACAAGGCCTAGGGTTCATACTTTCACTAGTGCAATCTCTCAACAATGCTAACATAACTGAATCATATAACAATCCCTCAACGCGTGACAAAGAATCACTCCCACAGTTTCTATTGGAGAAAGTAGGACGAAAATGTGTATCAACCCCTATGCATAGATTACCCCAATGTCACCTCGGGAATCCGCAAGTTGATTACCAAAACATACATCAAGTGACTCAATAGAATACCCCATTGTCACCACGGGTATCACATGCAAGACATATATCAAGTGTTCTCAAGTCCAATATACAATCCAACATAATGAAGCATCAAAGTTCCTATCTATCGGAGAACATAAGATGAAATTGTGTGTAGGGTACGAAACCACCTCAAAGTTATCTTTCCGATCAATCTAATAAGCCATCCCTATAGGTGTCACAAACAGCCCTAGAGTTCGTACTAGAATAACACCATATGATACACATCAATCAACTCTAATGTCACCTAGATACTCCAATGTCATCACAAGTATCCGTGAGTTAATTATTCGATACGCATCAAACAATTTTAGATTCATAATATTCAATCCAACATAAAGAACTTCAAGGAGTAGGACTCAATTCATCACAACAAGATCGAGAGGGAAGAACACCATATGATCCGACTATATTAACTAAGCTCATGGTACATCAAGATTGTGCCGGATCAAGAACATGAGAGAGAGAGAGAGAGATCAAACACATAGCTACTGGTACATACCCTCAGCCCCGATGGTGGACTACTCCCGCTTCATCATGGAGGCAGCGGGGATGATGAAGATGGCCTTCGGTGATCACTTCCCCCCTCCGGCAGGGTGCCAGAAAAGGTATCTGATTGAGATCGCTTTGGGATAGAGGCTTGCGGCGGCAGAAAAACTCATCGAGGTTAAGTTTCGGGGGTTTCTATATTTATAGGATTTTTCAGCGTTGGATTAATGCCAGGAAGGTTCCCGAGGGAGTCACAAGCTCAGGTGGCGCGCCCTAGGGGGGCACCGTCTGAGCTTGTCACTCTCTCATCAGGCTTCTGGACTCCTCCCTTGGTTCCCTGGGTGTCTTTTGGTCCAGAAAAATCACCGTAAAGTTTCATCACATTTAGACTTCGTTTGGTATAGTTTTTCCCTGAAACAATAAAATAGGCAGAAACATGAACTGGCACTGGGCACTAGGTTAATAGGTTTGTTCATGAAAATCATATAAAAGTGCACCAAAATCATGTAGTACTCATAGAAATATGGGATGAATACTTCATAAATTATAGATACGTTGGAGACGTATCACTAACCAATGCATGTAAATGTTCTTGGTCATTGTATTGCTCACGCATGCATGCATTGCAATTAATATGTACATGAAACTTGTAGTAAACGCTAACCATCTAGTACTAGTTCATTGGTTGGTTTAGATTTTTTATTCGAGCCCCTTAAACCGGAAGGGAGGGAATATTTGTTTTCTGGAACCATCCCCATCACTTGATGCTTTGCTGCTACTAGTACTACTCCTACCGTCCAATCCTCATGTTTGGTAGTAGGAGCGGATTCAAAGAAGAGTGAATTGATGGTTGCTTTGTCCGAGCAACTTACTATGGGAAAGGTGGGGCTTTCTGATTTGACTGCTCATTAGTCATTATTACACGGCACAACGACCGAGCTGAGTCTCCAATGCGGTTGTGCATTCTAATTTGGTGCATGGCACATGGAGCCAGATGCTGTTTACATAATATATGTACACATAATTTTACAGCGAGATGAAATTGTACAATGCTATGAAGCTTTCAGCTTTGGCTTCACGTGTCTTGCCTGCTGGAAGGTTGTCTCGTTTACAAAGGAAACTAACATCCATGCTAATGCATCTCAATGATTCGTAGATCAGAGACAATATTTACATCACAACTGAAGACAAAGTTGTGAGAAGGTGTACAACTAAAGAAAAAATAAAAATTGATCGATGCTATCCGTAGGTATGCTTTCATTTCCCCAACTTAAGCAGACATGTTGGGAAAAAAAGGGGCTGTCAAATCAATGGACCATCCGATCATTTTGTGCAGTTCCACTAAAATAGCGCTGAGCATCCCTGTTCACAAAGATATTGAATGTGTGATTACAATAATAGTGGCACTGTTGATGAAACAAAAACACACAAATCGAAGCCGATCACCTTTGCAATCTCTCTTAGGACTCACTACTTGTTGCAGAAGATTAGACTCAGAGTTGGATGAGGAGGATAGGAACTCCAATCTCCCTTTGTGCAGTCCCACTGAAATGTAGAAATGTTGCCCGCGTGACATTTTAGTGGAACTGCACAAAACACTCTTAAGAAATAAGTGCATTGTGCAGCTCACCAAAAGGTCACAATAGCAACGAGGTGAAATGGATACCCCTGTTTGCACAAAGAGGTAGAAAGGAAACAATTACTGGCCAATAACAGCTGATGACACGTACGCCCACAAAAAGAAACATCATACTTATCTTAATGGAAAGATAGCAGGACGGTGGCTTCTCTAAAACGGTGTGAGGACAAGATCGCAACATGGAAAGGACGCCGGCCGAGCTTCGTTTTAGGCAAAGAAGTATAGAATGATCGACATGCAGGATTTTCTACTTGCAGCGACATGGGAATATGGGCAGTGGAGCAAGGCCGGTTCCAGAGGAAGTTGTACCTGAGGGTCGTCGGGTTTTGGCTAGGAGGGCGGCCGGGGGCGGGGTCTGCCCATACTGCGGCAGCGAGCAAGGGGCAAAGGCCCTACCGCACCAGAGCTTGGTTAGAGAGAACTGCGGGTACCGCAGATCCGGACACGCCGGCAGTGGGTTTCCTGCCTCCACGACGGCGATGGCACCAACGCTGCACATCCCCTTCCACCGGCGGACGGGATCGGGCCGGATCAGTGAGCAGAGAGAGAGAGAGAGAGTGGCCATCGCCTTCTTGTGTGAGCGAGTTTGAAGAGACAAACCCCAGCAAGCAAGAAATACCATTGAGGATCCTGCCTAGTACTAATATATTATATATAGTGGACCAGTTTTCTTTTATCTCTCGATAACAATCGTTTTATATTGTGTATTCAATAATAAAACTTTATTTAAATATAACGCGCCACCGCGTCAAGTCGCACTTTGATTTGTTCACGCGTGGTACCCGAAACTCCATTATGTGGCTTTCAAAAAAAATGTACTCCATTAAGTGAACTAGTACTACACGCGTCAAATTATCATGTGGGCTGCCTCTTCATACAGAAATGAGGGAAAGATGCAAAGAGTACATGCGTCGGTGCGTGCACCTCTTCTCTTCATGCACGTACCCCACCTACGTGTGTGTCTATGAAAGAGATACCTTGACCTAGAGAGAGATGCTGTGTGTGCGAGATATCACGAGAGATTCATGAGCATTTTTTTCGGGTGATTTCATGAGTGTATTTGTGCGTGTGAGAGATACACAGGGAATAGTGTCAATGATATCTCAAAAAAAGTAACATATGCAATGTGTGTGAAAGAGAGGCCTACATATATCATATATAGAGGGGGTGATCCACGAGAAGAGAGGGGATGGTTCAATGGCGTGAGATGTCAATATAAATGAAGAGAGGGATGAACTGTATGGGTGCGAGATCCATAAAGATAGCCAGTGAAACCGTTGAACCATCCCCTAGTAGATATAGCACGCGTCAGAGATATAGGGCGGCTCGGCTACTGGAAGGTGAGAGGGGAGAGGGTCATTTTGTGTGTGGCAGAGAGACCTGACTAGAGCGTTCGATCTATCGGTGTGTGTGGGAAAGAGGGAGAGACCTAACTGGAGAGGTAGATTGACTGACGTTTGTGGAGAAGTGGGAGAGACCTAGCTATGTATTGAAGGAGATTTGTCGTCGTCCATACATGTGTAAGAGAGGAATAAGGTAGACATAGAGAGACGGAGAGTGCCGGATTGGGCGGTGGGTGGTGGAGTTGCTTCTCGAAGATGGTGGGAGAGGCCTACTAGACAAATGGAGGGTATGACTACGATGTCAACAAGAGAGGGGATGTGTGTGTGTGTGTGTGTGTGTGTGTGTGAGACAGAGAGAGGGAGAGAGAGGGAGAGAGAGAGTGTGTGCGTGCGTCTAAGAGACAGGGCGGGAGGCATGCATGGATGGTGAGGGTGGGGGTGGGGCGATATGTGTGTGGTAGGCAGACATAACTAGATAGGTAGATCAATCGGTGTGTGTGGGGGAGGAGGGAGAGACATGGCTAGAGAGGTATACCGATCGGTGTGTGGGGAAAAAGTGGGATAGTCAACCTAGCTATGTATATAAAGGGAGATCGATCGGTGTACATGCATGTGTAAGAGGTAAGTAAGGCCCGAAGAGACGAATAGAGAGAGGGCCGTGGCTAGGAGGTGGTGCGAGAGGCCTACCAAATAGAGGGAGGGAGGAATGTGCGAGTGCGAGATCGATTAAAGGAGGGGAGATAGCATGCATGTGTGTGGGAGCCTATGAGAGATAGGGGCATGGACGGTGAGAGGGGAAGAGAAAAGTGCATGTATGTGGTAGGCAGACCTGGCTAGAGAGGTATATTGATCGGTGTGTGTAAGAAAGAAGGGTCTGGGAAGACCTATAGAGACCGCGGGAGAACGACCTGAAAAAGAGAACGTATGGGCGTGATGGAGAGAATGCCGAGGGGGGAAGTGAGGAGGGTGTGTGCATGCACAAGAGAAAGTTAGTGGTAGCCACAAAGAGATGATGAGTGTGTGGGTGTAAAAGACTAACAGAGATCATAATTCATTATAAAAGTGGATTCGAATATTTCAATAAGAGATCATGGTGTTTGTAACCACTTGCATGCATTAATATAATGGTGATATGCATGGTGTGGTTTTGAACACGGTCATGTTTATGTGAATTTGAGATACCGATGGCAGGCATCATTTGACCACATTGCATCCATGCACGCAACTTTTTGAATTTGTTATAATGTGTGGCTTTTGTAGCTCACATCTAAATACTTGTGTGGTTGTGGGGGGGCCACCATACATTGTGTGGTAAACACATTATACATATGAAACATGTTTAGATTCTAAAGATCTAGCTAGAGATTGAAATGTACTATTCTTTGAAATCAGCATAAAGTGGATTCAAAAACTTGAATTCGAGTTCATATGGTACAAGTAGTTCATATCTAACTTTACAAGAATAATCATGTGGTGTGTTGTGAAGATAATATACAAATGATGGTTTAACTTGACAACAATCATGACTGTAGATTCTTATTCAAATAGAGAAATGAATTCAAATTTAGCTCATATTGCAGCCGGTAGTATATAGTACATTTGGAATGCACTAAAATGCTCATTTGAATAGGTTACATGCATTACACACCTAGCGAAATTCTTTAATTGAACACTCAAAGTATTGAATGAAATTTATAGTAATTCATATAGTAAAACGGGACAAAACTCTCTCTTGTGTGGTGCGAATTGATTTTTTTTGGTTGAGGGAAGTGCGAATTGATTAAGCACCGTACACGTTAGGCTTGTTCTTCTGTAATTTCAACCGCACCTTATTCTCCTGAAATTTCAAGCTATCTCTTTGCCTCTTTGTGCTCCGAAAACTCCCTCTTATTCAACCCACGCCTTGCTATCCCAAAATTACAACGCGTGCGAAAACACCCTCCTCATGCAAAATCCTGATACACGAAATCCCCGTTCGACCCCTGACCCGGAAGTGCCGCCTAGTTCAAATCGGTGGGGGTACTTTTGTAACTTAACCTACATTTCAGACAAGCGCGTCCCCAAGTCATGGTTCCCCCCTCCCATCCCCTCCATTTCCCCATTCGTAAACCAAGGCCGCCAAAACCTCTCTCCACCAGCCGTGAATCCCCACCCTCCTCCATCTGCAACCCCACCGCCGCCCAGCCGGAGCCTCTTCCCCGACGACGTGGTCCATCGCAATAGCTCGACGTCCCTCATCCACCGCATCAGATGAGGATCCATCATTGATCTCATCATCCTGCCAGTTCAGCCACCCCGTCCTCCACCTCCAAGGAGTTGCTCCGACGATTGCCTCATCTATCGCGGCTGCTCCATTCCCACAACGCCGTCTTCACCTGCTCCACCGGAACCGCAACATCCTCACCGACTCCTCAGATGAAGCAAAGGCCTCCTCGGCACCACCAAAGAGGTTCTACACTCATCGCATCGCATCTTCTCCTTGATTCAACCTCACGGGGCATCGGCTGCTTGAACTCGAGCCGCCATGCCGCGGCTCCCTCAACGGCGGCGTCGTCGGCCACTTCCTCCATGGTGACTCTCCCCCACAGCGTGGCTTCCTCTGCGGCAGCGTCCACACCAGCAGGAGCTGATTCTGCTGCTGCTCCGGCTCTTGCTCGCGCTGCTACTTTGGCTCTAGCTCGCACTGCTGCCCTGCTCTTCATCACGCTGCTACTGCATGAGCAGTAGCTCTGTCTCTCGCTCACGCTCCTGCTGCTGCACGAGCTGCTGTTGCTGCTCAGGCTCTCGCACACGCTGCTGCTCCGGGTGCTGCTATTTCTGCATGACCTGTTGCTCTGGCTGCTCTCTGGTAGTGCGTTCCATGCTCGAGCGGTCACCGATTTAGATCACTGCTTCTCTGCCACCAGTGCTTGAGCGGCCAAAACTACTAGTGCACTGCTTCTCTACTTCTAGTGCGTTAAGTTTCGTCACTAAAATTCAGTTTCGATAGCTAAGTTCAGTTTTGACAGTAAAATTCAGTTTCGACAGCTATGTTCAGAGATGACAGTAAAAGCCATGGCGCGGCTAATGTATTTTACATCTAGCACTTTTTGTTGATGTATTTTACATCATCTATTGGTGATGCTATTAGAATCCCACTTCAGACTAACGTTGTCTGTCTTGTCCTGCTTCAGCCTCGCCGTCGAACACCTCACCAGAGCTGCTCCAATGATGGAACCATCCATCACAATGGAGCAATACCCTCGGCGCCATCTCCAGACGCCAAAGATCTTCTTCCCCACCTCCGACAGCCACATCAGCAGCAGCATCCTCAGCAACCAACCGAATGATTCTGAGGTCGACATGGCTTCGCCAAAGAGGTTGTACACTTGTGGCATCGCTTTTTTACTTTACATTGCAGTCGATCCCTTAGGACTCCTTTGGTTCAAAGCAGTGGCGAATCTAGAAGAAATGGAGGGTGGTCTCAAAGTTAATAGCGAGAAAATTAAATGCTCTGTTGGACCAAAATTTGGATAGGTTTAGCTAGATAGCCATTATCCATTAATCATGTGCACCAAATAAGCACAAAAAATTTCTGATCACAATGGGTACTTAGCAAATTAGCTATCCGTGTTGGACTCTCTCAAAAGTGATCATTTCTTTATTTTTGTGCGTTGGAGCTGTGCATGTGTAGATGGGCCTGGGAGTTGAGCTAGTGGGCTGGGTCCAAAGTAGTAGAAGTAGTACAAAAACATTTTTGAGCGTAGTATTCAGCCTGTTGAAGCCTGCCTACTAGAATCGCCACTGGCTGAAAGGAAAAGTGAAGGAAAAACATAGGAATTGGCAAGTTCCCTATGGTACTACTATTCATGCATTTGGTTCAAAGTAATGGAGCAAGGCCAAACTGGAGGATTTTTTTCCTTTAGTGTCTCTTTCAAAGAAAAAACATGGGAATTTAATATCCACTTGGCCCTCCTTTTCAAATTCCAATGCATGAAGAACAAGACTAAGTAATAGTTGCATAATAACATTGTAACTATACATTTTCATGTGGTTTGACTTTAATTTGAGCATGCATCTTGGCATTCATGTGTTCTTCCAATTCCTGTGAACCAAACACCCAGGTTGACAGAAATCCTGTGTTTGCAAATGCTGTGTTTTGCACATGCATTCCTATCCTATTCCTCTGTTTTTCCTATCATTGTGTTTTTAGAATCTTCCAATTCAAAGTAAACCTTACAGAATTAGTTCTCTTACAGATAGGTGTCAAAGAAAGCATTGTGTGGTTTGTCCCACTCCGACCGCGCCATCGTCCACCCCACCTAAGCTGCTCCAATGACGGAAGTGTCCACTGCAGCACAGATCCCCCTCCCGACCGTCTTTCGCCACCACAGATCTTCTTCGCGACCACCGGCAGCCACCACTACTGCATTACCATCATCAACTGAGTAGATGACTCTGAGGGCTATACGGGTCCGCAAGAGAGGTCGCACTCTTTCCTGTCTGCTTATGTTATGCATCGCTTAATATTACTTGCTTGAGTTTTTAAATGCTTGTGGGGCACATATCGGGGTAGCAACAAATACTATCTCTGTCTACTATCTGGTTCATCTCGGGTGTCTACTATGTGGTTCATGTTGGGTGGGCAACAAACAGTAAACGAGCCATTACTGTCTTTTTTAACTGAAGCTATTATCTGCTTGCTATCATTGGTTTTGGGTCTATCTGTTGGGGAACGTTGCATGGGAAACAAAAATTTTCCTACGCACACATAAGATCTATCCATGGTGATGAGCATCTACGAGAGGGAGAGTGGATCTACATACCCTTGTAGATCGCTAAGCGGAAGCGTTAATAAACGCGGTTGATGTAGTCGAACGTCTTCGCGATCCAAATCGCCGAGCGTCCCGCGATCCAATCACGATCCTTCCGATCTAGTGCCGAACGGACGGCACCTCCGCGTTCAACACACGTACGGCTTGATGACGCCTTCACCTCCTCGATCCAGCGAGCGATGGTGAAGTAGTGGTTGAGTTCCAGCAGCACGACGGCGTGGTGATGGTGGTGAGGAACAATCTCTGCAGGGCTTCGCCAAGCACTACGGAGATTATGACGGAGGAACTAGAGGGTTAGGGTTGCCGCACACGGCTTGGGGAAATCTTGATGTGTCCCGTGTGCTAGCCCTGCCCCTCTATTTATATGTTGAGCCTTGGGGTCTAAACTTGGAGTAAAAGCCTCCTCCGGGTCGGTTTTGCCCGCACAAGGTCGGTTTGGCCCGCAGGGAAAGAGTCCAACTCGGATCCCTGCCGAACCGTGCACAGCCGCGCACAAGCGGTAGTACCGCTTCACACAAGCGGTAGTACCGCTCGGGCGGTACTACCGCTTCACACAAGCGGTAGTACCGCTCGGGCGGTAGTACCGCTTCACCAAGCGGTAGTACCGCTTACGCGGCAGCAAAACTACTTTTGCACTTTCCAATACCTCGTGGGCTTTATCCCTTTGGCTCATATAAAGTGTTGCTGCACCCGAACACTTCGGTAAACATCCGGAACCCCTTCCGGTGAACTCCGGAACTCTTTCGGAGATCAAAACACTATTATCACATATATCAATCTTTACCTCCGGACTCTTCCGGAGATCCTCGTCATGTCCGGGATTTTATCCGAGACTTCCGAACAACTTTCGGTCACCAACATAATAACTCAATTATACTAATCGTCACCAAACGTTAAGTGTGTAGACCTTGCGGGTTCGAGAACTATGTAGACATGACCGAGACACCTCTACGGCCAATAACCAATAGCGGGACCTGGATGCCCATATTGGCTCCTACATATTCTACGAAGATCTTTATCGGTCGAACCTCTATGTCAAGGATTCAGTTAATCCCGTATGCTGTTCCCTTTGTTCTTCGGTATGTTACTTGCCCGAGATTCGATCGTCGGTATCACTATACCTAGTTCAATCTCGTTACCGGCAAGTCTCTTTACTCGTTCCGTAATACAAGATCTCGTGGCTAACACTTTTAGTCACATTGCTTGCAAGGCTCATTGTGATGTTGTATTACCGAGTGGGCCCTGAGATACCTCTCCGTCATACGGAGTAACAAATCCCAGTCTTGATCCATGCCAACCCAACAGACACCCTCGGAGATACCTGTAGAGCACCTTTATAGTCACCCAGTTACGTTGCGACGTTTGATACACACAAGGTATTCCTCCGGTGTCAGTGAGTTGCATGATCTCATGGTCAAAGGAACAGATACTTGACATGCAGAAAACAATAGCAATAAACTGACACGATCAAATGCTACGTTTACAGTTTGGGTCTTGTCCATCACATCATTCTCCTAATGATGTGATCCCGTTATCAAATGACATCTCATGTCCATGGCTAGGAAACCTTAACCATCTTTGATCAACAAGCTAGTCAACTAGAGGCTTACTAGGGACACAGTGTTGTCTATGTACCCACACATGTATTTGAGTTTCCAATCAATACAATTATAGCATGGATAATAAACGATTATCATGAACAAGGAAATATAATAATAACCAATTTATTATTGCCTCTAGGGCATATTTCCAACAGTCTCCCACTTGCACTAGAGTCAATAATCTAGTTCACATCACTATGTGATTTACATTGTAATGAATCGAACACCCATGCAGTTCTGGTGTTGTTCATGTTTAGCCCTTGGAAGAGGTTTAGTCAACGGATCTGCAACATTTAGATCCGTGTGTACTTTGCAAATATTTATGTCGTCCTCCTTGATGTAATCGCGGATGGAATTGAAACGTCGTTTTATGTGTCTGGTCCTCTTGTGAAATCTTGGTTCCTTGGCTAGAGCAATGGCACCAGTATTATCACAAAACAGAGTCATTGGGTCAAGTGCACTAGGCACTACTCCAAGATCTGTCATGAACTCCTTCATCCAGACACCTTCCTTCGCCGCCTCCGAGGCTGCGATGTACTCCGCTTCGCATGTAGAATCAGCTACCACGCTTTGCTTGGAACTGCACCAGCTAACCGCACCCCCATTAAGAATAAATACGTATCCGGTTTGCGACTTAGAGTCATCCGGATCAGTGTCAAAGCTTGCATCGACGTAACCCTTTACGACGAGCTCTTGATCACCTCCATAAACGAGAAACATGTCCTTAGTCCTTTTCAGGTACTTCAGGATATTCTTGACCGCCGTCCAGTGTTCCATTCCTGGATCACTTTGAAACCTTCCGACCATACTTATGGCAAGGCTGACATCGGGTCTTGTGCACAGCATTGCATACATGATAGAGCCTATGGCCGAAGCATAGGGGATGACACTCATCTTTTCTCTATCTTCTGCAGTTACTGGGCATTGAGTCTTACTCAACTTCACACCTTGCAATACAGGCAAGAACCCCTTCTTGGACTGATCCATTTTGAACTTCTTCAAAACTTTGTCAAGGTATGTGCTTTGTGAAAGTCCTATTAAGCGTCTTGATCTATCTCTATAGATCTTGATGCCTAATATGAAAGCAGCTTCTCCTAGGTCCTTCATTGAAAAACTCTTGTTCAAATATTCCTTTACGCTTTCCAGCATTTCTATATTGTTTCCAATCAGCAATATGTCATCCACATATAATATTAGAAACGCTATAGAGCTCCCACTCACTTTCTTGTAAATACAAGCTTCTCCGTAAACTTGTATAAACTCGAACGCTTTGATCACCTCATCAAAACGAAGATTCCAACTCCGAGATGCTTGCACCAGTCCATAAATGGATCGCTGGAGTTTGCAAACTTTGTCAGCATTCTCTGGATCGACAAAACCTTCTGGTTGCATCATATACAACTCTTCCTTAAGGTAACCGTTAAGGAACGCTGTTTTGACATCCATCTGCCAAATTTCATAATCGAAAAAGGCAGCTATTGCTAACATGATTCTGACGGACTTAAGCATCGCTACGGGTGAGAAGGTCTCATCGTAGTCAACTCCTTGAACTTGTGAAAAACCCTTTGCCACAAGTCGAGCTTTATAGACGGTGACATTACCGTCCGCGTCCGTCTTCCTCTTAAAGATCCATTTGTTCTGAATGGCCTTACGCCCTTCAGGTAATACTTCCAAAGTCCATCCTTTGTTTTCATACATGGATCCCATCTCGGATTTCATGGCCTCTAACCACTTCTCGGAATCCGGGCCCATCATCGCTTCTCCATAGCTCGTAGTTTCATCGTTGTTTAACAACATGACCTCTAAGACAGGGTTGCCGTACCACTCAGGAGCAGTACGCGTCCTTGTCGACCTACGAGGTTCGATAGCAACTTGATCCAAAGCTTCATGATCATCATCATTAACTTCCTCTTCAGCTAATGTAGGCTCCACAGAAACAATTTTCTGCGCTGCGCTACTCTCAGGTTGAAGTAAAGGTTCAACAACCTCATCAAGTTCTATCTTCCTCCCACTCAATTCTTTCGAGAGAAACTCTTTCTCAAGAAATGTTCCGTTTTTAGCGACAAACACTTTGCCCTCGGATCTGAGGTAGAAGGTATACCCCAACTGTCTCTTTTGGGTATCCTATGAAGACGCATTTCTCCGCTTTGGGTTCCAGCTTTTCAGGCTGAAGCTTTTTGACATAAGCATCACATCCCCAAACTTTAAGAAACGACAGCTTTGGCTTCTTGTCAAACCAAAGTTCATATGGCGTTGTCTCAACGGATTTCGATGGTGCCCTATTTAAAGTGAATGCAGCTGTCTCTAATGCATAACCCCAAAACGATAGTGGCAAATCGGCAAGAGACATCATAGATCGCACCATATCTAATAAGGTTCGATTATGACGTTCGGACACACCATTACGCTGTGGTGTTCCAGGCGGTGTCAATTGTGAAACAATTCCACACTGTCTTAAGTGACTGCCAAACTCATAACTCAGATATTCTCCTCCTCGATCAGATCGTAGGAATTTAATCTTCTTGTTACGATGATTCTCAACTTCACTCTGAAATTGTTTGAACTTTTCAAATGTTTCAGACTTGTGTTTCATTAAGTAAATATACCCATATCTACTTAAGTCATCAGTGAAGGTGAGAAAGTAACGATAACCACCGCGCGCCTCAATACTCATCGGACCACACACATCAGTATGTATGATTTCCAATAAGTCACTTGCCCGTTCCATTGTTCCAGAGAACGGCGTTTTAGTCATCTTGCCCATGAGGCATGGCTCACATGTGTCAAGTGATTCAAAATCAAGTGACTCCAAAAGTCCATCAGTATGGAGCTTCCTCATGCGTTTTACGCCAATATGACCTAAACGGCAGTGCCACAAGAAAGTGGTATTATCATTATCAATTCTACATCTTTTGGCATCAATGTTATGAACATGTGTATCATTACTATCGAGATTCAATAAGAATAAACCCCTCACATTGGGTGCATGACCATAAAAGATATTACTCATATAAATAGAACAACCATTATTCTCTGATTTAAATGAGTAACCGTCTCGCAATAAACAAGATCCAGATATAATGTTCATGCTTAATGCAGGCACCAAATAACACTTATTTAGGTTCATCACTAATCCCGACGGTAATCGAAGAGCGAGCGTGCCGACGGCGATCACATCAACCTTGGAACCATTTCCCACGCGCATCGTCACTTCGTCCTTTGCCAACCTCCGTTTATTCCGCAGTTCCTGTTTTGAGTTGCAAATATGAGCAACCGCACCGGTATCAAATACCCAGGCACTACAATGAGAGTTGGTAAGGTACACATCAATAACATGTATATCATATATACCTTGTTTGTTGTTGGCCGCCTTCTTGTCAGCCAAATACTTGGGGCAATTCCGCTTCCAGTGTCCAGTTCCCTTGCAATGAAAACACACAGTTTCTGGTTTGGGTCCAGCCTTGGGTTTCTTCACGAGAGGAGCAACTGCTTTGCCACTCTGCTTGGAGTTACCCTTCTTACCCTTGCCATTTTTCTTGAAACTAGTGGTTTTATTGACCATCAACACTTGATGCTCCTTCTGAATTTCAGACTCAGCGGCTTTCAGCATCGCAAACAGCTCGGCGACTGACTTGTTCATCCCGTGCATGTCATAGTTCAACACGAAGCTCTTGTAGCTAGGTGGCAATGATTGAAGAACTCTGTCAGTGATAGCCTCTGGCGGAAGGGGCATCCCTAACTCAGCCAGACGGGTGGAGTACCCAGACATTCTGAGCACGTGATCACTGATAGACCCGTTCTCCTCCATCTTGCAAGCATAGAATTTATCGGAGATCTCATATCTCTCGATCCGGGCATTCTTCTGAAAGATAAACTTCAATTCCTGGAACATCTCATATGCTCCATGACGTTCAAAACGTCTTTGAAGTCCCGGTTCTAAGCCATACAACATTGCACATTGAACTATTGAGTAATCATCAGAACGAGCCTGCCAGGCGTTCACAACGTCTAGAGACTCAACTGGAGCGGGTGGATCACCAAGCGGTGCATCAAGGACATAAGCTTTCTGGGAAGCCGTAAGGATAATCCTTAGATTACGGGCCCAGTCCACAAAGTTACTTCCATCATCTTTCAACTTAGCTTTCTCTAGGAACGCATTAAAATTCAGGGGTGCTACTGCGCGAGCCATGATCTACAACATAAATATTGCAAAGACAACTTAGACTATTGTTCTTAGATAATGAGTTTAGTTAATCATATTTTAAAAAACTCCCACTCAAATTGACATCCCTCCGATCATTCGAGTGTAACATGATCCAAATCCACCAACTCAAGTCCGATCATCACGTGAGTTGAGGTGGTTTCAATGGTGAACATCTTCATGTTGATCATATCTACTATATGACTCATGTTCGACCTTTCGGTCTCTTGTGTTCCGAGGCCATGTCTGTACATGCTAGGCTCGTCAAGTTTAACCCGAGTGTTCCGCACGTGTAACATGGCTTACACCCGTTGTATGCGAACGTAGAGTCTATCACACCCGATCATCACGGCGTGTCTCGAAACGACGAACTTTCGCAACGGTGCACACTTGGGGAGAACACAATTTATCTTGAAATTTAAGTGAGGGATCACCTTATAATGCTACCGTCGTCCTAAGCAAAATAAGATGCATAAAAGGATTAACATCACATGCAAATCATAAGTGACATGATACGGCCATGAACTTGTGCTTTTGATCTCCATCTCCAAAGCACCGGCATGATCTCCATCGTCACCGGCATGACACCATGATCTCCATCATCTTGATCTCCATCAACGTGTCGCCATAAGGTTGTCGCGCCGACTGTTGCTTCCACGACTATAGCTAACGTTTAGCGATAAAGTAAAGCATTACATAGCGCTTAATGATTGACACGCAGGTCATACAATAATTAAAGACAACTCTATGGCTCCTGCCAGTTGCCGTACTCATCGACATGCAAGTCGTGATATTCTATACAACACATGATCATCTCATACATCACATATATCTCATCATGTAATTGGCCATATCACATCACAACATACCCTGCAAAAACAAGTTAGACGTCCTCTAATTGTTGTTGCAAATTTTACGTGGCTGCTACGGGTTTGCAAGAACCGTTCTTACCTACGCAAAACCACAACGTGGTGTAGTGATTGCTTTTTGATCTTCTAAAAGAACCCTCTTCATTGAACCGATTCAACTAAAGTGAGAGAGACAGACACCCGCCAGTCACCTTTATGCAACAAGTGCACGCAGCGGTAAAACCAGTCTCGCGTAAGCGTACGCGTAATGTCGGTCCGGGCCGCTTCATCTCACAATACCGCTGAATCAAGTATCAACTAGTAACGGCAAGCAATATGTATACACCCACGCCCACAACTCGTTTGTGTTCTACTCGAGATCTCATCTACGCATAGACCTAGCTCAGATGCCACTGTTGGGGAACGTTGCATGGGAAACAAAAATTTTCCTACGCACACATAAGATCTATCCATGGTGATGAGCATCTACGAGAGGGAGAGTGGACCTACATACCCTTGTAGATCGCTAAGCGGAAGCGTTAATAAACGCGGTTGATGTAGTCGAACGTCTTCGCGATCCAAATCGCCGAGCGTCCCGCGATCCAATCACGATCCTTCCGATCTAGTGCCGAACGGACGGCACCTCCGCGTTCAACACACGTACGGCTTGATGACGCCTTCACCTCCTCGATCCAGCGAGCGATGGTGAAGTAGTGGTTGAGTTCCAGCAGCACGACGGCGTGGTGATGGTGGTGAGGAACAATCTCTGCAGGGCTTCGCCAAGCACTACGGAGATTATGACGGAGGAACTAGAGGGTTAGGGTTGCCGCACACGGCTTGGGGAAATCTTGATGTGTCCCGTGTGCTAGCCCTGCCCCTCTATTTATATGTTGAGCCTTGGGGTCTAAACTTGGAGTAAAAGCCTCCTCCGGGTCAGTTTTGCCCGCACAAGGTCGGTTTGGCCCGCAGGGAAAGAGTCCAACTCGGATCCCTGCCGAACCGTGCACAGCCGCGCACAAGCGGTAGTACCGCTTCACACAAGCGGTAGTACCGCTTGGGCGGTAGTACCGCTTCACACAAGCGGTAGTACCGCTCGGGCGGTAGTACCGCTTCACCAAGCGGTAGTACCGCTTACGCGGCAGCAAAACTACTTTTGCACTTTCCAATACCTCGTGGGCTTTATCCCTTTGGCTCATATAAAGTGTTGCTGCACCCGAACACTTCGGTAAACATCCGGAACCCCTTCCGGTGAACTCCGGAACTCTTTCGGAGATCAAAACACTATTATCACATATATCAATCTTTACCTCCGGACTCTTCCGGAGATCCTCGTCATGTCCGGGATTTTATCCGAGACTTCCGAACAACTTTCGGTCACCAACATAATAACTCAATTATACTAATCGTCACCAAACGTTAAGTGTGTAGACCCTGCGGGTTCGAGAACTATGTAGACATGACCGAGACACCTCTACGGCCAATAACCAATAGCGGGACCTGGATGCCCATATTGGCTCCTACATATTCTACGAAGATCTTTATCGGTCGAACCTCTATGTCAAGGATTCAGTTAATCCCGTATGCTGTTCCCTTTGTTCTTCGGTATGTTACTTGCCCGAGATTCGATCGTCGGTATCACTATACCTAGTTCAATCTCGTTACCGGCAAGTCTCTTTACTCGTTCCGTAATACAAGATCTCGTGGCTAACACTTTTAGTCACATTGCTTGCAAGGCTCATTGTGATGTTGTATTACCGAGTGGGCCCTGAGATACCTCTCCGTCATACGGAGTAACAAATCCCAGTCTTGATCCATGCCAACCCAACAGACACCCTCGGAGATACCTGTAGAGCACCTTTATAGTCACCCAGTTACGTTGCGACGTTTGATACACACAAGGTATTCCTCCGGTGTCAGTGAGTTGCATGATCTCATGGTCAAAGGAACAGATACTTGACATGCAGAAAACAATAGCAATAAACTGACACGATCAAATGCTACGTTTACAGTTTGGGTCTTGTCCATCACATCATTCTCCTAATGATGTGATCCCGTTATCAAATGACATCTCATGTCCATGGCTAGGAAACCTTAACCATCTTTGATCAACAAGCTAGTCAACTAGAGGCTTACTAGGGACACAGTGTTGTCTATGTACCCACACATGTATTTGAGTTTCCAATCAATACAATTATAGCATGGATAATAAACGATTATCATGAACAAGGAAATATAATAATAACCAATTTATTATTGCCTCTAGGGCATATTTCCAACACTATCCACTGGTTGCTACCATCAATCTGGATTTCTGCATGCACTCCTTACATAATCTCACTATGTTTTATTCCTATGCATGTCAGTTATTGTACACAATGGTACTGAACATGTAGAGAAAAAGAGAAGAGCCTTGCATGGCAATATGATGTCATGCAAACATCGCTCCATGGTGGGCGCAATGGCAGCCCTCCTCCCCCCATTCCATCTTGTTTAGCCAGTCATCATATATGTGAATTATATCATGCCATCCTTTTTTTCCATTATGTATTAGATTTGTCAACAATGTTAATACATTCAACTACTCTTCCTGTGCATCAGCCATTTCACTTGGTGATGGAAAAATTTGGAATGAAAACAAGGTCTTCAGAGTAGACAGTGCTACCTGTCGAAGCACACATCTTGCTGGTTACAGATAGCTCCTCAGAGGAGGATTCAGAGACAGATGACTAGTCCTATTTCCCCCCCCCAAGGTGTATGCTCTAACTTGGCAGGGTTATATTGCTCATGTCATGAATATGGTGTCTTCCATTGCAATGTCATCTGCTTAGTTTAGACATGCTTTGTGTGAGTGCCACCTGTTTAGTTTCTATATCATATATGTGAATTATGCAATGCCATCTTGTTTAGCCAGGCATCATATATGTGAATTATGCAAGGCCATGTTGTTTAGCCATGCATTTTTTTCATTACGTATTCCATTTGTCGACAATGTTTGTATATTCAACTACTCTTCCTGTGCATCAGACATTTGAGTCGGTGATGGAAAAATCTGGAGTGAAAACTAGGTCTTCAGAGCAGACAATGCTACCTGCTGAAGCTGATATCTTGCTGGTTACAGATAGCTCCTCAGAGGAGGATTCAGAGATAGATGGCCAGTCATATTTCCCCCCTGAGGTGTATACTCTAACTTGGCAGGGTTATATTACTCATATCATGCATATGGTGTCTTACATTGCTTAGTTTAGACATCATATATACATTATTCAATTCCATCTGCTTAGTTTAGACATCATATATGCGAATGCCATATGCTTAATTACTTATTATATAAATCATATAGGTGAATTATATCATGCCATCCTGTTTACATAGACAACATGTATGTGAATTATGGCATGCCAACCTAGTTAATAAATACATCATATAGTTATATCTTGTCATCCTGTTTTGATAGTCATCATATTTAGAATTATGTCATTCTATCCTGTTTAGTTAGCCAACATATATGTGAAATTGTGTCATGCTATCCTATTTAGTTAGCCATTATATATGTGAAAATTGTGTCATGCTATCCTGTTTGGTTAGACAACATATATGTGAATTATTTCATGCCCTCTTTTATTCCCCACTATCCATTGCATCTGTCTATCATACAATGTCTGTACATTCAATTACTTTTCTTCTTTATGAGACATTTGAATTGGAGGGGGTGATGGCAGTATCTAAGGGAGTAAAAACACGGTGTTCAAAAAAGACAGTGCTACCCGTCGATGCAGATAGAACCACGGTTGTACTTGCTCAAGAACCAGCCCCACCACACATAACCCAGACTCTATCACATATAACCCAGACTCTCGCAGATTGTATCCCTACCCCATTGGGCTGAGAACTAGCTACACCCCATCTAACATCAACCCCTGCAGAAAGTAACCCAGTTCCAGTTGACACAGCACCACCTCCACCACAGAGCTCCCAAACACGAGCAGTTAGTAACGCAAATGTAGTTCCGAAAGTATGAGGACCACCACTGAGAACCCCAACTCCATGCTTAAAGCAGAAGAACAACTGTTCTTAGGTCAGATTCTGTAGCTATGGTGCATACTCCTTTGCTCTTGCATCACTGTATTTACTCATACCAACTAATTTCAAATTTGAAGGATCCAATCGAAACTCCAATGGTGCAACAGGTATGTTTAAACCTATTTGTTTAACTGGTTTGTTGTTGTAACTTCTTGCTCTTTGTTGATTTCAGTTTCAATTGTATAAACAGTTATCTTCTCATATCAGGCACATTACAAGTGTTGTTAGTGCTGTGTTGTTTCCCACACTTACATTCTGTCTATGCTGCTTTGTCTTAAACAGATATGATTTGAACTGTGTCTCTATCTTGATTTGGCAACATAAAATAGGATGATATAGACAATACAGTGACCATAGTACATCGATATCTGTTTGTTTCATGCTGTTATTATGTACCACTACTTTGCAATATAAGACATGTTAGTATAATCCTGTCACCCTTACTACCTACTGAACTGGTTTACAAAGTGAGTTTCATATACTACATGCTAAACCTGCCATGTGTCTGCTTGTTTCTCTTTTAGAATGCTGACCGGATATTGGAGAAGAGTACCCCATTATGCAATGGTAAAGGAAGAAATGCAGATAAGGTTCAAGATAGCGAGAAAACCAAGTTGGTCTCCAACAAAGCTCATAAAGCAGATAAGGAAAACTGTCTTGAAGACAGTGCGACCACCCCAAAGTCCTGTCTTGATGTAGTGTTTGATTTACTGGCCACTACTGATGTCACAAGCTCTTTCAACTCGCTGCCTGACTTAGTTCAGCTTCTTGAGTCTCAACTAGAAGCCGAAAGACATCGATCAACTATGCTATGACAGGAAGCCGGAGGACTGAGGAAGTCCCTGCAGAATTCAGATGCATACTTTCTGGTGCAACAGCAAGCGTTGGAGGATTTTAGCACCAAACAAGTGAAAGCTAATAAGCTTGCTAAGCTTATTGCCAGCATGGTGGGTATCCAGAATATTGTTTCTTGAGCTCTTCTGAAGTGGTTTCAGTTTTGGACTTGTTTTGTTGCCGCATTTATTTGCACTGGTGGCCAACTTTGACACCCAGTGTATGTAATATGCTGCTTTGTTGTTGCCTTTATTTGCACTGGTGGCGAACTTTGTTGCCCAGTGGATGTAATCTGTGTAATAGCCTAGTGTTAGTTGCTTTCTTATTTATTTCCTTATAGTCTTGTATATTTTTTTCCTTAATAGTCAATGCAGTTCTATTTGCTCGGTTTGCTAGCCGCAATAACCATGGGCCACATACGGGCTGTGGTAACCATGGGCCTCCTACGGGCCGCAGTATCCATGGGCCACACATGGGCCGTACAATTCATGGTCCACACCCTCGCAATATGAGCTGTAAACGGGCTAAAAGCAAGATCGACCGTTTATGGGCCCAGAACATAACGAGCCATTAACAGGCCGGAAGACATCACAGGCCCTATAGTGTCGAAAGACCTAACGGTCTGTTAATGGGACGAAATACACGACGAGCAGTAACGGCCCAATGGATGAATGGGTGACAAATGGGCCAAATGTAACTACAGGCTGAATTTGGCCCAGTAACAGAATAGGCCAGTAACGGACCAAAAGTAATCGAGGGCCGGACATGTGCCCAAGATATTATGGGCCCTTAAAAGGCCAAAAGGGAACACGGGCTGGAAATGGCCCAACTAAATCATGGGCCATTAATGGGTCCAATGCCATTTACTGTTCCTTATGGGCTAGAACCAGCATGAAGTGTTAGTGGGTTCAAAGCCATTTACTGTTCTTTATGGGCCGGAATCACCATGGGCCGTTATTGGGTCCAAAGCTATTTACTGTTCTTCATGGGCCATAATCACCACGGGCTGGTAAAGGGCCAAGAGATACAAAAGGCCTCATATGGGCCGAAATACTTCACCGGCCAGAAATGGGCCGAAAGTTTAACCGAGCTGGAATCATATTGGTCGGCCCACATGACGCTACTAGGCCGAATTCGGTAAGGCCCTAACGGGCCATGAGTACCCAGGCTATAAATGGGCTATGTGCGAATAGGCCGTTAATAGGCTTTCCATGGGCCGGCCCGCTAACTTTTGACCAAGTCAAACAGGCCAGGTTTTTTAACATAGATGGGCCACTATTGGGCCATTCCACATGTCACTATTGGGCCATTCCACATGTCACTATTGGGCCACTGTTGGGCCACTGTCGTAGGCGCGTCTCGTCCAATGAATGAGTGACATCCGTCGTAACACTGAGCTAACATGTGGATCCTTTGGCGAATGGGAATTTTACACGTGGAAAATCGCCATTGGTTGGTGCTGCTAATGGGTTATCGGATCCAAAACTGGACCCGATAGCCTAACGGTGACCAGTTATGGTGGATGCCACATGCCGGTTACCCTTGATGAAATCACTTCCATGATGCGCCATTTATCGTCTTGGAAGTGGACACTTCCATGATGATAATTTGAGTATTGTCATGGAACACATCTACGACAGCACAGGTATGACTATCTTGATTCTGTCATAAAATTGTCATGGATGTACAAGCGTGACAGAAAAAGTGACCTACTGTGACAAAGACGTATTATCACCGAAGTGTTTTTTTTGTAGTGGAGGAACTAGCCCCAGAACATGATTATTAGTGGGAGCCTCAGGAGCCTCTGGAGCTTCAGTATTATCCTGGACCTTACCATTTTGATCCATGGCAGTAGACCAAGTTAGGCCAAAAGCCTAAGCTTGGGGGAGTACATATTTCGCACTGACATGACATTCATGTACCACACATTCATTCTAGTTTTCGGTGTTCATCCTTTTTCATTGTATATCCATGTTTGGTTTTATTTTGTTTTCTTTTGTGTGTTTGAAAATTTTATGAAAATCCAAAAATAATTAGTTCTATCTTCTTTTCGGTTTTTCTTTCCTGTTTAGTTCATAGTATTAAAAGAAAACCCAAAAAGATTTCTCATTTCTTCTTTTGTGTTTGTTGGGAGTTCTTCGATGTAAATAGTTTTTCTCGCTTTTTGTTTCTCTTCTTCCGTTTGCTTTCCTTCAGAAAAACTAAAAAGTCCAAAAATATTTCAGTGTGTTTCTCTGAATTTATTTTCTTTTCTTCAGTCGTCGTAAGGAGAAGACCCTACTAAATTGTTGAGAGGCTCTCATATGCTTTGTTGTTGATCTAACGAAGAGCCAATATTACCTTGTCTTCTCTTTTGAATACATTGTTTGCATATTTCAGCTTAGTCCACGAGACACTTGCACTATTATTATTATCACATCATTTGGTCATGCAAGTGAAAGGCAATAATAACAATATTTTGATGAAGTGACTATGGCAAGGAAAGGCTGGTATGAACTCTTCATGTTTTCATTTTTGTAAATATGTTTAGCTCGGTATCCATGGTTCAACATATTATGAGTAAACATGTTTGTGATGATAATTAGAGAACACAGTTGCTCATGCCATGCTTAAGTAGTGATACATCTCCAACATATCTATAATTTTTTATTGTTCCATGCTGTTATAATATCAATCTTGGATGTTTTTATAATCATTTACAGCAATTTTATATCATTTTTGGAGACTAACCTATTAACCTAGTGCCCAGTGCCAGTTGCTGTTTTCTGCCCTGTTTTTGTTTCACAGAAAATCAATATCAAACGAAGTCCAAATACAGTGAAACTTTTTGGAGATTTTTTCTTGGGCACGAAGAATACTGGAAGCTTCGGGAGGAGGCCAGAAGACCTTGGTGGGCCCCACGAGCGACCAGGGCGCGCCTAGGATGGCCAGGCGCGCCCTGGTGCCTCATGGGCCCCACCAAGCCCCGTTTGACCTAATTCCTGCACTATAAATTCCCAAAAAATCCAAAACCCTAGGGGGAGTCCACGAAATACTTTTTTCGCCGCCACAAGTTTCTGTTCCGGAGAGATCCCATCTGGAGGCCTTCTCCGGTAATCTGCCGGAGGGGTAATCGATCACGAAGGGGTTCTACATCAACCTTGCTGCCCTTCCGATGATGCGTGAGTAGTTTACCACAGACCTACGGGTCCATAGGCAGTAGCTAGATGGCTTCTTCTCTCTTTTTGATCTTCAATACAATGTTCTCCTTGATGTTCTTGGAGATCTATCCGATGTAATTTCTTTTGCGGTGTGTTTGTTGGGATCTGATGAATTGTGAGTTTATGATCAGATTATCCATGAATATTATTTGAGTCTTTGCTGGTCTCTTTTATGCATGATTATTATAGCCTCGTATTTCTTCTCCAATATATTGATTTTGTTTGGCCAACTAAGTTGATTTATCTTGCAATGGGAAGAGGTGCTTTGTAGTGGGTTCGATCTTGCGGTGCTCAATCCCAGTGACAGAAAGGGACATGACACGTATGTATCGTTGCTACTAAGGGTAACAAGATGGGATCTATTCATTGGGTTTATTAATTCATGAGTTTGTTTTGTCTACATCATGTCATCGTTCTTAAGGCATTACTCCGTTCTTATGGACTTAATACACTAGATGCATGCTGGATAGCCCATCGATGTGTGGAGTAATAGTAGTAGATGCAGGCAGGAGTCGGTCTACTAATCTTGGACGTGATGCCTATATACATGATCATTGCCTTGGATATCATCATGATTATTTGCTTTTCTATCAATTGCCCAACAGTAATTTGTCTACCCACCGTATGCTATTTTCTCATGAGAAGCCTCTAGTGAAACCTATGGCCCCCGGGTCTTATCAATCTCAAATTACTAAAAACCTAAAAATATTGCTGCCATATTTTATTATTTATTTTATTTAGTATTTTTGCTGCAATCTATCAATCTATCAAATACAATTTAATCTTGCAATCTTACTGCCAAGGGATTGACAACCCCTTGTTTGCGTTGGGTGCAAGGATTTGTTGTTTGTGTGCAGGTGCTGTTTTAACGAGGTGTTGTGTGATTCTCCTACTGGTTCGATAACCTTGGTTTCATAATCGAGGGAAATACTTATCTCTACTGTGCTGCATCATCACCTCCTCTTCAGGGAAAATACCAACGCAAGCTACAAGTAGCAGGAAGAATTTCTGGCGCCGTTGCCGGGGAGATATCATCAACATCATCCAAGTACCTTTGCACAAACTATCATCTCCTTGCATGTACTTATTTACTTTATTTTCTATTTGCCTCTCGTTTTCCACTCCCCCACTTCTAAAATGTTTTTACGAAAATACAAAAATATTTTCCGTTTGCCTTTCTTGCCTTTTTCTCGTTTGCTTGTTTGCTATTTTGTTTGCGTAGTCACGATGTCTCAAGAAAATACAAAATTGTGGGATTTTTCCAATACTAATAATAATGATTTTATTAGTACTCCGATTGCTCCTCCCGCCACTAGTGCGGAGACTTGTGATATTAAAGCCACTTTGCTAAATCTTGTCATGAAAGATCAATTTTCTGGTAGTCCTAATGAAGATGCCGCATCCCATCTTAATACTTTCGTAGAATTATGCGACATGCAAAAGAAAAAAGATGTGGATAATGATATTGTGAAGTTAAAATTATTCCCGTTCTCATTGCGGGATCGTGCTAAAATTTGGTTTTCATCTTTACAACGAAATAGTATTGATTCTTCGGATAAGTGTAAAGATGCTTTTATTACTAAGTATTTTCCGCCCGTGAAAATTATTTCTCTAAGAAATCAGATTATGAATTTTAAACAACTTGATCATGAACATGTTGCCCAATCTTGGGAGAGGATGAAATTAATGATAAGAAATTGCCCTACTCATGGTTTTAAATTTATGGATGATCATACAAAAAATTTATGCGGGATTGAATTTTGTTTCTAGAAATCTTTTAGATTCCACCGCGGGTGGTACGTTCATGGAAATTACTTTGGGTGAAGCTACTAAATTGCTTGATAATATTATGGCAAATTATTCACAATGGCATACTGAAAGAACTCCTACTAGTAAGAAGGTGAATTCTATTGAAGAAATTAATACTTTGAGTGATAAAGTTGATGTGCTTATGAAATTGGTTGCTAGCAAAAATGCTAATATTTATCCTAATGATGTGCCATTGTCTACTTTGATTGAGCAAAATAGTGATCCCGTAGATGTGAATTTTGTCTCACGAAACAATTTCAATAACAATGCTTATAGAGGTAATTTCAATGCTAGGCCGTTTCCCGGAAATTCCTCTAATAATTATGGCAATCCTTATGGTAATTCCTATAATAATAATAGGATACCTTCTGATCTTGAAAGTAATATTAAAGAATTTATTAATGCTTAAAAAGTTTTCAACACTACGATAGAAGAAAAATTGAGTAAGATTGATGATATGTCTAGGAGCATTGATAGAATTATTCATGATGTGGAAAATCTTAAGACTAAAATTTTGCCACCCAAAATTGATATTGGTGAATCAATTAAAGCTCTATATGTTTCTATGGATGAAAGTAAGAAACGAACCACCATGCTAAGAGCTAAACGAGAATTTTTAGAAAAAACGATTCCTCCCGGTTTCTATCATAGTAACGATGAGGATATTAAAATGATTGATGTTTCATCTATTGATTCTTTGTTTAGCAATATTAAAATTGATGAAAAGGGGACTGAAGAAAGTCAACTTTAGCTAGGGGGTGTCCCCATGATTCGGAGGGTGAAAATCTTGATAAGAAAATTACTAAAAGTGGGTTTGGAGAGGTAAAAACTTTAAATAGCGATGTGCCCACTCTCTTGGATTACAAATATTTTAATTATGATAATTGTCCTTTGGTTGAGTGCATCTCTTTGTTACAATCTATGTTAAATTGACCCAATGCTTATGAGCAAAACAAAGCTTTTACTAAACATATTGTAGAAGCAATGATGAAAGCGTTAGAAGAAAAGCTTGAACTAGAAGTTTCAATTCCTAGAAAATTATATGATGAATGGGAACCTACCATTAAAGTTAAGATTAAAAATAATGAGTGCAATGCTTTATGTGATTTGGGTGCTAGTGTTTCCACAATTCCAAAATCTTCATGTGATGTGCTTCGATTTACCAATATAGATGAATGCTCTCTTAATTTGCACTTGGTGGATTCTACTATTAAAAAGCCTTTGGGAAGAATTAATGATGTGCTTATTCTTGCAAATAGAAATTATGTGACCGTTGATTTTTTTGTCCTTGATATTGAATGCAATTCTTCTTGCCCCATAATACTTGGTAGACCGTTCCTACGAACTATAGGTGCCGTTATTGATATGAAAGAAGGGAATATAAAATTTCAATTTCCCTTAAAGGAAGGTATGGAGCATTTCCCTAGAAAAATAATTAAAGCACCATATGAATCATTTATGAGGGCCACTTATGGAATCAACTTGAAAGATGACAACACTTGAGATTATGCATTATGCCTAGCTAGGGGCATAAAACAATAGTGCTTGTTGGGAGGCAACCCAATGAATAAAATAAATTTTTTGTTAAAGTTTCTGTTATGGTGTGTTTTTACTGTCATGCTACTGGTATGATAGTGTTTTTATGTTTTTAATTAGTGTTTGTGCCAAGTAAAGCCTTTAGGATGATTTGGAAGATAGTATAATTGATTCTGTTTGAAAACAGAAAGTTTTGTGTCCAGTGCTGGAACCTTCTAAATTTTTTACACAGTATTGGTATATGAATTTTCCACGTTGCCCTAATTTTTCAGAATTTTTAGAGTTACAGAAGTATGACCATAATTCAGATCTCTACAGACTGTTCTGTTTTTGATAAATTCTGTTTTTGAAGCGCTACTTGCTTGTTTTGATGAATCTGTGGATTGTATCAGGGGGTATAAGCCATGGTGAAGTTAGAGTAAAGTAGGTATAATGCAAAAATAAAATATGAATGGGTTTGCAACAGTACTTATAGTAGTGATTTATTTTGTTATACTAACGGATCTCACGAGGGTTTTGTTAAGTTTTTTGTGATTGAAGTTTTCAAG
Source organism: Elymus sibiricus (assembly GCA_039707655.1). Taxonomy (NCBI): domain Eukaryota; kingdom Viridiplantae; phylum Streptophyta; class Magnoliopsida; order Poales; family Poaceae; genus Elymus; species Elymus sibiricus. The sequence goes on from CM077676.1 coordinate 74,319,156, forward strand.
TTTTGGGTGAGATCACGATGGATGAAGGAATACGGAGTAGCAAAAGCCTAAGCTTGGGGATGCCCAAGGCACCCCAAGGTAATATTCAAGGAATACTAAAGCGTCTAAGCTTGGGGATGCCCCGGAAGGCATCCCCTCTTTATTCTACTGACCATCGGTAATTTTACTTGGAGCTATATTTTTATTCGTCACATGATATGTGCTTTGCTTGGAGTGTCTTGTATGATATGAGTCTTTGCCTTATTTGCTGTTTAGTTTGTCACAATCATATTTGCTGCACACACCTATCTTGAGAAGAGCCACATGTTATCATCATAATTTGTAGAATACTCTATGTGCTTCACTTAAATTTTTTGAGCTAGGCAGTTGCTCTAGTGCTTCACTTAAATCTTTTTGAGCACGGTGGTGGCTGAAATTTTGAAGAAATAAACTCTCATGCTTCACTTATATCATTTTGAGAGTTGATTAAAAGTTTGTAGAAATTAATTCTCATGCTTCACTTATATCATTTTGAGAATTGACAAGAGTAATTTTTTTGTAGAAACAAACTCTCATGCTTCACTTATATTATTTTGAGAGTTGACTAAAATTTTGAAGAAATTAATTCTCTTGCTTCACTTATATCTTTTTGAGAATTGAGTTGATTAAAATTTTATCAAAATTAATTCTCTTGCTTCACTTATATCTTTTTGAGAATTGAGTTGATTGAAATTTTGAAGAAATGAATTCTCATGCTTCACTTATATTATTTCGAGAATTGTTAAGATGAAAATTTTGAAGAAATATATGCACTCTCATGCTTCAATTAAATCTTTTTGAGAGATGATGATAGTAACGGTAATTTGCACATGTTATGCAATTGGTCCCAAAGTGATGAATATTCAAGAGGGATATAGATAAAAACTTTCATATAGATCATTGGATATGATGAGTGTGATTCCTTGCAATAGTTTTGCGATATGGAAATGATAATATGTGATGCCATGTTAGTGAGTAATTATGGTTTAGTAAGAATATTAGTGTTAAGGTTTGTGATTCCCTATGCAAGCACGTTAAGTCAATAGTTATGCAATGAAGTAATATCCTACTTATGGTGCATTATTCGGTGTTAGTTGTGTGCAATGCATGTTTATGACCGTATTCGTTTTTTGGTTGGTTGCTTCTCAATCTTTGCTAGCCTTCACTTGTACTAAGCGGAAATACTGCTTGTGCATCCAAAATCCTTAAACCCAGTTTTGCCATATGAGTCCACTATATCTACCTATATGCGGTATTTCAATGCCGTTCCAAGTAAATTTGTGTGTGCCAACTCTAAATTTCAAAATAATTTTTCCGTTTTGTGTGCCCGTACCGCTCATGAAGCAAAGGGGGGTAGCTAATATCTTCCATGCTAAGTGGGTTATTCTCATGACGAGTGTTTATTCACTTGTCATTGCACGAGAGAATGGTTGGTAATAGGGATGCCCGTCCCGAATTGTTAAAATGCTAAAATGCCAAAATTGCAGTAATGCAAAAAATAATAAAAACAAAAGCAATTCTCCCATGGAAAGAAATAAAAAATCTTAATGAAGGGGAATACTCTCGCGCAAAGAAAAATCTTAATGAAGGAGAGTATAATTTATTTTCTGTTTGGGAACCACCTATGATGTGTTTAGCATGGAAGATATTGGAAATTCTCATTCGTTTTCGTTGACAGGAAAAGCATGCCTCCCAAAATGTTTTTATCTCTTTAATTTCAGCTTTGAGCTCTGGCACATTTGACAAATCTCTGCTTCCCTCTGCGAAGGGCCTATCTATTTACTTTTATGCAATTTTTATTTTTCTTGAGTCTCCATCTTCTCTTACAAAAGCACCAACAAGGGAACACTATAGTCATACTTGTGCATTGGATGTAGCTAATATTTGAGTGTGTTTCATGAATGGATCAATGATAGAGTATAATGGGCTAGGGATAACTTTCTTTAGCGTTGATATTTTGAAAGACATGGTTGCTTGTTAGCATGCTTGAGTATTTATGTTTTCATGTCAAACTACAGACTATTGCTTTGAATCATATAAGTCCAATGTCCATGCTACAATAGAAAAAACAATATGTGATGAATATATTAGGCAGCATTCCACATCAAAAATTCTGTTTTTATCATTTACCTACTCGAGGACGAGCAGATATTAAGCTTGGGGATGCTGATACGTCTCCAACGTATCTATAATTTTTTATTGTTCCATGCTGTTATAATATCAATCTTGGATGTTTTTATAATCATTTACAGCAATTTTATATCATTTTTGGAGACTAACCTATTAACCTAGTGCCCAGTGCCAGTTGCTGTTTTCTGCCCTGTTTTTGTTTCACAGAAAATCAATATCAAACGAAGTCCAAATACAGTGAAACTTTTTGGAGAGTTTTTCTTGGGCATGAAGAATACTGGAAGCTTTGGGACGAGGCTAGAAGACCTTGGTGGGCCCCACGAGCCACCAGGGCATGCCTGGGGGCCAGGCGCGCCTTGGTGCCTCGTGGGCCCCACCAAGCCCCGTTTGACCGAATTCCTGCACTATAAATTCCCAAAAAAATCCAAAACCCTAGGGGGAGTCCACGAAATACTTTTTCCGCTGCCGCAAGTTTCTGTTCCAGAGAGATCCCATCTAGAGGCCTTCTCCGGTAATCTGCCGGAGGGGGAATCGATCACGGAGGGGTTCTACATCAACCTTGCTGCCCTTCCGATGATGTGTGAGTAGTTTACCACAGACCTACATGTGACACCCCCGGCTTAATCATGCACTAATCATACACGCAAATGTGCATGATCAAGCACAGGGACTCACGGGAAGATATCACAACACAACTCTAAAACATAAATAAAGTCATACAAGTTTTATATTACAAGCCAGGGCCTCGAGGGCTCGAATACAAAAGCTCCATGACATACAAGCATCAGCGAAGGCATCAGGTGTCTGAGTACAGACACAAAGAGTTACACAGATAGGCCTTAACAAGCGGGGCAAAATAAAACAACGGATCGAAAGGCGCATGCCTCCTGCCTGGGAGCCACCTAACTACTCCTGGTTGGCTGGCTCAATCCAGTAGTAGGTGCCTCCGGGACTCTCCTGGTAGTAACCTCCCGCAGTGGCGTCTGGCTCCTGGGCTCCATCGTCTGAATTCAACAAATAGGTATGGGGGAAAAAGAAGAGCAGAGCGACCGTGAGTACTCATCCAAAGTACTCGCAAGACTTACATCAGACTATTCTACTTATGGATTGGTATCAAGGGAAGAGGCTGTATCTGTGGACTATATAGCAGAAATGCCAGAATAGAGAGAGAAGGCCTAGTCCTATCAAAGACTAGCATCTTCAGTGTCTTGCAGTATTAGAAGAGTGCAGATTAGTATATTAAATAGCAAACATGTTGTATAATAGTATCACCCTGAGATCCTTTCTCGACTCCCTGCGAGAAAGCGATCCCGAGAGCAGTATTAACAGTTTAACATGAATCATCAATTTGTAGTTGTAATGGATCATGATACAACTCCGAGCGTCCTGTTACCGTGGACACGGCTATTCGAATAGATCACTTCCCTGCAGGGGTGCACTACTGTTACCCAACACGCTCGATTACATCTGGCCGGACACACTTGCTGGGTAATGCCCGGCCTCGGGTAATCGACACGACATAGTCCTACCTAGGCTCAGCAGAGAGGTCAACACGCCGGTCTAAATCCTAAGTGCGCAGGGGTCTTGGGCCCATCGCCCTTTGCACTCCTGCACGTTGCGAGACTGGTCGGGGAGCAGGCGCGACACTGAACACGCCAGTGACGTAACCAGCCCAATCCAAACAATCAGCCCGCATCTCTGAACTGTGACATCTGAAGAGCTTTCGGCTGAAACATACGACGTAGAGGGCCCCATTAAACCATTATCTCGCATGGTGGTAGTCCGTATAGGCACGCAGCCAACTCAGATTAAATACCCAAATCTGTTAGGCGTATTTAGTAGCTCACAGAGACGACCAAACAACCTATTGCTCCGACTTGATATCACTCGCGGGTACTCTTGGTGCTTACCCATCTTTAGCATTGTTCTCTCGCGGGCACCCTTGGGGCCAGCCTGACTTTACATTTCCCCGCGGGTACCTCTCGAGGTGGACCCGCCTGCGACAAAGGTCAAAGTAACTGTGTGTCCAAGTATCGAGGAGAAATCCGAGGAATCACCCTCGATTGATTCCCACTCAAGGAGTTAGACGACGGAAGCTTTATCGAAAGTGATGAAGGAGGAATCACCCTCGGCAACAAACATCTGGATAGCTATTCTACAGAGGCACCATCGAAAGTGAGATTGGAGCTGTCACCCTCGGCACTCGATGCCAGCTCTACAGAGTCGAGCAAATTAGGGGGATGTGCGGTGATGTGCTCCCGGTTGATCACATTGATCGGGGCACAGATACTACAGTGGAGCAACTACAGCAAGGGAGAGAGGCCACATATGGTTTACCATCCAACCTATACTAAGTAGTTAGGATGACAGGCAGGTATCAACAGTAGTTACAAGGACAGGCTATGCATCAGAATAGGATAAATCAAAGCAGTAGCAATTTTCTAATGCAAGCAAGAGGGAGAAAGAATAGGAGATAACGGCATGCGTCAAGGGGGGTTGCTTGCCTGGAAGCTCTGCTGAGAGGGGCTGGTCATCGAAAGTCTGCTCGTCGGTCTCCTGAGCTGCGTCGGTCTCGGGGGCTATCGGAATAGAAGAGGGGGAAGAAACAATAAATAAAGGCAACAGATGCAACACAGAGCATGACGTGCTAAAATGCAGTGCAGGGTTGCCTAAATGCATCTCTAAACCATTTTAGTTATTTTAGGATTTAAGTTGGAATTATTAACCGGTATGTATGCACTATTCATCTACCAAAAACAGATGGAAAGTTGCGGGTTCACCTACATAGAGGGCCCCAACATGAAAACAGATGCCACGATTGGATTCGTGGGATTTTTCTGATCAACTTTCATATAGAAAGTTTTTCGATCCGAGCTACGGTTAATTTTCTACGATTTTTTGAAGATTTAAACTATTTGTGGAATTATTTGAATTAACAGAAATTGCCTAAATGGAATATGACGTCAAGCTGATGCAGGCATGACATCAGTGGTCGGCTGACCAGCTGACTGGTCAAACAGCCCCAGGTGGGACCCACCTGTCAGCCTCTGTGGGAATAAAAACAGAGTTAAATTTAATCTAACAGAGGATTAGTCAGTGGGCCCGGCCTGTCAGTGAGACAACTAGTTAACTGAATTAACTAATTAATGGTTAGTAGTTAATTAACTACGCGGGCCCACATGTCAGCGGCTTAAGGTGAACAGTGCCCCGCGTTGACCGTGGTCAACCCGGTCAAACACGGCCAGGGGCCCACCGATCAGTGTCTCCGAGCGGGACCCAGCCGGTGCCACGTAGGCAATCGACGCCGGACATCTTCGGCGAGCCGTTTTGCGGCAACGAGCTCCGGTGAACTTCGAAAAACGCTAGAGGGCACCAAATCACGCGATCCCGGGCTGGTTCGAACGAGCACCGAGCGCCGCATCCAACGCGGGTGATCTCACGGGCTGAGGTGGTCAGAGTCATCGCCGGTGACGAGTGGCTGCGGCGGCAGTTCTTGGGCTACGACGGAACAGGTGAAGCAGCGTGGTTTAAGGCGAAGCAAAGAGGCAGGCCACGGCTACGCAACGCACTGAGCTCGGCGACGAGCTCAGATGACCCTAACAGCGACGGCAACGGCGGCAATGAGCGGTGCGGCAGAGCAAGGCTCGGCGGTTCATGGCGGCAGCCGCAAGAGCTCGAGGAGGAGCTCGGGAAAGGAGGGAGCGAGGGGGGAAGCTTACGGTGCAGGCACACGGAGGCCTCGCGATTATCGGGAGCGCAGAGAGATGCCGGAGTTCGCCGGTGGTCGCCGGTGATCCAAAATCGGGGACCGGCTCGATCCAGGCAATGCGGCATCCTCCGTCTCAAACGCGTGGTCGGGGTCGAAGGAGAAGACGATGGCGGCGATGGTGAACTGGTCGGAGAGGTGTGGGAGGCACCGAGGCTGTCGTGGTGGAGCGGCGCGGCGGCGGCGCCTCGGGCAGAGAGAGGGAAGTGAGCGAGCTCGCACGAGAGGGAGGGAGGAGGTCACTGCGGGCAGCGTCCAGGGGAGATGGACGGAGCCATACCTATCCCCACGCTCACCCACAGCGTCGCGGTGGTGAGCTTGGAGCGGCAGCGGCGAGCGCCGGTTGCAGGGAAGAAGACACGGAGGCGGGAGTGGTTGAACTGGGTTGGGCCAGCCCAGTAACAGTAAGGCCTTTTCCCTTTTCTATTTTTCTGTTTTTCTGTTTTATTTATTAAACAGAGAGGGAAATAGAATTTAATTGGGCAACCAAATCAATTTAGAAAAATGTGTGACTTGGCCCAAAATATTCTTTGCACTTTATAACACTGTCACAATTATTTTGGAAGGCACAGGATTTCATTTGGATTTTTCATAATTGCATTTGCAATATAAATTGCTGGTTTGGCACTGCTATAAATGCTACTGCTCATATTAGCAGAAGAGTGATGTTGTTTTTCTTAACAACAATTTGTTTTGGATTTTATGCTAAATGATGAACATTTTTCCAGCAGCTTTTAAACAACTTCAAAATTCGATTGCATTTGAATTTGAATTTAGTGGCAGAATTTGAAATGAGATATTTATCCACTGTGATCAAGCACTGCAAATGGTGATGACTTGGCATGATTATCAGATGATCACTGTGCTTACTACATAGGGGTGTTACAATTCTCCTCCTTTAACAAGAATTCTCGTCCCGAGAATTAAGAGGTAGGTTGAAAGAAAGCGGGGTATTCTTCACGAAGACGATCCTCGCATTCCCAAGTGGCTTCATCCTCAGAATGATTGGACCACTGAACTTTGAGGAACTTGATTGCCTTCTGACGAGTTCGACGTTCAGTTTGATCAAGAATGCAGATCGGATATTCTGGGTAAGACAGATCTTCTCGCAATTCAAGCATTTTATGATCCACAGCTCGGATAGGATCCTTAAAGCAGCGTCGGAGTTGCAACACATGAAAGACATCATGCACCTGAGATAGGTTTGGCGGCAATTGCAACTGATATGCCACTTCTCCTCGACGAGCGAGAATACGGAATGGGCCAATGTAACGAGGAGCTAACTTGCCCTTGATTTCGAACCGATGAGTGCCTTTCAATGGAGTGACGCGAAGGTAAGCCTGCTCGCCAGGTTGATAGACCATTACCTTGTGCTTTTGGTCATAGTTGCTCTTCTGACGAGACTGAGTAGCTCTTAAATGTTCACGGACGATGCGGACTTGTTCTTCAGCTTGCTGAATAATGTCCGGTTCAACGAGTGATCGTTCCCCAGTTTCTGACCAATTCAGAGTGGTTCGACACTTACGTCCATAAAGCACTTCAAAGGGTGCCATCTTTAGACTAGCTTGGTAGCTATTGTTGTAAGAGAATTCGGCATACGAGAGAGATTCCTCCCATTTCTTACCGAATGAGATGACACAGGCTTGAAGCATATCTTCAAGCACTTGGTTGACTCGTTCAACTTGACCCTGAGACTGAGGGTGAAAAGCGGTGCTAAAGGACAGATGAGTTCCCATAGCTTCCTGGAAACTTTCCCAGAATCTTGAGGTAAAGAGGCTGCCACGATCCGAACTGATTTCCAACGGAACACCGTGGAGTGATACAATTCTGGAAACATACAATTCCGCTAAGTGACTAGCAGTGATTGTCTCCTTGACTGGCAGAAAGTGAGCAACCTTTGAGAATCGGTCGATGACGACAAAGATAGCATCATGACCCTTCTGCGATCTGGGAAAACTGGTAATGAAATCCATTTGGACTTTGTCCCATTTCCATTCAGGTATTTCTAGGGGTTGTAGAGTTCCAGCAGGCCTTTGATGTTCTGCTTTGATGCGATGGCAAACGTCACACTTGGCAACATATTGAGCAATGTCTCGCTTCATGTCAGGCCACCAGTACCGCTGATGAATGTCTTGGTACATCTTGGTACTACCAGGGTGAATAGAAAGAGGGGTATCATGGGCTTCATTCATGACATCCGAACGAGAGTCCAGATTGCGTCTTCAGGGGACCACTAGGTGGCCTTTGAAAAACAAGGCACCATCATCACCAACATGGTAGAATGAAGCATTTCCCTTGGGGAGGAAGTTCTTAATCTTTTCGACTTCAGTGTCATATTTCTGTCTTGTCTTGATGTTGCGCTCGAGGTCTGGTGATACGTCTCCGTCGTATCTACTTTTCCAAACACTTTTGCTCTTGTTTTGACCCCTAATTTGCGTGATTTGAATGGAACTATCCCGGACTGACGCTGTTTTCAGCAGAATTGCCATGGTGTTGTTTTTGTGCAGAAAATCAAAGTTCTTGGAATTGGATGAAACTTTTTGGAGAATTTTTATGGAATATATAAAAAATATTGGCGCAAGAATCACCAGAGGGGGGCCACCCAGTGCCCATGAGGCACTAGGGCGCGCCACCCCCCCCCCCCCCAGGCGGGCCCTGGTACCTCATGGGGCCCACTGCCTCCATCTGACCTAATTCCAATGCTATAAATTCTTATTTTCAGAGAAAAAATAGAGAAGAAGTTTTATTGCGTTTCATGATACGGAGCCGCCGCCACCTCCTGTTCTTCATCGGGAGGCCAGATCTGGAGTCTGTTTTGGGCTCCGGAGAGGGGGATCTTCCGGCATCGTCATCATCAACCATCCTTCATCACCAATTTCATGATGCTCACCACCAGGAGTGAGTAATTCCTTTGTAGGCTTGCTGGACGGTGATGAGTTGGATGAGATTCACCATGTAATCGAGTTAGTTTTGTTAGGGCTTGATCCCTAGTATCCACTATGTTCTGAGATTGATGTTGCTATGACTTTGCTAGGCTTAATGCTTGTCACTAGGGCCTGAGTGCCATGATTCCAGATCTGAACCCATTATGTTTTCAGCAATATATTTGTGTTCTTGATCCGATCTTGCAAGTTATATGCACCTACTATGTGTTATGATCCGCATACCCCAAGGTGACAGAAATTGGGATTCTTTCCGGTGATTGCCGTAGTTTGAGGAGTTCATGTATTCACTAAGTGTTAATGCTTTGTTCCAGTTCTCTATTAAAAGGAGGCCTTAATATCCCTTAGTTTCCTTATGGACCCCGCTGCCATGGGAGGGTAGGACAAAAGATGTCATGCAAGTTCTTATTGCAAGCACGTATGACTATATACGGAATACATGCCTACATTACATTGATGAATTGCAGCTAGTTCTGTGTCGCCCTTGGTTACAACTGTTACATGATGAATGTTAGGCAACGAATATCACCGATCCAATGCCTACGAGCTTTTCCTATATTGATTCTTGCTAAGTTACTACTGTTGCTACTGCTGTTACAATTGCTACTACTGCTGCTGTTACCGTTACCGATACCGTTACTATTATTGCTACTGCTATCAAAACTATCAAACTACTTTGCTACTGATCACTCTGCTGCAGATATTTAGTCTCCAGGTGTGGTTGAATTGACAACTCAACTGCTAATACTTGCAAATATTCTTTGGCTCCCCTTGTGTCAAATCAATAAATTTCGGTTGAATACTCTACCTTCGAAAACTGTTGCGATCCCCTATACTTGTGGGTTATCAAGACCTTTTTCTGGCACCGTTGCCGGGGAGCATAGCTTTATTTGCTGAGTCACTTGGGATTTATATCTGTTGATCACTATGAAGAATCTAAAGGACACTAGAACCAAGATCGTTCCCTCTAAGACGAGGGGAGGTAAGGAACTGCCATCTAGCTCTGCACTTGATTCACCATCTGTTTTAAGTAAACTTGCAACACCACCACCACATGCTATTAATTCTGATATATCACAACTTATTGATGATGCCACTTCTACTTTGAATGATACTCATGATGATGCTAGTACCATGCTTGATAATGTTGTGCCACTTAGTGAATTTCTTACTGAACAAATTGCTAAAGCTAAAGAAATTGAAAATGCTGAAACTCCTGAGAATGATAATTCACCTATTATGCCTAGCTCTCCTACTAGAGTTGAAACACCTGATGAACAATGTTTTGATAGAGAGATTGCTAGAGCCATTCTTGCTTGTAAGGATAGACATGAAGTTATAAAATTGGTTGCTGTTATGAAAGAAAAATCTATGAGGGAGAAGATGAAATATGATCCTAAGTTTGCAACCTCTCCTATATTAGTTACTGATAAGGATTATGAATTCTCTGTTGATCCTGAGTTAAGTAAGTTGGTAGAATCTTATCCTTTCCATGGATATGAAACTGAAACCGTTGTGGCACATCTCACTAAATTAAATGATATAGCCACCCTGTTTACTCATGAGGAAAAAATTCGCCACTATTATATTCTTAAGTTGTTTCCTTTCTCATTAGAGGGTGATGCTAAAGATTGGTATAATACTCTTGCTCCTGGATGTGTGAGTAGTCCCCAGGATATGATTTATTACTTCTCTGAAAAATATTTTCCTGCTCATAAGAAACAAGCTGCCTTACAAGAAATATTTAACTTTGTGCAAATTGAAGAAGAGAGTCTCCCACAAGCTTGGGGGAGGCTTCTCCAATTACTTAATGCTTTGCCTGATCATCCTCTTAAGAAAAATGAAATACTTGATATCTTCTATAATGGACTAACCGATGCTTCTAGGGATTACCTAGATAGTTGTGTGAGTTGTGTTTTCAGGGAAAGGACTATTGAACAAGCTAAGGAATTATTGAATAATATATTGAAGAATGATAATGATTGGACACTTCCTGAACCACCGCCTAAACGCACTCCGAAGAAGAGGGGTATCTTATATCTCAGTCCTGAAGATATGCAAGAAGCAAAGAAATGCCAGAAAGAAAAAGGTATTAAAGCTGAGGATGTTAAGAATTTACCACCTATTGAAGAGATACATGGTCTTGACGAACTGACACAGGTAGTAGAGGTAAATTCTCTCTTAAAGTTCAATGAAGGTGATAATCCTCATTACAAATTTCCTAGTCAATGCTTGTATGAATTTGATAATTATATGATGAAGCAAGATCATTTCAATGCAAATGTTATGAAACAATTGAAACAAAATTCTTATATGATTGATCGCTTGAGTGACTTGTTATTTAGAATTGCTAATGATGTTAGAGTTGTTAGTAAACATGCTTCTATGGTTCAAACTCAATTAGAACAAGTTGATAAATCTTAAAGTGAATTACTTAATGAAATGAATAATAATATGAATGATCATGCTGTTAGAGTAATGACTAGAGGAGGTAGAATGACTCAGGAGCCACTTTATCCTGAAGGTCATCCTAAAAGAATTGAACAAGACTCTCAAAGAATTAATGTTGATGCACCTAGTCCACCTAAAAAGAAAAAGAAAAAGAAAAATGATAGGACTTTGCATACTTCTAGTGAACCCGAGGTAGAAAAACCCTTGGAGGAGAGTAATGATGTTTCTATTTCTGATGCTGAAACACAATCTGGTAATGAACATACACCTAGTGATAATGATAATGATGATGCTCATGCTGATGCTCAACCAGATAATGATAGAGAACCAGATAAGGATAAAGAATCTGATAATGATGTTGAAATAGAACCTGCTGTTGATCTTGATAACCCACCTACTAAAAATAAATGTTATGATAAAAAGGACTTTGTTGCTAGCAAACATGGCAAAGAAAGAGAACCATGGGTTCAAAAACCCATGCCCTTTCCTCCTAAACCATCCAAGAAAAAGGATGAGGAAGAATTTGAACGCTTTGCTGAAATGCTTAGGCCAGTCTTTTTGCGTACTCGTTTGACTGATATTATAAAGATGCCTCCTGATGCTAAATATATGAAAGACATCACTACAAATAAAAGAAAGATACCTGAAGCTGAGATTTCCACTATGCTTGCAAATTATTCTTTTGAGGATGGAGTACCTAAGAAACTAGGAGATCCAGGAATACCAACTATACCATGCTCCATTAAGAAAAACTATGTCAAAACTGCTTTGTGTGATTTAGGAGCTGGTGTTAGTGTTATGCCTTTCTCTTTATATAAAAGACTTGATTTGAATAAACTCACTCCCACTGAAATATCATTGCAAATGGCTGACAAATCAACTGCCATACCTATCGGTGTTTGTGAGGATGTGCCTGTTGTGGTTGCGAATGTTACTATCTTAACAGACTTTGTTATACTTGATATGCTCGAGGATGACAACATGTCAATTATCCTCGGTAGACCCTTCTTGAACACTGCAGGGGCTGTTATTGATTGCAACAAAAGCAAGGTCACTTTTCATATCAATGGTAATGAGCATAGGGTGCACTTTCCGAAGAAACAATTTCAAGTGAATGGTATTCATATTATTGAAAAGGCTCCAACAATTACTATTGGGAGTTTTCAAATTCCTATACCTACTGTTAAAAAGAAATATGAAACTCTTATTGTTGGGGAGATGCATATCCCCGTTGAGGTAACTTAGTGTTATACGAAAGTTTTTCGGTTTCATGTCAATCGAAAATGGTTTGTTAATAAGACCTGATCAACCTTATTAAAGGATTATTTTTGAGAGGCATGTGGTCGATAAATTTAGTAAGCACAAACTTCTGTACCCACTTTTTACTTTCTGTTATTCTCAGTTAATTGAAATAAAATGCCCTGTTTATCCTGTTTTCTGATTTACCCGTGCAATAAAAAATAGCCCAAAAATAAAAGTGCTCAGAATGCAATAAAATTTTAACATGATTTTTTAGTGATTATTTAAGAATGTTTGGTGCAAAAATAATACCAGGGGGATGCCCCAGGTGCCCACGAGGCACCAGGGCACGCCACCCCCCCCCCCCCCCCCCGGCGCGCCCTGGTGGCTCATGGGCCCCACGGGACCCCTCTCCCTTATCTCTTTAGCCCACTTCGTCTCCTACCTCTAGAAAAAATTCCTGGTAGCTCTCTCTCCCGTGTTCTTGCTCACAACACTGAAATTTTTTATCTCTTTGCTCGGAGCTTCCTTTTTGAAACTGTTTTGGGAGATTGCTCCTTGGTATGTGACTCCTCCATTGCTCCAATTAGTTTTTTTTAGTGGATTATATTTTGCACATTTAGTCACTGTTGGTGCTACAGAAAATGAGCTTGCATGTTGAATTCTTTGAGTTCCAACTAGTTTGAATGCTTGACATAGCCTCTAGACATCCATATGAGTAGTTGCTATCAATCTTGTGAAGTTTTATTGATATCATTTTGTGACCCAAATTTTTTTAGAAATTTGTTCATAGGAAAATGAGTCTCCCCCAGAGAAGTTCCTCGAGGAGGAGGTCCTCAGAAGCATCATCAAGTGAAAGCTTGGCACGCCAATCATATGAGGAACCAAGTGCAAGTTCGACGTGAGGTGCCGAAGCAAAATCATGTCGGTGGCCGTGTAACGAGTTCATGCTAGGTGCTGGCATCAAGGAAGAATTTGATCAATATATTCACAATGCCGAGCTCTCCGCCTTCATCACAGATAAGCCACCACAGCACTATAACCTCACTTCTTCTCTCACTCAGTACTTTAAATTCCATCAGCACACTTCTAAGGTTTCATTTCACCTCTATGACAAGTCTTATAATATGCCTCTAGAAGAATTCTGTGATGCATGTAAGATTCCATATTGGGGTTCATTAGATGAACCACCAAGAGCTGATTATGAGTTATTTCTCAACAGCCTTTGTAATGGTGAGGATAGGGGAGTCACGCAGGCTAGAATAGTTAGCATTCAATTTCCCGCTATCCGGTACTTTGCGCTTTTTAATGGTAAATGCATTGTTGGTAAACAAGACTGTAGTGCACTTTGCACCCCTGATCTGAGTCTTATTCGTACAGCCTTAACTGGTGTCAAACTTTATAATCTTGGGGCTATTGTTGCACGTAGGCTACAGCTTAATGCGGGTAGTGGTGATTTATATGGAGGAATTTATGTATCCCATTTAGCTGCAAGGCTAGGAGTCTCGCCTAAATTCAATGATCCCATCTTGCCTTATAAATATTTAAATTTCGAAGCAATGCGAGAACATAGGTTTTTAAAACGCAATGCACAGGGTCATGAATACAACTTGGTCTTTAATAAATATCAATCTGTGTATGTTGCTTTGCCTGCGCCTACTCTCTTTGATTTTCAGAGCAAACATAGACACTTTCTTCATGAGGGTGAGGTGCACGAGTACAAGGCGGCTGTCAAGGCTGCTCGTCAGGCTGAGGAGGCAGCCCGGAATACCTCTACGAGCTACCATTTCGATCACTACTACGGATGGCCGTAGACCAAGCTAGGCAAAAGCCTAAGCTTGGGGGAGTATGTGTTTCTCACCGACATTACATTCATGTTCACACATTTCATTCCAGTTGTCGGTGTTCACACTTTTTCATTGTATAATCCATGCTAGTTTTATTTTCTTGCTTTCTTCTTATGTGTTTGAATTTTTTTAAGAAAATACAAAAATATTTCTCGTTCTTTTCGGTTTTTCTTTTTAGTTTAATTAGTTGTAGTTTCGTAGTAGTAAGAGAAAACCCAAAAAGATTTCTCGTTTCTTCTTTTGCTCGTTGGGAGCTTTCCCGTGTAAATAGTTTTCTTTTCTCGTTTTTGTTTTCTTCTTTTTGCTTTCTTTAGAAAACTAAAAACTCCAAAAATATTTCTGTGTGTTTCTCTGAAATTCTTTTCTTTTCTTCCGTTGAGTCATTGTAAGGAGAAGACCACGATGAAAATGATGAGTGGCTCCCATATGCATTATTGTTGATCTAACAAAGAGCCCATATTACCTTGTCTTCTCCTTTGAATAAAATGCTTGCAGATTCTAGCTTAGTCCACGACACACTTGCACTATTATTATTTTCTTATCATTCGGTCGTGCAAGTGAAAGGCAATAATGACGATGATTTGATGAAGTGACTGTGGCAAGGAAAAGCGAGTATGAACTCAACTTGTTCTTTGTTTTTGTAAATATGTTTAACTCAGTATCCATGATTCAGCATATTATGATTAAACATGTTTATGATGACAATTAGAGATTATAGTTGCACATGCCATGCTTAAGTAGCTAGGAGTGGATAACGATTTGTCTTAGGTGTCAACATGCATTAAAATGGTTGTGATGTAGTATGATGATATGGTATCCTCCTCTGAATGTTTCGAGTGGCTGGACTTGGCACATGTTCACGCATGTAGTTGAATCAAAACCAACATAGCCTCCATGATATTTATGTTCATGGTGTTTATATCCTACTCATGCTAGTATTCAATGTTGATTATTCATAATGCATGGTTATGACCGTTTTCGCTCTCTAGCTGGCCGCTTCTCAAAATATTTGCTAGCCTTCGCCTGTACTAAGCGGGAATACTGCTTGTGCATCAAAATCCTTAAACCAAAGTTATCCCAGATGAGTCCACTATATCTACCTATATATGGTATTACCCTGCCGTCCTAAGTAAATTTGCATGTGCCAACTCTCAATATTCAAATGAACATCTGTTTTGTGTGCCCATACCACTCATGAAGCGACAGGGGGCGGTCAGTATCTTCCATGCTAAGTGGGT
The DNA here is from genome assembly GCA_039707655.1 of Elymus sibiricus. Classification (NCBI taxonomy): domain Eukaryota; kingdom Viridiplantae; phylum Streptophyta; class Magnoliopsida; order Poales; family Poaceae; genus Elymus; species Elymus sibiricus. The sequence goes on from CM077676.1 coordinate 74,334,787, forward strand.
TATTCTCATGATGAGTTTTTATTCACTTGTCCTTGCACGAGAGGGGCTGGTAATCGGGATGCCCAGTCCCATTATAAAAAGAAAATACAAATAATGAAACAAACTCCCCCGGAAAGTTGTTGGTATGGAGGGCACCTGAGGATTCGGCTAGCCATGGCTTGTGGTTGAATGGTGGAGGGGCAGTAAACTTTACTTTACCGCTTGGGAACCGCCGCTAATGTGTTTAGCATGGAAGATATTGAAAACTCTCGGTCGTGACGTTGACAGGAAAGGCATACCTCCCAAAATTTTATTTATCTCTGATTTAAGCTTCGAGCTCTGGCACCTCTACAAATCCATGCTTCCCTCTATGAAGGGCCCTTCTATTTACTTTTATGTTATTTTACTTTTATTGTTGAGTCATCACCTTCTCAAACAAGCACCAGACCTAAGAGCACTATTGTCATTCTCATGCATTGTGTATAGTTAATGTTGTGTGCATCATGACTGGATCTCTTCTACCATGAATTACAATGTTTAGTAACCGCTTGAACTTTCGAGGTGCTCTACATTTATGTTTTGCGGTCTCAGAAAGGGCTAGCGAGATACCATGTTCTCATATTACATCATGATTGTTTTGACAAAGTGTTGGCATTTGAGATATCTTATTATTGCTCGCTAGTTGATTATGCCATTGGTATGAATGAATATATTTTCTACGGGTTATTATTTATGTGGTTAGTTATAATCTTTGCTGAAAACTTGGATATTATTTAAGCATATGTATAGAAACAAGAACAAAAGAGTTTGTAAAAGTTTTTCTTTATCACTTTCAGTTTGTCAACTGAATTGCTTGAGGACAAGCAATGAGTTAAGCTTGGGGGAGTTGATACATCTCCGTCGTATCTACTTTTCCAAACACTTTTACTCTTCTTTTGACCCCTAATTTGCATGATTTGAATGGAACTAACCCGGACTGACGCTGTTTTCAGCAGAATTGCCATGGTGTTGTTTTTGTGCAGAAAATCAAAGTTCTTGGAATTGAAACTTTTTGGATAATTTTTATGGAATATATAAAAAATATTGGTGCAAGAATCACCAGAGGGGGGGCCACCCAGTGCCCACGAGGCACCAGGGCGCGCCACCCCCCCAGGCACGCCCTGGTACCTCATGGGGCCCACGTGGCTCTGTCTGACCTAATTCCAACGCTAGAAATTCTTATTTTCGGAGAAAAAATAGAGAAGAAGTTTTATTGCGTTTCACGATACGGAGCCGCCACCACCTCCTGTTCTTCATCGGGAGGCCAGGTCTGGAGTCCGTTTTGGGCTCCGGAGAGGGGGATCTTCCGGCATCATCATCATCAACCATCCTTCATCACCAATTTCATGATGCTCACCACCGGGAGTGAGTAATTCCTTCGTAGGCTTGCTGGATGGTGATGAGTTGGATGAGATTCACGATGTAATCGAGTTAGTTTCGTTAGGGCTTGATCCCTAGTATCCACTATGTTCTGAGATTGATGTTGCTATGACTTTGCTATGCTTAATGCTTGTCAATAGGGCCCTAGTGCCATGATTCCAGATTTGAACCCATTATGTTTTCAGCAATATATTTGTGTTCATGATCCGATCTTGCAAGTTATGCACCTGCTATGTGTTATGATCCACATACCCCAAGGTGACAGAAATTGGGATTCTTTTCGATGATTGTCGTAGTTTTAGGAGTTCATGTATTCACTAAGTGTTAATGCTTTGTTCCGGTTCTCTATTAAAAGGAGGCCTTAATATCCCTTAGTTTCCTTATGCACCCCGCTGCCACGGGAGGGTAGGACAAAAGATGTCATGCAAGTTCTTATTGCAAGCACGTATGACTATATACGAAATACATGCCTACATTACATTGATGAATTGGAGCTAGTTCTATGTCGCCCTAGGTTATAACTGTTACATGATGAATGTTATCCAACGAATATCACCGATCCAATGCCTACGAGCTTTTCCTATATTGATTCTTGCTAAGTTACTACTGTTGCTACTGCCGTTACAATTGCTACTACTGCTGCTGTTACCGTTACCGATATCGTTACTATTATTGCTACTGCTATCAAAACTATCAAACTACTTTGCTACTGATCACTCTGCTGCAGATATTTAGTCTCCAGGTGTGGTTGAATTGACAACTCAACTGCTAATACTTGCAAATATTCTTTGGCTCCCCTTGTGTTGAATCAATAAATTTGGGTTGAATACTCTACCCTCAAAAACTGTTGTGATCCCCTATACTTGTGGGTTATCATCTGGCTCAACAACTAGGGTATTGAGATGACCCTGAGGAACAATGTGGAGGTTCAACTTGCGAAGCTCTTCATAAAGCTTAGGTTGTGCTTCCTGAACCATGAGGTTGTTGCAATAAGCCTTGCGACTCAAAGCATCGGCCATTACATTAGCCTTGCTAGGGGTATAAGAAATATTCATGTCATAGTCAGCTATTGTCTTGAGCCATCTTTGCTGACAGAGGTTCAAGTCTGGTTGAGTATACAGATACTTCAAACTCTGGTGGTCTGTGTATATCTTGCAACGATTCCCAAGGCGGTAATGTCGCCACAGTTTCAGAGCATAAATTACTGCAGCAAGCTCGAGATCATGTACTGGATAGTTTTCCTCGTGAGGACGCAACTGACGAGAGCCATAGGCAATCACCTTGTGCTCTTGCATTAGGACACAGCCTAATCCTTGATGAGATGCATCACAGTAGATCACAAAGTCCTTTTTGGAATCCGGGGGTGCTAGCACTGGGGCAGATGTCAACTTATCTTTAAGTGTCTGAAAGCTTTCTTGACATTTTTCTGTCCACTCAAATTTGACACCTTTGTGGAGCAAATAAGTCAGAGGCTTGGCAATCTTAGAAAAGTTCTCGGCAAAGTGACGGCAATAGCTTGCAAGACCGAGAAAACTCCTAACTTGCTTGACATTCTTCGGAGGAGTCCAGTCAAGAATAGCCTGAACTCGTTCTGGGTTAACGGCAATGCCTGAGTAGGTAGTCAAAGAGGTGGTCGATGATAACCAAAGATGGCATTGCTCACCATGAATTCAATTAACTTCTCGAAAGAAGTCAAAATGTTGACACTGATCACAACAAATTTTGCTGAGAGGTTCCAAAAGTGTCAAATGACAGTGTGAGAGCATATGAAAACTTGGAGGGAAAGGTTAAACAGGCCAATGGAAAGGAAAATGTGATTATCAGACTAATCAAATCAATGTGAAGGAATAAGTACAGATAATCCAGCTCTCCGGGTGGATGAGGTTACGAGATCCTAGTGTCGGCGTTAGCAAATTCATTTAACACGAAAGGAAGAGAATTCAGAGTCCCAGAGTATAGAAGAGGAATAAAAGATCCTAATACCACCCATTGGGCAACGTGGGCCCATAAGCCACACAACCATGTTAGAAAAATTATTTTGCAAATTCTAGACCCAACTTCGGCCAAGGAGTTGGAAGGGGGGTCCTACAGGCAGTCGGCTCTGATACCAACTTGTGACGCCCCCGGCTTAATCGTGCACTAATCATACACGCAAATGTGCACGATCAAGCACAGGGACTCATGGGAAGATATCACAACACAACTCTAAAACATAAATAAAGTCATACAAGCTTTATATTACAAGCCAGGGCCTTGAGGGCTCGAATACAAAAGCTCCATGACATACAAGCATCAGCGAAAGCGTCAGGTATCTGAGTACAGACACAAAGAGTTACATAGATAGGCCTTAACAGGCGGGGTAAAATAAAACAACGGATCGAAAGGCGCAGGCCTCCTGCCTGGGAGCCTCCTAACTACTCCTGGTCGACTGACTCAATCCAGTAGTAGGTGCCTCCGGGACTCTCCTGGTAGTAACCTCCTATAGTGGCGTCTGGCTCCTGGGCTCCATCGTCTGAATTCAACATATAGGCATGGGGGAAAAAGAAGAGCAGAGCAACCATGAGTACTCATCCAAAGTACTCGCAAGACTTACATCAGACTATTCTACTTATGCATTGGTATCAAGGGAAGAGACTGTATCTGTGGACTATATAGCAGAAATGCCAGAATAGAGAGAAGGCCTAGTCCTATCGAAGACTAGCATCTTCAGTGTCTTGCAGCATTAGAAGAGTGCAGATTAGTATATTAAATAGCAAACATGTTGTATAATAGTATCGCCCTCAGATCCTTTCTCGACTCCCTGCGAGAAAGCGATCCCAAGAGCAGTATTAACAGTTTAACATGAATCATCAATTTGTAGTTGTAATGGATCAGGATACAACTCCGAGCGTCCTGTTACCGTGGACACGGCTATTCGAATAGATCACTTCCCTGCAGGGGTGCACTACTGTTACCCAACACGCTCGATTACATCTAGCCGGACACACTTGCTGGGTTATGCCCGGCCTCGGGTAATCGACACGACGTAGTCCTACCTATGCTCAGCAGAGAGGTCAACACACCGGTCTAAATCCTAAGTGCGCAGGGGTCTTGGGCCCATCGCCCTTTGCACTCCTGCACATTGCAAGACTGGCCGGGGAGTAGGCGCGACACTGAACACGCCAGTGATGTAACCAGCCCAACCCCAACAATCAGCCCGCATCTCTAAACTGTGATGTCTGAAGAGCTTTTGGCTGAAACGTACGATGTAGAGGGCCCCATTAAACCATTATCCTGCATGGTGGTAGTGCGTATAGGCACGCAGCCAACTCAGATTAAATACCCAAATCCGTTAGGCGTATTTAGTAGCTCGCAGAGACGATCAGACAACCTGTCGCTCCAACTTGATATCACTAGCGGGTACTCTTGGTGCTTACCCGTCTTTAGAATTGTTCTCTCACGGGCACCCTTGGGGCCAGCCCGACTTTACATTTCCCCGCGGGTACCTCTCAAGGTGGACCTGCCTGTGACAAAGGTCAAAGTAACTGTGTGTCCAAGTATCGAGGAGAAATCCGAGTAATCACCCTCGATTGATTCCCACTCGAGGAGTTACATGACGGAAGCTTTATCGGAAGTGATGAAGGAGGAATCACCCTTGGCAACCCACATCCGGGTAGCTATTCTACAGAGGCACCATCGAAAGAGAGATAGGAGGTGTCACCCTCGGCACTCGATGCCAGCTCTGCAGAGTCGAGCAAATTAGGGGAGTGTGCGGTGATGTGATGTTCTCAGCCTGGTTGATCACATTGATCGGGGCACATATACTACAATGGAGCAACTACATCAAGGGAGACAGGCCACAGATGGTTTACCATCCAACCTATACTAAGTAGTTAGGATAACAGGCAGGTATCAATAGTACTTACAAGGACAGGCTATGCATCAGAATAGGGTAAGTCAAAGCAGTAGCAATTTTCTAATGCAAGCAGGAGGGAGAAAGAATAGGAGATAACAGCATGCGTCAAGGGGGTTGCTTGCCTGGAAGCTCTGCTGAGAGGGTCTGGTCATCGAAAGTCTGCTCGTCGGTTTCCTGAGCTGCGTCGGTCTCGGGGGCTATCGGAATAGAAGAGTGGGAAGAAACAATAAATAAAGGCAACAGATGCAACACAGAGCATGACGTGCTAAAATGCAGTGCAGGGTTGCCTAAATGCATCTCTAAACCATTTTAGTTATTTTAGGATTTAAGTTGGAATTATTAACGGGTATGTATGCACTATTCATCTACCAAAAACAGACGGAAAGTTGTGGGTTCACCTACATAGAGGGCCCCGACATGAAAACAGATGGCACAATCGGATTCGTGGGATTTTTCTGATCAACTTTCATATAGAAAGTTTTTCGAACCGAGCTACGGTTAATTTTCTACGATTTTTCGAATATTTAAACTATTTCTGGAATTATTTGAATTAACAGAAATTGCCTAAAATGGAATATGACATCAGGCTGATGCAGGCATGATGTCAGTGGTCGGCTGACCAGCTGACTGGTCAAACAGCCCCAGGTGGGACCCACCTGTCAGCCTCTGTGGGAATAAAAACAGAGTTAAATTTAATCTAACAGAGGATTAGTCAGTTGGCCCGACCTGTCAGTGACACAACTAGTTAACTAAATTAACTAATTAATGGTTAGCAGTTAATTAAATACGCGGGCCCACACATCAACGGCTTAAGGTGAACAGTGCCCCGCGTTGACCGTGGTCAACCCGATCAAACGCGACCAGGGGCCCACCGGTCAGTGTCTCCGGGCGGGACCCAGCCGGTACTTCAGAAAAACGCTAGAGGGCACCAAATCACGCGCTCCCGGGCTGGTTCGAACGAGCACCGAGCGCCGCATCCAACGCGGGTGATCTCACGGGCTGAGGTGGTCGAAGTCGTCGCTGGCGATGAGTGGCGGCGGTGGCGGTTCTTGGGCTATGACAGAACGGGTGAAGCAGCGTGCTTTAAGGCGAAGCAAAGAGGCAGGCCGCGGCTACGCAACACACTGAGCTCGGCGACGAGCTCAGATGACCCTAACAGCGATGGCAACGGCGGCAATGAGCGGTGTGGTGGAGCAAGGCTCGGCCGTTCATGGCGGCAGCCACAAGAGCTCGAGGAGGAGCTTAGGAAAGGAGGGAGCGAGGGGGAAGCTTACGGTGCAGGCACACGGAGGCCTCGCGATTATCGGGAGCGCAGAGAGATGCCGGAGTTTGCCAGTGGTCGCCGATGATCCAAAATCAGGGACCAGCTCGATCCAGGCAATGCGGCGTCCTCCGCCTCGAACGCGTGGTCGGGGTCGAAGGAGAAGACAATGGCGGCAATGGTGAACCGGTCGGAGAGGCGTGGGAGGCACCGAGGCCATCGTGGTGGAGCTGCACGGCGGCGGCGCCTCGGGCAGAGAGAGGGAAGTGAGCGAGCTCGCGCGAGAGGGAGGGAGGAGGTGACTGCGGGCGGCGTCCAGGGGAGATGGACGGAGCCGTTCCTATCCCCACGCTCACCCACTACGTCACGGTGGCGAGCTGGGAGCGGCAGTGGCGAGCGCCGGTTGCGGGGAAGAAGACACGGAGGCGGGAGTGGTTGAGCTGGGTTGGGCCGGCCCAGTAACGGTAAGGCCTTTTCCCTTTTCTATTTTTCTGTTTTTCTGTTTTATTTATTAAACAGAGAGGGAAATGGAATTTAATTGGGCAACCAAATCAATTTAGAAAAATGTGTGACTTGGCCAAAAATATTCTTTGCACTTTATAACACTGTCACAATTATTTTGGAAGGCAGAGGATTTCATTTGGATTTTTCATAATTGCATTTGCAATATAAATTGCTGGTTTGGCACTGCTATAAATGCTACTGCTCATATTAGCATAAGAGTGATGTTGTTTTTCTTAACAACAAATTGTTTTGGATTTTATGCTAAATGCTGAATATTTTTCCAGCAGCTTTTAACAACTTTAAAATTCACTTGCATTTGAATTTGAATTTAGTGGCAGAATTTGAAATGAGATATTTATCCACTGTGATCAAGCACTGCAAATGGTGATGACTTGGCACGATTATCAGATGATCACTGTGCTTATTACATAGGGGTGTTACACTACGAGTCCATAGGCAGTAGCTAGATGGCTTGTTCTCTCTTTTTGATCTTCAACACAATGTTCTCCTTGATGTTCTTGGAGATCTATCCGATGTAATTTCTTTTGCGGTGTGTTTGTTGGGATCCGATGAATTGTGAGTTTATTATCAGATTATCCATGAATATTATTTGAGTCTTTGCTGGTCTCTTTTATGCATGATTATTATAGCCTCGTATTTCTTCTCCGATCTATTGATTTGGTTTGGCCAACTAAGTTGATTTATCTTGCAATGGGAAGAGGTGCTTTGTAGTGGGTTCGATCTTGCGGTGCTCAATCCCAGTGACAGAAAGGGACATGACACGTATGTATCATTGCTACTAAGGGTAACAAGATGGGATCTATTCATTGGGTTTATTAATTCGTGAGTTTGTCTTGTCTACATCATGTCATCATTCTTAAGGCATTACTCCGTTCTTATGGACTTAATACACTAGATGCATGCTGGATAGCCCATCAATGTGTGGAGTAATAGTAGTAGTTGCAGGCAGGAGTCGGTCTACTAATCTTGGACGTGATGCCTATATACATGATCATTGCCTTGGATATCGTCATGATTATTTGCTTTTCTATCAATTGCCCAACAATAATTTGTCTACCCACCGTATGCTATTTTCTCGAGAGAAGCCTCTAGTGAAACCTATGGCCCCCGGGTCTTATCAATCTCAAATTACTAAAACCCTAAAAATATTGCTGCCATCTTTTGTTATTTATTTTATTTAGTATTTTTGCTGCAATCTATCAATCTATCAAATACAATTTAATCTTGCAATCTTACCACCAAGGGATTGACAACCCCTTGTTTGCGTTGGGTGCAAGGATTTGTTGTTTGTGTGCAGGTGCTGTTTTAACGAGGTGTTGTGTGATTCTCCTACTGGTTCGATAACCTTGGTTTCATAATCGAGGGAAATACTTATCTCTACTGTGCTGCATCATCCCCTCCTCTTCGGGGAAAATACCAACGCAAGCTACAAGTAGCAAGTAGCTAGGAGTGGATAATGATTTATCTTGTGTGTTAACATGCATTAAAATGGTTGTGATGTAGTATGTTAGTATGGTATCCTCCTCTGAATAATTCAAGTGGCTTGACTTGGCACATGTTCACACATGTAGTTGATTCGAAACCAACGCAACCTTCATGATATTTATATTTAGAGTGTTTATATCCTACTCATGCTCATGTTCAATGTTAATTATTCACAATGCATGATATGACCATTGTCGCTCTCTAGTTGGTTACTTCTCAATCTATTTGCTAGCCTTCACCTGTACTAAGCGGAAATGCTGCTTGTGCATCCAAAATTATTAAACCCAGTTATTCCAGATGAGTCCACCATATCTACCTATATGCGGTATTACCTGCCGTTCCAAGTAAATTTGCATGTGCCACCTCTAATCATTCTGATCATTCAAATAAATATCTATTCTGTGTGCCCGTACCGCTCATGGAGCGACGGGGCGGTCACTATCATCCATGTTAAGCGGGTTATCCTCATGATGAGTGTTTATTCACTTTGTCATTGCACGAGAGAGGCTGGTAATTGGGATGCCTAGTCCTATAATCAAAAACAAAGAAAAATATAATAAAACAAACTCCCCCAGAAAGTTGATTGCTTGGAGGGCACTGATGTCTACTACGCAACCTTTCTTCTTGTAGACTCTGTTGGACCTCCAAGTGCAGAGTTTTGTAGGACAGTAGCAAATTTTCCCTCAAGTGGATGACCTAAGGTTTATCAATCCATGGGAGGCATAGGATGAAGATGGTCTCTCTCAAACAACCCTGCAATCAAATACAAGAAATCTCTTGTGTCCCCAACACACCCAATACAATGGTAAATTGTATAGGTGCACTAGTTCGGCGAAGAGATGGTGATACAAGTGCGGTATGGATAGTAGATATAGGTTTTTGTAATCTGAAAATATAAAAGCAGCAAGGTAGCAAGTAACAAAAGTGAGCACAAACGGTGTTGCAATGCTTGAAAACAAGAACTAGGGTTCATACTTTCACTAGTGCAATCTCTCAACAATGCTAACATAGTTGAATCATATGACAATCCCTCACGTGTGACAAAGAATTCATTCCAAAGTTAGTAATAGCGGAGAACATAAGAAGAAATTGTTGTAGGGTACGAAACCACCTCAAAGCTATCCTTTCCGATCAATCTATTGAGCCATCCCTATAAGTGTCATAAACAGCCCTAGAGTTCGTACTAGAATAACACCATATGATACACATCAACCAACCCTAATGTCACCTAGATACTCCAATGTCACCACAAGTATCCATGAGTTGATTATATGACATGCATCAAACAATCTCAGATTCATCATATTCAACCCAACACAAAGAACCTCAAAGAGTGCCCCAAAGTTTCTACCGGAGAAAGTAAGACGAAAATGTGTGCCAACCCATGTGCATAGATTACCCCAATGTCACCTCGGGAATCCATGAGTTGATCACCAAAACGTACATCAAGTGACTCAATTGAATACCCCATTGTCACCACGGATATCCATATGCAAGACATACATCAAGTGTTCTCAAATCTAAAAGATTCAATCCGATAACAATGAAACTTCAAAGGGAAAACTCAATTCATCACAACATGATAGAGAGGGAGAAACATCATATGATCTGACTATATTAACAAAGCTCGCAGTACATCAAGATCGTGCCAAATCAAGAACACGAGAGAGAGAGAGAGATCAAACACCTAGCTACTGGTACATACCCTCAGCCCCGAGGGTGAACTACTCCCTCCTCGTCATGGAGACCGCCGGGTTGATGAAGATGGCCTCCGATGATGATTTCACCCTCTGGCAGGGTGCCGAAACAGGGTCCTGATTGGTATTTCATGGGTACAGAGGCTTGCGGTGGTGGAACTTCTCATCTAGGTTTAGTTTCATGGTTTCTGGTATTTATGGGATTTTTCTGCATTGGTTTCACGTCAGGAGGGTCTTCGAGGGGCCCATAAGCTCGTGGGGCATGCCCTAGGGGGGCGCCCTCCAAGCTTGTGGCTCCCCTGACCACCCTCTGGTCCATCTCCTGTGCTCCGTGGGTCTCTTCTGGTCCATAAAAAATCACCGTAAATTTTCGTGGCATTTGGACTCTGTTTTTCTGTGGACCAAAAATAGTCAAAAAAACAAGAACTGGCACTAGGCACTGGGTCAATAGGTTAGTCCATCAAAATCATATAAAAGTGCACCAAAACCATGTGGAATTCATATAAATATGGCATGAATACTTCATAAATTATAGATATGATGGAGACATATCAGCATCCCCAAGCTTAATTCCTGCTCGTCCTCGAGTAGGTAAATGATAAAAGAAATAATTTATGAAGTGTGAATGCTAGCATAGCACATAAGTTTGATTAATGATAATTTCAATCACTTTTCCAGCATTATAAATAGCATTATAAGTAGCAATCAATTCACATGTTATGGTTCAAACAATGCATCTCTTGAAACTTAACAACCTATGCTTTTAGTCATCAAACATTTACAATTCAGAAAAGTCTAAGTAAGAGATCCACTTAGTCAATTATCATATAGAATTCTATGATTGCTAGTACTCAAAGCATATTTTTAGAACAAATAGCATCCATTGAACACAGAGGGAGAGAGGGGCTTAATGTTTCGCCTCCCAACTTCTTATCATAGAGATAATTATCGACAATAATAATTCATGATCAAATATATTTGACTGGATATATGTGTCTGGATCTTTCCCCACCACATGGTGCTTGCCAAGTGGAGAATAATGGAGGATGGAATAAGAAGTTGACTCAACATGAAAAGTAAACAGAAGGGAAGCAGTGATTTGCTTATGTGCCAGAGCTCATTGCTTAAAATAGAGATAATTTCATTTGAGCGGTATACTTTTCCTGTCAATGTTACGACAAAGGTTTTCAATATCTTCCATGCTAAACACATTATTGGCGGTTCCCATGCAGAAAAGTAAAGGTTCTACTCCCCCTCCACCAAACAAACACAAGCCATGGCTCGCCGAATTCACGTGTGCCCTCCAAACAAACAACTTTCCGGGGGAGTTTGTTTTATTTTCTTTGTTTTTGTTTAGTGGGACTGGGCATCCCTTTACCAGCCTCTCTCATGCAATGACAACTGAATAAACACTCGTCATGAGAATAACTCACTTAACATGGAAGATATTGACCACCCCATCACTCCATGAGCGGTACGGGTACACAAAACAGATGTTCATTTGAAGGTTTTAGAGATGGCACATGCAAATTTACTTATAATGGCAATGAAATAGCATATATAAGTAGGTATGGTGGACACTCATGGAAGAAACTTGGTTCAAGGATTTTGGATGCACAAGCAGTATTCCCGCTTGGTACAGAAATTTTGGCTAGCAAAAGATTATAAACAAGCACCACATGTTGGAGGATCCATAATAATATAACTTCTATGCAAATATACCCAACCATAACTCATTACGTTGTCTTCCTTGTCCAACATCAACTTATTTGATCAAGTTTGAAAATAATTAATGGGTATTCACAATCATAAAAGATGTCCAAGATAATATATTTGTATGTGAAAGTTCTCTTCCTTATACTAATTATTCATGAATTGCTTGTATGACCAATATTGTGATTGTCAAATTTCAATAGATGTTACTTTCTAAACCCAATGTGAAGCTACTACCAAGCATTTGTAACATGCATAATTTCAGATTTATGATATTCAATTCATTCAACAATTTATAAGTGAAGCACAAGAATGAATGAAAACTACTCCAAAAGATATAAGTGAAGATCAATGAGTAGTCAAACAATTAAGTAGCTATGTGAGGACTCTCTCCCATTTAAAAGTTTCAGATCTTTGTATTTTATGCAAACATCAAACAAAACAAGAATCAAAGTACACACCAAGTATAGCACACATCATGTGAACAAGTAAAAACTTAGGCTCAACCGAGACTAACCGATAGTTGTTGATGAAGAGAGGTGGGAAGCCTACCGGGGCATCTCCAAGCTTGAATGCCTGAGACTTCTTGGAATATTAACTTGGGGAGCCTTGGGCATCCCCAAGCTTGAACTCTTGTGTCTCGTTAATTCTTCTCATATAATAGTTTTCCTAAGTCTTAAAAACTTCATCCACACAAAACTTGACAAGAACTCGTGAGATATGTTAGTATAAATCCACTCAAAACCTTGACATTCTCTACTGTAGAAAATCACTAAAATTATAATTAAACATTGAATACTAAATGCCTCTGCATATTTAATACTCCCATCCTCAAGTAGAATCATTAAATAAGCAAACATATGCAAACAATGCAAACATAACAGCAATATGTCTAAACAGAACAGTCTGTAAAGGGTGAGCAAGAATACATACTTATATAACACAAAAATTCTGAAAATTTACCACACTGTATAAAATTTATCATAGTTTACCATTTCAAAATTTCAAGATTTTATCGCATGTTGACTATTCAGAAATATTCAAACAATGACAACAAACTTTCTGTTTGAAAACAGCAACTCATGAACTTGCAAACTAAGCATGGTAAAGGCTATACTTAACATTTTTATTGAAATAAAAGATACAAAACATGAGTCTAAATATCAGCAAGCACATCTAAATAAAGTGACGCTCCATGCAAAACACATATCATGTGACGAATAAAAATATAGCTCCGAGTAAAGTTACCGATGGATTGAGACGAAAGAGGGGATGCCTTCCGGGGCATCCCCAAGCTTAGACACTTGGGTATTCCTTGAATATTACCTTGGGGTGCCTTGGGAATCCCCAAGATTAGGGTCTTGCTGCTCCTTATTCTCCTCATATGAATATCTCACCCAAAACTTGAAAACTTCAATCACACAAAACTTAACGGAACTTCGTGAGAACGGTTAGTATGATAAAGAATAAATCATCACTTAGGTACTGTCCAAGACAAGATTCACAATTTTTCCCACATAATGCCTACTGTATTATATCATTTCCACAATTTATATCACATAATATAAGCTATGGAAACACTAAAACAAGCAAACTATGCAATGAAAACAGAATCTGTGAAAAACAGAACAGTCTGTAATGATCTGAATAACTACCATATTTATGTAACTCTAAAAATTCTGAAAAATTAGGAAAACGTAAAAAATCTGTATATAAATACTGTGTAAAAATTTCAGAATTGTCTGATCCCCAGTAAAATCTGAAAATTCAGACACTGGACGCAAAAGTTTCTGTTTTTGCAGAGAATCAAATCAACAAGTATCCACACTATCCCAAAGGCTTTACTTGGCACATTATTGAAAGAAAAAAATATGAAACATGATTACTAAAGTAGCTTAATCATGTTAACACACAAACAGAAAGGATAAATATTGGGTTCCCTCTCAACAAGCGCTTTTCTTTAAAGCCTTTTAGCTAGGCATGATAATTATGAATGATGCTCACATAGAAGTAAGGAATTGAAACATAGAGAGAGCATCATGAGAAATATATCAATCACATTTAAGCCTAACCCACTTCCTACGCATAGAGATTTTGTGAGCAAGCAAATTATGGGAACAAGAATCAACTAGCATAGGGAGGCAAAACAAGTGCAACTTCAAAACTTTCAACGCATAGAGAGGAAACTTGATGTTGTTAAAATATATATAAGCATATCTTCCCCTTTCATAATAATTTTCAATAGCATCATGAACAAATTCAACAATATAACTATCACATAAAGCATTCTTTTCATGATGCACAAGCATAGAAAGTTTATTACTCTCCACATAAGCAAATTTATTCTCATGAATAGTAGTGGGAGCAAACTCAACAAAATAACTATCATGTGATATTTGATTGGCATAACCCATTTGAAAATTAAAATCCTGATGACAAGTTTCATGGTTATTATTATTATTTATATCATACATGTCATCACCATAATCATCATAGATAGCAACTTTGTTGTAAAAATCAATTGAAACCTCTTCCGAAATAGTGGATTCATCACTAAATAAAGTCATGACCTCTCCAAATCCACTTTCATAATTATTATAATAAGATTCAACACCCTCCAAAATTGTGGGATCATTACTACCTAGAGTTGACACTCTTCCAAACCCACTTTCATCATTGTAATCATCATAATTAGGAGGCATGCTATCATCATAATAAATTTGCTCATCAAAAGTAGGGGCACTAAAAAGATTATCGTCATCAAACATAGCATCCCCAAGCTTATGGCTTGGCATATCATTAGCATCATGGATATTCAGAGAATTCATACTAGCAACATTGCAATCATGCTTATCATCCAATGATTTTAAGCCATACATTTTATTGAATTCTTCTTATAACACTTGAGCACAATTATGGAATCCATATTTTCACGAAAGACATTATAAAGACAAAGAATGTGAGGCAACCTTATTTCCATTCTTTTGTAGTTTTCTTTTATAAACCAAACTAGTGATAAAACAAGAAACTAAAAGATTTCATTGCAAGATATAAAGATATACCTTCAAGCACTCCCCTCCCCGGCAATGGCGCCAGAAAATAGCTTGATGTCTACTACACAACCTTTCTTCTTGTAGACTCTGTTGGGCCTCCAAGCACAGAGTTTTGTAGGACATCAGCAAATTTTCCTTCAAGTGGATGACCTAAGGTTTATCAATCTGTGGGAGGCATAGGATGAAGATGGTCTCTCTCAAACAACCCTGCAATCAAATACAAGAAATCTCTTGTGTCCCCAACACACCCAATACTATGGTAAATTGTATAGGTACACTAGTTCGGCGAAGAGATGGTGATACAAGTGCGGTATGGATAGTAGATATAGGTTTTTGTAATCTGAAAATATAAAAACAGCAAGGTAGCAAATAACAAAAGTGAGCACAAACGGTGTTGCAATACTTGAAAACAAGGCCTAGGGTTCATACTTTCACTAGTGCAATCTCTCAACGATGCTAACATAGTTGAATCATATGACAATCCCTCACGTGTGACAAAGAATTCACTCCAAAGTTAGTAATAGTGGAGAACATAAGAAGAAATTGTTGTAGGGTACGAAACGACCTCAAAGTTATCCTTTTCGATCAATCTATTGAGCCATCCCTATAAGTGTCACAAACAGCCCTAGAGTTCGTACTAGAATAACACCATATGATACACATCAACCAACCCTAATGTCACCTAGATACTCCAATGTCACCACAAGTATCCATGTGTTGATTATACGACATGCATCAAACAATTTCAGATTTATCATATTCAATTCAACACAAAGAACCTCAAAGAGTGCCCCAAAGTTTCTACCGGAGAAAGTAAGACGAAAATGTGTGCCAACCCATGCGCATAGATTAGCCCAATGTCACCTCGGGAATCTGCAAGTTGATCACCAAAACATAAATCAAGTGACTCAATTGAATATCCCATTGTCACCACGGATATCCATATGCAAGACATACATCAAGTGTTCTCAAGTCTAAAAGATTCAATCCGATAACAATGAAACTTCAAAGGGAAAACTCAATTCATCACAACATGATAGAGGGGGACAAACATCATATGATCCAACTATATTAATAAAGCTCGCGGTACATCAAGATCATGCCAAATCAAGAACATGAGAGAGAGATCAAACACATAGCTACTGGTACATACCCTCAGCCCCGAGGGTGAACTACTCCCTCCTCATCATGGAGACCGCCGGGATGATGAATATGTCCTCCGGTGATGATTTCCCCCTCGGCAGGGTGCCGAAACAGGGTCCCGATTGGTATTTCATGGGTACAGAGGCTTGCGGTGGCGGAACTTCTCATCTAGGTTTAGTTTCATGGTTTCTGGTATTTATGGGATTTTTCTGCGTTGGTTTCACATCAGGGGGGTCTCCGAGGGGCCCGCAAGCTCATAGGGTGTGCCCTAGGGGGCGCCCTCCAAGCTTGTGGCTCCCTTGGCCACCCTCTGGTTCATCTCCAGTGCTCCGTGGGTCTCTTCTGGTCCATAAAAAATCACCGTAAATTTTTGTGGCATTTGGACTCCATTTTTTGTGGACCAAAAATAGCCAAAAAACAAGAACTGGCACTGGGCACTGGGTCAATAGGTTAGTCCATCAAAATCATATAAAAGTGCACCAAAACCATGTGGAATTCATACAAATATGGCATGAATACTTCATAAATTATTCATACGTTGGAGACGTATCAGGCACCCGTGAATTCGTTCAGCCATGGCTTGTGTTTGTTTGGTGGAGGGGGAGTAAACCTTTACTTTTCTACATGGGAACCGCCAATAATGTGTTTAGCATGGAAGATATTGAAATCCTTCGTCGTAATGTTGACAGAAAAGGCACACCACTCAAAATTGTATTCATCTCGGTTTTAAGCTTCGAGCTCTGGCACCTCTGCAAATCCCTACTTCCCACTGCGAAGGGCCTGTCTATTTACTTTAATGTTATCGAGTCATCACCTTCTCATTCAAGCACCAACTTTGAGAGCACTATTGTCATTCTTAGTTTAACATGCATTGAGTCTAGTTAATGTTGGATGTGAGCATGACTGGATCTCTTCTACCCTGAATTACAATGTTTAGTCGCTACTTGAACCTCAGAGGTGCTCTGGATTTATGTTTTACTGTCTCAGAAAGGACTAGCGAGATACCATGTTATTCTATTATATCATGATTGTTTTGGTAAAACTGTTTGGCGTTTGAGATATGTTATTATTGCTCGCTAGTTGATTATGCCATTGCCATGAGTAAATGTGAGACCTAATTGTTATCATTCATATGGTTAGTTCATAATCTTTGCTAAAACTGGAACACTAGCTAAGCATATATACAGCAACAGAACAGAAGAGTTGGTAAATGTTTTTCTTTATCACTTTCAGTTTGTCAACTGAATTGCTTGAGGACAAGCAATGAGTTAAGCTTGGGGGAGTTGATACGTCCCAAACGTATCTACTTTTCCAAACACTTTTGCTCTTGTTTTGGACTCTAATTTGCATGATTTGAATGGAACTAACCCGGACTGACACTGTTTTCAGCAGAATTACCATGGTGTTATTTTTGTGCAGAAATAAAATTTCTCGGATTGGGCTGAAAATTTACGGAGATTATTTTCAGAATATATAAAAAATATTGGCATGAAGACCTGCTGGAGGGGGCCACCAAGGAGCCACGAGCTCGTGGGGCGCACCTACCCCCCTAGGGCGTGACCTGCGAGCTCATGGGTCCCACCGATCTCCATTAGCCCTACCTCCATCTCCATAAGTACCATCTTGCAGAGAAAAAAATCAGAGCAAAAGAATCATCGCATTTTACGAGACGGAACCACCGCCACCTCCTGTTCTTCATCGGGAGGGATGTTTTGGCACTACTAGGGAAAAGCCTAGCAGTAGCGCTGGGTTTGTAGCTATCAGTAGCGCTGGCGGCCACGCTACTAGTAAGGCGCTATAGCTAAGTTTTAGCAGTAGTGCTTGTTGGACCAGCGCTACTGCTAAGTATACATAGCAGTAGCGTGGTTCAATCAAGCGCTACTGATAAATACCTGCAGCGCTGTCTCTGCACCAACGCTACTGACAAGGCAGCGCTGCTGCTATCCTCCAACCAGCGCTACTGCTATGTATTTTATTTCCAGTATTATTTTTTCCTCTATGTATTTCTGCTGTATTTGTACAGGTTTCACACAGTTGTCTCATCATATCATAAACATACAATATTGTCATCATATCATACACATACAGTAGTCTCATCATATCATCATCATCATCATCCAACAAAAAATATCACCATCTCAAAAATAGCGATACACAAGTTATGACATGTCTCGAATAAATGCAACTGCATGGTCATGGCACACAAACAAGTTTCATCATCTCTATCTAAACCATGATGTAGAAGAGAAGAGCGATCAGTATGAGCAAGAGCACGACTATGTAGTACTTCTTGAGGCGCCGGTTTCGCTCCCTCTCTTGCCGGAGCGTCCACCTCAAGTAACTATTTTCCGCTTTGGCTCTGCTGTCAAACCCTCTGTGGCTAGCACCCGGGTACCTGTCCACCTGGGCCTGAGCGTCTGGCTAGTGGTCGTACACTCCTGGAACCCTCCCAATGAATACGGCGTAGCAGTCCTTCACCATCTCTGATCTATGTACCTGCATCGTCAGTTGATGAATTCATCGATAATATGCAACATAATGTACTTGAGAAACACGAAGAGACAGAGTTAGCAAAATACAAGCAACCTATAGTAAACATAAATAACGAAGTTCCTCGTACCCAAACTAATTAACTAGAGCGATCTACGCTAGTTCAGGAGGACAGTTTAATTACATCACAGAGTTTCGTCGTGCATAAATTCAAAGTTTTGTCATAGGAAGACAGTAGTGACTAAACAGACACATTGTCATCGTCAATCACTCGTCCATGTCGGCGCTCCAATCTTCATAGTCAGGGAGGAAGCACCTGAGGTTCGTGAAAGGCTTCAGGTCCAAACGCTGAGCGACTAGCACTGCTCGGACATCATCCCGCGTCATTGGCCCATGGTAGAACATCCCTGTTTGTTCGAGGACCTCCTTCATGATCACTTGGGCAAGTTCACACTGTATGTGATAAAACTCAGCTCGGATTCAATGATCCAGTGTTCTTCCTATGCTTGTGGCCCAGTTGACAATCTCGGCATCGTTGGAAGTAGGTGACATGCGAAGGCGTTGATTATCCCTTCTGTAGTCCAGCATGTGATGCATGAGGTAGAATCCATCAGCCTTACTATCGTTCGGTTGCTGGATGCACCAGAAGTATGGCCGAAACACAGCCCATTCTTCCTGTGCTTTTTCACCTTGATATATCCTCCAGACAGGCTGAAGGTTATCATGGCACTATCGAGAACACTCTTTATGTGCGTGTAATCCTTTTTCCTGATGTTCTTCGATGAATCCAAGTACAGAGCATGGGAGTATTCTGGGTACAAAATGATGAGGACGGCGCCCCCCCCCCCCCCCCCCCCGCGCAAAATAAGTACACCTCAAATTAGCCTCCATGCGTGCAAAGGAATGATTAAAACTTACGAAAGGATATCCACGGATGACTTACGTGGGATGATAAGGCAGGAGAATCATTTCCTTGTCCTTATTGGCGACCATGAACTCACCGATGTACTTGCTCGCATAGTCACGGTGCTCTTTGCAGACTGCTAAGAATCTCTCATGCATATAGTATGGGTCCGCGATGCAGATATATTTTATGTTCTCACGCCTGATTATGTAGTTCAGATACAGTGCATACATGCGGATGAACTGAAAATCCAGCTTGGTCATGTGGAACATGTCGTAGATGTAGTCAAATCACAGGATGAACTTATCCGCGGGCCATCTCTCGACGTACAACTTATCAGCCGGCACCTCAGCCGTGTAAAGCAGGTATCCTGGATTTTTTGAGAGGAGAAGGCTTTTCTCTCTCGCCAGCACATCTTCATGAAGTCTCCTTAGATCATTGTTCAGTATGTCCTCTAGCGCTTTCCGAGGTAGGATCGGGTGGCCGGTGACATGAAATTGCTCTGCACCTTCGACAGGTATTCTGTCTACCTTCCGGGGCCACAGAGGCGGCTGGCTTCTTGAAGCAGCTTTGGCGCCTTTAGAGCCTTTCCTGTCTGGTCTCCTCCTTTGCTTCTTGGCGGGTGGCGGTAGTGAGCCCACCATACCTTCCCTCACCACCACCCCCAGTGTCGTCGGGCTCATCAATGGACGGCCCTCGCGTTGTTGTTGCTGGGTAGAGGTGGCATCAAGAGGCGTCTCCTGCGAGGATCGCATGAAGAGAGACTTCTTGCAATCAGCCTTAGGATGTTCTGGCTCCGGCAAATCAGGCAGCATCAAGTCATCTCCATGCTCATAGCCTGAGTCATAGTCCCGAGCCATCAATCCTCCATCGTCATAGCCAGTATTGATATACTTGAGAGGGTCATCATCATCCTCCTCCATGACATCATCAGCATTTGCTTCTTCGACGTGGGCGACGTCGTCAGGCACTAATGGAGACTCTCCCTCGCGTCGTCCACTATCACCCGGCACAACAGGTGCAGGTAATTGGGTAGGTGGGCTGGTGTTCATACCTTGTTGAGGCATTGTCATTGGTGTGCTCCCGGGCGCCTCCACATGAAGAAGAGTCTTCGGCCAAGGCAGGAACCAACTCTTGCATGCGACAATCCATTTAGGGGTCTCGTTGTCTCCCTCGAGTGGTACTGGAGGAGGCAAATCCTTGAAGCCCGCTTTGACACTGGCCACACAAACCTTGAAGATGCCATCGGGCATCTGTCGGTTGTGCAACATGCGGTCCTTCGGCTTCACGATCGTTGCCTTTCCCATGTCCACCTTCTGGCCGTTGATGTCGTACAGTATGATGCACGGGGTTTCATCGGCCTGCGAAGACATGTCTGCGACGTCAGACATCTGAAAGGCAACTGAAACGGAAGACTATAGATATGCTGGTGAAGAGGGTGTGACGCGTAATTACCGTGAGGGCGTCAAGCTCAGCCAAAGACGAAGCCCTGCCGAGCACGCTAGATACGGAGGATGGGCTGCTATGAACAGGAGCGGGACCAGGTACGGGAGCATGTGCGGTTACGTGAGAAGGTGCTGGTGGTGCGATGTTCACCGAATTGCTCCCGACGTAGCTGGGAAGGGGAAAGTCCGCTGGCCCTTTATCTGGATTGTTCTTCGTCCAATCGATAACTACCGGAATCAAGCTGCTAATGGAAGATGCGAAGTCAGCCCTGACGCCAGCTACCGCTGCACTGACCGCTGCATCGACTACCTTGACCAACTCTTCTCTGGTCTCAGCTTTGGTCTTATCGACCGCAAGCGCGACCTTCTCGTCGATGGTCTGTTGAGTAAGCATCCGTCTCTGCCTTTTTTCCTCCGGCTTCTCGTGGTAGCACGTCTTCCACGAGGCGCCATCTCTGACGCCGTGCACACGTCCATACGATGGCAGTTTGTCCTCCGAGACCCTTTTTTCAGTATGTTCAAGGCCTGGTTGAAAGGGGTGTCCCACTTGGGGCTCGCCGACGACTGAGACGACTCGTCGCTTTCAGCCGCCTTTTGGTGCTGGTCTTTCTGCAAAAGGAACGTGGATGCTTTACAAATGTGACAAAACTTGTAGTCGAATTGATTAGAAGCTAATATAAGGTGGTAATATAACAATTACCAGTAGTCTCATGAACTCCCTCGTGTTCGGGTCCGTGTAAAAGATCTTATTGATGGGGTCCCACTTGTACCGGGCCCTGATCCAGTCACACTCCTGCGGCTCGATGAACCCCGCCAAGGGGTCTGGGATCCCCGTGGCTTCACGTTTGGCGTCCTCCTTGGCCCATACGTGCCTCTTCCCCTCGTAACCACGGCTTCCAAGGCGGTGGGGAGGCGTGTTCCTGGCCTAGAGCGCCTTCATTTTCTCTGACTTTTCCTTGACTTCTTCTTTAGCGCAAGTCTCCTTGAATTTTTCGAAGTCTTCTTCCTTTAGTGTCGGATTGTCAGCATGAATCTTGGACCACGGTTCATTCTTCAGAATTGCTTTTTTCACCCTTACTTTCCAGGCGGCCAAGTCATTGCTGAATGTCCCCATCACCTTGTTGTTTATCTTTATCATGGGTTCGTCCTTCCATGGAAGTTTGCTTTCATCCCAGCCGGGGAACAGGAACCTATTGTGCATCTTCGTTAGGAGCATGTGCTCCATATGTGGTATCTTCCTTAACTTTTCGTCGTTGATGTTGGCGGTTTCCCTGAGGATGCATCCTAGCTGATTGCCATAGCACGCGCGCGCTTCCTCTGGCGCCGTTGGCGCTAATTTAACGGGGTGCACTGCCGTGACCACAATTTTTCTGATGCCGAGCTTGTTTGGTTTTCGTGCCCTCTTCGGCTTCGGTCCTTTACCAGCTTCGCCAGCATCGTTGCCGGTCTCGGGGGTGGTGTCGGTGCCGGTGTCTGGGTCGGTGTCGGTGTCGGGGTTGGTGCCGGTGCCACCCTGCACCCGCAACCGGTGTTCGTCCTGGTATTCGAAATAATGATTTGCTACCTCGATGGGGTCTTGTTCGGGGTGACCAGAACCCCCGGCTTCCTCGTGGCTAGACATGTTTCCTATGATTAATTAAGTATGCTAGTTTAATTCTAGACCGAATAAAATGAATAATGAAGGAAAAAAAAGGGCCTATGTTTTGCCGGAATGTTGATTCATTCCCCTTCCGGCAAATCCCGGGCACTCCATATGTACTACTTTCTAGCACAAGTCATGCCGAAATTCACGGAAATTTTTGGCATGACCTTTGCTAAAAAGTGGACATATGGAGCGCCTGAAATTTGCCAGAACGGAAATGAATCAACATTCCGGCAAAATATAGGCCACTCAGATATTCTTCGACAATTGTCCATTCAACCAACATTAATCATATCATATTCAACAATTGTAAATAAAAGATATAATCAACAATAATGGAATATGCAAATGAACATCAATGACATATATCATATAACATCAATCTTGTTTTTTGTTTATATAGCAACAATTACTTTAACCAAGTTTTTGAAAAGAAAAACAACTCTGTTTTTTGTTTATAGCTAAATGCTACTGTTTTTTGTTTATAGCTAAATGCTACTGTTTTTTGTTTAAAGCTAAAAAAATTCTGCCCTAAAAAATTTCTGTCCTAAAAAAATTCCTACTGTCCTAAAAAAATCCCTACAGTCCTAATTTCCTAATCACAGCAGCAACATCATCACAGCAGCAAAATCATCACCTAGGGTTCATATGAACACCTAGGGTTCATACATCCAACTGCCTCCTAGGGTCCATACATCCAACTGCCTCCTAGGGTTCATATTAGATAGACAGAGAGAGAGAAAGAGAGAGGAGGGCAGGGGAGAGGAGAGGGAGAAGAGGGGAGGGAAGAGACTTATGGGGCAGCGGCGGTGAGGTCGAGCGCGGGCTCGGGCGGCGGCGGCGAGGTCGAGGGCGGGCAGGGGAGAGGGCGACGGCGAGGAGAAGCTCGGGCGGTGGCGGCGAGGTCGAGGACGGGCTCGGGGGGCGGTGGCGAGGTCGAGGGCAACGGTGGCGGCGACAGAGGAGTGGGGCGAGAGGGGGAATGGGGATTTGGGGGGAGAAACGAAATTGGGAGCCCGCGCGGGGTTAAGTCAAAATAGCAGTAGCGCTGGGTACAGACCAGTGCTATAGCTAACTTAGCTATAGCGCAGGTCCGTACCCAGCGCTACTGCTAACTCTTCGATTTTTTGTTTTTTTAATTCTAAAATACAAATAGCAGTATCATGGGATTAGGACCCAGCGCTATAGCTAACTTAGCTATAGCGCGGGTCTGTACCCAGCGCTACTGCTAACTCTTCCATTTTTTGTTTTTTTTTAATTCTAAAATACACATAGCAGTAGCGTGGGATTAAGACCCAGCGCTATAGCTAACTTAGCTATAGCGCTGGTACGAATCCAGCGCTACTGCTAACTCTTATATTTTCTTTCCCTGTTTTCTTTTCTTTTTATTATTTTCCTTTCCTTTTCTGTTTACTTTTCATTTTCTTTTTCTTTTGTATTACTTTCCTTTTCTGTTTACTGCGAATATCACCGGAACCATGGTGGTAATTGAAGGGGATACGATGTATACAACATTTGACCGATAACGGTTACTTAAGTGCGTACACAAAATAGATACATATATATAAATGATGGTTTCTTAGCTGCGTCGACGACGTTTCACATTGCGCTTCTTTCCTTTCTTGTTCATTGTCGAATAATTGAGCCCCTCGTTGTGACTTTTTCGGAACCATGGAGTACGATCTTTCTTACGTAATGTAGTCTTGATTCTTCTTTTGACGTATGCTTCATCGTCATCATCATCTTCCCTCATCGGGTTGCCGTATTGGTCGTAGTCTTCCTCGTTGGCGACTCCATCCATTCCGACGATGCTCCTTTTGCCTCTCCTCACGATAACACGCCTGGGATTGGTCGGGTCGGTTATGAAGAAGCATTGTGTCACGTGCTTAGCGTGTACCCATGGCTCAGTTTTGGCGATGACGTTAACGTTCACGGTAGTGCTCTTCGCATCGGGTATAGACATGGTAGTGAAATACTTGTTTTCTCTTACGACGGCCTTAGCCCATCTGGCACGGAACATCGTCGCATCGTGCAGTCCAGCATAGTCAAGCTCCCAGATCACTTCGACCCTTCCGTAGAATCTTTCAGTTGTGCCGTTGGCATCGGTCATGCATTCAATCATCACCCCTGAGTTCTGGTAATCACTGTTCATGTCTTTGGCCTCCGTGTAGAACATGTACCCATTGATATCGTATGCCTGATAGGTCGCGGGGTTGGGCGCGGGGCCATGTGCTAAGGGGTATATGAGCAATCCGTCCGCACTGCCCTCTTCCGGGGGATTAGCAAGAACTTGCTCTTTGAACCAACGCAAGGAAGTGGAGTCGTGCTCTATAGTAACTTCGGCGTCCGTCTTGCGCATCCCCTGATCAAGGTACTTCTTTGCGATGGTTTCTTTCGGTAGTGTCACATAATCTTCTACCGCATCTAGGTGTTGTGGCACTACAAAGTTAGCCCTGTCAAAGTCGTTCCGTCGACCCGAGTAGTCCACGTGCAATTCCCTCCGGCCGTTGTTGTGACCTTCTCCTCCGAGCCTCCCATGGTGCTTCTTGACGGGCAAACCAACAACAGGGTCTCTGACGCCTAGATAATTCTCACAAAAGGAGATGCACTCTTGGGTCAGTACCCCTGGATGATGCTCCCATCGGGACGGGACATGTTACGAATGAATCCTTTGATGACCCCATTCATCCTCTCGAACGGCATCATGCTGTGAAGGAATGTCGGTCCGAGGTCGATGATGTCGTCCACGATGTGGACGCGCAGATGCACCATGACGTCACAGAACGCGGGCGGGAAGTACATCTCAAGTTCACATAGTATGACAATGATCTCTTCCTATAGCCTTCAGAGCTGCTTCACACTGATGGACTTTCAAGAGATAACGTTGAAGAAGTTGCAGAGACCAGTAAGCGTGTCACGGATGTGCTTGTCCATTATCCCTCTAATGGCAACCGGGAGTATCTGCGTCATCATCACGTGACAGTCATGAGACTTCATCCTGCTGAACCTTTTCTTCTTGGTGGCTAGAAATCTGCTTATCTTCCCTCAGTAACCGGAACTGACTTTGATTCCCGTAAGGCACTTGATGAATTGATCGATCTCCTTCGCACTTAAGGTGAAGCAAGAAGAGGGGCAATAATTCTCCTCCTTCTTGTTGGCTTTCCATAACGTGTCTAGCTCCTCTTTCAGTAGCCCCAGATACAGGTTAATATCATTTTCGGTTGTTTTGGCCCTTGAATAAGCATGCTCATGTGTATGTACTTTGTCTTCATGCACTTCCATGGGGGGAGGTTGTACATCCATACAAAGACAGGCCATGTGCTGTGGTTGGTGTTCTGGTTTCCAAACGGATTCATGCCATCGGTACTCGCGCCAAGCACGATGTTCCTTGCATCTTCTATGAAAAATCGATATTTGGCGTTGAATGCTCTCCACTGGCTAGCATCTGCGAGGTGTCTCAGCTTCGGATCATCTCCATCATCGGGCTTCTTCCTCTCCGCATGCCAGCGCATGAGCTTTGCTTCCTTAGGATCTATGAAATACCACTGCAGACAGGGAGTGATCGGAAAGTACGATACAACTTTCTGAGGAGCTTTCTTTCCAGCCTTCTTGTATCGAGAAGCATTGCACACTGGACAGCTGGTTTTTTCCGTGTGCTCCTCCCGATAAATGATGCAATCATTGATGCATGCGTGGTATCTAATGTGCGGCAGATCAAGAGGGTAAACGATTTTCTTGGCCTCCCCGACACTAGTAGGACACACGTTCCCCGCGGGAAGAACTTTATTATGTAGATGCTTCAAATGCTCATCGAGGCTTGTGTCTGTCCATTTGTTTTTGGCCTTCGTCTTTAGAAGTTCGAGCGTGAAACTCAAGCGTGTCACCTTGGGATCACAACCATCATACAATGGAGTCTTCGAGTCTACTTCCAGTTGCGCTAGCTTGGCCTCCTCTCTAGAAGCAGCTCTGTCGGTAGTCGTATTCTTGCGAAGCAGGTCTCGAACATGAGGGTCCTGCACGACTGAACTTAGTCACGTCGAAGACTGCGGCGTGTCCGCCGCCTCTTCTCCGCCATGTCCAGACTCTTCTTTGCCGTGTCCGGAATCTTCTCCGCCGCCATGTCCGGACTCTTCCCTACCGCCATGTCCGGCGCCATCGGCTTCGGGTCGATCGGTCATCTCTTCATCTAGCACCATGTCGTTATTGCCTGCCATGTGGACGTCCTCATCATCATCTTCACTTATCCACCGAGTATAGCCATCCATGAAACCATTCATGAGCAGGTGCGCCTTCAAACTGCCACGATCAAAGGGGTCCAAAATGACTCCTTCTTTCCATCTTGTACACGGACATCTAATCCCAGTCCGATTATTTGCATACATGTCCGTCACCGCGGATTGCAAGTATCGCTCCACCTTCCTTCCACTCACCTTCATGACCGACTGCGCGGTATAACAAGCAAAAGGATTATAAACAAAATGCATGCATGCATCAAAGTCATAAAAAATTTGGCATGACCTTGCCTAAAAATAGGACATATCGAGTTTGCTCGAAATTCGCTGAAACGGAAATAAATCGACATTTCAGCAAAACATAAGCAACTCAGGGGGCATGTCACTCGCACAAATCCCTTCATATCGCAAACACACATATTCCCATTCTTGAAATGCACAACTTTTTACTCACCTATCTCCCGAGAGAGATCGAGCACGGTTAGATGAGGCCTTTGCTACCTATAGGGATCGAAAGTGGATGGCTAGCTAGCTAGATCTAGTTGTTGGGAGGAAAGATGACTCTAGCTAACTAATGGAGAGGGAGAGAGATGAGCTAGGTAGCTATGAGACAAATCTAGGAGTGGGAAAGGGATATATATGTATGGAAGGAGGGAGAGCCAAATAAATGTGGAAGATAGAGAAAAGATAGGCCATTTGTGGACGAGAATTATGGTGGAGGGGGGCATTAATGGGGAGAGAAGAGAGGTAGAAGGAAGAGAGAAGAAGGGCAATAATGGTGGAGAAGTAACTTCGAGAGGGGAGAGGGCAAAGGGGGAGGAAGGGGGAGGGGGAGAGGGGGTGGGTGAAAAGGTGGCAGCAGCCACGCCTAGTAGTAGCGCTGTATTATTGCCGGCTCTACTGCTAAGGTGCATAGTAGTAGCGCTTTTTCGGAGCAGCGCTACTACTAAGTGGGGCCCATTAGTAGTAGCGGTTTTGTCAGAGCCAGCGCTACTGTTAAATCTTTAGCAGTAGCGCTGTATTTTGGAGGGCACTACTACTATAGCTAGCGTCGGTCCGCACGTTTGGGCCCACTTAGCAGTAGCGCGGCAAGTATTTCCAGCGCTACTGCTAAGGCCTTACTTGTAGCGCTGTCCACACCCAACGCTACTGCTAATTAGCAGCAGCGCTGCTAATTTTCCCGCGCTACTACTAGTGTTCTACCTATAAGCTTTTCCCTAGTAGTGTGGAGTCCGTTCGGGGCTCCGGAGAGGGGGATTCGCCGCCGTCGTCATCATCAACCATCCTTCATCGACAATTCCTTGATGCTCACCATCGGGAGTGAGTAATTCCTTCATAGGCTTGCTGGACGGTGATGGAGTTGGATGAGATTTATCATGTAATCGAGTCAATTTGTTAGGGCTTGATCCCTAGTATCCACTATGTTCGGAGATTGATGTTGCTATAACTTTGCTATGCTAAATGCTTGTCACTAGGGCCCAAGTACCATGATTTCAGATCTGAACCTTTTATGTTTTCATGAATATGATTGAGTCTTTGATCCGATCTTGCAAGTTATATGCACCTACTATGTTGTTATGATCCGCGGAAACCAAGGTGACAAAAATTGGGATTCACTCCGGTGGTGATCATAGTATGAGGAGTTCATGTATTGACTAAGTGCTAATGCTTTGTTCCAGTTCTCTATTAAAAGGAGGCCTTAATATCCCTTAGTTTTCTTATGGGCCCCGCTGCCATGGGAGGGTAGGACAAAAGATGTCATGCAAGTTCTTACTATAAGCATGTATGACTATATACGGAATACATGCCTACATTGAATTGATGAATTGGAGCTATTGTGTATCGCTCTAGGTTGTGACTGTTACATGATGAATGCCATCCAACACAAATATCCATCACTGATTCAATGCTTATGCTTTTCTCATATTGATCTTTGCTAAGTTACTACTGCTGACGCTGCTATTACAATAACTACAAAACTGCTACTTTTACTGTTCCTGTTACTATTGCTACTGTTATCGCTACTATCAAAACTATCAAACTACTGTGCTACTAAACACTTTGCTGCAGAGATACTAATTCCTAGGTGTGGTTGAATTGACAACTCAACTGCTAAGGCTGATAAATATTCTTTGGCTCCCCTTATATCGAATCAATAAATTGGGTGAAATACTACCCGCGAAGACTATCACGATCCCCTATACTTGTGGGTTATCATCTACCATCCTTGAATATATGCCCCTCATCCTATTTTTGCGTCATCATCTTATTAACCTTGTAATTGGTAGTTAGGGCAAGATCGAAAAGGAGCTATGGGCAAAACAACATCCGCTCCTGCTGACAAAATCACAGTGAGACAAGTGGTGCCATATCATGAAATAGCAGAAGATTCAAGTGACAGCGAGAGAACAATCAGCGAGGGTTCTGTGGGGATCCTGTATGGTGGTAGCCTAGCCCAGGATGGCGACCTGGAAGGAGAATCTGCTATGGTATTGCCTGCTGTAGGAGAGAAGACTACAACAAGATCTAACAATCATGGTTATACCCGCAGCCTGGAATTTGATTCTTCCTCTCGTACTAAGAGGGCTGCTGCCAAGTCAGATTCTATTCTAGTGGCACAGCGCCGAGAGTGCATACAATTTCGAGCAGATGGGAAGCATGACAAGGTTAGTATATACTCATGTTCTGGTGTGCTCTGTCATCAAATAATTTTCATTGTGTGCTAATCTTCTCGTAACATAAGAAGTGTTTGCGTGATGAGCATTCAAAGCAAATGATGAACTAATTTGATACTAGGTTCGCCAAAAGATAACATTTTTTTGCTTCAGTTACCTGATAGATTTTCAGCCTTTGCCTCAAAATGATATTATACAATTGTTTTCGCATTAACTTGTATTTTGCTTTTGCACAACCATGCATATATGTAAGAAAACTCATGGCCACTTGTGTGGTTGATAGATATTGGTTTACATCTCATTTTCCTCATGTGCTATTGTATGAATGCACGCATGACCACCGGAGCGCTGCCTATTCTATTAACGGAACGAATCCATTAGAGTTTTCTTACAGAAATTCATGATTGGCCATTGTTGTTACAGAAATTCATTACTATTGTGCAATCTTATATGTCAAATCATATATTGTATGACAAATTAAATATATTTTTTGCTTATTTCTGTATTACCTTCATAAGGAATATAGTCACAGATTCTGCTCCAAACGCAACGCTATTGATTTCATAGGAAATGGAACTGTGAAAGGGAAGCCGGTTCAGAAGGTGCCTAAATACTTGCCTTTCAAACATATAGTAATTATGCAAAGATGTATATGTTTATATGTTTTTCTATTAACTTCCAAGTATTGATTTGATAAGGTATCCTATTTTTGCACAGAGATCAGCTGATACTTCTACGGACAATCTGCAGGGTATGTGCAGTTGGACTGATGCATTTGAATATTATTTGATCTACTATTATTACTGTACAGAGAACTCTAATTGAAACTGACATATAATAAATATCATGGAGAAAAAAATAGAATTTAATGTCCACATACACAACATAATCAATCAGTACTGTCCTAGTTTACATAAATTAATATCTGAAACAACATTTAGGTTATTCATGACATGATAAAGAAAAGGTTTTATATAACTGTTCATGGGAACCTCCTCATGGTTACAGGTACATAGTTTTACAGTGATATTACTTATTTAACTTCATAAAATAGTTGCATACACTAGTGGAGAAATGGCTAGCCACAACTTTTGTTGGTGGCGCGCCATTTCCCATCAACACCAGCACTATTTTTTTCAAATAGTGCTGGCGTGGGCATATTTGGTACGACATTGATACGACCTTAGTGCTGGCGTAGAATTTTCTTGTCACACCATAGATATTTGCTGAGTTTTTTTTCTGTTTGCTACCGTTTGCTATGGTGTGGCCCATTAGGCCCACGTCAGCACTAGTCCATCTTCTAACTGCCCTATCTAGTAAAATATACTAAGTCCGATTCACCACTACCTCACATCGTTTTCTCCTTCGTCCCCCCCCCCCCCCCCCCCCGCGTCTGGACCAGTGCCCCCGCCGCCACCTCCCGACCACGCCGCTCTTCGCCGCCGGACCTGCGCGGCCGCCGCCAACTCCGGGCAAGGAGGTGAGATCTCCCCTCTCCCCTCGTGAATCTTCTTCCCCTCCCCAAGCGTCTCCATCCGGTGGCGGATCTGAGCATGGATGGACTGATAAATGGATGGCATGGATGAATTTTGGTACTGTGAATGTATGTTTGTTTGGTAGGAGTAGATGATTTGCTTGATATATATGAATGGATGGTGCTAGTTTTTTGATAGATGGATGGATGAATTTTATTACTGTGAATGCTCAATGCTACTGTGTAGGTAGATGATATTAGTACTGTGAATGCTCAATGCTACTATGTAGGTAAATGATATTAGTACTGTGAATGCTCAACGCTACTGTGTAGGTAGATGATATTTAGTAGAAATTGATTTATTAGTGTTGAAACCAATTAAACTTAGTGTTGACTTAGTAGTCTAGAATCCGATTATACTTAGTGTTCAATATGTTTTGTGTAGAATGGCGCAACCACCACCATGTCGATTTTTGCAGTAATTTGGATTCATCAAATACTAGTGCAATGAATATCCTCACTTTTCTATTTTCCGAATAGTATGCATCTTTTTTTTACTGCATCCACGTTGCGCTTGCCATATAATTAATCTTATTGCTAAATGTGTTTTAAAGAGATGCAAAGCACACATTGACACTTTGTGCACTACAATATCTTTTCTTGGTGCTTCTAATCTATGACTTGCAAACTACGCAAGATATTGCATCGCTGTTGGAGCAACTCCTCCTAAGTATAAATTAAACATGCATGTTAGATGGAACTCTACATATATGATGTTTAGGTCACTTCTTCTAGAAAAATATGCTTTTGGGGGATTTGTTAACGCAAATTACGGAACACAGCTAATCACTCCTGAAATTCACACGTTGGTGAAGTATTAGCTATGCTTATGGAGATGTTTTATGATGCAACTGTTTCTTTGTCTGGAGTTTATTATCTCACATCTCCTTTCATGGTGCATAATATTTTAGAGATTGCCACAAAAATGTTAGATTGGCATAATTGCATTATCCTTAAAGACAGTACATTGACTTCTTTGGCTTACAAAATATGATTGTGTACTTTGTTGTGGACATTTCTATGATTTTTTCTACGCCATCATGTTATAACACGATGCATATCAATGATACTAAGATGATACACTAGCTAAACTGTAATTAAGCTAAAGCTTGCACTCTTGCATTTAGGAAATGCACTGATCTTAATTATGTTGTCATGCCTAACTTGTTTTATAGTTGCTGCCAACATGAGTACCTGGAACAACCACTACCCGTCGAGCAGCTTCGCGGGGTATGCCGAAGACCAAGGCGAAGCGAGCACCAACCAGGTAAGATTACGAAAACATCTCTGATTATTGCAAATATATATATACATACATACATACATACATCTAACCATTAATTTTTGATGATTTCAAACATTTGACTTGCCAGGAACACGCACGGGCCCCGTCTCCAGCACCCGTCGAGCAGCTACCATGTGACGTCGACATGCTCAACCACGAGCAGATCGAGTCACATGAGAGTACGGTAAAGGCCCTCCAGGAGTTGAATGACTCCCTGCGAGTCGAGAGAGATCAGATTATCGATGATAATGCTGATTACAATGACAAGATCAACAAGATGACCGACCAGAAGGGTGAACTGGTCCGCGAGATAGCCGAGCTGAGAAAGGACATACAAATCCTGAGGACAGAGAGGGCTCAACTGATGACGCAGAAAGCGCACTTCAAATTGGAGGGCCAGAGCAACAGGAATAAGCTGCGAGAGATAAAGTTGATTCTTAATAGAGAGATGTGAGTTGTGTATTAGCTACTACTTGTAGTACTTTTGGTACTGTTTGTGGAATTTCTGAACTGTTCAGTTTGAAATGCTACTTGTAGTACTTTTGGTACTGTTTGTGGAGTTTCTGAACGTTTAAATAACTGCATATTTTTTGTATTAATTAAAATGAAAATGCTGGCGTTGGCTAACATGCCACGCCATAGGTATTACCAGTATATTTCTGACGTTGGACACGTGGCACGCCAGCACTATCCAAAATACTGCTGGCGTAGCCTCCCACGTCAGCACTATTTTTTAACAGTGGCACCATATTGGTGGCGTCGGGTGTCCACGCCAGCAAGGCCTTTTTTGCCACGCCATAGCTAGGCTTTTCTGCACTAGTGATAGCATCATGTCTAGAAGAAGAATCATGACGGATACAACTTTATGAAATTCTGCTGGTAAAATAATAAAAGTTGTATATACCTCATAGAGGATGTAACTTGTTAGTAGTATAATACTGTGACACACTCGCCATCTTTTGTGCCAGCATTATTTTGGCAATGATTTCACATCCAAAAGCATACATCAAGGTAGTTATGTGTAATGATATTCGTGTAAAAATAACTTCCATAGTATATACTTGCATATATGCATTGTTCTATTGTATTCTCACAGTTAATCCTTTTTCTTAAAATATTTGTTTGTATATTTATATTTAGAGCAATATTATAAGTCAATCTGAGCATAATTTCTGTAGATTATAGACGGCCCACTAAAAGACAAAGGATGAGGCGCAAACTTCAAGTAATTCTTCTTGCATACCGCATAGCATGTTTTTCTAATTTTGCGAGGATAGCACTTGTAACATAGTAATATTTGAAACTGCCTTCAGTCATCTATGCCAATAGTATTTTGAGAAAAATTTCATTACAAAATGCAACAGCTCAAACAGTCAGTTATTGTTCATGATGATTCCTAATTGCATAACCAATAAGCTTGACACACCTTCCTATTGTAGAGTTGTTATCTTGATAAGTATATACTATCTGGTATTAATGTTATCATTGGGTGACCAACATTTGTTGCTCATGGTTAGAGTTTAGAATTTTATTAACACAACAACATAGAGCAAAATATGGATGCCAATATAGATTAAAATAAAACCTTTGATTCATATTAAAATATTTCTGACTTCTTCTTTTTATTTGACATAAATGTTTGTGACTTCTTTGAATTGATGTGTTCTGCAATTATATAATACTTCTATATTTATACTATCTTATTCATGAAATGTGCAGGCTCTAGTTTCTCGACAGGAGCACGAACAACCACAACTTCTACAAAGCTTCCACATGGTTTCATCTAGTATCATGTGGAGGACATTGAGACAATGGAGATTACTTGAGCAACCTAAATTGTCTTGAGTGTAACTTGCTTTCAAACGAATGTGTCATCTCATCGTATGCATGTACTTCACTGTTGTTGAGGAATTTATATCATTAGACATTTTATTTTTCATAATTATTGATTACTGGGTACATACCTTCAATCTTGGAAGATTATCAGAGAGCAGTCAAGGAAGCGATGTGTTTATTGAAAGAGTCCCACTTTGGTACAACCCCCTCACTAAAAATATAAAGGGTATGGACCTTTCACAAGTCATATCCACTTTCGTATGTATGATGGGTCACCGGTGCGTATACTCCCTCACTAAAAGTATAAAGGGTAATATGGACCTTTCACAAGTTGTATCAACTTTCATATGTATGATAGGTCAGCGTATACGCCGTACGGGCCCATTTGCAGACGCCAAACCAGTGCCAGGAAAAATAAAGGGCAGAAGTGGGGAGTCGAACTCCTGACCTCAAGCTCAACAGCATTGTTAACATCCAGTCTAGCTAACAACTGTTGACAGCTAATTTGCAGCATTATTGTTAAAGACTAGTGACCAGCGTTCAACTAAGAATCTCCATCATATTCCATGTAACAGCTCATGTCCAGTATGTGGCATTGAGAGGGAGAGCAGCTTCCGTGCGCTTATTGCATGTGCACATGCACGACGGGTGTGGGAAGCGCTGCGTACTATTTGGCCGCTCCCGGATGACTCAGTTTTGGTGGACACTGGAGAGGGCTGGGTGTTGCAGGTGCTGGCTAACTGCCCGGAACACGTTCATGATCTGGTAATAATGACCATTTGGCGGATTTGGCAGCAGAGGAATGACATCTCGCATGCTAAGAGTGCATGCTCAGTTGAAGCTACGGTCGACTACTTGGACAGGTATTATAAATATCTAAATCTTACTAAGCGGTATAGCATGGAGGAAATCTTGAAAGGAAAGATGTCGATTGACATAAATAGCTGGTTCTTCCAAACAGGACAGTCCGGATCCCGTCTAAACCTTGGACGGCTCATCCAGCGGACTGGTTGGCGCTGTCTATTGATGGCTCCTTCTCGAGACATGATGGTAGTGCTTCAGCTGGTATATTGCTAAGAAGGGAGAATGGATCGGTGATATTTGCGGCGTATAGATACATCTTCAACTATAACGACACCCTTGAAGCCGAAATTCATGCTATGATGCAAGCACTACTGGAATATCGCTGTACGCCGAGTGCCACGGACACTCGGCAAAGGGCCAATAACCGCCGGCAAAGCCTTTGCCGAGAGTTGCACTCGGCAAAAGCCACCCGGCGTACACCTCTCAGGCAAACAGAAATTTGCCGAGAGCTAAAACTCGGACACTCGGCAAAGAGTTTGCCGAGTGTCAAACAGCCCCTCTCGGCAAAATAAAGTAGCTAACAGACGGCAGACGGGGACGGCGGTTCTTTGCGGAGAGGGGCACTCGGCAAAGGCGGTCAATAGGAAGGAGCCACGTGTCCAGCTCCTGACATGTGGGTCCCGAAGAATAGACCGAGCGCCATCTTTGCCGGGAGCCACCCTCGGCAACAGCGGCCAATAGGAAGGAGCCACATGTCCAGCCCTGACATGTGGGTCCCGAACAATAGACCGAGCGCCATCTTTGCCGAGAGCCACCCTCGGCAAAGACCGCCAATAGGAAAGGGCCATGTGTCCAGCTCCTGACATTTTCAAACTAGCCGTTACGGCAGGTCCCCGTTCTCATGTTTTTTACTTTGCAGTGTTTAAAGTTGAGATTTGAACAAATCTAGCCGAAAACATAAGTCATCATAAGTCATGGCATTTTCAAACTTTAGTCATAAAAAGATACGAAATATCAGATACAAAAAGAGAGTGCCAAACCAAAAAAAAAAAAACAGAAGGAAAATGAAGAAGTGGCACAGTTTTTACCGAGCGTCGATATACGGCTCTCGGTAATGCCTACCTGTACCGAGCGTCCCTCTCGGCAATGTACCTAAACCTACATCTTGTTTCTACTCCTATTGTAGCCGTGCTCGGTAATATGTCTTATACTTTCTATTGTTGTTTTCTTACATGCTTGGTAAACCACCTTACCAGATTATAGTTACACTTTGTTTTCTCCTTTTGAGATGGCTCTCGGGCGGTTTCCAGATCGAGCACCCATCTGGTGGCCCCGGTGGTCTACGGCGTTGACCGGCACCGAGAGGGGGAAGGCCACGGTGAATACCTGTTTCTTCGTGTTACGGCAGGTCATCGTGAGATGCCAGGCCAAGTCTAAGGCCGTTCTGTCACAGGATCGCCCACCGTCGGCTCGGTCTCGGGGACGAACGCAGCCGGTCCTCGACTTTCCCGCCCGTCCCTGCATTTTGCGAGGCATGTGCACGTCAAGGATGTGCATTGGGTATTCAAACACCACACCACCCTTTCATGCATATGCATGGGCCACACGCATGTAGGGGTGGTTCCCCCCTCCCTCGGGCGATTTCCAGATCAAGCACCCATCCGGTGGTGGCGAGGTCGAGGGCGGGATCGGGCGGCGGCGGCGAGGTCGAGGGCGGGCAGGGGAGAGGGCGACGGCGAGGAAAAGCTCGGGCGGCGGCGGTGAGGTCGAGGGCGGGCTCGGGCGGCGGCGGCGAGGTCGAGGACAACGGCGGCGGCGACAGAGGAGTGGGGCGAGAGGGGGAATGGGGATTTGGGGGGGAGAAACGAAATTGGGAGCCCGCGCGGGGGGTTAAGTCAAAATAGCAGTAGCGCTGGGTACAGACCAGCGCTATAGCTAACTTAGCTATAGCGCGGGTCTGTACCCAGCGCTACTGCTAACTCTTCCATTTTTTTTAATTCTAAAATACAAATAGCAGCAGCGTGGGATTAGGACCCAGCGCTATAGCTAACTTAGCTATAGCGCGGGTCTGTACCCAGCGCTACTGCTAACTCTTCCATTTTTTGTTTTTTTAATTCTAAAATACACATAGCAGTAGCGTGGGATTAAGACCCAGCGCTATAGCTAACTTAGCTATAGCGCTGGTACGAATCTAGCGCTACTGCTAACTCTTATATTTTCTTTCCCTGTTTTCTTTTCTTTTTATTATTTTCCTTTCCTTTTCTGTTTACTTTTCATTTTCTTTTTCTTTTGTATTACTTTCCTTTTCTGTTTACTGCGAATATCACCGGAACCATGGTGGTAATTGAAGGGGATACGATGTATACATCATTTGACCGATAACGGTTACTTAAGTGCGTACACAAAATAGATACATATATATAAATGATGGTTTCTCAGCTGCGTCGATGACGTTTCATATTGAGCTTCTTTCCTTTCTTGTTCGTTGTCGAATAATTGAGCCCCTCGTTGTGACTTTTCCGGAACCATGGAGTACGATCTTTCTTACGTAATGTAGTCTTGATTCTTCTTTTGACGTATGCTTCATCGTCATCGCCATCTTCCCTCATCGGGTTGCCGTATTGGTCGTAGTCTTCCTCGTTGGTGACTCCATCCATTCCGACGATGCTCCTTTTGCCTCTCCTCACGACAACACGACTGGGATTGGTTGGGTCGGTTATGAAGAAGCATTGTGTCATGTGCTTAGCGTGTACCCATGGCTCAGTTTTGGCGATGACGTTAACGTTCACGGTAGCGCTCTTCGCGTCGGGTATAGACATGGTAGTGAAATACTTGTTTTCTCTTACGACGGCCTTAGCCCATCTGACACGGAACATCGCCGCATCGTGCAGTCCAGCGTAGTCAACCTCCCAGATCTCTTCGACCCTTCCGTAGAATCTTTTAGTTGTGCCGTTGGCGTCGGTCATGCATTCAATCGTCACCCCTGAGTTCTGGTAATCACTGTTCATGTCTTTGGCCTCCATGTAGAACGTGTACCCGTTGATATCGTATGCCTGATAGGTCGCGAGGTTGGGCGCGGGGCTATGTGCTAAGGCGTATATGAGCAATCCGTCCGCACTGCCCTCTTTCGGGGGATTAACAAAGAACTTGCTCTTTGAACCAACGCACGAAACTGGAGTTGTGCTCTACAGTAACTTCGGCGTCCGTCTTGCGCATCCCCTGATCACGGTACTTCTTTGCGATGGTTTCTTTGTGCAGTGTCACATAATCTTCTACCGCATCTAGGTGTTGTAGCACTACTAAGTTAGCCCTGTCAAAGTCGTTCCGTCGACCCGAGTAGTCCACGTGCAATTCCCTCCGGCCGTTGTTGTGACCTTCTCCTCCGAGCCTCCCATAGTGCTTCTTGACGGGCAAACCAACAACAGGGTCTCCGACGCCTAGATAATTCTCGCAAAAGGAGATGCACTCTTGGGTCAGATACCCCTGGACGATGCTCCCATCGGGACGGGACATGTTACGAACGAATCCTTTGATGACCCCATTCATCCTCTCGAACGGCATCATGCTGTGAAGGAATGTCGGTCCGAGGTCGATGATGTCGTCCACGATGTGGACGCACAGATGCACCATGACATCAAAGAAAGCGGGCGGGAAGTACATCTCAAGTTCACATAGTATGACAACGATCTCTCCTGTAGCCTTCGGAGCTGCTTCACACTGATGGACGTTCGAGAGATAACGTCGAAGAAGTTGCAGAGACCAGTAAGCGTGTCACGGACGTGCTTGTCCACTATCCCTCTAATGGCAACCGGGAGTATCTGCGTCATCATCACGTGACAGTCATGAGACTTCATCCCGCTGAACCTTTTCTTCTTGGTGTCTAAAAATCTGCTTATCTTCCCACAGTAACCGGAACTGACTTTGATTCCCGTAAGGCACTTGGTGAATTGATCGATCTCCTTCGCACTTAAGGTGAAGCAAGAAGGGGGGCAATAATTCTCCTCCTTCTTGTTGGCTTTCCATAACGTGTCTAGCTCCTCTTTCAGTAGCCCCAGATACAGGTTAATATCATTTCCCGGTTGTTTCGGCCCTTGAATAAGC
Organism: Elymus sibiricus; assembly: GCA_039707655.1. Classification (NCBI taxonomy): domain Eukaryota; kingdom Viridiplantae; phylum Streptophyta; class Magnoliopsida; order Poales; family Poaceae; genus Elymus; species Elymus sibiricus. Next base: position 74,373,905 of record CM077676.1, read on the forward strand.
ATGCTCATGTGTATGTACTTTGTCTTCATGCACTTCCATGGGGGGAGGTTGTACATCCATACAAAGACAGGCCATGTGCTGTGGTTGGTGTTCTGGTTTCCAAATGGATTCATGCCATCGGTACTCGCGCCAAGCACAATGTTCGGCGTTGAATGCTCTCCACTGGCTAGCATCTGCGAGGTGTCTCAGCTTTGGATCATCTCCATCGTCGGGCTTCTTCCTCTCCGCGTGCCAGCGCATGAGCTTTGCTTCCTTAGGATCTACGAAATACCGCTGCAGACGGGGAGTGATCGGAAAGTACCATACAACTTTCTGAGGAGCTTTGTTTCTGGCCTTCTTGTACCGAGAAGCATTGCACACTGGAAGCTGGTTTTTTCCGCGTGCTCCTCCCGATAAATGATGCAATCGTTGATGCATGCGTGGTATCTAATGTGTGGCAGATCAAGAGGGCAAACAATTTTCTTGGCCTCCTCGACACTAGTAGGACACACGTTCCCCGCAGGAAGAACTTTATTATGTAGATGCTTCAAATGCTCATCGAGGCTTGCGTCTGTCCATTTGTTTTTGGCCTTCGTCTTTAGAAGTTCGAGCGTGAAACTCATGCGTGTCACCTCGGGATTGCAACCGTCATACAATGGAGTCTTCGAGTCTACTTCCAGTTGCGCTAGCTTGGCCTCCTCTCTAGATGCAGCTCTGTCGGTAGTCGTATTCTTGCGAAGCAGGTCTCGAACATGAGGGTCCTGCACGACTGAACTTAGTCGCCTCGAAGACTGCGGCGTGTCCGCCGCCTCTTCTCCGCCATGTCCGGACTCTTCTTCGCCGTGTCCGAAATCTTCTCTGCCGCCATGTCCGGACTCTTCCCCGCCGCCATGTCCGGCGCCATCGGCTTCGGGTCGATCGGTCATCTCTTCGTCTAGCCCCATGTCGTTATTGCCTGCCATGTGGACGTCCTCATCATCATCTTCACTTATCCACCGAGTATAGCCATCCATGAAACCATTCATGAGCAGGTGCGCCTTCAAACTGCCACGATCAAAGGGGTCCAAAATGACTCCTTCTTTGCATCTTGTACACGGACATCTAATCCCAGTCCGATTATTTGCATACATGTCCGTCACCGCGGATTGCAAGTATCGCTCCACCTTCCTTCCACTCACCTTCATGACTGACTGCGCGGTATAACAAGCAAAAGGTTTATAAACAAAATGCATGCATGCATCAAAGTCATACAAAAATTTGGCATGACCTTGCCTAAAAATAGGACATATCGAGTTTGCTCGAAATTCACCGAAACGGAAATAAATCAATATTTCGGCAAAACATAAGCAACTCAGGGGGCATGTCACTCGCACAAATCCCTTCATATCGCAAACACACATATTCGCATTCTTGAAATGCACAACTTTTTACTCACCTATCTCCCGAGAGAGATCGAGCACAGTTAGATGAGGCCTTCGCTACCTATAGGGATCGAAAGTGGATGGCTAGCTAGATAGATCTAGTTGTTGGGAGGAAAGATGACTCTAGCTAACTAATGGAGAGAGAGAGAGATGAACTAGGTAGCTATGAGACAAATCTAGGAGTGGGAAAGGGATATATATGTATGGAAGGAGGGAGAGCCAAATAAATGAGGAAGATAGAGAAAAGGGAGGCCATTTGTGGAGGAGAATTATGGTGGAGGGGGGCATTAATGGGGAGAGAAGAGAGGTAGAAGGAAGAGAGAAGAAGGGCAATAATGGTGGAGAAGTAACTTAGAGAGGGGAGAGGGCAAAGGGGAAGGAAGGGGGAGGGGGAGAGGGGGTGGGTGAAAAGGTGGCAGCAGCCACGCCTAGTAGTAGCGTTGTATTATTGCCGGTGCTACTGCTAAGGTGCATAGTAGTAGCGCTTTTTCGGAGCAGTGCTACTACTAAGTGGGGCCCATTAGTAGTAGCGGTTTTGTCAAAGCCAGCGCTACTGTTAAATCTTTAGCAGTAGCGCTGTATTTTGGAGGGCGCTACTACTATAGCTAGCGTCGGTTGGCACGTTTGGGCCCACTTAGCAGTAGTGCGGCAAGTATTTCCAGCGCTACTGCTAAGGCCTTACTTGTAGCGCTGTCCACACCCAACGCTACTGCTAATTAGCAGCAGCGCTGCTAATTTTCCCGCGCTACTACTAGTGTTCTACCTATAAGCTTTTTCCTAGTAGTGTGGAGTCCGTTCGGGGCTCCGGAGAGGGGGATTCGCCGCCGTCGTCATCATCAACCATCCTCCATCGACAATTCCTTGATGCTCACCACCGGGAGTGAGTAATTCCTTCGTAGGCTTGCTGGACGGTGATGGAGTTGGATGAGATTTATCATGTAATCGAGTCAATTTGTTAGGGCTTGATCCCTAGTATCCACTATGTTCGGAGATTGATGTTGCTATGACTTTGCTATGCTTAATTCTTGTCACTAGGGCCCAAGTGCCATGATTTCAGATCTGAACCTATTACGTTTTCATGAATATGATTGAGTCTTTGATCCGATCTTGCAAGTTATATGCACCTACTATGTTGTTATGATCCGCGGACCCCAAAGTGACAAAAATTAAGCTAAAGCTTGCAATCTTGCATTAAGGAAATGCACTGATCTTAATTATGTTGTCATGCCTAACTTGTTTTATAATTGCTGCCAACATGAGTACCTGGAACAACCACTACCCGTCGAGCAGCTTCATGGGGTATGCCGAAGACCAAGGCGAAGCGAGCACCAACCAGGTAAGATTACGAAAACATCTCTGATTATTGCAAATATATATATATATATATATATATATATATATATATATATATATATATATATATATATATATATATATATACATACATACATACATACATACATACATACATACATCTAACCATTAATTTTTGATGATTTCAAACATTTGACTTGCCAGGAACACGCACGGCCCCATCTCCAGCACCCGTCGAGCAACTACCATGTGACGTCGACATGCTCAACCACGAGCTGATCGAGTCACATGAGAGTACGGTAAAGGCCCTCCAGGAGTTGAATGACTCCCTGCGAGTCGAGAGAGATCAGATTATCGATGATAATGCTGATTACCACGACAAGATCAACAAGATGACCGACCAGAAGGGTGAACTGGTCCGCGAGATAGCTGAGCTGAGAAAGGACATACAAATCCTGAGGACAGAGAGGGCTCAACTGATGACGCAGAAAGCGCACTTCAAATTGGAGGGCCAGAGCAACAGGAATAAGCTGCGAGAGATAAAGTTGATTCTTAATAGAGAGATGTGAGTTGTGTATTAGCTACTACTTGTAGTACTTTTGGTACTGTTTGTGGAATTTCTGAACTGTTCAGTTTGAAATGCTACTTGTAGTACTTTTGGTACTGTTTGTGGAGTTTCTGAACGTTTAAATAACTGCATATTTTTTTGTATTAATTAAAATGAAAATGCTGGCATTGGCTAACATGCCACGCCATAGATATTACCAGTATATTTCTGACGTTGGACACGTGGCACGCCAGCACTATCCGAAATACTGCTGGCGTAGCCTCCCACGTCAGCACTATTTTTTAAGAGTGGCACCATATTGGTGGCGTCGGGTGTCCACGCCAACAAGGCCTTTTTTGCCACGCCATAGCTAGGCTTTACTGCACTAGTGATAGCATCATGTCTAAAAGAAGAATCATGACGGATACAACTTTATGAAATTCTGCTGGTAAAATAATAAAAGTTTTATATACCTCATAGAGGATGTAACTTGTTAGTAGTATAATACTGTGACACACTCGCCATCTTTTGTGCCAGCATTATTTTGGCAATGATTTCACATCCAAAAGCATACATCAAGGTAGTTATGTGTAATGATATTCGTGTAAAAATAACTTCCATAGTATATACTTGCATATATGCATTGTTCTATTGTATTCTCACAGTTAATCCTTTTTCTTAAAATATTTGTTTGTATATTTATATTTAGAGCAATATTATAAGTCAATCTGAGCATAATTTCTGTAGATTATAGACGGCCCACTAAAAGACAAAGGATGAGGCGCAAACTTCAAGTAATTCTTCTTGCATACCGCATAGCATGTTTTTCTAATTTTGCGAGGATAGCACTTGTAACATAGTAATATTTGAAACTGCCTTCAGTCATCTATGCCAATAGTATTTTGAGAAAAATTTCATTACAAAATGCAACAGCTCAAACAGTCAGTTATTGTTCATGATGATTCCTAATTGCATAACCAATAAGCTTGACACACCTTCCTATTGTAGAGTTGTTATCTTGATAAGTATATACTATCTGGTATTAACGTTATCATTGGGTGACCAACATTTGTTGCTCATGGTTAGAGTTTAGAATTTTATTAACACAACAACATAGAGCAAAATATGGATGCCAATATAGATTAAAATAAAACCTTTGATTCATATTAAAATATTTCTGACTTCTTCTTTTTATTTGACATAAATGTTTGTGACTTCTTTGAATTGATGTGTTCTGCAATTATATAAAACTTCTATATTTATACTATTTTATTCATGAAATGTGCAGGCTCTAGTTTCTCGACAGGAGCACGAACAACCACAACTTCTACAAAGCTTCCACATGGTTTCATCTAGTATCATGTGGAGGACATTGAGACAATGGAGATTACTTGAGCAACCTAAATTGTGTTGAGTGTAACTTGCTTTCAAACGAATGTGTCATCTCATAGTATGCATGTACTTCACTGTTGTTGAGGAATTTATATCATTAGACATTTTATTTTTCATAATTATTGATTAATGGGTACATACCTTCAATCTTGGAAGATTATCAGAGAGCAGTCAAGGAAGCGGTGTGTTTATTGAAAGAGTCCCACTTTGGTACAACCCCCTCACTAAAAATATAAAGGGTATGGACCTTTCACAAGTCATATCCACTTTCGTATGTATGATGGGTCACCGGTGCGTATACTCCCTCACTAAAAGTATAAAGGGTAATATGGATCTTTCACAAGTTGTATCAACTTTCATATGTATGATGGGTCAGCGTATACGCCGTCCGGGCCCATTTGCAGACGCCAAACCAGTGCCAGGAAAAATAACGGGCAGAAGTGGGGAGTCGAACTCCTGACCTCAAGCTCAACAGCATGGTTAACATCCAGTCTAGCTAACAACTGTTGACAGTTAATTTGCAGCACTATTGTTAAAGACTAGTGACCAGCGTTCAACTTAGAGTCTCCATCATATTCCATATAACAGCTCATGTCCAGTATGTGGCATTGAGAGGGAGAGCAGCTTCCATGCGCTTATTGCATGTGCACATGCACGACGGGTGTGGGAAGCGCTGCGTACTATTTGGCCGCTCCCGGATGACTCAGTTTTGGTGGACACTGGAGAGGGCTGGGTGTTGCAGGTGCTGGCTAACTGCCCGGAACACGTTCATGATCTGGTAATAATGACCATTTGGCGGATTTGGCAGCAGAGGAATGACATCTCGCATGCTAAGAGTGCATGCTCAGTTGAAGCTACGGTCGACTACTTGGACAGCTATTATAAATATCTAAATCTTACTAGGCGGTATAGCATGGAGGAAATCTTGAACGGAAAGATGTCGATTGACATAAATAGCTGGTTCTTCCAAACAGGACAGTCCGGATCCCGTCTAAACCTTGGACGGCTCATCCAGCGGACTGGTTGGCGCTGTCTATTGATGGCTCCTTCTCGAGACATGATGGTAGTGCTTCAGCTGGTATATTGCTAAGAAGGGAGAATGGATCGGTGATATTTGCGGCGTATAGATACATCTTCAACTATAACGACACCCTTGAAGCGGAAATTCATGCTATGATGCAAGCACTACTGGAATATCGCTGTACGCCGAGTGCCACGGACACTCGGCAAAGGGCCAATAACCGCCGGCAAAGCCTTTGCCGAGAGTTGCACTCGGCAAAAGCCACCCGGCATACACCTCTCAGGCAAACAGAAATTTGCCGAGAGCTAAAACTCGGACACTCGGCAAAGAGTTTGCCAAGTGTCAAACTGCCCCTCTCGGCAAAATAAAGTAGCTAACGGACGGCAGACGGGAACGTCGGTTCTTTGCCGAGAGGGGCACTCGGCAAAGGCGGTCAATAGGAAGGAGCCACGTGTCCAGCTCCTGACATGTGGGTCCCGAAGAATAGACCGTGCGCCATCTTTGCCGAGAGCCACCCTTGGCCACAGCGGCCAATAGGAAGGAGCCACGTGTCCAACCCTGACATGTGGGTCCCGAACAATAGACCGAGCGCCATCTTTGCCGAGAGCCACCCTCGGCAAAGACCGCCAATAGGAAAGGGCCATGTGTCCAGCTCCTGACATTTTCAAACTAGCCGTTACGGCAGGTCCCCGTTCTCATTTTTTTTTACTTTGCAGTGTTTAAAGTTGAGATTTGAACAAATCTAGCCGAAAACATAAGTCATCATAAGTCATGGCATTTTCAAACTTTAGTCATAAAAAGATACGAAATATCAGATACAAAAAGAGAGTGCCAAACCAAAAAAAAAAAAAACAGAAGGAAAATGAAGAAGTGGCATAGTTTTTACCGAGCGTCGATATACGGCTCTCGGTAATGCCTACCTGTACCGAGCGTCCCTCTCGGCAATGTACCTAAACCTATATCTTGTTACTACTCCTATTGTAGCCATGCTCGGTAATATGTCTTATACTTTTTATTGTTGTTTTCTTACATGCTTGGTAAACCACCTTACCACATTATAGTTACACTTTGTTTTCTCCTTTTGAGATGGCTCTCGGGCGGTTTCCAGATCGAGCACCCATCTGGTGGCCCCGGCGGTCTAGGGCGTTGACTGGCACCGAGACGGGGTAGGCCACGGTGAATACCTGTTTCTTCGTGTTACGGCAGATCATCGTGAGATGCCAGGCCAAGTCTAAGGCCGTTCTGTCACAGAATCGCCCACCGTCGGCTCGGTCTCGGGGACGAACGCAGCCGGTCCTCGACTTTCCCGCCCGTCCCTGCGTTTTGTGAGGCATGTGCACGTCAAGGATGTGCGTTGGGTATTCAAACACCACACCACCCTTTCATGCATATGCATGGGCCACACGCATGTAGGGGTGGTTCCCCCCTCCCTCGGGCGATTTCCAGATCGAGCACCCATCCGGTGGCCCCGGCGGTCTAGGGCGTTGAACGGCACCGAGAGGGGGTAGTCCACGGTGAATACCTGCTTCTCCGTTTTACGATAGGTCATTGTGAGGCATCGGACCAAGTTTGTGAGGCATCTGCCACGTCAATGATGTTGTGGTTTTCAGATCGAGCACCCATCTGGTGGCCCCGGCGGTCTAGGGCGTTGACCGGCACCGAGAGGGGGTAGGCCATGGTGAATACCTGCTTCTTCGTGTTACGGCAGGTCATCGTGAGATGCCAGGCCAAGTCTAAGCCCGTTCTGTCACAGGATCACGCACCGTCGGCTTGGTCTCGGGGATGAACGCAGCCGGTCCTCGACGTTCCCGCCCGTCCGTGCGGTTTGTGAGGCATGTGCACGTCAAGGATGTGCGTTGGGTATTAAAACACCACACCACCCTTTCATGCATATGCATGGGCCACACGCATGTAGGGGTGGTTCACCCCCCCCCCCCCTCCCTCGGGCGGTTTCCAGATCGAGCACCCATCCGGTGGCCCCGGCGGTCTAGGGCGTTGACCGGCACCGAGAGGGGGTAGGCCACGGTGAATACCTGTTTCTTCGTGTTATGGCAGGTCCCCGTTCTCATGTTTTTTACTTTGCAGTGTTTAAAGTTGAGATTTGAACAAATCTAGCTGAAAACATAAGTCATCATAAGTCATGACATTTTCAAACTTTAGTCATAAAAAGATACAAAATATCAGATACAAAAAGAGAGTGCCAAACCAAAAAAAAAAGAAGAAAAATGAAGAAGTGGCACAGTTTTTACCGAGCGTCGATATACGGCTCTCGGTAATGGTACATGTACCGCGCGTCCCTCTCGGTAATGTAGCTAAACCTATATCTTAGACGAGCAGCTCTCGGAAAAGGGGTCGTCTGAGAACTGAAACTACTGTTGCGCCACTCCTTTTCCGAGTGTTGCTCTCAGAAAAGGAGTCAGCTGAGCACTTTACTACTACAGTTGTGCCACTCTTTCCCGAGGGCGATGATGCTCGGTAAAACGTCTGCTGCCATGTGGGACACCCGGTCCCACTGGTCAGTTCCGAAGGGTTTAGTCAACAGTTCCGAACGGGCATGCCACATGTCAGGTAGGAAAATGTTTCTGTGACGTGTTTACCGAGGGCGACGTAGCGGCTCTCGGTATAGGTAAACCAAGTGACAGCGCCGTCAGTTCCGAACGGGCATGCCACGTGGCTTCTCTTTGCCGTGTGTAGCTCTCGGCGTCTGCCCCGTTTGCCGTGCGGTGCTTGTTCGCCGTGAGCCCATGACGGCAACGTCAGCTAGTTGTCGTGAAGCCAGGTTTGCCGAGTGTGGCTCTCGGCGTTGTTTACTTTGCCGAGTGTCCGTGTTTTGGCTCTCGGCGAAGAGCCTGGCACCCGGCATATAAGGAAATTCCAGTAGTGAAGGTATGGCGCTGGCAATCGAGCACTCAAATAAACCTGTCATTGTACAAGTAGATTCTACTTCGGCTTTGGCCATACTGGACGGAGATACATATTCCAGATCGGCCTACGGACATTTATCTGCTGAGATTAGAGCTCTTATGGTAGATAAAGAGTTTATTCCTATGAAAATTACTAGGTTTCAGAATAGGGTAGCACATCAATTGTCACACTATAGCCGTACCGAAGCCTGTAATGCGGTATGGTTGAACTTGAGCCCACCTTGTTGTGAGGACTTGTTGTCTCGAGATTGTAACCCTAATCTTATGGAATAAAACTCTCTTTTACCCCGAAAAAAAAGACTAGTGGCCAACATTTCATTATACTAGTCCATCGCCGTTCGATTGAAATCTTATGAAGCGTGGCCTGGAAAACGTGAATGCATCAACGTATCTTTTTTAGATTGCTCCAGGAGTTGAAAACTGCTTCCCAGAAATTACGGTAACAAGTTCTAAAAAAAAGAGTTAAATACACTCTACGTGCCTTAACTTGTCTTGTGCGGTTAGTTTGGTACCTAAAGTTGTAAAATACACAAAAGTGGTGCTTGTACTTGTCCGGATGTGCAAATAGGGTGCCTCCTACCGTATCATACGACCAGTCCATGTGGCGTGCCAGCATGTCGGCGCCCGCATGTCAGTGACTAGGAGCATTTTTTACGACCAACCCCCTCATATTTTATTTAATTACACATAATTGTATCATACGGATGTAGACTGATGGCTTCAATCGGTCAGGTGTGGGTCCCGCATATCAGCGCGGGCAAGTGGATGAAATAATATTCAAGAAAGAAAAAGGGCTTGCCTAGAGGGGTTTTTGTCCCGGACCGCGCCTGCACAACATACACAATTAACCACTACACCGAGCACGGCTGCTTGTATAAATCACAGATATAAATCCTTTTATAATAATGATACGGTGTGTTTGCCACCCTTGTAAGCTAGCCGGTAAACCAAGCGACGTTTCAGTTTAATTTAGAGATACGCCTTCTTGTGTACAATATAGACTAGTAGAATGCCCGTGCGTTGCTACGGGCTCCAAAGTCGAAGTTCATTTCTCCCTCATACATCTGAATGTCTTCGGACATCAAACGGGTGCCCAACAGGTTCCCCAAAATTCAAGCGTCTGGACAGTCCGGGTTACCCTTGATATAAAAACCTAAAGGGAAACGATGCTATCCGGCCGACGGGCCGAAGCCGCACGCAGATCGCACGCTGGTCGGCTGGTCATTGGATCTGACTTGATCCAATAGACCACGCATCCTCCGCAGGTCCATTGGTTGTGCGGCCCGCACACCGCTTATCCCCGCTCCTTCTCATCTTCTTCCTCGATGCGGATCCCCATGTATCCAACATCTCTCTCATTCTCATGGTTGAGGACACCCCTCTGGCGCCGATATCCCCAAATCCCCCCATGACTCACTCTCCTGACCACGCCGATGACCGCCCTCATTCTTTCTCTCTCGCTCGCAAATCCCATGGCGCCCTCTCCTTACCATGCCAAGGACCTCCCACATGCTTCTCTCGCAATATTTCTTGTAAAGTAAGCAATATTTATGTACGACAATTTCCACTATTACATATACCACTAGTAGAAAACAGACCTTTCGTCCGCCCCTTTAGTCCCGGTTTGATTACGGCCCGGGACTAATGTGACCATTAGTCCCGGTTCCAACGGCTAGGAGCGGTCGGGGGCATGGGCATCATTAGTCCCGGTTAATTTTCTACTTATAGTCCCGGTTTGTGATACAAACCGGGACTAAAGGGGTGGTGGCAGGCTGGTGTCAGGTTGGGGCCCCCACGAGCCCCTTTAGTCCCGGTTTGTATCACAAACCGGGACTAGAGGTGGACCTTTAGTCCCGGTTTGTATAACCAACCGGGACTAAAGACATCCTTATATAAACCCTTCGTCCAGCCCGAGCCCATTCTCTCTGTTTTCCCCTTTCTAGATCTCCTCTGTTCTTCCCCTTGCTCGAGCTCATCCTCCATTTTTGCCAAAGATTTGTCAAGATTTGAAGGCATCCCATCTATCCAAGTGTTCACAAAGGTTAGCAACTTTGTCCTTTCATCTCTCATTGCTAGATTAGCTCGTGCAATGCTCTATAAGTACAGTGATTTGAGGGTTCTAGTTTGGGAGTAATTATGTGGGAGTTTATTCGATTTATATGCAATTTGAGCTCAAATTAACTTCTTAGTTTGCATATGTGTAGGTGTGGTTTACTTAGTGCCTTCCCGTCCCTGTCCTAACCACCGTCGATCGCCCGCACCGTCCCGTCGCCGGCACCACCTTGGTGAGCCTCTTGTTCTTATCCTTTTTATAAAAAAAATCTTATTTGTATGATTTAGATAGTTAATTATATAATTTTCTTACATGTATGATTGTTTTTTATACATAGTGTCATGACTTTGATATCCGTCCCCGTCGGCCCTCGTCCGGTTTATGATTCGGATGTGGTATATATATTCTCTTTTATAACTATTTATTGCATTTCGCGTTTATGATAATTTTGCCCATCAAGTTGACATAGATATTTTTATCTAGGAGGCATGTGAACCGAAAATTGCAACCGACACTCTTGTCGAAAAGTTAAATTTAGTTGAAAAAGAAAATGAGTATTTGAAAGAAAAATTGAAAAGAGTTGAAGAAGAGAAGATGAAATTGGAGTTGTATGTTGCCGATGTCGTCGATGATCACAAGATCAAGATGGATGCAATGCGCTTGAAGATTAGAAAGATTAGAAACTATGCCGTTAATAAAGAGGCTTGGTATCATTATGCTGTTGGATCAATTATTACCTTAGTTGCGATTTTGATCGCATTTGTTGTTGCATTTAAATGCTTTAGCTAGATAGTTTTATGTTATTTTATGAGAATAAGTGTGTATGAACTTGTATTAATTTGGTCTTTTCGGTGTTGTGTAATGAAGATGAGTCGGCAATGGATGTACGATGACCGACACTCTCCCCAGTTCATTAATGGCGTGCATAGTTTTCTGCGTGCGGCTGAGGCAAACAAGCAGAATGGTTTTATGTATTGTCCATGTGGTGTCTGTAAGAATGATAGGAATTACTCTAGCTCAAAAGTCATTCACGTCCACCAGTTTACGTCCGGTTTCATGTCTGGATATAACTGTTGGACCAAGCACGGAAAAAGAGGGGTTCTAATGGAAGAGAATGAAGAAGAAGAGGATGATGACAACTATGCTGGGTTCCCTGAATACGATGGTACTACAATGGGGGAAGAGAATGAAGAAGAAGAAGCTGAAGAAGAGGCATCAGATGAGCCCGCTGATGATCTTGGTCGGCCCATTGCTGATGCAAAGAGAAACTGCGAAAGTGAAAAGGAGAAGTTGAAGTTGCAGCGCATGTTAGAGGATCACAAAAAATTGTTGTACCCAAATTATGAAGATGACAAGAAAAAGCTGGGTACCACACTGGAATTGCTGCAATGGAAGGCGGAGAATGGTGTAGCTGACAAGGGATATGAAAAGTTGCTGAAAATGTTAAAGAAGATGCTTTCAAAGGACAACGAATTGCCCGACAGTACGTACGAAGCAAAGAAGGTTGTCTGCCCTCTAGGATTAGAGGTGCAGAAGATACATGCATGCCCTAATGACTGCATCCTCTACCGCGGTGAGGAGTACGAGAATCTGAATGCATGCCCGGTATGCGGTGCATTGCGCTATAAGATCAGCCGCGATGACCCTGGTGATGATGTTGAGGGCGAGCGCCCCAGGAAGAGGATTCCTGCCAAGGTGATGTGGTATGCTCCTATAATACCACGGTTGAAACATTTGTTCCAAAACAAAGAGCATGCCAAGTTGATGCGATGGCACAAAGAAGACCGTAAGAAAGACGGGAAGTTGAGAGTACCCGCTGACGGGTCGCAGTGGAGAAAAATCGAGAGAAAGTGGCGGGACTTTGCAGATGATGCAAGGAACGTATGGTTTGGTTTAAGTGCAGATGGCATTAATCCTTTTGGGGAGCAAAGCAGCAATCATAGCACCTGGCATGTGACTCTATGTATCTATAACCTTCCTCCTTGGTTGTGCATGAAGCGGAAGTTCATTATGATGCCAGTGCTCATCCAAGGCCCTAAGCAACCCGGCAATGACATTGATGTGTACCTAAGGCCATTAGTTGAAGAACTTTTACAGCTGTGGGACATAAAAGGTGTACGTGTGTGGGATGAGCACAAACAGCAGGAATTTGACCTACGAGCGTTGCTGTTTGTAACCATCATTAATTGGCCTGCTCTTAGTAACCTTTCAGGACAGACGAACAAGGGATACCACGCATGCACGCACTGTTTAGATGAGACCGAAAGTATATATTTGGATAAATGTAAGAAGAATGTGTACCTGGGACATCGTCAATTTCTTCCGATCAAGCATCTCTCAAGAAAGAAAGGCAAGCATTTCAAAGGTGAGGCAGATCACCGGAAGAAGCCTTGCCACCGTACTGGTGATGATATACTTGATATGGTCAAGGATTTAAAAGTAATCTTTGGAAAGGGTCCTGGCGGACAATCTGTTCCGAATGACGCTGACGGACACGCACCCATGTGGAAGAAGAAATCTATATTTTGGGACCTACCCTATTGGAAAGACCTAGAGGTCCGCTCTGCAATCGACGTGATGCACGTGACGAAGAATCTTTGCGTGAACCTGCTAGGCTTCTTGGGTGTGTATGGGAAGACAAAAGATACACCGGAGGCACGGGAGGCCCAGCAATGTATGCACGGAAAAGACGGCATGCATCCAAAGCAGTATCAAGGTCCTGCCAGCTACGCTCTTACCAAAGAAGAGAAGAAAATATTCTTTGAATGCCTGCTCAGTATGAAGGTCCCGTCTGGCTTCTCGTCGAATATAAAGGGAATAATAAATATGGCAGAGAAAAAGTTCCAGAACCTAAAGTCTCATGACTGCCACGTGATTATGACCCAATTGCTTCCGGTTGCATTGAGGGGGCTTCTACCGGACAACGTTCGATTAGCCATTGTGAAGCTATGTGCATTACTCAATGCAATCTCTCAGAAGGTAATCGATCCAGAAATCCTACCAAGGTTACAGAATGATTTGGTGCAATGTCTTGTCAGTTTCGAGTTGGTGTTCCCACCATCGTTCTTCAATATCATGACGCACATCCTAGTTCACCTAGTCGATGAGATTGCCATTCTGGGTCCTGTATTTCTACACAATATGTTCCTATTTAAGAGGTTCATGGGAGTCTTAAAGAAATATGTTCATAATTGTGCTAGGCCAGAAGGAAGCATCTCCAAGGGCCATGAAACAGAGGAGGTCATTGAGTTTTGTGTTGACTTTATTCCTGACCTTAAGCCGATTGGTGTTCCTGAATCGCGGCATGAGGGCAGACTGGGTGGAAAAGGCATGCTAGGAAAGGATTCAGTAATATGTATGGACGGGCATTCTTGGGCGCAAGCACACTACACAGTTCTACAAAATTCCAGCTTGGTGGCTCCGTATATCGAGGAACACCTGGATAGTGTACGCTCCAAGAACCCAGAGCAGTCTGAGCCCTGGATCAAACATACACACATGGCGTCATTCGGCGGTTGGTTGCAAACACGTCTCATGCATGATGACACTGTTGGAGATGAGCTGTACTTGCTGGCCAAGTCACCATCTTTGACTATATCGACTTTCAAAGGGTACGAGATAAATGGGAATACATTTTACACGATCGCCCAAGATAAAAAGAGCACCAACCAAAACAGTGGTGTCCGCTTTGATGCAGCAAACACCAACAGGCCAAAGGACACATATTATGGTTACATAGAGAAGATATGGGAACTTGACTATGGGCGTGATTTGAAGGTCCCTTTGTTTCGGTGCAAATGGGTCAATCTGACTGGAGGTGGGGTAAAGGAAGACCCGCGGTACGGAATGACAACAGTGGATCTCAACAATCTTGGGTACACAGACGAACCATTCGTCCTAGCCAATGATGTGGCGCAGGTTTTCTATGTGAAGGACATGTCTACCAAGCCGAGAAAAAGAAAAGATAAGGAAGCGAATACATCATACGATGAGCCAAAGCGCCACATAGTTCTTTCAGGGAAAAGAAACCTCGTGGGAGTGGAGGACAAGACAGACATGTCAGAAGATTATGAAAAGTTTCATGAAATTGCTCCCTTCACAGTGAAGACTGACCCAAGCATCCTGTTAAATGATGAAGATAGTCCGTGGTTATGGCGCAAAGGGACACACGCGAAGAAAAAGTTTTATACCCCAATATCCCACTCTGGGATGTGACCGGCTTCACCGTTATCACTTTCTTCTCTAGTGAGTTTCCGGAGTTATCTGGAAAGTCCCACTTCAGACAAACTGGAGGGAATCTTTGTAATAGTTAGTGTATATATGTGTTTTGGCATTTGAAACGCGAAGGAACGCTATTTTTCATGCATTTATTGATTTTTTTTGAGCTAAATGACCCTGAAATTAAAAAGAACTACAAATGAACTCTGAAAAGGTTGAAACTTGGCATGGTATCATCATTTCACCCACATAGCATGTGCTAAAAAGTTGAGAGGGTTACGGCAAAAACTAGATGCACTTCATGTATAAACTGGACAATCTCTTTCGAAGTATCAGGGTTTCGGACGAAAACTCATCTGTTACAAAAGGCATTTTATTTTTTTTAACTTATTTTAACTTCAGACTTTTTGTGCGTTCAATATGCACCATTCAAAGCCACGTCATCAATTTTCAACCCTTTCTGACTTCATTTGCTATTTTCATGCATTTATTGATTTTTTGAGCTAAATGACCCTGAAATTGAAAAGCACTACAAATGAACTCTGAAAAGGTTGAAACTTGGCATGGTATCATCATTTCACCCACATAGCATGTGCTAACAAGTTGAGAGGGTTACGGCAAAAACTGGATGCACTTCGTGTACAAACTGGACAATCTCTTTCGAGGTATCAGTGTTTCGGACGAAAACTCATCTGTTACAAAGGCATTTCATTTTTTTAAACTTATTTTAACTCCAGACTTTTTGTGCATTCAACATGCACCATTCAAAGCCACATCATCAATTTTCAACCCTTTCTGACTTCATTCGCTATTTTTCATGCATTTAATGTTTTTTTGAGCTATAAAACTAAAAGAGCTAAATAGAATCTCTTTTTGATTAAAACACCTATTTAAGTAACCTAAAAATTACCAAATTGAACATACTGATAAAACACACTAATATTAAACAACAGGAAAAAGAATCACTCAAAAATCTATTTTTAAAGTAAAGTTATTCACAAACTAGTGATTCACTAAAATTTCAAAGAATTCAAATTTAAACTATTCAAATTTCAAAACTACTGGCACTAACAGAAAGTTTATAATTTTTGTGACCTAAACCAAAAAGATTCACTCAAAAACTCTAAATATTTTGCTGTAAGTAGAAACAAAAGAAAAAAAATAAAGCAAAAAAAAACTGGAAAAGACCTTTAGTCCCGGTTGGATCCACCAACCGGGACTAAAAAGTTGGCATAACATATGCAAAAAATAAAAAAATGCCCGCCTACTAGGCCACCACGGCCTGCATACGACAAGAAACCCAACTATATATGGGCCAGGATGCAGGCCCGCAGGGCAAGTAGGCCCCACAGGGCAGGGTGAACGTTAGGCATGTACTGCCTGCTTTAGAGAGGAGCTCGAGACGGCTATCGCAGCGGGGCTTATAAACAAGTGCGAGTGCCTCTCGCTTGGCGACGTGGGACTAAACTTCCACCACGCCAGGACCAACCCTTTAGTCCCGGTTGGAGCCACCAACAGGGACTAAAGGCCCCCCTTTAGTCCCGGTTCGAGCCACCAACCGGGACTAAAGGCCTGGGCTTCCCGCCGCTTGGCCTGGTGAAATTCACCTTTAGTCCCGGTTGGTGGCTCGAACCGGGACTAAAGGGGGGCCTTTAGTCCCGGTTGGTGGCTCCAACCAGGACTAAAGGTCTCTGTATATAACCAGCACTTCCAAACTCATCTAGTTTCCCCCGACGGCGCCGAAGACCACGACGCCGCTAGGCTGCCGGACCTCAACGTCGCCGTCCGGCCGCTCTGCTCCCAAGCGCCGCCCGAGCCCGCGCCGGCGCCGCCACGCTGCCTGCCGCCGCCGCTCCTCCACGTGTGCCCACCTCGCGATCGACGACACCTCCTCCACAAGCCGCCGCGGCCCGAGCCAGCGCCGGCGCCGCTCCTCCGTCTCCGGCGCCGCTCGTCCGTCTCCGGTGCCACTCCTCCATCTCTGGCGTCCTCCCCGCCTCCCTCCGCCCCGACGATCCCGGCCGGTGAGCCTCTCCCTCCTTAATTTTATTCATCTTTTATTTCATAGATTGTTTTTTTCACTAGATGTTGTAGATGCTTAGTATATGTATGTATGTATGTATACAATGTATGTATGTATGTAGATGAACGGTGGAATTTGCATAGATTGTTTTTTTTTCACTAGCTAGTTTTTTTTTTCTGTTTTTTATTTTTTTATACTTTTAATGTTTTATCATGTATAGTATAGAAAAAAGTTGCATAGAAAAAAGTTGACCATGTATTAAAAATATTTTAATGTTGTATCTTAAAAATATTGATCAAAAACATGTTAATATCTTATTTGGAAAATGTTAATATCTTAATGTTGTATTTGCAAAAGTTTGTCATGTATTTGCAAAATCAAGTGAACAAGAATTACAAAAATCATAATCAAGCATTTAAAAAATGTTAAATTTGCATAGAAACATTTTTGGCGTCGACGATGCCCGGCCCGCATCCTCGTCGTCGACTCGGTGGTGACAACCTGCTTGAGAGGCGCCATGTCCGGGACTGGGCTCCGCCGGGCTGGCACTGGGAGGTGAACCGAGCTTCTTTGGTGGTGGTCGCGGGGGCCACTATCGCTGCGGAGGCAGCCGGCCCCCGAGGAGGTGGTACGTCGCCGTGTCAGGGAGGAGGACGAGCACGTCCGTCGCTACATGGTTGTGTTGGACGTCAGGTTCTCCAATACCTGGCAGGTTCTTCAGGGATCTCACCCGAGCTATGATCCTGTGATGGTTCCTTCTCTTTGGGTGTCCACCGCCCGCGCCTCAGGAACCGCGAGTCAACTGGATTATTTGATAGTATTCGATCTGTATTAGCTAGTGATGTTATATGATAATATTCGAGATGTATTAGTGATAATACTCGAGATTATATTTGATAATATTTGATGATGCATTAACTGGATTATTCGAGATGTATTAGTGATAATATTCGAGATGTATTCGAGATTATATTCGATAATATTCGATGATGCATTAACTGGATTATTCGAGATGTATTAGTGATATTATTCGAGATGCATTCTAATTTGAATACTAAATTCTTTTATCTTTCTTCTGGATTAGTTAAGCTATGGACGCTAGCGGCAGAGATGACCATGATCAAGAGCATATCATGTTTGACATGATCCGAAACCCAGAGGGTGAACCTGAAGATGACGGCTCACAATATCTGAACGAGGCCGGTGAAGGAATATTTGAGGAAGAACCAACAGACGAAGGGCACACAAACAATGATGGCGAAGGAAATGATGTTCAATTAACAAAGACCGGCGAGGTATATATAAGGCCTCTGGTGATCATTACATGTATTAATTGATTTGTATGTGTGTGTATATATATATATATATATATATATATATATATATATTACTGAATCTTTCTTCTTTTAGCCCTCCGGATCGAGCAAATCTTCTACAAGCAGGGCAGTGCGAGGCCCGGCCAAAAAGTTGCCGCCTGGCATAAAGTACAACATCGATGAGATCAAACCAAATGGCGAACCGCTTGCTCCTAAAAAGAATGTGAACAAATTTACTCATCAGTGCGGAGTTATTGTCAGGGACCAAATCCCGATCTCCGTTCAAGAATGGAATAAGCCAAAGGGAGATCGAGAAGTTAGTTTTGTCGATGAAAGAGCAAAAGATCTGCTTTGGGAAATGCTGATGTCACATTTCACCCTACCAGAGCATTTAACAGATGCAGAACGGGAGAAAGTCAAGAAGAGTGCTCTTCAGAAGATGGCCACACAATTCTGCAACCACAAGAAAAGATTATGGGCCTGCTACATCGAAGCAGGAAAGCAGACTCCAGAATTCACTGGAGCACTAGAGAAGGCAAAAGACCACTGGGACTTATTTGTGGAGTTCAAGGAATTGGAAGCATCTAAGGAACGGTCGAGGATAAACCAGATCAATGCTGAGAAGAAACAGTTTCACCACGTTTTGGGGCCAGGTGGCTACAAGACTGGCCGGCCTAAGTGGGATGAATCTGAGGAAAAGATGATTGCTGCAGGGGTCACTCCAGCAACATTGGGTTGGCCCGACAGGTGCAGGACTTGGTTTTATGTGCATGGGGGAAAGTTGGACCCAAAGACAGGGGAGATTATGGTGCAGGCAAGTCTTAAAGAAGCCTCGGACGCTTTACTTGTTGCAATAGAAGCGGCTTGAACGGGGGCGTTCCAGCCGGAGAGAGAGAACGACGAGCTTACACGCGCCCTCGGGAATCCTGAACACCCAAGATGAACATGAGGCAAAGGCGTTGTTTCGTGGGTTGAGGGGTTTGCGGACTGGAACGTCAGTTACAGAAGCCGTGCGAGAAAGAAGAAGCAGGAGGAAGACAAGAAGAAACAGGATGCAGACCGGCTTCAACAGGTAGAATCAAAGCACGCGGAGTTGGAACGCGCTTTCATGCGGCAGTAGGAGCAGATCGACACACTTAGCCTGGAAAGGGCATCTCAGCGGCAGCAGCAAGCAGATCCAGCATTGGATAGCACCATCCCATCTATGCCGAAAAGCAGCGTGGGTTCCACGGGGGTCCCGGCCGAGGATGCACTGCTGGCTCGCTACCCCGTGGATGATATCCAAGAGACGACAAGTTGTGAGCTACACCTTCCACTGAAGAACATATCCATGAAGGTGGTGGACAGCTATGCTTTACCAAATCCCCCTAAAGCAACCTTCCACGGCAATCTGATTCCACCTGGCTATGCTCATGTCGGGGTGGATGAAGTTCTGTCGGCATATGACTCACTACAGCTTGACTTTCCTGGAGGTCAAGGGGAG
This sequence comes from Elymus sibiricus, assembly GCA_039707655.1. NCBI lineage: Eukaryota > Viridiplantae > Streptophyta > Magnoliopsida > Poales > Poaceae > Elymus > Elymus sibiricus. Next base: position 74,393,596 of record CM077676.1, read on the forward strand.
CAGACACAGGGAGAAGCCAAACGTGGTATCATTGTATGGAGAAAGGATTGCATCGTCTTTCCAAACTTGACGCCAAGGGCACCGACTCCTCCTCCAAGTCTGCCGCGTCAACCGACTTCACCTCCAAGTCCGCCGCGTCAGCCGACTCCTCCTCCAAGTCCGCCACATCAGCTGACTCCTCCAAATCCGCCGCGTCAGCCGACTCTAGCCCACCCCGAGACGGAGCCCAGCGCGAGTTCGCAATATCGAACTCTGCAGCGTCAGCGGACTCCCAAGCGGAAGGAAGGACCAAAGCAGAAACCCGAGCCTGCTGCCAAAAAGAAGTTGGCTTACGAGATGACTATCGAGGAAAACAATGCCAAAGTGGTTGCCCAAGTGAAGGCCCATTTTGCACCGAAACCGCCCCCGCCGCCAAAGGAGAAAATACCTGAGAAAGTCATACAACACTTTGTGGATCTTGCTAAACCGGCTATGAAGAAAAGTGAATCAGACTATGAGCGCTCTATTAAGAAGTCATATCATGCACAAAAAGATAAGGAGTCGAGCCTTACAACAGGTAGTAATAAAAGCGGGAAAACTATTCCCCAGCTGGGAGAACAGGCAGTGCAATCGATCCCCCTGCTCAAGGTGAGTACCACCGATAAGCCGGTAATAACCGACGCTGCTAGACAGATGGCTGATAACCCACAAGTATAGGGGATCAGTTGTAGCCTTTCTCGATAAATAAGAGTGTCGAACCCAACGAGGAGCTAAAGGTAGAATCAATATTCCCTTCAAGTTCTATCGACCACCGATACAACACTACGCACACTTAACGTCCGCTTTACCTAGAACAAGTATAAAACTATTTTGTAGGTGATAGGATAGGTTGCAAGAATAAAACTAGAAGTAATTTGTGAGAATAAAACTACGAGTAATTTGCAAGATAATAAAAGTTAGTTGTTTAGTAGAAAGCTTTTGTCACACAAGAAAGTTATTTGTCCCTAGGCAATCGATAACTAGACCGGTAATCATTGTTGCAATTTTATATGAGGGAGAGGCATGAGCTAACATACTTTCCGTACTTGGATCATATGCACTTATGATTAGAACTCTAGCAAGCATCCGCAACTACCAAAGATCATTAAGGTAATACCCAACCATAGCATTAAGTATCAAGTCCTCTTTACTCCCATACGCAACAACCCCCTTACTCGGGTATGAGCTTCTGTCACTCTCGCCACCCACCATTAGCGAATTATGAACGTATTGCAACACCCTACAGCGGGAATCCCCCACGCTTGCACGACACGGAGGGCACCATAGGACAGCACCAAAATAAAACATACAACTCAAACCAATCACGATCATCAATCAACCCATAGGACAAAATGAATCTACTCAAACATCATAGGATTGCCACACATCATTGGATAATAATATATGAAGTTAAGCACCATGTTTAAGTAGAGATTACAGCAGGGATAAGAGGTGTTAGACCGCTGCATAGAGGGGGAGAAAGTTGGTGTTGACGGTAGCAAGGTTGTTGATGTAGATCGCCGTCACGATCGTTGCCCCGGCGGCACTCCGGCGCCACCGGGAGAGAGGGGGAGAGAGCCCCCCTCCTTCTTCTTATTCTTTGGCCTCCCCCTAGATGGGAGGAGAGTTCTCCCTCTGGTCCATGGCTGCCATGGTGGTGGAGGGGCAGGAGCCCCTCCTAGATTGGATCTATCTCTCTGTTCTCTTCTGTTTCGCGTTCCTGTTTTCTGGCCCTTCACCGTTTCTTAAATTCCCGGAGATCCGTAACTCCGATTGGGCTGAAATTTTAACATGATTTTTATCCAGATATTAGCTTCCTTGCGCCCGAAGTACATCCCCAACCGACATACGAGGTGCTCACGAGCCACTAGGGTGCGCCTGGCCCCCTGGCATGCCCTGGTGCCTCGTGGCCTCCTTGAACACCGTATTGCATTGATTCCACCTCCCAAAAATCACATATATTCCAAAATAATTCTCCGTAAAATTTTATTGCATTTGGACTTCGTTTGATATGGATATTCTGCGAAACAAAAAACATGCAAAAAACAGGAACTGGCACTGGGCACTGGATCAATAGGTTAGTCCCAAAAATAATATAAAATGTTGCCAAAAGTATGTGGAAATGATAGAATATTGGCATGAAACAATCAAAAATTATAGATACGACGGAGACGTATCAGCATCCCCAAGCTTAATTCCTGCTCGTCCTCGAGTAGGTAAATGATAAAAAAGATAATTTTTGATGTGGAATGCCACCTAGCATAATCTTGATCATGTAATTAAATCATGGCATGAATATTTAGACACAAGTGATTCAAAGCAATAGTCTATAATTTGACATAAAGACATCAATACTCAGGCATCCCAACAAACAATCATGTCTTTCAAAATATCAATGCTAAAGAGCACTATCCCTACAAAATCATATAGCCTTGTCATGCTCCATCTTCTTAACACAAAATATAAATCATGTACTACCCCGGTGTCAGCCAAGCAATTGGTTCATACTTTTTAACGCGCTTCAGCTTTTTCAACCCTCACGCAATACATGAGTGCAAGCCATGGATATAGCACTATAGGTAGAATAGAATGATGATAGAGATTAATAAATAGAAGTCAAAAACAAAGAAAGTCTCACATCGACGCGGCTAATCAAAGGGCTATGGAGATGCCAATCAATTGATATCAATGCGAGGAGTAGAGATTGCCATGCAACGGATGCACTAAGAGCTATAAGTGTATGAAAGCTCAAACTGAAAACTAAGTGTGTGTGCATCCAACTTGCTTGCTCAAGACCTCGGGCAATTGAGGAAGCCCATCATCGGAATATACAAGCCAAGTTCTATAATGAAAATTCCCACTAGTGTATGAAAATGAAAGCATAGGAGACTCTCTATATGAAAAACATGGGGCTACTTTGAAGCACAAGTGTGGAAAGGATAGTAACATTGCCCCTTCTCTCTTTTTCTCTCATTTATTAATTTTTTATCCAGATATTAGCTTCCTTGCACCCGAAGTAGAGCCCCAACCGACATACGAGGTGCTCACGAGCCACCAGGGCGCACCTAGCCCCCCCTGGCGCGTCCTGGTGCCTCGTGGCCACCTCGAACACCGTATTGCGTTGATTCCACCTCCCAAAAATCACATATATTCTAAAATAATTCTCCGTAAAATTTTATTGCATTTGGACTTCGTTTGATTGGATATTCTGCGAAACAAAAAACATGCAAAAAACAGGAACTGGCACTGGGCACTGGATCAATAGGTTAGTCCCAAAAATAATATAAAATGTTGCCAAAAGTATGTGGAAATGATAGAATATTGGCATGAAACAATCAAAAATTATAGATACGACAGAGACGTATCAATGGCTAGAGAGGCCGGTGTCACTGTTGAACAACTCTTAGGCATCGAGGATCTCCCCACGAATATTGATGAGAAGGAACTAGCATGGAAATACGTCCCCGGGAACCCTCTGGTCAGGCCTGAGGAGGTCGAGCTTCTATCAATGCAGATGCGCAGATTGCATGACTGGTACTAGAGAGAAGTAAAGGCCGGGCGAGAGAGCGTCATGGTGAAAGTCAAGCCAGAGCATTACTTCCATTGAAAAGATGTGTGGATTGACTTGCCAGAACTTTTTTAGTTATACAATCAAGACGCACTGGACAAATCTCTCGTCAGTTGCTATTGTCTGTAAGTGATTTCTTTGTGTAATTTAAGTCTCTAGCTTAGCTCGTTCATTGCCTGTAATTATCCTCACTATATTCTTTTGTGTGGTATTATGCAGAATGAAGATTTTTGAAATGAAAAGAGATGGAGTCTATGGCATTGGGTTCATTGACCCAAATACCATTTATGAAAAAGTGTTAAAAGAAGAACCCAAAGACATAGAGGCCAACTTGCTAATGTTTTTGAAGGAACTAAATGCCAGACCAGAGATAGTATTTCCTTACAACTTCAAGTGAGTGTTACTGTCTTGTACTACAAATTCTATTTTGCTTACTCGATGTTAAGTGTAGTTGATGAGTTATGCATGCCCGCTTATACAAACGTGTGCGCAGTTTCCACTGGATCCTGCTAATCATTAGAGTTGACGAGGGAAAAGTTGAAGTACTGGACTCACTAACTAGAGACCCTAAAGAATAATACAACCTGAAGTTGATGCTCGACAGGTAATTTCAATCATTATCGCACTTTGTCAGCCTCTTTAGTTCATTTCCTGATATCAAGTAATTAATAACTCCTTTATTCATTTTCTTTGCCGGGCAAGGTTTGGAAAAAGTTCATCAAAGAGGTTGTCGGTCCATGGAAACCAAGCCTGAAATGGTGGCGACCAAGGGTAATTAAGTAGTACTAGCTAGCTAGCTACGTCCGCGCATCTCTTTAATTCTAGTTTCAATACCATTATCATGCTTGATTATTATCTGATTGAATTCTATTCTCGTAAAGTGCTTGAGTCAGGCACCGGAGAATAATTTATGTGCATACTACGTTTGCGAGAACATTCGCATTATCACCGAAAGGAGCAGAGATGGAAGAAATATTTGGGTACGTAAACACTATTCACAATTCTTTTTATCATTATCTAATATATATACACACAACTAATATATTCATATTGATCTCCTTCTTTAAATGCAAGAGATGCGGGATCAGCTCCTACCAACGGACCGCATACGAGCACTTCAAGAGGAAATGGCGGGATTTTTGCTTCAGCAGGTCATATCTCCCGACGGAGAATACCATTTCACCTAATGCCTGCATGTAATGATCTGCAAGTTGTAGGAGAAACTGTATATACCAAATTTTATATACCAAATTGTATATATGTGTATGCATGATCGTACGAGAAATTCTATTATATATGCATAACATGTACAGTATGTAGTAGCGTAAAATATGTTTGAAATGAAAAAGAATTAAATAGAAAACACAAAATGAAAAGGAAAAATAAACAATAAACCCTAAACCCCTAAACCCCTAAACCTTCAGTCCCGGTTGGTGTCACCAACCGGGACTAAAGGTCCCCAGCCCACGCGGCCACGTGGCAGGGATTTAGTCCCGGTTGGTGTCACCAACCGGGACTAAAGGTCCCCAGCCCCCTGCGCGCGCTGCCGGCCACGTGGCAGTGATTTAGTCCCGGGCCGTGGCCAACCAGGACTAAAGGGTGGGGGCCTTTAGTCCCGATTTATTAGTCCGGGTTGGTGAACCGGGACTAAAGGCCCTTCCCAACCGGGACTAAAGGCCGTTTCTCCACTAGTGTATGAAGATAGTAGCAGAATAAATATCCTGGTGACATGTGACATGTTACACCAAGTCTAATATTAGGACAACTTCTCATGGGCACAATCAACTCACTAAAGACTCATGATTTTCTTCCCAGATGCATCCTGCACATCATTTGCCACAGGGCAGACCGCAGACTATAGCATGTTCAAAAGAAAAAGTATAATCCTTGCTCAATACTCCAACCAAAATAACTACACATGTGATGGTTCTACCCTTTGATTGATAAACTGAAAATAACTACTTAGAAAAATGGGGGGCTACACACATTCAATCTTCTTGTGACAAGCTCTTGAAATCGTTGATGGTCATCCCAAAGTTCATAGTGTAGCTCTCTATTGTAGTCATGCCTGTACTCAACCAGTTCATACTGAGCAACTCAAACAAATCATGCCTTGAACCAGTTCATACATGCCTTGAAATTAAACGCGTGTCATATATTAAAGCATGTCTTCCTCTCGATTCCTTCCTCTTTCACAACCGCAGCTAACACCTCCAGTTTTCCATTACTGGACAAAGTTCTATTATTAGCCAGTTTGAGGAGAGGTATGCCTGGGCCTATAATGTACTGCTGTAATATCTAAGCAAGTTAGAAGAAAAGAAAGTGACAAAACATTATGTTGTCGAGCAAGTGGCACTAACAGAATGGAAGATCCACTTGAAAACTACTACACATATAAACAATCATGCTTTTGTAATAGTGCAGAAGATGTTGCATCTTAAGGTGAATGGTTTATTTAAGGTCAAATGAATCATCTGAGAACAACAATTAATATAGCCAATTCGCAAATCTCAATACATATGATTTGAAGTCAAGGAAATTTACATCGGAAGCCGTGGATCAGTGAGTCTTTTTGCTCGTATCTTCTTCGTATTCAGGAGATACATTTGATTACTTAAAGTTGCCACACTTCTTCCCCATGGGCATCGATGTAAGTGACCCTGGGCGTTTGGGTACCCTAACCCGCTACCCGAACCCAAACCAAACCGAAATACCCGAATTGTCGGGTAATTCGGGTATCAGGTTAGGGTTCGGTTCTCATTTCCTGGCTATTCGGTTTTCGGGTTAGGGCTCGGATTCAAGTCTGGAAAACCCGAAATACCCATACTACCCGAATTATTCATACTAGCCAAATTATTCATGCTATTATTACACTATCATGTTACCCATACTAACTAAAATACCCATACTACCCGAAATACCCATACTACCCGAATTATTCATACCAAAAGTTGATGTGTGCTTCGAATATTTCGGGTTTTTTGGGTACCCGAATTACCCGAACCAAAATTTTGGGTAGTATGGGTTCGGGTATTTTTTGGCAGAAAGAATTTCGGTTCTCATTTTTTTTAGTACCCGAATTACCCATAAACCGAACTGCCTGAACCGAAATACCCGAACGCCCAGGGTGAGATGTAAGTGACAGAAATCCTTGCATTTTATGGAGAAAGAACAACAGGCATGATTGCATTTGGAAAAGTCACCAACTAATATCATTGCAAAAGGATTTCATACAGCTAATAAAATGTCAGGTAGAAAACAGCATATGGAAAATGATACCTTTGTTACTGCACGTCATGTTCAAAATTGTTGGTCCCTAAAGTAATGCAAACATTATTAGTAGTTGCCAAAAAAAATTGTCGAAATTAGAGAGGACTTGCTTTTCTATGGGAGCAAAACAGATTAGGAAGGAGCGTGAATGGGAGGTTACCTGCTTGCTAGACAGCGCCGCCGCGATGGCGACGAGAAATGATGTGATGACCCGGATGAACCACTCAAAAATGATATAGTAGGGCAAGCAGAACATGCTCGTTTGAGCGTGCAAGCACCCAAGAACTCATCTAACACGAACAGGGCACTGAAACCTCGAGTAGGAGACATACTATGGCGGGAGGAACGCACGCCACAAGCAAAAGGTCCAGCAAAATGTGATACATACCAGCTCCTCCCGGTAGGCATAGGTTCTCACTGACCTCGTAGTCCAGGCTCTCAACGGCGCAGACGGAGGTGGATATGGGTGCCCCTCCGGTAGAGAAGCAGCACCGTCGGCGGTGCGGAGGCGCGACCACGCCAGTTCCGCCATCCGAATACAATCGGAGAGGCCTTCCTCCATTACCTCTCAGATAGCCGGCCGCACCGCCGCCGTCGCTCACAGACGGAGAGAGGGGAGAGATGGCTTCCATGAACTATGTATCTGGCGATAATACATTGGGAGGCTGCAAGAAGCAGATACCAAAGTAAAATGTAAGCAACTTTGCAATCATGCCATCCAACAAATAAAATAGGGTGATAGGTCAACAAATGTTACAAACCAAATAAAGTACATGGACCACTATGGACATGGAGGCAATTGAACTCCGACACCGGTATGGTCAATCAAATTTTACATAATATATCTAGGTAATTAACAAGTAGAACATTTCACAGCAACATCCCATATTACTCATAAGAACAAAAGAGCGGAAGAAATGTATATAACACACAATTGTCATGCAGATTGAGACGTTCCATCCAAGACGATCAAAGCTCACATGAAAATATAGAAGATTGCATGTATACATGCAATAACAATCTGAGATGATGGGAAGAACCCATAGATCTATGAGAACTACAGCAACAATATAGGGATCTAAACCGGAGACATCAAGCAAGCGAGTGGGGGACTGATTGGTTACCTTGCAGGGGCTGCTCATGGCGATGAAGAAGCCGATCTTGCAGATGGTGCGAGCCTGTCGTGGGCAGGTCTTGGAGATGTTGGCGTCAGCATTTGACACGAACTGGTGATCTTCGTTATCCATGCAAACACAATTTATAGGAACTTAAAGTTGTCAAACAGGAAACAACAATATTATTTATGACTGACAAACAACAACACCACTTACTACTGATTCCATCGTAAGCTGGAAGATCAAACTCTTATAAGATACAACAAGCTCCCATAGATTTGCCCAAGATGGGTTGCCCAATTATTACTTTGCTATTGCCATTTCTATCAATTTTACCTCCATCCTAGAAGATTATTTCCCATAGTGTTCACTTAACAGAGGAAGATAATTGTTTCAAGGCTTATTTGTTTCAAGTTTCTACAGGTTATATTACCTACCTCCTTCCCAAACAAAATTCTCCCATAGTGCTTGCTTAACAAAATAAGCACCCTGTCTACAGGTTGTTGGTTCTCGATGAGAAAATGCTAACCAAATAAGCACCATGGATACATGTTATTAGTTCTCGACCAGAAAATTAAATCTGAATAAGCACTACCTTATTAGTAATCGATCAGAAAAGGCTAATCTGAATAAGCATGATGTGTATTCTTAGGAAACAATAAGAAATACTTTCTGAATAAGCACGATGTGTAGAGGTTATTAGTAATCGATCATAACAAGAATATTGTCTACAGTTATTAGTTCTTGACAGAACTTGAATTGAACAGTGTTCTGTAAATTTCATTGATTTGCCTTGAAGTATGATCCCTGTGCGCGAGAAAGGGCATCAGCGTTCAGGTGCGAGGATTGGGCAGGCACGGCACCAGCACAACTACTCTTACTCTCGATTAGCTTTCTGAATTATACAGTCCTAGTGTCCTAACAATTACAAGCAAGTAAAGCAATGGAATTTTGCTTCTTTTTGAACAGAAAGTTATACCCTCATGGATTGAAATAAAGATCAGTAGGAGGGACTGAATGATATATGAAACAGACTCTTAAGAAGAAACAAAAAGTTATTTGTTACAACTTAAACTCCCAACAGACCTTATGCTATTTATTAGAGTGCTTGGGATTCAGTTTATGCAGCTCTTTCCTGATACAATTTCGTTACTCTCAACATGGTGTAGACTTATCAGATTGAGCATGAATCAAGTGGAGAAAAGACATATGGAGGGGGGCGACACATTAGGCAGAAACGACATATGGAGGGGGGCGACACATTAGCTAGCAGGTCTAACAACATTTAGTCACTAATTGAGCAGGTTTGTGGCATTCACACTGTTGTACTTTACCAAAAGGCACGATGTCCTCGACATGTTCTGAAGAGGCAGTGATGGGGATCTCTATTGGGCATGATGGGGATCTCTGTTGTCTATGGTATAGGGAGCACAACAGCGCCCAACCAGTGACACAACATTTAGCCAAAAGTGTATTAATTCCAGATGTAGCTATAACATTGAACTATTGAACTATTTGAATATTCACGTACTATAGGGATCTTAACAGATGTAGCTATAGTACCCCCTCTATCTATTCAGGTACTATAACACTGTTGTACATTCAGGTACTATTGGAACCCTCGGTGTACAACAATGTATCAGGATACAACGCAAATACCGGTGGTCCTATACCTGCGTTCCTACTTGGCGTAGGGCACGAGCGGCACGGCCTCCTTGCGCCGCTCGTCGCTGCCCGCCCTGCCCTGGGCTTTAGCGCAGGTGGCAGCGGCGTGGTCCGACGATGACCTGGAGGTCCGCAATGAAGGCAACGGCGGCTCGTCTCGGAGGTCGGCGGCGGCGGCGTGCTTCAGGATCGACCTAGATCGCCCTGCCCTAGGGTTTAGCGCAGGTGGCGGCGTGCTTCACGATCGCCCTGCCCTGGGGTTTAGCGCAAGTGGCAGCGGCGGGTTCCGACGATGACCTGGATGTCCGCAATGGCGGCGGCATACTTCAGGATCGACCTAGATCGAGGGGGTAAGGTGGACCGTGTAGGAGAAGCGACACCAACGAGGACGACACGTACACGAGACATACCTGAGACCTCCATCAGGGCACCCGCTGCCCCCGATTTCTTGCCGCCTTCATCCTCCGTTGCTGCTTCGTGCGGCCCTCCCCGGCTGCTGCTGCTAGCAGAAGGAGCGACGGGGGAGAGGAGGACCATGGCGGCGGCAGAGCGTGTGTTTTTTCGCTAACAAGATCGTGCGTGGGGTCGTACTAAAGGAGGAAGAACGGGCGGTAGGCTGGTTTTTCGGGATTTCTGTGCGTACATTATGGTAGAAAAATCGGAGGTGGGATTGCCACGGGCCAATTGTCCGATATATCGGTTTGGACCGAAAAAATCGGTGTGGAGGGTGCGCTTCGATCGATGGGAGGGCAGGGTAGGAACGAAAGGACATACCAACTGCCCCTTTAGCAGCAGAGAAGAAATTACCATTTTTCTTGGTTTTTTTTTTTTTGATTTGTTTTGATTGCTTACCAACAGACAAGACACCACTTGATTTCAGTTTGTTTTGCGAAATAGACACCAGTTGATGCCTTAATAAGATAATTTACTTTTTAGACGATCCAGTATTGAGGGACATTCAGAGAATATGCTAGCGCGTTTGAAAAAAGAGTTCAACATATTTTTGAAAGATGTTTCACGTGTATTATAAAATTGTAAACTTGTTTTTGAAAGATGCTTGTGTAAACATTGACAATATGTATTAAAGATAATGTTCAACGTGTATAGAAAAAATTATTGTGTAATATTATTCTTACATTTTTGCAAACATCTTTAACATGTTTTAATACAATTTAGAATTACTATTATTACACAATAATTTTTAATACACGTTGAACAGTTATGTTGTCAAATTTTTTATTGTGTATTTTAAAAATACAATGAAGATACACAATAATTTTCCATGCTTGCGGTCCTGCATGAAGATACATAAATTTACACAACAATTTTTAATATACGTTTAACTGTCTAAATCCACATAAATTTAAGAAAAAGTTAATGTTTACCTCTTCAAATACACAATAAAGAAAATAGAATTAAGAATTAAAATACACAATAATTTCCTACTGATAACTATTGTATTTTTATATGGTAAAATTTACAAACCATGAAAACTAAAAAGGAACTTGAATTGTTTGAAAAAAAACAAGTAGAAAATGTGTAAGGAATTGCACAGTGATATGCGGATCTGGTCTATATATATTTCTAGTTTTTTCTTTTGAGTCGATATAAATTTCTAGGTAATACTACAACGCATAACTTAATTTGGCCGGGAGGCCAGCTAGGGCGTGCGTCAGGAAGGACGGTTCAACCACGTTCCCTGCAATTAAATAAAACATGAGTTGTTTTCTGTAAAATAAACATCACTGGTCCACTTCCAGCCACTGACATGTGCGTTGTCGCCACTCTGCTATGCCACACGAGCGGGGTGTACACCCAGATACGTAGGAGGCACCGTATTTGCACGACAGGACAAGTTCGAGCACCACTTTCGTGTATTTTACAATTTTAGGCGCTAAACTGATCACATAACACAAGTTAAGGAACCCTTGGTGTATTTAACTCAAAAAGAATTGTGGTAACAACTCTATTTTCTGTTTTTTTCAGTAAGCCCGGATTTGCTTCCACCAAATAATAAATATACAAATTAATGCTTCCCAAAAATTAGAGGGGCTTCCAACAAACAAATAAAGGTTTCTGTACATCTTTTTTCTGTAGCGCAAAGTTGGCCTGGAAACTTTATTTTTCGTCAATCGAAGCATCGTGCGGAAACATATTATTTGATAGTATCATAGAAATATATTTTTCAACTAAGCATTATTTCAACCTTGCGGTACCATTATTTTTTGTCATTTTCTTTTCTTTTTCAAAATTCACGAAATATTTTATCTCTTTGTATTCATTAGGTATGTTAACAAGTTAAAATAACAGTTTTAAATACTTGTTTGAATTATGATTTTAAACACTTTTTCTTCTTCAGACCTAGCATGGATGTCTATCATGGACATACCCACCTACTGGCAAAAGTTGGGGTCATTTCAAGAATGTCCAAAAAATATCATGTTCGACGTAGGGTGTTCGGGTAGTCAAAAGGCTCCGTTTGAGAGCATGTTGTTTCTTGACATCAGTTAAATGATCACAGTTTTTTTCATTGGCTTGTATGACCAATTCAAAGCACTATGCCAAGTTGTTTTGGTTTTCTATATATTTTGCATTTTCTGGAGCTTTCTCGGTCAAAAAAGACTAATATATGGTCGGACGTGTTGCAACTTGCATACAGTGTCGGAAATCATTCAAACTTGGCATGGATGCCTAGCATGGGCATGCCCACTTGCTTGCAAAAGTTGGGTTCATTTCAAAAATGTCCAAAACTAGACTATGTTCAACGGAAGGTGTCTGGGTAGGCCACAAGGCTTCGTCTGAGAGCACGTTATTTCTCGACATCCTTGAAATGGCCCCAATTTATGCAGGACGTAGGGTTTTACCTCTTCGAGAGAGGCCGAACCTGGGTAAAACATCGTCTCCCTTGTGTCCTGTTTCCATTGTTCCAAGACCCACAGCCCGGGACCCCCTTCCCGAGATCCGACGGTTTTAGCACCGACAGGGGGGGAACCCCAGCCGCCGGCCTAGGCCTCCTCCTTGCCACGCTGACGCCACGGTGCGCTGACGTTCAAAGCCAGGCCTGCATCGACGGCGGTGGGCCCTTTTTTCCTTCACCCGCTCGGCTGGGTGGCGTGATACGTCTCCGACGTATCTATAATTTTTTATTGTTTCATGCTATTATATTATCAATCTTAGATACTTTTTATGCAATTATATATCATTTTTGGGAACTAACCTATTAACTCAGTGCCTAGTGCCAGTTCCTGTTTTTGCCTTTTCAGAAAATCAATACCAAAAGAAGTCCAAACACGATGAAACTTTACTGGACCTAAAGAGACTCTAGAAGCCTCGGGAGGAGACCAGAAGACTTACGGGAGAGCCACGAGCTCACCAGGAGCGCCCTGGGGGGGTAGGCACGCCTAGAGAGCTCATGACTCCCACGCAACCTCTTCTGACCTAATTCCAACGCTATATATTCCCATAGACCCATAAACCAACAGAACGCAAGCCAAGATAACTTTTCCGCCACCGCAAAACTCTGTTTTTCCACGATCCCATCTAGAGCCTGATTCTGGCGTCCTGCCGGAGGGGGGATCGATCACGGAGAGCTTCTACATCAATCTTGCTGCCCTACCGATGATGTGTGAGTAGTTCACCACAGACCTACGGGTCCATAGCTAGTAGCTAGATGGATTCTTCTTTCTCTCCTATCTTCAATACAATATTCTCCTCGATCTTGTTGGAGTTCTATCCGATGTAATCTTCTTTTGCGGTGTGTTTGTTGGGATCCGATGAATTGTGGGTTTATGATCAGATTATTAATTGAAAGTAATTGAGTCTTTTCTGAACTTTATTATGCATTATTGTTATACCTTTGTATTTCTCTCTGATCTATCCGTTTGGTTTGGCCAACTAGATTGATTTATCTTCAGCGGGAGAGGTGCTTTGTGATGGGATCAATCTTGCGGTGTCCTCACCCTGTGACTGAAAGGGTAGCGAGGCACGTATTGTATTGTTGCCATTAAGGATAAAATGATGGGGTCTATACATATTGCTTGACTTTACCTTGTCTACATCACGTCATCATACGTCATGCGTTACTCTGTTTTTCACGAACTTAATACCTAGAGAGGCAAGCATAGAAGCGCTCTCGAAGTGGAGTAATAGTAGTAGATGCAGGTAGGAGTCTGTCTACTTGTCTTGGACGTGATGCCTATATACATGATAATTGCCGTGAATAACATCATAACTATACCCTATTCTGTCAATTGCCCAACAGTAATTTATCTACCCACCGTATGCTATTTTTATGAGAGAGAAACCTCTAGTGAAAACTATGGCCCCCGGGTCTATCTTTATCAATTTACTAAAACCCTAATTTCCTTGGTGCAATTTTACTTTCTTTATTTTACTTTGCAATTTATCTATCTACAACTATCAGATTTAATCCTTGCAAGTAACGAGTTCAAGGGGATTGACAACCCTCTTGCGCGCGTGATTCTTCGATAACCTTAGTTCTCACTGTGGGAAATACTTATCTCTACTATGTTGCTTCACCCTTCCTCTTCGGTAAAAATCCCAACGTAGCTCACAAGTAGCATGGCGCAGGCCGACCGGTTCGGGTGGCGGCAGGACGCGGGCACGGGGCGTGGCGGCACGGCGGCAGGAGCTGGCGGCGGAGGCGCGGGCTGTCGGCGACAGCGCGAAGGGGCTGTGAGTGGCGGGGCGGCGCCCATGTTCTGCGGAGAGTCGAGCCAGGTGCGGCTCCGATCTGGATGTGACTACACGGGTGGCTCGGCTCTCTACGGCGGCGGGCTTGGGCTGGTCACGGGGGAAGGCTGGGTTCAGGTTCTCCTCTGCTTGGGCTACCCTGGTGGTGGCGCGCCTACCGTCCTCCGGCATGTCCGGCCAGGCATGGTCTGGATCTGACTCTAGCAGGAGGGTGGCTTGTGCTCGGCATGGGCTGGTGACCGCTGCTGCGTGTGTGCGGTAGTGGTTGTCAGCGATGGGAGCTCGGCAAGGGCTGCATCTTTGCGGTGGCAGGTGAACCGGTGGTCGGCGAGGCTGCGGTAGTTATGGCGGTGGTGGTTGGCATGCGGCGGCGGGGGTGCGGGGGTGGTGAATACCTTACTTCTCCTGGGTACAGTCCAGCGGCGAGTGTCTCGCGCCCGTCGAGGTTGCTACAGCCTAGGGTGTGTGCTCGGGGGGACCGGATCTGGGCCCGAGGCACATTGGAGCTCTTGTTTCGGGTAGGTGAGGTAGGGTTCGGTCTGGGATGTGCTCGCAGGTGGTGCTCTTACTCTCCTAGCGGGTGCGTTTGTCAGTGGCGGTGGTCGTGTTAGCGTTGCGTTGATGCAATTATTGGCACTGGTGACCACGGACATGGCATCATGTGAGCTCGTTTGGCCATGGGTTCGGGGCTGGCTTGCTGGCAGCCTTCAGCAGTCATGGAGTCGTGTCCCCCTAGTCCACCGGGCATTGGCTGGGGACGCAAGTGTGGGTTCCTCCTATAGTGGAGGAGCCTACCCAGACTTGGGGGCTAATGCCGGGCTAGGGGTAGATGGAGTGTCGTCACTCTTGCTACCGTGGTTGTGTTCGTTGTGATGCGAGTGGCATACGGTATCTCGCGATAGGGATGCCGGGGCGGCGGCCCCGGATGGGGGTCCACATGGGTACTCTTCAGCGGGCATCATTGCGATGGTGGTGGCTCTCCTCCCCGGTTGTGTGGGCAACGGGAGGTGTGGCGACAGTTAGCTCGGATGTGCCCTCTCTCTCAGAGGGGCAGCGTCCTAATTTTCTAGGGCCACCAACAAGCGCGTTGACACCGAGGTCCTAATTTCTCAGAGGAATACATATCCATCGAATGCTCCACAGGACTCAAGCCCCACCCACTTGCCCACACAACCTTGCCAGCTATTAGGCCAACTCCAACGCACGAGCCCAAATCATCCGGGCGTGTCCGTTTTGGCCCAAACGGACAGACGAGTCGGCCCAACGCGCGACCCCATCCACAAAATATGTTCGTTTCTGGTCCGGCTCAACCCATTCCGGGCGCAAATTTGATCGGGCTATGCGGGCAAAAGGACACAAAACGGACGCGCACATGTCCTCTCGTTGTCTGCCTCGGGCTCGCGTGTCGGCCGTCCAACTACCTCCCACCAGCCCCATTTAATCCACACGAATGGGCGGGCCCGCCGGTCAGCCACCCAGCCATCCCCGGCTGCATCCATTTTAATGGCGAAGCCATGGACTGGCTAGCCCAGTTCCACTTCCCCATCGCTCCCACGCCATTGCTCCCTCCCTCCCAGACAGCAAACCCTAGCATAGTGCCGCCCCCACCTCGCTCCCCGCCGACCATGGGCTTCTGGAAGTGGATGCCCGGCAAGAAGGCCAAGCACGACCATGAGTCGGGGTCGTCGTCCGCCTCATCTGGAAGCGTGGCCACACACTCCTCCTCGCCGGCAGCGTTCTCGATCTCACCTCCGACGGTCGTGCCACGCTTCCGGCCTTATGTCAAGGTCGACATCTGCCGCCAGTACTGGGAGACCGGCACCCCGTTGCCGTGGTCCGATGCCTACCTCTCCAATGGGTGGCCTCTGAGCCCGAATCGGGTGCCCATTCCCCCCGTCCCGGCGAGCGGGCGCAAACTTTCATGGCGAGTCATGCTCGTAGCCCACCCCGCGCACCTCGTGTGCGCGCACCAAGCACGCCCAGAGTGCGCGGCCTAACGCCGACGCCCTCTCCCTCCCCGTCGCCGCCTCCACCGCCACCTCCCACCATGACGGCCGAGGAGGAGGAGCGGCTGGTGCAGGCCACGATGGAGGACTCCGAGAGGGAGTACAAGCGCAGTCAGGAGGAGCAATGTGAGGGGCTGGAGGAGATGCTGGCGCTCTCGGCCGCCGGAGATGTCTACGTGCCGGAGCTGGAGGTGAAGCAGTAGATGAAGGAGGAGGCAATGGAGGACCGGCCACCCACCTCGGCCTGGAACCAGGCGCCCCACGGGCAGTCGTCGTCGTGGACGAGCACGGTGACATGCAGCCCGCCGTCGCCACCGCGTCCAGCACCGCAGCCTGCGTGGGCACCGTGGTCACCACCACCGCCGCCTGCACAAGATGCGCCCGCCCCACCTCTAGACGCCACCTCCGTACATCGACCTGACCAACGACGACGACGAGGAGGATGGTGGCGCCTGAAGACGGCAACGGCATCGGCGTCGCGCGGGCGGTAGACTTAAGTTCTATGCGCGGGCCGTGATCGTGGACTTTTTAATTAGTTAATGTTAAATATTTATGTTTTAATCTATTTTGCATCGCCTTTTTCATTTATTTTCTTTTAGTCCAAAGCGGACATAGTTTGGGATGTGGCCGCACGTTGGGTGCACCGACCGGCGGACTGCAGAAACCAGACACGGGCGTCCGTTTTGCCGACCCAAACGGACATCCGTTTGGGGTCGATGGTTGGAGTTGGCCTTGGCCCCACAAGGATGGAGTGACAGGCATGCACCACTGCGCCCGGCTGATGAAATGACCGAGAGGCCGGTATATATATCGGTGCATGCAATCGTAAACTAGCGGTACGGTACTATTGATCTTTTCTTTTTCTTTTTTTGAGGGGTAGAACCACATTTTATTCATCAAATTCCACATGGTGTGGGATACATCTCTGATCATGTGGCTCACCAAACCAAACGTGGTGACCGGGACCTCTAGACAGGGAAAACTTTGCTAATCTATGTGCTTCATAATTAACAGCACGACTCTCAAAAGAAAAATTACAATGAAAGGTAGAAGCTTTGAGGTTGATCTCACTAATGATTGCACCATATCTCCCACGTGCACTTTTGTTGATGTCTGAAACAACTTGCTGACAATCTGATGCAATGATGAAATTTTGGACATTCAAATCTTCAGCAAGTGAAAGTGCCTCGCGACACGCTATAGCTTCCAACGTGGCTGGATCGAAAACTCCTTCGACGACTAGGGCCGAACTCAACATATAGTTGCCTGCTTCATCCCTGCACACAGCCGCGGCAGAGCCACCTCTGCCCGCTAGCACTCCTGCATCAACGTGGATTTTATAGTATCCCGTAGGAGGCTTCTTCGGCTTCGACGACGCTACCACATGTGATATGGCCGCGTTTCTGCTGGTGCGACTGGGTTCTTTTCTGATGATGGCAAGATCGTCCATGAACCTTTTAATGAAGATATTTGTCGCCTGTGGGCTCTGGAAGATTGCCTCATGGATGGCCTTGCATCTAGCATGCCATATCGACCACAACGTAACTGCCAAGAGGACAAACTTATCATGCGGGAGGAGTTCCATTAGTGTAAGCAGCCAATGTTTGGCGTTCGGCTCCGTTGTGTGTTAGGTCGTCATCAGACAACGCCCACGCACTCCTCGACGATGTGCACTCCAACAGGGAGTGGCGCCATGAATCTTGTACTCCACATAATCCGCAGTGACTAGAATCAGCCATATGCCGGTGAGCCCTTACATCATTCGTTGGCAATGATTGTTTTGATAGCCTCCAAAGGAACATTCGAACCTTGCCTGGGACTGCAGTTTTTCCAAAGAGATTTCCAAGCTCCCTCCTCCGCGTTTGAGCTAGAAGGACCCGCACCACCCTCTAGCCATGCCTCTCTTCGCTGTCTGGTAGCAACAAGCATCTTATATGCCGACTTGACGGACAAAATGCCATGTTTTTCATGATGCCACGCCCAAAAGTCTGGGAGGTTTCGTGTGCACAATGGAATCCCATGTATGATCTGCACATCCATTGGCATGAATGTTGCTTGTACACGTTGTCGATCCCACGAAGCTGTGGTAGGATTTATGAGTTCAGAAACAAGGGAAGGGGGTTCGGTGAGACGCACCCATATGGCCGAAGCGTTTCATCTCTTGGCATCCAGTTTTGTGCCCATATGTTCGTTGATGCTCCGTTCCCTATGCGCTTTATCAGGCCTTGCTTAAGTGTGTCTCTGCCTTCCACTATTGCTCTCCAAACCTGACTAGGGTGACCTCCCAGTTCGGACTCAAGGATGTCCGAACTTGGGTAGTAAATACTTTTCACTAAATGGGCACTTAAAGTGTCCGGGTTCTGCAACAAGCGCCAGGCCTGCCTAGCCAACATAACTAGGTTGAAAAGTTCAAACTCTTTAAACCCTAGGCCCCCCATTCCTTTGGATTGTGTCATTGCTTTCCAAGAAACCCAATGTGGTTTGCGCTTTCCTTCTTTGCTTCCCCACCAAAACTTTCTGATTAGCATATTTAAATGCCCACATAATCCTCTTGGGAGGTTGAAACAAGATATCGAAAAAACTGGCACTGCTTGAGCAACTGATTTAACTAGAACTTCCTTGCCTGCCGTTGACATGGTTTTCTCTATCCACCCCTGGACCTTGCTCCAAAGTCGGTCCTTGTGGTACTTAAAAGCACCATTCTTTGAGCTACCGATGTCAGACGGCATTCCCAAATACTTCTCATTGAGAGTTTCATTGGGGACGTTAAGTGTATCTTTAATTTCCTGTCTCACCGAGTCAGGCACTCCCTTGCTGAAATAAACAGAAGATTTTGAGTAGTTGATGCGTTGCCCAGTTACCTGACAATAAGTGTCCAGAGCATGGTACACCTCGTTAGCCCCCACACCGTTTGCCTTGAAGAACAACAGTCTGTCATCAGCAAATAGGAGATGGTTCACCGGTGGCGCCGTGGGTGCAACCTGTAGACCATGCAAATTGGATGACTCACTTCTAGATTTCAAAAGGCACGAAAGGCCCTCTGTTGCTAGCAAGAACAAGTATGGAGATATCGGGTCCCCTTGTCTGATTCCTCATGGAGGTTTGAACTATTGAAGCTTATTCCCATTAAACAACACAGAGAATTTAACTGTGTTACCAGGCCCATGACTATGTCAACCCATCTTTCGGTGAAGCCCGGCTTTAACATAATGGCCCTCAGATAAGACCACTCCACCCTGTCATAGGCTTTCATCATATCAAGCTTGAGAGCACAAGATTGATTTTTCTTGGCCTTGTTCCTCTTCATGAAGTGTAAGCACTCGTAAGCTGTGATGATATTATCTGTGATCAACCTGCCTGGTACAAAAGCTGACTGCTCCTCTGAGATAATATCAGGCAAGACTAACTTCAATCTGTTAGAAATCACCTTCAAAGCAATCTTGTATAACACATTACACAAACTGATTGGGCGAAATTGAGACAGTAGTGTGTTTTTTTTAACTTTGGTATAAGTACCAAAATTGTTTCATTGATGCACTCAGTTGATTCAGTACCTTCTACAATTCCCAAGACCACATTAGTGACATCATCTCCACATACCCCCCAATGATGCTGAAAGAAATGCGCGGGGTAACCATCCGGCCCAGGAGCCTTGATACGAAACATCTGGAACAAGGCTGTTTTGACCTCCTGTTGGCTGTATGGGGCATTTAATATCTCATTCATAGCATGCGTGACCTTGGCCGGAACTGTCTCAAGTACCTGTTCCATGTTGTGTACTTCCGACGAATAGAGCTGCTGATAAAAAGTGGTGGTCATGTTCTCCAACTCTATTGCATTTTCAGTTAGCTGGCCATCAGGTCTCTGGAGCGCTTTAATCTGGTTTTTCCTCCTCCGGCGGCTCGCTCTGAGATGAAAAAAAATATGTGTTCTTGTCGCCGTGCATCAGCCATTCCATACGTGCTCGTTGTCGCCACAAAATCTCCTCTCTGTGATATAGTTCAGTTAATCTATCAATGATTTTGATTTCCTCATGCGTAGGCCCGGATCTAACTGGGATCTCCCGCAGCTCCTGTAGCTCACGTTTGAGTCGCTCGATGTCACGTCTAACATTCCCAAAGTGGCTTCTGTCCCAATTAGACAAATCGCCCGACAGCGACTTGAGCTTATCGCTTATCGCCTGGACTGAGCCTCCATCGCTACTGGCCCATGCATGCTCAACTACCGGCGCTAGGCCCGAGTCCCTCTCCCAGGCCAACTCATATTTAAAAGAGCGCGGGGCCCTCCTGCATGCGTTCTCATGCACGTACTCGACGTAGATCGGGACGTGGTCACTTGTTACCGCTGTTTTGTGCTCCAGCTTTGCCATTGGGAAAGCCGTGTTCCATGCTTGGTTCACTACTCCCTCCGGTGACTTTTTTCTCAAACGTCCAATCGGTGCCAGGGTAGCTAATGTCAGATAGATCACATGTGTCTAGGGCATCTCTGAAGGCATCCATCTGTGCCTGGCTTCTATTCCCAACTCCATCATGCTCATGTGCGTGGACCACCTCATTAAAATCACCTAGGGCTAGCCAGGGTATATCGTTTGTGCCTACGATTCCCCTTAGCATTCCCAATTTTTGTACCTTTCATTCACTTGGGCTTCTCCATAAACAAAAGTGACTCTCGTTTTGACATCAACAAGGTCGTTAATTATTGCAACAATGTGATACTGAGCATAACCAACAACCTCAAGCTTTATTTCGTCATTCCAAAAAATCCCTAGTCCTCCACTTCTGCCCGAGCTGCTAACAGTAAAGCTCTAATTAAAACCTAAGGAACCTACCATATTCTCAACTCTACATCCCTCTATTTGAGTTTCCAGGATACACTAGTGCAGAAAAGCCTAGCTATGGCGTGGCAAAAATGGCCTTGCTGGCGTGGACACCCGACGCCACCAATATGGCGCCACTGTTAAACAATAGTGCTGGCGTGGGTGACTACGCCAGCAGTATTTTGGATAGTTCTGTCGTGCCACATGTCCTACGCCAGCAGTAAGTTTATTAGCACTGTCATGCCTTTTTGGCCAACGCCAGCAACAATTTTCTTTGCTATTAAAAAAATATTCCACATCCTAAAAATTAGTAGCTAAACTTCACAAAAGGCTTTAAACTTCACAAAATGAGCTAGATACTTAACAGGTTAACAGGTCTCAATCATCACAAGAGCTAGCTAGATACTTAACAAGTAATTAACAAGTCTCTCAATCATCACCGAGGATTATCTTAAGCTATCGAAGCTTGTTCCTGTTGTCCTCTCCGTCTCTTCGGAAGTGATTTACTGTCATCTTGAGGTCATCCTTCTATGCCCTAAGGAGCTTTCTCTCCGCCTTCAGCTAGTCCCTCTCCTCGACGATGGTATCCCTCTCGTCCCTTAGCTTGTTAGTCGTCTTGCAGAGCTCAACCCTCTTCAAGTGCAGCTCTTGGATCTCCGCCTTCACCTTATCTCTCACCTCTTGCTGGCTATTAATGATATATTGGTTTGTCTCCAACCGAAATTGGTTGTTCATCTCCACATCGTACACCGACTCCTTGTTAGATTCTGCCATGACCTGATGCACATTAACATTCACAGTGGGTTAGGTTTTGAATTACTACAGTTTTTCAGAGCACAAGTTCCTATCCTAGAGCAGTGCAAAAGAAAATATATTAGAACTAGCTAGGCATCTGAATTCAGACAACAAGTGGCATTGTCAAATTTTAGAATGTACTAGCAGTTTGGTACACTTGTATTTTAACTACACATTTGGCAATCATCTACAAATTTTGGCAATGTTTGTTTTAACTACACATTAGCATTCTATTTTAACTACACATTTGGCATCTACACATTTGGCAATGTTTGGTACACTAGTTAACGACACACATTTGGCAATCATCTACAAATTTTGGCAATGTTTGTTTTAACTACACATTATCATTCTATTTTAACTGCACATTTGGCAATGTTTGGTACACTAGTTAACGGCACACATTTGGCAATCATCTACAAATTTGGGCAATGTTTGTTTTAACTACACATTAGCATTCTATTTTAACTACACATTTGGCATCTACACATTTGGCAATGTTTGGTACACTAGTTAACGGCACACATTTGGCAATCATCTACAAATTTTGGCAATGTTTGGCACTGTTTTAACTACACATTAGCATTCTATTTTAACTACACATTTGGCATCTATACACATTTGGCAATGTTTTAACTACAAAGTAGCAATGTTTGGCAATGTTAACTACACAGTAGCACACATTTGGCAATCCATCACAGTAGCATTCTATTATAACTACAAACTAGCATTCTATTTTAACTACACATTTAGGGGAAAATGCATCTAATTGACTAGTATATGAACTAAAAATGCAACTAACCCTAACCCAATCAGGGAGGCGGCCGATGCAGAGAGAGAGGAAAAGGAGGGGCGCTGGACTTACAAGGGAGCGCGGGGAGACGGCGGTGGCGAGGTGGAGGTCGGGGTAGACGTGGCAGCGTCGAGGAGGGACTCGGGGGAGACGGCGGCGCCGAGGAGGGACTCGGGGGAGACGGCGGCGCCGAGGAGGGGCTCGGGGGAGATGACCGCGGTGACGATGGCGCTGGCAGGGTCCGGCGACGACGGCGGGGGCAGCAAGGTCAACGGCGGCGAGGAGCAGCGACGGGCGGTGGCGGCGGCGGCGGCGGGGGCAGCGAGGTGGAAGGGGTGAAAACGACGGGCGGGTGAAACTGGGTTACTTAGTGGATAAAATTAAATTGAGTGGGGACTGCTGGCGTGGGCCTACCGGGCCACACCAGCGCTAAGTACAGCCCAGATTCAAAGTAATTAAACATTCAAAAAAATAAAAGTCTCAAAATAATTAAAAGACATTCAAAAAAATAAAAGACTCAAAGTAATGAAATGATTCAAAAAATAAAGACTCAAAATAACAAAAATATTAAAAATAGTAAAAACATTCAAAATTGTAAAAAGAATTAGAATAATAAAAACATTAAATATAATAAAAACATACAAAATAATAAGAAGACATTCAAAAAAATAAAAGACTCAAAGTAATGAAATGATTAAAAAAAGACTCAAAATAACAAAAAGAATAAAGATAGTAAAAAATTCAAAATTGTAAAAAGAATCAAAATAATAAAAACATTCAAAAACAAGTAAAAGACTCAAAATAATAAAAAGATTAAGGATAATAAAAACATACAAAATAATAAAAAGACATTCAAAAAAATAAAAGACTCAAAGTAATGAAATGATTCAAAAAAATATAAGACTCAAAATAACAAAAACATTCAAAATACAAAACACTCAAAATAAATGTCCCAAAGTAATGAAAACATTCAAAATAATAAAACATTCAATTCCTATCGTTCCACCTTATGAGACGCCACAAAATAACCTAATAGTGCTGGCGTACCATTTTATGCTACACCACCACTAAATGACTCATAGAGCCAACTGTGGGACCCACAAACAAGTGGCGTTTTATAAAGTTCCTACGCCAGTACTAAGACCATAGCTATGGCGTACCAAATATGCCAACGCCATCACTATTTGAAAAAATAGTGCTGGCGTTGGTTGGAAACGGGGCGCCACCAACAAAAGTTGTGGCTAGCCATTTTTCCACTAGTGATACATAATACAGAGGGGGCAAACTGCTTCGTTAGATCACGAAGCACTCGAACTATCGCGGGTTTGCCAGCACCACGACAGTTCCAACAGAGGAGACTCATTGCGCTAGGCAAGACCCCCCTTGGAGGCCCGCCAAACGTGTTGAGAAACGTGGTAGAAAACAAAAAAATCGCCCTACGAACACCCAGGAACAATATGAAGATGCATATGGAGTTTGGATCAACGATCGTTACCGACTCCGGAGTGCAGCGGAAGTAGACGAGTCGGTGTAGATCATACTTGGAGTCCCTCGAACATTGATGATGATCCCGTGAACAGCCCTTGAATGATCCCTCGAACAGAAGACCAAAAGCACGGCCTCTCTACTTGGTTGCAAGCGTATGGTCTTCATGATCCGGTAGCGCTTCGCCGTCCAGAGCTAATCATCGCCGGAGAATTAGAGGGAGGAGTTTAGAACCACACGGGGCTTCTAATTATGAGGATTATAGGAGGCTAGGGCTTGCTCTAATTAGTCAACTAGGACCAACTAGAACTAGCACTAGATGAACTAGAGGAGGCTCCAAAACTTGTATGAACAATAGAGCAAAATCCCCTAGTATATATAGGTTGGAGGGGAGGGAGAGGGCAGCCACCAAGGGGAAGGAGTGCCCCTTGGTGCGCCAGCCGAGGGGGAAGTCCTACTCCCTCCCCAAGTAGGATTCGGCCCCCCCACAAGGAAAGGGGGGGCGCCACCTCCACTTGGGCCTTCATGGCCCAAGTTTCCTTCCACCTCTTGCCCTTATTAGGCCCATTGATATTAAATTAAATATATAATTGTTCTAAACATTTTCAGAGCATTATATATATAATTTAACATCCCCGGAAACATTTTCCACCTATATATAATTAATCGGTAATACCCGGTATTACCCGATATTCACCGAAACCCTTCCGGTGACCCCGAAACGCTTCCGGAACCCCTCGAAACTATTCCAGATATTAATGAAACAATTCCACAAATATATTCTCATCACTCCCGTCACACTAACACTCATCAGATCATGATTACCTTAAGCTTGAGACCCCGTAGGTTCGGTAAATCATAGACATGAACGAAACTCCTTCATTCAATGATCGATAACGGAACCGTGGACATCCATATCGGTCCCTATGATTACACGAATGATATTCGAGTGAACCTTTGGTTATCATGGGATGTTCCCTTTGCTTCGCGACACTTTACAAAACCAGGTGTGCATTGGTATCCTCCTGAGTCATCACCATGCTTACTATACCGTTGCTCCCGTTACCGGTTTTGTTCTTCTTTCTCATTGAAGTGTTCCGGCATCTCCGTGATGTAGTCACCTATGTCTGGCCAGACGATGATGGATGCCGTCAGACCGAGAGGGCCCTGAGAATATCTCTCCATCGTCGGAGGAGCAAATTGTAGGAGATATGCCCTAGAGGCAATAATAAATGTTATTATTTATCTTCATGTTCGTAATGATGTTTATGTTCCATGCTATAACTGCTATGGTTCCCGAGCCCGTATATCCATAAAGGCTCTGAGGAAAACCCATGTGCACGTGTGGAATAATAAACGGCAAAATGTATTCCTATTCTGGCCTCTAAAACTAGTTCAAGTGTTGCATGATGATCACGTTTTCCTGATCATGGGCATGTCTATGCGGCAACTTTTGAGGGCACAATGTTAGGAGAACACTTGTGTTCAATCGACCTGATTTGATGTTATGTTGTGAGATACATTCGTCACAAGTTTATGGTTAATAACACAGAGAAAGTTTATGTTTGCATAATTCCTTAGACCATGAGGGTATCGAGTTCCTTTGCACTTGCTTCATGAACTTTGGGGTTTGTTAAACGTCATCCGCAACAGGGTGGCAATTACGGCGCCTTATGGGTTCTTGGGAAAGTATGACAAGGAACTTGATAGCTCAAGATTGGGATTTGCTCCTCCGATGATGGAGAGATATTCTTTGGGCCCTCTCGGTGTTACGGTATCTATCATCGTCTGGCCAGACACAATGTGATTTGATCACTGGGATGCCGGAACGTGGAAACGAGAAAAGAGAACAAAACCGGCAACGAGGTAACTGGCATAGTGGACAAGTTGTTGATCCACGGGTATGCCGATAAGTCTCACCTCGGGTTTTGTAAACATATCGCAAAGCAACAGGAATAGCACACGGCAACTAGAGGTTCACTCAAATTTTCATTCACGTGGGTATAGGGATCAATATGGGTGTCCATGGTTCCGCTATTGATCATTGATCGGAAAGTGTTCCGGTCATGTCTATACTTCACCAAACCTATAGGGTCACACGCTTAAGGGTCATCTATCTACTGAATACTAGACAGCGAGTCTGAGAGAATGTCACCGGAATAGTTTCGGAGACAACGGTATTGTTCCGGAGAGAACACCGAAATAGTTTCAGAAAAATCAAAAAGTTGTTTCGGAGTAATCCATTAAGCCAAATAGGTTTTGGCATGCACCTGGAACATTTTGGAATTACCAGAATTGTTCTGGGAACTTCTAGAATTTTTCCGGAGAAAAAAAACCGGAAATGTTCCGGAGCAGCCGGAACCGCTGTGGTTGCTTTTCGCTGAAGAAAAACATTGATCCGGAAATGTTTCAGAACGTGTCCAGAATTGTTTTAGTGGGTACTGGAAATGTTCTAGGCCTACAGAAATATTTTCGGAATTAACGGTCGCGGTAAAATGTCTTCATGAATAGTGAAAGTGCTTTTCGGGTTACTTTTTGAAAGCCATCTTTTTGGGCTTTGTTCCAAAAGATCTAGGGGAAGTCTTGGGAGGGAAGGAACCCCTTTTGGGGGCGGGCCCATGGGGTGGAGAGCTCCTCCATGGAGCTCCTCTAGCCTTAATTTTATGCCCTTGTGAAGGTCACATGGCATGGGCATTTTGGTATTATCAAGTCCCACCCTACCCCTTGGGTTTTCCTATAAATAGAGGTGGAGAGGCACTCTCCACACTCACTCCTTACTCTCATACAAATGCCATGCATGATTTGGCTTTCTCTCTCCCTCCCAGCGAAATAGTTTCGTAGAGCCGAAATGCTGCCTGGGTTCCGGTGGGAACTAGTTCTGGACGGCGAAGCCCTGCAGGATAGATGACACCGTATGTGTGCTTCTTGGTAGAGAGGTCATAGTTTCGATCTTATTTCAAGTGTGCCTCCCGAAGGGCTGTCCGAGTGACTGTCTGAGATTGTGAGAGATGCCTCTCGAAGGGCTGCCCGAGGGGCTGTCCGAGGATTCGTCCGGTGGGACTATCCGAGGGACTGCCCTGAGGCCTCCCGAAGGGCTGTCCAGGGATCCATCCGGTGGGCTGGCCAGGGAGTACATCCTCACGGTTGGGAGGTTGTAAAATCCTAGTTGCGGGGATCTGCACCGCCGATCTTCATCGACTCTACTTCCGCTGTGCTACGAGTCGGTAAAGAACAGATCAAAAGCTTGTATGCATCTCTATAGTGATCCTGGGCTGTTCATAGTGCGGAAATTTTTTATTTTCTGTCGCGTTACCCTACAGTGGCATCATGAGCCATGCTATGCGTAGATGCAGGTTATGATCTAGAATACATGAGATGTATGAGTGTTGCAAAATATAATTAGGTAGTAGATGAGATCTATTGCTGAAAATTATTTGTGCGGGGAGCAGATAAAATCTGCTACCCGATGTTCTTGTTGCTTCCCTTGAATTTGCGTAGTCCTGATCTTGACAGCATGGTAGAATCAGACAAAGTTCTGGCAATCCGCAATCCTTCCATGCTACTCCTGAGTATGCTGGTTGACAGATCAACGAAGTGCTCCAGTGTCTTTGGGTCCTACCATTGTTAAGAAAGATGGATGTTTCGCAGACTAAAGGGCAATGCAAATATGATCTGCACGGGGTTCTTGCGTATGACAAAGTTCTGTATGGGGCTCGAGATTTGATTATCTCGTGTTTCATACGCCCCGCAAAGTTAATCTCATGACTTGAATAATCATACTTGATGATGAACGTTGGTAGCTTCGGTTTGTTTCGAAACCTTAGAAGCCACGTAAAATAAAATTTTGCATAAACCGATTAGAGGCGTCTAACTTGGTTTTGCAGGATGACATGAGATGAGCATGTGATGTGGTATAGTTGGTTCTCATATTTAATTTGATTATGTATGAGATGACTATAAAATGTAAATTAATTAACATGACCTGCGTGTCATGATTCGGCATGATGGCTGGAGCCATATGATTGTCACTTTAATGACCTGCGTGTCAACCTTGTTGTAATGCATTATTTTATCAGCTATACAGATAGCAGTATTATTTCTTGCATCGACAAGGTGGTGGCAATCTTCACGAAGGTGAAGACCGACACAAAAGCCGAAGACAGAGAAAAAGAAGGAAACAGGCCTTGGCAGAAAAGTTCTGCCACGGCAACGTTTTTCCTGAAATTTCGTGAAGACGATGAGGCTTCTCCGTGAAAAAGGGCTATACCATGTCATGCTATTATGAATGAATTGCCTGAGATGTTTATCCCTCTTATGCACCCTTTTGATTGCGTGGTAGTCACTTTTTATTAGGGTGATCTCTCACTTTAAAATATCATGTAGTTAGTGTTCTCCCAAGTGTACCACCATCACGGCACCTATCTTTTCGGGGTGCGTCATGTTTCCATGAGTACGAACGATTAGAGAAGTGTGAGGCGGGTGAGTTGAGACCTTGCAGTGAGATCACTTGGTTGTCTTGATGTTCTGGCTTGATCGTCCTGAGCTCGGAACATGCCCATCGAAAGATGAACAAGAGTCACATAGAGATGTGATCGGCAAGTTTGCCTACCGATTGAAATTCCCATCATCAGTGATGTTCCCATCAATGGCGTTGAATTGAAATGCAGATCTTGAATCACTCACAATCAATTATGAGAGATATTGATTTGAGTGGGATCGCACTTTAGAATTAATTCTTTTAATTCTTAGTGCAATTAATTATGAACACTGTCTAGTGTTGTAAGCATAAAAGTTGTAGAATAATGGCTTGCATTTCCACCTTCCCTATTAAAATTGAATAAGCTGTTAATTATCTAGTTAAAAACTTTACGGTTGGTAACGTAATGTGAGGATTGTCCTCTAGAGTGCCAAGAAGGACTTTGTCCGATCGCATGCTTTCGGTATTCTCCCGCTAATGCTATGGATGATGTGACTCTCGTCCTTCGATCCAAAAGCTAGAATTCCGTTACAGTCAAGTGCAATATGTTTGCTTCCATGAGACCTGAACTTCAAAAGTTTGGGATAGTTATGTGATATTCATGGAACTGAAAATTATTTTCAGATACAGACAAAGGCTAAAAGATATGAGATATCCAAAGCAATGTTTGTTTGCAAATTATTAGTAAAGTGTTTACAGTGCATTAGACTGATAAGAGAGGGATCCAGAAGAACGCCTATCATGTAATGAAGGTGAATCAAAACAACAACTTAAAGAGGAAGGAAATGTCCGAAGGGTGTTAGTAAGACTTTCACGCCTAGGAAGTCCGGGGCTGATGCCACTCTTAAGTTGGGTGCTTCTTCTGAGAGTAGGAGAAATATTGGAAGTAAAACTGTTAGAAGTATAAAGGCAAAAAGAGAGAAGACTGGAATGTCCAGCTCATGATGAATGTCATACAAGTTATAGATGTATAGAAGGCTGGTCAAAGAAATAGTTCTTGGGAATTGTGATTAAATTGTTAGTCACTTATTCTTGGGCATTGTGATTGAATAAAATTGATCACAGAGATACCTGCTCGATTGCATTCTGCTGCGACTCGATGCAAGAACTACTACGGCCTAAAAGACTAGCCAGGAATGAGGTTTAAATAAACGTTGGGAACGTAGTAAAAGTTACTAGACCTTCCATCGGTATTTTACCTCTGTATTTATTTCATAATTCATTTTAGAGTTTTATTCACTCTAGCCCATTGCATAATGTTTGTTGCAAGAAGGTTGTTCATGAGAGAATGATTGTTCTTCGATGTTATGAACAACATAAGGGCCATACTCCCATTATGAATGGGATGTATGTTATGAATATTGATAATAATTTATTTTCATAATTCATTTTTGGAGTTTCATTCACTCTAGCCCATTGCATAATGTTTGTGGCAAGAAGGTTATTCATGAGAGAACAATTGTTCTTTGATGTTATGAATAACATAAGGGCCATACTCCCATTATGAATGGGATGTATGTTATGAATATTGATAATGTGATACATCTGTAACACTGACGCTAAATGTCGCGAGACTAAAAGAATACCACATATATGTGGCACTGCATTTATTCACATTGGAGAAACCCGCATGGAGAAATTCCATAATAATGGATTTTGAAGTCATTTGATTATGAATCACCTGACACTTGCAACTTTCATCTGAAAAGTGAAGTGACTGAAATACCGTTCACAGGCCATAAGGAACGAGCAACAAACTTATTGGTGTTCATACATTTTGATGTGTGTAGTCCGAAAAAGGTTGTTGCTGGCAGTGGATTTGTCTATCTTCAGAAATGACTCAAGTAGATATATGGATATTTACTTGATGAGACATAAGTCTGGATCTTTTGAAATCATTCAAAAGGTTTTCAATATGAAGCGGAAATGATTGTAACAAGAAAATTATGTTTCTGCAATTGGATTGCGGAAAGGAATATCTGAGTTACAAGTTTAGCGAATGTCTGATGAGTTGTGAAAAGAGTTTCATAACTTACACCTCCCGGAACACCACTATGAGTGGAATGTCCGTGAAGATGTAATCAAACCATTTATGACATGGTAAGATCAAAGATGACATAAATCAATTTGCCATTATCCCTTTTAAAGTAATGCTTTAGAGACTGCGGCTTTTACACTGAAAAGAGCGCCATCAGATCTGTTGAAAAGAAGCCATGGTATGGTACGCCCAACCATGAGATGTATGGACTTCGATCGAACTTGCAGTTAAACCACGTAGGCAAAACTTGTGCAAACCTCTCAGGTGCGCAAACGAGATATTGTTGTTAGACAATAGTATACCTACGAAACACAAGGAAGCATTGATGGGCCCTGACTCCGGAATTGGCTAAATGCCAATATAATCTGAGATAGTATCCATAAATGATTCAAGATTAAATCTTGAAACACCCTTCGAAAGACTTTGAGTGTAACGAACATTAATGGAACTATAAACTGATACGGATAAAAATGTTTTATCCATAAAGCTTGACTTATTGCTTATAACAAATTCAAGGAATTAACTACGGTGAGATTGTCTCTCCGTAGCGATGCTTAAAGTCGGTTCGGGTTAAACTAGCAATTAATACATATTTGAAACATGAGATATGATACATGGATGCCAAAAGGATTTCCATGAGATGGAAATACAACTAAGGACTTGCATGTGATACAGTCCAAAGTATTTTGTCAATCCAGAGGATGCTAGTAAATGTGCAAACTTCAGAGTTCCAGCGATGGACAGAAGAGAGCAAAATGGAGTTGGAATCTTTGTTTTGATGAAATAGTCAAAGGAGTTTGATTTCATCAATGGATAAGCAAAGATGCTTGTGGAAACAAAAAAGTAAGTGGGAGCATAATAATATTTCTAAAAACCTTGTGTGCTTGACACATTGTTGATTGGAAATAATATAAATTTCTTGACACGAATTAGGACTTCATTGAAAAATAGTTTCTCGATAAAGTGCTTGGGCTAGGTAGCCTCGATATTGGGCATAATTATCTATGGAGATAAAATTGCCTAATAGGCTAAGACAAGAATACATATTGACAAGATGCTAAAATATTTTAGCGTGAGAACACCAAGAAGTGTTTCTTGCCGATGTCACATGGAAAGAATTTTTGCAAAACTGGGTGTCCTAAAACACTGATGAGCAAAATACATGATGGAAATTCCACACACATTTGTGCTTGGATTAATCATGTATTCCATGGTATGTAAAACAACCAGATATGTCCAGTACTCCCAAGTAGTCGCGAGTACAGATACCAAAGTGATCAAAGTTCTGGTCATGGGACAACAGTGAAAAATGTCATTGAGTACTAAAGTAGCACTGATGACATGTTTCTCGCAAGCGGAAATTATGAAGTGCTCGTTGTGATGTGATACATCGATACAGTCTTCATCAATGCTCCATGCGATTTTTGATTTAAGTTAAGGGTTTGTGTAATACACGATATGGTGACACGGTAGTTGGAATTTTTCCAAACAGGTTATAGTGGCGAATTCTATAACAAAGGCTAAGTATTGATGCTTTGGAAGCGATAAAGAAGATGTTGAATCATATAGTTCATTCATGAACTTAGTATAGTTCCAAGATGGCTTTGGTCAATGGGACACTATTGCAGATAGTTGCTCCATAGCTCAGTCTGAGGAATCATGGTTCGACCAGTGATTCACACATATACAAAGCCAAGTCAACACAAAATATGAATTTTGTGAAAGCGTGAAAACACGAGGATATGCAAAGATACACATGGACCTGAAGTTGTCAGTTCCGTTGGACAAAGACTATACCACATGCGAAGCATATTTTACACCGGTATGCCATAGGTGTAAAGTGCATTAGCATTAACTAGATTATTGACTCTAGTGCAAGTGGGAGTCTGTAGGAGATATGCCCTAGAGGCAATAATAAATGTTATTATTTATCTTCATGTTCGAAATTATGTTTATGTTCCATGCTATAACTGCTATGGTTCCCAAGCCCGTATATCCATAAAGGCTCTGAGGAAAACCCATGTGCACATGTGGAATAATAAACGGCAAAATGTATTCCTAGTCTGGCCTCTAAGACTAGTTCAGGTGTTGCATGATGATCACGTTTTCCTGATCATGGGCATGTCTAGGCCGGCAACTTTTGAGGGCACAATGTTAGGAGAACACTTGTGTTGAATCGACCCGATTTGATGTTATGCTGTGAGATACATTCATCACAAGTTTATGGTTAATAACACAGAGAAAGTTTACGTTTGCATAATTCCTTAGACCATGAGGGTATCGAGTTCCTTCGCACTTGCTTCATGAACATTGGGGTTTGTTAAACGTTATCTGTAACAGGGTGGCAATTACGGTGGCTTATGGGTTCATGGGAAAGTATGACAAGGAACTTGATAGCTCAAGATTGGGATTTGCTCCTCCGATGATGGAGAGATATTATTTGGGCTCTCTCGGTGTTACGGTATCCATCATCATCTGGCCAGACACAATGTGATTTGATCACTGGGATGCCGGAACGCGGAAACGAGAAAAGAGAACAAAACCGGTAACGAGGTAACTGGCATAGTGGACAAGTTGTTGATCCACGGGGATGCTGATAAGTCTCACCTTGGGTTTTGTAAACATATCGCAAAGCAACAAGAATAGCACACGGCAACTAGAGGTTCACTCAAATTTTCATTTGCGTGGGTATAGGGATCAATATGGGTGTCCACGGTTCCGCTATTGATCATTGATCGGAAAGTGTTCCGGTCATGTCTATACTTCACTGAACCTACAGGGTCACATGCTTAAGGGTCATCTATCTGCTAAATACTAGACAGGGAGTCTGAGAGAATGTCACCGGAATAGTTTCGGAGACAACGGTATTGTTCCGGAGAGAACACCGAAATAGTTTCGGAAATATTGAAAAGTTTTTTTGAAGTAATCCATTAAGCCAAATAGGTTTCGGCACGCACCTGGAACATTTTGGAGGTACCAGAATTGTCCTGGGAACTTCTGGAATTTTTCCGAAGAAAAAAAACCAAAAATGTTCCGGAGCAGCCAGAACCGCTGTGGTTGCTTTTCGCTGAAGAAAAACATAGATCCGGAAATGTTTCAGAACACGTCCAAAATTGTTTTAGTGGGTACTGGAAATGTTCTAGGCCTACAAAAATATTTTCGGAATTAATAGTCGCGGTAAAATGTCTTCATGAATAGTGAAAGTGCTTTTTTGTTACTTTCTGGAAAGCCATCTTTTTGGGCTTTGTTCCAAAAGATCTAGGGGAAGTCTTGGGAGGGAAGGAACCCCTTTTGGGCGGGCCCCCTATGGAGTGGCCGGCCAAGGGAGGAGCTCCTCCATGGAGCTCCTCTAGCCTTCCTTTTATGCCCTTGTGAAGGTCACATGGCATGGGCATTTTGGTATTATCAAGTCCCACCCTACCCCTTGGGTTTTCCTATAAATAGAGGTGGAGAGGAACTCTCCACACTCACTCCTTACTCTCATACAAATGCCATGCATGATTTGGCTTTCTCTCTCCCTCCCAACGAAATAGTTTCATAGAGCTGAAAGGTTGTCTGGGTTTCGATGGGAACTAGTTCTGGACGGCGAAACCCTGCCGGATAGATGACACCTTATGTGTGCAACTTGGTAGAGAGGTCATAGTTTCGATCTTAGTTTGACTGTGCCTCCCGAAGGGCTGTTCGAGTGACTGTCTGAGATTCTAAGAGATGCCTCCCGAAGGGCTGCCCGAGGGGCTGTCCGAGGATCCGTCCGGTGGGACTATCCGAGGGACTGCCCTGAGGCCTCCCGAAGGTCTGTCCGGGGATCCATCCGGTGGGCTGGCCAGGGAGTACATCCTCGCGGTTGGGAGGTTGTAAAATCCTAGCGGCGGGGATCTGCACCACCGATCTTCATTGACTCTACTTCCGCTACGCTATGAGTCGGTAGAGAACAGATCAAAACCTTGTATGCATCTCCATAGTGATCCTGGGCTGTTCGTAGTGCGGAAATTTTTTGTTTTCTGTCACGTTAGCCTACACAAATCCCATTCTTGAGCTATCCAGTTCACTTGTCAAACTTTTTGATGAACCTGAAAGTTGTCATTATGATCACCTTGTTATAGATGACGTTTGAGCAACCCCAAAGTCCACCGTCCGGTACGAGGTGATCGTGATACTCTCAAGGACTGAGGAACTAAAACACATGCTAACACTCCATGTTATAACAAATTATTTCAAACAATATAATCACAAAGTATAACAGACAAGTATTTGGGTCGATTCAATATGATCGTTCTCCTAACGTCATACCCTCAATGTTGTTTTAGAACTAATTACACTTAACGATAAGATCCGGAAAACGTGATCACCAACAACACTTGAGCCAGTCTTAGAGGCGAGACCAGGAACCTATTATTAACCATTTATCATTTCACACGTGCATATGAGTTTTCCACTGAATCGCACATTCCAGGATCATAGCAGTTATAGCATGAAATATAAACTCTTAATTATGAATAATGGAAATATAATAATACAATATTATTGCCTCTAGGGCATATTTCCAATAGGCTTCCACTTGCGCTAGAGTCAATAATCTAGTTGCATAGTCTTCAAACACCTATGGCTAATTTGGTGTTGCTTATGCTTTGCTTGTGGTGGAGCATTTGTCATTAGTTTTGACATATTCAAAACCATGTAATATTTGTGTTAGTCTCGCCTGATATTAAGGATTTCAGTCCATCTTGCTTTGAGCTATAACATTTTATTCATAATAAAATGTCTTTGGTCTCATTGCATTTTGAATCACACAAACTATATCAAGAGTCTTCTTGATCATATTCTTAATATATTGTTATCGGCTTCATCGTATTTTGGATTAACCCAATTACATCAAGACTCTTCTTGATTATCTATATTCAAAATATAGTGTTTATGGGTTTCAATACATTTTTGGATTAACCCAATTACATCAAGACTCTTCTTGATTATCTATATTCAATAATATAGTGTTTATGGCTCCATACATATTGTGTCATCCAATTTAATCAAGATAATTCTTGATTCAGACAATATAGAAACAGCTAATGTTTTTCAAACACATATTTCTATCATCATAGAATCAACAATATTGTTCATTAAATAATTCTAATTAATTATCATAGCCCACTTTTATATCAGTCATGAAGTTGTAATTCATATATTCTATTAATAATGAATTTCTTCTTCATATCCTCAAAGTAATACATTTATTCTTTTGAGGTCCTTGATATCGGTTACTAACATTTGTAGAACTATTTGGCCTTTTATATATCATAATTATCATGATGAATCCATTCATCTATTCATTCTTATCAACTGATTCTTATAAGCATTCTGTTATGTGACATTGGGAGAAAACATTTTCTCCATTTAAACCTTACCAAAATATATAAATTTAGTTTATCTCAATCAGACATTTTGATCTATCTTTATAGATTCTTCATGTCCAATTTTGCTTTACTATTTTACTAGAAACACATTTTAAAATCCTTTAGTTGTGCTTAGAAACTTTATATTATTTCCATTCCATAATATGTCAATTACATACGGGATCAGAAATATATATAGCTCCCACTGAGTTGTATATATATACACAAGTTCCTTTATCATTTTACCAAGATTAAAATGTTAATTCCAGCTCATTATCTTCAAAACCATTTTGAAATTTTTGCACATTTCTCAATTGTTCTGAGATTTTTCAAAACTTTCTGGTTGTATCATTCATACATCTTTTCCTATTTGGAAACTAGTTTTGATATCTATTCTTCATATCTTTTGAAGAATCAATCCAAGTTCTAAACTTGATGAAGATCAAAAATTTAGTTCTAAACACAATTTTGTATGAACTTCATTTTGTTGTGCATGGCTATGAGCCATTCCTTTCAGCTGGGCGCCGCCATCGCTTCCCTGTAGTGCACAATTTCATCTTCTTCTAAGATGAATATCTCATAGTGAATTTTTTTTAGGAAATTCAACAATATTCCTGATCATCATAATTCTATCACAAGCTTTAGAGTTTCTACATCTAATGTAGTAACTTACGGTTTAGTTTGCAGATAATTTATTGGAACAACTTCCGGTTTAACAATCTTGCTTACCACCATCACAGATTCTATAATCTTGATCAAAATGTAATATCCTCCCACTTATTTCTT
Organism: Elymus sibiricus; assembly: GCA_039707655.1. Taxonomy (NCBI): domain Eukaryota; kingdom Viridiplantae; phylum Streptophyta; class Magnoliopsida; order Poales; family Poaceae; genus Elymus; species Elymus sibiricus. The sequence continues at coordinate 74,430,531 of CM077676.1, forward strand.
TGATGAGAAAACTCCTTCTCGAGAGAGTGTTCATTTGTGACAAACACTTTGTCTTTGAACATTTAGGTAGAAGGAACCCAAATCACACTTTTGAGATATCCTACAATTTAAGCATTCATCTGATTCATGAACCCCATAACTCTTATGGTTTCTTTTAACCAGATTAATATGCGATGCTTTGTTTTAGTGTATATCTTGTTGTTTCATTTATTTCCCCAAAATTCAATAAATGCATATTGGTAGAAAATATTTCCATAATTCTGCTAAACTTATGACTCAGATAATTTTCTTCAAGATCGAATAACTCTATTATCTTTTGTCACAATGATTTATTATCTTCATTATATTTGAACTTTTCAAAACAAATATTCTGAATTTATTTTGAACTATTAAAAAATTTCAGATTTATATTAAGCAAATAATATTTACTAAATTTTTAATGAAGCATAATTATTCACCGCGCCCTGGGTAATTCATCGGACTTCATACATCACTATATATTTTCTTTATTTGATTTTTCAATCAAGATAATTCAATACTTCATCTACATGAAGATTATTTTCCGATATAACCAAGCAGTGTCACATTTAAGTGGAGCTTATCAGTCTTCTCAAGACGTTTAGCATTAATGTTATAAAATTTCAACTCAAGATTCATGAATAAACCATCAATATCCGAGGTAAATCCAGACATATTCTTATAACCACTTTAACAACTATTGTTCAAAACTTTATAAGAACATCCGTCGCATAATCCAAATCATAATGTCTTACACAACTCTGGAATGTAATAACTATTATTCGATCCTAAGATAAATCTTGAAGATAAACAAAAGCCATGACTTTAACGGTCTTGAGTAGCGATCCCATCACCATCCTTGACTTGCATCCCGTCTTCATTTCTTCTCAACTTGTGAGCTTTCTGTAGTCCTTGCATCGAATTGCAAATGAGAGCAATTGATCAGTATCAAATACTTGTGACATACAGAAACAAGCCAAATAATATTAACTTTGTATAACTTTTATACCTTTACCGGAAGAACCATTCTTCTTATCTGCCAAGTACTTCTTGCAGTTGCGCTTCCAGTGACCCTTCTGTTTGCAGTAGAAACATTCAGTCTCCATAGTGGATCCGCCCTTGTTCTTCTTCTGAGAGACAGTCTTACCGGCACCAGCAGATTTCTTCTTGGACTTGCCCTTCTTCTTGAAACTGGTAATCTTGTTGACCAACAACACTTCTTTGTTTTTCTGCATCCCAGCTTCCATAGTTTTGAGCATAGCAAACAACTCGTTTGCACTTTTCTCCATCCCGTTCATGTTGTAATTCATGATAAAACCATCATAAGATGGGGGGAGTGAAACAAGCACAATGTCTGTACCTAGTGTCGGTGAAATTCCAAATTCCAGTGAAGCCAGTCTATGAACATAGCCAGCAAGCTTCACTATATGCTCACTCATTGAGGAACCCTCTTTCATCTTGCACTCAATCAGGGCCTTGGTTAGTTCAAACCGTTTGGTCCTTGCCTGCTTCTTGTACAAAACTTCCAGTGACCCAATAATGAATTGAGTGGTAGATCATTCAAAATGCATCTGTTGTTCAGGATCCATGCAAGTTAACATGAGGCACTGGACTGACTCATAGTCATCACTACGAGCAGCATAAGCAGCAACTTCTTCTAGTGGTGCATCCTTTGCGGGAGCATCACCCAGCATGTACTCCTTATTAGCACTCCTGAGAACAAATCTCAGGTTGCGGATCCAATCCGCATAGTTTCCACCATTTGCAGCCAACTTTTCTTTCTCAAGCATAGGGGCTAATTAAGTTGAACATATTGCGAGCCATTTAATCTACAACGATAAACACACAAATAATTTAGACACAATTCATAATTAATATTGCACTAGGATTTAAACAAATTTTAATTTAAAGTGCACTCCCACTCAAATTAATATCTCTCGTAATTAATAGTGAGTGATTCTAGATCCAAGCCTAGTTCTCAGCCATTGATGTGGACATCACTGATGACGAGAAGTTTGACCGGTGGGCAAACTTTTGCCGATCATATCTGCATATGACTCTTCACTAGTGGAAAAAAGCCTAGCTATGGCGTGCCAAAAAGTGCCTTGCTGGCGTAGGAGGTCGACGCCACCAATATGGCGCCACTGTTCAAATATAGTGGTGGCGTTGGACACCCACGTCAGCAGTATTTCATATACCGATGGCGTTGGATATATTTGTACGACGGCAGTATCATATATACCTATGGCGTGAGACATGTTCAAATGTCCCAAACAAGGTAGATCTTTGCGGGCGTTGCTCTTCCTTCATACGCCATTACTATTTTTTCGAAAGTAGCAAAAAAACGCTGCCGTGGCAGCGGAAAATAGCTGCCACGGCAGCGTAATTTATTATCAATATATGTGATCACGTTTGTGCCCGACATTGATTTTGATAAGATATTACGATACGCAAAATGTAATATTTCATTAATACACATCGTTTCATGCATGCATACATTAACCACTAGCTAGCTAGTAGTTGTTATCGATCATGACTAATTAAACATCCACCAAACTAAACCATGCATAATACATTCATTCATTATCCATCCTAGCTAGCTAGCTAACAGTACATATATATACTATCAACCATCGTAACTACTAGTACGGTACTCCTCTCCTTTAGGAACAATTTTAAAGAATAGGAAAACCCCTGCATCTCCATGGTGGAGCACAGAGATCCACCGATCTCCAATCTTCAACTTGCACTCCTTTAGTAGTTGGCTCCATTCATTAATTTTGAGCCTTCCATCTCATGGTGGTGCAATCGAGTATGTACCTCTGAAATAGGTTTTGTCATCGGAAATAATGGTCATATCACCCTGGTGGCAGTGGTCATTCATCACCCGAGGCACAACACATCTTGGGAGATTCTGTTGTTGAACATAATAGTAACATAGTAAGCAATAGTAACACGTAGTATGTGTTGAAAGAATAATGTATATATGAAGAAGACATACTAGTCGATCAAATAAAAATCTTACCATGCATTTTCTACAAGTGTTGATCTTGTTCAAGGTATGCACTAGTGGCAGGTATGGTGCATCATTTGGACCAGCTCTGTAAGTGCTCTTAAGCGAGTCAATATGAGCAACAAAGGACACGAGGTAGCTCTTTTCCTCCCAAGTAAGCGTACTGCAAGAAGTGTAATAGGTGTCATCTACTATGCTCCGTATGTTTCTCGGAGATAGAAAATAAGTTGTCAATTTTAAATAAACAATAAGTTATGGGTGAATAACAACAAATTTTGGACTGCAATCAAAAGGTTATTTAACAAGTTTGTTTACGAAACTTACACGGGGGAAGAACTGGAATCACGTCTAAATCGACCCATATGTCTTCATCATTTTGATAGTCGGTGCCGATATCAAAAGTTATTCCCATACCAGGCACAAATCCGTAAGCTTTGGCCAATCCTCTCCAATTAGCACAACCAAAATATGTGTGATCTACATGATTATAGATCTTACATTTGAAATTGAAACCATCTTTCGTCTTGAGGTAAGTGCTCATCTTTGTTATCTCGACCATGTCGCAGAGAAAAAACTTGTCTAGGACAAAAGGTCTAGCATAGCAAGGGACACACTAGTAGAAATATAAGAAAACAGAAATTACACGTTGAAGCCAAAACCTCATATAAAAAAAACAAACATATGTGCCAACAAATTTTAAAACTGATTACCGTATAATATCCGTAGTCACAATGAAGTGTGAGAGAGAAGCTTTTATTGGTGTCAAGGTGAGGATCGTCACACATCCCCCCTGAGTCCGAACAGTAGGGGCACTCTTCCATTTTGTGCTGCGTTCATATATTACAAAATCAATGGAAAAAATCGGCATGACCTTTGCTAAATAAGGGACATATTGAGAGTGCTAGAAATTTGACGAAACAGAAATGAATCCATGTTTCGCCAAAACATTGGCAACTCTATAGTCATTCCCTACAGAAAGAAACATAGCGCGAGACAATTCACAAGCAACAAAATGCAATGTTGCATTGGCTAAAACATGCCACACACCGAAAAGGTCAATCAATTCACAATTATCACATATATGTAATTAGCAATAAACACATGCATACACATATAATGCATTTCATCAATTCATAGGTACATATATAATGCATTTCATCACAATTATATGCACACTACTAGAACAAATCTACATGAAAATACATTAGTACAGGGAGTTCTTACCGGATCGAGAGGGGCACGAGAGAGGGGGTCGGCCATGAGGAGTGAGGGAGTCCTAGACTAGGGGGTCCTTGTCGGGCCGGCCTTTGTCTCATGGGATGGACTGGGAAGGGGCCGATCATCATTCATCGGAAGGAAGCTGGACAGTTATCTGGAGCGACATTGGAAGATCTCCGAAGACTTGGCATGCACCCCAAGGACTTGACACGCTGGCAAGACTCCCTCGCATTAGCAACTAACCATGTGTAACCCTAGGAACCCCTGGTGTCTATATAAACCAGAAGGGTTTAGGTCTTTAGGGACATAGAACCACACTCATTACGATCACCTTAGGGTTCATCATCTGATCTCGAGGTAGATCAAGCCTATACTTTGTACATCCACTCATCAATATAATGAAGCAGGACGTAGGTTATTACCTCCTTGAGAGGGCCTGAACCTGGGTAAAATCGTCTCCCTTGTCTCCTGCTAACCATTGATCCAAGATCCATAGTTCGGGACCCCTATCCGAGATCCGCCGGTTTTGACACCGACATTGGGGCTTTCATTCAGAGTTCCACTGTTGTATCACCTAGGATCAATGGCTCGCTTGGTCATCAATGAGGACATTTGCTGTGGGGACATCTTCATCCCTGTGTAGCTCTTCGGGTTCGGCAGCATCGTGCTGCATGCCAACCCAACTGGTCATCTTGACCAGATAGGTGGTTTCGCCCCCGAACATGAGATCAGATTTGGTAACTTGGAGTACATTGCCAATTCCCGGGGTGATCTGATCTTTACAGGGTTCTCGGCTTTACCCGAGGCACCCGTAGATTTCGTGGCTTTGACTTCGGATTTGCTCCCCAGCCCGGGCAATGGGTCAGTGTCCATTATGAACCAGGCCTCGAGCCCGGATCTGACCTCGTCGTCCGAACTCCAAGGGTCAACCTTGGCCGGATGTATCATGACGGCAGTATCAAATGCCCCTGACGTAAGCCTACCATAGGTTAATCCCGAGCATTATCAGAAGATGGATCCAGCGGACCTCTCGCTGTTAAGTGAGATGATAGATCAGATCCAGATCATGAATATCACGGACGAACCATCCTCGGCCCACGGTCAGATCAGACCCAATGCCGACTACACCCACCCACCACCCACTTAGTAGCCACTGTCGAAGACTTAACCGACATGCTAGATTACGCCTCCGAGGAGGCAAATGATATGGATGAGGACGCCGATGGCATGTCCTATACCAATTCCACCATTCCCACTTCCAATACTGGAAAGTGGACTGCCACCTCCACATACGACGTGTACATGGTTGACATCCCCAGAGAGGACGGGGATGACACCGGCAAGGAGTCAACCAAGCGCCGACGCCCACGCAAGCAATCCAAGGGGCGGGGAAAAGGCCAGGAAAGTAATGCCGATACAGGCACCAATGGCACCAGAGATAATAACACTCCGGATAACTTGGGGGAGCTCGGCGATAATTCCATGCCTGAGCAGCACCACGACGCCGCAGGTGGACACGGAGGCCAAGATGGCTTGGATGATCGGGACAACCCCGAGGACTATGACGGATCCGAGGACAGCAACTATCTCCCCCCATCCAAAGAGGAGGAAAGCCTTGGAGCTGAGGACTTCATTGTCCCCGAAGACCCACTGGGTCAGGAGATATCCAAGCGATAGCTCATAGCCATGGCCCGAAGCCTGAAGAAGAAGCAACAACAGCTAAAAGCCGAACAGGACACCCTCAATGACAGGTGGACGGTACTCCTGGCAGCCGAAGAGGGCTTGGACAACCACAATCAAGAGCCGAACAAAAGTTACCCATGTCGGTGCTTACTCCCATCGTTTGACGATGAGGCAGCTGAGCCCATACCGCCTAGAAGAACTCAAGGTGACCAGCCCAACCGCCCCCCTCGAGGACGGGACAGGATGTCCGGTCAAACCAATGACCCACCTGTGATCCCTCCCCGAGCAGGCAAGGAGCCGGTTCAACCGGATGATCCATATGACCTGCGGCCAAGGCTAAATGCCAAAGCAGCGCGAACTAGATCCATTTACGGATCTAGAGAACACACGCCCGCTGGACAGGATAGATACCAAGCCTAGCTCGACAGGCAAGATAGAGCCCGAGAGCAGTGACATGCTCGAACGACAGCCGATCTCCGACATGACATAGCTCGGATCAGGGGCGCCGCACACCCAATGTGCTTCACAGATGAAGTGATGCAGCATCAGTTCCTCGAGGGTTTTAAGCCCGTCAACATAGAGCAATACGATGGGACAACTGACCCGGCTGTGTGGATCGAAGATTTTCTTCTCCACATTCATATGGCCCGAGGAGATGACCTCCACGCCATTAAATACCTGTCGTTAAAACTTAAAGGACCAGTAAGGCATTGGTTGAACAGTCTACTCAAAAACTCCATAGGGAGCTGGGAAGAGCTTGAAGATGCTTTCCGAGCTAACTTCCAGGGTACCTATGTCCGACCTCCGGATGCCGATGACCTGAGCCATGTGGTCCAACAGCCCAGAGAATTAGCTCGGCAATTCTGGAATAGGTTCTTACCTAAAAAGAACCAGATTATCAACTGCCCGGATGCTGAGGCAGTAGCCACGTTTAAACACAACATCCGTGATGAGTGGCTCACGTGACAGTTCGGCCAGAATAAGCCGAAGACAATGGCAGCCATTACCTCCCTGATGACTCATTTTTGCGTGGGAGAGGACAGCTGGCTTGCCCGAGAACGCACCCATCCGACGAGCCCGGCATGTCCGAGGCCCACGATGGAAATGGGAAGCCCAGGCGCAACAAGAATAAGCGTCGGCACAAGAACAATGGCAGTGACACCGATGAGACGGCCGTAAATGCCGGATTTAGTAACTCAAAATTGAGACCGCGGAAAAAGCCCTTTAAAGGGAACAGGGACGGCTCAACGCAGCTGGACAAGATCCTGGATAGGCCCTACCTGATCCACGGCACGCCGGACAAACCCGCTAACCACACCAACCACAATTGTTGGATAATCAAGTGGGCCAGAAAAGCAAACGCCGAGAAGCAGCTAACACCTCCAGTTTTCCATTACTGGACAAAGTTCTATTATTAGCCAGTTTGAGGAGAGGTATGCCTGGGCCTATAATGTACTGCTGTAATATCTAAGCAAGTTAGAAGAAAAGAAAGTGACAAAACATTATGTTGTCGAGCAAGTGGCACTAACAGAATGGAAGATCCACTTGAAAACTACTACACATATAAACAATCATGCTTTTGTAATAGTGCAGAAGATGTTGCATCTTAAGGTGAATGGTTTATTTAAGGTCAAATGAATCATCTGAGAACAACAATTAATATAGCCAATTCGCAAATCTCAATACATATGATTTGAAGTCAAGGAAATTTACATCGGAAGCCGTGGATCAGTGAGTCTTTTTGCTCGTATCTTCTTCGTATTCAGGAGATACATTTGATTACTTAAAGTTGCCACACTTCTTCCCCATGGGCATCGATGTAAGTGACCCTGGGCGTTTGGGTACCCTAACCCGCTACCCGAACCCAAACCAAACCGAAATACCCGAATTGTCGGGTAATTCGGGTATCAGGTTAGGGTTCGGTTCTCATTTCCTGGCTATTCGGTTTTCGGGTTAGGGCTCGGATTCAAGTCTGGAAAACCCGAAATACCCATACTACCCGAATTATTCATACTAGCCAAATTATTCATGCTATTATTACACTATCATGTTACCCATACTAACTAAAATACCCATACTACCCGAAATACCCATACTACCCGAATTATTCATACCAAAAGTTGATGTGTGCTTCGAATATTTCGGGTTTTTTGGGTACCCGAATTACCCGAACCAAAATTTTGGGTAGTATGGGTTCGGGTATTTTTTGGCAGAAAGAATTTCGGTTCTCATTTTTTTTAGTACCCGAATTACCCATAAACCGAACTGCCTGAACCGAAATACCCGAACGCCCAGGGTGAGATGTAAGTGACAGAAATCCTTGCATTTTATGGAGAAAGAACAACAGGCATGATTGCATTTGGAAAAGTCACCAACTAATATCATTGCAAAAGGATTTCATACAGCTAATAAAATGTCAGGTAGAAAACAGCATATGGAAAATGATACCTTTGTTACTGCACGTCATGTTCAAAATTGTTGGTCCCTAAAGTAATGCAAACATTATTAGTAGTTGCCAAAAAAAATTGTCGAAATTAGAGAGGACTTGCTTTTCTATGGGAGCGAAACAGATTAGGAAGGAGCGTGAATGGGAGGTTACCTGCTTGCTAGACAGCGCCGCCGCGATGGCGACGAGAAATGATGTGATGACCCGGATGAACCACTCAAAAATGATATAGTAGGGCAAGCAGAACATGCTCGTTTGAGCGTGCAAGCACCCAAGAACTCATCTAACACGAACAGGGCACTGAAACCTCGAGTAGGAGACATACTATGGCGGGAGGAACGCACGCCACAAGCAAAAGGTCCAGCAAAATGTGATACATACCAGCTCCTCCCGGTAGGCATAGGTTCTCACTGACCTCGTAGTCCAGGCTCTCAACGGCGCAGACGGAGGTGGATATGGGTGCCCCTCCGGTAGAGAAGCAGCACCGTCGGCGGTGCGGAGGCGCGACCACGCCAGTTCCGCCATCCGAATACAATCGGAGAGGCCTTCCTCCATTACCTCTCAGATAGCCGGCCGCACCGCCGCCGTCGCTCACAGACGGAGAGAGGGGAGAGATGGCTTCCATGAACTATGTATCTGGCGATAATACATTGGGAGGCTGCAAGAAGCAGATACCAAAGTAAAATGTAAGCAACTTTGCAATCATGCCATCCAACAAATAAAATAGGGTGATAGGTCAACAAATGTTACAAACCAAATAAAGTACATGGACCACTATGGACATGGAGGCAATTGAACTCCGACACCGGTATGGTCAATCAAATTTTACATAATATATCCAGGTAATTAACAAGTAGAACATTTCACAGCAACATCCCATATTACTCATAAGAACAAAAGAGCGGAAGAAATGTATATAACACACAATTGTCATGCAGATTGAGACGTTCCATCCAAGACGATCAAAGCTCACATGAAAATATAGAAGATTGCATGTATACATGCAATAACAATCTGAGATGATGGGAAGAACCCATAGATCTATGAGAACTACAGCAACAATATAGGGATCTAAACCGGAGACATCAAGCAAGCGAGTGGGGGACTGATTGGTTACCTTGCAGGGGCTGCTCATGGCGATGAAGAAGCCGATCTTGCAGATGGTGCGAGCCTGTCGTGGGCAGGTCTTGGAGATGTTGGCGTCAGCATTTGACACGAACTGGTGATCTTCGTTATCCATGCAAACACAATTTATAGGAACTTAAAGTTGTCAAACAGGAAACAACAATATTATTTATGACTGACAAACAACAACACCACTTACTACTGATTCCATCGTAAGCTGGAAGATCAAACTCTTATAAGATACAACAAGCTCCCATAGATTTGCCCAAGATGGGTTGCCCAATTATTACTTTGCTATTGCCATTTCTATCAATTTTACCTCCATCCTAGAAGATTATTTCCCATAGTGTTCACTTAACAGAGGAAGATAATTGTTTCAAGGCTTATTTGTTTCAAGTTTCTACAGGTTATATTACCTACCTCCTTCCCAAACAAAATTCTCCCATAGTGCTTGCTTAACAAAATAAGCACCCTGTCTACAGGTTGTTGGTTCTCGATGAGAAAATGCTAACCAAATAAGCACCATGGATACATGTTATTAGTTCTCGACCAGAAAATTAAATCTGAATAAGCACTACCTTATTAGTAATCGATCAGAAAAGGCTAATCTGAATAAGCATGATGTGTATTCTTAGGAAACAATAAGAAATACTTTCTGAATAAGCACGATGTGTAGAGGTTATTAGTAATCGATCATAACAAGAATATTGTCTACAGTTATTAGTTCTTGACAGAACTTGAATTGAACAGTGTTCTGTAAATTTCATTGATTTGCCTTGAAGTATGATCCCTGTGCGCGAGAAAGGGCATCAGCGTTCAGGTGCGAGGATTGGGCAGGCACGGCACCAGCACAACTACTCTTACTCTCGATTAGCTTTCTGAATTATACAGTCCTAGTGTCCTAACAATTACAAGCAAGTAAAGCAATGGAATTTTGCTTCTTTTTGAACAGAAAGTTATACCCTCATGGATTGAAATAAAGATCAGTAGGAGGGACTGAATGATATATGAAACAGACTCTTAAGAAGAAACAAAAAGTTATTTGTTACAACTTAAACTCCCAACAGACCTTATGCTATTTATTAGAGTGCTTGGGATTCAGTTTATGCAGCTCTTTCCTGATACAATTTCGTTACTCTCAACATGGTGTAGACTTATCAGATTGAGCATGAATCAAGTGGAGAAAAGACATATGGAGGGGGGCGACACATTAGGCAGAAACGACATATGGAGGGGGGCGACACATTAGCTAGCAGGTCTAACAACATTTAGTCACTAATTGAGCAGGTTTGTGGCATTCACACTGTTGTACTTTACCAAAAGGCACGATGTCCTCGACATGTTCTGAAGAGGCAGTGATGGGGATCTCTATTGGGCATGATGGGGATCTCTGTTGTCTATGGTATAGGGAGCACAACAGCGCCCAACCAGTGACACAACATTTAGCCAAAAGTGTATTAATTCCAGATGTAGCTATAACATTGAACTATTGAACTATTTGAATATTCACGTACTATAGGGATCTTAACAGATGTAGCTATAGTACCCCCTCTATCTATTCAGGTACTATAACACTGTTGTACATTCAGGTACTATTGGAACCCTCGGTGTACAACAATGTATCAGGATACAACGCAAATACCGGTGGTCCTATACCTGCGTTCCTACTTGGCGTAGGGCACGAGCGGCACGGCCTCCTTGCGCCGCTCGTCGCTGCCCGCCCTGCCCTGGGCTTTAGCGCAGGTGGCAGCGGCGTGGTCCGACGATGACCTGGAGGTCCGCAATGAAGGCAACGGCGGCTCGTCTCGGAGGTCGGCGGCGGCGGCGTGCTTCAGGATCGACCTAGATCGCCCTGCCCTAGGGTTTAGCGCAGGTGGCGGCGTGCTTCACGATCGCCCTGCCCTGGGGTTTAGCGCAAGTGGCAGCGGCGGGTTCCGACGATGACCTGGATGTCCGCAATGGCGGCGGCATACTTCAGGATCGACCTAGATCGAGGGGGTAAGGTGGACCGTGTAGGAGAAGCGACACCAACGAGGACGACACGTACACGAGACATACCTGAGACCTCCATCAGGGCACCCGCTGCCCCCGATTTCTTGCCGCCTTCATCCTCCGTTGCTGCTTCGTGCGGCCCTCCCCGGCTGCTGCTGCTAGCAGAAGGAGCGACGGGGGAGAGGAGGACCATGGCGGCGGCAGAGCGTGTGTTTTTTCGCTAACAAGATCGTGCGTGGGGTCGTACTAAAGGAGGAAGAACGGGCGGTAGGCTGGTTTTTCGGGATTTCTGTGCGTACATTATGGTAGAAAAATCGGAGGTGGGATTGCCACGGGCCAATTGTCCGATATATCGGTTTGGACCGAAAAAATCGGTGTGGAGGGTGCGCTTCGATCGATGGGAGGGCAGGGTAGGAACGAAAGGACATACCAACTGCCCCTTTAGCAGCAGAGAAGAAATTACCATTTTTCTTGGTTTTTTTTTTTTTGATTTGTTTTGATTGCTTACCAACAGACAAGACACCACTTGATTTCAGTTTGTTTTGCGAAATAGACACCAGTTGATGCCTTAATAAGATAATTTACTTTTTAGACGATCCAGTATTGAGGGACATTCAGAGAATATGCTAGCGCGTTTGAAAAAAGAGTTCAACATATTTTTGAAAGATGTTTCACGTGTATTATAAAATTGTAAACTTGTTTTTGAAAGATGCTTGTGTAAACATTGACAATATGTATTAAAGATAATGTTCAACGTGTATAGAAAAAATTATTGTGTAATATTATTCTTACATTTTTGCAAACATCTTTAACATGTTTTAATACAATTTAGAATTACTATTATTACACAATAATTTTTAATACACGTTGAACAGTTATGTTGTCAAATTTTTTATTGTGTATTTTAAAAATACAATGAAGATACACAATAATTTTCCATGCTTGCGGTCCTGCATGAAGATACATAAATTTACACAACAATTTTTAATATACGTTTAACTGTCTAAATCCACATAAATTTAAGAAAAAGTTAATGTTTACCTCTTCAAATACACAATAAAGAAAATAGAATTAAGAATTAAAATACACAATAATTTCCTACTGATAACTATTGTATTTTTATATGGTAAAATTTACAAACCATGAAAACTAAAAAGGAACTTGAATTGTTTGAAAAAAAACAAGTAGAAAATGTGTAAGGAATTGCACAGTGATATGCGGATCTGGTCTATATATATTTCTAGTTTTTTCTTTTGAGTCGATATAAATTTCTAGGTAATACTACAACGCATAACTTAATTTGGCCGGGAGGCCAGCTAGGGCGTGCGTCAGGAAGGACGGTTCAACCACGTTCCCTGCAATTAAATAAAACATGAGTTGTTTTCTGTAAAATAAACATCACTGGTCCACTTCCAGCCACTGACATGTGCGTTGTCGCCACTCTGCTATGCCACACGAGCGGGGTGTACACCCAGATACGTAGGAGGCACCGTATTTGCACGACAGGACAAGTTCGAGCACCACTTTCGTGTATTTTACAATTTTAGACGCTAAACTGATCACATAACACAAGTTAAGGAACCCTTGGTGTATTTAACTCAAAAAGAATTGTGGTAACAACTCTATTTTCTGTTTTTTTCAGTAAGCCCGGATTTGCTTCCACCAAATAATAAATATACAAATTAATGCTTCCCAAAAATTAGAGGGGCTTCCAACAAACAAATAAAGGTTTCTGTACATCTTTTTTCTGTAGCGCAAAGTTGGCCTGGAAACTTTATTTTTCGTCAATCGAAGCATCGTGCGGAAACATATTATTTGATAGTATCATAGAAATATATTTTTCAACTAAGCATTATTTCAACCTTGCGGTACCATTATTTTTTGTCATTTTCTTTTCTTTTTCAAAATTCACGAAATATTTTATCTCTTTGTATTCATTAGGTATGTTAACAAGTTAAAATAACAGTTTTAAATACTTGTTTGAATTATGATTTTAAACACTTTTTCTTCTTCAGACCTAGCATGGATGTCTATCATGGACATACCCACCTACTGGCAAAAGTTGGGGTCATTTCAAGAATGTCCAAAAAATATCATGTTCGACGTAGGGTGTTCGGGTAGTCAAAAGGCTCCGTTTGAGAGCATGTTGTTTCTTGACATCAGTTAAATGATCACAGTTTTTTTCATTGGCTTGTATGACCAATTCAAAGCACTATGCCAAGTTGTTTTGGTTTTCTATATATTTTGCATTTTCTGGAGCTTTCTCGGTCAAAAAAGACTAATATATGGTCGGACGTGTTGCAACTTGCATACAGTGTCGGAAATCATTCAAACTTGGCATGGATGCCTAGCATGGGCATGCCCACTTGCTTGCAAAAGTTGGGTTCATTTCAAAAATGTCCAAAACTAGACTATGTTCAACGGAAGGTGTCTGGGTAGGCCACAAGGCTTCGTCTGAGAGCACGTTATTTCTCGACATCCTTGAAATGGCCCCAATTTATGCAGGACGTAGGGTTTTACCTCTTCGAGAGAGGCCGAACCTGGGTAAAACATCGTCTCCCTTGTGTCCTGTTTCCATTGTTCCAAGACCCACAGCCCGGGACCCCCTTCCCGAGATCCGACGGTTTTAGCACCGACAGGGGGGGAACCCCAGCCGCCGGCCTAGGCCTCCTCCTTGCCACGCTGACGCCACGGTGCGCTGACGTTCAAAGCCAGGCCTGCATCGACGGCGGTGGGCCCTTTTTTCCTTCACCCGCTCGGCTGGGTGGCGTGATACGTCTCCGACGTATCTATAATTTTTTATTGTTTCATGCTATTATATTATCAATCTTAGATACTTTTTATGCAATTATATATCATTTTTGGGAACTAACCTATTAACTCAGTGCCTAGTGCCAGTTCCTGTTTTTGCCTTTTCAGAAAATCAATACCAAAAGAAGTCCAAACACGATGAAACTTTACTGGACCTAAAGAGACTCTAGAAGCCTCGGGAGGAGACCAGAAGACTTACGGGAGAGCCACGAGCTCACCAGGAGCGCCCTGGGGGGGTAGGCACGCCTAGAGAGCTCATGACTCCCACGCAACCTCTTCTGACCTAATTCCAACGCTATATATTCCCATAGACCCATAAACCAACAGAACGCAAGCCAAGATAACTTTTCCGCCACCGCAAAACTCTGTTTTTCCACGATCCCATCTAGAGCCTGATTCTGGCGTCCTGCCGGAGGGGGGATCGATCACGGAGAGCTTCTACATCAATCTTGCTGCCCTACCGATGATGTGTGAGTAGTTCACCACAGACCTACGGGTCCATAGCTAGTAGCTAGATGGATTCTTCTTTCTCTCCTATCTTCAATACAATATTCTCCTCGATCTTGTTGGAGTTCTATCCGATGTAATCTTCTTTTGCGGTGTGTTTGTTGGGATCCGATGAATTGTGGGTTTATGATCAGATTATTAATTGAAAGTAATTGAGTCTTTTCTGAACTTTATTATGCATTATTGTTATACCTTTGTATTTCTCTCTGATCTATCCGTTTGGTTTGGCCAACTAGATTGATTTATCTTCAGCGGGAGAGGTGCTTTGTGATGGGATCAATCTTGCGGTGTCCTCACCCTGTGACTGAAAGGGTAGCGAGGCACGTATTGTATTGTTGCCATTAAGGATAAAATGATGGGGTCTATACATATTGCTTGACTTTACCTTGTCTACATCACGTCATCATACGTCATGCGTTACTCTGTTTTTCGCGAACTTAATACCTAGAGAGGCAAGCATAGAAGCGCTCTCGAAGTGGAGTAATAGTAGTAGATGCAGGTAGGAGTCTGTCTACTTGTCTTGGACGTGATGCCTATATACATGATAATTGCCGTGAATAACATCATAACTATACCCTATTCTGTCAATTGCCCAACAGTAATTTATCTACCCACCGTATGCTATTTTTATGAGAGAGAAACCTCTAGTGAAAACTATGGCCCCCGGGTCTATCTTTATCAATTTACTAAAACCCTAATTTCCTTGGTGCAATTTTACTTTCTTTATTTTACTTTGCAATTTATCTATCTACAACTATCAGATTTAATCCTTGCAAGTAACGAGTTCAAGGGGATTGACAACCCTCTTGCGCGCGTGATTCTTCGATAACCTTAGTTCTCACTGTGGGAAATACTTATCTCTACTATGTTGCTTCACCCTTCCTCTTCGGTAAAAATCCCAACGTAGCTCACAAGTAGCATGGCGCAGGCCGACCGGTTCGGGTGGCGGCAGGACGCGGGCACGGGGCGTGGCGGCACGGCGGCAGGAGCTGGCGGCGGAGGCGCGGGCTGTCGGCGACAGCGCGAAGGGGCTGTGAGTGGCGGGGCGGCGCCCATGTTCTGCGGAGAGTCGAGCCAGGTGCGGCTCCGATCTGGATGTGACTACACGGGTGGCTCGGCTCTCTACGGCGGCGGGCTTGGGCTGGTCACGGGGGAAGGCTGGGTTCAGGTTCTCCTCTGCTTGGGCTACCCTGGTGGTGGCGCGCCTACCGTCCTCCGGCATGTCCGGCCAGGCATGGTCTGGATCTGACTCTAGCAGGAGGGTGGCTTGTGCTCGGCATGGGCTGGTGACCGCTGCTGCGTGTGTGCGGTAGTGGTTGTCAGCGATGGGAGCTCGGCAAGGGCTGCATCTTTGCGGTGGCAGGTGAACCGGTGGTCGGCGAGGCTGCGGTAGTTATGGCGGTGGTGGTTGGCATGCGGCGGCGGGGGTGCGGGGGTGGTGAATACCTTACTTCTCCTGGGTACAGTCCAGCGGCGAGTGTCTCGCGCCCGTCGAGGTTGCTACAGCCTAGGGTGTGTGCTCGGGGGGACCGGATCTGGGCCCGAGGCACATTGGAGCTCTTGTTTCGGGTAGGTGAGGTAGGGTTCGGTCTGGGATGTGCTCGCAGGTGGTGCTCTTACTCTCCTAGCGGGTGCGTTTGTCAGTGGCGGTGGTCGTGTTAGCGTTGCGTTGATGCAATTATTGGCACTGGTGACCACGGACATGGCATCATGTGAGCTCGTTTGGCCATGGGTTCGGGGCTGGCTTGCTGGCAGCCTTCAGCAGTCATGGAGTCGTGTCCCCCTAGTCCACCGGGCATTGGCTGGGGACGCAAGTGTGGGTTCCTCCTATAGTGGAGGAGCCTACCCAGACTTGGGGGCTAATGCCGGGCTAGGGGTAGATGGAGTGTCGTCACTCTTGCTACCGTGGTTGTGTTCGTTGTGATGCGAGTGGCATACGGTATCTCGCGATAGGGATGCCGGGGCGGCGGCCCCGGATGGGGGTCCACATGGGTACTCTTCAGCGGGCATCATTGCGATGGTGGTGGCTCTCCTCCCCGGTTGTGTGGGCAACGGGAGGTGTGGCGACAGTTAGCTCGGATGTGCCCTCTCTCTCAGAGGGGCAGCGTCCTAATTTTCTAGGGCCACCAACAAGCGCGTTGACACCGAGGTCCTAATTTCTCAGAGGAATACATATCCATCGAATGCTCCACAGGACTCAAGCCCCACCCACTTGCCCACACAACCTTGCCAGCTATTAGGCCAACTCCAACGCACGAGCCCAAATCATCCGGGCGTGTCCGTTTTGGCCCAAACGGACAGACGAGTCGGCCCAACGCGCGACCCCATCCACAAAATATGTTCGTTTCTGGTCCGGCTCAACCCATTCCGGGCGCAAATTTGATCGGGCTATGCGGGCAAAAGGACACAAAACGGACGCGCACATGTCCTCTCGTTGTCTGCCTCGGGCTCGCGTGTCGGCCGTCCAACTACCTCCCACCAGCCCCATTTAATCCACACGAATGGGCGGGCCCGCCGGTCAGCCACCCAGCCATCCCCGGCTGCATCCATTTTAATGGCGAAGCCATGGACTGGCTAGCCCAGTTCCACTTCCCCATCGCTCCCACGCCATTGCTCCCTCCCTCCCAGACAGCAAACCCTAGCATAGTGCCGCCCCCACCTCGCTCCCCGCCGACCATGGGCTTCTGGAAGTGGATGCCCGGCAAGAAGGCCAAGCACGACCATGAGTCGGGGTCGTCGTCCGCCTCATCTGGAAGCGTGGCCACACACTCCTCCTCGTCGGCAGCGTTCTCGATCTCACCTCCGACGGTCGTGCCACGCTTCCGGCCTTATGTCAAGGTCGACATCTGCCGCCAGTACTGGGAGACCGGCACCCCGTTGCCGTGGTCCGATGCCTACCTCTCCAATGGGTAGCCTCTGAGCCCGAATCGGGTGCCCATTCCCCCCGTCCCGGCGAGCGGGCGCAAACTTTCATGGCGAGTCATGCTCGTAGCCCACCCCGCGCACCTCGTGTGCGCGCACCAAGCATGCCCAGAGTGCGCGGCCTAACGCCGACGCCCTCTCCCTCCCCGTCGCCGCCTCCACCGCCACCTCCCACCATGACGGCCGAGGAGGAGGAGCGGCTGGTGCAGGCCACGATGGAGGACTCCGAGAGGGAGTACAAGCGCAGTCAGGAGGAGCAATGTGAGGGGCTGGAGGAGATGCTGGCGCTCTCGGCCGCCGGAGATGTCTACGTGCCGGAGCTGGAGGTGAAGCAGTAGATGAAGGAGGAGGCAATGGAGGACCGGCCACCCACCTCGGCCTGGAACCAGGCGCCCCACGGGCAGTCGTCGTCGTGGACGAGCACGGTGACATGCAGCCCGCCGTCGCC
This sequence comes from Elymus sibiricus, assembly GCA_039707655.1. Taxonomy (NCBI): domain Eukaryota; kingdom Viridiplantae; phylum Streptophyta; class Magnoliopsida; order Poales; family Poaceae; genus Elymus; species Elymus sibiricus. The sequence goes on from CM077676.1 coordinate 74,448,714, forward strand.
ACCGCGTCCAGCACCGCAGCCTGCGTGGGCACCGTGGTCACCACCACCGCCGCCTGCACAAGATGCGCCCGCCCCACCTCTAGACGCCACCTCCGTACATCGACCTGACCAACGACGACGACGAGGAGGATGGTGGCGCCTGAAGACGGCAACGGCATCGGCGTCGCGCGGGCGGTAGACTTAAGTTCTATGCGCGGGCCGTGATCGTGGACTTTTTAATTAGTTAATGTTAAATATTTATGTTTTAATCTATTTTGCATCGCCTTTTTCATTTATTTTCTTTTAGTCCAAAGCGGACATAGTTTGGGATGTGGCCGCACGTTGGGTGCACCGACCGGCGGACTGCAGAAACCAGACACGGGCGTCCGTTTTGCCGACCCAAGCGGACATCCGTTTGGGGTCGATGGTTGGAGTTGGCCTTGGCCCCACAAGGATGGAGTGACAGGCATGCACCACTGCGCCCGGCTGATGAAATGACCGAGAGGCCGGTATATATATCGGTGCATGCAATCGTAAACTAGCGGTACGGTACTATTGATCTTTTCTTTTTCTTTTTTTGAGGGGTAGAACCACATTTTATTCATCAAATTCCACATGGTGTGGGATACATCTCTGATCATGTGGCTCACCAAACCAAACGTGGTGACCGGGACCTCTAGACAGGGAAAACTTTGCTAATCTATGTGCTTCATAATTAACAGCACGACTCTCAAAAGAAAAATTACAATGAAAGGTAGAAGCTTTGAGGTTGATCTCACTAATGATTGCACCATATCTCCCACGTGCACTTTTGTTGATGTCTGAAACAACTTGCTGACAATCTGATGCAATGATGAAATTTTGGACATTCAAATCTTCAGCAAGTGAAAGTGCCTCGCGACACGCTATAGCTTCCAACGTGGCTGGATCGAAAACTCCTTCGACGACTAGGGCCGAACTCAACATATAGTTGCCTGCTTCATCCCTGCACACAGCCGCGGCAGAGCCACCTCTGCCCGCTAGCACTCCTGCATCAACGTGGATTTTATAGTATCCCGTAGGAGGCTTCTTCGGCTTCGACGACGCTACCACATGTGATATGGCCGCGTTTCTGCTGGTGCGACTGGGTTCTTTTCTGATGATGGCAAGATCGTCCATGAACCTTTTAATGAAGATATTTGTCGCCTGTGGGCTCTGGAAGATTGCCTCATGGATGGCCTTGCATCTAGCATGCCATATCGACCACAACGTAACTGCCAAGAGGACAAACTTATCATGCGGGAGGAGTTCCATTAGTGTAAGCAGCCAATGTTTGGCGTTCGGCTCCGTTGTGTGTTAGGTCGTCATCAGACAACGCCCACGCACTCCTCGACGATGTGCACTCCAACAGGGAGTGGCGCCATGAATCTTGTACTCCACATAATCCGCAGTGACTAGAATCAGCCATATGCCGGTGAGCCCTTACATCATTCGTTGGCAATGATTGTTTTGATAGCCTCCAAAGGAACATTCGAACCTTGCCTGGGACTGCAGTTTTTCCAAAGAGATTTCCAAGCTCCCTCCTCCGCGTTTGAGCTAGAAGGACCCGCACCACCCTCTAGCCATGCCTCTCTTCGCTGTCTGGTAGCAACAAGCATCTTATATGCCGACTTGACGGACAAAATGCCATGTTTTTCATGATGCCACGCCCAAAAGTCTGGGAGGTTTCGTGTGCACAATGGAATCCCATGTATGATCTGCACATCCATTGGCATGAATGTTGCTTGTACACGTTGTCGATCCCACGAAGCTGTGGTAGGATTTATGAGTTCAGAAACAAGGGAAGGGGGTTCGGTGAGACGCACCCATATGGCCGAAGCGTTTCATCTCTTGGCATCCAGTTTTGTGCCCATATGTTCGTTGATGCTCCGTTCCCTATGCGCTTTATCAGGCCTTGCTTAAGTGTGTCTCTGCCTTCCACTATTGCTCTCCAAACCTGACTAGGGTGACCTCCCAGTTCGGACTCAAGGATGTCCGAACTTGGGTAGTAAATACTTTTCACTAAATGGGCACTTAAAGTGTCCGGGTTCTGCAACAAGCGCCAGGCCTGCCTAGCCAACATAACTAGGTTGAAAAGTTCAAACTCTTTAAACCCTAGGCCCCCCATTCCTTTGGATTGTGTCATTGCTTTCCAAGAAACCCAATGTGGTTTGCGCTTTCCTTCTTTGCTTCCCCACCAAAACTTTCTGATTAGCATATTTAAATGCCCACATAATCCTCTTGGGAGGTTGAAACAAGATATCGAAAAAACTGGCACTGCTTGAGCAACTGATTTAACTAGAACTTCCTTGCCTGCCGTTGACATGGTTTTCTCTATCCACCCCTGGACCTTGCTCCAAAGTCGGTCCTTGTGGTACTTAAAAGCACCATTCTTTGAGCTACCGATGTCAGACGGCATTCCCAAATACTTCTCATTGAGAGTTTCATTGGGGACGTTAAGTGTATCTTTAATTTCCTGTCTCACCGAGTCAGGCACTCCCTTGCTGAAATAAACAGAAGATTTTGAGTAGTTGATGCGTTGCCCAGTTACCTGACAATAAGTGTCCAGAGCATGGTACACCTCGTTAGCCCCCACACCGTTTGCCTTGAAGAACAACAGTCTGTCATCAGCAAATAGGAGATGGTTCACCGGTGGCGCCGTGGGTGCAACCTGTAGACCATGCAAATTGGATGACTCACTTCTAGATTTCAAAAGGCACGAAAGGCCCTCTGTTGCTAGCAAGAACAAGTATGGAGATATCGGGTCCCCTTGTCTGATTCCTCATGGAGGTTTGAACTATTGAAGCTTATTCCCATTAAACAACACAGAGAATTTAACTGTGTTACCAGGCCCATGACTATGTCAACCCATCTTTCGGTGAAGCCCGGCTTTAACATAATGGCCCTCAGATAAGACCACTCCACCCTGTCATAGGCTTTCATCATATCAAGCTTGAGAGCACAAGATTGATTTTTCTTGGCCTTGTTCCTCTTCATGAAGTGTAAGCACTCGTAAGCTGTGATGATATTATCTGTGATCAACCTGCCTGGTACAAAAGCTGACTGCTCCTCTGAGATAATATCAGGCAAGACTAACTTCAATCTGTTAGAAATCACCTTCAAAGCAATCTTGTATAACACATTACACAAACTGATTGGGCGAAATTGAGACAGTAGTGTGTTTTTTTTAACTTTGGTATAAGTACCAAAATTGTTTCATTGATGCACTCAGTTGATTCAGTACCTTCTACAATTCCCAAGACCACATTAGTGACATCATCTCCACATACCCCCCAATGATGCTGAAAGAAATGCGCGGGGTAACCATCCGGCCCAGGAGCCTTGATACGAAACATCTGGAACAAGGCTGTTTTGACCTCCTGTTGGCTGTATGGGGCATTTAATATCTCATTCATAGCATGCGTGACCTTGGCCGGAACTGTCTCAAGTACCTGTTCCATGTTGTGTACTTCCGACGAATAGAGCTGCTGATAAAAAGTGGTGGTCATGTTCTCCAACTCTATTGCATTTTCAGTTAGCTGGCCATCAGGTCTCTGGAGCGCTTTAATCTGGTTTTTCCTCCTCCGGCGGCTCGCTCTGAGATGAAAAAAAATATGTGTTCTTGTCGCCGTGCATCAGCCATTCCAGACGTGCTCGTTGTCGCCACAAAATCTCCTCTCTGTGATATAGTTCAGTTAATCTATCAATGATTTTGATTTCCTCATGCGTAGGCCCGGATCTAACTGGGATCTCCCGCAGCTCCTGTAGCTCACGTTTGAGTCGCTCGATGTCACGTCTAACATTCCCAAAGTGGCTTCTGTCCCAATTAGACAAATCGCCCGACAGCGACTTGAGCTTATCGCTTATCGCCTGGACTGAGCCTCCATCGCTACTGGCCCATGCATGCTCAACTACCGGCGCTAGGCCCGAGTCCCTCTCCCAGGCCAACTCATATTTAAAAGAGCGCGGGGCCCTCCTGCATGCGTTCTCATGCACGTACTCGACGTAGATCGGGACGTGGTCACTTGTTACCGCTGTTTTGTGCTCCAGCTTTGCCATTGGGAAAGCCGTGTTCCATGCTTGGTTCACTACTCCCTCCGGTGACTTTTTTCTCAAACGTCCAATCGGTGCCAGGGTAGCTAATGTCAGATAGATCACATGTGTCTAGGGCATCTCTGAAGGCATCCATCTGTGCCTGGCTTCTATTCCCAACTCCATCATGCTCATGTGCGTGGACCACCTCATTAAAATCACCTAGGGCTAGCCAGGGTATATCGTTTGTGCCTACGATTCCCCTTAGCATTCCCAATTTTTGTACCTTTCATTCACTTGGGCTTCTCCATAAACAAAAGTGACTCTCGTTTTGACATCAACAAGGTCGTTAATTATTGCAACAATGTGATACTGAGCATAACCAACAACCTCAAGCTTTATTTCGTCATTCCAAAAAATCCCTAGTCCTCCACTTCTGCCCGAGCTGCTAACAGTAAAGCTCTAATTAAAACCTAAGGAACCTACCATATTCTCAACTCTACATCCCTCTATTTGAGTTTCCAGGATACACTAGTGCAGAAAAGCCTAGCTATGGCGTGGCAAAAATGGCCTTGCTGGCGTGGACACCCGACGCCACCAATATGGCGCCACTGTTAAACAATAGTGCTGGCGTGGGTGACTACGCCAGCAGTATTTTGGATAGTTCTGTCGTGCCACATGTCCTACGCCAGCAGTAAGTTTATTAGCACTGTCATGCCTTTTTGGCCAACGCCAGCAACAATTTTCTTTGCTATTAAAAAAATATTCCACATCCTAAAAATTAGTAGCTAAACTTCACAAAAGGCTTTAAACTTCACAAAATGAGCTAGATACTTAACAGGTTAACAGGTCTCAATCATCACAAGAGCTAGCTAGATACTTAACAAGTAATTAACAAGTCTCTCAATCATCACCGAGGATTATCTTAAGCTATCGAAGCTTGTTCCTGTTGTCCTCTCCGTCTCTTCGGAAGTGATTTACTGTCATCTTGAGGTCATCCTTCTATGCCCTAAGGAGCTTTCTCTCCGCCTTCAGCTAGTCCCTCTCCTCGACGATGGTATCCCTCTCGTCCCTTAGCTTGTTAGTCGTCTTGCAGAGCTCAACCCTCTTCAAGTGCAGCTCTTGGATCTCCGCCTTCACCTTATCTCTCACCTCTTGCTGGCTATTAATGATATATTGGTTTGTCTCCAACCGAAATTGGTTGTTCATCTCCACATCGTACACCGACTCCTTGTTAGATTCTGCCATGACCTGATGCACATTAACATTCATAGTGGGTTAGGTTTTGAATTACTACAGTTTTTCAGAGCACAAGTTCCTATCCTAGAGCAGTGCAAAAGAAAATATATTAGAACTAGCTAGGCATCTGAATTCAGACAACAAGTGGCATTGTCAAATTTTAGAATGTACTAGCAGTTTGGTACACTTGTATTTTAACTACACATTTGGCAATCATCTACAAATTTTGGCAATGTTTGTTTTAACTACACATTAGCATTCTATTTTAACTACACATTTGGCATCTACACATTTGGCAATGTTTGGTACACTAGTTAACGACACACATTTGGCAATCATCTACAAATTTTGGCAATGTTTGTTTTAACTACACATTATCATTCTATTTTAACTGCACATTTGGCAATGTTTGGTACACTAGTTAACGGCACACATTTGGCAATCATCTACAAATTTGGGCAATGTTTGTTTTAACTACACATTAGCATTCTATTTTAACTACACATTTGGCATCTACACATTTGGCAATGTTTGGTACACTAGTTAACGGCACACATTTGGCAATCATCTACAAATTTTGGCAATGTTTGGCACTGTTTTAACTACACATTAGCATTCTATTTTAACTACACATTTGGCATCTATACACATTTGGCAATGTTTTAACTACAAAGTAGCAATGTTTGGCAATGTTAACTACACAGTAGCACACATTTGGCAATCCATCACAGTAGCATTCTATTATAACTACAAACTAGCATTCTATTTTAACTACACATTTAGGGGAAAATGCATCTAATTGACTAGTATATGAACTAAAAATGCAACTAACCCTAACCCAATCAGGGAGGCGGACGATGCAGAGAGAGAGGAAAAGGAGGGGCGCTGGACTTACAAGGGAGCGCGGGGAGACGGCGGTGGCGAGGTGGAGGTCGGGGTAGACGTGGCGGCGTCGAGGAGGGACTCGGGGGAGACGGCGGCGCCGAGGAGGGACTCGGGGGAGACGGCGGCGCCGAGGAGGGGCTCGGGGGAGATGACCGCGGTGACGATGGCGCTGGCAGGGTCCGGCGACGACGGCGGGGGCAGCAAGGTCAACGGCGGCGAGGAGCAGCGACGGGCGGTGGCGGCGGCGGCGGCGGGGGCAGCGAGGTGGAAGGGGTGAAAACGACGGGCGGGTGAAACTGGGTTACTTAGTGGATAAAATTAAATTGAGTGGGGACTGCTGGCGTGGGCCTACCGGGCCACACCAGCGCTAAGTACAGCCCAGATTCAAAGTAATTAAACATTCAAAAAAATAAAAGTCTCAAAATAATTAAAAGACATTCAAAAAAATAAAAGACTCAAAGTAATGAAATGATTCAAAAAATAAAGACTCAAAATAACAAAAATATTAAAAATAGTAAAAACATTCAAAATTGTAAAAAGAATTAGAATAATAAAAACATTAAATATAATAAAAACATACAAAATAATAAGAAGACATTCAAAAAAATAAAAGACTCAAAGTAATGAAATGATTAAAAAAAGACTCAAAATAACAAAAAGAATAAAGATAGTAAAAAATTCAAAATTGTAAAAAGAATCAAAATAATAAAAACATTCAAAAACAAGTAAAAGACTCAAAATAATAAAAAGATTAAGGATAATAAAAACATACAAAATAATAAAAAGACATTCAAAAAAATAAAAGACTCAAAGTAATGAAATGATTCAAAAAAATATAAGACTCAAAATAACAAAAACATTCAAAATACAAAACACTCAAAATAAATGTCCCAAAGTAATGAAAACATTCAAAATAATAAAACATTCAATTCCTATCGTTCCACCTTATGAGACGCCACAAAATAACCTAATAGTGCTGGCGTACCATTTTATGCTACACCACCACTAAATGACTCATAGAGCCAACTGTGGGACCCACAAACAAGTGGCGTTTTATAAAGTTCCTACGCCAGTACTAAGACCATAGCTATGGCGTACCAAATATGCCAACGCCATCACTATTTGAAAAAATAGTGCTGGCGTTGGTTGGAAACGGGGCGCCACCAACAAAAGTTGTGGCTAGCCATTTTTCCACTAGTGATACATAATACAGAGGGGGCAAACTGCTTCGTTAGATCACGAAGCACTCGAACTATCGCGGGTTTGCCAGCACCACGACAGTTCCAACAGAGGAGACTCATTGCGCTAGGCAAGACCCCCCTTGGAGGCCCGCCAAACGTGTTGAGAAACGTGGTAGAAAACAAAAAAATCGCCCTACGAACACCCAGGAACAATATGAAGATGCATATGGAGTTTGGATCAACGATCGTTACCGACTCCGGAGTGCAGCGGAAGTAGACGAGTCGGTGTAGATCATACTTGGAGTCCCTCGAACATTGATGATGATCCCGTGAACAGCCCTTGAATGATCCCTCGAACAGAAGACCAAAAGCACGGCCTCTCTACTTGGTTGCAAGCGTACGGTCTTCATGATCCGGTAGCGCTTCGCCGTCCAGAGCTAATCATCGCCGGAGAATTAGAGGGAGGAGTTTAGAACCACACGGGGCTTCTAATTATGAGGATTATAGGAGGCTAGGGCTTGCTCTAATTAGTCAACTAGGACCAACTAGAACTAGCACTAGATGAACTAGAGGAGGCTCCAAAACTTGTATGAACAATAGAGCAAAATCCCCTAGTATATATAGGTTGGAGGGGAGGGAGAGGGCAGCCACCAAGGGGAAGGAGTGCCCCTTGGTGCGCCAGCCGAGGGGGAAGTCCTACTCCCTCCCCAAGTAGGATTCGGCCCCCCCCACAAGGAAAGGGGGGGCGCCACCTCCACTTGGGCCTTCATGGCCCAAGTTTCCTTCCACCTCTTGCCCTTATTAGGCCCATTGATATTAAATTAAATATATAATTGTTCTAAACATTTTCAGAGCATTATATATATAATTTAACATCCCCGGAAACATTTTCCACCTATATATAATTAATCGGTAATACCCGGTATTACCCGATATTCACCGAAACCCTTCCGGTGACCCCGAAACGCTTCCGGAACCCCTCGAAACTATTCCAGATATTAATGAAACAATTCCACAAATATATTCTCATCACTCCCGTCACACTAACACTCATCAGATCATGATTACCTTAAGCTTGAGACCCCGTAGGTTCGGTAAATCATAGACATGAACGAAACTCCTTCATTCAATGATCGATAACGGAACCGTGGACATCCATATCGGTCCCTATGATTACACGAATGATATTCGAGTGAACCTTTGGTTATCATGGGATGTTCCCTTTGCTTCGCGACACTTTACAAAACCAGGTGTGCATTGGTATCCTCCTGAGTCATCACCATGCTTACTATACCGTTGCTCCCGTTACCGGTTTTGTTCTTCTTTCTCATTGAAGTGTTCCGGCATCTCCGTGATGTAGTCACCTATGTCTGGCCAGACGATGATGGATGCCGTCAGACCGAGAGGGCCCTGAGAATATCTCTCCATCGTCGGAGGAGCAAATTGTAGGAGATATGCCCTAGAGGCAATAATAAATGTTATTATTTATCTTCATGTTCGTAATGATGTTTATGTTCCATGCTATAACTGCTATGGTTCCCGAGCCCGTATATCCATAAAGGCTCTGAGGAAAACCCATGTGCACGTGTGGAATAATAAACGGCAAAATGTATTCCTATTCTGGCCTCTAAAACTAGTTCAAGTGTTGCATGATGATCACGTTTTCCTGATCATGGGCATGTCTATGCGGCAACTTTTGAGGGCACAATGTTAGGAGAACACTTGTGTTCAATCGACCTGATTTGATGTTATGTTGTGAGATACATTCGTCACAAGTTTATGGTTAATAACACAGAGAAAGTTTATGTTTGCATAATTCCTTAGACCATGAGGGTATCGAGTTCCTTTGCACTTGCTTCATGAACTTTGGGGTTTGTTAAACGTCATCCGCAACAGGGTGGCAATTACGGCGCCTTATGGGTTCTTGGGAAAGTATGACAAGGAACTTGATAGCTCAAGATTGGGATTTGCTCCTCCGATGATGGAGAGATATTCTTTGGGCCCTCTCGGTGTTACGGTATCTATCATCGTCTGGCCAGACACAATGTGATTTGATCACTGGGATGCCGGAACGTGGAAACGAGAAAAGAGAACAAAACCGGCAACGAGGTAACTGGCATAGTGGACAAGTTGTTGATCCACGGGTATGCCGATAAGTCTCACCTCGGGTTTTGTAAACATATCGCAAAGCAACAGGAATAGCACACGGCAACTAGAGGTTCACTCAAATTTTCATTCACGTGGGTATAGGGATCAATATGGGTGTCCATGGTTCCGCTATTGATCATTGATCGGAAAGTGTTCCGGTCATGTCTATACTTCACCAAACCTATAGGGTCACACGCTTAAGGGTCATCTATCTACTGAATACTAGACAGCGAGTCTGAGAGAATGTCACCGGAATAGTTTCGGAGACAACGGTATTGTTCCGGAGAGAACACCGAAATAGTTTCAGAAAAATCGAAAAGTTGTTTCGGAGTAATCCATTAAGCCAAATAGGTTTTGGCATGCACCTGGAACATTTTGGAATTACCAGAATTGTTCTGGGAACTTCTAGAATTTTTCCAGAGAAAAAAAACCGGAAATGTTCCGGAGCAGCCGGAACCGCTGTGGTTGCTTTTCGCTGAAGAAAAACATTGATCCGGAAATGTTTCAGAACGTGTCCAGAATTGTTTTAGTGGGTACTGGAAATGTTCTAGGCCTACAGAAATATTTTCGGAATTAACGGTCGCGGTAAAATGTCTTCATGAATAGTGAAAGTGCTTTTCGGGTTACTTTTTGAAAGCCATCTTTTTGGGCTTTGTTCCAAAAGATCTAGGGGAAGTCTTGGGAGGGAAGGAACCCCTTTTGGGGGCGGGCCCATGGGGTGGAGAGCTCCTCCATGGAGCTCCTCTAGCCTTAATTTTATGCCCTTGTGAAGGTCACATGGCATGGGCATTTTGGTATTATCAAGTCCCACCCTACCCCTTGGGTTTTCCTATAAATAGAGGTGGAGAGGCACTCTCCACACTCACTCCTTACTCTCATACAAATGCCATGCATGATTTGGCTTTCTCTCTCCCTCCCAGCGAAATAGTTTCGTAGAGCCGAAATGCTGCCTGGGTTCCGGTGGGAACTAGTTCTGGACGGCGAAGCCCTGCAGGATAGATGACACCGTATGTGTGCTTCTTGGTAGAGAGGTCATAGTTTCGATCTTATTTCAAGTGTGCCTCCCGAAGGGCTGTCCGAGTGACTGTCTGAGATTGTGAGAGATGCCTCTCGAAGGGCTGCCCGAGGGGCTGTCCGAGGATTCGTCCGGTGGGACTATCCGAGGGACTGCCCTGAGGCCTCCCGAAGGGCTGTCCAGGGATCCATCCGGTGGGCTGGCCAGGGAGTACATCCTCACGGTTGGGAGGTTGTAAAATCCTAGTTGCGGGGATCTGCACCGCCGATCTTCATCGACTCTACTTCCGCTGTGCTACGAGTCGGTAAAGAACAGATCAAAAGCTTGTATGCATCTCTATAGTGATCCTGGGCTGTTCATAGTGCGGAAATTTTTTATTTTCTGTCGCGTTACCCTACAGTGGCATCATGAGGCATGCTATGCGTAGATGCAGGTTATGATCTAGAATACATGAGATGTATGAGTGTTGCAAAATATAATTAGGTAGTAGATGAGATCTATTGCTGAAAATTATTTGTGCGGGGAGCAGATAAAATCTACTACCCGATGTTCTTGTTGCTTCCCTTGAATTTGCGTAGTCCTGATCTTGACAGCATGGTAGAATCAGACAAAGTTCTGGCAATCCGCAATCCTTCCATGCTACTCCTGAGTATGCTGGTTGACAGATCAACGAAGTGCTCCAGTGTCTTTGGGTCCTACCATTGTTAAGAAAGATGGATGTTTCGCAGACTAAAGGGCAATGCAAATATGATCTGCACGGGGTTCTTGCGTATGACAAAGTTCTGTATGGGGCTCGAGATTTGATTATCTCGTGTTTCATACGCCCCGCAAAGTTAATCTCATGACTTGAATAATCATACTTGATGATGAACGTTGGTAGCTTCGGTTTGTTTCGAAACCTTAGAAGCCACGTAAAATAAAATTTTGCATAAACCGATTAGAGGCGTCTAACTTGGTTTTGCAGGATGACATGAGATGAGCATGTGATGTGGTATAGTTGGTTCTCATATTTAATTTGATTATGTATGAGATGACTATAAAATGTAAATTAATTAACATGACCTGCGTGTCATGATTCGGCATGATGGCTGGAGCCATATGATTGTCACTTTAATGACCTGCGTGTCAACCTTGTTGTAATGCATTATTTTATCAGCTATACAGATAGCAGTATTATTTCTTGCATCGACAAGGTGGTGGCAATCTTCACGAAGGTGAAGACCGACACAAAAGCCGAAGACAGAGAAAAAGAAGGAAACAGGCCTTGGCAGAAAAGTTCTGCCACGGCAACGTTTTTCCTGAAATTTCGTGAAGACGATGAGGCTTCTCCGTGAAAAAGGGCTATACCATGTCATGCTATTATGAATGAATTGCCTGAGATGTTTATCCCTCTTATGCACCCTTTTGATTGCGTGGTAGTCACTTTTTATTAGGGTGATCTCTCACTTTAAAATATCATGTAGTTAGTGTTCTCCCAAGTGTACCACCATCACGGCACCTATCTTTTCGGGGTGCGTCATGTTTCCATGAGTACGAACGATTAGAGAAGTGTGAGGCGGGTGAGTTGAGACCTTGCAGTGAGATCACTTGGTTGTCTTGATGTTCTGGCTTGATCGTCCTGAGCTCGGAACATGCCCATCGAAAGATGAACAAGAGTCACATAGAGATGTGATCGGCAAGTTTGCCTACCGATTGAAATTCCCATCATCAGTGATGTTCCCATCAATGGCGTTGAATTGAAATGCAGATCTTGAATCACTCACAATCAATTATGAGAGATATTGATTTGAGTGGGATCGCACTTTAGAATTAATTCTTTTAATTCTTAGTGCAATTAATTATGAACACTGTCTAGTGTTGTAAGCATAAAAGTTGTAGAATAATGGCTTGCATTTCCACCTTCCCTATTAAAATTGAATAAGCTGTTAATTATCTGTTTAAAAACTTTACGGTTGGTAACGTAATGTGAGGATTGTCCTCTAGAGTGCCAAGAAGGACTTTGTCCGATCGCATGCTTTCGGTATTCTCCCGCTAATGCTATGGATGATGTGACTCTCGTCCTTCGATCCAAAAGCTAGAATTCCGTTACAGTCAAGTGCAATATGTTTGCTTCCATGAGACCTGAACTTCAAAAGTTTGGGATAGTTATGTGATATTCATGGAACTGAAAATTATTTTCAGATACAGACAAAGGCTAAAAGATATGAGATATCCAAAGCAATGTTTGTTTGCAAATTATTAGTAAAGTGTTTACAGTGCATTAGACTGATAAGAGAGGGATCCAGAAGAACGCCTATCATGTAATGAAGGTGAATCAAAACAACAACTTAAAGAGGAAGGAAATGTCCGAAGGGTGTTAGTAAGACTTTCACGCCTAGGAAGTCCGGGGCTGATGCCACTCTTAAGTTGGGTGCTTCTTCTGAGAGTAGGAGAAATATTGGAAGTAAAACTGTTAGAAGTATAAAGGCAAAAAGAGAGAAGACTGGAATGTCCAGCTCATGATGAATGTCATACAAGTTATAGATGTATAGAAGGCTGGTCAAAGAAATAGTTCTTGGGAATTGTGATTAAATTGTTAGTCACTTATTCTTGGGCATTGTGATTGAATAAAATTGATCACAGAGATACCTGCTCGATTGCATTCTGCTGCGACTCGATGCAAGAACTACTACGGCCTAAAAGACTAGCCAGGAATGAGGTTTAAATAAACGTTGGGAACGTAGTAAAAGTTACTAGACCTTCCATCGGTATTTTACCTCTGTATTTATTTCATAATTCATTTTAGAGTTTTATTCACTCTAGCCCATTGCATAATGTTTGTTGCAAGAAGGTTGTTCATGAGAGAATGATTGTTCTTCGATGTTATGAACAACATAAGGGCCATACTCCCATTATGAATGGGATGTATGTTATGAATATTGATAATAATTTATTTTCATAATTCATTTTTGGAGTTTCATTCACTCTAGCCCATTGCATAATGTTTGTGGCAAGAAGGTTATTCATGAGAGAACAATTGTTCTTTGATGTTATGAATAACATAAGGGCCATACTCCCATTATGAATGGGATGTATGTTATGAATATTGATAATGTGATACATCTGTAACACTGACGCTAAATGTCGCGAGACTAAAAGAATACCACATATATGTGGCACTGCATTTATTCACATTGGAGAAACCCGCATGGAGAAATTCCATAATAATGGATTTTGAAGTCATTTGATTATGAATCACCTGACACTTGCAACTTTCATCTGAAAAGTGAAGTGACTGAAATACCGTTCACAGGCCATAAGGAACGAGCAACAAACTTATTGGTGTTCATACATTTTGATGTGTGTAGTCCGAAAAAGGTTGTTGCTGGCAGTGGATTTGTCTATCTTCAGAAATGACTCAAGTAGATATATGGATATTTACTTGATGAGACATAAGTCTGGATCTTTTGAAATCATTCAAAAGGTTTTCAATATGAAGCGGAAATGATTGTAACAAGAAAATTATGTTTCTGCAATTGGATTGCGGAAAGGAATATCTGAGTTACAAGTTTAGCGAATGTCTGATGAGTTGTGAAAAGAGTTTCATAACTTACACCTCCCGGAACACCACTATGAGTGGAATGTCCGTGAAGATGTAATCAAACCATTTATGACATGGTAAGATCAAAGATGACATAAATCAATTTGCCATTATCCCTTTTAAAGTAATGCTTTAGAGACTGCGGCTTTTACACTGAAAAGAGCGCCATCAGATCTGTTGAAAAGAAGCCATGGTATGGTACGCCCAACCATGAGATGTATGGACTTCGATCGAACTTGCAGTTGAACCACGTAGGCAAAACTTGTGCAAACCTCTCAGGTGCGCAAACGAGATATTGTTGTTAGACAATAGTATACCTACGAAACACAAGGAAGCATTGATGGGCCCTGACTCCGGAATTGGCTAAATGCCAATATAATCTGAGATAGTATCCATAAATGATTCAAGATTAAATCTTGAAACACCCTTCGAAAGACTTTGAGTGTAACGAACATTAATGGAACTATAAACTGATACGGATAAAAATGTTTTATCCATAAAGCTTGACTTATTGCTTATAACAAATTCAAGGAATTAACTACGGTGAGATTGTCTCTCCGTAGCGATGCTTAAAGTCGGTTCGGGTTAAACTAGCAATTAATACATATTTGAAACATGAGATATGATACATGGATGCCAAAAGGATTTCCATGAGATGGAAATACAACTAAGGACTTGCATGTGATACAGTCCAAAGTATTTTGTCAATCCATAGGATGCTAGTAAATGTGCAAACTTCAGAGTTCCAGCGATGGACAGAAGAGAGCAAAATGGAGTTGGAACTTTGTTTTGATGAAATAGTCAAAGGAGTTTGATTTCATCAATGGATAAGCAAAGATGCTTGTGGAAACAAAAAAGTAAGTGGGAGCATAATAATATTTCTAAAAACCTTGTGTGCTTGACACATTGTTGATTGGAAATAATATAAATTTCTTGACACGAATTAGGACTTCATTGAAAAATAGTTTCTCGATAAAGTGCTTGGGCTAGGTAGCCTCGATATTGGGCATAATTATCTATGGAGATAAAATTGCCTAATAGGCTAAGACAAGAATACATATTGACAAGATGCTAAAATATTTTAGCGTGAGAACACCAAGAAGTGTTTCTTGCCGATGTCACATGGAAAGAATTTTTGCAAAACTGGGTGTCCTAAAACACTGATGAGCAAAATACATGATGGAAATTCCACACACATTTGTGCTTGGATTAATCATGTATTCCATGGTATGTAAAACAACCAGATATGTCCAGTACTCCCAAGTAGTCGCGAGTACAGATACCAAAGTGATCAAAGTTCTGGTCATGGGACAACAGTGAAAAATGTCATTGAGTACTAAAGTAGCACTGATGACATGTTTCTCGCAAGCGGAAATTATGAAGTGCTCGTTGTGATGTGATACATCGATACAGTCTTCATCAATGCTCCATGCGATTTTTGATTTAAGTTAAGGGTTTGTGTAATACACGATATGGTGACACGGTAGTTGGAATTTTTCCAAACAGGTTATAGTGGCGAATTCTATAACAAAGGCTAAGTATTGATGCTTTGGAAGCGATAAAGAAGATGTTGAATCATATAGTTCATTCATGAACTTAGTATAGTTCCAAGATGGCTTTGGTCAATGGGACACTATTGCAGATAGTTGCTCCATAGCTCAGTCTGAGGAATCATGGTTCGACCAGTGATTCACACATATACAAAGCCAAGTCAACACAAAATATGAATTTTGTGAAAGCGTGAAAACACGAGGATATGCAAAGATACACATGGACCTGAAGTTGTCAGTTCCGTTGGACAAAGACTATACCACATGCGAAGCATATTTTACACCGGTATGCCATAGGTGTAAACTGCATTAGCATTAACTAGATTATTGACTCTAGTGCAAGTGGGAGTCTGTAGGAGATATGCCCTAGAGGCAATAATAAATGTTATTATTTATCTTCATGTTCGAAATTATGTTTATGTTCCATGCTATAACTGCTATGGTTCCCAAGCCCGTATATCCATAAAGGCTCTGAGGAAAACCCATGTGCACATGTGGAATAATAAACGGCAAAATGTATTCCTAGTCTGGCCTCTAAGACTAGTTCAGGTGTTGCATGATGATCACGTTTTCCTGATCATGGGCATGTCTAGGCCGGCAACTTTTGAGGGCACAATGTTAGGAGAACACTTGTGTTGAATCGACCCGATTTGATGTTATGCTGTGAGATACATTCATCACAAGTTTATGGTTAATAACACAGAGAAAGTTTACGTTTGCATAATTCCTTAGACCATGAGGGTATCGAGTTCCTTCGCACTTGCTTCATGAACATTGGGGTTTGTTAAACGTTATCCGTAACAGGGTGGCAATTACGGTGGCTTATGGGTTCATGGGAAAGTATGACAAGGAACTTGATAGCTCAAGATTGGGATTTGCTCCTCCGATGATGGAGAGATATTATTTGGGCTCTCTCGGTGTTACGGTATCCATCATCATCTGGCCAGACACAATGTGATTTGATCACTGGGATGTCGGAACGCGGAAACGAGAAAAGAGAACAAAACCGGTAACGAGGTAACTGGCATAGTGGACAAGTTGTTGATCCACGGGGATGCTGATAAGTCTCACCTTGGGTTTTGTAAACATATCGCAAAGCAACAAGAATAGCACACGGCAACTAGAGGTTCACTCAAATTTTCATTTGCGTGGGTATAGGGATCAATATGGGTGTCCACGGTTCCGCTATTGATCATTGATCGGAAAGTGTTCCGGTCATGTCTATACTTCACTGAACCTACAGGGTCACATGCTTAAGGGTCATCTATCTGCTAAATACTAGACAGGGAGTCTGAGAGAATGTCACCGGAATAGTTTCGGAGACAACGGTATTGTTCCGGAGAGAACACCGAAATAGTTTCGGAAATATTGAAAAGTTGTTTTGAAGTAATCCATTAAGCCAAATAGGTTTCGGCACGCACCTGGAACATTTTGGAGGTACCAGAATTGTCCTGGGAACTTCTGGAATTTTTCCGAAGAAAAAAAACCAAAAATGTTCCGGAGCAGCCAGAACCGCTGTGGTTGCTTTTCGCTGAAGAAAAACATAGATCCGGAAATGTTTCAGAACACGTCCAAAAATTTTTTAGTGGGTACTGGAAATGTTCTAGGCCTACAAAAATATTTTCGGAATTAATAGTCGCGGTAAAATGTCTTCATGAATAGTGAAAGTGCTTTTTTGTTACTTTCTGGAAAGCCATCTTTTTGGGCTTTGTTCCAAAAGATCTAGGGGAAGTCTTGGGAGGGAAGGAACCCCTTTTGGGCGGGCCCCCCATGGAGTGGCCGGCCAAGGGAGGAGCTCCTCCATGGAGCTCCTCTAGCCTTCCTTTTATGCCCTTGTGAAGGTCACATGGCATGGGCATTTTGGTATTATCAAGTCCCACCCTACCCCTTGGGTTTTCCTATAAATAGAGGTGGAGAGGAACTCTCCACACTCACTCCTTACTCTCATACAAATGCCATGCATGATTTGGCTTTCTCTCTCCCTCCCAACGAAATAGTTTCATAGAGCTGAAAGGTTGTCTGGGTTTCGATGGGAACTAGTTCTGGACGGCGAAACCCTGCCGGATAGATGACACCTTATGTGTGCAACTTGGTAGAGAGGTCATAGTTTCGATCTTAGTTTGACTGTGCCTCCCGAAGGGCTGTTCGAGTGACTGTCTGAGATTCTAAGAGATGCCTCCCGAAGGGCTGCCCGAGGGGCTGTCCGAGGATCCGTCCGGTGGGACTATCCGAGGGACTGCCCTGAGGCCTCCCGAAGGTCTGTCCGGGGATCCATCCGGTGGGCTGGCCAGGGAGTACATCCTCGCGGTTGGGAGGTTGTAAAATCCTAGCGGCGGGGATCTGCACCACCGATCTTCATTGACTCTACTTCCGCTACGCTATGAGTCGGTAGAGAACAGATCAAAACCTTGTATGCATCTCCATAGTGATCCTGGGCTGTTCGTAGTGCGGAAATTTTTTGTTTTCTATCACGTTAGCCTACACAAATCCCATTCTTGAGCTATCCAGTTCACTTGTCAAACTTTTTGATGAACCTGAAAGTTGTCATTATGATCACCTTGTTATAGATGACGTTTGAGCAACCCCAAAGTCCACCGTCCGGTACGAGGTGATCGTGATACTCTCAAGGTCTGAGGAACTAAAACACATGCTAACACTCCATGTTATAACAAATTATTTCAAACAATATAATCACAAAGTATAACAGACAAGTATTTGGGTCGATTCAATATGATCGTTCTCCTAACGTCATACCCTCAATGTTGTTTTAGAACTAATTACACTTAACGATAAGATCCGGAAAACGTGATCACCAACAACACTTGAGCCAGTCTTAGAGGCGAGACCAGGAACCTATTATTAACCATTTATCATTTCACACGTGCATATGAGTTTTCCACTGAATCGCACATTCCAGGATCATAGCAGTTATAGCATGAAATATAAACTCTTAATTATGAATAATGGAAATATAATAATACAATATTATTGCCTCTAGGGCATATTTCCAATAGGCTTCCACTTGCGCTAGAGTCAATAATCTAGTTGCATAGTCTTCAAACACCTATGGCTAATTTGGTGTTGCTTATGCTTTGCTTGTGGTGGAGCATTTGTCATTAGTTTTGACATATTCAAAACCATGTAATATTTGTGTTAGTCTCGCCTGATATTAAGGATTTCAGTCCATCTTGCTTTGAGCTATAACATTTTATTCATAATAAAATGTCTTTGGTCTCATTGCATTTTGAATCACACAAACTATATCAAGAGTCTTCTTGATCATATTCTTAATATATTGTTATCGGCTTCATCGTATTTTGGATTAACCCAATTACATCAAGACTCTTCTTGATTATCTATATTCAAAATATAGTGTTTATGGGTTTCAATACATTTTTGGATTAACCCGATTACATCAAGACTCTTCTTGATTATCTATATTCAATAATATAGTGTTTATGGCTCCATACATATTGTGTCATCCAATTTAATCAAGATAATTCTTGATTCAGACAATATAGAAACAGCTAATGTTTTTCAAACACATATTTCTATCATCATAGAATCAACAATATTGTTCATTAAATAATTCTAATTAATTATCATAGCCCACTTTTATATCAGTCATGAAGTTGTAATTCATATATTCTATTAATAATGAATTTCTTCTTCATATCCTCAAAGTAATACATTTATTCTTTTGAGGTCCTTGATATCGGTTACTAACATTTGTAGAACTATTTGGCCTTTTATATATCATAATTATCATGATGAATCCATTCATCTATTCATTCTTATCAACTGATTCTTATAAGCATTCTGTTATGTGACATTGGGAGAAAACATTTTCTCCATTTAAACCTTACCAAAATATATAAATTTAGTTTATCTCAATCAGACATTTTGATCTATCTTTATAGATTCTTCATGTCCAATTTTGCTTTACTATTTTACTAGAAACACATTTTAAAATCCTTTAGTTGTGCTTAGAAACTTTATATTATTTCCATTCCATAATATGTCAATTACATACGGGATCAGAAATATATATAGCTCCCACTGAGTTGTATATATATACACAAGTTCCTTTATCATTTTACCAAGATTAAAATGTTAATTCCAGCTCATTATCTTCAAAACCATTTTGAAATTTTTGCACATTTCTCAATTGTTCTGAGATTTTTCAAAACTTTCTGGTTGTATCATTCATACATCTTTTCCTATTTGGAAACTAGTTTTGATATCTATTCTTCATATCTTTTGAAGAATCAATCCAAGTTCTAAACTTGATGAAGATCAAAAATTTAGTTCTAAACACAATTTTGTATGAACTTCATTTTGTTGTGCATGGCTATGAGCCATTCCTTTCAGCTGGGCGCCGCCATCGCTTCCCTGTAGTGCACAATTTCATCTTCTTCTAAGATGAATATCTCATAGTGAATTTTTTTTAGGAAATTCAACAATATTCCTGATCATCATAATTCTATCACAAGCTTTAGAGTTTCTACATCTAATGTAGTAACTTACGGTTTAGTTTGCAGATAATTTATTGGAACAACTTCCGGTTTAACAATCTTGCTTACCACCATCACAGATTCTATAATCTTGATCAAAATGTAATATCCTCCCACTTATTTCTTTGATGAGAAAACTCCTTCTCGAGAGAGTGTTCATTTGTGACAAACACTTTGTCTTTGAACATTTAGGTAGAAGGAACCCAAATCACACTTTTGAGATATCCTACAATTTAAGCATTCATCTGATTCATGAACCCCATAACTCTTATGGTTTCTTTTAACCAGATTAATATGCGATGCTTTGTTTTAGTGTATATCTTGTTGTTTCATTTATTTCCCCAAAATTCAATAAATGCATATTGGTAGAAAATATTTCCATAATTCTGCTAAACTTATGACTCAGATAATTTTCTTCAAGATCGAATAACTCTATTATCTTTTGTCACAATGATTTATTATCTTCATTATATTTGAACTTTTCAAAACAAATATTCTGAATTTATTTTGAACTATTAAAAAATTTCAGATTTATATTAAGCAAATAATATTTACTAAATTTTTAATGAAGCATAATTATTCACCGCGCCCTGGGTAATTCATCGGACTTCATACATCACTATATATTTTCTTTATTTGATTTTTCAATCAAGATAATTCAATACTTCATCTACATGAAGATTATTTTCCGATATAACCAAGCAGTGTCACATTTAAGTGGAGCTTATCAGTCTTCTCAAGACGTTTAGCATTAATGTTATAAAATTTCAACTCAAGATTCATGAATAAACCATCAATATCCGAGGTAAATCCAGACATATTCTTATAACCACTTTAACAACTATTGTTCAAAACTTTATAAGAACATCCGTCGCATAATCCAAATCATAATGTCTTACACAACTCTGGAATGTAATAACTATTATTCGATCCTAAGATAAATCTTGAAGATAAACAAAAGCCATGACTTTAACGGTCTTGAGTAGCGATCCCATCACCATCCTTGACTTGCATCCCGTCTTCATTTCTTCTCAACTTGTGAGCTTTCTGTAGTCCTTGCATCGAATTGCAAATGAGAGCAATTGATCAGTATCAAATACTTGTGACATACAGAAACAAGCCAAATAATATTAACTTTGTATAACTTTTATACCTTTACCGGAAGAACCATTCTTCTTATCTGCCAAGTACTTCTTGCAGTTGCGCTTCCAGTGACCCTTCTGTTTGCAGTAGAAACATTCAGTCTCCATAGTGGATCCGCCCTTGTTCTTCTTCTGAGAGACAGTCTTACCGGCACCAGCAGATTTCTTCTTGGACTTGCCCTTCTTCTTGAAACTGGTAATCTTGTTGACCAACAACACTTCTTTGTTTTTCTGCATCCCAGCTTCCATAGTTTTGAGCATAGCAAACAACTCGTTTGCACTTTTCTCCATCCCGTTCATGTTGTAATTCATGATAAAACCATCATAAGATGGGGGGAGTGAAACAAGCACAATGTCTGTACCTAGTGTCGGTGAAATTCCAAATTCCAGTGAAGCCAGTCTATGAACATAGCCAGCAAGCTTCACTATATGCTCACTCATTGAGGAACCCTCTTTCATCTTGCACTCAATCAGGGCCTTGGTTAGTTCAAACCGTTTGGTCCTTGCCTGCTTCTTGTACAAAACTTCCAGTGACCCAATAATGAATTGAGTGGTAGATCATTCAAAATGCATCTGTTGTTCAGGATCCATGCAAGTTAACATGAGGCACTGGACTGACTCATAGTCATCACTACGAGCAGCATAAGCAGCAACTTCTTCTAGTGGTGCATCCTTTGCGGGAGCATCACCCAGCATGTACTCCTTATTAGCACTCCTGAGAACAAATCTCAGGTTGCGGATCCAATCCGCATAGTTTCCACCATTTGCAGCCAACTTTTCTTTCTCAAGCATAGGGGCTAATTAAGTTGAACATATTGCGAGCCATTTAATCTACAACGATAAACACACAAATAATTTAGACACAATTCATAATTAATATTGCACTAGGATTTAAACAAATTTTAATTTAAAGTGCACTCCCACTCAAATTAATATCTCTCGTAATTAATAGTGAGTGATTCTAGATCCAAGCCTAGTTCTCAGCCATTGATGTGGACATCACTGATGACGAGAAGTTTGACCGGTGGGCAAACTTTTGCCGATCATATCTGCATATGACTCTTCACTAGTGGAAAAAAGCCTAGCTATGGCGTGCCAAAAAGTGCCTTGCTGGCGTAGGAGGTCGACGCCACCAATATGGCGCCACTGTTCAAATATAGTGGTGGCGTTGGACACCCACGTCAGCAGTATTTCATATACCGATGGCGTTGGATATATTTGTACGACGGCAGTATCATATATACCTATGGCGTGAGACATGTTCAAATGTCCCAAACAAGGTAGATCTTTGCGGGCGTTGCTCTTCCTTCATACGCCATTACTATTTTTTCGAAAGTAGCAAAAAAACGCTGCCGTGGCAGCGGAAAATAGCTGCCACGGCAGCGTAATTTATTATCAATATATGTGATCACGTTTGTGCCCGACATTGATTTTGATAAGATATTACGATACGCAAAATGTAATATTTCATTAATACACATCGTTTCATGCATGCATACATTAACCACTAGCTAGCTAGTAGTTGTTATCGATCATGACTAATTAAACATCCACCAAACTAAACCATGCATAATACATTCATTCATTATCCATCCTAGCTAGCTAGCTAACAGTACATATATATACTATCAACCATCGTAACTACTAGTACGGTACTCCTCTCCTTTAGGAACAATTTTAAAGAATAGGAAAACCCCTGCATCTCCATGGTGGAGCACAGAGATCCACCGATCTCCAATCTTCAACTTGCACTCCTTTAGTAGTTGGCTCCATTCATTAATTTTGAGCCTTCCATCTCATGGTGGTGCAATCGAGTATGTACCTCTGAAATAGGTTTTGTCATCGGAAATAATGGTCATATCACCCTGGTGGCAGTGGTCATTCATCACCCGAGGCACAACACATCTTGGGAGATTCTGTTGTTGAACATAATAGTAACATAGTAAGCAATAGTAACACGTAGTATGTGTTGAAAGAATAATGTATATATGAAGAAGACATACTAGTCGATCAAATAAAAATCTTACCATGCATTTTCTACAAGTGTTGATCTTGTTCAAGGTATGCACTAGTGGCAGGTATGGTGCATCATTTGGACCAGCTCTGTAAGTGCTCTTAAGCGAGTCAATATGAGCAACAAAGGACACGAGGTAGCTCTTTTCCTCCCAAGTAAGCGTACTGCAAGAAGTGTAATAGGTGTCATCTAC
This sequence comes from Elymus sibiricus, assembly GCA_039707655.1. NCBI lineage: Eukaryota > Viridiplantae > Streptophyta > Magnoliopsida > Poales > Poaceae > Elymus > Elymus sibiricus. The sequence goes on from CM077676.1 coordinate 74,472,204, forward strand.
TATGCTCCGTATGTTTCTCGGAGATAGAAAATAAGTTGTCAATTTTAAATAAACAATAAGTTATGGGTGAATAACAACAAATTTTGGACTGCAATCAAAAGGTTATTTAACAAGTTTGTTTACGAAACTTACACGGGGGAAGAACTGGAATCACGTCTAAATCGACCCATATGTCTTCATCATTTTGATAGTCGGTGCCGATATCAAAAGTTATTCCCATACCAGGCACAAATCCGTAAGCTTTGGCCAATCCTCTCCAATTAGCACAACCAAAATATGTGTGATCTACATGATTATAGATCTTACATTTGAAATTGAAACCATCTTTCGTCTTGAGGTAAGTGCTCATCTTTGTTATCTCGACCATGTCGCAGAGAAAAAACTTGTCTAGGACAAAAGGTCTAGCATAGCAAGGGACACACTAGTAGAAATATAAGAAAACAGAAATTACACGTTGAAGCCAAAACCTCATATAAAAAAAAAAAACATATGTGCCAACAAATTTTAAAACTGATTACCGTATAATATCCGTAGTCACAATGAAGTGTGAGAGAGAAGCTTTTATTGGTGTCAAGGTGAGGATCGTCACACATCCCCCCTGAGTCCGAACAGTAGGGGCACTCTTCCATTTTGTGCTGCGTTCATATATTACAAAATCAATGGAAAAAATCGGCATGACCTTTGCTAAATAAGGGACATATTGAGAGTGCTAGAAATTTGACGAAACAGAAATGAATCCATGTTTCGCCAAAACATTGGCAACTCTATAGTCATTCCCTACAGAAAGAAACATAGCGCGAGACAATTCACAAGCAACAAAATGCAATGTTGCATTGGCTAAAACATGCCACACACCGAAAAGGTCAATCAATTCACAATTATCACATATATGTAATTAGCAATAAACACATGCATACACATATAATGCATTTCATCAATTCATAGGTACATATATAATGCATTTCATCACAATTATATGCACACTACTAGAACAAATCTACATGAAAATACATTAGTACAGGGAGTTCTTACCGGATCGAGAGGGGCACGAGAGAGGGGGTCGGCCATGAGGAGTGAGGGAGTCCTAGACTAGGGGGTCCTTGTCGGGCCGGCCTTTGTCTCATGGGATGGACTGGGAAGGGGCCGATCATCATTCATCGGAAGGAAGCTGGACAGTTATCTGGAGCGACATTGGAAGATCTCCGAAGACTTGGCATGCACCCCAAGGACTTGACACGCTGGCAAGACTCCCTCGCATTAGCAACTAACCATGTGTAACCCTAGGAACCCCTGGTGTCTATATAAACCAGAAGGGTTTAGGTCTTTAGGGACATAGAACCACACTCATTACGATCACCTTAGGGTTCATCATCTGATCTCGAGGTAGATCAAGCCTATACTTTGTACATCCACTCATCAATATAATGAAGCAGGACGTAGGTTATTACCTCCTTGAGAGGGCCTGAACCTGGGTAAAATCGTCTCCCTTGTCTCCTGCTAACCATTGATCCAAGATCCATAGTTCGGGACCCCTATCCGAGATCCGCCGGTTTTGACACCGACATTGGGGCTTTCATTCAGAGTTCCACTGTTGTATCACCTAGGATCAATGGCTCGCTTGGTCATCAATGAGGACATTTGCTGTGGGGACATCTTCATCCCTGTGTAGCTCTTCGGGTTCGGCAGCATCGTGCTGCATGCCAACCCAACTGGTCATCTTGACCAGATAGGTGGTTTCGCCCCCGAACATGAGATCAGATTTGGTAACTTGGAGTACATTGCCAATTCCCGGGGTGATCTGATCTTTACAGGGTTCTCGGCTTTACCCGAGGCACCCGTAGATTTCGTGGCTTTGACTTCGGATTTGCTCCCCGGCCCGGGCAATGGGTCAGTGTCCATTATGAACCAGGCCTCGAGCCCGGATCTGACCTCGTCGTCCGAACTCCAAGGGTCAACCTTGGCCGGATGTATCATGACGGCAGTATCAAATGCCCCTGACGTAAGCCTACCATAGGTTAATCCCGAGCATTATCAGAAGATGGATCCAGCGGACCTCTCGCTGTTAAGTGAGATGATAGATCAGATCCAGATCATGAATATCACGGACGAACCATCCTCGGCCCACGGTCAGATCAGACCCAATGCCGACTACACCCACCCACCACCCACTTAGTAGCCACTGTCGAAGACTTAACCGACATGCTAGATTACGCCTCCGAGGAGGCAAATGATATGGATGAGGACGCCGATGGCATGTCCTATACCAATTCCACCATTCCCACTTCCAATACTGGAAAGTGGACTGCCACCTCCACATACGACGTGTACATGGTTGACATCCCCAGAGAGGACGGGGATGACACCGGCAAGGAGTCAACCAAGCGCCGACGCCCACGCAAGCAATCCAAGGGGCGGGGAAAAGGCCAGGAAAGTAATGCCGATACAGGCACCAATGGCACCAGAGATAATAACACTCCGGATAACTTGGGGGAGCTCGGCGATAATTCCATGCCTGAGCAGCACCACGACGCCGCAGGTGGACACGGAGGCCAAGATGGCTTGGATGATCGGGACAACCCCGAGGACTATGACGGATCCGAGGACAGCAACTATCTCCCCCCATCCAAAGAGGAGGAAAGCCTTGGAGCTGAGGACTTCATTGTCCCCGAAGACCCACTGGGTCAGGAGATATCCAAGCGATAGCTCATAGCCATGGCCCGAAGCCTGAAGAAGAAGCAACAACAGCTAAAAGCCGAACAGGACACCCTCAATGACAGGTGGACGGTACTCCTGGCAGCCGAAGAGGGCTTGGACAACCACAATCAAGAGCCGAACAAAAGTTACCCATGTCGGTGCTTACTCCCATCGTTTGACGATGAGGCAGCTGAGCCCATACCGCCTAGAAGAACTCAAGGTGACCAGCCCAACCGCCCCCCTCGAGGACGGGACAGGATGTCCGGTCAAACCAATGACCCACCTGTGATCCCTCCCCGAGCAGGCAAGGAGCCGGTTCAACCGGATGATCCATATGACCTGCGGCCAAGGCTAAATGCCAAAGCAGCGCGAACTAGATCCATTTACGGATCTAGAGAACACACGCCCGCTGGACAGGATAGATACCAAGCCTAGCTCGACAGGCAAGATAGAGCCCGAGAGCAGTGACATGCTCGAACGACAGCCGATCTCCGACATGACATAGCTCGGATCAGGGGCGCCGCACACCCAATGTGCTTCACAGATGAAGTGATGCAGCATCAGTTCCTCGAGGGTTTTAAGCCCGTCAACATAGAGCAATACGATGGGACAACTGACCCGGCTGTGTGGATCGAAGATTTTCTTCTCCACATTCATATGGCCCGAGGAGATGACCTCCACGCCATTAAATACCTGTCGTTAAAACTTAAAGGACCAGTAAGGCATTGGTTGAACAGTCTACTCAAAAACTCCATAGGGAGCTGGGAAGAGCTTGAAGATGCTTTCCGAGCTAACTTCCAGGGTACCTATGTCCGACCTCCGGATGCCGATGACCTGAGCCATGTGGTCCAACAGCCCAGAGAATTAGCTCGGCAATTCTGGAATAGGTTCTTACCTAAAAAGAACCAGATTATCAACTGCCCGGATGCTGAGGCAGTAGCCACGTTTAAACACAACATCCGTGATGAGTGGCTCACGTGACAGTTCGGCCAGAATAAGCCGAAGACAATGGCAGCCATTACCTCCCTGATGACTCATTTTTGCGTGGGAGAGGACAGCTGGCTTGCCCGAGAACGCACCCATCCGACGAGCCCGGCATGTCCGAGGCCCACGATGGAAATGGGAAGCCCAGGCGCAACAAGAATAAGCGTCGGCACAAGAACAATGGCAGTGACACCGATGAGACGGCCGTAAATGCCGGATTTAGTAACTCAAAATTGAGACCGCGGAAAAAGCCCTTTAAAGGGAACAGGGACGGCTCAACGCAGCTGGACAAGATCCTGGATAGGCCCTACCAGATCCACGGCACGCCGGACAAACCCGCTAACCACACCAACCACAATTGTTGGATAATCAAGTGGGCCAGAAAAGCAAACGCCGAGAAGCAGCTAACACCTCCAGTTTTCCATTACTGGACAAAGTTCTATTATTAGCCAGTTTGAGGAGAGGTATGCCTGGGCCTATAATGTACTGCTGTAATATCTAAGCAAGTTAGAAGAAAAGAAAGTGACAAAACATTATGTTGTCGAGCAAGTGGCACTAACAGAATGGAAGATCCACTTGAAAACTACTACACATATAAACAATCATGCTTTTGTAATAGTGCAGAAGATGTTGCATCTTAAGGTGAATGGTTTATTTAAGGTCAAATGAATCATCTGAGAACAACAATTAATATAGCCAATTCGCAAATCTCAATACATATGATTTGAAGTCAAGGAAATTTACATCGGAAGCCGTGGATCAGTGAGTCTTTTTGCTCGTATCTTCTTCGTATTCAAGAGATACATTTGATTACTTAAAGTTGCCACACTTCTTCCCCATGGGCATCGATGTAAGTGACCCTGGGCGTTTGGGTACCCTAACCCGCTACCCGAACCCAAACCAAACCGAAATACCCGAATTGTCGGGTAATTCGGGTATCAGGTTAGGGTTCGGTTCTCATTTCCTGGCTATTCGGTTTTCGGGTTAGGGCTCGGATTCAAGTCTGGAAAACCCGAAATACCCATACTACCCGAATTATTCATACTAGCCAAATTATTCATGCTATTATTACACTATCATGTTACCCATACTAACTAAAATACCCATACTACCCGAAATACCCATACTACCCGAATTATTCATACCAAAAGTTGATGTGTGCTTCGAATATTTCGGGTTTTTTGGGTACCCGAATTACCCGAACCAAAATTTTGGGTAGTATGGGTTCGGGTATTTTTTGGCAGAAAGAATTTCGGTTCTCATTTTTTTTAGTACCCGAATTACCCATAAACCGAACTGCCTGAACCGAAATACCCGAACGCCCAGGGTGAGATGTAAGTGACAGAAATCCTTGCATTTTATGGAGAAAGAACAACAGGCATGATTGCATTTGGAAAAGTCACCAACTAATATCATTGCAAAAGGATTTCATACAGCTAATAAAATGTCAGGTAGAAAACAGCATATGGAAAATGATACCTTTGTTACTGCACGTCATGTTCAAAATTGTTGGTCCCTAAAGTAATGCAAACATTATTAGTAGTTGCCAAAAAAAATTGTCAAAATTAGAGAGGACTTGCTTTTCTATGGGAGCGAAACAGATTAGGAAGGAGCGTGAATGGGAGGTTACCTGCTTGCTAGACAGCGCCGCCGCGATGGCGACGAGAAATGATGTGATGACCCGGATGAACCACTCAAAAATGATATAGTAGGGCAAGCAGAACATGCTCGTTTGAGCGTGCAAGCACCCAAGAACTCATCTAACACGAACAGGGCACTGAAACCTCGAGTAGGAGACATACTATGGCGGGAGGAACGCACGCCACAAGCAAAAGGTCCAGCAAAATGTGATACATACCAGCTCCTCCCGGTAGGCATAGGTTCTCACTGACCTCGTAGTCCAGGCTCTCAACGGCGCAGACGGAGGTGGATATGGGTGCCCCTCCGATAGAGAAGCAGCACCGTCGGCGGTGCGGAGGCGCGACCACGCCAGTTCCGCCATCCGAATACAATCGGAGAGGCCTTCCTCCATTACCTCTCAGATAGCCGGCCGCACCGCCGCCGTCGCTCACAGACGGAGAGAGGGGAGAGATGGCTTCCATGAACTATGTATCTGGCGATAATACATTGGGAGGCTGCAAGAAGCAGATACCACCTCACCAAAGTCCTTATGGACGGAGGCAGTAGCCTCAATCTGATTTATGCAGATACAGTGAGAAAAATGGGAATTGATCCATCAAGAATCAAACCCAGTAATACCACCTTTAAAGGTGTCATCCCCGGCGTCGAAGCACGCTGTTCGGGAATAGTGACCCTGGAAGTACTTTTCGGCTTGCCCAAAAACTTCCACAGTGAAGAGTTGATCTTCGACATCATCCCTTTTCGCAGTGGGTACCATGCGCTACTTGGCCGAACAGCGTTTGCCCAATTTAATGCCGTCCCGCATTATGCAGACTTAAAGCTCAAGATGCCAGGACCTAAGGGTGTAATTACTATTAATGGTAACACTGAGCGCTCACTCTGAACCGAAGAGCACACAGCGGCCTTGGCAGCCAAAGTCCAGGCCGCCGAAGAAGCCTCTAAAGCCCAACCCGCCCTCAAGGCGGCAGATGCTTGCAAACGTGCCCGAGCTACGGTGTCAGTTCTGGAGCACCGACGTGGTTTCCCGAAATAGGGATACGTGCCCCACAGCTTTGCCTTCCAAACCATGAAATACATACCTCGGGTACACAATTTCGCTCTTAAAATTCCATGGGTAGCTGTGGGGACAAATTTGAAAGGGCCAAGTGCTCGGTTCAACCAAGCTATGGCCGAAGACGTTCTCGGATTAAAACATCCCACGACAGGCACCATCTAGGGCCTGGTACGCATTAAGCCGTTAACTTATAACGGCTTCTCCAAGGATTCTCTTGCCAAACACTATTACTTCTGCCCTGCCTATAGCAGACGACGACTTCGATCGCATGAAAGATTTCATAAGAGCAAAAGGCACAGACGTGCAGCATGGCGCAGTAGGGACATGAAACTACTTTTGGAGGCCCTGTGTAAACCTTTACTCTTGTAATTTTTTATATACCTTCAAATGCTCCTTCGGCAGTTCGGATTGTACGGCTTGACCTTATAAATTCAAAGGAAATAAAAGACCTTTTTTTACGGTCATATTGCAATAACTTGTGTTGCAAAGTTCCTTCCGCTTCCAAACCGAAATAGGCCAGCATGATATATTATCTTTTCAGGTGTGATCGGCTAATAGACCGGGGGCTCGATAGTGAATTATGCCCTGCACATCATTCCGGCACACCTTTTTACTTCACATGCTTGGAAGTCACGGATATTGCATTATATGAATCGGTTCCGAATTAACTCTTTGGTCAATAGTTGGGTTACCCGGCTCCTGTGTTTGCCTTCCTACATTCCGCATAGTTTGGCTAGGGGGTAAAGGGAGAACCACTGTGATTTTACTTCTAGCTCGCCTGGTTAAGTACCTCAGTGGAGAAAGCTGAAAACTGACTGTCATGATAGGCGAGAACTAGTCGGCGATCCGATGACAAGTGTTAAACTAAAAATCGTTGGAGGTTCTACCGTGTCAAACGAAGGGTTTCCTGTTGCAGGAACCGTGTGGAGCCAGCTCTAGTAGCCAAGCATGCCCACACCGGGGGCTAGTCACCAGCCCCCAGAGTCAAGCTCCTCTGGCTAAGTGAAAGTACTAAAACCGAATAGTCTGATTGCCTTGTTTTACTCACACATGACCGCCTACTGGTACCGAGACGTCGGCTAAGGGTTAAAGTGCTAAGAAGAAACACCCCATGTAGCATCTGCATGGTAGCTGAAGTCGACAACTGGTAACTTTCAGTTTAAAAGGGTCACACAGGAGTCAAAATAAGCAATACTCGGCATAATATTCAAAAGCCACCAGTCGCTATAAACCAGCGCAATTTTTTACATATCCTCGGATATAATAACATACAATTACTCAAAAAATTCTTCTTTTGAGCAGATGTCGTCTATTGCCTGAGCACCCTCCATGGCATCCTTGAAGTACATCTCGGGGTGCCGGTGCGCTTTCCTAGCAGGAGGAGGCCCTGTGGCCACCTCGGCTGACTTGAGCTGGGGCAGCTGCACCTTCGTCTTTGCGAAGGCCATCCGAGCACCCTCCAAGCATGAGACACTTCCAGTCATCAATCCGGGGAGGGGCCTCGACCAACCGCCGAAGTAAGCCGAAGTAGCTGTGGGGCAGAGGCTCGGCCGGCCATAGCTTGATGAAGAGATCCTTCAGCACGGGCTCGGCCATCTGATGCAGCTGATCATTGATGAGCGGAGGATTATCGGCCTCCCAGAATTGCGCCCGGAAGGTCTTCTGCTCGGGAGGGCCATCATGCGTGGCAAAGTACTCCCGCACGTCTGCCTCGCTCCTCGGGAGATCCGCAAAGGCGTCTGCGGAACGCCATAGTCGCATAAGCAGAAGGAACCTATCGCCACCGTACACACATTGCAGTAAGTACGGCTTACCAGTGGCGATCTGCTTCACCTGCTGGACTTCCTCCTGATACCGGCATGTCTCCATGCGAGCTTCCTGGGACGCCGTCCTCAGCTTGGACAGCTCCTCGGCTTGATCCTTCCCCTGCTACTCCAGGGTCTCGCACTTCTTAACCACGTCCATGAGCTCCAGCTGCACTTCGGCCATGCGGGCCTCGTGCTTATCGCTCATGATCCACAGCTGGTTAAGTTTGGTAGCCGCCTTCTCAGCGGCTGCCTTTTGCTCAGATGCCTCTTGCCGAGCCTTCTTGAGCTCGGCCTTGAGGTTTTCAACTGCCTCTACAGCAGCTGCAGTAAAACAGCCGAACTCCGTCAGGATTCAATCAAAACATATGAACACAAATCAGCTATGGAGCTCGGCTTACTTCGCACCTCCTCCATCTGCTTCTGCATCAGGTTGAGGTCACCCTCCGAGCGCTTCAGCTTCTTGTTCATCTCCGCTAGCTCCCGTGCATTCGCGGCAGCAGCCGAGGAAGATGCCTACAAATAAAGCCGAATAAAAGTAAGACTCCCGCAGTTACATTGGAACTTTTCCGATCCTCTGGTCGGCTTAACATAGCTCAGCCAGAGTCTTGGGGGCTACTGCATGCTTTACATTCATTCATCATCAAGGTACTTTGACCCCTGTGGCTGTTTTGCAAACACCCATGGGGCTCGGGGGCTACTGTGCTATCAAGATTACATAGTTTCATAATAAATTCAAGAAAAGTGAAAGAAGTATTACTTGGCTAACCTCGAAGCTGGAGAGCAGGCCATTGAAGGCCACTCTCATCCCGGTCTCCATAGACCGGAGGTTATCCAAAACCGTGCCCATAAGGGCATGGTGATCTTCAGAAATAGAGGACTCGTTTAAGGCTTCCTCCTTCTCGTCTGGCCGCCCCTGTGAGGCCGGCCTTGGGGCAGGCGGGGGCGGCAGTGATGCTTCAACCCCTTCTCCTGCCGAGGTAGGGGTGGTAGTCTTCGGCTGCCCAGTGGCATCCTGGGCAGCTGGAGGGGGAGCCCGGATTGCCCGAGCTTCCCTTCTTGGCCGGACGGGAGGGTCGCCCTCTCCTGGTCTCCGGCGGCCGAGGTATCGACCTCGGCCATTATAGTGTCGGCCCCCTCCTCGGTGTTCGTCGCTGGAGGGGGCACCTGGGACGTGGCCTCCCCCAACCCTTTGGGGGCGGGAGGGGAGGGCGGGCGCGGGTCGCTCCCTCTCTCCGCCAGCTCGATGGGCAGAGAGCGCTCCTCTGAGGCCACACTGATCTCGCTTTGCAGTGGCGGGCTGTACAAAATAAGTAAAGACAGATAAGAAGTTGGCCTGAAGTATGCCCCGACCAAAATAATAGCTGAATGCTTCTTAAAAGCGTCTATTAACTCCGGGCTCAGGGTTTTGCTTGGCATTTCTTCTTGGGCGGCTCCTCGGAGTGCTCGGCCTCCGATCTATCGCCCGATAGAACCACCATGGCCTTGAGTGGCCGCTTCTAAACTGGGGGAGCGAGGCTCTCCCCAACATCCTCAGACGTGGTTTTCTTCTCCCTAGGGGAGGAAGAAACAGTTTCTTCCTCCCCATCATCGACATCATCATTTTCGTCGTCGTCGTGCATCTAGTCCCCCTCTTGGGCGGAGGGGGCATGGGAGTCCCCGGATTTTGCATCCGGGGGTCCTCGGCTCCGAAGACCTTCTTGGGTCTTCTTGCCCTTGGCCTCCTTCTTTGGAGGCGGGTCGTACGGCGCTTCGGCCAGCATCGTGTCCAGCACTGGCATGCTCGGGTCCTCTAGTAAAGGGGCCAGACAGGCGACACGATCAACCTTTTTAACCCAGCTCTGTGCATTAAGAAAATAAGGGGGTCATTAGAGTTCGGATAAGACAAAACATCTGAAATAGAGCATAGGAGGTTTATCATACCTCGTGTGCGGGCGTGGCCTCGTTAAGACCTCGGTCCTCTCCCTCATCCGAGAAACCCCCCTTTTCTGGCTTGAAGAGAGTCCTCCACATCTTTCTTCGGTCGGAGTGGGGGAAGTTGAGCACGGTAAAAGGGTCATCGGGCTTGTGGGCCCACACGGCCGTGGAGCGTCTTTGGAGAGGCAGGATCCGGTGGCTGAACATGATTTGGATAACGCTGGGGAGGTTGAGGTTGCGTTCATCGATCAGCTGGCCGACGCCTTTCAGTAGCATCTTCACCTCGGCCGCGTCGCCCCAAGCGAACCCCTTCTTGGTCCAGGAGACCAGCTGCGTAGGCGGTCCGGATCTGAAGGCAGGAGCGGCTGCCCAGTTGGCATCGCGGTGCTCGGTGAGATAAAACCAGCTCACTTGCCAAACTTCACCGTCTCAATGAATGTGCCCGCAGGCCATTTGGCCTTGCTGAGCTTGCACACCGAGGCGCCGCCGCAGTCTGGCACATTGCCGTCGATGTTCCTCGGCTTGACGCCGAATAACTTCAGCCACAATCCAAAGTGTGGCTGGATCTGGAGGAAGGCCTCACACACTATCATGAAGGCCGAAAGGTGGAGGAAGGCATTGGGGGCTAGATCATGGAAATCTAGCCCATAGAAGAACATCAGTCCCCTCACAAAGGGGTGGAGGGGAAACCCGAGCCCGTGAATGAGATGGAGGACGAACACCACTATCTCGTTAAGTTTGGGGGTGGGGATGATTTGGCCCGCTATTGGGGCGCGGCACTCCACGTCACGGGGGATGTACCCCGCTTGCCTGAGCTTGGCGATCTCGCTCTCTGTCACGGTGGAGGCGACCCATTGGCCTTTGGCGCCGTTCCCGGCCATTGCTGTGAGCCAGGAAGGTTTGGAGGATGCTTGGAAGAAAGGGAGAATCTGGGCTCTTGAGCTCTGGAGCTTGAGGCAATGGCACGGGGGGAGGAAGGAGCATAAAGAATGAATTTCACCCCTGTTCCCTCTTTATAGGCTTTCGTTAGGCCAAGGGTCCCTTTTACTGCGTCGTTCGCCTCGCCACCTTCCCAATAATTTGAGCCGTTATGGCCATGTGGGAAAACTAACTTATTAATCAAATCCTGTTAAAAGAGGAGCATGATCTCTATTTGATAGGACGTGCCAATGGGGTAAGTACCTCGAAATGAGAATCAAGGCGGCTTAACCGACCCCTTAGACTTCACTACGTCGTGACCCTTCAGTAAAAGCTGTCAGGGTCACTGTTTACACTGGCGTGTTTCGCCTTCAAGGCTAAGATACTTGAGTTTCGGATACCGAAGAGGGGCCCTAGGGTCATGTGTTCAGAATAGTTCGGGAGTCATGAGGAGTAAATCTAGGTAGGCTCCGGACTTTATTTAAGAGCTAATCTGGAAGGGAACTGGTCTGCTTAGCCGATGAGGAATAGCATATTTCGGCTCGGAAGACTAGTTCGGGGGCTACTGAGGGAGTCCCGGACTAGGGGGTCCTCATCGGGCCGGCCTTTGTCTCATGGGCCGGACTGGGAAGGGGCCGATCATCATTCATCGGAAGGAAACTGGACAGTTATCTGGAGCGACATTGGAAGATCTCCGAAGACTTGGAATGCACCCCAAGGACATGACACGCTAGCAAGACACCCTCGCATTAGCAACCGACCATGTGTAACCCTAGGTACCCCTGGTGTCTATATAAACCAGAAGGGTTTAGTTCTTTAGGGACACAGAACCACACTCATTACGATCACCTTAGGGTTCATCATCCGATCTCGAGGTAGATCAAGCCTGTACTTTGTACATCCACTCATCAATATAATCAAGCAGGACATAGGGTATTACCTCCTTGAGAGGGCCCGAACCTGGGTATAAGCGTCTCCCTTGTCTCCTGCTAACCGTTGATCCAAGATCCATAGTTCGGGACACCCTACCCGAGATCCGCCGGTTTTGACACCGACAAGGAGGGCGCGAGAGCGCGGTCGGACACGACGACGGAGAGAGACAGTGGCCGAACGGGGATGAGCTAGGTCGTCAGGCGGAGGGTTGTGGGGTGGAGGTGTTGTGGCCATGGAGGGGCCACAGGGGGTGGGGGGACGTGGACGACGGGGGGCACGGCAGGGGGGACGGCGGTGGGCACAGCGGGGGCGATGGCCAAGGGTCCATCGGAGGCGTGAGATGGGAGGAGGAAATGAGTTATTTTTCCACTAAGAATGCTAAGTGCCGGTTAGTTGTTAGTGGTGGTGCCAAGGACGTGGACAACGCCAGCAGTAATGTTTTGAATTAGGGTCCCCCCTATATTGATAGATGGCGTTTTGAGCGACGATATGTATATATATTACATATATTTAGAACGATACAAATTTTTATAGTGGTTCAAAGTACACAATTTAGGAGGTACATAAATATGAAGTACACAAATCAAGTACGATGTCATTTGACAATCCTCTCAATGATGGTTTGGGTCTTTTTAATCTTGCTTGGATACTTTCGCCCCGCGCTATGACTCTTCCTCAAGAAGGGACGTCCTGTCGCAGGCAACGTAGTTCTACTCCTTGTGGTGTAATCTTGGTCATCATCATAGTTGTCCTCTTCTTTTGGGTCCACGCCAAATTGATCATAGTCATCCTCGTTGGCGACTCCGTCCATCCCGATGATGCTCCTTTTGCCTCTTCGGATGATAACACGACTCCGCCTTGTAGGGTTAGTTATGTAGAAGCATTGTGACACATTCTTAGCGAATACCCAAATCTCATATTTGGCGGTGATTCCTTTCACACCCTTTGCACCAGCAGGTTGTGCTTCGGGCAGAGACATGGTAATGACACCATGTTCTTCCTTCTCGACATTCTTCGCCCATCTGACCCGGAACAGTGGCACCGTGTAATCTTCGCTGTACTCGAGTTCCCATATCTCTTCGATCCTTCCATAGTATCTATTATTTTCATGTTCGGTCAACTGCATCATCGTCACACCTGAGTTCTGGTAATCACAATTTTTGTCCTTTGCCTTGGTATAGAATGTGTATCCATTGATATCATATGATTGGTAAGTGGCAACAGTGCATGCGGGGCCTACTGCTAATGCATAGATGAGATTTGCATTAGCCATACCCGTTGGCAGTGGTTTGACCCAAATTCGCTCTTTGAACCAAGCCGTAAATTTGGAGTTGTGCTCTCTAATGATCTGGGCCTCGGTCCTCTGCCTCCCTGCCGTTTCGTGCTCTCTCCTTAAGGTCTCCTTGTGAGTCTCCTTCCAAGGAGTGATTATATCTGTGTGTTGTAACACTACCGTGTGTGCTTTGTCGAAGTCGTCTCGGTGGTTTTGTATATCCACATTCAAATCACGCTCCAACTGTGAGTGACCTACTCCTTCGAGCCTATCAGCATGCTTCCTCAAGGGAAAACCTAGAAATTGATCATCATTTATATAATTCTTGTAGAATGATATACACTCCTCAGTCAGATAGGCTTGGACTGTGCTTCCATCATCATTTCCATTCATCCATTCACAGTTCCATTCACAGTTCCATTCATCCGTTCAAATGGAACATGGTATGCAAGAATGTCGGTCCAAGGTCTGTAACCTCAGGAACAATATGAACTAGCAGATGCACCATAACATCAAAGAATGACGGTGGGAAATATATCTCAAGCTAACATAGTATCGACTTTCGTGACATAACATCGAAAAAGTTGCAGAAGTCAAGAAGTGTGTTGCGGACGTGATCGTCCATTATCCCGCTCAGAGCTACCAGAAGTAATTGTGTCATCATCACGTGGCAGTCATGGGACTTCATCTGGCTAAACCTTTGCTTTTTTGAGTCAAGATATCTGCCTATGAGCCCTGAGTAGCTGGAAGGAACTTTGATGCCATCGAGGCAGTTGAAAACTTGAGAAAGCTCATCCTCATCAAGAGTGAAGCCAGCTGGAGGGAAATAATTATCTTTGGTTTTGGACACAGTGTTGCCCTTGTCTGACTCGTTTGCTTTCTCTTTGTTTTTGCCCTTGATTGTGTCCTTGGTTTTAAGGGATGAGGTTTGAAGCTCTTCCCTAATACCGATATCTTTCATGTCCTGTCTCGCCCTTGGACCATCTTTACTCTTTTCTGGCATGTCAAATAGTGTGTCAAGCAAACTCTCGCACACATTTTTTGTGATATTTATCATATCAAGAGAATGTGGCGTACTGAGTAGTTCCCAATACTCAACCCCCAGAAAACAGACTGTCTTTTCCATACTTTTAGTAGCATTTTATCCTCTACCTTCTTTCTCTTCTTTCCTGGCTTTGGACAATCTTTCCAATTAGTTAACATCTCATGGATTTCTTTTCCAGACCTCTTACATGGTGGCCCTCGGGTCTCATCCGTGTTGTCGAACAGATCTCCATGAGTTCTCCACTCGTCATCTTTGTCAAGCCACCTGCGATGGCCCATGAACACAGTTTTGCTACTGCCCTTTTTCGATAGCTGGCGAAAAGATGTGTCATCCATACATTTAACACATCCACAGTGTCCATGGCACGCCTGTCCGGTGATATATCCGTAACCCAGATAGTCATGAACGGTTGTGAGCAATGCTGCTCTCATGGGGAAATAATTTCCAGTGCTAGCATCCCAGGTATTGACCCCTTCAGGATCCCATAATATGTCTAACTCCTCCTTCAATAGCTCAAGATATGTGTTGATATCATTGCCAGGTTGGGTCGGCCCTTGAATTAGCATAACCATATGTATGTACTTCTATTTCATGCAGAGCCAAGGCGGGAGGTTGTACATCCATACAAACATGGGCCATGTACTATGTGTGCTACTCTGGTTGCCAAATGGATTTAGTCCATCAGAACTACAATCCAACATAGGGTTTCTCGGTTCTGCTGTGAATTCTGGTTCTAAGCAGTCAAGTGCTTTCCACTGACAACCATCGGCAATATGTCTCAGAATGCCATCATTTTTAGACTTCCTATTCTTGTGCCAAGTCATGTTCTTTGCTTCCTTCGCGTCAGCGAAATAACGCTGCAGGCGAGGAATCAGCGGAAGGTACCATACAACCTTTCAAGGTTCTTTCTTTCCAGGCTTGTATCGGCGTTCGTTGCAAGTTGGACACTCTGTTTTGTGCTCATGCTCATTGCGATATATGATGCAATCATTTATGCATGCATGATATCTTACATGCAGCAAATCAAGAGGGCACACGATCTTCTTCGCCTCATCGACACTACGAGGCAACAAATTCCCCTTGGGCAAAACTTTGTGTAAATATTCCAATGTAGCATCCAGACTTGCATCTGTGCTCTTAAATCTTGCCTTTATGTCTAGAAGTTTGAGCGTGACATGCAGGCGGGTGTGCTCTGGATCGCAACCTTCATACAGTGGAGTATTCGCGTCCAATTCCAATTGCGCCAACTTGAGAGCCTCTTTAATAGCAGCTCTCTCATTTGTGGTCTTCTTTTGAAGCAGATCTTTAACATGAGGATCTTGCAGCATTTGAGCCAACGACATATCCTGCGTGACAGTCTCATGAACCTCTTCAAGTTCGGGTGGCATTTCATCATTTTCTTCTCCATACGCATGTTCAATATAGTTTCCTCCTTCTAGCGGCTCTTCATCGAAAGAGTTTTCCGCTTCATTGTTTTCTCCTTCATTATCACTAACATCCTCCTCACCATGCTTTGTCCATCATGTATAACCTGTAACGAAACCGTGACGGAGCAAGTGCGCAAGCACGGAACCATCAAATGGGTCCTGGAGAACTCCATTTTCTCATGTCTTACATGGACATAATATCTACACTTCACCCTTTTGTATCATTTTTGTCACCGCGAAATTGAGAAAGGCCTTTGCACTTCGATCCATATTGAATCTTTTGATAGATCAAGCAGCCTACAAAGGGTATAAGTACAAAAAGAATTACATATATTACTAATGAGGACATCAAAAATTCGGCATGACCTTTGCTAAAAAAGGGACATATTGAGTGCCAGAAATTTGACGAAACGGAAATGAATCAACGTTTCACCAAAACATTGGCAACTCTCTCTAGACATAGCGCGAGACAACTCGCAAGCAACACAATGCAATTTATATAGCTAGCAATCACACCCACATCCATCCATATGCATGATGCACATAATTAACGAGAAGTTCGGTCTATTTTACATCAAAGGAGCGCGAGAGGGGGCCCGGCCGACCGTACATATCTTGGAGGCGCCATTAATGGAGTGTGGTGGAAAATTTAATGCAAGTGTGTGAGTGGGTGGAGAAAGGAGCTAGCTTAGGGAGTGGGTGTGTGCATGGATCGAGGCTAACAAGCTTAATTAATCCATCACCTAGCTAGATCTAACTACCTAATTAAGAATCATGAGAAAGAATTTAGTCTATTCTCAAGAAGTAGGAGGAAAGAGGAAGAGGAAGAGGAAAAGAAAGAGCAAGAGGAAGAAGAAGGAGGAAAATATCTAGATGAATGGACAAGGAGCTCACATGTGAATAGTGATGCGACGCAATTACTGGCGTACCTAATTTAACCAACACCGTTGCTAGCATGTATATCCCTGGCATTGCGTTTTCTTATACGCCGGTGTTATGTGGGCCCCAAGGTGGACCCACAACAGTGGACCGGCAAAATATACTGCTGACGTTTGTCACTAGACTACGCCATAGCTATATGCAGTAGTGCTGACGTAGGATATTTCCGCTACGCCAGCACTAAATTAGGCCTGGGCAGAACGTTGGGACCCACGTACAGCTGGTGTTCTGTAAATTTCCTACGCCAACAATAAGCTCATATCTATGTCGTACGAATTTTGCCCACGCCAGTGCTATTTGAAAATAAATAGTGCTGGCATTGATGGAAAATGGCGCGCCACCAACGAAAGTTGTGGCTAGCCATTTTTCCACTAGTGCTTGTTCATCTTCTGATGCTTCGTGCTCCGAGCTCAGAACTATTCTGCTAGAACTTCAAGACAACCGAGTGTTGTCTGCATACATGGTCTGACCATCTCCGTCTTACACCTCATGTCCTGTTTGTACTCATGTGGACATGACGCACTTCAGAACGCTACATGTTATAAACGGTTGCAACACTGGGAAGAGCACATTTTAACTTGATATTTACTATGAGAGATCACCCTAATAATTGACTATTGCGCAATCAAAGGGTGCAAACAATAAAGGGATAAACATCTCAGGCAATTTATAATAGCATGACATGATATAGCCTTGGGCACGAGGAGTCCTCCATGATCGTCTTCAATCTCCAGTTGAAGCGACGTGACGGCCAATATTTCATTGCCGTGACAACCGTTTCAAAAACGTTGTCGTGGCGGCAATTCCAGAAAGCATTGCCGTGGCGACCATTTCAGAAAACGTTGCCGTGGCACCAAAATATGAAATTCCGCTGTGGCACGAAATTATAGCTCCTCCTCCCGCGCCTGGTACACCTTCTCCTCGTCGGGGTCCTTCGTGTACGTCTTGCCACCGTCACCTGTAACCTATCTCTATGATATTTACATTAAGGTGGCAATCAAGTGGCTCCAGCCATCATGCCATGACGCGCAGGCCACTTAACATTACAACATATAACCATCTCATACATAAACTCATTATCATGACGAAGGCTATACCACATCATATGCAAACCCTGCAAAACCAAGTTAGACGTCCTCTAATCGGTTTAGCAAATTTTAATTACGTGGCTTCTAGGGTTTTTTGGACAAACCTATCTACCTACGTGCACACCATAAAGTGATAATCCTTGTTGCTAGATTAACTTTCGGGGTGTGTGAAAGAAGAGACTTAATTAAAAATCTCGTTCCCCCACACTAAACTTTGTCAAATACGTGTGACCCCCTAGAAGATCATTCATCTTCATCGCCCTCTTGCGTATGCGACGGTTCACTATTCTTGACTATGGTGAAGCCCAAGGAACTGTTAGCAGATCGTCGACAGCCAGAACTGAGCGATTGTCATAACCTTGTGAAAAGCAACACCATGCCGTCAATGAACTGAACTGAAGCAACACTCGAGGGAAGCATAGCAAGAACATGACCCTCACAATCAAATGTGATCTAGATCGAAACTTGCATCTACTCATAGAACTGCTTATGATGCCACTGTTGGGAAACATAGTAGAAAACAAAAAAAAATCGGCCTACGATCACCCAGGAACAATATGAAGATGCATATGGAGTTTGGATCAACGATCGTTACCGACTCCGGAGTGCAGCGGAAGTAGATGAGTTGGTGTAGATCATACTTGGAGTCCCTCGACTGTTGATGATGATCCCGCGAACCGCCCTCGAATGATCCCTCGAACAGAAGACCGAAAGCATGGCCTCTCTACTTGGTTGCAAGCGTACGATCTTCACGATCCGGCAGCGCTTCGCCGTCCAGAGCTAATCATCACCGGAGAATTAGAGGGAGGAGTTTAGAACTACACGGGGCTTCTAATTATGAGGATTAGAGGAGGCTAGGGCTTGCTCTAATTAGTCAACTAGCACCAACTAGAACTAGCACTAGATGAACTAGAGGAGGCTCCAAAACTTGTATGAACAATAGAGCAAAATCCCCTAGTATATATAGGTTGGAGGGGAGGGAGAGGGCAGCCACCAAGGGGGAAGGAGTCCCCCTTGGTGCGCCAGCCTATGGGGGAGTCCTACTCCCTCCCCAAGTAGGATTCGGCCCCCCACAAGGAAAGGGGGGGCGCCACCTCCACTTGGGCCTTCATGGCCCAAGTTCCCTTCCACCTCTTGGCCTTATTAGGCCCATTGATATTAAATTAAATATATAACTATTCTAAACATTTTTAGAGCATTATATATATAATTTAACATCCCCGGAAACATTTTCCACCTATATATAATTAATCAAAAATACCCGGTATTACCCGATATTCACTGAAACCCTTCCGGTGACCCCGAAACGCTTCTGGAACCCCTCG
Organism: Elymus sibiricus; assembly: GCA_039707655.1. Taxonomy (NCBI): domain Eukaryota; kingdom Viridiplantae; phylum Streptophyta; class Magnoliopsida; order Poales; family Poaceae; genus Elymus; species Elymus sibiricus. Next base: position 74,491,247 of record CM077676.1, read on the forward strand.
GAACTATTCTGGATATTAATGAAACAAATCCACAAATATATTCTCATCACTCCTGTCATACTAATACTCAGCAGATCGTGATTACCTTAAGCTTGTGACCCCGTAGCTTCAGTAAATCATAGACATGAACGAAACTCCTTCGTTCAATGACCGATAGTGGAACCGTAGACATCCATATCGGTCCCTATGATTACACGAATGATATTTGAGTGAACCTTTGGTTATCATGCGATGTTCCCTTTGCTTTGCGATACTTTACAAAACCCGGTGTGCATCGGTATCCTCCTGAGTGATCACCATGCTTACTATACCGTTGCTCCCGTTACCGGTTTTGTTCTTCTTTCTCGGTGAAGTGTTCCGGCATCTCCGTGACGTAGTCACCTATGTCTGGCCAGACGATGATGGATGTCGTCACACCGAGAGGGCCCTAAGAATATCTCTCCATCGTCGGAGGAGCAAATCCCACTCTCGAGCTATCCAGTTCACTTCTCAAACTTTTCGATGAACCTGAAAGTTGTCGTTATGATCACCTTGTTACAGATGACGTTTGAGCAACCCCAAAGTCGACCATCCGGTAGGAAGTGACCGTGATACTCTAATATTCTGAGGAACTAAAACACATGCTAACACTTCGTGTTATAACAAATGATTTCAGACGATATAATCACAAAGTATAACAGACAAGTATTTGGGTCGATTCAATATGATCGTTCTCCTAACGTCATACCCTCAATGTTGTTTTAGAACTATCGTTACACTTAACGATATCCTAAGATCCGGAAAACGTGATCACCAACAACACTTGAGCCAGTCTTAGAGGCGAGACCATGAACCTATTATTTACCGTTTATCATTTCACACGTGCATATGAGTTTTCCACTGAATCGCACATTCCAGGATCATAGAAGTTATAGCATGAAATATAAACTCTTAATATGAATAATGGAAATATAATAATACAATATTATTGCCTCTAGGGCATATTTCCAACAAAATGCGCATCATTATTTTTGTTCGGAGCTGTGGTCTTCCCATTTGCTTTGTCGCTTGTCGATGGATTTAACTTGTTCCTCTTTGGTTTCTGCTTAGACGAAGGGCTTTGAGGGATCTCTGGTGGTGGTAGCAGCAGGGGCTTGTCAGCGGGGTCTGCATGTTCTGAATCTGCAGGTGCTGAAGGCTTCTGTGAGGTTTTCGGGTTCCCAGCACCCCTCTTCCTATTCCTGTCTGCATCCTCCATCGTGGTGTAAAAACCATACCAATCTGAGTCATCTTCTTCCATCCCCTCCGATGTGCTCTGCTGCTGTGCTCCGCGGCCACGACCTATAAGAAGAAGTGTTGCCATCCGCCCGAGCGCCACATCTGCGAGGACTAAAAAAAACCTAACATAAACTACTAAGCAGAGCAGAGGCACTAGTATTCTCCTCCCTGCAACCAACCGCCGGAGCGGCAGGCAGAGGGGGTGGCGAATCTAGGCTCACCGGTGAAGTTTGGAGGAAATTTTTTGACCTAGCCTCATATGGTAAGATAACATTAGTTCATAAAAGCATAGAAATGAATGTTCTAATCCAAGAACTTGGAAAACTAGATGAAACCCCACGCGTTGCTGCGGAAATTGAAGCCAAAAAACTCAAGCAAAAACAATACAAATTTATAAGATAATTAAGATAGCTTGTACGTTGAGAAACACACACCTACATAAGGCTATCGCCAACTGATTACTTGAACGTTTGTTAGTTTGCTCCTTGCATGTTGCCTACCCTGTCTTTGCCTTTCTGGTTACGTATAATCTTGAGTAACATTCTGCGGTTGTTACCATGATAAGGATATATGTGTCTTCTCCTTTACCCCACCTCTCAATGTTGTATGACTACTCAGCAACATGGGAAAAATATATCACAAACTACTCTGATAGTTTTCTTTCACAAAAACTACTATGATAGTTAGTTAACATGGCATTCAGTAATGGTGATAACATTGGAAATGTATAAGATGTTAATGAAGATCAAGGACTTTCTTACACTTTTTTTAAAAGAGGGAGAGAACCTCGGCCTCTACATCGAGTGATGCACACAAACATATATTATTAATTATTCATTCTTACATGATCAACAATAGTCTTTAAATTAGAGATTCAAAAATAAATAACTAAAAAATAAAATATTTAGAAACAACATGAGGGAGATGGGATTATCCGTTGACTAAATTATGAAGATAACACTGGTTCACCTCACTTGCTGCAAGTCTGAATTTTCATCAACTACCTTGTCGACATGACAATGCAAAGATCTACACAAACGACATGAGAGTGGGTGAGTTAATTTTAGCAGACTAATGCAGTGCCAAGATGTTGGTATTAATCCTCAAATCAAAACAAAAAGTATAAGAAAAGTAATAAAATAATCAAAATCAAAATGAGCAGCAGCAGCACAAATCATCCAAACAAAACTATATCCAACCAGCAGAAAATTTTAGTGTGTGACAACACATACGGAGCGTACAATGACTGAATCTTGTGTAAGGTACAATGACTCACTCGCCAGTGCAATGGAGAGCAGAGAATGGTTCCAGAGGTCATGAGAAAATGAAAGGGGAAATCAAGCAACATAGCAAAAAAAAGGGGAGGGGGGAGAGGGGGGGGGGGGGGGAGTTGCGACGTGCGGTCGGGATGGACATAGAGAAGTCGTCGGGTGGAGTAAAGGTTGCAGCCACGATGCGACAAAGGACAGAGCGCATCATGTGATAACTGATAAGGCAGTCAGGTTAATTGTTCAGAGACATAACATGAAAATTCAGATTCAGGGAAAAAGGATTCAGAGATCCACTTCACTCAAGATTGTCAGATCGTTGCTTACCAGGACCATACTGAAAGCCATTCAGCCATACCTAGCTGTTATCAAAATCCACACAATGCAGAACCTAAAGTAGTACTGACTCTTATTAATTAGGCTACTCCTCGCCTGTCATTAATAATCTCAAAGAATTACCTCATGTTAAGGTACAGTTTCCCATCATCGTCCAGAAACTACAAACAAAATTCGTACATCCATGCTCTGGCATAAGATAGACTCCCTAGAACAAAATAACTGCATACCATCTCCTTGTACAAACTTTTTTATGTCTGGCATTGGCAGGTGGCCTTGTTATCTTTGATTTAGCAGAATAGGAACCCCTTGTAAAGATAACGCTTGGAGTATAAGTGTATTAGGCTCCAGCCAAGAGCTGAATGTCATGAGCTTCACCTTCTGATTCTCCACTACAAAACGCAACAGGGTTATTACACACAACGTGTAACCTAGCTTGCAGTCAATAAACTAATTGCTTACTGAACGATCTTAAGTAGGAGGAAGGAAGGAGAGGAAGTTGGAGCAACTACCATGGCCTTTTTCTTGCCAATGACAACGTGTCATCTCCTATGACGAACATCACAGTGCCGCTGTTGTCGGTGTGGAGGAGCACTTGTTCATCGATCTCCAGATTAGTGCGTCACCGCAAGGGAGGTGGTGGTGATGCCACCCGTTCCACTTGGTGAGGTGTTGTTCAAGCGTGTCGTCGGCGCTGGGAGCCTGGGAAAGAAGAAGATGCAGCCGCAGCGGCGGATCGGGGCATAAGCATAGGCTCATCACAGCTGCTGCCATAGTCCGACGAGCCAGAGTGGATGTACAGGTCAGGTGTCAGTGCGCCACAAAAAAGGGATGGGAGAGGATATAACGCCATCATAGCAGTTGAAGAGGCCATCGTAGGGAGGCGAACCCGCAGGGAGGTGGAGAGATGAATGGAAGCAACACGGTTTCTGTAGTGAATGAGGGCTTGATGGGTTGTGACTTGCGAGAGGGCTCAACCGAGACTTTTTTTTTAACATGGCTGGTTTGTTCTATGCGCTGGTAAGGTTTTGTTCGGTCAGTTTAAAAAAATGGATGTGTTCCGTCCGTTCCATGAGCTGGTAACTGAACATAGTACGTGGCATCATGCAGCATGGTAAGAGTCGCTGATGTGGCGGAACTGCTGAGGTGGATAGGTTGCATGTCAAGAGAAATAGGATAGTGGAGATGAACTATTTAGGTATTATAGATTTATGCTTGACACGGCAAATGTGTTTATTTAGACTAAAAAATGGTTAAGAGAGAGATTAGACATTGATGTGGCAATAAGATACATTAGGACATATGCAACGAGGAACCTCAAACCTCTCGCATCCGTCCGGACCAAGCGGTTCAAACCCCACCAGCCATCCAACAGAGTCCCGCATCCGTCCGCGGACCAGTACGGACTTTAGTTTTTGCGCAAACCAGAACCAAATGAGGGGGATTTGCGGGAGTCCGGACACCAGCCACGTAGGACTCCGACACCCCCTGCCCACCCAAAATTTAGGCGGAGCCGACGCATTTGGAGCTGGCCGCATTGTTTCCGCGGCAAAATCACTCTTACTCAACCCTCTCCTCTTCCATCCCGACGCATTTGGAGCTGGCCGCATTGTTTCCGCGGCAAAATCACTCTTACTCAACCCTCTCCTCTTCCATCCCGGCGCTCTCCACTCCAATTCTCGTCCTTTCCACCGCCGCCGCCGCATAGAGAACACTTTCGTAAAGCTGCCGGAGTCGATGGTGGAGGATCCGGCGAAGGTGGTTTCCCGCAAGATCAACTCGGCGACACGGCAAAATCGCCGGCTCGGACTGAAGGCAAAGGCAAAGCCGTTCAAGAAGAAAAAGGCTGGCGGAGGTGGTGGTCGTGCAGGGGACGAGCAGTGGCGGGCGTGGTGTCGATACCGGTTGTGGTGCAAGGCGGGGCAAGGGACGCGGGACGCCGCCGCCGTCGCGTTCCGTGCAGATGCCTCCCTGGCCGGGGGAATACAAGGCTTCCTACTTCTACGCCACCTAGCAGCTCGGTAAGCAGCATGTGCCTTTCTGCGTCGATGTCAACGCAGCACCGCTTTTCTCGGAGTCTACATCACTGCAGCTTTTCTGGTCATGGACGCCGGGCGTGGAGCAACTCGGTGCCCGCATGCTGTTCGCCGGAATTCCTAAATTGGGTCAGCCGGCGTAAGAAGGCATGGCAGGCAGTTGTTTGAGATGATCCACGATGGAGGCGGAGGTTGCTACGAGGACGGACAAGTGGATGACTCGGAAACCACACAGCCGGGCATGTACAGCCAGTCCCGCACGTACAGCTGGCCGGGCACATACACCTAGTAGGGCACACAGCCGGGAACGCAGTAGGATTGGGCCATAGGGCAGCAGGAGCTGCAGGAGGAGGGCGACGATGACCCTGATCCGGATGAATTTGCAGCCGATCCAAAGAAAAGGGGTAGAGGAGAAAGCTTCAACATGAGGGAGGATGAGTTGTGCGACGCGAGGTTGGCCACTACCATCGATCCGATCCATGGCATGGAGCAAAAGGGCTCAATATTTTGGGCCAACGTCCACGCTTGGTTCCATGAGCACAAGCATTTCGAGCCCCGCGTCGATGAACTCGTCCGCAATCGTTTGGTGAAGTCTCTCAAGCATCGATAGTACATCATTCAAGAGTCTATGTCCAAGTATTGCGGCCACTTGAAGCAACTCATTCCCGGTGGCCAAGTGGTGCACAAATCTCTGAGCAAGTAAGTGTGCTGGTCATTTGGCCCGATATGCAACTTGTTGGCCGGATATGATCTATGTTTTGGTCATTTGGCCGGATCGGATATGCAAATTGTTGACAATGTTTTATACTTTGTAGCCTTCCTGCGCGTGAAATTTGTTCTTGAAGTTGGAGAAGAAGAGTTTCGTCCTCATGCATTGTTGGTTGAAGTTGAATGGACCACCCAAGTGGAATGTATTCATTGCCAACACCGCCGGCATCGGCATCGAGGAAGAAACGAGTGATCCAACCGACCCAAGAAAAGAACCGTTGAAGAAGATCAGGAGACGGTTCCGAGGAAAGAAGTGGGAGGAGGAGAAGGTGACGCGAGAAGGGGCTGCTGCTAAGATGACAGAGAGGTTCGAGCACATCTTGGCGAAGAAGGAGGAAGCATATGTCAAGTGCTCCAACATGAAGGAGGCATGTAAGGCTCAAAGGTTTGACATGTTGATGGCGACGACCGAGAAGAAGCTCAAGTTTGAAGAGAAGAATGCCATGTTCGAAGAGAAGAAGGTTCATCTTGCAGCCGCTTCGAACGAGGCAAAGATGTTGACCTTGTGGATCGATAAGTTGGATGACGATGCAAGGACGATTGTGCAAGCCTTCCGTTTCAAGATGTTGAAGCGGCGGAAGGATCAGCTGAAGGCGGAGGCCAAGAAGGAGGCGGCCGAGAGACCGGCAGCAGCAGAGTGAGCGATCAAGTATTAGATTACCTGTCCGGCAGGGCAAGTCTTTGCATGAACTGCCGGGCTGATATTCTTTTGTGATCGGGCATGTAAAAACTATGAATACTTGCCTCTTTTTTGTTTTCACCGTGCGCTATGAGATCTGGCGTGCGATCTATGTTATCGGGCATGCGAATTTGAATTGCAAATTAACTGAACCTGGTCGGACATTTAAGGACAATTTTGTATGGCCGGCTCCCGTATCAATGTATGTGGACTGGTCCTACCGGTCCGCGGACGGATACAGTGTCAGGTTTGAGGGTCAGTGTCGAAGATGCCCGTACACATTCTTGGACAAGTTGACATAGACACATAGTGCTCACCACGAAAGTGCATAAATGTTTTCTTGAGCTAGGAGCACATGCTCACGTACTCAACTCTGAATTTACCGAGTGGATTTTGGGCTTCCGGGTTCACTTGCATCTTTTAGTTTAGAAAAAAAAAACATTTTTTTGTGGGTGAACCGAAAACCATATTTATTTTTAAATTTATAAATAATCATGAACAAATTATGTCATGCACACATGGTAGCTTACCACGCGCCTGCAAATTTTCCTGAGAAAATTTATTAGTTCGTGTTTCTTGAAAAAACGGCTAGAATGATAGCAATATCTTATCGCGCATTTAAATTTTTTATTTCTGCACATGGCCAAGAATGAATGTTTTTTTACGTCAAGCTTTGCAAGAACTGGAGTATTTCAATGTGTGTACGTCTGTAAAAAAATCATGTATTTGTACCAACCATAACACTCGTCCGAATTTTATTTTATTTATTACAGCATGAATTCCACTCTATTTGGCACGCTACGCCTCGGACGGCTGATTTTCGCAAAGATCGACCGGGATAACCGCCGTTTGATCTTGTGTTTTGAGCCATTGGATCGTATCACTGCCATTGCAACATGGATGACTTGCGGTCCTCCGTTGCAACATGACCCGTGTTGCAACCAACTGGCTTTGTCCCTCATTTGGTCGGACCGCAACATGAGATGTGTTGCGCTCATGTGGTTCCAACATGTCATGTTTTGCAACCAGCCAACGCGAACTGTGTTGGGCCCACGTGGTTACAACATGACCCGTGTTGCAACCAGCCCGTGTCTTCCCCCATCGTAGCACCATGGTCACTGTACCGAGCTTCGGCGGCTCTGAACTTTGCATCACCAACAATGATCCACGGCGGAGGCACCCACTCGCCAGCTTGCAGCACCTCTTAGCACGCCCTCGGCCTTGGAGCAGCAGTCGCTGGCTGCAGAGCTTGCATCAACACCCATGGTCGGCGTTGTGTGATGTTATCCAGTTTGCAACAGCCAGGAAGCAAGCCAAATCGACGGGTTTGTACCATAGACAGAACCTGGCACACGCGATGGTCAGATGGCTCGTAGCCTGCAGCGCTGGCATCAACAAGGTCCTGTAATGCGATGGTAGAAAGAGGAATGGGGGCATTGCACCCATAGTGGAGAAGAGATGTGTGAGGAACCCGCTACTAATCCACTAGGTTTGACATGAATTTGGTTGCATCTCAGGAATTACAGAGGAGAAACTGAGAGGAAGGGGAATCTGAGGAGGAAGATGAACAGTACAACGCACACCTAGCCAGCCATCGGCCGAAGCCGCCCGTCCGTCCGGTCCAAACCCCCTCTTCCGTCTCTCTCTCGTATATTTGTAGTGGCAGCCTTTGGTATCGTTTGACCAGCCCAAGGCCCAACAGTGCAGTCTGTGGCCAGCCCAGTCCGTGGCCTTTGGGTCGCTGACAATCCCCCCTCCATAAAATGCGGCTTGCCCCCAAGCCGATGAATAGAAGAACCACCAGGATCCCAAGGAACACTCGAACGAAGATTGATATCATCAACCTCATCAACATATGCAGCAAGAAAAAGACTGGCACCTGGACCGGAAGGGGGAGCAATAGCAGATGACGAGCAAAGGTACTTGTCTTCGAAGAACCACCCAGAACAAACATTATGGCATACTGTTGTTGGCTCAGGAAATGATTGCCTCAATGTGCAAATACCAGCAGGCTGCCCAATCTTGAGAAACCAAGCTATCATCCAATGGAAATTTTCAGAATTATGGTCGAGAAGTTCAGCCATACACGGAAGCGACAAGTCCAAGAAGAAAGGATCAGCAAACATGTAATCTTGTACTGAACTGAAACAGTTGTCGTGGCAGGAGACATGGACAGAGCCTTGAGGCCGTGGTGGCCGAGCGATTACAGAGGAGGAGTCAGTGAACATGTAAACTTGGACTGTACTGAAGCATTTGTTATAGCTAGAGACATGAACTAAATCTCGGAGCCAAGGTAGCCAGGCGATTTGCCATTCGAAGTGCTCAAGAGCCAACAAGATCAAACCAGAACAAGAGGACCCAAGGAACCAGAAATATTCATCTCCATGGAACTCCTTCATGGCAAACAAGGCACTAGTAATTTTTGCACTGATAATGTGACCTTCTAGCATGTTATCTCCAGGACAAAAACAGTAAGGTTCCTTTAATAAGAATGATGCAGTCTTCAGCATAAGCCCAGAAGACCAAGATTTCAGTTCAACAGAGCACCATCTCATAGTGTGATCAACTTCGACTGCAGGACAAGGAAACGTCTCATGGTCAGACCACCACCAACTGCAAGAATTGTTCTGCCCATGATCAGATGTTTCCCAGAAACAACGAACTGCGCCACTTTGGCTGAATACAGTCTGTACAAGGATGTTATACAACCAAATGTATGCCCAGTGTTTGCCACTGAGAAATTGCCCCAGCTGACAGAAGAATGCCATAGCTCCAACACCAAAGTGAGAATAGGCAAATGGTACTGTATTGCCAACACAATATGCAAGAACTGAGCACCGAGTACTGAATACAACAACTGCCAAACCACCAGCTGAATCGAATAAGAAGCTGACAACAGTCCTCTTTGATCCAACACCAGAGAATTCCCAAACGAATGACCATGCAATCTGTAGCTGCTGGCACGTATATGAGGAATTAAGACCCAACCCATGGCAGCTAGTCATTCTTATGATTGATGGATGGAAATAGTGCCTGCACATCACCCCCTTCCAGAACAATAGTCTCTGGTCAGAACAAGATAACAATTGGAACCAAGCACGCCATAGTTGTAGCAATACAGTGAGCACAACTTGCAAATGCTCGAACTGAGGAACCCCATAACAAGTGGATAATGAAGTGCTTGCATTAGAGATCGGAAGTTGCTGGTGACAAATAGCAAGGATTCCTCGATCGCAAATAATTGCTGAGTTTAGTGCTATCACTTCAACAAGTGGGTGTACTCCTCTTGTCTTCACTTCTATCTCAACAGGATTCAAATCAGACAACCATTGGAGCTCCGACTGGACTGACTGTAAACACTCCAAGGGCTCAACTAGAATGTCCGCATTGCCAAATAACAGAGCTCCTCCTCGATCACAGATAATTGTAGATGAATCAATTGCTCGCTGTCCAGGATCCCATGACAATGTCAAGAGCCCATAACCTGTAACACACTGAAATAATATCCTGATTGTGAGCAAGGCTGCTGAGTTCATCTCCTTCGTGGCTGCCAACAATTCATCGCGGATCTTCTTCAATTCAGTTTTGATCTGGAGGAGCCACGCTTCCTGCCGCAACTGGTGATGCGGGCTGATGAAGTACTTGAGCCAAGCCACGCTGGTGTCGCCGTTCAGGCCTTCTGTCGAACACTTGGGAGGCGACAGTGCTTGGGTGGCTGTGACCTCCATGGTAGTAGCAAGGGCCATGTCCTCCAGAGCCATGGACACACCTGGGGTCCGTGTGCTTATGGAGTGGGTCGTAGACCATGTGGAGAGCGCTAGGGAGGCAAACCCGGTTGGCAGGGAGCTCAATGGAAGCACCGGATGAGGCGAAGTTGCAGGTGTTGTTCTCGCCGTGGCCAATGGCAAGGGATGACAACATCACGAGAGGTGAAAACTCCACACGCGCTGGAGCCATTGGAAACATGTCTGCTATGAGCAGGGGCTCCTCGGTGACCTGATGGACCTCGTCGACATCGCTCGCTGCAGGTCCGTCCTCAGTAGTCAGGTACGTCGCTGATGAAGCCGATGTCATTGCTGCTGGGGCCGACGCGACGAAGGAAACAGATGCAGCGGACATCGCGGTCGCCGCGGAGATGCCCGAACCAGCCGAGGTTGGTGCTGCTGGACCGCCGACGAGGAGGTCGATGTCGCTCTTGAGGTTGAGGTCAACGCTCGCAGCAGGTGCCGACGGGGCGGTCGTGGTCACAGCCTGGACTCGAGGCGATGTAGAGTCCAGCGCCGCCACTATGGGGCCAGACGTAGATGTTGCCGTATGCGCGGATGGAGCAGAGGCCGTGGCCGGCGTGAAGATGTCTGTAGCCGTCGCCGCTTGCACGAAGGCCGCAGCCCAACTGGTGGTGGACACGGCGCCGCGCAGGACAGGCGGAAACGCGGCCGAACTCGTCGCTGATGAAACAGGGGCCGCCGCTGCAGGGGCGCACCTACGGCTGTCGTCGCTACGCACCTTCCAACGGAGGTCGCCGATAGTCCGGTCCAGCTTGGTGTGGAGGTCGCCGAACGCCATCTCGACAGCCTTCTCTAGCCTGGTCTTGGACTCGGCAAAACTCCGATCCACATCGCGGGCGAGCTGGGCCCTGAGAACCTCATACGTCGCCCGACCCTCCGGCGAGAGGCTCGCTAGGAGCTCGGCGCGCCGTCGTGGAAAATCCATGGGATTGATTGGGGAAAAAAATTGTGAAGGCTGAGGATCTAATGGCTCTGAATACCAATTGTGAGGAACCCGCTACTAATCCACTAGGTTTGACATGAATTTGGTTGCATCTCAGGAATTACAGAGGAGAAACTCAGAGAGGAAGGGGAATCTGAGGAAGATGAACAGTACAACGCACACCTAGCCAACCATCGGCCGAAGCCGCCCGTCCGTCCGGTCCAAACCCCCTCTTCCGTCTCTCTCTCGTATATTTATAGTGGCAGCCTTTGGTATCGTCTGACCAGCCCAAGGCCCAACAGTGCAGTCCGTGGCCAGCCCAGTCCGTGGCCTTTGGGTCGCTGACAAGATGCGAGAGGATAAGGCACATGTGAGAGCAGTGCGTGAGGGGCCACATGGGACACATGTCCCACGCACACACGTCACACGCACGAGACGGCCAATGCTTCACGCGAAGCGGAAAATTGCGCGGTGACACTACCTACGCGCAACAGCTAGTGATACCTCGCACCGTATATTGACATGTGTTGTATAAAAAGTGTTTCCATGTTTATGAAATATTAGGTATTTCAACAGCTGGCCCACCACTGTACTTCACATGAAAGAGTGGCAGTAATGTGGCAGACCCACTCTCTCTTTCTCTTCTCTCACACAATAAATCCAACATTTTCTTTCATATTGGCCAATTTAAAACATTCATATCTTTTAAACTATATATTTGTTTTTGATTTTTTTAATATTTGAACTCCTTGCGCCAAAATCTTTAAAATGAGACCAATCTTGGATATTTTTCAACCATGTTTAAATTCGAACGTCCATTTCACATTTTGAAATAATCAATTTCACACTGATACATTACAATTTCACTTTCTGTAGTTACTATTTCACAATTTTGAATCTACACTTCCCTTTTCACTGTTTGTTTCAAAAAATAACATATATTTCAATTGCACATTTCTCAAATAATCTATTTCACTCTTTTGAAATAAATTATTTCACATTTCCAAATATCAGTTTCACACTGATCCATTGCAGTTTCACTTTCTGAGGTTACTATTTCACAATTTAGAACCTACATTTCACTTTTCACTGACTTGTTTTACAAAAAACATCTATTTCAATTGCACATTTCTCAAATAAACTATTTCACCCTTTTGAAATAAATTGTTTCACATTTTCAAATAATCAATTTCACAATGATGCATTATAATTTCACTTTCTGTGGTTGCTATTTCACAATTGAGAACCTACATTTCACTTTTCACTGGGTTGTTTCACAAAAAAAAACATCTATTTCAATTGCACATTTTTTAAATCACATGTTTCACTCTTTTGAGATAAACTGTTACACATTTCCAAATAATCAGTTTCACAAGTTGTCCTTTCAGTTTCATATTTGGGTTAATATAGTTTTCTAGTGAAATAGGTTGGTTTCACCTATTTCTATTGAAATAGGTTTTTCCACATTTTTCTAGTGAAATTGATTTCTTTCACATATGGAATGTGAAACCTTGAACTTTAAAAGTGCTTGAAATGTATCCAAGGTTGATCTAGTTCTAAAGGTCTCGATGCCAGGAATTCAAATATATAAATTATTTCTAAAACGGACTTATAGTTTAAATGATATGGACGATTTAATTTAGCTAAGATGAAATAAAAGGGTGGATTTATGTGTGAGAGAAGAGAGAGAGCGGGTTGTCACATGCGGCCATCACTGTCATCCCTGCCATATCAAGGACAATGATGGGGGCCAATCGTATTATTAGGCATGGTGTTCAATTTGTATGGCAAAAAAGAGGGAATGATAGATGTTCACAGGCCAAATCTTAAAGCAGCCGATGGAAGGTGAGATTCTTGTCGGTATGTACCGGAACCGCACAAAAAGAGTTTCCCACGCTTCACGTCTATCAGCTGGTAGAACCAGATAATTTGTCTAACCTTATTTTTATTTTTCTCTAATCCACATTTTTAGAAGCGTCTTTGGAATAAATGGCTCCCATGGTTTTATTTAAAAAACTAACATCAAATCAAGTGATCTTCAACTGTATATTGATATAAACTACTGAAGGTTTGCATCTATCAGACCAGTCCAAGGCCGTCGGATCTGAAGCAGAACATACGTTCGATATGGTAATTACTTCGCGTGATTGATTACGTGCTTCCGATCACCAATTTTGTTGTTGCTTCCTACTCACTTCTGCAATGCACGCCATGCACGCTTGCGTCTCTCTCCAGCCGCATCTTCCTCTGTAATTATTTGGTACCTTGTTGCGTGGTTCTTTCGAAATCAAGAAAAAATGGTGCGTGGTTCTTTCGAAATCAAGAAAAAATGGTGCGTGATTCTTCCCTAGCTAGCTTGTTTCCTAACAAGTGCTTCCATAAATCAGGGCCATAACTACTTCCATAAATCACGTGAGTGTCTGTTCTTGCTTTTCACGTCAGCCTATTTGCTTCCTCATGAAGCAGATCTTAATTCCATTGTTATTTAAATTTGCTTCTATTTGTGTGGAATTGCTTTGACATCATGAACATTTTTTCCCATTGTAATTCGTAATTAAACTTGATTCTGTTTATCTATGAATTTGTGCCCATGGCGAACTAAACTTGCTATGGATAGTAGAAATTTGTTTTCTACCTAATGGGAAAAAATTCAATCGACTAGAGGGATCGCTCTGCCCAAATAAGACATTATTTCTATAAAAAATAACCACTATCATGAATACACATAACACATGCTTCAAGCATATATGGGATGTGATTCCAAGAAATACAAATGTCCTTTGCTTTCATCATCTAAAAATCATTCTTCCAACTCTACAAACCATGCTTCATAATCCATAGTATTTTTCTCTTATAGCAGTGTCATGTGGATTGTTTCCTTTATTTTTCAGGTATGATTCTGTGTGTTATGATTGCAGATTTTTGGCTTACTAAACTTTTAATTGTTTTGTACATAGCATGTAGGATTCCTGCCCACTATGTCACATCGCCTCTACGGTCCCCGTCCCAGCCCCTCCCTGCTCTGCTCCGTCCACCACGTCCGACCTAGTCTCGGTGACCTCCTTTTGTCCCACAGATATGTGGGTGTCAACATCGTGAGTCAGACCAGTAGGTCGGTACCATCGAGGGGAAGACGCCCTTGATCTTTGAAAGCAGAGTGCATGTCTTGCCTGTTTGCTTGCAACAGGGTGACAAAACAATAGACACTTAAATTCTAGATCTCACGTCGAACTCCAAGCCCACCATCCATGACTGTGACATGTTCACAGTCAGTAAAGTATGATCTCCGTTCAAGTTAGTCCTGCAGGAATTTAGGAAGCATGAGTAGTTTGATTTGGATACAAACGGCGCCTACAAAATAATATTAAGCATGGAAATGAAGCACACTGAACACAGTGTGGAAGCACAATTGTGAATTACATGTAGCAAACCGTACACAATGAAGAGGCATAACCATGGTGCATATGAAGCAAACTGTTGATCGTGAAGAAGCACATCTATGATACAAATGAATCATGAAAATTGGATGAATCATATTCATGCAATCTCAACATAATTTCTACATAGTTGAAGCATATTTTTCTAAAATGGGGATAAAAAAGATCTCTGCACAGTAGTTCAAACTAAGAGACGGAACGTGTGACATGCATCTTGTACATAATATGTGTGAATTTTAGGAAGCATGATTTAGTTGTTAATTAAGTAAAAACATGACGTCTACAAGCACGTAAGAGGGTTGACAAGAAGCAAAACCAAACACAATGTAGAAGCACAAGTTTGATATGTACGAAGCAAATTGAACTCAGTGTAGAAGCATTGGCATGGTAAATATGAAGCGAAGTGTAAGCAGCAATGATGTAGTACTAAATGTATGTATGAAGCATGGTACAGATACAGTCTCAACATACTTTTTACGAAGTCAGATGATGGTATGGAGGCCGATTTGTGCGACCAACAACGTGTGCTCCCTTCAACTCTGAACATAGACATCAAAGAGGTGAAAAAGAGCGACTGAAATCATCCTACTGAATTGCAGCCGGCTTGTATGGTACAGAGCTTGGCCCAGCTGAATATTTCCCACAAGCCGGTCAATACAGTTTGTAAACTTGATGATGTACCGTGTTTTTACCATGTAAATGAGGTTCCATTAGTAAATTTCATGGTTTTTACTATATGTTGTGTTTCTACTGACATAGCATAGCAAACTGATGTGCCACAAAATGGAGCCAAGTGGATAGCAGTTGCTCGGTTCATACCCGAATCACTTCAAGCATCGGGCCTTCATTACTAGCATGAATATTGCATAGAGAGCCTCAAAAAAGATGAAGGTTAGGCCAGTTCAGAAGAATTTGTTTACTATGCGGAGCTTCTGTCTTGGGGACAAGATGAATATCATGGAATTTGGTCCCTGACTCTTTCGCCATTTTGTGTCATTATGGATACCTTTGATGGTTTGTCTCAACTGGAATTCGTAGAGCTGAATTGCCTTACAGTGTGGGCACAGATCCATATTCTCATTGGTCAATACAGTTTGTAAACTATGCGGTGCTTCTGTCTCGGTGGCTATATGAATATCATGGAAGTTGGTCCCGGGCTCTTTCGCCATTTTTGTGTCATTATGGAAACCTATGCTAGTTTGTCTCAACTAGAATCGGTAGAGATGAACTGCCTTGCAGTACGGGCACAGATCCACATTCTCCCTACTAGTTATTTAGTATTGAATCGTTGGTCCAAAACTTAGTAAGTAAAATAGGCTAAATTGAACATGTTGAGAACCTCGTCAAAGTTTGAGTTAAGCTTGATATATTGATGCTCCGCTCAAGAAGTATGATTACCAGGAAGTCAAAGCGTGAATTCCACTAAGTTCATTATGCTAAAAAAATCACTAAAGTCGTGACAGCAGTTTTAATAAAAACAGATTTTTGTGAAACTGCTTACCATGGCAACCTAAAAACGCTATTGTGGCAGCAGTTTCTTCAGCTTTTCTTCTCCGTCTTCTTGTATGACCTTCTTCATTGAGCTCCTCATTTGCAAACTTGTCACCACCATACGTAATCACTATTTATCACCGCTATCTCTAGTTATTAAATAAAAATTGAATTACATCAAAGTTGACATGCAGGTCATTAAAGTGACAATCATATGGCTCCATCCATCATATGTCGTACCATGACACGCAGGTCACGTTAAAAATTACAACATATAGACATCTCATACAAAAATCTCATCAATAAGATGAAGGCTATACCACATGATATGCAACCTGCAAAACCAAGTTAGACGTCTGTAATCGATTTATGCAAAAAAATATTTTACGTGGCTTCTAGGGTTTTGGAACAAACTCTAGCTACCTACAGTCATCATCTAGTATGATTATTCATATTCCTAGATTAAAATTGCGAAGTGTATGATTGAAGAGACTTACTTAAAATTCCCTAGCACCATACTCCCTCCTTCCCAAAATCTTAGGCATAATAGCTTTTGCATGCAATCCCATAATGTTGGGCGCCGGCGACTTTCTCTCTCGTGCAGTTAAAGCAAAGCTAAGAATCACTACTTTTACGGAAATTGAAAAAGTCACTCAATGGGTCTCTCATGCAGTTAGTTCTCAGTTCCCACGTCATCCCTCTCTCTCCCTCACAAGATCAACCTGCTTTAATTTTTGTGCTAAAAACTAATACGCCTTAGAATATGGGAAGGAGGGAGTACTAAACTTTGTCATATGTGTGACCCCCGTGTAGATCAAATCTACATGCCCTCTAGTTTTACGGAAATTCATCTTTCTTGACTAAATTGAAACACAAACAACAGAAGTGCTTCTTTGATGTGTCAACCAGCATACTAAGAGCAACATAGAAGGATCGCAGATACGAAATTTGTAACATAGTTGCACCATGCCGCCGGGATCAGAAAACTACAAATTCAAGGGAAGACATAAGAACACCGAGTAACGCATCTACTAATAATAGATCTTATCTACTAGTCACGCAAATTTTATTAAGAATAGATCGCATCTACTACATAATTTTATAGCAATAGATATAATCTACTACGAAAAAAAATTGTGCAATACCCACACAAAAACTATGTTCTAAATCGTAACCTACACATCTACTCATAGATCACTCATGATACCACCGTTGGGAACGTAGTAGAAAAAAAATGTCCTACGAATCAAGAACCAGGATCATTATGAAGATGCATACAAGGTTAGATCTAATCGTTACCAACTCGGAGTTGCAGCGGAAGAAGAGTTGGTGAAGATCATTCTTGAAGTCCCTCGAACCGTCCCACGAACAGTCCCTCGAACGAAGATAAAAAGCATGATCTCTGTATGGATTGCACGTGTACAAGATAAACAAGCTACCAGTGCGTTGTCGTCCAGAGCTAGGCATCGCCGGAGAACTAGAGGAGGGAGGAGCAGTCTTACGGCGAAACTATTTTTCTGGGGAACTAGAGGGAGAGAGAGGGCATCTCTTTTGCGTGGAGACTTGTGTGCAAAAGAGGGGCTCCCTCTTGGGTATGTATAGGTGTAGGTGGAGTCTGACTTGGAGGAGGGACCTCCCGCTTGTGGCGGCACACCAAGGGGTGGGGATCACCCCAAACCCTAGCCCCACCAAGCTAGGCTTGGGCGCCAAGGCTAGGGGGGCGCCACCCTCTTCGGCCTTAAGGCATGCGGCTGCCTCCTATAGGCCTTTGCCCATAGGGGATGGCCCAAGGTTCCTCTTTAATCGTAGGGGACTCCGGGAAATTTTTTGGAGCCCTCGTACATAATTATAGACCTTCCGGAATTTTTTCCAGCTTCCCAGTTTTCTCTGAAACACTTCCGGTTCTCTCTCAAAACAGTTTTTGTTACCTCTGAAACTTTTTTTTATATTCTCTTAAGCCCCTAATGATGAGGAACATTGCATGAAAATCAAAAAATTTCCTACGAAACACCCAAGATCTAATCTAGGAGATGCATAGCAACGAGAGGGGAGTGTGTCTACATACCCTTGTAGACCAAAAGCGGAAGCGTATATAACGTGGTTGATGTAGTCGTTCTCTTCGCGATCCAATCACGATCCAAACCGATCTAGCGCCGAACGGACGGCACCTCCGAGTTTAGCACACGTGCGGCTCGGTGACGTCTCCACCTCCTTGGTCCAGCAAGGGAAGGGGGAGAAGTAGATGGGATCACAACCAGCATGACGGCGTGGTGGTGATGGTGGTGGTGGAGTACCGGCAGGGCTTCGCCAAGCAAAACCGGAACGAGGAGAAGGGAGAGACGGGGAGGGCTGCGGCTAGGCAAAGGGGTGAGCCCCTCCCCTTGCGCCTCCACCCTTTATATAGGGGTGAGGGAGGGCCGGCCATCCCTTGGACCCTCCTCCAATTGATGAATTGTACATGAACAGTAATCATGAACAGTAACCATGAATAGTACTTGGCCTCCAAGTCTCCCCCTATTTTCAAGTGATTTGCCATTATCCCTTTATCCCTTGCGCATGGACCAAGTGGGGCTGAGCGCCTGGCCCATGCAGGGCTGGTGCGCCACCCCTTGGTCCATGTGGGACGTTCTGGACAAGTGGGCCCCACCATGGAACCCTCCGAAACATTCAAGAACCTTCTGGTACAATACCAGAAAAAACCAAACTTTTTCCGAAACCCCAAAAAGGACTTTCCTTGTATAAATCTTTACCTCCGGACCATTCCGGAGCTCCTCGTGACGTCCCGGATCCCATTTGGGACTCCAAACTACTTTCGGACTCACCATATGAACATCCCAATACTGCCCTAGCGTCATCGAACATTAAGCGTGTGACCCTACGGGTTCGAGAATCATGTAGACATGACCGAGACACCTCTCCAGTCAATAACCAATAGCGGGACCTTGATGCCCATATTGGTTCCTACATATTCCATGAAGATCTTTATCGGTTGAACCACAACGTCAAGGATTCAACTAATCCCGTATACAATTCCCTTTGTCCGGCGATATGTTACTCGCCCAAGATTCGATCGTCAGTATCTCCATACCTAGTTCAATCTTGTTACCGGCAAGTCTCTTTATTTGTTCTGTAATACAATATCCCATGAGTAAACTCATTAGTCACATGCTGACAAGCTTCTTGTGATGTTGTATTACCGAGAGGGCCCAGAGATATCTCTCCGTCACACGGAGTGACAAATCCCAGTCTCGATCCATGCAACCCAACAAATACTTTCGGAAATACCTGTAGAGCACCTTTATGATCACCCAGTTACGAAGTGACGTTTGATAGCACACAAAATATTCCTCCAGTATCCGGGAGTGACATGATCTCATGGTCTAAGGAACAGATACTTGACATTACGAAAGCTACGGCAAAGTGAACTTAGTGATACGATCAGATGCTAAGCTTACGGTTGGGTCTGTCCATCACATCGTTCTCCTAATGATGTGATCCCGTTATCAAATGACAACTCATGTCTATGGTTAGGAAACCTTAACCATCTTTGATCAACGAGCTAGTCTAGTAGAGGCTTACTAGTGGCACGGCGTTGTTTATGTACTCACACATATATTTAAGTTTCCGGTCAATACAATTCTAGCATAAATAATGAACATTTATCATGAACAAGGAAATATGATAATAACCATTTTATTATTGTCTCTAGGGCATATTTCCAACAGTCTCCCACTTGCACTAGAGTCATTAATCTAGTTTACATTGTAATGAATCTAACACCCATAGAGTTCTGGTGCTGATCATGTTTTGCTCGTGGAAGAGGTTTAGTCAACGGGTCTACCACATTCAGATCCGTATGTACTTTGCAAATCTCTATGTCCCCATCCTTAATGTAATTACGAATGGAGTTGAAGCAGCGCTTGATATGCTTGGTCTTCTTGTGAAACCTTGGCTCCTTGGCAATGGCAATGGCACCAGTGTTGTCACAATAGAGAATCATAGGATCTGATGCACTAGGTACCACTCCTAGATTGGACATGAACTCCTTCATCCAGACTCCTTCCTGCACTGCTTCCGAAGTAGCTATATATTCCGCTTCACATGTAGATCCCGCTATGACGCTCTGCTTGGAACTGCTCCAACTGACTGCTCCACCATTCAAAATAAATACGTATCCAGTTTGAGACTTTGAGTCATCCGGATCAGTGTCAAAGCTAGCATCGATGTAACCCTTTACAATGAGATCTTTATCACCTCCATAAACGAGAAACATTTCCTTAGTCCTCTTTAGGTACTTAAGGATATTCTTGACCGTTGTCCAGTGATCTACTCCTGGATCACTCTGCTACCTACCTGCCAGACTTATGGCAAGGCACACATCAGGTCTGGTACACAGCATGGCATACATTATAGAGCCTACGGCTGAGGCATAGGGGACGACATTCATCCTTTCTCTTTATTCTGCCGTGGTCGGGCTTTGAGTCTTACTCAACTTCACACCTTGCAACACAGGCAAGAACCCCTTCAACCATTTTGAACTTCTTCAAAATCTTGTCAAGGCATGTGCTCTATGGAAGTCCTATCAGGCGTCTTGACCTATCTCTATAGATCTTAATGCCCAATATGTAAGCAGCTTCACCCAGGTCTTTCTTTGAAAAAATCTTGTTCAAATAACCTTTTATGCTTTTCAGAAATTCTATATCATTTCCATTCAACAATATGTCATCCACATACAGTATTAGAAATGCTACAAAGCTCCCACTCACTTTCTTGTAAATACAAGCTTCTCCATAAGTTTGTATAAAACCAAAAGCTTTGATCACCTCATCAAAGCGTATATTCCAACTCCGAGATGCTTGCACCAGTCCATAGATGGATCGCTGGAGCTTGCATACCTTGTTAGCATCGTTAGGATTGACAAAACCTTTCGGTTGCATCATATACAACTCTTCCATAAGGAAACTGAAAAGGAACGTTGTTTTGACATCCATCTGCCAGATTTCATAATCGAAAAATGCATCAATTGCTAACATAATCCTAACAGATTTTAGCATCGCTACGGCTGAGAAAGTCTCATCGTAGTCAACCCCTTGAACTTGTCAAAAACCCTTTGCGAAAAGTCAAGCTTTATAGACGGTGACATTACCATCAGCGTCCGTCTTTTTCTTAAAGATCCATTTGTTCTCAATGGCCTGCCAGTCATCGGGTAAGTCCACCAAAGTCCATACTTGGTTTTCATACATGGATCCTATCTCGGATTTCATGGCCTCAAGCCATTTGTCGGAATCCGGGCTCATCATTGCTTCTTCATAGTTCATAGGTTCGCCGTTGTCCAACAACATAACTTCCAAGACTGGATTACCGTACCACTCTGGTGCGGTACGTGTCCTGGTCGACCTATGAAGTTTAGTAGTAGCTTGATACAAAGTTTCATGATCATCATCATTAGCTTCCTCTCTGGTTGGTGTAGGCATCACGGAAACTTCTTTCTGTGATGCGCTACTCTTCAATTCGAGAGAAGGTACGATTACCTCATCAAGCTCTACCTTCCTCCCACTCACTTCTTTCGAGAGAAACTCCTTCTCTAGAAAGGATCCATTCTTGGCAACAAAGATCTTGCCCTCGGATCTGTGATAGAAGGTATACCCAACAGTCTCTTTAGGGTATCCTATGAAGACGCACTTCTCCGCGTTGGGTTCGAGCTTATCAGGCTGAAGCCTCTTGACATAAGCGTCGCATCCCCAAACTTTAAGAAATGACAGCTTAGGTTTCTTGCCAAACCATAATTCATACGGTGTCATCTCAACAGATTAGTCGGTGCCCTGTTTAAAGTGAATGCAGCTGTCTCTAATGCATAACCCCAAAACAATAGTGGCAAATTGGTAAGAGACATCATAGAACGTACCATATCCAATAGAGTATGATTACGACGTTCGAACACACCATTACGCTGTGATTTTTCAGGTGGAGTGAGTTGTGAAACAATTCCACATTGTCTTAAATGCGTGCCAAACTCGTAACTCAAATATTCTCCTCCATGATCAGCTCGTAAGAATTTTATTTTCTTGTTACGATGATTCTCTACTTCACTCTGAAACTCGTTGAACTTTTCAAATGTTTCAGACTTGTGTTTCATTAAGTAAATATACCCATGTCTACTCAAATCATCTGTGAAGGTAAGAAAATAACGATATCCACCGCGTGCTTCAACACTCATTGGACCGCATATATCAGTATGTATTATTTTCAATAAGTCAATTGCCCGCTCCATTGTACCGGAAAACGGGGTTTTATTCATCTTGCCCATAAGGCATGGTTCACATGTTTGAAATGATTCATAATCAAGTGATTCCAAAAGTCCATCAGCATGGAGTTTCTTCATGAGCTTTACACCAATATGACCTAAGCGGCAGTGCCACAAGTATGTGGTACTATCATTATTAACCTTGCATCTTTTGGCATCAATATCATGAACATGTGTATCACTACGATCGAGATTCAACAAGAATAAACCATTCACACTGGGTGCATGACCGTAAAAGATATTATTCATATAAATAGAACAAACATTATTCTTTGACTTAAATGAATAAACGTCTCGCAATAAACAAGATTTAGATATAATGTTCATGCTTAATGCAGGCACCAAATAACAATTATTTAGGTTTAAAACTAATCCCGAAGGTAGACGTAGAGGGAGTGTGCCGATGGCGATCACATCAACCTTGGAACCATTTCCGACGCACATCGTCACCTCGTCCTTAGCTAGTCTCCTTTTATTTCGTAGCTCCTATTTCGAGTTACAAATATTAGCAACCAAACTGGTATCAAATGCCCAGGCGCTACTACGAGCACTAGTAAGGTACACATCAATAACATGTATATCAAATATACCTTTGTTGACGTTGCCAGCCTTCTTATCTGCCAAGTACTTGGGGCAGTTCTGCTTCCAGTGGCCATTCCCCTTGCAATAGAAGCACTCAGTCTCAGGTTTGGGTCCAGCCTTGGGTTTCTTCACTGGAGCGGTAACTGGCTTGCCATTCTTCTTGAAGTTTCCCTTCTTTCCCTTGCCTTTCTTGAAACTAGTGGTCTTTTTGTCATCAACACTTGATGCTCTTTCTTGATTTCTACTTCCGCAGCCTTAAGCATCGCGAAAAACTCAAGGATCGTCTTCTCCATCCCTTGCATATTATAGTTCATCACAGAGCTCTTGTAACTTGGTGACAGTGATTGAAGAACTCTGTCAATCGCTACTTCATCCAGAAGATTAACTCCCAACTGATTCAAGCGGTTGAAGTACCCAGACATTTTGAGTATGTGCTCACTAACGGAGCTGTTCTCCTCCATCTTGTAGCTAAAGAACTTGTCAAAGGCTTCATACCTCTCAACCCGGGCGTGAGCCTGAAATACTAATTTCAGCTCCTGGAACATCTCATATGCTGTGTGGTGCTCAAAATATCTTTGGATCCCCGGTTCTAAGCCGTCAAGCATGGCGCACTGAACTATCGAGTACTCATCAGAATGTGCCTGCCAGACATTCACAACATCCACAGACGACGCTGGAGGGGGTGGAGCACCGAGCGGTGCATCAAGGACATAAGCCTTCTATGCAGAAGTGAGGATAATCCTCAGATTACAGACCCAGTCCGCATAGTTGCCTCCATCATCTTTCAACTTAGCTTTCTCTAGGAACGCATTAAAATTCAGGGGAGCTACAGCGCTAGCCATTGATCTACAACACAAATTTGCAAAGACATTTTAGACTATGTTCATGATAATTGGTTCAGTTAATCAAATTACTAGTGAACTCCCACTTGAATCAACATCCCTCAAGTTGTCTAAGTGTTACATGATCCAAATCAACGAACCCATGCCCGATCATCATGCGAGATGGGGTAGTCATCAATGGTGAACATCTCCATGTTGTTCATATCTACTATATGACTCATGTTTGACCTTTCGGTCCTCCGTGTTCCGAGGCCATGTCTGTACATGCTAGGCTCGTCAAGTTTAACCCAAGTATTCTGCATGTGTAAAACTGGCTTACACCCATTGTATGTGAACGAAGAGTCTATCACACCCGATCATTACGAGGTGCTTTGAAACGATGAACTTTCGCAACGGTGCATACTTAGGGAGAACACCTTTTATCTTGAAATTAATTGTGAAGGGATCATCTTATAATGCTATCGTCGTCCTAAGCAAAATAAGATGCATAAAAGAGAAATATCACATGCAATCAATATGTGACATGATATGGCCATTATCATCTCGTGTTTTTGATGTCCATCTCCAAAGCACCGGCACGATCTCCATCATCACCGGCATGACACCATGATCTCCATCATCGTGTTGTCACGTGGTTGTCTCCGCCAACTATTGCTTCTATGACTATTGCTAACTCATAGCGATAAAGTAAAGCAATTACATGGCATTTAATGATTGACACACGGGTCATACAATAAATTAAAGACAACCCTATGGCTTTTGCCGGTTGCCGTACTCATCGACATGCAAGTCGTGAACCTATTACAAAACATGATCATCTCATACATCAACATATATCACATCACGTTTTGGCCATACCACATCACAACATGCCCTGCAAAAACAAGTTAGACGCCCTCTACTTTGTTCTTGCAAATTTTACGTGGCTGCTATGGGCAACAAATAAGAACCGTTCTTACCTACGCAAAGCCACAACGGTGATATACAAGTTGCCTTTTAACCTTCTACAAGGACCACCCTTGTCAAAACAGATTCAACTAAGGTGGGAGAGACAGACACCCGCCAGCCACTTTTATGCAATACAAGTTGCATGTCTGTCAGTGGAACCGGTCTCTTGTGCGAGGACAAGTAAGGTTGGTCCGGGCCGCTTCATCCCACAATACCGCTGAATCCAGAAATAACAAAGGAGGTAAGCAATCTGAACATCAACGCCCACAACTTCTTTGTGTTCTACTCGTGCATATACATCTATGCATAGACCTAGCTCTGAAGCCACTGATGGGGAACGTTACATGAAAATCAAAAAAATTCCTACGAAACACCCAAGATCTAATCTAGGAGATGCATAGCAATGAGAGGGGAGTGTGTCTACATACCCTTGTAGACCGAAAGTGGAAGCTTGTATATAACGCGGTTGATGTAGTCGTACTCTTCGCGATCCAATCACGATCCAAACCGATCTAGCGCCGAACGGACGGCACCTCCGAGTTTAGCACACGTGCGGCGCGGTGATGTCTCCACCTCCTTGATCCAGGAAGCGAAGGGGGAGAAGTAGATGGGATCACAACCAGCACGACGGCGTGGTGGTGATGGTGGTGGTGGAGTACCGGCAGGGCTTCGCCAAGCAAAACCGGAACGAGGAGAAAAGAGAGACGGGGAGGGCTGCAGCTAGGCAAAGGGGTGAGCCCCTCCCCTTGCGCCTCCACCGTTTATATAGGGGTGAGGGAGGGGCCGGCCATCCCTTGGACCCTCCACCAAGGAATGAATATTACGTGAACAGTAATTGTGAATAGTACTTGGCCTCCAAGCCTCCCCCTATTTTCTAGGGATTTGGCCTTGTCCCTTTATCCCTTGCGCATGAACCAAGTGGGGCTGGGCGCCTGGCCCATGTAGGGCTGGTGCGCCACTCCTTGTTCCATGTGGGACGTTCTGGACAAGTGGGCCCCACCATGGAACCCTCCAGAACATTCTAGAACCTTTCGGTACAATACCGAAAAAAATGAACTTTTTCCGGAACCCCGAAAACGACTTTCCTTATATAAATCTTTACCTTCGGACCATTCCGGAGCTCCTCGTGGTGTCCCAGATCCCATTCGAGACTCCGAACTACTTTCGGACTCACCATATGAATATCCCAATACTACCCTAGCGTCATCGAATGTTAAGCGTGCGACCCTACGGGTTCAAGAATCATGTAGACATGACCGAGACACCTCTCCGGTCAACAACCAATAGCGGGACCTGGATGCCCATATTGGTTCCTACATATTCCACGAAGATCTTTATCGGTTGAACCACAACGTCAAGGATTCAACTAATCCCGTATACAATTCCCTTTGTCCGGCGATATGTTACTCGCCCGAGATTCGATCGTCGGTATCTCCATACCTAGTTCAATCTCGTTACCGGCAAGTCTCTTTACTCGTTCCGTAATACAAGATCCCATGACTAAACTCATTAGTCACATGCTGGCAAGCTTCTTGTGATGTTGTATTACCGAGAGGGCCCAGAAATATCTTTCCGTCACACGGAGTGACAAATCCCAGTCTCGATCCATGCAACCCAACAAATACTTTTGGAAATACCTGTAGAGCACATTTATGATCACCCAGTTATGAAGTGACGTTTGATAGCACACAAAGTATTCCTCTGGTATCCAGGAGTGACATGATCTCATGGTCTAAGGAACAGATAATTGACATTACAAAAGCTACGGCAAAGTGAACTTAGTGATACGATCAGATGCTAAGCTTACGGTTGGGTCTGTCCATCACATCATTCTCCTAATGATGTGATCCCGTTATCAAATGATAACTCATGTCTATGGTTAGGAAATCTTAACCATCTTTGATCAACGAGCTAATCTAGTAGAGGCTTACTAGGGACATGGTGTTGTTTATGTATTCACACATGTATTTAAGTTTCCGGTCAATACAATTCTAGCATGAATAATAAACATTTATCATGAACAAGGAAATATGATAATAACCATTTTATTATTGCCTCTAGGGCATATTTCCAACACCTAACTCAACTAGTACTCAATAGTTCATAGACCCTTAAGCGTGTGACCCCGTAGGTTTAGTGAAATATATACATGACTAGAACACCTTTCGTTCAATGATCAATAGCAAAACCGTGGAGATCCATATTGACCCATATACTCACAAGAATGACTATCGAGTGAACCTGTAGCTACCATAAGCTATTCCCGTTGCTTTGTGATAATTTACAAAACCTGAGGTGAGATATATCGGCATCCCCATGAGTCAACACAAGATCACTATGCTAGTCTCCTCGTTACCGGTGTTGTTCTCTTTTGTAATTCTCGTGTTCCGGCATCCCCGTGACTAACCCATGTTGTGTCTGTTCAGATGATGATGGATATCATCACACTGAGAGGGCCCTAAGAATATATCTTCCACGCGGGAGGAGCAACTCCCAGTCTCGAGTATCTAGCACCTTGTCATATGTTTTTGATGAACTTGTAAGTTGCCGTTATGATCACCCTTTTACGGTTGACGTTAGGACAACCCCAAAGTTCATCTTCTAGTATGAAATGACTCGACACTCTCGTGGTCTAAGGAAATTTGCTTACATTAACTTTCTCTGTGTTATGGACTATAGACTTGTGACGAAATCATCTCCTAGTATAACATACAACTTGGGTCAATTCAACAAAAATGTTCTTCTAACACCCTGCCCTCAATATTGCCGGCATCATCGTTACACTTAACTCATGCCCATGATCAGAAAAACAGAACCATCATGCAATACTTGAGCTAGTCTTAGAGGCAAGACTGGGAATCTATTTTACCGTTTATTATTCTACACATGCACACGAGTTTTCCTCTGAGCCTCGTGGTTATTGCAGATTCGAGAACCATTGCAGTTATAGAATTGGGGGTCTGCTCTATTCAAGCTACGAACTGAAAGTGGGAAGCCGAGATATCAATCTAGAATGGGTAGCTGAAAAGCTTGCAAGGATGTCGTCTATGTTGATGCTTTCGTAGCGGATGGGAATGACCATCCCATTTTGCACATTGGTGGCAAGTCCAGTGACCTTATCGAAGTTACAAAGGATAGACGATAGCTGCTAGATGTCGTCGTTGATTGGTGCCACAAAAACGGCCGCGTCTTCGGCATAAAGCGAGGTTCTGTTGGTCGTCCAAAAACCACGCAGCCGGTGCAGTAGGCCTTGATCGGTAGCCTTTTCCATAATTTGTTGTAGAGGATCGATGGCCATGACAAAGAGGAGAGGCGATAGAGGATTGCTCTACCTCAGTCCTCAACCAAGCTTTATGGGGTCCCCAGGAAGACTATTGAGCAGCATGGGCAAGGAAGAGGTTAACCAGAGAGCGGCAATTGAGTTTCTAAATTTGGCCCGGAAACCACGACGCTGGAGTAGATAAAGTGAAAAGGAAACCTACTTAGATGGCCACGAAACCAAACCAAGCACACTGCCACCACACCGTCGCTCGCACAAGTCCTCCTATTCTCCACCTGCCGCGAATGATAGACGAACACCTAGCCGCCTTGCCCTTGTTACTGCTGATTCGCACCTGCACTTGCTGAACCACTGTGGTTGGCGCCGGCGCCTCACTGCCCAATCCGTCTAGCCCGAACAGTCGAGCCGCTTCTTCCGAAAGTACACCAACACCCAGCAATCCCACTAAATCCTCCCATTTCTAGCGCGGTCGAGCTCCACCTTACTTGCACCCTACCCCCATAGAATCCTTCCTTCCCTCCGTCTGCGGTACCATGGCGAGCTATGTCATCGTGAGCTTCAGGTTGATCTCTTTCTCGTCTGCCCCTGCACTAGTGTAGCGGGCTGTGTGGTCAATGGTTCAGGCTCGGTCCATTCTTCGTGTTCTACCCATCTCCACCGACTTGCACCGCTCCTCCCCTTTTGTTCTCACTCTTCTTTCTTTCTTTCTTTTTGTTTTCCTTTTTGAGAAAATACAGGGTTTTTTTTTCAAAATTACAACATATTATAACATGTATGCATCAACTATCCTCAAATATCTGAACTTTTCAAACATACATGTTTTAACCTTTATATTCATGAGGGAAAAAATCATATGAATGTATACATGCACATATATGAATTTTTTATATATATACTTTTTTACCTATTACTATTAGGGTGGTATCACTACTGGAATTTTCCTCTTTGCCGAGTGCATTATGTCGGGCACTCGGCAATAGTATCTTTGCCGAGTGCCAACCAGAAAAGTACTCGGCAAAAAAGCGAAACTCGGCAAACAGCTACTTTGCCGAGTGTCGTGGAAAAAACACTCGGTAAAACAATGAAACTCGGCAAACAGGGGCTTTGCCGAGTGCTACACTCGGCAAAAGGGGGTCTTTGCCGAGTGTCACACTCGGCAAAAGGGGTCTTCACTACGCTGCATGGTTTTGGCTATAGAGGTTGCATACGACCTCGGATGAAGATGGTCCAAAAATCAAAGATGTTCATTTTGACGGAATTTTTTTTATGTTGAGAACTTTTTTATTTGAGGCCATATTAATTGCACTTTTTGCCATGTAAAAATTTGGTCTCAAATGACCAACGTGATGACCATATTTATTGCATCGTTTATGATAATGTGGTGAACTTGGGCATATAGGTGCATCTTGCCATTACAAACAGTGTTGCCAAATAGAGTTTCCAACTTGTTTAAAAAAAAATCATTTTCTATTTTCTAAGAATAAAAAAAGGGTATTTTCTGTGTAGCAAGTACAAAAAACAGTGTGCAAAATGGTACCACTCCAATTATCACAGTAAGTAGACCATCTTTTATGCACAATTCCCAAGTTTCATGGATTTTTTAGTTTTCTAGTTACTTTCGCATATTTAAATGACTTTATGTTGATTTCTCGAAAGTAATTCAAATATAAACAGGAAGTGTGTGATAGCTTTGTCGTAAAAATTAGAAAAAACTATTTTTAGGTGCACAAGTAGTCATTACATGGGAGAACCACTTAGAGTTTTGAGAGATTCAACCCCTTGCCATGAATAGCCATGCCCACCATTTTGACCCCGTTTCGGAAAAAATGAAAGAAAAATAATACAAGTTCAAAAAATGCAATCCTTTCGCATTGAGTCATTTTATGTGTATCAGTTGCAAGGAAAAATACCAAACTTTCAATATGACAAATTTGAAAAAAATTCCTTCACAAAACGGGCTATCGTGTATGAACTGTCATGGCTTTCAAGTCAAATGACCAAGGTAATGGCCATACTCGTTGCAGTTTTATTATAATATGCCCAAATTAGACACATAGGTGCCTATTGACATTACAAACAATGTTGCCAAATAGAGTTTCTAACTTTTTTGTACAAAAAAATAATTTTTCATTTTATAAGTGTCAAAATTGGGTATTCTTTGTGAAGCAAGTACAAAAAATAGGGTGCAAAATGACACCACTCCAATTATCACAGTAAGTAGACCGTATTGTATGCATAATTCGCAAGTTTCATGGATTTTCTAGTTTTCTAGCTACTTTCGGATTTTAAATGACTTTATGTCGATTTCCCGAAAGTAATTCAAATTTGAACTGTAAGTGTGTGTTAGCTCTGTCGTAAAAATTATAAAAAACAATTTTTAGGTGTACAAGTAGTCATTACATAGGTGAACCACTTAGAGTTTTGAGAGATTCAACCCCTTGCCATGAATAGCCATGCCGGCCGTTTTGACCCGTTTTGGAAAAAATGAAAGATAAAGAATACAAGTCCAAAATTTGCAATCCTTTCGCATGGACCCCTTTTATGTGTACTATTTGCGAGGAAAAATACCA
The DNA here is from genome assembly GCA_039707655.1 of Elymus sibiricus. Lineage (NCBI taxonomy): Eukaryota > Viridiplantae > Streptophyta > Magnoliopsida > Poales > Poaceae > Elymus > Elymus sibiricus. Next base: position 74,521,755 of record CM077676.1, read on the forward strand.
AACTTGCAATGTGACAATTTTGAAAAAAAATCTTCACAAAACGGACTATCAAGTATGAACATTCATGACTTTCAAGTCAAATGATTAAGGTGATGACCATATTCATTTTATATTTTATAATAATGTGGTGAAATTGGTCACATAGGTCCATCTCGCCATTACAAACAATGTTGCCAAATAGAGTTTCTAACTTATTTGTAAAAAAAATCATTTTCCATTTTGTAAGTGTCAAAAATGAATATTTTTTGTGAATCAAGTAATTCAAATTTGAAATGCAAGTGTGTGATAGCTCTGTCCTAAACATTGGGTAAACAAGTAGTCACTATATGAAAGAACCGCTCAGGGTTTTGACAATTTTTTGGTCTGTTTACAATATTTCTATTTATTTTTGGGTATTTGCCGAGTGTTACGTTCGGTAAAAGCCATATTTTTTTCTGATTGGTTAAGAGAAAGCATACTTTCAGCCAATCGGAGAGTAGCACACGGATTGATGACGTGGCTAGACCAATCTCCTCTCCCAACCAATCACAACCACACACCTCTCTTTTCCACGCAGCCACACACAACTCTCTCTTATCTCTCCCCGCACCAACCACAGCCACACACACCCTACTCCAGCTCGCCATGGCCGGCCACTCTCTCTTCCTTGCAGCCATAGTTCCCCGCCGGCTCACCGGTCTAGCATGGCCGTTTGCTCGTCGAGCTCTCCGTGAACCAGTGGCCCCATAAGAGATGCGACACCTCCGGTCCGTCGCGCCGCTCCCGACACTTGTCGGCGTGGTCAAGTCCTGCTGCCTCCCTCCTCTCATGGTGGCCGTCGTGTACTTGGATTCGCGGCCAAGCAAGCAAGCAGCGCTGGCTAGCAACCAACCAAGCAAGCAGCAGCAGCAGCAGCACCGGCAAGCAGCAAGAGCAGCAGCGCCGGCTTGCGAGGAAGCAAGCAGCAGCAGTAGCAGCAGCGCCGCTGGCTAGCAAGGAAGGAAGCAGCAGCGCAAGCGTCAAGCAGGAAGAGCAGCAGCACCGCCGGCAGCACGCGTTGGCAGCGGTGGCGCACGGAAGAGAGAATGGACGACGCGCACACACGTCTTCTGCCCGAGCGGCAGCACGTGCACGCGCTGTGGTGGCGCTGGCAGCAGCGATGTCAGTGGCGTTTTTTTTTTATTTCCACCAACAAGTTTTACCGAGTGCAGCGCTCGGCAAAACACCTGTGACACGTGGCAAACCAATGGATTTCCGCCGTTTTCATCTGCCGTTAGTTGATTTTTACCGAGTTCAAACCTTTGCCGAGTACCACGAGAACACTCGGCAATCTTGTTGCCGAATGCCTAATGGTTGGCTCTCGGCAAATTTCTGTTTGCCTGAGACCTCTACGCCGGGTGGCCTTTGCCGAGTGCAACTCTCGGTAAAGGCTTTGCCGGCGGTTATTGGCCCTTTGCCGAGTGTCCGTGGCACCCGGCGTATAACTCGATTCCAGTAGTGTATTGGATATTTAATAGTAGAATCTACTATTAAATAGAAATACTTTTTTTCCTTTTTTATACAAAAATAAAACTATATGAGTTTTTTTAATGGGAATAAAACTATACGAGTTAGCAGAGAACCCTATATATGGTACCGAAGGAAGAGGAAAGGAACTATATCGTACGTAGAGGATCTTGAATGTTCTTGTCTATTTTCTACAGGAAAACTTCTGAAAGTTGCCGATCTAGGGTTTCATTAAACGCGAAAGACGGCCGCCGACCTAGTAAAGGGCGTGACGGTATGGCACCGAACGTTGCCGCCGGAGGGCCGCCCGAAAGCTCATCTTTGAGGGCCATCTTGTACGATCTGCAGGCATGCATCTCTGAGCCCGCTAGAATTCTTCATTACTGGACATGGAGTATTGTTCGACGACTTGTTAATCTTGAAACGGGAAGGGAAAGTGCAAGACGAACCCGTAAGGGAGGAGAAACCGTCAATGCTACGATTAAGGGAACGGAGACGGGAACGGCGGAAGAAGAATATTCTGACTGCAATCACAAAAAGTCTGTCGACAACTATGGCGAGGGGTACCATGGCATCGGTGATGACAGCGTCGGTAGCAGTATAGATGAAGATGAAGACGGTGACGGCGGGTACCATGGCATCGGCGATGGTGACGGCTACGGGTTCCGTGACATCTACGGCAGCAGCGACGACGATATCGATAGGGATTTGCCACCACCGGGTCATATGATTTCCTATGATGGAGACAGTGAAAATTTACGCACAGCTTACGCCTATTCTCAGGACCGGGTGGAGCTGTTTGCTGTGCGTTCCCGCTTCCACTTCAGGGGCACCTTAGTTGCCACCGACGGTCACTCTTTCTACTACTGGACCACGGAAAAGGAACAAATGTATCACAACGTTGATTCAAAGCATAATTTGGTCCTCCACTCCGAAGGCGGCGCCCTTAGGGACACCTTCCGGATCAAAATCCACATCTTGGAGGATGATGGCGAAATTGATCATCACGCCGGAGACTTCTCGTTCACGGTCGACCCATACGCTTGCAACAATGTCATGACCCGCGTCATGTCAGCTACACGCAACCGCAAAATAGAGGTGACTTTCATGGCGCTGCACAATGCTATACAGGCCAATGTGTACGTCAACCTTGATTTCGTATCTCCTCCCAATGCCAGGACTGGCACCACCTACTATGTCTATGGCGAAATCACCGCACACCACCAGCTCTACAACGGTCGGAGTGTCTTGCTCTTTTCTCGTGGAGAAGAGGACAAAGCAGAGGTTGTTGATGCATGGTGAACTTCCACTGTCACGGAAGTGTGCGACTGTTCCAATATACTTGGAGCCGCTCCTGATACTCAAGTTCAACCTGCATGTTCCAATTAATTGTGATCATGATGATGATGGCCGTACCATCGCCTTCCATGATTACGTTACGTTTTACCGTGAGCAGTATGAAGAAAAGATAATCTGCAGCGCCAACCATGCAGAATGCCATCAAGGGAAACTTAAAAGTGCGGATTACATACTAGTAGGTGCAGTGCACAAAGATGCAGCGTTCTATCTAAGCTAGTATTTATGTATGGATCACCAAAAAAGAGTGAGCCCACAGATTGAGAAAGAAAAGACAAATCTACAAGAATAGTATGTAATTTAATTTGGGGCATTAGTTTTGCCAATTTTACCACATTTGTTTTCTTTTGTTTCTAGACTTCTATGCTGAATTTGGTTTTGTTTTTTATACGTACATAATAGTACATATATCTTGTGTCTATATTATGTAATTTTTAGATGTTTTAGAAAGCTGTTTTTATTATGTAAAAAAATTGGTGTTCGGTGCAACTCCTCAAAGCCCGGTACACATATCAGCCTCTCAGTATTACTCCTTACCCGCCCTTCGGAAGCCTCTGCGCCATCCGTTTCGTAGGGCCCTCGCGTGGTTGGCTCGTGGGGCGCTCCTGGTCGTCTGATCTCCGTGGACGCACCATACCCGGACGGTCCACGGGTGACTATGATGCGTGGGGCGTGGCGCAGCCGGGGCCACCTTTCTATGCCAGATTTAGTCGCGCCTGCATGTGTCGTCTCGTGCGCTGCCCTGCACGCGCCCGGCGAGGCCGGGTTGGCTCGGCATCGCTCTCTTCGTGTCGGGCTAGTTCGTTCGCCCGGCGCGGGTATGCACGGGCGCAGTGTCGTTCTCTTTGTGGTCGGCTGTTTCGTTTGCCTGACCCGGGCACGCGCGGGTGTAGCGTCGTTCGCTTCGTGCCGGGTTGTTTCGTTCGCGCGAGCCAAGTCGAGGTGCGAGGAATGGACTCGGGCACCGAGGCTGCCTCATGAGGGGATGCTCGGGGACGGTGGTCGGCTCCTAGGTTACCTCGTCGCCCATTCTGCTCGTTGTTCCAGGGATTGGCCGGTCGTTTGAGGTTGTTTTCTCGACAGTTGCCCGGATGCTTAGGCTGTCCTGTCCGTTCAGCGGAACGGTTGTTGCCGGTGTGCTCGGCTGTTGCAAGCTGCTGTGGCCAGCCAGTTGGCGGGGGCTGTTTTTGTGTGTGTGTGTGGTAAGGCTGTCCGCGGAGCGGTTCTAGTCGTTGTGCTCGGCTGTTGCACGTTGTCAGGGCTGGCCGGTTGGCAGGGGCTGTTATTTTTAGTTTATCGGACACTTTTCATTTGGCGGAGAGAGTAGGCTTTTCGGCCTTAGGGCATGTACAGCGCAGTCTATTCAGCAGTCTATAACGAATGCCACATGAGATATTTTTCTACGTGGAGGTAAGAGAACGAGGAGAGAGAACGAGGGCGTCTGGAATTTAACAGACGGTAGATATCCCTAAAATATCGCTACTTATCGTCAGTCTTTTTCCCATTGTACGCGCAGCCGTCGTTAATTTGACGCTTTCCCATCCAACTGCCGTATCCCCTGCCCCACGAAGCCTCCTAATTTTTGGGTCCTATATAGATAGCCTAAACAGACAGTCTAATGGACAAGGTTCTTTTTACGTCTGTCTATAGATGACCTGGACGATTGCTACAGACAACATGAGTCTGAACTAATGTACATGCCCTTATCTTCGCCGTACGCGGCGCGCGGGCGTGGGATGGGACGTGCAACTTCCTTCGTGGCTCTATGTGTTGTTGCTTGCATACTTTTTTTGGTTTACCCGGTTGCTTGTTGTCACCGGGCTATTGGTCGGGTCCGTCAGTCAGCGTCCTAGGTCAACCGCTTGGATGTGTGCTCCCATTGTCTTGTCGGTAGTTTAGCACCGCCTTGCACCGCCGGTTTGTGGTGTTATCCTCTTGGCCGCGCATGTCGGTCTGTGTGTGGGTTTTATTTTTGGTTCATTCATTCAATGTCAATCTAGCACGCGGGGGGGTGTTTACCTATTGCGACGCTCTCCTTCGCCCCCGCCATCTCACATCTGTTCAAACCACGCCAGCCTCCTATCGCTTCGCTCCCCTACAATGGAAGGGGTTATCTGAACTCTTTCATCAGTTGTCCTACCAGCTACTTGAGGTTTGTGTGTTGTTTCCCTCTTTCTTATGTTTGCTCTCATATGCACGCTCACCGGCCGTTGTTTTTCTCTTTGCGCTTGCAGGCATTGCAAGTTTCTTCCCGTCATTCACTGCAGCCGTTCCTGGGTTCTTGTTCTTCGATGTCAGCTCTCTCTTCAGTTCCCTGTGGCCCTTTTGATGAAATTGCGGCGGCCTAATCACCGTTTTTCAGCAAATCTGTTTGCTTTGTGCCACTTAGAGCGGTCGGTGCTGCTGATGTTCGATTGGGTGGGTCATCCGTCTTGATCATTGGTGTCCGCTACATCGAGGTTTGCTCGCTTGGATTCTTTATGTATGTTTGCTAGCTTATTCGCCTCTGATGTGGTTGGTTCTCTTTGTGTTGGTTAATCCTTTCGTCTTGTTTCTATGTGTGATTTCTTGCTGCAAATTTTTAGGTTTTGTTGTTGGTTCGTGTGCATGGGATGCGTGCTGTGATCTCTTTTGTGATCCCTGTTTTGGACAGTATGGCAATACAATTTGCTTCCCCAGCGATTTCTTGTGTCTATGAGGCTAAGGCGTTCCTGTGCTTGCCGGGTAGAGATCCAGCGGGTCACGACCGTTTGGACGGGCAGATGCCATGTTGTTGGTCGGACTGCCTCGTGCGAAGCTAGTGTTGTGCTTGTCGAGTAGGGGTCGAGCCAGGTATGGTCATTTGGACGGCCATGCGACGTTTTGTTGGTCAAACCGGCTTGTGACGGTGCGTCCTGGAATTGTTGGTGGATGGTGGGAGGACTGGTGGGGGGGGGGGGGGGGGGGGGGGGGGGGAGGGGGTGCTCGGGGTTCGACATGTGGACGGGTGGTCTCTCATTGGTTTGGTTGCACATGGTCAGACTGTTTATTGCGTGCGGTGTATTAATTTTGTTCTCGTGGACCTTTTTTCTTTCTTTTGACCGTCTCTTTGTATCTTCTTGCATGTTTTTTTTTACTTTCTCTTTTGCTATTTTCCTCTTTTACCTATCGTCCGTGCTTGCTGCGATTCCGTGTCTCGTCGTTGTTGTTTGGCTAGCTGTATGTGCGAGTTGGTTTGAATGCGTGATTTGCTCGTTCCGTGGAAGAGATGAAGAGGGTGATGTGCTGGCTGGGTCGGCATCAAGCCTAGTGCGTTCATTTGGACGGTGAAATGATGTGTTGTTGGTCGAGACGTCTCGTGGCGGTGCGTCCGGGGGCTGTCGTCCATTCTTGTTGCGGTTTTGTGTCCTGTCATTGTTGTTTGCCCAGCTCATATATGTGAGTTGCCCTAAATGCGTGGTTCCTAGCCTTGTGGAAGAAAATTTGTAGGCGGTTACTGCATCCAATTTCTATATTTTAGGTGTGTTATATATATGTTTCTACTGTCACTTTTTGCATTAGATTCTCGGTGATTCCCTAGTAGCCTATGATATGATATGGCCGTTGATAAAAGGCAGGAGTTAGCCTTTGTGACCATTGGTTTGGCTTTCAAGGAGTTTTGGTTTGTTTACTGGAGATGATCGTTATTTCTGTTTGGCTTGACGACAAATTCTCTAGGTGGAAATGATTGGTGCGGTTAGGTTGCTTTCATAAATTCACGATAGTGAGAAGAACACTGTAGCGCAATCGGTCAAAATCTAGGAAGTGGCAGGAGCAAAGACTCGAGCACGAGACCACCAGCTAGTGCACGCGCGTGGCTCGCCACTCAAGCTGATGAACTCTACTAACTACTGGACCGCATTGGTCTATAGAAACTATGCAGTCACATCTGAACATTTTTTTTTTGAAATTTCAAAATGTAGTTCTTTTTCGAAAAAAGAATATTTTTGAAATGAGAACATTTTTCGAATTTATGAACAATTTTTTGAAAACTCAAACAATTTATTGAAACTCCAAACAAATTTGAAAATGCAAACATTTCCTGAATATGGGAAGCCTTTTGAAACTCCGAACAAAATTTGAAAAAAATAACAGATTTTGGTAAATAGGAAAAAAAAATAAAACAACAGCATTTTTTGAAAATCTAAAAAAATTGAAAACGTGTTTTTCTCGGAAAATCACTTTTTTGAAATTGTGAGCGTTCTTTGTAAAACACGAACAAATTTTTAAAATTTCAAACATTTTTAGGAATACTAATATTTTTTGGAAAAATGAACAAATTGTCAAATTCCAAACAAAATTTGAATTTTTGAACATTTTTTGGAAATAGTGAATTTATGATAAAAGGAAAAATACACAGGAAAAACAAAAAATAAGAAAGTAAAACCATTGAAGAAAGAAAACGAAAAAGGAAAAACCCAGAAAAACAGTGAATAAAAAAACGGATCCTAGCTACTTGGGGCGGCCCATTTGCGGTTTGCTCGCTGCTCACCTGCGCGAAGCAGCGGCAGCTTGCCGCAGTTAGCGGCATATAGGGTTTCGCAGATAGTTGCTCCCATTTTTTGAGAGAGAATTTAGGGGAGCTCTTTTTATCTTTTGAGAAACACCAGTAAATTTATTCATACTCATAACAATTACAGGTACACTGATTTGGACCTAAGATGCAAGAAAATACAAAATAACTCCTATGACTAAGAATTACAATGAAATCTCTTGTAAACACCTTCTTCGCGGTATCAATCTCTGCTCAAAGAAAATACTTCAAATACTTCGGTAATAAGGCTGCAATTGGACCGGAGCAGCGATGTTGTCACTCTTTCACCCGCACGAACATTACCAATAATGGTTTTTGAAAGCGTCTTGAGTCATCCATCTAAAAAGATGGGAAGTCTTAATCGATGAACGTACTTGGGTCGGGATGATCCCTAGAAGTGCAGGTCGTCGAATCGCTATATTTTCACATGGTGTCGATGAAAGATTTCACCTCCACAAAGAATCTAACCAACAAAAAAGCTAGACACAGCAACATAAACTCACCAGATCCGAATAATCGGATCTGTGAGGACAAAAAACTCTCCGGGAATAGAGAGCTGGCGCTCACGCGCGCCCGAGCGGGCCTCGGCCCAACAACGCAATTCACCCAACGCTCGTCCCAGCTGGTCGCCCGCTATTCTTTTTTTTTTTTGGTCTTTTGTGTTGTTCATCTTTTAGAAAAAACCAGCCGATTTTTTAATACTAATGAAAAAAATGTAAAATCAATTTTGAGAAAAGTTCAGAAATTTGAAAAAAGTTCATGATTTTGAAAAAGCATCAATTTTAAAACATATACAAATTTAGAAAAATTTCATCGATTTGAAAATATTTCATCGGTTTTGAAAAAAGGTCATCAATTTAGAAAAAAGAATTTATTGATTTCAAAAAAGTTCATCAATTTTGAAAAAAAATCATCTATTTTGAAAAAGTTCATTAATTTTGAAAAAAAATTCATCGAATTTGAAAAAGAAATCGTCAAATTGAAGAAAAAAATTCATGTTTTTTAAAAGAAATCACGAAGTTGAATATTTTCACGCATTTAATAAAAGGAAAAAGGAAACAAACAATAAAATAAAATAAAAAAGGAAAAGTGGAAAAAAAAACATCAACTGTGTTTTCAGCGTTCCATATATAAAACAAAAGGAAACTAGCACAATAGGTCTGGTGTCCAACTTGTCTAGTGCGTTAGGTACTGAACCGAAAGGTGCGCGGTTCTAATCATGCCACGCGTATATTTTGTTTTTCTTTAAAACAAAAAAAAGAAGTAAGTGGACCGGCCCATGGCGGAGGGGAGTGTGCGCCAAGTTGCAGAATGCACTATAACGAACGCCTGAGGCGCCAAATAGAAAATGCCAGAATTTAGCCTCGATGGGCTGGGAAATCGGGCCAGACAACCTCGAGTGCGACCGGCCCTACCTTAGTCCAGTAGAAAGCCCGTCACGTCGCCCAAGAGCCCAGCCTTATCTCTTTTTTTTACAGGACCCGTATCTGTTCTGTTCCTCCAGCACGACCGGTCGCCGCCCCGCCTCCTTCGCCCGCTCGACAGCTCCCCTGCCGCCGGAGCTACGCGCTCAACACCCCCCCCCCAGGTCCTCCACCGTGCGAGCCTGTCCCTTCCCGCCCTCTCTTCGGCACGGCCCCGCCTTCTCCTCGCCAGTAAAAAAGATCTCGCATGTCTGCCGCAAAATTTCTTGCTGGTCCCAGCAAAACGATTCTCGACGCATCTGGTTCCAACATTGGTCCGCGTTGGTTGCAGCTTTTTCGGCAGGTGGTTTCAGCAAAAAAATATCTCCGGTTGCAGCACAGAATCCCGCCATCTCCATCTCCAGCAGCTCTAGTTGTACCAACCATGGCCGCTGGTTCCAGCATCACCGGACTCCGGTTTCAGTAACGCGAGACTCCGGTTGCAGCAGCCATCAGGATCCGGGTTGGAGCTTCCCCCCGTAGGCATCGATGCTCGCCATTGCAGCACCGTGCTCCTCCCCCACCAGGCCACGGCTATTTGTGGGGCCAACAAACGCGATGCGTGTCATTTCGTGTCGATACTAACGCGCGAGAGACATACGACCTGCGTCGATCAAGCACGCGCCGCGCGACCGTATTTCCTCATTCTCACAATGCCTCGCTGACTCCGCACTGTCAAAAGACCGCTTGCCGTGTTGGTAACCTCAGCCCATGTACGGGAGCTCCTCTACAACCACGATCCGGCACATCACTATCCACATGCTGATCGGCCACACACTCCTCCTGCTCATGAAAGCCGCAAATACTATTCGGCACCTCAAGCGCCCGTTTCTTCAGTTGTGATTCGAACTCGTGGCTTCATCGTTTAGTGTCAGACACATCACATGATGTGATTACTTACATCTGTTTCCCTCTTTTCTTCTTTCTTTTTTCTTCTTTTCTTTTCTTTTACTTTAATTTTTTTTCTTTGTTCCTTTCTTCTTTCTTTTTTTTTCAAAATGTGTGATTTTTTTATCAAAGTTGATAAACTTTTTAAAAATCTATGAACTTGTTTTCTTTTTTTCTTGTTCTTTTCTTAAATGCAAGATTTTTTTTTCAAATACGCTAACTTTTTCTTCAAAACCGGTGAAGTTTTTTTTTCAAAATCCATGATTATTTTTCAAATTTTTGTAAATTTTCTCAAATTTGTAAACTTTTTTTCAAAATTATGAACTTTTATCAAAATCGATGATTTTTCTCAATTGTTTTTGAATATCGATGATCTTTTTTCAAAATTGATACACTTTTTCCAAGTTCGATGATTTTTGAAAAAAATTGTAAAAAAATTAAAATACTTTATTTTTTGAAGTTTGTGAACTTTTTTTCATAGTCCGTGAATATTTTTGAATTCACGAACTTTTTCAATTTTTGCGACTATTTTTTTTCTTTTTTTAAACAATCATTGGACCGGTCGACTGGTCAACCGTCGACCGGTCAACCATTGACCGACGAACCAAATGCGCCCTGGCGAGGTACTGCATCGCGAGTGCTGGAATGGGTCAGCCCATCGCTGCAGCCTAGTGGGCGCTAAAATTCCTAGCCGGTGCATAAAGCGCCAATTAGGAGCTCCTCATGAAAGATGTGTTCCGCCTAGAGGAGGATCACGTCATTGTCGTGGCCTCCTTCACACAATGAAGGACAAGTTGACATAGTGCTCACCACGAAAATCCATAAATGTTTGTTTAAGCTAGGAGCACATTCTCACATACTCAACTCTGAATTTACCGAGTGAATTTTGAGCTTCCGGGTTCACTTGCATCCTTTAGTTTAGAAAACCCGAAAACATTTTTTTCACGGGTGAACCGAAAAACATATTTTCTTTAAAGTCCTAAATAATCATGAACACATTATTTCATCCACACATGGTAGCTTAACACGTGCCTGCAAATTTTCCTGAGAAAATATATTACTTTGTGTCTGTTGAAAAAACGGCTAGAATGAGTAATAACTATAGTATTATCTTATTGTGCATTTAATTTGTTATTTCTGTACAGGGCTCAAGAATGAATGTTTTTTACGCCAAGCTTTGCAAGAACTGGGGTATTTCAATATGTGTACGTCTGGAAAAAAAAACATGTGTTTGTACAATGTATAGATGTTTTCTTAAGGAAAAAAAATGAGAAAAAGGTTAGCATAGATAGGAAGGGTTTTAAAGCGAGCTTCACATGGGAGGCGGAGGGGATCGCAGTTGCTTGCTCGGCTTGGAGCGTGAGCCCGCGCAGCATATATAGGCCCTGTTTGTTTGGACCAAGCTGCAAAAGCAGAAGCAAAAGCCCAAACAAACAGGGTCATAAGCACCTGAACAGAGCCACGACCGGCCTTCTTATCTTTGGGCGACACGATTTGCAACACACACAGGTTGTGAGTCATTTGTCGAACTTGTCGCACCAATCGCCGCGGGCTCGAGCCCAAACCCCAAGCCCATCTAATGCCAACCCGCCCTCCGAAGCTGGAGTCACAGTCGTGCGCCACCATACCCTAAAAAAAAAAAAGGCGTGCGCCACCACGCCCGGCTGGTCCAGCGGACGAGAGGCACGCATATATCCCGGTGCGAACCTTGCTGGGCTAGCGATATGGTACTATTTATGTATATCGTTCTTAGACAAAAACTAGCAAAGCCCGCGCGGCGGCACGCCGTGCCCGTCGATACGGTGTCTCTATATATGGATTGTGTTTACTATTTACAGTAAGTGTTAGTAGTTTAAGATAGGAGAATCATGTACGTAAAAATATGGACGTGGTAAGATAAGCTGGAAAGAGGCATAAATATTGCCATCATGCACGCTGCATCTCTACTACTATTAAACAAGCAAACATTACCTTACCTAAACGCACCCCGTCTAATATACACAGAACAACACAGAGCATTAGAGCCTCACGATTTAACCCAGTCATTTAGATCTAACCATTAAGATAACAATAACCCTTCTTAAAAGTACATTTAGCAATTTAACGGAGCGGACGAAAACTCTGCCAAGAATAGTACTGCTCGCCACTCATTCGCGACCCTACAATCACGCACGCAACGCACGCATAAAAAAACCTGCCCGCACTGCTCGCCACCCCCACGGCCCCATGACGCCGCGCTCCCTCCGCTCCCCACGAGTGCCCCTCCGCGCTCGGCCGCCGCCGCCGCGCGCCTCGGGTGGCCACTGAGGCGCCCCGCCTCCGGGTCAGCCCGCAGGTCCACACGCCCAGCGGAGAAGATTCCATCGCTGTTTACCTCGAGGTACAGGGCTGCCTCTGTGAGATCGAGGAGGCCAAGGCGGACGCATCGATGAGATAGTGCTTCAACCCCACGGGATCCGACGCCTAGGCGAGGCGCCGGCGCATCGACACCAACGCGGGATCCGTCCGCCCTCTTCGCGATCCATCGACGCCGCCATAGGCGCTGCTGCCCCATGCCATCCGACACCAAGGCTCCACCGAAGAATTGCTGCTGCTGATCCCCATCTCCACCCCAACCCCCACACGTCCCATGGTCACCGAGGACAGCCACATGACGGTACGTTTGCCACAACTTGTAACTACAAATCAGTCCCGTTCATGTTTTTGTAGGTTCGAGTGTCCTTTTTCAATGGAATTTATTTGGCGGTGAATCGACCAGGCCACATCCTTTTACGTTTATTGATTGATCTGAGTAATATTTTTGCAATTTTCTGTACAAATCAATCTAGCTGATTTTTATAGTGGATCCCAATAAGTGGAATATTAATCTCACAAGGTCTTCGACTAATTTTAGACTTGTTTTTTATAGACAGATTTAGGTTCTATAGTGATTTGTCAATGGCGTACGTCCGAAGTGCTTTTCTTTTTGGTCTATATCTACAAACGTCATGGACCTGGCCCCATAGTTGTATACCTATATTGGTTCAGGAATTTCTCTCAGTACTGAGACTTACATCTAGCTTATCTAGCTTCCAAGTGCTGGTGCAATGTTTCACGTTGCCATCTGTCTTACACATGGCCTATTTGACATAGATATAAGAGATGGAAAGAGAACATAGCTTCATGTATCCTTGACATGCTTTAGTCATTACCTAATGGAAAGACAACTTAGTACTGTTTACTCACCATATTAGTCGACCCTTGCTGATCACATTTTTATCATGGTGCCTTCCCTTGCTCTTCAATGGAGTGCTTGCCTGCTTAGAACTGCACCTGTTACTGAGTGTAACATACTACAGATATCGCGTTTCAAAAAAAAAAAACATACTACAGATATTGTATCCATGTTTTCAGTATCTAAGTTGTGCTTTTCCTTTCGTGCAGTGAGGTTATTATGGTAGCTATTCATCTGTACATAACTTGTCAGGGTTGTGCTTAAAGAAAGCATTAATGCAATTCTGAACAATACATATTGTGGACGAGGGATGTGAATTCCGTAATATATTACTTGGCCCCCCTCGGCACTCTTGTACAGGGAAATGTGTAAGTGAACTCGGCCCCTCGGCCCCCTTGTAACATAGTTTCAGTTTATTACTTTTGGTTTTTTCTGGCTATCTTATCCTTTTTGGGTTGCACTGTGATCTCTACTAATCACATTCTGCCCTCAATGGTCACTGCTAATTTCTAGATTACATAATGTCAAAGTTACATGTGTGCTTTGCAAAACTTTTTGGCGGCATATGAATAATGGTACATGCAAGCATATATATATTTGTCTTGCCATTGTAGAGATGGTGAAGCTCGGCAAAATGGTTGTTCCTAGATACCACGATGATAGCTGCAAGAAGTTGGCCGGCAATTTATGAGTTCCCAAATCGCTTGAGGTACCACTGAACTGTTGTTCTTCAACTAATACTTTCTCCTGTGCCAATTTTTAAATTTTTACGAACACTTATCTGAGTCCTTCTAGATTTAGGATGTTCTATGTTTATCCTTTTAATCGTTGCATCAAAGTGGAAACATGGTGGGCATAATAGCTATTCATTTAACTTCACTTACCTTTTGAGATTTTCGCTGGACATTTTGATTATAACACCTGGTTCAAGCATATTTTGTGGATTCCTCATTGTTTTTTGTTCTTTCTAGGAAACTTAATTTATTTATTTCAATTCAATAAAGATGCGATCAGTTGTGGCTTCATAGCAGCTACATGGCTTTCAACTAGAAAAGAAGCATGTATTTACAAGGCATAGTTTAACACCTGGGCATTTTGCAATGGTTTTGATCCCTGCGAGCGCTGATCGTTGTGCTTGGCTCAAGGTTTTTTTTTTGGGTTCCCAGCCCTGTTAATTTACTGTTTTTCTGTCTAATTTGAGGTTATGGGATGATAATTCCGAATTTGGGATCTCCATTTTCCAGATTATCTTATTATTCATGATGTTGACATGTTGTTCTCTTATGGATAATGGAGAGTGTAGGATGTGAACATCATATTGATTCCCCTGTATTAGTGGTGTTGAGATATAAATTTTAGGCAATCACACTGTCTTGTTAACACTCTACTGGAGCATCCACATTAGAACTTGACCATATTGTAGTTCGTCCATTATGCAGACAACCTCATCCATGAAAAGACAAGTTTTGTTCTTCCATTGGACAGTAAGAATGTACAACACTACTCTTGGTTTTGTTCAAAATGTCTAATTGGGTTCCATCTCAATAATCTATTTCCTTTGCCTTGTGAGAAGGACACAGAACTGTGATCCAAGTTTCACCTGGTTATAGAGAGACCTGATTGATGAATTGTTGAATTGTTGCCTTGGCACTATTTCTTTCTTCAATTAATGGACGAAGTAGTTGATGTTTACTGAGAATGCTCGCTCACTTGCTTGGTACTGCTGATCCTTTATTCTGCTGACAGAACTATGGAGCATAGCTCTTGGCGAGCACCAGCGCAGGCCTTGGAGGCCTACCTACTCGCTACCCCCAAGACGACATGTTGCTTCCAGTGTCTGATCGCGCGTCATTAAATACCAAATTTACGTATGCAGTTTAAGACTATTTTCTGATCTTTCTTAGAAATGAAATGAGTCCTTGACTTGTTTTAAGTGATAATTTTCATGTGTACTTGTATGTGGGTGCACTTGCTTGTAATAAGAAAAAATGTTAATAATACTTGCATGTGGGTGTGCTTGCTTGTACATAATGGTAATGGACCTTTTTAGTGAATATGGTTTTTAAGAAGGATATTCCAAATTCTGATGAGAATCAATATTTGGTGCAACGCACATTGAGAAATGCGCCCTTAGAGAAGAAATTACGTGGTTGGTGATAATATATACTAAAATGGAGATATTTGGATAAGTGGGCATGTTGATTTGTGAGACGCGATAATGATTTTTTTTCTTCATTATCAGATTTTCAATAAAGTTAATCTATTTTTGATTAAAAGTGTTGTGGTTGATATGTTGTCTGAATCTTTAATATGTGTTGGTGAAGACGTGCATTGCACGTGTACGCTTACTAGTGTGGATAAACAGGGGAATACATGTTGATACATCTCTGACGAGGCTTATTTATTCTTGCCGTATGTGGCACGTTCTACAAAGCAAAGGGTACACGATGATTCTGTTACAATAAGAAGCTGTCTGGATGATCATACTTTCAGTGGCGCACACCTTTATATTCTGGATCGGTCACTACGTGCATCCATTTTACAGGCTGGCTCACCAAAATCATTACATTGCGTACTATATAACACTCCAACCATCATCTATAGTCGTAGGATAACTTCTTTGTAGACTACATTTCTTGTCTCGGAAGCTGTACATCCACGATCATCCTCAATCAGGATTCAGGAACTTGAGACCACTACGCGAAGTAACACGCGACACTGCAACATACAATTGCCCTTGCGAAAATACAGGCTCTCGTAAATACACGCACACATTAGATGAGGTTTATCCCTGGCTCTTATTGATTGTCATTGCATAGCACGACCTTATTGGAAATTGACACCATCGCAGTGTGAATGGCCACTTAAACCCCGCTGAATTCAGAACTATACGTGGAACGCACACGCGCTGCCCTTTATTAGAACCAGTGATAATTTCTCCCTCTAAAACCCTGTCACCCAGTCGGGTAATAATCAAACGTGTTCCATTACATAAACCCAATGATTGGTTAATATTTCTGAGCAGCATAACAGGAACACCAACCTTAAGTGAAATCTTATGATGGGGAAAATTATTTATAGTGATGGAATTCAATACTCAGGAGGGTAAAACAGTTCCACTTCACCAACAGGGTCTGTAGATTTTGATATGGAATCATAACTTAAACAGTTGGTTGGAACCCCAGGTACACGCTTGAAGACAACATCATTTAATTTATCCACAACTGAATTTGTTGGACAGACGATAGCACGCTGGTACAGATAGTCGCCGTCATTGTATTTTAAATAGAACCCATCGTATACATCATCAACAACAGCTTCCATGTGATCTATAGTAGGAAAAAGTAACATATCTTCAGGGATGGAAACCCAAGACAGAGAAGACTCTTCGCCCTTACAATGCATCGTAATGGAACCATTACCAATACTTTGCACCCAACTAGAAAGCGTTGCCAGCTCTGCACGTGCCTGGCATGACAACGTGGGATTAAAAGTCGCATGTTTGTATGAAGCTTAAGCACCTTAATGTGTCGCCAAAGCGGAGAAGAGATCAGTGACGCATTAATAACGTCATCTTTCGTGCCGCCCTCCACAACAGGCAGAATTTGCCTAAAATCGCCACCCAATAGCATCACTTTCCCTCCAAATGGCAACAGTCCGTTATTCTCATTATGAATAGATAAAACATCTCTCAATGTCCTATCCAAAGCTTCAAAACAAAAGCGGTCAGTCATTGGAGCCTCGTCCCATAAAATAAGAGATGCCCGCTGACACAAACCAGCAAGCATTAAACTTCTAGATATGCCACATTGAGAACGCTCATTGACATCCAACGGAATTTTAAATCTTGAATGACCAGTTCGCCCCCCAGGTAACAGCAAAGATGCAACACCAGATGAAGCCACGGCGAGCGCAACACGACGCTCAGACCTAAGAGTAGCAATGATAGAATTCCATAAAAAGGTTTTACCAGACCCTCCACAGCCAGAAACAAAGTAGACACTACCCTTAGCCGCATAAACTGCTGATACTATTTCATGGTGTATACTTCTTTGTTCGTCATTTAACTTGCAATATAGTGTCTCGGCCTCAACAGTCAACCTGGCAGTATCGTAGCTCAATTCCTCAGCAATTAATCTGTTGAAGCATTCGTCATCAGTTGGAATTGTACGCGAGGTCAAGTTAAAAGAAGCATGACATGACCCATTTTTTGTGAACATGGAAGATAGTTCACACAAGAGACGATCTTGGAGATAATCCGATGGCACATCATACCTAGGATTACCAAGTGCAGCTGAAAGCCTATACGATATATCCTCAGCCATACTTGGCCAGAATCGCTCAAATAGAGCGCGACTATTGCCAACCTCACAGTGCAGAAGAACGGTCATGAAGAGGTGCCGCAGCTGAACGGACTTGCCCACATGATAGCTTCATCAAAAAGTTTAAACCACTCGTTGTCATCTCCTACTAAACCTCTTGATTGACATGCCTCCTTAAAAGTATCATAAAGTCGACCATTATGCCTTCTTAAATCCTCAAAGCAGGTTGCACCAGGAACAATCATAAGCAACATTCGAAGGAAAAACAATTCACCAGTTCCTGGATGCACATGGTAAATACGTCCATTCTTGCTACCAAGCTTTTTTTTTTATGCTTCCTCTTCGTCCACATCTTATCACTTCTATTCCAAACCCATTCACTTGGAAAATCAAGATATGTCAATGATCTGGCTGATCTATATTTCTGATTGGTAACAAACCACTCCGTTAGCATAGTCTTCAAAGCCGACGGATTATTTAACACATTTCCCAATTCATTTGTTTTGGAAAATATGACTCGATTCATATTAGGAAGATGCACAATTAATCTCTCAACTGAAGGCTCTCGACCATGGATACTATATGCAAACATGCTCCAAAAAGCTTCGCATGCAGAAAGGTACCTACAAAGTATAAAATTATTAATGGAATGAAAAAGGACATATGCCATTAGCACGTGCATCCAAAAAGCAAACTAACCACTTAAAAATACGCACCTGCATGTGACATAATCATCGATCTCGTTTTTGCCAGTAGGAAAGGGAACCGTAAAAACACCACTTGGCCTGTCGTCAACATCAACACGCATCTGAACCACATCATGGACCTTTGTGAGATATTTAAACAAATACTTTAACAAATTTGTTTTGTTACACCATTCCACATTTATATGGGCATCAAATTTCTTGAATAATTTCATATTATATGGAACAACCCACTGGTTTCCCAAACGAAGAGAATCGTTTTGCCTAAGCACATAACGTCCATCGTCACGCCTTCGATAGACAGGGAATCCGACATGGTCAACCATTGTCTCATCACTAAATGCCTTGGGAAAACGCTTGGAATAACAATTGTTCTTCATGCAAGCGCATTTAGTATTGTACATTCCGCATGGTCCATGTACCATAAACTCATCCACAAGAGCATAACCCAAAGGATCAACCAAAGGATTTGGTAATTCCGCACAAATAAGGCCATCTATAAATGAAGGAGAAGGATCTTTAGTATCAACCTTCAACCACACCAATGTATGTGTGTGCGGAAGACCCCTTTTCTGAAACTCCACAACGTACAAATCTGCAAAAAAAAAGATACCCATCAGGTTAACATCTGTCAGGTAGCAATATGTAAACAATAATTTATGATCAATACAAAAGACCATCAAAACGCACAGGCTTGAACAGGACCAAAAGAAGAACCATCTTTCACACCATCCAAAAATTCATCAAACTTCATATTAAATACTCGAGTAGTAATGTTTGGTCGATCAGCAGCACTCTGTCCAGGTTCAGCAGCAAGAGCATCGGCAATCTCCTGCCACTTAGGATTGCATGTGAACGTAACAAATAGATCGGGAGCACCATACTCACGGCATATGGCCATTCCATCGTGATAATTTAGCAACATGTAACGTCGACCACCAGTGAAACTGCCATGCAATATAAACTGAACACCAATATTTTTTCCAGTAGAATTACCTTCACCCATTGCATCAGATACACCCTGATAAGTCTCTGAACGAAGTTTATCTTTCTTCCGAAAATGGTATTGCAAACATTCAGATTCAACGCACGAGTATGCATTACCGGCCACTTGTTGGCTTAGACGACCACAACTTGTATATGGGTTCACCTCACCCTCACGATAATGAAAATAATAATTGTAGTACTCCAACATAGTAACTTCTCCACGGGAAGCTCTAACATCCTGGGGAACAATAGTATTACCATTATCGTCATCATTATCATAATCATCCAACTGATCAATAGCTGACGCACTTGCACCAACTGTGGTACGATGAACAATAGTATCAACATACTAGTGGCTGGGGCGCGCCTCTTGAGGCGTGAATTTGCGCACTAATCTAGCTGTTTTAGTTGTTCACGTTTGTGTGCAGTCCACATGAGCGCCAGTTGCTAAAAAAATACATTTAATAGAACTGCAGCAGTAGAGTGTTCAGTCATAAAGCATAGCAAGCATAGCAAGCTAGCAGGACATGTACATGTAAGTGTTGGTCAACTTGTGTGATGATTGTTAAAAACTGCAGCAGCAGAGTGTTCACTCATAAAGCAGAGCAAGCTAAGGGCGTGATTTATGGAAGCATCACTTGGTGCTGCCCCATGCCCTCCACGAGTGCATGAGACGGTGAGGCGCTAGCTTCATCTAGCAACTGCCCAATCCACTGGTCCCAAGCTATTATCTTTGGTGGGTCTCATATTTCGTCTTTGTCTTCACCTTTTTACTTCTTTATTTCCCAGACTAGAAGAGGAGAAGCAGTAGATATCTCTCCCTATTGCTTTTTTCCATCTCTTTTTTGCTTTTCTGGACGAGGAGGCTGGCTCTTCTGTAGGATGTATCTTTAGTCTGCAAGCAGCACATTGCGTTGATTTGGGACCATCCGAACCTAGGTGGCAGCTGGGGCATCCGTCCGGCGTGTAGCGTTGTACAAGCCCTAATAGGTCTATATTAACAGAGAGGTGACAATCTTCTTTACAAGATGGATGACTGATCAGAGACATAGCCGGCCTTTCCCCTAGTCAACACAGGCATATCAAATTGCATGCAAAAAAACTAACAAGAGGCAAGTAGTGGTTACTACAGACTGAAATCAACAACCATGAACATCACAACAATGCAGATGCCTAGAAACTAATCTACCAATAAATCCGATCTATTTGGTCTAAAATAGGAAGTGGATAATGAAAAGAGCAAACGAATCCGTCGTGGATCTTCCCGAAGGCCTTGCGTAGACGGTACGGCACAAAAATCACCACGGCCTTCCTGTTCCCACAACATCCATCTGGATATCTACTTACATCGCAGTGTTGATGTACATGTCCTTGAGACCACCCTTGAGCTCCTGATTGTCTTTCTCCAAGTGAAATAAAGCCTACAAAGATATTAAGCAGCACAAGCATGTCAAACCTTGACAAACCCAAACGAAAGAGTGGTTCTAGATACAGAAACAAAACACATGAATGGCACAAAGCCAACGACGAGAGGGACAAGAGATAGAAGCTCACCTGCGCGACGGTATCCTCGAATTTGGAGGGCTAGACGCCCTTGTTCTTCCGGATCTTCTTCCTGGCGGTGTACATGTTGATCAGTGTCGTTACACGAGGTGAAATCAAACCCTTCTCTGCGTCTTCAATCATAATGCAAATAGAAGTGCACGCAATCTGGTAAACAAACTACATTCCTATTTGGTTGTCCTTGCAAAAATGTTTGTTGTTTGACATGCATAAAACCGACAATTTTGTATGCCAAAATTTCTTTTGCAAACGAAAAGGTGACCCAATAGTACATTGAGAACTTAATTGCCAGCCATCTACAACATCCTCTGGATCAGACCAAAGAAGGTCACACATGGCACCATCATGAGGCACTTTCTGCTTGCGATCTATTATTCTGATCTGTTGGGGGCACATGATACTAAAATAATAGAAATCGAATGCATGAACTACAAAATATAACACTGGAGAACAATTTACCTGATCCAGTGTCGTAATAGCAGGGGAAAGGCCTCCATGGACACTGAAGATTTTATTCTCAATAAGTGCAGACAAACTGAAAATAACAAATACATCAGCTCTTGTAGATTATGATTTTAATTCAAAGAAACACAGTAGCAGCCTCATAGCATTACCGCATGCAATATAAAAGCAACATAGAAATATTACCTTAAATAGTCGAATATTTCTGTGCAACATCTCCAGACATTCACCGAGCAGTATTTACGAAGACACTCATCATAGAAGCCGTAAACCTGCATCAATGCATGAGTTCAAAGAAGAAATGACAACTATCATAACATCACTAAGAAATATCCAACTTGAAAAAGGTCCCTCACTTGTGTGATCTGCCTGCTCATGATTTCCTCGTATTAAAGTTATATGATCTGGGTACCTAACCCTGGAGACAATTTGATCGTAACGGTTAGGACATGAGATTAAATGGCACAGAATGTAACTTTAAGGAGAACAACTCAAAGTGTTTAACTACTGAAGTTGGATTAGGAAATTTGAATGTGAGGAACCGGATTATTTTGCCTTCTATCTTCAGGATACGGGTATGAACAATCTTCAGCGCCGCCTCTCGATTGAGGCATTAACTGTTAAACTCAATTACTGATGGCATTAACTGTTTGGTGTTCTTCTCGATTGAGTTTAACCCATACTGCTGATTAATACACATTGCGATTTCATTAGTTCACTTATAACAATTTAAATATATTAGTCTGTTACGTACTCACAGTTGCACCTTGCAAAAGGAAAAAATCACTTATAATAGTACGTGAAAGTTTAATAGTAAACTAGCTAGTTAAACAGTACCAGGACTAAGTACAGTTTGGGATCATTACCTAATTCAGTTCATTAGTCTAACTGATACTGTTAAAATCACATCGAAACAATGTCCATTGACCAACTAAGCTAAAGTACAAAATACAACAACGGAGCTTCGGTACACCACCAGCTTGTGTATTGAGGTGATCTTCGATCATGAGAATACTAAGATGGCATGGCCTTAAAACTGATGTCAAACCGACAGTAGAAGAATCTCATGATGATGAATTATTTTACCGTCAGTAATTAACCGCTGCTTTAAATTGAGATCTCAACTTCAGATCTTTCAGTATGAACTCTTAGCAAAAAGGCAATGACTTCCTAAAGGAAAAAAATTTCACAAATGCAGAGACCAAAAAACTGGTATGACCTGAATATCTGATTACAGATGTAGCATACATGTGACAGTGCATCACCAATATATTTCTATCCACACTTGCAATGTGTCCATGTGTCATCTTATATTTTTTGTGCCCAGTAGAGCAGGTCTGAATCCAAGCGACACCAAACAATACGTCCATAGCATCAAAACCTAAATAAAAGAAATGGGATTGGGGGTTGGGTGCAAAGCAGCTACCTGAACTCCCAAGAAATCTGCTACTAACCAAAGCTCTGACAGAAATGTGAGGTGACAATCAACACCAAAGATAGGTACCTGCAAAACAAATTAGGTAGTACACAAAGAATAGTCTCAATCAGGTGAAGATGAAGCAAAGAAAAATGAAGCTAAAATCAAACAAACAAATACCCAGCAAGCACTACTCGAATTTCCTTATATGCCGGGTGCCAGGCTCTTCGCCAAGAGTCAAAACACGGACACTCGGCAAAGTAAACAACGCTGAGAGCACAATCGGCAAACCTGGCTTCACGACAACTAGCTGACGTTGCCGTCACGGGCTCACGGCAAACAAGCACCACACGGCAAACAGGGCAGACGCCGAGAGCCACACTCGGCAAAGAGAAGCCACGTGGCATGCCCGTTCAGAACTGACGGCGCCGTCACTTGGTTTACCTATACCGAGAGCCGCTACGTCGCCCTCGGTAAAAAACACGTCACAGAAACATTTTCCTACCTGACATGTGGTCCCACTGGTCACATTTATCAGTAAAAGTTTTAAATTATTTGCTAAATCTTTAAAAAGAATAATATGCCGATGTATTTGCCGAGAGCCATGCTCACCAATGCTCGATATACGACTGTTGACTAAACCCTTCGGAACTGACCAGTTGGACCGGGTGTCCCACATGGCAGCTGTCATTTTACCGAGCGTCGCCGCCCTCGGGAAAGAGTGGCACCACTGTAGTAGTAAAGTGCTCAGCTGACTCCTTTTCCGAGAGCAACACTCGGAAAAGGAGTGGCGCAATAGTAGTGTCAGTTCTCAGACGACCCCTTTTCCGAGAGCCGCTCTCGGTAGTCTATCTTTTTCCTTGTGTTGCTCTCGGAAATGTGTCCCATTGCTTCTGTTGCTAAGCTCTTTCTTATCTGATCCCTGCAACTGAAAACAACTACAGTGCAATTTCTTTATATAAATGTAGTGCAGAAAATGTTATCATAACAAATGAATGTGGGAGCTCCAGCTCCCTAGAAATTCATCGAGCAACACATCACACACATAGGCATAATTTAAAGTAGTCCACATATATAGGCGAATGTTTCATACTAGTACACATCACACACAAGTTCGCAAATTCATACATATGGTTAACTTATGGAAGTTCACTACTTGCAAAACACGTGCACGTCACATAGAAGTTCACATGTTCATACAGCATCTTGAGGAGGAGGAAGGGCATCATTTCCATCGGGTTAAGATTTCGGAGGAGGAGGAGGAGGGGCATCATTTCCACTGCTTCGAGATTGCATAAGAACCTATAAGAGTAGAGTCACGTGAGCATTGTTCGTCGCTATATAATGAATGTTCTACTCTAGTTTAGAGAATGTTCTACCTGTAGTTGATTCTCGAGCAGCTTCAACCTTTCGTTCATGTCTGCTCATTCCTTATTTCTGCTCTCCTGCTCAGCCAGCCGCCTTTGCTCCTCTTCAGCAGCCCGCTGGTCCATTAAATCCTGTAATATGGCATTAGGCTCATATAGGTTGCAAGGGTGCTATTTCGAGGCATGGACATAAATGAATGGTTATGATGCTAACCTTGAGACGCGCTATCTCACGTGACGAGGCGGTTGGGCGACTCCGTATGGACGGAGTTGAGCTTGTGCTCGACGCGCGTATCTCGTGGAGCTTGCGATGCGAGGAGGTGGCGATCGCCCCATTGCAAAGGAGGTGGCGGCCATGGCCCTTCCCCTCGCCAGCAATGATGAGCAGCTCAGGATCAAGGGTCTTGGACGTAGGTTCGGCGTCCTGCCCGTGCACCTCCTGGAAGACCTCTTTGAAGGTCCCGTACTTCTCCTGCGCCGACAAGCTGCAGAACTCGGCGCCATCCTTCCCCTTGTGGCCTTCTTTCCAGGCCTCCAGGATGTGGACCGGGCGACCAAGCGTCGCCTCCTGCAAAATTAACCATCAAGTTTAATGAACGGAGATGCACCGTGCGAAAAAGTTAACATCTTAATCCACATACCATGTGTTGCTTCGGAGTGGTTAGGTTCCGGCTCCCCTGGACATGAGCCGGGCCTGGCATTTTGGCGCGGTCGTTTCCCTTCTCCACATGCTGCGCCTGCCATGTCGGGTCACACCACATGTCAACCAGGGCCTCCCAACAATCGGCCTTCATCCAGGGTTCCCTCACCTAGTCAGACAAAATCAAATCATTGAGTAACAAGAGGCGGATGAATCAAAGTACTAGCAACCAATGTAGTCACTTACCACTGACAATTATTCTTCTCTCTCCAAGTTGGTCCGGCAAGCAGTCTTCCTCGTCATCTTAAGCCCCTTGTCGTCGAGTGGCCGACACTGCATCACGGCTTTGTACCGCAGCGTGTGCTTGGTGTCGGAGAGTATCTTCCGGGCAGATTTCATGATGCCTTTGGTCGCCTTCTCTTTCTCACCATCCACGCAAGAAAATGCTTCCTACAAGAAAGCATATGGCAGTTAATTACAAGAATTTGGATATGGAAAAATGAAGTGGCAAAGATACTTACAAAAAAACCGTCGATGACCCGGGTGGCCATGGTGACATCATGCTCATCCTTGGTGTGCTGGTAGTGCTCCCAGGTTAAACCTGGCGATGGCGGGTGGTCATCATCCGGCTTGGCCAACCCGGGGAAGTACTTCCTCAAGAGGGAGCCGATGATGTGGTTTGGCAATCGCGCCCCCTTAGGCTTGGCAGGGATAAATTCCCACTGACTGCATGATGAAAAAGACAAGCATATGTGAGTGGAAAAGCTGTGGTATCCAAAATATGTTGCAAATCAAATGCTTACGAATCTCCTATCGGTGTAATGACAGGACGGTCGCCGGCAGCCATTGGTTCTGGGACCTTTCCCGGACCACGCCCGGATTTCTTCCTCTTGGAACTGTTGCTCGAGGTAGACCCCGAGCCGTCCAAGGCGACCATGTCGCCCGACCGGGTAGCGAGCGGATCCGGTACATCAGAGTCCACTCCGACATCGTCATCCGATGTCGACTCCTCGTCGTTAGCGAGCTGAAGGGAGCCGGACGACTCGGTCATGCCAGAGTTGCTGACGTGGGTCGCCCTACCACTCGAGACTCTCCGGTACTTACTAGAGCCCTCCTCAGAATCTAAAAACAAAATAAAATGTATTAGTAACTAAAACGGAGAGTAATCTGAAAATAAAATACAATTATAAATAACTATAACGACGATTAATGTGAAGTTAGGGATTATAAGTCGGTTTTTTTCTCATTAATCCAACTTGCTATTCATTCTAGCAAATATCAATGTAGGGTCTAGAACTACTTTCCATCCATCCACCACAGTGCAAAGCCCCTTTATGATGATAGATCTAATATGTTCTATCATAATTTTTTGGTACTTTTACAAAATTAGTGTCATTCTAACCTTGCTGCACTAACCAATTAAGGTCATATATCTACTCCACATGCTACTCCATTTGTTGTACAAACTTGAGACAAGTAAGAAAAGTAGGCAGCAAGAACTAAGATGCTAACTAGAGAGGCCCAAATACAGCTGCCACTGAAGAACACAACAAGCTCAAGTCAAAGGAGAACTCCACGCCGAAGAGGATCATCGCGAGCAGAGGCCGGAGGGGAGAGGGATGGGGTTGAGAGGTGGGGTGGAGGGCAGTGGGGTGCGAGGTGGGAGGGGGTGGGAGAGGAGGGCAGGGGAGTACCTGAGGGCATCTCGAGCTGCCGCGCCACCGGTGGCGCTCCGCTGCGGCCGCCATCCTTGGGCCGCATAGAAGAACCGCCGCGCCGGGCGCCGGCCATGAAGAACACTACGGTGGCGACGACAGTTGGTGGCGGTGGCGGTGGCGGTGGCGGCAGCGGCAGTTGGTGGCGGTAGCGGCGGCAGCAGATGGTGGCGGTGGCGATTTCGGCGGCGGTGCAGGGAAGGAGAAGAGAGAGAGCGAAGTGAGTGATAGAAAGAAAGGGGGTCGGCTAAGATCTAGGTTTAGGAACTTTACTGAGAGCCCCACTCGGTAAAGGTATCATTTCCCGAGAGCCGTAAATTGACGCTCGGTAAAAACTGCTCTACTTCTTTATTTCCCTTCTATTTTTTTTGTTTGGCACTCTCTTTTTGTATCTGATATTTCTTATATTTTTATGACTAAAGTTTGAAAATGCCATGAATTTTGATGACTATGTTTTGGGCACGGCTACAACAGGAGTAGAAACAAGATGTAGGTTTAGGTACATTGCCAAGAGGGACGCTCGGTAAAGGTAGGCATTACCGAGAGCCGTATATCGATGCTCGGTAAAAACTATGCCACTTCTTCATTTTCCTTCTATTTGTGTTTTTGTTTGGCACTCTCTTTTTGTATCTGATATTTCGTATCTTTTTATGACTAAAGTTCGAAAATGCCATGACTTATGATGACTTATGTTTTCAGCTAGATTTGTTCAAACCTCAACTTTAAACACTGCAAAGTAAAAAACATGAGAACGGGGACCTGCCGTAACACGAAAAAACAGGTATTCACCGTGGCCTACCCCCTCTCAGTGCCGGTCAACGCCCTAGACCGCCGGGGCCACCGAATGGGTGCTCGATCTAGAAACCACCCGAGGGAGGGGGGAGAACCACCCCTACATGCGTGTGGCCCATGCATATGCATGAAAGGGTAGTGTGGTGTTTGAATACCCAACGCACATCCTTGACGTGCACATGCCTCACAAACCACACGGACGGGCGGGAACGTCGAGGACCGGCTGCGTTCGTCCCCGAGACCGAGCCGACGGTGCGTGATCCTGTGACAGAACGGGCTTAGACTTGGCCTGGCATCTCACGATGACCTGCCGTAACATGAAGAAGCAGGTATTCACCGTGGCCTACCCCCTCTCGGTGCCGGTCAACGCCCTAGACCGCCGGGGCCACCAGATGGGTGCTCGATCTGAAAACCGCAACATCATTGACGTGGCAGATGCCTCACAAACTTGGTCTGATGCCTCACAATGACCTATCGTAACACGAGGAAGTAGGTATTCACCGTGGCCTACCCCCTCTCGGTGCCGTTCAACGCCCTAGACCGCCGGGGCCACCGGATGGGTGCTCGATCTGGAAATCGCCCGAGGGGGGGGGGACCACCCCTACATACGTGTGGCCCATGCATATGCATGAAAGGGTGGTGTGGTGTTTGAATACCCAACGCACATCCTTGACATGCACATGCCTCACAAAACGCACGGACGGGCGGGAAAGTCAAGGACTGGCTGCGTTCGTCCCCGAGACCGAGCCGATGGTGGGCGATCCTGTGACAGAACGGCCTTAGACTTGGCCTGGCATCTCACGATGACCTACCGTAACACGAAGAAGCAAGTATTCACCGTGGCCTACCCCCTCTCGGTGCCGGTCAACGCCCTAGACCGCCGGGGCCACCATATGGGTGCTCAATCTGGAAACCGCCCGAGGGCCATCTCAAAAGGAGAAAACAAAGTGTAACTATAATGTGGTAAGCTGGTTTACCAAGCATGTAAGAAAACAACTACAAAAAGTATAAGACATATTACCGAGCACGGCTACAACAAGAGTAGAAACAATATGTAGGTTTAGGTACATTGCCGAGAGGGACACTCGGTAAAGGTAGGCATTACCGAGAGCCGTATATCGACGCTCGGTAAAAACTGTGCCACTTCTTCATTTTCCTTCTATTTGTGTTTTTGTTTGGCACTCTCTTTTTGCATCTGATATTTCGTATCTTTTTATGACTAAAGTTTGAAAATGCCATGACTTATGATGACTTATGTTTTCAGCTAGATTTGTTCAAATCTCAACTTTAAACACTGCAAAGTAAAAAAAAATGAGAACGGGTGCCTCTGGATGGGTGCTTGATCTGGAAACCGCCCGAGGGAGGGGACCTGGAAACAGGTATTCACCGTGGCACCCACTAACGTCGAGGACCGGCTACGTTCGTCCCTGAGACTGAGCCGACGGTGCGCGATCCTGTGACAGAACGGCCTTAGACTTGGCCTGGCATCTCACGATGACCTGCTGTAACACGAAGAAGCAGATATTCACCGTGGCCTACCCCCTCTCGGTGCCGGTCAATGCCCTAGACCGCCGGGGCCACCAGATGGGTGCTCGATCTGAAAACCGCAATATCATTGACGTGGCAGATGCCTCACCAACCGGACACACGGGCGGGAACGTCGAGGACTGGATGCGGTCGTCCCCCAGATCGAGCCGACGGTGGGCGATCCTGTGAGGGAATGGGCTCAAACTTGGTCTGATGCCTCACAATGACCTGCCGTAACACGGAGAAGCAGGTATTCACCGTGCCCTACCCCCTCTCGGTGCCGGTCAACGTTGTAGACCGTCCGGGCCACCCGATGGGCGCACGGCCGGAAAACCCCCTCTGGGTAAAGTGTAACTATAATAGCAAGGTGCTTTGCCAAGCATGTAAGAAAACAAAAGGAGATCATTTTTTGCCGAGCACAAATGATAGTAGGCACAAATGAGGCTGAGTACACATTTTTGCCGAGAGTGCCTCTCGGTATGACGTCCATTTCCGAGAGCTGCTCTCGGTAAAGGTACTAAAACCTAGATCTAGGTTTAGGATCTTTACCGAGAGGCGCCCATTTTTGCCGAGAGTGCCTCTCGGTATGACGTCCATTTCCGAGAG
Source organism: Elymus sibiricus (assembly GCA_039707655.1). Taxonomy (NCBI): domain Eukaryota; kingdom Viridiplantae; phylum Streptophyta; class Magnoliopsida; order Poales; family Poaceae; genus Elymus; species Elymus sibiricus. The sequence continues at coordinate 74,550,815 of CM077676.1, forward strand.
CTGCTCTCGGTAAAGGTACTAAAACCTAGATCTAGGTTTAGGATCTTTACCGAGAGGCGCTCGTACTTGACACTCGGAAATGTTTCCCGCGGGGACTTCACGAAAATTTTCGCGCTCGCGCGCTCACTCGCTCGCTCTCCCCCCCCCCGCCGTTCGCCGCCGTCCACCGAGTTCCGCCACCACCGCCGGGAGCTCCTCCACCGAGCCCCCCACCTCCACCGAGCTCCGAGCTCCACCGCCGCCGCCGGGAGCTCCCCCACCTCCACCGAGCTCCCTCGCCGCCCCTACCTCCACCGAGCTCCCCGCCCGCCCCCTGCCCCATTGGTGAGCCCCTGCTCCATCTCCATTTTTTAGATGTGTGTGTGTGTGTGATGTGTGTGTGTGTGTGCTCTGTGTGTGTGTGTGTGTGTGTGTGTGTGTGTGATGTGTGTGTGTGTGTTGTGTGTGTGTGTGTGAGTGGGTGTTGTGTGTGTGCGTGTGATGTGTGTGTGAGTGGGTGCTGTGTGTGTGTGATGTATGTGTGTGTGTGTGTGAGTGGGTGCTCTGTGTGTGTGTGTGTGTGTGTGTGTGATGTGTGTGTGTGTGTGTGTGTGTGAGTGGGTGCTCTGTGTGTGTGTGTGTGCTATGTGTGTGTGTGAGTGGGTGTTGTGTGTGTGTGTGTGTGTGATGTGAGTGGGTGCTGTGTATGTGTGTGTGAGTGAGTTAGTGGGCGCAATTTTTTTTTGCGAGTGAGTGAGTGATATTGGTGTGTGGGTGTTGGACATATGCTTGACACTACTTTAGATAAACATGTGACTGACACTACTTCATTCTTTCATGCAGGACATGCATCTATTTTGACAATAGAGAGTGAATTTCGTCGCACGCTTCAAGGGTAATCTCTTCCCGTTAATGTGTAGGTTTCCATTATTTGTAGATCACTTAAATAGTCGCGTAACCTAGGCGTCTCCCGTTCGGAAGGGTTGTATTTATAAATATGCAAGTCTTTGCATATTTATAACCTCAACTCTTTCGAATTGTCCACGTTTTCCATGGACAGCCCGAGGATGTGTAGGCTGGTCGTTTTCATGCCGTACTTCGATCTGAGACAGAATTTCGACGGCATCTCCTTGTTGTTCTCTGGATACACATCCTCTTGGCTTATTGCCAAGACGTGTATTTGGAGAACAGCGGGGAGGTGCTGCCGAAATTTTGTCTCGGAGTACGTCATGGAAGCGGACCCAGCCAACACATCCTCGGGTGGGATTAGGACCTATCTTTACCTATTAGATAGCTCAGTGCATGTCGTAAAACTTGATGGAACCACTTGTTACATAAAAAACATTATGTGTGTGTTTCACATTATATCAGAGGATGGAAGATCGTGAGTGGATGTACACAGGACATCCCAGCATGGAGGGTATGACCCCTGAGTGGAGGTCGAAGACCAATGATTTCCTGGAATTAGTATTTGCTGGAGAAACGCCACTTCATGGAATTTGGTGCCCATGCACGGAGTGCGATAACCAGGTTGAAAGAGATAAGATTACTATGAGTAAACACTTAGGCAAATATGGGTTTACGCCAGGCTATTACCGGTGGATCTTTCACGGTGAGACAGAACAGTCCAGAGCGGAGGTGGTGCGACAGCGCACCGGCGAATATGATACTCGGATTGAAAACCTGTTAGATGACATCCGCCGTGCAGATCCGCGGGAGGACCCGGACTCCGAGGAGCCGGCGGAAAGCCCAGAAGAGTATCATGCATCTTTGTTTGCGGCACAGAAACCCCTTCACGCCCATACAGAGGTTACTCAACTAGATGGCATCGCACGCCTAATGGCCCTGAAGGCAAACCATTGCATAAGCATAATTTGCTTCAATGAGTTTTTGTCCGTTATTGCTAGCCTGCTGCCTAAAGAAAACATATTGCCAAAGAACATGTACGAGTCGAACAAAATCCTCGGTTCACTTAAGATGCCGTATGAGCAAATGCATGCTTGTCCAAACGGATGCATGTTATTTAGAAATGAACATAAAGATACAAACTACTGTGTCAAGTGCAAATCCTCTAGGTATATTGAGGTACAAAATGATGATGGTAGCAAGAGGCAGCTCACAATTGCCGTCAATATCCTTCGATATATTTCATTCACAGAAAGGATCCAATGGCTTTATATGACCGAGAAAACTGCCCAATATATGAGATGGGCCGCCGAAGGGAAGATGTACAATACAAAAAAGATGCAACATCCACTGGATGGTGAAGCATGGAAGAAATTTGTTCAAATTCATAAAAAACGGATGACTGGAAGAGTGTAGCTGTTGGGATAACAACCGATGGGTTCAATCCATATGGTTTGATAGCTGCCATATACAGCTGTTGGCCAGTATATGTTGTCCCCCTGAATCTGCCCCCTGGCGTTTGCATGCAACGACATCACATGTTCCTGATGCTGATAATTCTAGGGCCTAACTATCCGAGGAAGCATATGAGTGTGTACAAGGAGCCACTTGTGGACGACTTACTTGTTGCTTGGAACAATGGGGTAAGGACATACGATGCCGTTTCAAAGAAGCACTTCAATATGCATATCTGGTACCACACATCGCTACATGACCTACCAGCACATGCGATATTTTGTGGCTGGTGTGTAAAGGGGAAGTGGCCTTGCCCAGTGTGCTGACAGCGTGTGACTTTCATTTGGCTGGCTAAGGGTCGCAAGTATGTATGCTTTGACCAACATCGGCAGTTCCTTCGTCTTGATCACCCATACAAACAAGACACTGTGAACTTCCAGAAAGGTGTTATTGTTGATGACCCACCACCACCTATTATGACCGGTGCCCAGCTTAAGGATGAGTTAGATGCTCTCGAGAAAAATCTCAATGGGAAAGGTTTTGTGGGATATGGAGAGACACACCAGTGGACTCACATTCCAAGCTTATGTAGGCTCCCTTACTTTAAAGATCTTCTCCTTCCACACAACATTGATGTAATGCACACTGAAAAGAATATTGCGGAGGCCTTACTCGGCACACTCCTCGACACCGAGAAGTCAAAGGATAACATTCAGGCTAGGATCGATCAAGCCCAGCTATGCAACAGGCCAAAATTAAAATTGGTGCCTCGTGCAAAAGGTAATTCTTGGAAGAAGCCACCGGCCCCTTTCACCCCTTCAATGCCCCAAAGGAAAGAAATTGTCCAATGGATTGTGAACAAGTTGTACTTCCTTGATGGATATGCAGCTAATATCATGAGGGGAGTGAATATCGCTACAAAGCGAATAGGGGGCCTCAAGAGTCATGACTACCATGTATGGCTTGAGCGGATAATGCCTGTGATGATTCGAGGGTATGTCAAAGAGGATATTTGGCGAGTGCTGGCGGAGTTGAGCTACTTCTTCTGCCAGCTTTGTGCCAAAGAATTAGATTATGAAGTGGTTGCAAAGTTGGAGGAACAAGCACCTGAGTTGCTATGCAAGTTAGAGAAGGTATTTCCGCTAGGTTTCTTTAATCTGATGCAACATATGATCTTACATCTCACGTATGAGGCTAGAATGGGAGGACATGTGCAATTCCGATGGCATTATGCACCTGAATGGGAGTTCAAGCATCTTCATGGCAAATGTAAGAATAAAGCCCGCATCGAAGCCTCCATAGCCGAGGCATACCTGAACGAGGAGGTGGCAACGACCACGACAAAGTACTATCATGACAGTATTCAGACTAGGTTAAATCCGGCTCCTCGTTACAATGAAGAACCCACCAGTAATGTTTTTGACCTTAGCCTCTTTGAAGGCCATGGTGGCAAAGCAAGTGGTTCGAAGCGCAAGAACTTTTCACCTACCGAGTGGTCTACTCTTATGATCTATGTCTTGACCAACATGGAAGAAGTGCAGCCGTACATAAAGTAAGTGTAGAACACCTTCATTGACAACTACTCACTAGTCTTGAGTCCTAACTCGAATTCTTCTCATTGCTATAGGGAATTCTAGAACGAATTCTGGAAGCTACCATGGCCCCCTAACGACGAAGAATCAACAAACCTTCTTGAAGATACCAATGCTGATGGCGGTTTCATTTCTTGGTTCTCAAGAAAAGTAACTTTCCTAACTTTATGTACACTTCAAATTGTTCTTACTTGCCGGTAATGCTTCCACTAATGAACCAGACAATCTCCTATTAATCTTGTAGGCATACATGGAGGTTGATATGGACGCCAAATTGAGAGAAGTAACCAAAGGTTTTGAATACGAGGCCAAGTCATTTAAGGCTTACGACATGAATGGGTATCGCTTCCACACTGATAAACACACGCGTGAGAGGCCCAATCGAAGGGTAATAAATAGTGGGGTCTATTGTCTAGGGACAGATGGACGTCACTACTATGGAACTATCGAAGAAATTTATGAGCTGCAATACTGTGGTCTACAAGGTGTGAAGCATGTCGTATTCAGATGCAGTTGGCTCAATCCAGAGAAAGTGAGAAGGACCCCTAGTATTGGCTGGGTCGAAGTTGAATGAGCATTGAAATATGCAGGAAATGATGTCTATATTATGGCTCAACAGGCTACACAAGTGTTTTATCTCCCGTACGCGTGCACATCTACGGAACATATCGATCTCTTGAAATGGGATGTTGTGTACAAGATACCCCCACATACCAAGGTACCTACCCCAAACAAGGACGATTACCACATAAACCCTGACACATACGAGGGAGAGTTCTATCAAGAAGCAGACAATGAAGAAGACGAAGATGATGCGGAGGAAGATGATGGCGTGCATCACGAAGATGATGCTATGGAACATGAGGCCATGGATGACATGGAAGTAGATAATGCGGAGGATGGATACGAGGATGTTTCTGACCCTCGAGATTTGGCATTACTTCTGCGATGGCAAATGGGGCTAGATGATGATGAGGGTCCCCCTGAAGACTTCCAGGATGAATGTATGAACGGGCGTGATAGCGATGATGACAGTCCTGAGCCAAATGTTGCACCTAATATTGACCCCTATTTCTAACAACTCCATGTAATCGTGTGAGAACTCTATGTATGCGTGTCACAACTCCATGTATTCATGTAACAACTCTTCGTATTCGTATGTGCAACAACTCTATGTATTCGTGTGTGTAACAACTCTATGTATTCGTGTGTGTAAGAACTACATGTATTCGTGTGTGCAACAACTCTATGTATTCGTGTGTGTAACAACTATATGTATTATTGTGACAACTCCATGTATTCTTCATATGTGATATATTTAATGTATTTACATCAAGTTGTATCATCTGTACTAACTGGTTTGTTCTTCTTCGTATCAGGTGATTGAAACATGACAGGTGGCAACAAGAATCCAAAGGAAAGTTTGAAAGATGTGGCAGCTCTGTACAATGATCAACTTGCTCGACCGGTGAAAGAGGTGGCCGCTCCTGCGTCGGTTGCCACAGCCGCCAAGAAGGCCAAACGACCGGCGGGTCTAGACCTCCCTGCGAAAAACTGGGCGAAACGAGATCAAGTAGGACGCGGGGGAGGAGGAGTAGGAGGCGGACGAGGTGGAGGCGGAGGAGGCGGAGGAGGAGGAGGAGGAGAAGGAGGCGGACGAGGTGGAGGCGGAGGAGGAGGAGGAGGAGAAGGAGGCGGACGAGGTGGAGGCGGAGGAGGAGGCGGAGGAGGCGACTCGAGGAGGCGGACGAGGAGGAGGAGTAGATGAGGCAGGAGGAGGAGGCGGACGAGGAGGACGAGGAGGGGGACGAGTAGGACGAGGAGGAGGAGGAGTGGTGGTCGACGGAGGAGACAGACGTGTAGGAGGGAAGACGGCTGGAGGAGGTGGTGGAGAAGTAGCATCCTTACGTAGAGTAGCCCGGAGTAGAGCACCTCTTTCTTCTCCTGGACCCTCTGATGCAGTGCTTCGCCAGCCTCAGGAGGAGGATGCATGACGGCTGGAGGAGGAAACGGAGGATGGGGAGGAGGCGAGTGAGGAGGAGGAGGATGAGGAGGAGGTGGTGGAGGACGCCGCCGCCGAGAGGAGGCTGGTTGTTCGTCAGGTTTCTGAGGGTGGGGATGGACCCTCACGAGTGACGGAGCACCACGAAGTGAGCGGCTCACAGCCGGGCGGTTCGACTATCAGCACTATGATGTCTACTACGCAACCTTCTTCTTGTAGACTTTGTTGGGCCTCCAAGTGCAGAGGTTTGTAGGACAGTAGCAAATTTCCCTCAAGTGGATGACCTAAGGTTTATCAATCCGTGGGAGGCGTAGGATGAAGATGGTCTCTCTCAAACAACCCTGCAACCAAATAACAAAGAGTCTCTTGTGTCCCCAACACACCCAATACAATGGTAAATTATATAGGTGCACTAGTTCGGCGAAGAGATGGTGATACAAGTGTAATATGGATAGTAGATATAGGTTTTTGTAATCTGAAAATATAAAAACAGCAAGGTAACTAATAATAAAAGTGAGCACAAATGGTATTGCAATGCTTAGAAACAAGGCCTAGGGTTCATACTTTCACTAGTGCGATCTCCCAACAATGTTAACATAGTTGAATCATATGTAAATCCCTCACGCGCGACAAAGAGTTCACTCCAAAGTAACTCATAGCGGAGAACAAACGAAGAAATTATTGTAGGGTACGAAACCACCTCAAAGTTATTCTTTCCGTTCAATCTATTCAAGAGTTCGTACTAGAATAACGCAAAGTTATTCTTTCCGTTCGATCTATCCAAGAGTTCGTACTAAAATAACACCTTAAGATACACATCAACCAAAACCCTAATGTCACCTAGATACTCCAATGTCACCACAAGTATCCATGGGCTTGATTATACGATATGCATCACATAATCTCAGATTCATCATGTTCAATCCAACACAAAGAACTTCAAAGAGTGCCCCAAAGTTTCTACCGGAGAGTCAAGACGAAAACGTGTGCCAACCCCTATGCATAGGTTACCAAGGTCACGGAACCCGCAAGTTAATCACCAAAACATACATCAAGTGGATCAATAGAACATCCCTATTGTCACCACGGATATCCCATCGCAAGACATACATCAAGTGTTCTCAAATCCTTAAAGACTCAATCCGATAAGAAAACTTCAAAGGGAAAACTCAATTCATCACAAGAAGAGAGAGGGGAAAAACTCCATATGATTCATCTATATCAATAAAGCTCGCGGTACATCAAGATCGTGCCATCTCAAGAACACGAGAGAGAGAGATCAAACACATAGCTACTGGTACATACCCTCAGCCCCGAGGGTGAACTACTCCCTCCTCGTCATGGAGACCATCGGGATGATGAAGAAGGCCACCGGTGATGGTTTCCCCCTCCGGCAGGGTGCCGGAACGGGCTCCCGATTGGTTTTTCATGGCTACAGAGGCTTGCGGCGGCGGAACTCCCCATCTAGGTTTCTTTCTGGGGGTTTCTGTATATATAAGGGGGTTTGGCGTTGGAATCACGTCAGGGGAGTCCACGAGGCGACGACAAGCCACATGGGCGCGCCCAGGGGGTAGGGCGCGCCCCCCTGGCTTGTGGTTGCCTCGTGGGTCTTCTGGCCCACCTCCAACGCTCCCTGGGCTTCTTCTGGTCCAAAACTGATCACCGTAAATTTTTATTCCGTTTGGACTCCGTTTGATATTCCTTTTCTGTAAAACTCAAAAACAAGGAAAAAACAGAAACTGGCACTGGGCTCTAGGTTAATAGGTTAGTCCCAAAAATAATATAAAATAGCATATTAATGCATATAAAACATCCAAAACAGATAATATAATAGCATGGAACAATCAAAAATTATAGATACGTTGGAGACATATCACACTACTTCCACACGGAAAGTGTGGCTGCGTGGTCCTTCAAAGCTTCCGAAACGTCCATATGTGGATAGAAACATGTTGATTAATCCTGTGGGAGAGAAGTAAGTGGTTATATCGACTCATCCCATATAAATTGTACCTTTGTCATTTCATCACATATAATATGACTTCACTCTTCCTAATGCAGGAGCTTAATGAAAGCTGGTGAGAGGCGTCCGCCACGTTCGCCGAGTGGCATCATCGGGGGTCTTTGTAGGTTAAATTATCCTGGACTGGTCACTTTGCCGAACGGTATCATTGAGCCAGCTTGGTCATGGGATCACTACAAACACGCTCCGGATTTCCTGGATATGCGTCAGAGGGTTTATGATACCAGAGCCTTGCGAGTGGTCAACGATTTCTGGGTAAGTCCTGTCAAACACCGCAATGTCAATACCAAAAGGTTTAAATTTTCCATAGTCATGATTTTACCCTTCTCACATGTATGCATGTTTGTAGGATTTCTTTACATGCGTAGATGGTGAGAAGGATCGCGCCAATGTGGTGGTTGAGAATATTGCCAAGAAACTAGTCCACGACATGCACTATGAGGAGCGCGTCCGGTTAGTGGTCAAGTATCACGCGGACTATCTCAACCAGAAGATTTGCAAACAGGAGGCTCGAGGGAAGCATCTTACACGGGACGAATACTTCAAGGCAAGTGACGATGGATGCTTGTTATTCCCTACATTACCGCAAATTAGATTCCTTACTAAGATGCATTTGTTTACTTATTACAGGTGATTCCTCGGTGGTGTGCTGACAAACGTCCGTGCTGGGAGAAGATCGTCGAACGGTGGACAGATCCAGGGTGGCAGGATGAACACAAGGTAATAGGGGAACGGCGTAAGTTGATGGGTTGTCCAGGACACCGTCAAGGCAACCTCACCATCCCAGGTGTCGTCTCCAAACATGTAGGCAACAACATCCTTTTCTTTTCATCATGTTCTCTTTCATTTGTGAGCATTCCCTTGATTGTTTGGATCGCTTTCTTTTGCAGAGAGAAGACACTGGCAAGGATATCTCTTACTTCGAGGCATGGACCAACAAACGTACCAAAGACGACAAGGACAAGGACCCTCTCCACCCGGAGAGGGACTGGATCAGCTCTAAAGCCCGGTCAGATGGGGAGAACTACACCAAAAAATTGAAGGAGACGTGCGGGCAAGAGGCTGATCCTCACGTGGTGCCGTTTGACCCTCTTGTGGCCATTGACGCGGCAGGCGGTAGACCGAATGGCCGGATGGTGGTTCACGTCGATTCTGTCATAACCTCCTCCCTTCCGAGAGTCAACACGCTCCGTGCTATGAGTACAGGCTCTACTCCTACCATAGAGCGTCATGTACCACATACCGTGGCCATTATTGACGAAATTCAGGTCAGTGCTTCTTCATTGATCCTTCATCGTCATGCATGTTTGCATTTCAACACGAATGACATTTGCATTGCCATATTGTAGACCCGGCTGAATGAAACCCAGAAAGAACGAGATGAAGACCGGGCTAAGCTGAAGGCACAAGATGATCTAGTGAAGTCTTTACAACATATGGTGGTCAATCTTTATTCTATGCAAGGAAAACAAGTGCCAGAGATGCCAGCGACGCCAGAGTGGAACATTGTGAGTTTCGTTCGAACTATTTCTATCACCATTTTCGGCATTACCATATGCATTCATCTTATTGGGTCAATCCATCACAGGTCAGTCCATCACAAGGGTCGAACAATGTTCCGGTGGTTCCACCTCAAGTTGGTGGTGTTGGGGAAGCAAACGGAATGACGCCTTCTGATGTTGATGTTCCCACTCCGATCTCCAAAATCATGTGAACTTCATGTTATGTTGTGTTTGAAACTGTTCCTTGTATGTGCTTGAGAACTATTGCATCTTGTGTGATCTTGAGACTTGTGAACTTGTGGTAGTCGAGTGTGCATGACAACAATTAGACCTTTTATGCACTATTGCTTTTATGTGGGATATTCTTGAGAATCATTGCTTTTTTTCTTCAATGATGCTTATATGTGAGATGTTCTATGTGTGATGCACTATATGCTGCTGCTGTATATGTTTTGCTGCAGCAATGAAACAAAAGCGCAGAAAAAGGATTGCTGGGCAAAACATTATCGAGAGCGGCTCTCGGCAAAGGATATGAAACTGGAGCAGGATACAACCTTTACCGAGAGGGACGCTCGGTACAAGATACCAACCTATAGAACCTGACACCTTTACGGAGAGGCCTCTCGGAAAACGATACCAACCTGTAGCGCCACCTGACATCTTTACCGAGAGCTTCCGACACTCAGCAAAAATATAAGGTTTGCCGAGAGTAGCTCTCGGCGAAGTACAGACTCGGCTGTCAGGTTGTAGCCACGTGGCTCTTTCCTATTGGCTCTACTTACCGAAGGCGGCTCTCGGCAAAGATGGCGCTCGGCATATTCTGCGGGACCCACATGTCAGGAGCTGGACACGTGGCTCTTTCCTACTGGCGGTCTTTGCCAGGGATGGCTCTCGGCAAAGATAGCGCTCGGTCTATTGTTCGGGACCCACATGTCAGGGGCCGGACACGTGGCTCTTTCCGATTGGCCGTTTCTGCCGAGGGTGGCTCTCGGCAAAGATGGCCCTCGGTCTATTCTTCGGGACCCACATGTCTGGAGCTGGACACGTGGCTCCTTCCTATTGACCGCCTTTGCCGAGTGCCACTCACGGCAAAGAACCGCCGTCCCCGTCTGCCGTCCGTTAGCTACTTTATTTTGCCGAGAGGGGCTGTTTGACACTCGGTAAACTCTTTGCCGAGTGTCCGCGTTTTGGCTCTCGGCAAATTCCTGTTTGCCTGAGAGGTGTACGCCGGGTGGCCTTTGCCGAGTGCAACTCTCGGCAAAGGCTTTGCCGGCGGTTATTGGCCCTTTGCCGAGTGTCCGTGGCACTCGGCGTACAGCGATATTCCAGTAGTGAAGGAGCCAAAATAGACGAAGAAACAAAATTTGAAGATGCATTAGAGGCAAGAAGAAGAAACCAAAAAAAGAATAGGACCTGAGCACGGGTAATCTATCATCCTTAAATCTTGGAGAAGAACTCCAATTTTTAACCAGAGGCACTTTATCATCCTAAATAACTTACCGCATCCATAGTAAATAGATAGCAAATTTATCCAAAGTAGAAAAGAAACCTCACTTTAAGTATGACATTACAACAAACATGTGATCCAGCCTGCTTAATTCATCTTAGTAAATAGAGATGTCATCCTAGGGTAAAGGTAAAACAAAACCACTAACTAATAACACGTGTAAGAATCTAGAAGTAGGGAGCGGGGAAAGGGGAATTACTGAAACATGGGGATGAGCTGATCACAGAGAATATAACCCAATGGGTAATAAATCAAAATAAATATCAAGATTATGTGGGAGGAAGTGGCAGCTCTACCTGGGCATGATACGGAGGAGGAGGCAGTGCCATCAACGGATGTTCATCACGACAACCCTTGGTCAAGACACCATCGGCTGCACAACTCTGTGTTCTGCAAGAGAGGAGCACGTACATAATAATTTGATCTCGTCTCTATCTTCCCCTAAACTCTGTGTGTGTGTGTGTGAGAGAGAGAGAGAGAGAGAGAGAGAGATGGCCTTGCCTGGTTGGATCTCTGGAGCAACCATGAAGTTGTGGCACTCCTTCCGCTGCGCTGCCAAGGAGAGATGAGGCACTGCCGGCGTCCCCGGCGACTCCCGGCCCCTTGCGCAGCTCCCCGGCAGCGCTACAACGCCGGGAACGGCTTTCTCCCGGTGGCGCGGCCAGATCGCGAAACAGGTGGAGGTGACGATGGCGACGGAGGCGGTTCCGGCGGCCGTCGTCTGCGAGTACGCGGAGGGGTCGTGGAGGAAGAGGAGGCGACGCACGGAGGACCGGCGTGCGGCGGCGATGGAGCGGGGGTGTGGAGGCGCCGGGTTGGAAAGAGACCGCGTCGAGGCAGAGCACATATCAAAACCGCCGCCGCCGCCGCCTTCTTCTCCTCCCTCGAGACGACGACGTTGGTGTGACTGCGTGAGAGAGCCGAGCCAGTTCCTCTCCTGCTGGCGACGCTCGTGCCAGCCGGTTATATGGCGGAGGCGGAGGTTTCGTCAGAGGATGTTGCGTGCGAGGAGCGAGGAAGAGGTGGGTTTGCAGTTTGCTTTGTGGGGAAGGGAAAGCAGAGGACGGCCCTTGGGGAGGTGTTATCTGGACCAGTTTGACCCAATGGTAACGACTGAAGCCCTTCTGTCCAATCGTTGCGATTGCTCCATTGCCCAATCGAGAGCCACTGTAGAAATCCGACGTGGCACGCTCGAGAGAACGCCCTTGTAGCGTAGCTTATTGTGTTTGATTTGATCCTCAGATGATAACTCTTATCCCCATATGAAAAGAGAATAAGATATTGCAAGGCCATGAGATTACAGTTGAGAGATGATATATGCTTCAACCGACCAGAATGTGTTTCGGCAACAACATCAAACCTCCTACACTCAGGAGTCAAATCACCCACTATAAGAGCAGCAACCTCTGAAGCAGTAGGTCCAGAAAAACATGTACCATGAGGACCACCATCATCACCCAAAAACCGTATAGACACCTTGGACACGTCAGGACTGCACAAACTTTGCCGAGCAATTCTAAATTTATGGACCAAACGGTGATGCATATTCAACATTTGAATGAGGGCCGACGCAATCTCAGGATCAGGCTCAAGAGAACCATTGCCTTCTCTATCAAATACATTAATTCTGCTCCTGACCTCATCAGCAGAGTCCACCATATATAACTGTGCAAATTTGGGAGAAGAGTCTCCAACTGGTAGAAGTGAACCAATACGATGATATACCACTCCATTCATTTTGAACACATAAGGAGCGCCACCAATATTGATGTTGTGATCAATCTGAGCACCCAATGATGTGAAACAAAACATAGAATTATATTGTCTAATCAACCGCATAAACCGACTGGAAATTGCATCTCCATCAAATCGCATTAAGCTATCCAATGGAGATGGCCAATCAGAAAACTTAGGCAATGAAACTTTTCCACCGTGGCAACAACCTGTATAAACAGGCTGGCGAGCATTTCCGTCCGGATGGTACCTGGATCCTTCACGAAACCAGTAGAAAGCTCCACACCTCTGGCAACTAAATTTCGGCCCACCATAATAAGAACGGCCTCTAGATGTAGCTACAATAACTCACCACATGAATTTTAAAATTTTAACAATGGGAAATGGAGAATAAAAAATATAAATGAAAACTAAATATGAGAAATCAACGAACCACAGATATTAAGCAAATATACCTTTAAGCAAAAGAATATACTCCTTTGGTAAAGGAGGTTCCATCCCCCGAACTACATGATAATACATGTAACCAATAAATAAGGAAGGCATTAAACACATAATAAAATAACACGGAAAAAATACATAACAAACCTTTCTTCCTTCCCGACCGGTAACTCCGTATCAACCTCCTCTTACGTCGATTATGCAATATATCAGCATGTTCCATAATGGCGTGGCCATTACTTGAAACCAAGAAGATAACCAAACAAAATTTTAACTGTAGAACACACATAAAACACGGAAAATATCATCAACACACAACATAATCTTACCCAGGGGAGTAGGCCGATAGGAAGAACCCATATTGCGCAGTGGAACCACGCGTGGTCGATGATTAACTATGAACGGAACACCAAGTTGGCCAACACCAAGGCTCGAACCTTCGAAGAGACCCTCTCCCATACCACCAGTGGCCGCTCCTAAAAAAAGGAGAACAAACACGGAATAAACTCAAAATGTCAAACAAACAAATGCCTAAAACAGAAAAGATACAACTAACCTGAAACGTCAACGCAAGGTACAGCTGGCCGCTGAGCGGTCGGACCACCAGACACATACGAAGAACCTCCTAAAAAAAATATACATACAACATGAACCAAGCAAAACATAACCTCCAGCGTGAAAAAACAAGTATAACTTATAGATAAACTAATACCAGGAAACGCAGACGGGACAACCAACATTAGGATCAACAACAAATTCTGCAGCGGCCCAACCAGGGCCGGTCCTGTGATTTCGGGGGCCCGGGGCGAGATAAAAAATATGGGGCCCTCAAAAAAATTCTAATAATCTTGCATACAAGGTCTTTAACGATGATATCTATGGAAAGAGAATCAGAGACATGTCTTCTATGAGATCACGTCGTTGCAGGGGCCAATGTGCACGATGCAGCCGCATCTTGGTAGGACCACGTCGGGGACGGTGATGGGTCATTTCTGACCGTGGCGCACATGATATCAAGAGTTTGTCGCCGCAGCGAGGCAGTGCACAAGAACATAGAAGATCAACCAAATTGCCTTTACCCATTTGCAGGCAAATTGCGTGCAAGCATGGTGGTGGAGCACAAACTAACTTTCTGGTATGAAGAAACCGATTGGGTGAAGAAACTTTTTCATATATACAAAAAAATATAGAAGCAAAATAACAACTAGAATCACACATATGAATATTAAGACCAGAGCAGAACAATCAACTATTAATTTATAATATGGAATATCAACCTTTTAAATTTAGAGAATTGGTGTTTATTGATACAAAGTTATGAAGACGAGAGTACCCACCGAGTCATCCCTGCTTCGCTATCACCGCAGTGCACGCCCATGTCGTCAGTCCGCTGTCGTCGTGCGTGCTGCTCTTGGCTCTCCGCTACTATACTTTTCTTTAGGGACTCTGCACATATACTAAGTTTGATATGTTTTTTTCTTATCAAGATACAATATTAGTTTGCTACCCCATGCAAAAAAGTTAGATTTATTTCACAATAAGAAAGACATATTAGTTTGCCAAAAGGTTGTAATCCCAAGCAACATGCAAGCATGTATCAATTGATCGCCAATCTTCTTCTTTCTTTCTTTTATTAAGTTCTGTATCAGTGTGCTCCTCTTCCTCCTCTAGCTTGGTGTGGCCCACCAACATTTTTTGCTTACACATAGCCCACCACCACTTAACCCCACGATTCCACTTTTGGTGCTACAGAAATAAAGGCCCAAAGCCCATTTAGCTGAAGGAAATACCGCTTCGGCTTTCTTCTTCCCGGAGACATACATCGGCTACTCTGTAACTGCTCTAATGGCGCCTCCAGCAGATTGGGGGTGGGGTGCTCGCACGTACCTTAGTTGGGGGCCCCTCCGGTTCCGGAGGCCCGGGGCGGCCGCCCCTCCCGCCCCCCCTCAGGGCCGGGCCTGGGCCCAACCATCAGATCCAGATGAAGAATTACCTGCGCACAAGAAAAATATTATGTATATATGAAAGCGTAGATTAAAACTGTCTACCAGTAACTTACTTACAAGTTCACCCGAAAAAAAAAAACTTACTTGCAAGAAGATAGCTCGCACGAAACATTGAATTATAAAGAAAGCAGACACATGCACGTTGTCACATCAGCCTACACAACCGCATGCATGCACTGCCTGATCACTGGAAAGTCAGCTCGCACGAACTGCTAATCCTATGCACAGAGTCACATCAACCTACACAGATGCATGCACGCACTCGTAGATCACGGAAGCATTTCTCTAAACAGATATAGTCGCGTCAACTCACCGGAAACAAAATCAATAGGACGCTTTCCCAAACGAATCTCTCGGCGTCGACGGCGCAAATCACCAGCGGACAAACTCTGAGCTCTATCCCCTACAGAAAACGACCAAACAAACACCTAATTATACATGGAATACACAGGAGAGATTAACAAAAGGCCACCGGTTAAGCCAAACCTACCAGCAGGTGCGGAGCCAGCGGGATGACGACCACCATGCACTAACTGATCATCGGATAGACGGCCACCAATAGCAGCTGCTGAGTATATTGATTATTAGAAAGTATAGGATAGATTAGGATTTGGCCCTGCCTTGTCTTGTACTTCAAATAGATCATTGTACTCCTATATATATATATGTTCACGAGGCTCAAGTAATAAACATCAATTGCACCAATCTCTCTCTATTCTTCTAACATGGTATCAGAACCAAGAGGTCTCGAGTTCAAGACCCGGCTGGCGCAATTAAATTGCAGCTCACTTTCGGTCCACGTTTAGGCCTGAGGGAGCCACACGTGAGGGGGAGTGTTGACGTATCAATGTATTGCCTAGTCTCTTCCATCAGATCAGTCTTTTGGTTGCATTGGCTAGTCTCGTCTATGCATGCCCGGTGCTGGCAACACCGATGCGTGCCTTCGTCCACGACGTGTCCCCGGGGCCTGGCAAGCCTGGTGCGGCGCTTCTTCAACTTCGACTTCGTCCGTTTACGCATGTCCGGTGCTGGCAACACCGATACGTGCCTTCGTCCACGATGTGTCCCCGGGCTTGGCAAACCCGGCGCGACGCCTCGTTAACACCGTCTTCTTCCCGGCGCATCACTACTTCGACACCACTGCGCCCATGACTAACCACTAGTAGAAAAAGGGCCTTATGTGAGACACATTAGTCCCGGTTTGTAACTGAACCGGCACTAACGTGACCATTAGTGCCGGTTCCAACGGCTAGGCGGGCGGCGGTCATTAGTACCGGTTCGTGGCGAACCTATAGTACCGGTTCGTGCCACGAACCAGTACTAAAGAGGTGGTGGCAGGCTGTTGCCAGGCTGGGGCCCCACCAGCACCTTTAGTACCGGTTGAGGCCACGAACCGGGACTAGAAATGCACCTTTAGTCCCGGTTCGTATAACCAACCGGTACTAAAGATCGTCCTATATAAACCCTTCGTCCAGCCCTAGCTGAAGCGCTCTGTTTTTCCCCTCCTCTCTGTTTTCTTCCCCTCTTGCTCGAGCTCACCTCCATTTTTGCCAAAATTTGTCCAACATTTGAAGGCACCCCATCCATCCAAGTGATCACAAAGGTTAGCAACTTTGTCCTTTCATCTCTCATTGCTAGATTAGCTCTTGCAATGCTCTATAAGTATAGTGATTTGTGGGTTTTATTTTGGGAGGAATTATATGTGGTAGTATTTGATTTATATGCAATTTGAGGTCAAAATAACTCTTAGTTTGCATATGTAGGTGTGGTTTACTTAGTGCCTTCCCGTCTCCGTCCTAAGCACCGTCGATCGCCCGCACCGTCCCGTCGCCGGCACCACCTTGTGGTGAGCCTCTTGTTCTTATCTTTTTTATATAAAAAAAAATCATGTTTGTGTGATTTAGATATATAGTTACTTGTATAATTATCTTACCCGTACGTTGTTTGTTATACATAGTGCCATGGCTTTGATATCCGTCCCCGTCGGCCCTCGTCCGGGTTATGATTCGGATGTGGTATATTCTCTTTTATAACTATTTGTTGCATTTCGTGTTTATGACAAATTATGCCCATCAAGTTGACATAGATATTTTTATCTAGGAGGTATGTGAACCGGAAATTCCAACCGACCCTATTGTCGAGAGGTTAAATTTAGTTGAAAAAGAAAACGAGTATTTGAAAGAAAAATTGAAAAGAATTGAGGGGGAGAAGATGGAATTGGAGTTGCATGTTGCCGAAGTCGTCGATGATCACAAGATCAAGATGGAGAAAATGCGCTTGAAGATTAGAAAGATTAGAAAATATGCCATCGATAGTGAGGCTTGGTATCATTATGCTATTGGATCAATTGTTACCCTAGTTGCGATCTTGATCGCATTTGTTGTTGCATTTAAATGCTTTAGCTAGAGAGTTATTTGTATGTTATTTTATGAGAATAAGTGTTGTATGAACTTTATGTATGAACTTGTATTAATTTGGTCTTTTCGGTGCTGTGTAATGAAGATGAGCCGGCAATGAATGTACGATGACCGATGCTCTCCCCAGTTCATTAATGGCGTGCAGACTTTTCTGCTTGCGGCTGAGGCGAACAAGCGGGCGGATGGTTTTATGCCTTGTCCATGTGCTGGATGTAAGAATGATTGGAATTACTCTAAGTCAAGAACCATTCACGTCCACCTGTTTGAGTCCGGTTTCATGGCCCACTATAATGTTTGGACCAAGCAAGGAGAAAGAGGGGTTATGATGGAAGACAATGAAGAAGAAGAGGACGACGACAGCTATCCTGGCCATGGGTTCCATGAATACGATGGTACAACAATGGGGGAAGAAGCTGAGCCGGCAATGCGGGAAGAAGCTGAAGAACAGGCATCAGATGAGCCCGCTGATGATCTTGGTCGGGCCATTGCGGATGCAGAGAGAAAGTGCGCAAGTGAAAAGGAGAAGCTGAAGTTGCAGAGCATGTTAGAGGATCACAAGAAACCGTTGTACCCAAATTGCGAAGATGACAAGAAAAAGCTGGGTACCACACTGGAATTGCTGCAATGGAAGGCAGAGAATGGTGTACCTGACAAGGCATTTGAAAAGCTGCTGAAAATAATGAAGAAGAAGCTTCCAAAGGATAACGAATTGCCTGACAGTACGTATGAAGCAAAGAAGGCTGTCTGCCCTCTAGGATTAGAGGTGCAGAAGATACATGCATGCCCTAATGACTGCATCCTCTACCGCGGTGAGTACGAGGATTTGAATGCATGCCCGGTATGTTGTGCATTGCGCTATAAGATCCGCCACGATGACCCTGGTGATGTTGAGGGCGAGCGCCCCAGGAAGAAGATTCATGCCAAGGTGATGTGGTATGCTCCTATAATACCACGGTTGAAACGTTTGTTCCAAAACAAAGAGCATGCCAAGTTGATGCGATGGCACAAAGAAGACCGTAAGAAAGACGGGAAGTTGAGAGTACCCGCTGACGGATCGCAGTGGAGAAAAATCGAGAGAAGGTGGAAGAACTTTGCAGCTGACGCAAGGAACGTATGGTTTGGTTTAAGTGCAGATGGCATTAATCCTTTTGGGGAGCAGAACAGCAATCATAGCACATGGCCTGTGACTCTATGTATCTATAACCTTCCTCCTTGGTTGTGCATGAAGCGAAAGTTCATTATGATGCCAGTGCTCATCCAAGGTCCCAAGCAACCCGGCAACGACATTGATGTGTACCTAAGGCCATTAGTTGAAGAACTTTTAGAGCTGTGGAGCATAGAAGGTGTACGTGTGTGGGATGAGCACAAACAGCAGGAATTTGACCTGCGAGCGTTGCTGTTTGTAACCATCAATGATTGGCCTGCTCTCAGTAACCTTTCAGGACAGACAAACAAGGGATACCACGCATGCACGCACTGTTTAGATGATACCGACAGTATATATTTGGATAAATGTAAGAAGAATGTGTACCTGGGGCATCGTCGATTTCTTCAGAGCAGGCATCCCGTAAGAAAGAAAGGCAAGCATTTCAAAGGTGATCCAGATCACCGGCAGAAGCCTCCCCACCGTACTGGTGATGATATACTTGATATGGTCAAGGATTTAAAAGTAATCTTTGGAAAGGGTCCTGGCGGACAATCTGTTCCGAATGACGCTGATGGACGCGCACCAATGTGGAAGAAGAAATCTATATTTTGGGACCTACCCTATTGGAAAGACCTAGAGGTCCGCTCTGCAATCGATGTGATGCACGTGACTAAGAATCTTTGCGTGAACCTCCTAGGCTTCTTGGGCGTGTATGGGAAGACAAAAGATACATCGGAGGCACGGGAGGACCAGCAACGTATGCACGGAAAAGACAGCATGGATCCAAAGCAGTTCCAGGGTCATGCCAGCTACGCTCTTACCAAAGAAGAGAAGGAAATCTTCTTCGAATGTCTGCTCAGTATGAAGGTCCCGTCTGGCTTCTCGTCGAATATAAAGGGAATAATAAATATGGCAGAGAAAAAGTTCCAGAACCTAAAGTCTCATGACTGCCACGTGATTATGACGCAACTGCTTCCGGTTGCATTGAGGGGCCCTCTACCGGAAAACGTTCGATTAGCCATTGTGAAACTATGTGCATTCCTCAATGCAATCTCTCAGAAGGTAATCGATCCAGAAATCCTACCAAGGTCAGTTTCGAGTTGGTGTTCCCACCATCCTTCTTCAATATCATGACGCACGTTCTAGTTCACCTAGTCGAAGAGATTGCCATTCTGGGTCCTGTATTTCTACACAATATGTTCCCCTTTGAGAGGTTCATGGGAGTCTTAAAGAAATATGTTCGTAATCGTGCTAGGCTAGAAGGAAGCATCTCCAAGGGCCATGAAAATGAGGAGGTCATTGAGTTTTGTATTGACTTTATTCCTGACCTTAAGCAGATTGGTGTTCCTGAATCGCGGCATAAGGGCAGACTGGGTGGAAATGCCACGCTAGGACCGGAACAAATAATATGTATGGACGGGCATTCTCTCACTCAAGCACACTACACAGTTCTACAAAATTCCGCCTTGGTGGCTCCGTATATGGAGGAACACAAGAATTTTCTACGCTCCAAACACCCGGAGCAGTCTGACGACTGGATTACACGTGAACAAACGGGGACTTTCGCCGGTTGGTTGCAGACACGTGCCATGCATGACGCCGCTGTTGAAGATGACCTGTACTTGCTGTCCCAGTTACCATCTTCGAATATAATGACTTTCAAAGGGTACGAGATAAATGGGAATACATTTTACACGATCGCCCAAGATAAGAAGAGCACCAACCAAAACAGTGGTGTCCGCTTTGATGCAGCAACCAAGAGTGGAAAGGACACATATTATGGTTACATAGAGGATATATGGGAACTTGACTATGGACGTGGTTTGAAGGTCCCTTTGTTTCGGTGCAAATGGGTCAATATGACACGAGGCGGGGTAACGAAAGACCCGCAGTACGGAATGACAACAGTGGATCTCATCAATCTTGCGTACGCAGACGAACCATTCGTCCTAGCCAATGATGTGACGCAGGTTTTCTATGTGAAGGACATGTCTACCAAGCCGAGAAAAAGAAAAGATAAGGAAGCGAATACATCATACGATGAGCCAAAGTGCCACATAGTTCTTTCAGGGAAAAGAAACATCGTGGGAGTGGATGACAAGACAGACATGTCAGAAGATTATGAAAAGTTTGATGAAATTGCTCCCTTCACAGTGAATATTGACCCGAGCATCCAGTTAAATGATGAAGATTGTCCATGGTTACGGCGCAAAGGGACACACGCGAAGAAAAAGTTTCACACCCAAAGATCCCACTCTGGGATGTGACCGGCTTCACTGTCATCACTTTCTTCTCTAGTGAGTTTCCGGACTAATATATCTGGAAAGTCCCACTTCGGACAAACCGGAGGGAATCTTTGTAATAGTTAATTAGGGTACTTATGTGTTTTGGCATTTGAAACGCGAAGAAATATAATGTCAAAATCATTAAAATAAGTTATTACAAAAAAAGAGAGGCGCAATGCTCACCTGCACGTGCTTAGCTCCAGGCCTTAGCAACGTGCAGGTGAGCATTGCGCCTCTCCCTCATTTTTCTTCGTCTCTAGGGCTTATAAACCGCTGCGAGTCCCTCTCGCTTGGCGAGGTGGGACTAAATTTTAGCCACCGCCAGGGACAAGGCCTTTAGTCCCGGTTGGTGGCTCCAACCGCGACTAAAGGACTTCATTTGCTATTTTTCATGCATTTACTGATTTTTTTTTGAGCTAAATGACCCTGAAATTGAAAAGCACTACAAATGAACTCTGAAAAGGTTGAAAGTTGGCATGGTATCATCATTTCACCCACATAGCATGTGCAAAAAATTAGAGAGGGTTACGGCAAAAACTGGATGCACTTCGTGTACAAAATGGACAATCTCTTTCGAAGTATCAGGGTTTCGGACGAAAACTCGTTTGTTACAAAGGCATTTCATTTTTTAAACTTATTACAACTCCAGACTTTTTGTGCGTTCAGTATGCACCATTCAAAGCCACGTCATCAACTTTCAACCCTTTCTGACTTCATTTGCTATTTTTCATGCATTTACTGATTTTTTTTGAGCTAAATGACTCTGAAATTGAAAAGCACTACAAATGAACTCTGAAAAGGTTGAAAGTTGTCATGGTATCATCATTTCACCCACATAGCATGTGCAAAAAAGTAGAGAGGGTTACGGCAAAAACTGGATGCACTTCGTGTACAAAATGGACACTCTCTTTCGAAGTATCAGGGTTTCGGACGAAAACTCATCTGTTACAAAGGCATTTCATTTTTTTTAAATAACCTAAGTATTACCAAATTGAATATAATGATAAAACACAGTAATATTAAACATAAGAAAAAAGAATCACTGAAAAATCTATTTTTAAAGTAAAGTTATTCCCAAACTAGTGATTCACACAAATTTCAAATAATTCAAATTTAAACTATTCAAATTTGAAAACTACTGGCACTAACAGAAAGTTTGTAATTTTTTGTACCTAAAGCAAAAATATTCACAAAGAAACTCTAAATACAGCAAAAAACAACTCAGAAATAAATAAAAGAAAATAAATAAAGCAGAAAAGAAAAAAAAGCCCGCCTACTGGGCCACAGCGGCCTGCATACGACTAGAAACCCAACCTATAGTTGGGCCAGGATGCAGGCCCGCAAGGCCCAATAGGCCCACAAGGCAGCGCAACAGTTTAGGCCCAGAAGCCTGCATTTGAGAGGAGCTCGAAGGAGCAGCCGCGGCTGGGTTTATAAACCAGTGCGGCTGCCCTTCGCTCGGCGAGGTGGGACTAAACTTTGTGCACCGCGGGTGGCAGCGCACCCCCTTTAGTACCGGGTCGTGGCTCCAACCGGTACTAAAGGGGGGTCTTTAGTACCGGTTGGAGCCAGGACCCAGTACTAAAGGGGTCGCTTCCCGCCGCTTGGCCTGGCCAAATTTGACTTTTAGTACCGGTTGGTGGCTCCAACCGGTACTAAAGGTCCATCCTATATAAACAACACTTATGAAAAATTTCACTTCTTCTCTGTTCGCTCGTCTCCTCTCCTTCTTCGATCGACAGCGCCGCCGCCCCCGTCGCCGCCCCCGTCGCGCGCCGTCCCCGTCGCGCGTCGTCGCCGTCGCCGCCCCCGTCGCCATCGCCGCCCTGGCCCGTCCCCGTCGCGCCGTCCCCGTCGACTCGTGCGCCGCCCCCGTCGCCGGCCCGTCCCCGTCGACTCGCGCGCCGCCCCCCGTCGCCCCGCTGTGAGACCCCCGCCATGGCCGGCCGCCCTCCCAAGCCCGCACACACACACACATGTACATGCACACACACACACACACACACACACACACACACACACACACACACACACACACACACACTTAGATGTTATATTTTTGGTTTTTAGTTTTTTTTGTTTTTCTGTTTTTTAGTTTTTTATACAAATGTTTTAGATGAATGAATTAATTAATTAGATTAATGTCAAATGTCAAAGGTTTTAGAAGAATTAATTAATTAGATTAATGTCAAATGTTAGATGAATTAGCTAGATATATTAATGTTAGATGAAATAGTTTTTTATACTTTTGTCAAAATGTTAGATGAATTAGCTAGATATATATATTAATGTTAGATGACTTAGCTAGCTATAGATTAATGTCAAATGTTAGATGAATTAGCAAGGTATATATATTAATGTTAGATGAATTAGCTAGCTAGATATATGTCAAAGTTTGAATTTTGACATATGCAACGATATTTGATCGTCATATGTCAAAGTTTGACTTTTGACATAGATTTATCAATAAGAATGCCCCCATTATGGATGTGCACAAGTTGATCCAATTTTTTTTTCTGATTTCATCTATATATATATTCTTCTATATGTCACGTTGTCTGTCAAAGTATTGAAGAAATCCATGGCTTCATCATTAGCCGGAAGTAACAGGCGTATGATGC
The DNA here is from genome assembly GCA_039707655.1 of Elymus sibiricus. Taxonomy (NCBI): domain Eukaryota; kingdom Viridiplantae; phylum Streptophyta; class Magnoliopsida; order Poales; family Poaceae; genus Elymus; species Elymus sibiricus. The sequence goes on from CM077676.1 coordinate 74,574,432, forward strand.
TACGAAGCTCTTCAAAGTTGTTTTGGAACGGAGTTCCGGATAGAATAATTCGCCGGAAGTAACAGGCGATATTCGGAAGGCTCTTGCTGAACTTCGTACCAAAAAGCTAATTATCCTATCCGGGACTCCGTTCCAAAACAATTTTGGAGAGCTTCGTACCATTATGCGGCTGTTACTTCCGGCAAATGATGAAGCCATGATTTTCTTGAATCCTTTGACACTAGACAACGTGACATATAGAAGGGTAGATGAGATCAGGAAAAATATGGACCATTTTCTGCACATCCAGAATGGCGCCATTTTGTTAAATCCCTTAAAGGTTAAGAGAGAATCCGTTATGTTACATTTGCATATAGAATTTGCATATAGAATTTGTATATAAGAAATCACAATCACCAATCATTTAAAAAATGTTACAATCGCATATAGATCGAATTTGTTATCGACGTCAACGATGCCCGGCCCGCATCCTCGCCGTCGACCCGTTCGCGACGACGTCCTGCTTCAGAGGAGCCATGTCCAGGACTGGGCTCCGCCGGGCAGGCACTGGGAGGTGCTACCTTCAGGGGGGCGCCGCTTGGTGAGGATCCCGGCCCCGGGTCCCGTCGTCGATCCGGAGCTCCTTTGGTGGTGTTCGCGTGGGCCACTTTCGGTGCGGAGGGAGCCGGCCCCGCCGGAGGTGGTACGTCGCCGTGTCAGGGAGGAGGACGAGCACGTCCGTCGCTACATGGCTGCTATGGACGTCAGGTTCTCCAATACCTGGCAGGTTCTTCGGGGATCTCACCCGAGCTATGATCCTGTGATGGTTCCTTATCTTTGGGTGCCACCGCCCGCGCCTCAGGAACCGCGAGTGAACTAGATCATTCGATAGTATTCGATCTATATTAGCTAGCTAGTGATGTATTCGATAATATTCGAGACGATGTATTCGAGATTATATATATTATTCGATAATATTCGAGACGATGTATTCGAGATTATATTCGATGATGCATATTATCTACTATGATTCAGTTTTATCTTTCGAGATGCATATATATTATCTACTATTATTCGAGATGCATATCAATTATCTACTATTATTTGAGATGCGTAGTAAATTGTTTTATATTTCTTCTGGATTAGTTAAATAAAAGCTATGGCGGACAATACCGGCAGAGAAGGAGAAGTGGCCGTGTTCGAGATCATACGCTCCCCTCGTGGGCCACATGATCAGAATGAAGAAGATGACGGCTCCCAATATCTGAACAATACCGGGGAGGGTGATATGATATTCGATCAAGACGACCGAATTGATGAAGTCCAGAACTATGATGATCTTGAAATAGCAAATACCGGCGAGGTATATTTATAGAAGCAGGCATCTGGTGATCATCACGTGTTTTAAATGATTTTGTATATATATATATTAACGAATCGGTCTTTCTTCTTTCAGCCCTCCGGATCGAGCAAATCGTCTGCAGGCAGCAGAAAGCGAGGCCCGGCCAAAAAGTTGAAGGATGGCGTAAAGTACAACATCGATGCCATCAAACCTAATGGCGAACCAAGCGAGCCTAAGAAGAATGCGGACAAGTGGATTCATCAGTGCGGAGTTCTTGTGAAGGACCAAATCCCGATCTCCATTCAAGAATGGAAAAGCCAGCAAAGGAACGTCCAGATCTTACTTATGTTGACCAAAGAGCAAAAGATCGGCTTTGGGAATCTCTCATGTCACATTTCACCCTACCAGATCATTTCACAGATGCAGATGTGCAGAAAGTCAAGGACGCTGCTCTTAGGAAGATGGCGGTTGCATTCAACAACCACAAGAAAAATATATGGGCCAAGTACAGAGGAAATAAGACTCCAGAATTCACGGGAACACTGGAGAAGCAAAGAGATCACTGGCCCGCTTTCGTGAAATTCAAGGAATCGGAATTAGCTAAGGAACGGCCGAGAATAAACAAGCTCAATGCCGAGAAAAAGGAGCATTACCATAGGCTGGGGCCAGGTGGCTACGCGGTGGCCCGGCCTAAGTGGGATAAGGCTGAGCAAGAGATGATGGATGCAGAGGTCATTCCAGTTACATTGAGCTGCCCCCCCAGGTGCAGGACTTGGTTCTATGCGCATGGGGGGCGTTGGACCCAAAGACATGCCAGGTTTTGAAGAAGGCAAGTCTTAAAGGAACCGACGACAAACTACTTGTTGCAATAGAAGAGGCTCGAATGGGGGTGTTCACGCCTAACAGAGAGAACGACGAGCTTACACGCGCCCTGGGAAATCCTGAACACCCGGGAAGAACACAAGGCAAAGGCATTGTTCCGTGGTATGAGGGGTTTGCGGACTGGAACGCCGACTACAGAAGCCGTGCGAGAAAGAAGATGGAGGAGGAGAAGAAGAGGAAGCTGGAGGAGGAGCAGAGGAAGCAGGAAGCAGAACGCCTTAGAGGCCTAGAATCAGCGCACGCGGAGTTGGCACTCCAATTAGAGCGGCAGCAGCAGCAGATCAACTCACTTAGCCAGGAAAGGGGGTCTCAGCAGCGGCAGCAGCTAGCGGATCCAGCATTGGATAGCACTGACCCATCCATGCCGAGAAGCAGCGTGGGTTCCGCCCCGGGCAATGAGTCACTACTGCTGGATAGATACCCTGTGGATGACATCATGGATAACACTAATTGTGAGCTACACTTTAAAATGAAGAACATATCCATGAAGGTGGCGGACGGCGTTGCTTATACAAATCCCCCTGGAGCAACCTTCCATTGCAATCCGATTCCAGCTGACTATGCTCATGTCACAGTTGATGAAGTGGTGGCACAATATTCGGGGCTACAGCTTGACATTCCTGGAGGTGACAACGAGCGCACACTGGGAGAGGCCATACATCGTATCATTCTATGGAGAAAGGATTGCATTGTCTTTCCAAGGCCACCGACACCGCGTCAGCCGACTCCTCCTCCAAGTCCGCCACCGCGTCAGCAGACTCCCGCTTCTCCAAGTCAGCCACCGCCTCAGCAGAGTCCTGCTCCTCCAAGTCCGCCAACGCGTCAGGCCACTCCTCCTCCTCCAAGTCCGGCACCGCGTCAGCCCAGTGCTCCTGCACCGCGTCAGCCGTCTCTGCCGCCTAGCCAACAGCGGAAGAGAGCCGCCGCAGCTATGGCGTCTAGCGGTACAAGTATAGGAGGCAAGAGACGAGGATACCAATTTGGTCCAAGAAGCCTGGCGCCTCTTCCGAAGAGGACTTATGACCTGACGGATGAGGAAATCGAAGCCAAATGCAGGGCGGACTTGGACGCCCATTTTGCACCGAAATCGCCACCGCCGCCAAAGGAGAAAGTGTCTGAGGATGTCGTTGAGCACTTTATTCGTATGGCTAAAGAACCAGCTCCCAAGCCTGTTGACTCAGACTATGAGTGCCAACTCAGGAAGGCACATCTAGCAAAAAAAAGAAGGAGTCGAGATCGAGCTCGAGCCAAGGCGCAGCTGCCAAAAAAAGCGGGAAAACTGTTCCCCAGCTGGGAGAACAGGCGGTGCAATCGATCCCCCCGCTCATTGTACCAACACATGTGAGTACCGGCGCGGCCGATGAGCTGGTAATAACCGACGATCATAGAAGGATGGCTGCCGAGGCCGGTGTCACTGTTTATCAACTCCTAGACATCGAGCCCATGGATAAGATTAGAGAGGAGGACGTAAAATGGAAATATGCCCGCGGCGAACCTCTGGTCAAGCCTGAGGAGGTCAAGAAGCTCCCAACGAGAATGTATGAATTGCATGAATGGTACATGAAAATTGCCAAGACTACCAATCGAGAGTCCCTCATGGTGAAAGTCAAGGCAGAGCATTACTTCCATGAGAATGCTCTGTATGTTGAGTTTACAGAAATGTTTCAGTTATTCAATCAAGACGCACTCGACAAATCTATCGTCAGTTGCTATTGTCTGTAAGTGATTTCTTTCTGTAATTTAAGTCTCAAGCTAGCTGTAGTGCTCGTTGATCATTACCTGTAATTATCCTCACTATATTTTTTTCTGTGGTATTATGCAGGATGAAGATCTATGAAATGAATAAAGATGGACGCTATGGCATTGGGTTCATTGACCCAAATACCATTAATGAAGAGACATGGACGCTTGAATGGGCTCGAGAAGACACAGAGAAAAGCTTGCTAGAGTTCTTGAAGCGCATAAACACCAATCGAGATATACTACTTCCTTACAACTTCAAGTGAGTCACACTGTCTTGTACTACAAATTCTGTTTTTGCTTACTAGCTAGATGTTAATAAGTGTATAGGGTTTAGGGTAGTTGATGAGTGTTATGCACATGCCCGCTTAATTTATACATGCAAACGTGTGCGCATGCAGATTTCACTGGATCTTGTTAGACATTCAAGTTGAAGAAGGAAAAGTTGAAGTACTGGACTCACTACTTACACCAGCTGAGGGGTACGGAATCGTGAAGGGGATGGTCAACAGGTAATTTCAATCATTATTGAACTATATGTCGGCCTATTTAGTTCGTCATTTCCTGATATCAACTAATTAATAACTCCTTTATTAATTTTCTTTGCCGGCGGGCAGGGCTTGGGCAAAGTTCATCAAAACGGTTCCAGGCCAATGGAAACAAAAGCTGTATTGGTATCGACCCAGGGTAATTAATTAATTAGTACTAGCTAGCTACCATCTCTTTAATTCTAGTTTCAATATCATTAATTATCATGCTTGATTAATTATTATCTGATTGAATTCTATTCTCATAAAGGCCATGAGACAGGCGCCGGGGAATGATTTATGTGCATACTACGTTTGCGAGAACATTCGCATGATGACGATCGAAAGTAGCACATCTGCTAGACAGCAATGGGTACGTTTGCCAGAACACTATTCACAATTTTTACATCATTATCGATATCTAATCACACAACTAATACATGCATATTGATCTCCTTCTTAAAAGTTCAATAAGGTGCGGGATCAGCTCCTACCAACGGATCGCGTACGAGCAATTCAAGAGGAAATAGCGGAATTTTTGCTCGACCAGGTCATAGATCCCAAAGGAGTATACCATTACCCGCTACCGCAGTAATGCCTCCATGTAGGAGAAATTGTATATACCAAATTGTATATATACATGTGTATGTGTGAATGGTGGTGCGAGACATTCGATGATATATATATATATATGATCGGTTCTACGAGAAATTCTATTTATATATATGCATAACGTGTATAATATGTAGTATCGTAAAATACCAGCAAATGAAAAAGAATTAAATGGAAAACACAAAATTAAAGGAAAAAGAAATCATAAACCCAAAACCCCCTAAACCTTTTAGTACCGGTTGGTGTTACCAACCGGTACTAAAGGTCTCCCACCCCCCCCCCCCCGGCGCTGGCTCGTGCCACGTGGTGGCCTTTAGTGGCGGTTCGTGTTGAACCGGTACTAAAGGGGGGGGGGACCTTTAGTCCCCACCCTTTAGTGCCGGTTACAGAACCGGCACTAAAGGCCCTTCCCAACCGGTGCTATAGCCCTTTTTTGCACTAGTGAACTCGGCGCCTCGTTGCGCACGCGGCTCCACGGCGACTACCTCGACACCGGCCACCCCGACTCGACATCGACCACGGCGTTCTTCACACGGCTACCTCGCCCACGGCTACACCACCCTACGCTCTCGACTACCTCGACATCGGCACAAAGGGCTACCGCCTTGCTTGAGCAACCTCGCCCACGGCTACACCACCCTACGCTCTCGACTACCTCGACATCGGCACAAAGGGCTACCGCCTTGCTTGAGCAACCTCGTCGATTTCCACTCCAGCCACAACTTCCGCGATGCATCGACCGTTACGACTGTGGGGGGATTTCCGTCGGCTTACCTTTGGATTCTTCTCCAGTCTCACCGTCTGCGTCGCTACCGTTGTGACTGCGGGGGGATGTTGAGTATATTGATTATTAGGAAGTATAGGATAGACTAGGATTTGGTCCTGCCTTGTCTTGTACTCCAAATAGATCATTGTACTCCTATATATATATATGCCCACGAGGCTCAAGCAATAAACATCAATTCCACCAATCTCCCTCTCTATCCTTCTAACAGCACCTTTCGCCATGGATGCACCATGACCTCGTCTACGACCAACAACAGCCCCACGGATTCCAGGAGGACGACCCGGACGACGAAGGCCGCTTTGGCCAGAACTCCCGCGAGCCATTAATCCAGGAACCACTGCTGGGTGAAGATCACAACCTGAAACACGAAGGAAAACAATGGGGAGAGTCACGTATTTATAAGGACCAGAAATGCAGAGAGAAACAACGGGAGACGACCAGAACCAGCTATAAGGCGGGTTGTAATGGGTAGTATCATAATTTAGTATCATGCATGTGATACTAGTGTATGATACTACCTCCCTAATGCATAGTATCATAGATGACTTTATTTATTAACATGCATGACACATAGTATCATAACATTTATTATGATACGGTATCATGATATGGTACTCAACTCTCTCTTTCTTCATTTAATTCTATGCCACCTCATCAAAATTGCTTAGTTGGCATGCATGATACTAGCTATGATACCACATTACGACCAGCCTAAGAGCGGCGTCTAGAAAACACGAACACAGCGGCGCCACCAGAAAATTCTACACCCGCGCACGTGGCAACCTCGGTAAGAAAAAATCGGCGACGTGCCGCTGCCATCGCAGGCCAACACAGGGAAAACCAAATGACGTGCACCCCAGCGCCATATCAGGAAACGTCCAAGAAAACATGCTTTAAGAAAAAGAGATAAAACCTACCAATGGAGGCAAAATTTGGTGTTTTGACCCATTTCTGAAAGTTAGTCAAGATCTGACCCTAGTTTATAAAAATTTCGGGATCTGACTCTTTTTCCTATCGCCGTAGTGTTTGGCGGTAGGATATAACCACCTACCGTCAGGGGTCTTGACGGTAGAACTTAACTATGCCGTTACAACTATTTAACGTGAAAAATACCCTACCGCCAGAGCCCTTGACGGTAGGCTGTGCAACCCTACCGTCAAAGGGCCTGGCGGTAGGCATGCAGCCGCATCTCACGTCGCAGCTAGCTACTTTTCCTAGTTTTTGTGTGTGCACAGTAGGATGGATGGACAGGTCACTGCATACATGCATGTTACCCAACAATAAAAACATAAGGACAAAAACAGTGGCCGAGTCTGCAGCGCAACAACAAAATATTGCACTAGCATGCATGCAAGTACACAGAAGGCTGCACTTTTGCAGATGGATGATGGATGCATGCATGCTAGTTAAGGCTAGTGCGTTGTGAGAGAAGAATAGGAGGAGATACTCATGCTTCCCTTTCCCTTGCTACAGTGCCCAGGAGTGGCGATTTGGGCGATCTGCCGGCGATTGGCGTCATGCCGTCTTCCTCCTCCGAATTCCCTCTCTCCGGTTGACTTCTCTACTAGCTTTCTCCTGGTCTCCCCTCTTGGTTTTCCCCTTCCACTTCTTCTTCTCATCCACCTGATTTCTTGCACTCCGTGGCTTCCTCCCCTTGACCCCAGATCCCTTTTCCACATCTTTTTCCCCTCTCCTAATCCTCCACTAGTTTCTTCCTCCAATCGTTCGGACCACCAGCCTGGGGCTTCTCGATTCCCTTGAGGATGACGGTCAGCTGTGCGGGCGTGGATCAGCTGCAGGTGGACGGATGGAAGGCGCGGGCTCTGCTGATTGTTCGTACTTCGCCGGATTCGGCGCGAACCCTGCAGCGGATGCGGGAGAAGGCAGCGGCTCTGTTTGGATTCAGCGACCGGCGGCCGATGAAGCAGAAGTATCGACGAACCTCTGTCCCTGCCCCCCTGACTCCAGTAATCCCTGAAGCGCAAGGCGTCGGGCATGAAGAAAGGATAGAGATGGAGCAGCCACGTAGGCTTGGACCTGATACTCTTCAAGTTGGTGGCGGTGCTGCTGCTGTCGCCGTTCAGGTTGAAATCCTTGATGCGCTGGTTAAGCGAGCCTGGCTGCCTGCTGCTTGCCGCCTCCGGCCCCAGCAATCCAGGCGATGTGGCGGGCGTGTGAGCCTTGTGACTGGTCCAATGCATGGATATTGCGGACGCTTCTTACCTGCCGCTGTACTTGGTGCTCCGGCTGTTGCTGTCCAGGTGATACAAGGCATTTTTCAGGAAGTACTTCAGCTCCACATCACCCAGGAAGGAAAGATAAAAAAGTGCATTACAAAGAGAGTCAAGATGAAGACATTTGCAACTATAGTGATGCCATTCAAGAGTGTAGCTGCGTTTTCCAGGGGTGCCGAGACTAATTGTATGAGAACTATGGGTGCTGCAGTACAGCAGGGCCATACGAACAATGGTCATACTCTTATTTACAAATTTCAGTCGAATCCGTCGCTGCTGAAGAGGGATCTGAATCGGGGGACACTCAGCTTTCCAGAGAAGGCAGAATTTCAGAATAACAACACAAGCTTGGCTTTGGCGGGTTCGGACGCTGTCGTGAAATTTGCTATGAGGCTGATGCTAGTTCCAGTCAGTGTTATTGCTGTGGTTAGCGCTGAATGTCAGAACAGCCAGCAGTCTGATGTGCTAAAAGCTGCTGTTCAGGAGATGATGCATGCAGAACAGAGGAGGAAGATGGATCTTCTTGCTTTGCTATTCCCAACTGATATTGACGCTAAATCTGGTGTCATTGTACAGGTTACGGCGAAGCAAAAAAACAGTTCCAGTACCACAAACTATACAACTCCAAAACGTGATCTTAAGAGATCTATGAAAGTCGAAGGAATTTCTGTTAAATCGGCGGCACCCCGTGAGGGTGACCGCCGGGAGCAATGAATATCCTCAGTTTGAACTGTCGGGGTTGCGGGCGGGCCGAGACAGTTCAGGAGATTTGCAACTTAGTTCAGTTGCATCGCCCGTGTTTGGTTTTTCTCTCGGAAACCAAATTGTCTGCTACGAGAGCGCAACATTTGAGGTTCAGATTGGGATTCAGGCATGCTTTTGGTGTGAAAAGCGAGGGCCTGAGTGGTGGTCTTGTCTTATTTTGGAATAATGATTCAGTGGTTAGTCTGAAATCATACAGTAGAATGCATATTGATGTGATTGTTCAGAATGACACCATGGGGAATGGAGAGTGGCGGTTTACAGGATTCTACGGGGAGCCGTCAAGGTCGAGGAGAAAGAGGAGTTGGGAGCTATTAACCTTCCTTAGGGGAGAATATGATCACCCATGGCTGTGCGCGGGGGACTTCAACGAGGTCCTAGATGAAAATGAACACTTTGGTGGTACGCAGAGGGAGGAGTGGATGATGGATGGATTTCGAGAAGCGGTAAACTTTTGTCGTTTCACAGATTTGGGGTACTCGGGACTCCCATACACCTGGGACAACCGGCAGCATGGAGATAGGAACATCAAGGTCAGGTTGGACCGGGGGCTAGGAGACGACCGTTTCATGGAATTGTTTGATAACTCGACGGTCACTCATGTTCAAACGACAGAATCTGATCATTGCGCCCTGCTGATCGGTATAAGCAAGTCGGACTGGGCTCAAGCTTTTGGTGGAGAGAGACCGTTCAAGTTTGAAAATGCTTGGACTAGACACGGGAATTATGTCCAAGTAGTTGAAAATGCATGGACCCCAATAGTAGGTAACCTACAACAAGTTTCTGAGGCATTGGGAGGTGTAAAAAACAGATTAAAGAGCTGGAGTAGGGAGGAGTTTGGATCGGTTAAGAAGCAGCTCAAATCCATGCGGGCAAGATTAGAAAATCTAAGAGCAAACTCTCTTTGGCAAGGACCATCGGCAGAGGAGAAAAGGCTGATGGGGAGAATATCGGAGCTGTTAGCTAGGGAGGAAGCTATGGAAAAACAACGCTCGAGAGTCGGTTGGCTCGCTGAAGGGGACCGGAACACGGGATTTTTTCATGCACAGACGAGAGAGCGAGCCCGGGTAAACAAAATTAAATCTTTTCAGTTGGAAGACGGCTCAACGATTACAGCACAAGCTGAGCTGGAGGCTGCTGCAAATGTTTTCTATCAGAACTTATTTACAGCGCAGCAAGACACTAATCCAGAAGAGATAATTTCCTGTGTTGAGCCGAAGGTGAGTGAGGCAATGAATGAAATACTATGTACTGAAGTAACTGATTTGGAAGTGGAGAGAGCCTTGTTCATGATGCATCCGAACAAATCGCCGGGCCCGGATGGATTCACGGCCGGCTTCTATATTAAACATTGGCACATTCTTAAGAGCTCGGTGTGTCATGCTATAAAGGAATTTTTTGAGACTGGTGTAATGCCGGACGTGGTAAATAGCACAGTGCTAGTTCTGATTCCCAAGGTGAAAAACCCACAAAACCTCACACAATTTCGCCCTATCTCTTTATGTAATGTTTTGTATAAAATAGCCTCAAAGGTTTTGGCACTCCGTCTCCGGCCTATTTTGGATGAGATCATTTCTGAGGAACAAAGTGCTTTCGTGCCAGGGAGATTAATCTCAGATAACGTACTCACGGCCTATGAATGCATTCATTATTTGAAAAGGAAAAAGGGGAAGAGCGGAGATTGTGCAATCAAACTAGATATGGCCAAAGCCTATGATAGGGTTGAGTGGACATATTTGAGGGCAATTATGCAGAAGTTGGGCTTCGCTGATATGTGGATCAACAGGGTTATGGCATGTGTGGAAACAGTGTCATTTTCGGTCAGAGTAAATGGAAGATTTTCTGAGGAGTTCAAGCCTTCGAAGGGCATTCGCCAAGGGGACCCAATCTCTCCTTATTTATTTCTATTGTGTTCGGAAGGTCTAACCAGTCTACTTAAATCTGTGGGTACAGGACACCTGACTAGAGGCATTCGGGTTGGTATTCACGCGCCATGGATCACTCATCTTCTTTTTGCAGATGATTGTCTCATCTTCACCCAGGCTTCCCAAGCAGGAGCTAGAAGGATTCATGATATATTGGAAATCTATAGGAGGGGTTCAGGCCAACTAGTAAACAGAACAAAGTCTGCGATCTTCTTTAGTGCAAACTGTGATGATGATATGAAAAGAAGTGTGCATCAAGGTTCTGGTATTGCTACTGAGGCATTGATGGAAAAGTATTTGGGACTCCCAACGGCCCTTGGCAGATCGACGGATGAGCAATTTGAAGGTATAATTTCTTCCATAAAAAAACTATGCAATGGTTGGACCCCACAATTGTTGAACAACGCGGGCAGGGAAGTTTTGGTCAAATCAATTTGTCAGGCGATCCCAACCTTTTCTATGAGTTGCTTTCGGTTATCAAAAAACATGTGTAAGAAGATAACTAGTGTGATAGCTCGGTTTTGGTGGGGTGGAGATGAAAAGAAGAGGAAGATGCATTGGAAAAAGTGGATTGATATTGCGACACCGAAGAGTGAAGGGGGTATGGGCTTTAGAGATATTCAGATTTTCAACCAAGCGATGCTTGCTAAGCAAGGTTGGAGACTTATTACAAACCCCAATTCTTTATGTGCAAGGATCTTGAAAGGGAAATATTTTCATGATTGTGAGTTTATGGAAGCCAAAAACAAACGGAATTCATCTCATACTTGGAGAGCTATATTGCATGGTCGAGAAGCACTGAAAGAGGGATTGATAAAAAGGATTGGGGATGGCAACACCATCAAGATCTGGGAAGATCCTTGGCTACCTGGGAGCTACAGCAAAAGGCCACTGGTTAAACTACCATATGCATCTGTCACGCGTGTGAATGAATTGATAAATGAGGACAGTGGATGTTGGGACATGCAAGTCATTGAAGCAAACTTTGTGGAGCCTGATATTTCCATGATAACCCGTATTCCGATCGGAAGAATTCATGATGACTTCTGGGCATGGTACCCGGATCATTTCGGGAACTTCTCAGTGCGTTCAGCATATAAACTGATGATTGCGCTGCGGCGTGATACAGGTTCAGCATCAAACTCGAAAGGACTGGACAGGGGCTTCTGGAAAAAACGGTGGCGTCTTCCAGTACCACCAAAGGTTAGGAACTTTTGGTGGAGGGTGATCAAAGGGTATGTTCCAACCCGAGCTGTTCTTTGCGGAAGACACATTGAGCAAATTGCATTTTGTGAAGCATGTGGCCAGGAGGAAAGCATATACCATGCCTTGTTTGATTGCACTTGGGCAAAATTGTTCTGGCAGGAGATCAAGCAAGCTACTTCAGTCAAGATTCCGAGGCTACATCCTGAAACTTGGGCTATGGATATGGTGGAACATGACAAGGTTACGCAGACTGATGCTTGTGTCATCTTATGCGGTGCCTGGGCTGTATGGACAGAAAGAAACGCGCGCACACACGGTGAGACCATAAGATCCCTGATGCAATCAGTAAAGTGGGCAATAGATGTTGCTGCTGATTTGGCGGTGTCAGGAAAGCAGCTGACGACTGTCGCCAGTAGAGAGGTGCAGAGATGGATGCCGCCGGACCAAAACTTTCTGAAGATAAACGTTGACGGCTCATTTCAGGAGGAGTCTCACCAGGGAGGCACGGGCTTAGGTGTGCGCGACCATGAAGGAAAGCTTCTACGGGCTCAGGCAATTTGGTATGAGAATGGACTTTCTGCTATGTCCATGGAAGCATATGCAATACGCGATGGTGCCCAGCTGGCATTTGATCTTGGGTACAGACGAGTGCACTTTGAAACGGATGCACAACTGGTGGTTAAATTGTGGAATTCTCCAGAGAGTGACCGCTCGGAGATAGCTACCACGATTAAGGAAATTCAAGAGCTTTGCGGGAATTTTGAGGAATTTCGACTAACCTTCATACCGAGAGAAGCAAATGAACTGGCACATTTATGTGCTAAACAGTGTAGTTCCTCTAGGCGTCGATGTCTTTGGATCAACTATATTCCGTCCTTCCTCACGGCTTGTGTGTGGAAGGATTGTAATCCCGCTGGTTAATTTTATAAAGCTCTTGATTCTCAAAAAAAAAAAAAAAAAAAAAAAGAAGAATAGGAGGAGATGCATGCAGCCCCTTTTCAATGTTTCAGAAACAGTGGCCGTGGCTACCGCCAAACACTTTGGCGGTAAGGTAACACAGCCTACCGCCAAGGCAGTTGGCGGTAGGGTATTTTTTTTATTTTAAACAGACGTGACGGTGCTGTTAAGTCTTACCGCCGGAGACTGTGACGATAGGCTGTGTTACCCTACCGCCATCGACCCCGGCGGTAGCAAAAGGGTCAGATCTCAAAAAATTTACAAACTAGGGTCAGATCTCGACTAACTTTCAGAAGAGGGTGAAAACACGAAATTTTGCCACCAATGGATGGCCACGTCTAGAGAATACGGGGCGGTTAGCGGCAGGCCCACCACATGCACTTCCACAGACGTAGTCAAATCAGAAATCGCATGCACGCCATACCCAAACAGGCTACAAAGAGAATGTCGCACATAGCAACTGAAATCGCTATGCACCCCCAGACCTCGTATCCCTTCATATCCCAAACAAATAGCACGTGGCAGCACATGATTAACCAGTTTTAGGCTGCAAAAGAACTCCAAAAATCCACAAAAGTGAAACGGTTCTAGATCTAGAGATTCTTAGAAATGTGCCGGTCTCTATCTTTGGCTGCCGGCATGTGAGGATGAGGAGCTGCGCAAAACAAAAAGAGTTGGCGTACGTGGATGGGGATAGAGATGAGCGAGCAGCCGGGGGGACACTGCTTCGTTGGGACTCAGTTTCTCGGGCTGGGAGCGTAAACCCCGCAGCGCCGTGCGTTCCCGTCGCCCCCGTACGTGTACGATCACGACCGAGTGCCACGGGCTCGAGCCCACCCCGCAACCGTACATACCGTGCCAACCCTTTAGCCCTCCGAAGCTGGAGTCAGAAGCGCGAGCCACCGCACCCGGCTGTTCCTAAAAAACGGGCGGTACAGATATATGCCGGTTGGTGCGCTAGTCAGCCACTGGTATGGTACTATTCCATTTTTAACGGACTGGTCTATTTTTTTTAGATGAACAGTGAGGCTCTCCCCGGCTCCATTCAAGAATGAAACCATAGACAAATGTCGTTACAGCAGCTCACTTAGAGGAGCAGTTCATGGATTACAATCCAAAAGCTAAGACGATAAGTATCATAATATGGGGAAGGGGGCACGCAGGCCCCAGGGTGGAAGACAAGGGCACATCCAAAGGAGCATCTAAACAAACGGTGTCTCAGATCACAGCCATCTCGCTGGCCCTCCGGAACTTGAACGGCGGCGCCGCGGTGGACTGAGGAGACCAGCAAGCAGACAGAGTTGACACCAGGCTGCTTGTTGCATTTCTTGTCCACGGGGTCTCTTTTCTTGATTGGAGATTGGAAACTCCCTTCATCCTCCGAGATTCTGAGCTTGCTCCAGTATTCAACATCCCCATCCTTAGCAATCTTCTTCATTGTCAGCCACTCGAGATCCGCAACGGTTGTCGGGAGAAAGCTATCAGAGCATTCAGAAACTCCTCCAATCTTGTTTTTCCATGCGCAGGGGACAAGATCGCCCAGAATTTGAGGGTTCTGAGGATCAGCCTCCAAACCTGAATTATAGACGTACAAATGGTGTTATTGAAAATCATAGAGTTCCTATATTTCCATAGACACCACAGGACAGCTGAACTAACAGTATTTAAGGCAGAGTTTTTCTTATTAGATACCCAAAATCTAGCAACTGACTCAAAGTCTGTCCCAATTGGGATCTTGAAGTGGTCACAAACAAAGGACCAAACATTTTTTGCTACTGTACAACCAAAGAACAAGTGAGAGATTGTTTCATCTTCAGAACAAAAGACATAGTCAAATGGTTTAATGATGTGCCTTTTCCTTAAGTTATCCCTAGTCATTAATTTGTTGTTAGCAAATAACCAGAGAAAGACATGAATTTTTGGGGGCACAAAAAGTTTCCACACAGAAGGGAGATAAACTAGCTGTACCCCCCCTAAATTTAATCACATGATACAATTAAGGACAGTATAACCGCACCTAATCCCTGCCCTCACAGCGATTTGCGTTTTCGGTCGTCCGTTTTCGCGATCTGGGAGTTCCTGACCATCAGATTTCGTGTCCTGTGGGCTGCTACTCCAGGGACCGAAACGGAGGCCTCTGGTAAACTGGGCTCGTCGGCCAGCCCATTCTACCTCCTGGGCTTCGAGGGATCCATTCCACCCTCACCTCTCGTCCCTTTATCGGAACCACCTCCACTTGCGAGGAGGGCTAACTTTCCCCTGCTACAGTTCTCTCCAGGCAATTTGGGAGGCGGCTCGCTTTCCTGCGTCGATTCCGGCGGCCCCCCTCTCCTCCGGCGGCCTCGCCGCTGGCGTGAGGGGAGGGGGTCGGGGCTTCTCGTGTGGATAGTTTAGATAGGTTAGTTTAGCTAGTTTGGTCTGGGTTGAGCTCGTCCTGTGCTTCGGCTCGCGGTGGCGCAGGCGGTGCTCGTCGGTGTGCTACCTCCCTGTATCTTCTCCGGATCAGGTGGCTCAGGCGTCGGATCCGGCGGCGATTCAAGTTGGTTGGTTGTAGATTCCTGCCGTTCGTTCTGAGCGGCGAGGCTAGGTTTTCTTACCGGGCTTGTGTGCCGGTGAGATTTGGTGTCCCGGCTCTGTCTCCGCTCGGGCCTGATGTTCGCCAGTGGCAGTGGCGGATTGGATGGCGCCCAGATGCCGGATTTTGTTCCTCGTGGTTCGCCTCGGATCCGTCGATCTGAGGTAGGTGGCTTGGCCTTCTCGTTGGTCTGCAGATCCAGCGGTGACTCGTCTCCATTCCCCGTCGGTGGCAGCGGCGGTTCGAAGGGAGCTTTTGCTCCTCGGGGATCGGTGGATCCCGCGAGTTCTGGTGTCCTCTGGCTGGTCGCCATGGCGGCTGCGGCGACCCTGCCTTGTGAGTACCTTCCTCCTCTTCCCCCCTGTCGTTGTACCGGCGAGTTCCCCGTCGGCGGTGCAGGGGATGGGTACTGGTGTGTTGCTGGGGATGTTTGGTTGAGCTGCAGGTCGGATTCCCTCTCAAAAGATGCTGGTCTTCTTCTCCAACACTGGTTCCGTTCGAAGAGCGACGTTCTCTCGGAGTGTTCTGATGATGCGGTTGGCTCTCGGTGTCGCCGTCGATATGTGTTCATTGATTTGAGATCCCGCCCGGCGTCGGGTGGCTCATGCGGCGTCAAAACCTTTATGGCGGGGGTTCCTGTACTCTTGGGGCGGCCTGTGGGCATGGCGTCTTCTAAAGATTCGGTGTGCTCCGACGATGGCGATGTGATTTGCGCGAGTTCTGGCGTTGGTCTGTTTGTTGGCCGGCTGTGCCTTTCTGATGTATTTCCTTTCTTTTCTGAGGGACTCTATGTAATCTTATGCTATGAATGAAGCAGCTCTTTATCTCAAAAAAAAAAAAAAAAACCTCTCGTCCCTTTCGTTCAAGTCCCAACCCTTCTCTCCTCTCTCTCACCCACGACACAGGCGGCGCCGCCACCATCCTCATGGAGCAGTCAGAGGAGGAACGAATCCAGCCGACGCGCCACGAGGGGATCGGCGAGGGGATCCAGCGCGAGGGGATAGACGAGCGGACCCATCCTTCCCAAGTAGTCATGCCGACCTCTCGTCTCTGGCGACCTCAACCTTGGGCGGATCCAAGGTCCGCCGCCGCCACCGGCTAGCAGGTCATCCACCGTGACGGCGTCCGAGGCTTCTCCCAACCCCGCCCCTTTTCTCAATCGGCAATTGTCTGGTCTGCTCCACCGTGCCGGAGGAGGACCCGTCGCCGTTGGGCCCAGCCCATCCCAACTTCTCCTTGAGCGAGGAGAGAGGCAGAGCAACAGAACCAGAGCGGCGACCTATCCCCGGCTCTACGCAGGTGTGTGCGGCTCACCCCCCACCGATTCCAATTCCATGCACTGGATTTCCTCACTGAGCTACACATATTCAGTCATTTCCTGCCTCTTTTTGTGTCTGTTCCGTACCTTTGGGCTCAAACTTCAAACTGATAGCACATGCATAAAGATCCCAAATTATTTGGTTCAAGTCAATTAGAAGAATTGTCTAGCTAATGGTAATTTTTTTGTTATTCTGATGCCTTGGATTAGGTAGATATTTTTGGGTCGGTGGTCGGGCCCGTGGAGCTATTCAAGCGCGCAACATCCTTCATGTCGGCACTGATGCGCCCCGGGCAGACGACGCCGACTCTCCTCCGGCAGACCAGAAGGAGTCCAAGAAGAGGGCAACGGCCGGCTCGTTGTGTGTCTTACGGTATTTTATTCTTTCCTGGTGTTCGATCCATAAGCATGGCCATGGTCTGATACAGCGTGTTCATTTGCTCAAGCGAGCACTTCTTTCTCTGAAGAAATAGTTGCCTACTCTTTTTTTTTCTCCTTTAGATGTTCTTGTTTATTTTGTCACTCCTACATGCACGTGCTATTAAGAGATTATGCATGAGATGTGATCAATCTTACCTGCATTGATTTTTTTTATCGATCAGGTGACCGCTCTGTACAATCTGAAAGGCAAAATGGAGCTTTACCCCCTCTGCCTTCCATCGAGACCTCCTGACGTTTGTCAGCCATGTTCGCTGCTTAGTTCTGTGTTAGTTAGCGATCCTTCTTCGTCCATGTGATATCGTATATGTTCCCATATCAAGCCTAGCTGACTTACTGTTGCTTGTTTCAGGGGTTGTGCTTGTTTGTTTGGAATTTCTGTACTGGAATTTGGAATTGCTTGGAAGGTGTGCCTGACCCAGAACTAGGATCATGGCTGCTAGAGTGGTACGGCTGTTGGAATATCTGTATTTGAATTGCTCAGAGGGTGCTCCTAATTTGAACACAAATGTGTTTTGACTCTTGCAGGGCTTATGTTTGATGTACAATATCCAAGAGGCACAAGAGCTGCGAGAGTTCACATTCAGGTCTGTTGCTTTGCTTCTCCTTGGCTACCACTGTGGCACTGTCACCGCTTCATTTGGCTTGATACGAGTTGTGGTTTTCATTATGAACATGCACTTCTGTGGATGCTTGGAGCGGTTCATATTAACGGTTGTTACAGTTTGCAACTTCATGTTACAAGTTGTTTGAGAGACAGGTCCATCAATTTATTTCCAGTTCAGATTACTACTTTTTGCATGTGTTGTGTTTATAACTTGGCAAACAAGACAATAGGTTAGTGATATACGACGATTTTTTCTGGTAGATGACTAATTATAAATATATGACTAGCTTCTACCAGAACAACCATAAGAATTAGACAATTTTTTTAGCCTCTCCTTTGCTATTAAATGTGTATTGTTTCGGTAAATTTAGTTTAATGCACGACTTGATATACATCTCCTGAGTATATGGATGAACTAATAGGTGATCCATGCAACTGTGTTTCGACTTGATCTACTTTTAGAGTAATAGGTCAAAGCGAGCATTTGGAGAACTTTTGAGCCATCTACTTGAAGGAACATTAATTTGTTATATGTAAATATTTTGATGTTATAAATTTGAATGCAACCAGTTAATAGTATGCTAAACTTTCTTACCTAATAAAACTATCTGGCATGTATAAAATGGATAATACTCTGTTTTGGGGCCCGGTGTATCATGTGTGTTTGGAGTTTGACATTGATAGACATGGGTGGAACGACCACGATCATTCTACTTTGTTGCTTCATCTTGCAGTACAATAATGATATGCCAAATTATTAGCATTATGATTTGGAATAAAGAATTTCAAGGCGTCATCTTTTTCTTCTTACATTAGTATTTGGAATAAACATTCCCTTGATTCTTAAGGTACTTGGATGAATGGTTGTTCAAATTGTATGGTCCTTCCTTTTCTAGAATTATCTTTTCTGTGCATATTTTTTGGAATAAATAGCTCTTACATTTTATGTGGTTTCTTGCCAGATGGATCCTCCTTTTGTATGTGCTTGTCTTATTCGGAACCTCTACAGCGGTTTGTCATGAGCATAGGGCATTGCTGCATCTTATCTGGATGTGTACAAAATTATCACAATATTACGCTTTATGCTGCATCTTTAATTTAGTCCAGTTTAGTCCTCACACATGTTTATCTGCTTGTTCATCAGATTTGACAAGAGATTGATACTTCTCTGACCATAAGTGCCGGTGATTTCTATACAATCCTTGGTAAGAATAATGTACGCTCATCTTTGCATAGTTTTTGTATAGTTAAGTTTGTAATGTACATGATCAAGTGCGGCCACATGGCTCACCAAATAGTATTTGTAGTGTCTTGGACTGTTATTTATACAACATTTTCATTTGTATTGATCTGAACAGAAAGGTCATGGTTGTATTTTGGTTCCGTATATGTAGTACTTCCACCTATCATTTTTCATATACAAATATACAGGGGCCAAGCATTGGGAGTATCCAATGCACCAACGGTTGAAGGAGCTCATCCATCCACTGAGAGCATTGCAACTTTCACATGTCATTGATCAATCCATCTGCTTTAGTCGCGTCAGATACTCCATCCTTTAATTGTATTGCCGATATCACTTATATGTATGTAAGAGAAAATAAGACTTTGTAAGGATGCCACACTATTATTATTTTGACGTGTTTTGCTGAGAAGCTTTGTCAAGATTAGTATAGTCATCAGTTTCATGGATTGCCATTTGTTTTCACTTTACTTGGACGATCACCTCTTGGCACATTCATGGTCATGAAATGCTTATGTTGTAGATTTATGATCCAATTTATGAGATGCTAGAAAAAACTTGGTAGACATGGAACTAAGTGGATGGTCAATATGACCCGGCTGAACTAAAGCCATGACACTTTTTTTTGGATTGGAGAGAGTATATAAAATGATAAATATTAGTGTAGGTAAATATTAGTGTAGGTTCGGAAGTTTTTTCACTGAAAATAGGAATTCAGTTCTTGCATGTCTATTTGTAGAATTACTACCATTTTATTGAAAAAATAGATGGGCACAGCAACGCGCGCCAATCATGATCTAGTGAGCTAGAAGAGTAGACCCCCTTGCTCTCCAGCTGCCAGATTAGAGAATCAGGGTCACCACTGAGAGTAATGCTCCTATCAATCTCCACTAGCTGGTACCACTGCTCCATGAGCTTGTTATCAAAATTCCTCCTAAAAGAAAGTTTGAGGGTCTCCCCATCCCACACATCACTGATACATTTTGTCTGTTCATTACAAAGAATGTAAGGATCCCAAAATTAAACAGCCAATGATGATGTGCCAAACCAAGTATCTTCCCAGAATCTAATCCTATCCCCTTTACCCACCTTCCATCTGTAACCAAATTTCACAGCCTGGATGATGGATTTAAGGCCCTTCCGGAATCTAGAGGTGTTTGGGTTAGGGTTAGGGGTAAACAGGTTAGGTTTCCCCAACATATATTTATGATCTATAATATCTCTCCAAGGTTTCCCTTCACCTTCATGGTATCTTTTAATCCAAGATCCCAAGAGGCACAGATTCAAGTCTTGGAGGTTTGGTATCCCCAGACCACCAAACTCCTTTTACATACACACTAGTCTCCAATTTGCTAAGTGTAGTTTTCTATATCCTTCAAAGTCATTCCATAAACAGTTGGCCATCTGGGAATTAATCATATCTATGGCCCACTTAGGGAATTAATCATGCTTGTATGAGTACTAGTCTCCCCTTGTAGGAGAGTAATTTCCCTCTCCATCCAGCAATTCTTTTCATTATCTTATCAATAAGAGGTTGGATGTCCTCTCTTCTAAGCTTGTCATAGTGGAGGGGAATCCCTAGATATTTAATGGGGAAAGTACCTTCAGTACAATCCAACACTTCTAAGAAGCTAATAAAATCTGCATCATCTATGTTAATGGGGATAAGCTCACTTTTACTATAGTTGATCCTCATCCCAGCGGACTGGTCTATTTGCAAGTTGTCCGACTTTGTATTTTAGTGTCAGTCCGATCTCGCCCGCGTCTTTCTTCTTCCTCCCGTCCGAACCACATTCCTGCACCAGCGACAACATATAACCTGCTATAAGTTCCAAGCGCGAAGCCGAGTGCTTATTTTTGCATACTCGGCTTACAGGGATGCGAATGGGCAGCTGTTTTAAAAAAATAAAAAGGAAAATATAAACGAGCACGCCGTTAGTGGGTACTCGTCTTACATAGCCCACTGTCTCGGAAACATCAGGCTCACAGAGGATGGTCATGTGGCAGCCACAATGGCAAGGCTCGCCTATAGGCCGAGTATTTCTTTTCCCTCGATAAGACGAGTGCATCATGTAAGCCGAGAGTTTTTTTAATCAGTTCTTGCCTTAGCCCACAATACGTCGAGAATCTTCTTTATGCCATGTGCTTTATTTTGGGTACTTGCCTTATTGGTGCAGTGGCGGAGCGTGGCCAAAGTACAAGAGGGGGCCAACTCCATGTAGAAACACACAATATGCATGAAAAAAGTACAAGAGGGCTTGCCGGCGTCGGCGGCGTGCAACTCCAAGCCTTCAACCAAGACGAAGGGGATTGACTTATTGAGGAGGACCGGAGGAGCTTAGACGGATGAAGGAGTTCATGGTCGTAGATCATAGACGGCTAGTCGTGGACAGCAGGTCGCCATGCCTGGAGCCTGGTCGTGGTTGAGTCCTGAAGTAGCGGAGGCTTGGGGGACTGGGGATGGAGGCTGGCTGGAGGCGGATGAGTCAGGTTTCATGTGTGTGACCACGCTAGAACATTGCTCGATGATGTTCCAAGCCCGCTGCTGGGCTTTATCTCCAAGCCCGCTGTTGGGCTTTACCACTAAACATACCTACTATTTTTTGTTCTGCAATTTCGGAAGGGGGGGCCATTACCCAGTTTCGCCTCCACTACGCTCCGCCAGTGTATTGGTGTATAAGCTGAGTACCCGTAAAATAACGCTCGGCGTCCGACGAAATACTCGGCTACATGTGTTTCTCCCGTAGTGTTGGACTTCAACGTCAATATTTTGGTCACTCACACATTGGACTCGCTATCTGTACCCAATATTGTAATAGACCCTTTGGTTTATTAGTAAAAATGATTAAGAGTTATATATTTTTTAAATACACTAAGGTAAAATTTCATTGGTCCATATATAAATTAATATGTTTGTAGTTAGACTGTTTTGAATGTATGCTTTGGCTGCCCTAGTCTGGATAGTACCCGTTGTTAGTGAAGTGTTCTATGTATACTAGATCATGATTGGCGCGCGTTGCTGCGCCCGTCTATTTTGGCAATAAAATGATAGGAATTTCTATAAATGCAAGGAGACAAAAGGTAAACATAATTGAATCACAAAATATTGAAAAGGATACAATAGTCTGACAGAAGTTGTTTCATAGAAGTTGTGTATACAATCTGCATGTCCATTTGTAGCTTTGGCTACTTTCAAATGAAAAGGTCAAAAAATAAATTGATGTAATAGCTCTCACTTTAACTTAAACAACAACACCGGACTACTATGAACACACTTGAAAACACATCTAAAAGCTAATAGGGTTGACCAAGAAGCAACAGCTAGCCTTCAATCAGTGGACTAATTGCAGTAACCTGAACAATAATATGCAGGAAACCATAAGAGTTATACTTCAGGAATCAGCTAAACATCCACGTACGGATTAACTCTGCCAAAGCCGATCGATGGATGCTACGCCTTTTGTGAGTGGCGTAGTACACACTACATGCCATGTCAAATAATTGCCGAATCTAAGTTCTAAATGTGAATTTCTTTATAAGAAGAAACTCATGCATGTGTGCACCTCTGATAAATGATATCATAATAATTTCCACATGGAAAGAAAACCATACATGGTTATTCTTATGTTTCAGGAAATCAAATGTATATATAAATGATTCATCTTTGGTTTCTGATGTCTAGATTGATTTATATTTTTCTGGTGTGTCTTGGCCAGTCTATGGTGAAGATGTGTACAGCGTATTAGCGAAAATCATTAGTAAAATCCAGAAGACAAATAACTTACTTAATAGAGAACAAAACTTGCAAGTAATTAAACTGCACGAAGTTACAGAAATAAAGTAGACAATATGTGCAAGAATCCATGCAATGTTTTGCAAGTAAATCTGACCTGAAATGGAAATACATAAGCATATTGCATGGAAGTAAATCTGACCTGAACCGGAAATATAGAAGCATTGCATGACCTATCGGCAGATTAAAATCTATATTATCTTCCTTACACTCCGACTTGGATTGGTATTTAGTTCAACACCTATAGAGTTACAAGCTACACTACTTTTGCGGATGATTCATAAGCATTTGAAAATTAAAGGAAGAAAAACATGCATATGATGTGAGCATATACATGTATTAGCTTTTGAAGGGCCTTTTTTGGCAAGAAAGCTTCTGAAGAGCCTATGCTTTTCTAATTCTCTAATAATAGGTAGACATTAAATTTAATTTTAAAAGGATAATTAAGAGACTATACTGCTACTGCCCAGTAATAAATATGTGGTTTAGTACAGCCTCAGCAACTGATCTTTTATCATAATTTGGATCAAGCAATGTCTACAAAACTCAAAAAGAAATGAGAGTCAATGTATCCTTGCTGAAGATTATTGGACCAATAGTAGAATTACTGAATCATCATATTAGAATCAAAATACCCATGATGCATGATCTGCAATACCCATGCGTCATTTGCAGCAGCTGATGGTTTGTCGATAGGCAAGTTTTAACTACGCATGGTAGAACCATCATCGAAATATATGAACTTTACAGCTTACAGTAACTGATCATCTCCCAACTAATACCTATAGATAGAACACATGTTCTAATCTTCCTGACCTATTTTTGATTAACTAAGAAACATCAACTTAGCTTCACCCTTTTGCATCCCAAGAAGATGAGTCCTCACGAAGCTTTTGTATCTTGCTGTAAACCTCATTGACCTAACCTGTATAGAATAAGAGAAAATTTAAGGGAAGATGGATGGGGATTGAGATGGAGTTGAGAAGCGGAAAAAAGCATACCTAGAATAAACTCAGTCACATATTAATACCGATGGTCATTAACAGTCTCTTAATTCTGTTAATGAAGTAAATATTTTTCGTTGAAGAAGAGCGCAAAGCACGAAGCCAATGCATAGTCATCTATGGTGAAAATTTTCCTCCCTGGTCACTCAAAAATCTGGAAACTGATACCTGCACGACATCCCTTGTGACTTTATGAGATGAAGCCAGAGAAGATCGAGTGTGGGAGATGGAAGATCAGGTAGATAGCAGTACCTAAGTTTCCTGCACATTTTTTCTTAGCAGAGATTATGGGGGAAAGTTTAATTCGATATTAATCTCTTTGGCATCATTGAGCCATTAACCTCAAACCATCATGATAGGAGGGGTTTGTCACCGTCACCTCATGCCTTCATGAAAGTAAACTGCTGCATACAGCAAAAAACAATACCATTGCATGAATGATGTAGAAACACAAACTAAGCAATCATACGTCCTTAATGCATGTATACTGGTAGTCCATGTGTACTAATTGAATGAGCGGCAGCCATATAATTTCTTCGTAGCACATGCACCGATGCACATAGGAGTAAGAAAACAAAGAAGAACATGTAAAGAAAAAAATGAGCAGGCAACTATTTCTTCAGAGCAAGTGAACATGCTGTATCACACCACGTCATGCTTATGAAATGAACATCAGGAAGGAAGAAAATACCACCATATGCTGGTGTTGAGACTAACGCCACAGTGGACCACCAGGACACACATGCTTATGAATTGAACATCAGGAAGGAAGAAAATACCATACGAACGAAGCATTGGGCTACGAACCTACCGATGCAGCAGACAGCGCGGAGACGGGATCTTGGAGGGAGAGAGCACGCGCAGGTACGGGCGGCGTCACGGAGGGAGAGGGGATCCATCCGTTGTGACATTCCGTCGAGCAGCTGCCGTGCGCGGCGTGCACTGAGCAGATGCCCAGTCTCGGGGGAAAAGGGAAGGGGATCCATCAGCAGTCAGGTCAAACATGAGATTGGAGAGGGAGGCAGCTCACCAGGGTTAGAGATGGCGGGTGTGGCGCAAGGTTGGGGGGGAGAATGGCGGCGGCGACGACGAGGTGGCGGAGGCATTGGCGGACCTAGCGTGTGTGCATGGTGTGCCGTGGCACACCCAGAGTTTGTGAGAATTTTTTTATACCATATAATATTTTAGCCCAGTTTAACTGAGCCAGCCAGCCAGGCCCAACTGCCATCATGTGGGCGACCCGAGCAGAGCGAGCGAGCGAGAGAGATAGGCAGAGCGGCGCGACCTAATCGCCTAATCCCCTCGCGCTCGGCCGCTGCCCAACCAGGACGCGCCACCGCTCGGCGCTCACCGCCTCACCCACTCGGCCGTTGCCGCTCCCCTTCGAAGTCGAAGCAGCGCCGGCCGCTGGAGCTCCTTCCCTTTGGCGAGAACAGCTAGCAAGCGGCAAGCGCTGCGACCCGCGAGCCGCCGACCCGTCGACCCGGACCAGAGGGCCGCCGCCGCCCCGGAGGAGCTCTTCCCGCCCGCGCCTCCCGTCCCGACGGCCGACGCCCTCGACGGCTCGACGGCTCGACCCCTCGTCTCCTCTCCTCCGGTCCTCCCCCGCTCGGCCTTTGCTTGATTCGATTCAGGTGAGATACTGCCCAGTACTGTATGCATCATGTTCTTTTTTGCCCAGTACTGTATGTGCCTATATAACAGATAGCTGAAATGCAGAAATGGTCACTGCCTATATAACCATCACATATGCATCAAATTTGCTGAAATGTAACATCGTAAATTCAATTTGCTTATTTGCTGAAGAGATAAACGAATGCCTACAGAACAGTACTTCTACACAAGCCTCACTTCTGCACATTTAGCTTGAAATCAAAAGGGCACAGCAAAACGAACAAACTGCACTGTCCAGTATGTAGTAATGTTTGCTGCACTGTTTGTTGATGTTCTTACACATTCAAAAAGACCATTTAAAACTCGCTGAACCAGTCCAGTTTTCAGCTAGTAAACTGTAAACATAACCATTGATGATGCTTATTTGTGTTGTTCTTTTTGTTGTAATTGTAGAACCAAAGATGAAGAGGAATGGTGACATTAAGTCCTTTTTTCAGAATTATGAGGCTGCTAAAAGAAGTAAGGTTGTAGCCGAAGAGCAACCTGAATATGAAGATATAGTGTCAAATATTGAAGATGAAGCAGTCCATTCTCCACCTCCAGTCCATTCTGCAGAGATTGAATTTGATATTGAAGATGAAGCAATCCATTCCGATGCAGAGATTGAAAGTGACAGTGAAGATGAAGCGGCACCACCCCAACATCCGTGTGCAAGGCCCTATAATATTCAAAGGCTTCCTCCTGATCCAGGGGAGAGGATTCCTATTTCAGAGTATGATGTCGATGATCAAGATGAAGTTTGGAGACGATACATTGCAAAGGAAGCAGTCCAACCATATGCACACAACTTTCAAGTCAGGAAAATCTATGGTAAAAATCGGCACTTCAACTTTGTTTGGTTTGAGACCTACAAATGGCTAGAATATAGTGTCAAATATGAGGCAGCATTTTGCTTTGTGTGTTATTTGTTCAAAGGAAAATCGAATGGGGGGCCTAGGGGTGATGCCTTTGTTAATGGTGGTTGGAAAAATTGGTATAAGCCTGATGCATTGGTCAAACATGTTGGTGGTATTAATAGCATTCACAACAAAGCTCAAGAGAAGTTCAATTTATTTGTGGCACCCAAACCATCAATTGATAATATTATTGTGAGGGTGTCTAAAGAGGATCTACGTATGTACAAGGCTAGGCTAACTTATTCACTTAGATGCTTGAGGTTTCTTTTGAACCAAGGATTGGCATTTCGTGGACATGATGAGAGTGAAGAATCTAGCAATAGGGGGAACTTTCTTGAACTTCTTAAATGGCTTTCGGAAAATGATGAAGAAGTTAATAAACTTGTTTTGAACAATGCTCCTCGGAATTGCGTCTTGACTAGTCCAAAGATACAAAATCAAATAATTGAATGTTGTGCGGCGCAAACAACTAAAAGAATTATTGAAGATATTGGTGATGACCACTATGCAATCCTAGCTGATGAGTCTAGTGATGCATCTCACAAAGAACAACTTGCTCTCTGCATACGATTTGTTGACAAATCGGGAAGAGGATGTGAGAGGTTCCTTGGAGTTGTTCATGTTGCCAATACAACTTCATTGTCACTTAAGGATGCAATTCAAACTTTGCTTAAAGATCATCATTTGACTCCTAGTCAAATACGTGGGCAAGGATATGATGGGGCTAGCAACATGAAAGGGGAGATTAAAGGGTTGAAAACATTGATCATGAAAGAGTCACCCTCTGCCTATTATATCCATTGTTTTGCACATCAACTTCAGTTGGTTCTTATAGCCGTGGCAAAGGAAAATGAACCATGTTTGTGGTTCTTTGATCATGTTTCTTACTTGCTCAATATTGTTGGAGTTTCTTGTAAGCGCCATGACATGCTTCGAGATGTTAGAGCTCAAAAGGTTTTGGAAGCACTTGAAATGGGTGAGATTGAAAGTGGAAGTGGGCTAAATCAAGAGATGGGACTAGCTAGACCCGGCGATACTCGTTGGGGTTCTCATTTTAAAACCATTATGCACATTGTTAGCATGTATTTCACAATCCTTGAAGTACTTGATGCTATTGGAAAAGATCCTTCACAAAAAGGTGAGTGGACAAGAATACGTGGAGTTGCTCAAGCCTTTGAATCATTTGACTTTGTTTTCAATCTTCACTTGATGCTTGTTATTCTTGGCTATACAAATGAGCTGTCCAAATCTTTGCAAAAGAGAGATCAAGATATTGTTAATGCAATGACACTTGTTAGTTTGGCAAAGAGTAGAATGCAATACATGAGGTCTCATGGTTGGGAAGAATTTCTTGCAAAGCTAACCTTATTTTGCAACAAACATGACATTCAAGTTCCTTTGTGGGAGGATACTTATGAGCCTCATGGAAGATCACGTCGGTATTATGAAGTACAAACAAATGATGATCGTTATAGAAGAGAAGTATATCTTGGTGTCATTGATCAAACCATTCAAGAGCTTGACAATCAGTTTGATGAGGTTAATACGGAGTTGCTTATTTGCATGTCGGCTTTGAATCTCCTCAATTCATTTGCTTCTTATGATGCACTCAAGGTAATGAGACTTGCTGAATTCTATCCCATGGACATATAAAGCACAGATTTGATAAGGCTAGAATTTCAACTTACTAATTTTATTGATGATATGAGACAAGATGATAGGTTTAGAAATGCAAGTAATATTGGTGAGCTCTCTATTATGCTTGTTGCAACAAAGAAGCATGTTCTTTATGATTTGGTCTACTTACTCATCAAATTGATATTGATTTTACCGGTGGCGACGGCGAGTGTTGAAAGAGTATTTTCAGCAATGAATCTAGTGAAAAATAAGTTGAGGACTAGTATGGGTGATGATCGCTTGAATGATTGCTTGGTGACATTTATTGAACGAGATGTGTTCATGAAAGTAAGTGAAGATGACATAGTTGATGCTTTCATGGCAATGCAAAAACGTAGAGTTACCTAGTGATGTAATTTTCTACTTGTGCTTCTTTCATGTAAGACTATTCGTATTGTAATTGAGCACATTTGAGATATATTTTGTGAACTAAATTGTTGTGAGATTTGAATTGAGCTATTCATGTTATTATTTTGCCATATTTTGTCTAACACTTGGATTAGGTAGAAAAAAAATTTTAGAATGTGCACACCCTTCATTTTATTGCTGGGTCCGCCACTGGGCGGAGGGCTGGATCGACGCAAACCGATCCTGTCGAGCACTGCATCCTCGCGCGCGTCGCCTCGGGTCGATCCCCTCCCGCGCCGGATCGCTGGCAAGCCTCGCCTCGGATTGATCCACACCCGCGCCGGAATCCCTCGCGGGGCTCGCCTAGGCTGGAAGGAGGAAGACCGCCGCGTCCGCGCATCCTCGGTATCGAGCCGCTAGGATCCGCCTTGAGCGAATATTTTTTTGAGCGCAGCGACGGATCGGTCAGCCCATAGAGGCCCAATCAACCACAGGCCTTCAAAAAAGTCCCCAGAGTAGAGGCCCATTAGGACAAGCAGCCCAGATCGTGGTAAACTGGCACTCAGTGGAAGATCTCACGGTCAGAAACTACTAAAATGCGAAATCCGACGGCCGAAAATGGTGAAGGTGTGAGAGAGCTCGCTTTAGGCTCAGTTTTACTATCCTAAACGTGTGCACGCTTGGCTGGGCCAACTTTGCGTAATACGTTTTGTGAAATACAAAATTCATATATGCCACATTTCTGTGGTAATGACCAATAACTATATAGAGAACTATTTTAGCAAAATTCACAACAAAAAAATATTTTAGCAAGTAATAAATTTTGACACCAATTCTATGGTAGTAATGAAATTCCCAATCTTTCCCTTGATGCTATTCACATTGGATCCAGGTTTTATACTATGTATACAGACGGGAGTGTGTTTATATAATTGTGAGAACACAAGGATATATCCTAGCAAAACTATTTTTAGCAACAAGTAATTAATGAATTAATACGTGCTAGTTATAGTTTGCTGGTGAAAACGTGTTGTATTAGCTGTACAAAGCATGCAAGACGATTTCACTCCCCTTTATATTCCCAGGCATAACACAATTTCAAATCAAAGTTTTATCTTTGTCTACACACTCCCATCTTCCTCCCATATCAGCAGGAAAATTCACTGCCAAGCATCTCGCCATTCTACATTTGGGAAACCAGGTTTGCTTTAATCTACCATCCTTAAATATATGCCCCTCATCCTGTTTCTGCGTCCTCATCATTTTATTAACCTTGTAATTGGTAGTTAGGGTAAGATCGAAAAGGAGCTATGGGCAAAACACCATCCGCTCCTGTGAGACAAGCGGCACCATATCATGAAATAGCAGCAGATTCAAGTGACAGCGAGAGAACAATCAGCGAGGGTTATGTGGGGATCATGTATGGTGATAGCCAAGCCCAGGATGGCGACCTGGAAGGAGAATCTGCTATGGTATTGCCTGTTGTAGGAGAGAGGACTACATCGAGATCTAACAGTCATGGTTATACCCGCAGCCTAGAAATTGATTCTGCCTCTCGTACTGAGAGGGCTGTTGATAGGTCAGATTCTGTTCTAGTGGCACAACACCGAGACTGCATACAAATTTACCCTGAGTGGCTGGAGAAAATTGATTCAGGCAAAGGGATGTGGACAGCTTTTAAACAATTTCGAGCAGATGGGAAGCATGAAGAGGTTAGTATATACTCATGTTCTGGTGTGCTCTGTCATCAAATAATTTTCATTGTGTGTTAATCATCTCGTAACATAAGGAGTGTTTGCTTGACGAGCATTCAGACCAAATGCTGAACTAATTAGATCCTAGGTTATCCAAAAGATAACATTGTGTCAAAATGATTTCAGCCTTTGCGTCAAAATGATATATTATGCATTTGTTTTCACACTAACTTGTAGTATTTTGTTTTGCACAACCATGCATATATGTAAAAAAAACTCATGGCCACTTGTGTGGTTGATAGAAATTGGTTTACATCTCGATTTCCTCATGTGCTATTGTATGAATACGGGCATGACCACAGAAGCGCTGCCTATTCTATTAACAGAACACATCCATTAGAGTTTTCTTACAGAAATTCATGACTGGCCATTGTTGTTGCCAGTGGTGGACCCAGAAATGGGTCAGGCCCCAGGCAGGCTTTGTTAACTATAGCACGGTAGCTATAGTAAATGCGAAAGTCAACAAACGAATTGGGCCTCACGCCCCAGGCCACCGCCCGGGCTGCCTGGGGCCTGAATCCGCCACTGGTTGTTGCTAAAACTAGGTGGTGTTGCCGCACATTCTACAGTGTTGTTATAGCCACTGACTGAATCTTTTTGTTGCACTATATCCAAATGTTCTAGCAGCCATAAGACACCAATCTGTCAGGATCTCGGCTTTTGGCCTTCTGCTAGGATGCAGTATAGATATTGATAAGTCTCGCAACTCCTAGAAGTTGTGAAGGTTACTGGACTGGAATAGATTGTTCTGGAGAAGGATACGACGGCACGCCAAACCTAAACCGGCGATGATGCAACGAATGGAATGTGATCGAGAATGGCACTCTCTCCGGATGCACACCACAGAGCACACAAATAGGGTCTGCATGGACGACCAAAACACATGGCATCTTATTGACCAGCTAACCCATCCCTTTTTTATATCTACTAACATTGGTTTCAAGTTATTGTAGAAGTTTCTTGTAGTGGCTGGTTAAAATAATTTACACCTACTCGATTATTCATGCTATGTTTTACAACCTGATCCCGAAATATAGATGATGAGAATCCATTTTTCTAAAATAGTGCATCTACCTCTAATTCTTTGGCATTCAACTATACAATTGAATTCGTCGAAGAAGGCACCCCCCCCCCCCCCCCCCCGCGCGCTTTCAACCAATATGAGTTTGATCTATTTTCGCACATCTGGATCCTCGTTCATCGTAGCATTTAGCCATAATTCATATGAGCATGCACCGCAGGAATATAATAAAGAAAACGTGTCAATTTGTAGTATAGAATGCTTAACTGTGCGCTCTCACAACAACATTTTTCTCCTTGTTCATTTTAACAACATATTGCTTTTTTATTACAGTAGTAACTATTGTGCAATCTTATACATCAAATCATATATTATATGACAAATTAAGTATATTGTTTTGCTTATTTCCGTATTACCTTCATAAGGAATATAGTTACAGATTCTGCTCCAAACTAAACGTTATTGAGTTCATAGGAAATGGAACTGTGAAAGGGAAGCCAGTTCAGAAGGTGCCTAAATACTTGACTTTCAAACATATAGTAATTACGCGAAGATGTATATGTTTATATGTTTTTCTATTAACTTCCAAGTATTAATTTGATACGGTATCCTATTTTTGCACAGAGATCAGCTGATACTTCTACGGACAACCTGCAAGGTATGTGCAGTTGGACCAATGCATTTGAATATTATTTTGTCTACTATTATAACTATACAGAGAACTCTAATTGAAACTGAAATATAATAAATATCATGGAGAGAAAAATAGACATTAATGTCCACATACACAACATAATCAATCAGTATTGTCCAAATTTACATAAATTAATATCTGAAATGACATTGAGGTTATTCATGACATGATAAAGAAAAAGTATTATATAACTGTTCATGGGAACCTCCTCATGGTTGCATGTACATAGTTTTACAGTGATATTACTTACTTAACTTCATAAAATAGTTGCATAGCATCCTGTCTAAAAGAAGAATCATGACGGATACAACTTCAAGAAATTCTTCTGGTAAAATAATATAATTTGTATATACCTCATAGAGGATGTAACTTGTTAGTAGCATTTAATACTGTGACACACTCTCCATCTTTTGTGCCAGCATTATTTTGGCAATGCTTTCACATCCAAAAGCATAAATCAAGGTAGTTATGTGTAATGATATTCGTGTGAAAATTACTTCCATAGTATATACTTGCATATATGCATTGTTCTATTGTATTCTCAGAGTTTATCATTTTTCTTAAAAGAATTGTTTATTTATATTTAGAGCAAGATTATAATTCAATTGAGCATAATTTCTGCAGATTATAGATGGCCCACTAAAAGACAAAGGATGAAGGCACAAACTTCAAGTAATTCTTCTTGCATACCGCATAGGTTTTTCTAATTGTGCAAGGATAGCACTTGTAACATAATATTTGAAACTGACTTCAGTGATCTATGCCGGTAGTATTTTGAGAAGAATTTCATTACAAAATGCAACAACTCAAACAGTAAGTTATTGTTCATGATGATTCCTAATTGCATAACTAATAAGCTTGACACACCTTCCTATTGTGGAGTTGTTATCTTGATAAGTATATACTATCTGTTATTAATGTTATCATTGGGTGACGAACATTTGTTGCTCATGGTTAAAGTTTAGAATTTTATTAACACAACAACATAGAGCAAAATATGGAGGCCAATATAGATTGAAATAAAACCTGCCATTCATATTAAAATGTTTCTGACTTCTTCTTTTATTTGCATAAATGTTGGTGACTTGTTTGAATTGATGTGTACTGCAATTATATAATACTTCTATATTTATACTATTTTATTCATGAAATGTGCAGGCTCTAGTTTGTCAACAGGAGCACGGACAACCACAACTTCTACAAAGCTTCCACATGGTTTCATCTAGTATCATGCGGAGGAGATTGAGTCAAGATTACTTGAGCAACCTAAATTATGTTGGGTGTAACTTGCTTTCAAAACGAATGTGTCATCTCATAGTATGCATGTACTTCACTGTTGTTGTTGAGGAATTTATATCATTAGACAATTCTATTTTTCATAATTATTGACTAATGGGTA
The DNA here is from genome assembly GCA_039707655.1 of Elymus sibiricus. NCBI lineage: Eukaryota > Viridiplantae > Streptophyta > Magnoliopsida > Poales > Poaceae > Elymus > Elymus sibiricus. The sequence continues at coordinate 74,607,826 of CM077676.1, forward strand.
CATACCTCCTGGAAGAATATCAGAGAGCCAGTCAAGGAAGCGATGTGTTTATTTAATTGTCCATAATAGGGACATTTTTAAATTCAAAGGCACATTGTAGGAATAATTTGGTTTTTTGAGAAGATTTTCCAGTCCCCTACCCCAACCTATTTGAGATAGTATGAGTGGTGAAAGACACATTTGTAACGTAGGAGCAGGCTAGTGCACCAGCTTCAAGCACACGCTGTGGAAGCCCATTCTGGGTCTTCCTTTAGAAGACTCACCAACACCATCACACAATTGTAGTTAGTTACTTATGCAATGATATATGTCCGTAAGAATAGAAGAAGCTAGGGTTCCACTGGACTTATAATACTCTCACAGCATCGCATTGGATATGCCCGCACAAATAAAACGACATGAATTGAGTCTATTTTGTAAGCACATAGCTTGTTACCAGTCAACTACCAAGACCATCAAATAGGAATTCATTTCATACAAAATAGTCGCATACATATGCTTCTGTTCTGCACATACAGCTCATTATCATGGACAATGATGTAGCTAGCTAAAAGGGAGCATGTAACTACAATGTAGGGAGGGAGGCTCCAGGGACGAGCTCAACAAACAGAACTAACCTGCTCTTGCCAGAAAGCACCGGTAAGCCCTGCTGCCTTGTCACCTGCATGCTGCTTAGCATCGTGTCCACCAGCCGCCGTGGTATGTCGCAACTCTTCCGCTCTTCTTCTCACCGATGCGGTCGTTGGTGAACTCTAACCTTTCCGGCACAGCATTCCTAAGTCCCTGCACTAGAAGGTCATCATGATGCCTTGGCACCTCGAAATTCTAGCCACATTAACAAAATCTTAGCTCATACCAAATTAAATGGAGAAGGAAGAAAAGAGAAAGGAAGGAGAGCACCAAATAGAAATGTCATTCATCTCTACTACTATTAAAAGAGCAAACATTACCTTTCTTATGTACACCAACACAAACGTACACAGACAAATCAGCACCACCGGATCAGATCCACTTAATAAAATCCTACAGCTAAGATGGATCTAATCCACCGTCAGTGTGCAATTAGCAATTAATTAGGCAGACGAAAAGTTCTGCACCCCACGCAGCCCAGCGCCCCAGCCTCCCTCCCCTTCTGTTTCTTCTCTTCTTGTGCGGTTCGCGATCCGCCGTTCGCGCAACCCCCTGCCGCAGTCTGCATCGATCTCTCTCTCCTCCGCCGCCCCTTCCGTCCCCGCCGACCTACTCCGCGGGCACAAGAGGAGAGGATCGAAATCGGGGGCCGCCCCTCGCCCTCGCGAGTTCAGTTCATCTCTTCGTCGGGCGCGGCACTCGGCGGAGGCGCGGAGAGCTCCCCTCCCCCCGCGCAACACCCGGCGCCCGCACGCCACGGCCGACGTCACCATCCTCCGCCCCGACGCCGGCAGCCCGCGCCTCCCCGGATCGCCTCACAAATCATCCACCCCCGATCCACCGAGGTACTGCTGCCACACGCGATCCGACGCCGGGGCGAGGCGCCTGTCTTCGACACCAACACGGGATCCGTCCGCCCTCCAAGATCCCCGTTGACGCCGCCATAGGAGGAGGTGCTGCTGCCCGATGCGATCCGCCGCCAAGGCCTCCACCGGAGAATTGCTGCTCCCATTGCCATCCCCGCTCGAGGTCCTCCTCCACCTCATCTGATGCAGAGTAAGAGTTCATCCATCCACCCTCTCCCCACGCCCTACCACGTACCCCATGGATTGGATTCACGTGCTTGCTGGTGATTCCAGGATGCTATGTGTGTATTTGGTGATGTCTTGTTACACTTTGGAGGGAAAAAAATAGTTTCAGGCGAATTGGGGTGCCGTGCAGTAACAAAAAATTGCAAATTGTGAAATACTACAGTGGTTGGGGGGCGCTTAACTGTGGCTACAGCAGCGAGGTCCAATCGAGTGCCTGCTCCTACGCTTACTCTTGTGATCTATCCTTTTTTGTCTATAGATGATGTCTATATTTTTAATCTCCATAAACTTTGCCAAATGTTAGTATGGTTCATTTATATTAGTTCATCCTGTACTTTCTAAGGTAAAGGGATTACAATTTACAAAATGACACTTTTACAAAGCATCTATCAGAGAATCAGCTTTTATGAAAAATTTAGCATGCACTTTTGGAGAAAATATTAGTTAGCAAGTGTGGGTAGATATGATGTGATAGGCCTCTTGCCAATCAGCCTCTTCTGAAAAGAGAAAATGTTCTACGATGACATGCAATGTGATTAGTAATGAATGGCAGAAGGTTCCTAATTTGACCTGATAGCGTGTTTAAATTATTTTTACTTGACCATGTTACTTATGGGCGATTGCCATAATTTGACATAGGTTCCTGATTTCCTATGGCGAAGGCTATTGTCCATGTGACAATGTGAAGGTGCCACTGTTTTTCAATGCAATGTGGAGGTACAACTTCTAGCTGATCTAGCAATGTGGAGGTACAACTTCTAGCCAATGTGAATCCAATGTTATCTTTATTTTCTTAAAGCTATACTGGTATCCATGTTTTTTCATAGAAGCTACAGCCGGTGATAAACGGATATGTGAAGAAAGAGACCAATGGCCCTGCATGAGATAATTATTTCCATTGTTGACGAGACTGATAACTTGATCGATGAAATGATGTGGCATCATAGAGTTAATTAGATGGCCATAGTGCTGCAGTAACATCTTTGAGTGCAGTTGCTGAGTCTCAACCAGATTCACCGTTGGGTGATTACTGATTATTGTACACCTCTTCGGCTATGGAGAAATTAGTATAGCATCACCATTGTCTCTTGTAGTCTTGCTATTTCTTTTCCAAATGTATAAAATAAATCTGCAAGAAACTTTTATAACCGTGTACAAAAGAAGGGCTATAAGAACATAACATCTTTTAATCCTTATCTTGCCATCTAGCTTCAATATGATAACCTGAGATATGCTTGGTGCATAACATATTGGAAGTGATTCAAAGCAACGACAACAAAGTTAGTCATGTGTTCTATAACTTAAATATCAATCATTCTATTATAATCATCTTAATTTATTCGTTACAACTTTTTACCAGCCATGGTTAACTTAATGCCTTAGTTATACACCCAGTAAATTTACACTATAACCTGAGCGCTACAAGTGTTTGCAGGTCATTGTTCAGCCTGTAACAGTTTCAAAATCATTATCTACAATTAGATTTGACTCGGATTGTCGTGGGAAGGAGGAGGTAGCGGTGCCGGTATATAGCATACTGGACTGAACGCGGAGCAGTGGAGTCCTCTGATCTACCACAGTGTCCGATTGATGCTGCCCACTACTCCATCAGCTTGCATCCCGCATCTCCAAATTAGCATCATATCAGGTAAATACAGATAATGATTATTGCAGCCATGAACCCGTCGAGTCAAAATTTGATCCCATCTTCATGCACATGATAGTCCTGCCTTTACATGTCATCGATATATTTGCAATGGATTAAGCGAAGGGACGCTTTGATTCACACCTGTTCCCATTTGAAGCTATACGAGGTGTGAATCTTGAATTTTCTTTACTTATATTTTTTTTAGCGGAATGACTAGAACTGATTTGGTTTCCGTTTTGTTTTCTGCAAGTGCAACAGCTTGCGAAGCTTTACAACTAATATACAAAGTCACTATGTAACAGTTAAAGGGTGATTGATAGTTCCAATGTTTACTCTTACAACTCTGGTTATTACCTTTTCCAATAGATGCATATTTAATCTTTCTCTCTGCAGATCATTTAAGCAGGTGGTTACATTTGATACATTTAGGAAGAGTACGGTCTTTTCATATTTTAGTTGATATTTATATTGTTTCTTTGATAGAATGGGCAGGTGTGCAAACACATGCCAATAGAAGACATGCATTGCACGTATCTCTTATTAATCGTGCACAATTTGAAGCCATTAGATGATGGATGACCATTTTTTGCAATATCTGACTGAGGAATAATTGTACACAAGGACTGGACTTACTTCCCTCTGCAACCACCTTCTTTTCTCAAGTAATTCAAGGTATGTTTCATTGCTCATTTTGGATGGCTACTGAATCCCTTTGTGACCAAGGAAGACATTCTCTATGCACAAATAACTTAGCGCTACTATTCATTTTTACATAGAAATTTCTACCTTATTGTCGTTTTATATGTATGCAGACGATCTTTAATCGTCGTACCTGATGATCTTTAATGTGTTTCATCATTTGTAGGCTATGTAAAGTGACATAATCATGGATGGTGTTACCTAATGAGCTAGAGAGTTTCTAAATTGTGACTTGTGCATGATTAAGCAGTGTGGCGACCCCTACTTTATTTATGGCCATGGGTACATGGCAGCGCAAGAAAGGAACACCAAAGAAGTTGCTAAAATGGGTGGGAGAATTTTCTAAAACATGCTTAGCTTTTTTTTGAAAAAGATCAAGTGCCATTCTAGAAAGAAAATAATTGTAAGTTTCATGGAGTAGCATATTAGGAGCTGCCGCAAGTAGGTGTTCATTTTGATGGAAGTTTGTCCAAGATCCTAGACGAGGGGATTGTTTTCGCGGTACATGTACTCAAGTGCTTAGGGATGCCTTTTGTGAATGAATTTCGGAGCTTCATTTTTTTTTAGTGAGCAACTTGATATGTATTCGAGTGGGGTGAAATACTCCTCACTTGTCCCAAGAGGTCCTGGTGTGGGAGCTTCTAGAACTGGATCTGTCCTTTATTGAGGCAAGAATAGTTGGAAATGGAATACACACAATTTCATCTACTCCTGGAGTATGTACTTGGCAGTGTGTAATGCATCTTGTTTGAAAAAGAATATTTTATTTGTATATAGTGAAATTCAAAGATTGTGGTATTTGAACAAAGAACTATGTCGTTTGGCGAAATGCAACAATTCAATCTTTTGTGCTTGCTGTGTTTGACTAAGTATGTATTAGTTCATATGTACATGTTGTGTGCACGATGTACAATTTGAATGAACAATGGACTATGCTATTTCATGACATGCAACAGTTTAGATGATTGTGATGTTTGAGTAGACGTGCGTTGCACATGCAGGCTTACTAGTAGTAGAAAACCCAGAAGTGTATCCATGTTGTTTGCCTACGTGACTGAAACCAAGGTCCTATTCAGTGGGATGATAAACCTACTAAATAAAAGGGTTTTCAAAGTCCCCTCAGAACTAGAGTCGAGTATCTCATGCGGTTTTGATAACGGCATGCAAATGTGGTTAACACAATCAGCTCTTTCAATAAGATCTGTCTTATTTTTTTATCACTACTGGAAAATTCATGTTTGCCGACTGTCAGTGTCTTTGCCGAGTGCATTTCGTCGGGCACTCGGCAAACATATCTTTGCCGGGTGTCATCAAAAAAATACTCAGCAAAAAAGAGAAACTAGGTAAACATGTGCTTTGCCGAGTGTCGTGGAAAAAACTCTCAACAAAATAGAGGAACTCGGCAAAAATGTGCTTTCCCGAGTGCTACACTCGGCAAAAGGGGGTATGCACTGTGCTGCACTATTTTCGCTGTCGAGATTGCATACGACCTCGGATGAAGATGATCCAAAAACCAAAGTTTTTCATTTCAATGAGACGGATAATTTTCATGTTGAGAACTTTTTCATTTTAGGCCATATTAATTAAACTTTTTGCCATGCCAAAATATGGTCACAAATTAATAAGTCGGCGGTCATATTTATTGCATAGTTTATGAAAGTGTGCCTAAACTTGGCACTTAGATGCATCTCGCCATTACAAACAATGTTGCCAAATAGAGTTTCCAACTTTTTTGTACAAAAAGTATTTTTTTTCCCATTTTCTAAGTTAAAAAATGGATATTTTTGTGAAGCGGGTAAAAAAACTGAGTACAAAATGGCACCACTCCAATTTTCACAAAAAGTAGACCATGTTTTTTAGAAAATTCCCAAGTTTTGTGGATCTTCTAGAGTTCCAGCTACTTTCGCACATTTCAATGACTTTATGTCGATTTCCCGAAAGTAATTCAAATTTGAACTGCTAGTGTGTGATAGCTCTGTCCTAAAAATTAGCATAAACTATTTTTAGGTACACAAGTAGTCATTATATGGAAGAATCACTTAGAGTTTTGAGAGATTCAATCGCTTGCCATGAATAGCCATGCCAGCCATTTTGACCCGGTTTTGGAAAAAATGAAACAAAAAGAATACAAGTTCAAAAAATGCAATCCTTTCACATGGACTCCTTTTATGTGTACTACTTAGGAGGAAAAATACCAAACTTTCAATATGACAATTTTGAAAGAAAAAAAATTCTTTGCAAAACGGGCTATCGCGTATGAACATTCATGGCTTTCAAGCCAAATGACCAAGGTGATGACCATATTCATTCCATAGTTTATTATAATGTGCCCAAATTAGACATATAGGTGAATCATCCCATTACAAACAATGTTGCCTAATAGAGTTTCCAACTTTTTGTACAAAAAAAGAGTTGCCATTACGGCGGCTTACGGGTTCATGGGAAAGTATGACAAGGGACTTGATGGCTCAAGATTGGGATTTGCTCCTCCGATGATGGAGAGATATCTCTGGGCCCTCTCAGTGTTACGGTATCCACCATCGTCTGGCCAGACACTTTGTGATTTGATCACAGGGATGCCGGAACACGGGAACGAGAAAAGAGAACAAAACCGGTAACGAGGTAACTAGCATAGTGGACAAGTTGTTGATCCACGGGGATGCCGATAAATCTCACCTCGGGTGTTTGTAACATATCGCGAAGCAACAGGAATAGCATACGGCAACTGGAGGTTCACTCGGATATTTATTCGTGTGGGTATAGGGGTCAATATGGGTGTCCACGGCTCCGATGTTGATCATTGATCGGAAAGAGTTCCGGTCATATCTATACTTCACCGAACCTATAGGGTCACACGCTTAAGGGTCATCTATCTGCTGAATACTAGACAGGGAGTCTGAAAGAAAATCACCGGAAAAGTTTCGGAGACAACGGAAGAGTTTCGGAGAGAAAACACCGGAAGGGTTTCGGTAAAACTGAAAAGTTGTTTCAGGGTATACCATTAAGTCAAATTGGTTTCGGCACATGCCTGGAAATTCTTGGAGGGTGCCAGAATTGTTCTGGGAACTTCTGGGATTTTTTCGGAGAAAAAACCCGGAAATGTTCCGGAGCTGCCGGAACCGCTTTGGTTGCTTTTCGCAGATGAAAATCACTATTCCAAAATTGTTTCGGAACGCGTCCAAAATTATTTTAGTGGGTACTGGAAATGTTCTAAGACCTACAAAAATATTTTTGGATTTAACGGTCGCGGAAAATTGTTTCCGTGAATAGTGAAAATCACTTTATGGTTACCTTTTTGGAAAGCCACCTTTTTGGGCTTTGCTCCAAAATATCTTGGGGATGACATGGATGGATGGGAGCCCCTCATGGGGGGGGGCACTAGGTGTGGCCGGCCAAGAGGTGGAGCTCCATGGAGCTCCACTTGCCTTCCCATTTAGCCCTTCATATGGGACATATTGTATGGACATTTTGGTATTTTTCCAAATGCCACCCTACCCCTTGGGATTTCCTATAAAAGAAGGTGGAGAGGAGCTCTCCACACTCACTCTTTCTCACATACAAGTGCCATGCAATGATCTGGCTTCTCTCTCCCTCCCCGCGAAATAGTTTCGTAGAGCCGAAAGGCTGTCTGGGTTCCGGTGGGAACTAGTTTTGGACGGCGAAGCCTTGCCGGATAGATGACACCGTATGTGTGCAACCCCATAGAGAGGTCATAGGTTCGATCTTTTTTGCCCGAGGGGCTGTTCGAGAGTGCTTCCCGAAGGGGTGTCCGAGTGACCGTCCGAGATTCTGTGAGTGCCTCCCGAAGGGCTGTCCGTGACACCGTCCGGGGGACTGTCCGACCGCCTCCCGAAGGGCTGTCCGAGGGACTGTCCGAGGGGCTGACGAGGGAGTACATCCTCGCGGTTGGGAGGTTGTAAATTCTAGCTACGGGAATCTGCACCGACGTTCTACATCGACTCTACTTACGCTACGCTACGAGTCGGTAACGATCAGATCAAACCTTGTATGCATCTCCATAGTGATCCTGGGCGTGCTCGCAGTACCGGAATTTTTTTTCTGCTGCGTTCTCCCACAGTGGCATCATGAGCTGTGCTATGCGTAGATGTAGGTTACGATCTAGAATACATAGAGATGTATGGGTGTTGCACAATATAATTTGTACTAGATGAGTTCTATTACTAAAAATTATTTGTGCGGGTAGCAGATGAAATCTGTTACCCGATGTTCCTGTTGCTTCCCTTGAATTTGCGTAGTCCTGATCTTGATGGCATGGTGGAATCTCACAAAGTTCTGGCAATCCGCGATCCTTTCATGCTGCTCCTGAGTATGTTGATTAACAGATCAACGAAGTGCTACAGTATCTTTGGGTTCCACCATAGTTAAAGAAAGATGGATGTTTCGCAGACAAAAGGGCAATGCAGATATGATCTGCACGGGGGTCATGCGTATGATGAAGTTCAGTATGGGGCTCAAGATTTTTTTATCTCGTGTTTCATACACCCCGCAAAGTTAATCTAGCGACTTGAATAATCATACTTGATGATGGACGTTGGTAGCTTCAGTTTGTTTCGAAACCTTAGAAGCCACGTAAAATAAAGTTTTGCATAAACCGATTAGAGGCGTCTAACTTGGTTTTGCAGGATGTGCATGTGATGTGGTATAGCAGTGCTCATATTAATTTGATTATGTATGAGATGACTATATGATGTAAATTGATTAACATGACCTGCGTGTCATGATTCGGCATGATGGCTGGAGCCATATGATTGTCACTTTAATGACCTGCGTGTCAACCTTAAGTAATGCACTTATTTTATTAGCTATAGAGATAGCAATATTATCTGGTGCATCGACAAGGTGGTGGCAAACTTCGTGAAGGTGAACACCGATGTGAATGCCGAAGACGAAGAAATACAAGACTTCTCTGTCAGAAAGGGCTATACCATATCATGCTATTATGAATTGCCTGAGATGTTTATCCCTTATGATGCACCCTTTTTTGATTGCGCGGTAGTCGCTTTTATTAGGGTGATCTCTCACAAAAATATCAAGTAGTTAGTGTTCTCCCAAGTGTAGCACCGTCACGGCACCTATCTTTTCGGAGTGCGTCATGTTTCCATGAGTACAAATGATTAGAGAAGTGTGAGGCGGGTGAGTTGAGACCTCGCAGCGAGATCACTTGGTTGTCTTGACGTTCTGGCTTGAGAGTCCTGAGCTTGGAACACGCCTATCGAAAGATGAACAAGAGTCACATAGAGATGTGATCGGCAAGTTGGCCTACCGATTAAAGTTCCCGTCATCAGTGATGTTCCCATCAATGGCATGGAATTGAAATGCGGATCTTGAATCACTCACAATCAATTATGAGAGATATTGATTTGAGTGGGAGCGCACTGTAGAATTAACTTGTTTAATTCTCAGTGTAATTAATTTTGAACACTGTCTAAGTGTGATTTGCTTAATAGTTGTAGAATAATGGCTCGCGTTTCCACCTTCCCTATTAAAATTGAATAGTTGTTAAATATCTGGTTTAAACTTTATGGTTGGTAATGTAATATGAGGATTGTCCTCAAGAGTGCTGAGAAGGACTTTGTCCTATCGCATGCTTTTGGTATCCTTTCATGCTATGGATGATGTGACTCTCGTCCTTCGATCCAAAAGCTAGAATTTCGTTACGGTCAAGTGCAATATGTTTTCTTCCATGAGACCCGAACTTCAAAAGTTTGGGATAGCTATGTGATATTCATGGAACTGAAAATTAGTTTCAGATACAAACAAAGGCTAGAAGATATGGGATATCCAAAGCAATGTTTGTCTTGGAAATTATTAGTAAAGTGTTTACTATGCATTAGACTGATAAGAGAGGAATCCAGAAGAACACCTGTCATATGATGAAGGTGAATAAAACAACAACTTGAAGAGAAAGGAAATGTCCAAAGGGTGTTAGTGTGACTTACACACCTAGAAAGTCCAGGGCTAACGCCACTCTAAAGTTGGGTGCTTCTTCTGAGAGTAGGAGAAATACTAAAAGTTAAACTGTTAGAAGTATAAAGGCAAAAAGAAAGAAGACTGGAATGTCCAGCTCGTGTATGAAAGTCATACAAGTTATTGATGTATGGAAGGCCGGTCAAAAGAAATAGTTCTTGGGAATTATGATTAAACTGTTAGTCCGTAATTCTTGGGTATTGTGAGTTGATCACAAAGATACCCGCTCGGTTGCATTCTGTTGCGACTCGATGCAAGAACTACTACGGCCTAAAAGACTTGCCGGAGTGAGGTTTAGATACGCGCTGGGAACATAGTAAATGTTACTATACTTTCCATCGGTGTATTACCATCTGTATTTATTTTCATGATTCATTTTTGGAGTTTCATACACTCTACCCCATTGCATAAAGTATCTTACAAGAAGGTTGTTCATAAGAGAACTTTTGATGTTCGGTGTTATGAATAACATATGGGCCATACTTTCATTATGAATGAGATGTATGTTATGAATATTGATAATAATACATTACCTTTGTATTTACTTTCACAATTCATTTTATAGTTTTATACACTCTAGCCCATTGCACAATGTTTGTTGCAAGAGGGTTGTTCATACAAGAACAATTGTTGTTCAGTATTATGAATAACATAAAGGGCCATGCTTCCATCAAGGATGGGATGCATGTTATGAATATTGATGGTAATATGATACATCCATAACACTGATGCTAAATGTCGCAAGACTAAAACAATACCACATATGTGTGGCACTGCATTTGGTCACATTGGAGAAACCCGCATGGAGAAATTCCATAATGATGGATTTTGAAGTCATTTGATTATGAATCATCTGACACTTGCAACTTTCGTCCAAAAAGTGAAGTGACTAAAATACCGTTCACATGCCATAAGGAACGAGCAACGAAATTATTGGTGATCATATATTATGATGTGTGTAGTCCAATAAATGTTGTTGCTAGTAGTGGATTTGTCTATCTTCATAAATGACTCAAGTAGATATATGGATATTTACTTGATGAGACATAAGTCTGGATCTTTTGAAGTCATTCAAAAGGTTTTCAAAATGAAGTAGGAATTATTGTAACAAGAAAATTATGTTTCTACAATTAGATTGCGAAAAGGAATATTTTGAGTTACAAGTTTAGCGAATGTCTGATGAGTTGTGAAAAGAGTTTCATAACTTACACCTCCCGGAGCACCACTGTGAGTGGAATGTCCGTGAAGATGTAATCAAACCATTTATGACATGGTAAGATCAAAGATGACATAAATCAATTTGCCATTATCCCTTTTAAAGTAATGCTTTAGAGACTGCGGCTTTTACACTGAAAAGAGCGCCATCAGATCTGTTGAAATGACTCCATGGTATGGTACAACCAACCATGTTATGTCTTTTCTTAACATTTGGAATATGGGGCTTGTGTAAAATATTTACAAACCTATTCCAAATCAGACAAGTGCTACTTTGTAGGTTATCCCAAGTCATTGGGTATTTCCCCACCACTATACCGAGGCAAAAGGTTTTGCCACAAAGAACGGTATGATTTTGAAGAAAATGGTTCTTGCAAAAAGGTGAGTGGGAGGACAGTGCAACTCGACGAGATAACAGTATGTTCGTCATCAGGTCAAAGGAAAGAGACCTTGGAAGTGATTCCAGAGTTTCCTACCGTGACTGATACGGAAGCCTCTACATGAGATATATGGATTTCGGTCGAACTTGCAGCTGAACCACATAGGCAAAACTCGTGCAAACCTCTCAGGTGCACATACGAGATATTATTGCTAGACAACAGTATACCTACGACACACAAGGAAGCGTTGATGGGCCCTGACTCCAGAATTGGCTAAATGCCAATATAATCCGAGATAGTTTCCATCAATGATTCAAGATTATATCTTGATAAACCCTCCGGAAGGCTTAGAGTCTAACGGATTGTAATGAAACTATAAACTGATACGGATAAAAATGTTTTATCCATAAATCTCGACTTGTTGCAATAACAAAGTCAAGGAGTTGACTGCGATGAGGTTGTCTCACCATAGCGATGCTTAAAAGTCGGTTCGGGTAAAACTAGCAATTAATACATATTTCAATCTTCAGATATGATACATGGATGCCAAAAGGATTTCCATGTGATGGAAATGCAACCTAGGACTTGCATGTGATACAGTCCAAAGTATTTTGTCGGTCCAGAGGATGCTAGTGAGTATGCAAACTTCAGAGTTCCAGCAATGGACAGAAGAGAGCAAAATGGAGTTGGAATCTTCGTTTTTGATGAAATAGTCCAAAGAGTTTGATTTCATCAATGAATAATGAAGATGCTTGTGGTTACAAGAAAGTAAGTGGGAGCATAATAATATTTCTAAAAACCTTGTGTGCTTGACACATTGTTGATTGGAAATAATATAAATTTCTTGACACGAATTAGGACTTCATTGAAAATAGTTTTTCGATGAAGTGCTTAGGCTAGGTAGCCTCGATATTAGGCATAATTATCTACGAGATAGAATTACCTAATAGGCTAAAGCCAAAAATACATATTGACAAGATGCTAAAACAGTTTAGCATAAGAACGCCAAGGAGTGATTCTTGCCGAAGTCACATGGAAAGAGCTTTGCAAGACTCGGTGTCCGAAAACACTGATGAGAAAAATACATGATGGAGATTCCACACACTCTTGTGTTTGGATTAATCATGTATTCCATGGTATGTAAAACAACCAGATATGCCCAATACTCTCAAGCTGTTGCGAGTATAGATACCAAAGTGATCAAATTACTAATCATGGGACAACAGTGAAAAATGTCGTTGAGTACTAAAGTAGCACTGATGACATATTTTCTCGCAAGCAGAGATTATGAAGTGCTCATTGTAAGTAATTACATCAATATAGTCTTCATCAATGCTCCATGCAATTTTTGATTGTGGCGCCCCTGCTCGACCGTGCACTAATCATACACGCAAACGTGCACGATCGAGATTAAAGACTCACGGGAAGATATCACAACACAACTCTAAACATAAATTTAAACATAAATCTTCATATTACAAACTAGGGGTCACGAGGACCCAAATACATAAGTCATACAAACAAATATTATCGGAGTGCAGACATAGTTAGTCAAGTTTGCCTTAAGAAGGCTAGCATAACATCGACACTGATCGAAAAGGCGAAGGCCTCCTGCCTAGGGCCTCCGAACTACTCCTGGTCGGTGGGCTCAACGTAGTAGTAGGTGCCTCTGGGGATCTCCTGCTCCTGGACTCCGTCGTCTGATCGCAGCAACCGGGTAGGGGAAAAGAGGTAGCAAAGCAACCGTGAGTACTCATCCAAAGTACTCGCAAGACTTACATCAGAACTATACTAAGTATGCATCGGTATCAAAGGAATGGGGCTATATCTTTGGACTAAACTGCAGAAATGCCAAAACAGAGGGAGAAAGGCCTAGCCTATCGAAGACTAGCAACTTGAAGCAATCTTGCAGCATCAGAAGAGAGTAGAGCACATTACCATATAGTAACAAGTATATATTAGCAATGCCCTGAGATCCTTCCTCGACTACCCTGCGAGAAAGTGATCCCGAGAGCAGTAGTAACAGTTTAACATTGTAACAGTATCCATTCATAGTTGTAGTAGATCAGGATACAACTCCGAGCGTCCTGTTACCATGGACACGGCTATTCGAATAGATTACTTCCCTGCAGGGGTGCACTACTGTTACCCAACACGCTCGATTATATCTGGCCGGACACACTTGCTGGGTAATGCCCGGCCTCGGGTAATCGACACGCCGTAGACCAACCTAGATTCTCCAGAGAGGTCAACACGCCGGTCTAAATCCTAAGTGCGAAGGGGTCTTGGGCCCATCGCCCTCTGCACTCCTGCACGTTGCGTGGCTGTTCGGGGCCCAGGCGCGACACTGTATACACAAGTGACGTAACCAGCCCACCCCAACGGTCAGCCCGCATCTCTGAACTGTGACATCTGGATCGCTTTCGGAAGGAATGTACGACGTAGAGGGCCCCATTAAACCATTATCCCGCGTGGTGGTAGTGCGTATAGGCACGTAGCCAACTCAGATCAAATACCCAAATCCGTTAGGCGTGTTTTAGTAGCTCGCAGAGACGAACGGGATTCCTGTCGCTCCGATTTGGTAATCCACGGACTACGACCAAGGACCAGGCCCACCTCTCTCCTAGGTGGTCTCCACCTGCCCTGTCGTTCCGCCATAATATCACTCACGGGTACCCTTGGGTTCAACCCATCTTGTTTCATTATCTCGCGGGCACTCTTAGAGCCGGCCCGACTTTAACAATTTAAAGTATTACAGTAATGTAAACATTTTTGTGATCATCACCCTGAATGATCACGGCCCGATAACAAGCCTGGCAAATGGACAAGGGTGAAGGGCCAGCTGATGAAACATAGCATACCTAACTAAGCATCATAGGATAGCAGGTAAGGTATCAATAGCAGGCGACGAAATCAGGCTATGCACCAGAATAGGAGCTATCGGAGCAACAACAGAAGCAATCCTAATGCAAGCAATAGAGAGAAAGAGTAGGCGATATCTAGATGATCAAGGGGGTTTTGCTTGCCTGGAAGCTCTGCTGAAGGGGTCTGGTCGTCGACGATGTAGTCGTACTCAGCAGTGTCATCGGCAGTCTCGGGGTATATCGGGAGAGAAGGAGGGGGAAGAAACAGTAAATACACGGCAACAAATGCAACAGAGATGCATGACATGTCAACATGCTATGCTAGGGGTGTTCTAATGCAGTCCTAGGTATTTTGGTCGGAGCGGGAAAACATCCGGGAGTGTTTCCCCAGCTCCGGTTGATTATCGGACAGACGATCTGGAGGGGAAAGTTCCATGTTCATTATGTTAGAGGGGTGTGGCAGGTATGTGGGTGATATGAACAGGTTTGGTATATTTTTTGATCATTTTTCATATATAAATTATTTTCATCCGAGTTACGGTTTATTTTATATGAATTTTCAAAGTTTTAAACATTTTCTGGAATTACTGTATTTATTTTTAATTCAAAATTAAATGATTAAATTTCTAGGGGTACACAGAAGTGTACCCAGCAAAATGCTCATTAGACTGACAGGTGGGTCCCGTTGACTGCCCTGTCAGCAGTCAACATTGACCCGTTGACTGGTCAAAGGTTGACTTGGGGTCCACATGTCAGTGAGTAATTAGGCTAATTACTAATTAATTAACTAACTAATTAATTATTTTACTAATTGTTTCTTTTATTTTTATTTTTATTGTTATCTCTTTTTTTAAATTTAAGCCGGCCCCACATGGCAGTGGCCCAGCTGGCCACTGTGGGGGAAACTGCGCGCGCGCGCCAGCAGAGAGGGCCGGCCGTGGCCGGAGGCGTGCGCAGCAAGGCCGGTCGGGCAGCGGCGAGCGGGAGGGGAGGGCGGCGCGGGACGCGGGTGAGGCGCACGGGCGCGTGGCCAGGGCGCGGTGACGCGGGGCTGGACGTGGTCACAGTCGCGGTGACCACGGCCAACGACCGGAGCTTGGGCGGCGCAGGGCAGCGACAAACTGCGTCGAGAAGAGGGAGAATGGGGGAATCGGCCGAGGCTCACCACGGGGAGGCCGTCGATGAGCTCGGCAAGGCCGGGAGGTGCCGGCGAGGGAGATCCGGGGTGGGGCAGTGGCGGCCCGACGCGGGGATGACGACGACGATGGCATCCCGGCGACGACCTCGTCTGGTGGGGGTGCTCAGCGCGACGCGGCGGTCCTCCCCGACATCTAGTAGCAGCTCGGGGTGCCCCGGAGCACAGCAACGACGACGCGGCGGCGACGGGTGTCTCGGGCATGAGTGCGGGGGCGAGAGGAACGGCGCGAGGGAGGAGGGGAAAGCGGCTAGGGTTCGATGGGGGGTCGGGGGTGTCCTCCTTATCCACCGCGAGGCGAGCGGACACGCGTCGGCAGCCGCGAAGGGGGGCCATCGGGTGCGCGTGCACTGCGAGCACGACACGCATAGAGAGAGAGAGAGAGGTGGGGGACGACCGGCGCTGTTGGGTTGGGCTATGCACTGTGCACTTAGAGCCCAGTCCAACAGTGGGTTTTGCCCTTCTTCCTTTTTCTTTTTCCGATTCTTTATTCTTTTCTGTTTTGAATTTTGTTTAGCCACCGAATAACATTTGAAAAATGTGTAACCTTGACAAATAATTACATTGCAATATTTGGCAATGTCATAAAAAGTTTGGGGCCCAAATAATTTCATTTGGATTTTGTATTGCATTTAAAAGAGTCAAAATTGTGCTGTTGGCCCTGTTTTCATGATGTTAGAGTCATCTAGGGAATTACGGAATTTAGGTGATGTTGTTTTCTTGAACATAATCCACAATGGATTATTTCCAAAATTATGAACTTTTTAGTTTCCAAATTTGAACAACTTTTATTTTTACTTCATATTTGAATTTTCAATTTGAGTTGGAATTTGAAATGAGATATGACTCAAATTATGATCAAGCACTGTTATACATGGTGACTTGGCATGATCAAGAGGTGATCACTGTAGTTAATACATGGGGGTGTTACAATTCTCCTCCTCTAAAAGAAATTCTCGTCCCGAAAATTAAGGGGTAGACTGAAAGAGAGTGGGGTATTCTTCACGAAGACGATCTTCGCGTTCCCACGTGGCTTCATCTTCAGAATGATTCGACCACTGAACTTTAAGGAACTTGATTGCCTTCTGACGGGTTCGACGTTCAGCTTGATCAAGAATGCGGATCGAATATTCTTGATAGGATAGATTATCTCACAGCTCAAGCATTTCATGATCCACTGCTCGGATAGGATCCTTGAAACAGCGACGGAGTTGTGACACATGAAAGACATCATGAACTTGTGAAAGGTTCGGCGGCAATTCCAATTGATAAGCCACTTCTCCATGTCGGATGGGGATACGGAACGGGCCAATGTAGCGAGGAGCTAACTTGCCCTTGATTCCAAATCGATGAGTGCCCTTCATCGGAGTGACATGAAGGTAAGCTTGTTCGCCAGGTTGATAAACCATTACCTGGTGTTTTTGGTCATAATTGCTCTTCTGACGAGACTGAGCAGTTTTCAAATGTTCACAGACAATGCGGACTTGTTCTTCAGCTTGTTGGATAATATCCGGACCGAAGAGTGACCGTTCCCCAGTTTCTGACCAATTCAGAGGGGTTCGGCACTTACGTCCATATAAAACTTCAAAGGGTGCCATCTTCAGACTAGCTTGGTAGCTATTATTGTAGGAGAACTCAGCATACGGGAGAGATTCCTCCCATTTCTTGCCGAAGGAGATGACACAGGCACGAAGCATATCTTCAAGTACTTGATTGACTCGCTGAACTTGGCCTTGGGACTGGGGGTGAAAAGCGGTGCTGAAGGACAG
This sequence comes from Elymus sibiricus, assembly GCA_039707655.1. Taxonomy (NCBI): domain Eukaryota; kingdom Viridiplantae; phylum Streptophyta; class Magnoliopsida; order Poales; family Poaceae; genus Elymus; species Elymus sibiricus. The sequence continues at coordinate 74,625,305 of CM077676.1, forward strand.
ATGAGTTCCCATAGCTTCTTGGAAACTTTCCCAAAACCTTGAGGTAAAAAGGCTACCTCGGTCTGAACTAATTTCCAACGGAACACCGTGAAGTGACATGATCCTGGAAGCATACAGGTCTGCTAATTGACTAGCAGTGATCGTCTCCTTGACAGGTAGAAAATGAGAAACCTTGGAGAAGCGATCAATGACGACAAGAATAGCATCATGACCCTTCTGTGATCTGGGAAAACCAGTAATGAAATCCATTTCAACTTTGTCCCATTTCCATTCAGGAATAGTAAGTGGTTGCAGAGTTCCAGCAGGCCTTTGATGTTCTGCTTTGATGCGACGGCAAACATCACACTCAGCAACATAACGAGCAATGTCTCGCTTCATCTTAGGCCACCAATATCTCTGACGAATGTCTTGGTACATCTTGGTGCTATCAGGGTGGATAGACAGAGGGGTGTCATGAGCTTCTTTCATGACATCCGAGCGTGAGTCTTGATTGTCCGTTCTGGGGACCAATAGGCGGCCTTTGAAGAACAAGGCACCATCATCATCAACAGTGTAGAACGATGAATTTCCTTTGGAGAGATAGTTCTTAATCTTCTTGACTTCAGAGTCATATTTCTGCCTTGTCTTGATGTTGTGCTTGAGGTCCGGTTCAACAACCAGGGTATTGAGATAACCCTGTGGGACAATGTGAAGGTTCAACTTGCGAAGCTCTTCGTAGAGAAGGGGTTGAGCTTGCTGAACCATGAGATTGTTTCAATAAGACTTGCGGCTCAAAGCATCGGCCATTACATTAGCCTTGCCAGGGGTATAAGAAATATCCATGTCATAGTCGGCTATTGTCTCGAGCCACCTTTGCTGGCGGAGGTTCAAATCTGGTTGAGTATACGGATACTTCAGACTTTGATGGTCCGTGTATATCTCGCAACGATTACCGAGAAGGTAAAGTCGCCACAGCTTCAGAGCATAGATAACTGCTGCTAACTCGAGATCATGTGTTGGATACTTATCTTCGTGAGGACGCAACTGACAAGAGCCATAAGCAATCACCTTGCGCTCTTGCATCAGGACACAACCTAATCCTTAACGAGACGCGTCACAGTAGATCACGAACTCCTTTCGAGAATCCGGGGGTGCTAGCACTGGGGCAATGTAACATCCCCATGTATTAGCTACAGTAATCCCCCATGATTAATGCCAAGTTATCATGCTAAACAATGCTTGATCATCGTTTGTTTCATATCTCATTTCAAATTCCAATTCAAATTGAAATTCAAATATAAAGTGAATTTAAAAGTTGTTCAAATTTGAAAACTAAAATGTTCATTGAATAGGAAATAATCCATAACTAATTGTGTTAAGAAAAACAACATCACTAAAAATCACTAGATGACTCTATCATCGAAACACAGTACCAAACAGCAATATTTAATCCCATTTTATTTAACAAAAATTAAAATGAAATCATTAGTCCCCCAAACCTTTTTCTGGCAGTGAGATAAATTGCACTGTATTTATTTGGGCAGGATTCATATTTTACAAAATTGAATTAGAGCTAAAAGAAAATACAAAATAGTAAACAAAAACAGAAAACAGAAAAAGAAAAAGGCCAACGCACCTGGGCCTAAGTCAACCGCGCCGGCCCAGCCCACCACCTGTCCTCTCCCATGTCCCGCGCTCTCTCTCCTCCCCGCTGTCGAACACCCAGCGCCCGCGCGCGCGCGCACCCGGGCCCCCCTCCTCTCTGATTGACAGCGCGCCTCACCCATGCCTGGTGGATAAGGTGAGCCCCCGCACCCTCCTGGCGTCTCTCTCGCCTCACTCTCCCCCTTTCTCCCTCTCTGCCACCACACCCGAGCGCGGCCATGGCGCCGCCGCCGTAAAGCTCGCAGCCACTGACCGATTCTCGTCGCACGACCATGCCCGCCTGCTTCGCCGCCGTCGACTACTTCTTCTCGGAGGAGCCGTTCAAGCTGCAGGCCACCACAACGTCGCCATCGACCTCTTCTTCCATCTTCGGCCACCGTGATGCCATCGTCGTTTTCGTCGCCGTCCTGCGCTCCCGTGCACCCAACGAGCCTTCGTGCGCTCCCTCGGTGAGCGCTGCACCGATTGCCCATGTTTCCTCCTTGCCCCGCCGTCTCTAGCGCTCGCGGCCGTCGCGCCCGAATCTCCTCCCCGCCGGCCATGGCAGCGCCGCGGTCACAGTAGCCACAGCTCGCGCCTGAGCCGCGCGTCGAGCTCCCCGAGCTCCTAGCTAGCCAACGCGCCCATCCACCGCTCTTGCCCTGCCCTGGGCGCTCGAATCCATCGGCGCCCGAACTCCGGCGTCGCTCCGGTCGACGCCGTCGTAGATTTAGGCCACCCCAGCCCGTGTGACCGCCGGCGTTGGATGCGCGCCGCTCCCCTCGTTCGAACGCAGGTCGCGGTGCCCGTTTTGACCCCCTGCAGCGCAATCCCGATGCTCGCCGGCACGATTCTGGTGCCGGTGCCGACGTGGTTGCCACCTGGGCGCCTCGGGGCCCGCTTTGAGCCACTAACGGGTGGGCCCGGTTGACCTATTGACCGGGTCAACCGCTGACTGGGCTGGCCCCGCCACTGACATGTGGACCCCACCTGTTTAAACATTTTTAATAAATAGATAATCTGTTAATTAATTAATTAATTTAATCACTAATCAGTCACTGACTACTGGGCCCACCTCTAATTAATCATTAATTAGATTAAATAAATCCTAATTAACTACTGTGTCACTGACCAGTGGGACCCACTGGTCAGGTTTGACCCTGGTCAGCCAGAGTTGACTGCTGACATCATCATGACGTTCTGCTGATGTCACCCTTTACTGTTTTGGATAATTCGAATTAAATAATTCTAGAAAATGATTAAAACTTTAAAAAAATCATAGAAATTAAACCGTAACTCGGATGAAAATAATTTATATATGAAAAATGATCAGAAAAATATGAAGAATCCGAATATGTGATCAAAATGCTTAACCATCACTCCTATCTAGATGAACATGGAACTTTTTGCCCGATTTTGATAAATGAATAGTGCATGACCTTAATAAAATAATTCCAGATAAATTCCTAAATTATCTAAAACAATTAGATAGGCAATATATCACACCTGCATATCATTTAGGCATGTCATGCATCCCTGTTGCATTTGTTGCTTGTATTTATTGTTTCTTCCCCCTCCTTCTCTCCCGATAGACCCTGAGACTGACGACGACCCTCCTGAGTACAACTACGTCGTCGACGACCAGACCTTTTCAGCAGAGCTTCCAGGCAAGCAAAACCCCCTTGATTATTCCTATATCGCCTATTCCTTCTCCCTCATGCTTGCATTAGATTTTGCTACTGTAATTGCTTGCTCCTATTCTAATGCATAGCCTACTTTTGTAACCTGCTATTGTTTCTTTACTTGTTGTCCTAAAATGCTTAGTATAGGATGGATAGTGATCCATCAGTGACCCCTCACCCTTGTCCTTGTTGCCCCGCTTTGTTACCGGATCTCGATCATGGTGATCGATGTGCAGATACCGTCACATCATCGCACACACACCCCTTAGTTGTATGACTCTGCCGGGCTACTATCGAGTGCCGAGGGTGATACCTCGTACTACACTCCTGATGATATCTCTGTAGTATATCACATCGGTGGTGATTGCCGAGGGTGATTCCTCGCTCTCCCCTTCCCGATGATGACTCTGTCGTGCAACCCCTCAAGTGTGGACCATCGAGGGTGATTCCTCCTGGTTCTCCTTAATGGATTACATCGAGTAGGAATCCATCGAGGGTGATTCCTCGGGTTTCCTTGGATGTTTTGAACACACAGTTACCTTGACTTTTACCTCAGACCTTTGTTGCAGGCGGGTCGACCCTGAGGGGTACCCGCGGGGAAATGTGAAGTCGGGTTTGCCAGGATGGCACCCGCGAGAGATTATTGTGGCGGAACGACAGGGCCGGTGGTTCCTGGTCGTTGGACCGCGTGTTACCAAGTCGGAGCGATAGGGATCCTGTTCGTCTCTGCGAGTTACTAAACACGCCTAACGGATTTGGGTATTTGATCTGAGTTGGCCACTGGCCTATACGCACTACCACCACGTGGGATAATGGTTATGGGACCCTCTACGTCGTATGTATCAGCCGAAAGTTCTTCAGATGTCACAGCTCAGAGATGTGGGCTGATTGTTGGGGTGGGCTGGTTACGTCACTTGTGTATACAGTGTCGCACCTGGGCCCCGACCACCCTCGCAACGTGCAGGACTACAAAGGGCGATGGCCCAAGACCCCTTCGCACTTAGGATTTAGACCGGCGTGCTGACCTCTCTGCTGAGCCTAGGTAGCACTGCGTCGTGTCGATTACCCGAGGCCGGGCATTCCCAGGCAAGTGTGTCCGGCCAGATGTAATCGAGCGTGCTGGGTAACAGTAGTGCACCCCTGCAGGGAAGTTATCTATTCGAATAGCCGTGTCCACGGTAACAGGACGCTCAGTGTTGTATCCCGATCTACTACAACTTGAACTGAATACATGTTACTTTAACTGTAAGCTCCGGGATCGCTTTCTCGTAGGGAGTCGAGGAAGGATCTCTAGGCTTTGCTAATTACATGCTTGTTACTTTATGTTATGCTACTAATCTGCACTCTTCTAATGCTGCAAGACGCTGCAAGATGCTAGTCTTCGATAGGCTAGGTCTTTCCCCCTCTACTCTGGCATTTCTGTAGTTTAGTCCAAAGATATAGCCCCATTCCTTTGATACCGTTGCATACTTAGCATAGTTCTGATGTCGGTCTTGCGAGTACTTTGGATGAGTACTCACGGTTGCTTTGCTACTTCTTTTTCCCCCTACCCGGTTGTTGCGATCAGACGATGGAGTCCAGGAGCAGGAGATCCCTGGAGGAGCCTACTATGACGTGGAGATCCCCGATGACCAGGAGTAGTTCGGAGGCCCTAGGTAGGAGGCCTTCGCATTTTCGATCAGTGTCGCTGTTTGTGCTAGCCTTCTTAAGGCAAACTTAACTAACTATGTCTGTACCCAGATATTATTTGTGTGATGACTTATGTATTCGGGTCCTCGTGACCCCTGGTTTTCAATATGAAGATTTATGTTTGAATTTGTGTTTAGAGTTGTGTTGTGATATCTTCCCGTGAGTCTCTGATCTCGAGCATGCATGTTTGCGTGTATGATTAGTGCACGTGTCGAGCAGGGGAGTCACAGGCAGAGGTCAACTTGTCTTTAAGTGTCTGAAAACTTTCTTGGCACTTTTCTGTCCACTCAAACTTCTTTCCTTTGTGGAGCAAATCAGTCAGTGGCTTAGCAATCTTGGAGAAGTTCTCGATGAAACGGTGGCAATAGCTGGCGAGACCGAGAAAACTTCTGACTTGCTTGACAGTTTGCGGAGGAGTCCAGTCAAGAATAGCCTGAACTCGTTCTGGGTTAACCGCAATGCCATCCTTGGAAATCACATGACCAAGATAGGTCACCTCAGATAACCAGAATTCACATTTGGAAAATTTGGCATATAGCTGGTGTTCTCAGAGTTTCTCCAATACAAGCTGAAGATGTTCGGTGTGTTCTTCTTCATTCTTGGAATACACAAGGATATCATCCAAATAAACCACGATGAGTTTGTCGAGGTAGTCCATGAAGATATAGTTCATCAATCGAGAGAAGGTTGCTGGAGCATTAGTTAATCCGAAGGACATGACGGTGTACTCGTATGATCCATAACGGGTAATGAAGGCGGTCTTCGGAATATCCTCTTTACAAACTCGGATCTGATGGTAACCCAACCTTAAGTCAAGTTTAGAGAACACAGAGGATCCAGCAAGTTGATCATAAAGATCGTTGATCCGGGGAAGTGGATATTTGTTCTGGATTGTTGCTTGGTTAATAGGCCGATAGTCCTGGACCAATCGGTTAGTTCCATCCTTCTTCTTAACAAAGAGAGAAGGTGCTCCCCAAGCAGAGGAACTTGGACGAATGAAGCCTTTACAAAGCGATTTGTCGATCTCCTCCTTAAGTTCAAGGAGTTCATGTGGCGGCATCTTATAGGGACGCTTAGCAATAGGGGTAGTGCCTGGTTTCAAGTCGATGACGAATTCAACGGCTCTAACAGGGGGTATTCTTGGAAGTTCTTCTGGGAAGACGTCTGGAAAATCGTGAACGACTGGAACGTTCTCAATTCCCTCAAGAGGTGAAGCGTTCAAAGTGTTTAGAGCATATATGTGTGCTTTGGCATTTTGAATAATCCGAGAAGAGTAGTTTACTATCTCGTCGGAGGGGTGAAGGAGTTGGACGACTTTAGTGGCACAGTCGATTGAAGCAATGTGAGCTTTCAACCAATCCATTCCCAGAATGAGGTCTATATTGGACGATTTCAAAACGATGGGTGAAACAAGGAATTCCAATCCTTTGATTTCAATAGTGACATTGTGTGCCATCATGGAGGTTTGACATTGGCCTCCAGGGGTGTGGACAACTATTGGTAGGTTCATCTTTTCAAATGCAATGTCATGTGATAATGCAAATGCTTCTGACATGAATGAATGCGATGCTCCTGAATCAAATAAAACAGAAGCGGGTACTGAGTTAACGAAAAGGGTACCCATCACGGTAGCAGGTTGATCCTGAACTTCTTCAATATCAATGTGATAAGCCTGTCCACGACCATAAGCAGAAGACCCGGTATTATAGCTACGGGTCTGGTTGTAACCACGGCCATTTCCACAGACAGTAGGAGGAAGTGCCAACTGATTCTGATTCTGGCGGCAGTCTTTGGCACGGTGACCTGGGTGGCGACACTTGAAACATAGTCCATCTTCAGGACGAAGAGCAACAGCATTTGGTGGAGCAGCTTGAGCTCTCGGTTGCCTCGGGGGCGGAGGAGGCAGACGGGGTGCTGCATAGGAAGGCCTTAGTGCAGGGGCAGCTGGACGATACATGCTGTGGGGAATCCAGATTCGACGCCTTTGTGCTGAGCTCGAAGATGAGCCAATGTCACGATGGCGCTTCTGTGACTCCTTGTGCTCCATCTGAGCGGTCTCAACCTGGATAGCCTTATTCACCAGGGTGGAGAAGTCGGTGAAGTCATGAACAGCAAGTGCAAGCTTGAGGTCTGGGTGGAGTCCGTCACGGAATTTCTCCTGTCTGCAAACATCAGTGGCAATGTCTTCTTCAGCATAGCGGGATAGGTCAAGGAATTCCCGCTGATAAGCATCGACAGTCTTACTGCTCTAAGTGAGGTTGCGAAACTCCCTCTTCTTCTGGTCCATGATTCCCTGAGGAATGTAACGGGCATGGAAAGCAGTCTGAAACTCGATCCAGGTAACGACTGTCCCAACAGGTAGTGAACGCCTGTGGGTGTCCCACCATTGAGCAGCGGGACCCTTCAAGAAGTAGGATGCGAAGGTGACAAGGTTGGCAGGGATGACATTGGCAGATTCCATCTCGTAGGTGATGTCGCGAAGCCAGTCATCAGCATCCAGTGGCTGTTCTGAGTTACGGAAAATGGCAAGGTTGAGACGCACAAACTCCTGCAGAGTTATTGGGGCAGGTTGCTGATTCTGAGCATTCTGGTTCTGGTGTGGGAACTGAGCCATGATTCCAACCATGAACTGGCGGTTCAGCTCGAATTGCTGCATCATAGCTGCCATATAGTCTGGCGGTGGTGGCTGTTCGGCAGCACGGTCACGTCCACGACCAGGAGCACCTGGCCTAACCATCCTGCTAAAATTCAACAAGGGGTAGTTTAGTAAAAGCAACCGCAATAGTTTTTAGATACAATCACGAGGTAACACGAGCAATGAGCAAGAGTGCAATAGATACATAATAGTAGTCAATTAAGACATACAGATCCATACACAGAGTCGGTTACACGCGGACAACATAAGTTCGGAAAATTAAACAACTAGACATACTAGGCGACGACGTCCTGCTTCAGAGGAGCCATGTCCAGGACTGGGCTCCGCCGGGCAGGCACTGGGAGGTGCTACCTTCAGGGGGGCGCCGCTTGGTGAGGATCCCGGCCCCGGGTCCCGTCGTCGATCCGGAGCTCCTTTGGTGGTGTTCGCGTGGGCCACTTTCGGTGCGGAGGGAGCCGGCCCCGCCGGAGGTGGTACGTCGCCGTGTCAGGGAGGAGGACGAGCACGTCCGTCGCTACATGGCTGCTATGGACGTCAGGTTCTCCAATACCTGGCAGGTTCTTCGGGGATCTCACCCGAGCTATGATCCTGTGATGGTTCCTTATCTTTGGGTGCCACCGCCCGCGCCTCAGGAACCGCGAGTGAACTAGATCATTCGATAGTATTCGATCTATATTAGCTAGCTAGTGATGTATTCGATAATATTCGAGACGATGTATTCGAGATTATATATATTATTCGATAATATTCGAGACGATGTATTCGAGATTATATTCGATGATGCATATTATCTACTATGATTCAGTTTTATCTTTCGAGATGCATATATATTATCTACTATTATTCGAGATGCATATCAATTATCTACTATTATTTGAGATGCGTAGTAAATTGTTTTATATTTCTTCTGGATTAGTTAAATAAAAGCTATGGCGGACAATACCGGCAGAGAAGGAGAAGTGGCCGTGTTCGAGATCATACGCTCCCCTCGTGGGCCACATGATCAGAATGAAGAAGATGACGGCTCCCAATATCTGAACAATACCGGGGAGGGTGATATGATATTCGATCAAGACGACCGAATTGATGAAGTCCAGAACTATGATGATCTTGAAATAGCAAATACCGGCGAGGTATATTTATAGAAGCAGGCATCTGGTGATCATCACGTGTTTTAAATGATTTTGTATATATATATATATTAACGAATCGGTCTTTCTTCTTTCAGCCCTCCGGATCGAGCAAATCGTCTGCAGGCAGCAGAAAGCGAGGCCCGGCCAAAAAGTTGAAGGATGGCGTAAAGTACAACATCGATGCCATCAAACCTAATGGCGAACCAAGCGAGCCTAAGAAGAATGCGGACAAGTGGATTCATCAGTGCGGAGTTCTTGTGAAGGACCAAATCCCGATCTCCATTCAAGAATGGAAAAGCCAGCAAAGGAACGTCCAGATCTTACTTATGTTGACCAAAGAGCAAAAGATCGGCTTTGGGAATCTCTCATGTCACATTTCACCCTACCAGATCATTTCACAGATGCAGATGTGCAGAAAGTCAAGGACGCTGCTCTTAGGAAGATGGCGGTTGCATTCAACAACCACAAGAAAAATATATGGGCCAAGTACAGAGGAAATAAGACTCCAGAATTCACGGGAACACTGGAGAAGCAAAGAGATCACTGGCCCTCTTTCGTGAAATTCAAGGAATCGGAATTAGCTAAGGAACGGCCGAGAATAAACAAGCTCAATGCCGAGAAAAAGGAGCATTACCATAGGCTGGGGCCAGGTGGCTACGCGGTGGCCCGGCCTAAGTGGGATAAGGCTGAGCAAGAGATGATGGATGCAGAGGTCATTCCAGTTACATTGAGCTGCCCCCCCAGGTGCAGGACTTGGTTCTATGCGCATGGGGGGCGTTGGACCCAAAGACAGGCCAGGTTTTGAAGAAGGCAAGTCTTAAAGGAACCGACGACAAACTACTTGTTGCAATAGAAGAGGCTCGAATGGGGGTGTTCACGCCTAACAGAGAGAACGACGAGCTTACACGCGCCCTGTGAAATCCTGAACACCCGGGAAGAACACAAGGCAAAGGCATTGTTCCGTGGTATGAGGGGTTTGCGGACTGGAACGCCGACTACAGAAGCCGTGCGAGAAAGAAGATGGAGGAGGAGAAGAAGAGGAAGCTGGAGGAGGAGCAGAGGAAGCAGGAAGCAGAACGCCTTAGAGGCCTAGAATCAGCGCACGCGGAGTTGGCACTCCAATTAGAGCGGCAGCAGCAGCAGATCAACTCACTTAGCCAGGAAAGGGGGTCTCAGCAGCGGCAGCAGCTAGCGGATCCAGCATTGGATAGCACTGACCCATCCATGCCGAGAAGCAGCGTGGGTTCCGCCCCGGGCAATGAGTCACTACTGCTGGATAGATACCCTGTGGATGACATCATGGATAACACTAATTGTGAGCTACACTTTAAAATGAAGAACATATCCATGAAGGTGGCGGACGGCGTTGCTTATACAAATCCCCCTGGAGCAACCTTCCATTGCAATCCGATTCCAGCTGACTATGCTCATGTCACAGTTGATGAAGTGGTGGCACAATATTCGGGGCTACAGCTTGACATTCCTGGAGGTGACAACGAGCGCACACTGGGAGAGGCCATACATCGTATCATTCTATGGAGAAAGGATTGCATTGTCTTTCCAAGGCCACCGACACCGCGTCAGCCGACTCCTCCTCCAAGTCCGCCACCGCGTCAGCAGACTCCCGCTTCTCCAAGTCAGCCACCGCCTCAGCAGAGTCCTGCTCCTCCAAGTCCGCCAACGCGTCAGGCCACTCCTCCTCCTCCAAGTCCGGCACCGCGTCAGCCCAGTGCTCCTGCACCGCGTCAGCCGTCTCTGCCGCCTAGCCAACAGCGGAAGAGAGCCGCCGCAGCTATGGCGTCTAGCGGTACAAGTATAGGAGGCAAGAGACGAGGATACCAATTTGGTCCAAGAAGCCTGGCGCCTCTTCCGAAGAGGACTTACGACCTGACGGATGAGGAAATCGAAGCCAAATGCAGGGCGGACTTGGACGCCCATTTTGCACCGAAATCGCCACCGCCGCCAAAGGAGAAAGTGTCTGAGGATGTCGTTGAGCACTTTATTCGTATGGCTAAAGAACCAGCTCCCAAGCCTGTTGACTCAGACTATGAGTGCCAACTCAGGAAGGCACATCTAGCAAAAAAAAGAAGGAGTCGAGATCGAGCTCGAGCCAAGGCGCAGCTGCCAAAAAAAGCGGGAAAACTGTTCCCCAGCTGGGAGAACAGGCGGTGCAATCGATCCCCCCGCTCATTGTACCAACACATGTGAGTACCGGCGCGGCCGATGAGCTGGTAATAACCGACGATCATAGAAGGATGGCTGCCGAGGCCGGTGTCACTGTTTATCAACTCCTAGACATCGAGCCCATGGATAAGATTAGAGAGGAGGACGTAAAATGGAAATATGCCCGCGGCGAACCTCTGGTCAAGCCTGAGGAGGTCAAGAAGCTCCCAACGAGAATGTATGAATTGCATGAATGGTACATGAAAATTGCCAAGACTACCAATCGAGAGTCCCTCATGGTGAAAGTCAAGGCAGAGCATTACTTCCATGAGAATGCTCTGTATGTTGAGTTTACAGAAATGTTTCAGTTATTCAATCAAGACGCACTCGACAAATCTATCGTCAGTTGCTATTGTCTGTAAGTGATTTCTTTCTGTAATTTAAGTCTCAAGCTAGCTGTAGTGCTCGTTGATCATTACCTGTAATTATCCTCACTATATTTTTTTCTGTGGTATTATGCAGGATGAAGATCTATGAAATGAATAAAGATGGACGCTATGGCATTGGGTTCATTGACCCAAATACCATTAATGAAGAGACATGGACGCTTGAATGGGCTCGAGAAGACACAGAGAAAAGCTTGCTAGAGTTCTTGAAGCGCATAAACACCAATCGAGATATACTACTTCCTTACAACTTCAAGTGAGTCACACTGTCTTGTACTACAAATTCTGTTTTTGCTTACTAGCTAGATGTTAATAAGTGTATAGGGTTTAGGGTAGTTGATGAGTGTTATGCACATGCCCGCTTAATTTATACATGCAAACGTGTGCGCATGCAGATTTCACTGGATCTTGTTAGACATTCAAGTTGAAGAAGGAAAAGTTGAAGTACTGGACTCACTACTTACACCAGCTGAGGGGTACGGAATCGTGAAGGGGATGGTCAACAGGTAATTTCAATCATTATTGAACTATATGTCGGCCTATTTAGTTCGTCATTTCCTGATATCAACTAATTAATAACTCCTTTATTAATTTTCTTTGCCGGCGGGCAGGGCTTGGGCAAAGTTCATCAAACGGTTCCAGGCCAATGGAAACAAAAGCTGTATTGGTATCGACCCAGGGTAATTAATTAATTAGTACTAGCTAGCTACCATCTCTTTAATTCTAGTTTCAATACCATTAATTATCATGCTTGATTAATTATTATCTGATTGAATTCTATTCTCATAAAGGCCATGAGACAGGCGCCGGGGAATGATTTATGTGCATACTACGTTTGCGAGAACATTCGCATGATGACGATCGAAAGTAGCACATCTGCTAGACAGCAATGGGTACGTTTGCCAGAACACTATTCACAATTTTTACATCATTATCGATATCTAATCACACAACTAATACATGCATATTGATCTCCTTCTTAAAAGTTCAATAAGGTGCGGGATCAGCTCCTACCAACGGATCGCGTACGAGCAATTCAAGAGGAAATAGCGGAATTTTTGCTCGACCAGGTCATAGATCCCAAAGGAGTATACCATTACCCGCTACCGCAGTAATGCCTCCATGTAGGAGAAATTGTATATACCAAATTGTATATATACATGTGTATGTGTGAATGGTGGTGCGAGACATTCGATGATATATATATATATGATCGGTTCTACGAGAAATTCTATTTATATATATGCATAACGTGTATAATATGTAGTATCGTAAAATACCAGCAAATGAAAAAGAATTAAATGGAAAACACAAAATTAAAGGAAAAAGAAATCATAAACCCAAAACCCCCTAAACCTTTTAGTACCGGTTGGTGTTACCAACCGGTACTAAAGGTCTCCCACCCCCCCCCCCCCCCCGGCACTGGCTCGTGCCTCGTGGTGGCCTTTAGTGGCGGTTCGTGTTGAACCGGTACTAAAGGGGGGGGGACCTTTAGTCCCCACCCTTTAGTGCCGGTTACAGAACCGGCACTAAAGGCCCTTCCCAACCGGTGCTATAGCCCTTTTTTGCACTAGTGAACTCGGCGCCTCGTTGCGCACGCGGCTCCACGGCGACTACCTCGACACCGGCCACCCCGACTCGACATCGACCACGGCGTTCTTCACACGGCTACCTCGCCCACGGCTACACCACCCTACGCTCTCGACTACCTCGACATCGGCACAAAGGGCTACCGCCTTGCTTGAGCAACCTCGCCCACGGCTACACCACCCTACGCTCTCGACTACCTCGACATCGGCACAAAGGGCTACCGCCTTGCTTGAGCAACCTCGTCGATTTCCACTCCAGCCACAACTTCCGCGATGCATCGACCGTTACGACTGTGGGAGGATTTCCGTCGGCTTACCTTTGGATTCTTCTCCAGTCTCACCGTCTGCGTCGCTACCGTTGTGACTGCGGGGGGATGTTGAGTATATTGATTATTAGGAAGTATAGGATAGACTAGGATTTGGTCCTGCCTTGTCTTGTACTCCAAATAGATCATTGTACTCCTATATATATATATGCCCACGAGGCTCAAGCAATAAACATCAATTCCACCAATCTCCCTCTCTATCCTTCTAACAGCACCTTTCGCCATGGATGCACCATGACCTCGTCTACGACCAACAACAGCCCCACGGATTCCAGGAGGACGACCCGGACGACGAAGGCCGCTTTGGCCAGAACTCCCGCGAGCCATTAATCCAGGAACCACTGCTGGGTGAAGATCACAACCTGAAACACGAAGGAAAACAATGGGGAGAGTCACGTATTTATAAGGACCAGAAATGCAGAGAGAAACAACGGGAGACGACCAGAACCAGCTATAAGGCGGGTTGTAATGGGTAGTATCATAATTTAGTATCATGCATGTGATACTAGTGTATGATACTACCTCCCTAATGCATAGTATCATAGATGACTTTATTTATTAACATGCATGACACATAGTATCATAACATTTATTATGATACGGTATCATGATATGGTACTCAACTCTCTCTTTCTTCATTTAATTCTATGCCACCTCATCAAAATTGCTTAGTTGGCATGCATGATACTAGCTATGATACCACATTACGACCAGCCTAAGAGCGGCGTCTAGAAAACACGAACACAGCGGCGCCACCAGAAAATTCTACACCCGCGCACGTGGCAACCTCGGTAAGAAAAAATCGGCGACGTGCCGCTGCCATCGCAGGCCAACACAGGGAAAACCAAATGACGTGCACCCCAGCGCCATATCAGGAAACGTCCAAGAAAACATGCTTTAAGAAAAAGAGATAAAACCTACCAATGGAGGCAAAATTTGGTGTTTTGACCCATTTCTGAAAGTTAGTCAAGATCTGACCCTAGTTTATAAAAATTTCGGGATCTGACTCTTTTTCCTATCGCCGTAGTGTTTGGCGGTAGGATATAACCACCTACCGTCAGGGGTCTTGACGGTAGAACTTAACTATGCCGTTACAACTATTTAACGTGAAAAATACCCTACCGCCAGAGCCCTTGACGGTAGGCTGTGCAACCCTACCGTCAAAGGGCCTGGCGGTAGGCATGCAGCCGCATCTCACGTCGCAGCTAGCTACTTTTCCTAGTTTTTGTGTGTGCACAGTAGGATGGATGGACAGGTCACTGCATACATGCATGTTACCCAACAATAAAAACATAAGGACAAAAACAGTGGCCGAGTCTGCAGCGCAACAACAAAATATTGCACTAGCATGCATGCAAGTACACAGAAGGCTGCACTTTTGCAGATGGATGATGGATGCATGCATGCTAGTTAAGGCTAGTGCGTTGTGAGAGAAGAATAGGAGGAGATACTCATGCTTCCCTTTCCCTTGCTACAGTGCCCAGGAGTGGCGATTTGGGCGATCTGCCGGCGATTGGCGTCATGCCGTCTTCCTCCTCCGAATTCCCTCTCTCCGGTTGACTTCTCTACTAGCTTTCTCCTGGTCTCCCCTCTTGGTTTTCCCCTTCCACTTCTTCTTCTCATCCACCTGATTTCTTGCACTCCGTGGCTTCCTCCCCTTGACCCCAGATCCCTTTTCCACATCTTTTTCCCCTCTCCTAATCCTCCACTAGTTTCTTCCTCCAATCGTTCGGACCACCAGCCTGGGGCTTCTCGATTCCCTTGAGGATGACGGTCAGCTGTGCGGGCGTGGATCAGCTGCAGGTGGACGGATGGAAGGCGCGGGCTCTGCTGATTGTTCGTACTTCGCCGGATTCGGCGCGAACCCTGCAGCGGATGCGGGAGAAGGCAGCGGCTCTGTTTGGATTCAGCGACCGGCGGCCGATGAAGCAGAAGTATCGACGAACCTCTGTCCCTGCCCCCCTGACTCCAGTAATCCCTGAAGCGCAAGGCGTCGGGCATGAAGAAAGGATAGAGATGGAGCAGCCACGTAGGCTTGGACCTGATACTCTTCAAGTTGGTGGCGGTGCTGCTGCTGTCGCCGTTCAGGTTGAAATCCTTGATGCGCTGGTTAAGCGAGCCTGGCTGCCTGCTGCTTGCCGCCTCCGGCCCCAGCAATCCAGGCGATGTGGCGGGCGTGTGAGCCTTGTGACTGGTCCAATGCATGGATATTGCGGACGCTTCTTACCTGCCGCTGTACTTGGTGCTCCGGCTGTTGCTGTCCAGGTGATACAAGGCATTTTTCAGGAAGTACTTCAGCTCCACATCACCCAGGAAGGAAAGATAAAAAAGTGCATTACAAAGAGAGTCAAGATGAAGACATTTGCAACTATAGTGATGCCATTCAAGAGTGTAGCTGCGTTTTCCAGGGGTGCCGAGACTAATTGTATGAGAACTATGGGTGCTGCAGTACAGCAGGGCCATACGAACAATGGTCATACTCTTATTTACAAATTTCAGTCGAATCCGTCGCTGCTGAAGAGGGATCTGAATCGGGGGACACTCAGCTTTCCAGAGAAGGCAGAATTTCAGAATAACAACACAAGCTTGGCTTTGGCGGGTTCGGACGCTGTCGTGAAATTTGCTATGAGGCTGATGCTAGTTCCAGTCAGTGTTATTGCTGTGGTTAGCGCTGAATGTCAGAACAGCCAGCAGTCTGATGTGCTAAAAGCTGCTGTTCAGGAGATGATGCATGCAGAACAGAGGAGGAAGATGGATCTTCTTGCTTTGCTATTCCCAACTGATATTGACGCTAAATCTGGTGTCATTGTACAGGTTACGGCGAAGCAAAAAAACAGTTCCAGTACCACAAACTATACAACTCCAAAACGTGATCTTAAGAGATCTATGAAAGTCGAAGGAATTTCTGTTAAATCGGCGGCACCCCGTGAGGGTGACCGCCGGGAGCAATGAATATCCTCAGTTTGAACTGTCGGGGTTGCGGGCGGGCCGAGACAGTTCAGGAGATTTGCAACTTAGTTCAGTTGCATCGCCCGTGTTTGGTTTTTCTCTCGGAAACCAAATTGTCTGCTACGAGAGCGCAACATTTGAGGTTCAGATTGGGATTCAGGCATGCTTTTGGTGTGAAAAGCGAGGGCCTGAGTGGTGGTCTTGTCTTATTTTGGAATAATGATTCAGTGGTTAGTCTGAAATCATACAGTAGAATGCATATTGATGTGATTGTTCAGAATGACACCATGGGGAATGGAGAGTGGCGGTTTACAGGATTCTACGGGGAGCCGTCAAGGTCGAGGAGAAAGAGGAGTTGGGAGCTATTAACCTTCCTTAGGGGAGAATATGATCACCCATGGCTGTGCGCGGGGGACTTCAACGAGGTCCTAGATGAAAATGAACACTTTGGTGGTACGCAGAGGGAGGAGTGGATGATGGATGGATTTCGAGAAGCGGTAAACTTTTGTCGTTTCACAGATTTGGGGTACTCGGGACTCCCATACACCTGGGACAACCGGCAGCATGGAGATAGGAACATCAAGGTCAGGTTGGACCGGGGGCTAGGAGACGACCGTTTCATGGAATTGTTTGATAACTCGACGGTCACTCATGTTCAAACGACAGAATCTGATCATTGCGCCCTGCTGATCGGTATAAGCAAGTCGGACTGGGCTCAAGCTTTTGGTGGAGAGAGACCGTTCAAGTTTGAAAATGCTTGGACTAGACACGGGAATTATGTCCAAGTAGTTGAAAATGCATGGACCCCAATAGTAGGTAACCTACAACAAGTTTCTGAGGCATTGGGAGGTGTAAAAAACAGATTAAAGAGCTGGAGTAGGGAGGAGTTTGGATCGGTTAAGAAGCAGCTCAAATCCATGCGGGCAAGATTAGAAAATCTAAGAGCAAACTCTCTTTGGCAAGGACCGTCGGCAGAGGAGAAAAGGCTGATGGGGAGAATATCGGAGCTGTTAGCTAGGGAGGAAGCTATGGAAAAACAACGCTCGAGAGTCGGTTGGCTCGCTGAAGGGGACCGGAACACGGGATTTTTTCATGCACAGACGAGAGAGCGAGCCCGGGTAAACAAAATTAAATCTTTTCAGTTGGAAGACGGCTCAACGATTACAGCACAAGCTGAGCTGGAGGCTGCTGCAAATGTTTTCTATCAGAACTTATTTACAGCGCAGCAAGACACTAATCCAGAAGAGATAATTTCCTGTGTTGAGCCGAAGGTGAGTGAGGCAATGAATGAAATACTATGTACTGAAGTAACTGATTTGGAAGTGGAGAGAGCCTTGTTCATGATGCATCCGAACAAATCGCCGGGCCCGGATGGATTCACGGCCGGCTTCTATATTAAACATTGGCACATTCTTAAGAGCTCGGTGTGTCATGCTATAAAGGAATTTTTTGAGACTGGTGTAATGCCGGACGTGGTAAATAGCACAGTGCTAGTTCTGATTCCCAAGGTGAAAAACCCACAAAACCTCACACAATTTCGCCCTATCTCTTTATGTAATGTTTTGTATAAAATAGCCTCAAAGGTTTTGGCACTCCGTCTCCGGCCTATTTTGGATGAGATCATTTCTGAGGAACAAAGTGCTTTCGTGCCAGGGAGATTAATCTCAGATAACGTACTCACGGCCTATGAATGCATTCATTATTTGAAAAGGAAAAAGGGGAAGAGCGGAGATTGTGCAATCAAACTAGATATGGCCAAAGCCTATGATAGGGTTGAGTGGACATATTTGAGGGCAATTATGCAGAAGTTGGGCTTCGCTGATATGTGGATCAACAGGGTTATGGCATGTGTGGAAACAGTGTCATTTTCGGTCAGAGTAAATGGAAGATTTTCTGAGGAGTTCAAGCCTTCGAAGGGCATTCGCCAAGGGGACCCAATCTCTCCTTATTTATTTCTATTGTGTTCGGAAGGTCTAACCAGTCTACTTAAATCTGTGGGTACAGGACACCTGACTAGAGGCATTCGGGTTGGTATTCACGCGCCATGGATCACTCATCTTCTTTTTGCAGATGATTGTCTCATCTTCACCCAGGCTTCCCAAGCAGGAGCTAGAAGGATTCATGATATATTGGAAATCTATAGGAGGGGTTCAGGCCAACTAGTAAACAGAACAAAGTCTGCGATCTTCTTTAGTGCAAACTGTGATGATGATATGAAAAGAAGTGTGCATCAAGGTTCTGGTATTGCTACTGAGGCATTGATGGAAAAGTATTTGGGACTCCCAACGGCCCTTGGCAGATCGACGGATGAGCAATTTGAAGGTATAATTTCTTCCATAAAAAAACTATGCAATGGTTGGACCCCACAATTGTTGAACAACGCGGGCAGGGAAGTTTTGGTCAAATCAATTTGTCAGGCGATCCCAACCTTTTCTATGAGTTGCTTTCGGTTATCAAAAAACATGTGTAAGAAGATAACTAGTGTGATAGCTCGGTTTTGGTGGGGTGGAGATGAAAAGAAGAGGAAGATGCATTGGAAAAAGTGGATTGATATTGCGACACCGAAGAGTGAAGGGGGTATGGGCTTTAGAGATATTCAGATTTTCAACCAAGCGATGCTTGCTAAGCAAGGTTGGAGACTTATTACAAACCCCAATTCTTTATGTGCAAGGATCTTGAAAGGGAAATATTTTCATGATTGTGAGTTTATGGAAGCCAAAAACAAACGGAATTCATCTCATACTTGGAGAGCTATATTGCATGGTCGAGAAGCACTGAAAGAGGGATTGATAAAAAGGATTGGGGATGGCAACACCATCAAGATCTGGGAAGATCCTTGGCTACCTGGGAGCTACAGCAAAAGGCCACTGGTTAAACTACCATATGCATCTGTCACGCGTGTGAATGAATTGATAAATGAGGACAGTGGATGTTGGGACATGCAAGTCATTGAAGCAAACTTTGTGGAGCCTGATATTTCCATGATAACCCGTATTCCGATCGGAAGAATTCATGATGACTTCTGGGCATGGTACCCGGATCATTTCGGGAACTTCTCAGTGCGTTCAGCATATAAACTGATGATTGCGCTGCGGCGTGATACAGGTTCAGCATCAAACTCGAAAGGACTGGACAGGGGCTTCTGGAAAAAACGGTGGCGTCTTCCAGTACCACCAAAGGTTAGGAACTTTTGGTGGAGGGTGATCAAAGGGTATGTTCCAACCCGAGCTGTTCTTTGCGGAAGACACATTGAGCAAATTGCATTTTGTGAAGCATGTGGCCAGGAGGAAAGCATATACCATGCCTTGTTTGATTGCACTTGGGCAAAATTGTTCTGGCAGGAGATCAAGCAAGCTACTTCAGTCAAGATTCCGAGGCTACATCCTGAAACTTGGGCTATGGATATGGTGGAACATGACAAGGTTACGCAGACTGATGCTTGTGTCATCTTATGCGGTGCCTGGGCTGTATGGACAGAAAGAAACGCGCGCACACACGGTGAGACCATAAGATCCCTGATGCAATCAGTAAAGTGGGCAATAGATGTTGCTGCTGATTTGGCGGTGTCAGGAAAGCAGCTGACGACTGTCGCCAGTAGAGAGGTGCAGAGATGGATGCCGCCGGACCAAAACTTTCTGAAGATAAACGTTGACGGCTCATTTCAGGAGGAGTCTCACCAGGGAGGCACGGGCTTAGGTGTGCGCGACCATGAAGGAAAGCTTCTACGGGCTCAGGCAATTTGGTATGAGAATGGACTTTCTGCTATGTCCATGGAAGCATATGCAATACGCGATGGTGCCCAGCTGGCATTTGATCTTGGGTACAGACGAGTGCACTTTGAAACGGATGCACAACTGGTGGTTAAATTGTGGAATTCTCCAGAGAGTGACCGCTCGGAGATAGCTACCACGATTAAGGAAATTCAAGAGCTTTGCGGGAATTTTGAGGAATTTCGACTAACCTTCATACCGAGAGAAGCAAATGAACTGGCACATTTATGTGCTAAACAGTGTAGTTCCTCTAGGCGTCGATGTCTTTGGATCAACTATATTCCGTCCTTCCTCACGGCTTGTGTGTGGAAGGATTGTAATCCCGCTGGTTAATTTTATAAAGCTCTTGATTCTCAAAAAAAAAAAAAAAAAAAAAAAAGAAGAATAGGAGGAGATGCATGCAGCCCCTTTTCAATGTTTCAGAAACAGTGGCCGTGGCTACCGCCAAACACTTTGGCGGTAAGGTAACACAGCCTACCGCCAAGGCAGTTGGCGGTAGGGTATTTTTTTTATTTTAAACAGACGTGACGGTGCTGTTAAGTCTTACCGCCGGAGACTGTGACGATAGGCTGTGTTACCCTACCGCCATCGACCCCGGCGGTAGCAAAAGGGTCAGATCTCAAAAAATTTACAAACTAGGGTCAGATCTCGACTAACTTTCAGAAGAGGGTGAAAACACGAAATTTTGCCACCAATGGATGGCCACGTCTAGAGAATACGGGGCGGTTAGCGGCAGGCCCACCACATGCACTTCCACAGACGTAGTCAAATCAGAAATCGCATGCACGCCATACCCAAACAGGCTACAAAGAGAATGTCGCACATAGCAACTGAAATCGCTATGCACCCCCAGACCTCGTATCCCTTCATATCCCAAACAAATAGCACGTGGCAGCACATGATTAACCAGTTTTAGGCTGCAAAAGAACTCCAAAAATCCACAAAAGTGAAACGGTTCTAGATCTAGAGATTCTTAGAAATGTGCCGGTCTCTATCTTTGGCTGCCGGCATGTGAGGATGAGGAGCTGCGCAAAACAAAAAGAGTTGGCGTACGTGGATGGGGATAGAGATGAGCGAGCAGCCGGGGGGACACTGCTTCGTTGGGACTCAGTTTCTCGGGCTGGGAGCGTAAACCCCGCAGCGCCGTGCGTTCCCGTCGCCCCCGTACGTGTACGATCACGACCGAGTGCCACGGGCTCGAGCCCACCCCGCAACCGTACATACCGTGCCAACCCTTTAGCCCTCCGAAGCTGGAGTCAGAAGCGCGAGCCACCGCACCCGGCTGTTCCTAAAAAACGGGCGGTACAGATATATGCCGGTTGGTGCGCTAGTCAGCCACTGGTATGGTACTATTCCATTTTTAACGGACTGGTCTATTTTTTTTAGATGAACAGTGAGGCTCTCCCCGGCTCCATTCAAGAATGAAACCATAGACAAATGTCGTTACAGCAGCTCACTTAGAGGAGCAGTTCATGGATTACAATCCAAAAGCTAAGACGATAAGTATCATAATATGGGGAAGGGGGCACGCAGGCCCCAGGGTGGAAGACAAGGGCACATCCAAAGGAGCATCTAAACAAACGGTGTCTCAGATCACAGCCATCTCGCTGGCCCTCCGGAACTTGAACGGCGGCGCCGCGGTGGACTGAGGAGACCAGCAAGCAGACAGAGTTGACACCAGGCTGCTTGTTGCATTTCTTGTCCACGGGGTCTCTTTTCTTGATTGGAGATTGGAAACTCCCTTCATCCTCCGAGATTCTGAGCTTGCTCCAGTATTCAACATCCCCATCCTTAGCAATCTTCTTCATTGTCAGCCACTCGAGATCCGCAACGGTTGTCGGGAGAAAGCTATCAGAGCATTCAGAAACTCCTCCAATCTTGTTTTTCCATGCGCAGGGGACAAGATCGCCCAGAATTTGAGGGTTCTGAGGATCAGCCTCCAAACCTGAATTATAGACGTACAAATGGTGTTATTGAAAATCATAGAGTTCCTATATTTCCATAGACACCACAGGACAGCTGAACTAACAGTATTTAAGGCAGAGTTTTTCTTATTAGATACCCAAAATCTAGCAACTGACTCAAAGTCTGTCCCAATTGGGATCTTGAAGTGGTCACAAACAAAGGACCAAACATTTTTTGCTACTGTACAACCAAAGAACAAGTGAGAGATTGTTTCATCTTCAGAACAAAAGACATAGTCAAATGGTTTAATGATGTGCCTTTTCCTTAAGTTATCCCTAGTCATTAATTTGTTGTTAGCAAATAACCAGAGAAAGACATGAATTTTTGGGGGCACAAAAAGTTTCCACACAGAAGGGAGATAAACTAGCTGTACCCCCCCTAAATTTAATCACATGATACAATTAAGGACAGTATAACCGCACCTAATCCCTGCCCTCACAGCGATTTGCGTTTTCGGTCGTCCGTTTTCGCGATCTGGGAGTTCCTGACCATCAGATTTCGTGTCCTGTGGGCTGCTACTCCAGGGACCGAAACGGAGGCCTCTGGTAAACTGGGCTCGTCGGCCAGCCCATTCTACCTCCTGGGCTTCGAGGGATCCATTCCACCCTCACCTCTCGTCCCTTTATCGGAACCACCTCCACTTGCGAGGAGGGCTAACTTTCCCCTGCTACAGTTCTCTCCAGGCGATTTGGGAGGCGGCTCGCTTTCCTGCGTCGATTCCGGCGGCCCCCCTCTCCTCCGGCGGCCTCGCCGCTGGCGTGAGGGGAGGGGGTCGGGGCTTCTCGTGTGGATAGTTTAGATAGGTTAGTTTAGCTAGTTTGGTCTGGGTTGAGCTCGTCCTGTGCTTCGGCTCGCGGTGGCGCAGGCGGTGCTCGTCGGTGTGCTACCTCCCTGTATCTTCTCCGGATCAGGTGGCTCAGGCGTCGGATCCGGCGGCGATTCAAGTTGGTTGGCTGTAGATTCCTGCCGTTCGTTCTGAGCGGCGAGGCTAGGTTTTCTTACCGGGCTTGTGTGCCGGTGAGATTTGGTGTCCCGGCTCTGTCTCCGCTCGGGCCTGATGTTCGCCAGTGGCAGTGGCGGATTGGATGGCGCCCAGATGCCGGATTTTGTTCCTCGTGGTTCGCCTCGGATCCGTCGATCTGAGGTAGGTGGCTTGGCCTTCTCGTTGGTCTGCAGATCCAGCGGTGACTCGTCTCCATTCCCCGTCGGTGGCAGCGGCGGTTCGAAGGGAGCTTTTGCTCCTCGGGGATCGGTGGATCCCGCGAGTTCTGGTGTCCTCTGGCTGGTCGCCATGGCGGCTGCGGCGACCCTGCCTTGTGAGTACCTTCCTCCTCTTCCCCCCTGTCGTTGTACCGGCGAGTTCCCCGTCGGCGGTGCAGGGGATGGGTACTGGTGTGTTGCTGGGGATGTTTGGTTGAGCTGCAGGTCGGATTCCCTCTCAAAAGATGCTGGTCTTCTTCTCCAACACTGGTTCCGTTCGAAGAGCGACGTTCTCTCGGAGTGTTCTGATGATGCGGTTGGCTCTCGGTGTCGCCGTCGATATGTGTTCATTGATTTGAGATCCCGCCCGGCGTCGGGTGGCTCATGCGGCGTCAAAACCTTTATGGCGGGGGTTCCTGTACTCTTGGGGCGGCCTGTGGGCATGGCGTCTTCTAAAGATTCGGTGTGCTCCGACGATGGCGATGTGATTTGCGCGAGTTCTGGCGTTGGTCTGTTTGTTGGCCGGCTGTGCCTTTCTGATGTATTTCCTTTCTTTTCTGAGGGACTCTATGTAATCTTATGCTATGAATGAAGCAGCTCTTTATCTCAAAAAAAAAAAAAAAACCTCTCGTCCCTTTCGTTCAAGTCCCAACCCTTCTCTCCTCTCTCTCACCCACGACACAGGCGGCGCCGCCACCATCCTCATGGAGCAGTCAGAGGAGGAACGAATCCAGCCGACGCGCCACGAGGGGATCGGCGAGGGGATCCAGCGCGAGGGGATAGACGAGCGGACCCATCCTTCCCAAGTAGTCATGCCGACCTCTCGTCTCTGGCGACCTCAACCTTGGGCGGATCCAAGGTCCGCCGCCGCCACCG
The DNA here is from genome assembly GCA_039707655.1 of Elymus sibiricus. Taxonomy (NCBI): domain Eukaryota; kingdom Viridiplantae; phylum Streptophyta; class Magnoliopsida; order Poales; family Poaceae; genus Elymus; species Elymus sibiricus. The sequence continues at coordinate 74,649,372 of CM077676.1, forward strand.
GCTAGCAGGTCATCCACCGTGACGGCGTCCGAGGCTTCTCCCAACCCCGCCCCTTTTCTCAATCGGCAATTGTCTGGTCTGCTCCACCGTGCCGGAGGAGGACCCGTCGCCGTTGGGCCCAGCCCATCCCAACTTCTCCTTGAGCGAGGAGAGAGGCAGAGCAACAGAACCAGAGCGGCGACCTATCCCCGGCTCTACGCAGGTGTGTGCGGCTCACCCCCCACCGATTCCAATTCCATGCACTGGATTTCCTCACTGAGCTACACATATTCAGTCATTTCCTGCCTCTTTTTGTGTCTGTTCCGTACCTTTGGGCTCAAACTTCAAACTGATAGCACATGCATAAAGATCCCAAATTATTTGGTTCAAGTCAATTAGAAGAATTGTCTAGCTAATGGTAATTTTTTTGTTATTCTGATGCCTTGGATTAGGTAGATATTTTTGGGTCGGTGGTCGGGCCCGTGGAGCTATTCAAGCGCGCAACATCCTTCATGTCGGCACTGATGCGCCCCGGGCAGACGACGCCGACTCTCCTCCGGCAGACCAGAAGGAGTCCAAGAAGAGGGCAACGGCCGGCTCGTTGTGTGTCTTACGGTATTTTATTCTTTCCTGGTGTTCGATCCATAAGCATGGCCATGGTCTGATACAGCGTGTTCATTTGCTCAAGCGAGCACTTCTTTCTCTGAAGAAATAGTTGCCTACTCTTTTTTTTTCTCCTTTAGATGTTCTTGTTTATTTTGTCACTCCTACATGCACGTGCTATTAAGAGATTATGCATGAGATGTGATCAATCTTACCTGCATTGATTTTTTTTATCGATCAGGTGACCGCTCTGTACAATCTGAAAGGCAAAATGGAGCTTTACCCCCTCTGCCTTCCATCGAGACCTCCTGACGTTTGTCAGCCATGTTCGCTGCTTAGTTCTGTGTTAGTTAGCGATCCTTCTTCGTCCATGTGATATCGTATATGTTCCCATATCAAGCCTAGCTGACTTACTGTTGCTTGTTTCAGGGGTTGTGCTTGTTTGTTTGGAATTTCTGTACTGGAATTTGGAATTGCTTGGAAGGTGTGCCTGACCCAGAACTAGGATCATGGCTGCTAGAGTGGTACGGCTGTTGGAATATCTGTATTTGAATTGCTCAGAGGGTGCTCCTAATTTGAACACAAATGTGTTTTGACTCTTGCAGGGCTTATGTTTGATGTACAATATCCAAGAGGCACAAGAGCTGCGAGAGTTCACATTCAGGTCTGTTGCTTTGCTTCTCCTTGGCTACCACTGTGGCACTGTCACCGCTTCATTTGGCTTGATACGAGTTGTGGTTTTCATTATGAACATGCACTTCTGTGGATGCTTGGAGCGGTTCATATTAACGGTTGTTACAGTTTGCAACTTCATGTTACAAGTTGTTTGAGAGACAGGTCCATCAATTTATTTCCAGTTCAGATTACTACTTTTTGCATGTGTTGTGTTTATAACTTGGCAAACAAGACAATAGGTTAGTGATATACGACGATTTTTTCTGGTAGATGACTAATTATAAATATATGACTAGCTTCTACCAGAACAACCATAAGAATTAGACAATTTTTTTAGCCTCTCCTTTGCTATTAAATGTGTATTGTTTCGGTAAATTTAGTTTAATGCACGACTTGATATACATCTCCTGAGTATATGGATGAACTAATAGGTGATCCATGCAACTGTGTTTCGACTTGATCTACTTTTAGAGTAATAGGTCAAAGCGAGCATTTGGAGAACTTTTGAGCCATCTACTTGAAGGAACATTAATTTGTTATATGTAAATATTTTGATGTTATAAATTTGAATGCAACCAGTTAATAGTATGCTAAACTTTCTTACCTAATAAAACTATCTGGCATGTATAAAATGGATAATACTCTGTTTTGGGGCCCGGTGTATCATGTGTGTTTGGAGTTTGACATTGATAGACATGGGTGGAACGACCACGATCATTCTACTTTGTTGCTTCATCTTGCAGTACAATAATGATATGCCAAATTATTAGCATTATGATTTGGAATAAAGAATTTCAAGGCGTCATCTTTTTCTTCTTACATTAGTATTTGGAATAAACATTCCCTTGATTCTTAAGGTACTTGGATGAATGGTTGTTCAAATTGTATGGTCCTTCCTTTTCTAGAATTATCTTTTCTGTGCATATTTTTTGGAATAAATAGCTCTTACATTTTATGTGGTTTCTTGCCAGATGGATCCTCCTTTTGTATGTGCTTGTCTTATTCGGAACCTCTACAGCGGTTTGTCATGAGCATAGGGCATTGCTGCATCTTATCTGGATGTGTACAAAATTATCACAATATTACGCTTTATGCTGCATCTTTAATTTAGTCCAGTTTAGTCCTCACACATGTTTATCTGCTTGTTCATCAGATTTGACAAGAGATTGATACTTCTCTGACCATAAGTGCCGGTGATTTCTATACAATCCTTGGTAAGAATAATGTACGCTCATCTTTGCATAGTTTTTGTATAGTTAAGTTTGTAATGTACATGATCAAGTGCGGCCACATGGCTCACCAAATAGTATTTGTAGTGTCTTGGACTGTTATTTATACAACATTTTCATTTGTATTGATCTGAACAGAAAGGTCATGGTTGTATTTTGGTTCCGTATATGTAGTACTTCCACCTATCATTTTTCATATACAAATATACAGGGGCCAAGCATTGGGAGTATCCAATGCACCAACGGTTGAAGGAGCTCATCCATCCACTGAGAGCATTGCAACTTTCACATGTCATTGATCAATCCATCTGCTTTAGTCGCGTCAGATACTCCATCCTTTAATTGTATTGCCGATATCACTTATATGTATGTAAGAGAAAATAAGACTTTGTAAGGATGCCACACTATTATTATTTTGACGTGTTTTGCTGAGAAGCTTTGTCAAGATTAGTATAGTCATCAGTTTCATGGATTGCCATTTGTTTTCACTTTACTTGGACGATCACCTCTTGGCACATTCATGGTCATGAAATGCTTATGTTGTAGATTTATGATCCAATTTATGAGATGCTAGAAAAAACTTGGTAGACATGGAACTAAGTGGATGGTCAATATGACCCGGCTGAACTAAAGCCATGACACTTTTTTTTGGATTGGAGAGAGTATATAAAATGATAAATATTAGTGTAGGTAAATATTAGTGTAGGTTCGGAAGTTTTTTCACTGAAAATAGGAATTCAGTTCTTGCATGTCTATTTGTAGAATTACTACCATTTTATTGGAAAAATAGATGGGCACAGCAACGCGCGCCAATCATGATCTAGTGAGCTAGAAGAGTAGACCCCCTTGCTCTCCAGCTGCCAGATTAGAGAATCAGGGTCACCACTGAGAGTAATGCTCCTATCAATCTCCACTAGCTGGTACCACTGCTCCATGAGCTTGTTATCAAAATTCCTCCTAAAAGAAAGTTTGAGGGTCTCCCCATCCCACACATCACTGATACATTTTGTCTGTTCATTACAAAGAATGTAAGGATCCCAAAATTAAACAGCCAATGATGATGTGCCAAACCAAGTATCTTCCCAGAATCTAATCCTATCCCCTTTACCCACCTTCCATCTGTAACCAAATTTCACAGCCTGGATGATGGATTTAAGGCCCTTCCGGAATCTAGAGGTGTTTGGGTTAGGGTTAGGGGTAAACAGGTTAGGTTTCCCCAACATATATTTATGATCTATAATATCTCTCCAAGGTTTCCCTTCACCTTCATGGTATCTTTTAATCCAAGATCCCAAGAGGCACAGATTCAAGTCTTGGAGGTTTGGTATCCCCAGACCACCAAACTCCTTTTACATACACACTAGTCTCCAATTTGCTAAGTGTAGTTTTCTATATCCTTCAAAGTCATTCCATAAACAGTTGGCCATCTGGGAATTAATCATATCTATGGCCCACTTAGGGAATTAATCATGCTTGTATGAGTACTAGTCTCCCCTTGTAGGAGAGTAATTTCCCTCTCCATCCAGCAATTCTTTTCATTATCTTATCAATAAGAGGTTGGATGTCCTCTCTTCTAAGCTTGTCATAGTGGAGGGGAATCCCTAGATATTTAATGGGGAAAGTACCTTCAGTACAATCCAACACTTCTAAGAAGCTAATAAAATCTGCATCATCTATGTTAATGGGGATAAGCTCACTTTTACTATAGTTGATCCTCATCCCAGCGGACTGGTCTATTTGCAAGTTGTCCGACTTTGTATTTTAGTGTCAGTCCGATCTCGCCCGCGTCTTTCTTCTTCCTCCCGTCCGAACCACATTCCTGCACCAGCGACAACATATAACCTGCTATAAGTTCCAAGCGCGAAGCCGAGTGCTTATTTTTGCATACTCGGCTTACAGGGATGCGAATGGGCAGCTGTTTTAAAAAAATAAAAAGGAAAATATAAACGAGCACGCCGTTAGTGGGTACTCGTCTTACATAGCCCACTGTCTCGGAAACATCAGGCTCACAGAGGATGGTCATGTGGCAGCCACAATGGCAAGGCTCGCCTATAGGCCGAGTATTTCTTTTCCCTCGATAAGACGAGTGCATCATGTAAGCCGAGAGTTTTTTTAATCAGTTCTTGCCTTAGCCCACAATACGTCGAGAATCTTCTTTATGCCATGTGCTTTATTTTGGGTACTTGCCTTATTGGTGCAGTGGCGGAGCGTGGCCAAAGTACAAGAGGGGGCCAACTCCATGTAGAAACACACAATATGCATGAAAAAAGTACAAGAGGGCTTGCCGGCGTCGGCGGCGTGCAACTCCAAGCCTTCAACCAAGACGAAGGGGATTGACTTATTGAGGAGGACCGGAGGAGCTTAGACGGATGAAGGAGTTCATGGTCGTAGATCATAGACGGCTAGTCGTGGACAGCAGGTCGCCATGCCTGGAGCCTGGTCGTGGTTGAGTCCTGAAGTAGCGGAGGCTTGGGGGACTGGGGATGGAGGCTGGCTGGAGGCGGATGAGTCAGGTTTCATGTGTGTGACCACGCTAGAACATTGCTCGATGATGTTCCAAGCCCGCTGCTGGGCTTTATCTCCAAGCCCGCTGTTGGGCTTTACCACTAAACATACCTACTATTTTTTGTTCTGCAATTTCGGAAGGGGGGGCCATTACCCAGTTTCGCCTCCACTACGCTCCGCCAGTGTATTGGTGTATAAGCTGAGTACCCGTAAAATAACGCTCGGCGTCCGACGAAATACTCGGCTACATGTGTTTCTCCCGTAGTGTTGGACTTCAACGTCAATATTTTGGTCACTCACACATTGGACTCGCTATCTGTACCCAATATTGTAATAGACCCTTTGGTTTATTAGTAAAAATGATTAAGAGTTATATATTTTTTAAATACACTAAGGTAAAATTTCATTGGTCCATATATAAATTAATATGTTTGTAGTTAGACTGTTTTGAATGTATGCTTTGGCTGCCCTAGTCTGGATAGTACCCGTTGTTAGTGAAGTGTTCTATGTATACTAGATCATGATTGGCGCGCGTTGCTGCGCCCGTCTATTTTGGCAATAAAATGATAGGAATTTCTATAAATGCAAGGAGACAAAAGGTAAACATAATTGAATCACAAAATATTGAAAAGGATACAATAGTCTGACAGAAGTTGTTTCATAGAAGTTGTGTATACAATCTGCATGTCCATTTGTAGCTTTGGCTACTTTCAAATGAAAAGGTCAAAAAATAAATTGATGTAATAGCTCTCACTTTAACTTAAACAACAACACCGGACTACTATGAACACACTTGAAAACACATCTAAAAGCTAATAGGGTTGACCAAGAAGCAACAGCTAGCCTTCAATCAGTGGACTAATTGCAGTAACCTGAACAATAATATGCAGGAAACCATAAGAGTTATACTTCAGGAATCAGCTAAACATCCACGTACGGATTAACTCTGCCAAAGCCGATCGATGGATGCTACGCCTTTTGTGAGTGGCGTAGTACACACTACATGCCATGTCAAATAATTGCCGAATCTAAGTTCTAAATGTGAATTTCTTTATAAGAAGAAACTCATGCATGTGTGCACCTCTGATAAATGATATCATAATAATTTCCACATGGAAAGAAAACCATACATGGTTATTCTTATGTTTCAGGAAATCAAATGTATATATAAATGATTCATCTTTGGTTTCTGATGTCTAGATTGATTTATATTTTTCTGGTGTGTCTTGGCCAGTCTATGGTGAAGATGTGTACAGCGTATTAGCGAAAATCATTAGTAAAATCCAGAAGACAAATAACTTACTTAATAGAGAACAAAACTTGCAAGTAATTAAACTGCACGAAGTTACAGAAATAAAGTAGACAATATGTGCAAGAATCCATGCAATGTTTTGCAAGTAAATCTGACCTGAAATGGAAATACATAAGCATATTGCATGGAAGTAAATCTGACCTGAACCGGAAATATAGAAGCATTGCATGACCTATCGGCAGATTAAAATCTATATTATCTTCCTTACACTCCGACTTGGATTGGTATTTAGTTCAACACCTATAGAGTTACAAGCTACACTACTTTTGCGGATGATTCATAAGCATTTGAAAATTAAAGGAAGAAAAACATGCATATGATGTGAGCATATACATGTATTAGCTTTTGAAGGGCCTTTTTTGGCAAGAAAGCTTCTGAAGAGCCTATGCTTTTCTAATTCTCTAATAATAGGTAGACATTAAATTTAATTTTAAAAGGATAATTAAGAGACTATACTGCTACTGCCCAGTAATAAATATGTGGTTTAGTACAGCCTCAGCAACTGATCTTTTATCATAATTTGGATCAAGCAATGTCTACAAAACTCAAAAAGAAATGAGAGTCAATGTATCCTTGCTGAAGATTATTGGACCAATAGTAGAATTACTGAATCATCATATTAGAATCAAAATACCCATGATGCATGATCTGCAATACCCATGCGTCATTTGCAGCAGCTGATGGTTTGTCGATAGGCAAGTTTTAACTACGCATGGTAGAACCATCATCGAAATATATGAACTTTACAGCTTACAGTAACTGATCATCTCCCAACTAATACCTATAGATAGAACACATGTTCTAATCTTCCTGACCTATTTTTGATTAACTAAGAAACATCAACTTAGCTTCACCCTTTTGCATCCCAAGAAGATGAGTCCTCACGAAGCTTTTGTATCTTGCTGTAAACCTCATTGACCTAACCTGTATAGAATAAGAGAAAATTTAAGGGAAGATGGATGGGGATTGAGATGGAGTTGAGAAGCGGAAAAAAGCATACCTAGAATAAACTCAGTCACATATTAATACCGATGGTCATTAACAGTCTCTTAATTCTGTTAATGAAGTAAATATTTTTCGTTGAAGAAGAGCGCAAAGCACGAAGCCAATGCATAGTCATCTATGGTGAAAATTTTCCTCCCTGGTCACTCAAAAATCTGGAAACTGATACCTGCACGACATCCCTTGTGACTTTATGAGATGAAGCCAGAGAAGATCGAGTGTGGGAGATGGAAGATCAGGTAGATAGCAGTACCTAAGTTTCCTGCACATTTTTTCTTAGCAGAGATTATGGGGGAAAGTTTAATTCGATATTAATCTCTTTGGCATCATTGAGCCATTAACCTCAAACCATCATGATAGGAGGGGTTTGTCACCGTCACCTCATGCCTTCATGAAAGTAAACTGCTGCATACAGCAAAAAACAATACCATTGCATGAATGATGTAGAAACACAAACTAAGCAATCATACGTCCTTAATGCATGTATACTGGTAGTCCATGTGTACTAATTGAATGAGCGGCAGCCATATAATTTCTTCGTAGCACATGCACCGATGCACATAGGAGTAAGAAAACAAAGAAGAACATGTAAAGAAAAAAATGAGCAGGCAACTATTTCTTCAGAGCAAGTGAACATGCTGTATCACACCACGTCATGCTTATGAAATGAACATCAGGAAGGAAGAAAATACCACCATATGCTGGTGTTGAGACTAACGCCACAGTGGACCACCAGGACACACATGCTTATGAATTGAACATCAGGAAGGAAGAAAATACCATACGAACGAAGCATTGGGCTACGAACCTACCGATGCAGCAGACAGCGCGGAGACGGGATCTTGGAGGGAGAGAGCACGCGCAGGTACGGGCGGCGTCACGGAGGGAGAGGGGATCCATCCGTTGTGACATTCCGTCGAGCAGCTGCCGTGCGCGGCGTGCACTGAGCAGATGCCCAGTCTCGGGGGAAAAGGGAAGGGGATCCATCAGCAGTCAGGTCAAACATGAGATTGGAGAGGGAGGCAGCTCACCAGGGTTAGAGATGGCGGGTGTGGCGCAAGGTTGGGGGGGAGAATGGCGGCGGCGACGACGAGGTGGCGGAGGCATTGGCGGACCTAGCGTGTGTGCATGGTGTGCCGTGGCACACCCAGAGTTTGTGAGAATTTTTTTATACCATATAATATTTTAGCCCAGTTTAACTGAGCCAGCCAGCCAGGCCCAACTGCCATCATGTGGGCGACCCGAGCAGAGCGAGCGAGCGAGAGAGATAGGCAGAGCGGCGCGACCTAATCGCCTAATCCCCTCGCGCTCGGCCGCTGCCCAACCAGGACGCGCCACCGCTCGGCGCTCACCGCCTCACCCACTCGGCCGTTGCCGCTCCCCTTCGAAGTCGAAGCAGCGCCGGCCGCTGGAGCTCCTTCCCTTTGGCGAGAACAGCTAGCAAGCGGCAAGCGCTGCGACCCGCGAGCCGCCGACCCGTCGACCCGGACCAGAGGGCCGCCGCCGCCCCGGAGGAGCTCTTCCCGCCCGCGCCTCCCGTCCCGACGGCCGACGCCCTCGACGGCTCGACGGCTCGACCCCTCGTCTCCTCTCCTCCGGTCCTCCCCCGCTCGGCCTTTGCTTGATTCGATTCAGGTGAGATACTGCCCAGTACTGTATGCATCATGTTCTTTTTTGCCCAGTACTGTATGTGCCTATATAACAGATAGCTGAAATGCAGAAATGGTCACTGCCTATATAACCATCACATATGCATCAAATTTGCTGAAATGTAACATCGTAAATTCAATTTGCTTATTTGCTGAAGAGATAAACGAATGCCTACAGAACAGTACTTCTACACAAGCCTCACTTCTGCACATTTAGCTTGAAATCAAAAGGGCACAGCAAAACGAACAAACTGCACTGTCCAGTATGTAGTAATGTTTGCTGCACTGTTTGTTGATGTTCTTACACATTCAAAAAGACCATTTAAAACTCGCTGAACCAGTCCAGTTTTCAGCTAGTAAACTGTAAACATAACCATTGATGATGCTTATTTGTGTTGTTCTTTTTGTTGTAATTGTAGAACCAAAGATGAAGAGGAATGGTGACATTAAGTCCTTTTTTCAGAATTATGAGGCTGCTAAAAGAAGTAAGGTTGTAGCCGAAGAGCAACCTGAATATGAAGATATAGTGTCAAATATTGAAGATGAAGCAGTCCATTCTCCACCTCCAGTCCATTCTGCAGAGATTGAATTTGATATTGAAGATGAAGCAATCCATTCCGATGCAGAGATTGAAAGTGACAGTGAAGATGAAGCGGCACCACCCCAACATCCGTGTGCAAGGCCCTATAATATTCAAAGGCTTCCTCCTGATCCAGGGGAGAGGATTCCTATTTCAGAGTATGATGTCGATGATCAAGATGAAGTTTGGAGACGATACATTGCAAAGGAAGCAGTCCAACCATATGCACACAACTTTCAAGTCAGGAAAATCTATGGTAAAAATCGGCACTTCAACTTTGTTTGGTTTGAGACCTACAAATGGCTAGAATATAGTGTCAAATATGAGGCAGCATTTTGCTTTGTGTGTTATTTGTTCAAAGGAAAATCGAATGGGGGGCCTAGGGGTGATGCCTTTGTTAATGGTGGTTGGAAAAATTGGTATAAGCCTGATGCATTGGTCAAACATGTTGGTGGTATTAATAGCATTCACAACAAAGCTCAAGAGAAGTTCAATTTATTTGTGGCACCCAAACCATCAATTGATAATATTATTGTGAGGGTGTCTAAAGAGGATCTACGTATGTACAAGGCTAGGCTAACTTATTCACTTAGATGCTTGAGGTTTCTTTTGAACCAAGGATTGGCATTTCGTGGACATGATGAGAGTGAAGAATCTAGCAATAGGGGGAACTTTCTTGAACTTCTTAAATGGCTTTCGGAAAATGATGAAGAAGTTAATAAACTTGTTTTGAACAATGCTCCTCGGAATTGCGTCTTGACTAGTCCAAAGATACAAAATCAAATAATTGAATGTTGTGCGGCGCAAACAACTAAAAGAATTATTGAAGATATTGGTGATGACCACTATGCAATCCTAGCTGATGAGTCTAGTGATGCATCTCACAAAGAACAACTTGCTCTCTGCATACGATTTGTTGACAAATCGGGAAGAGGATGTGAGAGGTTCCTTGGAGTTGTTCATGTTGCCAATACAACTTCATTGTCACTTAAGGATGCAATTCAAACTTTGCTTAAAGATCATCATTTGACTCCTAGTCAAATACGTGGGCAAGGATATGATGGGGCTAGCAACATGAAAGGGGAGATTAAAGGGTTGAAAACATTGATCATGAAAGAGTCACCCTCTGCCTATTATATCCATTGTTTTGCACATCAACTTCAGTTGGTTCTTATAGCCGTGGCAAAGGAAAATGAACCATGTTTGTGGTTCTTTGATCATGTTTCTTACTTGCTCAATATTGTTGGAGTTTCTTGTAAGCGCCATGACATGCTTCGAGATGTTAGAGCTCAAAAGGTTTTGGAAGCACTTGAAATGGGTGAGATTGAAAGTGGAAGTGGGCTAAATCAAGAGATGGGACTAGCTAGACCCGGCGATACTCGTTGGGGTTCTCATTTTAAAACCATTATGCACATTGTTAGCATGTATTTCACAATCCTTGAAGTACTTGATGCTATTGGAAAAGATCCTTCACAAAAAGGTGAGTGGACAAGAATACGTGGAGTTGCTCAAGCCTTTGAATCATTTGACTTTGTTTTCAATCTTCACTTGATGCTTGTTATTCTTGGCTATACAAATGAGCTGTCCAAATCTTTGCAAAAGAGAGATCAAGATATTGTTAATGCAATGACACTTGTTAGTTTGGCAAAGAGTAGAATGCAATACATGAGGTCTCATGGTTGGGAAGAATTTCTTGCAAAGCTAACCTTATTTTGCAACAAACATGACATTCAAGTTCCTTTGTGGGAGGATACTTATGAGCCTCATGGAAGATCACGTCGGTATTATGAAGTACAAACAAATGATGATCGTTATAGAAGAGAAGTATATCTTGGTGTCATTGATCAAACCATTCAAGAGCTTGACAATCAGTTTGATGAGGTTAATACGGAGTTGCTTATTTGCATGTCGGCTTTGAATCTCCTCAATTCATTTGCTTCTTATGATGCACTCAAGGTAATGAGACTTGCTGAATTCTATCCCATGGACATATAAAGCACAGATTTGATAAGGCTAGAATTTCAACTTACTAATTTTATTGATGATATGAGACAAGATGATAGGTTTAGAAATGCAAGTAATATTGGTGAGCTCTCTATTATGCTTGTTGCAACAAAGAAGCATGTTCTTTATGATTTGGTCTACTTACTCATCAAATTGATATTGATTTTACCGGTGGCGACGGCGAGTGTTGAAAGAGTATTTTCAGCAATGAATCTAGTGAAAAATAAGTTGAGGACTAGTATGGGTGATGATCGCTTGAATGATTGCTTGGTGACATTTATTGAACGAGATGTGTTCATGAAAGTAAGTGAAGATGACATAGTTGATGCTTTCATGGCAATGCAAAAACGTAGAGTTACCTAGTGATGTAATTTTCTACTTGTGCTTCTTTCATGTAAGACTATTCGTATTGTAATTGAGCACATTTGAGATATATTTTGTGAACTAAATTGTTGTGAGATTTGAATTGAGCTATTCATGTTATTATTTTGCCATATTTTGTCTAACACTTGGATTAGGTAGAAAAAAATTTTTAGAATGTGCACACCCTTCATTTTATTGCTGGGTCCGCCACTGGGCGGAGGGCTGGATCGACGCAAACCGATCCTGTCGAGCACTGCATCCTCGCGCGCGTCGCCTCGGGTCGATCCCCTCCCGCGCCGGATCGCTGGCAAGCCTCGCCTCGGATTGATCCACACCCGCGCCGGAATCCCTCGCGGGGCTCGCCTAGGCTGGAAGGAGGAAGACCGCCGCGTCCGCGCATCCTCGGTATCGAGCCGCTAGGATCCGCCTTGAGCGAATATTTTTTTGAGCGCAGCGACGGATCGGTCAGCCCATAGAGGCCCAATCAACCACAGGCCTTCAAAAAAGTCCCCAGAGTAGAGGCCCATTAGGACAAGCAGCCCAGATCGTGGTAAACTGGCACTCAGTGGAAGATCTCACGGTCAGAAACTACTAAAATGCGAAATCCGACGGCCGAAAATGGTGAAGGTGTGAGAGAGCTCGCTTTAGGCTCAGTTTTACTATCCTAAACGTGTGCACGCTTGGCTGGGCCAACTTTGCGTAATACGTTTTGTGAAATACAAAATTCATATATGCCACATTTCTGTGGTAATGACCAATAACTATATAGAGAACTATTTTAGCAAAATTCACAACAAAAAAATATTTTAGCAAGTAATAAATTTTGACACCAATTCTATGGTAGTAATGAAATTCCCAATCTTTCCCTTGATGCTATTCACATTGGATCCAGGTTTTATACTATGTATACAGACGGGAGTGTGTTTATATAATTGTGAGAACACAAGGATATATCCTAGCAAAACTATTTTTAGCAACAAGTAATTAATGAATTAATACGTGCTAGTTATAGTTTGCTGGTGAAAACGTGTTGTATTAGCTGTACAAAGCATGCAAGACGATTTCACTCCCCTTTATATTCCCAGGCATAACACAATTTCAAATCAAAGTTTTATCTTTGTCTACACACTCCCATCTTCCTCCCATATCAGCAGGAAAATTCACTGCCAAGCATCTCGCCATTCTACATTTGGGAAACCAGGTTTGCTTTAATCTACCATCCTTAAATATATGCCCCTCATCCTGTTTCTGCGTCCTCATCATTTTATTAACCTTGTAATTGGTAGTTAGGGTAAGATCGAAAAGGAGCTATGGGCAAAACACCATCCGCTCCTGTGAGACAAGCGGCACCATATCATGAAATAGCAGCAGATTCAAGTGACAGCGAGAGAACAATCAGCGAGGGTTATGTGGGGATCATGTATGGTGATAGCCAAGCCCAGGATGGCGACCTGGAAGGAGAATCTGCTATGGTATTGCCTGTTGTAGGAGAGAGGACTACATCGAGATCTAACAGTCATGGTTATACCCGCAGCCTAGAAATTGATTCTGCCTCTCGTACTGAGAGGGCTGTTGATAGGTCAGATTCTGTTCTAGTGGCACAACACCGAGACTGCATACAAATTTACCCTGAGTGGCTGGAGAAAATTGATTCAGGCAAAGGGATGTGGACAGCTTTTAAACAATTTCGAGCAGATGGGAAGCATGAAGAGGTTAGTATATACTCATGTTCTGGTGTGCTCTGTCATCAAATAATTTTCATTGTGTGTTAATCATCTCGTAACATAAGGAGTGTTTGCTTGACGAGCATTCAGACCAAATGCTGAACTAATTAGATCCTAGGTTATCCAAAAGATAACATTGTGTCAAAATGATTTCAGCCTTTGCGTCAAAATGATATATTATGCATTTGTTTTCACACTAACTTGTAGTATTTTGTTTTGCACAACCATGCATATATGTAAAAAAAACTCATGGCCACTTGTGTGGTTGATAGAAATTGGTTTACATCTCGATTTCCTCATGTGCTATTGTATGAATACGGGCATGACCACAGAAGCGCTGCCTATTCTATTAACAGAACACATCCATTAGAGTTTTCTTACAGAAATTCATGACTGGCCATTGTTGTTGCCAGTGGTGGACCCAGAAATGGGTCAGGCCCCAGGCAGGCTTTGTTAACTATAGCACGGTAGCTATAGTAAATGCGAAAGTCAACAAACGAATTGGGCCTCACGCCCCAGGCCACCGCCCGGGCTGCCTGGGGCCTGAATCCGCCACTGGTTGTTGCTAAAACTAGGTGGTGTTGCCGCACATTCTACAGTGTTGTTATAGCCACTGACTGAATCTTTTTGTTGCACTATATCCAAATGTTCTAGCAGCCATAAGACACCAATCTGTCAGGATCTCGGCTTTTGGCCTTCTGCTAGGATGCAGTATAGATATTGATAAGTCTCGCAACTCCTAGAAGTTGTGAAGGTTACTGGACTGGAATAGATTGTTCTGGAGAAGGATACGACGGCACGCCAAACCTAAACCGGCGATGATGCAACGAATGGAATGTGATCGAGAATGGCACTCTCTCCGGATGCACACCACAGAGCACACAAATAGGGTCTGCATGGACGACCAAAACACATGGCATCTTATTGACCAGCTAACCCATCCCTTTTTTATATCTACTAACATTGGTTTCAAGTTATTGTAGAAGTTTCTTGTAGTGGCTGGTTAAAATAATTTACACCTACTCGATTATTCATGCTATGTTTTACAACCTGATCCCGAAATATAGATGATGAGAATCCATTTTTCTAAAATAGTGCATCTACCTCTAATTCTTTGGCATTCAACTATACAATTGAATTCGTCGAAGAAGGCACCCCCCCCCCCCCCCCCCCCCCGCGCGCTTTCAACCAATATGAGTTTGATCTATTTTCGCACATCTGGATCCTCGTTCATCGTAGCATTTAGCCATAATTCATATGAGCATGCACCGCAGGAATATAATAAAGAAAACGTGTCAATTTGTAGTATAGAATGCTTAACTGTGCGCTCTCACAACAACATTTTTCTCCTTGTTCATTTTAACAACATATTGCTTTTTTATTACAGTAGTAACTATTGTGCAATCTTATACATCAAATCATATATTATATGACAAATTAAGTATATTGTTTTGCTTATTTCCGTATTACCTTCATAAGGAATATAGTTACAGATTCTGCTCCAAACTAAACGTTATTGAGTTCATAGGAAATGGAACTGTGAAAGGGAAGCCAGTTCAGAAGGTGCCTAAATACTTGACTTTCAAACATATAGTAATTACGCGAAGATGTATATGTTTATATGTTTTTCTATTAACTTCCAAGTATTAATTTGATACGGTATCCTATTTTTGCACAGAGATCAGCTGATACTTCTACGGACAACCTGCAAGGTATGTGCAGTTGGACCAATGCATTTGAATATTATTTTGTCTACTATTATAACTATACAGAGAACTCTAATTGAAACTGAAATATAATAAATATCATGGAGAGAAAAATAGACATTAATGTCCACATACACAACATAATCAATCAGTATTGTCCAAATTTACATAAATTAATATCTGAAATGACATTGAGGTTATTCATGACATGATAAAGAAAAAGTATTATATAACTGTTCATGGGAACCTCCTCATGGTTGCATGTACATAGTTTTACAGTGATATTACTTACTTAACTTCATAAAATAGTTGCATAGCATCCTGTCTAAAAGAAGAATCATGACGGATACAACTTCAAGAAATTCTTCTGGTAAAATAATATAATTTGTATATACCTCATAGAGGATGTAACTTGTTAGTAGCATTTAATACTGTGACACACTCTCCATCTTTTGTGCCAGCATTATTTTGGCAATGCTTTCACATCCAAAAGCATAAATCAAGGTAGTTATGTGTAATGATATTCGTGTGAAAATTACTTCCATAGTATATACTTGCATATATGCATTGTTCTATTGTATTCTCACAGTTTATCATTTTTCTTAAAAGAATTGTTTATTTATATTTAGAGCAAGATTATAATTCAATTGAGCATAATTTCTGCAGATTATAGATGGCCCACTAAAAGACAAAGGATGAAGGCACAAACTTCAAGTAATTCTTCTTGCATACCGCATAGGTTTTTCTAATTGTGCAAGGATAGCACTTGTAACATAATATTTGAAACTGACTTCAGTGATCTATGCCGGTAGTATTTTGAGAAGAATTTCATTACAAAATGCAACAACTCAAACAGTAAGTTATTGTTCATGATGATTCCTAATTGCATAACTAATAAGCTTGACACACCTTCCTATTGTGGAGTTGTTATCTTGATAAGTATATACTATCTGTTATTAATGTTATCATTGGGTGACGAACATTTGTTGCTCATGGTTAAAGTTTAGAATTTTATTAACACAACAACATAGAGCAAAATATGGAGGCCAATATAGATTGAAATAAAACCTGCCATTCATATTAAAATGTTTCTGACTTCTTCTTTTATTTGCATAAATGTTGGTGACTTGTTTGAATTGATGTGTACTGCAATTATATAATACTTCTATATTTATACTATTTTATTCATGAAATGTGCAGGCTCTAGTTTGTCAACAGGAGCACGGACAACCACAACTTCTACAAAGCTTCCACATGGTTTCATCTAGTATCATGCGGAGGAGATTGAGTCAAGATTACTTGAGCAACCTAAATTATGTTGGGTGTAACTTGCTTTCAAAACGAATGTGTCATCTCATAGTATGCATGTACTTCACTGTTGTTGTTGAGGAATTTATATCATTAGACAATTCTATTTTTCATAATTATTGACTAATGGGTACATACCTCCTGGAAGAATATCAGAGAGCCAGTCAAGGAAGCGATGTGTTTATTTAATTGTCCATAATAGGGACATTTTTAAATTCAAAGGCACATTGTAGGAATAATTTGGTTTTTTGAGAAGATTTTCCAGTCCCCTACCCCAACCTATTTGAGATAGTATGAGTGGTGAAAGACACATTTGTAACGTAGGAGCAGGCTAGTGCACCAGCTTCAAGCACACGCTGTGGAAGCCCATTCTGGGTCTTCCTTTAGAAGACTCACCAACACCATCACACAATTGTAGTTAGTTACTTATGCAATGATATATGTCCGTAAGAATAGAAGAAGCTAGGGTTCCACTGGACTTATAATACTCTCACAGCATCGCATTGGATATGCCCGCACAAATAAAACGACATGAATTGAGTCTATTTTGTAAGCACATAGCTTGTTACCAGTCAACTACCAAGACCATCAAATAGGAATTCATTTCATACAAAATAGTCGCATACATATGCTTCTGTTCTGCACATACAGCTCATTATCATGGACAATGATGTAGCTAGCTAAAAGGGAGCATGTAACTACAATGTAGGGAGGGAGGCTCCAGGGACGAGCTCAACAAACAGAACTAACCTGCTCTTGCCAGAAAGCACCGGTAAGCCCTGCTGCCTTGTCACCTGCATGCTGCTTAGCATCGTGTCCACCAGCCGCCGTGGTATGTCGCAACTCTTCCGCTCTTCTTCTCACCGATGCGGTCGTTGGTGAACTCTAACCTTTCCGGCACAGCATTCCTAAGTCCCTGCACTAGAAGGTCATCATGATGCCTTGGCACCTCGAAATTCTAGCCACATTAACAAAATCTTAGCTCATACCAAATTAAATGGAGAAGGAAGAAAAGAGAAAGGAAGGAGAGCACCAAATAGAAATGTCATTCATCTCTACTACTATTAAAAGAGCAAACATTACCTTTCTTATGTACACCAACACAAACGTACACAGACAAATCAGCACCACCGGATCAGATCCACTTAATAAAATCCTACAGCTAAGATGGATCTAATCCACCGTCAGTGTGCAATTAGCAATTAATTAGGCAGACGAAAAGTTCTGCACCCCACGCAGCCCAGCGCCCCAGCCTCCCTCCCCTTCTGTTTCTTCTCTTCTTGTGCGGTTCGCGATCCGCCGTTCGCGCAACCCCCTGCCGCAGTCTGCATCGATCTCTCTCTCCTCCGCCGCCCCTTCCGTCCCCGCCGACCTACTCCGCGGGCACAAGAGGAGAGGATCGAAATCGGGGGCCGCCCCTCGCCCTCGCGAGTTCAGTTCATCTCTTCGTCGGGCGCGGCACTCGGCGGAGGCGCGGAGAGCTCCCCTCCCCCCGCGCAACACCCGGCGCCCGCACGCCACGGCCGACGTCACCATCCTCCGCCCCGACGCCGGCAGCCCGCGCCTCCCCGGATCGCCTCACAAATCATCCACCCCCGATCCACCGAGGTACTGCTGCCACACGCGATCCGACGCCGGGGCGAGGCGCCTGTCTTCGACACCAACACGGGATCCGTCCGCCCTCCAAGATCCCCGTTGACGCCGCCATAGGAGGAGGTGCTGCTGCCCGATGCGATCCGCCGCCAAGGCCTCCACCGGAGAATTGCTGCTCCCATTGCCATCCCCGCTCGAGGTCCTCCTCCACCTCATCTGATGCAGAGTAAGAGTTCATCCATCCACCCTCTCCCCACGCCCTACCACGTACCCCATGGATTGGATTCACGTGCTTGCTGGTGATTCCAGGATGCTATGTGTGTATTTGGTGATGTCTTGTTACACTTTGGAGGGAAAAAAATAGTTTCAGGCGAATTGGGGTGCCGTGCAGTAACAAAAAATTGCAAATTGTGAAATACTACAGTGGTTGGGGGGCGCTTAACTGTGGCTACAGCAGCGAGGTCCAATCGAGTGCCTGCTCCTACGCTTACTCTTGTGATCTATCCTTTTTTGTCTATAGATGATGTCTATATTTTTAATCTCCATAAACTTTGCCAAATGTTAGTATGGTTCATTTATATTAGTTCATCCTGTACTTTCTAAGGTAAAGGGATTACAATTTACAAAATGACACTTTTACAAAGCATCTATCAGAGAATCAGCTTTTATGAAAAATTTAGCATGCACTTTTGGAGAAAATATTAGTTAGCAAGTGTGGGTAGATATGATGTGATAGGCCTCTTGCCAATCAGCCTCTTCTGAAAAGAGAAAATGTTCTACGATGACATGCAATGTGATTAGTAATGAATGGCAGAAGGTTCCTAATTTGACCTGATAGCGTGTTTAAATTATTTTTACTTGACCATGTTACTTATGGGCGATTGCCATAATTTGACATAGGTTCCTGATTTCCTATGGCGAAGGCTATTGTCCATGTGACAATGTGAAGGTGCCACTGTTTTTCAATGCAATGTGGAGGTACAACTTCTAGCTGATCTAGCAATGTGGAGGTACAACTTCTAGCCAATGTGAATCCAATGTTATCTTTATTTTCTTAAAGCTATACTGGTATCCATGTTTTTTCATAGAAGCTACAGCCGGTGATAAACGGATATGTGAAGAAAGAGACCAATGGCCCTGCATGAGATAATTATTTCCATTGTTGACGAGACTGATAACTTGATCGATGAAATGATGTGGCATCATAGAGTTAATTAGATGGCCATAGTGCTGCAGTAACATCTTTGAGTGCAGTTGCTGAGTCTCAACCAGATTCACCGTTGGGTGATTACTGATTATTGTACACCTCTTCGGCTATGGAGAAATTAGTATAGCATCACCATTGTCTCTTGTAGTCTTGCTATTTCTTTTCCAAATGTATAAAATAAATCTGCAAGAAACTTTTATAACCGTGTACAAAAGAAGGGCTATAAGAACATAACATCTTTTAATCCTTATCTTGCCATCTAGCTTCAATATGATAACCTGAGATATGCTTGGTGCATAACATATTGGAAGTGATTCAAAGCAACGACAACAAAGTTAGTCATGTGTTCTATAACTTAAATATCAATCATTCTATTATAATCATCTTAATTTATTCGTTACAACTTTTTACCAGCCATGGTTAACTTAATGCCTTAGTTATACACCCAGTAAATTTACACTATAACCTGAGCGCTACAAGTGTTTGCAGGTCATTGTTCAGCCTGTAACAGTTTCAAAATCATTATCTACAATTAGATTTGACTCGGATTGTCGTGGGAAGGAGGAGGTAGCGGTGCCGGTATATAGCATACTGGACTGAACGCGGAGCAGTGGAGTCCTCTGATCTACCACAGTGTCCGATTGATGCTGCCCACTACTCCATCAGCTTGCATCCCGCATCTCCAAATTAGCATCATATCAGGTAAATACAGATAATGATTATTGCAGCCATGAACCCGTCGAGTCAAAATTTGATCCCATCTTCATGCACATGATAGTCCTGCCTTTACATGTCATCGATATATTTGCAATGGATTAAGCGAAGGGACGCTTTGATTCACACCTGTTCCCATTTGAAGCTATACGAGGTGTGAATCTTGAATTTTCTTTACTTATATTTTTTTTAGCGGAATGACTAGAACTGATTTGGTTTCCGTTTTGTTTTCTGCAAGTGCAACAGCTTGCGAAGCTTTACAACTAATATACAAAGTCACTATGTAACAGTTAAAGGGTGATTGATAGTTCCAATGTTTACTCTTACAACTCTGGTTATTACCTTTTCCAATAGATGCATATTTAATCTTTCTCTCTGCAGATCATTTAAGCAGGTGGTTACATTTGATACATTTAGGAAGAGTACGGTCTTTTCATATTTTAGTTGATATTTATATTGTTTCTTTGATAGAATGGGCAGGTGTGCAAACACATGCCAATAGAAGACATGCATTGCACGTATCTCTTATTAATCGTGCACAATTTGAAGCCATTAGATGATGGATGACCATTTTTTGCAATATCTGACTGAGGAATAATTGTACACAAGGACTGGACTTACTTCCCTCTGCAACCACCTTCTTTTCTCAAGTAATTCAAGGTATGTTTCATTGCTCATTTTGGATGGCTACTGAATCCCTTTGTGACCAAGGAAGACATTCTCTATGCACAAATAACTTAGCGCTACTATTCATTTTTACATAGAAATTTCTACCTTATTGTCGTTTTATATGTATGCAGACGATCTTTAATCGTCGTACCTGATGATCTTTAATGTGTTTCATCATTTGTAGGCTATGTAAAGTGACATAATCATGGATGGTGTTACCTAATGAGCTAGAGAGTTTCTAAATTGTGACTTGTGCATGATTAAGCAGTGTGGCGACCCCTACTTTATTTATGGCCATGGGTACATGGCAGCGCAAGAAAGGAACACCAAAGAAGTTGCTAAAATGGGTGGGAGAATTTTCTAAAACATGCTTAGCTTTTTTTTGAAAAAGATCAAGTGCCATTCTAGAAAGAAAATAATTGTAAGTTTCATGGAGTAGCATATTAGGAGCTGCCGCAAGTAGGTGTTCATTTTGATGGAAGTTTGTCCAAGATCCTAGACGAGGGGATTGTTTTCGCGGTACATGTACTCAAGTGCTTAGGGATGCCTTTTGTGAATGAATTTCGGAGCTTCATTTTTTTTTAGTGAGCAACTTGATATGTATTCGAGTGGGGTGAAATACTCCTCACTTGTCCCAAGAGGTCCTGGTGTGGGAGCTTCTAGAACTGGATCTGTCCTTTATTGAGGCAAGAATAGTTGGAAATGGAATACACACAATTTCATCTACTCCTGGAGTATGTACTTGGCAGTGTGTAATGCATCTTGTTTGAAAAAGAATATTTTATTTGTATATAGTGAAATTCAAAGATTGTGGTATTTGAACAAAGAACTATGTCGTTTGGCGAAATGCAACAATTCAATCTTTTGTGCTTGCTGTGTTTGACTAAGTATGTATTAGTTCATATGTACATGTTGTGTGCACGATGTACAATTTGAATGAACAATGGACTATGCTATTTCATGACATGCAACAGTTTAGATGATTGTGATGTTTGAGTAGACGTGCGTTGCACATGCAGGCTTACTAGTAGTAGAAAACCCAGAAGTGTATCCATGTTGTTTGCCTACGTGACTGAAACCAAGGTCCTATTCAGTGGGATGATAAACCTACTAAATAAAAGGGTTTTCAAAGTCCCCTCAGAACTAGAGTCGAGTATCTCATGCGGTTTTGATAACGGCATGCAAATGTGGTTAACACAATCAGCTCTTTCAATAAGATCTGTCTTATTTTTTTATCACTACTGGAAAATTCATGTTTGCCGACTGTCAGTGTCTTTGCCGAGTGCATTTCGTCGGGCACTCGGCAAACATATCTTTGCCGGGTGTCATCAAAAAAATACTCAGCAAAAAAGAGAAACTAGGTAAACATGTGCTTTGCCGAGTGTCGTGGAAAAAACTCTCAACAAAATAGAGGAACTCGGCAAAAATGTGCTTTCCCGAGTGCTACACTCGGCAAAAGGGGGTATGCACTGTGCTGCACTATTTTCGCTGTCGAGATTGCATACGACCTCGGATGAAGATGATCCAAAAACCAAAGTTTTTCATTTCAATGAGACGGATAATTTTCATGTTGAGAACTTTTTCATTTTAGGCCATATTAATTAAACTTTTTGCCATGCCAAAATATGGTCACAAATTAATAAGTCGGCGGTCATATTTATTGCATAGTTTATGAAAGTGTGCCTAAACTTGGCACTTAGATGCATCTCGCCATTACAAACAATGTTGCCAAATAGAGTTTCCAACTTTTTTGTACAAAAAGTATTTTTTTTCCCATTTTCTAAGTTAAAAAATGGATATTTTTGTGAAGCGGGTAAAAAAACTGAGTACAAAATGGCACCACTCCAATTTTCACAAAAAGTAGACCATGTTTTTTAGAAAATTCCCAAGTTTTGTGGATCTTCTAGAGTTCCAGCTACTTTCGCACATTTCAATGACTTTATGTCGATTTCCCGAAAGTAATTCAAATTTGAACTGCTAGTGTGTGATAGCTCTGTCCTAAAAATTAGCATAAACTATTTTTAGGTACACAAGTAGTCATTATATGGAAGAATCACTTAGAGTTTTGAGAGATTCAATCGCTTGCCATGAATAGCCATGCCAGCCATTTTGACCCGGTTTTGGAAAAAATGAAACAAAAAGAATACAAGTTCAAAAAATGCAATCCTTTCACATGGACTCCTTTTATGTGTACTACTTAGGAGGAAAAATACCAAACTTTCAATATGACAATTTTGAAAGAAAAAAAATTCTTTGCAAAACGGGCTATCGCGTATGAACATTCATGGCTTTCAAGCCAAATGACCAAGGTGATGACCATATTCATTCCATAGTTTATTATAATGTGCCCAAATTAGACATATAGGTGAATCATCCCATTACAAACAATGTTGCCTAATAGAGTTTCCAACTTTTTGTACAAAAAAAGAGTTGCCATTACGGCGGCTTACGGGTTCATGGGAAAGTATGACAAGGGACTTGATGGCTCAAGATTGGGATTTGCTCCTCCGATGATGGAGAGATATCTCTGGGCCCTCTCAGTGTTACGGTATCCACCATCGTCTGGCCAGACACTTTGTGATTTGATCACAGGGATGCCGGAACACGGGAACGAGAAAAGAGAACAAAACCGGTAACGAGGTAACTAGCATAGTGGACAAGTTGTTGATCCACGGGGATGCCGATAAATCTCACCTCGGGTGTTTGTAACATATCGCGAAGCAACAGGAATAGCATACGGCAACTGGAGGTTCACTCGGATATTTATTCGTGTGGGTATAGGGGTCAATATGGGTGTCCACGGCTCCGATGTTGATCATTGATCGGAAAGAGTTCCGGTCATATCTATACTTCACCGAACCTATAGGGTCACACGCTTAAGGGTCATCTATCTGCTGAATACTAGACAGGGAGTCTGAAAGAAAATCACCGGAAAAGTTTCGGAGACAACGGAAGAGTTTCGGAGAGAAAACACCGGAAGGGTTTCGGTAAAACTGAAAAGTTGTTTCAGGGTATACCATTAAGTCAAATTGGTTTCGGCACATGCCTGGAAATTCTTGGAGGGTGCCAGAATTGTTCTGGGAACTTCTGGGATTTTTTCGGAGAAAAAACCCGGAAATGTTCCGGAGCTGCCGGAACCGCTTTGGTTGCTTTTCGCAGATGAAAATCACTATTCCAAAATTGTTTCGGAACGCGTCCAAAATTATTTTAGTGGGTACTGGAAATGTTCTAAGACCTACAAAAATATTTTTGGATTTAACGGTCGCGGAAAATTGTTTCCGTGAATAGTGAAAATCACTTTATGGTTACCTTTTTGGAAAGCCACCTTTTTGGGCTTTGCTCCAAAATATCTTGGGGATGACATGGATGGATGGGAGCCCCTCATGGGGGGGGCACTAGGTGTGGCCGGCCAAGAGGTGGAGCTCCATGGAGCTCCACTTGCCTTCCCATTTAGCCCTTCATATGGGACATATTGTATGGGCATTTTGGTATTTTTCCAAATGCCACCCTACCCCTTGGGATTTCCTATAAAAGAAGGTGGAGAGGAGATCTCCACACTCACTCTTTCTCACATACAAGTGCCATGCAATGATCTGGCTTCTCTCTCCCTCCCCGCGAAATAGTTTCGTAGAGCCGAAAGGCTGTCTGGGTTCCGGTGGGAACTAGTTTTGGACGGCGAAGCCTTGCCGGATAGATGACACCGTATGTGTGCAACCCCATAGAGAGGTCATAGGTTCGATCTTTTTTGCCCGAGGGGCTGTTCGAGAGTGCTTCCCGAAGGGGTGTCCGAGTGACCGTCCGAGATTCTGTGAGTGCCTCCCGAAGGGCTGTCCGTGACACCGTCCGGGGGACTGTCCGACCGCCTCCCGAAGGGCTGTCCGAGGGACTGTCCGAGGGGCTGACGAGGGAGTACATCCTCGCGGTTGGGAGGTTGTAAATTCTAGCTACGGGAATCTGCACCGACGTTCTACATCGACTCTACTTACGCTACGCTACGAGTCGGTAACGATCAGATCAAACCTTGTATGCATCTCCATAGTGATCCTGGGCGTGCTCGCAGTACCGGAATTTTTTTTCTGCTGCGTTCTCCCACAGTGGCATCATGAGCTGTGCTATGCGTAGATGTAGGTTACGATCTAGAATACATAGAGATGTATGGGTGTTGCACAATATAATTTGTACTAGATGAGTTCTATTACTAAAAATTATTTGTGCGGGTAGCAGATGAAATCTGTTACCCGATGTTCCTGTTGCTTCCCTTGAATTTGCGTAGTCCTGATCTTGATGGCATGGTGGAATCTCACAAAGTTCTGGCAATCCGCGATCCTTTCATGCTGCTCCTGAGTATGTTGATTAACAGATCAACGAAGTGCTACAGTATCTTTGGGTTCCACCATAGTTAAAGAAAGATGGATGTTTCGCAGACAAAAGGGCAATGCAGATATGATCTGCACGGGGGTCATGCGTATGATGAAGTTCAGTATGGGGCTCAAGATTTTTTTATCTCGTGTTTCATACACCCCGCAAAGTTAATCTAGCGACTTGAATAATCATACTTGATGATGGACGTTGGTAGCTTCAGTTTGTTTCGAAACCTTAGAAGCCACGTAAAATAAAGTTTTGCATAAACCGATTAGAGGCGTCTAACTTGGTTTTGCAGGATGTGCATGTGATGTGGTATAGCAGTGCTCATATTAATTTGATTATGTATGAGATGACTATATGATGTAAATTGATTAACATGACCTGCGTGTCATGATTCGGCATGATGGCTGGAGCCATATGATTGTCACTTTAATGACCTGCGTGTCAACCTTAAGTAATGCACTTATTTTATTAGCTATAGAGATAGCAATATTATCTGGTGCATCGACAAGGTGGTGGCAAACTTCGTGAAGGTGAACACCGATGTGAATGCCGAAGACGAAGAAATACAAGACTTCTCTGTCAGAAAGGGCTATACCATATCATGCTATTATGAATTGCCTGAGATGTTTATCCCTTATGATGCACCCTTTTTTGATTGCGCGGTAGTCGCTTTTATTAGGGTGATCTCTCACAAAAATATCAAGTAGTTAGTGTTCTCCCAAGTGTAGCACCGTCACGGCACCTATCTTTTCGGAGTGCGTCATGTTTCCATGAGTACAAATGATTAGAGAAGTGTGAGGCGGGTGAGTTGAGACCTCGCAGCGAGATCACTTGGTTGTCTTGACGTTCTGGCTTGAGAGTCCTGAGCTTGGAACACGCCTATCGAAAGATGAACAAGAGTCACATAGAGATGTGATCGGCAAGTTGGCCTACCGATTAAAGTTCCCGTCATCAGTGATGTTCCCATCAATGGCATGGAATTGAAATGCGGATCTTGAATCACTCACAATCAATTATGAGAGATATTGATTTGAGTGGGAGCGCACTGTAGAATTAACTTGTTTAATTCTCAGTGTAATTAATTTTGAACACTGTCTAAGTGTGATTTGCTTAATAGTTGTAGAATAATGGCTCGCGTTTCCACCTTCCCTATTAAAATTGAATAGTTGTTAAATATCTGGTTTAAACTTTATGGTTGGTAATGTAATATGAGGATTGTCCTCAAGAGTGCTGAGAAGGACTTTGTCCTATCGCATGCTTTTGGTATCCTTTCATGCTATGGATGATGTGACTCTCGTCCTTCGATCCAAAAGCTAGAATTTCGTTACGGTCAAGTGCAATATGTTTTCTTCCATGAGACCCGAACTTCAAAAGTTTGGGATAGCTATGTGATATTCATGGAACTGAAAATTAGTTTCAGATACAAACAAAGGCTAGAAGATATGGGATATCCAAAGCAATGTTTGTCTTGGAAATTATTAGTAAAGTGTTTACTATGCATTAGACTGATAAGAGAGGAATCCAGAAGAACACCTGTCATATGATGAAGGTGAATAAAACAACAACTTGAAGAGAAAGGAAATGTCCAAAGGGTGTTAGTGTGACTTACACACCTAGAAAGTCCAGGGCTAACGCCACTCTAAAGTTGGGTGCTTCTTCTGAGAGTAGGAGAAATACTAAAAGTTAAACTGTTAGAAGTATAAAGGCAAAAAGAAAGAAGACTGGAATGTCCAGCTCGTGTATGAAAGTCATACAAGTTATTGATGTATGGAAGGCCGGTCAAAAGAAATAGTTCTTGGGAATTATGATTAAACTGTTAGTCCGTAATTCTTGGGTATTGTGAGTTGATCACAAAGATACCCGCTCGGTTGCATTCTGTTGCGACTCGATGCAAGAACTACTACGGCCTAAAAGACTTGCCGGAGTGAGGTTTAGATACGCGCTGGGAACATAGTAAATGTTACTATACTTTCCATCGGTGTATTACCATCTGTATTTATTTTCATGATTCATTTTTGGAGTTTCATACACTCTACCCCATTGCATAAAGTATCTTACAAGAAGGTTGTTCATAAGAGAACTTTTGATGTTCGGTGTTATGAATAACATATGGGCCATACTTTCATTATGAATGAGATGTATGTTATGAATATTGATAATAATACATTACCTTTGTATTTACTTTCACAATTCATTTTATAGTTTTATACACTCTAGCCCATTGCACAATGTTTGTTGCAAGAGGGTTGTTCATACAAGAACAATTGTTGTTCAGTATTATGAATAACATAAAGGGCCATGCTTCCATCAAGGATGGGATGCATGTTATGAATATTGATGGTAATATGATACATCCATAACACTGATGCTAAATGTCGCAAGACTAAAACAATACCACATATGTGTGGCACTGCATTTGGTCACATTGGAGAAACCCGCATGGAGAAATTCCATAATGATGGATTTTGAAGTCATTTGATTATGAATCATCTGACACTTGCAACTTTCGTCCAAAAAGTGAAGTGACTAAAATACCGTTCACATGCCATAAGGAACGAGCAACGAAATTATTGGTGATCATATATTATGATGTGTGTAGTCCAATAAATGTTGTTGCTAGTAGTGGATTTGTCTATCTTCATAAATGACTCAAGTAGATATATGGATATTTACTTGATGAGACATAAGTCTGGATCTTTTGAAGTCATTCAAAAGGTTTTCAAAATGAAGTAGGAATTATTGTAACAAGAAAATTATGTTTCTACAATTAGATTGCGAAAAGGAATATTTTGAGTTACAAGTTTAGCGAATGTCTGATGAGTTGTGAAAAGAGTTTCATAACTTACACCTCCCGGAGCACCACTGTGAGTGGAATGTCCGTGAAGATGTAATCAAACCATTTATGACATGGTAAGATCAAAGATGACATAAATCAATTTGCCATTATCCCTTTTAAAGTAATGCTTTAGAGACTGCGGCTTTTACACTGAAAAGAGCGCCATCAGATCTGTTGAAATGACTCCATGGTATGGTACAACCAACCATGTTATGTCTTTTCTTAACATTTGGAATATGGGGCTTGTGTAAAATATTTACAAACCTATTCCAAATCAGACAAGTGCTACTTTGTAGGTTATCCCAAGTCATTGGGTATTTCCCCACCACTATACCGAGGCAAAAGGTTTTGCCACAAAGAACGGTATGATTTTGAAGAAAATGGTTCTTGCAAAAAGGTGAGTGGGAGGACAGTGCAACTCGACGAGATAACAGTATGTTCGTCATCAGGTCAAAGGAAAGAGACCTTGGAAGTGATTCCAGAGTTTCCTACCGTGACTGATACGGAAGCCTCTACATGAGATATATGGATTTCGGTCGAACTTGCAGCTGAACCACATAGGCAAAACTCGTGCAAACCTCTCAGGTGCACATACGAGATATTATTGCTAGACAACAGTATACCTACGACACACAAGGAAGCGTTGATGGGCCCTGACTCCAGAATTGGCTAAATGCCAATATAATCCGAGATAGTTTCCATCAATGATTCAAGATTATATCTTGATAAACCCTCCGGAAGGCTTAGAGTCTAACGGATTGTAATGAAACTATAAACTGATACGGATAAAAATGTTTTATCCATAAATCTCGACTTGTTGCAATAACAAAGTCAAGGAGTTGACTGCGATGAGGTTGTCTCACCATAGCGATGCTTAAAAGTCGGTTCGGGTAAAACTAGCAATTAATACATATTTCAATCTTCAGATATGATACATGGATGCCAAAAGGATTTCCATGTGATGGAAATGCAACCTAGGACTTGCATGTGATACAGTCCAAAGTATTTTGTCGGTCCAGAGGATGCTAGTGAGTATGCAAACTTCAGAGTTCCAGCAATGGACAGAAGAGAGCAAAATGGAGTTGGAATCTTCGTTTTTGATGAAATAGTCCAAAGAGTTTGATTTCATCAATGAATAATGAAGATGCTTGTGGTTACAAGAAAGTAAGTGGGAGCATAATAATATTTCTAAAAACCTTGTGTGCTTGACACATTGTTGATTGGAAATAATATAAATTTCTTGACACGAATTAGGACTTCATTGAAAATAGTTTTTCGATGAAGTGCTTAGGCTAGGTAGCCTCGATATTAGGCATAATTATCTACGAGATAGAATTACCTAATAGGCTAAAGCCAAAAATACATATTGACAAGATGCTAAAACAGTTTAGCATAAGAACGCCAAGGAGTGATTCTTGCCGAAGTCACATGGAAAGAGCTTTGCAAGACTCGGTGTCCGAAAACACTGATGAGAAAAATACATGATGGAGATTCCACACACTCTTGTGTTTGGATTAATCATGTATTCCATGGTATGTAAAACAACCAGATATGCCCAATACTCTCAAGCTGTTGCGAGTATAGATACCAAAGTGATCAAATTACTAATCATGGGACAACAGTGAAAAATGTCGTTGAGTACTAAAGTAGCACTGATGACATATTTTCTCGCAAGCAGAGATTATGAAGTGCTCATTGTAAGTAA
This sequence comes from Elymus sibiricus, assembly GCA_039707655.1. NCBI lineage: Eukaryota > Viridiplantae > Streptophyta > Magnoliopsida > Poales > Poaceae > Elymus > Elymus sibiricus. Next base: position 74,679,103 of record CM077676.1, read on the forward strand.
TTACATCAATATAGTCTTCATCAATGCTCCATGCAATTTTTGATTGTGGCGCCCCTGCTCGACCGTGCACTAATCATACACGCAAACGTGCACGATCGAGATTAAAGACTCACGGGAAGATATCACAACACAACTCTAAACATAAATTTAAACATAAATCTTCATATTACAAACTAGGGGTCACGAGGACCCAAATACATAAGTCATACAAACAAATATTATCGGAGTGCAGACATAGTTAGTCAAGTTTGCCTTAAGAAGGCTAGCATAACATCGACACTGATCGAAAAGGCGAAGGCCTCCTGCCTAGGGCCTCCGAACTACTCCTGGTCGGTGGGCTCAACGTAGTAGTAGGTGCCTCTGGGGATCTCCTGCTCCTGGACTCCGTCGTCTGATCGCAGCAACCGGGTAGGGGAAAAGAGGTAGCAAAGCAACCGTGAGTACTCATCCAAAGTACTCGCAAGACTTACATCAGAACTATACTAAGTATGCATCGGTATCAAAGGAATGGGGCTATATCTTTGGACTAAACTGCAGAAATGCCAAAACAGAGGGAGAAAGGCCTAGCCTATCGAAGACTAGCAACTTGAAGCAATCTTGCAGCATCAGAAGAGAGTAGAGCACATTACCATATAGTAACAAGTATATATTAGCAATGCCCTGAGATCCTTCCTCGACTACCCTGCGAGAAAGTGATCCCGAGAGCAGTAGTAACAGTTTAACATTGTAACAGTATCCATTCATAGTTGTAGTAGATCAGGATACAACTCCGAGCGTCCTGTTACCATGGACACGGCTATTCGAATAGATTACTTCCCTGCAGGGGTGCACTACTGTTACCCAACACGCTCGATTATATCTGGCCGGACACACTTGCTGGGTAATGCCCGGCCTCGGGTAATCGACACGCCGTAGACCAACCTAGATTCTCCAGAGAGGTCAACACGCCGGTCTAAATCCTAAGTGCGAAGGGGTCTTGGGCCCATCGCCCTCTGCACTCCTGCACGTTGCGTGGCTGTTCGGGGCCCAGGCGCGACACTGTATACACAAGTGACGTAACCAGCCCACCCCAACGGTCAGCCCGCATCTCTGAACTGTGACATCTGGATCGCTTTCGGAAGGAATGTACGACGTAGAGGGCCCCATTAAACCATTATCCCGCGTGGTGGTAGTGCGTATAGGCACGTAGCCAACTCAGATCAAATACCCAAATCCGTTAGGCGTGTTTTAGTAGCTCGCAGAGACGAACGGGATTCCTGTCGCTCCGATTTGGTAATCCACGGACTACGACCAAGGACCAGGCCCACCTCTCTCCTAGGTGGTCTCCACCTGCCCTGTCGTTCCGCCATAATATCACTCACGGGTACCCTTGGGTTCAACCCATCTTGTTTCATTATCTCGCGGGCACTCTTAGAGCCGGCCCGACTTTAACAATTTAAAGTATTACAGTAATGTAAACATTTTTGTGATCATCACCCTGAATGATCACGGCCCGATAACAAGCCTGGCAAATGGACAAGGGTGAAGGGCCAGCTGATGAAACATAGCATACCTAACTAAGCATCATAGGATAGCAGGTAAGGTATCAATAGCAGGCGACGAAATCAGGCTATGCACCAGAATAGGAGCTATCGGAGCAACAACAGAAGCAATCCTAATGCAAGCAATAGAGAGAAAGAGTAGGCGATATCTAGATGATCAAGGGGGTTTTGCTTGCCTGGAAGCTCTGCTGAAGGGGTCTGGTCGTCGACGATGTAGTCGTACTCAGCAGTGTCATCGGCAGTCTCGGGGTATATCGGGAGAGAAGGAGGGGGAAGAAACAGTAAATACACGGCAACAAATGCAACAGAGATGCATGACATGTCAACATGCTATGCTAGGGGTGTTCTAATGCAGTCCTAGGTATTTTGGTCGGAGCGGGAAAACATCCGGGAGTGTTTCCCCAGCTCCGGTTGATTATCGGACAGACGATCTGGAGGGGAAAGTTCCATGTTCATTATGTTAGAGGGGTGTGGCAGGTATGTGGGTGATATGAACAGGTTTGGTATATTTTTTGATCATTTTTCATATATAAATTATTTTCATCCGAGTTACGGTTTATTTTATATGAATTTTCAAAGTTTTAAACATTTTCTGGAATTACTGTATTTATTTTTAATTCAAAATTAAATGATTAAATTTCTAGGGGTACACAGAAGTGTACCCAGCAAAATGCTCATTAGACTGACAGGTGGGTCCCGTTGACTGCCCTGTCAGCAGTCAACATTGACCCGTTGACTGGTCAAAGGTTGACTTGGGGTCCACATGTCAGTGAGTAATTAGGCTAATTACTAATTAATTAACTAACTAATTAATTATTTTACTAATTGTTTCTTTTATTTTTATTTTTATTGTTATCTCTTTTTTTAAATTTAAGCCGGCCCCACATGGCAGTGGCCCAGCTGGCCACTGTGGGGGAAACTGCGCGCGCGCGCCAGCAGAGAGGGCCGGCCGTGGCCGGAGGCGTGCGCAGCAAGGCCGGTCGGGCAGCGGCGAGCGGGAGGGGAGGGCGGCGCGGGACGCGGGTGAGGCGCACGGGCGCGTGGCCAGGGCGCGGTGACGCGGGGCTGGACGTGGTCACAGTCGCGGTGACCACGGCCAACGACCGGAGCTTGGGCGGCGCAGGGCAGCGACAAACTGCGTCGAGAAGAGGGAGAATGGGGGAATCGGCCGAGGCTCACCACGGGGAGGCCGTCGATGAGCTCGGCAAGGCCGGGAGGTGCCGGCGAGGGAGATCCGGGGTGGGGCAGTGGCGGCCCGACGCGGGGATGACGACGACGATGGCATCCCGGCGACGACCTCGTCTGGTGGGGGTGCTCAGCGCGACGCGGCGGTCCTCCCCGACATCTAGTAGCAGCTCGGGGTGCCCCGGAGCACAGCAACGACGACGCGGCGGCGACGGGTGTCTCGGGCATGAGTGCGGGGGCGAGAGGAACGGCGCGAGGGAGGAGGGGAAAGCGGCTAGGGTTCGATGGGGGGTCGGGGGTGTCCTCCTTATCCACCGCGAGGCGAGCGGACACGCGTCGGCAGCCGCGAAGGGGGGCCATCGGGTGCGCGTGCACTGCGAGCACGACACGCATAGAGAGAGAGAGAGAGGTGGGGGACGACCGGCGCTGTTGGGTTGGGCTATGCACTGTGCACTTAGAGCCCAGTCCAACAGTGGGTTTTGCCCTTCTTCCTTTTTCTTTTTCCGATTCTTTATTCTTTTCTGTTTTGAATTTTGTTTAGCCACCGAATAACATTTGAAAAATGTGTAACCTTGACAAATAATTACATTGCAATATTTGGCAATGTCATAAAAAGTTTGGGGCCCAAATAATTTCATTTGGATTTTGTATTGCATTTAAAAGAGTCAAAATTGTGCTGTTGGCCCTGTTTTCATGATGTTAGAGTCATCTAGGGAATTACGGAATTTAGGTGATGTTGTTTTCTTGAACATAATCCACAATGGATTATTTCCAAAATTATGAACTTTTTAGTTTCCAAATTTGAACAACTTTTATTTTTACTTCATATTTGAATTTTCAATTTGAGTTGGAATTTGAAATGAGATATGACTCAAATTATGATCAAGCACTGTTATACATGGTGACTTGGCATGATCAAGAGGTGATCACTGTAGTTAATACATGGGGGTGTTACAATTCTCCTCCTCTAAAAGAAATTCTCGTCCCGAAAATTAAGGGGTAGACTGAAAGAGAGTGGGGTATTCTTCACGAAGACGATCTTCGCGTTCCCACGTGGCTTCATCTTCAGAATGATTCGACCACTGAACTTTAAGGAACTTGATTGCCTTCTGACGGGTTCGACGTTCAGCTTGATCAAGAATGCGGATCGAATATTCTTGATAGGATAGATTATCTCACAGCTCAAGCATTTCATGATCCACTGCTCGGATAGGATCCTTGAAACAGCGACGGAGTTGTGACACATGAAAGACATCATGAACTTGTGAAAGGTTCGGCGGCAATTCCAATTGATAAGCCACTTCTCCATGTCGGATGGGGATACGGAACGGGCCAATGTAGCGAGGAGCTAACTTGCCCTTGATTCCAAATCGATGAGTGCCCTTCATCGGAGTGACATGAAGGTAAGCTTGTTCGCCAGGTTGATAAACCATTACCTGGTGTTTTTGGTCATAATTGCTCTTCTGACGAGACTGAGCAGTTTTCAAATGTTCACAGACAATGCGGACTTGTTCTTCAGCTTGTTGGATAATATCCGGACCGAAGAGTGACCGTTCCCCAGCTTCTGACCAATTCAGAGGGGTTCGGCACTTACGTCCATATAAAACTTCAAAGGGTGCCATCTTCAGACTAGCTTGGTAGCTATTATTGTAGGAGAACTCAGCATACGGGAGAGATTCCTCCCATTTCTTGCCGAAGGAGATGACACAGGCACGAAGCATATCTTCAAGTACTTGATTGACTCGCTGAACTTGGCCTTGGGACTGGGGGTGAAAAGCGGTGCTGAAGGACAGATGAGTTCCCATAGCTTCTTGGAAACTTTCCCAAAACCTTGAGGTAAAAAGGCTACCTCGGTCTGAACTAATTTCCAACGGAACACCGTGAAGTGACATGATCCTGGAAGCATACAGGTCTGCTAATTGACTAGCAGTGATCGTCTCCTTGACAGGTAGAAAATGAGAAACCTTGGAGAAGCGATCAATGACGACAAGAATAGCATCATGACCCTTCTGTGATCTGGGAAAACCAGTAATGAAATCCATTTCAACTTTGTCCCATTTCCATTCAGGAATAGTAAGTGGTTGCAGAGTTCCAGCAGGCCTTTGATGTTCTGCTTTGATGCGACGGCAAACATCACACTCAGCAACATAACGAGCAATGTCTCGCTTCATCTTAGGCCACCAATATCTCTGACGAATGTCTTGGTACATCTTGGTGCTATCAGGGTGGATAGACAGAGGGGTGTCATGAGCTTCTTTCATGACATCCGAGCGTGAGTCTTGATTGTCCGTTCTGGGGACCAATAGGCGGCCTTTGAAGAACAAGGCACCATCATCATCAACAGTGTAGAACGATGAATTTCCTTTGGAGAGATAGTTCTTAATCTTCTTGACTTCAGAGTCATATTTCTGCCTTGTCTTGATGTTGTGCTTGAGGTCCGGTTCAACAACCAGGGTATTGAGATAACCCTGTGGGACAATGTGAAGGTTCAACTTGCGAAGCTCTTCGTAGAGAAGGGGTTGAGCTTGCTGAACCATGAGATTGTTTCAATAAGACTTGCGGCTCAAAGCATCGGCCATTACATTAGCCTTGCCAGGGGTATAAGAAATATCCATGTCATAGTCGGCTATTGTCTCGAGCCACCTTTGCTGGCGGAGGTTCAAATCTGGTTGAGTATACGGATACTTCAGACTTTGATGGTCCGTGTATATCTCGCAACGATTACCGAGAAGGTAAAGTCGCCACAGCTTCAGAGCATAGATAACTGCTGCTAACTCGAGATCATGTGTTGGATACTTATCTTCGTGAGGACGCAACTGACAAGAGCCATAAGCAATCACCTTGCGCTCTTGCATCAGGACACAACCTAATCCTTAACGAGACGCGTCACAGTAGATCACGAACTCCTTTCGAGAATCCGGGGGTGCTAGCACTGGGGCAATGTAACATCCCCATGTATTAGCTACAGTAATCCCCCATGATTAATGCCAAGTTATCATGCTAAACAATGCTTGATCATCGTTTGTTTCATATCTCATTTCAAATTCCAATTCAAATTGAAATTCAAATATAAAGTGAATTTAAAAGTTGTTCAAATTTGAAAACTAAAATGTTCATTGAATAGGAAATAATCCATAACTAATTGTGTTAAGAAAAACAACATCACTAAAAATCACTAGATGACTCTATCATCGAAACACAGTACCAAACAGCAATATTTAATCCCATTTTATTTAACAAAAATTAAAATGAAATCATTAGTCCCCCAAACCTTTTTCTGGCAGTGAGATAAATTGCACTGTATTTATTTGGGCAGGATTCATATTTTACAAAATTGAATTAGAGCTAAAAGAAAATACAAAATAGTAAACAAAAACAGAAAACAGAAAAAGAAAAAGGCCAACGCACCTGGGCCTAAGTCAACCGCGCCGGCCCAGCCCACCACCTGTCCTCTCCCATGTCCCGCGCTCTCTCTCCTCCCCGCTGTCGAACACCCAGCGCCCGCGCGCGCGCGCACCCGGGCCCCCCTCCTCTCTGATTGACAGCGCGCCTCACCCATGCCTGGTGGATAAGGTGAGCCCCCGCACCCTCCTGGCGTCTCTCTCGCCTCACTCTCCCCCTTTCTCCCTCTCTGCCACCACACCCGAGCGCGGCCATGGCGCCGCCGCCGTAAAGCTCGCAGCCACTGACCGATTCTCGTCGCACGACCATGCCCGCCTGCTTCGCCGCCGTCGACTACTTCTTCTCGGAGGAGCCGTTCAAGCTGCAGGCCACCACAACGTCGCCATCGACCTCTTCTTCCATCTTCGGCCACCGTGATGCCATCGTCGTTTTCGTCGCCGTCCTGCGCTCCCGTGCACCCAACGAGCCTTCGTGCGCTCCCTCGGTGAGCGCTGCACCGATTGCCCATGTTTCCTCCTTGCCCCGCCGTCTCTAGCGCTCGCGGCCGTCGCGCCCGAATCTCCTCCCCGCCGGCCATGGCAGCGCCGCGGTCACAGTAGCCACAGCTCGCGCCTGAGCCGCGCGTCGAGCTCCCCGAGCTCCTAGCTAGCCAACGCGCCCATCCACCGCTCTTGCCCTGCCCTGGGCGCTCGAATCCATCGGCGCCCGAACTCCGGCGTCGCTCCGGTCGACGCCGTCGTAGATTTAGGCCACCCCAGCCCGTGTGACCGCCGGCGTTGGATGCGCGCCGCTCCCCTCGTTCGAACGCAGGTCGCGGTGCCCGTTTTGACCCCCTGCAGCGCAATCCCGATGCTCGCCGGCACGATTCTGGTGCCGGTGCCGACGTGGTTGCCACCTGGGCGCCTCGGGGCCCGCTTTGAGCCACTAACGGGTGGGCCCGGTTGACCTATTGACCGGGTCAACCGCTGACTGGGCTGGCCCCGCCACTGACATGTGGACCCCACCTGTTTAAACATTTTTAATAAATAGATAATCTGTTAATTAATTAATTAATTTAATCACTAATCAGTCACTGACTACTGGGCCCACCTCTAATTAATCATTAATTAGATTAAATAAATCCTAATTAACTACTGTGTCACTGACCAGTGGGACCCACTGGTCAGGTTTGACCCTGGTCAGCCAGAGTTGACTGCTGACATCATCATGACGTTCTGCTGATGTCACCCTTTACTGTTTTGGATAATTCGAATTAAATAATTCTAGAAAATGATTAAAACTTTAAAAAAATCATAGAAATTAAACCGTAACTCGGATGAAAATAATTTATATATGAAAAATGATCAGAAAAATATGAAGAATCCGAATATGTGATCAAAATGCTTAACCATCACTCCTATCTAGATGAACATGGAACTTTTTGCCCGATTTTGATAAATGAATAGTGCATGACCTTAATAAAATAATTCCAGATAAATTCCTAAATTATCTAAAACAATTAGATAGGCAATATATCACACCTGCATATCATTTAGGCATGTCATGCATCCCTGTTGCATTTGTTGCTTGTATTTATTGTTTCTTCCCCCTCCTTCTCTCCCGATAGACCCTGAGACTGACGACGACCCTCCTGAGTACAACTACGTCGTCGACGACCAGACCTTTTCAGCAGAGCTTCCAGGCAAGCAAAACCCCCTTGATTATTCCTATATCGCCTATTCCTTCTCCCTCATGCTTGCATTAGATTTTGCTACTGTAATTGCTTGCTCCTATTCTAATGCATAGCCTACTTTTGTAACCTGCTATTGTTTCTTTACTTGTTGTCCTAAAATGCTTAGTATAGGATGGATAGTGATCCATCAGTGACCCCTCACCCTTGTCCTTGTTGCCCCGCTTTGTTACCGGATCTCGATCATGGTGATCGATGTGCAGATACCGTCACATCATCGCACACACACCCCTTAGTTGTATGACTCTGCCGGGCTACTATCGAGTGCCGAGGGTGATACCTCGTACTACACTCCTGATGATATCTCTGTAGTATATCACATCGGTGGTGATTGCCGAGGGTGATTCCTCGCTCTCCCCTTCCCGATGATGACTCTGTCGTGCAACCCCTCAAGTGTGGACCATCGAGGGTGATTCCTCCTGGTTCTCCTTAACGGATTACATCGAGTAGGAATCCATCGAGGGTGATTCCTCGGGTTTCCTTGGATGTTTTGAACACACAGTTACCTTGACTTTTACCTCAGACCTTTGTTGCAGGCGGGTCGACCCTGAGGGGTACCCGCGGGGAAATGTGAAGTCGGGTTTGCCAGGATGGCACCCGCGAGAGATTATTGTGGCGGAACGACAGGGCCGGTGGTTCCTGGTCGTTGGACCGCGTGTTACCAAGTCGGAGCGATAGGGATCCTGTTCGTCTCTGCGAGTTACTAAACACGCCTAACGGATTTGGGTATTTGATCTGAGTTGGCCACTGGCCTATACGCACTACCACCACGTGGGATAATGGTTATGGGACCCTCTACGTCGTATGTATCAGCCGAAAGTTCTTCAGATGTCACAGCTCAGAGATGTGGGCTGATTGTTGGGGTGGGCTGGTTACGTCACTTGTGTATACAGTGTCGCACCTGGGCCCCGACCACCCTCGCAACGTGCAGGACTACAAAGGGCGATGGCCCAAGACCCCTTCGCACTTAGGATTTAGACCGGCGTGCTGACCTCTCTGCTGAGCCTAGGTAGCACTGCGTCGTGTCGATTACCCGAGGCCGGGCATTCCCAGGCAAGTGTGTCCGGCCAGATGTAATCGAGCGTGCTGGGTAACAGTAGTGCACCCCTGCAGGGAAGTTATCTATTCGAATAGCCGTGTCCACGGTAACAGGACGCTCAGTGTTGTATCCCGATCTACTACAACTTGAACTGAATACATGTTACTTTAACTGTAATCTCCGGGATCGCTTTCTCGTAGGGAGTCGAGGAAGGATCTCTAGGCTTTGCTAATTACATGCTTGTTACTTTATGTTATGCTACTAATCTGCACTCTTCTAATGCTGCAAGACGCTGCAAGATGCTAGTCTTCGATAGGCTAGGTCTTTCCCCCTCTACTCTGGCATTTCTGTAGTTTAGTCCAAAGATATAGCCCCATTCCTTTGATACCGTTGCATACTTAGCATAGTTCTGATGTCGGTCTTGCGAGTACTTTGGATGAGTACTCACGGTTGCTTTGCTACTTCTTTTTCCCCCTACCCGGTTGTTGCGATCAGACGATGGAGTCCAGGAGCAGGAGATCCCTGGAGGAGCCTACTATGACGTGGAGATCCCCGATGACCAGGAGTAGTTCGGAGGCCCTAGGTAGGAGGCCTTCGCATTTTCGATCAGTGTCGCTGTTTGTGCTAGCCTTCTTAAGGCAAACTTAACTAACTATGTCTGTACCCAGATATTATTTGTGTGATGACTTATGTATTCGGGTCCTCGTGACCCCTGGTTTTCAATATGAAGATTTATGTTTGAATTTGTGTTTAGAGTTGTGTTGTGATATCTTCCCGTGAGTCTCTGATCTCGAGCATGCATGTTTGCGTGTATGATTAGTGCACGTGTCGAGCAGGGGAGTCACAGGCAGAGGTCAACTTGTCTTTAAGTGTCTGAAAACTTTCTTGGCACTTTTCTGTCCACTCAAACTTCTTTCCTTTGTGGAGCAAATCAGTCAGTGGCTTAGCAATCTTGGAGAAGTTCTCGATGAAACGGTGGCAATAGCTGGCGAGACCGAGAAAACTTCTGACTTGCTTGACAGTTTGCGGAGGAGTCCAGTCAAGAATAGCCTGAACTCGTTCTGGGTTAACCGCAATGCCATCCTTGGAAATCACATGACCAAGATAGGTCACCTCAGATAACCAGAATTCACATTTGGAAAATTTGGCATATAGCTGGTGTTCTCAGAGTTTCTCCAATACAAGCTGAAGATGTTCGGTGTGTTCTTCTTCATTCTTGGAATACACAAGGATATCATCCAAATAAACCACGATGAGTTTGTCGAGGTAGTCCATGAAGATATAGTTCATCAATCGAGAGAAGGTTGCTGGAGCATTAGTTAATCCGAAGGACATGACGGTGTACTCGTATGATCCATAACGGGTAATGAAGGCGGTCTTCGGAATATCCTCTTTACAAACTCGGATCTGATGGTAACCCAACCTTAAGTCAAGTTTAGAGAACACAGAGGATCCAGCAAGTTGATCATAAAGATCGTTGATCCGGGGAAGTGGATATTTGTTCTGGATTGTTGCTTGGTTAATAGGCCGATAGTCCTGGACCAATCGGTTAGTTCCATCCTTCTTCTTAACAAAGAGAGAAGGTGCTCCCCAAGCAGAGGAACTTGGACGAATGAAGCCTTTACAAAGCGATTTGTCGATCTCCTCCTTAAGTTCAAGGAGTTCATGTGGCGGCATCTTATAGGGACGCTTAGCAATAGGGGTAGTGCCTGGTTTCAAGTCGATGACGAATTCAACGGCTCTAACAGGGGGTATTCTTGGAAGTTCTTCTGGGAAGACGTCTGGAAAATCGTGAACGACTGGAACGTTCTCAATTCCCTCAAGAGGTGAAGCGTTCAAAGTGTTTAGAGCATATATGTGTGCTTTGGCATTTTGAATAATCCGAGAAGAGTAGTTTACTATCTCGTCGGAGGGGTGAAGGAGTTGGACGACTTTAGTGGCACAGTCGATTGAAGCAATGTGAGCTTTCAACCAATCCATTCCCAGAATGAGGTCTATATTGGACGATTTCAAAACGATGGGTGAAACAAGGAATTCCAATCCTTTGATTTCAATAGTGACATTGTGTGCCATCATGGAGGTTTGACATTGGCCTCCAGGGGTGTGGACAACTATTGGTAGGTTCATCTTTTCAAATGCAATGTCATGTGATAATGCAAATGCTTCTGACATGAATGAATGCGATGCTCCTGAATCAAATAAAACAGAAGCGGGTACTGAGTTAACGAAAAGGGTACCCATCACGGTAGCAGGTTGATCCTGAACTTCTTCAATATCAATGTGATAAGCCTGTCCACGACCATAAGCAGAAGACCCGGTATTATAGCTACGGGTCTGGTTGTAACCACGGCCATTTCCACAGACAGTAGGAGGAAGTGCCAACTGATTCTGATTCTGGCGGCAGTCTTTGGCACGGTGACCTGGGTGGCGACACTTGAAACATAGTCCATCTTCAGGACGAAGAGCAACAGCATTTGGTGGAGCAGCTTGAGCTCTCGGTTGCCTCGGGGGCGGAGGAGGCAGACGGGGTGCTGCATAGGAAGGCCTTAGTGCAGGGGCAGCTGGACGATACATGCTGTGGGGAATCCAGATTCGACGCCTTTGTGCTGAGCTCGAAGATGAGCCAATGTCACGATGGCGCTTCTGTGACTCCTTGTGCTCCATCTGAGCGGTCTCAACCTGGATAGCCTTATTCACCAGGGTGGAGAAGTCGGTGAAGTCATGAACAGCAAGTGCAAGCTTGAGGTCTGGGTGGAGTCCGTCACGGAATTTCTCCTGTCTGCAAACATCAGTGGCAATGTCTTCTTCAGCATAGCGGGATAGGTCAAGGAATTCCCGCTGATAAGCATCGACAGTCTTACTGCTCTAAGTGAGGTTGCGAAACTCCCTCTTCTTCTGGTCCATGATTCCCTGAGGAATGTAACGGGCATGGAAAGCAGTCTGAAACTCGATCCAGGTAACGACTGTCCCAACAGGTAGTGAACGCCTGTGGGTGTCCCACCATTGAGCAGCGGGACCCTTCAAGAAGTAGGATGCGAAGGTGACAAGGTTGGCAGGGATGACATTGGCAGATTCCATCTCGTAGGTGATGTCGCGAAGCCAGTCATCAGCATCCAGTGGCTGTTCTGAGTTACGGAAAATGGCAAGGTTGAGACGCACAAACTCCTGCAGAGTTATTGGGGCAGGTTGCTGATTCTGAGCATTCTGGTTCTGGTGTGGGAACTGAGCCATGATTCCAACCATGAACTGGCGGTTCAGCTCGAATTGCTGCATCATAGCTGCCATATAGTCTGGCGGTGGTGGCTGTTCGGCAGCACGGTCACGTCCACGACCAGGAGCACCTGGCCTAACCATCCTGCTAAAATTCAACAAGGGGTAGTTTAGTAAAAGCAACCGCAATAGTTTTTAGATACAATCACGAGGTAACACGAGCAATGAGCAAGAGTGCAATAGATACATAATAGTAGTCAATTAAGACATACAGATCCATACACAGAGTCGGTTACACGCGGACAACATAAGTTCGGAAAATTAAACAACTAGACATACTAGGCGACGACGTCCTGCTTCAGAGGAGCCATGTCCAGGACTGGGCTCCGCCGGGCAGGCACTGGGAGGTGCTACCTTCAGGGGGGCGCCGCTTGGTGAGGATCCCGGCCCCGGGTCCCGTCGTCGATCCGGAGCTCCTTTGGTGGTGTTCGCGTGGGCCACTTTCGGTGCGGAGGGAGCCGGCCCCGCCGGAGGTGGTACGTCGCCGTGTCAGGGAGGAGGACGAGCACGTCCGTCGCTACATGGCTGCTATGGACGTCAGGTTCTCCAATACCTGGCAGGTTCTTCGGGGATCTCACCCGAGCTATGATCCTGTGATGGTTCCTTATCTTTGGGTGCCACCGCCCGCGCCTCAGGAACCGCGAGTGAACTAGATCATTCGATAGTATTCGATCTATATTAGCTAGCTAGTGATGTATTCGATAATATTCGAGACGATGTATTCGAGATTATATATATTATTCGATAATATTCGAGACGATGTATTCGAGATTATATTCGATGATGCATATTATCTACTATGATTCAGTTTTATCTTTCGAGATGCATATATATTATCTACTATTATTCGAGATGCATATCAATTATCTACTATTATTTGAGATGCGTAGTAAATTGTTTTATATTTCTTCTGGATTAGTTAAATAAAAGCTATGGCGGACAATACCGGCAGAGAAGGAGAAGTGGCCGTGTTCGAGATCATACGCTCCCCTCGTGGGCCACATGATCAGAATGAAGAAGATGACGGCTCCCAATATCTGAACAATACCGGGGAGGGTGATATGATATTCGATCAAGACGACCGAATTGATGAAGTCCAGAACTATGATGATCTTGAAATAGCAAATACCGGCGAGGTATATTTATAGAAGCAGGCATCTGGTGATCATCACGTGTTTTAAATGATTTTGTATATATATATATATTAACGAATCGGTCTTTCTTCTTTCAGCCCTCCGGATCGAGCAAATCGTCTGCAGGCAGCAGAAAGCGAGGCCCGGCCAAAAAGTTGAAGGATGGCGTAAAGTACAACATCGATGCCATCAAACCTAATGGCGAACCAAGCGAGCCTAAGAAGAATGCGGACAAGTGGATTCATCAGTGCGGAGTTCTTGTGAAGGACCAAATCCCGATCTCCATTCAAGAATGGAAAAGCCAGCAAAGGAACGTCCAGATCTTACTTATGTTGACCAAAGAGCAAAAGATCGGCTTTGGGAATCTCTCATGTCACATTTCACCCTACCAGATCATTTCACAGATGCAGATGTGCAGAAAGTCAAGGACGCTGCTCTTAGGAAGATGGCGGTTGCATTCAACAACCACAAGAAAAATATATGGGCCAAGTACAGAGGAAATAAGACTCCAGAATTCACGGGAACACTGGAGAAGCAAAGAGATCACTGGCCCTCTTTCGTGAAATTCAAGGAATCGGAATTAGCTAAGGAACGGCCGAGAATAAACAAGCTCAATGCCGAGAAAAAGGAGCATTACCATAGGCTGGGGCCAGGTGGCTACGCGGTGGCCCGGCCTAAGTGGGATAAGGCTGAGCAAGAGATGATGGATGCAGAGGTCATTCCAGTTACATTGAGCTGCCCCCCCAGGTGCAGGACTTGGTTCTATGCGCATGGGGGGCGTTGGACCCAAAGACAGGCCAGGTTTTGAAGAAGGCAAGTCTTAAAGGAACCGACGACAAACTACTTGTTGCAATAGAAGAGGCTCGAATGGGGGTGTTCACGCCTAACAGAGAGAACGACGAGCTTACACGCGCCCTGGGAAATCCTGAACACCCGGGAAGAACACAAGGCAAAGGCATTGTTCCGTGGTATGAGGGGTTTGCGGACTGGAACGCCGACTACAGAAGCCGTGCGAGAAAGAAGATGGAGGAGGAGAAGAAGAGGAAGCTGGAGGAGGAGCAGAGGAAGCAGGAAGCAGAACGCCTTAGAGGCCTAGAATCAGCGCACGCGGAGTTGGCACTCCAATTAGAGCGGCAGCAGCAGCAGATCAACTCACTTAGCCAGGAAAGGGGGTCTCAGCAGCGGCAGCAGCTAGCGGATCCAGCATTGGATAGCACTGACCCATCCATGCCGAGAAGCAGCGTGGGTTCCGCCCCGGGCAATGAGTCACTACTGCTGGATAGATACCCTGTGGATGACATCATGGATAACACTAATTGTGAGCTACACTTTAAAATGAAGAACATATCCATGAAGGTGGCGGACGGCGTTGCTTATACAAATCCCCCTGGAGCAACCTTCCATTGCAATCCGATTCCAGCTGACTATGCTCATGTCACAGTTGATGAAGTGGTGGCACAATATTCGGGGCTACAGCTTGACATTCCTGGAGGTGACAACGAGCGCACACTGGGAGAGGCCATACATCGTATCATTCTATGGAGAAAGGATTGCATTGTCTTTCCAAGGCCACCGACACCGCGTCAGCCGACTCCTCCTCCAAGTCCGCCACCGCGTCAGCAGACTCCCGCTTCTCCAAGTCAGCCACCGCCTCAGCAGAGTCCTGCTCCTCCAAGTCCGCCAACGCGTCAGGCCACTCCTCCTCCTCCAAGTCCGGCACCGCGTCAGCCCAGTGCTCCTGCACCGCGTCAGCCGTCTCTGCCGCCTAGCCAACAGCGGAAGAGAGCCGCCGCAGCTATGGCGTCTAGCGGTACAAGTATAGGAGGCAAGAGACGAGGATACCAATTTGGTCCAAGAAGCCTGGCGCCTCTTCCGAAGAGGACTTACGACCTGACGGATGAGGAAATCGAAGCCAAATGCAGGGCGGACTTGGACGCCCATTTTGCACCGAAATCGCCACCGCCGCCAAAGGAGAAAGTGTCTGAGGATGTCGTTGAGCACTTTATTCGTATGGCTAAAGAAACAGCTCCCAAGCCTGTTGACTCAGACTATGAGTGCCAACTCAGGAAGGCACATCTAGCAAAAAAAAGAAGGAGTCGAGATCGAGCTCGAGCCAAGGCGCAGCTGCCAAAAAAAGCGGGAAAACTGTTCCCCAGCTGGGAGAACAGGCGGTGCAATCGATCCCCCCGCTCATTGTACCAACACATGTGAGTACCGGCGCGGCCGATGAGCTGGTAATAACCGACGATCATAGAAGGATGGCTGCCGAGGCCGGTGTCACTGTTTATCAACTCCTAGACATCGAGCCCATGGATAAGATTAGAGAGGAGGACGTAAAATGGAAATATGCCCGCGGCGAACCTCTGGTCAAGCCTGAGGAGGTCAAGAAGCTCCCAACGAGAATGTATGAATTGCATGAATGGTACATGAAAATTGCCAAGACTACCAATCGAGAGTCCCTCATGGTGAAAGTCAAGGCAGAGCATTACTTCCATGAGAATGCTCTGTATGTTGAGTTTACAGAAATGTTTCAGTTATTCAATCAAGACGCACTCGACAAATCTATCGTCAGTTGCTATTGTCTGTAAGTGATTTCTTTCTGTAATTTAAGTCTCAAGCTAGCTGTAGTGCTCGTTGATCATTACCTGTAATTATCCTCACTATATTTTTTTCTGTGGTATTATGCAGGATGAAGATCTATGAAATGAATAAAGATGGACGCTATGGCATTGGGTTCATTGACCCAAATACCATTAATGAAGAGACATGGACGCTTGAATGGGCTCGAGAAGACACAGAGAAAAGCTTGCTAGAGTTCTTGAAGCGCATAAACACCAATCGAGATATACTACTTCCTTACAACTTCAAGTGAGTCACACTGTCTTGTACTACAAATTCTGTTTTTGCTTACTAGCTAGATGTTAATAAGTGTATAGGGTTTAGGGTAGTTGATGAGTGTTATGCACATGCCCGCTTAATTTATACATGCAAACGTGTGCGCATGCAGATTTCACTGGATCTTGTTAGACATTCAAGTTGAAGAAGGAAAAGTTGAAGTACTGGACTCACTACTTACACCAGCTGAGGGGTACGGAATCGTGAAGGGGATGGTCAACAGGTAATTTCAATCATTATTGAACTATATGTCGGCCTATTTAGTTCGTCATTTCCTGATATCAACTAATTAATAACTCCTTTATTAATTTTCTTTGCCGGCGGGCAGGGCTTGGGCAAAGTTCATCAAACGGTTCCAGGCCAATGGAAACAAAAGCTGTATTGGTATCGACCCAGGGTAATTAATTAATTAGTACTAGCTAGCTACCATCTCTTTAATTCTAGTTTCAATACCATTAATTATCATGCTTGATTAATTATTATCTGATTGAATTCTATTCTCATAAAGGCCATGAGACAGGCGCCGGGGAATGATTTATGTGCATACTACGTTTGCGAGAACATTCGCATGATGACGATCGAAAGTAGCACATCTGCTAGACAGCAATGGGTACGTTTGCCAGAACACTATTCACAATTTTTACATCATTATCGATATCTAATCACACAACTAATACATGCATATTGATCTCCTTCTTAAAAGTTCAATAAGGTGCGGGATCAGCTCCTACCAACGGATCGCGTACGAGCAATTCAAGAGGAAATAGCGGAATTTTTGCTCGACCAGGTCATAGATCCCAAAGGAGTATACCATTACCCGCTACCGCAGTAATGCCTCCATGTAGGAGAAATTGTATATACCAAATTGTATATATACATGTGTATGTGTGAATGGTGGTGCGAGACATTCGATGATATATATATATATGATCGGTTCTACGAGAAATTCTATTTATATATATGCATAACGTGTATAATATGTAGTATCGTAAAATACCAGCAAATGAAAAAGAATTAAATGGAAAACACAAAATTAAAGGAAAAAGAAATCATAAACCCAAAACCCCCTAAACCTTTTAGTACCGGTTGGTGTTACCAACCGGTACTAAAGGTCTCCCACCCCCCCCCCCCCCCGGCACTGGCTCGTGCCACGTGGTGGCCTTTAGTGGCGGTTCGTGTTGAACCGGTACTAAAGGGGGGGGGGCCTTTAGTCCCCACCCTTTAGTGCCGGTTACAGAACCGGCACTAAAGGCCCTTCCCAACCGGTGCTATAGCCCTTTTTTGCACTAGTGAACTCGGCGCCTCGTTGCGCACGCGGCTCCACGGCGACTACCTCGACACCGGCCACCCCGACTCGACATCGACCACGGCGTTCTTCACACGGCTACCTCGCCCACGGCTACACCACCCTACGCTCTCGACTACCTCGACATCGGCACAAAGGGCTACCGCCTTGCTTGAGCAACCTCGCCCACGGCTACACCACCCTACGCTCTCGACTACCTCGACATCGGCACAAAGGGCTACCGCCTTGCTTGAGCAACCTCGTCGATTTCCACTCCAGCCACAACTTCCGCGATGCATCGACCGTTACGACTGTGGGAGGATTTCCGTCGGCTTACCTTTGGATTCTTCTCCAGTCTCACCGTCTGCGTCGCTACCGTTGTGACTGCGGGGGGATGTTGAGTATATTGATTATTAGGAAGTATAGGATAGACTAGGATTTGGTCCTGCCTTGTCTTGTACTCCAAATAGATCATTGTACTCCTATATATATATATGCCCACGAGGCTCAAGCAATAAACATCAATTCCACCAATCTCCCTCTCTATCCTTCTAACAGCACCTTTCGCCATGGATGCACCATGACCTCGTCTACGACCAACAACAGCCCCACGGATTCCAGGAGGACGACCCGGACGACGAAGGCCGCTTTGGCCAGAACTCCCGCGAGCCATTAATCCAGGAACCACTGCTGGGTGAAGATCACAACCTGAAACACGAAGGAAAACAATGGGGAGAGTCACGTATTTATAAGGACCAGAAATGCAGAGAGAAACAACGGGAGACGACCAGAACCAGCTATAAGGCGGGTTGTAATGGGTAGTATCATAATTTAGTATCATGCATGTGATACTAGTGTATGATACTACCTCCCTAATGCATAGTATCATAGATGACTTTATTTATTAACATGCATGACACATAGTATCATAACATTTATTATGATACGGTATCATGATATGGTACTCAACTCTCTCTTTCTTCATTTAATTCTATGCCACCTCATCAAAATTGCTTAGTTGGCATGCATGATACTAGCTATGATACCACATTACGACCAGCCTAAGAGCGGCGTCTAGAAAACACGAACACAGCGGCGCCACCAGAAAATTCTACACCCGCGCACGTGGCAACCTCGGTAAGAAAAAATCGGCGACGTGCCGCTGCCATCGCAGGCCAACACAGGGAAAACCAAATGACGTGCACCCCAGCGCCATATCAGGAAACGTCCAAGAAAACATGCTTTAAGAAAAAGAGATAAAACCTACCAATGGAGGCAAAATTTGGTGTTTTGACCCATTTCTGAAAGTTAGTCAAGATCTGACCCTAGTTTATAAAAATTTCGGGATCTGACTCTTTTTCCTATCGCCGTAGTGTTTGGCGGTAGGATATAACCACCTACCGTCAGGGGTCTTGACGGTAGAACTTAACTATGCCGTTACAACTATTTAACGTGAAAAATACCCTACCGCCAGAGCCCTTGACGGTAGGCTGTGCAACCCTACCGTCAAAGGGCCTGGCGGTAGGCATGCAGCCGCATCTCACGTCGCAGCTAGCTACTTTTCCTAGTTTTTGTGTGTGCACAGTAGGATGGATGGACAGGTCACTGCATACATGCATGTTACCCAACAATAAAAACATAAGGACAAAAACAGTGGCCGAGTCTGCAGCGCAACAACAAAATATTGCACTAGCATGCATGCAAGTACACAGAAGGCTGCACTTTTGCAGATGGATGATGGATGCATGCATGCTAGTTAAGGCTAGTGCGTTGTGAGAGAAGAATAGGAGGAGATACTCATGCTTCCCTTTCCCTTGCTACAGTGCCCAGGAGTGGCGATTTGGGCGATCTGCCGGCGATTGGCGTCATGCCGTCTTCCTCCTCCGAATTCCCTCTCTCCGGTTGACTTCTCTACTAGCTTTCTCCTGGTCTCCCCTCTTGGTTTTCCCCTTCCACTTCTTCTTCTCATCCACCTGATTTCTTGCACTCCGTGGCTTCCTCCCCTTGACCCCAGATCCCTTTTCCACATCTTTTTCCCCTCTCCTAATCCTCCACTAGTTTCTTCCTCCAATCGTTCGGACCACCAGCCTGGGGCTTCTCGATTCCCTTGAGGATGACGGTCAGCTGTGCGGGCGTGGATCAGCTGCAGGTGGACGGATGGAAGGCGCGGGCTCTGCTGATTGTTCGTACTTCGCCGGATTCGGCGCGAACCCTGCAGCGGATGCGGGAGAAGGCAGCGGCTCTGTTTGGATTCAGCGACCGGCGGCCGATGAAGCAGAAGTATCGACGAACCTCTGTCCCTGCCCCCCTGACTCCAGTAATCCCTGAAGCGCAAGGCGTCGGGCATGAAGAAAGGATAGAGATGGAGCAGCCACGTAGGCTTGGACCTGATACTCTTCAAGTTGGTGGCGGTGCTGCTGCTGTCGCCGTTCAGGTTGAAATCCTTGATGCGCTGGTTAAGCGAGCCTGGCTGCCTGCTGCTTGCCGCCTCCGGCCCCAGCAATCCAGGCGATGTGGCGGGCGTGTGAGCCTTGTGACTGGTCCAATGCATGGATATTGCGGACGCTTCTTACCTGCCGCTGTACTTGGTGCTCCGGCTGTTGCTGTCCAGGTGATACAAGGCATTTTTCAGGAAGTACTTCAGCTCCACATCACCCAGGAAGGAAAGATAAAAAAGTGCATTACAAAGAGAGTCAAGATGAAGACATTTGCAACTATAGTGATGCCATTCAAGAGTGTAGCTGCGTTTTCCAGGGGTGCCGAGACTAATTGTATGAGAACTATGGGTGCTGCAGTACAGCAGGGCCATACGAACAATGGTCATACTCTTATTTACAAATTTCAGTCGAATCCGTCGCTGCTGAAGAGGGATCTGAATCGGGGGACACTCAGCTTTCCAGAGAAGGCAGAATTTCAGAATAACAACACAAGCTTGGCTTTGGCGGGTTCGGACGCTGTCGTGAAATTTGCTATGAGGCTGATGCTAGTTCCAGTCAGTGTTATTGCTGTGGTTAGCGCTGAATGTCAGAACAGCCAGCAGTCTGATGTGCTAAAAGCTGCTGTTCAGGAGATGATGCATGCAGAACAGAGGAGGAAGATGGATCTTCTTGCTTTGCTATTCCCAACTGATATTGACGCTAAATCTGGTGTCATTGTACAGGTTACGGCGAAGCAAAAAAACAGTTCCAGTACCACAAACTATACAACTCCAAAACGTGATCTTAAGAGATCTATGAAAGTCGAAGGAATTTCTGTTAAATCGGCGGCACCCCGTGAGGGTGACCGCCGGGAGCAATGAATATCCTCAGTTTGAACTGTCGGGGTTGCGGGCGGGCCGAGACAGTTCAGGAGATTTGCAACTTAGTTCAGTTGCATCGCCCGTGTTTGGTTTTTCTCTCGGAAACCAAATTGTCTGCTACGAGAGCGCAACATTTGAGGTTCAGATTGGGATTCAGGCATGCTTTTGGTGTGAAAAGCGAGGGCCTGAGTGGTGGTCTTGTCTTATTTTGGAATAATGATTCAGTGGTTAGTCTGAAATCATACAGTAGAATGCATATTGATGTGATTGTTCAGAATGACACCATGGGGAATGGAGAGTGGCGGTTTACAGGATTCTACGGGGAGCCGTCAAGGTCGAGGAGAAAGAGGAGTTGGGAGCTATTAACCTTCCTTAGGGGAGAATATGATCACCCATGGCTGTGCGCGGGGGACTTCAACGAGGTCCTAGATGAAAATGAACACTTTGGTGGTACGCAGAGGGAGGAGTGGATGATGGATGGATTTCGAGAAGCGGTAAACTTTTGTCGTTTCACAGATTTGGGGTACTCGGGACTCCCATACACCTGGGACAACCGGCAGCATGGAGATAGGAACATCAAGGTCAGGTTGGACCGGGGGCTAGGAGACGACCGTTTCATGGAATTGTTTGATAACTCGACGGTCACTCATGTTCAAACGACAGAATCTGATCATTGCGCCCTGCTGATCGGTATAAGCAAGTCGGACTGGGCTCAAGCTTTTGGTGGAGAGAGACCGTTCAAGTTTGAAAATGCTTGGACTAGACACGGGAATTATGTCCAAGTAGTTGAAAATGCATGGACCCCAATAGTAGGTAACCTACAACAAGTTTCTGAGGCATTGGGAGGTGTAAAAAACAGATTAAAGAGCTGGAGTAGGGAGGAGTTTGGATCGGTTAAGAAGCAGCTCAAATCCATGCGGGCAAGATTAGAAAATCTAAGAGCAAACTCTCTTTGGCAAGGACCGTCGGCAGAGGAGAAAAGGCTGATGGGGAGAATATCGGAGCTGTTAGCTAGGGAGGAAGCTATGGAAAAACAACGCTCGAGAGTCGGTTGGCTCGCTGAAGGGGACCGGAACACGGGATTTTTTCATGCACAGACGAGAGAGCGAGCCCGGGTAAACAAAATTAAATCTTTTCAGTTGGAAGACGGCTCAACGATTACAGCACAAGCTGAGCTGGAGGCTGCTGCAAATGTTTTCTATCAGAACTTATTTACAGCGCAGCAAGACACTAATCCAGAAGAGATAATTTCCTGTGTTGAGCCGAAGGTGAGTGAGGCAATGAATGAAATACTATGTACTGAAGTAACTGATTTGGAAGTGGAGAGAGCCTTGTTCATGATGCATCCGAACAAATCGCCGGGCCCGGATGGATTCACGGCCGGCTTCTATATTAAACATTGGCACATTCTTAAGAGCTCGGTGTGTCATGCTATAAAGGAATTTTTTGAGACTGGTGTAATGCCGGACGTGGTAAATAGCACAGTGCTAGTTCTGATTCCCAAGGTGAAAAACCCACAAAACCTCACACAATTTCGCCCTATCTCTTTATGTAATGTTTTGTATAAAATAGCCTCAAAGGTTTTGGCACTCCGTCTCCGGCCTATTTTGGATGAGATCATTTCTGAGGAACAAAGTGCTTTCGTGCCAGGGAGATTAATCTCAGATAACGTACTCACGGCCTATGAATGCATTCATTATTTGAAAAGGAAAAAGGGGAAGAGCGGAGATTGTGCAATCAAACTAGATATGGCCAAAGCCTATGATAGGGTTGAGTGGACATATTTGAGGGCAATTATGCAGAAGTTGGGCTTCGCTGATATGTGGATCAACAGGGTTATGGCATGTGTGGAAACAGTGTCATTTTCGGTCAGAGTAAATGGAAGATTTTCTGAGGAGTTCAAGCCTTCGAAGGGCATTCGCCAAGGGGACCCAATCTCTCCTTATTTATTTCTATTGTGTTCGGAAGGTCTAACCAGTCTACTTAAATCTGTGGGTACAGGACACCTGACTAGAGGCATTCGGGTTGGTATTCACGCGCCATGGATCACTCATCTTCTTTTTGCAGATGATTGTCTCATCTTCACCCAGGCTTCCCAAGCAGGAGCTAGAAGGATTCATGATATATTGGAAATCTATAGGAGGGGTTCAGGCCAACTAGTAAACAGAACAAAGTCTGCGATCTTCTTTAGTGCAAACTGTGATGATGATATGAAAAGAAGTGTGCATCAAGGTTCTGGTATTGCTACTGAGGCATTGATGGAAAAGTATTTGGGACTCCCAACGGCCCTTGGCAGATCGACGGATGAGCAATTTGAAGGTATAATTTCTTCCATAAAAAAACTATGCAATGGTTGGACCCCACAATTGTTGAACAACGCGGGCAGGGAAGTTTTGGTCAAATCAATTTGTCAGGCGATCCCAACCTTTTCTATGAGTTGCTTTCGGTTATCAAAAAACATGTGTAAGAAGATAACTAGTGTGATAGCTCGGTTTTGGTGGGGTGGAGATGAAAAGAAGAGGAAGATGCATTGGAAAAAGTGGATTGATATTGCGACACCGAAGAGTGAAGGGGGTATGGGCTTTAGAGATATTCAGATTTTCAACCAAGCGATGCTTGCTAAGCAAGGTTGGAGACTTATTACAAACCCCAATTCTTTATGTGCAAGGATCTTGAAAGGGAAATATTTTCATGATTGTGAGTTTATGGAAGCCAAAAACAAACGGAATTCATCTCATACTTGGAGAGCTATATTGCATGGTCGAGAAGCACTGAAAGAGGGATTGATAAAAAGGATTGGGGATGGCAACACCATCAAGATCTGGGAAGATCCTTGGCTACCTGGGAGCTACAGCAAAAGGCCACTGGTTAAACTACCATATGCATCTGTCACGCGTGTGAATGAATTGATAAATGAGGACAGTGGATGTTGGGACATGCAAGTCATTGAAGCAAACTTTGTGGAGCCTGATATTTCCATGATAACCCGTATTCCGATCGGAAGAATTCATGATGACTTCTGGGCATGGTACCCGGATCATTTCGGGAACTTCTCAGTGCGTTCAGCATATAAACTGATGATTGCGCTGCGGCGTGATACAGGTTCAGCATCAAACTCGAAAGGACTGGACAGGGGCTTCTGGAAAAAACGGTGGCGTCTTCCAGTACCACCAAAGGTTAGGAACTTTTGGTGGAGGGTGATCAAAGGGTATGTTCCAACCCGAGCTGTTCTTTGCGGAAGACACATTGAGCAAATTGCATTTTGTGAAGCATGTGGCCAGGAGGAAAGCATATACCATGCCTTGTTTGATTGCACTTGGGCAAAATTGTTCTGGCAGGAGATCAAGCAAGCTACTTCAGTCAAGATTCCGAGGCTACATCCTGAAACTTGGGCTATGGATATGGTGGAACATGACAAGGTTACGCAGACTGATGCTTGTGTCATCTTATGCGGTGCCTGGGCTGTATGGACAGAAAGAAACGCGCGCACACACGGTGAGACCATAAGATCCCTGATGCAATCAGTAAAGTGGGCAATAGATGTTGCTGCTGATTTGGCGGTGTCAGGAAAGCAGCTGACGACTGTCGCCAGTAGAGAGGTGCAGAGATGGATGCCGCCGGACCAAAACTTTCTGAAGATAAACGTTGACGGCTCATTTCAGGAGGAGTCTCACCAGGGAGGCACGGGCTTAGGTGTGCGCGACCATGAAGGAAAGCTTCTACGGGCTCAGGCAATTTGGTATGAGAATGGACTTTCTGCTATGTCCATGGAAGCATATGCAATACGCGATGGTGCCCAGCTGGCATTTGATCTTGGGTACAGACGAGTGCACTTTGAAACGGATGCACAACTGGTGGTTAAATTGTGGAATTCTCCAGAGAGTGACCGCTCGGAGATAGCTACCACGATTAAGGAAATTCAAGAGCTTTGCGGGAATTTTGAGGAATTTCGACTAACCTTCATACCGAGAGAAGCAAATGAACTGGCACATTTATGTGCTAAACAGTGTAGTTCCTCTAGGCGTCGATGTCTTTGGATCAACTATATTCCGTCCTTCCTCACGGCTTGTGTGTGGAAGGATTGTAATCCCGCTGGTTAATTTTATAAAGCTCTTGATTCTCAAAAAAAAAAAAAAAAAAAAAAAAGAAGAATAGGAGGAGATGCATGCAGCCCCTTTTCAATGTTTCAGAAACAGTGGCCGTGGCTACCGCCAAACACTTTGGCGGTAAGGTAACACAGCCTACCGCCAAGGCAGTTGGCGGTAGGGTATTTTTTTTATTTTAAACAGACGTGACGGTGCTGTTAAGTCTTACCGCCGGAGACTGTGACGATAGGCTGTGTTACCCTACCGCCATCGACCCCGGCGGTAGCAAAAGGGTCAGATCTCAAAAAATTTACAAACTAGGGTCAGATCTCGACTAACTTTCAGAAGAGGGTGAAAACACGAAATTTTGCCACCAATGGATGGCCACGTCTAGAGAATACGGGGCGGTTAGCGGCAGGCCCACCACATGCACTTCCACAGACGTAGTCAAATCAGAAATCGCATGCACGCCATACCCAAACAGGCTACAAAGAGAATGTCGCACATAGCAACTGAAATCGCTATGCACCCCCAGACCTCGTATCCCTTCATATCCCAAACAAATAGCACGTGGCAGCACATGATTAACCAGTTTTAGGCTGCAAAAGAACTCCAAAAATCCACAAAAGTGAAACGGTTCTAGATCTAGAGATTCTTAGAAATGTGCCGGTCTCTATCTTTGGCTGCCGGCATGTGAGGATGAGGAGCTGCGCAAAACAAAAAGAGTTGGCGTACGTGGATGGGGATAGAGATGAGCGAGCAGCCGGGGGGACACTGCTTCGTTGGGACTCAGTTTCTCGGGCTGGGAGCGTAAACCCCGCAGCGCCGTGCGTTCCCGTCGCCCCCGTACGTGTACGATCACGACCGAGTGCCACGGGCTCGAGCCCACCCCGCAACCGTACATACCGTGCCAACCCTTTAGCCCTCCGAAGCTGGAGTCAGAAGCGCGAGCCACCGCACCCGGCTGTTCCTAAAAAACGGGCGGTACAGATATATGCCGGTTGGTGCGCTAGTCAGCCACTGGTATGGTACTATTCCATTTTTAACGGACTGGTCTATTTTTTTTAGATGAACAGTGAGGCTCTCCCCGGCTCCATTCAAGAATGAAACCATAGACAAATGTCGTTACAGCAGCTCACTTAGAGGAGCAGTTCATGGATTACAATCCAAAAGCTAAGACGATAAGTATCATAATATGGGGAAGGGGGCACGCAGGCCCCAGGGTGGAAGACAAGGGCACATCCAAAGGAGCATCTAAACAAACGGTGTCTCAGATCACAGCCATCTCGCTGGCCCTCCGGAACTTGAACGGCGGCGCCGCGGTGGACTGAGGAGACCAGCAAGCAGACAGAGTTGACACCAGGCTGCTTGTTGCATTTCTTGTCCACGGGGTCTCTTTTCTTGATTGGAGATTGGAAACTCCCTTCATCCTCCGAGATTCTGAGCTTGCTCCAGTATTCAACATCCCCATCCTTAGCAATCTTCTTCATTGTCAGCCACTCGAGATCCGCAACGGTTGTCGGGAGAAAGCTATCAGAGCATTCAGAAACTCCTCCAATCTTGTTTTTCCATGCGCAGGGGACAAGATCGCCCAGAATTTGAGGGTTCTGAGGATCAGCCTCCAAACCTGAATTATAGACGTACAAATGGTGTTATTGAAAATCATAGAGTTCCTATA
Source organism: Elymus sibiricus (assembly GCA_039707655.1). Lineage (NCBI taxonomy): Eukaryota > Viridiplantae > Streptophyta > Magnoliopsida > Poales > Poaceae > Elymus > Elymus sibiricus. The sequence goes on from CM077676.1 coordinate 74,705,643, forward strand.
TTTCCATAGACACCACAGGACAGCTGAACTAACAGTATTTAAGGCAGAGTTTTTCTTATTAGATACCCAAAATCTAGCAACTGACTCAAAGTCTGTCCCAATTGGGATCTTGAAGTGGTCACAAACAAAGGACCAAACATTTTTTGCTACTGTACAACCAAAGAACAAGTGAGAGATTGTTTCATCTTCAGAACAAAAGACATAGTCAAATGGTTTAATGATGTGCCTTTTCCTTAAGTTATCCCTAGTCATTAATTTGTTGTTAGCAAATAACCAGAGAAAGACATGAATTTTTGGGGGCACAAAAAGTTTCCACACAGAAGGGAGATAAACTAGCTGTACCCCCCCTAAATTTAATCACATGATACAATTAAGGACAGTATAACCGCACCTAATCCCTGCCCTCACAGCGATTTGCGTTTTCGGTCGTCCGTTTTCGCGATCTGGGAGTTCCTGACCATCAGATTTCGTGTCCTGTGGGCTGCTACTCCAGGGACCGAAACGGAGGCCTCTGGTAAACTGGGCTCGTCGGCCAGCCCATTCTACCTCCTGGGCTTCGAGGGATCCATTCCACCCTCACCTCTCGTCCCTTTATCGGAACCACCTCCACTTGCGAGGAGGGCTAACTTTCCCCTGCTACAGTTCTCTCCAGGCGATTTGGGAGGCGGCTCGCTTTCCTGCGTCGATTCCGGCGGCCCCCCTCTCCTCCGGCGGCCTCGCCGCTGGCGTGAGGGGAGGGGGTCGGGGCTTCTCGTGTGGATAGTTTAGATAGGTTAGTTTAGCTAGTTTGGTCTGGGTTGAGCTCGTCCTGTGCTTCGGCTCGCGGTGGCGCAGGCGGTGCTCGTCGGTGTGCTACCTCCCTGTATCTTCTCCGGATCAGGTGGCTCAGGCGTCGGATCCGGCGGCGATTCAAGTTGGTTGGCTGTAGATTCCTGCCGTTCGTTCTGAGCGGCGAGGCTAGGTTTTCTTACCGGGCTTGTGTGCCGGTGAGATTTGGTGTCCCGGCTCTGTCTCCGCTCGGGCCTGATGTTCGCCAGTGGCAGTGGCGGATTGGATGGCGCCCAGATGCCGGATTTTGTTCCTCGTGGTTCGCCTCGGATCCGTCGATCTGAGGTAGGTGGCTTGGCCTTCTCGTTGGTCTGCAGATCCAGCGGTGACTCGTCTCCATTCCCCGTCGGTGGCAGCGGCGGTTCGAAGGGAGCTTTTGCTCCTCGGGGATCGGTGGATCCCGCGAGTTCTGGTGTCCTCTGGCTGGTCGCCATGGCGGCTGCGGCGACCCTGCCTTGTGAGTACCTTCCTCCTCTTCCCCCCTGTCGTTGTACCGGCGAGTTCCCCGTCGGCGGTGCAGGGGATGGGTACTGGTGTGTTGCTGGGGATGTTTGGTTGAGCTGCAGGTCGGATTCCCTCTCAAAAGATGCTGGTCTTCTTCTCCAACACTGGTTCCGTTCGAAGAGCGACGTTCTCTCGGAGTGTTCTGATGATGCGGTTGGCTCTCGGTGTCGCCGTCGATATGTGTTCATTGATTTGAGATCCCGCCCGGCGTCGGGTGGCTCATGCGGCGTCAAAACCTTTATGGCGGGGGTTCCTGTACTCTTGGGGCGGCCTGTGGGCATGGCGTCTTCTAAAGATTCGGTGTGCTCCGACGATGGCGATGTGATTTGCGCGAGTTCTGGCGTTGGTCTGTTTGTTGGCCGGCTGTGCCTTTCTGATGTATTTCCTTTCTTTTCTGAGGGACTCTATGTAATCTTATGCTATGAATGAAGCAGCTCTTTATCTCAAAAAAAAAAAAAAAACCTCTCGTCCCTTTCGTTCAAGTCCCAACCCTTCTCTCCTCTCTCTCACCCACGACACAGGCGGCGCCGCCACCATCCTCATGGAGCAGTCAGAGGAGGAACGAATCCAGCCGACGCGCCACGAGGGGATCGGCGAGGGGATCCAGCGCGAGGGGATAGACGAGCGGACCCATCCTTCCCAAGTAGTCATGCCGACCTCTCGTCTCTGGCGACCTCAACCTTGGGCGGATCCAAGGTCCGCCGCCGCCACCGGCTAGCAGGTCATCCACCGTGACGGCGTCCGAGGCTTCTCCCAACCCCGCCCCTTTTCTCAATCGGCAATTGTCTGGTCTGCTCCACCGTGCCGGAGGAGGACCCGTCGCCGTTGGGCCCAGCCCATCCCAACTTCTCCTTGAGCGAGGAGAGAGGCAGAGCAACAGAACCAGAGCGGCGACCTATCCCCGGCTCTACGCAGGTGTGTGCGGCTCACCCCCCACCGATTCCAATTCCATGCACTGGATTTCCTCACTGAGCTACACATATTCAGTCATTTCCTGCCTCTTTTTGTGTCTGTTCCGTACCTTTGGGCTCAAACTTCAAACTGATAGCACATGCATAAAGATCCCAAATTATTTGGTTCAAGTCAATTAGAAGAATTGTCTAGCTAATGGTAATTTTTTTGTTATTCTGATGCCTTGGATTAGGTAGATATTTTTGGGTCGGTGGTCGGGCCCGTGGAGCTATTCAAGCGCGCAACATCCTTCATGTCGGCACTGATGCGCCCCGGGCAGACGACGCCGACTCTCCTCCGGCAGACCAGAAGGAGTCCAAGAAGAGGGCAACGGCCGGCTCGTTGTGTGTCTTACGGTATTTTATTCTTTCCTGGTGTTCGATCCATAAGCATGGCCATGGTCTGATACAGCGTGTTCATTTGCTCAAGCGAGCACTTCTTTCTCTGAAGAAATAGTTGCCTACTCTTTTTTTTTCTCCTTTAGATGTTCTTGTTTATTTTGTCACTCCTACATGCACGTGCTATTAAGAGATTATGCATGAGATGTGATCAATCTTACCTGCATTGATTTTTTTTATCGATCAGGTGACCGCTCTGTACAATCTGAAAGGCAAAATGGAGCTTTACCCCCTCTGCCTTCCATCGAGACCTCCTGACGTTTGTCAGCCATGTTCGCTGCTTAGTTCTGTGTTAGTTAGCGATCCTTCTTCGTCCATGTGATATCGTATATGTTCCCATATCAAGCCTAGCTGACTTACTGTTGCTTGTTTCAGGGGTTGTGCTTGTTTGTTTGGAATTTCTGTACTGGAATTTGGAATTGCTTGGAAGGTGTGCCTGACCCAGAACTAGGATCATGGCTGCTAGAGTGGTACGGCTGTTGGAATATCTGTATTTGAATTGCTCAGAGGGTGCTCCTAATTTGAACACAAATGTGTTTTGACTCTTGCAGGGCTTATGTTTGATGTACAATATCCAAGAGGCACAAGAGCTGCGAGAGTTCACATTCAGGTCTGTTGCTTTGCTTCTCCTTGGCTACCACTGTGGCACTGTCACCGCTTCATTTGGCTTGATACGAGTTGTGGTTTTCATTATGAACATGCACTTCTGTGGATGCTTGGAGCGGTTCATATTAACGGTTGTTACAGTTTGCAACTTCATGTTACAAGTTGTTTGAGAGACAGGTCCATCAATTTATTTCCAGTTCAGATTACTACTTTTTGCATGTGTTGTGTTTATAACTTGGCAAACAAGACAATAGGTTAGTGATATACGACGATTTTTTCTGGTAGATGACTAATTATAAATATATGACTAGCTTCTACCAGAACAACCATAAGAATTAGACAATTTTTTTAGCCTCTCCTTTGCTATTAAATGTGTATTGTTTCGGTAAATTTAGTTTAATGCACGACTTGATATACATCTCCTGAGTATATGGATGAACTAATAGGTGATCCATGCAACTGTGTTTCGACTTGATCTACTTTTAGAGTAATAGGTCAAAGCGAGCATTTGGAGAACTTTTGAGCCATCTACTTGAAGGAACATTAATTTGTTATATGTAAATATTTTGATGTTATAAATTTGAATGCAACCAGTTAATAGTATGCTAAACTTTCTTACCTAATAAAACTATCTGGCATGTATAAAATGGATAATACTCTGTTTTGGGGCCCGGTGTATCATGTGTGTTTGGAGTTTGACATTGATAGACATGGGTGGAACGACCACGATCACTCTACTTTGTTGCTTCATCTTGCAGTACAATAATGATATGCCAAATTATTAGCATTATGATTTGGAATAAAGAATTTCAAGGCGTCATCTTTTTCTTCTTACATTAGTATTTGGAATAAACATTCCCTTGATTCTTAAGGTACTTGGATGAATGGTTGTTCAAATTGTATGGTCCTTCCTTTTCTAGAATTATCTTTTCTGTGCATATTTTTTGGAATAAATAGCTCTTACATTTTATGTGGTTTCTTGCCAGATGGATCCTCCTTTTGTATGTGCTTGTCTTATTCGGAACCTCTACAGCGGTTTGTCATGAGCATAGGGCATTGCTGCATCTTATCTGGATGTGTACAAAATTATCACAATATTACGCTTTATGCTGCATCTTTAATTTAGTCCAGTTTAGTCCTCACACATGTTTATCTGCTTGTTCATCAGATTTGACAAGAGATTGATACTTCTCTGACCATAAGTGCCGGTGATTTCTATACAATCCTTGGTAAGAATAATGTACGCTCATCTTTGCATAGTTTTTGTATAGTTAAGTTTGTAATGTACATGATCAAGTGCGGCCACATGGCTCACCAAATAGTATTTGTAGTGTCTTGGACTGTTATTTATACAACATTTTCATTTGTATTGATCTGAACAGAAAGGTCATGGTTGTATTTTGGTTCCGTATATGTAGTACTTCCACCTATCATTTTTCATATACAAATATACAGGGGCCAAGCATTGGGAGTATCCAATGCACCAACGGTTGAAGGAGCTCATCCATCCACTGAGAGCATTGCAACTTTCACATGTCATTGATCAATCCATCTGCTTTAGTCGCGTCAGATACTCCATCCTTTAATTGTATTGCCGATATCACTTATATGTATGTAAGAGAAAATAAGACTTTGTAAGGATGCCACACTATTATTATTTTGACGTGTTTTGCTGAGAAGCTTTGTCAAGATTAGTATAGTCATCAGTTTCATGGATTGCCATTTGTTTTCACTTTACTTGGACGATCACCTCTTGGCACATTCATGGTCATGAAATGCTTATGTTGTAGATTTATGATCCAATTTATGAGATGCTAGAAAAAACTTGGTAGACATGGAACTAAGTGGATGGTCAATATGACCCGGCTGAACTAAAGCCATGACACTTTTTTTTGGATTGGAGAGAGTATATAAAATGATAAATATTAGTGTAGGTAAATATTAGTGTAGGTTCGGAAGTTTTTTCACTGAAAATAGGAATTCAGTTCTTGCATGTCTATTTGTAGAATTACTACCATTTTATTGGAAAAATAGATGGGCACAGCAACGCGCGCCAATCATGATCTAGTGAGCTAGAAGAGTAGACCCCCTTGCTCTCCAGTTGCCAGATTAGAGAATCAGGGTCACCACTGAGAGTAATGCTCCTATCAATCTCCACTAGCTGGTACCACTGCTCCATGAGCTTGTTATCAAAATTCCTCCTAAAAGAAAGTTTGAGGGTCTCCCCATCCCACACATCACTGATACATTTTGTCTGTTCATTACAAAGAATGTAAGGATCCCAAAATTAAACAGCCAATGATGATGTGCCAAACCAAGTATCTTCCCAGAATCTAATCCTATCCCCTTTACCCACCTTCCATCTGTAACCAAATTTCACAGCCTGGATGATGGATTTAAGGCCCTTCCGGAATCTAGAGGTGTTTGGGTTAGGGTTAGGGGTAAACAGGTTAGGTTTCCCCAACATATATTTATGATCTATAATATCTCTCCAAGGTTTCCCTTCACCTTCATGGTATCTTTTAATCCAAGATCCCAAGAGGCACAGATTCAAGTCTTGGAGGTTTGGTATCCCCAGACCACCAAACTCCTTTTACATACACACTAGTCTCCAATTTGCTAAGTGTAGTTTTCTATATCCTTCAAAGTCATTCCATAAACAGTTGGCCATCTGGGAATTAATCATATCTATGGCCCACTTAGGGAATTAATCATGCTTGTATGAGTACTAGTCTCCCCTTGTAGGAGAGTAATTTCCCTCTCCATCCAGCAATTCTTTTCATTATCTTATCAATAAGAGGTTGGATGTCCTCTCTTCTAAGCTTGTCATAGTGGAGGGGAATCCCTAGATATTTAATGGGGAAAGTACCTTCAGTACAATCCAACACTTCTAAGAAGCTAATAAAATCTGCATCATCTATGTTAATGGGGATAAGCTCACTTTTACTATAGTTGATCCTCATCCCAGCGGACTGGTCTATTTGCAAGTTGTCCGACTTTGTATTTTAGTGTCAGTCCGATCTCGCCCGCGTCTTTCTTCTTCCTCCCGTCCGAACCACATTCCTGCACCAGCGACAACATATAACCTGCTATAAGTTCCAAGCGCGAAGCCGAGTGCTTATTTTTGCATACTCGGCTTACAGGGATGCGAATGGGCAGCTGTTTTAAAAAAATAAAAAGGAAAATATAAACGAGCACGCCGTTAGTGGGTACTCGTCTTACATAGCCCACTGTCTCGGAAACATCAGGCTCACAGAGGATGGTCATGTGGCAGCCACAATGGCAAGGCTCGCCTATAGGCCGAGTATTTCTTTTCCCTCGATAAGACGAGTGCATCATGTAAGCCGAGAGTTTTTTTAATCAGTTCTTGCCTTAGCCCACAATACGTCGAGAATCTTCTTTATGCCATGTGCTTTATTTTGGGTACTTGCCTTATTGGTGCAGTGGCGGAGCGTGGCCAAAGTACAAGAGGGGGCCAACTCCATGTAGAAACACACAATATGCGTGAAAAAAGTACAAGAGGGCTTGCCGGCGTCGGCGGCGTGCAACTCCAAGCCTTCAACCAAGACGAAGGGGATTGACTTATTGAGGAGGACCGGAGGAGCTTAGACGGATGAAGGAGTTCATGGTCGTAGATCATAGACGGCTAGTCGTGGACAGCAGGTCGCCATGCCTGGAGCCTGGTCGTGGTTGAGTCCTGAAGTAGCGGAGGCTTGGGGGACTGGGGATGGAGGCTGGCTGGAGGCGGATGAGTCAGGTTTCATGTGTGTGACCACGCTAGAACATTGCTCGATGATGTTCCAAGCCCGCTGCTGGGCTTTATCTCCAAGCCCGCTGTTGGGCTTTACCACTAAACATACCTACTATTTTTTGTTCTGCAATTTCGGAAGGGGGGGCCATTACCCAGTTTCGCCTCCACTACGCTCCGCCAGTGTATTGGTGTATAAGCTGAGTACCCGTAAAATAACGCTCGGCGTCCGACGAAATACTCGGCTACATGTGTTTCTCCCGTAGTGTTGGACTTCAACGTCAATATTTTGGTCACTCACACATTGGACTCGCTATCTGTACCCAATATTGTAATAGACCCTTTGGTTTATTAGTAAAAATGATTAAGAGTTATATTTTTTTTAAATACACTAAGGTAAAATTTCATTGGTCCATATATAAATTAATATGTTTGTAGTTAGACTGTTTTGAATGTATGCTTTGGCTGCCCTAGTCTGGATAGTACCCGTTGTTAGTGAAGTGTTCTATGTATACTAGATCATGATTGGCACGCGTTGCTGCGCCCGTCTATTTTGGCAATAAAATGATAGGAATTTCTATAAATGCAAGGAGACAAAAGGTAAACATAATTGAATCACAAAATATTGAAAAGGATACAATAGTCTGACAGAAGTTGTTTCATAGAAGTTGTGTATACAATCTGCATGTCCATTTGTAGCTTTGGCTACTTTCAAATGAAAAGGTCAAAAAATAAATTGATGTAATAGCTCTCACTTTAACTTAAACAACAACACCGGACTACTATGAACACACTTGAAAACACATCTAAAAGCTAATAGGGTTGACCAAGAAGCAACAGCTAGCCTTCAATCAGTGGACTAATTGCAGTAACCTGAACAATAATATGCAGGAAACCATAAGAGTTATACTTCAGGAATCAGCTAAACATCCACGTACGGATTAACTCTGCCAAAGCCGATCGATGGATGCTACGCCTTTTGTGAGTGGCGTAGTACACACTACATGCCATGTCAAATAATTGCCGAATCTAAGTTCTAAATGTGAATTTCTTTATAAGAAGAAACTCATGCATGTGTGCACCTCTGATAAATGATATCATAATAATTTCCACATGGAAAGAAAACCATACATGGTTATTCTTATGTTTCAGGAAATCAAATGTATATATAAATGATTCATCTTTGGTTTCTGATGTCTAGATTGATTTATATTTTTCTGGTGTGTCTTGGCCAGTCTATGGTGAAGATGTGTACAGCGTATTAGCGAAAATCATTAGTAAAATCCAGAAGACAAATAACTTACTTAATAGAGAACAAAACTTGCAAGTAATTAAACTGCACGAAGTTACAGAAATAAAGTAGACAATATGTGCAAGAATCCATGCAATGTTTTGCAAGTAAATCTGACCTGAAATGGAAATACATAAGCATATTGCATGGAAGTAAATCTGACCTGAACCGGAAATATAGAAGCATTGCATGACCTATCGGCAGATTAAAATCTATATTATCTTCCTTACACTCCGACTTGGATTGGTATTTAGTTCAACACCTATAGAGTTACAAGCTACACTACTTTTGCGGATGATTCATAAGCATTTGAAAATTAAAGGAAGAAAAACATGCATATGATGTGAGCATATACATGTATTAGCTTTTGAAGGGCCTTTTTTGGCAAGAAAGCTTCTGAAGAGCCTATGCTTTTCTAATTCTCTAATAATAGGTAGACATTAAATTTAATTTTAAAAGGATAATTAAGAGACTATACTGCTACTGCCCAGTAATAAATATGTGGTTTAGTACAGCCTCAGCAACTGATCTTTTATCATAATTTGGATCAAGCAATGTCTACAAAACTCAAAAAGAAATGAGAGTCAATGTATCCTTGCTGAAGATTATTGGACCAATAGTAGAATTACTGAATCATCATATTAGAATCAAAATACCCATGATGCATGATCTGCAATACCCATGCGTCATTTGCAGCAGCTGATGGTTTGTCGATAGGCAAGTTTTAACTACGCATGGTAGAACCATCATCGAAATATATGAACTTTACAGCTTACAGTAACTGATCATCTCCCAACTAATACCTATAGATAGAACACATGTTCTAATCTTCCTGACCTATTTTTGATTAACTAAGAAACATCAACTTAGCTTCACCCTTTTGCATCCCAAGAAGATGAGTCCTCACGAAGCTTTTGTATCTTGCTGTAAACCTCATTGACCTAACCTGTATAGAATAAGAGAAAATTTAAGGGAAGATGGATGGGGATTGAGATGGAGTTGAGAAGCGGAAAAAAGCATACCTAGAATAAACTCAGTCACATATTAATACCGATGGTCATTAACAGTCTCTTAATTCTGTTAATGAAGTAAATATTTTTCGTTGAAGAAGAGCGCAAAGCACGAAGCCAATGCATAGTCATCTATGGTGAAAATTTTCCTCCCTGGTCACTCAAAAATCTGGAAACTGATACCTGCACGACATCCCTTGTGACTTTATGAGATGAAGCCAGAGAAGATCGAGTGTGGGAGATGGAAGATCAGGTAGATAGCAGTACCTAAGTTTCCTGCACATTTTTTCTTAGCAGAGATTATGGGGGAAAGTTTAATTCGATATTAATCTCTTTGGCATCATTGAGCCATTAACCTCAAACCATCATGATAGGAGGGGTTTGTCACCGTCACCTCATGCCTTCATGAAAGTAAACTGCTGCATACAGCAAAAAACAATACCATTGCATGAATGATGTAGAAACACAAACTAAGCAATCATACGTCCTTAATGCATGTATACTGGTAGTCCATGTGTACTAATTGAATGAGCGGCAGCCATATAATTTCTTCGTAGCACATGCACCGATGCACATAGGAGTAAGAAAACAAAGAAGAACATGTAAAGAAAAAAATGAGCAGGCAACTATTTCTTCAGAGCAAGTGAACATGCTGTATCACACCACGTCATGCTTATGAAATGAACATCAGGAAGGAAGAAAATACCACCATATGCTGGTGTTGAGACTAACGCCACAGTGGACCACCAGGACACACATGCTTATGAATTGAACATCAGGAAGGAAGAAAATACCATACGAACGAAGCATTGGGCTACGAACCTACCGATGCAGCAGACAGCGCGGAGACGGGATCTTGGAGGGAGAGAGCACGCGCAGGTACGGGCGGCGTCACGGAGGGAGAGGGGATCCATCCGTTGTGACATTCCGTCGAGCAGCTGCCGTGCGCGGCGTGCACTGAGCAGATGCCCAGTCTCGGGGGAAAAGGGAAGGGGATCCATCAGCAGTCAGGTCAAACATGAGATTGGAGAGGGAGGCAGCTCACCAGGGTTAGAGATGGCGGGTGTGGCGCAAGGTTGGGGGGGAGAATGGCGGCGGCGACGACGAGGTGGCGGAGGCATTGGCGGACCTAGCGTGTGTGCATGGTGTGCCGTGGCACACCCAGAGTTTGTGAGAATTTTTTTATACCATATAATATTTTAGCCCAGTTTAACTGAGCCAGCCAGCCAGGCCCAACTGCCATCATGTGGGCGACCCGAGCAGAGCGAGCGAGCGAGAGAGATAGGCAGAGCGGCGCGACCTAATCGCCTAATCCCCTCGCGCTCGGCCGCTGCCCAACCAGGACGCGCCACCGCTCGGCGCTCACCGCCTCACCCACTCGGCCGTTGCCGCTCCCCTTCGAAGTCGAAGCAGCGCCGGCCGCTGGAGCTCCTTCCCTTTGGCGAGAACAGCTAGCAAGCGGCAAGCGCTGCGACCCGCGAGCCGCCGACCCGTCGACCCGGACCAGAGGGCCGCCGCCGCCCCGGAGGAGCTCTTCCCGCCCGCGCCTCCCGTCCCGACGGCCGACGCCCTCGACGGCTCGACGGCTCGACCCCTCGTCTCCTCTCCTCCGGTCCTCCCCCGCTCGGCCTTTGCTTGATTCGATTCAGGTGAGATACTGCCCAGTACTGTATGCATCATGTTCTTTTTTGCCCAGTACTGTATGTGCCTATATAACAGATAGCTGAAATGCAGAAATGGTCACTGCCTATATAACCATCACATATGCATCAAATTTGCTGAAATGTAACATCGTAAATTCAATTTGCTTATTTGCTGAAGAGATAAACGAATGCCTACAGAACAGTACTTCTACACAAGCCTCACTTCTGCACATTTAGCTTGAAATCAAAAGGGCACAGCAAAACGAACAAACTGCACTGTCCAGTATGTAGTAATGTTTGCTGCACTGTTTGTTGATGTTCTTACACATTCAAAAAGACCATTTAAAACTCGCTGAACCAGTCCAGTTTTCAGCTAGTAAACTGTAAACATAACCATTGATGATGCTTATTTGTGTTGTTCTTTTTGTTGTAATTGTAGAACCAAAGATGAAGAGGAATGGTGACATTAAGTCCTTTTTTCAGAATTATGAGGCTGCTAAAAGAAGTAAGGTTGTAGCCGAAGAGCAACCTGAATATGAAGATATAGTGTCAAATATTGAAGATGAAGCAGTCCATTCTCCACCTCCAGTCCATTCTGCAGAGATTGAATTTGATATTGAAGATGAAGCAATCCATTCCGATGCAGAGATTGAAAGTGACAGTGAAGATGAAGCGGCACCACCCCAACATCCGTGTGCAAGGCCCTATAATATTCAAAGGCTTCCTCCTGATCCAGGGGAGAGGATTCCTATTTCAGAGTATGATGTCGATGATCAAGATGAAGTTTGGAGACGATACATTGCAAAGGAAGCAGTCCAACCATATGCACACAACTTTCAAGTCAGGAAAATCTATGGTAAAAATCGGCACTTCAACTTTGTTTGGTTTGAGACCTACAAATGGCTAGAATATAGTGTCAAATATGAGGCAGCATTTTGCTTTGTGTGTTATTTGTTCAAAGGAAAATCGAATGGGGGGCCTAGGGGTGATGCCTTTGTTAATGGTGGTTGGAAAAATTGGTATAAGCCTGATGCATTGGTCAAACATGTTGGTGGTATTAATAGCATTCACAACAAAGCTCAAGAGAAGTTCAATTTATTTGTGGCACCCAAACCATCAATTGATAATATTATTGTGAGGGTGTCTAAAGAGGATCTACGTATGTACAAGGCTAGGCTAACTTATTCACTTAGATGCTTGAGGTTTCTTTTGAACCAAGGATTGGCATTTCGTGGACATGATGAGAGTGAAGAATCTAGCAATAGGGGGAACTTTCTTGAACTTCTTAAATGGCTTTCGGAAAATGATGAAGAAGTTAATAAACTTGTTTTGAACAATGCTCCTCGGAATTGCGTCTTGACTAGTCCAAAGATACAAAATCAAATAATTGAATGTTGTGCGGCGCAAACAACTAAAAGAATTATTGAAGATATTGGTGATGACCACTATGCAATCCTAGCTGATGAGTCTAGTGATGCATCTCACAAAGAACAACTTGCTCTCTGCATACGATTTGTTGACAAATCGGGAAGAGGATGTGAGAGGTTCCTTGGAGTTGTTCATGTTGCCAATACAACTTCATTGTCACTTAAGGATGCAATTCAAACTTTGCTTAAAGATCATCATTTGACTCCTAGTCAAATACGTGGGCAAGGATATGATGGGGCTAGCAACATGAAAGGGGAGATTAAAGGGTTGAAAACATTGATCATGAAAGAGTCACCCTCTGCCTATTATATCCATTGTTTTGCACATCAACTTCAGTTGGTTCTTATAGCCGTGGCAAAGGAAAATGAACCATGTTTGTGGTTCTTTGATCATGTTTCTTACTTGCTCAATATTGTTGGAGTTTCTTGTAAGCGCCATGACATGCTTCGAGATGTTAGAGCTCAAAAGGTTTTGGAAGCACTTGAAATGGGTGAGATTGAAAGTGGAAGTGGGCTAAATCAAGAGATGGGACTAGCTAGACCCGGCGATACTCGTTGGGGTTCTCATTTTAAAACCATTATGCACATTGTTAGCATGTATTTCACAATCCTTGAAGTACTTGATGCTATTGGAAAAGATCCTTCACAAAAAGGTGAGTGGACAAGAATACGTGGAGTTGCTCAAGCCTTTGAATCATTTGACTTTGTTTTCAATCTTCACTTGATGCTTGTTATTCTTGGCTATACAAATGAGCTGTCCAAATCTTTGCAAAAGAGAGATCAAGATATTGTTAATGCAATGACACTTGTTAGTTTGGCAAAGAGTAGAATGCAATACATGAGGTCTCATGGTTGGGAAGAATTTCTTGCAAAGCTAACCTTATTTTGCAACAAACATGACATTCAAGTTCCTTTGTGGGAGGATACTTATGAGCCTCATGGAAGATCACGTCGGTATTATGAAGTACAAACAAATGATGATCGTTATAGAAGAGAAGTATATCTTGGTGTCATTGATCAAACCATTCAAGAGCTTGACAATCAGTTTGATGAGGTTAATACGGAGTTGCTTATTTGCATGTCGGCTTTGAATCTCCTCAATTCATTTGCTTCTTATGATGCACTCAAGGTAATGAGACTTGCTGAATTCTATCCCATGGACATATAAAGCACAGATTTGATAAGGCTAGAATTTCAACTTACTAATTTTATTGATGATATGAGACAAGATGATAGGTTTAGAAATGCAAGTAATATTGGTGAGCTCTCTATTATGCTTGTTGCAACAAAGAAGCATGTTCTTTATGATTTGGTCTACTTACTCATCAAATTGATATTGATTTTACCGGTGGCGACGGCGAGTGTTGAAAGAGTATTTTCAGCAATGAATCTAGTGAAAAATAAGTTGAGGACTAGTATGGGTGATGATCGCTTGAATGATTGCTTGGTGACATTTATTGAACGAGATGTGTTCATGAAAGTAAGTGAAGATGACATAGTTGATGCTTTCATGGCAATGCAAAAACGTAGAGTTACCTAGTGATGTAATTTTCTACTTGTGCTTCTTTCATGTAAGACTATTCGTATTGTAATTGAGCACATTTGAGATATATTTTGTGAACTAAATTGTTGTGAGATTTGAATTGAGCTATTCATGTTATTATTTTGCCATATTTTGTCTAACACTTGGATTAGGTAGAAAAAAAAATTTAGAATGTGCACACCCTTCATTTTATTGCTGGGTCCGCCACTGGGCGGAGGGCTGGATCGACGCAAACCGATCCTGTCGAGCACTGCATCCTCGCGCGCGTCGCCTCGGGTCGATCCCCTCCCGCGCCGGATCGCTGGCAAGCCTCGCCTCGGATTGATCCACACCCGCGCCGGAATCCCTCGCGGGGCTCGCCTAGGCTGGAAGGAGGAAGACCGCCGCGTCCGCGCATCCTCGGTATCGAGCCGCTAGGATCCGCCTTGAGCGAATATTTTTTTGAGCGCAGCGACGGATCGGTCAGCCCATAGAGGCCCAATCAACCACAGGCCTTCAAAAAAGTCCCCAGAGTAGAGGCCCATTAGGACAAGCAGCCCAGATCGTGGTAAACTGGCACTCAGTGGAAGATCTCACGGTCAGAAACTACTAAAATGCGAAATCCGACGGCCGAAAATGGTGAAGGTGTGAGAGAGCTCGCTTTAGGCTCAGTTTTACTATCCTAAACGTGTGCACGCTTGGCTGGGCCAACTTTGCGTAATACGTTTTGTGAAATACAAAATTCATATATGCCACATTTCTGTGGTAATGACCAATAACTATATAGAGAACTATTTTAGCAAAATTCACAACAAAAAAATATTTTAGCAAGTAATAAATTTTGACACCAATTCTATGGTAGTAATGAAATTCCCAATCTTTCCCTTGATGCTATTCACATTGGATCCAGGTTTTATACTATGTATACAGACGGGAGTGTGTTTATATAATTGTGAGAACACAAGGATATATCCTAGCAAAACTATTTTTAGCAACAAGTAATTAATGAATTAATACGTGCTAGTTATAGTTTGCTGGTGAAAACGTGTTGTATTAGCTGTACAAAGCATGCAAGACGATTTCACTCCCCTTTATATTCCCAGGCATAACACAATTTCAAATCAAAGTTTTATCTTTGTCTACACACTCCCATCTTCCTCCCATATCAGCAGGAAAATTCACTGCCAAGCATCTCGCCATTCTACATTTGGGAAACCAGGTTTGCTTTAATCTACCATCCTTAAATATATGCCCCTCATCCTGTTTCTGCGTCCTCATCATTTTATTAACCTTGTAATTGGTAGTTAGGGTAAGATCGAAAAGGAGCTATGGGCAAAACACCATCCGCTCCTGTGAGACAAGCGGCACCATATCATGAAATAGCAGCAGATTCAAGTGACAGCGAGAGAACAATCAGCGAGGGTTATGTGGGGATCATGTATGGTGATAGCCAAGCCCAGGATGGCGACCTGGAAGGAGAATCTGCTATGGTATTGCCTGTTGTAGGAGAGAGGACTACATCGAGATCTAACAGTCATGGTTATACCCGCAGCCTAGAAATTGATTCTGCCTCTCGTACTGAGAGGGCTGTTGATAGGTCAGATTCTGTTCTAGTGGCACAACACCGAGACTGCATACAAATTTACCCTGAGTGGCTGGAGAAAATTGATTCAGGCAAAGGGATGTGGACAGCTTTTAAACAATTTCGAGCAGATGGGAAGCATGAAGAGGTTAGTATATACTCATGTTCTGGTGTGCTCTGTCATCAAATAATTTTCATTGTGTGTTAATCATCTCGTAACATAAGGAGTGTTTGCTTGACGAGCATTCAGACCAAATGCTGAACTAATTAGATCCTAGGTTATCCAAAAGATAACATTGTGTCAAAATGATTTCAGCCTTTGCGTCAAAATGATATATTATGCATTTGTTTTCACACTAACTTGTAGTATTTTGTTTTGCACAACCATGCATATATGTAAAAAAAACTCATGGCCACTTGTGTGGTTGATAGAAATTGGTTTACATCTCGATTTCCTCATGTGCTATTGTATGAATACGGGCATGACCACAGAAGCGCTGCCTATTCTATTAACAGAACACATCCATTAGAGTTTTCTTACAGAAATTCATGACTGGCCATTGTTGTTGCCAGTGGTGGACCCAGAAATGGGTCAGGCCCCAGGCAGGCTTTGTTAACTATAGCACGGTAGCTATAGTAAATGCGAAAGTCAACAAACGAATTGGGCCTCACGCCCCAGGCCACCGCCCGGGCTGCCTGGGGCCTGAATCCGCCACTGGTTGTTGCTAAAACTAGGTGGTGTTGCCGCACATTCTACAGTGTTGTTATAGCCACTGACTGAATCTTTTTGTTGCACTATATCCAAATGTTCTAGCAGCCATAAGACACCAATCTGTCAGGATCTCGGCTTTTGGCCTTCTGCTAGGATGCAGTATAGATATTGATAAGTCTCGCAACTCCTAGAAGTTGTGAAGGTTACTGGACTGGAATAGATTGTTCTGGAGAAGGATACGACGGCACGCCAAACCTAAACCGGCGATGATGCAACGAATGGAATGTGATCGAGAATGGCACTCTCTCCGGATGCACACCACAGAGCACACAAATAGGGTCTGCATGGACGACCAAAACACATGGCATCTTATTGACCAGCTAACCCATCCCTTTTTTATATCTACTAACATTGGTTTCAAGTTATTGTAGAAGTTTCTTGTAGTGGCTGGTTAAAATAATTTACACCTACTCGATTATTCATGCTATGTTTTACAACCTGATCCCGAAATATAGATGATGAGAATCCATTTTTCTAAAATAGTGCATCTACCTCTAATTCTTTGGCATTCAACTATACAATTGAATTCGTCGAAGAAGGCACCCCCCCCCCCCCCCCCCCCCCGCGCGCTTTCAACCAATATGAGTTTGATCTATTTTCGCACATCTGGATCCTCGTTCATCGTAGCATTTAGCCATAATTCATATGAGCATGCACCGCAGGAATATAATAAAGAAAACGTGTCAATTTGTAGTATAGAATGCTTAACTGTGCGCTCTCACAACAACATTTTTCTCCTTGTTCATTTTAACAACATATTGCTTTTTTATTACAGTAGTAACTATTGTGCAATCTTATACATCAAATCATATATTATATGACAAATTAAGTATATTGTTTTGCTTATTTCAGTATTACCTTCATAAGGAATATAGTTACAGATTCTGCTCCAAACTAAACGTTATTGAGTTCATAGGAAATGGAACTGTGAAAGGGAAGCCAGTTCAGAAGGTGCCTAAATACTTGACTTTCAAACATATAGTAATTACGCGAAGATGTATATGTTTATATGTTTTTCTATTAACTTCCAAGTATTAATTTGATACGGTATCCTATTTTTGCACAGAGATCAGCTGATACTTCTACGGACAACCTGCAAGGTATGTGCAGTTGGACCAATGCATTTGAATATTATTTTGTCTACTATTATAACTATACAGAGAACTCTAATTGAAACTGAAATATAATAAATATCATGGAGAGAAAAATAGACATTAATGTCCACATACACAACATAATCAATCAGTATTGTCCAAATTTACATAAATTAATATCTGAAATGACATTGAGGTTATTCATGACATGATAAAGAAAAAGTATTATATAACTGTTCATGGGAACCTCCTCATGGTTGCATGTACATAGTTTTACAGTGATATTACTTACTTAACTTCATAAAATAGTTGCATAGCATCCTGTCTAAAAGAAGAATCATGACGGATACAACTTCAAGAAATTCTTCTGGTAAAATAATATAATTTGTATATACCTCATAGAGGATGTAACTTGTTAGTAGCATTTAATACTGTGACACACTCTCCATCTTTTGTGCCAGCATTATTTTGGCAATGCTTTCACATCCAAAAGCATAAATCAAGGTAGTTATGTGTAATGATATTCGTGTGAAAATTACTTCCATAGTATATACTTGCATATATGCATTGTTCTATTGTATTCTCACAGTTTATCATTTTTCTTAAAAGAATTGTTTATTTATATTTAGAGCAAGATTATAATTCAATTGAGCATAATTTCTGCAGATTATAGATGGCCCACTAAAAGACAAAGGATGAAGGCACAAACTTCAAGTAATTCTTCTTGCATACCGCATAGGTTTTTCTAATTGTGCAAGGATAGCACTTGTAACATAATATTTGAAACTGACTTCAGTGATCTATGCCGGTAGTATTTTGAGAAGAATTTCATTACAAAATGCAACAACTCAAACAGTAAGTTATTGTTCATGATGATTCCTAATTGCATAACTAATAAGCTTGACACACCTTCCTATTGTGGAGTTGTTATCTTGATAAGTATATACTATCTGTTATTAATGTTATCATTGGGTGACGAACATTTGTTGCTCATGGTTAAAGTTTAGAATTTTATTAACACAACAACATAGAGCAAAATATGGAGGCCAATATAGATTGAAATAAAACCTGCCATTCATATTAAAATGTTTCTGACTTCTTCTTTTATTTGCATAAATGTTGGTGACTTGTTTGAATTGATGTGTACTGCAATTATATAATACTTCTATATTTATACTATTTTATTCATGAAATGTGCAGGCTCTAGTTTGTCAACAGGAGCACGGACAACCACAACTTCTACAAAGCTTCCACATGGTTTCATCTAGTATCATGCGGAGGAGATTGAGTCAAGATTACTTGAGCAACCTAAATTATGTTGGGTGTAACTTGCTTTCAAAACGAATGTGTCATCTCATAGTATGCATGTACTTCACTGTTGTTGTTGAGGAATTTATATCATTAGACAATTCTATTTTTCATAATTATTGACTAATGGGTACATACCTCCTGGAAGAATATCAGAGAGCCAGTCAAGGAAGCGATGTGTTTATTTAATTGTCCATAATAGGGACATTTTTAAATTCAAAGGCACATTGTAGGAATAATTTGGTTTTTTGAGAAGATTTTCCAGTCCCCTACCCCAACCTATTTGAGATAGTATGAGTGGTGAAAGACACATTTGTAACGTAGGAGCAGGCTAGTGCACCAGCTTCAAGCACACGCTGTGGAAGCCCATTCTGGGTCTTCCTTTAGAAGACTCACCAACACCATCACACAATTGTAGTTAGTTACTTATGCAATGATATATGTCCGTAAGAATAGAAGAAGCTAGGGTTCCACTGGACTTATAATACTCTCACAGCATCGCATTGGATATGCCCGCACAAATAAAACGACATGAATTGAGTCTATTTTGTAAGCACATAGCTTGTTACCAGTCAACTACCAAGACCATCAAATAGGAATTCATTTCATACAAAATAGTCGCATACATATGCTTCTGTTCTGCACATACAGCTCATTATCATGGACAATGATGTAGCTAGCTAAAAGGGAGCATGTAACTACAATGTAGGGAGGGAGGCTCCAGGGACGAGCTCAACAAACAGAACTAACCTGCTCTTGCCAGAAAGCACCGGTAAGCCCTGCTGCCTTGTCACCTGCATGCTGCTTAGCATCGTGTCCACCAGCCGCCGTGGTATGTCGCAACTCTTCCGCTCTTCTTCTCACCGATGCGGTCGTTGGTGAACTCTAACCTTTCCGGCACAGCATTCCTAAGTCCCTGCACTAGAAGGTCATCATGATGCCTTGGCACCTCGAAATTCTAGCCACATTAACAAAATCTTAGCTCATACCAAATTAAATGGAGAAGGAAGAAAAGAGAAAGGAAGGAGAGCACCAAATAGAAATGTCATTCATCTCTACTACTATTAAAAGAGCAAACATTACCTTTCTTATGTACACCAACACAAACGTACACAGACAAATCAGCACCACCGGATCAGATCCACTTAATAAAATCCTACAGCTAAGATGGATCTAATCCACCGTCAGTGTGCAATTAGCAATTAATTAGGCAGACGAAAAGTTCTGCACCCCACGCAGCCCAGCGCCCCAGCCTCCCTCCCCTTCTGTTTCTTCTCTTCTTGTGCGGTTCGCGATCCGCCGTTCGCGCAACCCCCTGCCGCAGTCTGCATCGATCTCTCTCTCCTCCGCCGCCCCTTCCGTCCCCGCCGACCTACTCCGCGGGCACAAGAGGAGAGGATCGAAATCGGGGGCCGCCCCTCGCCCTCGCGAGTTCAGTTCATCTCTTCGTCGGGCGCGGCACTCGGCGGAGGCGCGGAGAGCTCCCCTCCCCCCGCGCAACACCCGGCGCCCGCACGCCACGGCCGACGTCACCATCCTCCGCCCCGACGCCGGCAGCCCGCGCCTCCCCGGATCGCCTCACAAATCATCCACCCCCGATCCACCGAGGTACTGCTGCCACACGCGATCCGACGCCGGGGCGAGGCGCCTGTCTTCGACACCAACACGGGATCCGTCCGCCCTCCAAGATCCCCGTTGACGCCGCCATAGGAGGAGGTGCTGCTGCCCGATGCGATCCGCCGCCAAGGCCTCCACCGGAGAATTGCTGCTCCCATTGCCATCCCCGCTCGAGGTCCTCCTCCACCTCATCTGATGCAGAGTAAGAGTTCATCCATCCACCCTCTCCCCACGCCCTACCACGTACCCCATGGATTGGATTCACGTGCTTGCTGGTGATTCCAGGATGCTATGTGTGTATTTGGTGATGTCTTGTTACACTTTGGAGGGAAAAAAATAGTTTCAGGCGAATTGGGGTGCCGTGCAGTAACAAAAAATTGCAAATTGTGAAATACTACAGTGGTTGGGGGGCGCTTAACTGTGGCTACAGCAGCGAGGTCCAATCGAGTGCCTGCTCCTACGCTTACTCTTGTGATCTATCCTTTTTTGTCTATAGATGATGTCTATATTTTTAATCTCCATAAACTTTGCCAAATGTTAGTATGGTTCATTTATATTAGTTCATCCTGTACTTTCTAAGGTAAAGGGATTACAATTTACAAAATGACACTTTTACAAAGCATCTATCAGAGAATCAGCTTTTATGAAAAATTTAGCATGCACTTTTGGAGAAAATATTAGTTAGCAAGTGTGGGTAGATATGATGTGATAGGCCTCTTGCCAATCAGCCTCTTCTGAAAAGAGAAAATGTTCTACGATGACATGCAATGTGATTAGTAATGAATGGCAGAAGGTTCCTAATTTGACCTGATAGCGTGTTTAAATTATTTTTACTTGACCATGTTACTTATGGGCGATTGCCATAATTTGACATAGGTTCCTGATTTCCTATGGCGAAGGCTATTGTCCATGTGACAATGTGAAGGTGCCACTGTTTTTCAATGCAATGTGGAGGTACAACTTCTAGCTGATCTAGCAATGTGGAGGTACAACTTCTAGCCAATGTGAATCCAATGTTATCTTTATTTTCTTAAAGCTATACTGGTATCCATGTTTTTTCATAGAAGCTACAGCCGGTGATAAACGGATATGTGAAGAAAGAGACCAATGGCCCTGCATGAGATAATTATTTCCATTGTTGACGAGACTGATAACTTGATCGATGAAATGATGTGGCATCATAGAGTTAATTAGATGGCCATAGTGCTGCAGTAACATCTTTGAGTGCAGTTGCTGAGTCTCAACCAGATTCACCGTTGGGTGATTACTGATTATTGTACACCTCTTCGGCTATGGAGAAATTAGTATAGCATCACCATTGTCTCTTGTAGTCTTGCTATTTCTTTTCCAAATGTATAAAATAAATCTGCAAGAAACTTTTATAACCGTGTACAAAAGAAGGGCTATAAGAACATAACATCTTTTAATCCTTATCTTGCCATCTAGCTTCAATATGATAACCTGAGATATGCTTGGTGCATAACATATTGGAAGTGATTCAAAGCAACGACAACAAAGTTAGTCATGTGTTCTATAACTTAAATATCAATCATTCTATTATAATCATCTTAATTTATTCGTTACAACTTTTTACCAGCCATGGTTAACTTAATGCCTTAGTTATACACCCAGTAAATTTACACTATAACCTGAGCGCTACAAGTGTTTGCAGGTCATTGTTCAGCCTGTAACAGTTTCAAAATCATTATCTACAATTAGATTTGACTCGGATTGTCGTGGGAAGGAGGAGGTAGCGGTGCCGGTATATAGCATACTGGACTGAACGCGGAGCAGTGGAGTCCTCTGATCTACCACAGTGTCCGATTGATGCTGCCCACTACTCCATCAGCTTGCATCCCGCATCTCCAAATTAGCATCATATCAGGTAAATACAGATAATGATTATTGCAGCCATGAACCCGTCGAGTCAAAATTTGATCCCATCTTCATGCACATGATAGTCCTGCCTTTACATGTCATCGATATATTTGCAATGGATTAAGCGAAGGGACGCTTTGATTCACACCTGTTCCCATTTGAAGCTATACGAGGTGTGAATCTTGAATTTTCTTTACTTATATTTTTTTTAGCGGAATGACTAGAACTGATTTGGTTTCCGTTTTGTTTTCTGCAAGTGCAACAGCTTGCGAAGCTTTACAACTAATATACAAAGTCACTATGTAACAGTTAAAGGGTGATTGATAGTTCCAATGTTTACTCTTACAACTCTGGTTATTACCTTTTCCAATAGATGCATATTTAATCTTTCTCTCTGCAGATCATTTAAGCAGGTGGTTACATTTGATACATTTAGGAAGAGTACGGTCTTTTCATATTTTAGTTGATATTTATATTGTTTCTTTGATAGAATGGGCAGGTGTGCAAACACATGCCAATAGAAGACATGCATTGCACGTATCTCTTATTAATCGTGCACAATTTGAAGCCATTAGATGATGGATGACCATTTTTTGCAATATCTGACTGAGGAATAATTGTACACAAGGACTGGACTTACTTCCCTCTGCAACCACCTTCTTTTCTCAAGTAATTCAAGGTATGTTTCATTGCTCATTTTGGATGGCTACTGAATCCCTTTGTGACCAAGGAAGACATTCTCTATGCACAAATAACTTAGCGCTACTATTCATTTTTACATAGAAATTTCTACCTTATTGTCGTTTTATATGTATGCAGACGATCTTTAATCGTCGTACCTGATGATCTTTAATGTGTTTCATCATTTGTAGGCTATGTAAAGTGACATAATCATGGATGGTGTTACCTAATGAGCTAGAGAGTTTCTAAATTGTGACTTGTGCATGATTAAGCAGTGTGGCGACCCCTACTTTATTTATGGCCATGGGTACATGGCAGCGCAAGAAAGGAACACCAAAGAAGTTGCTAAAATGGGTGGGAGAATTTTCTAAAACATGCTTAGCTTTTTTTTGAAAAAGATCAAGTGCCATTCTAGAAAGAAAATAATTGTAAGTTTCATGGAGTAGCATATTAGGAGCTGCCGCAAGTAGGTGTTCATTTTGATGGAAGTTTGTCCAAGATCCTAGACGAGGGGATTGTTTTCGCGGTACATGTACTCAAGTGCTTAGGGATGCCTTTTGTGAATGAATTTCGGAGCTTCATTTTTTTTTAGTGAGCAACTTGATATGTATTCGAGTGGGGTGAAATACTCCTCACTTGTCCCAAGAGGTCCTGGTGTGGGAGCTTCTAGAACTGGATCTGTCCTTTATTGAGGCAAGAATAGTTGGAAATGGAATACACACAATTTCATCTACTCCTGGAGTATGTACTTGGCAGTGTGTAATGCATCTTGTTTGAAAAAGAATATTTTATTTGTATATAGTGAAATTCAAAGATTGTGGTATTTGAACAAAGAACTATGTCGTTTGGCGAAATGCAACAATTCAATCTTTTGTGCTTGCTGTGTTTGACTAAGTATGTATTAGTTCATATGTACATGTTGTGTGCACGATGTACAATTTGAATGAACAATGGACTATGCTATTTCATGACATGCAACAGTTTAGATGATTGTGATGTTTGAGTAGACGTGCGTTGCACATGCAGGCTTACTAGTAGTAGAAAACCCAGAAGTGTATCCATGTTGTTTGCCTACGTGACTGAAACCAAGGTCCTATTCAGTGGGATGATAAACCTACTAAATAAAAGGGTTTTCAAAGTCCCCTCAGAACTAGAGTCGAGTATCTCATGCGGTTTTGATAACGGCATGCAAATGTGGTTAACACAATCAGCTCTTTCAATAAGATCTGTCTTATTTTTTTATCACTACTGGAAAATTCATGTTTGCCGACTGTCAGTGTCTTTGCCGAGTGCATTTCGTCGGGCACTCGGCAAACATATCTTTGCCGGGTGTCATCAAAAAAATACTCAGCAAAAAAGAGAAACTAGGTAAACATGTGCTTTGCCGAGTGTCGTGGAAAAAACTCTCAACAAAATAGAGGAACTCGGCAAAAATGTGCTTTCCCGAGTGCTACACTCGGCAAAAGGGGGTATGCACTGTGCTGCACTATTTTCGCTGTCGAGATTGCATACGACCTCGGATGAAGATGATCCAAAAACCAAAGTTTTTCATTTCAATGAGACGGATAATTTTCATGTTGAGAACTTTTTCATTTTAGGCCATATTAATTAAACTTTTTGCCATGCCAAAATATGGTCACAAATTAATAAGTCGGCGGTCATATTTATTGCATAGTTTATGAAAGTGTGCCTAAACTTGGCACTTAGATGCATCTCGCCATTACAAACAATGTTGCCAAATAGAGTTTCCAACTTTTTTGTACAAAAAGTATTTTTTTTCCCATTTTCTAAGTTAAAAAATGGATATTTTTGTGAAGCGGGTAAAAAAACTGAGTACAAAATGGCACCACTCCAATTTTCACAAAAAGTAGACCATGTTTTTTAGAAAATTCCCAAGTTTTGTGGATCTTCTAGAGTTCCAGCTACTTTCGCACATTTCAATGACTTTATGTCGATTTCCCGAAAGTAATTCAAATTTGAACTGCTAGTGTGTGATAGCTCTGTCCTAAAAATTAGCATAAACTATTTTTAGGTACACAAGTAGTCATTATATGGAAGAATCACTTAGAGTTTTGAGAGATTCAATCGCTTGCCATGAATAGCCATGCCAGCCATTTTGACCCGGTTTTGGAAAAAATGAAACAAAAAGAATACAAGTTCAAAAAATGCAATCCTTTCACATGGACTCCTTTTATGTGTACTACTTAGGAGGAAAAATACCAAACTTTCAATATGACAATTTTGAAAGAAAAAAAATTCTTTGCAAAACGGGCTATCGCGTATGAACATTCATGGCTTTCAAGCCAAATGACCAAGGTGATGACCATATTCATTCCATAGTTTATTATAATGTGCCCAAATTAGACATATAGGTGAATCATGCCATTACAAACAATGTTGCCTAATAGAGTTTCCAACTTTTTGTACAAAAAAAGAGTTGCCATTACGGCGGCTTACGGGTTCATGGGAAAGTATGACAAGGGACTTGATGGCTCAAGATTGGGATTTGCTCCTCCGATGATGGAGAGATATCTCTGGGCCCTCTCAGTGTTACGGTATCCACCATCGTCTGGCCAGACACTTTGTGATTTGATCACAGGGATGCCGGAACACGGGAACGAGAAAAGAGAACAAAACCGGTAACGAGGTAACTAGCATAGTGGACAAGTTGTTGATCCACGGGGATGCCGATAAATCTCACCTCGGGTGTTTGTAACATATCGCGAAGCAACAGGAATAGCATACGGCAACTGGAGGTTCACTCGGATATTTATTCGTGTGGGTATAGGGGTCAATATGGGTGTCCACGGCTCCGATGTTGATCATTGATCGGAAAGAGTTCCGGTCATATCTATACTTCACCGAACCTATAGGGTCACACGCTTAAGGGTCATCTATCTGCTGAATACTAGACAGGGAGTCTGAAAGAAAATCACCGGAAAAGTTTCGGAGACAACGGAAGAGTTTCGGAGAGAAAACACCGGAAGGGTTTCGGTAAAACTGAAAAGTTGTTTCAGGGTATACCATTAAGTCAAATTGGTTTCGGCACATGCCTGGAAATTCTTGGAGGGTGCCAGAATTGTTCTGGGAACTTCTGGGATTTTTTCGGAGAAAAAACCCGGAAATGTTCCGGAGCTGCCGGAACCGCTTTGGTTGCTTTTCGCAGATGAAAATCACTATTCCAGAATTGTTTCGGAACGCGTCCAAAATTATTTTAGTGGGTACTGGAAATGTTCTAAGACCTACAGAAATATTTTTGGATTTAACGGTCGCGGAAAATTGTTTCCGTGAATAGTGAAAATCACTTTATGGTTACCTTTTTGGAAAGCCACCTTTTTGGGCTTTGCTCCAAAATATCTTGGGGATGACATGGATGGATGGGAGCCCCTCATGGGGGGGCACTAGGTGTGGCCGGCCAAGAGGTGGAGCTCCATGGAGCTCCACTTGCCTTCCCATTTAGCCCTTCATATGGGACATATTGTATGGGCATTTTGGTATTTTTCCAAATGCCACCCTACCCCTTGGGATTTCCTATAAAAGAAGGTGGAGAGGAGCTCTCCACACTCACTCTTTCTCACATACAAGTGCCATGCAATGATCTAGCTTCTCTCTCCCTCCCCGCGAAATAGTTTCGTAGAGCCGAAAGGCTGTCTGGGTTCCGGTGGGAACTAGTTTTGGACGGCGAAGCCTTGCCGGATAGATGACACCGTATGTGTGCAACCCCATAGAGAGGTCATAGGTTCGATCTTTTTTGCCCGAGGGGCTGTTCGAGAGTGCTTCCCGAAGGGGTGTCCGAGTGACCGTCCGAGATTCTGTGAGTGCCTCCCGAAGGGCTGTCCGTGACACCGTCCGGGGGACTGTCCGACCGCCTCCCGAAGGGCTGTCCGAGGGACTGTCCGAGGGGCTGACGAGGGAGTACATCCTCGCGGTTGGGAGGTTGTAAATTCTAGCTACGGGAATCTGCACCGACGTTCTACATCGACTCTACTTACGCTACGCTACGAGTCGGTAACGATCAGATCAAACCTTGTATGCATCTCCATAGTGATCCTGGGCGTGCTCGCAGTACCGGAATTTTTTTTCTGCTGCGTTCTCCCACAGTGGCATCATGAGCTGTGCTATGCGTAGATGTAGGTTACGATCTAGAATACATAGAGATGTATGGGTGTTGCACAATATAATTTGTACTAGATGAGTTCTATTACTAAAAATTATTTGTGCGGGTAGCAGATGAAATCTGTTACCCGATGTTCCTGTTGCTTCCCTTGAATTTGCGTAGTCCTGATCTTGATGGCATGGTGGAATCTCACAAAGTTCTGGCAATCCGCGATCCTTTCATGCTGCTCCTGAGTATGTTGATTAACAGATCAACGAAGTGCTACAGTATCTTTGGGTTCCACCATAGTTAAAGAAAGATGGATGTTTCGCAGACAAAAGGGCAATGCAGATATGATCTGCACGGGGGTCATGCGTATGATGAAGTTCAGTATGGGGCTCAAGATTTTTTTATCTCGTGTTTCATACACCCCGCAAAGTTAATCTAGCGACTTGAATAATCATACTTGATGATGGACGTTGGTAGCTTCAGTTTGTTTCGAAACCTTAGAAGCCACATAAAATAAAGTTTTGCATAAACCGATTAGAGGCGTCTAACTTGGTTTTGCAGGATGTGCATGTGATGTGGTATAGCAGTGCTCATATTAATTTGATTATGTATGAGATGACTATATGATGTAAATTGATTAACATGACCTGCGTGTCATGATTCGGCATGATGGCTGGAGCCATATGATTGTCACTTTAATGACCTGCGTGTCAACCTTAAGTAATGCACTTATTTTATTAGCTATAGAGATAGCAATATTATCTGGTGCATCGACAAGGTGGTGGCAAACTTCGTGAAGGTGAACACCGATGTGAATGCCGAAGACGAAGAAATACAAGACTTCTCTGTCAGAAAGGGCTATACCATATCATGCTATTATGAATTGCCTGAGATGTTTATCCCTTATGATGCACCCTTTTTTGATTGCGCGGTAGTCGCTTTTATTAGGGTGATCTCTCACAAAAATATCAAGTAGTTAGTGTTCTCCCAAGTGTAGCACCGTCACGGCACCTATCTTTTCGGAGTGCGTCATGTTTCCATGAGTACAAATGATTAGAGAAGTGTGAGGCGGGTGAGTTGAGACCTCGCAGCGAGATCACTTGGTTGTCTTGACGTTCTGGCTTGAGAGTCCTGAGCTTGGAACACGCCTATCGAAAGATGAACAAGAGTCACATAGAGATGTGATCGGCAAGTTGGCCTACCGATTAAAGTTCCCGTCATCAGTGATGTTCCCATCAATGGCATGGAATTGAAATGTGGATCTTGAATCACTCACAATCAATTATGAGAGATATTGATTTGAGTGGGAGCGCACTGTAGAATTAACTTGTTTAATTCTCAGTGTAATTAATTTTGAACACTGTCTAAGTGTGATTTGCTTAATAGTTGTAGAATAATGGCTCGCGTTTCCACCTTCCCTATTAAAATTGAATAGTTGTTAAATATCTGGTTTAAACTTTATGGTTGGTAATGTAATATGAGGATTGTCCTCAAGAGTGCTGAGAAGGACTTTGTCCTATCGCATGCTTTTGGTATCCTTTCATGCTATGGATGATGTGACTCTCGTCCTTCGATCCAAAAGCTAGAATTTCGTTACGGTCAAGTGCAATATGTTTTCTTCCATGAGACCCGAACTTCAAAAGTTTGGGATAGCTATGTGATATTCATGGAACTGAAAATTAGTTTCAGATACAAACAAAGGCTAGAAGATATGGGATATCCAAAGCAATGTTTGTCTTGGAAATTATTAGTAAAGTGTTTACTATGCATTAGACTGATAAGAGAGGAATCCAGAAGAACACCTGTCATATGATGAAGGTGAATAAAACAACAACTTGAAGAGAAAGGAAATGTCCAAAGGGTGTTAGTGTGACTTACACACCTAGAAAGTCCAGGGCTAACGCCACTCTAAAGTTGGGTGCTTCTTCTGAGAGTAGGAGAAATACTAAAAGTTAAACTGTTAGAAGTATAAAGGCAAAAAGAAAGAAGACTGGAATGTCCAGCTCGTGTATGAAAGTCATACAAGTTATTGATGTATGGAAGGCCGGTCAAAAGAAATAGTTCTTGGGAATTATGATTAAACTGTTAGTCCGTAATTCTTGGGTATTGTGAGTTGATCACAAAGATACCCGCTCGGTTGCATTCTGTTGCGACTCGATGCAAGAACTACTACGGCCTAAAAGACTTGCCGGAGTGAGGTTTAGATACGCGCTGGGAACATAGTAAATGTTACTATACTTTCCATCGGTGTATTACCATCTGTATTTATTTTCATGATTCATTTTTGGAGTTTCATACACTCTACCCCATTGCATAAAGTATCTTACAAGAAGGTTGTTCATAAGAGAACTTTTGATGTTCGGTGTTATGAATAACATATGGGCCATACTTTCATTATGAATGAGATGTATGTTATGAATATTGATAATAATACATTACCTTTGTATTTACTTTCACAATTCATTTTATAGTTTTATACACTCTAGCCCATTGCACAATGTTTGTTGCAAGAGGGTTGTTCATACAAGAACAATTGTTGTTCAGTATTATGAATAACATAAAGGGCCATGCTTCCATCAAGGATGGGATGCATGTTATGAATATTGATGGTAATATGATACATCCATAACACTGATGCTAAATGTCGCAAGACTAAAACAATACCACATATGTGTGGCACTGCATTTGGTCACATTGGAGAAACCCGCATGGAGAAATTCCATAATGATGGATTTTGAAGTCATTTGATTATGAATCATCTGACACTTGCAACTTTCGTCCAAAAAGTGAAGTGACTAAAATACCGTTCACATGCCATAAGGAACGAGCAACGAAATTATTGGTGATCATATATTATGATGTGTGTAGTCCAATAAATGTTGTTGCTAGTAGTGGATTTGTCTATCTTCATAAATGACTCAAGTAGATATATGGATATTTACTTGATGAGACATAAGTCTGGATCTTTTGAAGTCATTCAAAAGGTTTTCAAAATGAAGTAGGAATTATTGTAACAAGAAAATTATGTTTCTACAATTAGATTGCGAAAAGGAATATTTTGAGTTACAAGTTTAGCGAATGTCTGATGAGTTGTGAAAAGAGTTTCATAACTTACACCTCCCGGAGCACCACTGTGAGTGGAATGTCCGTGAAGATGTAATCAAACCATTTATGACATGGTAAGATCAAAGATGACATAAATCAATTTGCCATTATCCCTTTTAAAGTAATGCTTTAGAGACTGCGGCTTTTACACTGAAAAGAGCGCCATCAGATCTGTTGAAATGACTCCATGGTATGGTACAACCAACCATGTTATGTCTTTTCTTAACATTTGGAATATGGGGCTTGTGTAAAATATTTACAAACCTATTCCAAATCAGACAAGTGCTACTTTGTAGGTTATCCCAAGTCATTGGGTATTTCCCCACCACTATACCGAGGCAAAAGGTTTTGCCACAAAGAACGGTATGATTTTGAAGAAAATGGTTCTTGCAAAAAGGTGAGTGGGAGGACAGTGCAACTCGACGAGATAACAGTATGTTCGTCATCAGGTCAAAGGAAAGAGACCTTGGAAGTGATTCCAGAGTTTCCTACCGTGACTGATACGGAAGCCTCTACATGAGATATATGGATTTCGGTCGAACTTGCAGCTGAACCACATAGGCAAAACTCGTGCAAACCTCTCAGGTGCACATACGAGATATTATTGCTAGACAACAGTATACCTACGACACACAAGGAAGCGTTGATGGGCCCTGACTCCAGAATTGGCTAAATGCCAATATAATCCGAGATAGTTTCCATCAATGATTCAAGATTATATCTTGATAAACCCTCCGGAAGGCTTAGAGTCTAACGGATTGTAATGAAACTATAAACTGATACGGATAAAAATGTTTTATCCATAAATCTCGACTTGTTGCAATAACAAAGTCAAGGAGTTGACTGCGATGAGGTTGTCTCACCATAGCGATGCTTAAAAGTCGGTTCGGGTAAAACTAGCAATTAATACATATTTCAATCTTCAGATATGATACATGGATGCCAAAAGGATTTCCATGTGATGGAAATGCAACCTAGGACTTGCATGTGATACAGTCCAAAGTATTTTGTCGGTCCAGAGGATGCTAGTGAGTATGCAAACTTCAGAGTTCCAGCAATGGACAGAAGAGAGCAAAATGGAGTTGGAATCTTCGTTTTTGATGAAATAGTCCAAAGAGTTTGATTTCATCAATGAATAATGAAGATGCTTGTGGTTACAAGAAAGTAAGTGGGAGCATAATAATATTTCTAAAAACCTTGTGTGCTTGACACATTGTTGATTGGAAATAATATAAATTTCTTGACACGAATTAGGACTTCATTGAAAATAGTTTTTCGATGAAGTGCTTAGGCTAGGTAGCCTCGATATTAGGCATAATTATCTACGAGATAGAATTACCTAATAGGCTAAAGCCAAAAATACATATTGACAAGATGCTAAAACAGTTTAGCATAAGAACGCCAAGGAGTGATTCTTGCCGAAGTCACATGGAAAGAGCTTTGCAAGACTCGGTGTCCGAAAACACTGATGAGAAAAATACATGATGGAGATTCCACACACTCTTGTGTTTGGATTAATCATGTATTCCATGGTATGTAAAACAACCAGATATGCCCAATACTCTCAAGCTGTTGCGAGTATAGATACCAAAGTGATCAAATTACTAATCATGGGACAACAGTGAAAAATGTCGTTGAGTACTAAAGTAGCACTGATGACATATTTTCTCGCAAGCAGAGATTATGAAGTGCTCATTGTAAGTAATTACATCAATATAGTCTTCATCAATGCTCCATGCAATTTTTGATTGTGGCGCCCCTGCTCGACCGTGCACTAATCATACACGCAAACGTGCACGATCGAGATTAAAGACTCACGGGAAGATATCACAACACAACTCTAAACATAAATTTAAACATAAATCTTCATATTACAAACTAGGGGTCACGAGGACCCAAATACATAAGTCATACAAACAAATATTATCGGAGTGCAGACATAGTTAGTCAAGTTTGCCTTAAGAAGGCTAGCATAACATCGACACTGATCGAAAAGGCGAAGGCCTCCTGCCTAGGGCCTCCGAACTACTCCTGGTCGGTGGGCTCAACGTAGTAGTAGGTGCCTCTGGGGATCTCCTGCTCCTGGACTCCGTCGTCTGATCGCAGCAACCGGGTAGGGGAAAAGAGGTAGCAAAGCAACCGTGAGTACTCATCCAAAGTACTCGCAAGACTTACATCAGAACTATACTAAGTATGCATCGGTATCAAAGGAATGGGGCTATATCTTTGGACTAAACTGCAGAAATGCCAAAACAGAGGGAGAAAGGCCTAGCCTATCGAAGACTAGCAACTTGAAGCAATCTTGCAGCATCAGAAGAGAGTAGAGCACATTACCATATAGTAACAAGTATATATTAGCAATGCCCTGAGATCCTTCCTCGACTACCCTGCGAGAAAGTGATCCCGAGAGCAGTAGTAACAGTTTAACATTGTAACAGTATCCATTCATAGTTGTAGTAGATCAGGATACAACTCCGAGCGTCCTGTTACCATGGACACGGCTATTCGAATAGATTACTTCCCTGCAGGGGTGCACTACTGTTACCCAACACGCTCGATTATATCTGGCCGGACACACTTGCTGGGTAATGCCCGGCCTCGGGTAATCGACACGCCGTAGACCAACCTAGATTCTCCAGAGAGGTCAACACGCCGGTCTAAATCCTAAGTGCGAAGGGGTCTTGGGCCCATCGCCCTCTGCACTCCTGCACGTTGCGTGGCTGTTCGGGGCCCAGGCGCGACACTGTATACACAAGTGACGTAACCAGCCCACCCCAACGGTCAGCCCGCATCTCTGAACTGTGACATCTGGATCGCTTTCGGAAGGAATGTACGACGTAGAGGGCCCCATTAAACCATTATCCCGCGTGGTGGTAGTGCGTATAGGCACGTAGCCAACTCAGATCAAATACCCAAATCCGTTAGGCGTGTTTTAGTAGCTCGCAGAGACGAACGGGATTCCTGTCGCTCCGATTTGGTAATCCACGGACTACGACCAAGGACCAGGCCCACCTCTCTCCTAGGTGGTCTCCACCTGCCCTGTCGTTCCGCCATAATATCACTCACGGGTACCCTTGGGTTCAACCCATCTTGTTTCATTATCTCGCGGGCACTCTTAGAGCCGGCCCGACTTTAACAATTTAAAGTATTACAGTAATGTAAACATTTTTGTGATCATCACCCTGAATGATCACGGCCCGATAACAAGCCTGGCAAATGGACAAGGGTGAAGGGCCAGCTGATGAAACATAGCATACCTAACTAAGCATCATAGGATAGCAGGTAAGGTATCAATAGCAGGCGACGAAATCAGGCTATGCACCAGAATAGGAGCTATCGGAGCAACAACAGAAGCAATCCTAATGCAAGCAATAGAGAGAAAGAGTAGGCGATATCTAGATGATCAAGGGGGTTTTGCTTGCCTGGAAGCTCTGCTGAAGGGGTCTGGTCGTCGACGATGTAGTCGTACTCAGCAGTGTCATCGGCAGTCTCGGGGTATATCGGGAGAGAAGGAGGGGGAAGAAACAGTAAATACACGGCAACAAATGCAACAGAGATGCATGACATGTCAACATGCTATGCTAGGGGTGTTCTAATGCAGTCCTAGGTATTTTGGTCGGAGCGGGAAAACATCCGGGAGTGTTTCCCCAGCTCCGGTTGATTATCGGACAGACGATCTGGAGGGGAAAGTTCCATGTTCATTATGTTAGAGGGGTGTGGCAGGTATGTGGGTGGTATGAACAGGTTTGGTATATTTTTTGATCATTTTTCATATATAAATTATTTTCATCCGAGTTACGGTTTATTTTATATGAATTTTCAAAGTTTTAAACATTTTCTGGAATTACTGTATTTATTTTTAATTCAAAATTAAATGATTAAATTTCTAGGGGTACACAGAAGTGTACCCAGCAAAATGCTCATTAGACTGACAGGTGGGTCCCGTTGACTGCCCTGTCAGCAGTCAACATTGACCCGTTGACTGGTCAAAGGTTGACTTGGGGTCCACATGTCAGTGAGTAATTAGGCTAATTACTAATTAATTAACTAACTAATTAATTATTTTACTAATTGTTTCTTTTATTTTTATTTTTATTGTTATCTCTTTTTTTAAATTTAAGCCGGCCCCACATGGCAGTGGCCCAGCTGGCCACTGTGGGGGAAACTGCGCGCGCGCGCCAGCAGAGAGGGCCGGCCGTGGCCGGAGGCGTGCGCAGCAAGGCCGGTCGGGCAGCGGCGAGCGGGAGGGGAGGGCGGCGCGGGACGCGGGTGAGGCGCACGGGCGCGTGGCCAGGGCGCGGTGACGCGGGGCTGGACGTGGTCACAGTCGCGGTGACCGCGGCCAACGACCGGAGCTTGGGCGGCGCAGGGCAGCGACAAACTGCGTCGAGAAGAGGGAGAATGGGGGAATCGGCCGAGGCTCACCACGGGGAGGCCGTCGATGAGCTCGGCAAGGCCGGGAGGTGCCGGCGAGGGAGATCCGGGGTGGGGCAGTGGCGGCCCGACGCGGGGATGACGACGACGATGGCGTCCCGGCGACGACCTCGTCTGGTGGGGGTGCTCAGCGCGACGCGGCGGTCCTCCCCGACATCTAGTAGCAGCTCGGGGTGCCCCGGAGCACAGCAACGACGACGCGGCGGCGACGGGTGTCTCGGGCATGAGTGCGGGGGCGAGAGGAACGGCGCGAGGGAGGAGGGGAAAGCGGCTAGGGTTCGATGGGGGGTCGGGGGTGTCCTCCTTATCCACCGCGAGGCGAGCGGACACGCGTCGGCAGCCGCGAAGGGGGGCCATCGGGTGCGCGTGCACTGCGAGCACGACACGCATAGAGAGAGAGAGAGAGGTGGGGGACGACCGGCGCTGTTGGGTTGGGCTATGCACTGTGCACTTAGAGCCCAGTCCAACAGTGGGTTTTGCCCTTCTTCCTTTTTCTTTTTCCGATTCTTTATTCTTTTCTGTTTTGAATTTTGTTTAGCCACCGAATAACATTTGAAAAATGTGTAACCTTGACAAATAATTACATTGCAATATTTGGCAATGTCATAAAAAGTTTGGGGCCCAAATAATTTCATTTGGATTTTGTATTGCATTTAAAAGAGTCAAAATTGTGCTGTTGGCCCTGTTTTCATGATGTTAGAGTCATCTAGGGAATTACGGAATTTAGGTGATGTTGTTTTCTTGAACATAATCCACAATGGATTATTTCCAAAATTATGAACTTTTTAGTTTCCAAATTTGAACAACTTTTATTTTTACTTCATATTTGAATTTTCAATTTGAGTTGGAATTTGAAATGAGATATGACTCAAATTATGATCAAGCACTGTTATACATGGTGACTTGGCATGATCAAGAGGTGATCACTGTAGTTAATACATGGGGGTGTTACAATTCTCCTCCTCTAAAAGAAATTCTCGTCCCGAAAATTAAGGGGTAGACTGAAAGAGAGTGGGGTATTCTTCACGAAGACGATCTTCGCGTTCCCACGTGGCTTCATCTTCAGAATGATTCGACCACTGAACTTTAAGGAACTTGATTGCCTTCTGACGGGTTCGACGTTCAGCTTGATCAAGAATGCGGATCGAATATTCTTGATAGGATAGATTATCTCACAGCTCAAGCATTTCATGATCCACTGCTCGGATAGGATCCTTGAAACAGCGACGGAGTTGTGACACATGAAAGACATCATGAACTTGTGAAAGGTTCGGCGGCAATTCCAATTGATAAGCCACTTCTCCATGTCGGATGGGGATACGGAACGGGCCAATGTAGCGAGGAGCTAACTTGCCCTTGATTCCAAATCGATGAGTGCCCTTCATCGGAGTGACATGAAGGTAAGCTTGTTCGCCAGGTTGATAAACCATTACCTGGTGTTTTTGGTCATAATTGCTCTTCTGACGAGACTGAGCAGTTTTCAAATGTTCACAGACAATGCGGACTTGTTCTTCAGCTTGTTGGATAATATCCGGACCGAAGAGTGACCGTTCCCCAGTTTCTGACCAATTCAGAGGGGTTCGGCACTTACGTCCATATAAAACTTCAAAGGGTGCCATCTTCAGACTAGCTTGGTAGCTATTATTGTAGGAGAACTCAGCATACGGGAGAGATTCCTCCCATTTCTTGCCGAAGGAGATGACACAGGCACGAAGCATATCTTCAAGTACTTGATTGACTCGCTCAACTTGGCCTTGGGACTGGGGGTGAAAAGCGGTGCTGAAGGACAGATGAGTTCCCATAGCTTCTTGGAAACTTTCCCAAAACCTTGAGGTAAAAAGGCTACCTCGGTCTGAACTAATTTCCAACGGAACACCGTGAAGTGACATGATCCTGGAAGCATACAGGTCTGCTAATTGACTAGCAGTGATCGTCTCCTT
Organism: Elymus sibiricus; assembly: GCA_039707655.1. Taxonomy (NCBI): domain Eukaryota; kingdom Viridiplantae; phylum Streptophyta; class Magnoliopsida; order Poales; family Poaceae; genus Elymus; species Elymus sibiricus. Next base: position 74,742,087 of record CM077676.1, read on the forward strand.
GACAGGTAGAAAATGAGCAACCTTGGAGAAGCGATCAATGACGACAAGAATAGCATCATGACCCTTCTGTGATCTGGGAAAACCAGTAATGAAATCCATTTCAACTTTGTCCCATTTCCATTCAGGAATAGTAAGTGGTTGCAGAGTTCCAGCAGGCCTTTGATGTTCTGCTTTGATGCGACGGCAAACATCACACTCAGCAACATAACGAGCAATGTCTCGCTTCATCTTAGGCCACCAATATCTCTGACGAATGTCTTGGTACATCTTGGTGCTATCAGGGTGGATAGACAGAGGGGTGTCATGAGCTTCTTTCATGACATCCGAGCGTGAGTCTTGATTGTCCGTTCTGGGGACCAATAGGCGGCCTTTGAAGAACAAGGCACCATCATCATCAACAGTGTAGAACGATGAATTTCCTTTGGAGAGATAGTTCTTAATCTTCTTGACTTCAGAGTCATATTTCTGCCTTGTCTTGATGTTGTGCTTGAGGTCCGGTTCAACAACCAGGGTATTGAGATAACCCTGTGGGACAATGTGAAGGTTCAACTTGCGAAGCTCTTCGTAGAGAAGGGGTTGAGCTTGCTGAACCATGAGATTGTTTCAATAAGACTTGCGGCTCAAAGCATCGGCCATTACATTAGCCTTGCCAGGGGTATAAGAAATATCCATGTCATAGTCGGCTATTGTCTCGAGCCACCTTTGCTGGCGGAGGTTCAAATCTGGTTGAGTATACGGATACTTCAGACTTTGATGGTCCGTGTATATCTCGCAACGATTACCGAGAAGGTAAAGTCGCCACAGCTTCAGAGCATAGATAACTGCTGCTAACTCGAGATCATGTGTTGGATACTTATCTTCGTGAGGACGCAACTGACAAGAGCCATAAGCAATCACCTTGCGCTCTTGCATCAGGACACAACCTAATCCTTAACGAGACGCGTCACAGTAGATCACGAACTCCTTTCGAGAATCCGGGGGTGCTAGCACTGGGGCAATGTAACATCCCCATGTATTAGCTACAGTAATCCCCCATGATTAATGCCAAGTTATCATGCTAAACAATGCTTGATCATCGTTTGTTTCATATCTCATTTCAAATTCCAATTCAAATTGAAATTCAAATATAAAGTGAATTTAAAAGTTGTTCAAATTTGAAAACTAAAATGTTCATTGAATAGGAAATAATCCATAACTAATTGTGTTAAGAAAAACAACATCACTAAAAATCACTAGATGACTCTATCATCGAAACACAGTACCAAACAGCAATATTTAATCCCATTTTATTTAACAAAAATTAAAATGAAATCATTAGTCCCCCAAACCTTTTTCTGGCAGTGAGATAAATTGCACTGTATTTATTTGGGCAGGATTCATATTTTACAAAATTGAATTAGAGCTAAAAGAAAATACAAAATAGTAAACAAAAACAGAAAACAGAAAAAGAAAAAGGCCAACGCACCTGGGCCTAAGTCAACCGCGCCGGCCCAGCCCACCACCTGTCCTCTCCCATGTCCCGCGCTCTCTCTCCTCCCCGCTGTCGAACACCCAGCGCCCGCGCGCGCGCGCACCCGGGCCCCCCTCCTCTCTGATTGACAGCGCGCCTCACCCATGCCTGGTGGATAAGGTGAGCCCCCGCACCCTCCTGGCGTCTCTCTCGCCTCACTCTCCCCCTTTCTCCCTCTCTGCCACCACACCCGAGCGCGACCATGGCGCCGCCGCCGTAAAGCTCGCAGCCACTGACCGATTCTCGTCGCACGACCATGCCCGCCTGCTTCGCCGCCGTCGACTACTTCTTCTCGGAGGAGCCGTTCAAGCTGCAGGCCACCACAACGTCGCCATCGACCTCTTCTTCCATCTTCGGCCACCGCGATGCCATCGTCGTTTTCGTCGCCGTCCTGCGCTCCCGTGCACCCAACGAGCCTTCATGCGCTCCCTCGGTGAGCGCTGCACCGATTGCCCATGTTTCCTCCTTGCCCCGCCGTCTCTAGCGCTCGCGGCCGTCGCGCCCGAATCTCCTCCCCGCCGGCCATGGCAGCGCCGCGGTCACAGTAGCCACAGCTCGCGCCTGAGCCGCGCGTCGAGCTCCCCGAGCTCCTAGCTAGCCAACGCGCCCATCCACCGCTCTTGCCCTGCCCTGGGCGCTCGAATCCATCGGCGCCCGAACTCCGGCGTCGCTCCGGTCGACGCCGTCGTAGATTTAGGCCACCCCAGCCCGTGTGACCGCCGGCGTTGGATGCGCGCCGCTCCCCTCGTTCGAACGCAGGTCGCGGTGCCCGTTTTGACCCCCTGCAGCGCAATCCCGATGCTCGCCGGCACGATTCTGGTGCCGGTGCCGACGTGGTTGCCACCTGGGCGCCTCGGGGCCCGCTTTGAGCCACTAACGGGTGGGCCCGGTTGACCTATTGACCGGGTCAACCGCTGACTGGGCTGGCCCCGCCACTGACATGTGGACCCCACCTGTTTAAACATTTTTAATAAATAGATAATCTGTTAATTAATTAATTAATTTAATCACTAATCAGTCACTGACTACTGGGCCCACCTCTAATTAATCATTAATTAGATTAAATAAATCCTAATTAACTACTGTGTCACTGACCAGTGGGACCCACTGGTCAGGTTTGACCCTGGTCAGCCAGAGTTGACTGCTGACATCATCATGACGTTCTGCTGATGTCACCCTTTACTGTTTTGGATAATTCGAATTAAATAATTCTAGAAAATGATTAAAACTTTAAAAAAATCATAGAAATTAAACCGTAACTCGGATGAAAATAATTTATATATGAAAAATGATCAGAAAAATATGAAGAATCCGAATATGTGATCAAAATGCTTAACCATCACTCCTATCTAGATGAACATGGAACTTTTTGCCCGATTTTGATAAATGAATAGTGCATGACCTTAATAAAATAATTCCAGATAAATTCCTAAATTATCTAAAACAATTAGATAGGCAATATATCACACCTGCATATCATTTAGGCATGTCATGCATCCCTGTTGCATTTGTTGCTTGTATTTATTGTTTCTTCCCCCTCCTTCTCTCCCGATAGACCCTGAGACTGACGACGACCCTCCTGAGTACAACTACGTCGTCGACGACCAGACCTTTTCAGCAGAGCTTCCAGGCAAGCAAAACCCCCTTGATTATTCCTATATCGCCTATTCCTTCTCCCTCATGCTTGCATTAGATTTTGCTACTGTAATTGCTTGCTCCTATTCTAATGCATAGCCTACTTTTGTAACCTGCTATTGTTTCTTTACTTGTTGTCCTAAAATGCTTAGTATAGGATGGATAGTGATCCATCAGTGACCCCTCACCCTTGTCCTTGTTGCCCCGCTTTGTTACCGGATCTCGATCATGGTGATCGATGTGCAGATACCGTCACATCATCGCACACACACCCCTTAGTTGTATGACTCTGCCGGGCTACTATCGAGTGCCGAGGGTGATACCTCGTACTACACTCCTGATGATATCTCTGTAGTATATCACATCGGTGGTGATTGCCGAGGGTGATTCCTCGCTCTCCCCTTCCCGATGATGACTCTGTCGTGCAACCCCTCAAGTGTGGACCATCGAGGGTGATTCCTCCTGGTTCTCCTTAACGGATTACATCGAGTAGGAATCCATCGAGGGTGATTCCTCGGGTTTCCTTGGATGTTTTGAACACACGGTTACCTTGACTTTTACCTCAGACCTTTGTTGCAGGCGGGTCGACCCTGAGGGGTACCCGCGGGGAAATGTGAAGTCGGGTTTGCCAGGATGGCACCCGCGAGAGATTATTGTGGCGGAACGACAGGGCCGGTGGTTCCTGGTCGTTGGACCGCGTGTTACCAAGTCGGAGCGATAGGGATCCTGTTCGTCTCTGCGAGTTACTAAACACGCCTAACGGATTTGGGTATTTGATCTGAGTTGGCCACTGGCCTATACGCACTACCACCACGTGGGATAATGGTTATGGGACCCTCTACGTCGTATGTATCAGCCGAAAGTTCTTCAGATGTCACAGCTCAGAGATGCGGGCTGATTGTTGGGGTGGGCTGGTTACGTCACTTGTGTATACAGTGTCGCACCTGGGCCCCGACCACCCTCGCAACGTGCAGGACTACAAAGGGCGATGGCCCAAGACCCCTTCGCACTTAGGATTTAGACCGGCGTGCTGACCTCTCTGCTGAGCCTAGGTAGCACTGCGTCGTGTCGATTACCCGAGGCCGGGCATTCCCAGGCAAGTGTGTCCGGCCAGATGTAATCGAGCGTGCTGGGTAACAGTAGTGCACCCCTGCAGGGAAGTTATCTATTCGAATAGCCGTGTCCACGGTAACAGGACGCTCAGTGTTGTATCCCGATCTACTACAACTTGAACTGAATACATGTTACTTTAACTGTAAGCTCCGGGATCGCTTTCTCGTAGGGAGTCGAGGAAGGATCTCTAGGCTTTGCTAATTACATGCTTGTTACTTTATGTTATGCTACTAATCTGCACTCTTCTAATGCTGCAAGACGCTGCAAGATGCTAGTCTTCGATAGGCTAGGTCTTTCCCCCTCTACTCTGGCATTTCTGTAGTTTAGTCCAAAGATATAGCCCCATTCCTTTGATACCGTTGCATACTTAGCATAGTTCTGATGTCGGTCTTGCGAGTACTTTGGATGAGTACTCACGGTTGCTTTGCTACTTCTTTTTCCCCCTACCCGGTTGTTGCGATCAGACGATGGAGTCCAGGAGCAGGAGATCCCTGGAGGAGCCTACTATGACGTGGAGATCCCCGATGACCAGGAGTAGTTCGGAGGCCCTAGGTAGGAGGCCTTCGCATTTTCGATCAGTGTCGCTGTTTGTGCTAGCCTTCTTAAGGCAAACTTAACTAACTATGTCTGTACCCAGATATTATTTGTGTGATGACTTATGTATTCGGGTCCTCGTGACCCCTGGTTTTCAATATGAAGATTTATGTTTGAATTTGTGTTTAGAGTTGTGTTGTGATATCTTCCCGTGAGTCTCTGATCTCGAGCATGCATGTTTGCGTGTATGATTAGTGCACGTGTCGAGCAGGGGAGTCACAGGCAGAGGTCAACTTGTCTTTAAGTGTCTGAAAACTTTCTTGGCACTTTTCTGTCCACTCAAACTTCTTTCCTTTGTGGAGCAAATCAGTCAGTGGCTTAGCAATCTTGGAGAAGTTCTCGATGAAACGGTGGCAATAGCTGGCGAGACCGAGAAAACTTCTGACTTGCTTGACAGTTTGCGGAGGAGTCCAGTCAAGAATAGCCTGAACTCGTTCTGGGTTAACCGCAATGCCATCCTTGGAAATCACATGACCAAGATAGGTCACCTCAGATAACCAGAATTCACATTTGGAAAATTTGGCATATAGCTGGTGTTCTCAGAGTTTCTCCAATACAAGCTGAAGATGTTCGGTGTGTTCTTCTTCATTCTTGGAATACACAAGGATATCATCCAAATAAACCACGATGAGTTTGTCGAGGTAGTCCATGAAGATATAGTTCATCAATCGAGAGAAGGTTGCTGGAGCATTAGTTAATCCGAAGGACATGACGGTGTACTCGTATGATCCATAACGGGTAATGAAGGCGGTCTTCGGAATATCCTCTTTACAAACTCGGATCTGATGGTAACCCAATCTTAAGTCAAGTTTAGAGAACACAGAGGATCCAGCAAGTTGATCATAAAGATCGTTGATCCGGGGAAGTGGATATTTGTTCTGGATTGTTGCTTGGTTAATAGGCCGATAGTCCTGGACCAATCGGTTAGTTCCATCCTTCTTCTTAACAAAGAGAGAAGGTGCTCCCCAAGCAGAGGAACTTGGACGAATGAAGCCTTTACAAAGCGATTTGTCGATCTCCTCCTTAAGTTCAAGGAGTTCATGTGGCGGCATCTTATAGGGACGCTTAGCAATAGGGGTAGTGCCTGGTTTCAAGTCGATGACGAATTCAACGGCTCTAACAGGGGGTATTCTTGGAAGTTCTTCTGGGAAGACGTCTGGAAAATCGTGAACGACTGGAACGTTCTCAATTCCCTCAAGAGGTGAAGCGTTCAAAGTGTTTAGAGCATATATGTGTGCTTTGGCATTTTGAATAATCCAAGCAGAGTAGTTTACTATCTCGTCGGAGGGGTGAAGGAGTTGGACGACTTTAGTGGCACAGTCGATTGAAGCAATGTGAGCTTTCAACCAATCCATTCCCAGAATGAGGTCTATATTGGACGATTTCAAAACGATGGGTGAAACAAGGAATTCCAATCCTTTGATTTCAATAGTGACATTGTGTGCCATCATGGAGGTTTGACATTGGCCTCCAGGGGTGTGGACAACTATTGGTAGGTTCATCTTTTCAAATGCAATGTCATGTGATAATGCAAATGCTTCTGACATGAATGAATGCGATGCTCCTGAATCAAATAAAACAGAAGCGGGTACTGAGTTAACGAAAAGGGTACCCATCACGGTAGCAGGTTGATCCTGAACTTCTTCAATATCAATGTGATAAGCCTGTCCACGACCATAAGCAGAAGACCCGGTATTATAGCTACGGGTCTGGTTGTAACCACGGCCATTTCCACAGACAGTAGGAGGAAGTGCCAACTGATTCTGATTCTGGCGGCAGTCTTTGGCACGGTGACCTGGGTGGCGACACTTGAAACATAGTCCATCTTCAGGACGAAGAGCAACAGCATTTGGTGGAGTAGCTTGAGCTCTCGGTTGCCTCGGGGGCGGAGGAGGCAGACGGGGTGCTGCATAGGAAGGCCTTAGTGCAGGGGCAGCTGGACGATACATGCTGTGGGGAATCCAGATTCGACGCCTTTGTGCTGAGCTCGAAGATGAGCCAATGTCACGATGGCGCTTCTGTGACTCCTTGTGCTCCATCTGAGCGGTCTCAACCTGGATAGCCTTATTCACCAGGGTGGAGAAGTCGGTGAAGTCATGAACAGCAAGTGCAAGCTTGAGGTCTGGGTGGAGTCCGTCACGGAATTTCTCCTGTCTGCAAACATCAGTGGCAATGTCTTCTTCAGCATAGCGGGATAGGTCAAGGAATTCCCGCTGATAAGCATCGACAGTCTTACTGCTCTAAGTGAGGTTGCGAAACTCCCTCTTCTTCTGGTCCATGATTCCCTGAGGAATGTAACGGGCATGGAAAGCAGTCTGAAACTCGATCCAGGTAACGACTGTCCCAACAGGTAGTGAACGCCTGTGGGTGTCCCACCATTGAGCAGCGGGACCCTTCAAGAAGTAGGATGCGAAGGTGACAAGGTTGGCAGGGATGACATTGGCAGATTCCATCTCGTAGGTGATGTCGCGAAGCCAGTCATCAGCATCCAGTGGCTGTTCTGAGTTACGGAAAATGGCAAGGTTGAGACGCACAAACTCCTGCAGAGTTATTGGGGCAGGTTGCTGATTCTGAGCATTCTGGTTCTGGTGTGGGAACTGAGCCATGATTCCAACCATGAACTGGCGGTTCAGCTCGAATTGCTGCATCATAGCTGCCATATAGTCTGGCGGTGGTGGCTGTTCGGCAGCACGGTCACGTCCACGACCAGGAGCACCTGGCCTAACCATCCTGCTAAAATTCAACAAGGGGTAGTTTAGTAAAAGCAACCGCAATAGTTTTTAGATACAATCACGAGGTAACACGAGCAATGAGCAAGAGTGCAATAGATACATAATAGTAGTCAATTAAGACATACAGATCCATACACAGAGTCGGTTACACGCGGACAACATAAGTTCGGAAAATTAAACAACTAGACATACTAGGCGGCGCGCAGGCACGCGGTAGGGAATACAACAACGGGGCATAGCAAAGACTACATCAACGTCGGGGAAAACCACTGAAACCAGGTAACTGCAGGTGCCGAATCTGAGTGCTCATGGCAGAAGGATCCTGCATACCATGATTACTCTGACGTAGAACCCGGTCTCGAACCGGGAGAAGAGGTCCACGTGCGGGGGTGCGACCTCCAACAGCAGGCCAATCGATACCTGCAGGCATCTGAGTCCTGCACAGGTAAAGGATGTACTCTGGATGCATCCCTGCCCGGACAGCTGGTAGCAACTGTGTCATAGCCTCATAGAGACGTGCGCGAGTGGCGTACAGCTCGACGGCAAGAGCTCGGGCAGTGCGATCCAAAGCCTCAGTGTGCTGTATCAAGACCCGCGGGTCATATCGACGTAGCACGTAAGGAGCGCGGATAGCAGTGTAGTATCCAGTCTCATCTCCCGCAGGGGCATACGGGATGTATCGGAACTCAGAGTCGTCCAAGCGACTATGCTCGCCATGAAGACGTGCAACAACAGAATGGGCAGCGTCATGGACTGCCATATCAATCGTCACGCCGATACCATGAAAAGTGTGCAACTCAGTGACGGAGTCGTCCCGCTGATCAAAGATACGAACATCGGCATGGTACTGCTCCTGGTTGAACTCGCGGAAATCCTCGTAAACGTTGTACTCGGGGTACCAGCGGTAGCCCAATCTGGTCAGGAGGGCAATCAGGATAGCTGGAAAACCAGGCGCATCACGAGCCCAAGTCCGAAGTACAAGCTGCGTCGCAGGACGTGGTGGAAACAAACGATCCATCTGAAACAGAGGAAATTTCAAAGTTTTCAAATGACGGTGCATGAATCGCGTATTATGTCTTCAAAGAAGTAATTGCAGATAATCAAGCTCCGGGTGGACGTGACCACGAGAACCTAGAGTCAGAGTTAGTAAAAAAAACTTAACCCGAATAGAAGAAAGATCAGAGTCCCAGAGTAAAGGTGCGGAATAAAAGATCCTAATCCCATCCATTTGTGATGTGGGCCCATAAGCCACACAACAATGTTAGTAAAATAGTTTTTCAAAGACTAGACTCAACTTCGACCAAGGAATCGGAAGGGGGCTTCCTACAGGTAGTCGGCTCTGATACCAGCTTGTGGCGCCCCTGCTCAACCGTGCACTAATCATACATGCAAACGTGCACGATCGAGATTAGAGACTCATGGGAAGATATCACAACACAAATTTAAACATAAATCTTCATATTACAAACCAGGGGTCACGAGGACCCGAATACATAAGTCATACAAACAAATATTATCTGAGTACAGACATAGTTAGTCAAGTTTGCCTTAAGAAGGCTAGCATAACAGCGACACTGATCGAAAAGGCGAAGGCCTCCTGCCTAGGGCCTCCGAACTACTCCTGGTCGGCGGGCTCAACGTAGTAGTAGGTGCCTCCGGGGATCTCCTGCTCCTGGACTCCATCGTCTGATCGCAGCAACCGGGTAGGGGAAAAGAGGTAGCAAAGCAACCGTGAGTACTCATCCCAAGTAATCGCAAAACTTACATTAGAACTATACTAAGTATGCATCAGTATCAAAGGAATGGGGCTATATCTTTGGACTAAACTGCAGAAATGCCAGAACAGAGGGAGAAAGGCCTAGCCTGTCGAAGACTAGCAACTTGAAGCAATCTTGCAGCATCAGAAGAGAGTAGAGCACATTACCATATATTAACAAGTATATATTAGCAATGCCCTGAGATCCTTCCTTGACTACCCTGTGAGAAAGTGATCCCGAGAGCAATAGTAACAGTTTAACATTGTAACAGTATCCATTCATAGTTGTAGTAGATCAGGATACAACTCCGAGCGTCCTGTTACCATGGACACGGCTATTCGAATAGATCACTTCCCTGCAGGGGTGCACTACTGTTACCCAACACGCTCGATTATATCTGGCTGGACACACTTGCTGGGTAATGCCCGGCCTCGGGTAATCGACACGCCGTAGACCAACCTAGACTCTCCAGAGAGGTCAACACGTCGGTCTAAATCCTAAGTGCGAAGGGGTCTTGGGCCCATCGCCCTCTGCACTCCTACATGTTGTGTGGCTGGTCGGGGCCCAGGCGCGACACTCTATACACAAGTGACGTAACCAGCCCACCCCAATGGTCAGCCCGCATCTCTGAACTGTGACATATTGATCGCTTTTGGAAGGAACGTACGACGTAGAGGGCCCCCTTTAACCATTATCCCGCGTGGTGGTAGTGCGTATAGGCACGTAGCCAACTCAGATCAAATACCCAAATCCGTTAGGCGTGTTTTAGTAGCTCGCAGAGACGAACAGGATTCCTGTCGCTCTGACTTGGTAATCCACAGACTACGACCAAGGACCAGGCCCACCTCTCTCCTAGGTGGTCTCCACCTGCCCTGTCGTTCCGCCATAATATCACTCGCGGGTACCCTTGGGTTCAACCCGTCTTGTTTCATTATCTCGCGGGCACTCTTGGAGCCGGCCCGACTTTAACAATTTAAAGTATTGCAGTAATGTAAACATTTCCGTGATCATCACCCTGAATGATCACGACCCGATAACAAGCCTGGAAAACGGACAAGGGTGAAGGGCCAGCTGATGAAACTTAGCATACCTAACTAAACATCATAGGATAGCAGGTAAGGTATTAATAGCAGGCGACGAAATCAGGCTATGCACCAGAATAGGAGCTATCAGAGCAACAACAGAAGCAATCCTAATGCAAGCAATAGAGAGAAAGAGTAGGCGATATCTGGATGATCAAGCGGGTTTTGCTTGTCTGGAAGCTCTGCTGAAGGGGTCTGGTCATCGACGACGTAGTCGTACTCAGCAGTGTCGTCGGCAGTCTCGGGGTCTATCGGGAGAGAAGGAGGGGGAAGAAACAGTAAATACACGGCAACAAATGCAACAGAGATGGATGACATGTCAACATGCCGTGCTAGGGGTGTTCTAATGCAGTGCTAGGTATTTTGGTCGGAGCAGGAAAACATCCGGGAGTGTTTCCCCAGCTCCGGTTGATTATCGGACAGACGATCCGGAGGGGAAAGTTCCATGTTCATTATGTTAGAGGGGTGTGGCAGGTATGTGGGTGGTATAAACAGGTTCGTTATATTTTTTTGATCATTTTTCATATATAAATTATTTTCATCCGAGTTACGGTTTATTTTATATGATTTTTTAAAGTTTTAAACATTTTCTGGAATTACTGTATTTATTTTTAATTCGAAATTAAATGATTAAATTGCTACAGGTACACAGAAGTGTACCCAGCAAAATGCTCATTAGACTGACAGGTGGGTCCCGTTGACTGCCCAGTCAGCAGTCAACGTTGACCCGTTGACTGGTCAAAGGTTGACTTGGGGTCCACCTGTCAATGAGTAATTAGGCTAATTACTAATTAATTAATTAACTAATTAATTATTTTACTAATTATTTCTTTTATTTTTATTTTTATCGCTTTTTTTAATTTAAGCCGACCCCACATGGCAGTGGCCCAGCCGGCCACTGTGGGAGAAACTGCACGCGCGCGTCAGCAGAGAGGGCTGGCCATGGCCGGAGGTGGGCACGGCGAGGCCAGCAGGGCAGCGGCGAGCGGGAGGGGAGGGCGGCGCGGTACGCGGGCGAGGCGCACGGGCGCGTGGCCAGGGCGCGGTGACGCGGGGCTGGACGCGGTCACGGTCGCGGTGACCGCGGCCAACGGCCGGAGCTTGGGCGGCGCGGGGCGGCGACAAACGGCGTCAGGAAGATGGGGTAATGGGGGAATCTGCCGAGGCTCACCCCGGGGAGGCCGTGGACGAGCTCGGCGAGGCCAGGAGGCGCCGGCGAGGGAGATCTGGGGCGGGGCAGTGGCGGCCCGACACGGGGATGATGGCGACGATGGCGAGCTGGAGGCGTCCCGGTGACGACCTCGTCTGGTGGGGGAGCTCAGCGCGACGCGGCGGTCCTCCTCGACATCTAGTAGCAGCTCGGGGGTGTCCCGGAGCATGGCAACGACGACGCGGCGGCGACGGGGGTCTCGAGCGCGAGTGCGGGGGCGAGAGGAACGGCGCGAGGGAGGAGGGGAAAGCGGCTAGGGTTCGATGGGGGGTCGGGGGTGTCCTCCTTATCCACTGCGAGGCGAGCGGACACGCGTCGGTAGTCGCGAGGGGGAGCCATGGCGTGCGCGTGCGCTGCAGGCACGACACGCACAGGGAGAGAGAGAGAGAGGTGGGGGACGACCGGCGCTGTTGGGCTGGGTTGTGCACTTAGAGCCCAGTCCAACAGTGGGTTTTGCCCTTCTTCCTTTTTCTTTTTCTGATTCTTTATTCTTTTCTGTTTTGAATTTTGTTTAGCCACCGAATAACTTTTGAAAAATGTGTAACCTTGACAAATAATTACGTTGCAATATTTGGCAGTGTCATAAAAAGTTTGGGGCCCAAATAATTTCATTTGGATTTTGTATTGCATTTAAAAGAGTCAAAATGGTGTTGTTGGCCCTGTTTTCATGATGTTAGAGTCATCTAGGGAATTTAGGTGATGTTGTTTTCCTGAACATAATCCACAATGAATTATTTCCAAAATTATGAACTTTTTAGTTTCCAAATTTGATCAACTTTTATTTTTACTTCATATTTGAATTTTCAATTTGAGTTGAAATTTGAAATGAGATATGACTCAAATTATGATCAAGCACTGTTATACATGGTGACTTGGCATGATCAAGAGGTGATCACTGTAGTTAATACATGGGGGTGTTACATCGATTTAAGTTAAGGGTTTTGTGTAACACACAATACGGTGGCACGGTAAGTTGGAATTGTTCTAAACAAGTTACTATGGCGAATTCTATAACAGAGGCTAAGTGTTGACGCTTAGGAAGCGATAAAGAAGATGTTGAATCATATAGTTCATTCATGAACTTAGTATGGTTCCAAGATGGCTTTGATCATTGGGACACTATTGCAGATAGTTGCTCCATAGCTCAGTCTGAGGAATCAAGGTTTGACATGTGATTCACATATATACAAAGTCAAGTCCACACAAAATATGAATTTTGTGAAAGCGTGAAAACGCGAGGAGATGCAAAGATACACACGGAACTGAAGTTGTCAGATCCGTTAGACATCAGGCTATACCACAAGCGAAGCATTTTTTACACCGGTATGCCATAGGTGTAAAGTGCATTAGCATTGACTAGATTATTGACTCTAGTGCAAGTGGGAGTCTGTAGGAGATATGCCCTAGAGGCAATAATAAATGTTATTGTTTATCTCCATGTTCATAATTATGTTTATGTTCCATGCTATAACTGCTATGGTTCTCGAGTCTACAATAACCACGAGGCTCGGAGGAAGACTCATATGCACGTGTGGAATAATAAACGGTAAAATATATTCCTAGTCTGGCCTCTAAGACTAGCTCAAGTGTTGCATGATGGTTCTGTTTTCCTGATCATGGGCATGGCTATGCCGGCAACTTTAAGGGCACAATGTTAGGAGAACACTTGTGTTGAATCGACCCGATTGATATTATGCTATGAGATACTTTGTCACAAGTTAATAGTTAATAACACAGAGGAAGTTAACGTTTGCATAATTCCTTAGACCATAAGAGTATCGAGTTCCTTCATGCTTGATTCATGAACTTTGGGGTTTGTTAAACGTCATCCGTAACAGGGTGGCTATTACGGCGGCTTACGGGTTCATGGGAAAGTATGACAAGGGACTTGATGGCTCAAGATTGGGATTTGCTCCTCCAACAATGGAGAGATATCTCTGGGCCCTCTCGGTGTTACGATATCCACCATCGTCTGGCCAGACACTTTGTGATTTGATCACAGGGATGCCGGAACACGGGAACGAGAAAAGAGAACAAAACCGGTAACGAGGTAACTAGCATAGTGGACAAGTTGTTGATCCACGGGGATGCCGATAAATCTCACCTCGGGTGTTTGTAACATATCGCGAAGCAACAGGAATAGCACACGGCAACTGGAGGTTCACTCGGATATTTATTCGTATGGGTATAGGGATCAATATGGGTGTCCACGGCTCCGATGTTGATCATTGATCGGAAAGAGTTCCGGTCATGTCTATACTTCACCGAACCTATAGGGTCACATGCTTAAGGGTCATCTATCTGCTGAATACTAGACAGGGAGTCTGAGAGAAAATCACCGGAAAAGTTTCGGAGACAACGGAAGAGTTCCGGAGAGAGAACACCAGAAGGGTTTCGGTAAAACTGAAAAGTTGTTTCAGGGTATACCATTAAGTCAAATTAGTTTCGGCACACGCCTGAAAATTCTTGGAGGGTGCCAGAATTGTTCTGGGAACTTCTGGATTTTTCCGGAGAAAAAACCCGGAAATGTTCCGGAGCTGCCGGAACCGCTTTGGTTGCTTTTCGCAGATGAAACTCACTAATCCGAAATTGTTTCGGAACGCGTCCAAAATTATTTTAGTGGGTACTGAAAATGTTCTAAGACCTACAGAAATATTTTTGGATTTAACGGTCGCGGAAAATTGTTTTCGTGAATAATGAAAATCACTTTATGGTTACTTTTTTGGATAGCCACCTTTTTGGGCTTTGCTTGAAAATATCTTGGGGATGACATGGATGGATGGGGCCCACTAGGTGTGGCCGGCCAAGAGGTGGAGCTCCATGGAGCTCCACTTGCCTTCCCATTTAGCCCTTCATATGGGACATATTGTATGGGCATTTTGGTATTTTTCCAAATGCCACCCTACCCCTTGGGATTTCCTATAAAAGGAGGTGGAGATGAGCTCTCCACACTCACTCTTTCTCACATACAAGTGCCATGCAATGATCTGGCTTCTCTCTCCTTCCCCGCGAAATAGTTTCGTGGAGCCGAAAGGCTGTCTGGGTTCTGGTGGGAACTAGTTCTAGACGGCGAAGCCCTGCCGGATAGATGACACTGTATGTGTGCAACCCCGTAGAGAGGTCGTAGGTTCAATCTTTCTTGCCCGAGGGGCTGTTCGAGAGTGCCTCCCGAAGGGCTGTACGAGTGACCGTCCGAGATTCTGTGAGTGCCTCCCAAAGGGTTGTCCGTGACACCGTCCGGGGGACTGTCCGACCGCCTCCCGAAGGGCTGTTCGAGGGACTATCCGGGGGGCTGACGTGTGAGTACATCCTCACGGTTGGGAGGTTGTAAATCCTAGCTGCGGGGATTTGCACTGATGATCTACATCGACTCTACTTCCGCTGCGCTACGAGTCGGTAACGATCAGATCAAACCTTGTATGCATCTCCATAGTGATCCTGGGCATGCTCGCAGTACCGGAAATTTTTGTTTTCTGCTGCGTTCCCCTACAGTCGCGACATGGGAGTTATCCCTTTTTTGTAGATTCATTTTTTCAAAACATTTTAGCTCTAGAACCGCGCATTCAAATCGCAAACCGTTTTCATCGTTGGATTTCACATGTCGAGATCTTTAAAACGAGGTCCCATGTTAATAAGTTTCGACGAACTTTTTCTTCACGAAAAATCAAAAAAAGAAAACAGAAAATATAGAAACCAAAAAAATGAAAAAACAAAAAAGGAAAAAAGGCCGAAACCGGAAAAAAAAACGAAACCCAAAAAAAGTAACCCGAAATCATTGTTGTGCTTTTGTTTGGAAGCACAGTTTTACTTCTCGTGGAAACACAGGCTGTGCTTTTCCCTTTTGGAGGAGCACAGGCCGTGCTTCTCTTTTTTTTGGGGAAGCACATTCGTGATTTTCCTTTTTGGGAAGCATAGTTATATATATTTTTTCGGAGAATCATAACTATGCTTTTCCCTTTTCAGAGAAGCACTACCTATGCATCTCGTGGAAGAGCATGCTATGCTTTGCCCTCTTTTTTTGGAAGTATAGTTGTCCTTTTCCTTTTTACAGGGAAGCAAAATTGTGCTTTTTCCTTCTCGGGAAGCACGGCTTCATGAAAAAACAAAAAAATTGAATTTTTTTTTGTCAAAACCTAGGGAAAACAATAAAACATGTGCAAAAAAAACCAAAATTCTAAGGGTGTACCCAGCACAACACGTGGTAGCGGTTGGGCGCATCACTTGATGTGCTCTCAGGGCCTAAAAGTGACCCCTGCGGGAGCCCCCGAAGGGATACCCGTTTGATAGTTGGAGACCTCTTATTTAACGCAAAGGGGGCGCGTCCGTCAAACAGGAGGGTGGCAACAAAGGGGCGCATCCTGGTGGGCCGGCCCAGCAGCATGTTGCACTCTAGTACAAATTGGTCAAAAATCTAAAAGGTGATGTGTGAGCAAACTGCGCGTGGCTAGCCAGTCAAGCTGATGAAACTCTGTTGACTACTAGGCCGTCCTGATCTTTAAAGACTATGCGCATCAACACATCTGAACTTTTTTTGAAATTTCAAAGCACGATTGTTTTTTAAATGAATATTTTTTTGAAACATGAACTTTTTTCAATTTATGAATATTTTTCAAAAACTTGAACATTTTTTTTGAGTCTATGAACATTTTTTTTAAACACAAACTTCTTTTAAAATTTCAAAGCGTGATTTACTTTTGAAATGCAACCTTTTTAAAATTTCAAAACACAATTGTTTCGAAAATTTTAAAACCTTTTTAATATTTTTAAAACACCAAAAAAATTAAAAATTGAACATTTTTTGAAAAAACATTCGAAATTATGAACATTTTCTAAAAACATGAAATAATTTTGCAAATTTTCAAACATTTTGGGAAAAATGAACGAAATTTCAAATTTGAATTTTTTTGAATTTATGAAAAAAGAAAGGAAAACCAGTGAAGAAAGAAAACAAAAAAGGAAAAATCCTGAAAAAAATAGTGCATAAATAACAGATGGTCTTTGCTCGCTGCTCATTTCCTAGATTTTTTAGGGGTAAAATCAAGTTTTATTTATCAAACACCACAGAGTGTGGGATAGAGTTCGGGTCGTGGCATTGGCCAAACCAAATGTGACGTCCTAGACCTAACGAAAGAGAAAACCTGGCTAAACTATGTGCTTCGACACCATGCAAAAAAAAAACTATGTGCTTCGACATTGAAAGCACGAAATTACAATTAAATAAAGACGCTTGCAACTTTATCTCGCTGATAATGGCTCGTTTGACAGATAGTTTGCTCACATTTTTTTGAGAGAAAATTTAGCCTCGATGGGCTGGAAATCGGGCCAGCCAACCTCGAGTGCGACCGGCCCGTCCTTACTCCAGTAGAAAGCCCGTCACGTCACCCAAGAGCCCACCCTTATCTGTTTTTTTTTTACAGGACCCGTATCTGCTCTGTTCCTCCAGCACGACCGGCCGCCGCCCCGCCTCCTTCGCCCGCTCGACACCTCCCCCGCCGCCGGAGCTACGCGCTCAACCCCCCCCCCCCCCCCCCCCCCCCCCCCCCCCCGCCCGTGCGAGCCTGTCCCTTCCCGCCCTATCTTCCGCGCGGCCCCGCCTTCTCCTCGCCGCGCCGCCGCCCGCTCCACCCCAGCTCGCCCCCGCCCGTGAAGGCGACAACCGCCCGCAGCGGCCCGAATCGAGGGAGGGAGAGAGGGAGGTTCCTCTCAGGTGAGCTTCTCTTTCCCTTTCTCTCAAGCGTGACGCCCCATGTCTCTGGCTAGTTCCTCGATTTGGACGATTCTAGGGTTTCATGTGTGCTGCGATCTAGTTATTTGGTATGAACACTAGCACGGGAAATGGATCTCGGACGACGGAGATTTTTTTAATTATTTAGCAAAAACCGTCACAGGAGATGGATGAGGCTTTTGTGCTGTATTTCCCTTTTCCAGATTTTTCTGGCTGGTTCAAGTTTAAGTCTCGGTCGACTGAGATTTAGCAACACTGTTTTTTTAATGGCAAAATTCTTTTGTTATTTTTTATAGGGATATTCTGGTCTTTCCACCCCTCTCATTTATGTCATCTAGCAAAGAAACATGATCATTTGTAATGCGTGGCATTTATCAATCGGCAAAGTGCTAAATTCGGATGTTTGATCAATTGCAGATAAAGATTGGGCAGTTTGGCCGGGGCAGAGCAAACATGGGGCGTTTCATCAATTAGCCCCCGCAACCGCAGCCGCAGTGTCGCTCGCTACTCGCACACGGCCGTCGGCCCTAGATGGTGCCGGAGGACGGCGCGCAACAGGCAGCGGCGGCCGCCGCCGCGGAGCCCTCCGCGTTGTCGGAGGTGGACTCGTTCCGGCGCCAGGTCAACGACCTCGCCTCCAAGACCGACGTGGTAACCCCGCACCCTCCTAGCCTTGATAGTAGTTTCCGTCTAGCCTCAGTACTGATTTCCAAGAAGGGCTCTGCTGCCAGAGCAGCTTCGTTCCTAAGAGTGCGCCATTTTTGGGGATTTTGGCTATAGCATGATTAGGTGTCAGGTCTAGCGGTCTCCTGTTGCGATGCTGTGTTCTTTCCCCCCAAGAATTTGGGCAAAGTTGTCTCAGACTGGAACTGGTGGTATGTGTGTTGCAGCTGGAGAAGAGGGTGAACGAGGTGGTAGGGTTCTACGACGGCAAGAAGCATGGCAGCGGAGGGCGCAGGACCAGCGGTAGCAGCAGGTATGCGGCGAATGGTGCAAGGGACAGCAACTGCAAAGGGATGCCCGACATCATGCGCCAGCTTAACGGTATCATTCGCCAGGTGATGATCTTTCTTCAGCTGCGGTTTATCCCATGATTCATTGTGTTTGCTGGCTACTCATGCTATATTCTTGCATCCTGGAGCGTGTTTTAGAAAGTCAGACTGGTGCCAGGTTTGTAATTTGCAGGTCAATTTAGAACATTAAAAGGCTTTTCGACCTGATCGATCCATTTGACTAATGTGGCAACCTAGACTTTTTCCATTGATTGTAGCGATTGCCTGCACATACTGCTCCTGTTCTTTCCAGCAAGATAGATTTATAATGGAATCAAGATTTCTGCTACAAGTTTCAAATAGCTCCCAAATTTATGTATGCTTCCATGAACATCAATCTGGTTCTTTTTGGCTGTGTTCATTGGTAGACCATTTTTCACATGTGGTCTTCTGGCGCAGTGAATGAAATAAGCCTAAAATATATGATCTGCAGCTTTTGCTGAATGCGGTCATCTGAACCTAACTAAAAAGCCTTGCAAGTGAACTTACAATGCATGTTTTTTAATTGGCTATACTTTTGGGATTGA
The DNA here is from genome assembly GCA_039707655.1 of Elymus sibiricus. NCBI lineage: Eukaryota > Viridiplantae > Streptophyta > Magnoliopsida > Poales > Poaceae > Elymus > Elymus sibiricus. The sequence goes on from CM077676.1 coordinate 74,761,024, forward strand.
TTCAACCACTATATGTGGAAAATCCTTTTTTTAATCTAGTTTTCTATGGTGTAATACTCAGCACAAAATTTATCGTTCTTTAGGCACCTTCCAAGTTCGTATTCAACTACTGCAGTTAAAAACTCAAATGTGTGATTTCTTTGCCCTATGAAAAGCCTTCTGTTGATCTTTGCAAAATTTGGCACTTGATCCTCTTTTCTGTATTCATTTTCTTCCAGATCACGTCTCATGAATGGTCAGCGCCATTTCTGCAACCGGTAGATGTTGTAGGCCTACAACTTGATGACTATCACAAGGTAATACTGCCAGTACAGTTTGTCCTGGATTTTGCTAGAGTTCTGTTCCTACTGAAAAGAATTTTAACTATAAGGGATACATTTTGGTAACTTAAATGTGAATTAGTTCTGATGGTACTGTTTATAGTTTGCATGACCTAATGTTGGCAAGCCATCAGGATCTAAAAAACACAAACTGACTTTGATTGCATATCACATTACTCGTGATTCGCTGCAGGATTTTTTTTTCTCCATTCTGCTTTCAGTTGACATGCTGTTGCACTTTCTGAGAAGATTTTCAATGTCAAGGGAAAAACATAATCCTGTATTTGCTTTGAACTTTCTGAGAAGATTTTCATTGTCAAGGGAAAAACATAATACTGTTAAATCCTCCCTTGTCTATATATGGAAATTATGGCTGGGTATCTTATTAGCTGTTAATTGGTTTTGTAACTATTTTTTGCCCTCTTCCATGTACATGAAACTGAAAACCATTGCTTGGAACTCTAAGATTGTAATCATCCTAATCTATAGAAGGAAAACATGGCATATTAGGTTTTCTGTTTATCTTCCAGCTGTAATTAGCTTTGCCACTTATTATTTACCTTCTATAGTGTACTTTATATTGATGGATCCCTTGAGTTGGTAGCGTATATGTTTTTCTATATTTAGTATATCAATAAGATGGAGTTGCTTCGTTGGTTCTTTACCTGAAGCTTGTTTGTAGTGACTCATATCTTTGGTTTCTACATTTTGCAGATTATAACAAAACCTATGGATTTCTCGACCATCCAAAACAAAATGGAAGGGAAGGATGGTACCAAGTATAAAAGTGTTCGAGAAATATATTCTGATGTTAGATTAATTTTTACCAATGCAATGACATACAATGATGAACTCCACGATGTTCACATAATGGCCAAGTTATTACTCAAGAAATTTGAGGAGAAATGGCTCCAGCTTCTCCCTAAAGTTGAGAATGAGGTGGATATTTGTAGTCTCATATGTTACCATTTTTGTTTTGATATGGATATGTGTTATTTAGCATTTGACAACAATAAGTTGGATCCTATTGTTTTAGGAAAGGAAACAACAGGTGGAACCAAACGATGCTCCAACCACAGACACTTCTCCGGAAGATGCTATTGCAAAATTAGCAAAAGATACTGATGATGAGGTCGGCCCTCTCATGGACTGTTATTCTTTTTATTGTAGTGTCGGTATTGATTGAAGCACATATACTGACTTTGACTCATGTTAGAAAAAAATGGCCCCAGACTTCTATCAACATGTTTCTGTTATCATTTAGCTTTTTGTGTATTGATGTATCGATGTGAAATCCTTTCTTGGCCAGCCTGAACATGCTTCTGTATCCTTGTCAAATATATGCCTTGCATATTCACTGCAACCCCTACTGTGTTCCCTTGTTTTGTTATAGATATTCAGTACCTTTTATTTCTCGTGTTCCAGCTGAATGAGATTAATAAGCAGTTGGAGGAGCTCCGGAACATGGTGGTTCAGAGATGCAGGTACGTCTTACAAGACGTTTATCTCATGCCTATAAATTTGCTGTTTGCTACAGACCTATAGGGGTGCCAAGCCTAAAAACGTTACAATTTTTTTTTCATCTTGTAGGAAAATGACCACAGACGAGAAGAGAAAACTCGGTGCAGGTCTTTGCCACCTGACCCCGGAAGATCTTAGCAAGGCACTGGAGCTGGTCGCACAAGACAATCCTGACTTCCAAACTACAGCAGAAGAAGTGGACCTTGACATGGATGCTCAGGTAAAGCTCCTTTATTCTAAACCCTAACCGCACTTCATGCGCCACATTGTTTATAAAATGTTAACCATGCTTCCTGCGCGGGCGGATGCAGAGCGAGACAACCCTCTGGAGGCTGAAGTTCTTTGTGAGGGAAGCGTTGGAGCGACAGGCCAACGCAGCCGCGGCCCCTGGCAAGACGGACGGAAACGCGAAGCGGAAGCGCGACATCTACAATGCTCTAGCCAAGACCGCCTCAAAACGGATCAGGAGATAGCCTGGTTCAGGATGTTTCTGTATATTTAGCTGTCACGGGATAATTCTCCCTTGTGTGGAAGACATGTGTGCCAGTGTATATATGAACATGAATCTGCACTAAGCAGTCACACCTAGCATGTTATTGTCACCTATGTTAAATATAGACCAATGTTGGTGCAGCTCTAGAAAACATAAGGAATAAATCCTCGAAAAAAGATGCCATTAAACATGACAAATTGCTGTTTAGCCATTTTTATTACAGAAAAATAACGGTCTGTACTCTGCACATGGCACTGCGAAAAACGACATCCTAATTCACCATAAATCCTGAAGAAAACAACAGAGGTGATTGGTTTCAGATCTTGAGCCTCGATGTCCACTGCTTTACTCTGCTTCACCTCCATAGGGTAAATTTTCTTACTCATCAGCTTGCTTCAAGAAAAACTTTTCTTGAGCTGCACAAAACAATGAAAATCTATGCTGAGCATTCTTGCCTGTACCATCAAAGTGGTTCTTTTGTATGGTCACCTACCATCGGTACCACTACACTACTATCAACTATCAGGCCTCAATTTCCTCTGCACTTGGCAGATCGTGTCCCTGCAAGATACACAGTTCATCATAACGTGCAGATTAGCATTCTTTGTGATGGTAACATACCATACATTGGAGCACGCCGCCGTGTCTAGAAAGCTCAACGAGATGGACAAGCCGGTCTCGGGATCGAACCACGAGATGAACGTCCCTGCGAGAGAGAAAATGACAGAATCATGGTGCCATTGAACAGAGGGGAACAAAGAAAATAAAGGTGGCACCATCGAAAACAAACTACAACTTCCATCTTTTTTGCGGTGACTTTTTGTCGGAGATTCGAATGCTGAAAGAACAGAAAATGAGAGGGGGAAAGCAGGGGAAGCAAGAGAGGGACTCACCCTGGTGCCTCCTGTAAATGTCGTCCGGGGTGATGAGATGCAAAAGCATCGTCTCCTTGTTCTCCGTGTCTATGACAGCCAGAACGATTTCCGTGGCCGATGTCGATCCCTGTGACAAACATACCGGAACGAAGAAGGCCATGGGTGACAACCTAAATCAGTGAAACCCCCAATGTACGATGAAGGGGCATTGCGAATCTCTAGTGAACAGCGTACACTATACCTCGAGGTAGTCGATGGTAACACGACCGGCTCCGTAATCGTCCCACCCGCCGCCGTCGTTCAACCTAAACACCTTCACAGGCTGCACAAGATTTCCACAAGATTACTCCCGAGATTCGTCAGTTCATCCGTAATCGTGCGTCTCATGAGTTCATCAGTTCACCTAGATACGATCATCAGAGATATACAAAGATACTACTACTCCCTCCGTAAAGAAATATAAGAGCGTTTAGATCACTACTTTACTGATCCAAAAGCTCTTGTATTTCTTTACACAGGGAGAACTACTTAATTCCTCCGAAGCACAGACAAAAAAAATCTTAATTTTCGCTAAAAGATGCGAGATCTCTTGAGCGAAATCGGCTGGCTGCGCATCCAAGCTGCGACTTTTCTTTTCTTTTTTTGCTCCGCGGAGCCGCGAGCATTAAACCAGAGGGCACAAGCATGGGGAACGGCGAGGTTTCGAGGAGGGCGGGCCGCCGGCCGGGGAGGTCGATGGCTTACCGGCATCGGCGCGAGCTGGGGCGGGAAGGCGCCGGGCGCCGGCTCCGCGTTCTTCTTCCCGGGCATCACGGTCGCCGCCGGCTCCAGGAACGATCGGTGAGTGGTCAGCAACGAACCCTAGTACACTCTTTTTTTCTTTTCTTTTTTTACCTGAACCCGGACTCCCGGAGGTAGGAAAGGTTATAGCGCCGGGCTCTACGGAGCCCTTTAAATTGAAAATTCGAAAAAGATATTTCAAAGTTTCAAAAAAAAAAAATCCACGAAAGCTTATATATGTTCATGACGGATCTGTAAATATTCGTTCAAAAACGTTATCTACATCTGTAAATATTCATTTCTACATCTGTAAATATTTGTTGGGAGCAGTAGTGTTATCTACATCTGTAAATATTCATTTCTTAATTTACAAGAATTCCATTCAATTCCCACAGGAAACAGCCTGACAGCACTTGGATTGTGAATAAGAATGCTTCTATACATTTTCAAATTGAATCGACCACAAGTTACATCTTACAACTTCACCACATGTCCAGCAAGCCCAGAACAAGATACACATGAGTATACCAAACGGACGGAGAAAAACTCCAAATCGACAGATGATTGATGCTATCTATAAACGCTGTAATGAATCACCGTGACCAAGTGAACAATGAATCGCCGTGACCAAGTGAACAACGAATCGCTGCAATCCGGCTCCTGTCAGCAGGCTGCTGAAACATTCCTACGAAACTTTCCGGCAAAATCATTGCAGAACTCTCTTGTTTCTATGTTGGATTACAACTTGATGGATTACAGTTTGATGAGAACCGGGAGCAGAACGAGCTAAATGTCCCGTAGGATGGGCCAACCTTTCTTGGCAATCTCATCGATCTTGGAGCTTATCTTCTTCTGGGTCTTTGGAGGGCAGAGCTCGGCTGCATACGCGTTGAGCTTCGCGGCCAGTGTGGATGACAGGAGCTCCTCCTCTGGCAGGTTCCCGATCAGTTGCACCAGGAAAGGCTTGCGCTTCAGCTCGAATTTCTAGCATTCAGATCGATTTCACGTAAGTGCACAACATACATAAAGAGGATTTATTATTCTACTAGAACGCCATTTGTATCGCACGTCTCGCAAGGAAGAATAATGAATGACATAGCTACCTGATGTTCTGGTTCAGCTGGGTAAAATGAGCCCAGTGGTTGGATCTTGGTGGTAATAACACTGCTGCGATCCTTGGCTTGTTCCCTTTCTTTCGTAAGAGCAGCCAATCTAGCCTCGAGGGTTCCATTTGTGAAAATGACGGATCTGTGACACAAATGAGCAACAGTAAACAATCATGATGTTCGCAAGAAGATTATTTGCTCACAACAGCTACCATCATATTGTGTTATGCTACTGCTATGCAGACAGAGGATCTTGTTTGAGCTAGTGGCATTACATTGTAATCAAGATCAAATCCATATGAAGGCATGAAACCAAGGCGAAAATGTGGGCTTTGTTGCTAACATATCATATGCTAAAACACTGTAAACAAAATCCATCTAACATGAAGATGCAGCGTATGCAAACAGATGATTATCACACCCTCAAATAGCAATTTACTGGTCTAGAGAAAAAAGTCAATCACCTATATTGGTTGCCAACATCTGGCCCTTGTCCGAAAACCTCCCGAGGATCGTGGCTTGCCCAGAACACATCCAAAAGCTGCTTGTACTGAATCTGACGGGGATCATATTCAACCTGAACGGGTGAAGGGCAAGCAGACGTCAAGGCCAGTCATGGTAGCTCAGAAATTACTCAAGCTCTGATTAGCACTCCAGAACTTGTACATTTTTATAATGGGCAGGAACGCAGCAAGATCACGCGCACCAAGACCAAAACATGCCCAATTTCTTCTAAAAAAACACGCCCGATTGCTTCAAGCACACGCCACATCAAACAAATCAGGCATGTTAAGTAGTAGGTCCAAAGCATTCATTCCATGCAGGTCATAAAACATTCGTTCATTCAATCACTGCTAGTCTTACTTCTGCGCTTAAAATGGTTTAGTTTAATAACCAAGTACAGAGAACAGGCTATAACTACTAACAGTAGCGACAAAATGAACATTATCAAGGAGCTAGCAGAAGGGGGCGGGAGGAGAGCTCTGTTGGTACTACCTTGACGCACTCGGCGTGGTCGGCGAGGTTGCGGTACTCGGGGTTGGCCTTGGAGCCTCCCGCGTAGCCGACGGAGGTGCGGAGCACGCCGTGGAGGCACCCGAAGGCCGCCTCGGACCGCCAGAAGCTGCCCAGCGCGAACACCGCCGTGGCCGACGCGCCCCCGCCGGCGCGGACGGTGAGGCCCTCGCCCCCGGCGCGGACCGTGAGGCGCGCGCCCGAGGCCGCCGCCACGAGGGACGCGAGCGCGCATAGGAAGGCGGCCGCGGGGGAGGAGGACGCGCGGGCCATCGCGTCGCGCCGGGCCGGTGTGGGAGCGGACGGGAGGCGCGGCGGAGATCGGGATCGGAGGGGGCGCGCACCGCGAGCGACCTACCGTCGGTGGGTGGGGGGTGGGTTGGTCCGGACGGGACTATTCGGAGCGGGCGATGATGGACGAGAGTGTGGGGGGTTGGTTGCTTCGTCCAGCTGGGCTGTACTACGGCCCGTGTAAGTGGGCTGCAAGACCTGATTGTGGGCCTCAGAATGTACAAAAACATGGTTATCGCAACAATTAGAGTTCACAGTTATAAAAATAAATTAGAGTTCATTCTCCTAAAAAAACAATTAGATTATCTAAAAAAAATTAGAGTTCATTCTCAGCAACAACGGATTGATTTCCGGTTGAATATTCTTATAACTTGTCCCAACAATTTTCTCTCAAAAGAAAAATACATCCCAACAGTTCGCATCTAAGTGCGCCAAGAGAATACCACGTATATCCAGTGGAACCAAGTCCGCGTAATTGTTTTTAGCCACACCACTTTTTTCAGATTATTTCATGTGGCAGCTATTACAACGGACATGGTCGGGAAAAAAGGCTATTACAGTTTACAATGCACGATGCATCGCCAAGACTGTGCGCCGAGAAAGCCTTGCAGTAACGTCAAGGTGTTGAAGACAGTCTAAACTGTTCATTCCTGATTCCTTCCATTCCCACGCAAGAAAACCCATCTTCCGAGCCACTGCTCCAACCCACAGGAATTCCCTTTGTACATACATGGCAGAGTTCAGACTTCACAAGGACTGAACTTTGGGAGTGCGATCCGGAAGTTCTGGCCTGCAACTGTATAATAAATAGCAAGCTGAGCTACAGATAACCTTCCACGGTCCAAGACGGAAATTTACTTGCGAAAATGCATGGACACTGCAGTAAATTTGGGTCCATGGATCAAACTAACTAGAGAGGGCCTAAAGTAGACCTTTTGGAGGACCATGATGCCCTACCTGAAGCAGGGCAACACTGTTCGCTCAAACGATGGTTCAACAATTCTAGATTCTCTGCTACTTCTATATTCTTAAGTTACTTGTACTCTTAACCTGAAGTTAAGCAACGAAAGTCTAGATAAATCTCTTCCATGCTATAACTTGATTACCATGGAGTTACAAAGCATGCAAATGTATATGAGGTCTAGGTATGTTTGATCTTTTTTCTTTCTTTGTATAACAACTATTGATATTTTACTATGAATTACCTCAAGTTACAGAACTGAAAAGGTACAGAGCATATGAAAATTTGCTAGTAATCATCAAGCAATAAACAAAGGAGCTAACACATACATAGAAGAAGGCTTCAAACAGATAAAGAACATACCCTGGAATAGCAAGCACCCTCTAACATGACAAAGCTGCGGCCAGTGAACCAGAGAAATAAGATTCAAGCACCAGAGATAAAGTTCAAGACTTCTGCAAGGTCCTTGATGATCCCAACTTCAAGAAGATATTGACATTCTACAAAACTCTGAACAAACAAGAGCCCAGGTGTTTGCTAGTTATAATGCTCCGAAGATGGGGGCCAACTTAGCCTGGGGTAACACCAACACCATAGGTCTAAACTCTACAATGACGCCAATTGTCAGATATAGTGGTGCAAAATGCTTCCCTCTGACAAAATCCTGGAACTTTACTTTCGTATATTGCAAATTATACTTGAAGATCCACCAGATCCTCATCTATAAGCTGCATGTGGTCCCAGGGATCACTGCCAGCCATCTTCATCATGTGATGAATATCTTGCAGCAGACTATAAATCAACTCAGACTCACTGTGGGACTTGTCACGAGCTACAAATACATGCACCTTATTTGCCAGCTCAATCCAACTACATCCTGGCTGTTTCTTTAGTCCTCTATCATTCATCTCAGACCGAATCTTTGCTGCTTCTTTCCATTTACCAGCAGAAGCATAAATGTTAGACAAGAGAGTGTAAGTTCCAGCATTATCAGGCTCTGCTTCTAAGAGATTTCTTGCTGCCAAATCACCAATATTTTCATTTCCATGTGCATTACACCCACCAAGAAGGGCACTCCATACAGTACTTGATGTAGGCTTAAGTTTAAGACCGTTGATTAATCTTTTGGCATCATCAAGTCGCCCGGCTCGGCTACAGAGATCAATCAAGCAAGTGTAATGCTCATCCCGCACTGCAATGGACTTATCCTTTGCCATGTATTCAAATATCCTAAGCCCTTCATCAACCAAACCAGAGTGGCTACATGCAGACAGCAATCCCACATATGTGACATCATTAGGCTTATATCCATTTTCCTGCATCTTTTCATACAAAGCTATAGCTTCTACACCAGCCCCATGATGTGCATATGCTGCAATCATCCCATTCCAAGATATTACGTCCTTCTCCCCCGAGAGATCAAACACCTTCCTTGCCAATCTAATTTCGCCACATTTGGCATATAAATTCATGAGTGTGGACTCGATAAAATTATCAAACTGAAATGGTGTTTTGCATATCATCTGATGCACCTGCTGCCCTTCGCTGAGCCCGGCAAGATTGCTGCAGGCATCAACAGCACCCAAAAATGTCACCTGATTTGGCCTGATCCCATCAACGAGCATACCGTTAAATACCTGTAGTGCCATTTCGCTCTCATTACCTTGCAAGCAACCATTCATCATAGTAGTCCAGCTGACTACATTCCGTTTAGGCATCTCGTCAAAGAGTTCTTGAGCCTTTTTCAAATCTTTGTTCTGGATAAAACCGGTGATCATGATGTTCCAAGAAGCCACATCCCTCTCGGGCATATTCATGAACAAATCAAGAGCTTCGTCGATCCTGAGGTTCCGGGCGTATCCAGAGATCATGGCATTCCAGGAAACGACATTCCTCTCCAGCATGCCATCAAACAGCGCTCGAGCCTCGTCCACGCTTCCGCTCCGTGCAAGGCCGGCGACCATCGTCGTCCACGACATCACATTCCTCTCAGGCATTCTCTCAAACAGCTTCCGTGCCTCGTCCATGGTTCCAGACCGTACCATCGCGGCCAGAAGGATGTTCCAGGAACCGGCGTCCCTCACGGGCATACTGTCGAACAGCGCGCACGCGGCCCCCGTGCGGCCGGCGGAGGCGTAGGCCTCCAGCATCGTGTTCCACGACAAGACGTTCCTCTCGGGCATCCGGTCGAACAGCGCCCTGGCCTCGTCGACGCGGCGCGCCCGCGCGTAGCCGGAGAGGAGCGCCGTCCAGGTGACCACGTTCCGGCGCGCGTCGGGGCGGTGGAACAGCGCGCTGGCCTCGTGGAGATGGTCCTGGCGCGCGTACGCCGCGACCATCGCCGTCCAGGACACCACGTCCCGGTCCGGCGTCCGGTCGAACAGCCTGCGGGCGTCGGGGACGCGCCCGGCGGCGGCCAACTCCGCGATGCGGCGGTTCGGGTCCTGCACATGATTGAACGCGTCGGCGGCAGAGGCGGAGGCAGATGCGGCGCTGTGGTAGGAGAAGGTGGCAGCAAGGTGGAGCCGCGGTGAGCGGAGGCGGCGCAGCGCGGCCCAAGCTGCCATGCTTAGAAGCAGCAGCGACCCCCTGTTAAAACAGTCGCATTCTTCTATTTTTGGGAAATTTTGAAGCCTATCTATGATTTGGCCTGCTTGGTGATGGAATACGAGCAAGTTTTTTTATGACATTTTGATTTTTTGTCCATCAATCTCTACTATTCAAAAGATGTGCAATCGTTGAGCGGGTTGTTTGGAGCAAGTGAAGCACACTCTTTTTAGCGGTGTCATCATTGATCAATATGTAAGCATTTGTTTTTTATTGCCACATCTGTATCACTTTGAGCATTTTGTATATTTTAGGATAATATAGCCCAAGAGAGATACCGACAAATGGCAAATCGTTTTGCCTCCAACATTGTTGGAATCTGTTGGAAGGCAACGAGAAGTAGAAAACGAGGAATGATGAAGCTCCTCCAAAAGGGAAGTGTAGCAATTCCTCTCCGGAGATGGACGACGATGAAGAAGATGATAGCGATGGAGAGGAAAGGGTGCCTAGAAGTCTCACTCTAGCGTCTAGCATGGGCTGGCCCGACGGGAGGAAGGGAGCGAAGGAGATGCTCAAGAGATAAGGAGAGGTGGAGGCGGCGAAAAGAAGATCGACGACTCGATGAGGATGCAAGAAAAGGCGGAGGTGGGGGAGAAGAAGATCCAAGAGAAGAGGGCGGGGTGGGATGTTATGCAAGAGAGCAGACGGCGTCGGGAAGAGATGGTGGCGCGTAGCCTCCAAATTGAGAAGACACGGTTGGCAAATGATCGGATGGCCGAGGAGAACCGATTCATCATGTTGGATCCGAACATGATGGATCCAGTGGCGCGGCAATTTTGGGAGGAGACATGAATGGGGATCATACGTTCTAGGGTCGTCGGAGCAAGGGCAAACGTCGGAGGAGGGGACGGTGCACATGCCGGAGGAGGGAACGCCATAGGAGGGGACGGTGCACACGCAGAGGAGAAGGCGACTGTGCACACGCCGACGACATGTAATTTGTACATGTCGGTTTAATGCTTTTGTTTTTTATTGCTTTTGAAAACGTTTAATTTGAAAGCAATCGAAGTGTTTGAATGAAGAAACTGAAAATAAATAAATTTGGAGGCTGGGATATGGCGACTCTGAGTTTGCACGTCGCCTGGCCAGCCTCCAAAACATTATGGAGCGCGCTCCATGTGCATTATGACGACTGCAGATATGACGACTCTGCTAGAGTTGTTCTAACCATACACGGCCGACATATATGCATGGAAAGTAGCCAAATATAGCACTAGGCCACTAGCAGTTCGCCAAATATATCATTAGCAGTTTAGCAAATATAGCATCGGCGTGCAACCTCCACCAGTCGCGCACAACGATATTTACGTATTTTATTTGTTTTTAGATTCGATTGAGAAATCATAAAAAAATCATGTTTTTGAAAACACAAATCAAGAGAAAAAAGGTGGAAAACGTTGGAAAAAAACAAAATGAGAAACATAAAATGAGAAAAAAAAAACATACATGTCACTCGACTAAGACTTAATCAATTCTCAGTCAACTGAAATCTAGCCACACCATTATTTCATCATTTCGGTTTTTTGTTTTTGGGAACTTCATGATCATTATACGGTACTTTTCAGTTGACATGAGGGCCTCAAGTAGGGTGGCATGTCGCCTGTGCGCTTATTGTTTTGACCTTGGTTTACCCTGATGCTTGGATGAACCGATGCAATCTTAGAATGATACCTTCATGTTGCCTTTGTGCAAAAAATCCTACCGATCACAGAAATTTGCTGCATTTTTTTTTTCTGACAGCTTGGTATGTGTCTCGTCTACTCCAAATTATATGTTTGCTAGTGATTCAACATGAAAACTAGTATCATAGGATTGCAAAGAAGCAAACAATGGTTGAAAGCGTATGCATTTTTAGCAGGGACGTGTGCGTGTTAAGCAGGCAGAGAATACATGTGGGATTCGGTTGTTGGGAGATTTGATCCGTAAGCCAGCTATATATACATGGATAAGCTACACCATAACAAACCAAACCCTAGATTGCAACAGACTCAAACAACTTTAGCTAACACGCAAGCCTTATACCCCTTCTAGAAGGTATACGGTTTATACTCCACCGTATACCTATACAATGTACAAATTGTAACAAGGATTTCTATCAATTCTGTCCACATACACAACAATGTAGAACAAATAACATACTAGGGTGATTACAAACGTACTAAAAGTGATCTTCGTGCAGAAGATTTTATTTCAATACATAACTAATGGGGCTTCCTGCCTTTTCTCAAGACCGTTTCCGGGTGCGAATCCCACATGTCGCTACAATTGCGATTGCAAACCCAACACCAAATCCCATTCCAACAAAGAGAAATAGCATAATATCTGCAGATTTGTTCTCTGAAGGGCGTGGAGTCGCATTTGGTGTACTTGTGTTGCTGCATCCTTTCGTCAAGGGAGGTCCGCATAACCCAGTGTTCCCCACGAATGAGCTATTGGAGAATGTCAAGAAATGAGCCGATTCTGGTATCAAACCCTCCAGCTTGTTGTAGGACAGGTTCAATGTTGTGAGGAAGTCCAACGAAGCTAGCTCCTGCGGGATCACTCCTGAAAGCTCATTTGAGGACAGATCCAGAGCCTCCAATTGGTTCAGATGACCAACTTGAGATGGAATCGTCCCAGTCAGGAAGTTGTGTGACATGTTGAGCCCATGTAGCAAAGTTAGTTCCCATATAGTTTTTGGAATGCTACCATGGAATGCATTGTTTGAGATATCAATGAACACAAGGGTTCTTAATATCTCAGCAAATGTGGTGTCATGCCCTTTGTATGTGATCGCGGTGGTATACTTGTATGTTGATTCTAAACCTGGCAACACATGATCCATGACCGGTGACTCATTTGCATCGCTAAATATCATTGACGTCAAGTCCTTGAACCATTGTTCATGGGGCAACGGCCCAGAAAAGTTGTTTGAGGATAGGTCGAGAATGATTGCACTTGGAAATGAACAAGTATTTTTTTTCTTCCGCAACATGTCCAAAAAACTTGTTCGATCTCAGGACAAGGACTTCTAGTGTATGAAGCGTACTCATCCAGCATGGAAATGAGTCACTAATATCATTGTTTCCAACATCAAGTACCTCTAAGTTTTTGCAAGCACCAAGAGATCGCGGTAGCTTTCCTTCAATCAAATTGCCACTGAAATATAAAGCCTCCAATGAGCACCCTTCATTGATATTGTCAGGAAACTCTCCATGAAGTCGATTTCCTCTCAAATCTAAGGATTGCATGCCATTAGCATTTCCCACCAAACAAGAAGGTATTGAGCCATTGAAGTTGTTGTAAGAGAGGTCAAGGATTTGTATACTCGTCGCCCCACAAAAAGATGATGGGATTTTCCCAAAGAAGTTGTTTTCCGATATATAGAGGGCGGCAACATCACTTAGATGAGAACTAAAATTAGAAGGTATAGATGAGAACATGTTGCTTCGGTAGTCGAGCTTACTTGCGGAGCCTTGAGGTATAGGTATGGTCCGCTCAAACATGTTATCCCTAAGAACGAACACTGTTACTTCAGAAGGAAGAAGAGGGGAATGATAACCGATACTGGTAAGTTGATTGCTCCCTAGGTCCAAAAAGTAAATACTGGTCCAAACCTCCCATACCCAGGGTGGTAAAGCTCCATGGATATTGTTGTTGGAAAGGTCAAGCATATCAATGTCATCTTGGTACCTCAAGAAACTAGGGAATTCAGATATGTTGCAACCTGACAAAGTTAAGCCCAGTAGTTTTGGAAGGGATGCTAATGAAGAATTATCTTCTCCATCTACCACAGCTAAATTATTATCAGAGAGATCCAACCCAAGTAGATGTGGAAGTTTCCTGAAAGAGGTAAGCTCGATTGTCCCAACAAAATGGTTTGAATGAAGTGATAACACTCTGAGTTGTGTTAAGTTGTATACATGTGAAGGTATTTGCCCTGAAAAGCCACAGATACGCAAGGACAACATTTCCAATTTCGTCAAATCACCTATAAAGGAAGGTATCGATCCAGATAGTCCACAATAAGAGAACTCGAGAGTTGCCAAAGAGGTAAGATTAGCAACCCATGATGGTATTGACCCTACCATTCCCATTCCGGAAAACTGCAAGGTATTTAGGGAATTAAGCTTTCCAATTGACGATGGCAAGTCGCCAGAAAATAGTTTAGCGCTAAGGTCTAGTCTCTTCAAGGTCTTGATATTACCAATGGAACTTGGTATGGTACCAGAAAACTGTGTCCAACCAACATGTAGATTTTCCAAAATACTGTTAGTTGAGAAACTTGGCAAGTAACCAGAGAGTCTTTCATTCAAATAAAGATTTATGGTCACTAGTTTCTTATGCTGAAAGAGTGCAGGGGAGACCCGTCCGTAAAGGTCAGCACGAGTGAGTTGAAGGACGCTCAAGTTGGCGAGGTTGACCAAGAAATTTGGAAATGGACCAGATAAAGGATTATGCTGTAGGTCAATAACAGAAAGTGAGTGCAAGCCAGAAAGCGAATGACAAATATATCCGGCGAGGTGACAGTGTGGTAAGCTAAGAACTTGAAGCTTAGGAGTGGACTTGGCTAGAGCCTTGCACCAGTGTGCCTGTGCCCCGTTGTCGGATAAGTCAACCCGGCCAAGGTGGAGCTCCCTTAAATCTCTAAGGTTCGCAATCAAGGCTGCAAAGTTTGGTTCTACGAGCCGTGCGCTATCATTTGAAGCAAAAATGCGAACGATGATACCATCTCCGGGAACCTCGATATATTCATAGCCAGTGGAGAAATCAAGGTATACCAAATTCGTGAGGCGACGGACGCCGGGTGGTATTGGGCCGTCAAAGCTGGAGGTGGAGAGGTTGAGATAGGTGAGTCTGACGAGACGCTCAAACCCCGTGAACGGGAGCTGGGAACCATTGAAGTTATTATAGGCAAGATTGAGGTGCTCGAGGGATGTTAGATCGAAAAGGGCATGATCTAGCCCTCCGCTGTCTAACCCACGTTCTCCCAGATCAAGGGAGGTCACATGGCCGTTGGGGTGGCCGCAGCGGATGCCCTCCCAGCGGCAGCAGTCTGTGCCAGCCCTCCATGACCTCAAGGTCGTGATGGACTCTTGGGTGGAGGAGAAGGACCGTTTCAGACGGAGGAGTGCCGACGCTTGGTCGGGCAAGCATGGAAGGGCTTCCGCCGGTGCAGGAGTGTGGTTGGTGTACGTACCGGATGGAGGGAGAAGCGAGTATACAGCAGCAAGATGGATGCGCAGGAGGAGGAGCAGCAACAACAACAATGGCTCTTGATGGGTCACCATGGCATGGACTCAGTATTACGATTGGAATGGCAGCTTTAGTTGGTTGGCTCACAAGTTACAGCCTTACAGGTGATGAGCTTCTTTCTAAGCTGGTGGATACTATATTTCTTCTACCCTGGCCTGCCCGTTTATATAGTACAAAATGCAGTAATTAATAACGATTATACGGCACATTATCTGCAACAAGGATATAAATCATACGGCCAGGAGGCGCTGGACGTACCGCGCCGCGCGTTACCATGGGCCACAATTGCAGTCTGGGCTGTTTGGCAAGTATGGTTTTTCAGTTGACTAGTCCAATAGCATCCGAAATTTCGATGTGTATGTTTGAGGTAGCAGGTTGTACTAAAAAAAAGGCAATGGCCGGATCAACCCTCGCACATACGCAATTGCGATGTGTTGCTATTTACTAGCGTTTCGTGTATGTTAATACTACACGGAAATATCACTTAAAAATGACTTGTTTGAACCGAAAATTTCTCAGCTGGACAGTCGGGAAAATTGGAGATTCTTGCGATACTGCTGACACACATCACTTGTATGGTATCCTTCAACTTGGATAGATTCTGCCGACGATGGCGGGGACAGTTTCGTCCGTGTTTTATCCGTCACCGTTCACCGGTCAGTCAATTTGTCCTCAACTTGATAAATGTAGAGAGTGCGTGCTCAAGTTGACCGCTAAGCGGGTCGTCTTGGAATATATTTTTTTTTCGAATAATTTACTTCCAATTTAGGACACATACATGTGATTTAACTATGGCGGGTGCTACAAATCATCCGGCTGATTTGTTAGAAAGTTAAGTTGCCCCAGAGCCGTCCGATCACACGCTCCCCAGCCGCAGGATCAGACAACACACCACGCAACAATCCATGGCAGCAGCCCCATGGTAGTGTCGTGCAGTAACGACGGCGCCCGGCGGTGCTCCATTGCAGCGCTTGCCGCGCTGGCGATGCTTCACTGCAGCGCCGATCCCCGATGGCGCCGCCGGTGGAGCTTCACTGCAGCACCCCACCGCTTGTTGGAGCTCTGTCGCAGCACCGAATGCCCCCGCCGAAGCTCCATGGTAGCACCCGATGGCCTCCGGTGAAGCTTCACTGCAGCGCCACCTCCAGCACGGCGGTGCTCCATGGCAGCACGACGACAACGTGGTTGATGCGGCGAAGCACGCGGAGGTGACGGGCAGATGCTGCGACGCAGCATGATGCCGGCGGGGAATGCGGCGACGCAGCACGCGGTGGTGACGGCGAGGGCGGATGCCCCCCCGCCCCGATGGGAGCTTCACCATGCACGCGTTGATGTGGATTTAGCCGGCGTTGCCTCTTCCTTGCAGCAGCAGGTGGGGGAGAAAAAGGAAGGAAGAAGATGAGGAGGGGGACGAGTGGAGGAGAAGGAGTCGGAAGGGATAAGGTGGGGAGGAAAAGCGGTGGGCTGAGGGGACACGTGGCGTGCGTACGAGACGGCGAGGGCGGATGCTTCGTCGTCTGCCCCTCCCCCCCCCCCCCCCCTCCCCGAGCCCCGGTGGGAGCTTCACCATGCACGCGCTGATGTGGATTTAGCCGGCGTTGCCTCTTCCTTGCAGCGGCAGGTGGAGGAGAAAAAGGAAGGAAGAAGATGAGGAGGGGGACGAGTGGAGGAGAAGGAGTCGGGAGGGATAAGGTGGGGAGGAAAAGCGGTGGGCTGAGGGGGCACGTGGCGTGCGTACGAGACGGCTTACGGAGACAGAAAATCATCCGGTTTAAACTAAACGTTTTCCTTTAACTATATCCATTAACAAGTTGATCGTTGGCAATGGCCGGCTCTGTTCTTGTTGGCTGGAACAAGTTAAGATGAATTCGACCGTCATATACTTTTGCTGCAACCCATGTTCATTAAAATCAAGTATGTCCCTTTTGTATGCGGTGTTAACTTGGCCCATAGGCATGTCAAGGTTTCACCTCAATGTCTATTTTGTAAAGAAGGTGCCGACACAGCTGCCCATGTCTTGTTCCAATGTACTGCAGCAGTAAATGTATGGAAGGAACTTGGAGTTGAGAAAGTGATTCGTAATGCTGGTCCGATCTCCGGCGAGCTCCTCTCCGTGGGATCTGGTGATTAGCATGGTGGGAGTTGGACTGGGAGCTCTGTCCAGGGGAAACCCTTGGTCGGCGGCGGCGGCCACGACATCGACGGTCCTGCGGGCGCCGGATCCCTCCTTGGAGGCGATGTTGAGGTACATCTCCCCCACTCCCTTCTTCCACCTTGCCCAGGTGAAAACCCCAAATCCTTTGGATTGGGCGGCGACGGCGCAACAGCGTCGTTTCCACCTTGGTGGCGTCGTCTTGGGCGGTGGGTTGGAGCGTGTGGTGCAGAGAGCTCGGGTGGTTCCTGGATGCAGGTCGGTCCTCTTGATCTTTGACAGTGTCTTCGGTGGCGATGGGACCAGTGGTAGTAGGTGGTTATCACGAAGGAGGAGCCGCGTCGCATATGGCACGTCGATAACGGTGTCTCTCGGCGGCATGGAGCAGCGGGGTCTCGGCGGTGTACGCGTGGTGATGGACGAGCGCAGGGTGGCGGCGCTGTCTAGCGTCGTGGTGGCGTTGACGGTAGGCCTGACAAGGTCGATGCGTCAGTTCCTGCTATAAAGATGGATCGTTGGAAGACGGCGGCGGCGACCTCTGAGAGTGCGTCGGACCGGTGTGTGCCCCAGACCCGGTATGAGGCTTGGTTGGGGCCTCCGGCTTTAGATGTTAGGCTTTGGTGTGAGGTCTGTTTGGTATTCGGCTCGGACAATCGGCACCCCTTCATCAAGTGGTTATGAGTAGTGACAGATGTTGTCAAGATGGCGGCTTCAGACTTACTGATGTATTACTTTGTAAGGTCTTTGTGAATAATTAATAAAATGGCTGCATGCATCGCCCAGATGCAGAGGTCGGGGGTCATCCTCCTTTTCGAAAAAAATGCCTAGTTGATAGAGCGGGCGAGAGTCTGTTGGGCTTCCTGTTAGAGATGCCGCAGCATGAAATGATGGGCTTCAACCTGGTAAACGTACATGAAACGATAGCAATCACTTGCTGGTACTTATGGTGGGAAAGGAGGAAGCTGCGACACGGAGAGAAAATCCAGAGTGCAAACCAAATTGCCTCGTCAGTTCAAATTCTCACAGCAAACTATTCTTCTGCGACTGCACCTAAAGCTAAAAGGAACCGGGGAGGATGGGAATTACCTCCTAGAGGATATGTGAAGCTAAATGTGGACACCTCCTTTGATCAAGATCTTCTCAAAGGAACTGCTGGTGCAATTATAAGAGATGATAGAGGTGAGTTCATTAACGCAGGTAATTAATTGGAAAATAGACTTTGCCATGATGTCGTCTCGGCTGAAGCAACAGCCCTGCGATATGGTCTATCTCTAGCACAGACTATTGGATGCAACAAGATTATTGTTAACTTGGACAATATTGAGGTGGTGAACACGATGAATGAAGGAGGGCAATCGGCAGGACCAGCTGCAGCCATCTTTGATGATTGTTATCACATGGCGTGCGAATTTTCCTATACCTCTTTCATGCACTGTCCTAGAGAGGCAAACATGATTACCCATGAATTAGCAAATTTGGCCATGGGCCTTCATGTAATAGTTTTTTTGATGAACCTCCCCTTGAGCTCATCCCGCTATTGGTTTGTGATGTAACTCTTACAACATCTTAATAAAGTGGGATGATTTGCGTCAAAAATAAAAATAAAAATCAAGTATGTCCCTTGAATTTTTTTAATACTATCTTATCTTATATTTACTAACTAGCGGGGTAACCCGCGCATTTGCGCGGCTAGACACAATACATATATATTGTTTAATTTGATAGTTTTGTCTCCAAGATATTGAAATATAGAGTCTGTTCATCACTACCGGAATCTATGCCGACGCCGACGGCCTCGTCTATGCCGACGGCCACCGTCGGCATAGACGGCAGTATGCCGACGGCCTAGAGCCAACCGTCGGCGTATCCAGGCCGTCGGCATATCTCCCTCTATGCCGACGGTGGCCGTCGGCGTAGCTAGGCCGTCGGCATACCTCCGTCTATGCCGACGGTGGTCGTCGGCGTAGCTAGGCCGTCGGCATATGTGCGGCCCCGGCCGCCCCGGTTTTAGCAGCCGATTGACGCCGTCAAACGTATGCCGACGGCCCTAACGTCGGCCGTCGGCATACCTCTCTGCGCCACGTCATCGATCCGCGACACCGTGGGCCCGGGGCTATGCCGACGGCCGACGGTTATGCCGTCGGCATAGCTCCGGGCCCACTGCGCCGCGGATCTATGACGTGGCAGGGAGCTATGCCGACGGCATAACCGTCGGTATATCTACGTTCATTTTTTTTTACTTTTTTTTCGTTTTTTTTATAATTTTTTTAAAAAAAATTAATTAATTAAATTAAGCTATGCCGACGGCTAGCTACGTTCAATTTTTTTTATTTTTTTAATAATTTTTTTTTAAAAATAACTAAATTGGGCTATGCCGACGGCATAGCTACGTTCAAATTTTTTTTAAACTTTTTTTTTATATATAATGTTTTTTCAAAAAAAAATCATTAATTAAATTGTGCCTTATCTATACATAAACACACATAGATACACCACACGTGTCTCTTGGGCCCAGTTTACCGCCCCGTCAACTCTCGCAGGGTTAGGCGGGACGGGTGTTGTTTGGGGGGTAGCTATGCCGCCAGGTCTTTCTCTGGGCCCTCCTACACGTCTGGAAGTGCGGTGGCGGGTGCAAGCACGGGCTCCGTGGTGTGACCCCCCTCACCGACGTCGCCGCCGCCGTCGCACGGAGGGGGGGAACGGCCACGTCGGGCAGTAACGGAGGGAATCTTGCGGTGGGTTGTGCCCGGACCTTGATCCGAAGTGTACCTATGTGCTTGGCTATCACACCCAGGTGAAAATGTCCATCGGTCAAACCCCGTCCGGCGAAAGTCAAAGGCGTAGACCGCCCGGTCAACGGTTCCAGGGTTAGACGGGACGGGTGTAGTTTGGGGGGTAGCTATGCCGCCAGGTCTTTCGCTGGGCCCTCCTACACGTCCGGAAGTGCGGTGGCGGGTGCAAGCACCCGACACGGTGCTCAGTGGTGTGACCCCCCTCACCGACGTCACCGCCGCCGTCGCACGGAGGGGGGAAACGGCCACGTCGGGCAGTAACGGAGGGAATCTTGCGGTGGGTTGTGCCCGGACCTTGATCCGAAGTGTACCTATGTGCTGGGCTATCACACCCAGGTGAAAATGTCCATCGGTCAAACCCCGTCCGGCGAAAGTCAAAGGCGTAGCTATGCCCGGTCAACTCTCGCAGGGTTAGACGGGACGGGTGTAGTTTGGGGGGTAGCTATGCCGCCAGGTCTTTCGCTGGGCCCTCCTACACGTCCGGAAATGCGGTGGCGGGTGCAAGCACCCGGCACGGGGCTCCGTGGTGTGACCCCCCTCACCGACGTCGCCGCAAAGGTTCCTCTCGGTATGAGTATGCGGATGGCAAGTACTGTAGGGAGTGCGGTTCCTCTCGGTACCTTGAGGTGGTCGGTGACGATGGTGAGAAGAGGCAGCTAGGCATCCCCGCAAAGGTTCTTCGGTATCTCCATTTCATAGAGAGACTGCAACGCCTTTTCATCACGGAGGAGTCTCTGGGTATCTAGAGGGAACGTGTCCGGTTTGCGAAGCAAGTGCAAGTCATGTTGCTCCGTTTGCCTCAAAACTTCTCGTGCTCTCAAAGGAGGCCATCACATGACACGTGCCAGGCCCCCGCATTTTCCGGACCCACATGTAATATTTGAGACATTTATTGCACTACTAGGGTTTCAACGTCGGAAATTGCAGATCTGCGAGGCGGCACATGAAATCATGCCCATAAGCTGAATGGAAAATCCTATGTGATGTCTTTGCGCCATGCGTAGGCCATGTGCAGACAAGGGAGGGGCAGGCCCTGCCACCGAGGGGTTGAAATTAGCTCGGCGGCATGCATGATCCAACCGTATAAATTCTCGAAAAATCGTATGATGCCGGAAATCCTCGGGATCTGGCACGGCATCATCACATGGCCCCTGTAGGGTGTGGTAGAAGTTTGTACGTGTTTTGAAAAAGTATCACGTGAAGCCGGAGAGATGTTCCGTGCGACCGTCTGAAGGTCCCCGTCCGGACTCATCGTCGTCATACCGAACGCAACCTTCCCCGATCCATTCCCTCCCCACCTCACCTCACCATCTTATCCTCGCCGCCCTCCTCTCCCCTCACGGATCGCCGATGGCCGGATCCACAGCACCTCGCGCTGCCGCGTCCATCCGTCCGTCAAGATCCGCTGATTGCCACCACCATGCATGTCTACTATATTATATCAAACATCGTAATCGTTCTCTCCCCCCCCCCCCCCCCCCCCCGGGCGTCGTTCGATCCCTTCATCTCTTCTCCCGGCGTGGGCGATGGGGCAAGCCGAAGAGATGGTTCATGGAGGAGTTTCACGTGGCGGGCTCGGCCCGGGCCGGAAGCGTGGGAAGCAGCCAGCCGTTTAGACCGATGCCCTTCCCCCACGTCGCCGGCCTCCCTCCCCTCCCGTGCACTCGCAGCACTACCGCCGGCCAGATCCACCGCAGTGTCCCACCCAACGTCCAGTGAACGACAGCTCCCACTCAATGGCATATTATAGACTGATGCCCTTCTCCAAAGTTGTTAAGCGTTTACCCGGAATATAAGAGGAAAAAATACAATTGCAAGAGCTTAATTCTCATTGGTGGAACCGATTGTGCCATGGATTGATGACATGGCTCACATCCATCCATCTATCTCTCCATCCCACATCCATCCATTCATCCATCTAAAGAAAAGAAGAAAAGAAGGAAAAAAAGAAAAAGAGAAACGAGACAGAAACCCACCGCACGCCTCTCCCTCTCTCTCTATCGCTCGTCTCTCCCTCCCACCCACCAAAATCAAATGAAATTTTGGGCCTTCCCGCGCCACTCAGCCCGCTTCCCTCCCCACCCACCAAAATTAAAAAAAGAGATTCTAAAAAAAAAAAAGAAAGAAAAGAAGAGAAGCGAGACAGAGCCCACCCAACACAGCCGCACCACTCCCCCGCGACCTCTCTCTCCCCCGCGAGCCTTCTCCGCCGCCGCCACCCACGCCGGTGATTCCAGCGGCTTCCGGAGGCTGCCGACGACGCCAAGCACACTCCCATGACCGCCTCCGTCCGCTCCGTCCTCCCCTCCGAGCAGATTCGTCGCTCGCGTCCTCTACCGGTCACCCGCGACCGTCCCCTAAGCTAGGGTTTCGGCCACCGCGTCGCCGGCGTGGCTCCGGCGGCTCAGGTACATCTCTCCGTCGAGATCCCCGCAACCCACCCTCTCTTCCTCACCTCGTCTCCTCTCCCTCTCAGATCGAGCACGCCACCGTCGCCGTCGTCTCGCTCGCGCCGGGACAGCAAAGGGAAGGCCATGGAGGACGCCGCTCCATCCCTACTCTGACGCCATCAAGGTCAGCCCCTCCCTCTCCTATTCGATCTGTTCCCCTACCCTTCCCTGATGTGCCTACCTTCCTCACCCACACGCAGCAGCAGTAACTCGATTCAGGGAGGAGGGAGAGGAGGAGTCCTGCTTCCCCCGCGTGCATCTTCTCTCTCGGAACGACGCCCAACCTCAAGCGAGAGGTTTCCCTTCCCCTCCACGCCTCCCTTGTCCTCCTCGATTTCCTAGGCTTGGTCTCAATTTGCTGCTGCTCTGAATTTTTTTACTTGCACACATGCTTGACTGAATTTTGAATGGGTGCTACTGCTGTCACACTCCACTGCTGGGTCATCCTAGCTAGCTAGCTCTCAGTTTGGACTGCCTTTGTTGGTTGCTGCAGCCAGGCTAGGTGTATCTTGCATAATGTCGATCAATCGAAACTTAAACTTGTTTGCATATTATACATACTAAGGAAGTGAGTGTGTTAACTAACTGTTGTTGTTCAATCTAGCTAGCTAGCTTGAAATCTTGTTTGTACTACATACATTGCAAATTTGCATGCCTAGTGAACTAGCCCTGTACGTATTTTTTTGATAGCATGGTCTAACTGAAGTTTGTGTTTGTGCTAAATGGAACACCTGATGCACTTGTCTTGGTACTGCTTTTGATGCTGTGACGGTGTGGTGTTCAAACGGTTAATGCCACTCACCCATTGATGAACTAGAGCCCATCTCAGGTTTGAATTGACTCTGCTTTTAGTATATTTTGCTTGCTACCCCAAAAATGCAGTAGAATTTAGTTTACGAATTGGTCTGGTTGGATTTCTCAAGTTAACTCAAGATGTTACAAAATAGATGGTTGTTGTCCTCTCCCTTGATGTTTGATTTGATTTGATTCGGTTTCCTCACGCCTCTCTGTTTGCTCTGTTCATGCTCCTGCAGGATCCAGGAAGGTCTTTGAGAACCTGAAGGTTCTTTTTTTGATTGATAGATACACCGGCTCATGTCAGTGTATGTAGTTTGGATGAAATTTTCTTTTTGGCAACAAATGCATCAACTCTGACAGAACCATTCATGATTAATTCTGTCCTGTGCAAAATGTAGTGCTAGTTCTGTAGTTTGTCATACGTACACATGTGCTTTGTAGTTTTAGTTCTTCTTGTGTTGCTGCACTTAGTCTAGAGATACAACAACATTAGTTAGGTCCATGCATGGATGGATGGATCAACACATACAACTAGCGGTGCTAGCAACAACAAAAAAATAACCTTGTGATTGATTCTGTTGAGGCTAGCATTCTCTGTTCATTTTGGAGCCCAACCATGTACTGTACGTACTAAGCTAGCTCAAGCACACACATAACCAGCTTGATTGATTTCTGTAGATACTAGCACCAGCACGCGTGTGTCTCCTATACCAGCTTTAATTTCTGTACTAGCTCAACAACACTAGCTCTTACTTGTTCGTTTGATTCGGAGCAGCAGGCATCCTCCGTGGATGATGACGACAACCAGGGCATCCACTGCCACGACGACACCCCGCACATGGTCCAACTCGGCTACAACCTCCTCTACCGCGTGACGGCGGCCGCGGTCGTGTGCGGCATCGACTACAACATCCTCTCCGGTGAGTCCATCTCCTACCTCTAGTTCCCTCTCTTGTGCTGCTATAGTAGTACCTTGCTCTGTTTCATGCGAATGGTTGATTTTGTTTGTGCTTGCCGTGCTTGTGCCATGGAAAAGATCATTCCTATTTACAAGTGATGATGATTCAGAGTAGCACACTCGTTAAATTCTGCTCTTGTACTACCCCATTTGTGGTTGTTGGTTACTGCAGCTAGGCTTTGTTAGCTGGTGGTGTTTAATCTAGCTAGCTAGGCTTTGTTAACTGCACACCACTATTCCTTCTGGTGTATCATCCTATATGACTGTAATAAGACTATATAGAGCGTAATTTACATAAAAGGGCCTAGAGACATCCTTTGCTTGTTGACAAAAAAATGTTCCAACACAGTTTCTCCCACCAAAAAATGAACGAACCTAATTCCATTATAGGGGATTACGTGCTTTGCTGCCCGAGCTGCAGCTGGTTATCCTCCGCTCCCTGTGTTGGATAATCTTAGAGAGTAAATCCTGCCATAACTCATGACTCAGGACCAATACAGGTAGATTGGTACAGTTCCGGTGCTTTCTTGCTGTTGTTTATGCTCTACACAATCTGCTGCAACTTCATAATAACAATGCCGTTTGGTGTCTTGTTTCTGCAGAAAAATGAAGCAAGACAAGCCGGAGAAGCTCGCACGGACATCCAATTTCTCTGCTCATCGATGCCATGTACAGAAAATTACCTACCATCTTTGCTTGTTGACAAAAAAAAAATTATATGTCCCAATTGGATATGTATATGTTTTAGCTTGCTAAGTTGAAATGCATTATCCTATTCTGTGTGGGGCATGGAACCGACAAGACATGTCAGGTCTTGTGCAGCAAATTAGCATCTTTATTTATTAACAAAGTTAAACATGTCCGTTGGATGCCTATATATGTTTAAGGAGTGGGATCTGCTGCTGAATTCCAATTTAGGATGACCATCACTGTTGATACTATGCTCTGTCTTGTCATGTATGGATCAAAACAAAGGAGGATGGATGCCTTCCTTTTGTGGTTTCTCTTATGCTGTAATGTAGATTCTTGGTGACAAATACAACGCCTCATGTGTGTGGTTGGGTGATATCTCTGCTTTCCCTTGAGGTCTTGTACAAGGCATGTTGAATTGTGTCCTAATTTTTGTCAAATTCAGTCCTGTTGCATGATGCGCGTGTGGCTGATGGTCACATGCTAGCTTATGCTGTGAATTTGAATATATGTATCTGTCCTGTGAAATTGAAACGAAATAAAACAGGAAAAAAGAAAAAAAATTGCCAGCACCTATGCCGACGGCTTAACCGTTGGCATAGGGACGGCCAGAGAACCCAGGTGCCGCCACGTGGCAGCTATGCCGACGGTTAAGCCGTCGGCATAGATTTGGGCCTATGCCGACGGCTTAACCGTCGGCATAGCTGCCACGTGGCGGCGGGAGCTGCTGGCGCGGGGGTATGCCGACGGTTAAGCCGTCGGCATAGGGGCTGGCATTTTTTTTCTTTTATAAAAAAAATTTATAAAAAAAAATGAACGTAGCTATGCCGACGGCTTAACCGTCGGCATAGTAGTGCCACGTGGCACTCGCTGGTTGGCCGCAATTTGACGATGGCGCCGTCTGCCGCCGTCAAACGAAAAACTTTGCCGACGGGGAAATTATGCCGACGGCCGTACGGACACCGTCGGCATAGATACCTATGCCGACGGTGGACCCGGGTATGCCGACGTATACTACGCCGACGGGGCTATGCCGACGGCCTGGGCCGTCGGCGTAGCCCCAGATTCCGGTAGTGCATATTTCTTTATTTGGTATTATTTTCTCATGAAGATGTGTTCTCGGGCAATGAACCATCATTTAAAAATATAGCCAAAATGCTTTTCTTGTGGAAACATGCTTGCACTTTTATATAAATCTTCCCAATAGTTGTCTAGTCTATTGGGAAGGCTAGTAATAATTTTTTTTTTTGCCTTGGGGTCTGTGAATTGCCCTATGAAAGGTTATACTTTCCTATCGCTCTCTAACTTACCCGTCTCCACTCCTAATCCAGCAATGTCTATCTCTCCAAAAATAGATTTTCAATTATTTGATAATGTATTGAATGTAAATACTAATAGCCATATATGATCCTGATGATCTCTTTCTCCGCCCGCCTCTTTGACATTTCTATTGATGTTGGTTGTATATACTACACTGGCGTTGTGAAAAATTCACTCTAGTCT
Organism: Elymus sibiricus; assembly: GCA_039707655.1. Lineage (NCBI taxonomy): Eukaryota > Viridiplantae > Streptophyta > Magnoliopsida > Poales > Poaceae > Elymus > Elymus sibiricus. The sequence continues at coordinate 74,787,570 of CM077676.1, forward strand.
CTAAGTGACTCTCATCCATTGCTTGTTCTTTTCTATTGTACCTATTTTCTCTTGCACATGTATAGAAATGTAATTATCATACATGTAGTGACCCTTTCTCTGTTGGGGTGGTAAGTTGATGTAGACTTCCATCACCTGGTTCGAATCTTCCTATTTATTTTATTATCAATGCTTCTTTAAAGTTTCCTTACAAACCTCCTCTTATTAATGACTCCTCTTATCACTTCTCATTATCTTGTAGTACTCCGCTAACGACCACTTATTAATGAGTGCGCCAACTCGTCTTTATTGTTCTTTTTTTTTTTTGCGAAACCCACATATTTTTACATCTGAACAGTCAATGCATACTGACTCATCTCAGACATACTACGTTACAATTTGATACCCACCGCTACATAGTGCACTGTTAGTTTGCAAAAAAAAAAAATGCTAATTCTGTTTTAGGTTACAGTATTATATGCTCAGATACACAAATAAACTCAACAACATTAGGTTCTTTTGGACTTCTATAATGATATTCTGGCATTCATATAGAATTCCTATGAAATAAAAATGATGCACTGTCAATTGGTGGAAAAAAAATGCTAATTCTGTTTTAGATTACAGTTTTATATGCTCAGATACACAAATAAATTCAATAACATTAGGTTCTTTTGGACTTCTATAATGATATTCTAGCATTCATATAGAATTCCTATGAAATAAAAATGATTATTTTGATTTAATTCAATCTGCATTTTGTTTAGATTATTGAATTGTATTTCTTTACATCCGCAAAAAAAAGAATTATGTTTCTATACGTCCACCCAATAATAACTGTATCTCTATTGTTTTGTAAGCACAATCTAATTTACTTTGATCTTACTTAAATTATAATATATTTTTTATTTTTTTTATAAATATGATGTCATATTAAATCCAATAATGTTTTGTCCATTGATTACATGTGTTAGATTCATCATTGTGAATCTTCTAACTTAGTGCCCTCACAGAGGAAAATCAAAAATGAAAAAAAAAATTGTTTTGCTGGTATCATCAACAATGTCAGCATGTGCAATATGCAGGGATCTGAGTACTGCCCGATTATTTATTTTTAACCGTTGCCTGATTATTGTTGTGTCACGTAAGGGATTTTTTTTTAAAAAAAAGTCACGTAACCGTTTTATTCGAATTGGTCACTTGAATTGGGCCAATAGACGTCCAATACAAACATGACTGCCTTCCTCTAGCTATTTTTTTATTCTTTGAGGGACTTTCCTCTAGCATGTACACGCTACGTGAGATGGGTTTAGGTGTCAGGTTGGCCTATATATAGCGTGCCAGGACTTTAAAAAAAAAATCATGCCAGGACTTTCCATCATAAACATGGCGCTGTAAACTTTTAGGTGTCCTACAACTCCAACTAAAAAAATACTTGTAGGTGTCCTTCTCCAGCACGTGATTGTGCTTTGCACTTTCCATCATAAATACTTGTACGTGCATGTAAAAAAACTCATATATTTTGACGTGCCCGATTGAAACCTTTTTATTGTTGTGTCATGAGTTTCTATTGTACAAATCTCAACCGTACAATATTTTAACTTTGTATAGATGAATCTTAACCATTCGTTTTCTATCGTTTTAAGTATATAACTAGCGGGGTAACCCGCGCATTTGCACGGCTAGGTTAGTAGTGTTGTTCTGTTTGTGTTTCCGACTATATATTATTACAATGAAACATTAGGTATTACTTAATGCCTAATTTATGCTTATAGCCAAAATACATCATGAGAAAAAAGTTATTCTGATTCTTTACTATCCAGTCATTCGTATCCACAGATATTAATTTTAATAGGTCGCTACTACATAATGATATACTATATTCAAATAAAGGAAATTGTTCCAGACGATATGAATACCTTCAAGAAAAGTATCTTGAATTTGGTGGGACTATGTCTTATCACTGAGTGTACATATTAGTTGGTTCATAAGACCCTAGTGTGTGTCCCCAGAAAAGTATCCTCTCCTTCTTTCTCCCTCATATTGGTTGTCTTGCATTTGCGTACATTGCTCCGTGAATATTCGTTCCTCATAATGCTTCCACGTATTATGATTTTATCTATCATTATTAATATTTCTTGGCTATCTAAGCCATTGTAATTATTGTGTTCATTCACCAAAACAGCTAAAATATTCTCATAGATTCTGTGACGCTAATTTCTTGCTAATCATGCTTATCTTGCAATACGCCAAAATTAAATTATTTATCACACTTGTTGTGCTGTGTTAATGCCAATTTATTTCCGTACATGCTTCATCATTTTGATTTGTGTGATAAGTTTACTTGCATAGATAAAGCAGTGACATCATCTATAAATCTTATTTATTAGATTTAATTCTTGATGGTACATTGGTACTTCTAGTGATGGATTTTTATGAATTTATTTTCAACTGGTAATTTCATATAAACTTATTTTAAATTTTAGCTATTTAGGGTATAGTAGAGAGGATTTGTATAGAAACAAAAATTATTATTCTTCGTCATAAAAACTTGTGATTTTCAGGCATGGTTATTTTGTGCGTATTATGCATCTATTTTTGGACCATATATAGACTGTGTATCAAAACAGAATTGTACTTTTTTTAATTAATAGTATATATAATAGAATTATAATGGCTTACTTTATGCTAATACTACTGCTACCGATTCTTGAACCTTTACAGAAGTTGTGAGGCCGCCAAATTACTTTCCATGTAGGTAAAACTAATTATTTGTAATTATTTCTGGGGATAGCATTGTGCCTGCCCGAACGTTCTTTTAATGTAGCTCATATGCATGCGTGAGATATACTTAATTAGTCCAACGTCATGTATTAAGAAAAAAATGCTTGTTGCAGTCCTGGTGCTAGCTCTCCTATGTGATTATTTTTTCAGAAGAATTTCATTGCTTATAATAGGGTTACTTACAATCATCTATTACGCCAGAATAGGGCAAGCAATGCGCTTCCGCCTTATGGTAGATCCAGCAAGCTCAGCTCGTATGTGTTAAGAGTACTCTTAACGTAATAGAATTACAAAATTGCATCCGTGCTTGCAGCTTTCCTGTTGCTAGGTCGTGTCAGTTTACGCTAATCTCGTGCTTCTCCAACCTAATGGAGTACGTATACCTTTGAGTATACTTGTTAGAGTACAACGTGGTGGAAGATAAATTTGTGTGCTTCACATACCAGAAAGTTAACGCAAAAAATATATATATATATATACCAGAAGATCTTTGTACGTAAGCACACATGTTGTGCCGATGGATATGACCTAAATTTGATGGCTTGATGTGTACCTTATTTTGATTTGTTGGGTACCAAGACCTGCAGGCGGTTACTGGGTGCACCGTGCCTTTGATTCACCCGGCATCATTGATGCGCCGTACTCTTGCTTTCGATTTTCCGGGGTCCGGCCGTCGTGGCGCCCGTGTATTCGTACGCGCCGTGTGGTCTAGGCAAGTATTGAGCGCTTTATTTCGTGTGTGCACATTGATCTGTCCTGTTGATGCTTGTCCGCGTTAAAATCCGCATGCTTGAAATCGATTAGGCCACGGGAATCAATAGGAAACTGACAATGCGTCGTGCTGTGTGTCTCTGGAAAATCAAGCTGTATTTCTCCTTGGTGTACATGCACGTTACCAACCTTTTTTTTTAGTTGGAGCATGTTACCAACTTGGATACGTCAGCTTAGGCAGGTTTGATTCCCAAAATCATTACCAAAATCAATACGTTTAAATCTTTTTTTGCCGTGTAGTACTTGCCTAATACGGCAGTAAACCAAGGTCCTCCTCAGTTTGTACGTTGCCTAATAGACGCCATTGCTTGAGTTTGTACGTTGCCTAATAGAGGCCGTTGCTACCAAAATCAATATGTTTCAATTTTTTTCTTTTTACGTCTAGTACTTTCCTAATCTACACCGTTGATACATATTAGTGTTTAGAGTGTCAAATCACCGCCGTTCGTTGATACATATAATAGAAGATAGATAGATAGATAGATTGGAGATGTCAATTAAGCTCCTGAAGAAAAAAATATTCACCGTTCTATTTGTTTTCCTCAAAGCCTCATAAAACATTGAATAAAGGATGCTAAGGGTGTGTTTGTTTGGGTTGCAACTTCGACGGCTCCAGCTGGAAGGAGCGACTATAGTTGCTAGCTGCGGCTGGAAGCTTAGAGCCAAGATGCAGTCATTTGGTAGTTGTGACGTATCAGCTGCAGCAGGTACAAAAACATGCTGAAATGAGTGTCGATTATACTGTTAGAACTGTAAATGACTTGATTAAGAGTTGTTTTGCAGCAGATGGCCTGTTTTCACAGGTTGAAATTACACTTGCTTGATGGTATAGATAATAATTTATATATGAATTTGACATATTAGGCATATGAATACATTTTAACCCATCACAACGTTTGTACTAATTATCTTAGTGTTTTAAACCGTCGTCGGGTTGCAAAATACAAGGAGTTCATGGTAGTATTTTGTCGGGACCCCGATCCTAAGTCACACAGATCTAGCACGTAACACCTCATATCGCTTTGTGGCCTCACGCACGGTAACCTATGGCTGCCATCTTTACCTTGACTGGGACCGTTTGCGTCTTTTGGCTCACGTATATGAGCATGTCGCTAGCATCCATATGACAGAGAACCCGGGTCGACATGACTAGTCATAAACCAAGGTGGCACAAACGTACAAGGACAGGCATACGTAACCCAACAATGCACGTGTCAGTCAGCAGCGAGTGTAACCAAGTCGTAGCAAAGCCACAAGGACTTTAGTGAACACCGCATGACATTTCCCCGTAGGGACAAACACAGGAGCAAAGAAAGATACATGCCGGTCAATCCATGTGTTCCGGAGCAGTAGAGAACTACCAAGGCTCAGTGGAAGCACTAGGAGGCATTTCCCTGTAGGAAAGGCTACCAAAGGCAGATAACTAGGTGTAAACACTAATATGTATGACTTTGTATGCTAGATCATTAACCCTGCAGGGGTGTACTTCTTCACACACGCTCTCACCACTTACCACCATATACACGTCATGTATCTTGGCAACCTTCAAGTGGAAGCCTGGCGACGGTGTCGGCCACAACTTGACCAACCACACAAGACTCTAGTCCAGATTTATCGCCTATTTGAGACTGAACCCGCAAGAAAGTCCGACCAAAGTTTCCGTTACGGCCCCAAACGATGTGAGCAGGGTTCCCAAGCCCACCAAACGGGTGCCACTTGGTACACCGTGCCACGGTGTTAGTACCGCATCATAGCCCACCCCTAAGGTCAGTGCTACGGATGGCCTCCAACACATATCCTACAAACACCAGAAACTAGTTGTGACTCCTGGACAGAGATCAAGGCGATTAATAAGTCGAGAGGGTCCATGGGTTTCGGGCCCAATGTGTGGTAGTAGCTGTTCTTGGGTAACCTACACATAACTCAGTTCTTAAGGACGGTCTCAATGAGACAACCCACCATGTACTCCTACATGACCTCTCATCGCTACCTTTACCAAATGATGTTCACACACTGAGCTCTCAGATAGTAGGACATGAACACCACCATTCCAATTCATCACCCAGATGGATCAGACCCGACACAACTCTAAGCATAGCAGGCATAACAAGCAAGCATGGATGAGTAGTCACAACATGGCTCAAGCAATTCCTACTCATGCTAGGAGGTTTTAACTATTTACTGTGGCAAAGACAGGTCATGTAGAGGAATGGGTTCAACTACCGCAACATGTAACAGTTGAATCGTTGTTGGCCTAATGCAGTAAAAGAGAGCAAGAGCAAGATAGTGGGATTGTATCGGAGTGATCACGGGGGGTTGCTTGCCTGGCACTTCTGAAGATATTAATGCTCTTCATCGGTGTCAACGATCACAATGTCGGAACCGTCTTCTACGGAGAAGGAATAAACACCGACAAACAGGAAAAGGAACAACAATCAATGCAATGCAAATCCAAATGAATGACATGACAAATTAAGGTAATGAATTGACCTAATGCTATAGTTAGCCAGGTTAATTGAAGTGGATTTAGAGCATATAGCAAAATCCAACTCCAAAACTAGTTATTAAAATGCCCTAATCATCATTTGTCCTATTCAGTGAGGCTACCTTGTTCAAACATGCATGATCATGTCATAAACATATTCTTCATATTTTTCTGATCATTTTTCATATATAAATTATTTCATTTGGAGTTACGGTTGAATTTCTAGTAATTTTAGAAGTTTATAACATTTTCTGGAATTTCCTGGTTAATTTGAATTAAAATAAATCCAGAAAAGGATTTACTGCGTCAGCATGTCGTCAGTGTGACGTCAGCGGTCAACAGACCGTTCCATGTCAAACCTGACCAGTGGGTCCCACTGGTCAGTGTCACAGTGCTGGCTAGGGTCATAGATAGGTGGGCCCGGTCAAAGGCCATGTCAGCAAAGTCAATGCTGCGTGTGGGTCCCGCTGGGTTATAAACTTATCTAAACAGAAATAAACCAGGGGTTAAAGCAACAGGGGGCCCACATGTCATTCTCACATGGGTGGTTAACGTGGTAATTAGCCTTAAGCTAATGACGCCACGTGATGACCCACAAGTATATATAGGGGATCAATCGTAGTCCTTTTGATAAGTAAGAGTGTCGAACCCAACGAGGAGCAGAAGGAGATGATGATGAGGGCATGTACTAGGGATAGGGTAATAGGCCTGACCTATAGACCCTACCCTAGGACACCACACGCCTTGTACTGGGCCCCAGGGCCAGATCAGCGACCGAGAATTCCGCAGACTGACATTCACTCGGAGTTCAATGAACCACTCGGAAGGCAAGAGTTCACTCGACTAGCTTGTTTCACTCGGAGCATTCGAAAGTCACTCGACCAGAGAAGACCAGGAGACTCCAGGAGCGCAACGGTCGGGACGCACGTTCGCCTGTATTAATTGTATTCAATGCGCCCGTTACCTGGTGTCGGGGGGATGAACCCCGGGTAGGTCAAGTCCCTCAGGCCGGCTTGCCAGTACGCCGGCTCCCCAACGCGAGCCGGCTCGGCACGGCGACCCGGCCTGGCCGGCTGGCCCATGCCGGCTGGCCACGAGGGGACGGAGCCTTCGCGATGAAGCAAGCGTGGCTACATCGCTCCTTCCTTTACGCTGACAGAGCAGGCGAGGCTGCAGCTTTCCTTGCGCCCCCGCCCGAGGCGGGCGGTGTCAGGGAGGCGCGGTCCTGTAGAAACAACGGCGCCGACCTCCCTCTGACGACGGACAAGACGCGCCATAGTGCCCCGTACCCAGACTGACGAGAGACAAGACCCGCCACAGTGCCCCGCGCCAGGCAGGTGCGGCGCACCTGGCGACCCGGCAACCCGGCGACCCGGCGGCCCCCACCACCGGCTCCCGGCCAATGACAGCAGGGGCCCGCGCCTTTGTAATATTACCATTGTAACCCTGGGGGTCGGCCTATAAGACCCCCAGGGAGGCCTCCGTGCAGAGGGGTTCGCTTCCTTCGGTTCACTCTCTCCCGTTGGCTGGTTGCTCTTCGCTTCCCTTTAGTGACTCCTTCTCGCTCCACAGAGCACACACACACTCTCGCCGGAGAGGCAGAACGGTGGCCTAGGCCCTTCTCCCTCCTCCGTCCGAACAGCTCCAGGAGCGACCTTGTAGCCCTTGTGCTCCCCATACTACACTCGGCAGGATTAGGGGTGTTACCTCTCCGGAGGGCCCCGAACCTGGGTACGTCTCGTGTCTTGCACTTGCTCGTGCCAACCTCGCCTCCGGAACCCACCGTCGTCCTCACGTAGCCCCACCTCTTTAGCCATCTTATGGCATCTACCATGAAAATACCACGACAGTTGGCGCCCACCGTGGGGCTGCTCGTGGCGTCGGCCGGAGTCAAGTTCCGGACGAGGCCCTTCACCAGCTCCGGCGAGCGCATCGTGCACGGTCTGGTCCGCGCTCCCCGCGCGGCCGACTCGGCCGGCTGCGGCGCTCTACCGGGTACGGACACCGCTTGTCCCGCAGGCTGCTTCATCGTCCCCTTCGGCACGCTGCGCGTCTTCGTCGCGCTCGTCCCTGACGTGTTTCCCAGCAAGGTGCGCTGTTTCGCCGACTCCCCCGTCCCCGTTGGCTGCGCCGTCTCCGATGACGTCGCGGGTCTCTGCGCCCGTGCGGAGGTGCTGACCATCGGCACTAGCGCCGGCTCCCCGCGCGACAAGGAGAAGGCCGCCGCGGCTGCCGCTGCCGCGGTTGCAGCCCCGCCACGCCGGGCCGACCCGCTCCACGAGATGATCCAGAGCCTGTGAGCCCCCATCACGCCCGACGCCGACATGGCAGCCGCAGCGGCTCAGCTCAATGAGGATCGTGAGTATCTGCTGGTGGAGGCCACGGAGCTCGCGGCGACGCAGCGCCGGCTGGAGTCCGCCCAGCGAGAGTACGACAGCGTCCACGGCTTCACGCCGGCCGCCGCCGAGCCTGTTGGAAATATGCCCTAGAGGCAATAATAAATTGGTTATTATTATATTTCCTTGTTAATGATAATCGTTTATTATCCATGCTATAATTGTATTGATTGGAAACTCAAATACATGTGTGGGTACATAGACAACACTGTGTCCCTAGTAAGCCTCTAGTTGACTAGCTCGTTGATCAAAGATGGTTAAGGTTTCCTAGCCATTGACATGAGATGTCATTTGATAACGGGATCACATCATTAGGAGAATGATGTGATGGACAAGACCCAAACTGTAAACGTAGCATTTGATCGTGTCAGTTTATTGCTATTGTTTTCTGCATGTCAAGTATCTGTTCCTTTGACCATGAGATCATGCAACTCACTAACACCGGAGGAATACCTTGTGTGTATCAAACGTCGCAACGTAACTGGGTGACTATAAAGGTGCTCTACAGGTATCTCCGAGGGTGTCTGTTGGGTTGGCATGGATCAAGACTGGGATTTGTTACTCCGTATGACGGAGAGGTATCTCAGGGCCCACTCGGTAATACAACATCACAATGAGCCTTGCAAGCAATGTGACTAAAGTGTTAGCCACGAGATCTTGTATTACGGAACGAGTAAAGAGACTTGCCGGTAACGAGATTGAACTAGGTATAGTGATACCGACGATCGAATCTCGGGCAAGTAACATACCGAAGAACAAAGGGAACAGCATACGGGATTAACTGAATCCTTGACATAGAGGTTCGACCGATAAAGATCTTCGTAGAATATGTAGGAGCCAATATGGGCATCCAGGTCCCGCTACTGGTTATTGGCCGTAGAGGTGTCTCGGTCATGTCTACATAGTTCTCGAACCCGCAGGGTCTACACACTTAACGTTTGGTGACGATTAGTATAATTGAGTTATTATGTTGGTGACCGAAAGTTGTTCGGAGTCCCGGATAAGATCCCGGACATGACGAGGATCTCCGGAATAGTCCGGAGGTAAAGATTGATATATGTGATAATAGTGTTTTGATCTCTGGAAGGATTCCGGAGTTCACCGGAAGGGGTTCCGGATGTTTACCGAAGTGTTCGGGTGCAGCAACACTTTATATGAGCCAAAGGGATAAAGCCCACAAGGTATTGGAAAGTGCAAAAGTAGTTTTGCTGCCGCGTAAACGGTACTACCGCTTGGTGAAGCGGTACTACCGCCCGAGCGGTACTACCGCTTGTGTGAAGCGGTACTACCGCCCAAGCGGTACTACCGCTTGTGTGAAGCGGTACTACCGCTTGTGCGCGGCTGTGCACGGTTCGGCAGGGATCCGAGTTGGACTCTTTCCCTGCGGGCCAAACCGACCTTGTGCGGGCAAAACCGACCCGGAGGAGGCTTTTACTCCAAGTTTAGACCCCAAGGCTCAACATATAAATAGAGGGGCAGGGCTAGCACACGGGACACATCAGGATTTCCCAAGCCGTGTGCCGGCAACCCTAGCCCTCTAGTTCCTCCGTCATAATCTCCGTAGCGCTTGGCGAAGCCCTGCAGAGATTGTTCCTCACCACCATCACCACGCCGTCGTGCTGCTGGAACTCAACCACTACTTCACCATCGCTCGCTGGATCGAGGAGGTGAAGGCGTCATCAAGCCGTACGTGTGTTGAACGCGGAGGTGCCGTCCGTTCGGCGCTAGTTCGTGATCGGATCGAGGGACGACTTGCGATTTGGATCGCGGAGACGTTCGACTACATCAACCGCGTTTCTTAAACGCTTCCGCTTAGCGATCTACAAGGGTATGTAGATTCACTCTCCCTCTCATAGATGCTCATCACCATGGATAGATCTTGTGTGTGCGTAGGAAAATTTTTGTTTCCCATGCAACGTTCCCCAACAGTGGCATCTGAGCTAGGTCTATGCGTAGATGAGATCTCGAGTAGAACACAAACGAGTTGTGGGCGTGGGTGTATACATATTGCTTGCCGTTACTAGTTGATATTTGATTCGGCGGTACTGTGAGATGAAGCGGCCCGGACCGACATTACGCGTACACTTACGCGAGACAGGTTCCTTCAACTAACATGTAACTTCGTTGCATAAAGATGGCTAGCGGGTGTCTGTCTCTCTCACTTTAGTTGAATCGATTTCAATGAAGAGGGTTCTTTTAGAAGATCAAAAAGCAATCACTACACCACGTTGTGGTTTTGCGTAGGTAAGAACGGTTCTTGCAAACCCGTAGCAGCCACGTAAAATTTGCAACAACAATTAGAGGACGTCTAACTTGTTTTTGCAGGGTATGATGTGATATGATATGGCCAATTACATGATGAGATATATGTGATGTATGAGATGATCATGTGTTGTATAGAATATCACGACTTGCATGTCGATGAGTACGGCAACTGGCAGGAGCCATAGAGTTGTCTTTAATTATTGTATGACCTGCGTGTCAATCATTAAGCGCTATGTAATGCTTTACTTTATCGCTAAACGTTAGCTATAGTCGTGGAAGCAACAGTCGGCGCGACAACCTTATGGCGACACGTTGATGGAGATCAAGATGATGGAGATCATGGTGTCATGCCGGTGACGATGGAGATCATGCCGGTGCTTTGGAGATGGAGATCAAAAGCACAAGTTCATGGCCATATCATGTCACTTATGATTTGCATGTGATGTTAATCCTTTTATGCATCTTATTTTGCTTAGGACGACGGTAGCATTATAAGGTGATCCCTCACTTAAATTTCAAGATAAATTGTGTTCTCCCCAAGTGTGCACCGTTGCGAAAGTTCGTCGTTTCGAGACACGCCGTGATGATCGGGTGTGATAGACTCTACGTTCGCATACAACGGGTGCAAGCCATGTTGCACGTGCGGAACACTCGGGTTAAACTTGACGAGCCTAGCATGTACAGACATGGCCTTGGAACACGAGAGACCGAAAGATCGAACATGAGTCATATAGTAGATATGATCAACATGAAGATGTTCACCATTGAAACCACCTCAACTCACGTGATGATCGGACTTGAGTTGGTGGATTTGGATCATGTTACACTCGAATGACCGGAGGGATGTCAATTTGAGTGGGAGTTTTTAAGTAATATGATTAACTAAACTCATTATCTAGAACAATAGTCTAAGTTGTCTTTGCTATATTTATGTTGTAGATCATGGCTCGCGCAGTAGCACCCCTGAATTTTAATGCGTTCCTAGAGAAAGCTAAGTTGAAAGATGATGGAAGTAACTTTGTGGACTGGGCCCGTAATCTAAGGATTATCCTTACGGCTTCCCAGAAGGCTTATGTCCTTGATGCACCGCTTGGTGATCCACCCGCTCCAGTTGAGTCTCTAGACGTTGTGAACGCCTGGCAGGCTCGTTCTGATGATTACTCAATAGTTCAATGTGCAATGTTGTATGGCTTAGAACCGGGACTTCAAAGACGTTTTGAACGTCATGGAGCATATGAGATGTTCCAGGAGTTGAAGTTTATCTTTCAGAAGAATGCCCGGATCGAGAGATATGAGATCTCCGATAAGTTCTATGCTTGCAAGATGGAGGAGAACGGGTCTATCAGTGATCACGTGCTCAGAATGTCTGGGTACTCCACCCGTCTGGCTGAGTTAGGGATGCCCCTTCCGCCAGAGGCTATCACTGACAGAGTTCTTCAATCATTGCCACCTAGCTACAAGAGCTTCGTGTTGAACTATAACATGCACGGGATGAACAAGTCAGTCGCCGAGCTGTTTGCGATGCTGAAAGCCGCTGAGTCTGAAATTCAGAAGGAGCATCAAGTGTTGATGGTCAATAAAACCACTAGTTTCAAGAAAAATGGCAAGGGTAAGAAGGGTAACTCCAAGAAGAGTGGCAAAGCAGTTGCTCCTCTCATGAAGAAACCCAAGGCTGGACCCAAACCAGAAACTGTGTGTTTTCATTGCAAGGGAACAGGACACTGGAAGCGGAACTGCCCCAAGTATTTGGCTGACAAGAAGGCGGCCAACAACAAACAAGGTATATATGATATACATGTTATTGATGTGTACCTTACCAACTCTCGTTGTAGTGCCTGGGTATTTGATACCGGTGCGGTTGCTCATATTTGCAACTCAAAACAGGAACTGCGGAATAAACGGAGGCTGGCAAAGGACGAAGTGACGATGCGCGTGGGAAATGGTTCCAAGGTTGATGTGATCGCCGTCGGCACGCTCGCTCTTCGATTACCGTCGGGATTAGTGATGAACCTAAATAAGTGTTATTTGGTGCCTGCGTTAAGCATGAACATTATATCTGGATCTTGTTTATTGCGAGACGGTTACTCATTTAAATCAGAGAATAATGGTTGTTCTATTTATATGAGTAATATCTTTTATGGTCATGCACCCAATGTGAGGGGTTTATTCTTATTGAATCTCGATAGTAATGATACACATGTTCATAACATTGATGCCAAAAGATGTAGAATTGATAATGATAATACCACTTTCTTGTGGCACTGCCGTTTAGGTCATATTGGCGTAAAACGCATGAGGAAGCTCCATGCTGATGGACTTTTGGAGTCACTTGATTTTGAATCACTTGACACATGTAAGCCATGCCTCATAGGCAAGATGACTAAAACGCCGTTCTCTGGAACAATGGAACGGGCAACTGACTTATTGGAAATCATACATACTGATGTGTGTGGTCCGATGAGTATTGAGGCGCGCGGTGGTTATCGTTATTTTCTCACCTTCACTGATGACTTAAGTAGATATGGGTATATTTACTTAATGAAACACAAGTCTGAAACATTTGAAAAGTTCAAACAATTTCAGAGTGAAGTTGAGAATCATCGTAACAAGAAGATTAAATTCCTACGATCTGATCGAGGAGGAGAATATCTGAGTTGTGAGTTTGGCAGTCACTTAAGACAGTGTGGAATTGTTTCACAATTGACACCGCCTGGAACACCACAGCGTAATGGTGTGTCCGAACGTCGTAATCGAACCTTATTGGATATGGTGCGATCTATGATGTCTCTTGCCGATTTGCCACTATCGTTTTGGGGTTATGCATTAGAGACAGCTGCATTCACTTTAAATAGGGCACCATCGAAATCCGTTGAGACAACGCCATATGAACTTTGGTTTGGCAAGAAGCCAAAGCTGTCATTTCTTAAAGTTTGGGGATGTGATGCTTATGTCAAAAAGCTTCAGCCTGAAAAGCTGGAACCCAAAGCGGAGAAATGCGTCTTCATAGGATACCCAAAAGAGACAGTTGGGTATACCTTCTACCTCAGATCCGAAGGCAAAGTGTTTGTCGCTAAAAACGGAACATTTCTTGAGAAAGAGTTTCTCTCGAAAGAATTGAGTGGGAGGAAGATAGAACTTGATGAGGTTGTTGAACCTTTACTTCAACCTGAGAGTAGCGCAGCGCAGAAAGTTGTTTCTGTGGAGTCTACATTAGCTGAAGAGGAAGTTAATGATGATGATCATGAAGCTTTGGATCAAGTTGCTATCGAACCTCGTAGGTCGACAAGGACGCGTACTGCTCCCGAGTGGTACGGCAACCCTGTCTTAGAGGTCATGTTGTTAGACAACGATGAACCTACGAGCTATGGAGAAGCGATGATGGGCCCGGATTCCGAGAAGTGGTTAGAGGCCATGAAATCCGAGATGGGATCCATGTATGAAAACAAAGTATGGACTTTGGAAGTATTACCTGAAGGGCGTAAGGCCATTCAGAACAAATGGATCTTTAAGAGGAAGACGGACGCGGACGGTAATGTCACCGTCTATAAAGCTCGACTTGTGGCAAAGGGTTTTTCACAAGTTCAAGGAGTTGACTACGATGAGACCTTCTCACCCGTAGCGATGCTTAAGTCCGTCAGAATCATGTTAGCAATAGCTGCCTTTTTCGATTATGAAATTTGGCAGATGGATGTCAAAACAGCGTTCCTTAACGGTTACCTTAAGGAAGAGTTGTATATGATGCAACCAGAAGGTTTTGTCGATCCAGAGAATGCTGACAAAATTTGCAAACTCCAGCGATCCATTTATGGACTGGTGCAAGCATCTCGGAGTTGGAATCTTCGTTTTGATGAGGTGATCAAAGCGTTCGAGTTTATACAAGTTTACGGAGAAGCTTGTATTTACAAGAAAGTGAGTGGGAGCTCTATAGCGTTTCTAATATTATATGTGGATGACATATTACTGATTGGAAACAATATAGAAATGCTGGAAAGCGTAAAGGAATATTTGAACAAGAGTTTTTCAATGAAGGACCTAGGAGAAGCTGCTTTCATATTAGGCATCAAGATCTATAGAGATAGATCAAGACGCTTAATAGGGCTTTCACAAAGCACATACCTTGACAAAGTTTTGAAGAAGTTCAAAATGGATCAGTCCAAGAAGGGGTTCTTGCCTGTATTGCAAGGTGTGAAGTTGAGTAAGACTCAATGCCCAGTGACTGCAGAAGATAGAGAAAAGATGAGTGTCATCCCCTATGCTTCGGCCATAGGCTCTATCATGTATGCAATGCTGTGCACAAGACCCGATGTCAGCCTTGCCATAAGTATGGTCGGAAGGTTTCAAAGTGATCCAGGGATGGAACACTGGACGGCGGTCAAGAATATCCTGAAGTACCTGAAAAGGACTAAGGACATGTTTCTCGTTTATGGAGGTGATCAAGAGCTCGTCGTAAAGGGTTACGTCGATGCAAGCTTTGACACTGATCCGGATGACTCTAAGTCGCAAACCGGATACGTGTTTATTCTTAATGGGGGTGCGGTTAGCTGGTGCAGTTCCAAGCAAAGCGTGGTAGCAGATTCTACATGCGAAGCGGAGTACATCGCTGCCTCGGAGGCGGCGAAGGAAGGTGTCTGGATGAAGGAGTTCATGACAGATCTTGGAGTAGTGCCTAGTGCACTTAACCCAATGACTCTGTTTTGTGATAATACTGGTGCCATTGCTCTAGCCAAGGAACCAAGATTTCACAAAAGGACCAGACACATAAAGCGACGTTTCAATTCCATCCGCGATTACATCAAGGAGGACGACATAAATATTTGCAAAGTACACACGGATCTAAATGTTGCAGATCCGATGACTAAACCTCTTCCAAGGGCTAAACATGAACAACACCAGAACTGCATGGGTGTTCGATTCATTACAATGTAAATCACATAGTGATGTGAACTAGATTATTGACTCTAGTGCAAGTGGGAGACTGTTGGAAATATGCCCTAGAGGCAATAATAAATTGGTTATTATTATATTTCCTTGTTAATGATAATCGTTTATTATCCATGCTATAATTGTATTGATTGGAAACTCAAATACATGTGTGGGTACATAGACAACACTGTGTCCCTAGTAAGCCTCTAGTTGACTAGCTCGTTGATCAAAGATGGTTAAGGTTTCCTAGCCATTGACATGAGATGTCATTTGATAACGGGATCACATCATTAGGAGAATGATGTGATGGACAAGACCCAAACTGTAAACGTAGCATTTGATCGTGTCAGTTTATTGCTATTGTTTTCTGCATGTCAAGTATCTGTTCCTTTGACCATGAGATCATGCAACTCACTAACACCGGAGGAATACCTTGTGTGTATCAAACGTCGCAACGTAACTGGGTGACTATAAAGGTGCTCTACAGGTATCTCCGAGGGTGTCTGTTGGGTTGGCATGGATCAAGACTGGGATTTGTTACTCCGTATGACGGAGAGGTATCTCAGGGCCCACTCGGTAATACAACATCACAATGAGCCTTGCAAGCAATGTGACTAAAGTGTTAGCCACGAGATCTTGTATTACGGAACGAGTAAAGAGACTTGCCGGTAACGAGATTGAACTAGGTATAGTGATACCGACGATCGAATCTCGGGCAAGTAACATACCGAAGAACAAAGGGAACAGCATACGGGATTAACTGAATCCTTGACATAGAGGTTCGACCGATAAAGATCTTCGTAGAATATGTAGGAGCCAATATGGGCATCCAGGTCCCGCTACTGGTTATTGGCCGTAGAGGTGTCTCGGTCATGTCTACATAGTTCTCGAACCCGCAGGGTCTACACACTTAACGTTTGGTGACGATTAGTATAATTGAGTTATTATGTTGGTGACCGAAAGTTGTTCGGAGTCCCGGATAAGATCCCGGACATGACGAGGATCTCCGGAATAGTCCGAAGGTAAAGATTGATATATGTGATAATAGTGTTTTGATCTCTGGAAGGATTCCGGAGTTCACCGGAAGGGGTTCCGGATGTTTACCGAAGTGTTCGGGTGCAGCAACACTTTATATGAGCCAAAGGGATAAAGCCCACAAGGTATTGGAAAGTGCAAAAGTAGTTTTGCTGCCGCGTAAACGGTACTACCGCTTGGTGAAGCGGTACTACCGCCCGAGCGGTACTACCGCTTGTGTGAAGCGGTACTACCGCCCAAGCGGTACTACCGCTTGTGTGAAGCGGTACTACCGCTTGTGCGCGGCTGTGCACGGTTCGGCAGGGATCCGAGTTGGACTCTTTCCCTGCGGGCCAAACCGACCTTGTGCGGGCAAAACCGACCCGGAGGAGGCTTTTACTCCAAGTTTAGACCCCAAGGCTCAACATATAAATAGAGGGGCAGGGCTAGCACACGGGACACATCAGGATTTCCCAAGCCGTGTGCCGGCAACCCTAGCCCTCTAGTTCCTCCGTCATAATCTCCGTAGCGCTTGGCGAAGCCCTGCAGAGATTGTTCCTCACCACCATCACCACGCCGTCGTGCTGCTGGAACTCAACCACTACTTCACCATCGCTCGCTGGATCGAGGAGGTGAAGGCGTCATCAAGCCGTATGTGTGTTGAACGCGGAGGTGCCGTCCGTTCGGCGCTAGTTCGTGATCGGATCGAGGGACGACTTGCGATTTGGATCGCGGAGACGTTCGACTACATCAACCGCGTTTCTTAAACGCTTCCGCTTAGCGATCTACAAGGGTATGTAGATTCACTCTCCCTCTCGTAGATGCTCATCACCATGGATAGATCTTGTGTGTGCGTAGGAAAATTTTTGTTTCCCATGCAACGTTCCCCAACAGAGCCCAGCCGGGTCGCGGAGGTACGGATCCGTGGGGGCGCAATCGGCCGTGCGCTAGGCGCAGGCCGGCCCGTGCACGACACCCCCGTCAAAAACATGCGCGCGGCGCAGGCGGCCATGGCGGATCTCGAGTTCCTGGAGGGCGAGGAGCTGCTGCAGCAGCAGCAGCGCATCCGCGATCTCATCACCGCGGCGAACGAGCAGCAGAAGCACTTCGACCCGGCTCGGCCATCCGCCTCCACCTCAGGAAAAACCGGGGACCCGGAGAGGGCTCTCCGGGACGGGCAACGAACGTCCTCCCACGCCACTAGCGCGAGTCGCTCTGGCCGGCATCGGTCTGGCCAGAGCCGGCATAATCGCGCCACAATTACTGGGAACGGCGTTGCCGACGAGACGGCTGGCAACGGCCGGGTTCAACTGTCGGAGCCCCCCGTGCAGCCGGCTCGACGGCTCGAGCCGGCCCAAGAAGCCCCCGCGCCGCGCGGCCCCGTGGCTGACCGGCTCGGCCCCCGCGTGCCCTACGACGAAAACGACGCCCACCACCGCCTCGACCGGCTGGCGCGCTCCATCGCCTTGGAGGAGGAGAGCTCTGTCGGCCCGGCGTGTTTCGGCCCCCGCATTCGTGAGGAGCCCTTTCCCAAAGGTTTCTCGCTGCCTCGCGACTTCCCCAAATACAACGGCGTCACCAAGCC
The DNA here is from genome assembly GCA_039707655.1 of Elymus sibiricus. NCBI lineage: Eukaryota > Viridiplantae > Streptophyta > Magnoliopsida > Poales > Poaceae > Elymus > Elymus sibiricus. Next base: position 74,805,772 of record CM077676.1, read on the forward strand.
GGAGGACTGGCTAACGGACTACACCACGGCCGTCGGCATAGCCGGCGGCAACCGGTGAGTGGCCGTGCGCTATGTCCCCCTCATGCTGCTCGGCTCGGCCCGGACGTGGCTTAACAGCCTGCGAGCCGGCAGCGTGAACTCTTGGCTGGATTTCGAAGACGCGTTCATCCGCAACTTCTCCAGCACGTACAAGCGACCCGGCAAGCCTCGCCAGCTCTCCATGTGCGTCCAGAAGCCATGCAAGCCCCTTCGCGACTTCCTCACACGGTGGACGGAGCTGCACAACTCGTGCGAGGGCATCCACGAGGTCCAGGCCATCCAGTACTTCATCGATGGGTGCCTAGACGACACTCTGGTCAAGCACCGGCTGGTGTGCGACGAGCCAGAGACCCTGGCGGAGCTCATGGCAGTGGCGGACAAGTACGCCACGGCCGACTCCGCGATGAATGTGAAGATCACGATCGACGCGGACGGCAAGGTCCTCCCTATCCAGCCGGCGCCTCCCAAGCCGGCTGGCGACGGCGGCCAGCGCCGCCAAGGCAACAACACCAGCAGCGACAAGCGCCGAAACGACTAGCTGGTGACCCGCTACGACAACCGGCAGGTTGCCGCCGTGGAAGGGGAGCAGCCGGCCGAACAAGGCTCAGGCCAGCGCCCACGCACTAGCAAGGCCGCCTGGCAGCCCAAGCTATCATTCGAGCAGATGCTCGACGCCCCCTGCAAAAACCACAGCGGCGCGAAGCCGTCGACACACACACTCCGGCAGTGCAGCTTCACCCAACGCCTGTTGAAGGGCAATCTTCCGCCTCTGCCACCCGGAGCCGGCTCGCAGCAGCCGCCACTGCCGCCGCCTCCGCCGCCACCCGGCGCCCTCGCCGATAACGCTTTCCCTCGCCCGGACGCGGCCTACGTCGTCTTCACCAGCGAGGGCGACGACAAACACGCCAAGTGCAAGCACCAGGCCGAGGTGAACGCCGTCGTCCCGCCGGTTCCCCAGTACATGCACTGGTCCGACCGGCCGGTCAGCTGGACCCGGGAGGACCACCCGACCGTCATGCCTACGCCGGGTGGCTACGCCCTTGTGCTCGACCCCACCTTCGTCTCCGAGAAGCGCACCTGCCGCTTCTCGCGGGTACTGATCGACGGCGGCAGCAACATCAATATCCTGTACCGCGACACCATGACCAAGCTCGGCATCGAGGCGCGACAGCTGGAGCCGACCCGGACGGTGTTCCACGGCATCGTGCCGGGCCTCTCCTGCTCTCCGATCGGCCGGATCCGGCTTGATGTCCTGTTCGGCTCCAGCAGCCACTTCCGCCGCGAGCCGATCTGGTTCGAGGTGGTCGATCTGGCCAGCCCCTACCATGTGCTGCTGGGCCGGCCCACAATGGCCAAGTTCATGGCAGTCCCCCACTACGCCTACCTGAAGCTAAAGCTGCCGGGTCCCAAGGGCCTCATCACCATCCTCGGCGACTACAAGAAGTCCCTCGAGTGCGCCAAAGTCGGCTCCCAGCTGGCCGAGTCACTGGTCATCGCCGAGGAGAGGCGCCAGCTCGACCGGATCGTGGCGCTGGCTAGCGCGCAGCCGGCCATGCCGGCTCCGCCCAAGCCGGCCGCCGACGAGGCCTCTTTCAAGCCAGCCAAAGACACGAAGAGGGTCCCACTCAACCCGGCCGACCCCAGCTCCAGCAAGTACATCGTCGTGGGCACCGGCCTCGACAGCAAATAGGAAGGCGAGCTCCTCGATTTCCTCCGTGAGAATCAGGACATCTTTGCATGGTCCCCCAAAGACATGCCGGGTGTCCCGAGGGAATTCGCCGAGCACAAACTTCACGTCCGCAAGGACGCCAAGCCTGTCCGACAGCCACTACGCCGTTTCTCCGAGGAGAAGCGAAGAACCATCGGTGAAGAAATCGCCCGGCTTCTCACAGCCGGCTTCATCATGGAAGTGTTCCACCCGGAATGGCTGACCAACCCGGTCCTCGTCTTGAAGAAAAATGGCACGTGGCGCATGTGTATCGACTACACCAGCCTGAACAAGACTTGGCCCAAAGACCCGTTCGCTCTGCCCCGGATCGACCAGGTCATCCATTCCACAGCCGGCTGCGAGCTCCTGTCCTTCCTGGATGCCTACTCCGGCTACCACCAGATCAATTTGGACCCGGCCGACGCCCTCAAGACGTCCTTCATCACGCCCTTTGGGGCGTATTGCTACATCACCATGTCGTTCGGCTTGAAGAATGCCGGCGCCACCTTCCAGCGCTGCATGCAGAAATGCCTGCTGCCCCAGCTCGGCAAAAACGTGCACGTCTACGTCAACGACATCGTGGTGAAGACCAAGCAGCACCTCACGCTCCTGGCCGACCTCCAGGAAACCTTCGCCAACCTGCGCCGGTTCCAGATCAAGCTCAACCCGGAGAAATGCGTCTTCGGCGTGCCGGCCGGCCAGCTTCTCGGCTTCCTCGTCTCGGAGCGCGGCATCGAGGCCAACCCGGAGAAGATCAAGGCAATCAAGCGCATGCGCAAGCCGACCCGGCTGCGCGACGTGCAGAAGTTCACCGGCTACTTGGCCTCTCTCAGCTGGTTCGTCGGCCGGCTGGGAGAGAGGGCCCTGCCCCTGTATCAGCTGATGAAGAAGACGACGGCGTTCGAGTGGAGCGACCAGGCGGACGAAGCCTTCCGCGACCTCAAGCGCATGCTGTCAACCGCGCCCGTCCTGGCCGCGCCGGCTGAGAAAGAGCCACTCCTACTGTACGTCGCCGCCACCTCCTGAGCCGTCAGCACGGTGCTGGTCGTCGAGCGCCCGGAGGAGGGCAAGGTGCAGCCGGTTCAGCGCCCAGTGTACTTCCTGAGCGAGGTGCTATCCGCCTCCAAGCAGAACTACCCCCACTACCAGAAGATGTGCTATGGCGTGTACCTCGCCGCCAAGAAGCTGAGGCAATACTTCCAAGAGCACACCATTACTGTGGTGAGCACGGCCCCCATCGGCGAGATCATGGGCTGCCGGGATGCCTCTGGCCGGGTGGCCAAGTGGGCCATCGAGCTAGCCGGCCACACGATCCTCTACGAGCCCCGCACCACCATCAAGTCCCAGGCGCTAGCCGACTTCCTCGTCGACTGGACGGAGACCCAGTACCTGCCGCCGGCTCCCGAGTCGACTCACTGGGGCATGCACTTTGACGGCTCCAAGATGCGCAACGGTTTGGGAGCCGGCATCGTGCTGTCTTCCCCCAAGAACGACCGGCTGCGGTACGTACTGCAGACCCATTTCGCCGCCTCCAACAACGTTGCCGAGTACGAAGCTCTCGTGCACGGCATCCGGCTGGCCAGAGAAATCGGCATCCGGCGCATCCTCTGCTACGGCGACTCGGACTTGGTGGTGCAGCAAGTTTCCGGCGACTGGGACACCAAAGACGCCAACATGGCCAGCTACCGTTTCCTGGTCCAGCAGCTCTCTAGCGGGTTCGAAGGTTGCGAGTTCCTCCACGTCCCCCGCGTGGACAACGAAGCGGCCGACACACTAGCGTAAATGGGCTCTACCCGGCAAGCCATCCCATCCGGCGTCTCCCTAGAGCACCTACGGAAGCCGTCCATCAAGCCGTCTCCCGAGTCGGAATCCATCTTCGTCCCAGACGACCCAGACGCGCCCCCGCCCAACCCTGGAGTTCCCGGCTCCGCCTCAGGGACTGTCGTCTCCAGCTCGGGGACTGCCAGCTCCGGCTCGGGGACTGCCGCCTCGGATCCCATCCCGGTGGCCGTCTTCGCCGTGGTAGCAGCTCCGTCCTGGGCTCGGCCGATCCTCACCTTCCTGGAAGACGGCGACCTGCCCAGCGACGAGACCGAAGCCCGACAAGTGCAACGGCGAGCATCCGCCTATAGCATCATCAACCACGAACTCGTCAAGCGCAGCACGACCGACGTGTTCCTGCGCTGCGTCGAGCAGGACAAAGGGATCGAGATCCTCCTCGACATCCACCAGGGCGAGTGCGGGCACCACGCCGCCTCGCGGTCCCTGGTGGCCAAGGCCTTCCGCCACGGTTTCTACTAGCCCACGGCCTTGCAAGACGTCGAGCAGCTGGTCCTCAAGTGTGAGGGCTGCCAGCGTTTCAGCAAGCGCAGCCACCAGCCGGCTTCAGCCCTCCAAACCATCCCCATCACGTGGCCCTTCGCCGTCTGGGGACTTGACATGGTGGGGCCCTTCAAGACCGCCCGAGGCGGCATGACACATTTTCTGGTCGCCGTCAACAAGTTCACCAAATGGATCGAAGCTCGGCCGATCAAGAAGCTTGACGGGCCCACCGCCGTCCGGTTCATCAAGGATATCGCAGTTCGCTACGGCGTGCCGCACAGCATCATCACGGATAACGGCAGCAATTTTGCCAAGGGCGTGCTGGCCCACTACTGCTCCGCATCCGGCATCCGGCTCGACTTGGCCTCCGTTGCACACCCCCAATCGAACGGCCAGGTCGAGGGGGCAAACGGCCTCATCCTAGCCGGCATCAAGCCACGACTCGTCGAGCCGCTCATCCGCTCACCCGACAGCTGGCTGGATGAGCTGCCAGCCGTCCTCTGGAGTCTCCGAACGACGCCCAACCGCTCCACCGGGTTCACCCCATTCTTCCTCGTCTACGGAGCCGAAGCAATCATTCCAACCGACGTCGAGTTTGATTCGCCCCGGATAACCATGTACACAGAAGCCGAAGCATAGGAGGCACGCGAAGACGGCGTCGACTTGCTAGAGGAGGCGCGCCTTCTGGCCCTCAGCCGGTCCGCCATCTACCAACAAGGGCTGCGCCACTACCACAACAAGAAGATCAAGCCCCTCGCGTTCCGCGAGGGCGACCTCGTGCTCCGGCTCGTCCAGCGAACAGCCGGCCAGCACAAGCTGGCCTCTCCTTGGGAGGGCCCCTTCATCATCAGCAAGGCTCTCTGCGACCGAAACACGTACTACCTCATCGACGCGCAGAAGCCGAACAAACGCAAGAGAGATGTAGCCGGCGAGGAGTCCAGCCGGCCCTGGAACGCGGAGCTCCTCCGTCCGTTTTACAGTTGAACGCGCGCACGTATGTATCACCACCTTTTGAGTTTAATGAAAGCAGCAAGCCCCCCCCCCCCCCCCGTGCGACAGCAGGCGCCCACCGAGTCGGCCCAGCCGACTGGGGGGCTCGGGGGCTTCCGTTTCCCTTTTTACTAAGCTCTGTGTCTACACACTTCCCCGTTTTCGTTTCACCCGCCGAGTCGGCCCAGCCGGCTCGGGGGCTCGGGGGCTAGCCGGCCAGACCGCGCCTCGCCATATTCTCCTTAGTCCATCTCTAAGCGTACGAACTGCCACAGCCCTCTCTTCGCCAGCCACAGCCGGCTCCCGGCTGTCCGGCCGGCAAGAGCCAAAGGCCGGAAGCATCGTCACGTAAGAACGGCTAAGGAGGAGAGCCCGGCTCGGCCAACCCGGCCCTACCCGCCCTCACTTATCCACCGCACGACCGGCTGCGCGACAGCCGGCTTCGCCGCCTGCCGCCAGCCGGCCCAGTGGGTGTTTTCGCTTGCGCTCAAACGTCCTAAAAAGCCTAAGTATTGTGCGTCCCCTCTCAAGGCCGAATCCCCATCCTAGCCACAGTCCGCAACCCGGCTGTCCGGCTAGCGGGAAGGAATCCTGAAGAAAAGACAAACAAGAAAAAGGCCCAAGGCCGAACAGCAAAGAGCAAAAACATGACAGTTGGCGCCACAAAATTTATAAACAACACGGGCCCGCGGCCTCAAGTTCATTACATAAACTACACCCCAAGTGGGTGGACCTGCTACCTAACAAAATTCAAGTGACCGAGTACAGGAAAGTTAAAGATAAGCCCTAGGCGACGCCTGCGTCGGCTCCGGTCGGCGTCGGCTCGGCGGAGGTGGAGGCGGCTCCGGTCGGTGCCGGCTCGGCGGAGGTGGATGCAGCCGCCGGGTCGGACCTGGAGTTCTCCGGCCTCTCGGTCGTCGCGGTGTCGCCCGGCTCGGTTTCGTCATCGGCGTAGGCCCCCGTCTCGGCCGAGCTGCCGTCCGGATCATTGAGCTACAGTCCGAACTCGTCGGCAGAGAGCTCCTCGCCGTCCTCCGTCCGCTCCAAGACAAATTCATCGTACAGAGCGAACGAGGCCATGTAGCTGGCCCGCCCGGCGATCCGCCGCGCCTGCGCCGCCAACTGCTCCTCCGCGTCGGCCTGCTGCGCCGCCAGGCGGTCAAGATCCACGCCGGGATACCACGACGCCACAAATTGCAGCGCCGTCTCCGCGCCGGCGCGAGCCGCAGATGCCCTCCACGCGCCGAGCCAGTCCACGCCGGCCTCCAGCCACCGTGCCAGCCGGGTGACGCTGTTCGGCGCTACCGCGCTTGGCCAAAGGCTCCGCGCCATGGCCAGGCCGGCATCGAACAGCCGGCGCATGTGGCCCTCGACGGCTCCAAGACGGGCCTCGCCGGCCAGGACGATCTCCGACAAGGTCCAGGCGGCGTAAACGTCGACGTCCGCCCCTAGCGCGCGCTGGTCCGCCCAGTGGGCGTACACGGCTGCATCGGCCGCCTCCTACGTTTCGGGGAAGACTCCTGCCAAAGAAGGAAACGAGTTAGCCAGAAGAAAACAACTTGCCGGCTTGGCCAGCCGGATTGAAGAAAAAATGGTACTCACGGGCAAAGGCCTCATCGAGGTGCCGCGCCTCGCTCAGCATCCCGTGCTCCCGCACGGCCGATGCGCGGGCCTGAGCCTCGAGATCCTTCTTGAGCTGGGCGACCCTCCTGCCGGCGTCCGCCAGCTCCTCGGCCGCCTTGCCGCGCTCTTCCGCCAGCCGGCCCAGCTCCGTTTGGTGGGCCTCCTCCGCCTTGGCCTTCTCGGCTGCCAGCCAGTCCACCTCGGCCTGGAGCCGGTCGCGGTTGGCGACGGCAAGATCGCGCTGCTCGCCGGCTTCGGCAAGCCGGCCTCGGAGACCCGGCACCTCGGCCGCATCAGCTGCGCGACAAGGTTCCCGGTCAGACGCCGGAAGCAAGGACAAAAAGAAAGAAGGGCAAAGCCATAAGATTCGACCCGGCTGCTCCGCAGTCCGGCCCGATTCTTGGGGGCTACCCCCAGTGGGTGCGCTGGCGCGCCCCCACTGAAGATGTGCTAGACGTACCTTGGACCCGGCGCAACTCCTCCTCCTTGCCGGCTAGCTGGGCTTTGACCCCGCGGAACCGCTCCCGAAGCCGATTATACGCGGCGGCCCGCAGGTCGTACAGGTGCTGCGCAAAAGTTAAGTAAGAAGAACGCAAAAGACGGGCTAGAAGATTCGAGCCGGCTGCTCCGCAGCCCGGCCCGAACCTCGGGGGCTACACCCAGTGGGTGCGCTGGCGCGCCCCCACTGATTCGACGATCAAGACAAGAAAAGAAGGAGACTCACCGCAAATGCCTGCTCCAGCTTCCGCGCCGCCTCCTGCTCGTCCCGGACGAAGGCCTGCAGGCGTTCGCTCCGCCCGCGAAGTTGCGAGCGCAAGGGATCCGCCGCGTCGTCCTCCCGAGTGCGCGGCCCGATCACAACGGCGCCGACGCTCGCCCACGGATGCTGCATCGCGGTCCCGGAGCCGGATCCGCTTCCACCCGGCCGCTCGTAGGATGCAGTGGCTTGGGGCGGAACGACCACTATGGCACCGGCGTCTCTAGCCGCGGCCTCCGGGGCCGGCGTCGGCTGCGCTTGGCCGGATGGTGCGGGGTCCGCCTCGCACCTCTCTTCGCCGCCCTTGCCTCCTCCTGCCGGGTCGGCCCGGGGCGGCGTGTCCACGACGATGTCCTCATCGACGTCCAACTCGCCGTCGGCCAGCTCCGTCGACCCCTCTGGCTGCGGCTCGATGATTGTCACCGCCGGCTCCATCCCCCGCTCCATCTCTGGCCAGGCCGGGCCCGCGGTGATCCTGGCCTGCTTTGCGGAGGCCCTCTCCCACGCCCGGGCCAAGGCCTCCTCCATCTCTTTCGCAGCCTCCGCACGATCCCGCCAGGCGTCGCGTCTCGCCGCGTCGAGGTCTTGGCCGGATTGGCGGGCTTCGATGTCCTCCTCCGCGGTCTGGGCCGGCTCGGGGTCGATGGCGCTGCTCCGGGTCTTCCGCCAGACGGCCTCGCCAGCCGCGGCCTCCGCGGCCGCCAACGCCAGGTCAACGGCGGACCTGTGCACAGCAAGTTCATCACCACAAGGGCTCAAGCAAGAAAACAAGCAAGTGATCAGAAACAGACAAGAATCACTCACCCGATGACCTTCGGAACCTCCCGCCTCTGGCCCACGGACGGGGCGAGCCGGTGCTTCTTCTTGACGACGGCCCTCTCCTGCGTCGGCGCCGCCGCCGCCGGGCGCTTCACGGCCGGCCTCGACTCAACCGGCTCCTTCCCATGCGGCCGGCTGCTGGATTCCGCCGCGCGAGCCGGCCCGGCGCCAGCCGTCTTCCGCAGCCGCCTTGGAGGATCGACGCTGGCGTCCTCCCCGGCCGAGGGCGCTGCACCGTGTGCTCCGGTCAGGTCCTCTTCGTCATCGTCCGGCCAGTCACGCAGAAGTTCTGAGGGCGGAGACTTACCCGCGTTCCGTGACCCGCCGGCTGCGGCGTCGGCCAGGCGCACTTCGACTCCTCCCTCCTCCGCCTCGGCGCCGGCTTCCTCCGCGTCCGACTCGGGCAAGTCGGCCAGCAGGATCTGGGGATTCGGCCCATCGTGATTCTGCTGGCAGGCGAACAGCTGCGTTCCTCCCGCGGCGTCAGGGCACAGAAATAACGTTGAGGCGGCAAAAAATAGAGACCAGGGACTCACCGCCGGCGCCGGGTTTTCCCAGTGATAGGGCTACTTCCCGAAGCTCCAGCCCTCCTCCTTCAACCCGGCCTTGGAGATATAGTTGACCCGCTGGACGATCCAGGCCGCCGTCAGCGCCTTGGTCGACGTCCGGGTCGGGTCATGCCGGCCGCTCATGTCGCAGATCCGGTGTGCCCGACGCTGCAGCGGCAGCACCTGGCGTGAGATGAAGGCCGTGATGGGGTCAGCCGGCTTCAGCCCCTCGTGATCCGTCATCTCCCCGATCCGGCGACAGATGTTCAGGAGCTCCTGTGGCGGCTTCTTGGGGCAGTAGCCCCAATTCGACTTGGCGAGCGGCGCCACGTTGACGAAAGGCGGCAGGTTGATGACGTCCACCGCCGGGTCGGCATTCCGGACGTAGAAAAATGTTGTCTGCCACTTCTTGGCCGAGTCCTCAAGCGGCAGCTTGGGAAACGGCCCGTTCACCCGGTCGGTGACCACGGCAGCCCCGCAATCCGACATCGCGCTAGCCGACGCCCCCTGCTGCTTGAGGAAGAAAAGCTTCGCCCACAGGTCAACAGTTGGCAGCATGCTGAGGTAGCCTTCGCAGAGCGTGGCGAACCCGGCGACCTGCAACACGGCGTTGGCGCCGAGGTGGTGCGGCTGCAACCCGAAGAAGTCGAGGAAGCTTCGGAAGAAAAGACTTGCGGGGAGGCCGAGTCCGCACTCGAAGTGAGAGAAGAAGACGACGTGCTCGCCCTCCTGCGACTGTGGCACCCTCTCCGGGCCGGGCGCGCGCGCGACCAGCGCCTCCGCCGGCGGCAGCCACTTCGTGCGGCGAAGGTACCGGATATTCTCCTCGGTCATGATCGAGCCCTCCCAAGAACCTTTCGGCAGCGCCATTGGAGGGCTCCGCTGGCATGGAGATGCGGTGAAGGAAAGGAGGAGGAGGAGACGGCTGCGAGCTGCGGGCCTCGGGTCGCGGCGTGCGGCGGCTGGCGCGAGAGCACGCGGCGGCAGCGCTTCGCTCGGGCGTGGTGGAGGAGAAGCAGAGGAGGAGTAAGGGGCGGGAGTGTGTGCGGGAACGTTTTCGTCGCACTTCTCCCCTTCTCATTTAGAACCGCGAAGAGAGCATGGGGGAGTGGGATCGTTTACGCCCACGATCCCAACTCCTCCGCACCGTGCGCGCACATTTTACGCGCACATTTAGTGTGCGGGGAAGCGTGACCGTCAAGTGCCGCCGCAGTAAATCCCTCACGCGCGGGCCGAGGGCGCGTCGTGGTGGGCCCGGTCCGCAGTCGCGTCCCGTCACGCGCGTGGGCTGGCAGGCCTCGCCCGCTGCGGAGCACCACGTGGCGTTCCGTCAGGCCGCGGCGGGCGCGAATCGCCGTATGAAGCAAGAGTCGACCAACGGGCATTTCCGTTTCCCGCCCAGGCCGGGGTGCCGCGACCCGGCAACCGGAAGCCGGCGTCCGTGTCCGCCGTGCCGGCATGCGGACGAGCGGAGCCGCCCGGCCGGGCTCCCGCACTTCACCAACAAAACCGACTCCTCAGGGGGTAAGCTGCGAAGGCCCTCCTGCTTGGAGCCGACGAGCCTTCACAGCTTCGGGGACTACTGTCGGGGGGATGAACCCCGGGTAGGCAACGGAGCTCGAACCCCTTCTTAAAAAATCATCGGAGCAGGTCAAGTCCCTCAGGCCGGCTTGCCAGTACGCTGGCTCCCCAGCGTGAGCCGGCTCGGCACGGCGACCCGGCCTGGCCGGCTGGCCCATGCCGGCTGGCCACGAGGGGACGGAGCCTTCGCGACGAAGCAAGCGTGGCTACATCGCTCCTTCCTTTACGCTGACAGAGCAGGCGAGGCTGCAGCTTTCCTTGCGCCCCCGCCCGAGGCGGCGGTGTCAGGGAGGCGCGGTCCTGTAGAAACAATGGCGCCGACCTCCCTCTGACGACGGACAAGACGGGCCACAGTGCCCCGTACCCAGACTGACGAGAGACAAGACCCGCCACAGTGCCCCGCGCCAGGCAGGTGCGGCGCACCTGGCGACCCGGCAACCCGGCGACCCGGCGGCCCCCACCACCAGGGGCTCGCGCCTTTCTAACATTACCATTGTAACCCTGGGGGTCGGCCTATAAGACCCCCAGGGAGGCCTCCGTGCAGAGGGGTTCGCTTCTTTCGGTTCACTCTCTCCCGTTGGCTGGTTGCTCTTCGCTTCCCTTTAGTGACTCCTTCTCGCTCCACAGAGCACTCACACACTCTCGTCGGAGAGGCAGAACGGTGGCCTAGCCCATTCTCCCTCCTCCGTCCGAACAGCTCCAGGAGCGACCTTGTAGCCCTTGTGCTCCCCATACTACACTCGGCAGGATTAGGGGTGTTACCTCTCCGGAGGGCCCCGAACCTGGGTACGTCTCGTGTCTCGCACTTGCTCGTGCCAACCTCGCCTCCGGAACCCATCGTCGTCCTCATGTAGCCCCACCTCTTTAGCCATCTTATGGCATCTGCCGTGAAAATACCACGACACCTGGCGCCCTTAAACCCCCTCTTAACCCCTGGTAATGGCATCCTTCATGGGGGGACTTGGCGAAGACTATATAAGCCACCCCTCAGCTCCATTCCAAGGGTTCGCATCCTTTGTAATCATACACTCAAGCAATACAGCTCCAGAGCACCGAGACGTAGGGCTATTACCTCCACCGCTGAGGGGCCTGAACTCGTAAATCCGAGTGTAACACCTGCACCGTAGCTAGGCTCTGCCCTCTCATCCGTACCCCTACACACTACTGTCAGGCTTGCACCCACGACAGTTGGCGCCCACCGTGGGGCAGGCGTCTAGCGACTTCCGGCGTAGTTGCATTTTTTCCACCATCACCATGGTTTCCGGTGGCGGACTGACTCTGGGCGGCGAGATCCGTTTCGGCGTCCTCAGCTTCATCGCCGACGATTCGGCGTGGCTCCAGGAAGCCCCGCTGGATGTCGAGGCGTTGCCCATCCGCGGCGCGGCACACTTCCGCGCGAATACCTTCGGCGTCCTTCTTCGGCAACCGTCGACTCCTTATCAGTCGACCCCTTCGCTCTCCACCAGCCGTCGTTGCAAGCGCTCCGGACGCTCGCGACTTCAGCGGTGGATCAGTCACGCGGTGGCTCTTCAGGCTGCAGCCCCGCAGATCGCGGCAATCGAGCCCGATGAACCTGTCTTTGATCTGTTCGCCTCCGTGCATGAGCACTCGGAAAGCCTATCTGAGTGCGAGAGCAGCGATCCTGCTGCGGAGGTGCTGATGGCCGATTCCCCGCCCAGTCCGCCTGGGTACGGCCACGGCGGCGCGGAGAACTGATCTTGGCGGCGGCGGGAACCGACATGACGACGAGTACGTCCCCCGACCTCTCACTCGGCAGCAGAGGGAGGAACAGCAGCGCAGGACCGAGCAGGCCCTCCAGACGCCCATCGTTGGGACGACCCCCAAGGCTCAGGTTTGGAGGCCGTGCGCCAGGCCAACTTGGCTGAGCGCAATTGTCTGGGATCGCTCCAGAAGTCACTCGACGATCGCGCCCGCAGACAGCATCAGCCCAGTTCCAGTCGGCGGCAACGGCAGTTGTTCTCGAATGACCAGCAACAGAGTTTCCAGGTATTCCGCACTCCCGTCTAGAATCTGGCGGCGGCCACTCGGATAGCAGATTCCATTGAGCCGTCCCGATCCGATGCGGGGGAGGGTCTTCAGCAGATCCGGGCCCTACTCAAGGCGGTAGAAGAACAAAATTCGGCAGTATCCCAGTCGCGCAACCGGATTCACTGCAGATCCGTTAGGGCTGACACCGTTCAATCGGCCCACAGTCCAGTGTCTCCAAGGAGAAACAGACACTCGCCTCCGTGGCGAAACGACCAAGACCGCCACCGAGACCAGCACTCGGGGCAGGGTCGCAGTCGGAATACGCCCCCGCGGCATCAAGATGATCGTCACCGCTTGCAGTCGCCCCCTCCGCATGATGGCTCGTACGCGCCCCGGCCGTACGACGCCAGGCGCCCTTACGGCAACGATCAGAGGGCCAGCCCTCCCCGCCATGGTGACGGTTATCGCCAGAGAGAGCCAGTCGATTACCATGACCCGCAGTTCAACGCGAGATCCGTTCTCGCCCAGAACCTGGTCGACAGAGGCAGAGCTCTGAGAGAGAACTTGGACAGAGATCGTCCGAGTGGAAGTGGAGCATTCGTCTCCGGGCCCGAGTGTTTCAGCAGGGCCATCCAGGCCGCTGAGATCCCGCCTAACTTCAGATTAGCAGCTGTAGTAAACAAGTTCACCGGCGAGTCCAAGCCAGAAACTTGGTTAGAGGATTACCGAGTGGCTGTGCAGATTGGCGGAGGAAATGACTATGTGGCTATGAAGCATTTGCCCTTGATGCTGGAAGGGTCCGCCCGTGCCTGGCTCAACCAGCTCAGTCCGGCCAGCATATACTGCTGGGAAGATTTGACCCGAGTGTTCATCAAAACATTCGAGGGCACATGCAAATGCCCGGCTGGATTGTCTGAGTTGCAGCACTGCGTGCAGAAACCGAATGAAACATTGAGGGAGTACATCCAGCGGTGGACCACTTTGCATCACGTGGTGGAAAACGTCACAGAGCATCAAGCAGTCTGTGCCTTCAAGGCAGGAGTTAGATATCGGGAGCTCATCCTGAAATTCGGTCGGTCAGGATCTTTGACCGTGAGCCGGATGATGGAGATTGCCACTCGATACGCGAACGGAGAAGAGGAAGACCGTCTCCGCAACGGCAAAGGGAAAACCAGTGAGCCCAACCCTGGAAACAGTAATCCCAATCGGAAGCCGAAGCGTAAAGCTGATGGTTCAACTCAGGCCGAGGCTGCCGCTCTGGCCGGTCAAGCCAAGAACAAGGGGAAGGCTCAGGAAAAATGGGTCCCGAAGTAAAAGAGAGATCAGTCGGGTCAAGATGTCCTCGATTTGCCGTGTCACATCCACACCAGAAAGGATGAAGAGGGCAATCTGATATTGCCCAAGCATACCACTCGACAGTGCAGACTGTTGATTCAGCAGTTCCGAGAGGGCCCGTCGAGTGAGAAGAGCCCAGAAGATGCTGATGATGGAGACAAAGATGAACCTTTTCCCAGTGTCAATGCAACCCTGATAATATTTGCAGATGTAGAGAGCAGGAGCCGGTTGAAAGTTATCAACCGAAAAGTGAACATGGCCATGCCGGCGACGACAAAGTTTCTGAACTGGTCGAAGACTCCGATCACCTTTGATCAGTCGGACCACCCAGCCTACATTGCCACCCCTAGGCGGCAGGCGCTGGTGGTCGATCCAGTCGTGGGAGGCGTCCGATTGCGCAAAGTTCTCATGGACGGTGGAAGCGGACTGAACATACTGTACGCTGATACCCTGCAAGCGATGGGCATTCCGATGTCCTGACTCAGCGAGAGCAGCATGCAGTTCCACGGAGTGATCCCCGGCAAGAAGGCAAAGTCACTCGGGCAAATCGCCCTGGATGTGGTCTTTGGAGACGACAAGAACTTCCGGAAGGAAAGGCTGACCTTCGAAGTGGTCGATTTCCACAGCGCCTACCATGCCATCCTTGGTCGGCCGGCTTACACACGTTTCATGGCCCGTCCATGTTATGTGTATCTCAAGCTGAAGATGCCCGGCCCCAAAGGCATGATCATAGTCACTGGCAGTCGACAGCGCGCGGAGGAGTGTTTGCAGCAAGGGTCCAAGATAGCTTTTGAGCAGATGGCCATGGTGGAACTGGAGGAGTACAAGAAAAATGCTGACCCGACTGATCTGCTGCGCTCCAAGAAGCCGGCTGCAGAATCTGCGTTTCAGTCGGCCGGCAACACGAAGCCTGTGCACATCCACCCAGAAGATCCCAATGCTGTTCCCACCAACATATCAACAACACTCGACAGCAAATAGGAAGAAGCGCTCATCCAGTTCCTCCGTGAGAACTGGGACATCTTTGCATGGAAACCATCCGACATGCCGGGTGTACCCAGGGAGCTGGCTGAGCACCGTTTGCGAGTCGACCCAAAGGCGAAACCTGTGAAGGAGCATCTCCATCGCTCTGCTACACAGAAGAGGAAGGCCATTGGCGAAGAAGTTGCTCGGCTCCTGGCAGCCGAGTTCATCCGTGAGGTGTACCACTCCGAGTGGCTCGTCAACATCGTCATGGTCCCTAAGAAGGACAAGTCTCTCCGAATGTGCATTGATTTCAAGCACATCAATCGGGTCTGCCCCAAGGATCATTTTCCGCTCCCCCGCATAGATCAAATCGTAGATTCCACCGCGGGTTGTGAGCGACTGTCTTTTCTGGATGCGTACTCCGGGTACCACCAGATCCGACTGTATGGGCCAGATGAAATAAAACAGCCTTTATCACCCCATTCGGGTGTTTCTGCTATATCACCATGCCTTTCGGTCTTAAAAACGCCGGTGCCACTTTCATGCGCATGGTGCAGAAGTGTTTGCAAAAACAGATCAGTCGGAACATTGAGGCATACATGGATGACATAATGGTCAAGTCCAGAAAAGGTCCCGACCTACTGTCTAACTTAGCTGAAACTTTCGCAAATTTGCGGAAGCATGATTTCAAGTTGAATCCAGCAAAGTGCACTTTCGGAGTTCCTGGGGGCAAGTTACTCGGTTTCCTCGTTTCCGAACGAGGGATAGATGCCAATCCTGAGAAGATCGGGGCGATTGTGCGAATGAAACGTCCAGAACGTCTTGATGATGTACAGAAGCTCATGGGTTGCCTCGCAGCTCTGAGCCGATTCATCTCCCATCTCGGTGAGAAGGCAGTACCCCTGTACCGACTGATGAAGAAATCTGATTCGTTCGAGTGGACGGCTGAAGCACAAGTAGCGTTTGTTGAGCTCAAAGCCCTGCTTTCCACCCAGCCGGTGCTTGCCGCTTCGAACAGCAATGAGCCGTTGCTCTTGTACATTGCGGCCACTGGTCAAGTTGTCAGCACTGTCCTCACAGTTGAGCGAGTAGAACAGGGCAAGGCTTACAAAGTTCAGCGCCCAGTCTATTACATATCTGAAGTTCTGACTCCTTCCAAGCAGAGGTATCCTCATTATCAGAAGCTCGTCTATGGCATATACCTGACTGCGAAGAAAGTAGCCCATTACTTCCAAGAGCACACTGTGTCAGTCGTCAGCGACACCCCGCTGTCTGAGATCATGAACAATCGAGATGCGACTGGTCGAGTGGTGAAGTGGGCTATCGAGCTCCTGCCCCTGGACATCAAGTTCGAGGCGAAGAAAGCGATCAAGTCCCAAGCATTAGCAGATTTCCTAGCCGAGTGGACTAAACAGCAACAACCGACTCAGAGTCACCCGAAACACTGGACCATGTTCTTTGACGGTTCCAAGATGCTGAATGGTTCAGGAGCTGGAGTTGTGTTAGTGTCTCCGAAGGGCGATCGTCTCAGATATGTTCTGCAGATTCACTTTGATTCCTCCAACAACGAAGCCGAGTACGAGGCGCTCCTTTATGGTCTACGTATGGCCATCTCACTCGGCGTCCGGCGCCTGATGGTCTACGGAGACTCGGATCTAGTTATGAACCAAGTGATGAAGGAGTGGGACATCAGAAGCCCTGCAATGACAGGATACTGCAATGCAGTGAGAAAGTTGGAGAAGAAATTTGAAGGGCTGGAGTTGCATCACGTTCCCCGAGCCAAGAATCAGGAGGCAGACGATCTGGCAAAAATCGGGTCCACTCGGAAATCCATACCCAGCAATGTGTGCCTCGAACATTTACGTTCTCCGACGGTAAAAGAAGATCCCTTCACGGAAGAGCCCCCGCAAGTGGTCAGTCCTTCTGATCCGACTGAAGTCGAGGTCCCGGCAGTCATTGACTTGGTCATGGAGGTCCTAGCAATCACGCCCGAGTGGACAGTGCCTTACATTGCATACCTGCTCAGGCAGGAACTTCCAGAAGACGAAGCCGAAGCCCGCCAGATCGTTCGCAGGTCCAAAGCCTTTACAGTGATGGGCGATCAGTTGTACAGGAAAAGCGTCACCGGTGTGACTCAGCGCTGCATTTCTCCGGAAGAAGGTCGATTGATCCTGGAGGAAATTCACTCGGGGACTTGCGGACACCACGCGTCCTCTCGGACAATCGTGGCTAAAGCTTATCGAGCCGGCTTCTTCTGGCCACGTGCCAACGAAGCTGCACAGGAAATAGTCCAACATTGCGCCGGGTGCCAGTTCTATGCAAACTTATCACACAAGCCCGCGTCTGCTCTGAAGACCATTCCACTCGTCTGGCCGTTTGCGGTCTAGGGACTCGACATGGTGGGACCCCTCCGGACAGGGGCGAGTGGATTCACTCATTTGCTGGTCGCAACCGATAAATTCACCAAATGGATTGAGGCCAAACCCATCAAGAAGCTGATTCTCATACATCGGTCAAGTTCATGAAGGAGATAGTCTTCAGATACGGCGTGCCCCACAGCATCATCACTGACAATGGTTCAAACTTCGACTCGGAAGAGTTCAGGGCGTTTTGTGCCGCCCAAGGCACCCGAGTCGACTATGCTTCTATGGCGCACCCGCAGTCGAATGGACAAGCTGAGAGAGCAAACAGACTGATTCTGCAGGGGTTAAAGCCACGTCTCATGCGCGATTTGGAGCACGCAGCTGGAGCTTGGGTCACCGAGTTGCCGTCAGTTCTTTTGGGCTTGAGGACGACCCCCAATCGGTCTACCAATCGCACTCCCTTCTTCATGGTGTACGGAGCTGAAGCCGTCCTGCCGAGTGACTTGCTCCATAATTCACCCCGAGTGGAACTGTACTCTGAAGCTGAAGCAGAGCAAGCACGGCAAGACGCCGTTGATCTCTTCGAGGAGGAAATGGAGATGGCTCTGATCCGTTCAACCATTTATCAACAAGATCTACGACGTTTTCACGGCAGGCACGTCAGGAGTCGGACCTTTCAGGAAGGAGATCTTGTGCTCCGAGTGGATCAGCAGCGACCTCACAAGCTCGCTCCTGCGTGGGAAGGTCCTTTCGTCATTTCAAAGGTTCTGCACAACGGAGCGTACCACCTGTATAACCTTCAGAAGCAAGCAGACGAGCCCCGTGCTTGGAATGCGGATTTGCTGCGGCGATTTTATACTTGATGATGAGATGTAATAAAAGTACTCGAGTGACGTTTGATGAATAAAAGCATGACTTTTCCAGTTCCACATTGAAGTTCACTCGTACGCATTCTCTGGCTTACAACCCCCAGTGGGTGTACGCCGTTCAACTTAGCTGCAAACCAGTTTTTGCCTAAGTCAAAATTATACTCCGAGTGAAGAGCATCCCTCTCACTCGGGGGCTTGGCCGCGAACCAGCTTTCGCCCAAGTTAAAAGCGCTACTCTGAGTGAAGAGCATCCCTCTCACTCGGGGGCTTGGCTGCGAACCAGCTTTCGCCCAAGTTAGAAACGCTACTCCGAGTGAAGAGCATCCCTCTCACTCGGGGGCTTGGCTACGAACCAGCTTTCGCCCAAGTTAAAAACGCTACTCCTAGTGAAGAGCATCCCCCTCACTCGGGGGCTTGGCTGCGAACCAGCTTTCGCCCAAGTTAAAAATGCTACTCCGAGTGAAGAGCATCCCTCTCACTCGGGGGCTTGGCTGCGAACCAGCTTTCGCCCAAGTTAAAACCTAGTCCGAGTGAAGATCATCCCTCTCACTCGGGGGCTTGGCTGCGAACCAGCTTTCGCCCAAGTTAAAATCCTACTCCGAGTGAAGAGCATCCCTCTCACTCGGGGGCTTGGCTGCGAACCAGCTTTCGCCCAAGATAAGAACACTACTCCGAGTGAAGAGCATCCCTCTCACTCGGGGGCTTGGCCGCGAACCAGGTTTTGCCCAAGTTAAAAACGCTACTCCGAGTGAAGAGCATCCCTCTCACTCGGGGGCTTGGCTGCGAACCAGCTTTCGCCCAAGTTAAAAACGCTACTCCGAGTGAAGAGCATCCCTCTCACTCGGGGGCTTGGCTGCGAACCAGTTTCGCCCAAGTTAAAACCTACTCCGAGTGAAGATCATCCCTCTCACTCGGGGGCTTGGCTGCGAACCAGCTTTCGCCCAAGTTAAAATCCTACTCCGAGTGAAGAGCATCCCTCTCACTCGGGGGCTTGGTTGTGAACCAGCTTTCGCCCAAGTTAAAACCTACTCCGAGTGAAGATCATCCCTCTCACTCGGGGGCTTGGCTGCGAACCAGCTTTCGCCCAAGTTAAAATCGTACTCTGAGTGAAGAGCATCCCTCTCACTCGGGGGCTTGGCTGCGAACCAGCTTTTGCCCAAGTTAAGAACACTACTCCGAGTGAAGAGCATCCCTCTCACTCAGGGGCTTGGCCGTGAACCAGCTTTCGCCCAAGTTAAGAACACTACTCCGAGTGAAGAGCATCCCTCTCACTCGGGGGCTTGGCCGCGAGCCAGCTTTCGCCCAAGTTAAAAACACTACTCCGAGTGAAGAGCATCCCTCTCACTCGGGGGCTTGGCCGCGAACCAGCTTTCGCCCAAGTTAAAACCCATTTCAATGATTCGAAAGACTCAAAGGAAAACATTCGATTAAGTCCAGAAGTTCAAAAGCGAATACGAGTACGCGGGCCCGAAGCCCAGAAGAGTTTAACGATTACAGTTCCACTCGGCATACCGAGGATGATGGGTAGGACTTAAAGTTTTCTCACACGGCTGAGGGGCTAGCCAGCTCGACGAAGGAATCCAGATCTATGCCGTCTGCCATCCGAGTGGCCGCCTCGATGAACGTCTCCATGAAGTCCTCAAACTGGAGTTTCTTCGTGTTGGCGACTTGGAGAGACTTCAGCTTCTCCTCCTTGGCGTCCTTGCAGTGCACTCGGACGAGAGAAAGCGCCACGTCGGCCCCGCAGCGAGCAGCCGACTTCTTCCACGCTTGCACTCGACTGGGGATCTCATTGAGGCGAGTCATCATCGCTTCCAGGTCGGTGTCGAAGATGTCTTCAGGCCATAGCTCCTTGTCGATTCTCCCAAGTGCACCCCGCAGACGGATGATGTACCCTTGGACGTCTTCGATGCGGGTTTCCACCCGCAGGATGCCTAGGGCAGCCTTGTCACCGACGAGTGACCTGGAAGGATCCAAATCCCTCTCGATTCTGTCAGTTTCCAGATCGAAGTCTCGGTAGAACTCTATGAAGAAGAAAAGAGGAGAGTTGAACATCAGCATGCAAGAAGTTCACTCGGAGATAAGTTGAAATGCACTCGGACGCTATAAGTTACCCGCAAGCTTGGTGTACATCTCCTCCGTGAACTCCTCTATATACTTCTCCAGGGCGTTCTTCTTCTCGATCAGCTGGGCGATCTTCTCATTCAGAGTCTCCTTCTCTTTCTCGTAGACTTCCGCCTGGGCCTTGAGCTTGCTCTCCCACTCGGTTTGCTGCTTCTTGAGCTCGAGTACCTCTTTCTTCAGTGATGCGTTCTCTGCTTCGAGCTTCCCGAGTGAGGCCAGCTTCTCTTCGGCGGCCTTGGTCTTCTCCTTTGCCACTTGCTGCGCTCCCGCCAGCTCGTTGTCCTTGTTCTCGAGTGCCTGCTTCATGGTATCTAAAGAGATAGAGGTTCTGAGCCGCACTTGGAGTCGATGGTTTTCACTACGCACATCTGTTCGAGTGAAGTCACTCGGTTCAAAGAATGCAAAAAGGTGAAAGCAGAATGCTCGGTAATTGAACCTTACCTCCCATGGTCTTGAGCTCTACCTGAGCACGCTCTGTGTTCCTCCTCTCCACCTCTAAATCCAGTCGGAGCCGAGCCGTCTCCTTCTCCAATGCCACATACTGAGTCCCAAGCTCACAAGTTTTCTGAAACACAAGAAAGAGCAGATCAGTTAACGTTAAGGAATATTCCGAATGCTCAGAGACTGACGCTCCTGAAAGGAACAAGCTTGACCAGTATCAGATCCTGAAGTACCATTTGACAGGGAGGAACAAGCTTGACCAGTATCAGATTCTAAGTTCTAAGACTCCCATCGACTGCCCGCAGTCGACGACAGTCTCGAGGACTACACCCAGTGGGTGCACTCAGCGTGCCCCCACTGGAACGGTATCCACTCGGACCGGTCCGCCCGATCTGAGTGACGGCCGAACACAAAAAAAGAAGAAGAGAAAAAAGGTTCTAAGACTCCCGCCGACTGCCTGCAGCCGACGGCAGTCTCGGGGACTACACCCACTGGGTGCACTCAGCGTGCCCCCACTGGAACGGTATCCACTTCGACCGGTCCGCCCGATCCGAGTGACGGCCGGACACAAAAAAAAGAGAGCAATGACAGATCAAAGTCTAAGTTCTAAGACTCCCGCCAACTGCCCGCAGTCGACGGCGGTCTCGGGGACTACACCCAGTGGGTGCACTCAGCGTGCCCCCACTGGAGCGGTATCCACTCGGAACGGTCCGCCCGATCCAAGTGATGGCCAAACAAAAAAACACACCCAGTGGGTGTACTGGATATTTTCCAACTGAAATTCCTACTGAAGAAAAATGACTCAGAAGTCAACTTACAAGGGTACTTACTCGAACGTTCTCCTGGAGGGCAGCACTGGCATCGTATGCCAGCTTGCTAGCTTTGCTCACCTCCTTGAGCCTTTGGGTCATCAGTTCCGCCTGGATCATCGCCTCCTTGCTGGCCCCAGTTTGATCCTCCGGCACCTTGTATAGACTGAAGATATTGACGGGAGGAGTCGGAATCGAAGCCAGGGCAGTCGACGGAGCCGCGGCAGAACCGGCTCTAGCCTGAGAAGAACCCTGCCCTGGAGGCACGGTCACGGCAGGTGCAGGAGGAACTTGAGGCGCTTCGCTCGGCGGCATCTTCCGTGTGGTGGCCTGAGGAGCAGTCGGAACTGGGGTCCCCTTCTCAGTGTCCTTCCGCGGCGGCTCTTGATCGTCATCTCCGACATGGATGACCTCTGCAAGCACAACGTTCACTCGATGCAATCAGTCGCAATACACAAATCAATCGGATGAAGACATTTCGGTCGAATGCCAAGCTGAAGTAAAAATGAAGTCATCGTTACCTCTATGAGAAGTGGCCGCGTCTGCTGACTCGGCTTCGGTGCGGTCCCCGTCAATCTGCATGGGAGACATCATCGAGGTTGCGGCACTGATTCATAAGATTCACTCGGTCAGAAGAATCACGAAAGTTGACAAAGACAGAAAAGAAAAGCTGAGAAGGATACTCACGTTGAGGCGACAGGCACAGTGACCTTGATCTGAGGCAGAGCCTTCCGAGGCTTGGGGGAGGCGACCTTGGGCTGCTTGGCGGCCTTCTCAGTCGGCGCAGGCGACGATGTCCGAGTGCGCTTCGGAGCCTTAGCACTCGGAACCGCCTCCTTCTCCGGGCCAGCACTCGGATCATGAAGTCATTTGGAGCGGGGCTCGGAGCGCAGCTCCGGAGACAGAGAAGACTCGACCTCGTCACTCCCTTCCGAGTCCTCGCTTTCTTCCTCGCTGTCCTCCGCGTAGCTGCCCCCGGCGCTGCCATGTTCGCTCTCCACGCCTCCGGCAAGTTGTTCTCCATTCGGCATGGGCGATAACATCTTCTGGAACTCCTGCAAGACATGAAGAGTAAAGACAGACAGTTCAGTCAGTTCACTCGGATAATTTGTGCATCGGTAATTCACTCGGAAATTCGTGCCTCACCTCCAACGGTTGGTTATTGACATCATAGGGCAGGATCCGTCTTGACCCTCGCGGATTGTCACGTGCGCCAGTGATGCACCTGATCCACTGTTCCACCGTTTTCTCCTCGACATCTTCCAGATGCACTCGGGTCGGATCACTGGGACCAGCGTAGAACCACATGGGGTGAGCCCGCTCCTGCAGCGGCTGGATCCTCCGACTGAGAAAGACCTCCAGAAGGTCCAGGCCAGTCAATCCACCCTGAATCAGACTAACCACGGCGGTCACCAAGATCCCTACATCCATCTTCTCCCTTTTATCAACCGTCAGCGAGGGAGGAGTCTGAACTCTCTCAGTCGTGTAAGGAGGAAGGCCAGTCGACGAGCCCGAGCATGGCAGGTCGTTGCAGTAGAACCAGGTCGACTGCCAACCCCTCACCGAGTCGGGAAAAGACATGGATGGGAATGCACTTTTTCCCCTCATCTGAATGCCTAAGCCACCGCACATCTGAATCATGTACGTCCTCTCTCCATCGGGGTCAACCTTCTTAACCGATTGAGATCGACACGTGAAAATATGTTTGAACAAACCCCAGTGCGGCGGACAACCCAGAAAGTTTTCACACAAAGAAACGAATGCAGCAGGGTACATTATGGCATTTGGAGGTAGGTGATGGAGCTGAGCACCGAAGAAGTTCAAGAACCCGCGGAAAAAGGGGTGGGGTGTCACGGAGAAACCTCGCTCGACGTGCGTGGTGAGGAGCACTCGCTCCCCGGGGCGCGGCGCGGGCTCGGTCTCCCCTTCTTCCGGCAACCTCCAGGTCCCGTCGCGGATCAGCCCGTCCACGACGAGCCCGCCGACGTCGTCGACCGTGGTAGTCGGTGGGAGCTAGTCGCCCTGGATCCACCCGGGCAGGAGCACAGCTCGGGAGCTCGACGCTTTCCTCCCCTTCGCCGCCTTCTTCGCTTTCTCAAGCTTTGCCGTCTTGTCTTTCGCCATCGCCGCCAAGCTCTTCGGCACTGAGGAGGATTTGTGCAGAGTGGGTCTCTGGAGAAGAGATTGGGCGGAATGGGAGAAGTGGAGAAAAGGGGATCTGGTCCTCTCTTCCTCTCCAACGCGGCGGCTCTATATATCATCGCCCGCTCCCCAATCCACGCCGCTGAATCATGGGCCCGCAGATCCCTCAAATCGCGCTGTCGGAGATCCAACGGTACGTGGCGAAAAGTGGGGCGAAAATCGAGGTATCACGCCCCACTTTCCCCACTCATTGCGCTGCAACCGTTCGCGCGCGCTCGAATATGGTCTCAAATCCCGCAAAATCTGGAGTCCAGCAACCCGATTGCTTTCACTCCGAAGACGTGCCATGTACGCTCAGATGCGCTCCGGCACACGGCATATGGCTACTCATTTCACTCGGATGGGAATTACTCACTCGGATGGAAATTACCCATTCGGATGGAGACTACTCATTTCACTCAGACGTCATATGGACCAGAATCCATCAAGGTGCCGCGCGAAGACAAGGGCGTCTAAACGACCAATAAGAGTTCTTGAGCGCCTCCGTAGCGCTCAACTCGCCTGGGAATTCGCCTTGACTCGACCCTCCTAACCTCGACCGATTCGGGGGCTAATGACGAGGGCATGTACTAGGGATAGGGTAATAGGTCTGACCTATAGACCCTACCCTAGGACACCACACGCCTTGTACTGGGCCCCAGGGCCAGATCAGCGACCGGGAATTCCGCAGACTGACATTCACTCGGAGTTCAATGAACCACTCGGAAGGCAAGAGTTCACTCGACCAGCTTGTTTCACTCGGAGCATCCGAAAGTCACTCGACCAGAGAAGACCAGGAGACTCCAGGAGCGCAACGGTCGGGACACATGTTCTCCTGTATTAATTGTATTCAATGCGCCCGTTACCTGGCGCCCTTAAACCCCCTCTTAACCCCTGGTAATGGCAGCCTTCATGGGGGGACTTGGCGAAGACTATATAAGCCACCCCTAGCTCCATTCCAAGGGTTCGCATCCTTTGTAATCATACACTCAAGCAATATAGCTCCAGAGCATGGAGACGTAGGGCTATTACCTCCACCGCTGAGGGGCCTGAACTCGTAAATCCGAGTGTAACAACTGTGCTGTAGCTAGGATCTGCCCTCTCATCCGTACCCCTACACACTACTATCAGGCTTGCACCCACGACAGATGATAAGCAGTTTTCAGCAAGGTATTCTCTGCAAGTAATGAAAGTAGCGGTGATAGATAGTTTTGTAGCAAGATAATTCGTAACAAGTAACAAGTATCAAAGGTGCAGCAAGGTGGCCCAATCCTTTTTATAGCAAAGGACAAGCCGGACAGTTCTCTTATATAAAGAAAAGTGCTCTCGAGGACACATGGGAATTGTCGTCTAGTCACGTTCATCATGTTTAGTTGATTCGCGTTCGTTACTTTGATAATTTGATATGTGGGTGGACCGGTGCTTGGGTGCTGTTCTTACTTGAACAAGCAACCCACTTATGATTACCCCCTCTCACAAGCATCCGCAACTATGAAAGAAGAATTAAGATAAATCTAACCATAGCATGAAACATATGGATCCAAATCAGCCCCTTACGGAATAACACATAAACTGGGGTTAAGCTTCTCTCACTCTAGCAACCCATCATCTACTTATTACACCACAATGCCTTCCCTTAGGCCCAAGTATGGTGAAGTGTCATGTAGTCAACGTTCACATGACACCAGTAAAGGAAGCAACAACATACATATCATCAAAATATCGAACGAATACCAACATCACATGATTACTTATAACAAGACTTCTCCCATGTTCTCGAGAACAAAAGTAACTACTCACAAAGCATATTTATTTTCAAGATCAGAGGGGTATTGAATATGCTTAAGGATCTGAACATTTAATCTTCCACCAAATAAACCAACTAGCATGAACTACAAGATGTAATCAACACTACTAGCAACCCACAGGTACCAATCTGAGGTTTTGGGACAAAGATTGAATACAAGAGATGAACTAGGGTTTGAGATGAGATGGTGCTGGTGAAGATGTTGATTAAGATTGGTCCTCCCACGATTAGAGGATCGTTGGTGATGTCGATGGCTTTGATTTCCACCTCCCGGAGGGAAGTGTCCCCGGCGGAATTGCTCCACCGAAGAGCTAAAGTTCTCCTGCCCAGGTTTCGCCTCGAGATGGCGGCGCTTTGTCCCGAAAGTCTTCTCTTATTTTTTTTAGGTCAAAACCTTTCATATAGCAGAAGATGGGCACCGGAGGCCAGCTGTTGGCCCCACAAGGCATCAGGGCGCGCCCTGGGGGGTGGCCGCGCCCTGTTGCCTTGTGGGCAACTGGTGAGCCCCCTCTTGTACTTCTTTGCTCCAATATTTTATATTTATTCAATAAAAAATCACCGTGAAGTTTCAGGTCATTTGGGGCTCTGTAGAATAGGTATCTCTGCTGTATCTCTTTTAGGTCCAGAATTCCAGCTATCGGTAATCTCCCTCTCCATGTAAATCTTGCAAATTAAGAGAGAAAAGGCATTAGAATTACATCATAAAGTGAAATAATGACCAAAAACCAATATAAATAACAGTAAGAAAACATGATGCAAAATGGACGTATCAACTCCCCCAAGCTTAGACCTCGCTTGTCCTCAAGCGAAAGCCGAACTCGATAATCATGACCACATGTTTAGAAAGAGAGAGAGAGAGGTGTCGATAAAAACAAAATACGGACATGATAGCATCATGATCAATAACATAGCAGCAAATACTTATCATATAGCTTCTCATAAACAAGTAACAATTCATCCACAACCTTGAAGTACAAAGTATAAACTTTCTTGAAAACAAACAAACTATGCTCTCAGTCGTCGAGCCAATCACAATTCATCATATTTCCATGGAGAATCTATGTAAGAGCTTTTGTTTTAGCAAGTCCACATACTCAACCATCATATAGTCTTCTATGATTGCTAGCACTCAATGCATATTTTTGGGAACAAACGTTTCCGTCAGACACATAGGAAGATGGGGGCTTATTGTTTTTGCCTCCCAACTTGTTTACCTCAAGGATAATGTCAACAATAATAACTCATGATCACCTACATCCAACTGGATATATGTGCCTGGATCTTTCCCCACCACATGATGCTTGCCACTTAAAGGATAAATAAGAAAGGAATAGGGATAATCACTGTTGACTCTTGCATAAAAGTAAATACACAAAAGTAAAAGATAGGCCCTTCGTAGAGGGAAGCAAAGGCTGTCATGCGCTTTTTATTTTTGGATGTGCAAGCTCTTAATGTAAAGGAATGTCACTTTATATTGCCCCTTATGATAGCAACCTTTATTATCCTGTCTGTTGCTTTTATTTCTTTGCCATCACAAGATCGTACATAGCTTGTTTTTCCTTAGAATAAAAGATCATACATATTTAGGAGAAATTTTTATTGCTTTATGCACCGATGACAACTTACTTGAAGAATCTTATTCAATCCATAGGTAGATATGGTGGACTCTCATGGAAAGAAACTGGGTTTAAGGGTTTTGGATGCACAAGTAGTATCTCTACTTAGTGCGAATTTTGGCTCGTAAAAGATTTTAAACAAGCACCACATGTTAGAGGATCCATGACAATATAACTTCTATGTGAATGTAGACAAACATAA
Organism: Elymus sibiricus; assembly: GCA_039707655.1. NCBI lineage: Eukaryota > Viridiplantae > Streptophyta > Magnoliopsida > Poales > Poaceae > Elymus > Elymus sibiricus. The sequence continues at coordinate 74,832,861 of CM077676.1, forward strand.
CTCATTACGTTGTCTTCCTTGTCCAACATCAACTATTTGACCATGCAGAAAATATTTGATGGGGGCTCACAATCATAAAAGATGTCCAAGCCAGTATATTTATATGTGAATCTCCTCTCCCTTTAATAATCTTGCATGAATTGCCTCCATGACCAATACTATGTTTGTTAATCTCCAATAAATTTTATCAACTATACTCTTTTTATGTGAAGTTATTACTCCCCATGGGATTAGCATATGATCTTTTATTCCTTTTTATTGTTGAGATTAAACAAGAAAGTAAAGAAACAAAACTCAAACTACTCTTTATTATATAACTCTCACACTCGATTACATAGATAGATAGATCACTACGCAAGCACTCGAAACTAAAGCATACTAAACTTTTATTCTTCTAAATCACGAAATAACTAAGGATCGAACTAAGATATATAACGATGTTAAAAGTGATGGTGATACGATACCGGGGCACCTCCCCCAAGCTTGGAACAAGCCAAGGGTGGTGCCCATACCCATGTACTCAAGTTTCTTTCTTCAGTGATGGTGATGATGAAGTAGTAGGCTTGTCCTTCATCTTCAATAAGTATTCCAGATTGCCATTGATCTTTCGAAGAGAGTGATTTTCCTCTTCCAGTAAAATAACCTCATGAGTAAGCGCTGTATTTTGAGCAGAAATCGCTTCAAAAACCTTTAATGTATCAATTTCAGATGGAGAGAGGTTATGATAAAGGGTTTGCAATATGTCTCCCATTTTTGTAGTCTTTCCTATGGGCATGGATTGATCTCCTTCTTCTTGGATCTGGCTTCCCGCGACCTCTTCAGCTTCCTCCTGCTTGCCGGTGTCCTCTTCCCCTGACGACCACTCATAATAAACCTCACTAAAAGGATGTTTTCCCAGCGAAGGTTGCATGATCCGGTGCTTGGTACAGAGCCTTTTGGGAGCCATGGGGAACTTTAACAGTTGAATCCTGTCAGAAAATAGCCCGAAACAAGAACAGAGGAGAAACTTGCGATACGGTGGTCAAAACATACGGGAGTATATATAAAGAATTTTTATCTTGCAAAACAAGTATGCAGGAAGAAAACGGAGTCGGGAAGGCACACGAGGGGCCCACAAGGAAACCTGGCATGCCTAGGGGGTAGGGCGTGCCCTGTTGCCTTGTGACCTATTTGTGGGTCCCCTCGGCTGGTTCTTATTTTTGTATTTTTTCTAATATTCCAAAACAGACATAAATATTTTTTATGGAATTTTTGGAGTCGGTTTACTTACCGTATCACATACCAGTCCTTTTCAGGGTTCTGGATTGTTTCGGAAGGTCTCCTGATAACCCACAAGTATAGGAGATCGCGACAGTCTTCGAGGGTAGTATTTCACCCAAATTTATTGATTCGATGCAAGGGGAGCCAAAGAATATTTATGAGCCTTAGCAGTTGAGTTGTCAATTCAACCATACCTGGGAAATTATATTTTTGCAGCAAAGTATTTAGTAGCACAGTAACAGGAACTGTAACAGTAGCAGTTTGTAGTAATTGTAACAGTAGCAGCAACGAAAGTAACTTAGCAAGAACCAATATGAGAAAAGCGTAGGTATTGGATCAGTGATGGATATTTGTGTTGGATGATATTCATCATATAACAGTCACAACCTAGAGCGATACACAATAGCTCCAATTCATCAATGTAATGTAGGCATGTATTCCATATATAGTCATACGTGCTTATAATAAGAACTTGCATGGCATATTTTCTCCTACTCTCCCGTGGCAGCGGGGTCCATAAGGAAATCCAAGGGATATTAAGGCCTCATTTTAATAGAGAACCGGAACAAAACATTAACACTTAGTGAATACATGAACTCCTCATACTACGGTAATCACCGGAAAGAATCCCAATTATTGTCACCTTGGGGTATGCGGATCATAACACGTAATAGGTGCATACAACTTGCAAGATAGGATCAAGAACTCAAATATATTCATGAAAACATAAAGGGTTCAGATCTGAAATCATGGCACTCGGGCCCTAGTGACAAGCATTAAGCATAGCAAAGTCATAGCAACATCAATCTCAGAACATAGTGTATACTAGGGATCAAGCCCTAACAAATTGACTCAATTACATGACAAATCTCATCCAACTCATCACCGTCCAGCAAGCCTACGAAGGAATTACTCACTCCCGGTGGTGAGCATCATGGAATTGTTGATGGAGAGGGGTTGATGATAACGACGGCGATGAATTCCACCCTCCGGAGTCCCGAACAGACTCCAGATCAGCCCAGTCGATGAAGAACAGGAGGTGGCGGCGGCTCCGTATCGTAAAACGTGATGATTCCTTCTCTCTGATTTTTTCTCTGTGAGACGGTACTTATGGAGTTGGACTTAGGGTTGCCGGAGGATCCAGGGGCCCAGAAGCTCACCAGGCGCGCCCTGGGGGGTGGGCGTGCCCCCTGAGCTTGTGGCTCCTAGGTGGCCCCCCTCCGGTAGTTCTCTTCGCCAGTATTTTTTATATATTCTGAAAATATTCTCCGTAAATTTTTAGCTCTATCCGAGAACTTTTATTTCTGCACAAAAATAACACCATGGCAATTCTGCTGAAAACAACGTCAGTCCAGGTTAGTTCCATTCAAATCATGCAAACTAGAGTCCAAAACAAGAGCAAAAGTGTTTGGAAAAGTATATATGTTTGGGACGTATCAACTCCCCCAAGCTTAACTCATTGCTTGTCCTCAAGCAATTCAGTTGAAAAACTGAAAGTGATAAAGAAAAACTTTTACAAATTCTTTTTTTCTTCTTGTTGTATATATGCTTAACTAATGTTCAAGTTTTCAACAAAGATTATGAACTAACCATGTGCATGATAACACTTAGGTCACATGTTTACTCATACCAATAACATAACCAACGAGCGAGCAATAATAAGATATCTCGGATGCCAACAATTTGTCAAAACAATCATGATATAATATGATAACATGGTATCTCGTTAGCCCTTTCTGAGACCGCAAAACATAAATGCAGAGCACCTCTGAAGTTCAAGCAATGACTAAACATTGTAATTCATGGTAGAAGAGATCCAGTCATGTCACACCCAACATTAACTATACTCAATGCATAAGAATGACAATAGTGCTCTCCAATTGGTGCTTGAGTGAGAAGGTGATGGCTCAACAATAAAAGTAAATAACATAAAAGTAAATAGATAGGCCCTTCATAGAGGGAAGCATGGATTTGCAGCGGTGCCAGAGCTCAAAGCTTAAAATAGAGATGAATATAATTTTGGGAGGTATGCCTTTCCAGTCAACTCACGACCGAGGATTATTAATATCTTCCATGCTAAACAGATTATCGGTGGTTCCCAAGTGGAAGGGTAATGTTTACTCCCCCTCAACCAACAAACACAAGCCATGGCTAGCCGAATTCACGGGTGCCCTCCATACCAACAACTTTCTGGGGGAGTTTGTTTCATTATATATATTTTTTCATTTTTGATTATAGGCCTAGGCATCCCAATTACCAACCTCTCTCGTGCAATGACAAGTGAGTAAACACCCATCGTGAGAATAACCCGCTTAGCATCGAAGATACTGACTGCCCCCTGTCGCTCCATGAGTGGTATGGGCACACAAAACAGATGATTATTTGAATAATTAGAGGTGGCACATGCAAATTTACTTGAAAGGACAGGGTAATACGGCATATAGGTAGATATAGTGGACTCATCTGGAATAACTTTGGGTTTAAGGATTTGGATGCACAAGCAGTATTCCCGCTTAGTACAGGCGAATGCTAGCAAATAGATTGAGAAGCGACCAACCAGAGAGCGAAAACGATCATAATCATGCATTGAGAATAATTAGCATTGAATACGAGCTTGAGTAGGATATAAACACCATGAACATAAATATCGTGGAGGCTTTGTTGGTTTTGAATCAACCACATGTGTGAACATGTGCCAAGTCAAGCCACTCGAATCATTCAGAGGAGGATACCATACTATCATACTACATCACAACCATTTTAATGCATGTTGACACTCAAGATAAATCATTATCCACTCCTAGATGGTTAGGCATGGCATGAGCAACTATAATCTCTAATTGTCATCACAAACATGTTTACTCATAATATGCTTAATCAAGAATGATGAGCTAAACATATTTACAAAAACAAAAACAAGAAGAGTTCATACCAGCTTTCCTTCACCACAATCACTTCATCAAATCATCATCATTATTGCCTTTCACTTGCACGACCGAATGATGTGAAAATAATAGTGCAAGTGTGTCATGGGCTAAGCTGGAATCTGCAAACATTTTTTTCAAAGGAGAAGACAAGGTAATATGTGCTCTTTGTTAGATCAACAATAGTGCAAATGAGAGCCACTCAACAATTTCATCGTGGTCTTCTCCTTACGACGACTCAAAGAAAGGAAAAGAATTTCAGAGAAACACACTGAAATATTTTTTGAGTTTTTGTTTTTTCTAAAGAAAGCAAACTAATGAAGGAAAACAAAAATGAGAAAAACTATTTACACGGGAAAGCTCCCAACAAACAAAAGAAGAAATGGGAAATCTTTTTTGGGTTTTCTTTTACTACTACGAACTAACTAAGAAAGAAAAACCGAAAAGAAGTGAGAAATATTTTTGGGTTTTCAAAGTTTTTCAAACACACAAGAAAGCAAAAATAAAACTAACATGGATATACAATGAAAAAGGATGAACACCGACAACGGGAATGAATGTGTGGTACATGAATGTAATGCCGGTGAGAAATACGTACTCCCCCAATCTTAGGCTTTTGGCCTAAGTTGGTCTATGGCCATGGGTCGAAGTGGCCACCCCCTGGGTAATACTAGAGCTCCTGAGGGTCCCACTGATAGACGGGGTCCTAAGGCTCCCACTGCTAAACAGGCTCTGGGGCCAGCTCTGGCTCAGGTGCTGGGGGCTGTGTCAGACCCAGCATAAATGTCCTTCGGCATAATGGTGTACCTGCTTAAAGAAAGATCGAACAAAGAAGGTGCAGGCAGGGTAATAATCTCGCGGGTGTTCTGACTGAACACCAAGTTATACCAAAATTGCCTAGGGCCACTGTCAATAAAATTGTGTTCAACCATACTAGCATAATCAAGATATCTAACGGGTAAAAGCTTCTCTTCCGCCTCGTCATGCCTAACAGGAATCTCAAAATGTTTAGCGAGGCGGGAAGCATAAATACCACCATAAATAACTCCCTTCGAACAGTTTGTGTGTAACCGTCGAGCAATCATAGCACCCAAACTAAAAGTTCTATCATGATAAAGAGCATGGCGCAAAATAGCAAGATCAGGTGAGCTGAGCATTCCACTCTCACACCGTCCAGTCAAACACCTCCCGGCAAATAATGAGTAGTAACGCAAAACGGGAAAAATGTAAAGTAGCAACTCTATCCTCGGAAACTCCTCTCAACTCCCCCACAGTTACTTCGGATATAAAATCCGCAACGTCCCTAGGACGTGGCTCAAGGGGTATGCCCTCGTTGGGAATCATGCAAACTTCACAAAATTCCTCCAATGTCATCTCTCTAGGAACATCATATAAATGAAACGACATGGTGGGTATATATCTACTAGCATGAAAATAGAAGTTTTGCACGAAAGTATTAGTGAGGAGGAGGTATTGGTCACACTTATCTTCGAGGAAGGGAATGATCTCAGCATTGTTCGCCAAATAACAGAAATCCTCAAAAATTCCCGCATCCCTCAAGAACGTGTCACACGGCCACTCGCACGGTCGCACCTCGACTGTACGGGGAATATTGTACTTGGGCTTCGGGGCTTCCTTAGGACCCAGGCTCGAAGAACCTCTAAACCTCCACTTGAGCATTTTCTTTTTCTCTGAAATTTTAAGTACCTCAAAATAAAAGTGAACAAAACTTAACAAGATTGATAGCAACTACTCCCAAAAGTGTCTAGAGGCTATATCATGCATCAAAACTACTTTGGACCATACAAATTCAACATGCAAGCTCAAATACATGGTCACCACAGCAGCAAAAATTTGGAAAATACAAAGCACTAGAACAAAAATTAATTGGACCATTGGAGGAGTCACATACCAAGGAGTAATCCCCCACAGTAGTTTCGGAAACGGAGGTCCGAGAAAGGAGATCGAAATTTGCAGGAGAATGAGCAAGAACACAGGTTTGAAAGCTATTGTGATTTTTTCTGGAGGAAGGAGAAGGTAGTGGGCTAGTGCACTAAGTGAGGGGGCCCCTGTGGGACCCACAAGCCCACTAGGCGCACCCTGGGGGGTGGTCGCGCCCTGTGAGCTTGTGGCTCACAGGTGCACCCCCCTGGGGTTTGTCCAGTGCCAAAAATTCTTATTTATTATAGAAAAAATCATATTAAATTTTCAGGTCATTCCGAGAACTTTTATTTTTGAGACAGTTTTTATTGCATGGATAATTCAGAAAACAGGATAATCATGGCATTTCTACTTTATTAACCTTTAAATAACAGAGAGTAAATAGTGGGTACAGTAGGTTGTGCTTACTCAATTCATCGACCACATGCCCCTCAAAAATAATCCATTAATAAGGTTGATCAAGTCTTATTAACAAACTATTTTCGAGTAACATAAAACCGGAGAATTTTGTTTAACACTAAGTTACCTCAATGGGGATATGCATCTCCCCAACAATAAGAGTTTCATATTTCTTTTTGACTGATGGAAGAGGAAATTGAAAACCTCCAATAGTGATTGTAGCAATTTTTTCAATAATGTTGATACTATTCACCGAACTTTGTTTCTTTGGGAAATAAACCGTATGCTCATTAACATTGACATGAGAAGTAACCTTGCTTTTGTTGCAATCAATAATAACCCCTGCAGTATTCAAAAAGGGTCTACCAAGGATGATCGACATAGCGTTGTCCTTGGGCAAATCAAGTATAACAAAGTCTGTTAAGATAGTAACATTTGCAACTACAACAGGCACATCCTCACAAATTCCAATAGGCATAGCAGTTGATTTATCAGCCATTTGCAAAGATATTTCAGTAGGTGTGAGCTTATTCAAATCAAGTCTTCTATATAAAGAGAAAGGCATAACACTAACACCGGCTCCTAAATCACATAAAGCAGTTTTGACATAACTTCTTTTAATGGAGCATGGTATAGTAAGTATTCCTGGATCTCCTAACTTCTTAGGTACTCCACCCTTAAAATAATAATTTGCAAGCATGGTGGAAATTTCAGCTTCAGGTATCTTTCTTTTGTTAGTGACAATATCTTTCATGTATTTAGCATATGGAGGCATTTTCAAAATATCAGTCAAACGAGTGCGCAAAAAGACAAGCCTTAGCATTTTAACAAAGCGCTCAAAATCCTCCTCATCCTTATTTTTAGGAGGCTTAGTAGGAAATGGCATAGGTTTTTGAACCCATGGTTCTCTTTCCTTACCATGTTTTCTAGCAATGAAATCACTTTTATCATATCTTTTATTCTTAGGAGGTGGGTTATTAAGATCAACAGCAGGCTCTATTTCTACATCATTATCAGGTTCTTTATCATTATCTGGTTGAGCACCAACATGAACATCATCATTATCATTATCACTAGGCGGACGTTCATTACCAAATTGTGTCTCGGCATCAGAAATAGAAACATCATTATGATTCTCAGAAGGTTTTTCTACCACCGGTTCACTAGAAGTATGCAAAGTTCTATCATTTTTCTTTTTCTTCTTAGATGAACTGGGTGTATCAATATTAATTCTTGAGAATCTTGCTCAATTCTTTTAGGATGACCTTCAGGATATAGTGGCTCCTGAGTCATTCTACCTCCTCAAGTCATTACTCTAACAACATGATCATTCATTTTATTGTTCATTTCATTAAGCAAATCATTTTGTGACTTAGCAACTTGTTCTAACTGAGTATCAACCATGGATGCAAGTTTTCCTAAACCTTTAACATCATTAGCAATTCTAAACATCAAGTCACTCAAGAGATCAATAATGATAGCATTATGTTTCAGTTGATTCTTAACATACATGTTGAAGTGTTCTTGCTTAACAATGTAGTTATCAAATTCATCCAGGCATTGACTAGCAGATTTATTATAAGGAATATCACCTTCATCAAATCTCATAAGAGAATTTACCTCTACTACCTGTGTCGGGGTGTCGAGCCCATGTATTTCTTCAATAGGTGGTAAATTCTTAACATCTTCAGATTTAATACCATTTTCTTTCATAGATTTCTTTGCCTCTTGCATATCTTCTAGACTGAGGAATAGAATACCTCTCTTCTTTAGAATTGGTTTAGGTGATGGTTCAGGAAGTGTCCAATCATCGGCATTTCTCAATATATTATTCAATAGTTCTTCAGCCTTTTCAACAGTTCGTTCCCTGAAAACACAACCAGCACAATTATCTAGGTAGTCCCTAGAAGCATCGGTTAGTCCATTATAAAAATATCAAGTATTTCGTTTTTCTTAAGAGGATGATCAGGCAAAGCATTAAGTAATTGGAGAAGCCTCGCCCAAGCTTAAGGGAGATTCTCTTCTTCAATTTGCACAAAGTTAAATATTTCCTGTAAGGCAGCTTGTTTCCTATGAGCAGGAAAATATATTTCAGAGAAGTAATATATCATATCCTAGGCACTATGCACACAACCAGGAGTAAGAGTATTAAACCATTTCTTAGCATCACCCTTTAATGAGAAAAGAAACAACTTAAGGATATAGTAATATCAATTTTTTTCCTCATGAGCAAATAGGGTGGCTATATCATTTAATTTAGTAAGGTGTGCCACAACAGTTTCAGTTTCAAAACCATGAAAAGGATCAGATTCAACCAAAGTAATTAACTTAGGATCGACTAGGGATGAAAATGGAGTGGAAACTTTCCGCTTTTTCGGAGGAAAAATGGAAACGGAGAGGAAATATGAAAACGAAAATGGAAATTTGCAAAACGGAAGTGGAAATGGAATTTTTTATGAGGAAACGGAAACAAAAACGGAATGTTGTTTTCCGGTGGAACAGGCGTGGAAACAGAACTTTCCGTTTCTGTGAATAATGAATTTCCGTTTTACTATAGACCTATGGCTGCTTTGTAGCCCAACCACCAAACAACACACAATGACACAATAAGTAGAATGGATCATTTGAGGCCCAACTTCTACTACCACACACGTACTCTGCTTGACCTTATACACAATTGTGTAGTAATACTACAATACTATGCTAAGTTGCTAACATAATGATATTATTTTGTAGCCATGTTAACAATTCATTAATTTTTTTTATTTTTGTGTGTATTTCTGCTACTTGTAGCTTGCGTTGGTATTTCCCCGAAGAGGAAGGGATGATGCAGCACAGTAGAGGTAAGTATTTCCCTCAGTTATGAAACCAAGGTTATCAATCCAGTAGGAGAATCACGCAACACCTCGTTAGTAGTACCTGCACACAAACAACAAATCCTTGCACCCAACGCAAACGAGGGGTTGTCAATCCCTCGGCGGTAAGTTGCAAGATTAAATTGTATTTGATAGATAGATAGATTGAAATAAAATACAAAATAAAATAAGTCAAATAAAATGGCAGCATTATTTTTAGGGTTTTAGTAATAAGATTTTGATAGACCCGGGGGCCATAGTTTTCACTAGAGGCTTCTCTCATAGAAATAGCATACGGTGGGTAGACAAATTACTGTTGGGCAATTGATAGAAAAGCAAATAATCATGATGATATCCAAGGCAATGATCATGTATATTGGCATCACGTCCGAGACAAGAAGACCGACTCCTGCCTGCATCTACTACTATTACTCCACACATCGACCGCTATCCAGCATGCATCTAGTGTATTAAGTCCATAAAGAACGGAGTAACGCCTTAAGAACAATGACATGATGTAAAAAAGATAAACTCACGTATGAATAAACCCCATCTTTTTACCCTTAATAGCAATGATACATACGTGTCATGTCCCTTTCTGTCACTGGGATTGAGCACCGCAAGATCGAACCCATTACAAAGCACCTCTTCCCATGGCAAGATAAATCAATCTAGTTGGCCAAACCAAATCAATAGATCGGAGAAGAAATACGAGGCTATAATAATCATGCATAAAAGAGACTAGGAAGGACTCAAATAATTTCATGGATAATCTGATCATAAACTCACAATTCATCGGATCCAAACAAACACACCGCAAAAAGTGATTACATCGGATAGAACTCCAAGAACATCGAGGAGAACATTGTATTGAAGATCAAAAAGAGAGAAGAGGACATCTAGCTACTAACTATGGACCCGAAGGTCTATGGTAAACTACTCACGCATCATCGGAGAGGCAGCAAGGTTGATGTAGAGCCCCTCCGTGATCGATTCCCCCTCCGGCGGAGTACCGGAGAAGGCCTCCAGATGGGATCTCTCTGGAACAGAAACTTGCGGCGGCAGAAAAAGTATTTCGTGGATTCCCCTGAGGGTTTCTGATTTTTTGGGAATTTATAGTGGAGGAATTAGGTCAAAAAGAGCTGGGGTGGGCCCACGAGGCACTAGGGCGCGCCTGCACCCCCCAGGCGCGCCCTGGTGGCTCGTGGCCACCTCCTCTGGCGTCTGGTATTCTCCCGAAGCTTCTAGTGTTGTATATGTCCAGAAAAAAATCTCCAAAAAGTTTCGTGGCATTTGGACTTCGTTTGGTATTGATTTTCTGTAAAACAAAAACAGGGCAGAAAATAGCAACTGGCACTGGGCACTAAGTTAATAGGTTAGTCCCAAAAAATGATGTATAATTGTTGTAAATGCTTATAAAAACATCCAAGATTGATAATATAACAGCATGGAACAATAAAAAATTATAGATACGTTGGAGACGTATCAAGCATCCCCAAGCTTAATTCCTGCTCGTCCTCGAGTAGGTAAATGATAAAAACAGAATTTTTGATGTGGAATGCTGCCTATCATATTCATCACATATTCTTTTCTTTGTAGCATGGACATTGGACTAGAATGATTCAAAGCAATAGTCTATAATTTGATATGAAAATATAAATACTCAAGCATGCTAACAAGCAACCATGTCTTTCAAAATATCAACGCTAAAGAAAGTTATCCCTAGCCCATTATGCTCAATCATTGATCCATTCATGAAACACACTCAAATATTAGCTACATCGAATGCACAAGTATGACAATAGTGCTCTCTAGTTGGTGCTTTTGTAAGAGAAGATGGAGACTCAAATAAAAATAAAAATTGCATAAAAGTAAATAGATAGGCCCTTCGCAGAGGGAAGCAGAGATTTGTCAAATGTGCCAGAGCTCAAAGCTTAAATTAGAGAGATAAAAAATATTTTGGGAGGCATGCTTTTCCTGTCAATGAAAACGACCGAGAATTCCCAATATTTTCCATGCTAGATACATCATAGGTGGTTCCCAAACAGAAAGTAAAGTTTATTTCCTTTCCACCATTCTTTCACAATCCATGGCTAGCCGTATCCATAGGTGCCCTCCATGCCATCACTTTCCAAGGAATTTTGTTGTTATTAATTTTTGATTTCAATGTGGGACTGGGCATCCCTATTAACAACCACACTCTCGTGCAATGACAAGTGAATAAACACCCATCGTGAGAATAACACACCTAGCATGCAAAATATTGGCCACTCCCTTCCGCTTCATGAGCGGTACGAGCACACAAAATTGAAAAATTATTTTGAAAATTAGAGTTGGCACACGCAAATTTACTTGGAACAGCATGGAAATACCGCATATAGGTAGATATGGTGGACTCATTTGGCACAACTTGGGTTTAAGGAGTTTGGATGCACAAGCAGTGTTTCCGCTTACTACAAATGAAGGTTAGCAAATAGATTGAGAAGCAACCAACCAAAAAATGAAAACGGTCATAAAGATGCATTGAACATAACTAACACCGAATAATGCACCATAAGTAGGATATAATTTATTTGCATAACTATTGACTTAACGTGCATGCATAGGGAATCACAAACCTTAACACTAATATTCTTACTAAAGCACAATTACTCACTAACATGACTCACATAGTATCATTTCCATATCGCAAAACTATTGCAAGGAATCACACTTATCATATCCAATGATCTATATGCATGTTTTTATTATATCCCCCTTGAATATTCATCACTTTGGGACCAAATTCATATCTTGTGGAAATTACCATTACTTTTATCAACTCTCAAAAAGATATAAGTGAAGCATGAGAGTGCAAATATTTCTTCAAAATTTCAATCTTATCAATTCTCAAAATAATATAAGTGAAGCATGAGAATTCATTTCTTCAAAATTTTAACAACTCTCAAAATAAAATAAGTGAAGCATGAAAGTTTATTTCTTCTAAATTTTAATCTTATCAACTCTCAAAATAATATAAGTGAAGCATGAGAGTTTATTTCCACAAAATATAGCCACCACCGTGCTCAAAAAGATTTAAGTGAAGCACTAGAGCAACTGCCTAGCTCAAAAAATTTAAGTGAAGCACATAGAGTATTCTAGCAAATTATGATGAACGTGTGGCTCTCTCAAATTGGTGTGTCCAGCAAAAGATCATTGTGACAAACTAAAAAGCAAGCAAAGCAAAGACTCATATAATAAACAACGCTCCAAGCAAAACACATATCATGTGACGAATAAAAATATAGCTCCAAGTAAAATTACCGATGGTTGTTAGAAGAAAGAGGGGATGCCTTCCAGGGCATCCCCAAGCTTACACGCTTGAGTCTTCCTAGAATATTACCTTGGGGTGCCTCGGGCATCCCCAAGCTTTGGCTTTTTCTACTCCTTATTCCTTCATCCATCGTGATCTCACCCAAAACTTGAAAACTTCAATCACAGAAAACTCAACAAAACCTTCGTGAGATCCGTTAGTATAACAAAATAAATCACTACTATAAGTACTGTTGCAAACCCATTCATATTTTATTTTTGCATTAAACCTACTGTATTCTAACTTCTCCATGGCTTATACCCCCCGATACAATCCATAGTTTCATCAGAACAAGCAAGCAACACCGCAAAAACAGAATCTGTCAAAAACAGAACAGTCTATAGCAATCTATTTTAAAGTCATACTTCTGTAACTCCAAAAATTCTGAAAATTTAGGACAACGTGGGAAATTCATATACCAATACTTTGTAAAATTTCAGATTTTTTTTCACGCAGTAGTACAGAAACAAAATTCCTGCACTGGACGCAAAACTTTCTATTTTCCAAACAGCATCAATTATACTATCTTCCAAATCATCCCAAAGGTTCTACTTGGCACAAACACTAATTAAAAACACAAAAACACACTCATAACAGTAGGATAAATGTGAAAACACACAATAACAGAATTTTTTTATTTTATTCATTGGGTTGCCTCCCAACAAGCGCTAATGTTTTATGCCCCTAGCTAGGCATAATGCATAGTTTCAAGTATTGTCATCTTTCAAGTTGATTCCATAAGTGGCCCTAATAATGGATTCATATGGTCCTTTAATTATTTTCCTAGGGAAATGCTCCATACCCTTCTTTAGTGGACATTGAAATTTTATATTCCCTACTTTCATGTCAATAACGGCACCTATAGTTCGTAAGAACGGTCTACCAAGTATTATGGGGCAAGAAGAATTGCATTCAATATCAAGAACAATAAAATCAACAGGCACATAGTTCCTATTTGCAAGAATAAGAACATCATTAATTCTACCCAAAGGCTTTTTAATAGTAGAATCCGCAAGATGCAAATTAAGAGAACATTCATCAATATTGGTAAAGCCTAACACATCACATAGAGATTTTGGAATTGTGGAAACACTAGCACCCAAATCACATAAAGCATTGCACTCATAATTTTTAATAACTTTAATGGTGGGTTCCCGTTCATCATATAACTTTCTAGGAATTGAAATTTCTAGTTCAAGCTTTTCTTCTAAAGCTTTCATCATTGCTTCTACAATGTGTTTAGTAAAAGCCTTGTTTTGCACATAAGCATTGGGTGAATTTAGCATGGATTGTAACAAAGAAATGCACTCAATTAAAGAACAACTATCATAATTAAAAATTTTGTAATCCACGAGAGTGGGCACATCGCTATTTAAAGTTTTTACCTCTCCAAACCCACTTTTTTCAATTTTCTTATCAAGATTGTCACCCTCCGAATTATGGGGACGCCTACTAATTAAAGTTGACTCTTCTTCAGTCCCCTTTTCATCAAGTTTTATATTGCTAAACAAAGAATCAATAGATGAAACACCAATCATTTTAATATCTTCATTATTACTACGATAAAAACTGGGAGGAATCGCTTTTTCTAAAAATTCTCGTTTAGCTCTTAGCATAGCGGTTCTTTTCTTACTCTCATCCATGGAGACATATAAAGCTTTAATTGATTCACTAATATCAATTTTAGGTGGCAAAATTTTTGTCTTAAGATTTTCCACATCATGAATAATTCTATCAATGCTCCTAGACATATCATCAAGTTTACTTACTTTTTCTTCTATCGTAGCGTTGAAAACTTTTTGAGCACTAATAAATTATTTAATATTACTTTCAAGATCAGAAGGTATCCTATTATTATTGTACGAATTACCATAGGGATTGCCATAATTATTAGAGGAATTTCCAGGAAACGGTCTAGCATTGAAATTACCTCTATAAGCATTACTACCAAAATTGTTTCGCGAGACAAAATTCACATCTACGGGATCATTATTTTTCTCAATAAAAGTGGACAAAGGCACATCATTAGGATCAATAGGAGCATTTTTGCTAGCAACCAATTTCATAAGCGCATCAACTTTATCACTCAAAGTAATAATTTCTTCAACAGAATTAACTTTTTTACTAGTAGGAACTCTTTCAGTATGCCATTGTGAATAATTAGCAATAATATTATAAAGAAATTTAGTAGCTTCTCCCAAAGTAATTTCCATAAAAGTACCTCCCGAGGCAGAATCTAAAAGATTTCTATAAACAAAATTCAATCCCGCATAAATTTTTTGTATGATCATCCATAAATTTAAGCCATGAGTAGGGCAATTTCTTATCATCAATTTCATCCTCTCCCAAGATTGGGCAACATGTTCATGATCAATTTGCTTAAAATTCATAATTTGATTTCTAAGAGAAATAATTTTCGTGGGAGGAATATACTTGGTAATAAAAGCATCTTTACACCTATCCCAAGAATCGATACTATTTCATGGTAAAGATGAAAACCAAATTTTTGCACGATCCCGCAATGAGAACGGGAATAACTTTAATTTCACAATATCATTATCCACATCTTTTTTCTTTTGCATGTCACACAATTCTATGAAAGTGTTAAGATGGGATGCAGCATCTTCATTAGGACTACCAGAAAATTGTTCTTTCATAACAAGATTTAACAAAGCGACATTAATATCACAAGTCTCCGCACTAGTGGCGGGAGGAGCAATCAGAGTACTAAAAAAATCATTATTATTAGTATTGGAAAAATCACACAATTTTGTATTTTCTTGAGACATCGTGGCTACGCAAACAAGATAACAAGCAAGCAAAGAAGCAAATAAGAAAACACGCAAAAAGGCAAACAGAAAATATTTTTGTATGTTTATAAAAATGTTTTAGAAGTGGGGGAGATGAAAATGAGAGGTAAATGGAAAATAAATTAAATGCAAGGAGATGAGAGTTTATGCAAAGGTACTTGATAGATGTTGATGAAGTCTCCCCGGCAACGGCGCCAGAAAATCTTCCTGCTACTTGTAGCTGGCGTTGGTATTTCCCCGAGGAGGAAGGGATGATGCAGCACAGTAGTATTTCCCTCAGTTATGAAACCAAGGTTATCAATCCAGTAGGAGAATCACGCAACACCTCGTTAGCAGTACTTGCACACAAACAACAAATCCTTGCACCCAACGCAAACGAGGGGTAGTCAATCCCTCAGCGGTAAGTTGCAAGATTAAATTGTATTTGATAGATAGATAGATTGAAACAAAAATACAAAATAAAATAAGTCAAATAAAATGACAGCATTATTTTTAGGGTTTTAGTAATAAGATTTTGATAGACCCGGGGGCCATAGTTTTCACTAGAGGCTTCTCTCATAGAAATAGCATACGGTGGGTAGACAAATTACTGTTGGGCAATTGATAGAAAAGCAAATAATCATGATGATATCCAAGGCAATGATCATGTATATTGGCATCACGTCCGAGACAAGTAGACCGACTCCTGCCTGCATCTACTACTATTACTCCACACATCGACCGCTATCCAGCATGCATCTAGTTTATTAAGTCCATAAAGAACGGAGTAACGCCGTAAGAACGATGACATGATGTAGACAAGATAAACTCACGTATGAATAAACCCCATCTTTTTACCCTTAATAGCAATAATACATACGTGTCATGTCCCTTTCTGTCACTGGGATTGAGCACCGCAAGATCGAACCCATTACAAAGCACCTCTTCCCATGGCAAGATAAATCAATCTAGTTAGCCAAACCAAATCAATAGATCGGCGAAGAAATACAAGGCTATAATAATGATGCATAAAAGATACCAGCAAAGACTCAAATAATTTCATGGATAATCTGATCATAAACTCACAATTCATCGGATCCCAACAAACACACCGCAAAAAGTGATTACATCGGATAGAACTCCAAGAACATCGAGGAGAACATTGTATTGAAGGTCAAAAAGAGAGAAGAAGCCATCTAGCTACTAACTATGGACCCGAAGGTCTGTGGTAAACTACTCATGCATCATCGGAGAGGCAGCAAGGTTGATGTAGAGCCCCTCCGTGATCGATTCCCCCTCCGGCGGAGTACCGGAGAATGCCTCCAGATGGGATCTCTTTGGAACAGAAACTTGCGGCGGCGGAAAAAGTATTTCGTGGACTCCCCTGAGGGTTTCAGATTTTTTTGGGAATTTATAGTGGAGGAATTAGGTCAAAAGGAGCTGGGGTGGGCCCACGAGGCACCAGGGCGCGTCTGCCCCCCAGGCGCGCCCTGGTGGCTCGTGGCCACCTCCTCTGGCATCTGGTATTCTCCCGAAGCTTCTAGTGTTGTATATGTCCAGAAAAAAATCTCCAAAAAGTTTCGTGGCATTTGGACTTCGTTTGATATTGATTTTCTGTAAAACAAAAACAGGGCAGAAAACAGCAACTGGCACTGGGCACTAAGTTAATAGGTTAGTCCCAAAAAATGGTATATAATTGCTATAAATGCTTATAAAAACATCCAAGATTGGTAATATAACAGCATGGAACAATCAAAAATTATAGATACATTGGAGCGTATCAATTTCTCTATGATTCAAAGGGTTTTTAAGTTTCGGTCAACGCCCACTTCTGTTTTTGTGTCCGCTTTGTATTCGCTCCGTGTCCGTTTCCGGTAGTATCTGTATTCGTATTCATTTCCCGGGTTTCTGCTTTGGTTTCCGCTTCTACAAAAATATATGAAAATAAATGTGGTAGCACTCAGTTCCGTCCGTTTCCGCTCCGTTTTCATCCCTAGGATCGACAGAGAATTCATAATCCATATCAGTGACAAAGATAGGAGAAGTAGCAAATTTAGGATCATATTTCATCTTCTCCATCATAGATTTTTCTTTAAGCTTACTCAATAATTTCTGAACATCATCTCTATCATTACAAGCAAGAAATTGTCTAGCTATCTCCCCATCCATAACATAAGCATCAGGTATTTCAACTCTAGTAGGAGAGCTAGGCATAATAGGTGAATCATAATTTTCATCAGTTTCAGTAGTCTCAAGTTCTTTAGCTTTACAAGTTGTTCATCAAGAAATTCACCTAGTGGAACATCATTATCAAGCAGAGTACTAGCATCATCACAAGTTTCATTTATAGCAGAAGTAGTATCATCAATTACTTGCGACATATCAGATTGAATAGCAGGTGGTGGTGTCGCAAGTCTACTCAAAACAGAAGGTAAATCAAGTGCAGAGCTAGATGGCAGTTCCTTACCTCCCCTCGTCTTAGAGGGTACGATCTTGGTTCTAGTATCTTTCAGATTCTTCATAGTGTAAAATCCCAAGTGAACTCAATAAATAGAGCTATGCTCCCCAGCAACGGCGCCAGAAAAAGGTCTTGATAACCCACAAGTATAGGGTATAGCGACAGTCTTCGAGGGTAGTATTTCACCCAAATTTATCGATTCGACACAAGGGGAACCAAAGAATATTTATGAGCCTTAGCAGTTGAGTTTTCAATTTAACCACACCTGGGAAATTATATTTCTGCAGCAAAGTGTTTAGTAGCACAGTAACAATAGTAACAGGAACAGGAACAGTAGCAGTTTGTAGTGATTGTAACAGTAGCAGCAACGAAAGTAACTTAGCAAGAACCAATATGAGAAAAGCGTAGGCATTGGATCAGCGATGAATATTTGTGTTGGATGATATTCATCATATAACAGTCACAACCTTGAGCGATACACAATAGCTCCAATTCATCAATGTAATGTAGGCATGTATTCCGTATATAGTCATACGTGCTTATAATAAGAACTTGCATGACATCTTTTGTCCTACCCTCCTGTCGGTGTGAAATCCGACAGACCTCGGGGCAGGGGGTCTCGAGCTGTGGATCTTGGATCAATGGTAACAGGAACAAGGGAGATGATGTTTACCCAGGTTCGGGCCCTCTTGATGGAGGTAAAACCCTACGTCCTGCTCTTGTTTATATTGATGGAGATGTATCGAATCCATAGTTGATCTACCTCGAGATTGTAAGTTGTGTTCTACCTCTAGGGCTAGGCGAATGTAATTGTGATTCGGTCCCCTCTACGGGCTAAACCCCTTGGCTTATATACACGCCATGCGGGGTGTCTAGGGTTACATGGTCGGTATCCAGGGAGATCGCATGAAGGCGGTAGAAGATGTCTCGTAGTATACGTCAAGTCTTCAGCAGGCACGGTTTTGATCACCTCCAGGCGTGCAGCTCCCGGAGTCTTCCTTAATGAGAATGCCGGCCCACCGGCCGAGCCCGACGACTATGGGCCGACTAGGTTAGTAACCCCTAGTCCAGGACACCGTCAGTAGCCCCTGAACTAGTCTTCTATGCCGAGGACGACCTCCTTGAAATAAATAACCTCAGATCCGAAGTCCTTGGCTTGACAGACGAGTTCCCCTTTGATGATAATTCGAGGTCTCCTCCCTTTAAGAGATACTATAAATTACCTCTCCAAGGAGTGGCATTCCTTAGCCTCGGCTCAACCGAGCTCACCCAGCGTCCGAAGACACGGGATTACTTAACCTCGAAGGTCGGCTGTATAGGTGTGAATAGTGCTTCCTAGTCTGACAACTTAATCAAAGCAGCACTACCCACGACTGGTCAGGCAGTTACTACTTAGCCAAATCATGGCCCGAGGCAATCTTTTTACTGGCGCATCCCATCAAAGTGGAGATCGTGCCCGTTTTCTCAGGGATATCATTAAGATTTTTGTTTCTCCCCGTACGTATAGTGGCATCTTTTGCGGGAAGTGGCGATTTCACCGGTGCGGTGAAGGGACTCTTGGCCTTTTACCAGCCTATAAGAGTGAAGAGTTGCAACGGAAAGAACCACGCTCTCATTTCCTTCGCCTGCAGCCTCTTGAGCCCCAACACACATATCCAATCTCTCCCTCCCCTTCCACAGCGCATCCAATCTCCCATTCCCAGCAATGGCCGACACCCTCAAGGGGCATTGGGGTGGTTCCCTCATGATGGAGGGCACCATCCTGGAACTGCGCAGCATGGGGTATATCCCCACGAAGGTCGCCACCCGCGTGCCTGA
Organism: Elymus sibiricus; assembly: GCA_039707655.1. Classification (NCBI taxonomy): domain Eukaryota; kingdom Viridiplantae; phylum Streptophyta; class Magnoliopsida; order Poales; family Poaceae; genus Elymus; species Elymus sibiricus. Next base: position 74,852,657 of record CM077676.1, read on the forward strand.
CGCCAACCAGCAGGTGCCCACTCTCAATCCAGGGGAGAGGGTAGTCTTTGTCCCCCACCTCGTCAGAGGTTTGGGGTTCCCGCTGCACCCCTTCTTACACGGGGTAATGTTCTACTATGGGCTGGATTTCCACGATATGGCTCCGAACTCCATCCTCCACCTCGCCTCCTTCATCATGGTCTGCGAGGCCTTCCTCCGCATCGAGCCGCACTTCGGCCTATGGCTGAAGATCTTCGGCGTCAAGCCGAAGTCTAGCGGCTCTGATCTGGCGGAGTGCAGAGGTGCCATGATCATCAAGAACCAGAAGGTCGACTGGTTCAAGGGCACTTTCATGGAGACCGTCAAAGAATGGCAGCGCGAGTGGTTTTACATCACTGAACCGCTCGCCGCCGGCCAGGCCAAAGTCCCAGCCTTCTCGGCTGGGCCCCTGAGGAAGCTCTTGTCCTGGAAGAAGAAGGGCATCACCTGGGGGAACCCAGGGGAGGTGGAGGCATTAATCAAGAAGATCAGGTGGTGGTCTGATGAAAAGAACCTCCAGCTAGCTGACGTGGTGAATGTCATGCTCCACCGCCGTATCCTCCCACTTCAACTTCGGGCCACCCCAATGTGGGAGCACAAGTCCGTGGATGCGGGGCCCGTTCTCCACTTCTTCCGCTCCACATTGGCCGGGATGTGGACGCGGCTGTTCAAATCATCCGAGGATGACTTCCGTTCGGAAGGGCGTGACCTCGGCTTCGAGGCCGGCCACGACGCCCCCGAGGTAATTTTCTAACACACAATTCTATACCCTGCAATGTAGATCTCGGCTAATCAATTGACTTTATGTTTGCAGAAGTGGATTGCCAAAGCGCAGAAGATGTTGTGCACGGCACCACTGCCCGAGGAGGAGAGAAGCCCCCTGCTCACGACCCTACTGGTCGATGAGCCGCACATGGTAATCCCCAAGGGGTCAAAGCCCTAGAAGGGCAGGACTGGTCTTCGGACCCGGGAGACCTCGGTCACCCGGTCCGAGGACACCCACGCCTCCTCCACCCACGAATACGATGTGGAGGAGGACAAGGAGGAAGAAGACCCTTCCCTAAAGGGGAAGAGGGTGGCGCCCTAGGGCGCCGAGGCCGAAGCGTAGACGAAGGGCCGGAAGAGAGCGCGCAAGGCCTCTGCCAAGCCCGCTAGCAAGCCCGCTCCGCCGGAGAAGATTACCTTCCTCGACGAGTCGGACAACGACCTCCTAGAGATGGGGAGGGAGAAGCCTGCGCCCAGGAGGTATGTTATCGTCACTATGTCCATTTTAGTAAGTCTTTCTGTTAAGATAGGATTCATATGAGAAATTTCTTCAGTCCGCCGTGGACGCGTCTCAGCGGCGACTCTTCAAACGGGCTGCCACCCCCCAACAGGACACCTGACCCTGCCACTCCCCCTCCAGCTCAAGAGGGGTTGGGGGAGGCGACGTCTACTCCGGCCCCCCTTGTCGACACGTCGAGGGCCGGATTGTTGGTCATCATGGCCGAGGCTAAGACCTCGGCCCAATAGGACCAAGGGGACGGAGTCCCCGAGGTCGTCAAAGAAGGGCTGGGCCAGACATTGGCCCAACCGAAGTCAACTCTGGCGCCAGCACCGCAGCCGGAGACCCTTGTGCCCAGCACTTCGATGCTGGGTTCTGAGGTTCTGCCACCCCCGCTTCCTGCCCCAGGGCAGGCTACTGCGGGGTGGACCGAAGAGATGGAGGCAGTCCTATCGGGCTCCTCCCTCAAGGAAGAGCACCGCGCACTGATCGGCGTGGCGATGCAAGGCTTCCGGTCCGCAGAGGCCGAAATGCGGGAGGTCTTCAAGGGCCTCGTCACGAGATTCGAGGTATTTTTCTGTCCTAAGGATAACCTCCCCGCATAGATTTATTTCCAAATCCATGTATCTGTCCGAAGACGTTTTCGCTTATATTGCGGCGTAGTACTTAGGCAGCGTAGCCGGTGAGTAGCCCCCGAGCCCAAGGCTAGTTTTGAGAAACTGGCCTTGGGGTCGATGTAGATATCCATAAAGGATAAAGACGGAGCCCCCAAGACTCTGGCAGGCATCATAAAATGCGTTGTCCGGAGTGTTGATATCTGGGACAGGGGTTAATTATAAATTGTTTATTTGCAGGTTTTGACCTCGGCGCCGAGCTCCGCCTCCGAGGAGATTGCGGAGATAAACCAGAAGCTCGAGAGGTTCGAGAAGGACCTTCATCTGATGAACAAGCAGATCGAGCAATCGCAAGGTAAAACCCCGAGCATCGTCAAATTTACTTTGCGTGAGGATGGCTTTGTGGAAAACAAAAGCTAATGCCGAACTGTTTAAATGACAGCAGCTTTGTCCGAGCTTGAGTGGCTCAAGGCCGAGCTTATGAGAGCTCGGCAGGAGACCCAGCAGCAGAAGGCTGCGGCCGCCAAGGTGGAGAAGGACCTAGACGCCGAAAAGGTGGCTAGGGGCAAGGACCAGGCGCGGGTCCTGGAGGTGGAGGAGACCTTGAAGGGCGTCTACGAGGCGCGTGATGCCCTTCAGGCCAAGGAGGAGAAGGCGAGCGAAGAGCTCAAAAAGCTCCGCCTTGCGCACTTCGAGCTCCAGACCCAGACCAGGGCTGACCGCGAGGTGCTCCAGCAAGTGGAGCAAATTGCCGCGGGTAAGCCATATTTACTTCAGTGTGTGTTTGGCAGCAAAGGGTTCGTCGAGCTCACCCAGGTTTGGTGCTCCACAGAGGTCTTCGCGGATCTCCCGAAGAGCGCGCTGGACGCCGCCCACCACTTCGGCGAGCTGGAGGGCGATGAAGCAGAGAAGGCGTTCTGGCAACAATTCCAGGCGTCGCCGCGTCCACAGCTGCTGAATCATCGGATGAAGAAATTGGTGGAGCTTCTCCGCATGGCAAGGCCTGCGCTCCAAGACCTCTGCGTCAATCTGTGGCCCACGAAAGTGGTGCCGACCAGCTTCTTTGGGCTCCTGGCTCGGCTGGAAGAGGCCGTTCCGCAAGTGGTTCACTGGAAGCGATCCGCGTGCCTGGAGAGGGCGCAACGAGCGTACGCCTACGTGAAGATGCATTTCCGGCATGTTGAAGCGGCTACCATGGCCATGGGACCCCCCGAAGGGACGGATCGGACCGCGGAGCAGTTCCTTGCCGAGGTGATAGTAGCGGCCCGGATTACTGAGGCCCGGTGTCCTAAGGACACTTTGTATTTTTAGGTAGTACTTCGGAATGCCGAAGTGTGCTTCGGTGTAAAAAACTCCCTTTTGTTATAATGGATGCGGCTTTATATTCCGTTATGTGATTCTTTTGTTTTATTTAATATGCCTCCTGTTTGACCGTGCTGAACTGAAAGTGGCCAGTCGTCGGCTTCGACCCCTCTGTACAGTATACAGAAGGTGCTCCATTAGGCATTCATGACCCTTGGCTGACGTCTCGGTTCCCGAAGGTGGTCCATACACATAGGAACTAGGCAATCAGACTATAATGGCTTTATGACTTTCACTTAGTCATAGGAGCCTGACTGTGGGGGCTGATGACGAGCCCCCGGTGTGTGAAGTGATCGGCTATGTAGCCGGGGTCTATGCCACTGACCACTTTGGCCAATGCGAAGAAGAGGCCCTTCATGTAACACGGGTGGTCGCTAATGACCCGTTGCTTAAAAGCGGTCTCCAGATGACTGACCAGTTTACGCTTACCTAGACAGTCAGTTTTCGGCTTTCTCCACTGAGGCGCTCTGCCATGCGAGCTGGCGGCACTATCGCAGTGCTTCTCCCATTACACCCTTAGCCGAATTGGTCAAAAACGTAAGGGGTACACATAGGAGCCGGGCAACCCAACTATTGACCAAAATCTAGGTTCGAAACTGATTCATATAATGCAATCATCCGAGACGCCGAGTACCTCGGACTTATATTTGGGGCATGCGATTAAAAAGCGAGGCCCTTTGTATCATAACGTGTTCTTTTAGGCTCAAAGGCAGAAATTATAAGGAAATGCGAAAGAACCTTGAGGGACGTAGTTTCTTTATTTCATATGGTCAAGCCGTACGTGCCGAGCTTGGACAGAATGAACTTCGAAAAGATACAATGAGAGGAATGTAAAAAATGTAAGGAGTAAGTCAAAACAGGGCGGACTTGTTATCGGGTTTATTAGCCCGAGCCGCTTCCTGCCGCACGTCTGCGTCTCCGTGCTGATGACAAGCTCATCTTCGTTTATGGCAAAGTATATATGGGCCGCCTGCAACTTCGACCGTTCACGCGCTTGATGCTTTCGTCGGTCGAGTCCTTTGAATAGGTCTGCGGCTGCCATTTGTGTGGTTAAAGCCACATGGGCATACTATTGTTGGCTAGCTCTTTGACAGAACCTTGCCGATGTGTAGGCCCGAAGTTCGTCGTTGCTCAGTCTAGCTGATCCGACGTTTCCATTGTTTTGGCTCCTCGGCAACCCAGGGAATTTTTAGTGCAAAGTTGTGCACCCTGGGGACATAATGCCCCTTCCAAGGGAGGCGCGCGAGGAGCCCGTACCCCTATTTTGGGTGAGTGGATGCATGACCGAGGTCAGCTTGTGCGGCCCGTGTATGCTTTAAAGAGCTGGGCATGTGCTTAATCGCACGAGCTACCTCCTCAGATGCATGTACCTCGGCTGCGAAGGCCGCGGTCTGCTCCTCTGTTCGGAGGGATCCTTCGGTGTTACCATTAACTGTAATAACACTGTTTGGCTCTGACATCTTTAGCTTGAGGTAAGCATAATGCGGGACCGCGTTGAAGTGAACAAATGCGGTGCGCCCTAAAAGCGCGTGGTATCCGCTGTGAAAGGGTACAATGTCGAAGATTAATTCCTCACTCCTGAAGTTCTCGGGTGACCCGAAGACTACCTCCAGTGTTACAGTGCCCGTGCAGCGACCTTCGACGCCTGGTATCGCACCTTTAAAGGTGGTGGTCCTAGGCTTGATCCGAGATGAGTCAATACCCATCTTTCTGATCGTGTCAGCGAAGATTAGATTCAGGCTGCTACCTATGTCCATGAGGACGCGCGTCAGATGGAAGCCATCGACGATCGGGTCCAGGACCAGCGCAGCCGATCCGCCATGCCTGATGCTGGTCAGATGGTCATGCTTATCAAATGTGATCGGGTAAGCTGACCACGGGTTGAACTTCGGGGCGACGGGCTCCAACACATAGACATCCCGAAGTGCGTGTTTCCTCTCCCTCTTGGGGATGTGGGTGACGTAGATCATGTTCATGTCTTTTACCTCGGGAGGAAACTATTTTTGGCCTCCGTTATTTGGCCGTCAAGGATCGTCCTCGTCTTCGCTGCGAGGCTAGGCTTTATTATTCTCCTCTGTCGCCATCTTGCCGGCTTGTTTGAACACCTAGCAATTCCGGTTTGTATGGGTTGCTGGTTTGTCCGAGGTGTCGTGAATTTGGCACGGCCTGTCAAGGATCTTGTCTAGCTGGCTGGGTCCATCTTTGTTCCCTTTAAAGGGCTTCCTTTTCTATCCGGATCTAGGTCCGATAAACCCTGCATTGACTGCGGCGTCCTCTGTATCGCTCCCACCGTTCTTATGCCTGTGTTTATTTTTGTTACACTTGGGCTTGCCGTTAGCGTCGCAAGTCTCCGAGGTACCCGCCTCACCGTTGTGAGTACTGCGGGCCAGTCAGCCATCTTCTCTGGTGCGGAAGCGGGTCATGATTGAGGTGAGGACCGCCATGGTCCTTGGCTTATCCTGCCCAAGCCGCCGGGTGAGCCATTCATCCTGGATGTTATTTCGGAATGCCGCGATGGCCTCGGCGTCGGAGCAGTCTAGGATCTGGTTCTTTTTAGTGAGGAACCGGTTTCCAGAACTTCCGAGCTGACACGCCAGATTGCTGGATGACGCAACTGAGATCATCGGCGTCCGGAGGTCGGATGTAGGTTCCTTGGAAGTTTGCCCTAAAGGCATCCTCAAGGGCTTCCCAACTCCCGATGAAGTGAAGAGGAAGGCTATTCAGCCAATGCCTTGCCGGCCCCTTTAGCTTGAGCGACAGATACTTGATGGCATGGAGGTCATCTCCATTGGCCATATATATATGTAGGAGGAAATCCTCGAGCCACACCGCTGGGTCGGTTGTGCTATCATATTATTCTATATTGATGGGTTTAAACCCGTCGGGGAACTGATGCTCCATTACCCTATCTGTGATGCAGATCGGGTGAGCGGGACCTCGGGTCCGGGTAGTGTCATGCCGGATATCAGGGGAAATCTGTGCATAGGCCTGGTCACGGGCTCGGCCGTTCCTGTCCATCCAGGCATCATAGCCGTCGAGTCCCACTGGTTCGCGCCTTCTTGGTCCATAGAAGGACCAAGGTGGCACCTGGTTTGCCTCTATCCGACGTCGAACGTCGTGAGGGTCTAAGCGATCCACAAGGTCCTTGCCGTGACGGCGTGGGGCTGGTTGGGTGTGGAGATTTTCCCGCACTGGCCGATCACGCCCTCTAGGGGGTCTGTCGGGCACGTCGGCGGCTAATTCCTCATCGAACTCCGGTAGCAAACGTCTGCGCGGGTAAGATTTAGGCGCGCTATGGCGTCGCTCTTCGAGATCTTGTTCGGCTGATACGTCTCCAATGTATCTATAATTTTTGATTGTTCCATGTTGTTATATTATCAATCTTGGATGTTTTTATAAGCATTTACAGCAATTATATATCATTTTTTGGGAATAACCTATTAACTTAGTGCCTAGTGCCAGTTGCTGTTTTCTGCCCTGTTTTTGTTTTACAGAAAATCAATACCAAACGAAGTCCAAATGCCACGAAACTTTTTGGAGATTTTTTTCTGGACATATACAACACTAGAAGCTTCGGGAGAATACCAGATGGCAGAGGTGGCCACGAGCCACCAGGGCGCGCCTAGGGGGGGTAGGCGCGCCCTGGTGCCTCGTGGGCCCACCCCAACTCCGTTTGACCTAATTCCTCCACTATAAATTCCCAAAAAATTAGAAACCCTCAGGGGAGTCCACGAAATACTTTTTCCGCCACCGCAAGTTTCTGTTCTAGAGAGATCCCATCTGGAGGCCTTCTCCGGTACTCCGTCGGAGGGGGAATCGATCACGGAGGGGCTCTACATCAACCTTGCTGCCTCTCCGATGATGCGTGAGTAGTTTACCACAGACCTTCGGGTCCATAGTTAGTAGCTAGATGACTTCTTCTCTCTCTTTGATCTTCAATACAATGTTCTCCTCGATGTTCTTGGAGTTCTATCCGATGTAATCACTTTTTGCGGTGTGTTTGTTGGGATCCGATGAATTGTGAGTTTATGATTAGATTATCCATGAAATTATTTGAGTCTTTTCTGGTCTCTTTTATGCATGATTATTATAGCCTCATATTTCTTCTCCGATCTATTGATTTGGTTCGGCCAACTAGATTGATTTATCTTGCCATGGGAAGAGGTGCTTTGTAATTGGTTCGATCTTGCGGTGCTCAATCCTAGTGACAGAAAGGGACATGACACGTATGTATCATTGCTATTAAGGGTAAAAAGATGGGGTTTATTCATACGTGAGTTTATCTTGTCTACATCATGCCATCGTTCTTAAGGCATTACTCCGTTCTTTATGGACTTAATACACTAGATGCATGCTGGATAGCGGTCGATGTGAGGAGTAATAGTAGTAGATGCAGGCAGGAGTCGGTCTACTTGTCTTGGATGTGATGCCTATATACATGATCATTGCCTTGGATATCTTCATGATTATTTGCTTTTCTATCAATTGCCCAACAGTAATTTGTCTACCCACCATATGCTATTTCTATGAGAGAAGCCTCTAGTGAAAACTATGGCCCCCGGGTCTATCTAAATCATATTACTAAAACCCTAAAAATATTGCTGCCATTTTATTATACTTATTTTATTTTGTATTTTTGTTTCAATCTATCTATCTATCATATACAATTTAATCTTGCAACTTACCGCCGAGGGATTGACAACCCCTTGTTTGCGTTGGGTGCAAGGAATTGTTGTTTGTGTGCAGGTACTGCTAACGAGGTGTTGCGTGATTCTCCTACTGGATTGATAACCTTGGTTTCATAAATGAGGGAAATACTTACCTCTACTGTGCTGCATCATCTCTTCCTCTTCGGGGAAATACCAACGCAAGCTACAAGTAGCAGGAAGAATTTCTGGCGCCGTTGCCAGGGAGGCATCATCAACATCTATCAAGTACCCTTGCATAAACTCTCATCTCCTAGCATTTACTTTATTTGCATTTGCCTCTCGTTTTCATCTCCCCCACTTCTAAAATGTTTTTTACAAAAATACAAAAATATTTTCAGTTTGCCTTTTTCTTGTTTGCTTGTTTGCTTGTGTTGCCATGTGCCTTCTATTTTCTTGCATCTTCGCTCGCTAAAAATCTATTGATATGGATCCTCATCCACTTGCTAATCTTTTCAAAAGATCCAATTATAATGAGCCAATTGCTAGTGACTTGAGTGCTCTTGATTTTCTCTATGAAGTTTTGCTTGAAAATCATGAATCTGAAATTGTGATGAAGTGTTAGATGAAGAAATTTATAAAGTGATTCATGATAGCTCCTTGATTGAAAATCATGATTGCAATAATGTTACTATAAATTCTATCAATGTGAATTATGCTAATAATATGCAAAAATACAAGCTTGGGGATAACAATTTTGTTATGACCACTACTTATTGCAATGATCATTATTGGGGTGATAATGCTTCTTATGATCTTGAAAATTTATTTAATCCTCATGATGAATATGTCATTGATAATAATGTTTGCAATAATATTGAAAGTGGGTTTGGAAGAGTGTCAACTTTAAATAAAAAGAATCCCACATATTTAGAGAGTGTTCAATCTTATGAATTTTTTGATGAAAGTGGGTTTGGAAAGGTCATGACTGTAGTTGATGATAATCCCACTATTTTGGAAGAGTGTCAACTTTGCATGCATGTGGATCATGTAGAGAATATTTTATGTGATGGTTATATTGTTGAATTTGAATATGATCCTACATGTAATTATTATGAGAGAGGAAAATATGGTTGTAGAAATTTTCATGTCACTAAATTACCTCTCTTTGTGTTGAAATTTTTAATGCTTCATTCTTCGTACTTGCATATGCTAGATATTGCTTGTCTTTATAATTTGTTCTCTTACAAAATTCCTATGCATAGGAAGTACTTTAGACTTAAATGTGTTTTCACATGCTATATGATGCTCTCTTTATGTTTCGATTACTATCTTTCATGTGAGCATCATTGAAATCTCAAGCCTATCTTAATGGCTATAAAGAAAGAGCTCGTTAGGAGGCAACCCAATGAATAAAATAATTTTTTTCTGTTATTGTGTGTTTTCACATTTATCCTACTGTTATTAGTGTGTCTTTGTGTTTTTAATTAGTGTTTGTGCCAAGAGAACCTTTGGGATGATTTGGAAGATAGTATGATTGATGCTGTTTGGAAAACAGAAAGTTTTGCGTCCAGTGCAGGAATTTTTTTCTGTACTGGAGCGTGAAAAAAATCTGAAATTTTTACAAAATATTGGTATATGAATTTTCCACGTTGTCCTAATTTTTCAGAATTTTTGGAGTTACAGAAGTATGGCTTTTAAATAGATTGCTACAGAATGTTCTGTTTTTGACAGATTCTGTTTTCGATGTGTTGCTTGCTTGTTCTGATGAAACTATGGATTGTATCGGGGGGTATAAGCCATGGAGAAGTTAGAATACAGTAGGTATAATGCAAAAATAAAATATGAATGGGTTTGCAACAGTACTTATAGCAGTGATTTATTTTGTTATACTAACGGATCTCACGAAGGTTTTGTTGAGTTTTGTGTGATTGAAGTTTTCAAGTTTTGGGTGAGATCACGATGGATGAAGGAATAAGGAGTAGCAAAAGCCTAAGCTTGGGGATGCCCGAGGCACCCCTAGGTAACATTCTAGGAAGACTCAAGCGTCTAAGCTTGGGGATGCCCCGGAAGGCATCCCCTCTTTCTTCTAACAACCATCGGTAATTTTACTTGGAGCTATATTTTTATTCGTCACAAGATATGTGTTTTGCTTGGAGTGTCGTGTATTATATGAGTCTTTGCTTTGTTTGCTTTTTAGTTTGTCACAATCATCTTTGCTGGACACACCAATTTGTGAGAGCCACACGTTCATCATAATTTGTTAGAATACTCTATGTGCTTCACTTAAATTTTTTGAGCTAGGCAGTTGCTCTAGTGCTTCACTTAAATCTTTTTGAGCACGGTGGTGGCTATATTTTGTAGAAATAAACTCTCATGCTTCACTTAAATATTTTTGAGAGTTGATAAAAGTAACGGTAATTTACACAAGATATGAATTTGGTCCCAAAGTGATGAATATTCAAGGGGGATATAATAAAAACTTTCATATAGATCATTGGATATGATAAATGTGATTCCTTGCAATAGTTTTGCGATATGGAAATGATAATATGTGAGTCATGTTAGTGAGTAATTGTGCTTTAGTAAGAATATTAGTGTTAAGGTTTGTGATTCCCTATGCATGCACGTTAAGTCAATAGTTATGCAAAGAAATTATATCCTACTTATGGTGCATTATTCGGTGTTAGTTATGTTCAATGCATGTTTATGACCGTTTTCGTTTTTTGGTTGGTTGCTTCTCAATCTATTTGCTAGCCTTCATTTGTACTAAGCGGAAATACTGCTTGTGCATCCAAAATCCTTAAACCCAAGTTGTGCCAAATGAGTCCACCATATCTACCTATATGCGGTATTTCCATACCGTTCCAAGTAAATTTGCGTGTGCCAACTCTAATTTTCAAAATAATTTTTCTATTTTATGTGCTCGTACCGCTCATGAAGCGGAAGGGGGTGGCCAATATTTTCCATGCTAGGTGTGTTATTCTCACGATGAGTGTTTATTCACTTGTCATTGCACGAGAGTGTGGTTGGTAATAGGGATGCCCAGTCCCACATTGAAATCAAAAATTAATAACAACAAAATTCCTTGGAAAGTGATGGTATGGAGGGCACCCGTGGATACGGCTAGCCATGGATTGTGAAAGAAATGGTGGAAAGTAAATAAACTTTACTTTCTGTTTGGGAACCGCCTATGAAGTATCTAGCATGGAAAATATTGGGAATTCTCAGTCGTTTTCGTTGACAGGAAAAGCATGCCTACCAAAATATTTTTATCTCTCTAATTTAAGTTTGAGCTCTGGCACATTTGACAAATCTCTGCTTCCCTCTGCGAAGGGCCTATCTATTTACTTTTATGCAATTTTTATTTTTATTTGAGTCTCCATCTTCTCTTACAAAAGCACCAACTAGAGAGCACTATTGTCATACTTGTGCATTGTGCGTAGCTAATATTTGAGTGTGTTTCATGAATGGATCAATGATTGAGCATAATCTGCTAGGGATAACTTTCTTTAGCATTGATATTTTGAAAGATATGGTTGCTTGTTAGCATGCTTGAGTATTTATATTTTCATGTCAAATTATAGACTATTGCTTTGAATCATTTTAGTCCAATGTCCATGCTACAAAAGAAAAGAATATGTGATGAATATGATAGGCAGCATTCCACATCAAAAATTCTGTTTTTATCATTTACCTACTCGAGGACGAGCAGGAATTAAGCTTGGGGATGCTTGATACGTCTCCAACGTATCTATAATTTTTGATTGTTCCATGCTGTTATATTATCAATCTTGGATGTTTTTGTAAGCATTTACAGCAATTATATATCATTTTTTGGGACTAACCTATTAACTTAGTGCCCAGTGCCAGTTGTTATTTTCTGCCCTGTTTTTGTTTTACAGAAAATCAATACCAAACGAAGTCCAAATGCCACAAAACTTTTTGGAGATTTTTTTCTGGACATATACAACACTAGAAGCTTCAAGAGAATACCAGACGCCAGAGGAGGTGGCCACGAGCCACCAGGGCACACCTGGGGGGGGGGGGGGGCAGGCGCGCCCTGGTGCCTTGTGGGCTCACCCCAGCTCTGTTTGACCTAATTCCTCCACTATAAATTCCCAAAAAATCAGAAACCCTCAGGGGAGTCCACAAAATACTTTTTCCACCGCCGCAAGTTTCTGTTCCAGAGAGATTCCATCTGGAGGCCTTCTCCGGTACTCCGCCAGAGGGGGAATCGATCACGGAGGTGCTCTACATCAACCTTGCTGCCTCTCCGATGATGCGTGAGTAGTTTACCACAGTCCTTCGGGTCCATAGTTAGTAGCTAGATGGCTTCTTCTCTCTCTTTGATCTTCAATACAATGTTCTCCTCGATGTTCTTGGAGTTCTATCCGATGTAATCACTTTTTGTGGTGTGTTTGTTGGGATCCGATGAATTGTGAGTTTATGATCAGATTATCCATGAAATTATTTGAGTCTTTGCTGGTCTCTTTTATGCATGATTATTATAGCCTCGTATTTCTTCTCCGATCTATTGATTTGGTTTGGCCAACTAGATTGATTTATCTTGCCATGGGAAGAGGTGCTTTGTAATGGGTTCGATCTTGCGGTGCTCAATCCCAGTGACAGAAAGGGACATGACACGTATGTATCATTGCTATTATGGGTAAAAATATGGGGTTTATTCATACGTGAGTTTATCTTGTCTACATCATGTCATCGTTCTTAAGGTATTACTTCGTTCTTTATGGACTTAATACACTAGATGCATGCTGGATAGGACGTGATGCCTATATAAATGATCATTACCTTGGATATCGTCATGACTATTTGCTTTTCTATCAATTGCCCAACAGTAATTTGTCTACCCACCGTATGCTATTTCTATGAGAGAAGCCTCTAGTGAAAACTATGGCCCCCGGGTCTATCTAAATCATATTACTAAAACCCTAAAAATATTGCTGCCATTCTATTTTACTTATTTTATTTTGTATTTTTGTTTCAATCTATCTATCTATCTTATACAATTTAATCTTGCAACTTACCGCCAACGGATTGACAACCCCTTGTTTGCGTTGGGTGCAAGGATTTGTTGTTTGTGTGCAGGTACTGCTAACGAGGTGTTGCGTGATTCTCCTACTGGATTGATAACCTTGGTTTCTTAACTGAGGGGAATACTTACCTCTACTGTGCTGCATCATCCCTTCCTCTTCGGGGAAATACCAACGCAAGCTACAAGTAGCATCGGCCGAGAGTACTTCAACCCACTTTTCGTTCAGCGCGTCCGTATTGGCTTGCAGCTACTGCTACTTGTGTTTCATACTTCAAGCGGTGGCGACGAGGCACCGCCGAAAGCGCTCTTGCTCAAAGGGGTCTTTGTGGACGATATAGTCCTCGGTGCCGAGGCTCTCGTCTTCCTCGGACTCGGGCATATAATTGTCGTCAGCCCCTTGAAAGAGGTCATCGAGGTCCAGGTCTTCGGTAATTCTATCTGGGCTGGCGTGTTGTTCTGGGGAGGCTTGAGGATCCTCTCCAGGGTTGTCAGCCTCATCGGCTGCCGCGCCGCCGTTGTCGGCGGCGGCGTTGCTTCCACTGGGGTCCCCATTGCTACCCCGTCCGCGCCTGCGCCGACGTCTGGACGGGTTTCTAGGAGTGTGAACCATATATACATCGTAAGTAGATGTTGCGGTCCACTTGCCGGTGTTTACCAATGGTGAAGTGTTTTTAGTAGGGACATCAACATCTTCATCCATGTCGGTGGCATCATCAAAGTCTAGCACGTCGGTTAAATCATCTACCGTGGCGACTAGGTGGGTGGTGGGTGGGACGTAAATTTCCCAGTCGTCGGCTTTAAGTCCGATCTTGTCATAAACCGAGGTCTTGTCGTCCGAGATTGATAAGCTCTGGATACGATCGAGCATCTCATGCAGCTGAGATATTTCCTCGGGGCTCATGGCCTGGCTGTAGGTGGGGCTAACTGGAAGTATGCCTGGCTTATAGCCCTACATGTCTTCAGAGCGGCGGGGATCCGCAGTCAGCCCCAGATCCGGCGCATGGGTCGGTTCTAAATCCGGAGTAGTTTCAAAGATAGGGGCCGGACTAGCGTCCGGGCCGGGAGTCGAGGCGAGATCGCCCGGGGTCATCATGTTGGGCTCCTCTGGCGGCACCAAGGAGCCTGGTCCGACGTCCTCGAAGGAGATCGGTTCCGGAGTCGAGCCTCCGATGTCTGATAGATCCTCAACCCGGCCGGGCGTCCAGCCTGATTGGATGAGCTCGCCACGGGAGTCCGCGGTGTACTCCAGGCCTCCGAAGGTCACGATCTGACACGGGGCATAGTTCTCGACGGAAGCCAGATGGCCTGCCGAATCGGCGCAAAAGATCATGCTACCGAACACAAAAAGTTGGCCAGGGACGTAAACGTTCCCACAGTTGATCTGCAGACGAGCCATCGATCCTTCCGGTGATCACACAGCAGAACTATCAATGAAAGCACCAGTGTCGGTGTGAAATCCGGCAGACCTCGGGGTAGGGGGTCCCGAGCCGTGGATCTTGGATCAATGGTAACTGGAACAAGGGAGACGATGTTTACCCAGGTTTGGGCCCTCTTGATGGAGGTAAAACCCTACGTACTACTCTTGTTTATATTGATGGAGATGTATCGAATACAGAGTTGATCTACCTCGAGATCGTAAGTTGTGTTCTACCTCTAGGGCTAGGCGAATATAATTGTGATTCGGTCCCCTCTACGGGCTAAACCCCTTGGCTTATATACACGCCATGCGTGGTGTCTAGGGTTACATGGTCGGTATCCAGGGAGATCGCATGAAGGCGGTAGAAAATATCTTGGAGTATACGTCAAGTCTTCGGCAGGCACGGTCTTGATCACCTCCAGGCGTGCAGCTCCCGGAGTCTTCCTTAATGAGAATGCGGGCCCACCGGCCCAGTCCGAGGACTATGGGCCGACTAGGTTAGTACCCCCTAGTCCAGGACACCGTCACCTCCCGTGGCAGCAGGGTCCATAAGGAAATCTAAGGGATATTAAGGCCTCCTTTTAATAGAGAACCGGAACAAAGCATTAACACTTAGTGAATACATGAACTCCTCATACTACGATAATCACCGGAAAGAATCCCAATTATTGTCACCTTGGAGTATGCGGATCATAACACGTAATAGGTGCATATAACTGATACGTCTCCAACGTATCTATAATTTTTTATTGTTCCATGCTGTTATATTATCAATCTTGGATGTTTTTATATACATTTACATCAATTATATATCATTTTTTGGGACTAACCTATTAACTTAGTGCCCAGTGCCAGTTGCTGTTTTCTGCCTGTTTTTGGTTTTATAGAAAATCAATACCAAACAAAGTCCAAATGCCACGAAACTTTTTGGAGATTTTTTTTTGGACAAGATAAACACTAGAAGCTTCGGGAAAAGACCAGACGCCAGAGGAGGTGGCCACGAGCCACCAGGGCGCGCCTGGGGGGGGGGGGGTAGGCGTGCCCTGGTGCCTCGTGGGCCCACCTCAGCTCCGTTTGACCTAATTCCACCAGTATAAATTCCCAAAAATCAGGAAACCAAAGAGGGAGTCCAATAAATACTTTTTCCGCCGCCGCAAGCTTCTGTTCTCGAGAGATCCCATCTGGAGGCCTTTTCCGGTACTCCGCCAGAGGTTGAATCGATCACGAAGGGGCTCTACATCAACCTTGCTGCCTCTCCGATGATGCGTGAGTAGTTTACCACAGACCTTCGGGTCCATAGTTAGTAGCTAGATGGCTTCTTCTCTCTTTTTGATCTTCAATACAATGTTCTCCTCGATGTTCTTGGAGTTCTATCCGATGTAATCACTTTTTGCGGTGTTTTTGTTGGGATCCGATGAATTGTGAGTTTATGATCAGATTATCCATGAATATTATTTGAGTCTTCTCTGGTCTCTTTTATGCATGATTATTATAGCTTCGTATTTCTTCTCCGATCTATTGATTTGGTTTAGCCAACTAGATTGATTTATCTTGCCATGGGAAGAGGTGCTTTGTAATGGGTTCGATCTTGCGGTGCTCAATCCCAGTGACAGAAAGGGACATGACACATATGTATCATTGCTATTATGGGTAAAAATATGGGGTTTATTCATACGTGAGTTTATCTTGTCTACATCATGTCATCTTGCTTAAGGCGTTACTCCGTTCTTTATGGACTTAAAACACTAGATGCATGCTGGATAGCGGTCGATGTGTGGAGTAATAGTAGTAGATGCAGGCAGGAGTCGGTCTACTTGTCTCGGACGTGATGCCTATATACATGATCATTGCCTTGGATATCATCATGACTATTTTCTTTTCTATCAATTGCCCAACAGTAATTTGTCTACCCACCGTATGCTATTTTCTTGAGAGAAGCCTCTAGTGAAAACTATGGCCCCCGGGTCTACCTCTATCAAATTACTAAAACCTTAAAAATACTTGCTGCAATTTTATCTTATTTATTTTATTTTTTATTTTTGTTTCAATCTATCTATCTATGACATACAATGTAATCTTGCAATTGACCGCCGAGGGATTCACAACCCCTCGTTTGCGTTGGGTGCAAGGATTTGTTGTTTGTGTGCAGGTACTGCTAACGAGGTGTTGCGTGATTCTCCTACTAGATTGATAACCTTGGTTTCATAACTGAAAGTTACCTCTACTGTGCTGCATCATCCCTTCCTCTTCGGGGATAATACCAACGCCTCTACAAGTAGCAGGAAGATTTTCTGGCGCAGTTGCTGGGGAGATATCATCAACATCTATCAAGTACCTTTGCGTAAACTCTCATCTCCTTGCATTTATTTTATTAGCCTCTCGTTTTCATCTCCCCCACTTCTAAAAGTTTTTACAAAAATACAAAAATATTTTTTCGTTTGCCTTTTTCTTGTTTGCTTGTTTGCTTGCTTGTTATCTTGTTTGCGTAGTCACGATGTCTCAAGAAAATACAAAATTGTGTGATTTTTCCAATACTAATAATAATGATTTTATTAGTACTCCGATTGCTCCTCCCACCGCTAGTGCGGAGACTTGTGATATTAATGCCGCTTTGCTAAATCTTGTTATGAAAGAACAATTTTCTGGTAGTCCTAATGAAGATGTTGCATCCCATCTTAACACTTTCGTAGAATTGTGTGATATGCAAAAGAAAAAAGATGTGGATAATGATATTGTGAAATTACAATTATTCCCATTCTCATTGTGGGATCGTGCAAAAATTTGGTTTTCATCTTTACCATGAAATAGTATCGATTCTTGGGATAGGTGTAAAGATGCTTTTATTACTAAGTATTTTCCTCCCGCGAAAATTATTTCTCTTAGAAATCAAATTATGAATTTTAAGCAACTTGATCATGAACATGTTGCCCAATCTTGGGAGAGGATGAAATTAATGATAAGAAATTACCCAACTCATGGTTTAAATTTGTGGATGATCATACAAAAAATTTAAGCGGTATTGAATTTTGTTTCTAGAAATCTTTTAGACTCCGCCGCGGGTGGTACTTTTATGGAAATTACTTTGGGAGAAGCTACTAAAGTGCTTGATAATATTATGGCAAATAATTCACAATGGCATACTGAAAGAACTCCAACTAGTAAAAAAGTGAATTCTATTGAAGAAATTAGTACTTGGATTGAGCAAAATAATGATCCCTTAGATGTGGATGCGCTTATGAAATTGGTTGCTAGTAAAAATGCTCATATTGATCCTAATGATGTGCCATTGTCCACTTTGATTGAGCAAAATAATGATCCCTTAGATGTGAATTTTGTCTCGCGAAACAATTTTAATAATAATGCTTATAGAAGTAATTTCAACGCTAGGCTGTTTCCTGGAAATTCCTCTAATAATTATGGCAATCCTTATGGTAATTCTTATAATAATAATAGGATGCCCTCTGATCTTGAACGTAATATTAAAGAATTTATTAATGCTCAAAAAGTTTTCAACACTACGATAGAAGAAAATTTGAGTAAACTTGATGATATGTCTGGGAGTATTGATAGAATTATTCATGATGTGGAAAATCTCAAGACTAAAATTTTGCCACCAAAAATTGATATTAATGAATCAATTAAAGCTTTATATGTCTCCATGGATGAGAGGTAGAAAAGAACCGCCATGCTAAAAGCTAAACGAGAATTTTTAGAAAAAGCGATTCCTCCCAGTTTCTATCGTAGTAGTGATGAGGATATTAAAATGACTGGTGTTTCATCTATTGATTCTTTGTTTAGCAATATAAAACTTGATGAAAAGGGGACTGAAGAAGAGTCAACTTTAGCTAGTAGGCGTCCCCATAATTTGGAGGGTGAAAATCTTAATGAGAAAATTGCTAAAAGTGGGTTTGGAGAGGTAAAAACTTTAAATAGCGATGTGCCCACTCTCTTGGATTACAAAGATTTTAATTATGATAATTGCTCCTTGATTGAGTGCATTTCTTTGTTACAATCCATGTTAAATTCACCCAATGCTTATGAGCAAAACAAGGCTTTCACTAAACACATTGTAGAAGCAATGATGAAAGCGTTAGAAGAAAAACTAGAACTAGAAATTTCAATTCCTAGAAAATTATATGATGAATGGGAACCCACCATTAAAGTTAAAATTAAAAATTATGAGTGCAATCCTTTATGTGATTTGGGTGCTAGCATTTCCACAATTCCAAAATCTCTATGTGATGTGCTAGGTTTCACCAATATAGATGAATGTTCTCTTAATTTGCATCTTGCGGATTCTACTATTAAAATGCCTTTGGGTAGAATTAATTATGTTCTTATTCTTGCAAATAGGAACTATGTGCCCGTTGATTTTATTGTACTTGATATTGAATGCAATTCTTCTTGCCCCATAATACTTGGTAGACCATTTTTACGAACCATAGGTGTTGTTATTGACATGAAAGAAGGGAATATAAAATTTCAATTTCCATTAAAAAAGGGTATGGAGCACTTCCCTAGGAAAAGAATTAAAGAACCATATGAATCAATTATGAGGGCTACTTATTGTAGGGGAACGCAGCAGAAAACAAAAAAATTCTGACATACGCACCAGCCCAGGAACACTATGGAGATGCATACAAGGTTTGATCTTTTCGTTACCGACTCGTAGCGCAGCGGAAGTAGAGTCGATGACGATCGGTGGTGCAGATCCTCAGACAGCCCTCCGGGAGGCGGTCGGACAGTCCCTCGGACGGTGTCACGGACAGCCCTTCGGGAGGCACTCTCGAACTCGGACAGTAACTCGGACAGCCCTTCGAGAGGCACTCTCGAACTCGAACGGTAACACGAACAGCCCTTCGAGAGGCACTCTCGAACAGCCCCTCGGGAAAAAAGATCGAACCTACGACCTCTCTACGGGGTTGCACACATACGGTGTCATCTATCCGGTAGGGCTTCGCCGTCCAGAACTAGTTCCCACCGGAACCCAGACAACCTTTCGGCTCTACGAAACTATTTCGCGGGGAGGGAGAGAAGAAGCCAGATCATTGCAATGGCATGTGTATGTGAGAAAGAGTGAGTCTTTAGGCAGCCCCTGTTGGGGAACGTTGCATGGGAAACAAAAATTTTCCTACGCACACATAAGATCTATCCATGGTGATGAGCATCTACGAGAGGGAGAGTGAATCTACATACCCTTGTAGATCGCTAAGCGGAAGCGTTAATAAACGCGGTTGATGTAGTCGAACGTCTTCGCGATCCAAATCGCCGAGCGTCCCGCGATCCAATCACGATCCTTCCGATCTAGTGCCGAACGGACGGCACCTCCGCGTTCAACACACGTACGGCTTGATGACGCCTTCACCTCCTCGATCCAGCGAGCGATGGTGAAGTAGTGGTTGAGTTCCAGCAGCACGACGGCGTGGTGATGGTGGTGAGGAACAATCTCTGCAGGGCTTCGCCAAGCACTACGGAGATTATGACGGAGGAACTAGAGGGCTAGGGTTGCCGGCACACGGCTTGGGAAATCCTGATGTGTCCCGTGTGCTAGCCCTGCCCCTCTATTTATATGTTGAGCCTTGGGGTCTAAACTTGGAGTAAAAGCCTCCTCCGGGTCGGTTTTGCCCGCACAAGGTCGGTTTGGCCCGCAGGGAAAGAGTCCAACTCGGATCCCTGCCGAACCGTGCACAGCCGCGCACAAGCGGTAGTACCGCTTCACACAAGCGGTAGTACCGCTTGGGCGGTAGTACCGCTTCACACAAGCGGTAGTACCGCTCGGGCGGTAGTACCGCTTCACCAAGCGGTAGTACCGCTTACGCGGCAGCAAAACTACTTTTGCACTTTCCAATACCTTGTGGGTTTTATCCCTTTGGCTCATATAAAGTGTTGCTGCACCCGAACACTTCGGTAAACATCCGGAACCCATTCCGGTGAACTCCGGAACCCTTCCAGAGATCAAAACACTATTATCACATATATCAATCTTTACCTCCGGACTATTCCGGAGATCCTCGTCATGTCCGGGATCTTATCCGAGACTCCGAACAACTTTCGGTCACCAACATAATAACTCAATTATACTAATCGTCACCAAACGTTAAGTGTGTAGACCCTGCGGGTTCGAGAACTATGTAGACATGACCGAGACACCTCTACGGCCAATAACCAATAGCGGGACCTGGATGCCCATATTGGCTCCTACATATTCTACGAAGATCTTTATCGGTCGAACCTCTATGTCAAGGATTCAGTTAATCCCGTATGCTGTTCCCTTTGTTCTTCGGTATGTTACTTGCCCGAGATTCGATCGTCGGTATCACTATACCTAGTTCAATCTCGTTACCGGCAAGTCTCTTTACTCGTTCCGTAATACAAGATCCTGTGGCTAACTCTTTAGTCACTTTGCTTGCAAGGCTCAATGTGATGTTGTATTACCGAGTGGGCCCTGAGATACCTCTCCGTCATACGGAGTAACAAATCCCAGTCTTGATCCATGCCAACCCAACAGACACCCTCGGAGATACCTGTAGAGCACCTTTATAGTCACCCAGTTACGTTGCGACGTTTGATACACACAAGGTATTCCTCCGGTGTTAGTGAGTTGCATGATCTCATGGTCAAAGGAACAGATACTTGACATGCAGAAAACAATAGCAATAAACTGACACGATCAAATGCTACGTTTACAGTTTGGGTCTTGTCCATCACATCATTCTCCTAATGATGTGATCCCGTTATCAAATGACATCTCATGTCCATGGCTAGGAAACCTTAACCATCTTTGATCAACAAGCTAGTCAACTAGAGGCTTACTAGGGACACAGTGTTGTCTATGTACCCACACATGTATTTGAGTTTCCAATCAATACAATTATAGCATGGATAATAAACAATTATCATTAACAAGGAAATATAATAATAACCAATTTATTATTGCCTCTAGGGCATATTTCCAACAGCCCCCTCCACCCCTATTTATAGGCCAAGCCCAAGGGTGGTTTCTCCAAGAAGCCAAGGGGAAAAATACCAAAAGGCCCTCAAGGTGGCTTCTCCAAGAAGCCACCCAAAAAGCACTTTCACTATTCACGGAAACATTTTTCCGCTACCGTTAAATCCGAAAATATTTCTGTGCGTTTTAGAATAATTCCAGTACCCACTAAAATGATTTTGGACGCGTTCTAAAACAATTCCAGATTAGTTATTTTCATCTGTGAAAAGCAACCAAACCGGTTCCGGCAGCTCTGGAACATTTCCGGTTTTTATCCCGGAAAAATCCTAGAAGTTTCCAGAACAATTCTGGCACCCTCCAAGAATTTCCAGGCATGTGCCGAAACCAATTTGACTTAATGGTATACTCCGAAACAACTTTTTGGTTTATCGAAACTATTCCGGTGCTCTCTCTCCGGAACTTTTCCGTTGTCTCCGAAACTTTTCCGGTGACATTCTCTCAGACTCCCTGTCTAGTATTCACCAGATAGATGACCCTTAAGCTTGTGACCCTATAGGTTCGGTGAAGTATAGACATGACCGGAACTCTTTCCGATCAATGATCAACATCGGAGCCGTGGACACCCATATTGACCCCTATACCCACATGAATAAATATTGGAGTGAACCTTCTGTTGCCGTGTGCTATTCCTGTTGGTTCGTGATATGTTACAAATACCCAAGGTGAGATTTATCGCCATCCCCGTGGATCAACAACTTGTCCACTATGCCAGTTACCTCGTTACCGGTTTTGATCTCATTTCTCGTTCTCGTGTTCCGACATCCCTGTGATCAAATCACATTGTGTCTGGCCAGACGATGGTGGATACCGTAACACCGAGAGGGCCCAGAGATATCTCTCCATCATCGGAGGAGCAAATCCCAATCTTGAGCTATCAAGTCCCTTGACACACTTTTCCATGAACCCGTAAGCCGCTGTAATAGCCACCCATTTACGGATGACGTTTAACAAACCCCAAAGTTCATGAATCAAGCAGGAAGAAACTCGACACTCTCATGGTCTAAGGAATTATGCAAACGTTAACTTTCTCTGTGTTATTAACCATTAACTTGTGACGAATGTATCTCATAGCATAACATCAATTCGGGTCGATTCAACCACAAGGTTCTACTAACATTGTGCCCTCAAAGTTGCTGGCATAGTCATGCCCATGATCAGGAAAACAGAACCATCATGCAACACTTGAGCTAGTCTTAGAGGCCAGACTAGGAATACATTTTGCCATTTTTATTCCACACGTGCATATGACTCTTCCTCTGAGCCTCGTGGTTATTGTAGACTCGAGAACCATAGCAGTATAGCACGGAATATAAACTTAATCACGAACATGGGGATAAATAATAACATTTATTATTGCCTCTAGGGCATATCTCCTACAGACTCCCGCTTGCACTAGGGTCAATAATCTAGTCAATGCTAAAACACTTTACACCTATGGCATACCGGTGTAAAATATGCTTCGCTTGTGGTATAGCCTGATGTCCAACGGATCTGACAACTTCAGTTCCATGTGTATCTTTTGCATCTCCTCGCATTTTCACGCTTTCACAAAATTCATATTTTGTGTGGACTTGGCTTTGTATATATGTGAATCACAGGTCAAACCTCGATTCCTCAGACTGAGCTATGGAGCAACTATCTGCAATAGTGTCCCATTGACCAAAGCCTTCTTGGAACCATACTAAGTTCATGAATGAAATATATGATTCAACATCTTCTTTGTCGCTTCTAAAGCGTCAACATACTTAGCCTTTGTTATAGAAATCGCCACAGTAACTTGTTTGGAACAATTTCCAACTACCGTGCCACCATATTGTGTATCACACAAAAACCCTTAACTTAAATCGAAAATTGCATGGAGAATTGGTGAAGACTGTATCGATGTAACTACTTACAACGAGCACTTCATAATCTCCGCTTGCAAGAAAACATGTCATCAGTGCTACTTTAGTACTTCATGACAATTTTCACTGTTGTCTCAAGATCAGTACTTTGATCACTTTGGTATCTTTACTCGCAACTCCTTGGGAGTACTGGACATATCTGGTTGTTTTACATACCATGGAATACATGATTAATCCAAACACGAAAGTGTGTGGAATCTCCATCATGTATTTTGCTCATCAGTGGTTTGGGACACCGAGTCTTGCAAAACTCTTTCCATGTGACTTCGGCAAGAATCACTCCTTGGCGTTCTTATGCTAAACTGTTTTAGCATTTTGTCAATATGGATTTTTGGCTTAGCCTATTAGTCAATTCTATCTCGTAGATAAATATGCCTAATATCAAGGCTATTTAGCCCAAGCACTTCATCGAAAAACTATTTTCAATGAAGTCCTAATTCGTGTCAAGAAATTTATATTATTTCCAATCAACAATATGTCAAGCACACATAGTTTTTAGAAATATTATTATGCTCCCACTTACTTTCTTGTATTTGCCTAATATCAAGGCTATTTAGCCCAAGCACTTCATCGAAAAACTATTTTCAAAGAAGTCCTAATTCGTGTCAAGAAATTTATATTATTTCCAATCAACAATATGTCAAGCACACAAAGTTTTTAGAAATATTATTATGCTCCCACTTAATTTCTTGTAACCACAAGCATCTTCGTTATCCATTGATGAAATCAAACTCTTTTGACTATTTCATCAAAACGAAGATTCCAACTCCATTTTGCTCTCTTCTGTGCATTGCTGGAACTCTGAAGTTTGCATACTTACTAGCATCCTCTAGATTGACAAAATACTTCGGAATGTATCACATGCAAGTCCTAGGTTGCATTTCCATCACATGGAAATCCTTTTGGCATCCATGTATCATATCTCAAGATTGAAATATGTATTAATTGCTAGTTTAACCCGATCTGACTTTAAGCATCGCTACGGTGAGACAATCTCATCGTAGTCAACTCCTTGAATTTGTTATTGTAACAAGTCGAGCTTTATGGACAAAACATTTTATCCACATTAGTTTATAGTTCCATTAATGTTCGTTAGACTCTAAGTCTTCCGAAGGGTTTATCAAGATATAATCTTCAATCATTTATATGGAAACTATCTCGGATTATATTGGCATTTAGCCAATTCCGGAGTCAGGGCCCATCAATGCTTCCTTGTGTATCATAGGTATACTATTGTCTAACAACAATATCTCGCTTGCGCACCTGAGAGGTTTGCATGAGTTTTTCCTATGTGGTTCAGTTGCAAGTTCGACCGAAGTCCATACATCTCATGTAGAGGCTTCCGTATCAGTCGCAGTAGGAAACTCTGGAATTACTTCCAAGGTTTCTTTCCTTTGAACTGATGACGAAGATATTGTTATCTCGTCGAGTTGCACTGTCCTCCTACTCACCTTTTTGCAAGAACCATTTTCTTCAAAAGCATACCGTTCTTTGTGGCAAAACCTTTTGCCTCGGTACAGTGGTGGGGGAATACCCAATAACTTGGGATAACCTACAAAGTAGCACTTGTCTGATTTGGAATAGGTTTGTAAATATTTTACATTTACACAAGCCCCATATTCCAAATGTTAATAAAAGACATAACATGGTTGGGTGTACCATACCATGGAGTCATTTCAACAAATCTGATGGTGCTCTTTTCAGTGTAAATGCCGCAGTCTCTAAAGCATTACTTTTAAAAGGGATAATGGCAAATTGATTTATGTCATCTTTGATCTTACCATGTCATAAATGGTTTGATTACATCTTCACGGATATTCCACTCACAGTGGTTCTCCGTGAGGTGTAAGTTATGAAACTCTTTTCACAACTCATCAGACATTCGCTAAACTTGTAACTCAAATATTCCTTTCGGCAATCTAGTTTGCAGAAACATAATTTTCTTGTTACAATAATTTCTACTTCATTTTTGAAAACCTTATGAATGATTTCAAAAGATCCAGACTTACGTCTCATCAAGTAAATATCCATATATCTACTTGAGTCATTTCTGAAGATAGATAAATCCACTGCTAGCAACAACATTTATCGGACTACATACATCAAAATGTATGATCACCAATAAGTTTGTTGCTCGTTCCTTATGGCCTATGAATGGTATTTCAGTCACTTCACTTTTCAGAGGAAAGTTGCAAGTGTCAGATGATTCATAATCAAACGACTTCAAAATCCATCATTATGGAATTTCTCCATGCGGGTTTCTCCAATGTGACCAAATGCAGTGCCACACATGTGTGGTATTCTCTTAGTCTTGCGACATTTAGCGTCAGTGTTATGGATGTATAATATTACCATCAATATTCATAACATACATCCCATTCATGATGGAAGTATGGCCCTTATGTTATTCATAACACTGAACAACAATTGTTCTTTTATGAACAACCCTTTTGCAACAAACATTATGCAATGGGTAGAGTGTGTAAAAACTTTAAAATGAATTATGAAAGTAAATACAGAGGTAATATATTATTATCAATATTCATAACATACATCCCATCCATGATGGAAGCATGGCCCTTATGTTATTCATAACACCGAACATCAAAAGTTCTCTTATGAACAACCTTCTTGCAAGATACTTTATGCAATGGCCTAGAGTGTATAAAAACTATAAAATGAATTATGAAAATAAATACATAGGTAATGTACTGAGTATAGCAACTTTTACTATGTTCCCAGCGCATATCTAAACCTCACTCCGGCAAGTCTTTTAGGCCGTAGTAGTTCTTGCATCGAGTCGCAGCAGAATGCAATCGAGCGGGTATCTTTTGTGATCAACTCACAATACCCAAGGATTAGTGACTAACAATTTAATCACAATTCCCAAGAACTATTTCTTTGACCAGCCTTCTATACATCAATAGCTTGTATGACTTTCATACATGAGCTGGACATTCCAGTTTTCTCTCTTTTTGCCTTTATACTTCTGACAGTTTAACTTTCAGTATTTCTCCTACTCTCAGAAGAAGCACTCAACTTAAGAGTGGCGTTAGCCCCGGACTTCCTAGGTATGCAAGTCACACTAACACCCTTTGGACATTTCCTTTCTCTTTAAGTTGTTGTTTTATTCACCTTCATCATATGTTTGGCGTTCTTCTGGATCCCTCTCGTATTAGTCAAATGCATAGTAAACACTTTTACTAATATTTTGCAAAACAAACATTGCTTTGGATATCCCATATCTTCTAGCCTTTGTTTGTATCTGAAACTAATTTTCAGTTCCATGAATATCACATAGCTATCCCAAACTTTTGAAGTTTGGGTCTCATGGAAACAAACATATTGCACTTGACCGTAACGGAATTCTAGCTTTTGGATCAAAGGACGAGAGTCACATTATCCATAGCATTAGCGGGAGGATACCGAAAGCATGCGATAGGACAAAATCCTTCTCGGCACTCTTGAGGACAATCCTCATATTACGTTACCAACCGTAAAGTTTTAACCAGATATTTAACAGCTTATTCAATTTTAACGGGGAAGGTGGAAACGCGAGCCATTGTTCTATAACTATTTTGCAAATAACACTTAGACAGTGTCCATAATTAATTGCACTGAGAATTAGACAAGTTAATTCTATAGTGCGCTCCCACTCAAATCAATATCTCTCATAATTGATTGTGAGTGATTCAAGATCCGCATTTCAATTCGACGCCATTGACGGGTTCATCACTGATGACGTGAATTTCAATCGTAGGCCAACTTGCCAATCACATCTCTATGTGATTCTTGTCCACCTTTCGATGCGCGTGTTCCGAGCTCAGGATTGTCCTGCCTGAATGTCAAGACAACCAAGTGATCACGCAGTGAGGTCTGACCTTCACCTGCCTTACACCTCTCTAATCGTTCGTGCTCATGTGTACATGGCGCACCCCGAAAAGATACGTGTTGTAGACGGTGCTACACTTGGGAGAACACTAACTACTTGATATTTTTAAGTGAGAGATCACCCTAATAAAAGCGACTACCGCGCAATAAAAAAGGGTGCATTATAAGGGATAAACATCTCAGGCAATTCATAATAGCATGATATGGTATAGCCCTTTCTGACGGAGAAGTCTTTAATTTCTTCGTCTTCGGCATTCGCGTCGGTGTTCACCTTTGCGAAGATTGCCACCACCTTGTCGATGCACCGGATAATATTGCTATCACTATAGCTAATAAAATAAGTGCATTACTTAAGGTTGACACGCAGGTCATTAAAGTGACAATCATATGGCTCCAGCCATCATGCCGAATCATGACACGCAGGTCATGTTAATTTACATTGTATGGTCATCTCATACATAATCAAATTAAATATGAGCACTGCTATACCACATCACATGCACATCCTGCAAAACCAAGTTAGATGCCTCTAATCGGTTTATGCAAAAATTTATTTTTACGTGGCTTCTAAGGTTTCGAAACAAACCGAATCTACCAACGTCCATCATCAAGTATGATTATTCAAGTCGCTAGATTAACTTTGCGGGGTGTATGAAACACGAGATAATAAAATCTTGACCCCCATACTTAACTTCGTCATACGCATGACCCCCGTGCAGATCATATCTGCATTGCCCTTTTGTCTGCGAAATTTCATATTTCTCTCTAACTATGGTGGAATTCAACGAACTGTTAGCACTTCGTTGATCAATCAGGATCGCGGATTGCCAGAACTTTGAAACTCCACCATGCTGTTATCAAGATCAGAAATATGCAAATTCTAGGTAAGCAACAAGAACATCGGGTAACAGATTTCATCTGCTACCTGCACAAATAATTTTCAGTAATAGAACTCATCTACTACAAATTATATTGTGCAACACCCATACATCTCTATGTATTCTAGATCACAACCTGCATCTACGCATAGCACGGCTCTTGATGCCACTGTAGGGGAACGTAGCAGAAAACAAAAAAATTCCGACCTACGCACCAACCCAGGAACACTATGGAGATGCATAAAGGTTTGATCTTTTCGTTACCGACTCGTAGCGCAGCGGAAGTAGAGTCGATGACGATCGGCGGTGCAGATCCCCGCAGCTAGGATTTACAACCTCGCAACCGCGAGGATGTACTTCCTCATCTGCCCCTCGGACAGCCCTCCGGGAGGCGGTCGGACAGTCCCTCGGACGGTGTCACGGACAGCCCTTCGGGAGGCACTCTCGAACTCGGACGGTAACTCGGACAGCCCTTCGGGAGGCACTCTCGAACTCAGACGGTAACTCGGACAGCCCTTCGGGAGGCACTCTCGAACAGCCCCTCGGGTAAAAAGATCGAACCTATGACCTCTCTACGGGGTTGCACACATACAGTGTCATCTATCCGGCAGGGCTTCGCCGTCCAGAACTAGTTCCCACCGGAACCCAGACAGCCTTTCGGCTCTACGAAACTATTTCGCGGGGAGGGAGAGAAGAAGCCAGATCATTGCAATGGCATGTGTATGTGAGAAAGAGAGAGTCTTTAGGCAGCCCCCTCCACCCCTATTTATAGGCCAAGCCCAAGGGTGGCTTCTCCAAGAAGCCAAGGGGAAAAATACCAAAAGGCCCTCAAGGTGGCTTCTCCAAGAAGCCACCCAAAAAGCACTTTCACTATTCATGGAAACATTTTTCCGCTACCGTTAAATCCGAAAATATTTCTGTGGGTCTTTGAATAATTCCAGTACCCACTAAAATGATTTTGGACGCGTTCTGAAACTATTCCAGATTAGTGATTTTCATCTGTGAAAAGCAACCAAACCGGTTCCGGCAGCTCTGGAACATTTCCGGTTTTTATCCCAGAAAAATCCTAGAAGTTTCCAGAACAATCCTGGCACCCTCCAAGAATTTCCAGGCGTGTGCCGAAACCAATTTGACTTAATGGTATACTCCGAAACAACTTTTCGGTTTTACCGAAACTATTCCGGTGCTCTCTCTCCGGAACTTTTCCGTTGTCTCCGAAACTTTTCCGGTGACTTTCTCTCAGACTCCCTGTCTAGTATTCAGCAGATAGATGACCCTTAAGCTTGTGACCCTATAGGTTCAGTGAAGTATAGACATGACCGGAACTCTTTCCGATCAATGATCAACATCGGAGCCGTGGACACCCATATTGACCCCTATACCCACACGAATAAATATTCGAGTGAACCTCCTATTGCCGTGTGCTATTCTTCTTGCTTCGCGATATGTTACAAATACCCGAGGTGAGATTTCTCGGCATCCCCGTGGATCAGCAACTTGTCCACTATGCCAGTTACCCCGTTACCGATTTTGTTCTCTTTTCTTGTTCCCGTGTTCCGGCATCCCTGTGATCAAATCACATTCTGTCTAGCCAGACGATGGTGGATACCGTAACACCGAGAGGGCCCAGAGATATCTCTCCATCGTCGGAGGAGCAAATCCCAATCTTGAGCTATCAAGTCCCTTGACACACTTTTCCATGAACCCGTAAGCCGCCGTAATAGCCACCCATTTACGGATGACGTTTAACAAACCCCAAAGTTCATGAATCAAGCATGAAGAAACTCAACACTCTCATGGTCTAAGGAATTATGCAAACGTTAACTTTCTCTGTGTTATTAACCATTAACTTGTGACAAATGTATCTCATAGCATAACATCAATTCGGGTCGATTCAACCACAAGGTTGTACTAACATTGTGCCCTCAAAGTTGCTGGCATAGTCATGCCCATGATCAGGAAAACAGAACCATCATGCAACACTTGAGCTAGTCTTAGAGGCCAGACTAGGAATACATTTTTCCGTTTATTATTCCACACGTGCATATGAGTCTTCCTCCGAGCCTCGTGGTTATTGTAGACTTGAGAACCATAGCAGTTATAGCATGGAATATAAACTTAATCATGAAAAAGGGGATAAATAATAACATTTATTATTGCCTCTAGGGCATATCTCCTACACTTATGGAATCAACTGGAAAGATGACAATATTTGAAACTATGCATTATGCCTAGCTAGGGGCATAAAACAATAGCGCTTGTTGGGAGGCAACCCAATGAATAAAATATAGGGAATAAATTGTTTCTGTTATTGCATGTTTTCACAATTATGCTACTGTTATGATTGTGTTTTTATGTTTTAATTAGTGTTTGTGCCAAGTAAAGCCTTTAGGATGATTTGGAAGATAGTATAATTGATGCTGTTTGGAAAACAGAAAGTTTTGTGTCCAGTGCCAGAATTTTGGTTCTGTACTGGTGTGTCAGAAAAATCTGAAATTTTTACACCGTATTGGTACATGAATTTCCCACGTTTTCCTAATTTTTCAGAATTTTTGGAGTTACAGAAGTATGGCCTTTAAATAGATTGCTACAGACTGTTCTGTTTTTGACAGATTCTGTTTTTTGATGCATTGCTTGCTTGTTTTGATGAATCTATGGATTGTATCGGGGGGTATAAGCCATGGTGAAGTTAGAGTACAGTAGGTATAATGCAAAAATAAAATATGAATGGGTTTGCAACAGTACTTAAAGTAGTGATTTATTTTGTTATACTAACGGATCTCACGAAGGTTTTGTTGAGTTTTGTGTGATTGAAGTTTTCAAGTTTTGGGTGAGATCATGATGGATGAAGGAATAAGGAGTGGCAAGAGCCTAATCTTGGGGATGCCCGAGGCACCCCAAGGTAATATTCAAGGAAGACTCAGGCGTCTAAGCTAGGGAATTCCCCGGAAGGCATCCCCTCTTTCTTCTACCAACCATCGGTAATTTTACTTGGAGCTATATTTTTATTCGTCACATGATATGTGTTTTACTTGGAGCGTCTTGTATTATATGAGTCTTTGCTTTGTTTGCTTTTTAGTTTGTCACAATCATCCTTGCTGAACACACCTATCTTGAGAGAGCCACACGTTTATCATGATTTGTTAGAATACTCTATGTGCTTCACTTAATTTTTTTGAGCTAGGCAGTTGCTCTAGTGCTTCACTTAAATCTTTTTGAGCATGGTGGTGGCTATATTTTGAAGAAATAAACTCTCATGCTTCACTTATATTATTTTGAGAGTTGACAAGATTAAAATTTTGAAGAAATGAATTCTCGTGCTTCACTTATATTATTTTGAGAATTGATAAGATTGAAATTTTGAAGAAATATTTGCACTCTCATGCTTCACTTAAGTCTTTTTGAGAGTTGATAATAGCAATGGTAATTTGCACAAGATATGAATTTAGTCCCAAAGTGATGAATATTCAAGAGGGATATAATAAAAACTTTCATATAGATCATTGGATATGAGAAGTGTGATTCCTTGCAATAGTTTTGCGGTATGGAGATGATAATATGTGAGTCATGTTAGTGAGTAATTGTGATTTAGTAAGAATATTAGTGTTAAGGTTTGTGATTCCCTATGCATGCACGTTAAGTGAATAGTTATGCAACGAAATTATATCCTACTTATGGTGCATTATTCGGTGTTAGTTATGTTCAATGCATGTTTATGACCGTTTTCGCTTTTTGGATGGTTGCTTCTCAATCTATTTGCTAGCCTTCATTTGTACTAAGCGGAAATACTGCTTGTGCATCCAAACTCCTTAAACCCAAGTTGTGCCAAATGAGTCCACAATACCTACCTATATGCGGTATTGCCATGCCGTTCCAAGTAAATTTGCGTGTGCCAACTCTAATTTTCAAAATAATTTTTCCGTTTTGTGTGCCCGTACCGCTCATGAAGCGGCAAGGGGTGACCATTATTTTCCATGCTAGGTGTGTTATTCACACGATGAGTGTTTATTCACTTGTCATTGCACGAGAGAGTGGCTGGTAATAGGGATGCCCAGTCCCACAATGAAATCAAAAATAATAACAACAAAATTCCTTGGAAAGTGATGGTATGGAGGGCACCCGTGGATACGACTAGCCATGGATTGTGAAAGAAATGGTGGAAAGGAAATAAACTTTACTTTCTGTTTGGGAACCGCCTATGATGTGTCTAGCATGGAAAATATTGAGAATTCTCGGTCGTTTTCGTTGATAGGAAAAGCATGCCTCTCAAAATAATTTTATCTCTTTAATTTCAAGCTTTGAGCTCTGGCACATTAGCAAATCTCTGCTTCCCTCTGCAAAGGGCCTATCTATTTACTTTTATGCAATTTTTATTTTTATTTGACTCTCCATCTTCTCTTATAAAGCACCAACTAGAGAGCACTATTGTCATACTTGTGCATTGGATGTAGCTAATATTTGAGTGTGTTTCATGAATGGATCAATGATTGAGCATAATGGGCTAGGGATAACTTTCTTTAGCGTTGATATTTTGAAAGACATGGTTGCTTGTTAGCATGCTTGAGTATTTATATCTTCATGTCAAACTATAGACTATTGCTTTGAATCATTCAAGTCCAATGTCCATGCTATAAAAGAAAAGAATATATGATGAATATGATAGGCAGCATTCCACATAAAAAAATTTGTTTTTATCATTTACCTACTTGAGGACGAGCAGGAATTAAGCTTGGGGATGCTGATACGTCTCCAACGTATCTATAATTTTTGATTGTTCCATGCTGTTATATTATCAATCTTGGATGTTTTTATATACATTTACAGCAATTATATATCATTTTTTGGGACTAACCTATTGACTTAGTGCCCAGTGCCAGTTGTTGTTTTCTGCCTGTTTTTGGTTTTACAGAAAATCAATACCAAACGAAGTCCAAATGCCATGAAACTTTTTGGAGATTTTTTTCTGGACAAGATAAACACTAGAAGCTTCGGGAGAAGACCAGACGCCAGAGAAGGTGGCCACAAGCCACCAGGGCGCGCCTGGGGGGGGGGGGGCAGGCGCGCCCTGGTGCCTCGTGGGCCCACCTCAGCCTCGTTTGACCTAATTCCACCACTATAAATTCCCAAAAATCAGGAAACCAACGAGGGAGTCCACGAAATACTTTTTCCGCTGCCGCAAGCTTCTGTTCTCGAGAGATCCCATATGGAGGCCTTTTCCGGTACTCCACCGAAGGGGGAATCGATCACGGAGGGGCTCTACATCAACCTTGCTGCCTCTCCGATGATGCGTGATAGTTTACCACAAACCTTCGGGTCCATAGTTAGTAGCTAGATGGCTTCTTCTCTCTTTTTGAACTTCAATACAATGTTCTTCTCGATGTTCTTGGAGTTCTATCCGATGTAATCACTTTTTGCGGTGTGTTTGTTGGGATCCGATGAATTGTGAGTTTATGATTAGATTATACTTGAATATTATTTGAGTCTTCTCTGATCTCTTTTATGCATGATTATTATAGCTTCGTATTTCTTCTCCGATCTATTGATTTGGTTTGGCCAACTAGATTGATTTATCTTGCCATGGGAAGAGGTGCTTTGTAATGGGTTCGATCTTGCGGTGCTCAATCCTAGTGACAGAAAGGGACATGACACGTATGTATCGTTGCTATTAAGGGTAAAAAGATGGGGTTTATTCATACGTGAGTTTATCTTGTCTGCATCATGTCATCTTGCTTAAGGCGTTACTTCGTTCTTTATGGACTTAATACGCTAGATGCATGCTGGATAGCGGTCGATGTGTGGAGTAATAGTAGTAGATGCAGGCAGGAGCCAGTCTACTTGTCTCGGACGTGATGCCTATATACATGATCATTGCCTTGGATATCGTCATGATTATTTGCTTTTCTATCAATTGCCCAACAGTAATTTGTCTACCCACCGTATGCTTTTTTCTTGAGAGAAGCATCTAGTGAAAACTATGGTCCCCGGGTCTACCTCTATCAAATTACTAAAAGCCTAAAAATACTTGCTGCAATTTTATCTTATTTATTTTATTTTGTATTTTTGTTTCAATCTATCTATCTATCACATACAATTTAATCTTGCAAATGAACTGCCGAGGGATGACAACCCCTCGTTTGCGTTGGGTGTAAGGATTTGTTGTTTGTGTGCAGGTATTGCTAACGAGGTGTTGCGTGATTCTCCTACTGGATTGATAACCTTGGTTTCATAACTGAGGGAAATACTTACCTCTACTCTGATGCATTATCCCTTCCTCTTCGGGGATAATACCAACGCAAGCTACAAGTAGCAACAACTTGCAAGATAGGATCAAGAACTCAAATATATTCATGAAAACATAAAGGGTTCAGATATGAAATCATGGCACTCAGGCCCTAGTGACAAGCATTAAGCATTGCAAAGTCATAGCAACATCAATCTCAGAACATAGTGGATACTAGGGATCAAGCCCTAACAAATTGACTCGATTACATGACAAATCTCATCCAACTCATCACCGTCCAGCAAGCCTTCGAAGGAATTACTCACTCCCGGTGGTGAACATCATGGAATTGTTGATGGAGAGGGGTTGATGATGACGACGGCGACAAATTCAACCCTCCGGAGCCCCGAACGGACTCCAGATCAGCCCTCCCGATGAAGAACAGGAGGTAGTGGCGGCTCCGTATCGTAAAACGCGATGATTCCTTCTCTCTGATTTTTTTCTCCGCGAGACGGTACTTATGGAGTTGGACTTAGGGTTGTCAAAGGCTCCAGGAGCCCACAAGCTCACCAGGCGCGCCCTCGGAGGGTGGGTGCGCCCCCTGAGCTTGTGGCTCATGGGTGGCCCCCCTCTGGTAGTTATCTTCGCCGGTATTTTTTATATATTCTGAAAATATTCTCTGTAAATTTTTAGCTCAATCCGAGAACTTTTATTTCTGCACAAAAATAACACCATGGCAATTCTGCTGAAAACAGCGTCAGTACGGGTTAGTTCCATTCAAATCATGCAAATTAGAGTCCAAAATAAGAGCAAAAGTGTTTGGAGAAGTAGATACGTTTGGGACATATCATCTCCCTTATGTGTTCCTTTGGTGTCATAGTTTGAATAATATTAGTTTCAACATTAATGGGCGTACCTGAGATATAATGTTTAATTGTTTGCCCATTAACCACTCTCGGATTAGTGCCCTCGGCATTATTGATCTTGATAGCTCCGGAGCGGTAGACTTCTTTGACAATGTACGGTCCTTCCCATTTGTTGAGAAGTTTTCCTGCAAGGAATCTGAAACAAGAATTGTATAATAGAAATTAATCACCTACTTTAAATTCCTGTTTTTGTATTCTCTTGTCATGCCATCTTTTAACTTTTTCTTTAAACAACTTGGCATTTTCATAAGCTTGTGTCCTCCATTCATCTAGAGAGGTAATATCAAATAACCTCTTTTCACCGGCAAGTTTGAAATCATAATTAAATTTTTTTATTGCCCAATAAGCCTTATGTTCTAACTCAAGAGGCAAATGGCATGCTTTTCCATAGACCATTTTATATGGAGACATACCCATAGGATTTTTATAAGCAGTTCTATAGGCCCACAATGCATCATCAAGTTTTTTAGACCAATTCTTTCTAGATCTATTGACAGTCTTTTGCAAAATCAATTTTATTTCTCTATTGCTCAATTCAACTTGACCACTAGACTGAGGATGATAAGGTGATGCAATGCGATGGCTAACATCATATTTAGCTAGGAGTTTACGGAATGCACCATGAATAAAATATGAACCACCATCAGTCATTAAATATCTAGGGACTCCAAACCTCGGGAAAATAACTTCTTTATGCACTTTAATAGATGTGTTATGATTAACACTACTAGTTGGAATAGCTTCTACCCACTTAGTAACGTAATCAACAACAACCAAAATATGAGTGTATCCATTAAAGGAAGGAAAAGGTCCCATATAATCAAAACCCAAAACATCAAATGGTTCAATAACAAGTGAATAATTCATAGCCATTTCCTGACGTCTACCAATATTACCAATTATTTGACATTCATCACAAAAAAGGACAAACTTACGTGCATCTTTGAAGAGAGTAGGCCAATAAAAACCAGATTGTGGTACCTTATGTGCAGTTCTGTCTCCTGCATGATGTCCTTCGTATGCCTCGGAGTGACACTTCCGTAGGATTTGTTCATGTTCATGCTCAGGTACACAACGTCTAATAACACCATCTACTCCTTCTATATATAAGTGTGGGTCATCCCAAAAGTAATGTCTCAAATCAAAGAAGAACTTTTTCTTTTGTTGGTAGGTGTAAGTAGGTGGTATATATTTGGCAACAATGTAATTAGCATAGTCTGCATACCAAGGACTATTACGGGAAGAAGAATTCACAACAGCTAATTACTCATCAGGAAAACTATCATCAATAGGCAGTGGGTCATCAAGGACATTTTCCATCCTAGACATATTATCTGCTACATGATTCTTAGCTCCTTTTCTATCAATAATATGCAAGTCAAATTCTTGAAGTAAAAGAACCCACCTAATCAGTTTAGGTTTAGCATCTTTCTTTTCCATAAGATATTTAATAGCAGCATGATCGGTGTGAATAGTAACTTTAGAATCAACAATATAAGGTCTGAATTTATCACATGCAAACACAACTGCTAAAAATTATTTCTGAGTAGTAGCATAATTTCTTTGAGCACTGTCTAAAGTCTTACTAGCATAATGAATAACATTCAATTTCTTATCAACTCTTTGACCTAGAACAACACCAATAGCATAATCACTAGCATCACACATAATTTCAAAAGGCAAATTCCAATTAGGTGGTTGAACAATGGGTGCAGAAATTAAGGCTTTCTTAAGTATTTCAAAGGCTTCTACGCAATCATCATCAAAAACAAATGGAACATCCTTTTGAAGGAGATTAGTTAGCGGCCTAGAAATCTTAGAGAAATCTTTAATGAATCTTCTATAGAAACCATCATGACCAAGGAAACTTCTTATACCTTTAATATCTTTAGGACATGTCATTTTCTCAATTGCATCAACTTTAGCTTTATCTATTTCAATACCTCGTTCAGAAATTTTATGCCCAAGTACTATACCTTCGTTCACCATGAAGTGGCACTTCTCCCAATTCAAGACAAGATTAGTTTCTTCACATCTCTGTAAAACTCGATCAAGGTTGCTTAAGCAATCATAAAAATAAGTCCCATAAATGGAAAAATCATCCATGAATACCTCAACAATGTTTTCACAAAAATCAGAGAATATAGCAGTCGTACATCTTTGAAAGGTAGCAGGTGCATTGCATAAACCAAAAGGCATACGTCTATAAGCATAAGTTCCAAAAGGACAAGTAAAATTATTTTTCTCTTGATCTTCTTTTGACATAGGTATTTGAGAAAAACCAGAATATCCATCGAAGAAACAAAAGTGTGTATGCTTAGATAATATTTATAACATTTGATCAATAAAAGGCAAGGGGTAATGATCTTTTCTAGTAGCTTTATTTAATTTCCTGAAATCAATTACCACCCTATAATCACTTACAATTCTTTGCGGGATAAGTTCATTTTTATCAGTAGAAACAACGTTAATGCCTCCTTTCTTAGGAACACAGTGAACAAAACTTACCCATCTACTACCAGCTATAGGATAGATTATATCTGCTTCCAGAAGCTTTAATATTTCAATTCTAACCACATCCTTCATTTTAGGATTGAGACAATGTTGATGATCAACAACGGGCTTTGCGTCTGGCTCCATATTAATCTTGTGCTGACACAAAGTGGGGCTAATGCCCTTAAGACCGTCAAGAGTATATCCAATAGCAGCACGATGCTTCCTCAGAGTTTTAAGTAATCTCTTTTCTTCATGCTCTAAAAGGTTAGCATTGATAATAACAGGATATATCTTCTTTTCATCAAGATAAGCATATTTTAATGTATCAGGTAGTTTCTTTAATTCAAACACAGGATCACTCTTAGGAGGGAGAGGGTCTCCCAAAGTTTCAACATGCTAATTGTGTTTAAGGATAGGATATTTCATCTATTTCATTTCTTTCATTCATATGCATATCATTTTCATGGTCTTGCAAATATTGTTCTAATGGATCAGTAGGAGGTACGGCAATAGAAGCAAGACCAATAATTTCATCTTTACTAGACAATTCTTTATCATGAGGTTGTCTACGAAATTTAGAGAAATTGAACTCATGAGATACATCACCAAAGTTAACACTGACTGTTTCCCTAGTGCAATCAATCTTAGCATTAACGGTATTCAGGAAAGGTCTACCAAATATAATGGGACAAAAATCATCTCGCTGAGATCCAAGAACAAGGAAATCAGTAGGGTACTTGATCTTACCACACAAGACTTCAACATCTCTAACAATCCTAAGCGGTGAAATAGTATCTCTATTTGCAAGCTTAATAGTAACATCAATGTCTTCTATATCAACATGTGCAATATCATTCATGACTTCTTGATATAAAGTAAACGGAATAGCACTCACACTAGCACCCATATCACATAAACCATGATAACAATGATCTCCTATTTTAACAGAAACAACAAGC
Source organism: Elymus sibiricus (assembly GCA_039707655.1). Classification (NCBI taxonomy): domain Eukaryota; kingdom Viridiplantae; phylum Streptophyta; class Magnoliopsida; order Poales; family Poaceae; genus Elymus; species Elymus sibiricus. The sequence continues at coordinate 74,891,317 of CM077676.1, forward strand.
ATCCCAATAATAGGTTTGTTTTTATTTATAGGGAAAGGAGATTTCTCAATATAACCAGTAGGCACAACTGGATCAACATTATAGATAATTGTTTCATCTTTAACTATAACAGGTTTCTCTAACATTTCTTCAATAGGTGGATGAAACTTAAACCACTTGTCCTTAGGGAGATCAACATGAGCAGCAAATGATTCACAAAAGGTAGCTACTATCTCAGAGTCAAGTCCATATTTAGTACTAAACTTATGAAAAGCATCAGTTTCCATAAAAGATTTAACACAATTAAACTCAAGTTTTATACCTGACTCTTTACCTTTGTCGAATTCCCAATCTTCAGAGTTGCGTTTAATTCTTTCCAGAAGACCCCATTTGAATTCAATAGTTTTATTCATAAAGGAACCAGTAGAAGTATCGAGCATGGATTGATCATTATGAGAAAGACGAGCATAAAAGTTTTTGAATAATAATTTCTCTTGAGAGATCGTGATTGGGGCATGTGTGCATCATGTACTTAAGCCTCCCCCAAGTTTGAGCGATACTTTCTCCTTCACGAGGCCAAAAATTATATATATAATTCCGATCATGATGAACCAAATGCATAAGATAAAACTTCTGATGAAATTCCAAGTTCAATCGGTTCCAATCCCATGTTCCAATATCATCCAATAGCATGTACCATGTCAATGCCTTTCCCTCCAAAGATAAAGGGAATACCTTCATCTTAACTCCATCCTCGGATAAACCTGCAAGCTTAAACAATCCACAAATTTCATCCACATAGATTAAGTGCATATCAGGATATACCGTTCAATATCCTGCATAAGTATTAGCTAGCAGTTTCTCTAACATACCCGAAGGAATCTCATAATAACTATTTTCAGTAAGTTTAGCAGGTTGAGGGGCAACTCTTATTGCTTTCGGTCGAGGTGAATATACCACGAACAAACCCCTCAAAGGATTATTTTCCATAGTGACAAGTGACAGTAAATTTCAGCACGTAATATAAATGTTTCCTTACCAAATTCAACTTACCAAAGGCGCTTCACTCCCCGGCAATGACGCCAGAAAAGAGTCTTGATGACCCACAAGTATAGGGGATCAATCGTAGTCCTTTAATAAGTAAGAATGTCGAATCCAACGAGGAGCAGAAGAAAATGATAAGCTGTTTTCCGCAAGGTATTCTCTGCAAGTACTGAAAGTAGCGGTGATAAATAGTTTTGTAGCAAGATAATACGCAACAAGTAACAAGTAGCAATAGTAGCAAAGGTGCAGCAATGTGGCCCAATCCTTTTTATAGCAAAGGACAAGCCAGAAAGTTTTCTTATATAAAGCAAAGTGCTCTCGAGGACACATGGGAATTGTTTGTCTAGTCACGTTCATCATGTTTAGTTGATTCGCGTTCGTTACTTTGATAATTTGATATGTGAGTGGACCGGTGTTTGGGTGCTATTATTACTTGAACAAGCAACCCACTTATGATTACCCCCTCTCGCAAGCATTCGCAACTACGAAAGAAGAATTAAGATAAATCTAACCATAGCATGAAACATATGGATCCAAATCAGCCCCTTACGAAGTAACGCATAAAATAGGGTTTAAGCTTCTGTCACTCTACCAACCTATCATCTACTTATTACTCCACAATGCCTTTCCTTGGGCCCAAGTATGGTGAAGTGTCATGTAGTCGACGTTCACATGACACCACTAAAGGAAGCAACAACATACATATCATCAAAATATCGAACGAATACCAACATCACATGATTACTTATAACAAGACTTCTCCCATGTCCTCAAGAACAAAAGTAACTACTCATAAAGCATATTCATGTTCAAGATCAGAGGGGTATTGAATATGCTTAAGGATCTGAACATTTAATCTTTCACCAAATAAACCAACTAGCATCAACTACAAGATGTAATCAACACTACTAGCAATCCACAGGTACCAATATGAGGTTTTGGGACAAAGATTGAATACAAGAGATGAACTAGTGATCAGGTGTTAATATAGCGGCAATATTCGCTCGCAAACAGCGGATGTCGAAGTACTCTACAGGGATTGAAGTAAAGATGCTATGCAAATTTCTTAGAGCCAAGCTACTTTGCAACAGTGCGAAGGAACTCTTGTACTAATGCATAACTAATTCTGTAGCTAATGGAGTAAGCAACAGGGAAAAAGAGCAGCAGAGGAGGATCCTTGGGGTAGAACTGCGGCGTGGTGAAGAACTTGGTGAAGATCAGCAGCGGAGGACCTTTGGGGAAGAACCGTGGTGGCCTTCGCGAAGGGTCAGCCACCCACGCGCCTTGCCCGGAGCAGAGCACCACCAGGAGCCCTCGCGTGGAGCACCAGACAGCACGACGCCCCGCTGTCCGGTCGACGGTGCCGCCTGCCCCCGATCCCCTCTCCTCCTTTGATCTGGTCGAACCCCTTCTCTTCTATTGCTTCGATCTGGCATGGTAGGTGAGCAGCGAGGAGAGGGAGAGAAATAAGTCGGGCCCCTAGTCCTTTTCCTTCGACCCCCCTCCTCTGTTTTCTCGTGGGATGAGCCACGCGTGGGATCAGACGCCCACCGCTAGCTGTCTGGTCGGTCGCGCCAGCTCCAGCCCCTCTCTCCGGTTAGGTGCGCCAGTCTCTGGTTCATCTCAGTTTGCCCCTTCCCGTTCTGTCTTCTCAGACAAGATGATCCCTAGTTTAGGGTTGGTTGCACTTTTGATGTATCTTGGGTGCCTAACCGCACCAGATCGGCAAAATATGAATAAGTGCTGTAAAAAATATCATAGTAGGAATATTTCTATAGGAATGAATACTTTATAAGTAAAGGTTGTGGTCTTAAATTAATTTGTGATGCAAAAAAGGCTCAAAATACTATATGGATAAATGCTCTATCAACTAGGGTTTGAGATAAGATGGTGCTGGTGAAGATGTTGATGAAGATTGGTCCTCCCACGATGAAAGGATCGTTGGTGATGTCGATGGCTTCGATCTCCCCCTCTCGGAGGGAAGTGTCCCCGGCGGAATCACTCCGCCGGAGAGCTAAAGTGCTCCTGCCCAGGTTCCGCCTCGAGACGGCAGCGCTTTGTCCCGAAAGTCTTCTCTTATTTTTTTTCTAGGTCAAAACCCTTCATATAGCAGAAGATGGGCACCAGAGGCCAGTTGTGGCCCCACAAGGCATCAGGGCGCGCCCAGGGGGTGGCCACGCCATGTTGCCTTGTGGGCAACTGGTGGGCCCCCTCTCGTACTTCTTTGCTCCAATATTTTTTATATATTCAATAAAAAATCTCCATGAAGTTTCAGGTCATTTGGGGCTCTGTAGAATAGGTATCTCTGTTGTAGCTCTTTTAGGTCCAGAATTCCAGCAGCCGGTAATCTCCCTCTCCATGTAAATCTTGCAAATAAAGAGAGAAAAGGCATTAGAATTACATCATAAAGTGAAGTAATGGCCAAAAACAATATAAATAATAGTAGGAAAACATGATGCAAAATGGACGTATCACCACGTCATCACCGCCGGGATTTTGCCGCCGGCGACCCAGAAGTGCGGCTGAGTCCCGCCGGAGGCCACGAGAGCGGGAGCTGAGGCTACCTGGGGTTAGACCGGGCTTGTGCGCATCCACGGGATGCAGCAGGAGGGCGCGGGGTTGCCGGCACTCGCCGGAAGCGAGCTCGCAGCGGTGGTGGAGCTACGGTGGTTGCGGCTGGGTTGAATACAGCGCGCGTGCGAGCAAGCAAGCGAGCTAGGAGGCTTCCTGGGAGCTGCAGGAACAAGTTGGGGTGCTCGGATGCGACGCGCGTTAGTTGCAGCTGCGGGGGCAACATGTCAGGCGGCGGTCGGAGCTCATGGGGCGGCGGCTAGAGGACGTGCGCAACTGAGAGAGAAGAGGGGAAAGGAGGCGGTGCTCACAGGGAGGTCGTTGGGTTGCTCGGCGAGCTCGGGGAAGTCCTGCAGGCGGCAAATCAATGGCGGTGGTCGTTGGATCCCGAGGATGAAGACGATGGCGCTGACGATGCTGCGAGGGCTCCAGGCTTGCGTGACTCGTCGTGGACAAAGAAGACAGCGAGGCGGAGCTCCCAGACATGGCGAGAGGGCGAGGGGACGGCGGCGAGCTCGCAGTGGTTTCGGCATGGCGACGGAAGAGCGAGGGAGAGCGAAGGGGAGAGTGGTGAGGCGTCGGATTGATCCAGTCGGCTCTCGCGAGGCTGTCCCCGGTGTCGGGGTTACGATCCTGTCAATGAGTACTAGGGGTAAGAAAGAGGGGCGGAGCCTAACTATGGCGCAGGTGTGACACTCGGTCTATACGAGTTCAGGGCCCTCTCGGTGGAGGTAATTGCCCTACGTCTCGTGCCCGGAGGCTTGTTTTCTCTTGGGGTATGTGATTACAGGGAGTGCTGAACCCTTGCCTCGGAGAAGGAGGGCGGCTTACATAGAGTGCGCCGCAGCCCCTTTACTCCCACGTTACAAGGGTGATTAATGGCTATAACTACAGCAGTTACAGATGTTAATAGTCACAACTACGGCAGTTACAGGTAACAGTAGTCATGACTATTCTTAAAGCCCAACTTAAGACTACTCGACCGTTGCAGCTCCCACGTCGCCCCCTTTGCCTTCCTTGTCCGAGTGGTGGTGGCTGGGCCGACTGGAGGGAAGGCATCCGAGTGTCGTCGGTGTATCCGAGTGGATTTCTGGTTATACGCATCCGAATGTGCTTATGGTCCAGGGACCTACCAATGATGGTGTGGGACCCTAGGTGGGCCTTAGATGTTAGGTACTTGACCCTACCAGTAGTAGGTGACCCCATCATTAGCCCCTGAATCGGTTGAGGTTTCACAGGACGGGTTATTTAAGTCCTTGGATTGGTCCGAGTGATTCAGATCACTCGGCATCAGATCTCATCGGTTATCCTTGAGTGAAACCACGACGGATTCTGGACTAAAGGTTTTTTGAGTGATCGGGCAATGTTGATCGCTGGGCCAAACTTGGTGGCATTCGTGTGTCTCTCGAGAGAGATAGACTAGGGGTCCGAGTGAGGACATGCCATAAAACTCGAGTGACGACACCGGCGCGTGGGCTGACTCTCTAGAGAGATGCCACTCCTTACCCCAGGGGAACGCCAGCACAGGCCATCTACGAGTTCAAATTTATGAGGGAGTGTCTTGGAGCCTAGTGAAAGGGCCAAGTTAACCCACGGAGGGACGTCAAGCTCATCCCGTCGCGATCCTGAAGATGACTTCAGTCAGGTGTTTTACGTGTCCGAGTGCACGGGTACCCGCGGAGGGTGGTCGGTCAGACTGACTGGTGTCCTTTAGGAAGGAGAGGTGGGCAATCAATCGGGTTGATTCGCCGCGGAAATTCTGGGATTTGAAATCAGGCGTGAGTGTGCGGAAGTGGTTACGCCGTGACTAGTGGGGAAAGTGGGGGCGTGACTCCTCGATCCTCGCCCCGGAAAGCTGCCACGTGTTGCACTGTTCCTACGCGCGCGGCCGTCGCGCGCGCCGTGGATCCAGAGATCTGCTGCTGAAAATCAGCGGCGCAATTTTTACCCGCGTTATAAAATATTAGAGGGTTAGGGTTATTCCCCCAGATCCCCTTTCTCCCTCAACTCCTTCGCTTCTCTTCTCCCCCGCTTGTTCACTCCGTGTGCCTGAGCACTCGAGGTCATGGCGAAGGACTCCACGGCGAAGTTGGAGAGGGCGAAGAAGGCCGGGAAGGCCACGTCATCGAGCTCCGGCCCTTCGGCCGGCTGCACCGCGGGGGATTGGATCCCCTTGCGTGTCTCGGCGAAGCGGTTGGAGGACCTTGCCGTGGAGGGACTCATCCCGGTGGATGGTGGAGACGTACGAGGGCGGGCGAGGTCGAGCCGGCGCTGCAGGAGGACGAGCGCGTCCTCTTGGTCACCCACATCGAGTGAGGTTTTTCGATGCCTCCTCACCCTTTCTTCCAAGCTTTCTTGGACTATTTTAGGGCGCAGCTCCATCATCTTCCTCCGAATGCCATTGTCTATCTTTCCGCCTTCATCTCTCTCTGTGAGAACTTCATTGGTTGTCACCCGCATTGGGGTTTGTTCAAGCACATTTTCACGTGCCGGTCGATGACCGTGAAGAAGGACTCGTCGACCAGCGAGAAGACCCATGTCACCCAGCTGTGCGGAGGCTTGGGGATCTAGCTCAGGGGCGGCAGTGCTTTCCCCAAGATGAGCTTCCCTGACTCCGTCAAGGGGTGGCAGGGTACTTGGTTCTACTGCAGGGACGTCCCCGGAGCCAACAGCCAGTCGGGCCTTCCCCCGTACTCGACGGAGAGGGTGAGGGCCCCTGTGTCCCTCACAGTGACGAAGGAAGAGAAGGTGGATGTGGGCATCCTGGCCAATGCCATGGTCGGGGTTGTCAACACCGGCGTCAACGGAATGGATCTGCTGGAGACATTCCTCAGTCGGCGGATTCAATCGTTGTAGGCCAGGGCGCATCCCATGTGGTTGTATGAGGGTCCGAATGACCCCACTCGGGTGCACCCGGAGGAGCTCACCAAGAAGGATGTGGGTGGCAAGATCAGGGCCATCACCTCCGCCCGAGACAACCCACGTGGGGCCAGGAGGGTGCCCCCGTATGACAAGGACACCCTGCCGATTGAGGTAACCCTTTAGTCGGATTGTCTGTAGGTTTGTTTCTGTGCATCTGAATTCCATTTCTTGTTGTTTCTTTCTTTCTTCATAGTTTCCAGCAGCTGGTCTCCGAAGTGCCGGTGGTCGCCCGGTCACCGGAGGATGAGATGAGTTACACGGAGCGCCAGTACTCGGAGGAGGATCACGAGGTTGAGGAGGAGAGCGACGAGGAAGAGAGCACCGAGGAGGGGGATGAGCCCGAGTCCTCGCCATCGTCCGACGGCCCCAAGGAGCCCTGCACCAAGGTGCAGCATGATCCGAGTGGTCGAGCGGGGGGTGCTCCGCAGCCGACTGCTTTAGGTCGCACAATGCGCAGCTCAAAGCGCGGATGACCGGAGATGGAGAGCTCCGCCGAGAAGTAGCCCAAGCAGCCCAAGCAAATCTCCTCCAAGCCTCGGAAGGTTGCCATGCCAAGGATCAAGGTGGTGGTGCCGGTGGCGTCGACGTAAGTGTCTTTGCTGAGCTTCCTTCTGTCAATATTTTGACTCGGCTGACAGCCGAGTGACTTTGTGATTTGCAGCAATGAGACGTCGACTACCTCGCTGGACCCGAACGCTCCAAAGCAGGGTCAGACGGAGGGTGACGCCGCTGACACCACCACCTCCAAAGGTACTGATGCACCGAGTGATTTATCTTTCGATTTTAGTCTGATTGAATATTGGGCTGACTCTGCATCCCGTGTGCCCATGCAGCGCCGACTGAGATCATCCAGCTGGACGACGACGAGAAGACCGACCCGCCGAACCAGGAGGCCGACAAGGGGGAGGTGAAGGACACTGACATGGTTATGCAAGAGGCTTCCCCCAGTCGAAAGGGATGTGCTTCTCCCGCCAAGGCTGCCGCAATGCCCACGGGTCCTAGCCCTCTGGCTCAGTCCAGCTCCGCGCTGGTGACCACAGCGCCCACGTCTCAGTCTGTGCCCGTGCAACACACGGCTCCTGACACCGCCTTCGCGCTGCACAGGGTTCCGGAGGACCAGGTGCGGCTGATGAATGAGCGGCTAAAGGAGGCATATGACGCCAGTGAGGCGCTACAGACCAACGTCCGAGTAAGTACCATCATAAGTACAATTTCCAGTCGGAGTCTTTGAGTTTAGAGTTTTCTTCGTCGCGCTCCGAATGAACGGTTGTGTTTCTTGTCAGTGGGTTTGCGCGGGGCACACCCACTGGGTGTTTTCTTTCCAGTGGGGGCACGCTGAGTGCACCCACTGGGTGTAGTCCCCGAGACTGTCGTCGACTGAAAACAGTTGGCGAGAGTCTTAGAACTTAGGTTTTTTCTTTGCCGCTTCCACTCGGATTTAGCCAGTGCGTTTCCGAGTCTCGTCAGTTCCAGTGGGGGCACGCTGAGTGCACCCACTGGGTGTAGTCCCCAAGACTGCCGTCGACTGGAAGCAGTCGGCGGGGGTCTTAGAGTTTCTGGCATCTCTGCCCTAAGGCCAATTGCCAATCGTTGTTGTTGTTTTTTTGTGTGGACCATCCGAGTGGATGTCCTTTAGTGGGGGCACGCTGAGTGCACCCATTGGGTGTAGTCCCCGAGACTGCCGTCCATTGCGGGCAATCGGTGACAGTCTTTAGAACTGCGTTTAGTACGTAGCACTCGGGGTGCATCGCCCCGCTCGGCGGACCGAGTGGGTGGCTTGGTAGTATGAAGGCTTGTCTGCCTTGAGGTCGACGATGAAGATCAGTGTGTTGTTGTCCTCGATCTTCTTCTTTGCCGACTCAGTGGCAAGTGGGTATTAGAGGGTCTTCTTCATTGCCGACTCAGTGGTAAGCGGGCATTAGAGGATCTTCTTCATTGCCGACTCAGTGGTACGCGGGCATTAGAGGATCTTCTTCATTGCCGACTCAGGGGCACTGATCGAGCTTGTTCCTTCCCTGAGGAAGTGTTTATGCTTTCTCCATCCGACTGACTGTCTTGTTTTCCTATAACAGAGGGCCTGCGAGCTGGGATCCTACTACGCCACGCTGGAGAAGGAGGTGTTGCAGCCCAAGTGGACCTCGACGTCGAGAAGCACAAGAGCGACCGTCTTGAGAAGGAGAAGAAAGCCCTGGGAGGTTAGTTGTTTCCTCCGACTGCACACTGTATCTTGTCTTCTCCCTTGATCCGAGTCAATTCACTTCAACAGATATTCGTAGCGAGAATGCTCAACTCATAAAGTGGCTTAATACTTCTATTTCTTTAGAAACCATGAAGCAGGCCCTGGAGGACAAGGACAAGAAGCTGGCGCTGGCACAGAAGGAGGCCAGGACCAAAACCAAAACTGCCGAGGAGAACTTGGCTTCAGTCAACAAACTCGAGAAGGAGAATAAGGCGCTGAAGGCCACCGCCAAGGAGGCGAAGAAGGAGATCTATGAGCTCAAGAAGAACTACATCGAGTGGGAGACGGAGTACAATGCCCAGGTGAGTGCTTTCGGGTAGGAAAAGAAAACCCTGGAAGAGATGGTCGCCCAGCTCCTCGAGAAGAAAGCCACACTCGAGAAATACATTGATGACTTCTGCACGAAGATGAACGAGAAGCTTGCTGGTAAGCCTTTCATTTGAGTGAAGCTCATTTGCTTTCGGGTTCTTTCGATTGTTTATCTTTGTGTTGTTTTCTTCCCGGCAGAGTATTGTCCCAACGTGGAGCTGGAGACCGAGAGGATCGAAAGGGATCTGAACCCCACGAGGTAGATCGTCAATGACAAGGCCGCTCTTGCCGTCCTCCGACTGGATGACCGACTTGACAATGCCTTGGGCTATGTCACTCGGCTGAGGGGCATGATGACCCACAAGTATAGGCGATCAATCGTAGTCCTTTCGATAAGTAAGAGTGTCGAACCCAACGAGGACCAGAAGGAAATGACAAGCGGTTTTCAGCAAGGTATTTTCTGCAAGCACTGAAATTATCGGTAACGAGTAGTTTGATAGCAAGATAATTTGTAACAAGTGACAAGTAGCAATAGTAACAAAGAGTGCAGCAAGGTGGCCCAATCCTTTTTATAGCAAAGGACAAGCCAGAACAATCTCTTATAGTAAGGAAAGCGTTCTCGAGGACACTTGGGAATTTCATCTAGTCACTTTCATCATGTTTGTTTGATTCGCGATCGCTACTTTGATAATTTGATATGTGGGTGGACCGGTGCTTGGGTGCTGCCCTTACTTGGACAAGCCTCCCACTTATTATTACCCCCTCTCGCAAGCATCCGCAACTACGAAAGAAAAATTAAGATAACTCTAACCATAGCATTAAACATATGGATCCAAATCAGCCCCATACGGAATATCGCATAAACTAGGGTTTAAGCTTCTGTCACTCTAGCAACCCATCATCTAATTACTACTCCACAATGCATTCCCTTAGGCCCAAAGATGGTGAAGTGCCATGTAGTCGACGTTCACATAACACCACTAAGGGAATCAACAACATACGTATCATCAAAATATCGAATGAATACCAAATTCACATGATTACTTATGACAAGACTTTTCCCATGTCCTCAAGAACAAAAGCAACTACTCACAAATCATATTCATGTCCATGATCAGAGAGGTATCAAATAGCATATTGGATCTGAACATATATCTTCCACCAAATAAACCAACAAGCATCAACTACAAGATGTAATCAACACTACTAGCAACCCACAGGTACCAATCTGAGGTTTTGAGACAAAGATTGAATACAAGAGATGAACTAGGGTTTGAGATGAGATGGTGCTGGTGAAGATGTTGATGAAGATTGGTCCTCCCACGATGAGAGGATCATTGGTGATGTCGCCGGCGACGATTTCCCCCTCCCGGAGGGAAGTATCCCCGGTAGAATCTCTCCGCCGGAGAGCAAAATTTCTCTTGCCCAAGTTTCGCCTCGAGACGGCGGCGCACCGTCCCAAAAGTCTTCCCTTCATTTTTTCTAGGGCAAATGGGCTTATATACCAGAAGATGGGGGCCAGAGGCTGGCCAGGGGCCCCACGAGGTACCAGGGCGCGCCTGTGGGGGGGGGGGGGGTGGCGCGCCCTGGTGCCTCGTGGGCACTTGGGTGGCCCCCTCTGGTATTTCTTGATTCCAGTATTTTTTATTTATTCCAAAATAATTCTCCATGAAATTTCAGCTCATTTGGAGATGTGCAGAATAGGTATCTCTGACATAGCTTTTTCAGGTCCAGAATTCCAGCTGTCGGCATTCTCCCTCCTTGTGTAAATCTTGCATATTAAGAGAGAAAAGGCATTATAATTGCTCCACAAAGTGTTATATTGATCAAAAACAATATAAATAACAGTAGTAAAACATGATGCTAAATGGACGTATCAACTCCCCCAAGCTTAGACCTCGCTTGTCCTCAAGCGAAAGCCGATATCGATAATCATGTCCACATGTTTAGAGAGAGAGGTGTCGATAAAAACAAAATACGGACATAGTAGCATCATGATCATTATTATAACAGCAATATTTATTATCATAAAACTTCTCATGAGCAAGTAACAATTCATCACAACAATGGAGTATAAGGCATAAACTTTCTTGAAAACTAACAAACTATGTTCTCAGTCAACAGTGCAATTGCAATTCATCATACTTTTAGGAAGGGTCTCATGTAGGAGCTTTTTAGCAAGTCCACATACTCAACCATCATATAGTCTTCTATGATTGCTAACACTCACAACATATATATGGAGCAAAAAGTTTCAGCCAGACACATAGAAAGATAGGGGCTTATAATTTCGCCTCCCAACTTATTCACCTCAAGGGTGATGTCAACAATAATAACTCATGATCACTCATATCCAACTGGATATATATGCCTAGATCTTTCCCCACCACATGATGCTTGCAAAAGAGAAAAATAAAAAGGAATAGAGGAGAACACTATTGACTCTTGCATAAAAAATAAATACAGAAAAGTAAATGCAGAAAAGTAAAAGATAGGCCCTTCGCAGAGGGAAGCAGAGGTTGTCATGCGCTTTTTGTTGTTGGATGCACATGCTCTTAATGCAAAGGAACGTCACTTTATATTGCCCCTTGTGATAGCAACCTCTATTATGCAGTCCGTCGCTTTTATTTCTTTACCATCACAAGTTCGTACAAAGCTTATTTCCCTTACAATAAAAGTTCATACACATTTAGAGGCAATTTTTATTGCTTTTTGCACCGATGACAACTTACTTGAAGGATCTTATTCAATCCGTAGGTAGATATAGTGGACTCTCATGACATGAAACTGGGTTTAAGGGTTTTTGATGCACAAGTAGTATCTCTACTTGGTGCCAATTTTTGGCTAGCAAAGATATTGGGCAAGCACCACATGTTGGAGGATCTATAACAATATAACTTCTATGTGAATATGAACAAACATAACTCATTACGTTGTCTTCCTTGTCCAACGTTAACAATTTGACATAAAATACTTAATGTGGGCTCACAATCATAAAAGATGTCCAAGATAGTATATTTGCATGTGAATCTTCTCTTCCCTTATTAACTTTTTCATGAATTGCATCATTGACTAATGCTATGTTTGTTAACTTCCAATAAATTTTACCACTTATACTTTTTTTATGTAATGTCATTACTTTCCATAAGATTAGCATATGATCTTTTTCATTATTTTAATTGCTAGCATTAAAACATGAAAGTAAAGAAGCAAAAACTCAAACTACTCTTTATTATATAACTCTCAACTCGATTACATAGATAGATAGATCACGAAACTAGCACTCGAAAATAGATCATACTAAACTTTTATTCAACTAGATCACGAAATCAATAAGGATCGAACTAAAAATAGGTAAAGATGATAAAAGTGACGGTGATACGATACCGGGGCACCTCCCCCAAGCTTGGCACAAACCAAGGGGAGTGCCCATACCCATGTACTCAAAGTTCCTTCTTCGGTGATGGCGGTGGTGATGAAGTGGTGGGCTTGTCCTCCGGCTTCCATGGCATAGGTTCCCCATCATAAAAGGATGAACGAGTCTCCGGAGTCCTGAAACTTGCAGCTAAACTCATACCTTTGAATCTTGCCTCATACTCATAATTTTGGTTTTGAAGATCATAGATTTGGCCTTGGAGATAATCGATTCGTTCATTGAGCTTGAAGATGATGTCCCCCATCGATAGGCCATCCACCTTGTGCTCACGGGTGAATTTCGTGATCATGGAGTGGTTGGCGCTGAGTCCACGTTCCACCATCCCTTGGCACTTTAAGATCTCCTGCTCCACCACTTTGAACCTGGACTCGACACTCCCGGTCCTCTTGGGTCCTTGAACATCCCGGATGTGAAGCACCCCCTCACGCATCTCAATGGCTTGAGGGTGTTTCATCACCTCCGGTAGGTAGGGGTTGATGACCTTCTCATAGAACTTGTCCTTGGAAGAGCTTGGTGGAGCCATAGCGATCTAGATCTGTCAGAAAAATAGCACGAAACAAGAACAGAAGAAATTTCTGCGATACGGTGGTCAAAACTTCTGGGAGTATATATAAATAATTTTTATCTTGCAAAACAAGTAATCCAGAAGAAAAACGGAGTCGGGAAGGCTCACGAGGGGCCCACGAGGTACCAGGGCGCGCCTGGGGGGTGGCGCGCCCTGGTGCCTCGTGGGCACCAGGTGGGTCCCCCCAGCTGTTTCTTATTTTTGTAATTTTTTAAATATTCCAAAATTGACAGAAAATATTTTTATGGAATTTTTGGAGTCGGTTTACTTACCGTATCACATACCTCTTCCTTTTGAGGGTTCTGGAGTGTTCTGAAAGGTCTCTCTTATGTATTCCTCCGGTGTAATTGTTTCAATAATATTAGTTTCAACATTAATGGGAGTACCTGAAATATAATGTTTAATTCTCTGCCCATTCACCACTCTCGGATTAGTGCCTTCGGAGTTGTTTATTTTGATGGCTCCGGAGCGATAAACTTCTTCGATGATATATGGTCCTTCCCATATAGAGAGAAGTTTTCCTGCAAAGAATCTCAAACGAGAATTGTACAATAGAACTTGCTCACCTACTTTAAATTCCCGTTTTTGAATTCTTCTATCATGCCATCTTTTAACTTTTTCTTTAAATAATTTGGCATTTTCATAAGCTTGGGTTCTCCATTCATCTAATGAGCTAATATCAAATAACCTCTTTTCACCGGCAAGTTTAAAATCATAATTGAGTTCTTTAATTGCCCAATATGCTTTATGTTCTAACTCAAGAGGCAAATGACATGCTTTTCCATAAACCATTTTATAAGGAGACATACCCATAGGATTTTTATAGGCAGTTCTATAAGCCCATAATGCATCGTCAAGTTTCTTAGACCAATTCTTTCTAGATCTATTGACGTTTTTTTGCAAAATTAATTTTATTTCCCTATTGCTCAATTCAACTTGACCGCTAGTCTGGGGGTGATAGGGAGATGCAATTCTATGGTTGACATCATATTTAGCAAGCAACTTACGGAAAACACCATGAATAAAATGTGAACCACCATCAGTCATTAAATATCTAGGGACTTCGAACCTTGGGAAAATAACCTCTTTAAGCATTTTAATAGAAGTGTTATGATCAGCACTACTAGTTGGTATAGCTTCTACCCACTTAGTAACGTAATCAACAGCAACTAAAATATGAGTATACCCATTGGATTTAGGAAAGCGTCCCATATAATCAAATCCCCAAACATCAAATGGTTCAACAGCGAGTGAATAATTCATAGGCATTTCCTGACGTCTACCAATATTACCAATTCTTTGACATTCATCACAAGATAAGACAAACTTACGAGCATCCTTGAAAAGAGTAGGCCAATAAAAACCAGATTGTAATACCTTATGTGCAGTTCTGTCTCTCGCATGGTGTCCTCCGTAAGCCTCTGAATGACACTTCTGTAGGATTTGTTCCTGTTCATGCTCAGGTATACAACGTCTAATAATACCATCTACTCCTTCTTTATAAAGATGTGGGTCATCCCAAAAGTAATGTCTTAAATCATAGAAAAACTTTTTCTTTTGTTGGTATGTGAAACTAGGTGGTTTAAATTTAGCAACAATATAATTAGCATAGTCTGCATACCAAGGAGTATTACGAGAAGCATTTATGACAGCTAATTGTTCATCAGGAAAATCATCATTAATAGGAAGTGGGTCATCAAGAACATTTTCCATTCTAGACAAGTTATCTGCTACGGGATTCTCAGCTCCCTTTCTATCAATAATATGCAAGTCAAATTCTTGTTGCAATAAAACCCACCTAATGAGTCTAGGTTTAGCATCTTTTTTTCCCATAAGATATTTAATAGCAGCATGATCAGTGTGGACAGTAACTTTGGAATCAACAATGTAAGATCTGAATTTATCATAAGCAAACACAACTGCTATGAATTCTTTCTCGGTAGTAGCATAATTTCTTTGGGCACTGTCTAGAGTTTTACTAGCATAATGGATAACATTTAATTTCTTATCAACTCTCTGTCCTAGAACAGCATAATCACTAGCATCACACATAATTTCAAAAGGGTAGTTCCAATCAGGTGGTTGAACAATAGGTGCAGTGGTTAAGGCTTTCTTAAGTGTTTCAAAGGCTTCTACACAATCATCATCAAAAACAAATGGAACATCTTTTTGCAAGAGATTGGTAAGAGGCCTAGAAATTTTAGAGAAGTCTTTAATAAATCTCCTATAAAAACCAGCATGACCAAGGAAACTTCTTATACCTTTAATATCTTTAGGACATGGCATTTTCTCAATAGCATCAACCTTAGCTTTATCAACTTCAATACCTCTTTCAGAAATTTTATGCCCCAAGACAATACCTTCATTCACCATAAAGTGGCACTTCTCCCAATTCAAGACAAGATTAGTTTCTTCACATCTCTACAAAACTCGATCAAGGTTGCTCAAGCAATCATCAAAAGAAGTTCCGTACACGGAAAAATCATCCATGAAAACCTCAACAATCTTTTCACAAAAGTCAGAGAATATAGCAGTCATACATCCTTGAAAGGTAGCAGGTGCATTGCATAAACCAAAAGGCATACGTCTATAAGCATAAGTTCCAAAAGGACAAGTGAAGGTGGTTTTCTCTTGATCTCCAGGTGATACAGGTATTTGAGAGAAACCAGAATAACCATCTAGAAAGCAAAAGTGTGTATGCTTAGACAATCTTTCTAACATTTGATCAATAAAAGGTAAGGGGTAATGATCTTTTCTAGTAGCTTTGTTTAATTTTCTAAAATCAATTACCATCCTATAACCAGTTACAATTCTTTGTGGAATGAGTTCATTTTTATCATTAGGAACAACGGTAATACCTCCCTTCTTAGGGACACGATGAACGGGACTTACCCATCTACTATCAGCTATGGGATAGATTATACCTGCTCCCAGAAGCTTTAATATTTCAGTTCTTACCACCTCTTTCATCTTGGGATTTAATCGTCGTTGGTGGTCGACAACTGGTTTAGCATCAGGCTCCATATTAATTTTGTGCTGACATAGAGTGGGA
Organism: Elymus sibiricus; assembly: GCA_039707655.1. Lineage (NCBI taxonomy): Eukaryota > Viridiplantae > Streptophyta > Magnoliopsida > Poales > Poaceae > Elymus > Elymus sibiricus. Next base: position 74,907,434 of record CM077676.1, read on the forward strand.
CTAATGCCCTTAAGATCATCAAGAGTATATCCAATAGCAGCTCGGTGCTTCCTCAGAGTTTTCAGTAGTCTCTTTTCTTCGTGCGCTGAAAGGTTAGCACTAATAATAACAGGATATATCTTGTTTTCATCAAGATAAGCATATTTCAATGTATCAGGCAATTGCTTCAATTCAAATACAAGATCGCCCTTAGGTGGAGGAGGACCTCCAAGATTTTCAACAGGCAAATTGTGTTTAAGGATAGGTGGTTGATCGAAGAACATCTTATCTATTTCATTTCTTTCATTCATATGCATATCATTTTCATGATCTAGCAAATATTGTTCTAACGGGTCAGTAGGAGGTACGGCAATAGAAGCAAGACCAATAATTTCATCTTTACTAGGCAATTCTTTATCATGAGGTTGTCTACGAAACTTGGAGAAATTAAACTCATGAGACATACCACCAAAATCAACACTAACAGTTTCTTTAGCGCAATCAATCTTAGCATTAATAGTGTTCAAGAAAGGTCAACCAAATATAATGTTACAAAAGTCATCTTGTGGAGAACCGAGGACTAGAAAATCAGTAGGGTATTTTATTTTTCCACACAAGACTTCAACATCTCTAACGATCCCAAGTGGTTTAATAGTATCTCTATTCGCTAGCTTAATAGTAACATCAATGTCCTCTATTTCAACAAGTGCAATATCATTCATAATTTCTTGATATAAGGTAAACGGAATAGCACTCACACTAGCACCCAAGTCACATAAGCCATGATAACAATGATCTCCTATTTTAACAGAGACAACAGGCATGCCTACCATAGGTCTGTTTTTATCTTTAGAATCTGGTTTGGCAATTCTAGCTGCTTCATCACAGAAGTAAATAACATGCCCATCTATATTATCGACCAACAGATCTTTAACCATAGAAACATTAGGTTCAACTTTAATTTGTTCAGAGGGTCTAGGTGCTCTAATATTGCTTTTGTTAACCACAGTTGAAACTTTAGCATGTTCCTTAATCCTAACAGGAAAAGGTGGTTTCTTGATATAAGCAGTAGGCACAACTGGATCAACATGGTAAACAGTTGTTTCTTCTTTTACATTAATGGGTTCCTCAATCTTTTCTTTAACAGGGGGATGATATTTAAACCACTTCTCCTTAGGGAGATCAACATGAGTAGCAAATGATTCACAAAAGGAAGCTACTATCTCAGAGTCAAGTCCATATTTAGTGCTAAACTTATGAAAAGTATCAGTAGTCATAAAAGATTTAACACAATCGAACTCAAGTATTATACCTGACTCATTACCTTTGTCGAGTTCCCAATCTTCAGAGTTGCATTTAATTCTTTCCAGAAGATCCCATTTGAATTCAATAGTCTTCTTCATAAAGGAGCCAGTCGAAGAAGAATCAAGCATGGTGCGATTATCATCAGAAAGCCAAGCATAAAAATTCTCTAGAATAATTTTTCTTGAGAGCTCATGATTGGGGCAGGTGTACATCATGTACTTAAGCCTCCCCCAAGCTTGAGCGATGCTTTCTCCTTCACAAGGCCAAAAATTATATATATAATTCCGATCACGATGAACCAAATGCATAGGATAAAATTTCTGGTGGAATTCCAGCTTCAATCGGTTCCAGTCCCATGTATCAGTATCATCACATAGTCTATACCATATCGATGGCTTTCCCTCCAAAGATAAAGGGAATACTTTCTTCTTAGCTTCATCTCTGGATAAACCTGCAAGCTTAAACAATCCACAAACTTCATCCACATAGATCAAGTGCATATAAGGATGTACCGTTCCATCTCCTGCATAAGGATTAGCTAGCAGTTTCTCTATCATACCCAGAGGAATCTCATAATAAATATTTTCAGTAGGTGCAGTAGGTTGAGGAGCAACTATTGGTGCTTCCGATCGAGGTCAAGATACCCCGAACAAACCCCTCAAAGGATTACTTTCCATAGTGACAAGTAACAGTAAATTTCAGCACGTAATATAAATGTTTCCTTACCAAATTCCACTCACCAAAGGCGCTTCACTCCCCGGCAACGGCGCCAGAAAAGAGTCTTGATGACCCACAAGTATAGGGGATCAATCGTAGTCCTTTCGATAAGTACGAGTGTCGAACCCAACGAGGAGCAGAAGGAAATGACAAGCGGTTTTCAGCAAGGTATTTTCTGCAAGCACTGAAATTATCGGTAACGGGTAGTTTGATAGCAAGATAATTTGTAACAATTGACAAGTAGCAATAGTAACAAAGAGTGCAGCAAGGTGGCCCAATCCTTTTTATAGCAAAGGACAAGCCGGAACAATCTCTTATAGTAAGGAAAGCGTTCTCGAGGACAGATGGGAATTTCATCTAGTCACTTTCATCATGTTTGTTTGATTCGCGATCGCTAATTTGATAATTTGATATGTGGGTGGACCGGTGATTGGGTGCTGCTTTTAGTTGGACAAGCCTCCCAGTTATGATTACCCCCTCTCGCAAGCATCCGCAACTACGAAAGAAAAATTAAGATAACCCTAACCATAGCATTAAACATATGGATCCAAATCAGCCCCTTACGGAATATCGCATAAACTAGGGTTTAAGCTTCTGTCACTCTAGCAACCCATCATCTAATTACTACTCCATAATGCATTCCCTTAGGCCCAAAGATGGTGAAGTGTCATGTAGTCGACGTTCACATAACACCACTAAGGGAATCAACAACATACATATCATCAAAATATCGAACGAATACCAAATTCACATGTTTACTTATGACAAGACTTTTCCCATGTCCTCAAGAACAAAAGCAACTACTCACAAATCATATTCATGTCCATGATCAGAGAGGTATCAAATAGCATATTGGATCTGAACATATATCTTCCACCAAATAAACCAACAAGCATCACTACAAGATGTAATCAACACTACTAGCAACCCATAGGTACCAATCTGAGGTTTTGAGACAAAGATTGAATACAAGAGATGAACTAGGGTTTGAGATGAGATGGTGCTGGTGAAGATGTTGATGAAGATTGGTCCTCCCACGATGAGAGGATCGTTGGTGATGTTGCTGGCGACGATTTCCCCCTCCCGGAGGGAAGTATCCCCGGCAGAATCTCTCCACCGGAGAGCAAAATTTCTTTTGCCCAACTTCCGCCTCGAGACGGCGGCGCACCGTCCCAAAAGTCTTCCCTTCATTTTTTCTAGGGAAAATGGGCTTATATACCAGAAGATGGGGCACAGAGGCTGGCCAGGGGCCCCACGAGGTACCAGGGCGCGCCTAGGGGGGTGGCGTGCCCTGGTGCCTCGTGGGCACCTGGGTGGCCCCCTCTGGTATTTCTTGATTCTAGTATTTTTTATTTATTCCAAAATAATTCTCCGTGAAATTTCAGCTCATTTGGAGATGTGCAGAATAGGTATCTCTGACATAGCTTTTTCAGGTCCAGAATTCCAGCTGCCGGCATTCTCCCTCCTTGTGTAAATCTTGCATATTAAAAGAGCAAAGGCATTAGAATTGCTCCACAAAGTGTTATATTGATCAAAAACATTATAAATAATAGTAGTAAAACATGATGCTAAATGGACGTATCCGGGCACCATGGGAAGAATTGACAAGGGGCTGTAGCCTGAAGGGACCGTCCAGATGGATCTGGAGTCCATGATGGTCCGGCTGAACGAGATCCCTGCCCGAGTGCAATCTTGGATGAAATCAGCAGCCCATTGTGGCGCCGATGTGGCCTTGTCACTCGTCCGCGTCCATTGCAAGGATGTGGACGAGGAGAAGCTGAAGACTCTCCGAGTTTTCAAAAAGAAGAAGCTCAAGTTCGAGGACTTCACGGAGACATTCGTCGAGGCCGCCACGAGGATAGCCGACGGCATTGACCTGGACACCTTCGTCGAGCCGGCCAGCCTGCCTAATGATGCATGAAAAAGTCCTTTAATTGAATTTTCCCCGGAATGCCGGGTGGTTGCTGTAATCGTTAAACTTTAACGAGCTTCGAGCTCGCATATTTTGCTTTCGCTTTTGAACACTCGAACAGATCGAAGTTTTCAATCGGAAGACCGAATCTTTATTTGCTGATGTGCTTTTGATCTAGGTGGAATCTAGTTCGCGGCTAAGCCCCCGAGTGTGGAGCGTGTCTCCACTCGGACAGTTTTTAACTTAGACGAAATCTGGTTCGCGGCTAAGCCCCCGAGTGTGGAGCATGTCCGCACTCGGATAGTTTTTTAACTTAGGCAAAATCTGGTTCGCAGCTAAGCCCCCGAGTGTGGAGCATGTCCGCACTAGGACAATTTTTTAACTTAGGCGAAATCTGGTTTGCGGCTAAGCCCCCAAGTGTGGAGCATGAACGCACTCAGACAGTTTTTGAACTTAGGCGAAATCTGGTTCGCAGCTAAGCCCCCGAGTGTGGAGCATGTCCGCACTCGGATAGTTTTTGAACTTAGGCGAAATCTGATTCGCAGCTAAGCCCCCGAGTGTGGAGCATGTCTGCACTCGGATAGTTTTTGAACTTAGGTGAAATCTGGTTCGCAGCTAAGCCCCCGAGTGTGGAGCATGTCCGCACTTGGATAGTTTTTTAACTTAGGAAAAATCTAGTTCGCGGCTAAGCCCCCGAGTGTGGAGCATGTCCGTACTTGGACAGTTTTTGAACTTAGGCGAAATCTGGTTCGCAGCTAAGCCCCCGAGTGTGGAGCATGTCCGCACTCAGATGGTTTTTGAACTTAGGCGAAATCTGAGTCGCAGCTAAGCCCCCGAGTATGGAGCATGTCCGCACTCGGATAGTTTCTGAACTTAGGCAAAATCTGGTTCGCAGCTAAGCCCCCGAGTGTGGAGCATGTCTGCACTCGAATAGTTTTTGAACTTAGGCGAAATCTGGTTCGCAGCTAAGCCCCCGAGTGTGGAGCATGTCCGCACTCGGATAGTTTTTTAACTTAGGTGAAATCTGATTCGCAGCTAAGCTAGTTCACCCGTTGGGAATGTGTTAGCTTCCGAATGTTGTTATTCACCGGAGTGGTCACACGGCACTGGGCCAAATTAGACTATATACGGGAAAAGTAAGACTTCTATTCATCTAATTCCACTCGGGAAGCTATTACAATGAAGAATTTATTCTAAGTGTAGAACTTGCGAAGCAGATCCGCATTCCAAGCTCGGGGCTCTTCTATGTTTTTGCTAAAGTTGTAGAGCCGATAGGCCCCATTATTCAGGACCTTTGATATTGCAAAGGGTCCTTGCCATGGAGGCACCAACTTGTGAGGCTTCTGCAGATCCATTCGGAGAACAAAGTCGCCTTCCTGGAAGGCCCGCCCCCTGATGTGCCTGTTGTGATAACAACGCAGATCTTGCTGGTATGCGGTCGACCTGATGAGAGCTAGCTCGCACTCTTCCTCAAGGAGGTCGAGGCCATCCTGTCGCGTTTCTTCAGCTTCTGCCTCCGAGTACAGATCCACTCGGGAGGAGTTGTGGAGTAAATCACTCGGCAAGACCACTTCTGATCCGTACACCATGAAGAATGGAGTGCGATTTGTGGACCGGATCGGGGTCATCTGCAAACCCCAGAGGACCGATGGAAGCTCAGTGACCCAGGCCCCTACAGCGTGCGTCAGGTCGCGCATAAGGCGCGACTTCAACCCTTGGAGTATCATGCGATTCGCCCGTTTTGCCTGACTGTTCGACTGCGGATGAGCCACGGAGGCGTAGTCGACCCGAGTGCCCTGAGAGTAACAGAACTCACGGAACTCATCCGAATCGAAGTTCAACCCGTTGTCTGTGATAATGCTATGAGGGACTCCGAACCGGAAGATTATCTCCTTTATGAACTTTATGGCAGTCGGCGAGCCCAGCTTCTTTATGGGTTTCGCTTCAATCCACTTGGTAAACTTGTCCACTGCCACCAACAGATGAGTGAACCCGCCCGCTCCATTCCGGAGTGGGCCGATCATGTCGAGCCCCCAGACGGCAAACGGACATGTGAGCGGGATTGTCTTCAGTGCGGACGTTGGCTTGTGCGACTGGTTCGCGTAGAACTGGCACTCGCCACACTGGTCCACTATGTCTCGGGCTGCCTCGTTGGCTCTGGGCCAAAAGAAGCCTGCCTGAAACGCATTGGCGACCAGCATCCGAGAGGATGCGTGGTGTCCACAGGTTCCTGAATGAATCTATTACAGAATTTGCTGCCCTACCTCTGGCTAGATACAACGTTGCGTGACGCCGGAGGTGCTCTTCTTGTAGAGTTGATCCCCCATAACGGTGAAGGCTTTTGATCGACGTACGATCTGGCGAGCCTCCACTTCGTCTTCAGGGAGCTCCTGCCTGAGCAGGTACGCGATATAGGGCTCGCTCCACTCGGGAGTGATTACCAAAATTTCCTAAACCAAGTCGATCACTACGGGGATGTCAACTTCAGTCGGATTAGATGGACCGACTGGTTGCAGGGGCTCTTCCATGAAAGGATCTTCTTTGATCACGGGCGAGTGTAAGTGCTCTAGGAACACATCCTTCGGAACTGCTTTTTGAGTGGAGCCAATCTTGGCTAAGTCGTCGGCTACCTGGTTTTTGATTCACGGAATGTGGTGCAACTCCAGTCCTTCGAAATTCTTTTCCAACTTCCTGACGGCATTGCAGTAGCCTGTCATTGCTGGACTCCAGAGATCCCACTCTTTCATCACTTGGTTCACCACCAGGTCTGAGTCGCCGTAGACCATCAGTCGGCGGATACCAAGAGAGATCGCCATGCACAACCCGTAGAGGAGGGCCTCATACTCCGCCTCATTGTTGGAGGAATCAAAGTGAATCGGAAGCACGTAGCTGAGTCGGTCGCCCTTAGGGGACACTAGGACCACTCCAGCCCACAAGCCATTGAGCATCTTGGAGCCATCGAAGAACATGGTCCAGTGCTCGGGGTGACTCGGAGCAGGCTGATCTTGCTCGATCCACTCGGCTAAGAAATCCACTAGGGCCTGCGACTTGCACTACAAAAAAAACACTTCCGTGATGATACATGTTTGTCACAGTAGGTCACGTTTCCTGTCATGCATGTACATCCATGACGATTTTATGACAGAATGAAGATAGTCATACTTGTGCTGTCGTAGAAGTGTTCCATGACAATACTCAAATTATCATCACGGAAGTGTCCACTTCCATGACGATAAATGGCGTGTCATGGAAGTGTTTTCGTGAAGGGTAATCGACACGTGGCATCCACCGTAACGGGTCGCCGTTAAGCTATCGGGTTCCGGTTTGGATTCGATAACCCACTAACAGCTCGAACCAATGGGGATTTTCCACGTGTAAAATTCTCATTGGCCAGAGGAACCACGTGTCGGCTCAGTGTTGGGACAGATGTCATCCATTCAATGGACGGGAGGCGCCTATGATACGTCGACACGTGGCACGGCCCAACAGTGGCCCATTTAGGTGAAAAAGGCTGACCCAGTCAAAATTAGCTGGCCGACCCATTTAGGGCCTACTTGTGTCTGGCCCATTTAGGGCCACGGCCCATACGAGTTGTGCCAATTCGGCCCATCAATGGCCCGGTAACTATTTGACACCATTGCAGCCCATCGTCAGTTCGAGCCCGTTAACAGCCCGCTATATATTTGGGCTCAATAGCAGCCCGAGGTAATTTCGGCCTGTTAACAGCCCATTCTAGGGATGGGCCAATTTTCAGGACGTACGTCTTTCGGCCTTCTAGCGACCCATTCAAGTGTTAGGCCAATTTCCAGCCCGGTGTGTCTTTCAGCCTGTTAACGTCCCATACAGGAGTTGGGCCATTTACAGTCGGACCTGACTTTTGGCCTCTTAATGGCCCATGCTCTTCATGGTCTAATACCAGCCCAGTGTGTCTTTCGGCCTGCTAAAGGCCCACAACAGAGTTGGGCCATATACAGTCTAACCTGACTTTTGGCCTCTTAGCGGCCCATGTCACCGAGGCACAATTCCAGCCCAACCTTACTATCGGCCTGTTAATGGCCCGTGTTGTTAATCGGCCCATTTATGGCCCGCTTCGATTTCGGCATGTTAACGGCCCGACAGAGAACAGGGCCAAGCATTAACTGTAGTCTAATTTCGGCCTGCTAAGGACCGTTGGCTCGTTTCAATTATTGCGGCCCAATAGAGCTTTCGGCTTGGTAACGGCCCGTCAACTAATTGGGCCCGCAAAAGTTTGAACATGGTTGTAGGCCCAATTAGCCAACGTCGATTTCGGCCCAGCTATTACTTTGAGCCTATTACGAGGACCATTTATGGATAGGACCAAATCTGGTCAATCAAAGGCCCAAGACAATTTTGGCCCCTGCGAGCCTATTAGGGGGCCCATTTTGGGCAGTGGGCCGCTAACCTTGATGAAGGGCCCACGACGCTTCGTTCTAGTTATTAATTTCACTACTTTTTTTGGGTTGTTAGCAACCAGTTGAGCTTTTGACCTAGAAAGCTGGATTGCGAGCCGCGCTAAGCAAATGTACGGCATACAAGGAAAAACGTAGCACATTGAAGCATATATTATAGGAAATTACATCCACTGGGCAATCAAAGATTGATGCCAGTGCAAATAAATGAACAGAACTTAACGATCTACAACCTCACAATCTGCAATCTCTGCGCGGATGACGCCCATAAGCATGTGAGCAAGTTCTTCTTTCTTTGCTATACTGTCTCTGAAAACATCGATCAGTTGTTGTTGCGCAAGAATGTGCACCTCTGATTCCTCCATGATTTCCATCATTGCTTCAGCTAGTAATTGGTTCACAAACATACATTTTTTTTCATTGGATTCGAGACAGAGGAAACTGAACAGATTCAGATGGCGATTTTGGCAGGCTTGTATCATTGATAGTGGAGAGTGTCTCGACCACTGCATCATAACATAAATTAGGAGGGGAACTGAATAGATTAATCAAGATTTATTGCCATATTACTTGCCCTAGATTTATTGGAGAGAAACAATGGGGTTGGCTTGCTGTCTTCAGAGTTTGTCTTCTTATCTTCAGCAGCCTGCACCAAATTAACACACTAGCCTTGCTATCATTGGCCAGGTCAGATAATAGGAAAACAACATTGACACAATGAATGTTTGGGCAACCAGACCACACCAGCCTACACCAAATTAACACAATATGGCACTGCTATCATCAGCCAGGTAAGGTAATAGGAAAGCAACATTGACACAATGAATGATTGGGCAACTAGACCACAGCACTACATTTTAGTAATGTGCAAGATATGAGATAGTACAATCATGCAGCTCAGTATGCAAAACTACCAGGCAGTTTTCCTTACAAAAATCTACATTATCGCCTTTAATTATACATTTTGCTACAAGTAAATTTAGATCAGATAATTGGTGTAGGGTACTGAAGGTTGGATTCACGTTGATTAACAAAATACATGCTGATGTAAAAATATAGTGATATACAACATGTACTTACATCAGCATTGGAGCATAGAGAATTCCTGCAAGATACTTTCCTCGAACACGATCCCAGTTTAGAACGTCTTCTATCCTTTAAGCATATTTTCTAAAAGAAAGATGCATAAGAAACATGTAGAAAATATGATCTGAATGCTATAAAATTTCATGATGCGAGGATACGCACATGCTTCTTAGAATGGAGTTGACATATTTTTGCTGGACTGGAGCGGACTAGTTCTTTGGCCACTGGAATCTGGTTATTATCTGGAGGAGTTGGGTTTCTCTGTACTAGAGCAGTAACTATGAACACTGGAGTTGGTTTACTATCTCCTGGCATTTGGATCTTTTGCAAAGACCTTGTTTGTAGCCCTTTAGATTCTAACATAGCCATCTTCCCCTTGCATGCCTTATATAGAAGAATGGTGCTTCAATTATAAAACATGTTACGGCAGAGAGATGGAATAGGTACTAAAGAATAGAAAGGCATGACATATTGACATGTATTCCCTCCATCCGGAAATAAATGGATGTGTCTAGGCGTATTTCAGTTCTAGATACATCCATTATTATCCATTTCTATGACATGTAATCCGGACGTAGGGAGTATGATGTAAGAGCTAAGGATACGACAGGATAACAGAGTAAAAGAAACACTAGTTGAATGTAAAACTGTATGATAACTGGAATAGGTATAGAAAAACAGGAAGGCAACATATGCGTGTATGATGGGGGCACTAAGATGGCATTGCAACAGACCAGTAGAACAGCACTTCAATGTAAAAAAACATGGTATGGTAGACGGATGGAGTACATACTGATGAATAATAATGCATGAGATATTCAGAAGCATGATGTCCAAACTAAGCAGATGGCATTACGACAGAGTAGAATGACAGTACTTGAATTTGAAAACATGTTATCATGAATGGAATAGGTACTGAAAAACAGGAAGGCATGACATATTTACATGTATGATCAGCAGGCTAAGCACATGGCATTGCAACTGAAAGGGCATGTAGCCCCTAAGTGTGGTTTTGGTAATTAATGACAATCTCTATGGACTAATGTTTTCAGTGAGATATATTTGAAGGTTTTGTCCATAGATGGTGCCTCAAGGATATTGGATGGAATCAAGGATGAAGTCCATATATATGAAGATATATTTGCTCTAAGCTTTGGTATTAAATGACAATTCCTATGGAGCATCAAGTGCATTGAATCTTATATGAAGATATATTCCATAGTGATGCTTGAAGTGCATTGGGATACCAATTCCTATGGAGCATCAAGTGCATTGAATCTTATATGAAGATATGTTCCATAGTGATGCTTGAAGTGCATTGGGTTGTTTTGTGAAGAATGCCATCAAAGCATCTGAAGAAGTCCTTATGGTATCCTTCTCTAGATACACCGTGCTCACGAGCTTGTACCGTGCGCACGGGGTCGAGTGTCAACTCTCTGGATACCCCGTGTTAACAGGGCCTAGGTGTTTGGCTTTCGAGATCCCATGTCCAGTGAGGTTTCAAGTTGGTCTTCAGGGATTTCTATTGAAATCATCAAGATTGATTTCAATGCCTAATCTAATTATGTTCATGGTGGAGTTCATTGGAGGATCTCAAAGATTGACATATTTGGGCTTTTAAGGATCAAGGGCTTGAGAGAATAATCAAAGAGAAGAATTCAAGTTATGGTTTCAAGACAAGATCATGATGAGCTCATGTGTTGGGTTTAGGTTGATCAAGTCTTGAAGCAAGCAACTAGAGTGAAGAATTCATTGTGCCTCTCAAGAGCTTGTGATGGAGTTTTTAGAAGGGCAAGTGGTGACCAAGATGATATTCATAGTGGAACTTGATATGGTCATGAAAGAGTCTTTGTTGATATAGTCTTGAATCAATGAAGGGAAATGAAGAGTTCATTGTAGCTTTCAAGAAACCAATATGGGGCATAAAGTAAAGATGTTGGTTGACCAAGATGAAGCTCGAAGATTATATCTAGATGGTCAACTCACAAAGCGCAAACATTGTACCACATGGGATCAAGTGATCTAGTGGTATGGTAAGTAGTTATGAATTGTGCTTTGTTACCTAACCCATGCTATGTGTTTGTTATGTCTATGTGGGTTAGGTGTTTCTCATGGGCTTGCATCAAAAGGAAAGATTTCAAGTAGCCTATGTGTGGATGACATCAAGTGGTGATGGTCAACGGGTTCGAGGAGTCCAAGTGCAAGATGAGAAGTTGGAGGTTATATGCTTTGAAGCTTGCAGTCCACATCATGATAATGTGCATGTGAAGATGGGCTTAAGTTAATGCTTCCCTCATTGCATTACGAGGAAGCAATTCGAGTATCTTCACCAAGTGGTTGTGGACAAGAAAGGGATTCCAACTTGAGGCAAGCATTAAAGTCATCATCAAGCTCAAGTTGAATATGCAAGGCAAAGGTATAACTTAGCTAGGTTTTCCTAGTTTTGCCGGTCTCATAGTGCTTGGTGGGAGACCGGATTATAGGTTTGATAGTTGTACTATCAAGAGGGACTTTTGGGCGAGTAGCTTGATCACGTCGCATGTAGAGAGCTCAAACCTTTGCATTACTTGCATCATTCTTTCTTGTTGATCTTGGGTGGTTCTCTATGTGAGGACCTTGGGCTTTTCCATAGCTTCAAAATGAGCCCAAGATCATCGAATTCGGAGTTCGTATGCCAAAGTTGTCATTGTTTCAGTGGGCTGCTGCAGGCTGATTCTGGGTACCCCGTGTGCATGGGGTCTTGACCCCGTGTGCATGGGGTCTTGACCCCGTGTGCACGGGGCCCCCATGTCCACGGGCATGTACTATGCGCACGGGGCCCCGTGGGCACGGGGTGTCCAGAAACTGCCCGTTGAGCCCCAACGGCTAGTTTCTGAGTTTGGCTATTTAAGGGCTCCTTCCTCCCACCGGTTGGAGGGTTGTTCACACACTTTCTCAACATCATTTTGAGCCTCTTACCACCTCTCCCAAACTCCTATATCCCCTCTATGTGAAGGGGGATTTGTGGATGCATCTTTGAGTCATTAGTTGATTTTATCCATTGCATCCCCTCTCTTCAATATCCTACTTTTGAGAGTGCATCTTGTGAGATTGAGAGAGTGAGTTGAGCATTTGTTGCTTGACCTTGCATTGCATTTGTTGCATTGGTTTGAGCTCCCTGCATCGATTTGTTCGAGTTAGAGCCCGCGAGTTTATTACTCTTGGAGGTTTCCGCCTCCTAGACGGTTTGGTGATATTCTTGAGAAGATTGTGAAGAGGCCTAGGTGGCCGTGGTTCCCCCGGAAGCTTCCTCTTGTGGTGTGCTCTGGGGAAGGGTGTGAAGTGGCCTAGGTGGTCAAGGTTCCTCCGGAAGCTTCCTTGCTTGTGGTGTGCTCCGGAGAAGTTTGTAAAGGTGTGGTGGTCGCCTTCAAGACCAACCCCGAGTGAATCGAGGCTCATCCGTTGGGGGTGACTCGAAAGGGAGAATACGGTGAGTCACTTGGTGACGCCCCGGAGCTTTGGCTTCGGCACCGCTCCAACGAAGATTAGCACTCTCACGAGTGTGAACTTCGGGATAAATCCACGTCCCCGACTCACTTGTGGTTATCTCATACCCACACCCTTTCTTTCCGCAATTCATACTTGCTCTCATTGATATATCTTGTGCTAGTTGAATTGCTTAGTTGTTCCTACATTTCCATATATTGTGATATAGTTTGTGCTTGCTAGTTTCCTTAAGTGCCTATCTTGTTTAGCATAGGTTGTTGGTGCACTTAGTTGAGCCTAGCATATTTAGGATTTGTGCTTGAAAGGTATCCGTTTAGTTTAATTCCGCATTAGGATAAAGACAAATCCGTAACAGTTTTAAAACGCCTATTCACCCCCCCCCCTCTAGTTGTCATCTAGATCCTTCCAGCAACAGAGTAGATGCACTGCAGGACTTTATATGCATGATGCTACCCATATCACGGGCCAAGTTAGAGCAAGGACCTTGTGGGGTGAATAGGATTCATCATCTTTCTGCAACTCTTCTGAAGAACTACATTTAACTGTTCCATCATATTGGATATCATTGACGTCAAGTTTGTTGGCCGTTACATTGCTCCGTGAGGTTCTTCTAGTGGATTTGTTCTGATATTCAATATCAGTGTGTGCAATTATATCTGACATGCATGGAAGACAACTAGTAGTGAGATTATGTAATGAGTGCCTGTAGGAGACGACTTAAATAGTAGGACTGGACTTAACTAGCAGCAACAGGTCTCAAAAACTAAAGAAAGAGCACAGATGATAGCTACAGAATATGTATTGTTTGTACTCGAGATTAACTAGATGGCACACAAAAGTGTTAAAGAACAACAGCATAGGTAATACTAGAAGTGGTATAATCACCAGCCTGTGGGATAGCATTGGCTGATGGATGATAACTATGGAACAGTGTTAACTCCTGAACAAGTCTCTTATCTGAAGTAAGACTCTTAAGAGATCAGCATGAATGTATAGTGACATGTGATAATCTATTTTCCATTCTTAATTAGATGAATAACGAAGCATAAATGTTGCACACAAGTAAGATGAGGGTACAACCTATCTTGTCGCCCTCCATAGGAGTGAGCATCATCTGCTGACTTGTCGATGGCACTGCGGTTGTTGTGGCTGTCCATGTCGGGCAGGCACATTCGAGGCCGGGAACTATTGAGTGGGGACTATAGCTCCCTTCTGGTGTATGCTTCCCTTGTTGGAGAAGCTCTGGTGAGAAGGAAGACGGTGTGGCTGAAGATGCAGAAAACACACAATGTTAAGAACGACACATATCTCTGATCTGAAGAAATACCCTGAGAGATCAACACTAAGGTACGAGACTAGTCACACGTCAGTTCACTGAAAACTAAATTGGGGTCACATGCTTCTTTTTGGTACTGTCCGATCTACGCCGGATGGCTGGATGGCCGTCTTGTGCCTCCTGGCTGACACTGTTCAGGATCTTCCCCAAACAGCCAGTGACCATCGGCAGAGCAGCCTGCCTCTGCCATCCCTGGCCGCGACAGCTCCGACCATGACCCCGCCCCCCACCCCACCGCACTACCGTGGTTGCGCCGCCCCCGGCCATACCTCAAAGACTCGCCATGATCCAGATCCGACGGCAGCAGTACCTTGACCCCACACAACACTAAGATAGGCACCTAAGCGATGCTTCCGCGGTGAACCTGCGCCCCTGCACCCCTACAATAGACACCGAGGCACTGCTGCCCCGGCCAACCGGCAGCCTAGGAGCTCCGCCACCTTGAGGGGTGCTGCTTCCATCCATTGGGAATCGACTGACCCAGAATAAAAATTCAAGTGGCTAATGCCTAGATAAAGTGATTTAAGATGAGTGTATGACCTATCTTGTGGCCCGGTGAAGTAGGCAGCTCCAGCTACCGAGTCGGTGAGGCCGGCGCGGTTCCGGTGGCTCCCAGCAGCGGGAAAAGCAGATATGTGGCGGCGGTCGACGGCTACGAGGGACCAGCGCCCGGGCGCTGGACGCGTCCGAAGTTGGAGCCTCTCTGGCGCCGTGCACAATGGCGCGGTTGAATCGGCTCCGGTACGGTTCACGCGGTCATCGTCGAGGCAGCTCCGGCAGCACGGAGTAAGAGGCACATGGCCCAGTGCACGACGGCAAACGGACAGCGGCTCCGGCAATTGGGAGGAGGGCGGCGGTGAATTTGGTGCGGTGGGGGGGCCATGGAGGAGGGGCTGAGGTTTCGCGGCTGGGGAGAAGGTGATTTGGCGCCCACGGTGTATGAATGGGGAATTGGGAGGGGGAACCATGTCTTACGGATGCATTTGTCTGAAATGTGGGGGAAGTTACAGTTCTACCCCTACCTTTTGGCATGTGGGCTTGGGTCTGTGTCTGGAGGGTCGGGGATAGTAGGGTCACTTTGCTTCTCCCAAATAGTGGGTGCCAGCGATTTTGGGCGAGGAGGGCGTGCTTTGAAATAGTGGGCGCGAGCGATTTCGGCCTAGGAGAGGGTGTTTTGCCGCCCATGGTTTATGAATTATTCGGCACCTATCATTTTGGCTGAGGAGAGGGCGCGCTTGGATGAAGTTACAAACCTACCCTCGATATTCAACGGGCCAATTGATGTGGGTCCCAGATAGGCAGGTAATTTCGTGCCTCCCATTTATTTGCCCGGGTGAATTCCACCGAGCAGAGGGTGTTTAGCGGTTCGTTCAAATTTTGGGAGAACAAGCATCCACTTCTACCTTACCAAGTCGATTCGAATCAAATTTTTAAATATTAGCTTGCCACTTCTTTTTTAGATGGTGAGATGATGCTCGGGACTCATGTGTGTTTACATGCTCGTTGCTACCAATTTATTTGACAAACAGTTGACCCACTCAAAAATGGGAATCAAACCCAAAATGAAATATCTCAATTCAATGAAATAGCTCATTGACCCGGTCAAAATTGTGGATTAAATCCAAAATTGAGCACCTCAATTGAATAGCATGTTGTATTATAGTACTCCATGAACATGTCAAGGTCAAATTAATGAACTTGCTTGATACGCATATCTCTGTTCATGTGTGAATTACAAACATGATGACCCACAATTATAGGGGATCAATCGTAGTCCTTTCGATAAGTAAGAGTGTCGAACCCAACGAGGAGCAGAAGGAAATGACAAGCGGTTTTCAGCAAGGTATTCTCTGCAAGCATTGAAATTATTGACAACATATAGTTTGATAGCAAGGTAATTTGTAACGAGCAACAAGTAACAATAGTAACAAAGGTGCAGCAAGGTAGCCCAATCCTTCTTATAGCAAAGGACAAGCCGGAACTTTCTCTTGTAGCAAGCAAAGCATTCTTGAGGACACATGGGAATTTCATCTAGTCACTTTCATCATGTTTGTTTGATTCGCGTTCGTTACTTTGATAATTTGATATGTGGGTGGACCGGTGCTTGGGTGCTGTTCTTACTTGAACAATCCTCCCAATTATGATTAATCCCTCTCGCAAGCATCCACAACTACGAAAGAAAAATTAAGATAAATCTAACCATAGCATGAAACATATGGATCCAAATCAGCCCCTTACGGAATAGCGCATAAACTAGGGTTTAAGCTTCTGTCACTCTAGCAACCCATCATCTAATTACTACTCCACAATGCCTTCCCTTAGGCCCAAAGATGGTGAAGTGTCATGTAGTCGACGTTCACACGACACCACTAAAGGAAGCAACAACATACATATCATCAAAATATCGAACGAATACCAAATTCACATGATTACTTATGACAAGACTTCTCCCATGTCCTCAAGAACAAAAGTAACTACTCACAAATCATATTCATGTTCAAGATCAGAGTGGTATTGAATATCATTAAGGATCTAAACATATAATCTTCCACCAAATAAACCAACTAGCATCAACTACAAGATGTAATCAACACTACTAGCAACCCACAGGTACCAATCTGAGGTTTTGAGACAAAGATTGAATACAAGAGATGAACTAGGGTTTGAGATGAGATGGTGCTGGTGAAGATGTTGATGAAGATTGGTCCTCCCACGATGAGAGGATCGTTGGTGATGACGATGGCTTCGATTTACCCCTCCCGGAGGGAAGTTTCCCGGAATCGCTCCGCCAGAGAGCAAAAGTGCTCCTGCCCAGGTTCCGCCTCGAGACGGTGGCGCTTCGTCCCGAAACCTTCCTTCTGATTTTTCTAGGTCAAATGGCACCTTATAGCAGAAGATGGGCTTCAGAGGCCTGCTAGGGGCCCCACATGCTCGGGAGGCGCGCCCTGGGGGGGAGCGCCCCCCAGGCTTGTGTCTGCCTGGTGGGCCCCCTTCTGTTGATTCTTTTGCCAATATTTTTTATATATTCCAAAATAATTCTCTGTCAATTTTCAGGTCATTTGGAGCTGTGCGGAATAAGTGTCTCCGATATAGCCCTTTCCGGTCCAGAATTCCAGCTGCCGGCAATCTCCCTCTTCATATGAAACTTGCAAAATAAGAGAGAAAAGGCATAAGAATTGTATCATAAAGTGAAATAACAGTCCATAATGCAATAAATATCAATAGGAAAACATGATGCAAAATGGACGTATCAAAATACCATGTTCTCCAATTCAAAGATTTGAATGCAATTTTATACCGAATCATGGTTTATATCAGTCTTCGATGCATAAACGCGACCTCTCCCCTCTCCCGGACTTCCGTTCTCTCTCTAGCCGATAATCTTTGTTTCTATCGCGCGCATACAAACACAATCCTTGTCGGTCCCTCTCCCTCTCTCTCTCTCTCTCTCTCCTGGTCTTTCTAGTTCGCATACACACTCCATGTATATGTCTCTCTCGCACACAATGTATGACTCTCTAGTCTAAGCTAAATATCTAGGGTGCACTCATCGTACGCACACAAATTCCCTCGCTCGTTGTCTGTAACTCTCTCACGCACCACTCCGCCGTCTCGGGGCTCTTCCCCCCCTCTCTCTCTCTCTCTCGAATTTTCTATCTCCCTAGGTCACACATACACATATCTCACTCGCACTAGATAGACCCATCTAAAACTCTCTCTCTCTATCTCTCTCTCTCCCTCATTCTCTCTCTATCTCACACGCACACACACACAATCTCCCGCCTAGCTAAGTACAACTATCTCTCACTACATTGTATGCACACGCAGTCCCCCCTAGGTATATGACTATCTCCCAGTCTCCATCACAAACACACGCATTGCCTCTTTCCCTCACTAGGTCTATCTCGATCTCTCTCGGGGCATCTTTCTATCGCACACACACCTCGTCTCTCGATCTCCCACCCATATAGTCTCATCATGATCTCGTGGGGTTCTCTCTATCACAAACACACCCTCTCTCCCTCCCCATGCCTCCATTATCTCCATACGTCCCTCTCGACCTCTGTCCCTTGTTGGCCAGACCTCTCTTGGACACGTGCTACAGTGGTCTCTCTCTCCGTTGCAAACAACCACACACTAGCTATCTCCGTGTGTCTCCTCACCTCGCTTTCTCTCTCGGAGATGCATGCGTGATATGTTTGCATAAGACACGCACACTTTCTCTCTATTTTATCGTGTGTTGTCCCTTTCTCTT
Organism: Elymus sibiricus; assembly: GCA_039707655.1. Lineage (NCBI taxonomy): Eukaryota > Viridiplantae > Streptophyta > Magnoliopsida > Poales > Poaceae > Elymus > Elymus sibiricus. Next base: position 74,925,940 of record CM077676.1, read on the forward strand.
TCACACACACACTCTTTTTGCACACTCACTCTTTCTCCTTCACACACACTTGATCTCTCTTGGCTTAGGTACTCTCTTCGGTCCATAGCATATAGATTTTTTGAAAAGTCAAACCTCACAAAGTTTGACCTGGTATGTGGAGAAAAACATTTACATCTAGAACGGCAAACATATATCATTAGATTCATCACAAGATGTAGTTTCATATGATGTATCTTTGGTATTGTAGATATAAATAATTTTCTCTATAAACTTGGTCAAAGTTTCCAAAGTTTGACTTTAAAAATATTTATATGCACTACATTATCGAACGGAGGGAGTGTCTCTTTCTCTCTCTCAACTCTCTCACGCACCACTCAGACGTATTAGGGCTCCTCTCTCTCTCTCTCTCTCAAACTTTATATCTCCCAAGGTCACACATACACATATCTCGCTCGCACTAGATAGAGCCATCTAACACTCTCCCCCTCGTTCTCTCTCTATCTGACACGCACCACCCCCCTAAGTACCATTATCTCTCACTCCATCATAGGCACATGCACTCCCCCCTAGGTATGACTATCTCTCACTATCCATCACAAACACACGTATTGTCTCCTTCCATCCCTAGGTCTATCTCGATCTCTCTCGGGGTCTCTTCTATCGCGCACACACCTTGTCACTCGATCTCCCACCCATATAGTCCCCTCACGATCTCGAGGGGATCTCTCTATCACAAACACACACACTCTCCCTCCCCATGCCTGCATTTTCTCCATACGTCTCTCTCGACCTCTCTCCCTTGTTTGCCGGACCTCTCTTGGCCACGTGCTAGGGGTCTCTCTCTCTCTCTGTTGCAAACAACCACACACTATCTCCTCACCTCGCTTCCGCTCTCGGAGATGCATGCATGATATGTTTGCATAAGACACACACACTTTCTCTACTTTATCGTGTGTTGTCCATGTCTCTTTCACACACACACACACACACACTTTTTGCACACTCATTCTTTCTCTTTCACACACACTCTCCCTCTCTCTAGTTAGGTACTCTCTCAGGTCCATAACATATGGATGTTTTGAAAAGTCAAACCTCACAAAAGTTTGATCAGGTATATGTGTAGAAAAACATTTACATCTGGAACGATCATTAGATTCATCACAAGATGTAGTTTCATATCATATATCTTTGGTATTGTAGATATAAGTAATTTCTTTATAAACTTGGTCAAAGTTTCAAAAGTTTGACTTTTCAAAAAATTATAGGCACTACATTATCGAATGGAGGGAGTATCTCTTTCTCTCTCTCGATCTCTCACGGGCCTCCCCTCTCACTCGATCTCTCTTTACTGAGGGATTATACGGTCACTGGGTCAGCGTATAGCTCCGTATATTGTTTAGTTGACCGGTCAACCAGTCTACATGGTGCCTTGTCAGCTCGTGTTCTCTATCTGGGTGTGCTGGCCCATGTGGCAGTGGGTGAAAATAAATAAACTAGAGGCCCATCTGACACGGGGTGAAATAAAAAAACTAGAAACCGCATGCGGTAGCACCCCGCACGCTACTAAATTGAGTGCACACTTCTTCCGCGTTAATACACACACTACGACAACTCACATACACCACTGCGTGGCATGCATGCAAGGACGCACTCGCGCACACCCAGCACACAATACACACCAGCACACGTGTACACCGGCGTCGCTACCTGCTAAGATGGATGACGAGGCAGTCAACAAGCGAAGGCGTCTCGAGCCAAAACCGCATCCGGCGAGCCTGGACTTCATCAGCAGCCTCCCCGATGACATGCTGCTCATCATCATCGCCCTCCTTCCCACCAAATCTGTCATGTGGACCACCCTGCTCTCCCGGTGGTGGCGCCCCCCTGGTGCTACGTCCCCCTCAACCTCACCATCGACAGCTGCCTCTGCGATGGGGATTGCAAACGCATGACCGCAGTCTCCAAGATCCTTGCATCGCACCCTGGGCTAGCCAGACGCCTTGTCATTCGCATGTTCAGTACCAACTGCAAGGTCCAAGCCAAGTTCGATGAGTGGTTCTTATCCCCCGCCCTAGATCAACTCGAGGAGCTCAGGTTTAAAGGTGGACGATGTCGCTCTTTGCCTCCGTCCGCGCTCCACCTCGCGCCAACACTGCGCCGCGCCAGGTTCAGCTCCTGCTGTTTCCCCCAGATTAATGTCGCGCCTGCTCTTCTGCTCCCTCAACTCAAGCAGCTCGACCTCTTTGACATTGGCATCTCGAAGGAGGCTATGGAGCACCTGCTCCGTGGCTGTACTGCGCTCGAGTACCATTGTCATCGGCAGATCCACGGGTTCATTAGCCTCCATGTCGCCTCGATGAATTTCCGATGGATTTATGTGTCTTGCTGGCCCCGCAACAAGACATTACTTGGGAAGAGATCAGTTGAGCTGTTTCACGATATGGTCATTGAGAATGCGCCTTTCCTTGAGAGATTGTCTGTATCTGATCTAGAAGGTCCAACAAAAATAAGGGTCATTGACGCGCCGAAATTGACAGCGTTGGCCTACTCGTCTGCCAAATTCTCCGAACTTGTTATAGGATCCATAATTGTTCAGGTACAACATTCTTCTTTTTCTCCTTCTTCTTCTTGAAATTCACATTTTAAAAAAAATTCTTGATGTATTTTCGACTGTTATCCAGAAAATGATTCCCACAAGCTTGACCCAGTTTGTGCGCACAGTGAAGATCTTGGCAATAAAATCTATTGGCCCCAATCTGGATCAAGTTGTTGGATTCCTTAGATGCTTTCCGTGCACGGAGAAGCTACTCATCGAGGTGAAACTCCTTTCCTATTAAATGTGAACCACAACGGAGCTCAATTTTTTCGTAATTTTCCCAAGTTACAATGACAAGTGTAGTGTTCAAAACTGCATCTAGGCACTATACTGAAAGAAATGTTTTTAGTATTTTTTCTCACGTGATCACCTGCATCTTTTTTGTTGTTGTTGTAGCCAAGGCTAGTCATAGTGGGAAGTAACTTAGACTAGTAACACTATGGTTAGCCTAAGAACAAGTACTACGTCCGTCCTGGTTTACTAGTCCCCTTCGTATTTTGTAGTATCAAATTTTGACCATAGATTTAACTAACAAAATGTTAATGCATGTCACTAAAAATTATATTGTTGGATTCGTATTTGAACATAATTTCCAATGGTATAATTTTTGGTGACATGCATTCACATTTTCTTAGGTAAATCTATGGACAAAATTTTACACTAAATACGAAGGGGACCTATAAACTAAGACGGAGGTAGTACAATAGTGGGCTATAAGCCCTTTTTTTGTTGTTGTAGCCAAGGCTAGTCATAGTGGGAAGCGGGCTGTAAGAGCATCCACAGGCAAGTTTGCCTCTAACCTGGGACCCACTGACCTACCTCTAAGCTTATATGAAAGCTTCGCAGTGTGCTGCCTCTAGTATAGTTTTAAAGTTGGACCCACAACTGAATAAAATGAAGTACTAGTACTAGAGTACTCCCATCCTATGACTTATTAGAGGCAAGTATACTGGCAACAAATGCTCACACTATGACCAACCTCTTCACGTGCTCCTAGGTAAAATGAGTAAATGATAGGAAAGAGAAAGAGAGAGAGTGAAAAATTATCACTAGCCTTAGAGCCAACCCTATCGTATGAGCGAATGATATTGGTAGCTCTTGATGACACAGCAATCTTATATAGCCAGCTGCTCCAATATGTTCTCTTCTTTTGCAGATAAAAAAAGACCCAAAAGTGAAAAATGTGCTGCAATATAACAATCTCATCGAATGCCTTGATCTCCATCTTACAGAAATTGATTTGATCGACTACCGAGGCACCACATCTGAGATTAAATTGGCCAGGTTCTTTGTTCTAAAGGCAGGTGCGCTCAAGGTAATGAGGTCTGGCGTTCTCTGGCACAACAATGAATGGTGTGCTGATCACCACAAGCGTCTAAAGCTGAATGACAAAGGCTCTATAGAAGCTGAATTTGTTTTTGAAAGATCAAGTGATGAGAGACTCTAAAGTTTATTTGCCCATTAGTGACTTGTCAGGGGCGGTGGATTTTAGTTTGTATGATAATGATGCATCCACCTAAAGTAACAAAAGTTCTTACGTAAACTTCTTAATAATTCCCTCTTCGTAGGTGTAGCATTACTCCTAGCATTTGTAATATCAGTTCCTTGTAATATTATGACTATCCAGCACGAGGTACTACGTTATGATAAATGTTTGTGTGCATAGGTGCGGCAACGATATACCCATTACAATATTTATTATTACTCGTGGCAACGCATGGGAAATTATCTAGAACACAGCTAGTTGTAAGCAGGGTAGCTCTATAGCCTTGATGATAGTGACTGCACACGGTGAGGTTGACTTTGGTAACCCTAACACGCTGCCTACACTCAGGTGTCATCTCCGGCGCAAGGTCGTGTCAGTTCACTATGAGGAGCAGCACGTAATAATTTGACCAACGGGTAGTACATTGATAGTACTACTACTACCACCGTCTGGATTTAGTAGTACTACCACCTCCGTCTGGATTTAGTATTTGACTAGCAATATCTAGTAATGCATGTCACAAAAAATATACTACTCCCTCCCTAAATAAATACATGGAGTATTGTTTTATTCGGTTTTGAATGTAGTTTTCGATGATATTATACACTCTCCCTTCCAGTAGAGGGCTCAAATCTGAAATCTCATCAATCAGACTACTATTGTACTCCCTCCGTACTGGTGCATTAGTCACGTTACGAAAACCAAATAATCCCAAAACTCTTAGGCGCGGTGCATTAACTACCCACCTCGTTCCCTATTTTTTGCCACGAAAAAAGAAATCAGCCAATAGGAGACGTGTGGCGTGTATGCATTCCATGACTTGAAACTACTTAGCACAACATGTAGTGGTCAATTCTGCACGCAATGACATTAATTACCAAATAAACATCAAGTTCTCTCGTTTTTCCCCAACTTGGTCTCGGTGCACATCCTAAGATGGCCGAGGAGTAGATGGCCAACGCACACGTGAATGCAACGCAATCTGCACTTCTCATATAAAGGCTCCCCACCAGTCCAATCCATCTATGAAATCCTATGCACCTACGCACCCTAATCAAGGGCAAGAGTGATCACTCCAATCACAAGATCAATTGACTAGAAGATAGACCCATGGAGGCAATGAGCGCGAGCATGAGCCGGATGTGTCAGATGGTCCACGACGACGGCCTGCTGCCCGGCACCGAGGAACGTCTCCAGGTCGTGCTTGAGGCCGCCAGGGCGAGCGGCCTCTTGGACAACAGCTTCGTCTCCTTGTTCGATGAGGCCCTCGCCGGCTTCCTCGACAAGTTCACCATTCTCAAGAAGCTCGCGGACGACCTTGATGTACACCTCTGATAACCCACAAGTATAAGGGATCGCAACAGTTTTCGAGGGTAGAGTATTCAACCCAAATTTATTGATTCGACACAAGGGGAGCCAAACAATATTTGCAAGTATTAGCACTTGAGTTGCCAATTCAATCACACCTGGAGACTAAGTATCTGCAGCAGAGTGATCAGTAGCACAGTAATATGATAGTTTGATAGTAGTAGCAATAATAGTAATAGTAGCAGTAACGGCAGCAGCAATAGTAGTAACAGTTGTGACAGCAGTAGCAACAGTAGTAACTTAGCAAAGAACAATATATGAAAAGCTCGTAGGCATTGGATCGGTGATTATATTGGATAACATTCATCATAACCTAGGGCGACACAGAACTAGCTCCAATTCATCAATATAATGTAGGCATGTATCCCGTATATAGTCATACGTGCTTGCGATAAGAACTTGCATGACATCTTTTGTCCCACCCTCCCGTGGCAGCGGGGTCCATAAGGAAACTAAGGGATATTAAGGCCTCCTTTTAATAGAGAACCGGAACAAAGCATTAACACTTAGTGAATGCATGAACTCCTCAAACTATGGCAATCACCAGAAAGAATCCCAATTTATGCGGATCATAACACATAGCAGGTGCATATAACTTGCAAGATCGGATCAAGAACACAAATATATTCATGAAAACATAAAGGGTTTAGATCTGGAATCATGGCACTCGGGCCCTAGTGACAAGCATTAAGCATAGCAAAGTCATAGCAACATCAATCTCAGAACATAGTGGATACTAGGGATCAAGCCCTAACAAAACTAACTCGATTACATGATAAATCTCATCCAACTCATCACCGTCCAGCAAGCCTATGAAGGAATTACTCACTCCCGGCAGTGAGCATCATGAAATTGGTGATGAAGGATGGTTGATGACGACGATGCCGGAAGATCCCTCTCTTCGGAGCCCCGAACGGACTCCAGATATGGCCTCCCGATGAAGAACATGAGGTGGCGGCGGCTCCGTATCGTGAAACGCAATAAAACTTCCTCTCTTATTTTTTCTCTGGAATTATGAATTTATAGCGTTGGAATTAGGTCAGAAAGAGCCACGTGGGCCCCACGAGGTACCAGGACGCGCCTGGGGGTGGCGCACCCTGGTGCCTCGTGGGCACTGGGTGGCCCCCCTCCAGTGGATCTTGGTTCCAGTATTTTTTTATTTATTCCATAAAAAATCTCCAAAAAGTTTCATCCAATTCCAAGAACTTTTATTTCTGCACAAAAAACAACACCATGGTAGTTCTGCTGAAAACAGTGTCAGTCCGGGTTAGTTCCATTCAAATCATGCAAATTAGGGGCCAAAACAAGAGCAAAGGTGTTTGGAAAAGTAGATACGACGGAGACGTATCAACTCCCCCAAGCTTAACTCTTTGCTTGTCCTCAAGCAATTCAGTTGACAAACTAAAAGTGATAAAGAAAAACTTTTACAAACTCTTTTGTTCTTGTATCTGTATATATGCTTAAATAGTACCAAAGTTTTTAGCAAAGATTATAACTAACCATGCAAATGATAACTCTTAGAAATTATATTCACTCATATCAATGGCATAATCAACTAGCGAGCAATAATAAGACATCTCAAATGCCAACACTTTGTGAAAACGATCATGATATAATATGACAACATGGTATCTCGCTAGCCCTTTCTGAGACCGCAAAACATAAATGCAGAGCACGTCCAAAGTTCAAGCAGCGACTAAACATTGTAATTCATGGTAGAAGAGATTCAGTCATGATGCACACAACATTAACTATTCACAATGCATGAGAATGCCAATAGTGCTCTCAGGACCGGTGCTTATTTGAGAAGGTGATGACTCAACAATAAAAGTAAAATAACATAAAAGTAAATAGATAGGCCCTTCGCAGAGGGGAGCATGGATTTGCAGAGGTGCCAGAGCTCGAAGCTTAAATCAGAGATAAATATAATTTTGGGAGGTATGTCTTTCCTGTCAACGTCACGACCGAGAGTTTTCAATATCTTCCATGCTAAACACATTAGCGGTGGTTCCCAAGCAGTAAAGTAAAGTTTACTCCCCCTCCACCAACAATCACAAGCCATGGCTAGCCAAATCCTCGGGTGCCCTCCATACCAACAACTTTCCGGGGGAGTTTGTTTTATTATTTTGCAATTTTAATTATGGGACTGGGCATCCCGATTACCAGCCCCTCTCGTGCAAGGACAAGTGAATAAACACTCGTCATGAGAATAACCCGCTTAGCATGGAAGATACTGACCGCCCCCTGTCGCTCCATGAGCGGTACGGGCACACAAAACAGATGTTCATTTGAATATTTAGAGGTAGAACATGCAAATTTACTTAGAACGGCAGAGTAATACCGCATATAGGTAGGTATAGTGGACTCATCTGGAATAACTTTGGGTTTAAAGGTTTTGATGCACAAGCAGTATTCCCGCTTAGTACAGGCAAAGGCTATTAAATAGGTTGAGAAGCGACCAGCTAGAGAGCGAAAACGGTCATAATCATGCATCATGAATAATCAACATTGAATACTAGCATGAGTAGGATATAAGCACCATGAACATAAATATCGTGAAGGCTATGTTGGTTTTGAATCAACTACATGCATGAACATGTGCTAAGTCAAGCCACTCGAAACATTCAGAGGAGGATACCATATCATCATACTACATCACAATCATTTTAATGCATGTTGACACTTCAAGATAAATCATTATCCACTCCTAGCTACTTAAGCATGGCATGAGCAACTATAATCTCTAATTGTCATCATAAACATGTTTAATCATAACATGCTGAATCATGGATACTGAGTTAAACATATTTACAAAAACAAAGAACAAGTTGAGTTCATACCCGCTTTTCCTTGCCACAGTCACTTCATCAAATCATCGTCATTATTGCCTTTCACTTGCACGACCGAATGATATGGAAATAATAATAGTGCAAGAGTGTCGTGAACTAAGCTGGAATCTGCAAGCATTTTATTCAAAGGAGAAGACAAGGTAATATGGGCTCTTTGCTAGATCAACAATAATGCATATGAGAGCCACTCAACATTTTCATCATGGTCTTCTCCTTACAATGGCTCAACAAAAGAAAAGAATTTCAGAGAAACACACTGAAATATTTTTGGAGTTTTTAGTTTTTCTAAAGAAAATGAAATAAAGAAGACAAAACAAAAATGAGAAAAACTATTTACACGAGAAAGCTCCCAATTAAAAGAAGAAACGGGAAATCTTTTTGGGTTTTCTTTTACTACTGCGAAACTACAACTAATTAAACTAGAAAGAAAAACCGAAAAGAAGCAAGAAATTTTTTTTGGGTTTTCTTAAGTTTTTCAAACACACTAGAAGAAAGCAAGAAAATAAAACTAGCATGAATTATACAATGAAAAAGTATGAACACCGACAACTGGAATGAAATGTGTAGACATGAATGTAATGTTGGTGAGAGATACGTACTCCCCCAAGCTTAGGCTTTTGCCTAGCTTGGTCTACGGCCATCCGTAGTAGCCATCCGGTCCCATATGAAACTCCTGAGGAGGCGGCACCCGAGCGTCCCAATCCTGGGCCTCCTCCTCTGCTGCTGCCAGTGCGTTCCGGTAAGCAACTATGTCCGGTGGCATAATAGTATATCCATTCCTGGCATGAGAATCAAACAAAGCAGGTGCAGGCAACGGAATAATATCACGAGTATCCTCACTAAAAACCAAGTTATAACGAATGTGGTGAGGAGGTTCCGGAGCATCAAGAAAGTGGTGGTCCCTCATGGACTGGTAATCTAAGTAAACTCTGGGCAACAAGCAATCATGAGGGCGTATGTTAACATTAAAACGTCTCGCTAAGCGAGTAGCATAAATACCACCATGAATTTTACCCCTAGTCCTATTAGTGTGCAAGCGGCGTGCAATGATGGCTCCCAGGTTATAAATGTTATCATTATGCAATGCACGGTGTAAAATGGAAAAGTCAGGTGCAGCTAGTGCACTACCTTGCTCCCTAGCAATTAAGCATTTCCCTAAGAATAAAGCGAAGTAATGAACTGCGGGAAATTGCAAGGTAGTGGCTCGGGCTTTCAACACGCCCCTTCTCTCTCCCACAGTTAAAGTGTGGAGGAAGCCCTCAAACTCCTCCGGTCGAGGCTATCTGATTTCCCCATCAAAGGGAATCAGACATATCTCACAAAATTCAGCCAGAGGTATCTGATAATGTTCAGCATATAAATCAAAGCGCACCTCAGGGGGTTCGAGCCTACTCAGAAAATGAAAGTTTTGCACAAAGGAATTTGTAAGGATGTGGTGCTGGTCACACTCATCTGCGAGGAAGTCTGTCAATCCGGCGTTTGCAACGAATTGCGCGAACTCTTGGTAGAATCCGGCTTCGTTCATGAAGGCATTGTGTGGCCATTCGCACGGCCGGACCTCCGTCCTACGCAGAATGTTGAGGTCACTGTCTGAGGACTCCCCAAGGACTCCCTTTGTGTTCTGCTTTGAGGAACTCCTCCGGAAGAAATTCATTTTCCTATGAACAAATTTCTGAAAAATTTTGGGCCACAAAATGATATCAATAAAACTTCACAAGATTGATAGCAACTACTCATGTGGATGCCTAGAGGCTATATCAAGCATTCAAACTACTTGGAACTCAAAGAATTCAACATGCAAGCTCATTTTCAGTAGCACCAAGAGCAGCTAATTATGCAAAGTATGATCCACTAGAGCAAAAACTAATTGGAGCAATGGAGGAGTCACATACCAAGTAGCAATCACCCAAAACAGTTTCAGAAACGGAGCTCCGAGCAAAGAGATCAAAAATTTCAGGTTTGTGAGCAAGAACACGAGAGAGAGAGAGAGAGAGAGCTACCAGGAATTTTTGCTAGAGGTAAGAGATGAAGTGGGCTGAAGGAATAAGTGAGGGGGTCCCTGTGGGGCCCACGAGCCACCTGGGCGCGCCAGGGGGGGTTGGCGCGCCCTGGTACCTCGTGGGCACCTGGGGTACACCCCTGGTATGTTTCCAGTGCCAAAAATTCTTAAATATTCCATAAAAATCATATCAAAATTTTATTGCATTCTGAGCACTTTTATTTTTGGGCACTTTTTTATTGCACGGATGAATCAGAAAACAGGATAATCATGGCATTTTATTTTATTTAACTAAAAATAATAGAAAACAAAAAGTGGGTACAGATGGTTGTGCTTACTAAATTCATCGACCACGTGCCCCTCAAAAAGGATCCATTAATAAGGTTGATCAAGTCTTATTAACAAACCATTTTCGAGTAACATGAAACCGAAGAATCTTCGTAAAACACTAGGTTACCTCAACGGGGATATGCATCTCCCCAATAATAAGAGTTTCATATCTCTTTTTGACAGTAGGAAGAGGGAGTTGAAAACTTCCAATAGTAATTCCTCAGCATATCTTCAAGACTGAGATATAAAATACCATGTATCTCCCCACTACCTGTGGCGGTGTGTCAAGACCATGTATTTCTTCAATAGGTGGTAGATTCTTAACATCTTCAGCTTTAATACCTTTTTCCTTCATACACTTCTTTGCTTCTTGCATATCTTCAAGACTGAGATATAAAATACCCCTCTTCTTCGGAGTGGGTTTGGGCGGTGGTTCAGGAAGTGTCCAATCACTATCATTCTTCAATATATTATTCAATAATTCCTCAGCTTGTTCAATAGTCCGTTCCCTAAAAACACAACTAGCACAACTATCTAGGTAGTCCCTAGAAGCATAGGTTAGTCCATTATAGAAGATATCAAGTATTTCATTTTTCTTAAGAGGATGATCAGGTAAAGCATTAAGTAGTTGGAGAAGCCTCCCCCAAGCTTGAGGGAGATTCTCTTCTTCAATTTGCACAAAGTTAAATATTTCCTGTAAAGCAGCTTGTTTCTTATGAGCAGGAAAATATTTTTCAGAGAAGTAATAAATCATATCCTGGGGACTATGCACACATCCAGGAGCAAGAGTATTATACCATTCCTTAGCATCACCCTTTAATGAGAAAGGAAACAACTTAAGAATATAGTAATGGCGAATTTTTTCCTCATGAGCAAATAGGGTGGCTATATCATTTAATTTAGTAAGATGTGCCACAACGATTTCAGTTTCATAACCATGAAAAGGATCAGATTCCACCAAAGTAATTAACTCAGGATCGACAAAGAATTCATAATCCTTGTCAGTAACAAATATGGGAGAGGTGGCAAACTTAGGATCATATTTCATTCTATTTATAACTTCATGTCTATCATTACAAGCAAGAATGGCTCTAGCCGTCTCCCTATCAAAGCAATGTTCATCAGGTGTTTCAACTCTAGTAGGAGATCTAGGCATAATAGCTGAATCATAATTTTCAAGAGTTTCAACATTTTCAATTTCTTTAGCTTTAGCAATTTGTTCAGTAAGAAATTTACCAAGTGGCACAGCATTATCGAGCATAGTACTAGCATCATCATGAGTATCATTCATAGCAGAAGTGGTATCATCAATAACTTGCGACATATCAGAATTAATAGCATGTGGTGGTGTTGCAAGTTTACTCAAAACAGAAGGTGAATCAAGTGCAGAGCTAGATGGTAGTTCCTTACCTCCCCTCTTCTTAGAGGGAACGATCTTGGTCTTAGCGTCATTCAGATTCTTCATAGTGATCAACAGATATAAATCCCAAGTGACTCAGCAAATAAAGCTATGCTCCCCGGCAACGGCGCCAGAAAAAGGTCTTGATAACCCACAAGTATAGGGGATTGCAACAGTTTTCGAGGGTAGAGTATTCAACCCAAATTTATTGATTCGACACAAGGGGAGCCAAAGAATATTTGCAAGTATTAGCAGTTGAGTTGTCAATTCAACCACACCTGGAGAATAAATATCAGGAGCAGAGTGATCAGTAGCATAGTAATATGATAGTTTGATAGTAGTAGCAATAATAGTAACAGTAGCAGTAACGGCAGCAGCAATAGTAGTAACAGTTGTGACAGCAGTAGCAATAGTAGTAACTTAGCAAAGAACAATATATGAAAAGCTTGTAGGCATTGGATGGGTGATTATATTGGATAACATTCATCATGTAACAGTCATAACCTAGGGCGACACAGAACTAGCTCCAATTCATCAATATAATTTAGGCATGTATCCCGTATATAGTCATACGTGCTTGCGATAAGAACTTGCATGACATCTTTTGTCCTACCCTCCCGTGGAAGCGGGGTCCATAAGGAAACTAAGGGATATTAAGGCCTCCTTTTAATAGAGAACCAGAACAAAGCATTAACACTTAGTGAATACATGAACTCCTCAAATTATGGCAATCACCGGAAAGAATCCCAATTATTGTCACCTTGGGGTATGCGGATCATAAGACATAGCAGGTGCGTATAACTTGCAAGATCGGATCAAGAACACAAATATATTCATGAAAACATAAAGGGTTCAGATCTGGAATCATGGCACTCGGGCCCTAGTGACAAGCATTAAGCATAGCAAAGTCATAGCAACATCAATCTCAGAACATAGTGGATACTAGGGATCAAGCCCTAACAAAACTAACTCGATTACATGATAAATCTCATCCAACTCATCACCGTCCAGCAAGCCTACGAAGGAATTACTCACTCCCGGCGGTGAGCATCATGAAATTGGCGATGAAGGATGGTTGATGACGACGATGCCGGAAGATCCCCCTCTCCGGAGCCCCGAACGGACTCCAGATCTGGCCTCCCAATGAAGAACAGGAGGTGGCGGCGGCTCCGTATCGTGAAACGCAATAAAACTTCCTCTCTTATTTTTTTCTCTGGAATTGTGAATTTATAGCGTTGGAATTATGTCAGAAGGAGCCACGTGGGCCCCACGAGGTACCAGGGCGCGCCTGGGGGGTGGCGCGCCCTGGTGCCTCGTGGGCACTGGGTGGCCCCCTCCAGTGGATCTTGGTTCCAGTATTTTTTATTTATTCCATAAAAAATCTCCAAAAAGTTTCATCCAATTCCAAGAACTTTTATTTCTGCACAAAAAACAACACCATGGTAGTTCTGCTGAAAACAGCGTCAGTCCGGGTTAGTTCCAATCAAATCATGCAAATTAGGGGCCAAAACAAGAGCAAAAGTGTTTGGAAAAGTAGATACGACGAAGACGTATCAACCTCTAGCCCACACACCCAGGCTCTACGATGCCCGCCACCCTCACCGGCCTCTATGGTGACAACCTCTTCGATGCACTGGTGGCCCTGCGACTGCCCACCGTCGCGCAGGAGAGTGTCCACCTTGAGGTCGCGCTCGCCGCGCAGCGCCTCGCGCAGCAAGACACCATCGACATAATCACCCACGTCTACGAGAAAATCATTCACAAGGACCACTAGATGCCAGAGGAGGACGATAGGACGCTGGCCTTCTTGGACCGCAGGGCAACCTTGGACGGCATTGTTTAGAAGCACATTGACCTTACCGCCAATGCCGCTGCTCCTTGCGCGTCGGTTGGTGGCCCGGCGCACTAGGGCGAGAGGATGTCGTTGATGGATCCTTATGCATCTTTATTTTTGTGTCAATTCCATGTATACTGTAATTTTCTTACCTTTTTCATCAACTTCATAATTTTCGTACGTACCATGCATGAACTGTGCCACTACCAAACTTCTTATTAATATTGACGTGCAATTGAAATGTTTAGGTCCCATGCAAGAAATGGGAATGAATTTCAAACTTCTGGGCGTGGTGGATCGGCCACAAACATTGAGAAACTTGGTTTTTAAATTCCTGTAAATTTATTGATGGTTCCGGTTTCCAAGTGCGGCACGATTCCCGGATGGCGACGCACTGTGTTCTGGGCGAGGATATGGATAGGGCAGAGGGGATTTTTCCTTTATTAAGGGACGGAGAGGCTAACGTGGCAGTCAATAATCTGGTCAAAGTCAGGAATCCTGGTCTTTGGATGCCACGTCATCAAATCCCGTCCTTAAACTGCACGGAGGTTCATTTAGACTCGGATCGACAGGGTCAGGGTACCAATTTCAAGGATTTGAACGTCGAGGTTTATTTACATCGTGTTCTACAACCTCAGGGTTCAAAACAGACTTCACTCCACCACCACTGCATCGCATCGTCGTGGCCTTGATTCTTACTGTATCGCATTCTCATTCCATCTCATAAAGAGGTGTCTGATCCCCTTGCTCACTTTTTGCATCATTTTCGTAGTTTACGTACCATGCATGACCCAACCTACCAAACTTTATAATAAGTGTTAGACTTCACAAGTTGAAAACGAGAAACTGGAAATCGTACAGTCCCGTTCGTGTCGCACCCCAGACGGTCGTTCCGGCCCGCCCCTCAACGCAAAGTGGCTAGGCATATCACTTACATGTGAGACCGCATGTAAGGAAAGCGGTGATGGCCGAAATTGGCAAAACTCCCCCGCTTATCACGCGGGAAAAGCCCAGCGCTAGCGTTTTGAATCGTTATTTCTATTTTTTGATGGAAAATCATTATTTCTATCTATCGGTCGCACCAGGAGCAGAACCAAATGTTACAACTTACCTAGTACTACAAGTTCAAAAGGAAAAGCATGTCGTGTTTGCGTCGCACCCCCACACGGTTGGTCCGGCACGCCGCTCAAGGGGGGAACGCGTGCTGTCTTGCATCTTCACTTACAAGTGGGACCGCAGTTGAGCAAACCGACTATCAGCAAACCCCCACCCCGCCCGCCGCGCGATGGCTGAGTTAGAGAAATGAGGAGGGAGAAGAGTAGCTATAGCACGGAGTCCAAGAAATTTGGTGTCAGATGGGACTCGCGCAGGTGGCGTGTGCCGTACTCCTGGACGTGGATGCTTGTTCTGGCCCATGCCACCCTACTATATCGAGGTGCTGGTTACGTAGAGTGAACAAATTAACATATGGCCCACCTCACACTGTGGTCAGATTTCCTGGAGTCCGTGCTCGGCTAAAAAGTGTTCTCTGTCAGGGTGGATGGCTGGTCTCAAGTTTAAAACTTGTTTATAATACTAGTACGTAGAGATAGTGCAGCAGTTTTGAAAGTTTGAATCCAAACATCAGAATGCAATTTCTATCGTTGATTGGACTCATCCGACGACCTAGGATGATGCACCGCATCCACGGCCATTGTCGTTGCCTAGCATGAGGCTGCCATTAATGGGTAGGAACTAGAAAAGAGGAGAGCTTGCTCGGGTTCGTCTAGCACATAGTTCAATCAAGTGCACATACGTACATGGTAGTCTCATTTTACAAGTGTGGGAACATGTGAAGCATGAGAAGCTAACTAGTATTATATATAACCTATTACAATGCATGGACAATTATGTATTCGGGGAAAAAAATGCCGCGTCGCAGCACCCACTCTGAGAAGCGACTCGAAAACCATTCATAAATTAAGTAAGTTTATCACAGGCATACCATTTAGTATTACATACAACAAGTCATCAATGCACAACGACAATGAGGATACATTCTAAATACTAAAGTTTTTATCACACAACAAATAACAAGCAATGAAATGAACTTCAGGTCAACCAATCCTCGGCGTTGGAAACGCTTGCTTTGAACCATAAGTGAGCCTCTGGGCAGGGCCAGCTGTTATCAATATTGAGACCAACGCAAGACTCACCATCCAGGCTGAAGTGGCCTATATCAGGAGTACGCAAATAGCTAGCGTAGGGAACCATAGCAATGTCCAAGGTATAGATACAGTTGCTTCTCATAAATGGTAACGTTGTGCCAACAGCAGCTGGATCGCCTTTCACCATCATTGGATAGTTTAGTCCAAGGAAAAGCGAGTATTCTCCAAGACTATCGATATTGAACCAGGGAGAAAGTGCTGGCACTAGCACACTAATATCCATCCCGAATACCCTGCAATGGATGTTGGAATAGTTCTGGAGAGTGCGACCATGGGAGACAACTCCTGCTTCCTCTGTAAAATCAGCAGTGCCCTGTATATAGACAGGAAGAGGTGATCCATCGGAATAAGTAGCTAGGCGCCACTAAGTAGGTAGGTCCTGCTTGTCTTCATGCCCGTGATCATCACCATCGTCATCTCCCCCTTGGTTATAAAATTTTCCAAGTATAGGTGGGGGAATGTTCACAGGACCTTGGAAACACAAGAAGGTTAATTAGTACGGGGATACTAACTCGCATGCATGGTGAATGAAACAATTCTAATTACGGTGGAAGACAAACGTACCAAAACAACAAGGACCCCATGCAAAAACAATGCCAGAAGTGGTGGCAGCAAACACATGACGCTCGTATTGAATTGCATCACAGTACACATCCGTGTACAGAAACTGATTTTTGAGCAATATCCATCGAGGCATGGAAGTAAGGACGGCAACAAGCTTGTCGAAGATAGCGACAACATGATAGTTCATATAATTCCAAGAGCGGTTGGGAACTCGACAAATTGCTATCTTCTGTAGAAGACAATCACCATGATCATATCTGAACGTACGTAGAGTATCGGTGTGCTCAACCTCAGGGCAGTCTGAGATTTTTGGAAGTGGAATCCAGTGACGAGTGTACACATTGACAAGTTCCCACTCACAGTTGTACCCAATATAAACAACCCAATCTCCATTTGCACCTGCCCACGCCTTATGATTAAGCGATGGCATCTTAACATCACACGTAGCATTATCAAGCGACATCAACTTGCACAAGGCGAGCCTTCCGTCGTCCCCGCGCCGGCGAGCAGGGTCATGGCGAAGAAGATAGGGGACATCAAACCGCTCTTGAACCCTTGGGTTCTTTGTAATGATCCTATTTGTTGAGTCGAGAATAACCTTGAACGAACCTGCCATGCTAGCCATGGTGATGATGTCGTACCGATCAATGATTTCATCCACCGCGTCATCTTTCAGATCAGGGCAAGAATAACGGGGTCAGGTCCTGCGTCTTCCCTCCATCGAGAAGGCGAACAATGCCAGAAGGAAGACTCAAGGCAAATGGAGGGGGGAGGAAAGATCGTGCGACAGTAGTTCCAAATCAAGAGGGAAATGCGAAGAGGCGGTCGACGATTGCCACATAATAGGAAGAGGCGAGTGGGGAGTGGACGGTTGCCACGGCAGAGGAAGAGGCGACCCGACCTTCGTAGATGTCCGTTCGGAAATTACAGAAAAGGACTCATCGTCTTCTCATAGACATGTTGGAGCGGGACCACATGTCAACGAAACATGGTGTGTCATTTCTCGTGCAAAATGCGATCGGTCCGTGTTGGCCCAAGGTGCCGCCTTATTTCTCGACATTAATTTTTTTAATGGCGTGCCGTTCAATTTTGAAGCACAACTAATTGGTACTATATGTAGAGAACATATAAACTACTCTACCACTAGTAAGAATAGTACTAGTACTAGTAAGATATATAGGCTGGAGCTTCAGCGCTTGCTTGTTAGGGCTGCCCACTTGCTTCTCACACTATCACCCTCTCCAGATCTACAAAGACGGTGGTGGCCCCTCTCTCTCCGTCCTCATTGGTGGTCACAGATCCGCCAGGATCCCGTCCGCCGGGGAAGAAAAGGGCGTGCAGCATTGACGCACTCATCGTCGGCGAGCGAGGTCACACACTGATGACAAGACCGTCCTCTCAGACCTAGCGCCGGTGCGGGATGGCCTCCGTCCCCAAGCTCGCTGTCGTAGTGTGTGCGGAGGAAGACGACCATGAGCGAAGCCACTTCCCGCCGACCCTCGGGTATGCTACCTCTTTTCGAACCATACCCTTGTTCTATTGCCCCATCTGCCCACGTCGTTGCATGTGGATCTTTTTCCACTTCCCCATCTCCCCAAGTTACTAAGCCTCTGCTCTGCTGGTCACGCAGACGAAAACCTTAATTTGCACTATTAAAGGAAACCCTACTTCATGCAGACTAATCCATGTCTGGGTTGAATAAGGAAAGAAAGGGGGAAAGTACTGTCGAAGAGACTAGGTATCGAACCTGCAGCTTGGTTGAAAAGGGGGAAAGCAGTAGCTAAGGAACGAGTCTCTTGTCTCTTGGTTGAAAAAGTGTAGAAACGCAGGACAACGCAATAGAGAATGACCAGGTCGATAGGTTTGTTGTCCTCACATAGGAAAAAGGTGGCTAAAGAGAACAAAAATGGGACGTAATCCACATATGCTGCTTGGATATTTGTTGCTCTGGGCAACCATCCCTCCCTCAGCACTCTATGCGTCCGTGGAGGTACATCGTACTGGTGCGCTATAACACCTCAAAGTAATGAGCTACAGTAATCCCTTATGATCAGTGCCAAGTCATCTTGATTTACAGTGCTTGATCACATTGGATTAATATCTCATTTCAAATTCCCCACTGAATTCAAATTCAAATTGCAAGTGAATTTTGAAGTTGCTCAAAAATTGCTGGAAAATAGTTCATGTTGTATCAAATATTCCAAAACAATTTATTGTTCAGGAAAACAACATCACCTATTTTCTAAAATGGGCTAGAGCATTTTAAACAGTGCAAAAACAGCAAGTTAAATGCCATTTCAAATTATGAAAAATTCAAATGGATTCAAAAATTGCCCAAACTTTTTGAGGCAGTGCAGAATAATGCAAAGTATTTTTGTGGACAAGTTTCACATTTTACTAAATGCATTTTCGCAGCTCAAATATTTTCCAAAACCTTCTGTAAAAATAAACAGAAAAAGAAAAAGCAAAAAGGCCCTACTCTACTGTGAGCTAGGCCTAAGTGAACAGTGCACGGCCCAGCCCACCACGCTCTCTCTCTTCCTCCTCCCGCTCTCTCTCCCCGCGTGTCGTCGTCGCCGTGGCCGAGCGCGTGCGCTCCGGCGAAATGCCGACACGGCGACGCCCTAGCCCGGGCGAGGGGATAAGGATGGCCCCCTCGGCCTCCCCGTCAACCCTAGCCACTTTTCCCCCTCCTCCATCGCCTCCCTCTCTCTCTCCCGAGCTCGACCGAGCGTGGTCGTCGCCGCACGCCGTTGATCCCGCGGCCACCGAGCTCCTCCCGCCTCGCCGCCTTGTCCAACGCCTCCGTCGTCGTCGTCCACTTCTTCCCCGTCCTCGAGCGCGAGCCGGGAGCCACCGCAGCGAGCACGGCGAGCTCTTCTTCCTCTTCGGTCGCCGTTGCTGTCGCCGTCGATTCGCCGCCGTACTGCGCTCCTAAGCCATCGACGGGCCACCGTGCACCTCCACGGTGAGCTCCACGCCGATTCCCCCTCTTCTTTCTCTTCTTCCCGCGCCATAGCCGCGCTTTCGCCGTGCCCGAACGCGACGCCGCCGCCGAGCTCGTCGCCGTCAATGTCGTCACCGGCGAGCTCGTCCGAGCACGCAGCCGTACTCAGCGCAGCCGTAGGAGTCGAACGCTGCCGCTAGCTCGCTCTGCTGCGCCCGGATTCGCCGTAGTCGGGCATGCCTGATTACGGCCGCCGCCTCCGCTGCTCGCCGTCACCGTTTCCGGCCAAGCCACGGCCACCATTCGACGCAGCGCTAAGCGCTCGTTCGAACGGTGCCTCTCGCGCGCCAAATGGACATCGGACGGCGAGATCCGCCACTGTCCCGTGCGCCTCCGCAGCGTTTGGCGTCGCCGGCAACTTGCCGCCGGCCACCGCCGACGTGGCTGCCACGTGGGGCTCCCTGGGTCACTAACCAGTGAGCCCAGGGACCCCAGTTGACCGCGTTGACCGGTCAACCCTGCTGACGTGGCAGCACTGTGCCACTGACGTGTGGGCCCCCGCATTTAATTAAACTAATTGGATTTTTAAAATTAATCTAATAATTAGTTTAGACACTGATATGTGGGCCCCTACCTAATTAACCTCAGATTAGTTTAATTTAATCACTATTTGGCTCCTGTGAATGACATGTGGGACCCAGCTATCAGGTTTGGCCTGGAACAGCTGGGGTTGACCACTGACGTCATGCTGATGTCATACTGACGTCATCAGTACACTGTTCTGGATAATGCGAATTTAATAATTAAAATAATTCCAGAAATTTCAGAAAATTGTTTAAATCTTTGAAAATTCATATAAATTCAACCGTAGCTCGGATCGAAAAGTTTTCTACATGAAAGTTGATCAGAAAAACGAGACGAATCCGAATATGGGGCCAAAATGCTTGAGCATCACTCCTAACTATCTGAACATGGAACCTTCCCCTCCGGTTCAGTATACCAAAAACTGCCTAAGTCCGGGAAAATATCCCAGATATTTTCCCGCTTCGCCTGCAACGTGTAGTACTGCGATAGGTCATCACCAGCACTGCATAATGCCATGCCATGCATCCGTGTTGCATTGTTTGCTTTTATTTATTTGTTTCTTCCCCCTCTTCTCTTCGATAGACCCCGAGACCGACGCAGCTCTGGAGTTCGACTACACCGTCACCGACCCCTCTATCCCCGCAGAGCTTCCAGGCAAGCAAACCCCCTTGACCATTCCGATATCACCTATTCTTTCTCCCTCATGCTTGCATTAGAATTGCTACAGTTGTTGTTCCGAATTACCTATTCTGATGCATAGCCTATTTTTGTAACCTGCTTTGTTACGTTACTTGCTATCCTAAATGCTTGGTATAGGTTGGTAGTGAACCACCGGTGGCCCTCATCCTTGTCCTAGTTGCCCTGCGTAGGTACCAGTGCCCCGATCGAGGTGATCGATGGGCTGAGACCAGCACATCACCGCACACCCCTTAAGTTGTACGACTCTGCAGCGTTACTATCGAGTGACGAGGGTGATGCCTCTTAACTCACTCCTGATGTTAACTCTGTAGCGTAGCTAGTCGGTTGTGGGTTAACGAGGGTGATTCCTCTTTCACCACCTCCGATGAAGCCCCTGTCGTGCAACCCTTCGAGTGTGAGCCCATCGAGGGTGATTCCTCCGGGTTCACCTTGATGGATACATCGAGTGGGAATCCAACGAGGGTGATTCCTCGGGTTCCTACTTGGTGTGTTGGACACACGGTTACCTTATATTTAATTCAGTGGCTGATTGAAGTCGGGTCGGCCCCGAGGGGTACCCGTGAGAGATATGGAGTCGGGTTGACCATGAGGGTACCCGCGAGATAATTATGTGGCACGGCCGGGCATTCCTGGCCCTTGCCGTAAGTCCACGAGACGGGGCGACGGGGTCACATGATCGTGGAACTCTGCTCGTCTCCGCGAGCTTCTAATAAATCACTAACAGATTTGGGTATTTGATCTGAGTTGGCCACGAGCCAATACGCACTACCACCACGCGGGATAATGGTTTATGGGTGTGGCACCCCGGCTCAGAGAACCGGTTTACCAGTGTTTCCAACCCAGAGATCATGTCTTCTGGAAACACACAACAACTTGGAATAAAACTGAACTGAACTTTATTGATAGATCTCGAGTACAAGCTCATAATTTACATCGATAGCGAGGCCAGAAGCACTGCACGTGCTGAGACAATATCTACATTATTTATGGAACATAACAGGGCCTCGATACTACTGGTAGACTACGGTGTAGCGGAACATAGTGCGGAAACTCCATCCACAGGGACACTATTGTGGACACGGCCTAGTTAGCGTAGCACGAACCTTCGGGACCTCCGTCCTCGGCTTCTCCTACATCTGGCATGATACGCCAGATGAGTACTTGGAATGTACTCGCAAGCTCATGGCAACCAAAACAATGCAGCAAACAATAGCATGGCAAATAACAAGTTAAGTGATTAGGTTACTTACCTACTGGTACCCAGTACCAACTTACTCTCATCTGGATTGTCCCACAACCCTCGGAATGCTCACAATCCACAGAGCACTTCCGAACATAAGACAAGTTCTTCCATCATTATTAACATTATCACGGTTGACCATCCTAGAGAGGCCTAAACGGACTGTCCAATACCGTGGACGCGGCTATTCGAATAGGTTTTACACTCTGCAGAGGTTGCGCACTTTACCCACACTATGGAGTACCTGGCCTCGTGATCCCATTCGGGTGGACCGGTGGTGCTCCAACGAAACCTGCCTGACCCGTGACCCCTCTATCGTACCACCGACAATCATACCCTCCCAGGGTCATGTCCTGGGTGGCCCCTGTGTCACCCCGTGACACCTGCCACCGTCGTGGCCAAACAAACTGTCCCAAACGGGGACGCCGGCAAAATAACTTAACTGGGCTCACAGGATTATGGTCATCTACCTGATCAGGGCAGCACGCACGCATAACCCTCCCTAGTTTGGTGGTACCGATAAAAGAGCACAAAGCCAGACCAAGTCAAGGCCGTCCCATACCGGCAAATGTGGTTGCACGGAAAAGTCCGGGTAGGTGGCTCTTGATCAACCAACTAAGTTTAGTGTTGTCAAGAATTTAACCCGTATGGGTATTTAATTGCAAGTAAATTAACATGGCAATAGCTATGCAGTTAAATAAATTACTATGGATTATCACATATTAAAATAAGGCATGAAATTCAATTAAATAACCAACACTATTGAAATGCTTCATGCAATGGATGACATGGCTTGCCTTGCTCTGTTGGGTTGTCCACAAACTCCTGAGCTTCAAATCCAAAAGTATTTCCCTCTGAAAATATTTTTAAAATGCAATTGAAAATGTCACATACTACTGTTTTGTGCACCAGAAATTCTGTGAACATGGGGAAAATACCAAATTTTGCCAGAAAATAGAGGAGCTCAAGACAAACCAGATGCAAAAAGAATCAATTGATTTGGACTTATGGTTTAAAAGTTATAGCTGGTCAAAGTTCCTGGTCAACTCTGGAAATAAAATAGAAAACCAGAAAATCAACCGGGGCCACGTCGAAGGCGTAAACTGCCCGGGCGTCTCCACTTACTGCTTCGGTAAGCCACTGACGACCGGGCCCCAGCGGTCAGATTTAAAAGGGGAAAGGAGGGAACAGAGGGAGACGGGGCTCCGGCGATCGTCGCTGGCGATATGGACGGCGGCGAGGTCAGGTGAGAGTGGGGATGGAATGAGCTCACCGAGGCGAACACGCACGTACCCGAGGCTTGGCGAACGGTGGCCGGACGACGTCGTCCCCTTCCTCTCCGACGGCGGCAGCTCTCGGGGGTCATCGGAGACGGCGACTCCGGCAGCGATTCGACCGGGCAAGGGCTTGGGCAGGGTCAGTGGAGCGAGGTGAACTCGCGGATGCAGTCGGTGGAGCTCGGGAAGGAGCGAATCAGCGGGGAGGCAGAGCTCGGGTGGCGGCGGGGCTCCGGCGAGATGCGAGGCCAGAGAGCCTCTCGGCCGTGGCTCGATGCTCGGGGGCTCAATAGGAGGCGGGGGGAGTGGGGTGAGGAGCTTGGGAGAGGCCGGGGAGGCCTTTATATAGCAGGGGGAGGAGCTCTCTGGAAGCGGCGAGATCAGGACACGTCGCCGGCGATGGTACGCCACGCTGGCTGGCTGCTTGCGGGCGACGCGATGGGAGAGGGCAGAGGAGTAATGGTGGGCAGTGGCTGGTAGCGGGGGAAGAAGATGAGCGACAGAGCCACTGTGCCCGCACGGGCGGCACAGTGCGCGGGTGTCGTGGCGGCCGGCGAGGGCTTCTCCGGCGAGGGGAAAGATCCAGGGAGGCCAGGTGGACGCATGGGAGTTAGTCGGCGCACTGAGACAAGCTACGGCGGCGCGAGGCAGGCGAACGCGACGCATCAGGCACGGGCGCGATGCAGAGCGCGCGCAGTGGCATGCCATTGTCGTGCTCACCACGGGTACTGATGTCTAGAGGCCTCGCGAGCCTGTCATTTCTTGTCTACCACGTCGACCCTCGATCCCTTAGTCCACTTGTGCCTCTGGTTCGACTAGATACAGACTGGTTCAAAGTGTAGCTTCAGCTACAGTTTCTGACAGAGAACTTGAGAGGGATCTAGAGGAGAGTTGAGCTGGAGATGGAGCCAATGGGGATGTCTGGGGTGATCTATGTTGGAAGGACTCCAACCTGACCAAATTTGAAAGGATTTCATCAAGAATTGAAGGTAGTTCATGTACAACTGTTGTACTGAACCAGAAACAGAGATGAGCTTGTAGCACTCATCTGGGTGATCTGCTGGAGCTGAATTTTTGTGTAGGAGAGTCATTTGGAGGATAGATGATGCCATAAAAATTTCAGCTCAAAAAGATACCTCTAGCTGGTACTTCCTTCACAGAGGTTCCAATTGGACAGAAACTTGGCAGAATATTGCTGGTGAAAATTTGTACTGGACAAGATGATATTTTTGGATATTGTGGAAAGATAGGTTCCCTAATATCTCAGGGAATTTTATGGGAATTTTCTGAGCTGGGAAAATATGAGCTGCTTCACAAATGGCCAGTATTGTCCAGAGAGCAAATGGAGTTTTCTGGACTAAATTTTATACTGGACCATGAAATGTTTTTGGAGATTGTGGGAGTAGATTATGACAAGAAGGTCTCGGATTAATTTGGGATTTTTCTGGTCACCAGAACTATAGGTTGCTTTGTAACCCATAGTGCTGACAGATTTTCCCAAAGGAATAAAATGGATATTTGGGAAGGATAAAGAATTGGAAATTGATCCAGATGGTGAGTGACAAGATTTTGGCAAGATGGTGAGGGCTTTGGATCACTCAGAGGAATTCATAAGTCCAAAGTCAACTGAAAAGGTTCAAAATCCATCCAAATTGCAAATAAAGCCAGAAAGGTTTTGAAAAGAAAAAGTTGCCAAAAACCAGGGTGTCACAATGGGGCCCTCGGCGCCGTATGTATCAGCCGAAAGCTCTGTCAAACGTCCAGTTCAGCATTGTGAGCCAGTCGGGACAAGGCCATCCAGGACTGAGGTGGTGCTTGGACTCCGACCCGCGACACAACGACCCGGAGTGCAAAGGGCGATGGGCCCAAAACCCCTGAGCACTTAGGATGTAGACCGGCGGGGAGCTCTCTGCTGAGCCTAGGTAGGACTACCTCATGTCGATCAGCCGAGGCCTGGCATTACCGAGAAAAGTGTGTCCGGCCAGAGTTAATCGAGCGTGTTGGGTAACAGTAGTGCACCCCTGCAAGGAAGATATATCTATTCAAATAGCCATGTCCACGGTAACATGACGCTCAGTGTAGTATCCCGATCTACTACAACTTGAACTAGATACTTGTGCTAAATATTAATTTGATAGCTCCGGGATTGCTTTCTCGCAGGGAGTCGAGGAAGGATCTCCGGGCATGGCTACTATTATAACTATTGCTACTACTTTATTTATGTACTAATCTACACTCTTCTAATGCTGCAAGACGCTGAAGATGCTAGTCTTTGATAGGCTAGGCCTCTCTCTCTCTCTCTCTATTTTGGCATTTCTGCAGTCTAGTCCACAAATACAGCCCCTCTTTTGATACTGATGCATAAGTAGAATAGTTCTGATGTAAGTCTTGCGAGTACTTTGGATGAGTACTCACGGTTGCTTTGCTTCCCCTTTTTCCCCATACCCGATTGCTGCGACCAGATGACGGAGCCCCGGAGCCAGCTGTCCCAGCCGACGACTACTACTACCCCTCCAGAGGCGCCAACTACTACATGGAGACTATCGACGACCAGGAGTAGATAGGAGGAACCCAGGCATGAGGCCTGCGCCTTTCGATCCAGTGTCGTTGTTTTGCCCCGCCTTCTTAAGGCCTATCTGTTTAACTTTTACGTCTGTACTCAGATATCTAATGCTTCCGATGATGCTTCTATGACTCAAGCTTATGTATTCGAGCCCTCGAGGCCCCTGGCTTGTAATATAAAGCTTGTATGACTAATTTTTGTTTTAGAGTTGTGTTGTGATATCTTCAAGTGAGTCCTTAGGCTTGATCGTGTGCAATTGCGTGTATGATTAGTGCACGATTAAGTCGGGGGCGTCACATGCGCCCACTGTCCGAATGGGCCTCCCCGTGCTCTTATTGCCACTTTTTTGTTGTTAGTATAACGCCACCGGTAAAATCAAGCAATGCTACTGCTAAAGTGATGCCACTTTTAACTAATGTCGCAGTCAGTCTAATGCCACCGATAAATTGAAGCAATGCCAGGTAATGTCACTGGATTATTTCAGGGTTAGTTGTTGATTGTTGATGTATTAAAGATTTTTGAGCTAAGGCATTCTAATGTTGTTGCACACCCAGTATACCAATGATGAAACTTGCTACTACCTTTAGATTTTTGCATTGTTAATGCTTATAGATTACATACCTCACTTCATGATGTAATGATAAGTCAATTTTTTTGTACAATGTCACCAAAATGTCAAGGCGGTGATGGCATTTTATTTTAGTTAAACTGCACAAAAAATTATGAAGAGAAGAGGAAAGGTCAGGAGTGGGCACCTCCTCCTCCTGCTGTTTTCTTGATTCGTTTAATCAAGTTTTTATGTTTGATCGATTAACAATATTGGGATAGCAATTTTTCAGATCCCCTCAAGTTCGAAATGATATTTACCTTGAAGGTACATGGTTGCAACTATTTTTGTACTGTCATTAGCTAATAATGTTAGTTACCTTCAGACTTTTGTATTTGGTCTAATGCTGTTGCACAGCCAGTATACCAATGCTGAAACTTGTTACCTTTAGATTTTGTATAGTTAATGCTTATAGAAATCTTCCAGTGCTAGATTATGGAAATCTGTTCAGTAAAACCATTCTACTGTACCCCGTAATAAAAAAATTACACTACTGTTGCACTAGCCACTGGTTTAGTGTATATTTGTACTATTTGAATAATGTTGCATTAGCGTATGGACATATATAAGGTGTGGCAAGCTTTCCCAGATATGTGCTCAAGAAAACTACTACCTGTTGTTCTAAATAAAAGACGTTTGGGTACTTTAAATTGAACTGCGAAAACATCTTATATTAAGGAACAGAGGTTGTAGAATTCATTCAAATTATGCCGGCAAAGCTAGTCACACCTTTGTTAAAATTAATGTTCATTATGTTATCGGAGGAGGTCTGCATTTTTGTCTCTATTGCCTGTTGATTACATACCTGACATCATGATGTAATGGTAAGTCATTTTTTTACATTGTCACCGAATTGTCAAGGCGGTGATGGCATTTTATTTTAGTTGAACTGCACAAAAAATTCTTAAAAGAAGAGGAAAGGTCAGGAATGGTTCAATCTTCACAAAATACTATGTATGCCTTCCTGACATCCGCCGCGGTTGCCTTATTTATTCCTTTAAACAGGTGGTTAGAAACAATCTTGCTACCTTTTCCCATTAAGAAATTGGAATGCTTATATTTGTGAGTCTATGCTTCAACTAGTGCCACTTTTATAGTAATCACACTTTCAATATCTGTGCAAACAGGAATGCTCGACTTTAGTGAAACTGCACAAAAAGTCCAAATGGTTTAACATTATGAGCATTTTTCTTCCAAACAGTTATATCCAATTGGTGACACTATGAGCTATTCATTACCAAGGTACATGGTTTGCTACTATCTTGCTACTGTTTTTTGTACTGTCATTAGATAGTAATATTAGTGGTTTGCATGTAAATTTATTGCCAGGGTGGACCTCCATTGGTGGTGCAGGACATGATTCAATGATTGGATGCTCAATTTCGGTTGTATCGATTTCACCTCTTCCATCACTGCAAACATCGATATCCTTGGTCTAATGAAGAATAGGCGCTACATTTCTATTTTGTACCAGCAAATCAATTCAGTAACAAATTTTCCAGTGCAAAACATGACAGTATCAAATGGTCCAGTGCAAAACATGATAGATGCTAAGCGGAAACGACTAGCAGAGACGTGTTTAAATCGAAAATACAAGGTGGGGTATATGTTAACTAGCTGCTTGATATTTGTGCAAACAGATGTCTACCCGTTGCTATTTGGCAAACAAACAAAGGGACCTCAATTTTTGTGGAACTGCACAAAAGAATAGTATAGTTACAGCATGCAGTGCCATTTGAAAATAGACACAAAAGGATAGTCACTGCATGGACTTCATAAAAGTAGTACTGTACTATTTATTGGCCAACACTAGGTGCTTCATTGCTTTGGTCTGATTATCCAATGGGCATCATTTTGCCAAAGTTAGAGTTGTATTCCGAAAATAGTCTCGCCGTGTGATCGACAGATGACCAACTCATATTTCAGTGGATGTTCCTCCATCATGTGTGGTTGATTCTCATGGTTCCATCTGTTGGTGAAACCACTTACATTTGCAAGAGGAAATGTAGACTTCACAAACAAATTTGTCTTTCATTCTGTACTGAATGTTGGCCCAGAGAAGCATCCATGTTAGTAGCAAGAACAATTTTTTTTCTTGATCTCTGCTCTAGGAGCTACATATTGTGTATGATCTGTGAATCATTGAGATGCATAAACATGTTGATCTTATGTATGGGAATCGTACTAGTTGGTTGTGAATTTGGGTTATTAATGTGAACATATTACAAAGCCAGGCCTGTGAGTCTCGTGTGAACATTTCGAACGGGTCGGATATTACTACTGTGCACAGCATGATCCTTATTTCTGTGTGCTCAGTGTTTACAAGTTACTAGCAGTTCCTTATTTCTCTTCGCTCAGTGTTTACAAGTTACTGATCGATCACTAGCTAGCCTACTAATACGCTCCTGGCAGTTTTAGTTGCGACTCAAGATCCCATGGTGGCAGTTTTTTGAATAAAAATGCCTACCTCTGAAGAAACTGACATGCTGTTCTGAAGAAAATGTCATGCGAATCTGAAGAAACTGCCAGCAAAAACGTTCGCAAATGCCTTATCTCCCAGCGAATGTTCTTCGGCTATTGCGATCCTACATGTACACTATCCGACTGACTCGATCCTACATGAATAACCAGCGGATCATGCACGTACCTCATCTGGATGAATCGAGTGCACTTGTTTGACCGTCATGCCGATATGTGACCCAGCACGGACGGGACGCACCACTGATGGGACGGGACAGGATGGCACAGTCATAATTTCAGTTTTTCCAGTTTTCCATGGCAAGCTGGCACGCTAAGCCATGCCTACTTATGCATTGAATTCTGATGACCGTCGTGTTTCCCGTGACACGCTGGTTCACCTACCTTCCACCTATAATTACTGGTTCCCGGCGTTCTCCAGTGGCACCATCACCCAACTCGCCCTATCCTCACAAGCCCCCACCGGCCCGACGTCGCTCGCCACTTGCCCTCGCTCTCGCCACGTCCGCCATGCCCCCGCCCATCCGCAATAGGCGACGCCAGAGGCGCTCACCGCCGGAGCTAGTTTTCGGTTTTTCACGGGAACACAGACGGAGGGAGGAGGCATTCTATCAGTCTTTAGATGGCAATGCGGAGTATGAGGACTTGTTGGAGTGTGGCCGCCTGGCGGAGGAGCAGCGTATCGCCGATTTGCGCCGCCAGTGGGGCATGGAGAAGCAGCGCACCACCGCTCTGGGTCGCAAGCAGAGCGCCCGCAACTGGGCCGACTACGTGGAGGCCGGCGCCCGGCAAATAGCCCTAGAGGTTGTTGGGCACGCACGCGTGCGCGACGCCGAATTTTACTACCAGCTCGTCAAGGGGGTTTTCCCGCTTAGAAGACGAAGCTTCGATGGCCACGCTGGCATGGAAAGGGCCAACGCGTGCGAGCAACGCGCCCTATCGCACCTCTGCCAAGTCCGAGGCAAGGAGGAGGACGTCAGTGCCGGTGTTTAGTGTGTACCACAGATGGCGGCCGGCATCGTCTAGTTAGCTAAGAGTAAGTTATTACTTCTACACTAGAGTATTAGTGGGAGTAGATAGGTAAGTTGGCTATGATGGTTGTCAATGTGGAAGTTCATTACTCTATCTCTGAATCAGACCTGTTACTTTTCTCTGAATGTTGAACTTTCCGTGTGAACGTTATAATGGGCTGTTATTTTTTTAAATGGGTTGTATTTGTCTGCCACGGATTTAGAGGCTGACTTGTGGGCCTACTAGGTTGACGCGTACACAAGGTTTCGTCAACTTAGTCAACAAACTTCCCCGCAAAAAAAAGTAGTCAACAAACGATTCTGGCAGCATAAGCCGTTGGATGTCAATCCAACGTCTATCGTGCTTTTTCAATCTCTTGTCTTCTTCCTACAGGCTCCAACCGCCCAAACCAAACCCGCACCGGTGGGATCGCCTGCTCCCGCCTTCCGTGGCTTGCGGCGCAGCTGCACACGCATCGCTGTCCCACCGTACCCTAACTGGTGTCAGGCCATCCCTCTACACCCCCCACCCACCTCCTGTTATTCTTCGGCGATGGCATCCCCACCCCGCACCAACCCTCATACTCCCCTCCGATTTTGACCACACTGCCGCATCTTCCATGGTTCCTTTTCGTTCCCGTCCGAGGCCTCGCCGTCGTCCTCCACCTTGGTTAGCTTGCCGCGGCGCCGCCTTTGCATTGTAAACATGGTGAACAACCGAGAGGAATCAGGAGATGATTGTACGTGGAGAGGATGACAGCAGGGACCCACCAGGGTCATGGTAGTACGCAAGCAAGTGCCTTCTTATTTCAAGCCAAAAAAATGGTTCCTCCTAATGGTTTCCTGACATCTGGGTCCTATGCCATTGTCAACGTAGTCAATAAACGAGAGAATTGCACAATGAGCGGCTGACACCAGGGACCCAGCAGCTCGCCCAGTTGTTTTTTGTTTTTGAGACGGAGCAGGGTATCAACTGGGCTGAGCGGGGGCTCTGGCCAGTCTAGCCGAGCCTTTTATTTTATGTTTACCACAGTTTTTTTTTCTTTCTGAAAATGGCTAGCCCAGTTTTTTTTTTTGCAGAATACCCAACCGAGGCCTACTTGCTTTTGTCAGCCCTGCTGGGCTGCAAATCTTTCAAGACTCGGAGGGATGCATTCGGCTTGCCCAGAAAATGGGCTATAAGTAATGAGAAATGGGTTGTACATTTTTAAAACATAGAAACGGGCAATTAGTTCCAAATTACGTTTTTTTGGATTTCGAGATTTTAAATTTCATTCAATTTTTTCCGGGGAAAATTTCATTGGATTTTAAGTTAATACAAATTTATTTTTAAATTTTTTTGAATCTGACTCGAAATTTCAAGATTAAAAACATTTCGGACCCCACCGAAATATGCAAAATTTCGTTGATGTTTTTTACCGTGGCCATAATATGGGCTGTAATGATAACAAAAAGAATATGGGCTTCAAAATAATTCTTAAGAATTAGCAAATGGGCTGTAAATTATTAGAAATAATGGCAAGTGGGTTGTATGCTGTTTTCCACAGATTTGTAGGCTGACTTGTGGGCCTACTAGGTTGACGTGTACGCTTTCCTCAACAACAAAAAAGGTTGACGCGTACGGAAGGCTTTGTCAACTTAGTCAACACACGAGAGCAGTGACTGTTGGATGTCCATCCAACGGCCGTCGTGCTTCTTCAATCTCTAATCTTCCTGCTCCAGCCGCCCAAACCACCGCCGGCGGGACTGCCTGCTCTCTCCTCCTGTGGCCGGCTGTGCTGCCGCGCAGGCCTCACCGGCCCACCCTACTCCCACCGCTGGCCAGGCCATCCCTCTACCCATCTGCACCTCCTGTTATTTTTCGGTGACGGCAGCCTCACCCCGCAGCCGAACCAGTCAGCCCTCGTACTCCCCTCAGCGTGGGCATCCACTGCTGTGGCTTCGCCGGCTCCGGGTCGTTCCCTTCTCGGGCCTCGCCGTCGTCCACCGCGTTGATGCTCTTGGCGCGGAGTGGTCAACGTGATCAACAAATGACGGCCATCAGAAGAGGGATGTACGTGGAGAGGCTGACAGTAGGGACCCACATCGTCCATGGCCGCATGCAAGCAACTGCCTCCTTATTACGCGAAAAACAATGATTGCTCCCCCTGACTGTTGGGACCCACCTGCTATATCTTCGCACGAAAGGAAGCACCTCCTTATTACGCGAAAAAACTAATCCTCCCAGTGACACCTGAGACCCACCAAATTTGGACACTGACTTGTGGGTCTACTAAGTTGACGCGTACGCAGGGCTTTCTGAACTTAGTCAACAAACGATTCTAGCAGCTGTGACCATTGGATGTTAATCCAACGGCCGTGCTGCTTCTTCAATCTCTGATCTTCTTGTTCCAGCCGCCGAAACCAGCGTCGGCGGGACCGCCTGCTCCTGCCTCCAGTGGCCGGCTGTGCTGCCGCGCAGGCCTCACCGCCCAACCCTACTCTCACCACTGGCCAAGCCTTCCCTCTACTCACCCACACCTCATGTTATTCTCCGGCGATGGCAGCCGAACCAGTAAACCCTCGTACTCCCCTCCGCGTGGGAAACAACTACCGAGTCTTCCCCGGCTCTGTGTCGTTCCCTTCCTAGGCTTCGCCGTCGTCCACCGCCTTGGTGCTCTCGGCACGGCGTGGTCAACGTGGTCAACGAATGACAGCCATCGGCGTGGTCAACGTGAGGCTGAAAGATGGACCCACCAGCTACATCTTCGCACGCAAGGAAGTGCTTCCTTGTTACGCGAAAATAAAAATGATTCCTCCCCTGACAGCTGGGACCCAGCAGCTATATCTTCGCACGGAAGGAAGTGCGTCCTTATCCTCCCTGACAGCTGGGACCCACCCGGTCGAAGTGTACGTAGCGTTGTCTGTCTGGTCGTGAACGTGTACGTACATACTGGTCTATCGGTCTCTCTGCAACGATGAACCGTGGCCGAGTAAGTAGCGGCACGTGTCGTAGTAGAGCCCCCGACGTAGCAGTTCAGGCAGTCCCGTCTAAATCGTGTACACGTACGTACAGCCACATGCCAAAAAATACGGCTACGTACGTACATACGGGCGAGGTCTCGAACGCGTACTCGCACTACTAGGAAAACGATTTTTAACGACGGTATATGTGGTCATTAAAACTCAGATTGTGTTCGTTAAAGGTCATTAACGACCACAATCTGCTGGTCGTACTAGGCTCCCTCGTTAAAAGTATAACGACCACTTTTTGTGGTCGTTATTCTTGTAACGACGAGATGATGTGTCGTCGTCAATCCCAAGGCAATAACGACCACAATTGTAGTATTAACGACCAGTTTTGTCATCGCTAATAATGTTATTCGGCCACTCTCTTCACCACTTTATTGTCCTTCACAACCACTTTTTGCACCATCCAACATTTGAATATTAACATCCACATTAATATAGAAACAAAATAATCTGAATTTGAAAGGATCATAACCTTTTTATTAATAAATATCAGATAAATTAACAAAATTCTAACATACAATTCTGGTATTAAAATACCATTTAAGAAATTTGAGTCAAAAACACTCCTATATGACCAATGTACTTCACTACTAGGAAATACCTTATAGATAGATGATTAGCAGTAGCGAGGGGTATATGAGCCGCGCTGCTGCTAATTAGTAGTAGCGAGGGGTATAAAACCCGCGCTACTACTAAGTTGATAGTAGTAGCGCGGGCTATAAACCCGCGCTGCTACTAAGTGGTCTCCACCATGTCCCCCGGGACATGCCATAGTAGTAGCGAGGGTTATAAACCCCGCGCTGCTACTAAGTATAGGGTTTTTTAACAGCCCTAAAATCCCCATCTCCTCCCCCAAATCCATCCTCTCTCCCACCACTCTCCCTCCTCTCTCTACATAGGCTCTCACATGGACCTCCTGCCCATGCGCGCCTTCTCCTCCATGGCTTCGAAAAAGCCCGCCACCTCGCGCCGCCGGCGTCCAGGAGCTCACCAGTCTTCCCCGCGTCTCCATGCCACCATGCCGGAGCACCTCACCACCGGCGACCAGCCCCGCTGCTCCCTCCATCTCCTTCCTCTCCCTCGTTTTCTTTTTCTCCCTCTCCCTCTGGTTTGACTCACCCTCCCATGTCCATGCCCGTGCAGGTCGTCGCCATGGACGACTAGGAGCTCTCTGCCTTGGCTGCAAAGAGGAGCCTCACGCCGCCACCTTGCTCTGCCCTGGATCTGGGCCCTCTCCAGCAGCCGCCGCCGGATCTGGTCTGCCACTGCCCGTCCGCGCCTCCGGCGACCCCTGCCGTCGCTGGATCGAACCATTGCTACCATTGACAGCACGCACGGGATCGAGAATTTTTTTTTTTTGAAATTAATAGTAGTAGCGCGAGGTATAAGACACTCGCTACAGATAATTAGTAGTAGCGCGGGTGGCACCCGCGCTACTACTAACAGACGTAGTAGTAGCGCTGGTGGCACCCGCGCTACTACTACCTGTTAGATGTAGCGTCGTAGTAGTAGCGCGGGCACCCGCGCTACTACTAGCTGTTTATCCCGCGCAACTACTAGGCTTTTCCCTAGTAGTGCTTGCTCATATCTATCAGGAAAATGAGACAACTACAAAAGATAATATTTATTAATCTTCAGTAGAGAGACACCATTGTTGTTTGAATGGATATCATTCTTCATCTGTTTTCTGGCAATCGTCATTAATGCTAGTTTTCCTAGTAGTGTCGCGCATACGTACGGCCAGGGCTCGTGTACATGGAGAGGCAACGGACGGCAGCAATGGCGTCCTGTTCATCGGCAGCCAACCAGCTGGGTCGGAACGAAGAAATAGTGCCGTGTTCATCAGGAGGCAACGAAATGCATCCTGTTCATCGGGAGCCAACCAGCTTGGACGGAACAGCCGAAACAAGGTCTGGTGTACCGCAAAACGGAGGAAACGACCTTCTGTTCGACCGCGCACGGTCGAAACGGGGTCCCGTTCATCGGGAGGGGTCTGGCGTACCGCAAAACGGAGGAAACGGACTTCTGATCGAGCACCTACGATCGAAACGGGGTCCTGTTGATCGGGAGGGGTCTGGCGTACCGCAAAACGGAGGAAACGGACTTCTGTTCGAGCGCCTACGGTCGAAATGGGGGTCCTGTTCATAGGGAGGGGTGTGGCGTACCGCAAAACGGGACTCCACGAGCTACTGTTCATCCACCGTTTACTGCCTCGCTCCAGCCTCCACGGGCTACTGTTCATCCACCATCGACTTCCTCCAGCCTCCACCAGCTACTGTTCATCCAGCCTCCACGGGGTCCTGTTCATCCACCCCCAACCGGCTGGGGTGTGGCTGCCTCCTCGGGATCCTGTTCATCCAGTGGCAACCGCCTACTACCACGGGGTCCTATTCATCCAACCCCCACCGGCCGTGGTGGGGCGTACGTACGAGCGGGCGGCAGCAATGGGAAGTGTTCATCCACAGCCAACCAACCGGCCGCTAGGTTCTCGACTCGTTCTATGTATCGCGCGCGCGGCAGCAACGGGCACTGTTCATCGAGAGGCAACCCAACCAGCTAGCTATGTCTCGCACGGGGGCTCGATCGGCTTCAGTACGCAGCGAGAAGGATCGATCGAGTTCAGTTAGGAGCGAAGGAATCGCTCGGGTTCAGTTAGCAGTGAAGGGATTGATCGGCTTCAGTACGTAGCTAGTGCGATCACTCGGGTTCAGTAAGCGAACGCCTCGCTCGGGTTCAGTTAGCGAACGCCTCGCACACACGCGCGTACGAGGGAAACGCACAAACCACACTGCATCGCTCGGCCCCAACCACCCACCGTAACCGGGAACTCCCAAAAATTTCCTCGCCCTCACTTCTACCACGATTTTTTATGTCATGGACGGCCCAAAGAATGTCATGCAGGTGCGTCTCCGGCTGGCCCAGGACGAAAAACCCATTTTCTGTCATGATTTTTTGTCATAGAAGTAGGAGCCCACCACATCTATGATGATACGTGTTTTTGTCACAATTATCGTCATAGAAGTGTCATAACCATGAAAAAAAAGTTATCGTTCGGGCCATAATGTCATGGATGTGTCTTTTTTTGTACTGTTTATGGCCTTCTTGGCTTCAAACTTTAT
Organism: Elymus sibiricus; assembly: GCA_039707655.1. NCBI lineage: Eukaryota > Viridiplantae > Streptophyta > Magnoliopsida > Poales > Poaceae > Elymus > Elymus sibiricus. Next base: position 74,962,091 of record CM077676.1, read on the forward strand.
GTCCAGAGGGAGTAGCTCGATGGCCCATTTAGCCACTCGGCCGGTGGCATCTCTGTTATTCATGATTTCTGACAAGGGAGCGTCACTGATCACCATAACCGAGTCCTCTTGGAAGTAATGAGCCACCTTCTTCGCAGTGAGATAGATCCCGTACACCAACTTCTGGTAGTGTGGGTATCTTTGCTTGGAAGGGGTTAAAACCTCTGAGATGTAGTAGACTGGTCGCTGGATTTTGAAGGCCTTGCCTTGCTCCTCACGTTCCAAAGTGAGCACAGTGCTAACCACTCGGCCCGTGGACGCGATGTACAAGAGCAAAGGCTCTTGGCTGCTTGGAGTAGCAATCACCGGCTGGGTGGAGAGCAGGGCTTTGAGTTCCTGGAACGCGGCCTGCACTTCAGTTGTCCACTCAAACTTGTTTGATTTCTTCATCAGCCGGTAAAGTGGCAAGGCTTTCTCGCCGAGCCGTGAAATGAATATGCTCAGGGCTTCCAGACAGCATGTGAGTCTCTATATGTCTTGTAGGCGCTCGGGTTGTTTCATTCTGACTATAGCGCTGATCTTCTCGGGGTTAGCATCGATCCCATGTTCAAAAACGAGGAAACCGAGTAACTTGTCAGTAGGCACACCGAAAGTGCACTTAGCCAGGGAGCTTTATCCCAAAGCGATGCAGGTTCGCAAAGTTCTCGGCGAGGTCTGTCAGGAGGTCAGAACCTTTCCTAGACTTGACCACGATGTCATCCATGTAGGCCTCCATGTTTCGACTGATCTGCTTCTGTAAGCATTTCTGAATCATGCGTTGGAACGTTGCTCTGGCATTTTTTCAGTCCGAATGGCATCGTGATATAACAAAAACACCCGAATGGGGTGATGAATGCCGTTTTGATTTCATCTGGGCCATACATTCGGATCTGATGGTACCCGGAGTACGCATCCAGAAACGATAATCGCTCACACCCGGCAGTAGAGTCTACTATCTGATCTAGGCGGGGGAGAGGAAAATGGTCCTTCGGGCAGGCCCGATAGATGTGCTTGAAGTCGATGCACATTCGGAGGGAGTTATTCTTCTTTGGCACCATGACGACGTTGGCGAGCCACTCGGAGTGGTATACCTATCGGATGAACTCGGCTCTCCTCGCCAATCGCCTTGCGCTTCTCGGTGGAAGAGCGTCGGAGGTGCTCTTTGATAGGCTTCATCTTCGGGTCGACTCAGAGTCAATGCTCAGCGAGTTCCCTGGGAACACCCAGCATGTCAGAAGGATTCCATGCGAAAATGTCCCAGTTCTCACGGAGGAACTGGATGAGCTCACCTTCCTATTTGCTATCAAGCGTGGTGGAAATGTTGGTTGGGGCAGCATTCAAGTCCTCAGGATGGACGTGAACCTGCTTTGTTTCGCCGGCCGACTAGAAAGCGGATTCCACAGTCGGCTTCTTGGACTTCAGCAGATCACTCAAATCCACTTCCTTCTTGTACTCGTCCAACTACGCCATTGCCATCTGCTCATCGGCAATCTGAGAGCCCTTCTGCAGGCACTCTTCAGCTAACTTCTGGTTCCCTGTGACGGTGATCACACCATTCGGCCCTGGCATCTTAAGCTTAAGATACACGTAACATGGTCTGGTCATGAACCATGTGTAGGCAGGCCTACCCAGGATGGCGTGGTAGGCACTCCGGAAGTCCACTACCTCAAAGGTCAACCTTTCTTTTCTGAAGTTTTTCTCACCGCCGAATACCACATCGAGGGCGATCTGACCGAGTGACTTAGCTTTCTTCCTAGGGATGGCCCCGTGGAACTGCATGCTGCTCTTGCTCAGTCGGGACATCGGGATGCCCATCGCCTCCAAGGTATCGGCGTAAATGATATTCAGCCCGCTGCCTCCATCCATGAGGACCTTGTGCAGTCGGACTCCTCCTACAGCTGGATCAACCACCAGGGCCTGCTACTCGGGGGTCGGTATGTGGGCTGGGTGATCCGACTGATCGAAGGTGATGGGTGTCTTGGCCCAGTCGAGGTATTTCGTGACAGTCGGAACTGCCATATTGACCTCTCAGTTAATGACCTTCAATCGGCTCTTGCTTTCGATGTCAACAAAGATCATCAGGACCTTCTCGACGTTGGGGTACCCGTAGGTGCCTTTGCCTCCATCGTCGTCGTCGTCCTCATCCTTGCCCTCTGAGGGGTCTTGCCGCATCTCTTGCTTGAGGAGCCGACACTCCCGAGTGGTATGATTCGGAAGAATCAGGTTGCCATCCTCGTCCTTTTTCGTGTGGATCTGGCAGGGCTGGTCGAGGATGTCACTCTTCGGGGCGACTTTCTTCTTGCCTGCCCATTCCTTTTTCTGCTTCGGCTGGCCTTTGCCTTTGCTTTGGCCGGCCAGGGCCGCAGCCTCAGCATTTCCGGCCGCCTCGGCCTTCCGCTTGTGCTTCGTGCCCTTGTTGCTGTCTGACTGGTTTGCGTCTCCAGCTCGGCCTTTGCCGCTCCTCAGTTAGTCGTCCTCTTCGCCATTGGCGTACCGACTCGCTATCTCCATTGCCTGACTAAGAGTTAGGATCTCAGTCCGGCCGTACTTCAGGGTCAGCTCTCGGTACCTGACGCCTTCCTTGAAGGCGCAAATTGCATGGTGCTCGGTGACATTCTCCACTGTGTTATACAGGGTAGTCCACCGCCGAATATATTCCCGGAGAGCTTCGTTCTGCTTCTGGACGCAGTGCTGCAATTCTGCCAGACCACCCGGCCGCTTACACGTGCCCTCGAAGGTCTTGACGAAGACCCGGGCCAGGTCGTCCCAACAATATATGATGTCAGGTGGGAGCTGGTTGAGCCAGGCTCGAGCGGATCCCTCAAGCATCAGCGGCAGGTGCTTCATGGCCACATTGTCATTGCCGCCACCGATCTGGACTGCCACTCGGTAGTCCTCTAACCAAATCTCTGGCTTCGACTCGCTAGTGAACTTGCTGATTCCCGTTGCTAACCTGAAGTTGTTGGGGATGTCTGCGGCTCGAATGTATCGGCTGAAGCACTCAGGACCGGAGGGAGCAGATCCACTCGGGACATCAGCGTCGAGGCCCTCTCTTAGGGTACGGCCCCTATCGACCAGATTCTGAGCGAGAATGGATCTGGCATTGAACCGCGGGTCTCGGAGGTCTCCCGTATGGTGCGGAGGACTCGGCCACTGATCGTCCCCACGCGGATGCCCGTAGCCATAGGGCTGGCACCCATATGAGACATCCCGCGGAGGGGGCATCCGAGTGCGATCGTAATCGTTGTGCCGCCTGGGGGAAGCGACTCAGTCGTGCCTTCGGTCTTCGTACTAGTCCCTCGAGGGGGGTGGTGACCGGTGCCTCCCCGAGCCGAGTGGGCTGTGGGCCGACTGCACGGTGTCGGCGCGCACCGACGCACTGTGGATGCGATCGCGGGACTGTGATACCGCCGTGTTCTGCGACAAAGCCGTCTTCAGGAGGACTTGGATCTGGCGGATTCCCTCCCCGGTCGCGGAGCTGGAGGGCTGAATAGAATCAGCAATCCTGGTAACCGCCGCCAAGTTTTGCAGCGGAGTGTTGAGGACCTGGTACTTCCGGGGTTGATCACTCGGGAACAGCCGGCGCTTGTGCCGACTGGAACTGGGCTGCTGGCGGGCGCGGTCGTCCAACTCCTTCTGCAGCCGCTCGAGGCGGTCTCGCTTGGCCAGAGTGGCCAGGCGAACCGACTCCATGGCCAAGACCTCAGGGGTCGTCCTGGTAATGGGAGTGCGCAGTGCCTTCTCGCTCCGACGTCGGAGCTCATTGCTCTGCTCCTGAGTGAGAGTTTGAGGCACGTATGGCTCGTGGACGGGTGAATGATCTTCCCCCGGGTCGTCATTGTTGCGTCCGCGCAAAGTACCCACGTGCCCGTCGCGGGGGCCCGTGAACCCCAGGGGAGCGTTCTGCTCCGAGCCAGCCATGAGGACCTCGGCCGTGGACTCGACGCTCTCGCACTCGGACTCATCGGTGGAATCTTTGTGGAGGCAGCCGAAGAGGTCGAGGGCGGGCTCGTCAGGCTCGAGCGCCGCCACCTGCTCAGCTGCGGCCTATAGGGCCACAGCGTGCTTGACCCAACGCTGAAGCCATGAGCGCCCGGAGCGCTTGCGACGGTGACCAGCGGGAAGGAGGGGAGCCACTCGATATGGAACCGAAGGCTGTCGGAGAAGGACTTCGTATGAAGACGCGCGGAAGTGCGCTGCGCCACGGATGGGCAGCGACTCCACATCCAGCGGGGCTTGCTGAAGCCACGCCGAATCGTCGGCGATGAAGCTGAGCGCTCCGAAACGGATTTCGCCGCCGAGGATCATGATGACAATGATGAATTCCACCTGCGCCAGACTATTGCTAGACGCGCAGCCCCAAGGTGGGCGCCAACTGTCAGGGTTACGATCCTGACAATGAGTACTAGGGGTACGAAAGAGGGACGGAGCCTAGCTACGGCGCAGGTGTGACACTCGGTCTATATGAGTTCAGGCCCCTCTCGGTGGAGGTAATAACCCTACGTCTCGTGCCCGGAGGCTTGTTTTCTCTTGGGGTATGTGATTACAGGGAGTGCTGAACCCTTGCCTAGGAGAAGGAGGGCGGCTTATATAGAGTGCGCCGCAGCCCCTTTACTCCCATGTTACAAGGGTGATTAATGGCTATAACTACGGCAGTTACAGGTGTTAATAGTCACAACTACGGCAGTTACAGGTAACGGTAGTCATGACTATGCTTAAAGCCCGACTTAAGACTACTCGACCGTTGCAACTCCCACGTCGCCCCCTTTGCCTTCCTTGTCCGAGTGGTGGTGGCTGGGCCGACTGGAGGGAAGACGTCTGAGCCTAGTTTAAAAAACCGGACCGGCCCGGCGGTCGAACCGAAAAAAAACCGGAACTGGCGGCCTCATCGGGTTTTTAAGCTAATAAGACCGTTCTGCAATCAGACCGGAGAAAACCGGTCTAACCGGCCGGTTTTTTGGAAAATCGGTGAAAAAAAGGGCCATTGAACCGGGAAAAACCAGGAAAATGTTTTAATAGAAATTGGGAGAAGTGGAATTTGATCCCAGGACGTGTGAGCAGTACACGGGCCTGCCCATGGCCCAATAACCAACTCAGTTGTGCTACTTTGTTGTCCACTACATGGAAATAATTTTATTTGACCATTGTTTCACACTATATTAGCACATATATTACTCAACATATATTATTTTATTGCTTAAAAAACCGACAATCGAACCGATGAACCGGCGGTCCGACCGGTAAAAACCTGAACCGACAACCTTTCCGGTTCGGTTTTTTAAACTATGCGTCCGAGTGCCGTCGGTGTATCCGAGTGGATTTCTGGTTATACGCATCCGAATGCGCTTATGGTCCAGGGACCTACCAATAATGGTGTGGGACCCTAGGTGGGCCTTAGATGTCAGGTACTTGACCCTACCAGTAGTAGGTGACCCCATCACCCGACGTCGGGGACGCGGGCAGGCAGCTAGTGGCGTGGCGCACTCGCGCGTGGGCCATGCTCTGCTTCACATGTGCCTTCTGGCAGAGGTTGAAGACAGCTATGCCCCTGGTGGGCTGGGCCTGCTACAGTGCTGGGCTGCACAGGTAGGTTTTCTGCATTGTTTTATTTTCTGTTTTGTTTTCTTTTTTTATTTCTTTTGCCATTGTTTCCAAATAAAACAAATTCAAAAACAGTGAAAAAAATTCCCTGAACATTTTTATATTGCACAATGGAATTATCCAAAGGCACATAAATTATTTCAGTTATTTGAAATTATATTTAAGTATATGAATATAAATTCAAATCCAAATACAATATGATTTAAATTCAAAGTCCAAAAATATTTCCTTAAAAATGTTCCTAAGTTTTGGTTCGATTTATAACTCTTGCCAAAATTCTCAGAACTATTTAAAAGGCATTTTGGAAACATTGAATGCAATTTTTCGGGCTCTTTGCCCTTTATTTAACCGAGGCTTTGAAAATTCCCTCAATTCAAATTTCTCTGAACTGAAACATGATGCATGGATGCTCACTGATGCAACTAATTGCAAACAATATTCTAGGGTTGTGACATATTTCTACCTCCCACATAGTTTCCTCCACTTAGAGTAGTCCCAATGCACTATATCTAATGCCATTAAATACTACCTCTGTTTTTAAATGTAAGACGTTTTGGCAGTTTAAACTGAACTGCCAAAACATCTTATATTTAGGAACAGAGGGAGTAGATGTTTAGATATAGCAGTCCTAGTAGATATTTAGATATAGGAGTGTGGGGGTTGGTTGCTTCGTCTTGCTGGGCTGCCCGGCCCGTGCAAGTGGGCCGGATGGTGGGCTTCCAAACCTGATTTTGGGCCTCAGAATGTACAAAAACCTGGTTATCGCAACAATTAGAGTTCATTCTCATAAAAAAACAATTAGATTCTCTCCTAAAAAAACAATTAGAGTTCATTCTTGGCAAACAACTGATTGATTTCCCGTTGAAGATTCTTATAACTTGTCCCAACAATTTTCTCTCAAAAGAAAAATACATCCCAACAGTTCGCATCTAAGTGCCAAGAGAATCGCACGTATATCCCGTGCAACCAAGTCCGCATAATTGGTTTTGGCCAGACCACTTTTTTCAGATTATCTCATATGGCAGCTATTATGACGGATTTGCTCGGCAGAAAAATCTATTACAGTTTACAATGCACAATGCATCACCTCATCTGTGTGTACAGAAAGTTTTGCAGCATCGTCCGAGTGTTCTAGACAGTATATAGTGTTCATTTCTGATTCCTCCCATTCCTGCGCAAGAAAAACTATCTTCTGGGCCACAGCTCCAGCACACAAAAATTTCCTTTGTACGTACATGCATGGCAGAGTTCAGAAGGATTGCCTTTTGGGAGTGTGATCCGGAAGTTCTGGTCTGCAACTGTATAATAAATAGCAAGCTGAGCTACAGATAACCTTCCACAGTCCAAGATAAAAGTTTACTTGCAAAATTGCGTGAACACTGCACTAAATTTTGAGTCCATGGATCAAACTAACTAGAGAGGGCCTAACATTAAACTTTTTGGAGGACCATGATGCCCTACCTGAAGCAGGGCAACACTGTTCGCTCAAATGATGGTTCAGCAATTCTAGATTCTCTGCTACTTCTATATTCTTAAGTTACTTGTACTCTTAACCTGAAGTTAAGCAAGAAAGTCTAGAGAAATGTTTTCCATGCTATAACTTGATTACCATGGAGTTACAAAGCATGCAAATGTATATGAGGTCTAGGTATGTTTGATCTTTTTTCTTTCTTTGTATAACAACTATTGATATTTTACTATGAATTACCTCAAGTTACAGAACTGAAAAGGTACAGAGCATATGAAAATTTGCTAGTAATCATCAAGCAATAAACAAAGGAGCTAACACATACAGAGAAGGCTTCAAACTGATAAAGAACATACCCTGGAATAGCAAGCACCCTCTAACATGACAAAGCCACAGCCAGTGAACCAGAGAAATAAGATTCAAGTACCAGAGATAAAGTTCAAGACTTCTGCAAGGTCCTAGACGATCCCAACTTCAAGAAGATATTGACATTCTACAGAACTCTGAACAAACAAGAGCCCAGGTGTTTGCTAGTTATAATGCTCCGAAGATGGGGGCTAACTTAGCCTGGGGTAACACACCAACACCATAGGTCTAAACTCTACAATGTACGCCAATTCTCAGATATAGTGGTGCAAAATGCTTCCCTCTGACAAAATCCTGGAACTTTACTTTCGTATATTCCAAATTATACTTGAAGATCCACCAGATCCTCATCTATAAGCTGCATGTGGTCCCTGGGATCACTGCCAGCCATCCTCATCATGTGATGAATATCTTGCAGCAGACTATACATCAACCCAGACTCACTGTGGGACTTGTCACGTGCTAAAAATACATGCACCTTATTTGCCAGCTCAATCCAACTACATCCTGGCTGTTTCTTTAGTCCTCTATCATTCATCTCAGACCGAATCTTTGCTGCTTCTTTCCACTTACCAGCAGAAGCATAAATGTTAGACAAAAGAGTGTAAGCTCCAGCATTATCAGGCTCTGCTTCTAAGAGATTTCTTGCTGCCAAATCACCAATACTTTCATTTCCATGTGCATTACACCCACCAAGAAGGGCACTCCATACAGTACTTGATGTAGGCTTAAGTTTAAGACCGTTGATTAATCTTTTGGCATCATCAAGTCACCCGGCTCGGCTACAGAGATCAATCAAGCAAGTGTAATGCTCATCCCGCACTGCAATGGACTTATCCTTTGCCATGTATTCAAATATCCTAAGCCCTTCGTCAACCAAACCAGAGTGGCTACATGCAGACAGCAATCCCACATATGTGACATCATTAGGCTTATATCCATTTTGCTGCATCTTTTCATACAAAGCTATAGCTTCTACACCAGCCCCATGATGTGCATATGCTGCAATCATCCCATTCCAAGATATTACGTCCTTCTCCCCCGAGAGATCAAACACCTTCCTTGCCAATCTAATTTCGCCACATTTGGCATATAAATTCATGAGTGTGGACTCGATAAAATTATCAAACTGAAATGGTGTTTTGCATATCATCTGATGCACCTGCTACCCTTCGCTGAGCCCGGCAAGATAGCTGCAGGCATCAACAGCAGCCAAAAATGTCACCTGATTTGGCCTGATCCCATCAACGAGCATACCGTTAAATACCTGTAGTGCCATTTCGCTCTCATTACCTTGCAAGCAACCATTCAACATAGTAGTCCAGCTGACTACATTCCGTTTAGGCATCTCGTCAAAGAGTTCTTGAGCCTTTTTCAAATCTTTGTTCTGGATAAAACCGGTGATCATGATGTTCCAAGAAGCCACATCCCTCTCGGGCATATTCATGAACAAATCAAGAGCTTCGTCGATCCTGAGGTTCCGGGCGTATCCAGAGATCATGGCATTCCAGGAAACGACATTCCTCTCCAGCATGCCATCAAACAGCGCTCGAGCCTCGTCCACGCTTCCGCTCCGTGCAAGGCCGGCGACCATCGTTGTCCACGACATCACATTCCTCTCAGGCATTCTCTCAAACAGCTTCCGTGCCTCGTCCATGGTTCCAGACCGTACCATCGCGGCCAGAAGGATGTTCCAGGAACCGGCGTCCCTCACGGGCATACTGTCGAACAGCGCGCACGCGGCCCCCGTGCGGCCGGCGGAGGCGTAGGCCTCCAGCATCGTGTTCCACGACACGACGTTCCTCTCGGGCATCCGGTCGAACAGCGCCCTGGCCTCGTCGACGCGGCGCGCCCGCGCGTAGCCGGAGAGGAGCGCCGTCCAGGTGACCACGTTCCGGCGCGCGTCGGGGCGGTGGAACAGCGCGCTGGCCTCGTGGAGATGGCCCTGGCGCGCGTACGCCGCGACCATCGCCGTCCAGGACACCACGTCCCGGTCCGGCGTCCGGTCGAACAGCCTGCGGGCGTCGGGGACGCGCCCGGCGGCGGCCAGCTCCGCGATGCGGCGGTTCGGGTCCTGGACATGGCTGAACGCGTCGGTGGCGGAGACGGCGGCGGCGCTGTGGTAGGAGAAGGTGGAGGCGAGGCGGAGCCGCGGTGAGCGGAGGCGGCGCAGCGCGGGCCAGGCTGCTGCCATGCTTAGAAGAAGCAGCGACTCCTGAACCCCTATTTGGAGGGGGTGCTACGGCCACGTCAGACAACCAGCGTGGAACCTCTGGCCCACGACAGGTGGATCCTATCTGTCAGACTGCTATCAAGCAAGGCTGATCTGTAAATCCAGAGTTTGTGAATTTAATGATCTATGTTTAGGGTGTGTTTGGTTGTAGAAACTAAGTAGAATGAAATATAATGATTCCATTCCACTAGGACCGAATGTTTTCGTCTTCGTGTTTTGTAGAGCCCATGAGATATGACGGAATGGTTCTGTCTCGGCGTTTGATTGGAGGAGTAGGATGTAAATACGTATCACTCAAATTCATTAAGCAATATTATTTTCAAGTGACAGCACTGATAGTGAACATCATTTAGCAACTATTAAATTCGTATCGACTAGTAATAATGGTACTAAGCACAATCAGCGGTGTATCAACTAGTAATTCGTATCAAGCGTGGTGGAAGGAAGCGGCGATGAATCAATTTCTTGTGTCCTCGGCTACGTCAAGATTGCTGCTCTATCCCCTCTCTTCGAAAGTGGTCGTCAGCTGCCAAATCACCCCGTCGCTCAGGTCAGGCTGATGCCCAAATTGGCCATGACGCCTGGGTCATGCCGCACGCCAAATCGCTCTGAGTGAGCGGCGGCAGGTACTTCCCACAAAGTTCTGAGTTCTTGACAAGGCCTAAGAGCAAGTATAATAAGATGATGTAGGCAGGCTGTAAAGACTTTAAATAATATAATTTAGCTGAGTTGGATGAAAGAGAAGATAAGTGGGCTACAGATTAACAGTCGGCTGCAGCACGTGCTCCTACAGACTTTGTGAGGAAGGGAGGCGGGTCGTGTATCAATAAAGTACTACCTCCGTCCCCAAATACATGGCGTATAAACTGAGTCATAAAGTCAATACTTTCTAAATTTGATCAAATATATAGATGAAATTGTTAACAACTATAATATTGAGTAAATACATTACAAAAATATATCTAAATGATAGATACATTGATATTGATTTGTTATTGTTTATCTTTATATTTTTGTATATATGCTTAGTCAAACTTTAGAAGCATTGACTTTTTGACTCAGTTTATATGTCATGTATTTGGGGATGAGGAGTAGTACCTATCTGTATATCTAACTATTATAATTGCCGACTATGAACTTGGCTAGATGACATGAAAACATCATACAACTAGCAATTGTTTGTACTATTAACCATGTTCTAAAAGTTAAGGTAAACCAACATAAAGTTATGGTTTTGGTTACCTTTTCTTTACAAAGTTAAGAACATAATAAGTGGAAAATAGCGGAATACACAATTCTTAAAATAGACAAGTTTATTAAATAAAAAGAACTATCTAATCCATTGTAGCCTATGTAGTCAAATTTTATTAAAAAATGATCATTCTTCTATTTGTTCTATTGAATTGACCAAACTAAGTTTGCGACGCCCAATGACCTACTAGTTTGGCTCAACTAAATGGTAGAGCTAGCGCATTTAATCTAATGACACTCCAAATCATGTATAAAATAAAATATAAATAGTGAGGTAAATTCCCATCTGTGTCAATTTGTGTAGCGTGTAAGTTGTTATGTTCTCGTATGTTATAGGCAAGTGACTTGCAAAATACCCATGTCTACCGACATGGAGGACATGAGGGAGACCAAGAAGGTATATGTTTGGGATTGCCTAATGAGATAAATAAAACACACTAATATACATATACTTACCATTATTTATTTACGTATGTGTCCTGCAGACTACACCTCTTCAAGAAATGGAAATTATTCATGTAAGTCTAACATAGTCATATTGGACGCAACACTCTAATCACAAAACGGTAATATGATGCAACTTGTTGGTATACAACTTAGTTAGTAATAAAAGAAAAAGAGCGAGAAGTGAGGCATGTGCATGATGAGCGCCCTGACCACGCCGTGAATAATTTAACTACCATGTCAATGATGTGTACTATGAACCCTCACCATGTAGGACCAAGGTGAAGGTTAGGCTAGGACCAAACCTCCTCACGTCCGTGAAGACCTTTTTTACTATTATACGATTTATTCGGAGATAACGATGTTTGTGTTGAGTAACGAGAAGGTGGGAGAGAGAACAACGAAAAAGGGACATCATTGCTCAACATGGGAGGAAACCATAAATTAATACCCAAAAACAAGTGTAAGTGCATCAAGTACCCCCTTAGTGGTTTTGGAGTATTGAAGACAAATAGGTTAAGGGACTAATGTGTTTGTGAGTGTACACAGGAGAAAATAGTCCCTGAAGACTTGGTTTAACCACGGAAGGTGACCCCTAAAAATGTATTTCTTCAAGTGAAGAATTTGGTGCGGCCTGTGAAGAAATTGATGTGAAGACTTTGAAGCTTGAAGACTTTGTTTTCATAGTTTCTTTTCTTCTTATTTGAGTCATAGGAAAAACCGTACTGTTAAAGGTGGTCTAGGTGAATCATTTATCATACTTCAAAGCGATGCTCAAACTTATACAAACCTAAGCCGCTTCAAGTGAAGCCTTTGGAAATCTCCGGAACAGCTGACGAATTTGCCAGTGACGGTGACGAAGTTCATCTGGTCTCTGACGAATTTGGTCAGGCTGAGGAGTTAGGATTTCGCCAGTGCGATCTGCCTATCGTGAGGAAAGTGAGTGCCCCGACGAAATTGAGAGCTTAATTAATCATGGATTGCAACAAGGAAATACACTCAATCAAAGAACAACTATCATAATTAAAGTCCTTGTAATCCAAAGTAGTGGGTGCATTACTATTTAAAGTTTTGACCTCTCCAAACCCACTTTTTTTTTATCATTAAAATTATCACCCTCCAAGCAATTGGGACTCCTTCTATCTAAAGTTGACTCTTCTTCAGTCCCTTTTTCATCAAGTTTTATGTTACTAAATAATGATTCAATAGGAGTGACACCAATCATTTGAATATCCTCATCATTACTACGATAGAAACCGGGTGGAATCGCTTTTTCTAGAAATTCTCGCTTAGCTCTCAACCTAGCGGTCCTTTCTTTACTTTCATTAATGGAGACATAGATAGCTTTAATAGACTCATTTATATCATGCTTGGGTGGCAAAATTTTAGTTTTGAGATTTTCCACATCATGAGCAATTCTATCCATGTTCCTAGCCAATTCATCAACTCTATTCATTTTTTCTTCTATCATAGCATTGAAATTCTTTTGCGAATTAATAAATTCTTTAATATTACTTTCAAGATTAGTAGGTATCTTATTATTATAATAATTACAATGAGGATTGCCATAATTATTAGAGAAATTTCCAGGAAACGATCTAGGATTGAAATTACCCCTATAAGCATTGTTGTTTGATGACCCACAAGTATAGGGGATCAATCGTAGTCCTTTCGATAAGTAAGAGTGTCGAACCCAACGAGGAGCAGAAGGAAATGACAAGCGGTTTTCAACAAGGTGTTTTCTGCAAGCACTGAAATTATCGGTAACGAGTAGTTTGATAGCAAGATAATTTGTAACAAGTGACAAGTAGCAATAGTAACAAAGAGTGCAGCAAGGTGGGCCAATCCTTTTTGTAGCAAAGGACAAGCCGGAACGATCTCTTATAATAAGCAAAGCGTTCTCGAGGACACATGGGAATTTCATCTAGTCACTTTCATCATGTTTGTTTGATTCGCGTTCGCTACTTTGATAATTTGATATGTGGGTGGACCGGTGCTTGGGTGCTGTTCTTACTTGAACAAGCCTCCCACTTATGATTACCCCCTCTCGCAAGCATCCGCAACTACGAAAGAAGAATTAAGATAACTCTAACCATAGCATTAAACATATGGATCTAAATCAGCCCTTACGGAATAGAGCATAAACTAAGGTTTAAGCTTCTGTCACTCTAGCAACCCATCATCTAATTACTACTCCACAATGCATTCCCTTAGGCCCAAAGATGGCGAAGTGTCATGTAATCGACGTTCACATGGCACCACTAAGAAAATCAACAACATACATATCATCAAAATATCGAACGAATACCAAATTCACATGATTACTTATGACAAGACTTCTCCCATGTCCTCAAGAACAAAAGTAACTACTCACAAATCATCTTCATGTCCAAGATCAGAGGGGTATTAAATAGCATAATGGATCTGAACATATAATCTTCCACCAAATAAACCAACTAGCATCAACTACAAGATGTAATCAACACTACTAGCAACCCACAGGTACCAATCTGAGGTTTTGAGACAAAGATTGAATACAAGAGATGAACTAGGGTTGAGATGAGATGGTGCTGTTGAAGATGTTGATGAAGATTGGTCCTCCCACGATGAGAGGATCGTTGGTGATGATGATGGCTCCAATTTCCCCCTCCCGGAGGGAAGTATCCCCGGCGGAATCGCTCCATCGGAGAGCAAAACTACTCCTGCCTAAGTTCCACCTCGAGACGGTGGCGCACCATCCCAAAAGTCTTCTCCTTTATTTTTCTAGGGAAAATGGGCTTATATACCAGAAAATTGGCACCAGAGGCTGGCTAGGGGCCCCACGAGCCACCAGGGCGCGCCTGGGGGGGGGGGGTGGCGCGCCCTGGTGCCTCGTGGGCACCTGGGTGGCCCCCTCTGGTACTTCTTGCTTCCAATATTTTTTATTTATTCCAAAATAAATCTCCGTGAAATTTCAGCTCATTTGGAGATGTGCAGAATAGGTATCTCTGACATAGCTTTTTCTGGTCCAGAATTCCAGCTGCCGGCAATCTCCCTCCTTGTGTAAATCTTGCATATTAAGAGAGAAAAGGCATTAGAATTGCTTCACAAAGTGTTATATTGATTAAAAACACTATAAATAACAGTAGTAAAACATGATGCAAAATGGACGTATCATTGTTGAAATTATTTCTAGAGACAAAATTCACATCAATAGCATCATTATTTTGCTCAATCAAGGTAGACAATGGCACATCATTAGGATCAATATGAGCATTTTTACTAGCAACCAATTTCAATAAAGCATCCATCTTATCACTCAAAGTATTAATTTCTTCAACAGAATTTACCTTCTTACCAGTTGGAGTTCGTTCAGTGTGCCATTGAGAATAATTTTTCATGATATTATCAAGAAGTTTTGTAGCTTCTCCCAATGTAATTTCCATAAAAGTACCACCTGCGACAGAGTCTAGCAAATTTCTAGAGACAAAGTTTAGTCCCGCATAAAAAATTTGTATGATCATCCATATATTCAAGCCATGAGTTGGGCAATTTCTTATCATTAATTTCATTCTCTCCCAAGATTGTGCAACATGTTCATGCTCAAGTTGCTTAAAATTCATAATTTGATTTCTTAGAGAAATAATCTTAGCGGGAGGAAAATACTTGGTAATAAAAGCATCCTTACACTTATCCCAAGAATCATTACTATTTCTAGGCAAGGATGAAAACCAAGTTTTAGCATGGTCTCGTAGTGAGAACGGAAATAATTTTAATTTGACAATATCATTATCCACATCTTTTTTCTTTTGCATATCACAAAGTTCATTGAAAGTATTTAGATGGGATGCAGCATCTTCATTAGGACTACCAGAAAATTATTCTTTCATAACAAGATTAAGCAAAGCAGCATTAATGTCACATGACTCCGCACTAATGGCGGGAGGAGTAATAGGAGTACTAATAAAATCATTATTATTAGTATTGGAAAAGTCGCACAATTTTGTATTTTCTTGAGACATCGTGACGAAGCAAGCAAACAAGCAAATAAAAATATTTTTGTGTTTTTGTAAAAAAAATTAGAAGTGGGGGAGATGAAAACTAGAGGCAAATGCAAATAAAAGGCAAATAAAGTAAATGCAAGTGGATGATAGTTTGTGTGAAGGTACTTGGTAATTGTGATGATGTCTCCCCGGCAACGGCGCCAGAAATTCTTCCTGCTACTTGTAGACTGCGTTGGTATTTCCCCGAAGAGGAGAGGATGATGCAGTATAGTAGAGATAAGTATTTCCCTCAGTTAAGAACCAAGGTTATCAATCCAGTAGGAGAACCAAGCAAAATTCCATTAAGCGCACCTGCACACACAAGAGCAAACACTTGCACCCAACGCAAATAAGAGGGTTGTCAATCCTCTTAGCGGTTATTTGCAAGGATTAAATCTTATAGAGGTAAATAGATAAACTAAAATAAAAGTAAATAAATTGCAGCAAGGTATTTTTAGGTTTTTTATATATGATAAAGTAGACCCGGGGGGCCATAGTTTTCACTAGAGGCTTCTCTATCGAACACATAGCAAACGGTGGGTAAACAAATTACTGTTGGGCAATTGATAGAAAAGCAAATAATTATGACGGATTCATGGCAATGATCATGTATATAGGCATCATGTCCGAGACAAGTAGACCGACTCCTGCCTGCATCTACTACTATTACTCCACCCATCGACCGCTATCCAGCATGCATCTAGGGTATTAAGTATGAAACAGAGTAACGCCTTAAGCAAGATGACATGATGTAGACAAAGTAAACTCAAGCAATATGATTAAAACCCATCTTTTTATCCTTAATGGCAACAATAAAAATACGTGTCATGTCCCCTTCTGTCACTGGGATTGAGCACCGCAAGATTGAACCCATCACAAAGCACCTCTCCCATTGCAAGACAAATCAATCTAGTAGGCCAAACCAAATCGATAGATCGGAGAGAAATACAAAGCTATAATAATCATGCATAAAAGAGTTCAGAGAAGACTCAAATATTTCTCATGAATAATCTGATCATAAACTCACAATTCATCGGATCCCAACAAAGACACCGCAAAAGAAGATTACATTGGATAGAACTCCAAGAACATCGAGGAGAACATGGTATTAAAGATCAAAGAGAGAGAAGAAGCCATCTAGCTAACTTTTGTGGGCATTATGGTTTTGTCTCTATTTCAGAACCCACCAAAGTTGATGAAGCATTTCTCGAGCCAGCATGGATTCAGGCAATGCAAGAGGAATTGCATCAATTCGAGCTCAACAATGTGTGGGAGCTAGTCAAGCGTCCCGATCCACGCAAGCACAATGTCATCGGCACCAAATGGATCTACCGCAACAAACAATATGAAAATGGCCAAGTGGTGAGGAATAAGGCCCGACTTGTAGCTCATGGCTACACATAGGTTGAGGGTATTGATTTTGATGAAACATTTGCACCTGTTGCTAGGCTTGAAGCCATTCGTATACTGCTTGCATATGCTAACCATCATGATATCCTCTTATATCAAATGGATGTGAAAAGTGCATTCCTCAATGGTAAGCTTGAGGAAGAAGTATATGTTGCTCAACCACCAGGTTTTGAAGACCCAAAGCATCCAGACAAAGTCTTCAGACAGAACAAGGCTCTCTATGGCCTCAAACAAGCCCCGAGGGCTTGGTATGATACACTGAAGGAGTATTTCTTTTTTCAACAACTGACCCGTGTTTCAGCCGTCCAGGGTGGATGCCGCCTTTATATTTCTCTTTTCAACAACTGACCCGTGTTCTGAGCTGCTTTTCGGCCGTCTCGGGCAACTGTTGAGTTTCTTTTTGTAGCAGTGACCCTATGCTCTGAGCTGTTCTTCGGCCGTCTTAGGGAACTTCTACATTCTTCTTATCAACACTGCCTCATGCTCTGAGCTGCTTTCCATCCATCGTGAGCCATGGTTGAGTTATTTCAGTAATGTCCCAGATCTGAGTTGTAAAGACCGTTCTGGTGGCTACTGATTTATTTGCCGATTTCATGCAAAGGTTCGGATGATCATTGCCCTACAGTTAAAGCTTGAGAGATGATAGACTTGCCATGTAAACATTGTTGCACGGTCATAGGAATAAGGATATTGCACCTGACAGCACCTATGGCCACACGAAGAATTTATATGGCCAAGCTCTTTCATCAAAAGAATCAGAAAAGAGAACAATAATGAAGGAGCAAGACTGGCAATACAGGTATGATAACTGTTGCATGAATAACATGGTACGGGCACCCACGACAGTATGGTTACGTATCGACCACCATGAATATACCCCCAAGGGGTATACTCTGTTTGTAAGGACCTCATATCAAGGTGACAGTTCAATCGTCGGTACGGATCTAAGACAAAGAAGCCAGCAAGATTTAGAACTACCTACAAGCAGTCAGATTCCGCCAAGAGAACGCTTATGATTCTCAGCATTGTTTTGAACCCGGAGGACATGCATCTACTCGAGTAACCCGATGCAAGAAATAAATGTTTTGTGTCCACCGAGGAAATTTGTTCATAACTCCATTGAATACTATTGGTGCTGGATGGAAGAGTGTCACGTCAATTGGAAATCACTCCCGGACTTATGGAAATTCCAGTCATGATAATATCAGACAAGCCAGCAGACATAAAAGAATTGAAGTCAGAGCAAGGATGAACATATGAAGGAAGACCTATCAGAATGTTCGATACGGTGAAGCAAACCAACCCAGAGCAAGGCAGTCAGTCAGATGCAATTCAGTGGGAACAATTTATAAAGGAAAAAAGATACCTGAGTTGGAAACGGTTTCCTTAAGGCAGAATATTCATACTTGTTCCCTGAGCAACCAAATCTCGAGGACGAGATTTATCATAAGGGGGGTAGGTTTGTAACACCCCGATTTTTGGCCCTTTCTTTTTCTTTTGGATTTCTTCGAATTTTTATTTGGAGTTCTTTTTCCGTGGCTATGTGGTCTTAAAACCTGGGGAGACCATCTCTTCTTCCCCTTCCAAGTGGCTTGTCACTCCCAAAATTTTCCCAAGACCATGTCATTTCCATCTTAGCCCAACCCCAAGTTTTATTTCTTGGGAATATTCCTTTTTCTATTAAAGGAATAACCCTGTTTGCCCTAGGTTGTGAAGCAACCTATATTTCTGTCATTCCCAAAATTCCCACAAAATTCTTATAAATTCTTTGGATCATATCTTCCACTAATATGTCAAAACCCATCCTTGCCTAGTTCAAAAATAATTCAGCAATATTCATTTCCTATTTTGTCCATTATGGTAATTTGTGAAGGAAGTGCTATTTATATTTTATTGATTGCCCTCAAACTTTTTGAGCACTCTTTCTTATCCAAATAATTGTCACATGCCAAAAGTCAGCCTCATTTTCCTAGTAAATCTTCCTCAGCAAATTTCCAAAGTTTCTGTCCAGAGAGAAGCTTTGTAAAGGGAGTACTAGCTAGGCTAATCCAAATGAGTTGAAATTTTGGTATATCATCTATATGATCAAATCATTAATCTCCACCAAATTTCATCTCCATCCAACAAAATATGTGAGCACACCATCCAATCTTTGTCTCTAGTCATAATTTCAGTTTGTGAAGCAACTATCTTTTATATTGCTTCAAAATTCTGAAATTAATCCAGGACCTAAATATCACTATATCCATTGGGCATGCCAAAATTCACATCATTTTGCCAAGCCATTTTCTCCACAAAATTCCCCCAAGTTTCTGTCCAATAGAAAGCATTGTGAAGGGAGTACCATTTTTATTTATCCAAATGGTATGAAATTTTTGCAGTGCCTTCATATGCCCAAATTATCATACTCCACAAAATTTCAGCCCAATCCAACACTCTATGTGAGTGCCACTTCATGATCTAGTTCCTGGACCAGATTTTGTAGTTGTGAAGCAACTATGATAAATACTGGTCCAAATCTTTTCATATTTCACAGGCTTGTATTCCTTACTACCCCAAACCCCTGTGACATATTTCTTAGTCCATTGGTCAAGCCATTTGACCACAGTTTCATGCCTAAGTTTGCTACAGCAAACTTCTGTTGATGCTACCCATTAGCACAAAGGTGCTCTAACCTAACCAAGACCTCAGTGTTGATCCATCTAGTAGGGTCCACACGCTAGACATCTCTTTGCGGGCCAGAACGCACCGCGTGCACCTGTGCACGCGGTGACCACGCGGCTAGGAAGCCATTGTCGCGCTCTGGATGGCGTTTAGCTTCGGGCACTCCTCTCCCAGCCGTTTCCGCGCGTCCTGGCGTGTCATCGAGCTCCGCAGTAGCCACTCGCTCGCTCCCCAGCCCTCGCCCCCTCCTCCTTCGCCCTCCTCGTGCCATGATAGCCACGGCCGCGTGCACACAGTGCCCGAGTGGCTGACCGGACTTCGCCTCTACCGCGTCTGCCTTCCTCTGGCGCTCCACTAACCCCCTCTCGTCGCCATCAACCTCTCCGCGTGTGCACACGTGTACGCGGTCACGCCGGAGCGGCGGCCACGCGTCCTCGGCGGTCCCCGGCCATGGCGTTGTCGCCCTGGCTATTTATGCCATTCCCGAGCCTCCCCGAGCAGCCAAACCTCCTCTCCTCCCTCCTAGAAACCCGCCCAGCCACTTAATCGAGCTCGAGGAGCCCTCCTCGGCCGCCATTGCCGCCATGGCCACCCCTCTAGTCCGCCTAAATTCAAGCGATGCAGAGCCTTCCTCCCCCTCATTCTCACACCAAGAGAACCCCCAAGGTCCGGCGACCCTCCACCACCCTTCATCTCCTTCTCCGGCGCCCTGTAGCCTTGAGTCCACCGACGACCGAAGCCATCTTTCTGCCGCGGCCGAGGCCCTCCTCGTCTCCGAGCTCCCCGGCATGCATGGAGCTAGCAGGCGGGTGCGCCTCATCTTCCCGGTCACTCTGGTAGTCCGGGCGCCGCGGATGGTGGCCGGAGTCGCCGGCAGTCCTCGCCGGACTCCGCTCCTCACTCGGTCAAGCGCGAAGACAGGAGGAAGGAAACGACCAGCCCATGGGTCCCGCGGCCCCACCTGTCATTCACAGAAACCCCGAGCCCGCTCTAGTTTAAGTGGAAACATATTTTCAAAAATATGTTTTCCACTTAGGAAGGCGTATTCCATCTCAGCTTCAGCCAAAACTACGCTTTCCCTACTGGAAAGCGTACTTCTCAAAATGCGCTTTCTGTTTTTCAGCCGCCGGAGCCGAAACCCTTATATTGTGAATGTTCGCCCGTTAGCGCAGAAATGAATATTTTTATTTAATTTTCTGCCTAACGAACGAACGGTTGTATGTCCGCGACCGTGACTCTGATTCAGGTGATTCAAAAGCCCACGTTCTCTACTCGTCGAGCCCGTTCTGTTGGTATCATTTTCATGACGTTGTCACACTATGAAAATGACCATTTTGCCCTTGCCCCCTAATCAGCTCCGCCGAGAGGGAAACTTTTCTGGCGATTCTTTCCGCGAGTTCATCGCACCTCTCCCCGGTGAATCCATCAACCCCAGGCAAGCCACGATAGCCACTTGCATGATCGACTTGTAGTAGCCATGGTTTCCACTTGAATATTTAAATAGTTGATTGCTCATTTAATTATTTTGTGAATGAATATGCTTGTGAATCCATGTCTATGCTTATGCCATGTTCATTTTCATCTAGTAAGTGAAATGATTAATTGCTAATGTTATTATTATCATGATTCATTCTTGTAATCATTTCCGATGCTAGTGATAACGATATGCTCATATGAATAGTTAGGCTTTGTTATGAAAATACTTGTTACATTCATGATCGTCATTATGCCATGCTCATTTGCATCCCGTAGACTAAATGATTTATCATTGTTCGTGTAAGGATGTTAAATGGTTATGTTGCCCATCCATGGTTACACTGATATCATGCTCATGTGCATTGTTATTTTCATTATGCTATGCTTTTATGACTCAGCTCATCACCATTCAAGTTAAACCTGACATTAATCGAACTTGAACAAATCTGTTGGCTGAGTCATGGTGCCACCAAATTGAGCTGACCAGTGCAGCCACACTTGCCTTATGGGAGGCCCTAATTTGGTCTATTGTCATGCCTCTCGCCGGTGCCTCCAACTAGGGAAGGTTATGTGCGCGCGCTACCCTGATCAGGTAGGCAGCCATAAGCCTTGTGTGCCCGAGTTGTATGGTATACCCATGTCCCGTTTGGGACGACTTGTTTTGTTTTGGCCACGACGGTGGCAGCCACAAAGGTGGCGGATGTCATGAGTTGACATCGGGGCCACCCATGACATAGCCCAAAGGGGAGTTTGTCGGAGTGGCCGGGAGAGTGTCATGCAATAGATTGGTTTTGTCGGAATATCGTTGGTCCACCCAAATGGAAGCACGAGGCCATGAGTTCCGTGGTGTGGGTACAGTGTACTAACCTCTGCAGAGTGTATAATCTATCGATAGCCGTGCCCTTGGTTATGGGCCCAGTTCGTAGTAGGTCACACTATGGGTCAACAGTAATAATAATCTGAATCATAACAACCCCGGTTCGATGAGGAAAGAAGTTGGTTGATCTTTATGTGGTCACAAGATGATCACGATGGTATTCTTGATGATGGTTGATCATGAGGTGATCGTGTGATGATCACGACGGTAAGAAAGATTGATACCTATGGTGGTTACGAAATAACCTCCGAGCAGAGTAAGTGGGTCCATGAGACCTTAAACGTCGACCCCCCTTGTATGCTAGTGCTAGTATCATCATGTTCATATCCTGAGTAACATGTTCATGCCATGCTCACCCTCATGTTGATCATGTTCATCAATGGTAATTAACCTGTAAATGCCATGTTGTTGTTTGTCTTGATTGCTTTGGTTGCTGTGAGGTTGCGAGTACATTCAAAGTACTCACCTAGCGTGTCATGCCAGATTGCAGGTGATGCCATGATTGCTTGTTTGTCGAGGATCCCGAGGTTGCGCTCTAGGATGTGTCCCAGCCAGAGTTCCTGTGGAGTGGAGTTCATCACCGTCGTCGTTGTTCCGCTGCTAGAATTTATTCCGCTTCGAGATGTTCCGCTGCTAGCATAGAACTACCTTAGCAGGCGAAGTGTCGTCGTGCCCCCTGTAACCTTTGTAATATCGGACCCTTGTACCCGTATTGTTTGTAATAAAGAGCTGGTTTGTTCTATGCCAAGCAGTGCCGTATTCCCAAAGACTTGATCTCTGGGCTAGAATGCGGGGTGTTCCGGTCTCTCTGAGCCGGGGTGACACAAAAAGGGTTTGAAACCCGGTTCTCTTGACCCTACTCTTTTCACTAAATCTTATGATGGTTGATAACCCACAAGTATAGGGAATCGCAACAATTTTCGCGGGTAGTATTTCACCCAGATTTATTGATTCGACACAAGGGGAGCCAAAGAATATTTGCAAGTATTAGCAGTTGAGTTGTCAATTCAACCACACCTGGAGATAAAATATCTGCAGCAAAGTATTTAGTAGCACAGTAATATGATAGTTTTGATAGCAGTAGCAACAGTAACACTAGTAACGGTAACAGTAACAGTAGCAATTTTGCAGCAAGTGTAAAGCAGTAGCAACAAAGTAACTTAGCAGAAACCAATATGAGAAAGTCATAGGCATTGGATCGGTGAAGATAATTATGTTGGTTGATATTCATCATATAACAGTCACAACCTAAGGCGATACACAATAGCTCCAATTCATCAATGTAATGTAGGCATGTATTCCGTATATAGTCATACGTGCTTATAATAAGAACTTGCATGGCATCTTTTGTCCTACCCTCCCATGGCAGCGGGGTCCATAAGGAAACTAAGGGATATTAAGGCCTCCTTTTAATAGAGAACCGGAACAAAGCATTAGCACTTAGTGAATACGTGAACTCCTCAAACTACGGCAATCACCGAAAAGAATCCCAATTATTGTCACCTTGGGGTATGCGGGTCATGACAAGTAATAGGTGCATATAACTTGCAAGATAGGATCAAGAACACAAATATATTCATGAAAACATGAAGGTTTCAGATCTGAAATCATGGCACTCGGGCCCTAGTGACAAGCATTAAGCATAGCAAAGTCATAGCAACATCAATCTCAGAACATAGTGGATACTAGGGATCGAAGCCCTAACAAATTGACTCGATTACATGATAAATCTCATCCAACCCATCACCGTCCAGCAAGCCTACGAAGGAATTACTCATGCGCGGTGGTGAGCATCATGAAATTGGTGATGGAGGATGGTTGATGATGACAACGGCGTCGAATCCCCCTCTCCGGAGCCCCGAACGGACTCCAGATCAGCCCTCCCGATGAAGAACAGGAGGTGGCGGCGGATCTGTATCATAAAACGCGATGAAACTTCTTCTCTTATTTTTTTTCTCGGGGAAAGAGAATTTATAGCGTTGGAATTAGGTTAGACGGCCGCCTGTGGGCCCCACAAGGCACCACGGCGCGCCCTAGGGGGAGCGTGCCCTGCTGCCTTGTGAGCAGCAGGTGGCCCCACTTCTGTTGATTCTTGCGCCAATAATTTTTATATATTCCATAAAAAATCTCCAAAAAGTTTCGTCCAAATCCGAGAACTTTGATTTCTGCACAAAAACAACACCATGGCAATTCTGCTGAAAACAGCGTCAGTCCGGGTTAGTTTCATTCAAATCATGCAAATTAGAGTCCAAAACAAGAGCAAAAGTGTTTGGAAAAGTAGATACGACGGAGACGTATCAACTCCCCCAAGCTTAACTCATTGCTTGTCCTCAAGCAATTCAGTTGACAAACTGAAAGTGATAAAGAAAAACTTTTACAAACTCTTTTGTTCTTGTATCCGTATATAAGCTTAAATAGTACCCAGGTTTTCAGCAAAGATCATGAACTAACCATGCTCATAATAACACCTAAAAACTACATTTACTCATATCAATGGCATAATCAACTAGAGAGCAATAATAACATATCTCAAATGCCAACAATTTGTCAAAACAATCATGATATAATATGATAACATGGTATCTCGCTAGCCCTTTCTGAAACCGCAAAGCATAAATGTAGAGCACCTCCAAAGTTCAAGCAGCGACTAAACATTGTAATTCAGGGTAGAAGAGATCCAGTCATGATGCACACAACATTAACTATACTCAATGCATAAGGATGACAATAGTGCTCTCAGGATTGGCGCTTAGTGCAAGAAGGTGAGACTCATTAATAAAAGTAAAATAACATAAAGTAAATAACATAGAAGTAAATAGATAGGCCCTTCGCAGAGGGAAGCAGGGATTAGCAGCGGTGCCAGAGCTCGAAGCTTAAATCAGAAATGAAAAATAATTTTGGGAGGTGTACTTTTCCTGTCAACGTCACGACCGAGAGTTTTCAATATCTTCCATGCTAAACACATTATAGGCGGTTCCCAAGCGGAAAGGTAAAGTTTACTCCCCGTCCACCATACCAACACAAGCCATGGCTAGCCGAATCCTCGGGTGCCCTCCATACCAACAACTTTCCAGGGGAGTTTGTTTGCATTATGTATTTTCGATTTTGAGCATAGGAGTGGGCATCCCAAATACCAGCCTCTCTCGTGCAATGACAAGTGAGTAAACACTCATCTCGAGAATAACCCGCTTAGCATGGAAGATACTGACCGCCCCCTGTCGCTCCATGAGCGGTACGGGCACACAAAACGGATGTTTATTTGAATGATTAGAGGTGGCACGTGCAAATTTACTTGGAGCAGCAGAGTAATACCGCATATAGGTAGATATGGTGGACTCATCTGGAGCAACTTTGGTTTAAGGATTGTGGACGCACAAGCAGAATTCTCGCTTAGTACAAAGTGAAGGCTAGCAAATAGGTTGAGAAGCGACCAACTAGAGAGCGGAAATGGTCATGATCATGCATTGAGAGTAATTAACATTGAATACTAGCATGAGTAGGATATAGCCACCCTGAACATAAATATCATGGAGGCTATGTTGGTTTTGAATCAACTACATGCATGAACATGTGTCAAGTCAAGCCACTTGAAACATTCAGAGGAGGATACCATATTAACATACTACATCATAACCATTTTAATGCATGTTGACATCCAAGATAAATCATTATCCACTCCTAGTTACTTAAGCATGGCATGAGCAACTATAATCTCTAATTGTCGTCACAAACATGTTTACTCATAATATGCTGAATCATGGATATTGAGTTAAACATATTTACAAAAACAAAAAGAAGAAGAGTTCATACCAGCTTTTCCTTGCCACAGTCACTTCATCAAATCATCGTCATTATTGCCTTTCACTTGCATGACCGAATGATGTGAAATAATAATAGTGCAAGTGTGTCGTGGACTAAGCTGGGATCTGCAAACATATTATTCAAGGGAGAAGACAAGGTAATACTGGCTCTTCGTTAGATCAACAATAAAGCATATGAGAACCACTCATCATTTTCATCGTGGTCTTCTCCCTATGACAACTCAACGAAAAGAAAAGGAATTCAGAGAAACACACTGAAATATTTTTGGAGTTTTTAGTTTTTCTGAAGGAAGCAAATTAAGGAAGAAAAACGAAAAGCGAGAAAACTATTCACACGGGAGAACTCCCAACAAGCAAAAGAAAAAATGAGAAATCTTTTTGGGTTTTCTTTTAATACTACGAACTAACAAACGGGAAAGAAAAACCGAAAAGAAACGAGAAATATTTTTGGGTTTTAGAAGTTTTTCAAACACACAAGAAGAAAGCGAAAAATAAGACTAACATGGATATACAATGAAAAAGTATGAACACCGACAACTGAAATGAATGTGTGAACATGAATGTAATGTCGGTGAGAGATACGTACTCCCCCAAGCTTAGGCTTTTGGCCTAACTTGGTGATCACCACCCGTAGTATCCATCAGGACCGGGCGGATAGTACTGGGGCGGAGGCACCTGAGGGTCCCACTGCTGGGCCTCGTCCTCCGCTGCTGCCAGCTCGTTCCTGTAAGCTGTGTTGTCTGCCGGCATGATGGTGTATCTGTTCCCGGCATGAGAGTCAAACAAAGAGGGTGCAGGCAACGGAATAATATCGCGAGTTGTCTCGCTAAAAACCAGATTATAACGAATATATTGAGGAGGTTCAGGTTCATCAATAAAGTGGTGATCGATCATGCACTGTTGGTCTAAATAAGCCTTGGGCAACAAGTGGTCATTTGGACGGATAGCAACATTAAAACGTTTCGCAAGACGCGAAGCATAAATACCGCCATGGATTTTACCCTTAGTTCTGTTGGTGTGTAAGCGGCGTGCAATCTTAGCTCCCAAGCTAAAAGTGTTATCGTCGTAAATAGCACGACGCAAGATGGCGAGGTCAGGGGCACTGAGCGTACCACCTTCCTCCCTGGCAATCAAGCTTTTCCCTATGAATAAAGCAAAGTAGTGCACAGCAGGAAAATGCAAGCTAGTAACACGGGCTTTTGAAATGCCCCTAAATTCCCCCACAGTCAAAGTGCGAAGGAAGTCCCCGAACTCCTCAGGCCGAGGCTCCCTCAAATCCCCATCATAAGGGATCAAGCATATCTCACAAAACTCATCTAGCGTTAACTCATGATGTTCAGCATATAAATCGAAACGCACCATGGGGATATCGAGCCTAGGCATAAAATAAAAATTGTGCACAAAGGAATTTGTAAGGATGTGGTGCTGGTCACACTCATCTGCGAGGAAGTTGGTCAGCCCGGCGTTCGCAACAAATTGTGTGAACTCTTGACGAAACCCGGCTTCGTTCATGAAGGTGTTGTGCGGCCACTCGCACGGTCGGACCTCCGTCCTGCGCGGGATGTTGAGGTCGTGGTCATGGGCATCCTCAAGGGCACCCTTGGAGCTCCGACGCAACGAACTCCTCCGAAGAAAGTTCATTTTTCCTAAGAACAAATTTCTAAAAAAATTTGGACCACAAAAAGATGTTAACAAAACTTCACAAGATTAATAGTAACTACTCATACGAGTGCCTAGAGGCTATATCAAGCATTCAAGCTACTTAGAACTCAAGGAATTTAACATGCAAGCTCATTTTCAGTAGCACCAATAGCAGCAATTTATGCAAAATATAATCCACTAAAGCAAAAACTAATTGGAGCAATGGGAGAGTCACATAACAAGGAGCAATCCCTCAAAACAGTTTCGGAAACGGAGCTCCGAGCAAAGAGATCAAAAATCTCAGGTTTGGGAGCAAGAACACGAGAGAGAGAGCTACAAAGATTTTTTTTCTAGAGGTAGGAGATGAAGTGGGCTGAATGGATAAGTGAGTGGGTCCCTGTGGGACCCACAAGGCATGTTGGCGCGCCATGGGGGTGGCTGTGCCCTGCTGCCTTGTGGGCAATAGGTGAACCCCCCTGGGTTGTTCTCAGTACCAATTTTTTTTATATATTCCAGAAAAAATCATGTCAAAATTTTATTGCATTCCGAGCACTTTTATTTTTGGGCCATTTTTTATTGCACGGATAATTCAGAAAATAGGATAATCATGACATTTTATTTTATTAAACTATAATTAACAGAGAGCAAAAGGTAGGTACAGAAAGTTGTGCTTACTAAATTCATCAACCACATGCCCTTCAGAAAGAATCCATTAATAAGGTTGATCAAGTCTTATTAACAAACTATTTCCGAGTGACATGAAACCGAAGAATTTTCGTATAATACTAAGTTACCTCAACGGGGATACGCATCTCCCCAACAATATGAAATTCATATTTCTTTTTGACAGTAGGAAGAGGAAATTTGAAATCCCCAATAGTGATTGTCGAAACCTTTTCAATACAGTTGATACCATTCACTGAAGTTTGTTTCTTCGCGAAATAAACCGTATGCTCATTACCATTGACATGAAAAGTGACCTTGCTTTTGTTGCAGTCAATAACAGCCCCTGCAATATTCAAAAAGGGTCTCCCAAGGATAATTGACATATTGTCGTCCTCGGGCATATCAAGTATAACAAAGTCCGTTAAAATAGTAACATTTGCAACAACAACAGACACATCCTCACAAATTCCAATAGGTATAGCAGTAGATTTGTCAGCCATTTGCAAAGATATTTCAGTAGGTGTGAGTTTATTAAAATCAAGTCTTCTATATAAAGAGAAAGGCATGACACTAACACCGGCTCCCAAATCACATAAGGCAGTTTTAACATAACTTCTTTTAATGGAGCATGGTATAGTAGGTATTCCTGGATCTCCTAACTTTTTAGGTACTCCACCCTTAAAAGAATAATTTGCAAGCATGGTGGAAATTTCAGCTTCAGGTATCTTTCTTTTATTAGTGACAATATCTTTCATGTATTTAGCATAAGGAGACATTTTCAACATATCAATCAAGCGAGTGCGCAAAAAGACAGGTCTAAGCATTTCAACAAAGCTCTCAAAGTCTTCATCATCCTTATTTTTAGATGGTTTAATAGGAAAAGGCATAGGTTTTTGAACCCATGGTTCTCTTTCCTTTCCATGTTTTCTAGCAACAAAGTCTCTTTTATCATATCTTTTATTCTTAGGAGGTGGGTTATTAAGATCAACAACAGGTTCTATTTCTACATCATTATCTGGTTGGGCATCAACATGAACAGCATCATTTTCATTATCATTATCATTATCACTAGGTGCATGTTCATTACCAGATTGTGTCTCAGCATCAGAAATAGAAACATCATTATGATTCTCCGGAGGCTTTTCTACCTCAGGCTCACTGGAAGCATGCAAAGTCCTATCATTTTTCTTTTTCTTTTTCTTCTTAGATGGACTAGGTACATCAATATTATTTCTTTGAGAATCTTGTTCAATTCTTTTAGGATGACCTTTAGGATACAAGGGTTCCTGAGTCATTCTACCTCCTCTAGTAACAACTCTAACAGCATGATCATTCTTTTTATTATTCATCTCGTCAAGCAAATCATTTTGTGACTTAGCAATTTGTTCTAGCCGAGTCTGAACCATAGAAGCATGTTTACTCAAGCATTTAACATCATTAGCAGTTCTAAACATCAAATCACTCAAGCGTTCAATCATGATGGCATTCCGTTTTAGTTGATTGCTAACATACATATTAAAGTGTTCCTGTTTAATGATGTAATTATCAAATTCATACAGGCATTGACTAGCAGATTTATTATACGGAATATCACCTTCATCAAATCTAGTGAGAGAATTTACCTCCACTACCTGTGTCGGGATGTCGAGCCCATGTATTTCTTCAATAGGTGGTAAATTCTTAACATCTTCAGCTTTAATACCTTTTTCCTTCATAGATTTCTTAGCTTCTTGCATATCTTCTGGACTGAGGAATAGAATACCTCTCTTCTTCGGAGTTGGCTTAGGTCGTGGTTCAGGAAGTGTCCACTCATTATCATTCTTCAATATATTCTTCAATAGTTCTTCAGCCTGCCCAATAGTTCGTTCCCTGAAAACTCAACTAGCACAACTATCTAGGTAGTCCCTAGAAGCATCGGTTAGTCCATTATAAGAGATATCAAGTATTTCATTCTTCTTAAGAGGATGATTAGGCAAAGCATTAAGTAATTGGAGAAGCCTCCCCCAAGCTTGAGGGAGATTCTCTTCTTCAATTTGCACAAAGTTAAATATTTCCTGTAAAGCAGCTTGTTTCTTATGAGCAGGAAAATATTTTTCAGAGAAGTAATATATCATATCCTGGGGACTACGCACACAACCAGGAGCAAGAGTATTAAACCATTTCTTAGCATCACCCTTTAATGAGAAAGGAAACAACTTAAGAATATAGTAATAGCGAATTTTTTCCTCATGAGCAAATAGGGTGGCAATATCATTCAACTTAGTAAGGTGTGCCACAACAGTTTCAGTTTCATAACCATGAAAAGGATCAGATTCAACCAAAGTAATTAACTCCGGATTGACAGAGAATTCATAATCCTTATCAGTAACGAATATGGGAGAGGTGGCAAACTTAGGATCATATTTCATTCTCTCCCTCATAGATTTTTCTTTCATTTCAGCAAGCAATTTTATAACCTCATCTCTATCATTACAAGCAAGAATGGCTCTAGCCGTCTCCCTATCAAAGACATGTTCATCAGGTGATTCAACTCTAGTAGGAAAGCTAGGCATAATAGGTGAATCATAGTTTTCAAGAGTTTCAACATTTTTAGCATTCTCAATTTCTTTAGCTTTAGCAGGTTGTTCATCAAGAAATTCACCAAGTGGCACAGTATTATCAAGCATAGTACTAGCATCATCATAAGTATCATTCATAGCAGAAGTAGTATCATCAATAACTTGCGACATATCAGAATGAATAGCAGGTGGTGGTGTCACAAGCCTACTCAAAACAGAAGGTGAATCAAGTGTGGAGCTAGATGGCAGTTCCTTACCTCCCCTCGTCTTAGAGGGAACGATATTGGTCTTAGCGTCTTTCAGATTCTTCATAGTGATCAACAGATATAAATCCCAAGTGACTCAACAAATAGAGCTATGCTCCCCGGCAACGGCGCCAAAAAAAGGTCTTGATAACCCACAAGTATAGGGGATCGCAATAGTTTTCACGGGTAGTATTTCACCCAGATTTATTGATTCGACACAAGGGGAGCCAAAGAATATTTGCAAGTATTAGCAGTTGAGTTGTCAATTCAACCACACCTGGAGATAAAATATCTGCAGCAAAGTATTTAGTAGCATAGTAATATGATAGTTTTGATAGCAGTAGCAACAGTAACACTAGTAACGGTAACAGTAACAGTAGCAGTTTTGCAGCAAGTGTAAAGCAGTAGCAACAAAGTAACTTAGCAGAAACCAATGTGAGAAAGTCGTAGGCATTGGATTGGTGATGATAATTATGTTGGATGATATTCATCATATAACAGTCACAACCTAGGGTGATACACAATAGTTCCAATTCATCAATGTAATGTAGGCATGTATTCCGTATATAGTCATACGTGCTTATAATAAGAACTTGCATGACATCTTTTGTCCTACTCTCCCATGGCAGCGGGGTCCTTAAGGAAACTAAGGGATATTAAGGCCTCCTTTTAATAGAGAACCAGAACAAAGCATTAGCACTTAGTGAATACATGAACTCCTCAAACTACGGCAATCACCGGAAAGAATCCCAATTATTGTCACCTTGGGGTATGCGGGTCATGACACGTAATAGGTGCATATAACTTGCAAGATAGGATCAAGAACACAAATATATTCATGAAAACATGAAGGGTTCAGATCTGAAATCATGGCACTCAGGCCCTAGTGACAAGCATTAAGCATAGCAAAGTCATAGCAACATCAATCTCAGAACATAGTGGATACTAGGGATCAAAGCCCTAACAAATTGACTCGATTACATGATAAATCTCATCCAACCCATCACCATCCAGCAAGCCTACGAAGGAATTACTCACGCCCGGTGGTGAGCATCATGAAATTGGTGATGGAGGATGGTTGATGATGACGATGGCGTCGAATCCCCCTCTCCGGAGCCCCGAACGGACTCCAGATCAGCCCTCCCGAAGAAGAACAGGAGGTGGCTGCGGTTCCGTATCATAAAATGCAATGAAACTTCTACTCTTATTTTTTTCTCGGGGAAAGAGAATTTATAGCGTTGGAATTAGGTCAGACGGCCGCTGTGGGCCCCACAAGGCACCACGGCGCGCCCTAGGGGGGGTCGCGCCCTGCTGCCTTGTGAGCAGCAGGTGGCCCCACTTCTGTTGATTCTTGCACCAATAATTTTTATATATTCCATAAAAATTCTCCAAAAAGTTTCATCCAAATCCGAGAACTTTGATTTCTACACAAAAACAACACCATGGCAATTATGCTGAAAACAGCGTTAGTCCGGGTTAGTTTCATTCAAATCATGCAAATTAGAGTCCAAAACAAGAGCAAAAGTGTTTGGAAAAGTAGATACGACGGAGACGTATCAATGGTGAACTGTTCATATGCCAAATATATGGCGATGATATTATCTTTGGTTGCACTAACAAGAAATACAGTGACGAATTTGCATATATCATGCGTGAAGAATATCAGATGTCTATGATGGGGGAGTTGAAATTCTTCCTTGGACTTGAAATTCGTCAGCAACCCAATGTTATCTTCATATCTCAGGAGAAATACCTCAAGGATTGCCTGAAGAAATTCGGCATGCAAGACTGCAAATGCCTCAAGATACCAATGCCAACTAATGGTCAACTCTGCACTGACGAAAATGGTAAAGATTTCGATCAGAAGGTATATCGCTCCATCATTGGTTCGCTGCTTTACCTATGTGCATTTAGGCCAGATATTATGCTTAGCGTTTGCATGTGTGCCCGCTTTCAAGCGTCACCGAAGGAATCACACCATCAGGCTATGAAACGAATTCTTCGATATTTAGCTCACACACCAACGCTTGGATTATGGTATCCCAAGGGCTCATCATTTGATCTTGTTGGATTTTCTGATTCTGATTATGCTGGAGATCGTGTGGATCGTAAGTCAACATCAGGCACATGCCATTTCCTCGCACGATCTCTTGTTTGTTGGTCCTCGAAGAAGCAGAACAGCGTCTCACTTTCCACAGCCGAGGCTAAGTACATTGCCGCTGGTGCCTGCTGCTCACAGCTTCTATGGATGAAGCAAACCCTCAAGGACTATGGCGTCAACGTGAAGAAAGTGCCCCTCTACTGCGACAATGAGAGTGCCATCAAGATCGCCCACAACCAAGTGCAACACTCTAGGACGAAGCACATCTAGATTCATCACCATTTTCTTCATGATCATGTGCCGAAGGGAGACATCGTCATCAACCACGTGAAGACTGAAGACCAGCTTGCAGATATCTTCACTAAGCCCTTGGATGAGAGAAGGTTTTGCATGTTGCGGTGTGAGCTAAACATCTTAGAATCTTCGAATGTCCTTTGAAAAGGACACACATCCTAATGCTTATGCCTTCTTGATGACTTTGATGCACAACACACGAAGTAACATTTTTACCACTGCTTTCCAATTCTTCAGCACTTCCTTCTGGCCAGTCTTGGTTATTTCATCTAAGTCGTGCTTAAACAGCTAGATTCCTCAATTGTACAAATCTCACAAATCTGTACAACTCTAGAACCTAAGTCAAGAACACTTAGTGAATTTCTTCAAGATGAAAAGGGTCAATTTCCTCAACTGGGTCTATTTTTGAAAATCTTCTGAGAACGCATGTGACTCTTCCCAATTTCCTCGCAACTATACTCTGTTCACAGGTACTCATGTCTGCCAACGAATCTCTTGGTTCTCATCAACTTAATTCATTTGCAGCATTGCTTGAGGAAAATCTTCAAACATCTTCAGAAACTTCGAAAGTTCAAAACCCTCAGTTGAAGAAAATGGCAGATGGCAAAAGGCCTCAGAAGGGAGGCAAGAGAAAGGAGGAACACCCTGCTTTTGAGATACCTGAGGATATTTACTCAGGGTACTGCACGCCAGATGAAGAAATTCATGGCAAAGAGACTGACAAGCAGTGCAAGACGCACTTACATAGAATTAAACGCAGGTGGGCTTATGAATGGAGGGCTTACAGATATGTGACTCCAAAGTACATGAAGGAATTCGCTGTAAAGCCACCTTGCAAAAGCCCACCTCTGGCTCCTGGACAAACTACAGATCCCACAAGCATCCGGAGAGGTGAGGAATTTCCTGAGGAATGGGCCAAGCGTCAAGCAAAACTACAGAAGCAAGCTCAAAAAGTTGTTGAAGAATTCAACAGGGCTTCAAAAGCATCAGCTGATGCTGGTGCAGGCTCAAGTGGCAGTGTGCCCAAGAAAGCCATGAAGAAGAAGCCGGCTCAAAAGCCGAAACCATCAACTGAAGTGCCCTCACGGCCAAAATCTTCAGCTTCAAAATCTTCTGCAAAGCCCTCAGAGCCCAAGCCATCATCTTCAAAGGCTTTAGCGCCCAAGGCACCCTCTGCACCATCTTCGTCAGTACCTCCGCCAGCCACAAGTTCATCAATGGCTGCTGCAAGAGCTTCAACGCCAGTCGTGCTAGCTTTATGCCAGCGCACCGAACGCTTTCAAACAGCCACAATTGTTGCATCAAGTGCCTCAGCATCTGGGCATATATCCTCAAACACGCCGATGCTGAAGAAAAAGGCAACAGTAGGCCGTGGAACAAGGCCCAGCCCCAAAAGCAAGGTTGTATTGCCTCAGCCTAACGAAAATGACATGGCTAATGAAGATGAGTTAGCTGAATATGTTCAGAGGAGAATGGAGGAAGCTGCTCGAGCCAAGAACACTTCTGTCCCAACATTTCTGAATCCCAAAACGATTCTCGACTTCATTGACATTTGGTGCCAGAAGCCTGATACACCTCTTGATGATTTAGATCTGCCTCCTGGACCAAGTCATGTTCTATCTACTTTTGTTCTCAATGAAAAGCACAAGATTGACAAGGCCAAGCTTGTGAGGAAAGAGATGAAGAAGAAACAGAAAGAACTCAAGGACAGCATGCTCACCATATCCCCTCAGCAGCTTGTTGTGATGCAATCTGAAATTCAACGCTTATCTGATGAATATGATCGCCAGGCAGAACACCATTCTGGTGTGAAGGACAGGTTCATCAACGCCTCACACAAAGTGGTTGATGACCACAATAGAAGGGAGGCTGCGAGGTTTGGCCAAGCACCTCCGTCCAGTTCTTCAGCACCTCCTCCGCAAGACCATGCCAGGGTAATTGCATCAGTTGCTCCTGAAGAAACTGCCAGTGCAGCTGCATCAGCTGCACCTGAAGAGAATGCCAGAGCGACTAAAACAGGCGCATCTGAAGAAATTGTACCACCACCTAGTTCCTCAGCTGTAGTGCCAGAACCGACTTCATCTATGAAGCTTATCACCTTCCCTTCTGCATCAGAAGTGAAGAAGATCAAGGCAGCCAAGAAGAGAAAAACATCAGCACCCCCTACCGCAGAAAACTGTGAAGAAGTTGAAGATGGCTCCAATGTCTTCAACTGAGCCAATTGATGCTATCCCAATTTCATTGGCACCCCCGACCCAGAACATTGAAGAATTCCAGATTGTTCCATATGGTGTGGATTATGTCATCCCACCACTTGATGAAGAAGAGACTACCCACTCTGCTGCTTCCATAGAGCAGGTGGATGAAGAAATTGAAGTTGAAGCAGATGCTTCACTACATCAGGTATCATCGCCTCCAGTCTATGTGACTGATGAAAATGCTGCTTCTTATAGAAGCAATGATGAAATTGATGAGGACGTGGATGTTGGGTCCACAACACCTGTTATGCATGATGACTTCTGGGATGTTGCTCATCCGAACTCACCCCTCACCATGCCTCTCACTCAAGTGCCTCAGTCACCAGTTGTCACAGAGGAAATACACACTGGTTCTGAAGGTCATCAACCATCCCTTCAGACCATAACTAAAGAAATTCCAGCTGCATCAGCTAAAGAAATTGTGCAACAAGTGATTGATGAAGAAGTTGCACCACCACCCCCTCAACAAGAAGAACCAGCTCCCTCAGCAGACTCTGAAATAGTACCACTTGCAACAGCTGAGGAAGTTGCTAAGTCTTTGGCCATCACTGATCCCAATGATTCAACAGGCTCTCCAAGGCCTATCTTTGATGTGAGGCCAAAGAAGATCAATCTTCAGCATGTGCCCTCAATACCCAAGGTTGGCAAAAGCGTCAGAAGGCCGAAATTTGACAACGCTGCCTTCTTTGAAGAGAAGAATTTCTTCGTAGGCGAGTCACCATATGACTCTGGCAAAATCAAGCGTCAAAGATTTTGGACAAACACTCAGATGAATTACTATTCTTCACTTCTCTTTGACAAGAACAAGATTTTTCCACATCGTCACATTCCTCACGTAGATATGGAGTCGCTGCCATGCTTCACGCCCGTCTTGGCTGTTCTTCATGAAGCTGGCTTGCTCAATTTCATCACCGATGTCTGTGACTGGAACGAAGAGCTCATACTTCAATTCTATGCCACTCTGCATCTGTCAGGTGAGGTTCATGACATTCACTCATGGGCACTCGATTGGATGAGTGAGAACACACATTACAAGGCTCATGCTGATGAATTGCTTCGAGCCCTACCTGTTGAGTTACCCTCTGACGAAGCAAGGAAAATTTATGAAGAACGTGAGCTGCCCAATCATCTGATGAGCGTACTGATGACACCTTTGGCTAAAGGAGAAGCACCAAGGACTACCTTCCTTGTGAAGCATCTTCTTTTTGTGTCTCGTACCGTGTATCGGATCTTGGCCAAAACCCTCAGTCCAATCAAAGGCCACAATTCTGAGACTGAAGAAGTTGTGGGAATCATGAAGAACTTGCTATTCAATATCATCCATGGTATTCCTATCAATATACATGATGTCGGGACCCCGATCCTAAGTCACACAGATCTAGCATGTAACACATCATATCACTTTGCGGCCTCACGCACGATAACCCACGGCTGCCGCCTTTACCTTGGCCGGGACCGTTTGCGTCTTTTGGCTCACGTATATGATTATGTCGCTAGCATCCATATGACAGAGAACCCGGGTCGACATGACTAGTCGTAAACCAAGGTGGCACAACCGTACAGGGACAGACATAGGTAACCCAGCAATGCACGTGTCGATCATCAGCGTGTGTAACCAGGCTGTAGCAAGCTATCAGGACTCCAGTAACACCGCGTGAAATTTCCCCGTAGGGACAGACACAGGAGCAAAGAAGGATACATGTCGGTCAATCCATGTGTTCCGGAGCAGTAGCGAACTACCAAGGCTCAATGGAAGCACTAGGAGGCATTTCCCCGTAAGGAAGGCTACCAAAGGCACACAACTAGGTGTCGAACCCCACACATACCAATGCATTTCAAACATACACACAATATGCACGATATGTGTAGATACAACATGGCATCACAACATAACTCTACGAATCAAAGTATTTATTTAGGAGGCTCTGAAGAGCCATACATAGCATGATATTACAATCATGAGTCTCATGACCCAGCATACAAAGTCATACAAGCAACGGAAGCATAAACCTGTCTGAGTACAAACAGCTGAAAAGAAAGAAGGCTAGGAAGCCTATCTATCTACAAGACCCTCCATAGAGCCAGACCTCTGTCTGGGATTCCCAAGCTACTCGGTCAACATCGAACTCGTCATTGAAACCACTAGTGAGACTAACGTCTCCTCTGCAAAAACATAAATTAATCAACCGTGAGTACAAAGGTACTCAGCAAGACTTACATCAGAACTAACTACATATGCATCAGTATCAATAATGGGGTTGTGGAGTTTAACTGC
Organism: Elymus sibiricus; assembly: GCA_039707655.1. Lineage (NCBI taxonomy): Eukaryota > Viridiplantae > Streptophyta > Magnoliopsida > Poales > Poaceae > Elymus > Elymus sibiricus. The sequence continues at coordinate 74,999,780 of CM077676.1, forward strand.
AGCAAGCCAGCTTTGACTCAGTGGCTAACCTATACTACGACTACCAATATTTTTTTGGGGTGAGAGAGCGCACACGAGTCCACATAGTCACCATTACAATACACCACTATGGATTCCATCCCGTCTCCCTACGAGAAGGCCATCCATAGCCCTAACGCTTATCTTGCGCATTTTAGAGTATCCCTTTAAGCTGTCTATGAACAATGTAAGCTTCCAAGTAGTCCATATCCGAGGACGCGGCTATTCGAATAGATCATTAACCCTGCAGGGGTGTACTTCTTCACACACGCTCTCACCACTTACCACCATATACACGTCATGTATCTCAGCAACCTTCAAGCGGAAGCCTGGCGAGGGTGTCGGCCACAACCTGACTAACCACACAAGACTCTAGTCCAGGTTTATCGCCTATTTGAGGTTGTATCCGCAAGGGAAGTCCGTCCGAAGTTTCTATCACGCCCACAAACGATGTGAGCAGGGTTCCCAAGTCCACCTCGACGGATGGTACTGCGCTTGGTACACCATGCCACGTGCCTAGCCGTCCCAAGTCCACCCTATCAGGTAGTACTGCGCTTGGTATGGCCAATAGCACATCCTACAAACACCAGAAACTAGTTGCAACTCCTGGACAGAGATCAAGGCGATTAATAAGTCGAGAGAGCTTGGAGTACCCGGAGCCCAATGTGTGATAGTAACCGCTCTTGGATAACATACACAGAACTCAGTTCTTAAGGACGATCCCAATGAGACAACCCACCATGTACTCCTACATGGCCTCTCATCGCTACCTTTACCAAATCATGTTCACACACTTAGCTCTTACACAGTAGGACATGAACACAACCATTCCAATTCATCGCCCAGATGGATCAGACCCGACACGACTCTAAGCATAGCAAGCAGGACAAGCAAGCATGGATGAGTAATCACAACATGGCTCAAGCAATTCCTACTCATGCTAAGAGGTTTTAGCTATTTACTGTGGCAAAGACAGGTCATGCAGAGGAATGGGTTCAACTACCACAACATGTAACAGTTGAATCGTTGTTGTCCTAATGCAAATAATGAGAGCAGGAGCGAGAGAGTGGGATTGTATCGAAATGCTCAAGGGGGGTTTGCTTGCCTGGCACTTCTGAAGATAGTAAAGCTCTTCATCGGTGTCAACGATCACAATGTCGGAACCGTCTTCTACCGAGAAGGAACAAACACCGACAAACAAAGAAGGAACACAATCAATGCAATGCAACAATATGATGCATGATCATGACATGGCAACATGCTTTTGATTGAGCTATTGCAACTGGCAACCAGATTAAATGAAGTTGGTTTGAACCAAAGGTTCAAATTCAAACTCCACATGTGGTTATTTAAATGTCCTTAATTTGATTTGTCCTAAACAGTAGACAAAAGTTGTTCTAACATGCATGCAAATGCCATAAACAGATGCTTCATATTTTTCTGATAATTTTTCATATATAATTTATTTTCATTTTAGTTACGGCTTAATTTCTATGATTTTTCAAAGTTTGGAGTATTTTCTGAATTTCCAAAATCATTTCTGATTTATAAAAATCCAGAAATGCTAATATGACGTCAGCACTGCGTCATCAAGTCAACTGAGTCAGCCAGAGTCAAACCTGACCAGTGGGTCCCACTGGTCAGTGACCCAGTGGTTAATTGAGTTAGTTTAGTACTAACTAAAATTAGCAGGGGCTCTGGGCCCACATGTCAGTGTCACTGGGTGTTAATTAAGTTTAACTAAACCTTAATGAATAGTTAGCAGGGCCCTGGGCCCACCTGCCAGTGACCCAGGGATGTGTTTGGCCGCTAATTAAACCGGTTTTGACCGGCGGTTAAACGCCGGCGACACACAGCACGGTGGATGTGCTCGGGTTTCGCCCTCCAGCGACCATTCAAGCGGCGGAGAGGCTCTCTGGAGAGCTGACGTTGCGGCACATCGGCTGGTGCAAGCAGCGGCTGCAGGGTTGGCCGGAAACGTTGACTGCAACGATGGCAGGCGGCGGCCGGAGTTCGGCCTCGACGGATTAGCCGCTACGGTGCACAGGGAAGCTAGCAGAGGGGATCGCCGGATTCTGGTGATGTAAGGAGAACGGTGACGCGCTCGGAATCAACTAATTCAAGCTCTGAGCTCGTCGGCGACATGGCCGACGACGTGGAGCTCACGGGCACGGCAGGGAGGCCAGCTAGGGGACGACCGCGAGAGAGAGAGAGGTGAGGGGAAAAGAAGAGGGGCTCACGGCGAGCTCTTTGAGAAGCTCAGCATGCTCGGGGAAGGCTCGGTGGCGATGAATCAACGGCGGCGATCGGCAGATGCAGAGGACGGAGATGATGGCGGTGAGGACGAAGCAGGGCTCGAGGCGACGCGTGGCTCTATGGAGAAGACGAGTACATCGCTGCGGAGCTCCGAGACATGAATAGGACGCGCTGGGGTGGCTGTGACTACAGTGGCTCGCGACGGCGTGGTCGCAGCTGCTTCGGCCAAGGCAGGGAGCAGGCGAAGGAGAGGAGGGGAAGGCGAGCAGGTGAGCGGGCTTGATCCAGACGGCAACAAGGAGGTTATCCAGTGCGTCGCGCTGGCGGGGGAAGGGGGCATGCAGACTGGTGGCGTGGCGCGCGCGCGTGCGTGCGGCGAGCGCGTGTCCGCGTCCTTCTGGCGAGAGGAGGACGATGAATGGGATGGGCCAGCACAGTGCTGGGCCGGCCAGTGGCTGCCAGGTTAGTTCTCTCCCTCTCTGCCTTTTCTATTTCTTTCTGTTTTCTATTTTTCTTTTGTGTTTTTTGATTTAGTAAAATACAAAATCATTTTCAGAACTCCTGAAAATATTTGTGGGCACTATTTGGATTATTACAAAAGCCCTCAACTAGATTCAGAATTATTAGAGCATTTAAAATATATATAGCATTTAAATGCTCCAATTCAAGTACTTGTTGGGTTAATTCAAAGCTCATTTGTGTCCTGGAAAAATGTGCACCATTTATGGTTAGGGCTTTCACCTTTGTCCCTAAATCATGAACATTTTTGGAGAGCATTTTGGGTTCATTGAAAATATTTCAAGTTGAACCTATTTGAATTATTTTGGTGCTAGGGTTTGATCATCCCCATTTCAATTTTCAACTGAAATTTAGACATGATGCATGGATGCAGATGCAACTATTTGCAAGCAATTTCTAGGGTTGTGCCACATGATTTCTTCATGAGGACTCTGGCCACGGTCGCACAATCACCGTTTGACTTGAAGCCTTATGCACCTTGGATAATGAAATTCATCAGAACAAGGTCTTCAATCAACTACATGGCTGATCGTCAAAATCAGCTCAGCTTTATGCCAGAAGTGGAAATCCTTCAAAGCACAATTGCTTCAGTTCTTGGCAAAGGCAATGCTGTCATTGGTGAAGGAGTTCGCCCCCTTGATGGGCAATTTCGTCAGCCTGTCTCACAATCCACATGATATGATTCATCCAGCCATGACACTGACGCAAATGCTACTCAGCAAAAACATCAAGGTGAAGCTCCACGAGTCATGACTGATCGTGAGCTTCTCATCAGTCTTCATCAGAAGGTGGATAGGAATCACAACTGGGTTAAGCGTCAACTACATGCAATACTTGGCAATATGACAGTGACGCAAAATTCAGTCCGCAAAAATCATTATTATCTGCATGAGATCTTTGGCAGAAGTTGGGCCATTCTTTCACATCTAAAGACCCCTGACGAACTTGAAGCAATGGAATTTAAAATGAACTTTGATTGGGCCAACCCGTCCAAGAAGAAGTTCAAGAAAGTTCAAGTTCCTCCAATGGTCCCAAGCTCAGTGTCTTCTTCACGAGCCACTGATGAATATGAAGATGTTGAAGACACTGCTGCAGACCCCTCTTCAACTCGCGACCCCGACAACGCTGGCGCTCCCTCGACTACTTCATGATGATATTCTTCAGGGGCGTTAGTCCTCAGTTTTGTCTCCTTTTGGTCATTTGATGACAAAGGGGGAGAAATTTGAGTTAGTCTTCAAGCAGGTCATATACTATGGGCTGTTTATTTTTGCTAAGTTGCAACTCTTGGTCTTTCATTTGATTTGCTCCTTTGATGGGTTGTAACTTAATTAATGTTGGTTGTCTGACACTTTTCTGTGACGTTTATCTGCATGTGTGGTTATGCTCTGATCCTCAATATTATATGTGCATGCATGCTGCAATTCGTCAGACACCAAATTTTTCATCATGCATTCAAATTCTTCAATATCTTATGATCATGCATGATTTGATTCCAAGATATATGGGGAGATCTCCACAATTTCAACCTGCTATGTGCATTTGCAATCCAAAGCAAATTCTTCATATGCACATCTTCAGGGGGAGTTCCTCTATATCATGTAACCAATGTCTTCACACTCTGTACTTACATTTTTCATTATTTACTCCCGTTGAAAACTTAACTGATTTGTCATCAATCACCAAAAAGGGGGAGATTGTAAGTGCATCAAGTGCCCCCTTAGTGGTTTTGGAGTATTGAAGACAAATAGGTTAAGGGACTAATGTGTTTGTGAGTATACACAGGAGAAAATAGTCCCTGAAGACTTGGTTTAACCACGGAAGGTGACCCCTAAAAATGTATTTTTTCAAGTGAAGAATTTGGTGCGGCCTGTGAAGAAATTGATGTGAAGACTTTGAAGCTTGAAGACTTTGTTTTCATAGTTTCTTTTCTTCTTATGTGAGTCATAGGAAAAACCGTACTGTTAAAGGGGGTCTAAGTGAATCATTTATCATACTTCAAAGCGATGCTCAAACCTATACAAACCTAAGCCGCTTCAAGTGAAGCCTTTGGAAATCTCCGGAACAGCTGACGAATTTGTCAGTGACAGTGACGAAGTTCATCTGGTCTTTGACGAATTTGGTCAGGCTGAGGAGTTAGGATTTTGCCAGTGTGATCTGCTTATCGTGAGGAAAATGAGTGCCCCGATGAAATTGAGAGCTTAATTTCCGACCATTGCTGCACCGCGTGCCAGCTGTCGAGTGGATTCTTATCCTGACAACGGTCGTGTCTGAGAAAGGCATTTATGACAATTCATGTCGGGTTGCCCCTGGCTATAAATAGCCGCCCCCCACAACCACTAGTTGGTTGGCTGCTCTAGAAAGAGATTGACACTTGTCATTTGAGAGCAACCCTTCCTCTGACGACTTTGTGAGAACCCAATTGAGAAAAAACCCAACCAGAGCCAAAGTGATTGAGCATCACTGAAGAAGTTGATCTGTGTGATCCGATGCTTATTACCTTTGAAGACTGTCATTTTTCCAGACGGTTAGGCGTCATGTTCTGAGCACTCAAGAGTAATTGTGGCGTGCCGGTGAACAAGTCCGTGAAGGTTTTGGAAGTCTACCTTGAAGACTTACCACGAGTGATTGGGCGAGGTCTAAGTGACCTTAGCTCAAGAGGAATACGGTGAGGACTAAGTGTCCTCCGAGGTAAGACTCAGCCGCCTCAACCAGACGTACAGTTGATACAACAACTGGAACTGGTCTACCAAATCACTGTGTCTTCACCGAGCCCAACTGGTTTCAAATTCCTCACCCTTTACCTTTACGCAATTCCGCTGCTGAAGAACATGTGCTTTACTTTTCTGAAGAATTTGAACTGAAGTCTTTCATCATGCTGTTTTTCATTTCTTCAGTTCATCTTCCTCATGCATGTTCGCCTGTATGATTTCATGTTCTTCACTTGTATGTATTTCATATGCATGCTACTTGTATCTGTGTCGATCTAGTTTCGTATCTGTTTCTATTTCATCACTCTGATTTTCATCAAAATCTTCGGAGTTTGACGAATTTCTAAAAATCTCCCATTCACCCCCCCCTCTGGGAGTAAACCTGCGCTTTCAACAAGGGAACCAACGAATGATCGTTATAAGCTTGTTTTCAATCATTCTCAGTGGATGAATATACAAATTGTTCTACGAAGGATCGCTATAAGCCTGTCTCAATGGATGGTGTTGCGCTTAGAAGATGGCAATGGATAGTTTGGCAGGGATGCAAAAAGGGCTCGAGCAGCTAGCTCGAGACCCTCCTCTGCTGATGTGACCTCACCTGGTTGAAGTCCAAAAGTGATAGTTGCCATCATCCGACTACATGCTAAAGTGAACCAGGTGCTCCCCATTCTGGCTCATGAAATCATCGTCGGGTTACATGCTGAAGTGATCCAGCTCGTCCTCGTCATCTACTGCCAGTTCTGCGACCCCCTGGATGATGAAAATCCTGATCGCAGATTTCATGTTTTGCGTGCAATAGAGATGTTCCTTTCGAGGGTTGTACTTTCATTTTTTTTTGTGCTTAGTGGGTGTGTGCTGAGGCTGCACGTTGGTTGTTGTCTGCGAACTGGATGATGTGATCTGTTTGGTTTCATTGTAGCAATGGAGCCAAAGCTGGAGCCTTTTTCCTCTAAAACATGATAAATTTCTTACTACTAATTAATGGCAAGCACTAGTAGATATCGCCTCTATCTCCAAGTGCAGAAGATGAAATCCTCACGCTAGTCAGTGGCTATCTGTACTATTTCCCCTTCCATTAAGACGGTCTAATTTCCAAACACCATGCTTGCGCTTGTTGCCAACAATGGAGAAAAGAAGAAAAGGGAGAGAGCGTCATCGAGGGAGAAGAGCGCGGGCAGTTGGAGCAAGCAATATCTTTCCTCTTATGTTGGTTTGGAATCAAAGTAACTCGTTGGTTTGACCTTACGATTTTTTTTCCTCTTCGAGTTGATCTCTCCAATGTATAAAACTAGGCAACCAACTCCAAAACTCTTCCGAATCGCTTTCGGACAGCACCAAGGATGGCCTAAATGACCCATGACCTATCCACTATGTTCCATTCACGAAGAACCGAAGCACAATTTAAACTAGAACCAAACGCCTGGCAACTATGCCAATGCCATGCAACCCCGTGAAAGCCAAAAATATCAAATCACTCCTGTAGTGAAAAAAAAAACTACTAGACATGTGGGATCCTCACACCTCTAGCACAAGGGAGCACACCATGAATCAACCACACCCAAAACTATCAAATCACCAACCAATCATAGAGCGGCAACTTAAACCATCATCCCCCTCCCCTGTCCCAACCACAGCATCTCCCGATCCAGGCCATCCAACGCGCCAACGGACGGCCAGGATCGTCTCAGCCCTACCCATCACGCATCGTGCCCCGAGGTTTTCTTTGGAAGCTATCCGGAGGAGTCGCCGCGTGGGAAGCGCGACCCAAAACCTCCCCCAAGGGTGAAAGAATTGCAGAGAGCGAGCGACCGAGGCGGAGAGGGAGGAGGAGCGGCCCCACGCGCCAGCCGCCGCGAGACGACGACATCCATGGCCGCCGGCGACGGCGTCGACCCGATGGAGCTCGTGCGGGGGCAGTACGACGCCGACGAGCTCGCCATCGCCGGGGAGTTCCTCACCACCTGGCTCCCCTTCCTCTCCGCGGGGCTCTGCCCCTCCTGCGTCGGCTCGCTTCGCGGCCGCGTCGCCTCCCTCCTCCCGCCGCCGCCAGGTAATGATGATGCCCGCCGCCCGCCCGCCCGCCGCGCTTGGGGGGAGAAGGGAAGGAAAAGGGCCGTCCTTGCTAGGGTTCTTGCTGGGTTGGGTTGTCACGTCCCACCTAACTTTTTCTTGCAGCGGAGGAACCGGCGGCGCCGCCACCGGTCGAGAGGGTCGTTGCCACGGGGTGGGACTCGGATCCGGCCGCCCCGCGGCATCTCCCGTTCGAGCCCAGCGGGTGGGACTCGGATCCGCCCCCGCCGCCGCCGCCGCGGCAGCAGGCGGAGGCGGAGAAGCCCCGGATGTCGTGGGCGGACATGGCGCAGGAGGACGAGCTCGCCGCCGCCGCGGCGGAGGAGGACGCGGCCGCCGCGGCCGCCGACGAGGAGGGGGAGGAGGGGGAGGAGGAGGAGGCCGGCGGGGCGGGGAGGCCGAGGGCGAGGCTGACGAGGGAGCAGCGGGAGCTGCATCGGTTCCGGAACGTGCTGCGGAAGGACGACTTCATATGCCTCGAGAGGGTCAAGGGCAGCCTCGTCAACATCCTCGCCGGCCTGGAGCTCCACGCCGGCGTGTTCAGCACCGCCGAGCAGAAGCGCATCGTCGACTGCGTCTACGGTCTGCAGGAGATGGGCAAGCGCGGGGAGCTTGGAGGTGAGCCTTACATATTGGCTTTCATCAATGGAGTGTTCTCAGTTCCATATACTAGGCCGTATGTCTATTGTTTAGAATCCAGAAAATTGTTTGCTTCTACGGTTGCGCAGAGAGGTCGGTATTAGTTCAGTAGGATGCAAGTTTGCACCAGGTCTTATAGCTGTATTGGAGATGGTGTGTTTAGTTACATGACTGCTACTAAGGCCGTGGTGCCCGGGGGTATGGACTATGGTCTGTGGAGGCATATGCTTCGGTTAAGTTGTATGCTTCGGTTAAGTTGAGTATGGACTATGCAACTTATTCCGATTTTAGGTCAGCGTAGGAAGGTCTCTATATGGATACAGTAGCTCTGTTGTGTAGAAATTTTTTCTTCGTCTCTCCATCTTTTAATTTTTGTGGGAGCTCTTAATTTCTCCATCAAGGGAGTGACTAGAACATCTATTTTGGGAGCTATGACTTTCAGATTTACATTTGTTATGTTAACTGTATGGGATCTTGACCCGAAGTTTCATAGATTTACATTTGTTATGTTAACTATATATGGGATCTTGACCCAAAGTTGGAAACTTTTCTTAGTCATATGTTAGATTACCAGATCTATGAAAACTATAGTAGATTCAGCTTTGCTTGACTGTAATCAATCAAACTTGATGAGGAAGATAAATTGGTATTTGGTAATTTTTTCCTGTGCTTTCATGGTAAGAGCCAGTCATAGACTAAAATACCATATAATGCCAACTCTAGATAACTGGAAGTACCTTATTATGGAGAAATCTAGTGAATAGTAATGTACATAAAAAAAATCCCCATCTTTTGGCAACTATCTATTTGATTTGCTAACATACTTCTGATATTGTGATGCCTCCATTCACATAAATCTTAGGGTGTCTGTTTCTGTATCATTTGTGGAATTCTCTCTGATGATTTTGGCTTCATTGTTTCTGTTCTCATATAATGAGTACTGACACCACTACAAATTACTCCCTCTAAAGAAATATAAGAGCGTTTGGATCACTAAAGAGTAACATTTGTAAGCATGAATAACATAGCATGCTTGCATGCCTAGTGTTTCTTACAGTCCTGTATCCCATGATAACCATGACTGAAGTAACAATAGTGTGTAGGTGTGCTGTTCTCTCGCTACTTTTTTTTTTTTAAAAGAACATATTTTTCGGTTGTTCTGACTTCTGACCACAGTTTCTTCTGGTATTTAAATCCACTTCTCTTTTGTTTTAATTTTTACGTACTATTTTAGAATGGGCTGTTCTCACAGTTGTTTTGCTGTATCACATTCTAGCATGACCTATTCCTTGAAGCACATGTCCTGTTTGTGTCACCTGTGATCGTTAGCTGTACTAGAATTTCCCATAGCCTAGTGCACCAGTACACCTCAAGGGCCCAAGGTGCTAGTGCACCTAATATGCCCCCACTTCCATACCAAAGTTGATGACCATTGTAACCCACGTGCACATCCCCTGGCATGAACCTTGTAACATATAACCAAAAACTGGCAGAAATGTAAAGAATGGAACTTTTCCTGATTCACCTTACATCTATTCCGTGTTCTTATTATTACTAGTGGTATCTTATTTAAGTTTATCCAATTTCATTATGTAGTTTCCACTTTATTTGCAGAGAAAATTCTATGAAAATAATAATAATCATTTGCCTAACTGTTAAAGTGATTTTTGAAAACATGTTACTTTTGTATTTCTAATGCAATGCTAATAAGTTTATTTCTTCATTTATGTTTCAATTGTTAGTAACAAATAAATGTTCTCGAACTCTTTAAGTTTTAATCGCATCCCCCCAGCAGTTTTTTCTTTACTTTCTGTAGCTAAACCTTGCAACAAATATTTCCCCCTTGTCAGATCGTACATATACAGAACCTGAGAAATGGATGCGTGGTAAAGGGCGGGTAACAATTCAATTTGGATGCTGTTATAACTATGCTACGGTACTTACCTTATTCTTAATTCCATCTTCTTGTAAGCTACATTTCAACATTAGTGAAGCCTATCCGTAGATCTATCTCAAGGTGAAATTTCTAATGGCAGGACAGGAAAGGAAATCCACCAGGCATCATTCGAACTTTTGTTTCTGATCCGATACCTGAACTATTTAAGGTCATGATCAAGAGATTGGTAAGGTGGCGTATTCTGCCAACGGATTGTGTGCCAGACAGTTGCATTGTCAACATGTATGACCCTGGAGATTGCATCCCACCACATATAGACAGCCATGATTTTGTTCGACCATTTTGTACTGTTTCATTCCTCAGTGAATGCAACATACTTTTTGGGTCTAGTCTGAAAATCGCTGGTCCTGGAGAATTTACGGGCTCATTTGCAATTCCTCTGCCCGTTGGGTATGTTGGTTATCTTCTCTTGATTTTCCTCTATGCTTATGAATATCATGCAGAATTGACACTTCTTTTTGCATGTAGTATTCACACTTAATTATGTAGCGTATGGATAGGTCTGAATTGATTATATTCATGGAGATTTGAGAATTTTGATAGCATACTAGTAAATGTGTACGTGCAATGCACGTTAATATTAGGCAGTATATTAATTGCACGCGGATATTAGGTAAGATATTATTTGCGTGTTAATTATATGATTAGCACTATATTTGGCATGGTATTAATTACACGCTAAACGTGTTGAGCGCTCGACATTGGAGCAGTATAGGTCGTTGGATTGACTTGGATTGATGGCCGAGATTAGTTGGATTTGCCCCTTTGGGTCTTTTTATATTGGTATAGATGAATTCAAAGACTGTCTGATTCATTTGCTTACTGCATGACATCTTGTTGTAGTTGCACACTTGCACTTGACTGTATATGTGTGGATAGTTTCGAATTTATTTTTTTGACGTTCGGAAGTTCTGATCTCATATGAATACCAAGATCATGCAAAGTCCGTTTGATACATGTAAATGATATTGCTTGGTGCTTAGCACATTGATGTGCTGAACTTGTTAGCTTTGACCTGAAGTTGTTTTCTCAAGTTTGTGCCAAGATAAGCTATTTTCTAATGATTATGAACCATTTTCTAGTGATTTTCTTTTTTATTGTTATCTTGTCTTCGTTTCTTTATCTGGGTGTCATGATGTATGTGATGTGTGCAGTGATCTCTGTAGTTTTATGATGGAATTCTTTGCTTCCTTCGCTGAACACTAAATGTGAACATTCACAGGTCTGTGCTCGTCATAAATGGCAATGGTGCTGATGTTGCAAAGCATTGTGTTCCAGCGGTACCATCCAAAAGGTTATAGTCGTATGTTGCATTATTTTCTGAACTTGATTTGTTCACCTCTCTGACATTATGCTGGAACTCTGATTGATGTACAGGATATCCATTACCTTCAGAAAAATGGATCCTGCAAAGCGTCCATTCAGTTTCAAGGATGATTCTGAACTGCTGAACATTACTCCTCTCGAAGCACCAGCTGCACCCGAAACTAGCAGATCCTCGGATGAAGGCAAGGGGAAGCAGCTTGGCGTACAAACTCGGGATCCAGGCAGCAGATCATCCAGAAGCAGGAAATCCAAAGGAAGAACGACACCTGCTGGAAAGGCTGGATGGGGGGGCATTCTTGGAGACCAACCTCCACAGCACCCACAGAGCCCTATCTCCAGTGTGAACTCTGACAGAGAGAGGGACTCCATTGGGAGGTCGAGAGAGCCAAGATATCCACCGAGTTCTGACAGAGAAAGGGACTCCGTTGAGAGGCCGAGAGAGCCAAGATATCCGCGTGACGTGCCATCTCATGGCGAGGACCTCAGAGACCGGCTGAACAGGCTGCCTCATGAGAGGATGCCTGGCAGCGGCGTGTTCTTCGTCAACAACGGCGCGGACTCCCAGGCCAGGGGGCAACGGATGGAGCACAGGCAGCTACAGATGATCAACCGCACCATCAACGACGACATGGACTCCCTCTCTGTCGGGAGCCATGAGTCCTCCGACCAGCCCCGCGTCAGCGTGCGGACCATACACAACAGACCAAGGACCAGAATAAACCTGGGCTGGTAGCCAGCCATACAACGTGTGACCGACCGTGTCTGTACTCAAAATCTTAGGTGTAATGTCGGAAAAGTTTATCGATACCTGGAAACTGAAAAGGGGAAGCTAAGATGTACATTTCAGGAACTGAATTCATTGATAGATACTACTGTAGTGAGGAGCCTATTGTGTAGATAATCAGAGCTGTTCTTTTTCCTGGAATGCTGTAATTGTGTCTTGGTGTGGATGCTGCGTTGCGTTGGCGGGATTATTGATGACTGAATAATATTGGCTGGGTGTATGGCAGGAGTTTTTCCTGGAATTAATATGCTGTGATTGTGTCTCCAGTAACATATTGCTCTTTATATTTGGAAAGAGATAGTAGTAACGTTTTTGCTCTTGGCCTGTGAATTTTTATTATTGCGCTGCTTTGGTTTGCAGGAAAGATTGCATGCTTGTTTTTGTTTTTATGCCTAGAAGGATTTGTGAGATTTGGAGTTTTGTAGAAGCAAAGTCAAGATAATGTTTTTTACAGTATATTCAGATGTGCAAAAATCAAACAAAAAAAATGGAGAAGTGGGGTATCCAGTCAAATCTGCAAAAACAAAAATAAAGATTTTTTTTGGAGAAGTGGGGTATCGATCCCCATACCTCTCGCATGCTAAGCGAGCGCTCTACCATCTGAGCTACATCCCCTTTTATGTTAATAACTATTAACTAACATACTTAATTAGATGCTAATTTACGTGTCTTATCTTTTTGTGTGTGGAGAAATTTACATGTCTTGTTGAAAATCGCAACTGTGTGGTGTATAAAAAGGTGGTTACGTATACCCCACTTCTTTGTTTTTTGCGTCCAGTCTCACCAAAGTTTAACGACCTCAGGAGGTTATGATCCTAACAAAAAAACAGCCGTACAGCTTTGAACCCTACCATAGCTAGCCATGAAGTGGAGGGGCCGTTTTGGCTCTAGATGAACAGTAAATACAAAATAAATAGTAAATAAAATTTAAAAATTCTGAATTTTTTTTATAGATGTTAATGTTAGTGTAACAAGTGTGCTCAACAATTTTCATGCGAAATGGGATAGCAGTGCTTCGTTGGTGAAAAAAACAAAATTAAGTGTAACATTTGCCGTTCGTCTTGTTATTTTTGCACCGGTCAAAATGCTTAAGCTTTCCTTCTAAAAAATTTGCAGATAGCATTTGGGTATGACAACGAACACATCTAATTTTTGTCATAATTTTTTGACAATTGCAAAAGACTTTTTTTGCGTGCAGAAACATATGCTCCCAAGAGCCGAATTGGATTTCTGGCCATGAAGTGGCTTACATTATTCTGGTTGCGACGCACATGAGTAATACAAGTATCTCGTTTATTTAGTTTCCTTTTGATCTCCCGAATCAAAAAAGTGTTTCTTCATCTATCAACTTCCTTGTCTCTCAGCACGTTAACGGCCTCGAGGCAGTCCGATTCAACAACTATGGTTTTGTTCCCCCCCCACCCCACCCCACCGCCCCCCCCCCCCCCCCCCCCCCCCCCCGCGCGAAAAAAAAGGACCAAAAAAATGTGCTAATTCCCAGTTCATATTTATCTGGTTGAAGATTTTCTAGCTTATATGACGACAGTTTGACCATGACGTTTGTTTCCATTATCTTGGTGATTTGACCGATTCAGATGGTGTCAGTTTCCACAGCAACATCTCTAGATCTACAAAAACTTAAACTTACAATAATTTAAAAATGAGGTAAGTACAGTGGGAGGGTACTATGATACCACTACAGAAGATGCGTTTTTATTTTACCCAAAACAATGGACCAGGTAAAATGTGCTAAATCTTTATCCGGATGAATATTTGTAGGTTGCATGGTGACAGCTTCACCATGATGTTTCCATTAATTTTCTAAAAAAATGGTGATAATTTGGCCGATTCAGACGGTGACAGTTTCCACAGCAAAAAAATAAAAATAAATGCGCATCCAGGGAATCGAACCCTGGTCAGTACCGTGGGAGGGTACTATGATACCACTACACCAGATGCGCTTCTATGACAAATACATTTTTGCTTTTTCTCTAATAGGATCCCGGACCAGGTTAATGTGCAAATTCTCAGCTCAGATTTGTAATGGCTCACACGGTGGCAGTTCCGACCATGATGTTCCATTATCTAAGAAAACTGTGATAATTTTTTTTTAACTTGACCAATTTATTTTGGAACTAGATGTTGCTTACTAGAGATGATGGTCATACTTGGTGTAGAGGAATTTGGATTCTACAGTGTTCGGATGTGCAAAAAAACAATAAGAAGAATGGAGAAGTGGGGGTATACTAAGATCTGCAAAATATAATAACAGAAGGAGAAGTTGATTGACTGATAACAGCTGTTTATAGTCTGCAAAAGTAAAGCAAAGATAGTGTCTTATTTTTACAGTATATTCAGATCTGCAAAAATAAAAAAAGTATATTGGAGAAGTGGGGTATCGAGCGCTCTACCATCTGAGCTACATCCCCATTGCTTGGTAAGATTTACTAACATAGTAAGATTCAGATGGTGTCAGTTTCCACAGCAACACCTCTAGTAGATGTAAAAAAGAACTTAAAACTTAACAGTGATAGTAGTGATCAAATCGCTTGCCACTGTAGTAACGATCAGGCACAAAACCATGCGGCTGAGCACCAAAATGACTTTCAGAAATGCACATCCAGGGAGGGAATCAAACCCTGGTCAGTACCGTGGGAGGGTACTATGATACCACTACCCAGATGCGCTTTCATGCTGCTTCCTCTTTCGTTGGTGTAGACCAATTTTGATTTTATACAGTATTCAGACATGCAAAGAAAAAAGAAAAACAAAATAAAAAAAATGGAGAAATGGGGTATCGATCCCCTTGTTGACAGATGGTAATTATCATCTGTATTAACATGGAACACCTTCTCAACGTACCTGACCATGAAGATTCGGTTTTGGGCCAAGCAATGTTTCGAGAGATAGTTGCAACAGCGTCCCCGTTGCGTGGTACTCCGCTTGATATTCAGGAATCTGCACCTGGGATGGCTCTGATCAACGAGCGTGAGCTGTTGATCTGGCCGAGTCTTGGCCGTCTGTTGCATTGCGACCCTGATGCTGTGTTTTTAAGAAATGTGGAAATCGAAGAGCATGATTTTTTTGAAAAGGGGCACTTTATTACTTAAAAGATTTAAGTATTACACCCGGCCTCTGCATAACTAAGATGCACATAGCCAAATAAGGTCCTCTCACACAAACAAAAAATAAAAAAGACGAAATACAAAGAGACATGTAGAGTCCGTATAACGCCTAAAGCGTAGGGGGGCCAATCCAAAGATCATGCTGCCATCCATGTTGGGTAAAAGTATCCCTCGCCATAACCTCCAATCCAGTACACACCTCCGTAAACAGGTCTCGATTCTCCACGCATTGTAGAGAGGACCATAAACGCAGAGTCCCGGTACATCTGTAGATAACCTGCATCAGAGAAGCAATTTTATCGTTGAAAACCTTATCATTTCTACATAGCCAAAGCGACCAAATAACGGCAAGCGCTCCCACACTGAGAAAAGTTCTAAACCTGTGATCAATCCCATGTAACCAGTTGCCAAATACATTAGCAACACTACAAGGAGGATACAAGGCAGAAGCTATTTGAATGACTGACCATATAGAACGAGCCAATTTGCATTGAAAGAATAAATGTTTTATTGTCTCATCATGATGACAAAAGACACATTGCGGACTTCCATGCCAATTCCTCTTAATAAGGTTATCTTTAGTAAGAATGACTCCGCGACGAAGATACCATGCAAAGATTTTATTCTTAAGAGGTATTTTCATCTTCCAGATCTTCTTGTTATTATCAACTGGCACATCGAAGAGCATGATAGCCGCTTGATACTTACCGGGCATCGCCTCCAAGAGAGCATGATTTCACTTTCATTGTTTGAGGCGCAAGAAGAAGATGCTGTGAACCAGGAGCCTCCATTCAACATAGTGCTGCAAGATGACATGCTCCATCTTAATGATTTGGACATCCCATATGAGACATGTCTTTTGTACTTTGTTCTTACTTCTAGTTAGTGCTAGCCGAACACTTTGTACGGCTCAACGGCTGAAGTAGCACTTCTACTATCATCATTTCGTGCTTTTCATGCTGCCTTGAACATCATGTTAATGTATGTTCTGAACAACGGATTATCTATGCTATATAGAACAGTTCTACTGTTCTCCCCTGTTTACTTTCAGTTTGCACCGTTAAAAGCATGAAAGGCAGGGGGGTTGCAGTTTGAAATGCTAATTCCTTCACGAGAAGTTATTGCATTTCTGTTGCTGAAATGGCTAGTTTACATGCTCCCGTCTGTAATTTTTTGATCTTTTATGTTGAGTGCCGCTTTGGTCCTATTGCTTTTAGCATGTACTAGATGTTTTTCAGAGATGGTAGTGATATATGGTGAAGTGCAAGATGATCTCGCCGTAGTTTGGAAAAAATACCATGGCTGCAGATCAACATTTCAGGAACTGATTTTTTTTGATAGACACCTAATCAGGAGATAAGAGCTGCTTTTTTTTCTCCTGGAATGTTGTACCTGTATCTTGATGTGGATGCCGCATTGGCGAGATAGATTGACTGAATAAATTTGGGATCTGGTATCTCGGAAACGACAGATTTTGAAAGTCGTCGTAATGAAGGAATCGTTCCCCAGGGGTGAGGCGAACGATCGTTCAACGAGACGTACGCCCCAGGGCAAACCCCTCGGCCCTTGTTAAAACGGCGTCTCCTATTTGACGCGTAGGTCGCGCGTACCCCTCCAGCGTCCGATCCTCTTTTGGACCGGCCCATTTTCGGATTTCTTCCCCACCGGTTTTCGGAAGGTTCTAGAACCTTCCGTGAACCGGTTTTCGTTTTACCTATGTTTTTTCTATCGGTTTTCTATTTATTTATCTTTTCCCTTTTTCTTTTACGTATCTTTTTTTTGCTTTTTCTTTTCTGTTTGGTTTTTTATTTTTTCTTTCTTTCTTTTCATTTTTTGTTTCCTTTTTTGCCAACGTCTTTCAAATTTCTAAGCATTTTTGAAATCATGAACAACTTTAGAAAATCATGAACATTTTTCGAACTCGTGAACATTTCTTGAAATAATGAACTTTTTTTCAAATTCACGAACATTTTTTACAAATTCACGAACATTTTTAAAAATGAAGGAACATTTTTTGAAATCACGTTTTTTTTACAAATTCAAAAGCATTCTTTGAAATTGTGAACATTCTTTTTGGAACCCGTGAACATTTTTATTGAATGGTCGGACATTTTTTGAATCAAAGACCATTTTTCTATTTTGACGAACATCTTTGAAAATGCATGATTTTTTTTCAAATACATGAACATTTTTTGAAAAAATGAATATTTTTTGAATCTGTGAACATTTGTTTTGAGTTGATGAACTTTTTTTAATTCACGAATTTTCCTTAAAAATTCATGAACATTTTTGTGTTGGGGAACGAAGCATGAAAATCAAAAATTTTCCTACGAACACCCAAGATCTATCTAGGAGAAGCATAGCAACGAGAGGGGAGAGTGTGTCTACGTACCCTCATAGACCGTTAAGCAGAAGCATATATCACGCGGTTGATGTAGTCGTACTCTTCGCGATCCGATCACGATTCAAACCGATCTAGTACCGAACGGACGGCACCTCCGCGTTCAGCACACGTGCAACTCGATGACGTCTCCTTCTTCTTGATCCAGCAAGCGGGAGAGGAGAAGTAGATGGGATCACAACCAGCACGACGGCGTGGTGGTGATGGTGGTGGTGGAGCGCTGACAGCGCTTCGCTAAGCATCGTCGGGACGAGGCGGTGGAGTAACGGGAGAGAGGGACGCCCAGGGGCTGGTGTATTCTTTGGTGCGCCCCCTCCTCTATATTTATATGGGTGGAGGGGCAAGGAGTCCAGCCCCTCTTCCCTCTAGGGCCGGCGGCCAAGGGAGAGGAGTTGGACTCCAAGTCCAACTCTTCCCCTCTTGTCCCTTCGGGACTCCTCCCTTCTCCTCTAGGCGCCTGGGCCTTTGAGGGCTAGTGCGCCTGGCCCAGTAAGGCCAGGGCGCCTCCCCTCAGCCCATGTTGGCCCTAGGGACGTGGTGGATCCCTTGGTGGACTTTCGGACCCCTCCGGAAGTTTCCGGAACCTTCTGGAAGCTTCCCGGTACAATACCGAAAAAACCAAACTTTTTTCGAAACCCTGAAAACAACTTTCCATATATAAATCTTTACCTCCGGACCATTCCGGAGCTCCTCGTGACGTCCGGGATCTCATCCGGGACTCCGAACAACATTCGGTCACCAACGTACATATCCCAATACTACTCTAGCGTCACCGAACGTTAAGCGTGCGGACCTTACGGGTTTGAGAATCATGTAGACATGACCGAGACACCTCTCCGGTCAATAACCAATAGCGGAACTTGGATGCCCATATTGGTTCCTACATATTCCACGAAGATCTTTTATCGGTTGAACCACGATGTCGAGGATTCGGTTAATCCCGTATGCAATTCCCTTTGTCCAGCGATATGTTACTTGCCCGAGAATCGATCGTCGGTATCTCCATACCTAGTTCAATCTCGTTACCGGCAAGTCTCTTTACTCGTTTCGTAATACAAGATCCCGTGACTAATTCATTAGGCACATTGCTTGCAAGCTCTTTACGATGTTGCATTACCGAGAGAGCCCAGAGATATCTCTCCGTCATACGGAGTGACAAATCCCAGTCTCGATCCGTGCCAACCAAACAAACACCTTCGGAGATACCTGTAGAGCACCTTTATGATCACCCAGTTACGAAGTGATGTTTGGATACACACTAAGTATTCATCCGGTGTTAGGAAGTTGCACGATCTCATGGTCTAAGGAACAGATACTTGATATGAAGAAAGCTGTAGCAAATAACTAAATGATCTGATGCTAAGTTTACGGTTGGGTCTTGTCCATCACATCATCTATCTATTCTATCTATCTATCTATCTATCTATCTATTCTATTCTTTCTATTATATACTAAAAGCAGAATACGAGTAAAAAATAGGGAATTAAGCTAGAAATTCTCACAATAATCAGAAACATCCGACTGTTAGTTTGATACATCATATAATTTCAACCGTTTGATCTTGACAATACCCTTTCAACATAAAACTTTATGAAAATTACCCACCTATGCCATTACATAGAAAAGAACCTTTGATATAATCCTAGACTAATTTTGTACGTCCACGTCAAAAAAAAAAGAAAAGAAATAACCATCCATGTCAAAAAAATAAAATAATAACCATCTTTTATTTCTCACAAGATCTACCAGGTAGGCAAATTGCGGCGATGCATAGTAACCCTAATTATCCATCTCAAGGAGCTATCGTGGCTTCGCCGCTGCCGGCACAGACTGGCGCAAACTCTCCTCTCAGGTTAAAAAATAGACCGGTGAAGGGTGGGCACTTCGTCCTCACGCGACATGCACACGGCCGCCATGGCCTTCATGCTGGGTAGCTACGGGATCAGATTTTGTGTCCCCTCCTTGCTCCACCAAACATATCCCTATCGGTTGCCATGCATGTTTTTTTTTTTTGGTCCGCAGGAGTCAGCAGTATGGCACCGCCGGTGTGCCTCAATCCTTCCTAATGGAAGAGCAACCTAAAGTGTCTCCCGTACAAGGATGAAACCTGGGGCCCAAACTGGACAAACAAGCAGCAGAAGCATCTGACTGCCACGCCGTCGCCGTGTAGTAATTAAGCTAATTACTACTGGCATCACCAACCCTCTGCAATTAGAAGCAAAGGACAAAGCCTCTGAACTGCCTACTAACTACTGCTTTGTTTAGTTTTCTTGACACCACATTACCTCAATTATCTTATATGACCGTGCATGTCTCTCCCGTGTGATTTCCTGCGCCAATGGTAGCGGTAGATCTAAACAAATTTCTAGATACACGTCTCTTTGGTGCGAATTGGTGCACCAACGCTAGCCATTGTCCCATCCTCGCTCAGTTTCGATTGGCGCTTCGTTCATCCCTTCTACATCACAGAGTAGGTAGTCTGGCGCTGGTGGCCAGCCGATTCCGGCAACACCCAAACATGATGAACATGTATCATCAGGTAGGCAACCATGGCTGGGGATATGATCTCCTCTTACACACCACATACAGTTTCTTTCTAATGTTGACAGGCCTCGATAATTAAAATTATTAATGTTGGCATGATGATGTTGAGTTCAACTCTGCAGGGCATGGATCAGTACGTGGTAACCAGGACCATAGGCGTGGGAATTGCTCTCTAGCCGAACCAGGTTAGTCAGTTCTAATCACTCTCCATAAATATAGTTGTATGTTTACTGTCCAAAAATTCCATTCTTCAGGGGATGGTATGTACCAAACATACTACTTTACAAATTTAGTACTTCAAGTGCACACCATTCAAGTTCTAAGTAAGTTTGTTTACTTCTGCTTTGATTTTTCTATGATGTTGGACTACTGTATTATGACGAGTATACGCTTATATTGTACTTTTCTTTGGATGTGAAGTCATGAGGGCCACTAAGAAAGAGTTTCCACGGTGAATGATGTCTGTATGCTCAGAGCTGTTTTTTAGAAAGAAAAAACAGAATGGATGGCGAAGAGAAGATGAATAGTAAGATCTGCACAAGCTCACCGGAGGGACCATTAGCAGTAAATGGTAAAAAAGAAAGGCTGTAATAAAGAAGATGAAGGGGATTCCACATTTGCATCATATGTAGATTTGCGTATGAGTTATGTCCCACTGCTTAATAACACATGAATTTGTTTCCTCTTCAAATATTCTTACATGTTGAATTAGTTATTCTTTTTCAAAATATTATTGTTTTCAAGTTCATATTTTCTATGAAAAACATATATTTTTAACAATTTGTATATATGCATTTCTTTTCTGAGTTTAAAATGCACAACTGAAAAAAGGAAAACACCAAATCATTATGTATTCTACTATAGGAAAAGTAATTAAAGTTGAAAGTTTTATTTATTTTTTATTTGTACAATGTTTTAACAGGGATGAATTATCTTTTGTATATTTACTCTATTAAGAAAAACAATCTTCAATTCCTTTCGAAAGATCACATAAACGTCATCTGGCTGTTGTTCCACAAAATATAGATACATCTAACACCACCAGCTCACAATATGGATGTTCACATTAGCATAGTACATTAACATGGTATAATGGTTGTTCGCCCACAAATTACATCCAGGTGTGAAATTTTATTTAACACAATATTTACTCTGGCTATGAAACTATATTGTTTGTGACACTTAATTTTAATATGATACACTCGACTCGCTAAAAGAGATGCCCACGCATTTGCGAGGGCCACTGTGCTAGTTCTCCTAATGATGTGATCCCGTTATCAAATGACAACTCATGTCTATGGTTAGGAAACTTTAACCATCTTTGATCAACGAGCTAGTCTAGTAGAGGCTCACTAGGGACACAGTGTAGTTTATGTATTCACACATGTATTTAAGTTTCCGGTCAATACAATTCTAGCATGAATAATAAATATGTATCATGAACAAGGAAATATGATAATAACCAATTTATTATTGCCTCTGGGGCATATTTCCAACAGTCTCCCACTTGCACTAGAGTCAATAATCTAGTTCACATTGCTATGTGATTAACACCCAATGAGTTCTGGGGTTTGATCATGTTTTGCTTGTGAGAGAGGTTTTAGTTAACGGGTCTGTAACATTCAGATCCGTATGTACTTTGCAAATCTCTATGTCATACTGTAGATGCTGCTACCACGCTCCACTTGGAGCTATTCCAAATGACTGCTCCGTTATACGTATCCGGATTGCGACTCAGAGTCATCCGGATCGGTGTCAAAGCTTGCATCGACGTAACCCTTTACGACGAACTCTTTATCACCTCCATAAACGAGAAACATGTCCTTAGTCCTCTTAAGGTACTTAAGGATATTCTTGACCGCTGTCCAGTGATCTACTCCTGGATCACTGATGACCCACAAATATAGGGGATCAATCGTAGTCCTTTCGATAAGTAAGAGTGTCAAACCCAACGAGGAGCAGAAGGAAATGACAAGCGGTTTTCAGCAAGGTATTTTCTGCAAGCACTGAAATTATCGGTAACAAGTAGTTTGATAGCAAGATAATTTGTAACAAGTGACAAGTAGCAATAGTAACTAAAGTGCAGCAAGGTAGCCCAATCCTTTTGTTGCAAAGGACAGGCCGGAACGATCTCTTATAATAAGCTAAACGTTCTCGAGGAGACATGGGAATTTCATCTAGTCACTTTCATCATGTTTGTTTGATTCGCGTTCGCTACTTTGATAATTTGATATGTGGGTGGACCAGTTCTTGGGTGCTGTTCTTACTTGAACAATCCTCCCACTTATGATTAAGCCCTCTCGCAAGCATCCGCAAGTACGAAAGAAGAATTAAGATAAATCTAACCATAGCATTAAACATATGGATCCAAATCAGCCCCTTACGGAATAGCGCATAAACTAGGGTTTAAGCTTCTGTCACTCTAGCAACCCATCATCTAATTACTACTCCATAATGCATTCCCTTAGGCACAAAGTTGGTAAAGTGTCCTGTAGTCGACGTTCATATGACACCACTAAGAGAATCAACAACATTCATATCATCAAAATATCGAACGAATACCAAATTCACATGATTACTTATGACAAGACTTCTCCCATGTCCTCAAGAACAAAAGTAACTACTCACAAATCATGTTCATGTTCAAGATCAGAGGGGTATTGAATAGCATAATGGATCTGAACATACACTCTTCCACCAAATAAACCAACTAGCATCTACTACAAGATGTAATCAACAGTACTAGCAACCCACAGGTACCAATCTGAGGTTTTGAGACAAAGATTGAATACAAGAGATGAACTAGGGTTTGAGATGAGATGGTGCTAGTGAAGATGTTGATGAAGATTGGTCCTTCCACGATAAGAGGATTGTTGGTGCTGACGATGGCTTCGATTTCCCCCTCCCGGAGGGAAGTATCCCCGGCGGAATCGCTTTGCCGGAGAGCAAAAGTGCTCCTGCCCAAGTTCCCCCTCGAGACGGCGGCACTCCGTCCCGAAAGTCTTCTCTTTATTTTTTCTAGGGAAAATGGGCTTATATACCAGAAAATGGGCACCGGAGGCTGGCAGGGGCCCCACAAGCCACCAGGGGGGGGGGGTGGCGCGCCCTGGTGCCTCGTGGGCACCTGGGTGGCTCCCTCTGGTACTTCTTTTCCCCAGTATTTTTTTTATTCCAAAATAAATCTCCGTGAAATTTCAGCTCATTTGGAGATGTGCAGAATAGGTATCTCTGACATAGCTTTTTCAGGTCCAGAATTCCAGCTGCCGGCAATCTCCCTCCTTATGTAAATCTTGCATATTAAGAGAGAAAAGGCATTAGAATTGCTCCACAAAGTGTTATATTGATTAAAAACACTATAAATAACAGTAGGAAAACATGATGCAAAATGGACGTATCAACTCCCCCAAGCTTAGACCTCGCTTGTCCTCAAGCGAAAGCCGATATCGATAATCATGTCCACATGTTTAAAGAGAGAGGTGTCGATAAAAACAAAATACGGACATAGTAGCATCATGCTCATTATTATAATAGCAATATTCATTATCATAGAACTTCTCATGAGTAAGTAACAATTCATCACAACAACGAAGTATAAGACATAAACTTTCTTGAAAACTAACAAACTATGTTCTCAGTCAACAATGCAATTGCAATTCATCATATTTTCAGGAAGGGTCTCATGTTGGAGCTTTTAGCAAGTCCACATACTCAACCATCATTTAGTCTTCTATGATTGCTAACACTCAAAACATAAATATGGTGCAAAAAGTTTCAGCCAGACACATAGAAAGATAGGGGCTTATAATTTCGCCTCCCAACTTATTCACCTCAAGGATAATGTCAACAATAATAACTCATGATCACTCATATCCAACTGGATATATGTACCTAGATATTTCCCCACCACATGATGCTTGCAAAAGAGAAAAATAAAAATAAATAGAGGAGAAAACTATTGACTCTTGTATAAAAAGTAAATACATAAAAGTAAAAGATAGGCCCTTCGCAGAGGGAAGCAGAGGTTGTCATGCGCTTTTTCTTGTTGGGTGCACAAGCTCTTAATGCAAAGGAATGTTACTTTATATTGCCCCTTGTGATAGCAACCTTTATTATGCAGTCCGTCGCTTTTATTTCTTTACCATCACAAGTTCGTACAAAGCTTATTTTCCCTTACAATAAAAGTTCATACATATTTAGAGGCAATTTTTATTGCTTTTTGCACCGATGACAACTTAGTTGAAGGATCTTATTCAATCCATAGGTAGATATAATGGACTCTCATGATATGAAACTGGGTTTAAGGGTTTTGGATGCACAAGTAGTATCTCTACTTGGTGTGGATTTTTGGCTAGCAAAGATATTGGGCAAGCACCACATGTTGGAGGATCTATGACAATATAACTTCTATGTGAATATAAGCAAACATAATTCATTAAGTTGTCTTCCTTGTCCAACGTCAACAATTTGACATAAAATACTCAATGGGAGCTCACAATCATAAAAGATGTCCAAGATAGTGCATTTGCATGTGAATCTTCTCTTCCCTTATTAATTTTTTCATGAATTGCATCATTGACTAATGCTATGCTTGTTAACCTTTAATAAATTTTACCACTTATACTTTTCTTTATGTAATGTCATTACTTTCCATAAGATTAGCATATGATCTTTTTTCATTTTTTTCATTGCTAGGATTGAAACATAAAAATAAAGAAGCAAAAACTCAAACTACTCTTTATTATATAACTCTCAACTCAATTACATAGATAGATAGATCATGTAACTAGCACTCGAAAATAGATCATACTAAACTTTTATTCAACTAAATCACAAAATAACTAAAGATCAAACTAAAAATAGGTAAAGATAATAAAAGTGATGGTGATACGATACCGGGGCACCTCCCCCAAGCTTGGCACAAGCCAAGGGGAGTGCCCATACCCGTGTACTCAAGTTTCTTTCTTCGGTGATGATGGTGTTGAAGTGGTGGGCTTGTCCTCCGCCTTCCACTTGAGGACACGAATTTCTTCTTTTAATTTGTCATTTTCTCTTTTGAGATCCCAAATTTTGCAACGTAGTTTATCCAAATCTTCCTGCACATGACGAAAAGGGGTGAATTGAACTTTAGGAACCTTCGCTGTGTCAGGTAAGCTGGACCTCTTGAATTCGATGTGCATATCTCCCGGTTGAGGCAGTGGGGGATCCTCATCCTCTTCGCTGGAATGACCTTGCCTTTCCTTCAAATCAGCATCTTCCTCTTCATCAGAGGTCCAACCATAGGGATCAATGTCCCCATATTCTCTAGGGTTTGCGACAATATGAGAGGCATAGCTTTCCCCATCCGAGTCCTGAGATGACATGGCGCTCGACCCCAAGAGTCTGGCAGAAAACAGCACGGAACAAGAACAGAGGAGAAACTTGCGATACGGTGGTCAAAACATACGAGAGTATATATAAAGAATTTTTATCTTGCAAAACAAGTATTCCAGAAGAAAACGGAGTCGGGAAGGCTCACGAGGGGCCCACGAGCCACCAGGGCGCGCCTGGGGGGGGGGGGGGGGGGGGGTTGGCGCGCCCTGGTGCCTCATGTGCACCTCGTGGGTCCCCTTGGCTGTTTCTTATTTTTGTATATTTTCTAATATTTCAAAACTGACAGAAAGTATTTTTATGGAATTTTTGGAGTCGTTTTACTTACCGTATCACGTACCTCTTCCTTTTCAGGGTTCTGGAGTGTTCTGGAAGGTCTCTCTTATGTATTCCTCCGGTGTCATAGTTTGAATAATGCTAGTCTCAACATTAATAGGCGTACCTGAGATGTAATGCTTAATTCTTTGCCCATTGACCACCTTCGGGTTAGTGTCTTCGGCGTTATTGATCTTAATGGCTCTGGAGTGATAAACTTCCTCAATGATATACGACCCTTCCCATTTAGAGAGAAGTTTTCCTGCAAAAAATCTAAAACGAGAATTGTACAATAGAACATACTCACCCACTTTGAATTCCCATTTTTGAATTCTTTTATCATGCCATCTTTTAACTTTTTCTTTAAACAATTTGGCATTTTCATAAGCTTGGGTTCTCCATTCATCTAGTGAGCTAATATCAAATAACCTCTTTTCACCGGCAAGTTTAAAATCATAATTGAGTTATTTAATGGCCCAATATGCTTTATGTTCTAACTCAAGAGGTAAATGACATGCTTTTCCATAAACCATTTTATAAGGAGACATACCCATAGGATTTTTATAAGCAGTTTTATGAGCCCATAATGCATCGTCAAGTTTCTTAGACCAATTCTTTCTAAATCTATTGACGGTTTTTTGCAAAATTAACTTTATTTCTCTATTGCTCAATTCAACTTGACCACTAGATTGAGGGTGATAGGGAGTTGCAATTCTATGGTTGACATCATATTTAGCAAGCAGTTTACGGAATGCACCATGAATAAAATATGAACCACCATCAGTCATTAAATATCTAGGGACTCCGAACCTCGGGAAAATAACTTCTTTAAGCATTTTAATAGAAGTATTATGATCAGCACTATTAGTTGGAATAGCTTCTACCCACTTAGTAACGTAATCAACAGCAACTAAAATATGTGTATACCCATTAGAGGAAGGAAAATGTCCCATATAATCAAAATCCCCAAACATCAAATGGTTCAATAACAAGTGAATAATTCATAGGCATTTCCCGACGTCTACTAATATTACCAATTCTTTGACATTCATCACAAGATAAGACAAACTTACGAGCATCCTTGAAAAGAGTAGGCCAATAAAAACCAGATTGTAGTACCTTATGTGCAGTTTTGTCTCCCGCATGGTGTCCTCCGTAAGCCTCGGAATGACACTTCCGTAAGATTTGTTCCTGTTCATGCTCAGGTATACAACGTCTAATAATACCATCCACTCCATCTTTATAAAGATGTGGGTCATCCCAGAAGTAATGTCTTAAATCAAAGAAGAACTTTTTCTTTTGTTGGTATGTGAAACTAGGTGGTATAAATTTAGCAACAATATAATTAGCATAGTCTGCATACCAAGGAGTATTACGGGAAGCATTTATGACAGCTAATTGCTCATCGGGAAAACTATCATCAATAGGCAGTGGGTCATCAAGAATATTTTCCAACCTAGACAAGTTATCAGCTACGGGGTTCTCAGCTCCCTTCCTATCAGTAATATGCAAGTCAAATTCTTATAGCAATAGAACCCACCTAATGAGTCTAGGTTTAGCATCTTTCTTTTCCATAAGGTATTTAATAGCAGCATGATCGGTGTGAACAATTACTTTAGAATCAACTATGTAAGATCTGAATTTATCACATGCAAACACAACTGCTAGAAATTCTTTCTCAGTAGTAGCATAGTTTCTTTGAGCACTGTCTAGAGTTTTACTAGCATAATGGATAACATTTAATTTCTTATCAACTCTCTGTCCTAGAACAGCACCAACATCATAATCACTAGCATCACACATAATTTCAAAAGGCAAGTTCCAACCAGGTGGTCGAACAATAGGTGCAGAGGTTAATGCTTTCTTAAGTGTTTCAAAGGCTTCTACACAATCATCATCAAAAACAAATGGAACATCTTTTTGCAAGAGATTAGTAAGAGGCCTAGAAATTTTAGAGAAGTCTTTAATAAACCTTCTATAGAAACCAGCATGACCAAGGAAACTTCTTATACCTTTAATATCTTTAGGACATGGCATTTTCTCAATTGCATCAACTTTAGCCTTATCTACTTCAATACCTCGTTCAGAAATTTTATGCCCCAAGACAATACCTTCATTAACCATAAAGTGGCACTTCTCCCAATTCAAGACACGATTAGTTTGTTCACATCTCTGCAAAACTCGATCAAGGTTGCTTAAGCAATCATCAAAGGAAGTTCCGTAAACGGAAAAATCATCCATGAAAACCTCAACAATCTTTTCACAAAAGTCAGAGAATATAGCAGTTATGCATCTTTGAAAGGTAGCAGGTGCATTGCATAAACCAAAAGGCATACGTCTATAATCATAAGTTCCAAAAGGACAAGTAAAGGTGGTTTTCTCTTGGTCGGCCTGTGATACAGGTATTTGAGAGAAACCAGAATATCCATCAAGAAAGCAAAAGTGTGTATGCTTGGACAATCTTTCTAACATTTGATCAATAAAAGGTAAGGGGTAATGATCTTTTCTAGTGGCTTTGTTTAATTTACTAAAATCAATTACCATCCTGTAACCAGTTACAATTCTTTGCTGAATGAGTTCATTTTTATCGTTAGGAACAACAGTAATGCCTCCTTTCTTAAGGACACAATGAACGGGACTTACCCATCTACTATCAGCTATGGGATAGATTATACCTACTTCCAAAAGTTTTAATATTTCAGTTCTTACCACCTCTTTCATCTTAGGATTTAATCGTCGTTGGTGGTCGACAACTGGTTTAGCATCAGGCTCCATATTAATTTTGTGCTGACATAGAGTGGGACTAATGCCCTTAAGATCATCAAGAGTATATCCAATAGCAGCATGGTGCTTCCTCAGAGTTTTTAGTAATCTCTTCTCTTCATGCTCTGAATGGTTAGCACTAATAATAACAGGATATATCTTCTTTTCATCTAGATACGCATATTTCAATGTATCAGGCAATTGTTTCAGTTTGAATACAGGGTCACCCTTAGGTGGAGGAGGGCCTCCAAGAGTTTCAACAGGCAAATTGTGTTTAAGGATAGGTGGTTGATCAAAGAACATCTTATCTATTTCATTTCTTTCATTCATGTGCATATCATTTTCATGGTCTAGCAAATATTGTTCTAACGGATCAGTAGGAGGTACGGCAATAGAAGCAAGACCAATAATTTCATCTTTACTAGGCAATTCTTTATCATGAGGTTGTCTACACAACTTGGAGAAATTAAACTCATGAGATATACCACCAAAATTAACACTAACAGTTTCTTTAGCACAATCAATCTTGGCATTAACAGTGTTCAAGAAAGGTCTACCAAATATAATGGGACAAAAATTATCTTGTGGAGAACCGAGGACTAGAAAATCAGTAGGGTATTTTATTTTTCCACACAAGACTTCAACATCTCTAACGATCCCAAGCGGCGTAATGGTATCTCTGTTTGCAAGCTTAATAGTAACATCAATGTCCTCTATTTCAATAGGTGCAATATCATTCATAATTTCTTGATATAAGGTAAACGGAATAGCACTCACACTAGCACCCAAATCACATAAGCCATGATAACAATGATCTCCTATTTTAACAGAGACAACATGCATGCCTACTACAGGTCTGTTTTTATCTTTAGGATCTGGTTTAGCAATTCTAGCTGCTTCATCACAGAAGTAAATAACATGCCCATCTATATTATCGACCAAGAGATCTTTAACCATAGAAACATTAGGTTCAACTATAATTTGTTCAGAGGGTCTAGGTGCTCTAATATTACTTTTGTTAACCACAGTTGAAACTTTAGCATGTTCCTTAATCCTAACAGGAAAAAGTGGTTTCTCAATATAAGCAGTAGGCACAACTGGATCAACATGGTAAACAATTGTTTCTTCTTTAACACTAACGGGTTCCTCAATCTTTTCTTTAATAGGGTGATGATATTTAAACCACTTCTCCTTAGGGAGATCAACATGAGTAGCAAATGATTCACAAAAGGAGGCTACTATCTCAGAGCCAAGTCCATATTTAGTACTAAACTTATGAAAAGCATCGGTATCCATAAAAGATTTAACACAATCGTACTCAAGTGTTATACCTGACTCATTACCTTTGTCGAGTTCCCAATCTTCAGAGTTGCGTTTAATTCTTTCCAGAAGATCCCATCTGAGCTCAATAGTTTTCTTCATAAAGGAGCCAATCGAAGAAGAATCGAGCATGGTTTGATCATCATGAGAAAGCCGAGCATAAAAATCCTGTAAGATAATTTCTCTTGAGAGCTCATGATTAGGGCATGTGTACATCATGTACTTAAGCCTCCCCCAAGCTTGAGCGATGCTTTCTCCTTCATGAGGCCAAAAATTATATATATAATTCCAATCACAATGAACCAGATGCATAGGATAAAACTTTTGATGAAATTCCAATTTCAATCGATTCCAATCCCACGTTCCAATATCATCACATAGCCTATACCATGTCAATGCCTTTCCCTTCAAAGATAAAGGGGAAACCTTGTTCTTAACTTCATCTCCGGGTAAACCTGCAAGATTAAATAATCCACAAACTTCATCAACATAGATTAAGTGCATATCAGGATGTATTGTTCCATCTCCTGCATAAGGATTAGCTAGCAGTTTCTCTATCATACCCGAAGGAATCTCATAATAAATATTTTCAGTAGGTGTAGTAGGTTGAGGAGCAACTATTTGTGCTTCCGGTCGAGGTGAAGATACCCCGAACAAACCCCTCAAAGGATTACTTTCCATAGTGACAAGGGACAATAAATTTCAGCACATAATATAAATGTTTCCTTACCAAATTCCACTCACCAAAGGCGCTTCACTCCCCGGCAACGGCACCAAAAAAGAGTCTTGATGACCCACAAGTATAGGGGATCAATCGTAGTCCTTTCAATAAGTAAGAGTGTCGAACCCAACGAGGAGCAGAAGGAAATGACAAGCGGTTTTCAGCAAGGTATTTTCTGCAAGCACTGAAATTATCGGTAACAAGTAGTTTGATAGCAAGATAATTTGTAACAAGTGACAAGTAGCAATAGTAACTAAAGTGCAGCAAGGTAGCCCAATCCTTTTGTTGCAAAGGACAGGCCGGAACGATCTCTTATAATAAGCTAAACGTTCTCGAGGACACATGGGAATTTCATCTAGTCACTTTCATCATGTTTGTTTGATTCGCGTTCGTTACTTTGATAATTTGATATGTGGGTGGACCGGTGCTTGGGTGCTGTTCTTACTTGAACAAGCCTCCCACTTATGATTAACCCCTCTCGCAAGCATCCGCAAGTACGAAAGAAGAATTAAGATAAATCTAACCATAGCATTAAACCTATGGATCCAAATCAGCCCCTTACGGAATAGCGCATAAACTAGGGTTTAAGCTTCTATCACTCTAGCAACCCATCATCTAATTACTACTCCATAATGCATTCCCTTAGGCCCAAAGTTGGTGAAGTGTCATGTAGTCGACGTTCACATGACACCACTAAGAGAATCAACAACATACATATCATCAAAATATCGAACGAATACCAAATTCACATGATTACTTATGACAAGACTTCTCCCATGTCCTCAAGAACAAAAGTAACTACTCACAAATCATGTTCATGTTCAAGATCAGAGGGGTATTGAATAGCATAATGGATCTAAACATACAATCTTCCACCAAATAAACCAACTAGTATCAACTACAAGATGTAATCAACACTACTAGCAACCCACAGGTACCAATCTGAGGTTTTGAGACAAAGATTGAATACAAGAGATGAAGTAGGGTTTGAGATGAGATGGTGCTGGTGAAGATGTTGATGAAGATTGGTCCTCCCATGATGAGAGGATCGTTGGTTTTGACGATGGCTTCGATTTCCCCCTCCCGGAGGGAAGTATCCCCGGCGGAATCGCTCCGTCGGAGAGCAAAAGTGCTCCTGCCCAAGTTCTGCCTCGAGACGGCGGCGCTCCATCCCGAAAGTATTCTCTTTATTTTTTCTAGGGAAAATGGGCTTATATACCAGAAAATGGGCACCGGAGGCTGGCCAGAGGCCCCACAAGCCACCAGGGCGCGCCTGGGGGGGGGGGGGGGGTGGCGTGCCCTGGTGCCTCGTGGGCACCTGGGTGGCCCCCTCTGGTACTTCTTTTCCCCAGTATTTTTTTATTTATTCCAAAATAAATCTCCGTGAAATTTTAGCTCATTTGGAGATGTGCAGAATAGGTATCTCTGACATAGCTTTTTCAGGTCCAGAATTCCAGCTGCCGGCAATCTCCCTCCTTATGTAAATCTTGCATATTAAGAGAGAAAAGGCATTAGAATTGCTCCACAAAGTGTTATATTGATTAAAAACACTATAAATAACAGTAGGAAAACATGATGCAAAATGGACGTATCAATCACTTTGGTACCTCCCTGCCAGACTTATGGCAAGGCACACATCAGGTCTGGTACACAACATGGCATACATTATAGAGCCTATGGCTGAGGCATAGGGGATGACTTTCATTGTAACGCCCAATATGAAGCTCTATCGCAATATCGTGATGAAGTCGAGATTGTGACAGAACCCCATTTTGGATCGCATAGCAAGGTGGTTCTCAAATACATACAACCAAATGAACAGATGGGTGTACCAGATAAAGGCTTACACTCGCCACATGCTACAGCATAATATATCATAAATCATCATACAATCATCCAAAAGAAAGACAGGGTCCGACTACAGACGAAATCAAACGAGAAAACACCACCCTGCTATCATCCCCGGATCAACCGACCAGGGCCCACTACGGATCATCTGGCATCATGACGTACATACGTCCACGCTCATCGTCATACTCCCAATGGAGCATCTCGGGCTCACCTGTGTCTATCTCAAGCGTACCTGCAACTGGTGTTTATGGTATTCTGTGAGCCACATGGACTTAGCAATCTCGTCACCCAAGGTAACAAAACTATTTAAGCCGATAGGAATGGAAGGGGTAAATGTGTTGAGGTTGCAGCAAGCACTAAGCATGTTTAAGTGGCTAACTTATGAGTACAAGAATAAAGATGAGCATACTACGCATAACGGTCGCAAGTTTAATATGATCAAGAAGTGATCCTGAACACCTACTTACAATTCAATCATAACCCCACCGTGTTCTCTTCCCGAACTTACTCGAAAAGAGACCATCACGGTTACGCACACGGTTGGTGTATTTTATTAGAATTAGTGTCAAGTTCTCTACAACCGGAGGTTATAAATTTCCAAGTCGCCACATAACCGCGGGCACAGCTTCGCGAAAGATTTAATCCTGCAGGGGTGCTCCAAGTAGTCCATTATAAATTACCACACGCATCCGATGGAACATCCTCACACCATGATAACACGATGCTTACGATAAGGAATCCCAGTGGACAAGCCCCTCGTAACAGTCAAAACTAAACCAGCAAGACCTCCCGGTGAGCCAGATCCATGTCTAGAGCCGCGCGCTCTCTATCTACGGGCATCATCCGTCTATGCATAGTGGACGGTAGCCAAAAGAACCCGAGTTGCCCCGAGGCGGCTCCACCGACTGCTAGGTAGGTGGACCAACGGTTGTGTTTTGCCGCTGGCCCGAGTTATGTTGGAATTAAAAGAGTCCCCGAGGTGGCGACCCTCTATGCAATTAATTATTAGGTTCATGTTGGCAAATGTTAAAACCAATGTTGGGCCTTGCTGGAGAAGTCTTATCCTAAAACTCATGATCAGGGGGGTTCCCATATGCCCCAGATGTGTTAGAAGCGCTCATCAAGGAACATAACACCGGTATTACGGAAACTAGGGCGCCATGAGTGGAACAAAACACTAGGCAAAAGGCCGAGTCTTCCACACACAACCAAGTATATAAATGCATTAATTAAATAAGAGATATTGTGATATCCCAACATATCCATGTCCCAACATGGAACAACCTGCACTACACCTGCAACTAGCAACGCTATAAGAGGGGCTGAGCAAAGCGGTAACATAGCCAAACACCGGTTTACTTGGTAGGGTGGTTAGAGGCTGTATCGTGGCATATGAGAGGCTGACATGTATGTGGTAGGAAGCATGACATAGCGATAGCAACGAGACAACTAGCAAGCAAAGATAGTAGTGTTATCAAGGGTAATGATCATCTTGCCTGGAGTCTCTTCGGTAGGATAGTAATACTGCTCCTCGAACACGTTCTCAACCGGTTCCTCGAACTCGGACTCATCTCCCAGAACTACCCAAAAGAAAGAACAAGCATCGAAATAAACAAACAATCATGGCATAGATTCACAAACAAAATGATGTGTGCAAGGCATGGTAAAATTGTGAGCATGATATGAATGAAGGAACGGTGCTACCGGGACGACAGAAATGATAACGAGATGTGAACGGTGAAGCAAAAGATGGATATGGGCAAAATCTTGGCAATCCAAGTATGCCTATGGAAAGAATGGAAGATTTCGATTGAAATCGAAATAAAGATCACGAGGAACGGATGCACGAAACTCAAATGGTGGGCAAAACAATATGCAATGCAAAACCGTAGTTAACAGCAACATAGCAACTTACACACATCAAAACAGCAAGCTACAGTACTCTAAAATGCTCATACGAGATATGTGGCTGTAGTACTCTAAATGCACAACAATTCATTACATAGGTTCAAATTCATTAGCATCACAGATTAATTGGAATGAAGACAACAAGATGCAAAGATAATGTTACTGCTGAAAATAACAGGGCATATGCTGACAGAAACATTGACAGGCATTATTCACATGGATGTTACAGTAGGCAAAACAACTCTAAAATGCAAGAAATTGGCATGCTGCTACATTATACATGGCATAGATCATTTCATTACATTGGCACAAGTTCATATGAAGCATGGATTCATCAGAAATGAGCTCACAACATTGCAACTTGATGTTGACAGAAAACTGATACATTGACTAGGCAAGT
Organism: Elymus sibiricus; assembly: GCA_039707655.1. Classification (NCBI taxonomy): domain Eukaryota; kingdom Viridiplantae; phylum Streptophyta; class Magnoliopsida; order Poales; family Poaceae; genus Elymus; species Elymus sibiricus. The sequence goes on from CM077676.1 coordinate 75,034,772, forward strand.
TTACAAGCTTGTAGCACTCCTATCATGGCATATCATGTCATGAAATAAATACTAGCAGTAAGAAGACATGAAGCTCCAAACTCATGTTGACAAGAAGCTCATATGACATTTGCATTAATTCACACAAAAATGACAAAATGGCATGTTATGTGAAAATGGCATGCATGCAAACTTGCTCAATTGATAAATCTAATGCCACCGATGGATTAGTTGGATTTTTCTACCCCAAATTCATATATAATAAGCATATGTTTCAATATGGAAAATGCTCAAAATGCCACAAATACACATAGGACAGAAATGAATATAATCTATATTCCAGATTTGAAATATGCCCGATTTGGAAAACGCCAGATCTGGAAACTTGGCGAAAACGGAATGCACAGAAACGGAAATATGCCAGAATAGGAAGGAATATGCTGAAATGGGCTAAAGACAGAGAGGGAGTGGCTGACATGTGGGACCAGGGCGTGTGTGTCAATGACAGGTGGGCCTGGGAACCTGGGTGACTGACCAACGGGCCCCATGGCTGGCGTGTGTGTGTGCATGACAGAGGAAACAGGGAAGGGCGCCGGCGACGGCAGTGGCACGGCGGAGGACTCGCCGGAGTTGCTCCGGCGAGCTACTGGCACAGCGGAGGGGCGCCTTCAAAGCGCGGGAGGAACCCGCACTCGCGCATGCTACACCCGGCACCGAACGTCGACGGGAACGACGCCGGCGACGAGGTGACAGAAGCGATGACGGCGAGCTCGTTCTCGACGGCAAGGTGACCAAACATGGCCGAAGTGAGGCGGGATCGACTCTTAGCGGCGGCGCGAACATAGCGGGCACATGCGCGGGACGAAAAAAAGGTCGGATCACTCGCCGGCGACGAGGTCCGACGCGGCGGGGCTCGGCTCTCATGGCTATCGCGGCTAGAGCATGCTAAAGAGGGGGGAAAAAGGTCGGGGTGAAGCGGATGCTCACCACGAACACGCTCGCGCGTTCGGACAGAGGCGAAGAGGTCGGGGTTGCCGGTGTTTAGCCGGAGACGATGCGGAGCCGACGAGGAAGGAGAGGAAGAAGACGGCGAGGACTTGGTGTTCCCGGGCTCTGTAGTGGACGGAGGGGACGTAGCCGATGATGAGGGACTTGCCGGACACGGTGCGGACGACAGAGGAGGACGGCGGCTACGGGGACGCCATGGACGCGCCCTCAGATGTGCTCGGGACGTGGTCGGGGCGGCGGATCTGGTGGCTCCACTTACCAATCGGCGGCGGCGAGAGGAAGAGGGGAACCCTAGAGGGGTTAGGGACATGGAGATGGCCTATATAGGGGGCTAGGGCAACGGGACGGCGTGGCGACGCTTTCGCGCTCGCGGTCCCCATGGCGAGGGCGCGAGGTAGACGAAAAGCAGGGGCGCGGGTCGACTGTAGCCAGCGGCTGCCAGACGGGCCCGGGTGTGCCACGCATCAGCGGGCTAGCGGGGGTGGGCGGCTGCATTGGTGAGAAAAGGAAGGGGCGCACGCGTGCGAGGGGAGCTGGGCCACGCGTTGGAGGCCTACTAGGCCGCTGCTGCTGGCGCTGCCTGCTGCTCCCCTCTTTCCTTTTCTTTTCTATTTCCTCAAACAGAAATAAAAGAAGAAAAGCAGAGGGAGTTTGGAGAGAGTTGTGAGAGATATAAAAATATCCCTGGAATCTAGAAATTATGTTGTATTAGAATAAATTGGTTTGGCAATTTTTATAGAAAGAAAAATATATCAAGTTTGAATTAAATTCAAACTTGAGGCATTTTTTATCCCAACCAAATCAATTCCAAAAATGTTGAAATTTGGCAGAGAGCTTAAGGACATGGACTTGAGAATTTAGAAATATGGGGAACATTAATTTGGGACAGAAATATTGCATCAAGAAATACTTGGATAAAGAAGGGATTTGAGAGAGAGGGGATGGTAGATGGCTAGCATAGGTGAAACCCAAGAGTTGGGTGAGGCAAGGAGAAGATGTTCACACATAACCACAATGCATACATGATGAGCACAACAAAATTAAAATGATGGATGCAATGCACATGACAAAAGAATGACATGAAGATGAAATGCAAAATGAAAAGAAAGCAAAACACAACATGAGAAGAAGCCCATCCAACAAGATCATCATGACAATTCCATAAATGGCAAGTTTGGGGAATACAAATAAGGAAGGATTACATCTGGGGTGTTACAACTCTCCCCTACTACAAGAGGATCTCGTCCCGAGATCTAGGAACGAAAGAACTCCGGATATTCGGAACGGAGGTGGTCCTCACACTCCCATGTGGCTTCTCGGTCGGAATGGTGAGACCATTTCAGTTTCAGGAACTTGATTGACTTATTGCAAGTCTTGCGCTCAGTTTCTTCGAGAATGGCAATGGGATGCTCCCGGTAAGACAAGTCATCTTGGAGCTCAATGTCTTGGAAGTCAATGGTGCGGTCGGGAGTCTTGAAACACTTGAGAAGTTGTGACACGTGGAACACATCATGCACATTTGAGAAGTTGGAAGGTAGCTCGAGTTGGTAGGCTAGATCGCCTCTCTTGCCAACTATCTTGAAAGGGCCCACGTATCTTGGAGCAAGCTTTCCTTTGATACCGAATCATTGGGTGCATTTCATAGGAGAAACACGGAGATAGACATGGTCTCCAATCTCGAAAGCCAAGTCACGGTGCTTATTATCATAGTAGCTCTTCTAGCGCGATTGCGCTGCTTTCAGATTTTCTCGGATGATACGACACATCTCTTCAGCTTCAGAAATCATATCATTGCCAAGAAGTTGGCGTTCACCGGTTTCAAACCAGTTGAGGGGAGTACGACACTTTCTGCCATAGATGATTTCGAATGGTGCCTTGCCCGAGCTTGCTTGGAAACTATTGTTGTAGGAGAACTCGGCAAATGGGAGGCAATCTTCCCACTTCATGCCGAAAGAGATGACACACGCTCTCAGCATATCCTCGAGAATTTGATTGACTCTCTCGACTTGGCCACTAGTCTGAGGATGAAAAGCTGTGCTGAAGCGAATCTTTGTGCCCATGTCCTGCTGGAAGGAATCCCAGAATCTGGAAGTGAAGATGCTTCCACGATCTGAGGAGATCAACTGAGGAACACCGTGCAAGGAGACCACTCTAGAAGTATACAACTCCGCTAACTGAGCTGCAGTGATAGACTCCTTGACTGGAAGGAAGTGAGCGACTTTAGTGAGCTTGTCAATGACCACAAAGATGGCATCATTCCCTTTCTTGGACTTGGGAAAACCGGTGACAAAGTCCATCTCAATATGATCGAATTTCCACTCGGGAATAGGTAGAGGCTGAAGAAGTCCTGCTGGACACTGATGTTCCACCTTCACTCTGCGGCACACATCGCACTCATTTACGAACTGAGCGATCTCACGCTTCATACGAGTCCACCAATAAGTTGACTTGAGATCGTGGTACATCTTGGAGCTGCCTGGATGGATAAACAAGAGAGAATTGTGTGCTTCATTCATTATGACCTTCCTGAGATCCCCTTTTGGCACAACTAGCCTGTCCTCAAAGAACAAGGTATCCCTGTCATCCACTCGATAGCACTTATATTTAGGAATGCTCTTTGCAACGCCGAGTTTCACCTTCTTCACCATGGCATCTAAGAGCTAAGCTTCCCGAATTTGATCCTCCAATGTGGGAGTGATCTGGAGGTTTGCGAGAAATCCTTGCAGAATAAGCTGGAGGTTGAGTTTCCTGAAAGCCTCACAAAGATCAGGCTGTACCGGCTTGAGAATAAGACTGTTGCAATACGCTTTTCTGCTCAAAGCATCCGCGATAACATTAGCCTTGCCTGGAGTGTATTCAATGCTCGGGTTGTACTCTTGAATCATCTCCACCCATCGGGTCTGACGGAGATTAAGGTTGGGCTGAGTGAATATGTACTTGAGGCTCTTGTGATCGGTGAAAATGCCACCTGCCTGCCCAACAAGAGATGTCTCCATGTGATCAAGGCATGGATGACGGCTGCCAACTCCAAGTCATGAGTAGGATAGTTCTTCTCATTCGGCTTCAACTGCCGAGAGGTATAAGCCACCACTTTCTTCTCTTGCATTAGTACTCCACCGAGGCCTTGCAGAGAAGCATCACAGAACACTTGGTAGGGCTTGGATTCATCTGGAGGAGTGAGAACTGGAGCAGTTATGAGCTTCTCTTTGAGTGTATTGAATGCCACATCACACTCAGGAGTCCAGGAATATTTGACATTCTTCTGGAGGAGGTTAGACAACAGCTTAGCAATCCTGGAGAAGTTCTCCACGAATCTTCTGCAATAACTAGCAAGCCCGAGAAAGCTTCGAAGTTGCTTGACATTTTGAGGTGGCTGCCAGTTAACAATAGCTTCAACCTTTTCAGGATTTACCGAGATGCCCTTTGCAGAGATAATGTGACCGAGGTAAAGAACTTCATTGAGCCAGAATTCACACTTAGAGAACTTAGAATAGAACTGATGCTCCCTGAGCTTATCAAGTACCAAGCGCAAATGCTTTGCATGATCCTCTTCAGTCTTGGAGAAAACCAGGATGTCATCGAGATAGACAAGAATGAACTCATTTGTGTATGGATTGAACACATAGTTCATCACACGAGAGAAAGTAGGAGGTGCATTTGCAAGGCCGAAGGACATGACTGTGTATTCATAAGAACCAAAACTCGTCCTGAAAGCTGTTTTGGGAATGTCTTCTTCGCGAATATGGATTTGGTGAAATTCCATACGAAGATTGAGTTTGGAGAACACCTTTGCACCTTTGAGTTGCTTGAACAATTCATTGATATTGGGGAGTGGATACTTGTTCTTGATTGTCTTTTTATTCAATGGGCGGTAGTCAACGCGAAGTCTTTCCGTGCCATCTTTCTTCTTGACAAAGAGAACTCCACAACCCCAAGGAGATGAACTCAGTCTGATCAAACCCAGACGCTCTTGTTCATCGAGCTGTCTCTTCAATTCTTTTAGCTCTTCTGGCCCAAGCTTGTAGGGGCGTTTGCATACGGGTTCTGTGCCGGGCTCGAGCTCAATGACAAACTCAACAGGCTGGTGAGGAGGCATTCCTGGCAACTCTTCTGGAAAAACGTCCTCATATTCACATACCACTAGAATTTGAGATATGGCATTAATCTCGCCTTTCTCATTGAGGGAGAATAACCGAATGGTATCATCATGAGCAGCAAAAATAATGACATCTTCAAAAGGATGAGTCAATTGAACTTCCTTGGCCGCACAATCAAGAGAAGCCTTGTGCTTGGAGAGCCAATTCATGCCGAGAATGAGATCAATATCAGAATTGCCAAGTACAAACGGATCCGCCAAAAAAGAATAGTTACCCATCTTGATATCGACATTTGGAACCACCATACCAGAGTTCATGATCTTTCCCGGAGAAACAATCGACATCGGCTTGAGGAAATCTTTAGCTATGAAATCATGCTTGGCAAAAAATGGTCTTGACATGAAACAATGCGATGCACCAGTATCGAAAAGAACTTTTGCTGGAATGGAGTTAACTGAGAGATTACCCATGATCACATCAGAAGACTCCTCTGCTTGAGTTGAATTCACCATGTTCACTCTTGTAGTCTTGGGATTGTGTTTGACAATAGCATTGCTTGGAGGCTTGCTGGGGGGAGGAGGTGGAAGGCGCTTCTGGGTGCACTTGTTGGCATAGTGTCCTTTCAGCCCACACTTGTGACAAGTAACCTCTGAGAGCGGGCGAGGAGGAGGAACGGCTGTCCTGGGAGCCTGAGGTCTCTGGTGGTGCACTGGGTTGGGTGGGTGGGAAGAACCACGACCACCAAACTGCTTCTGCTGATGCTGAGGACGAAACCGAGGAGGAGGAGGCAACCAGAACTTCTGCTGCTTGGCAACCACTTGAGACGAGGAAGAAGAGTGAACTGCATCTCTGATTCTCTTCTTAGAAGCATCAAACTTGATTTGAGATGATTCTTGCTTGAGTGCCATGTTATAGAACTGATCAAACTCAGGCGGATCGACTAGGATGAGAGCAAGCTGTAGGTCCTCTCTGAGACCACCTCGGAACTGGTAAATCTTGCTCTTGTCATCTGGAATGTCTTGCTTGGCATATCGAGCAAGATTCTGGAACTCAGTGTTATACTGGTAGACAGACATGCTTCCTTGCTTGAGGTTTTTGAATTTCTCACGCATCTCCTCAAACACACTTGACGGAATGTGATGTGCTCTGAAATCACGACAGAAGTCGGTCCAAGTGATGACTCGGCCACCTCTTGAATCTTTGTACTGCTGCCACCACTCAGCTGCCTGGTCCTTGAGCTGGAAAGAAGAGAACTTGACATAGTCCTCAGGTCTGACATTGCTGCACTTGAAGTGTTTGTTGATATCCAGTAACCAATCATCATCATCGAGAGGCAGAGTGCACGAACTGAAGGACTTGGGCTGGTTGCTGAGAAACTGGTTGAGAGTAGCATATTGAGTTTAATTGTTGAAGTTGCCTTGGCCTTGATTGCCTTGATACCCTTGATTCCGCTCTTGCATAAACTACAGCAGCATCTGAGTATTGGCATTGGTTGCTGCCATCAAAGCTTGCCATGCCTCCGGAGGCGGAGGTGGAGGAGGAGGTGGAGGGTCTGACTGCTCCCCATCATCACGGGTCGGATTCCCACGGGTTCCGGGAGCCATCCTGAAGATGGAAACAACCGTTAGAATCTTCAATGAGACAATTGAAAAGATGAATCAACAGATAGATATTGCAACATAAGTCTTCACAAGCTAGCATCCGAACAGATATGAACGAATGCATTCCAAAAGATAGATTATACACCAAAGATTGAGAAGCCACTTGGAAAGAATGTTAGAATAATGCATAAGGTAACGAAGATGGAAACAAACATATGATAGACCCCATATCGTATCATGTGTCTGTTGGAAAGATATCCTAGGTGATACTTGAATTCCCCTAGGAACTCCCGAAACTTCTTGGTTATGAGATCAGGTTGCGGATCCAGGAACCTACTCATCAAACAACAACCTAATCAGCTGCAACCGCATCCGCAACCCTCAACACACGACCGAGAAACTTCGCAAATTCGTCTACCTCAGATCTTCGAAAACACAGCGATACTAATCATGGTGGATCATCCGAGCTATCTCCTCTAGTACTGGGGAAAAGTCACGGCACTATTTGCCACCACAAAAAGTATAGAAGCGTTTCGAGGTCGGCGTCCTCTGGTATTCTCGGAACCGAAACGATAGCGAGTGTGACAAAACCCCTTGGAGCTCAACTCCCCGGGTCCAATCCATACGGTCAGGAGGCACCAAGAACAGAGTCACCTCACACCGATATCGCAACCATTCCAACAATACCCGCGTGATCCTATTTTTTTTTGAGTGAGAAGAGATAGTAGAATAAAACACATACACCACAATTCCTCACCAGAGCGACGAAGGGGATAAGGAGTAAAAATAATTCCTACTCTCCGATATATAACTAGGACTCAAAATAGTTTTTCTTCTAGACTCGTCAACGGTTCGATCAATCAAGGGGCTCCTATAGTCGGTATGGCTCTGATTACCAACTTGTAACGCCCAATATGAAGCTCTATCGCAATCTCGTGATGAAGTCAAGATCGTGACAGAACCCCATTTTGGATCGCATAGCAAGGTGGTTCTCAAATACATACAACCGAATGAACAGATGAGTGTACCAGATAAAGGCTTACACTCGCCACATGCTACAGCATAATATATCATAAATCATCATACAATCATCCAAAAGAAAGATAGGGTCCGACTACGGACAAACGAAATCAATCGAGAAAACACCACCCTGCTATCATCCCCGGATCAACCGACTAGGGCCCACTACGGATCATCTGGCATCATGACGTACATACGTCCACGCTCATCGTCATACTCCCAATGGAGCATCTCGGGCTCACCTATGTCTATCTCAAGCGTACCTGCAACTGGTGTTTATGGTAATCTGTGAGCCACATGGACTTAGCAATCTCGTCACCCAAGGTAACAAAACTATTTAAGCCGATAGGAATGGAAGGGGTAAATGTGTTGAGGTTGCAGCAAGCACTAAGCATGTTTAAGTGGCTAACTTATGAGTACAAGAATAAAGATGAGCATACTACGCATAACGGTCGCAAGTTTAATATGATCAAGAAGTGATCCTGAACACCTACTTACAATTCAATCATAACCCCACCGTGTTCTCTTCCCGAACTTACTCGAAAAGAGACCATCACGGTTACGCACACGGTTGGTGTATTTTATTAGAATTAGTGTCAAGTTCTCTACAACCGGAGGTTATAAATTTCCAAGTCGCCACATAACCGCGGGCACAGCTTCGCGAAAGATTTAACCCTGCAGGGGGTGCTCCAAGTAGTCCATTATAAATTACCACACGCATCCGATGGAACATCCTCACACCATGATAACACGATGCTTATGATAAGGAATCCCGGTGGACAAGCCCCTCGTAACAGTCAAAACTAAACCAGCAAGACCTCCCGGTGAGCCAGATCCATGTCTAGAGCCGCGCGCTCTCTATCTACGGGCATCATCCGTCTATGCATAGTGGACGGTAGCCAAAAGAACCCGAGTTGCCCCGAGGCGGCTCCACCGACTGCTAGGTAGGTGGAGCAACGGTTGTGTTTTGCCACTGGCTCGAGTTATGTTGGAATTAAAAGAGTCCCCGAGGTGGCGACCCTCTATGCATTTAATTATTAGGTTCATGTTGGCAAATGTTAAAACCAATGTTGGGCCTTGCTGGAGAAGTCTTATCCTAAAACAAGTGATCAGGGGGGTTCCCATATGCCCCACATGTGTTAGAAGCGCTCATCAAGGAACATAACACCGGTATTACGGAAACTAGGGCGGCATGAGTGGAACAAAACACTAGGCAAAAGGTCGAGCCTTCCACACACAACCAAGTATATAAATGCATTAATTAAATAAGAGATATTGTGATATCCCAACATATCCATGTCCCAACATGGAACAACCTACACTGCACCTGCAACTAGCAACGCTATAAGAGGGGCTGAGCAAAGCGGTAACATAGGCAAACAACGGTTTGCTGGGTAGGGTGGTTAGAGGCTGTATCGTGGCATATGAGAGGCTGGCATGTATGTGGTAGGAAGCGTGACATAGCGATAGCAACGAGACAACTAGCAAGCAAAGATAGTAGTGTTATCAAGGGTAATGATCATCTTTCCTGGAGTCTCTTCAGTAGGATAGTAATACTGCTCCTCGAACACGTTCTCAACCGGTTCCTCGAACTCGGACTCGTCTCCCGGAACTACCCAAAAGAAAGAACAAGCACCAAAATAAACAAACAATCATGGCATAGATGCACAAACAAAATGATGCGCGCAAGGCATGGTAAAATTACAAGCATGACATGAATGAAGGAACGGTGCTACCGGGACGACAGAAATGATAACGAGATGTGAACGGTGAAGCAAAAGATGGATATGGGCAAAATCTTGGCAATCCAAGTATGCCTCTGGAAAGAATGGAAAATTTCGATTGAAATCAAAATAAAGATCACGAGGAACGGATGCACGAAACTCAAATGGTGAGCAAAACAATATGCAATGCAAAACTGTAGTTAACAGCAACATAGCAACTTACACACATCAAAATAGCAAGCTACAGTACTCTAAAATGCTCATATGAGATATGTGGCTGTAGTACTCTAAATGCACAACAATTCATTACATAGGTTCATATTCATTAGCATCACAGATTAATTGGAATGAAGACAACAAGATGCAAAGATAATTTTACTGCTGAAAATAACAGGGCATATGCTGACAGAAACATTGACATGCAGTATTCACATGGATGTTACAGTAGGCAAAACAACTCTAAAATGCAAGTAATTGGCATGCTACTACAGTATACATGGCATAGATCATTTCATTACATTGGCACAAGTTCATATGAAGCATGGATTCATTAGAAATGAGCTCACAACATTGCAACTTGATGTTGACAGAAAACTGATACATTGACTAGGCAAGTTTACAAGCTTGTACCACTCCTATCATGGCATATCATGGCATAAAATAAATACTAGCAGTAAGAATACATGAAGCTCCAAACTCATGTTGACAAGAAGCTCATATGACATTTGCATTAATTCACAAAAAAATGACAAAATGGCATGTTATGTGAAAATGGCATGCATGCAAACTTGCTCAAATGATAAATCTAATGCCACCGATGGATTAGTTGGATTTTTCTACCCCAAATTCATATATAATAAGCATATGTTTCAATTTGGAAAATGCTCAAAATGCCACAAATACACATAGGACAGAAATGAATATAATCTATATTCCAGATTTGGAATATGCCCGATTTGGAGAACGCCAGATCTGGAAACTTGCCGAAAAGGGAATGCACAGAAAATGAAATATGCCAGAATAGGAAATATACCGAAATTGGAATATGCTGAAATGGACTAAAGACAGAGATGGAGTGGCTGACATGTGGGACCAGGGCGTGTGTGTCGATGACAGGTGGGCCTGGGAACCTGGGTGATTGACCAAAGGGCCCCACGGATGGCGTGTGTCTGCATGACAGAGGAAACAGGGGAGGGCGCCGGCGACGGCAGTGGCACGGCGGAGGACTCGCCGGAGTTGCTCCGGCGAGCTACTGGCACGGCGGAGGGGCGCGTTCAAAGCGCGGGAGGAACCCGTACTCGTGCATGCTACACCCGGCACCGAACGTTGACGGGAACGACGCCGGCGACGAGGTGACAGAAGCGGTGACGGCGAGCTCGTGCTCGACGGCGAGGTGACCAAACGTGGCCGGAGTGAGGCGGGATCGACTCTAAGTGGCGGCGCAAACATAGCGGACACATGCGCGGGACGGAAAAATGGTCGGATCACTCGCCGGCGACGAGGTCCGACGCGGCGGGGCTCGGCTCTCATGGCTATCGCGGCTAGAGCATGCTAAAGAGGGGGGAAAAGGTCAGGGCGAAGCGGATGCTCACCAGGAACACGCTCGCGCATTCGGACAGAGGCGAAGAGGTCGGGGTCACCGGAGTTTAGCCGGAGACGATGCGGAGCCGACAAAGAAGGAGAGGAAGGAGACGGCGAGGACTTGGCGTTCCCGGGCTCTGTAGTGGATTGAGGGGACGTAGCCGACGACGAGGGACTTGCCGGACACGGTGCGGACAGCGGAGGAGGACGGCGGCTACGGGGACGCCATGGACGTGCCCTCAGATGCGCTCAGGACGCGGTCGGGGCAGCGGATCTAGTGGCTCCACTAACCAATCGGCGGCGGCGAGAGGAAGAGGGGAACCCTAGAGGGGTTAGGGACATGGAGATGGCCTATATAGGGGGCTAGGGCGATGGGACGGCGCGGCGACGCTCTCGCGCTCGCGGTCCCCATGGCGAGGGCGCGAGGTAGACAAAAAGCAGGGGCGCGGGTCGACTGTAGCCAGCGACTGGCAGACGGGCCCGGGTGTGCCACGCGTGCGAAGGGAGCTGGGCCGCGCGTTGGTGAGAAAAGGAAGGGGCGCGCGCGTGCGAAGGGAGCTCGGCCGCGCGTCGGAGGCCTGCTAGGCTGCTGCTGCTGGCGCTGCCTGCTGCTCCTCTCTTTCCTTTTCTTTTCTATTTCCTCAAACAGAAATAAAAGAAGAAAAGCAGAGTGAGTTTGGAGAGAGCTGTGAGAGATATAAAAATATCCCTGGAATCTAGAAATTATGTAGTATTAGAATAAATTGGTTTGGCAATTTTTAGAGAAAGAAAAATATATCAAGTTTGAATTAAATTCAAACTTGAGGCATTTTTTATCCCAACCAAATCAATTCCAAAAATGATGGAATTTGGCAGAGAGCTTAAGGTCATGGACTTGAGAATTTTGAAATATGGTGAACATTAATTTGGGACAGAAATATTGCATCAAGAAATACTTGGAAAAAGAAGGGATTTGAGAGAGGGGATGGTAGATGGTTAGCATAGGTGAAACCCAAGAGTTGGGTGAGGCAAGGAGAAGATGCTCACACATAACCACAATGCATACATGATGAGCACAACAAAATTGAAATGATGGATGCAATGCACATGACAAAAGAATAACATGAAGATGAAATGCAAAATGAAAAGAAAGCAAAACACAACATGAGAAGAAGCCCATCCGACAAGATCATCATGACAATTCCATAAATGGCAAGGCTGGGGAATACAAATAAGGAAGGATTGCATCTGGGGTGTTATATTCATCCTTTCTCTTTCTTCTGCCGTGGTCGGGCTTTGAGTCTTACTCACCTTCACAGTTTGCAACACAGGCAAGAACCCTTTCTTTGACTGGTCCATTTTGAACTTTTTCAAAATCTTGTCAAGGTATGTGCTTTGTGAAAGTCCTATTAGGCGTCTTGATCTATCTCTATAGATTTTAATGCCCAATATGTAAGCAGCTTCACCTAGGTCTTTCATTGAAAAACTCTTGTTCAAATAACCTTTTATGCTTTCCAGAAATTCTATATCATTTCCAATCAACAATATGTCATCCACATATAATATTAGAAATGCTACAGAGCTCCCACTCACTTTCTTATAAATACAAGCTTCTCCGTAAGTTTGTATAAAACCAAAAGCTTTGATCACCTCATCAAAGCGAATATTCCAACTTCGAGATGCTTGCACCAGTCCATAGATGGATCGCTGGAGCTTGCATACTTTGTTAGGATCCTTAGGATCGACAAAACCTTCTGGTTGCATCATATACAACTCTTCCTTAAGAAACCCGTTAAGGAATGCCGTTTTGACGTCCAGTTGCCAGATCTCATAATCATAAAATGCGGCAATAGCTAACATAATTCTAACAGACTTAAGCATCGCTACGGGTGAGAAAGTCTCATCGTAGTCAACCCCTTGAACTTGTCGGAAACCCTTTGCGACAAGTCAAGCTTTATAGACGGTGACATTACCATCAGCGTCTGTCTTCTTCTTAAAGATCCATTTATTCTCAATGGCTTGCCGATCATCGAGCAAGTCCACCAAAGTCCATACTTTCTTCTCATACATGGATCCTATCTCGGATTTCATGGCCTCAAGCCATTTGTCGGAATCCAGGCTCATCATAGCTTCTTCATAGTTCATAGGTTCGCCGTTGTCTAACAAGATGACTTCCAGGACAGGATTACCATACTACTCTGGTGCGGAACGTACCCTGGTCGACCTACGAAGTTCAATAGTAACTTGATCCGAAGTTTCATGATCATCATCATTAGCTTCCTCTTCGGTTGGTGTAGGCATCACGGGAACTGCTTTCTGTGATGTGCTACCTTCCAATTCGAGAGAAGGTACAATTACCTCATCAAGTTCTACCTTCCTCCCACTCACTTCTTTCGAGAGAAACTCCTTCTCTAGAAAGGACCCATTCTTGGCAACAAAGATCTTGCCCTCGGATCTGTGGTAGAAGGTATACGCAATGGTCTTCTTTAGGGTATCCTATGAAGACGCACTTCTCCGCTTTGGGTTCAAGCTTATCAGGCTAAAGCCTCTTGACATAAGCGTCACATCCCCAAACTTTAAGAAACGACAGCTTAGGTTTCTTGCCAAACCACAACTCATACGGTGTCGTCTCAACGGATTTAGACGGTGCCCTATTTAAAGTGAATGCGTATGTCTCTAATGCATAACCCCAAAACGATAGTGGCAAATCAGTAAGAGACATCATAGAACGCACCATATCCAATAGAGTACGATTATGACGTTCGGACACACCATTACGCTGTGGTGTTCCAGGTGGCGTGAGCTGTGAAACAATTCCACATTGTCTTAAATGCATACCAAACTCGTAACTCAAATATTCACCTCCACGATCAGATCGTAGAAACTTTACTTTCTTGTTACGATGATTCTCCACTTCACTCTGAAATTCCTTGAACTTTTCAAATGTTTCAGACTTGTGTTTTATTAAGTAAATATACCCATATCTATTCAAATCATCTGTGAAGGTAAGAAAATAATGATATCCACCGCGTGCTTCAACACTCATCGGACCGCATACATCGGTATGTATTATTTCCAATAAGTCACTAACTCGCTCCATTGTTCCGGAGAACGGAGTTTTAGTCATCATGCCCATGAGGCATGGTTCACATGTCTCAAATGATTCATAATCAAGAGATTCCAAAAGTCCATCAGCATGGAGTTTCTTCATGCGCTGTACACCAATATGACCTAAGCGGCAGTGCCACAAATATGTGGTACTATCATTATTAACTTTGCATCTTTTGGCATCAATATTATGAATATGTGTATCACTACGATCGAGATTCAACAAGAATAAACCATTCACAAGGGGTGCATGACCATAAAAGATATTACTCATATAAATAGAACAACCATTATTCTCTGACTTAAATGAATAACCGTCTCGCAATAAACAAGATCCAGATATAATTTTCATGCTCAACGCAGGCACCAAATAACAATTATTTAGGTTTAAAACTAATCCCGAAGGTAGATGTAGAGGTAGCATGCCGACGGCGATCACATCAACCTTGGAACCATTTCCGACGAGCATCGTCACCTCGTCCTTAGCCAGTCTTCGTTTATTCCGCAGCTCCTGTTTCAAGTTACAAATATTAGCAACCGAACCAGTATCAAATACCCAGGCGCTACTATGAGCACTAGTAAGGTACACATCAATAACATGTATATCAAATATACATTTGTTGACGTTGCTAGCCTTCTTATCTGCCAAGTACTTGGGGCAGTTCCGCTTCCAGTGACCATTCCCCTTGCAGTAGAAGCACTCAGTCTCAGGTTTGGGTCCAGCCTTGGGTTTCTTCATGGGAGCGGCAACTGTCTTTCCGTTCTTCTTGAAGTTCCCTTTCTTTCCCTTGCCTTTCTTGAAACTAGTGGTCTTTTTAACCATCAACACTTGATGCTCCTTCTTGATTTCTACCTCCGTGGCCTTAAGCATCGCAAAGAGCTCGGGAATCATTTTCTCCATCCCTTGCATATTATAGTTCATCACAAAGCCCTTATATCTTGGTGGTAGTGACTGGAGAACTCTGTCACTGATCGTGTCATCTGGAAGATTAACTCCCAACTGAGTCAAGCGGTTGTGAAACCCAGACATTCTGAGTATATGCTCACTAACAGAACTGTTCTCCTCCATCTTGCAGCTAAAGAACTTGTCGGAGGTGTCATACCTCTCAACCCAGGCATGAGCTTGAAATACCAATTTCAGCTCCTGGAACATCTCATATGCTCCGTGGTGCTCAAAACATCTTTGGAGCCCCGGTTCTAAGCCGTAAAGCATGGCGCACTGAACTATCGTCATCAGAACGTGCCTGCCAGATGTTCACAACATCCACAGACAACACTGGAGGGGGTGCGGCACCTAGCGGTGCATCAAGGACATAAGCCTTCTGTGTAGCAATGACGATAATCCTCAAGTTACGGACTCAGTCCGCATAGTTGCTTCCATCATCTTTCAACTTAGCTTTCTCTAGGAACGCATTAAAATTCAGGGGAACTACAGCGTGGGCCATTGATCTACAACACAAATTTTGCAAAGACAATTAAGACTAAGTTCATGATAATTTGTTCAGTTAATCAAATTACTAATGAACTCCCACTTAAATCAACATCCCTCAAGTTGTCTAAGTGATACATGATCCAAATCAACTAACCCATGTCCGATCATCATGTGAGATGGGGTAGTTATCAATGGTGAACATCTCCATGTTAATCATATCTACTATATGATTCATGTTCGACCTTTCGGTCTCCTGCGTTTCGAGGCCATGTCTGTACATGCTAGGCTCGTCAAGTTTAACCCAAGTATTCTGCATGTGTAATACTGGCTTACACCCGTTGTATGCGAACGTAGAGTCTATCACACCCGATCATCACGAGGTGCTTCGAAACGACGAACTTTTGCAACTGTGCATACTTAGGGAGAACACAATTTCTTGAAATTAAGTGAAGGGATCATCTTATAATGCTACCGTCGTCCTAAGCAAAATAAGATGCATAAAAAGATAAACATCACATGCAATCAATATGTGACATGATATGGCCATTATCATCTCGTGCCTTTGATCTCCATCTCCAAAACACCGGCATGATCTTCATCGTCACCGGCATGACACCATGATCTCCATCATTGTGTCGTCACGTGGTTGTCTCCGCCAACTATTGCTTCTACAACTATTGCTAACGCATAGCGATAAAGTAAAGCAATTACATGGCGATTAATAAATTAAAGACAACCCTATGGCTCCTGCCGGTTGCCGTACTCATCGACATGCAAGTCATGAACCTATTACAAAACATGATCATCTTATATATCAACATATATCACATCATGTTTTGGCCATACCACATCACAACATGCCCTGCAAAAACAAGTTGACGTCCTCTACTTTGTTGTTGCAAATTTTACGTGGCTGCTATGGGCAACTAGCAAGAACCGTTCTTACCTATGCAAAGCCACAATGGTGATAATCAAGTTGCCTTTTAACCTTCTACAAGGACCGCCTTCATCAAATTAGATTCAACTAAAGTAGGAGAGACAGACACCCGCTAGCCACCTTATGCAAAACAAGTTGCATGTCAGTCAGTGGAACCGGTCTCATGTGCGAGGACATGTAAAGTTGGTCTGAGCCGCTTCATCCCACAATACCGCCGAATCCAAATAAGACAAGAGAGGTAAGCAATTTGAGCATCAACGCCCACAACTTTTGTGTTCTACCCGTGGATATACATCTACGCATAGACCTAGCTCATGATGCCACTGTTGGGGAACGAAGCATGCAAATCAAAAATTTTCCTATGAACACCCAAGATCTATCTAGGAGAAGCATAGAAACGAGAGGGGAGAGTGTGTCTACGTACCCTCATAGACCATTAAGCGGAAGCGTATATCACGCGGTTGATGTAGTCGCACTCTTCGCGATCCGATCACGATTCAAACCGATCTAGTACCGAACGGATGGCACCTCCGCGTTCAGCACACGTGCAGCTCGATGACGTCTCCTTCTTCTTGATCCAGCAAGCGGGAGAGGAGAAGTATATGGGATAACAACCAGCATGACGGCGTGGTGGTGATGGTGGTGGTGGAGCGCCGACAGCGCTTCGCTAAGCGTCGTCGGGACGAGGCGGTGGAGTAACGAGAGAGAGGGGCGCCCAGGGGCTGGTGTATTCTTTGGTGCACCCCCTCCTCTATATTTATATGGGTGGAGGGGCTAGGAGTCCAGCCCCTCTTCCCTCTAGGGCTGGCGGCTAAGGGAGAGGAGTTGGACTCCAAGTCCAACTCTTCCTCTCTTGTCCCTTCGGGACTCCTCCCTTCTCCTCTAGGCGCCTGGGCCTTTGAGGGCTAGTGCGCCTGGCCCAATAAGGTCAGGGCGCCTCCCCTCAGCCCATGTTGGCCCTAGGAACATGGTGGATCCCTTGGTGGACTTCCGGACACCTCCGGAAGTTTTCGGAACCTTCTAGAAGCTTCCCGGTACAATACCAAAAAAACCGAACTTTTTCCGAAACCCTGAAAACAACTTTCCATATATAAATCTTTACCTCCGGACCATTCCGGAGCTCCTCGTGACGTCCGGGATCTCATACGGGACTCCGAACAACATTCGGTCACCAAAGTACATATCCCAATACTACTCTAGCGTCACTGAACGTTAAGCGTGCGGACCCAACGGGTTCGAGAATCATGTAGACATGGCCGAGACACCTCTCCGGTCAAGAACCAATAGCGGAACCTGGATGCCCATATTGGTTCCTACATATTCCATGAAGATCTTTTATCAGTTGAACCACGATGTCGAGGATTCGGTTAATCCCGTATGCAATTCCCTTTGTCCAGCGATATGTTACGTGCCCGAGATTCGATCGTCGGTATCTCCATACCTAGTTCAATCTCGTTACCGGCAAGTCTCTTTACTCGTTCCGTAATACAAGATCCCGTGACTAACTCATTAGGCACATTGCTTGCAAGCTCTTTACAATGTTGCATTACCGAGAGGGCCCAGAGATATCTCTCCGTCATACGGAGTGACAAATCCCAGTCTCGATCCATGCCAACCCAACAAACACCTTCGGAGATACCTGTAGAGCACCTTTATGATCACCCAGTTACGAAGTGACGTTTGGATACACACTAAGTATTCCTTCGGTGTCAGGGAGTTGCACGATCTCATGGTCTAAGGAACAGATACTTGACATGAAGAAAGTTGTAGCAAATAACTAAACGATCTGATGCTAAGCTTACGGTTGGGTCTTGTCCATCACATCATTCTCCTAATGATGTGATCCCATTATCAAATGACAACTCATGTCTATGGTTAGGAAATGTTAACCATCTTTGATCAACGAGCTAGTCTAGTAGAGGCTCACTAGGGACACGGTGTAGTTTATGTATTCACACATGTATTTAAGTTTCCGGTCAATACAATTGTAGCATGAATAATAAATATTTATCATGAACAAGAAAATCTGATAATAACCAATTTATTATTGCCTCTAGGGCATATTTCCAACATTTTGAACTTGATTTTTTTTGTTCAATTCACTAATTTTTCTGAATACACGAACATTTTTTAAAATCATGAACATTTTTTGATGTCCTGATCATTTATTTTCGAAAGCGTCAACATTTCTTGAATATGTGAACATTTTATTGAAATCACGAATATTTTTTGAATCCACGAAAATTTTATGATTTCTTTAAATTGTTTTTTGAAATTAACAATTATTTTAAAATTTTGACCTTTTTCAAATCCCAAATTATTCATAGTAGGAAAGACGAAACAGAAAAGAAAAATAAAAAACGAAATTTGAAAACAGGTAGCCCTGCACATGGGCTGGCCCAAAGTGGCGCGCGTTGGGGGAGCGAGTGGTGCGTGTTACGTCTCCTGTTAAAACTTCACGCTGATAAATGTAACTTGCGGGAAAAAATAGGCCAAAAACCCAGGTTTGAGCGCCAAAACACCAGGCCTTTAAAAAAATTACCATGATATACAATACTCTATAAAATCAACGTACAATTCTTTTTAATTTTCCATGAATGTTGAGAAACAAATTTAAATTTTTTTGCCTTGTAAAGTAGGTCCCAAAATTTCTAAGTAATTTGCCAAAAAATTGTTACAATAAAAAATGTCGTCATGCAAAAGGAAAAATTGCCATCCTACATGATTGAAAAAAGAATCATGCCTTTACCCCCCCCCCCCCCCCGCCCCCTGCTATGACACAACAAAGGTGTGTGGAAAATATGCCATGGGGAAAAACCTAAAATTGTCACCACACAAAAAGTAGACATGATGTTTGTAGCCAAAAACCATACAAGAAATTTTACAAATTGACGTGCATGAGAAACTAAATTTTCCATAACTTTAAAACATGCTAGAAAACTAAAAAGACATACGTTTGAACATAAGTTCTTTAAAATTTGCCATGTGACTATTTACAAACTCCCCAAAAATACATTTATGGAAAAATCTGTGACTATTTGCCATGGAAATATTTACAAAACTCCCCAATAATTCCATCATAGAAAAAACAAATTTGGACCATGGCAAAATATATTTTGTATCACAGAAAATTTCCTTTTATGTACCATGGCAAATATCTTTCTTTTCGAAAATGGCAAATTTACCTCGTGGGACATGGAATATTGAGAGATCGAGAAGACAGGTCTAGAGGGGGGGGGGGTTAAATAGACACTTAACATAGCAAAGGTGCAATTTTTAATTTTCTTTATAATTAGGCAGATTTTGGTACTAGTTAAGTTGCAACCAATACTTTCTACACATGCATATCTAGAGATAGAGCAGCGGAAATACTACAACATGCAAGTGCGAGGAAAGTAAATGGGATAGAGATAGGATGATCAAATGCAATGAAGACACGGTGATTTTTGGCGTGGTTCCGATGGGTGGTGCTTTCGTACATTAATTCGTAACAAGTAACAAGTAACAATGGTAACAAGGGTGCAACATGGTGGCCCAATCCTTTTTATAGCAAAGGACAAGCCGAAACAATCTCTTATATAAAGCAAAGCGTTCTCGAGGACACATGGGAATTCTCATCTAGTCACTTTCATCATGTTTATTTGATTCGCATTCGCTACTTTGATAATTTGATATATGGGTGGACCGGTGCTTCGGTGCTGTTCTTACTTGAACATGCTTCCAGTTATTGTTACCCCCTCTCGCAAGCATCCACAACTACGAAAGAAGAATTAAGATAAATCTAACCATAGCATATGAAACATATGGATCCAAAACAGCCCCTTACGGAATACCACATAAACTAGGGTTTAAGCTTCTGTCACTCTAGCAACCCATCATCTACTTATTACTCCACAATGCCTTCCCTTAGGCCCAAGTATGGTGAAGTGTCATGTAGTCAACGTTCACACGACACCACTAAAGGAAGCAACAACATACATATCATCAAAATGTCGAACGAATATCAAATTCACATGATTACTTATGACAAGACTTCTCCCATGTCCTCAAGAACAAAATTAACTACTCACAAATCATATTCTTGTTCAAGATCAGAGGGGTATTGAATATCATTAAGGATCTGAACATATAATCTTCCACCAAATAAACCAACTAGCATCAACTACGAGATGTAATCAACACTACTAGCAACCCACAGGTACCAATCTGAGGTTTTGAGACAAAGATTAAATACAAGGGTTGAACTAGGGTTTGAGATGAGATGGTGCTAGTGAAGATGTTGATGAAGATTGGTCCTCCCACGATGAGAGGATCGTTGTTGATGTTGATGGCTTCGATTTCCCCCTCCCGGAGGGAAGTTTCCCCGACGGAATCGCTCCGCCGGAGAGCAAAAGTGCTCCTGCCCAGGTTCCACCTCGAGGCAGCGGCGCTTCGTCCATAAAGTCTTCTCTTTCTTTTTTCTAGGGAAAATGGCCTTATATAGCAGAAGGATGGAGCTGGAGGCCTGCCAGGGGCCCCACAAGCTCGTGGGGGGGGGGGGGGGAGGCCGCCCAGGGGGGTAGGGCGCGCCCCCCAGGCTTGTGGCTTCCTGGTGGGCCCCCTCCTGGTATTTCTTCCGCCAATATTTTTTATATATTCCAAAATAATTCTCCGTAAATTTTTAGGTCATTTGGAGTTGTGCAGAATAGCTATCTATGCTGTAGCCCTTTCCGGTCCAGAATTCTAGCTGCCAGCAATCTCCCTCTTCATGTGAAACTTGCAAAATAAGAGAAAAGCCATAAGAATTGTATCATAAAGTGAAATAATGACCCAAAACATAATAAATAATAGTAGGAAAACATGATGCAAAATGGACATATCAACTCCCCCAAGCTTAGACCTCGCTTGTCCTCAAGCGAAAGCCGAAATTGATAATCATGACTACATGTTTAGAGAGAGAGGTGTCGATAAAACAAAATACGGACATGAAAGCATCATGATCATTATCATAACAACACTATATCATCATAAAACTTCTCATGAATAAGTGAAAATTCATCCACAAGATAAAGTATGAACCATAAACCATATTGAAAACTAACAAACTATGATCTCGGTCACCGATGCAATTGCAATTCATCATATTATCAGAAAGAGTCTATGTAAGAGCTTTGTTTAGCAAGTTCACATACTCAACTATCATTTAGTCTTCTATGATTGCTGACACTCACGGCATACTTATGGAGCAAAAGTTTCAGTCAGACACATAGAAAGATAGGGGCTTATAATTTCACCTCCCAACTTATTTACCTCAAGGGTAATGTCAACAATAATAACTCATGATCACCTACATCCAACAGGATATATATGCCTGGATCTTTCCCAACCACATGATGCTTGCCAAGAGAGAAAATAAAAATTGAATAGAGGAGAATACTATTGACTCTTGCATAAAAGTAAATACATAAAGTAGAGGATAGGCCCTTCACAGAGGGAAGCAGAGGTTGTCATGCACTTTTTATTTTTAAATGTGCAAGCTCTTAATGTAAAGGAACATCACTTTATATTGCCCCTTGTGATAGCAACCTTTATTATGCAGTCTGTCGCTTTTATTTCATCACCATCACAAGTTCGTACAAAGCTTATTTTCCCTTACAATCAAAGATCATACATATTTAGGAGCAATTTTTATTGGTTTTGCACCGATGACAACTTACTTGAAGGATCTTATTCAATCCATAGGTAGATATGGTGGACTCTCATGACATGAAACTGGGTTCAAGGGTTTTTGGATGCACAAGTAGTATCTCTACTTAGTACGAAATTTTGGCTAGCAAAAGATTAGGGGCAAGCACCACATGTTAGAGGATCCATGACAATATAGCTTCTATGTGAATATAAGTAAACATAACTCATTATGTTGTCTTCCTTGTCCAACGTCGACTATTTGACATAGAATATCTAATGGGGGCTCACAATCATAAAAGATGTCCAAGATAGTATATTTATATGTGAGGCCTCTCTTCCTTTATTACTTTTTCATGAATTGCAACAATGACCAATGCTATGTTTGTTACCTCCCAACAAGTTTCATCAATTATACTTCTTTTATGTGAAGTCATCACTCCCCATGGGATTAGCATATGATTCCTTTTTTATTTATTCTCTTTATTTTATTTCTAAGATTGAATCAACAAAAGTAAAACAACTCAACTCAAACTACTCTTTATTATATAACTCTCACACGTGATTACATAGATATATAGATCACAAAGCAAGAACTTGAAACTAAATAATACTAAAACTTTATTCTTCTAAATCATGAAATAACTAGGTATCGAACTAAGATAGATAATTATGATAAAAGTGATGGTGATAAGATACCGGGGCACCTCCCCCAAGCTTGGCACAAGCCAAGGGTGGTGCCCATACCCGTGTACTCAAGTCTCCTTCTTCGGTGATGGTGGTGATGATGTAGTAGGCTTGTCCTCCATCTTCCAAGGCATAGGCTCTCCATCATAAAAGGATGAACGTGTTTCCAGACTCCTGAAATTTGCAGCTAAACTCATACCTTTTAACTTGGCCTCATACTCAAAATTTTGGTTTTACAAATCATAAATTTGGGCCTGAAGATGATTAATCCAGTCATTGAGCTTGAAGATGACGTCCCCAATATCCTTCCTGTCCACCTTGTGCTCACAGATAAACTCCGTGATCATGGAGTAGTTAGCATTGAGTCCGCGCTCCACCATCCCTTGGCACTTTAAGATCTCCTGTTCCATCGCTTCCAGCCTGGCCTTCTCGCTCTCGGTCTTCTTGGCCCTTGAACATCCCGGATGTGAAGCACCCCCTCACGCATCTCAATAGCTTGAGGGTGTTTCATCACCTCCGGAAGGTCCGGGTTGATGACCTTCTCATAGAACTTGTCCTTGGACGAGCTTGGAGGCACCATGGTGATCTAGATCTGTCAGAAAAACAGCCTGACACAAGAATAGAGGAGAAACTTGCGATACGGTGGTCAAAACATTTGAGAGTATATATAATGAATTCTTTTCGTGCAGGACAAGTAATATGGAAGGAAAACGGAGTCGGGAAAGTCCACGGGGGAGGGACAAGCTCGGTAGGCGCGCCGTGGGGGGTAGGACGTGCCCCCCAGGCTTGTCGCTCCCTCGTGCATATAATCTTCCACCAAATAAACCAACTAGCATCAACTACAAGATGTAATCAACACTACTAGCAACCCACAGGTACCAATCTGAGGTTTTGAGACAAAGATTGAATACAAGAGATGAACTAGGGTTTGAGATCAGATGGTGCTGGTGAAGATGTTGATGAAGTTTTTTCCTCCCACGATGAGAGGATCGTTGGTGATGTCGATGGCTTCCATTTCCCCCTCTTGGAGGGAAGTTTCCCCGGCGGAATCGCTCCGCCGGAGAGCAAAAGTGCTCCTGCCCAGGTTCCGCCTCGAGGCGGCGGCGCTTCGTCCCGAAAGTATTCTCTTTCATTTTTCTAGGGCAAATGGCCTTATATAGCAGAAGGAGGGAGCCGGAGGCCTGCCTGGGGCCCCACAAGCTCGGGGGGCGCGCCCAGGGGGTAGGGCGCGCCCCCCAGGCTTGTGGCTTCCTAGTGGGCCCCCTCCTAGTATTTCTTTCGCCAATGTTTTTTATATATTCCAAAATAATTCTCCGTAAATTTTTAGGTCATTTGGAGTTGTGCAGAATAGCTATCTCTACTGTAGCCCTTTCCGGTCCAGAATTACAGCTGCCGGCAATCTCCCTCTTCATGTGAAACTTGAAAAATAAGAGTAAAAAGGCACAAGAATTGTATCATAAAGTGAAATAATGACCCAAAACATAATAAATAATAGTAGGAAAACATGATGCAAAATGGACGTATCATACATCCACATTGATGGATGATACGTCTCCAACGTATCTATAATTTTTGATTTTTCCATGCTATTATAGTATCAATCTTGGATGTTTTATATGCAATTATATATCATTTTTTTGGGACTAACCTATTAACCTTGTGCCCAGTGCCAGTTGCTGTTTTTTGCCTGTTTTTGCCTTTTTAGAAAATCATTATCAAACGGAGTCCAAACGAAGAAAAAACTTTGGATTAATTTTTTCTGGACCAGAAGGGACCCTAGAAGCTTCGGGAGAAGACCAGACGAATCACAAGGGAGCGACAAGCCCGGAGGGCGTGCCCAGGGGGGGTAGGCGCGCCCCCCAGGCTTGTGGGCCCCTCGTGGCACCTCTTGACCTAATTCCATTGCTATAAATTCCCAAATATTCCCAATGTACCAAAAAGACAGAAGAGAAAACCTTTCCGCCACTGCAAGCCTCTATTCTTCCGCGATCCCATCTGGAGGCCTTTTTCGGTACTCTGCCGGAGGGGGACTCGATCACGGAGGGCTTCTTCATCAACCTTGCTGCCCTTCCGATGATGTGTGAGTAGTTTACCACAGACCTACGGGTCCATAGCTAGTAGCTAGATGGCTTCTTCTCTATCTTTGATCTTCAATACCATGTTCTCCTTGATGTTCTTGGAGTTCTATTCGATGTAATCTTCTTTTGCGGTGTGTTTGTTGGGATCCAATGAATTGTGGGTTTATGATCAGATTATTCATTAGAAATATTTGAGTCTTCTCTGAACTCTTTTATGCATGATTGTTATAGCTTTGTATTTCTCTTCGATCTATCCATTTGGTTTGGCCAACTTGATTGATTTATCTTGCAATGGGAGAGGTGCTTTGTGATGGGTTCAATCTTGCGGTGCTCTATCCCAGTGGCAAAGTAGGGGACAAGACACATATTTGTATTGTTGTCATTAAGGATAAAAACATGGGGTTTAATCATATTGCTTGAGTTTACTTTGTCTACATCATGTCATCTTGCTTAAGGCGTTACTCTGTTTTGTACTTAATACCCAAGATGCATGCTGGATAGTGGTCGATGGGTGGAGTAGTAGTAGTAGATGCAGGCAGGAGTCAGTCTACTTGTCTCGAACATGATGCCTATATACATGATCATTGCCTTGAATATCGTCATAACTATGTGCTTTTCTATCAATTGCCCAACAGTAATTTGTTTATCCACCGTATGCTATGTGTTCGAGAGAGAAGCCTCTAGTGAAAACTATGGCCCCCGGGTCTACTTTTATCATATATTAAAATCCAAAAATACCTTGTTGCAATTTATTTACTTTTATTTTCTTTTGCAATTTACTTTTCTATCTATTACTATCAGAATTAATCCTTGCAAGTGACCGCTAAGGGGATTGACAACCCACTTATTTGTGTTGGGTGCAAGTGTTTGCTTTTGTGTGTGTAGGTGCTGCTAATGAGGTTCTGTGTGGTTCTCCTACTGGATTGATAACCTTGGTTCTTAACTAAGGTAAATACTTATCTCTACTTTACTGCATCATCCTCTCCTCTTCGGGGAAATCCCAACGTAGTTCACAAGTAGCAATGGAGACTTCAACCCACGAAGGGTAACGGCTGCGTGAGTCCACGGAGGGATCCACCCACAAAGGGTCCATAAAGAAGTCTATTACACCATGGCTTATGCCCACGATGGGCTAGCCTCACTCGGGGTGGAACTTCACGAAGTAGGCGATCTCCTTGCCCTTACAAACTCCTTGGTTCAACTCCACATGATCTTGGAGGCTCCCAAGTGACACCTAACCAATCTAGGAGACACCACTCTCCAAAAGGTAATAGATGGTGTTGTTGATGATGAACTCCTTGCTCTTGTGCTTCAAAAGATAGTCTACTCAACACTCAATCACTCTCTCACATATTTGGCTTGGTTAGGAGAAGGATTGGAGTGGAAAGCAACTTGAGGAGGCTAGAAATCAAGGTTCAAGTGGTTGGATTGGAATGTCTTGATGTCAACACAAGTGTAGGAGGATCTCTCTCAGAGATTGGATATGGGAGGTGTAGTTTCGTCCTGGTTGCTCTCTCTGAGAGTAGGTGGTGGTGGAGGGGTATAAATAGCCTTCACCAAAATCCAACCGTTACAAACTTTATGTACAACTCGGTGACACCGAAAAGAATTCTCGGTGACACCGAACAGTATAAAAGATTCGAACGTTAGGATTTTCGGTGGGACCGAACGAATCCATTCGGTGGGACCAATTAGCGATGACCTAAGCAGAACCTCGTTTAGGTAATTCCGGTCACGAAGGACTTCTACACCCTGCCGGAGGGCGAATCGATCACGGAGGGCTTATGATTAGATTATTCTTGAGAAATATTGTCTTTTCTGAACTTATTTATGCATGATTGTTATAGCTTTGTATTTCTCTCCGATCAATCCGTTTGGTTTGGCCAACTATATTGATTTATCTTGCAATGGGAGAGGTGCTTTGTGATGGGTTCAATCTTGCGGTGTTCTATATCCAAGTGATAGAAAGGGACAAGACACATATTTGTACTGTTGCCATTAAGGGTAAAACGATGGGGTTTATTCATATTGATTGGGTTTACTCTGTCTACATCATGTCATCTTACTTAAGGTGTTACTCCGTTTTCATTAACTTAATACCCTAGATGCATGCTAGATAGCGGTCGATGGATGGAGTAATAGTAGTAGATGCAGGCAGGAGTCGGTCTACTTGTCTCGGACATGATGCCTATATACATGATCATTGCCATGAATCCATCATGACTATGCACTTTTCTATCAATTGCCCAACAGTAATTTGTCTACCCACCGTATGCTATGTGTTCGAGAGAGAAGCCTCTAGTGAAAACTATGGCCCTCGGGTCTACTTTAATCATAAAAATAAAACTAAAAATACCTTGCTGCAATTTTCTTTCTTTTATTTTCTTTTGCAATTTATATATCTATCACTACGAGATTTAATCCTTGCAAGTAACGAGTTCAAGGGGAACTACAACCCTCTTGCCCGAGTTGGGTGCAAGTATTTGGTTTTGTGTGTGCAGGTGATGTTCACGAGGCTTTGCGTGATTCTCCTACTGGATTGATACCTTGGTTCTCACTGAGGGAAATACTTATCTCTACTGTGCTGCATCTCCTCTCCTCTTCGGGGAAAATCCCAACGCAGCTCACAAGTAGCAATGACCTTCTCAAAGAACTTGTCCTTGGACGAGCTTGATGAAGACATGATGATCTAGATCTGCCAAAAAAATATCCCGAAACAAGAACAGAGGAGAAACTCGCGATACAGAAGTTAAAACAGCGAAACATATATATAATGAATTTTTTTCTTGCAGGACAACTATTCGGGATGAATACGGAGCCGGGAAAGTCCACGAGGGCCCCACAAGCCAGGGTGGCACGCCCCAGGGGGGTGCCACCTGAGCTTGTGGCCCCCTCATGCACTTTCCTGGCTATTTCCTATTTTCCTATTCTTTTTTATATATTCCGAAATGATCAAAAAGTATTTTTATAGAATTTGTAGAGTCGGTTTACTTATTGTATCACATACCTATTCCTTTTTCAGGATTCTGGAGCATTCCGGAAGGTTTTCTTTAGATGTTCCTCTGGTGTAATTGTTTGAATAATATTGGTTTCAAGGTTAATAGGGGTACCTGTAATATAATGCTTAATTCTTTGCCCATTAACTACCTTTGGGTTAGTTCCTTCGACGTTGTTGATTTTGATGTCTCCGGAGCGATACACCTCTTCAAGGATGTAAGCCCCTTCCCATTTAGAGAGAAGCTTGCCTGCAAAAAATCTGAAACAAAAATTGTACAATAGCACTTGATCACCAATTTTAAACTCTCATTTTTGAATTCTTTTGTCATGCCATCTTTTAACCTTTTCTTTAAACAACTTGGCGTTTTCATAAGCTTGTGTTCTCCACTCATCTAAGGAACTAATGTCAAATAACCTCTTTTCACCAGCAAGTTTGAAATTGTAGTTGAGTTCTTTAACTGCCCAATATGCCTTGTGTTCTAACTCAAGAGGTAAATGACATGCTTTTCCATAGGCCATTTTATACAGAGACATACCCATAGGATTTTTGTAAGCGGTTCTATATGCCCACAATGCATCATCAAATTTATTAAACCAATTCTTACTAGATTGGTTAATGGTCTTTTGCAAAATTAACTTTATTTCTCAATTACTCAATTCAACTTGACCACTACACTGAGGATGATAAGGTGTTGCAATTCTATGGTTGACGTCATATTTAGCTAAGATTTTACGGAATGCACCATGAATAAAATGTGAGCCACCATCAGTCATTAAATATCTAGGTACTCCAAACCTCAAAAAGATAACCTCTTTAAGCATTTTAATAAATGTGTGGTGATCAGCACTACTAGTTGGAATAGCTTCTACCCATTTAGTAACATAATCAACAGCAACTAAAATATGAGTATATCAATTAGAGGAAGGAAAATGTCCCATATAATCAAAACCCCAAACATCAAATGGTTCAATAACAAGTGAATAATTCATAGGCATTTCTTGAAGAGAGTAGGCCAGTAAAAACCAGATTGTAATACCTTATGTGCAGTTCTGCCTCGGAATGACACTTCCGTAGGATTTGTTCCTGTTCATGCTCAGGTACACAACGCCTAATAATACCATCTACTTCTTCTTTATATAAATGTGGGTCATCCCAAAAGTAATGTCTTAATTCAAAAAAGAACTTTTTCTTTTGTTGATATGTGTAATTAGGTGGTATATATTTGGCAACATGAAATTAGCATAGTCTGCATACCAAGGATTATTGCGTGAAGTAGAAGCATTTATAACATCTAATTGTTCATCAGGAAAACTATCATCAATAGAAAGTGGGTCATCAAGAACATTTTCCAATCTAGATAAATTATCTGCTACATGGTTTTCAACTCCTTTTCTATCAACAATATGCAAATCATATTCTTGTAGCAAAAGAACCCACCTAATGTGATGCCTCTGCTCGACCGTGCACTAATCATACACGCAAACGTGCACGCTCGAGATCAGAGACTCACGGGAAGATATCACAACACAACAGGACCCGAATACATAAGTCATACACACAAATAATATCTGGGTACAGACATAGTTAGTCAAGTTTGCCTTAAGAAGGCTAGCACAAACAGTGACACAAATCGAAAAGGCGAAGGCCTCCTGCCTAGGGCCTCCAAACTACTCCTGGTCGGCTGGCTCAACCCAGTAGTACGTGCCTCCGGGGCTCTCCTGGTAGTAGTCTTCTGCAGTGGCGTCTGGCTCCGGGACTCCGTCGCCTGATCGCAGTAACCGGGTATGGGGAAAAAGATAGCAAAGCAACCATGAGTACTCATCCAAAGTACTCGCAAGACTGACATCAGAACTATACTAATTATGCATCGGTATCAAGGGAATGGGGCTATATCTTTGGTCTAAACTGCAGAAATGCTGGAACAGAGGGGGAGAGGCCTAGCCTATCGAAGACTAGCATCTTGAAGCAATCTTGCAGCATCAGAAGAGAGTAGGGTATAGTAACACATAATAGCAATTATATTTTAATAATGCCCTGAGATTCTTCCTTAACTACCCTGCGAGAAAGTGATCCCGAGAGCAATAGTATCAGTTTATCATTGTATCAGTATCCATTTGTAGTTGTAGCAGATCAGGATACAACTCCGAGCGTCCTGTTACCGTGGACACGGCTATTCGAATAGATAACTTCCCTGCAGGGGTGCACTACTGTTACCCAACATGCTCGATCACATCTGGCCGGACACACTTGCTGGGTAATGCCCGTCCTCGGGTGATCGACACGACGCAGTCCTACCTAGGCTCAGCAGAGAGGTCAACACGTCGGTCTAAATCCTAAGTGCAAAGGGGTCTTGGGCCATCGCCCTTTGCACTCCTGCACGTTGCGTGGGTGGTCGAGGCCCAGGCGCGACACTGAATACACCAGTGACGTAACCAGCCCACCCCAACAATCAGCCCGCATCTCTGAGCTGTGACATCTGAAGAGCTTTCGGCTGATACGTACGACGTAGAGGGTCCCATAACCATTATCCCACGTGGTGGTAGTGCGTATAGGGCCAACGACCCACTCAGATCAAATACCCAAATTCGTTACGCGTGTTTAGTAACTCACAGAGACGAACAGGATTCCTGTCGCTCCGACTTGGTAATGCATGACGCGCGGGTGCTCTTGGATCCGATCCGTCTTTAATGTTATTCTCTCGCGGGCACCCTTGGGGCCAGCCTGACTTTAACAGTTTAGGTATAGCAATATGGAACATTGCTGTGATCATCACCCAGAGTGATCACGGCCCGATATCAAGCATGGCAAACGGACAAGGGTGAAGGGCCATAGATGGATCAATAGCATAGCTAACTAAGCATCATGGGACAGTGGGTAGGTATCAACAGCAGACGACGAAATCAGGCTATGCATCAGAATAGGAGGTATCGGAATAACAACAGAAGCAATTCTAATGCAAGCATAAGAGAGAAAGAGTGGGCGATATCTGGATGATCAAGGGGGTTTTGCTTGCCTGGAAGCTCTGCTGAGAGAGGCTGGTCGTCTGAAGGCTGCTCGTCTGGAGCGTAGTCGTACTCAGCTACGTCGGCGGCGGTCTTGGCGTCTATCAGGAGAGAAGGAGGGGGAAGAAACAATAAATTCACGACAACAATGCAACAGCGATGCATGACATGCCTAAATGATATGCAGAGGTGATATATTGCCTAACTAAATATTTTAGATGATTTGGGAATTTATTTGGATTTATTTTATCAAGGTTATGCACTATTCATTTATCGAAAACGGGCGAAAAGTTCCATGTTCAGTATGTTAGAGGGGTGTGGCAGGTATGTGGGTGGCATATTCGGATTCTACATATTTTTCTGATCATTTTTCATATATAAATTATTTTCATCCGGGTTACGGTTTATTTTATATGATTTTTCAAAGTTTTAATCATTTTCTAGAATTTCTGTAATTATTTAATCCGAATTATCAGAAACAGTGTCGGATGACGTCATCATGACGTCAGTGTGACGTCAGCGGGTCAAACCTGACCAGTGGGTCCCACTGGTCAGTGACTCAGTTAATTAAACAGGTTTTAGTTTTAATTAAATAGGTTAATTAACTAGTGGGGCCTACTGTCAGTGACTAATTAGTAATTAATTTAATTAACATTTTATTAATTTATAAAATCATTTTATTACATGTGGGACCCGCATGTCAGTGGCTGGGCCAGCCCAGTCAGCAGTTGACTGGGTCAACCCAGTCAACTGGGACCAGTGGGGCCCGCTGGCAGCATCCCAGGGGTGGGCCCTGGCCGTGCCACATCGGCGCCGTCGCCAGAGTTACTCCGGCGACCAAATCCGCGGCGGCGCGCGTCGGGAGGTCGTCGGGTTTCGCGTATAGGGGGTCTCCAGGCACGCGCGAGGGCACGTTCGAACGAGGGGAGTGAGGCGCGTCAGATGGTGATGGTTTCGTCGCCGGAGTCTACCAGAGTCGATGACGGCGAGCTCGCGGGCGGCGCCAGAGTTCGGCCGTTGACGGATCCGGCGACGTAGGGCACGGCAGGACGAGCGGCGGGTCGCATTGGAACCGCACGGACGTGTTGAGCACGAATCCGTGCTCGTTTGAGCTCGACGGGCAGCGTGGCTACGGTGAGGAGCTCATTGGCGGCGGCCGATTCGGGCATGGCAAATGCGGCGGGCTACGGGGACGGATCCGTGCGGGAAAGCGAGGGGAAACGAGCGCGGGCTCACCGGGAGCCTACAGGTAAGCAAGGTGTGCGCGGGGAAGGCTCGGTGGCGCCGGAATCGTCGCCGGAGTTCGGCGGTGCAGAGGAAGAAGAAGAGGGCGTCGAGCTCGTCTCGGTGGTTCCCGGCTTTGGCTCGTTGGCGCGGCCGAAGTAGTCGACGACGGCGAGCACGGAGGACAGGTTAGCGAGGCGAGGCGGCGACGGTGGCCGCGGGATCGAGCGGCGCCCGACGACGACGGCACTCGGGTAAGGTGGGGAACGAGGGAGAGAGGGAGAGAAGGCGGGCTAGGGTTCGCCATCGGGTCGAGGGGGTGTTTATCCACGTCGGGGAGCCGCTGGATGGTCGACAGCGAGGTAGGACGGCGGGTGGATGGCGCGCGCGCATTCGGCCGCGCCATGGCTTCTGCCCAGCGAGAGGAAGGGGAAGGCCTCGCTGGGTCGGGCCAATTTGCACTATGCACTGGAAGCCCAAGTGCACAGTAGCCCGTTTCCTTTTTCTTTTTCTTTTCTCTGATTTTTGCTTTTATTTCAGTTTTGTAAATTGTTAGCCCACCATTTGAGTTTTGTAAAATATGTAACTTAGCTCAATAATTACAATGCAATACTAACTACTACCAGAAATTGGTTTGGAGATAAAATGATTTCATTTGAAATTTTATTAAGGAATAGGGTATTAAGTGTTGCTGTTTGGTACTGTTTTGATGATGTTAGCCTCATCTAGGGATTTTAGGTGATGTTGTTTTTCTTAACATAATTAGTTATGGATTATTTGCTATTTAATGAACATTTTAGTTTCCAAATTGGAACAACTTCTATTTTCAATTTATATTTGAATTTCAATTTGAATTGGAATTTGAAATGAGATATGATGCAAATGATGATCAAGCACTGTTAAACATGATGACTTGGCATTATCAGAAGGTGATCACTGTAGCTTAATTACATGGGGTGTTACACCTAATCAATCTAGGTTTAGCATCTTTCTTTTCCATAAGATATTTAATAGCAGCATGATTAGTGTGAATAGTAACTTTAGAGTCACAAATATAAGGTCTGAATTTATCACATGCAAACATAACTGGTAAAAAATTGTTCTCAGTAGTAGCATAATTCCTTTGAGCACTATCCAAGGTCTTACTAGCATAATGAATACCATTAAGTTTCTTATCAACTCTTTGACCTAGAACATCACTAATAGCATAATCACTAGCATCACACATGATTTCAAAGGGTAGGTTCCAATCAGGTGGTTGAACAATAGGTGCAGAAATTAAGGCTTTCTTAAGTACTTCAAAGGCTTCTACACAATCATCATCAAAAACAAATGGAACATCTTTTTGTAGGAGATTAGTGAGAGGCCTAGAAATTTTAGAGAAGTCTTTAATGAACCTCCTATAAAAACCAGCATGACCAAGGAAACTTCTTATACCTTTGATATCTTTAGGACATGGCATTTTCTCAATTGCATCAACTTTAGCTTTGTCTACTTCAATACCTCTTTTGGAAATTTTATGACCAAGAACTATACCTTCATTCACCATAAAGTGACACTTCTCCTAGTTTAAGACGAGATTGGTCTCTTCACATCTCTGCAAAACTCGGTCAAGGTAGCTTAAGCAATCATCAAAAGAGGTTCCGTAAACGGAAAAATCATCCATGAAATACCTCAACAATCTTTTCAAAAAAATCAGAGAATATAACAGTCATACATCTTTGAAAAGTAGTAGGTGCATTACATAAACCAAAAGGCATACGTCTATAAGCATAAGTTCCAAAAGGACAAGTAAAAGTAGTTTTCTCTTAATCTCCTTGTGATACAAGTATTTGAGAAAAACCAGAATATCCATCTAGAAAGCAAAAAATGTGTGTGCTTTGACAACCTTTCTAACATTTGATCAATAAAAGGCAGCGGGTAATGATCTTTTCTAGTAGCTTTATTTAACTTTCTAAAATCAATCACCATCCTATAACCGGTTACAATTCTTTGTGGGATAAGTTCATTTTTATCATTAGGAACAACAGTAATGCCTCCTTTCTTAGGAACAATGAACATGACTTACCCATCTACTATCAGCTATAGGATAAATGATACCTGCTTCCAGAAGCTTTAGTATTTCAGTTCTTACCACATCCTTCATTTTAGGGTTCAAACGACATTGATGATCAACGACTGGTTTAACATCAGGTTCCGTATTAATCTTGTGTTTTAGGGTTCAGGAGACCTGGTGTTGCCTGCTCTACTAAGCCATCTATGACATCGTCTTCGGCCACGACCACTTATATGTCTACCTCCTCATGCATTCCGCCGCCGCCTTCGTCATCGGATTCGGCTACGTCAGCTCCCAATGAGACATCTACCTGTCTACTCCTATGCTATCTACCTACTAGCTTGTTGTGTTTTAGGATCAATACATACATAGTTGAATCTAAATTTCCATGGTAGGGCAATTACTTGCTTCATTATATTCATTCATCCATTTTGCATCATGTATAGAACCAATAATGATCCCTTCACTATAGGACTTTACTGTTTCCGACTTGTCGGGTTTTTTTCCATTCTTATTGTCAGACTTTTTGGTGTTTGGTTGTGTGCATCCTAGTTATGCAAAGGCCGGGTGTTACTTGTAACACTTTGTATCCTCTTGATGCTATATTTTTGAGACAAAGAAAATTTCCCTTTATCAAAAAATAATAATCGCTTCAGAACATCATTAGTTGGTACTTCGGAGCAAAAATGAGTATTCTGTGCTCATGCAGCAAAGGCATTTTCTATACATGCTGGTGAATGGCAAAACCTACAATATCTTGTTGAAGATGAATGATCCGAAAGAAGATGTCAATAGCATTCAAAGCCATTTGTATACACGGCGCACGTGAATGGCGAAACTTCCAGTGTTGAAGATGGCCAGAAAGAAGAAAGGGGACAAGTGAAACCTTCAGATCAATCGTATCGGCTATCCAGCGGGCCATGTTTGGGAGATTTTGAGTTTGCAATCGTTAATTCCATTATTTATTAATTATTCAACAAGAAAAGTCTCCTTCCTCCTCCCGCCGGCGCCGCTGCCGGTCCGTCCCACCTCCGATGGCCTTTGGGCCATGGAGGTGCAGAGGATACCGGCCCACCGGCGGCGGGAGGGACCCCATTCTTGTTTTTGTTAGGTTCAACATCTTGGTTGGGGATGTGTGGCGGTGGCGATGTCCCTCTGTAGAAATAATGTATCCCACGTCCTATCCCCGTTCCGATGGTGCGAATAGCGCTGTAGGATGTGTGGAGGTGTGTCTCCGTCGGATCTCACGGGATTTGGTCGGTGCTGGTCTTCGGTGGATCTATTTGGATCCATTTTTATATGTCTTTGTTCGTGTGGCTACAGGTTTGATCTTTTCGATGTACAATTCTCTTCATCGGCGATGGTTGCTGCTCTGGTGCACTGGTCCTTTGGCTTCTTAGCACGACGACTTCCTGGCTCTGGTGAGGATGGGGTAATGACGGCGGCGCGCCTTCGGCTCGCTCCAGTGCTTGTAGTCATCGCTAGGTGGTCTATGGACCTGGTTGTAATTTTTATTATCTCTAGTGTTCTCTGTATTGCCATGATTGATGAATAGATTGGAAATTTCTCTCGCAAATTTTTTAAGATAGTACAGTACTCTCTCTGTGGAGAAATATAAGAGCGTTTAGATAACTAAAGTAGTGATCTAAACGATCTTATATTTGTTTACGTAGGGAGTATTTTTTTACAGTGAATTCAGATCTGCAAGAACTCTAACACAAAAAGTTTGAATAAATGGGATGGCAATATTATTATGCTGGATCAGCTTCTCAAAGAGCAAAGAAAACTAGTGCATCCCACTTTTGTATTAGTAATGTCTGTGCACGGGGTATGTGAGATGCTCGTAACCACATTTATGATTTGGACGTGCTCCGCGTGCGCTGTTTAGATGCTCCTTTTCCATATGGCGCGTCCTAGGTGCCGATCAACCGGCCCAAATTTGGGCCTGTCCCCGCACAGCTCTTCGATCCCAGCACATGTAACCGTTCAATCTGTTTCTTTCCTCATCGTCTCTCTCACCTCTCACATCTTCAATAAAAAACATGGCGTCCGTCCTCTCTCCATCGCGTCCCGTAGCGAGCGTTTCCACCATCACCGGTTTGCCTCGCCTCCGACGCTCACCTCGTCGCCAAATCACAACAAAAAACTGTTGACCCCGTAGCAGCTTTTTTGGGTAGCCTTCCCTGTTGCATCGATGGCTGCCCCCTTCCCTATTGCATCGATGGCTGCCCCCTTCCGTGTTGCATCCATGGCTTCCCCACAGCGCCCCCCCACGGCGCCGGCCGTAAACCGTTCCATGCTGGCGCTGCCGACCACCGGTTGCAGCATTAATGGCGATGACGGCGTCGCTTGCCGCCAAACCTGGTGGTAGCAAAAAATTAGGCTAGTTCCAGCAAAATGAAAACACGCTGGTAGCAAAAATACGCTAATTCACAAAAAACGAGATGATGGTAGCAAAAATAGGTGCTAGTTCTAGCAAAACGCAAACCAGCGGTAGCAAAAAAAATATGCTGGTTACAGCAAAAATCCAAAGATGTCGATTACAGAAAAAAACAACATCGATTCCGTAAGTACCCGTTGCAGCTCCGCACAACACTGGTTCCAGCATCTCCGGCAACGGTTGCAGCTTTTGGCGGCGGCATAGCTACGCGCATGCCGGTTCCAACAAAATCCGACAACCGTTGTAGCTTTTCATGCCACCGTTGTATCTTCTGGAATAGTTGGTTCCAGCATCTCCGTTCGATGGTTGCAGCACCGAGCCTTCCCCGTTGCAGCTCCGGCTCCCCTCTGAAGCATTGCTGGTCGCAGCCGGCGAGCACCTATGCTCGACCCCCTGCGTCAGTGCCCGGTCCGCCTCACAGCGCCGTACGACGCAGCAGCTGAGGAACAAACACGAGGAAGGAAGGGAGATGGGTGATGTGGATGGGATCTCGCACTTGAGGGAGTGAATTGCAAAAAACCACCACATTTCAAGTTCATGTTTGGATTTGCCACTGATATGTCTCCAACGTATCTATAATTTTTGATTGTTCCATGCTATTATAGTATCAATCTTGGATGTTTTTATATGCAATTATATATCATTTTTTGGAACTAACCTATTAACCTAGTGCCTAGTGCCAGTTGCTGTTTTCTGCTTGTTTTTGGCTTTTCAGCGAATCTGTACCAAACGAAGTCCAAATGCCACGAAACTTTTTGGAGATTTTTTTTTCTGGACAAAAGAGACCATGGAAGCTTCGGGAGGACGCCAGAAGCCTCACGGAGGCTTCACAAGGCAACAGGGCGCGCCCTGGGGCGGGACGCGCCGTGTTGCCTTGTGGGGCCCACGTGACTCCGTTTGACCTAATTCCACTTCTATAAATTAATAAATATTGGGAAACCAACATGGAGCCAGAAGAGAAAACCTTTCCGCCGCTGCAAGCCTCTGTTCTTCCGCGATCCCATCTGGAGGCCTTTTCCGGTACTCTGCCGGAGGGGGAATCGATCACGGATGGCTTCTACATCAACCTTGCCGCCCTTCCGATGATGTGTGAGTAGTTTATCACAGACCTACGGGTCCATAGCTAGTATCTAGATGGCTTCTTCTCTCTCGTTGATCTTCAATACCATGTTCTCCTTGATGTTCTTGGAGTTCTATCCGATGTAATCTTCTTTTGCGATGTGTTTGTTGGGATCCGATGAATTGTGAGTTTATGATCAGATTATTCATGAGAAAGATTTGAGTCTTCTCTGAACTCTTTTATGCATGATTAAATATATCTTTGTATTTCTCTCCGATCTATCGATTTGGTTTGGCCTACTAGATTGATTTATCTTGCAATGGGAGAGGTGCTTTGTAATGGGTTCAATCTTGCGGTGCTCAATCCCAGTGACAGAAGGGGACATGACACGTATTTGTATTGTTGCCATTAAGGATAAAAATATGGGGTTTATTCATATTGCTTGAATTTGCTTCTCTACATCATGTCATCTTGCTTAAGGCGTTACTCTGTTTTTAACTTAATACTCTAGATGCATGCTGGATATCGGTCGATGAGTGGAGTAATAGTAGTAGATGCAGGCAAGAGTCGGTCTACTTGTCTCGGACGTGATGCCTATATACATGATCATTGCCATGAATCCATCATAATTATTTTCTTTTCTATCAATTTCCCAACAGTAATTTGTTTACGCACCGTATGTTTCTATGCTCGAGAGAGAAACCTCTAGTGAAAACTATGGCCCCGGGTCTATCTAAAAATACCTTGCTGAAATTTATTTACTTTCATTTTTATTAGTATTTTATTTTATCTATTTATCTCTATCAGACTTAATCCTTGCAAGTAACCGCTAAGAGGATTGACAACCCTCTTATTCGCGTTGCGTGCAAGTGTTTGCTTTTCTGTGTGTAGGTGTTGTTCACTGGATCTTGCTTGGTTCTCTACTGGATTGATAACCTTGGTTCTTAACTGAGGGAAATACTTATCTCTACTGTACTGCATCATCCTCTCCTCTTCGGGGAAATACCAACGCACACTACAAGTAGCAGGAAGAATTTTTGGCGCCGTTGCCGGGGAGACATCATCAAAATCTATCAAGTACCTTTGCACAAACTATCAATCACTTGCATTGACTTTATTTGCATTTGCCTCTCGTTTTCATCTCCCCCACTTCTATTTTTTTTTTACAAAAAACACAAAATATTTTATTTGCTTGCTTGCTTTTATTGCCATGTCAACACATAAGAACAGAAAGTAAAACAAAAATTTAAGATCACTATGGATCCTCATCCACTTGCTAATCTTTTCAAAAGATCCAATTATAATGAACCATTTGCTAGTGATTTGAGTGCTCTTGATTTTCTCTATGAATTTTTCATGAAAATCATGAATCTAAAAATTGTGATGTAGTGTTAGAAGAAGAAATTTATAAAGTGATTCATGATAGCTCCTTGATTGAAAAGCATGATTGAAATGATGTTACTATAAATTCTATTAATGTGAATTGTTATAATAATATGCAAAACTACAAGCTTGGGGATGATAATTTTGTTACGTCCACTACTTATTGCAATGATCATGATTGGGGTGATGCTTCTTATGATCTTGAAAATTTATTTAAGCCTCATGATGAATATGATATTGATAATAATGCTTGCAATAATATTGAAAATGGGTTTGGAAGAGTTTCAACTTTAGGTAAAAAGAATCCTACATATTCGAAGAGTGTTCAATCTTATGAATTTTTTGACAAAAGTGGGTTCGGAGAGGTCATGACTTTAGTTGATGTTAATCCCACTATCTTGAAAGATTATAAGTTTTTTAGGCATGTGGATCATAGAGAGAATATTGTTTATGATAGCTATATTGTTGAGTTTGATTATGATCCTACATGTAATTATTATGAGAGAAGAAAATATGGTTGTAGAAATCTTCATGTTACTAAATTGGCTCTCGTTATGTTGAAATTATTAATGCTCCATTCTTCCTATTGGCATATGCTAGATATTGCTTATCTTGATAATTTATTTGCTTATAAAATGCCTATGCATAGGAAGTATGTTAGACTTAAATGTGTTTTTCACATGTTTCATGATGCTCTCTTTGTGTTTCAATTACTATCTTTCATGTGAGCATCATTGAAATCTCGAGCCTATCTTAATGGCTTTAAAGAAAGAGCTTGTTGGGAGACAACCCAATAAATTTTTTATTCTGTTTTTGAGTGTTTGCACAATTATATCTTCTGTTATGATTGTATTTTTGTTTTAATTAGTGTTTGTGCCAAGTAATGCCTTTGGGATGATTTGGAAGATAGTATGATGGATGCTGTTGGAAAACAGAAACTTTTGCGTCCAGTGCTGGAATTTTGGTTTTCTGCTAGAGCGTGATAACCTTCTGAATTTTTTACATAGTATTGATATATGAATTGCACACGTTGTCCTAATTTTTCAGAATGTTTGGAGTTACAGAAGTATGAACATAATTCGGATCTTTACAGACTGTTCTGTTTTAGACATATTCTGTTTTTGTTGCATAGTTCGCTTATTTTGATGAATCTATGGATCGTATCTGTGATGCCCTCTGCTCGATCGTGCACTAATCATACACGCAAACGTGCACGCTCGAGAACAGAGACGCACGGGAAGATATCACAACACAACTCTAAACTCAGATTTAAACATAAATCATCATAATACAAACCAGGGGTCATGAGGACCCAAATACATAAGTCATACACACAAATAATATCTGAGCACAGACATAGTTAGCCAAGTTTGCCTTAAGAAGGCTAGAACAAACAGCGACCTAACGATCGAAAAGGCGAAGGCCTCCTGCCTAGGTCCTCCAAACTACACCTGGTCGGTCGGCTCAACCCAGTAGTAGTGGCCTCCGGGACTCTCCTGGTTGTAGTCTCCTGCGGTGGCGTCTGGCTCCTGGGCTCCATCGTCTGATTTCATCAAGTGGGTATGGGGAAAAGAAATAGCAAAGCAACCGTGAGTACTCATCCAAAGTACTCGCAAGACTGACATCAGAACTATACTAATTATGCATCGGTATCAAAGGAATGGGGCTATATCTTTGGACTAAACTACAGAAATGCTGGAATAGAGGGGGAGAGGACTAGCCTATCGAAGACTAGCATCTTGAAGCATGTCTTGCAGCACCAGAAGAGAGTAGCAAGATAATATATAACAATCATATTTAGTAGAGA
The DNA here is from genome assembly GCA_039707655.1 of Elymus sibiricus. Lineage (NCBI taxonomy): Eukaryota > Viridiplantae > Streptophyta > Magnoliopsida > Poales > Poaceae > Elymus > Elymus sibiricus. Next base: position 75,075,637 of record CM077676.1, read on the forward strand.
CCTGAGATCCTTCCTCGACTTCCCTACGAGAAAGTGACCCCGAGAGCAATAGTAGCAGTTTAATAATGTGACAGTATCCATTTATAGTTGTAGCGGATCAAGATACAACTCCGAGCGTCCTCTTACCGTGGACACGGCTATTCGAATAGATAACTTCCCTGCAGGGGTGCACTACTGTTACCCAGCACGCTCGATTACATCTGGCCGGATACACTTGCTGGGTAATACCCGGCCTCGGGTAATCGACATGAAGCAGCGTCCTACCTAAGCTCAGCAGAGAGGTCAGCACGCCGGTCTAAATCCTAAGCACGAAGGGGTCTTGGGCCATCGCCCTTCGCACTCCTGCACGTTGCGTGACTGGCCGGGGCCCAAGCGCGACACTGTATACACAGTGACGTAACCAGCTCACCCCAACAATCAGCCCGCATCTCTGAGTTGTGACGTCTGAAGAGCTTTCGGGAGAAACGTACGACGTAGAGGGTCCCATAACCATTATCCCATGTGGTGGTAGTGCGTATAGGGCCAACGACCCACTCAGATCAAATACCCAAATCCGTTAAGCATGTTTAGTAACTCGCAGAGACGAGCAGGGCTCCTGTCGCTCCGACTTGGTGAAACATATCGCGCGGGTACTCTTGGAGCCGACCCGTCTTTAGTATTGTTCTCTCGCGGGCACCCTTGGGGCCAGCCCGACTTTAACAGTTTAAGTATTGCAATGTAACATTTCCGTGACCCTCACCCAGAGTGATCACGGCCTAGTAACAAGTATGGCATACGGACAAGGGTTAAGGGCCACAGATGAGACATAGCATACCTAACTAAGCATATTAGGATAGCAGGCGATGTATCAATAGCAGGCGACAACAACAGGCTATGCATCAGAATAGGAGCTATCGGAATAGTAGCAGAGGCAATTCTAATGCAAGAGTAAGAGAGAAGGAGTGGGCGATATCGAGATTATCAAGGGGGTTTTGCTTGCCTGGAAGCTCAGCTGAAGGGGTCTGGTCATCGGCGACGTCGTCGTACACAGTGGCGTCGTCGGCAGACTCGGGGGCTATCGGAAGAGAAGGAGGGGGAAGAAACAATAAATACATGGCAATAATGCAACAGGGATGCATGGCATGTCTAAATGATATGCAGAGGTGCTATACTGCCTACCTAAATGCTTTAGTTAATTTAGGAATTTAATTGGATTTATTTTATTAAAGTTATGCACTATTCATTTACCGGATACGGGTAAAATGTTACATGTTCGGTATGTTAGAGGGGTGTGACAGACATGTGGATAGGTTATTCAGATTCTACACATTTTTCTGATCGTTTTTCATATATAAATTATTTTCATCCGAATTACGGTTTATTTTATATAATTTTTCAAAGTTTTAATCATTTTCTGGAATTATTTAAATTGAATTATCCAAAACAGTACAGATGATGTCAGCATGACTCATGCATGATATCAGCAGTCAACAGGTCTGCTGACCAGTCAAACCTGACCAGTGAGTCCCACTGGTCAGTGGCTGTGCTAATTTAACAGAGTTTAATTAATCTAATTAGCAGGTGGGCCCGCCCTGTCAGTGACTGATTAAATTAATTAATTTATATTTATATTTAAACTGGGTTAATTAGTCGGGGGACCCACATGTCAGTGACTGTGGGTCGCCACGTCAGCGGTGGACCGGGTCAGTGGCACAAGGCGGGGACCCAGCGGCCACGTCGGCGCCGGCCACTGGAGTCGCGCCGGAGCGCTCTCCGGCGAGCCCGAGACGGCGATGAACTCCGGCGAGCCCGGGTTTCGCGTACGGTGCATCAAATCGGGCGTTCTTGGGCTCTATCGAACGTGCACATCACGGCGCATCTGGTGGTGGCGGTGGTTGGCCGTGGGCCGGGGTGGCCGGAATCGGTCGGTGCGACGACGGCGGCGGCGGCGGTTTCGGGAGCTCTACGGGAACGGCGATACGGGCGCGCTCGAGCCAAATGGCTAGGCCAGAGGGCATCTACGCACGCGGGCGAGCACGTTAAGCAGCGCCACATGACCATTTGGTCATCGGAGGCTCGCCGGCGACGAGATCTGCGGCGGAGTGCTCGGGCGTGTCGGGGAATCGGGGCTAGGGGCTGAATCCGACGGCGAGAGGAGAGGGAGAGGTAGAGAGGCTGACGGGGAGCCGGTAGAGGAAGGCAGCGGGCTCGGGGGAGGCTCGAGGGCGACGTATTTGACGGCGAGGCGACGGCGACCGTAGGAGGAAGACGAGCTCGAGGAGGTCGCGGTGGTGGCGCAGCGCTCGTTCCAATGGGCGGAGAGGAAGCAGACGAGGCAGGCGGAGCGATCGAGCTCGGTCTCAGGCGCTGGGGACGGCAGTAGCGTCGGCAGCGAGCTCAGCCAAGGCGGCGGCGACGGCGTCTGCGCGACGAGGAAGAACGCGGCGAGGGAGGAGGAAGAAAATATCTAGGGAGGCGGCTAGGGTTTCGCGAGGGTGTTCTTATCCCCCTCGCTGCCCTGTAGCGACACGGGGGCAATGAGGCACGGCGGGAACGGCGACGACCGGCGTCGGGGTCGGACGCGGGCGACCGAGGAGGAGCAGTAGAAGGAGGAGGACGAGGTGGACCGGGCTGGCGCGGCGACTTAGGCCCAGGTATGTTGGCCCTTTTTCTATTTTCTTGTTTTTCTTTTATGTTTTCTATTTTCTTTCTGTTTTGCAATTAGTTTAGGCACAAATTGAGTTTAGTAAAATAAGTTCCCTGGCCCAATAAATAATATGTAATATTAGCTAATACCAGAATTTGGTTTGGAGGTGATATGATTTCATATGAATTTTAATTAAATGAAATGGGTTTAATTATTGCTGTTTGGGTTCTGTTTTAGGATGTTATGGTCATTTACCTATTTCAGTTAATGTTGAATACAATTTTATAAATGCTTCTGAATTATTTGCAGCATTATGAACATTTTGGTTTTCAAAATTTGAACAACTTTTATTTTCAACTTATATTTGAATTTCATTTTGACTTGGAATTTAAAAGAGATATGATGCAAATGATGATCAGGCACTGTTCAACATGATGATTTGGCATTATCAAAAGGTGATTACTGTAGTTAATACATGAGGGTGTTACAATTCTCCTCCTCTAAAAGAAATTCTCGTCCCGAGAATTAAGAGGTAGGCTGGAAGAGAGCGGGATATTCTTCACGAAGACGATATTCGCGCTCCCAAGTGGCTTCATCTTCAGAATGATTCGACCATTGAATTTTAAGGAACTTGATTGCCTTCTGACGGGTTTGACGTTCAGCTTGATCAAAAATGCGGATCCGATACTCTTGACAGGAAAGATCCTCTTGAAACTCAAGCACTTCATGATCCACTACTCGGATAGGATCCTTAAAGCAGCGACGGAGTTGCGACACGTGGAAGACATCGAGTACTTGAGAAAGATTCGGCGGCAATTCCAGTTGATATGCCACTTCTCCTTGACGGGCAAGAATACGGAATGGGCCAATGTAGCGAGGAGCTAACTTGCCTTTGATCCCAAATCGGTGAGTGCCTTTCATCGGAGTGACACGAAGGTAAGCCTGTTCGCCAGGTTGATAGACCATTACCTGGTGCTTTCGATCATAGTTGCTCTTCTGACAAGACTGAGCAGCTTTCAAATGATCACGGACGATGCGGACTTGTTCTTCAGCTTGCTGAATAATGTCCGGTCCAACGAGTGATCGTTCCCTAGTTTCTCACCAATTCAGAGGGGTCCGACACTTACGTCCATAAAGAACTTCAAATGGTGCCATCTTCAAACTAGCCTGATAGCTATTGTTGTAAGAGAATTCAGCATATGGGAGAGATTCTTCCCATTTCTTACCGAATGAGATGACACAAGCTCGAAGCATGTCTTCAAGCACTTGATTGACTCGTTCAACTTGTCCCTGGGACTAGGGGTGAAAAGCGGTGCTGAAGGACAGATGAGTTCCCATAGCTTCTTGGAAATTGTTCCAAAATCTTGAGGTAAAGAGGCTGCCACGATCTGAGCTGATCTCCAACGGAACACCGTGGAGTGACACAATTCTGGAAACATACAAGTCTGCTAACTGACTAGCAGTAATTGTCTCTTTGACTGGCAAAAAGTGAGCAACTTTTGAGAATCGGTCGATGACGACAAAGATAGCATCATGACCCTTCTGCGATCTGGGAAAACCAGTAATGAAGTCCATTTCGACTTTGTCCCATTTCCATTCCGGAATCTCAAGGGGTTGCAGAGTTCCAGCAGGCCTCTGATGTTCTGTTTTGACGCGACGACAAACGTCACACTCGGCAACATAGCGAGCAATGTCTCGCTTCATATCAGGCCACCAGTATCTCTGTCGTAGGTCTTGGTACATCTTTGTGCTACCAGGGTGAATTGAAAGAGGCGTATCATGAGCTTCTTTCATGACGCGCGGGGTCAGATCCAGGTTGTGAGTTCTAGGAACCACTAAGCGATTCTTGAAGAACAAGGCGCCATCAGCATCAATAGAGAAGAACAAGGGCTTTCCCCTTTTTATATCACACTTAATATTCTCGACCTCAGAGTCAACTTTTTGTATATACTTGATGAGGTCATGGAGATCTGGTGCAACAACCAGGGTACTGAGATAACCCTGAGGAACAGTATGGAGGTTCAACTTGCGAAGTTCTTCATAAAGCATAGGTTGTGCTTCCTGAACCATGAGGTTGTTGCAATAAGCTTTGCGGCTCAAGGTATCGGCCATTACATTAGCCTTGCCAGGGGTATAAGATATATCCATGTCATAATCAGCTATTGTCTCGAGCCATCTTTGTTGACGAAGGTTCTAGTCTGGTTGAGTATACAAATACTTCAGACTTTGGTGATCCGTGTATATCTCGCAATGATTACCGAGAAGGTAATGTCGCCACAGCTTCAAAGCATAGATAACTACTGCTAACTCGAGATTGTGTGTTGGATACTTATCTTCGTGAGGGCGCAATTGACGAGAGCCATAAGCAATCACTCTGCGCTCTTGCATTAGGACACAGCCTAATCCTTGACGGGATGTGTCGCAGTATATCACGAAGTCCTTTTTGGAATCCGGGGGTGCTAGCACTGGGGCGGATGTCAACTTATCTTTAAGTGTCTGGAAACTTTCTTGGCACTTTTCTGTCCACTCAAACTTAATGCCTTTGTGGAGTAGATCAGTCAGTGGCTTAGCAATCTTGGAGAAGTTCTCGACAAAACGGCGGCAATAGCTAGCAAGACCGAGAAAACTTCTGACTTGCTAGACATTCTTCGGGGGAGTCCAGTCAAGAATAGCCTGAACTCGTTTTGGGTTAACAGCCATGCCATCTTTGGCAATCACATGACCAAGATAAGTCACTTCAGATAACCAGAATTCACACTTAGAGTATTTGGCATTCAATTGATGTTCTCGAAGCCTCTCCAATACAAGCCGAAGATGTTCGGCGTGTTCTTCTTCATTCTTGGAAAATATAAGGATATCATCCAAGTAAACCATGACGAATTTGTCGAGGTAGTCCATGAAGATATAATTCATCAATCGAGAGAAGGTTGTTGGGGCATTAGTTAATCCGAAGGACATAACGGTGTACTCGTATGATCCATATCGAGTAACGAAAGCGGTCTTCGGAATATCCTCCTTACGAACTCGGATCTGATGATAACCCAACCTTAAGTGGAGTTTAGAGAACACGGAGGATCCAGCAAGCTGATCATAGAGATCGTTGATCCGGGGCAGCGGATATTTGTTCTGGATTGTGGCTTGGTTAATAGGCCAATAGTCCTGGACCAATCGGTTAGTTCCATCCTTCTTCTTGACGAAAAGAGAAGGTGCTCCCCAAGCAGAGGAACTGGGGCGGATGAAATCCTTTTTAAGTGACTTGTCGATTTCCTCCTTAAGCTCAAGGAGTTCATGCGGCGGCATCTTGTACGGGCGCTTGGCAATAGGAGTGGTGCCCGGTTTCAAGTCGATGACAAACTCAACGGCTCTAGCAGGTGGTATTCCTGGAAGTTCTTCTGGAAAGACGTCCGGAAAATCGCGAACGACTGGAATGTTCTCAATTCCCTCAAGAGGTGAAGCGTTCAAAGCATTCAGAGCATATATTTGAGCTTCAGCATTCCGAGTAATTCGGGCGGTGTAGTTCACTATCTCGTCGGAGGGGTGAAGGAGTTGGACGACTTTAGTGGCACAATTGATTGAAGCAATATGAGCTCTCAACCAATCCATTCCTAGAATGAGGTCTATGGTGGAAGACTTCAGGATGATGGGTGAAACAAGGAATTCGAGTCCTTTGATTTCAACAGCGACATCGTGTGCCATCATGGAGGTGTGACAATGACCTCCAGGGGTGCGGACAACTACTGCTAGATTCATCTTTTCAAATGCAATGTCATGTTCTAATGCAAATGCTTCTGTCATGAATGAATGCGATGCTCACGAATCAAATAAAACAGAAGCGGGTACTGAGTTAACGAGAAGGGCACCCATCACAGTTTCAGGTTGATCCTGAACTTCTTCGATATCGACATGGTAAGCCTGTCCACGTCCATAAGCAGCAGGCCCAGTGTTATAGTTGCGGGTCTGATTGTTGCCACGGCCATTGCCATGGCCATTACGAGGAAATGCCAATTGATTCTGACTTTGGCGGCAGTCCTTGGCAAGGTGACCTGGTTTGCGGCACTTGAAACACAGACCATCTTCAGGACGAAGAGGAGCAGCTTGAGTTCTCGGCTGCCTCGGTGGTGGAGGAGGCAGACGGGGTGCAGCATAGGAGGGCCTTGGCGCAGGGGCAGTTGGACGGTACATGCTGTTGGGAATCCAAATCTTACGCCTTTGACCTGAGCTCGAAGATGAGCCAATGTCATGATAGCGTTTCTGCGACTCCCTGTGTTCCATCTGAGCGGTCTCCACCAGAATAGCCTTGTTCACGAGGGTGGCAAAGTCGGTGAAGTCTTGAGCAGCAAGTGCCAGCTTGAGATCTGGGTGGAGTCCACTACGGAACTTCTCCTGTCTACGAGCATCAGTTGGAATGTCCTCTTCAGCATAGCGGGATAGGTTAAGAAACTCCCGCTGATAAGCTTCTACAGTCTTATTGCCCTGAGTGAGGTTACGAAACTCTGTCTTCTTCCAGTCTATGATTCCCTGAGGAATGTAACGGGCACGGAATGCAGTCTGGAACTCGAGACAAGTGATGACTGTCCCAGCAGGTAGTGGACGCCTGTGGGTGTCCCACCATTGAGCAGCGGGGCCCTTCAGGAAGTAGGACGCGAAAGTGACAAGGCTGTCAGGGGCGACACTCGCAGACTCCATCTCGTGGGCGATGTCGCGAAGCCAGTCGTCAGCATCCAGTGGCTGTTCAGACTTGCGGTAAGTAGTTGGATTGAGATGCACAAATTCCTGCAGAGTTATTGCAGCAGGTTGCTGATTCTGATTGTTCTGGTGCAGAAACTGGGCCATGATGCTTTGTATGAATTGACGGTTCACTTCGAACTGTTGCATCATTGCAGCCATGTAGTCGGGCGGTGGTGGCTGCTCGGGAGCACGACCACGACCACGAGCACCTGGCCTAACCATCCTGCTAAAGATTTAACAGGGGGTAGTTTAGTAAAACAAATGCAAGTGTTTAGGGACAAACATGATTTAACATGACAATGAATAAGTAGTGCAATAGATACATAACAGTAGTCAATTAAGACATGCAGATCCATACACAGAGTCGGTTACATGCGGACAGCATAACGGCGCAAATTTTAAAAAGCTAGACATACTAGGCGGCGCGCAGGCACGCGGTGGAGGGATACAACAACGTGACATAGCGATATGCTACATCAGCGTCAGAGAAAACCACTGAACCTAGGTAACTGCATGTGACGATGCCGGGCACCCTCGAGGTGAGGATCCTGTGCTCCGTGGACACTCTGATGCAGAACCTGGTCCCGAACTGGAAGAAGAGGACCACGCGGAGGGGTAAAACCTCCAACAGCAGGCCAGTCAAGACCTGGTGGCATCTCCGTCCTGCGCGGGTAAAGAATGTACTCTGGGTGCATCCGTGCACTGACTGCTGGTAACAACTGTGTCAGAGCGTCGTAAAGATGAGCACTAGTGGCGTGCAACTTGACAGCAAGAGCTCGAGCAGTACGGTCCAGAGCCTGAGTGTACTGTACCAAAACCTGCAGGTCATAGCGATGCGACACGTAAGGCATACTCACAGCGGTGTAGTATCCCGTCTCATCCCCTACAGGAGCATAGGGAATGTATCTGAAGGCAGTATGCTCCAAGCGACTGCTGTGCTCTCCACGGAGATGGGCAATAGCAGTATAGGCAGCATCATGGACTGCCATGTCGACAGTCACTCCAACACCGTGAAATTCCAAGTCAGAGTTAGTAAAATCATTTAACCCGAAAGGAAGAGATTTTTAGAGTCCCAGAGTAAGGAAGAGGAATAAAAGATCCTAATCCCATCCATGTGCATCGTGGGCCCGTAAGCCACACATCACTATTAGCAAAATAGTTTTTCAACATCTAGACTCAACTTCGACCAAGGAATCGGAATGGGGCTTCCTACAGGCAGTCGGCTCTGATACCAACTTGTGACGCCCTCTGCTCGATCGTGCACTAATCATACACGCAAACGTGCACGCTCGAGAACAGAGACGCACGGGAACATATCACAACACAACTCTAAACTCAAATTTAAACATAAATCATCATAATACAAACCAGGGGTCATGAGGACCCGAATACATAAGTCATACATACAAATGATATCTGAGTACAGACATAGTTAGCCAAGTTTGCCTTAAGAAGTCTAGCACAAACAGCGACATAATGATCGAAAATGCGAAGGCCTCCTACCTAGGGCCTCCAAACTACTCCTGGTCAGTCGGCTCAACCCAGTAGTAGTGGCCTCCGTGACTCTCCTGGTAGTAGTCTCCTGCGGTGGTGTCTGGCTCCTGGGCTCCATCGTCTGATTTCATCAAGTGGGTATGGGGAAAAGAAATAGCAAAGCAACCGTGAGTACTCATCCAAAGTACTCGCAAGACTGACATCAGAACTATACTAATTATGCATCGGTATCAAAGGAATGGGGCTATATCTTTGGACTAAACTGCAGAAATGCTGGAATAGAGGGGGAGAGGACTAGTCTATCGAAGACTAGCATCTTGAAGCATGTCTTGCAGCACCAGAAGAGAGTAGCAAGATAATATATAACAATCATATTTAGTAGAGCCCTGAGATCCTTCCTCGACTTCCCTATGAGAAAGTGATCCCGAGAGCAATAGTAGCAGTTTAATAATGTGACAGTATCCATTTGTAGTTGTAGCGGATCAAGATACAACTCCGAGCGTCCTGTTACCGTGGACACGGCTATTCGAATAGATAACTTCCCTGCAGGGGTGCACTACTGTTACCCAGCACGCTCGATTACATCTGGCCGGATACACTTGCTGGGTAATACCCGGCCTCAGGTAATCGACACGAAGCAGCGTCCTACCTAAGCTCAGCAGAGAGGTCAGCACGCCGGTCTAAATCCTAAGCACGAATGGGTCTTGGGCCATCGCCCTTCGCAATCCTGCACGTTACGTGACTGGCCGGGGCCCAAGCGCGACACTGTATACACAGTGACGTAACCAGCTCACCCCAACAATCAGCCCGCATCTCTGAGCTGTGACGTCTGAAGAGCTTTCGGGAGAAACGTACGACGTAGAGGGTCCCATAACCATTATCCCACGTGATGGTAGTGCGTATAGGGCCAACGACCCACTCAGATCAAATACCCAAATCCGTTAAGCATGTTTAGTAACTCGCAGAGACGAGTAGGGCTCCTGTCGCTCCGACTTGGTGAAACATATCGCGCGGGTACTCTTGGAGCCGACCCGTCTTTAGTATTGTTCTCTCGCGGGCACCCTTGGGGCCAGCCTGACTTTAACAGTTTAAATATTGCAATGTAACATTTCCATGATCCTCACCCAGAGTGATCACGGCCCGGTAACAAGCATGGCATACGGACAAGGGTGAAGGGCCACAGATGAGACATAGCATACCTAACTAAGCATATTAGGATAGCAGGCGATGTATCAATAGCAGGCGACAACAACAGGCTATGCATCAGAATAGGAGCTATCGGAATAGTAGCAGGGGCAATTCTAATGCAAGAATAAGAGAGAAGGAGTGGGCGATATCGAGATGATCAAGGGGGTTTTGCTTGCCTGGAAGCTCAGCTGAAGGGGTCTGGTCGTCGTACACAGTAGCGTCGTCGGCAGAATCGGGGGCTATCGGAAGAGAAGGAGGGGGAAGAAACAATAAATACAAGGCAATAATGCAACAGGGATGCATGACATGTCTAAATGATATGCAGAGGTGCTATACTGCCTACCTAAATGCTTTAGTTAATTTAGGAATTTAATTGGATTTATTTTATTAAAGTTATGCACTATTCATTTACCAGATACGGGTAAAATGTTACATGTTCGGTATGTTAGAGGGGTGTGACAGACATGTGGATAGGTTATTCAGATTCTACACATTTTTCTGATCGTTTTTCATATATAAATTATTTTCATTCGAATTACGGTTTATTTTATATGATTTTTCAAAGTTTTAATCATTTTCTGGAATTATTTAAATTGAATTATCCGAAACAGTACAGATGACGTCAGCATGACGCATGCATGACATCAGCAGTCAACAGGTGAGCTGACCAGTCAAACCTGACCAGTGGGTACCACTGGTCAGTGACTGTGCTAATTTAACAGAGTTTAATTAATCTAATTAACCTAATTAGCAGATGGGCCCGCCCTGTTAGTGACTGATTAAATTAATTAATTTATATTTAAATTTAAACTGGGTTAATTAGTCGCGGGACCCACATGTCAGTGACTGTGGGTCGCCACGTCAGCGGTGGACCGGGTCAACGGGGCCCGCGGACCCACCAGTCAGTGGCACAAGGCGGGGCCCCAGCGGCCACGTCGGCGCCAGCCACCGGTGTCGCGCCGGAGCGCTCTCCGGCGAGTCCGAGACGGCGATGAACTCCGGCGAGCCCGGGTTTCGCGTACGGTGCATCAAATCGGGCGTTCTTGGGCTCTATCGAACGTGCACATCACGGCGCATCTGGTGGTGGCGGTGGTTGGCCGTGGGGTGGCCGGAATCGGGCGGTGCGACGACGGCAGCGGCGACGGTTTCGAGAGCTCTACGGGAACGGCGATACGGGCGCGCTCGAGCCAAATGGCTAGGCCAGAGGGCATCTACGCGCGCGGGCGAGCACGATAAGCAGCGCCACATGACCATTTGGTCATCGGAGGCTCGCCGGCGACGAGATCCGCGGCGGAGCGCTCAGGCGTGTCGGGGAATCAGGGCTAGGGGCTGAATCCGACGGCGAGAGGAGAGGGAGAGGTACAGAGGCTCACGGGGAGCCGGTAGAGGAAGGCAGCGGGCACGGGGGAAGCTGGACGGCGACGTATTTGACGGCGAGGCGGCGGCGACCGCAGGAGGAAGACGAGCTCGAGGAGGTCGCGGTGGTGGCGCAGCGCTCGTTCCAATGGGCGGAGAGGAAGCAGACGAGGCAGGCGGAGCGATCGAGCTCGGTCTCAGGCGCTGGGGACGGCGGTAGCGTCGGCAGCGAGCTCGGCCATGGCGGCGGTGACGGCGTTTGCGCGAGGAGGAAGAAAGCGGCGAGGGAGGTGGAAAAAAATATCTGGGGAGGCGGCTAGGGTTTCGCGAGGGCATTCTTATCCCCCTCGCTGCCCTGTAGCGACACGGGGGTGACGAGGCGCGGCGGAAACGGCGACGACCGGCGTCGGGGTCGGACGCGGGCGACCGAGGAGGAGCAGTAGAAGGAGGAGGACGAGGTGGGCCGGGCTGGCGCGGCGACTTAAGCCCAGGTATGTTGGCCCTTTTTCTATTTTCCTGTTTTTCTTTTATGTTTTCTATTTTCTTTCTGTTTTGCAATTAGTTTAGGCACAATTTGAGTTTAGTAAAATAAGTGCCCTGGCCCAATAAATAATATGTAATATTAGCTAATATCAGAATTTGGTTTGGAGGTGATATGATTTCATATGAATTTTAATTAAATGAAATGGGTTTAATTATTGCTGTTTGGGTTCTGTTTTAGGATGTTAGGGTCATTTAACTATTTCAATTAATGTTGAATACAATTTTATAAATCCTTCTGAATTATTTGCAGCATTATGTACATTTTGGTTTTCAAAATTTGAACAACTTTTATTTTCAACTTATATTTGAATTTCATTTTGACTTGGAATTTAAAAGAGATATGATTGAAATGATGATCAGGCACTGTTCAACATGATGACTTGGCATTATCAAAAGGTGATTACTGTAGTTAATACATGGGGGTGTTACAGTATTGGGGGGGGGGGGTATGAGTCATGGAGAAGTTGGAGTACAGTAGCATTATACAAATATTAAATATGAATCAATTTACTACAGCACATAGAGTTAAAGATTTATTTGTTATACTAACGGATCTCACGAGGTTTCTGTTAAGTTTTTTGTGCTGAAGTTTTCAAGTTTTGGGTGAGACTATGATGGATAAAGGAATAAGGAGCGGAAAGAGCCTAAGCTTGGGGATGCCCAAGGCACCCCAAGGTAATATTCAAGGAAGACTCAAGCGTCTAAGCTTGGGGATGCCCCGGAAGGCATCCCCTCTTTCGTCTACAATCTATCGGTAACTCACTTGAAGCTATATTTTTATTCATCACATGATATGTGTTTTACTTGGAGCGTCTTGTGATATAGTTTGTTTGATTTTGTTTGCTTTTTAGTTTGTCACAATCATCTTTGCTGAACACACCTTTTTGAGAGGGACACACAATATTCGTGATTTGTTAGAATACTCTATGTGCTTCACTTATATCTTTTGAGCTAGGCAGTTGCTCTAGTGCTTCACTTATATCTTTTAGAGCTCGGCGGTGGTTATATTTTAAAGAAATAGTTGCACTCTCATGCTTCACTTATATCTTTTTGAGAGTCTCCTGATAGAAATGGTAATATTCACGGGGTTATGAATTTGGTCTTGATATGATAGGTATTCAAGAGGGATATAATAAAAACTTTCATGTAGATCACTGAATATGATAAGTTTGACTCCTTGCAATAGTTTTGCGATATTAAGATGGTAATATGTGGGAGGTATTAGTAGATAATTGTGGTTTAGTAAGAATATTGGTGTTAAGGTTTGTGATTCCCGAAGCATGCACGTATGATCTGTCGTTATGCTAAGAAGTTGGAGCATGATTTATTATTGATTGTCCTCCTTTGTGTGGCGGTTAGGGGCACGCAATGGTTAACTCCTACCAACCTCCCCCCAGGGGCATGCGTAGTAGTACTTTGCTTCGAGGGGTAATAAACTTTCGCAATAAGTATGTGAGTTCTTTATGACTAATGTGAGTCCATGGATTATACGCACTCTCACCCTTACGCAATTTGCTAGCCTCTTCGGTACTGTGCATTGCCCTTTCTCACATCGAGAGTTGGTGCAAACTTCGCCGGTGCATCCAAACCCCGTGATATGATACGCTCTATCACACATAAGCCTCCTTATATCTTCCTCAAAACAGCCACCATACCTACCTATCATGGCATTTCCATAGCCATTCCGAGATATATTGCCATGCAACTTCCATCGTTCCGTTTTTATGACATACATCATCATTGTCATATTGCTTTGCATGATCATATAGCTGACGTAGTATTTGTGGCTCAGCCACCGTTCATCATTGTTATACATGTTACGCTAGCATCATTGCACATCCTGGTACACTGCCAAAGGCATTCATATAGAGTCATATTTTTGTTCTAGTATCGAGTTGTAATGTTGAGTTGTAAGTAAATAGAGGTGTGATGATCATCGTTATTAGAGCATTGTCCCAGTGAGGAAAGAATGGTGGAGACTAATGAGTCCTTGAAAAAGTGGGGATGAGGTCCATGAGACCGTTCTAAAAAAAAGAGGCGAAAAAGAGCCATGAAAAAAATGAGAGAAAAAGAGAGAAGGGAGGCAATGTTACTATCCTTTTCCACACTTGTGCTTCAGAGTAGCACCATGTTTTTCATATAGAGAGTCTCCTAGTTTGTCACTTTCATATACTAGTGGGAATTTTTCATTATAGAACTTGGCTTGTATATTCCGATGACGGGCTTCCTCAAATGCCCGAGGTCTTCATGAGCAAGCAAGTTGGATGCACACCCACTTAGTTTTCATGTTGAGCTTTCATATACTTATAGCTCTTAGTGCATCCATTGCATGGCAATCCCTACTCCTCGCATTGACATCAATTGATGGGCATCTCCATAGCCCGTTGATTGCCTCGTTGATGTGAGACTATCTTCTTATTTTTGACTTCCCCTTATTGATCACTACCACCATACTCTATTCCACCCATAATGATATATACATGGCTTGCGCTCATGTATTAAGTGGGAGTTGAAAAAGCTGAAGCGCGTTAAAAAGTATGAACCAATTGCTTGGCTAAAACCGGGGTTGTTCATGATAAATATTTTGTGTTAAGAAGATGGAGCATGACAGGATTGTATGATTTTGTAGGGATAACGTTGTTTAGCATTTTTATTTTGAAAGACATGATTGTTTATTAGTATGCCTGAGTATTGATGTCTTTATATCAAATTATAGACTATTGCTTTGAATCATTCGAATCTTATTATTCATACCGTAAGAGAAAGATTACATGATGAAACATGATAGGTAGCATTCCACATCAAAAATTCGGTGTTTACCATTTACCTACTCGAGGACGAGCAGGAATTCAGCTTGGGGATGCTTGATACGTCTCCAACGTATCTATAATTTTTGATTGTTCCATGCTATTATAGTATCAATCTTGGATGTTTTTATATGCAATTATATATCATTTTTTGGAACTAACCTATTAACCTAGTGCCCAGTGCCAGTTGTTGTTTTCTGCTTGTTTTTGGCTTTTCAGAGAATCTGTACCAAATGAAGTCCAAATGCCACGAAACTTTTTGGAGATTTTTTTCTGGACAAAAGAGACCTTGGAAGCTTCAGGAGGAGGCCAAAAGCCTCACGGAGGCTTCACAAGGCAACAGGGCGCGCCCCAGGGGGGGCGCGCCGTGTTGCCTTGTGGGGCCCACGTGACTCCGTTTGACCTAATTCCTCTTCTATAAATTCACAAATATTGGAAAACCAACATGGAGCGAGAAGGGAAAACCTTTCCGCTGCCGCAAGCCTCTGTTCTTCCGCGATCCCATCTGGAGGCCTTTTCCGGTACTCTGCCGAAGGGGGAATCGATCACGGAGGGCTTCTACATCAAACTTGCTGCCCTTCCGATGATGTGTGAGTAGTTTACCACAGACCTACGGTTCCATAGCTAGTAGCTAGATAGCTTCTTCTCTCTCTTTGATCTTCAATACCATGTTCTCCTTGATGTTCTTGGAGTTCTATCCGATGTAATCTTCTTTTGCGGTGTGTTTGTTGGGATCCGATGAATTGTAAGTTTATGATCAGATTATTCATGAGAAATATTTGAGTCTTCTCTGAACTCTTTTATGCATGATTAAATATAGCTTTGTATTTCTCTTCGATCTATCTATTTGGTTTGGCCTACTAGATTGATTTATCTTGCAATGGGAGAGGTGCTATGTGATGGGTTCAATCTTGCGGTGCTCAATCCCAGTGACAGAAGGGGACATGACACGTATTTGTATTGTTGCCATTAAGGATAAAAAGATGGGGTTTATTCATATTGCTTGAATTTGCTTCTCTACATCATGTCATCTTACTTAAGGCGTTACTCTGTTTTTAACTTAATACTCTAGATGCATACTGGATAGCGGTCGATGAGTGGAGTAATAGTAGTAGATGCAGGCAGGAGTCGGTCTACTTGTCTCAGACGTGATGCCTATACATGATCATTGCCATGAATCCGTCATAATTATTTGCTTTTCTATCAATTGCCCAACAATAATTTTACCCACCGTATGTTTCTATGCTCGAGAGAGAAGCCTCTAGTGAAAACTATGGCCCCCGGGTCTATCTTTATCATATAAAAAACCCTAAAAATACCTTGCTGCAATTTATTTACTTTTATTTTTATTAGTATTTTAGTTTATCTATTTATCTCTATCAGACTTAATCCTTGCAAGTAACCGCTAAGAGGATTGACAACCCTCTTATTCGCGTTGGGTGCAAGTGTTTGCTTTTCTGTGTGTAGGTGCTGTTCACTGGATCTTGCTTGGTTCTCCTACTGGACTGATAACCTTGGTTCTTAACTGAGGGAAATACTTATCTCTATTGTACTGCATCATCCTCTCCTCTTCGGGGAAATACCAACGCAGACTACAAGTAGCAGCCACCACATTTCTTGGGCGCCTCAAAAATCTATCGATTTCCTTGGTAATTTTCTCAATAAACACTAATGGTCGATTTGGGGCAAATTAATTCAATTTCTGACATACCAGGCCCACTGGTCAGGTCCACATGGCACTAAATGGTCAACACCGTCTGTTGACCGTTAAGTTGAATGGAGGGCCCACCCGTCAGCATCGTCATCTCTCTCAAACCTTCTTCTCCTCCTTGGGGGCATTCCAACAAACACCTCGCGTGCATGCGCAAGGATGGACAAGAGGGCGCAGAGGTGATTGTCTGCGGATCAACCGGGTTGCCGAGGTCGACGCCGAAAGCAGCAGGAGACGAGGCGGCCGGTGGCGCAGTCTTCCCTGGCCAGAGAAGGCCGACGCGGTGGCGTGAGCCGGCCATGGCGGGGCCGTGAGTCGTGCCGGTGCGCACTGTGGCCGAGCCGTGGCCATCGGGAACCCCATGGCGCGGCTAGCTGGCTTCTTTGACGTGGTCGTGAGCTCCGGTGCCGGCAGCGTGCCGTGGCCATGCTGGTGGCGCGCGGCGCCGACTATGCTATGACAAGGACGTGATCGCGTTCCTCATGCGTAGCCTCCGTCATGGTTGGTCCTCCTCGTTCGGGATCCTCCGCGCGCTAGTCCGGTCGCCCTTCCTGCGTCATCCCCTGCATCTGGCTCGCCACGCGCCAGAGGTGGGGGCGAAGCTCATCGAGGCAGGGCAGCGGGAGGAGCCGCGTCGCCAGATCCACCCGATCCAGTGTGGTGCGGCGCGTGACGGGATGTTGTGCTGCAGATCTCGCCAGCACCGGGAGGGAGAAGAGATGGAGGAAGGTGGAGGGGTTGACGGGAGAGAAAGGAGGCGGGGTGGCGCTGAAGAGAGAGGCGGCGGGGCGGCGCCAGCCATGAGCGAGTGGAGGTGGGGCATGGTGGATGCGTGGGGATTTGTTTTAACAGTCAAAACAAACAGGGTTGACCATTTAGTACCATGTGGACCTGACCAGTAGGCCTGATATGTCAGAAATTGAATTAATTTGCCCCAAATCGACCATTAGTGCTTATTGAGAAAATTAGCAAGGAAATCGGTAGATTTTTGGTGCGCCCAAGAAATGTGGTGGCAAATCCAAACATGAACTTAAAATGTGGTGGCTTTTTGCAATTCACTCCAGTTGAGGAGGCAGGGGAACGGCTGGCTCGCGTTTGATTAGAGATGGGAAGGTTGAGCTCATCCATGGGGGAAGGTGTAACGCCCCAGACACACCCGCCGGTGGTCGTTACTTCTGGCGGGATCTCGACTGGCCCCACAGATCAATACTACTCTTTCCTGCACACTTTGTCCTCACTCGTGCGCACCCGGGAGCAACTTTCCGGTCGGTCACCCATCCTGAAATTACTCTAAGCTGAGCACGGTTAACTTTGGAGTTCTGTCCGAATGAGCTCCCGGAAAAGAAGGAATTCCATATTAATATGAGTAGTCTATCATCTCTATTATGCCAGGCTATCACATACACCCCCACTCAGAGGAACCGACGTCCTCGTCGGGCCACGGGAACGTTCCCTCTTGGCACATACGTCTGTGCATCCAGTCCGGTACATGTGACATGCCGTGTGCCACGACGGGTCACAAACGTCATGAACAACATGACCGCGCACCTGTCCGCAAACATCCGTGTAACCGCGAGGGTTGGCTCTGATACCAACTTGTAACGCCCCAGACACACCCGCCGGTGGTCGTTACTCCTGGCGGGATCTAGACTGGCCCCACAGATCAATACTACTCTTTCCTGCACACTTTGTCCTCACTCGTGCGCACCCGGAAGCAACTTCCCGGTCGGTTACCCATCCTGAAATTACTCTAAGCTGAGCACGCTTAACTTTGGAATTCTGTCTGAATGGGCTCCCAGAAAAGAAGGAATTCCTTATTGATATGAGTAGTCTATCATCCCTATTATGCCAGGCTATCACAGAAGGGGATGGCAGCAGGAGGTAGGTGACGATGGACTAGATTGTGGATAAGATAGAGGGGAACGAGTTACGACTTACGAGTGGCTGCAAGGGGGCGTACGAGCAGAGGCTCATGTACGGTACGGGATAAGGGCCCAGTTCTTTTGGCCGATTCTCCCAGAATCGCCACCCTCGCCAGCTTCTCCCAGAATCGGCACTCCGTATTTTTTTTACAATCCTAGCTAATTAGACCTTAATTAGATAGGATTGTAAAAAATGTATGAAGTGCCGATTCTGAGAGAAGCTGGGGAGAGGGGCGATTCTGGGAGAATCGGCCAAAAGAACGCCCAAAAGAATTGAGAGGGATGAGCGGTGGTCGGCCATGTGGGCAACGAGCGCGTCGTTTGATCAAGTGAGATCGTGCGACTCGCACACGATCCGGCCGGCCGGGGGGAACGTTTCCATTTCCATATTTGCAATGTATCCAAGGCTCTCACTGAGCGAATGCAAGAACAGACAGCAGTCATAGTAGTACCACTACTCCATACTCTTCTCCTCAACATCGTCGTCGATGGTGAAGGCACCTGGTGCTCCGCTCGGCCCCATCCCTTTCGCGGACGTCGAAGCCGACTCGGGCTTGGTCTCCGGCGTGCCGGAGCAGCTCCCGGAGGAGCACGCCGACGCCGACCTTGTTTCCGCCCTGCCGAGCGCGCCGAGGCCCAAGGGCCTGTCGAACCTCCGTCTCTACGAGGGCTTCTGGCTGCCGGAGTGGTCCGTCCCGGCGGCCATCGCCCTACAGCGCCGCTTCGAGCCCCACCGGGACGACGTCATCGTCGCCAGCTTCCCCAAGTGCGGCACCACGTGGGTCAACGCCCTCACGTTCGCCACCATGGCGCGGCGCGCCTACCCTGCCGCCGGCGCCGGGCACCCGCTGCTACGCCTCAACTCGCACCAGTGCATCCCTTTCCTGGAGGCCCTCTTCGGCAGCCACCGCGGGGAGGCCAGGCTCGAGGCGCTGCCGTCCCCGCGCCTCATGAACACGCACATGCCGCTGGCCATGATGCCGGGCGGGGGCAAGGTCGTGTACGTCTGCAGGGAGCCCAAGGACATGGTCGTCTCGCTGTGGCACTTCCACCGGTGGCTGCATCCCGAGCTGCCGTTGGCCGACGTCTTCGAGTCCGTGTGCGGCGGCGCGGTGGGGTACGGGAAGGTGTGAGACCACATCGCCGGCTACTGGAGCGCCAGCACGGCCAGGCCGGACGGCGTGCTCTTCCTGCGGTACGAGGAGCTGCTGCGCGACCCCGCCGGGCACGTCCGGGAGCTGGCGCGGTTCGTGGGGCTGCCTTTCTCCGGCGCGGAGGAGGATGCCGGCGTCGTCCACGACATCGTCAACCTCTGCAGGTTCGGGCACCTCAAGACCCTGGAAACCAACAAGACGGGCCACATGAATGGACTCCCGATCCCGCGTGACGCGCTATTCAGGAAGGGCGTGGCCGGCGACTGGGTGAACCACATAACGCCGGAGATGGCGCGACGCCTGGACGAGATTGTCGCCGACAAGCTCCATGCGGCAGGCCTCACCTTCCACGAGTGACTTACTCGACCGAGCACACTTGTCCGTATTGAGTTGAATAGAACGATAATAATTATGTATTATGCCAGCATATAAGAGTTTATATAGGCTATTACAAACCGACTTAGGCTAGGAAACTTGAAGGCCAAGTAATAGTCTAACATCCCCCGCAGTATCAACGGGAGGCTCGACGACGTTGAGACTAAAACGAATGTCTTGAAACGCCGTAGTAGGCAATCCTTTGGTGAAGATATCGGCAAATTGAGCTGTAGTTGGAACATGTAGAACCCGAACCTGACTGAGAGCCACCTTCTCACGAACAAAGTGAATGTCAATCTCGATATGTTTAGTCCGTCGATGTTGAACAGGATTCCCAGACATGTAGACGGCTGAAATATTATCACAATAGACAACGGTAGCCTGCTGGATCGGTCGATGCAGCTCCGACAACAATTGACGAAGCCAAATAGTATCAGCAACAGCATGTGCCACATCACGGTATTCAGCCTCAGCGGACGAGCGGGAGACCGTGAACTGTCTTTTTGAGGACCAAGAAATCAAATTGTTACCAAGAAAAACACAAAATCCGAAAGTGGACCGACGAGTGTCTGGACAACCTGCCCAGTCTGCATCAGAGTAAGCTGTGAGAGAAGTAGGTAAAGATTTGTTGACATGAAGACCATGATCAAGGGTGCCTTTTAAATAACGAAGAATGCGTTTGACATGATTGAAGTGAGGAAGGCAGGGGTCATGCATATAAAGGCAAGCTTGTTGGACAGCAAAGGAAATTTCAGGACGAGTAATAGTGAGATATTGGAGAGCACCAGTGATACTACGATAAAGAGTAGCATCGGAGAAAGGTTCACCGTTGGCAGAAAGTTTGAAACTAGTGTCGACAGGAGTGCGAGAGGATTGACAGTCAAGCATGCCAGCACGAAAGAGAAGATCAAGGATATATTGACGTTGGGAAAGAAAGAGTCCAGAAGAATCACGAAGAACTGCAATGCCCAAAAAATGATGAAGTAGACCAAGATCGGTCATAGAGAACTCAGAGCGAAGATGAGTGATAATGTGATCCAGAAAGGTTTGAGAAGAGGCAGTAAGGATGATATCATCAACATATAGAAGTAAGTAGGAAACATCGGAATTGTTATGGTAGACAAATAGAGAAGTGTCAGAAAGAGAAGGAGTAAAACCAATGGTTTGAATAAAGGAAGAAAAACGTTGAAACCAGGCGCGAGGTGCTTGTTTGAGACCATAAAGAGATTTTTGAAGAAGGCACACATGATTGGGATAGGAAGGATGTTCAAAGCCAAGAGGTTGTTGACAATAGACTGTTTCTTGAAGGGAGCCATGAAGGAAAGCATTTTTGACATCTAATTGGTGGATAGGCCATGTGGAAGAGACAGCAATGCTGAGAACAGTACGAATAGTGCTGGGCTTAACAACAGGAGAGAAAGTTTCATCGTAATCAATGCCCTGTTGTTGAGAATAACCGCGGCATACCCAGCGCGCTTTGTACCGTGAAAGACTCCCATCAGAGTGAAACTTTTGGCGAAAAACCCATTTGCCGGACACGATATTGGTGTTAGAGGGGCGAGGAACCAGCTGCCATGTATGGTTCTCTATTAAAGCATTATATTCGTCTTGCATGGCGGCGGCCCAATTGGGATCAAGAAGAGCTGTTTTGTAAGAGTTTGGAAGGGAAGAAAGAGAGAGATTGGCATGCAGATTTAGACGTTGTTGAGGTTGACGGAAACCAGATTTTCCGCGAGTGCGCATAGTGTGATCGTTTTGAGGTGCAGGAATTGGAATGGCACGGGGAGGGAGTGGCGCAGGTCGTGGGAGTATGGTGGGTGATGAAGAGGGGTCTGGTGCAGGGGGGTCTGGCGCTTGGGGTCTGGCGCTTGGGGTGGTGAAGGGGGGTCTGAGACAGGCGTGGGAGGTGGTGAAGGGGGGTCTGGCGCTTGGGGTGGTGATGATGATTCGGGCGCGGCAGGAGGCACTGTAGGGGAGGGTGGAGAGGGTGCTGCCGCGGCAGGGTTTTGGGATGTTTCTGTTGCCGCGGCAGGGCTTGGGGTCGATGTGGGTGCCGTGGCAGAATCCACGGTGGGAGCATAGAAAGGAAAAAGATCACGTCGAGGAGAAGAGGTGGTCGGCAAAGAGGGAGTTGGTGTAGGAGAGGTGCGTTGGGCGAAAGGAAAAATATGCTCAGCAAATGTAACATGACGGGACACATGGACACGTCCAGTGAGTAAATCAAGACAGCGATAGCCCTTGTGTTCGTCGGAGAAACCAAGAAGGACACATGGAATGGATCGTGGAGAAAGTTTATTGGCTGAGGTGGCATAAGTATTTGGAAAACAAAGGCAACCAAAAACGCGTATGTCGGAGTAGTTGGGATGACATAAAAAGAGAGAGAAGTAGGGAGTGGTATTGGGATTGGCTCTTGAGGGGCGAATATTAAGTAAGAAGGTGGCCGTGTGAAGGGCTTCAGCCCAGAATTTTGGAGGCATGGAAGATTGAAGTAGAAGAGTGCGAATAATGTCATTGATTGTACGTAGAGAGCGCTCGGCTTTACCGTTTTGAGGAGAAGTATAAGGACAAGAAAAACGGAGAAGAATGCCGTGTTGTAGAAAGAAAGTGCGATTCTTAAGATTGTCAAATTCACATCCATTGTCACATTGGATGAAACGAATGGGAAGGAAGAAGTGTACAGAAACATATCGCTGAAAGTTAAGAAACAGTGTGTGTACATCAGATTTGTTGTGTAAAGGAAAAGTCCAGACAAAGTGTGTATAATCATCGAGTATAACAAGGTAATATTTGAAACCAGAAACACTTGTAATGGGAGATGTCCATAAATCACAATGTAGTAATTCAAAAGGAAAAGTGCTAGTAGAGGTAGAGGAACTAAAGGGGAGACGTACATGTTTTCCTAATTGACAAGACTCGCAAAGCGAGGAATTATGAGAATCTCGATTACAAGGTATAGAAAATTCGCTAAGGAGAGACGATAAAACAGAATTATTTGGATGGCCGAGTCGTCGGTGCCAAAGATCAACTGAGGCGACCATGGATGTTGGAGAAGTAGCGGCAAGGACACCATGGAGCGAGTATAGTTCACCGGAGCTATTGAAGCGTGCGATCTCGGCCTGGGTTTGGTAATCCTTCACAGATAAATCAAAGGGGTCAAACGCAACGATAACAAAATTATCACGAGTGAATTGACGAACAGAAATTAGGTTTTTAATAAGAGCTGGAGAAACAAGAACATCGCGAAGAAGAAGTGGTTTGGTGGGAGAAGGAATTTGAGCTTGACCAACACAATAAATTGGAATAGAAGAACCATCACCAAGGGTAATGGAAGAAAAAGGAGATGTAGTGCAAGAGGATAGCAAATTACTTGATGCAGACATATGACTAGAAGCACCAGAATCGAAGATCCAATCCGTACCTGAGTTCCCTTGCGAAGCAAAATTGTTCATGGCCTGGATAAAAGCAACTTGATCCCAGCTCGGCGTCGAGGTTGAGGTCGGTGTAGGCAGTAGGGCAGGCTGTTGTGGCGGTGTCGGCAGCAGAGCCGGCGGTGTCGGCAGCAGAGCCGGTGGGGGCGTGTAGTAGGCACCGCTGTCGGCGTAGTGGGTTGAAGAAGCGCCATAAGGAGCGTACGCCGGAGCATACGCCGGAGCAGCATGATAAGCGTGCGTCGGTTGGCGGGGCGTAAGAAACCCAGGGGCACCTGTATGTGGACGAACACCGGGCTGCCAGGCACCAGAATAGGCAGGTGGGGCGCCGTATGGAGACGGGGCAGACCAGGGCATGGGCCAAGCCTGGACAAGCCCGGTCCAGGGGTCGTGCGACGGGTGCCAGTTTGAAGCGGCTGGCGGAGCACTTGAAGGCGCTGGAGTGCTTGGAGGAGCCGGAGAGCGTGGAGGAGCCGGTGTCGAGGGCGATGGCGCCGGGCGCGGTTGAGGCGGCCGATAGACGGGATTCTTGCCGCGGTAATTAGGGCTGGGACGCCAGCCTGCTGGTGGTGCCGGGGTTGGAGAAGGTGGCGGCGCAGGTGCACGGGGCACGGCGGCGAAGACCTGGGGACGAGCATCCTTGTTTGTTTGGGCACGATCGGCCCACTGGAGGATGGAGCGAACCTCAGCAAAGGAGGGACGCGGCCGCATCATGGGGATGAAGGAGGCCTACTTCTCGAAACGCTCGCTGAGCCCGACGACGAGGATGTTGATGAGCTGGCGATCGTCGACAGGGTCGCCAAGTTCGTCGGCGATGGCCTTGAGACGTTGGCAGTAGACGCTGACCGAAGCATCGCCTTGCACCATGTTCCGGAGCTCGGTGTGGAGGCTGGTGGCGCGAGCATCGACGTTGTCTTGGAACAACTAACGGAGAGCCACCCAGAGCTCGACGGCAGTAGCAGCATCGCGAAAAACGAGATTAAAAATCTCAGTGGAGACGCGCATGTAGATCCATTGTATGATGGCGAGATCATCCTTGCCCATTGGGGATCATGGGGTTGAGGAACAGAGGTGGAGGCGACGTGGGAGCGGAGATTGCAGCGCCCAAGATGAACCTCGAAGAGGTGGCGCCAATGGTAGTAGTTGTGGGAATTGAGATCGAGGGTTATGGGAATATAGGGGCTGACATCGGAGATTGTATCGGTGAAAGAGATGGAGGGAGACAGTGGTGGAGCTAGAGATAGGGTAGAAGAGGATGTTGCCGCGGCGGCGGCTTTGGAGGTGGTGAGAGCAGCCCGCCGCTCGAAGTAGCCGGGCGGCGGCGGTGTGGGCGGGTTAGCCATACCCTAGGATCGGGAGGCTGATACCATATTGAGTTGAATAGAACGATAATAATTATGTATTATGCCAGCATATAAGAGTTTATATAGGCTATTACAAACCGACTTAGGCTAGGAAACTTGAAGGCCAAGTAATAGTCTAACAGTCCGGTCGATTCTATGAGTACACTTTACTACATCATATTGAAATAATAGTAGATTTTTTATTTTATTTTTTGCGAATGGAAATAATAGTAGATGGCTGTGCATCAATCGATGCAGGAAGCAGGAGACGGGAGGTTTTTCCTCATTTTTTAATAGTAAGAACTTTTCATGTATCCAAGGTTTCTTTTACTGCGTCTCAAAAAAAAAGTTTCTTTTACTGAATGGAAAAAAATTGGGAGTGCCTAACGACTAATCAAACACCAACGTTCGTTTTTCATTTCGGTTTAGATTGTTTTCTTGTCCAATGACTTATTGGCACGTGTATCTGTTGGTTTGGGTCTATTATATCGTTTGTAAAAGAAATTAATTTGATTTCATTTGGCTTTTAGGTCAGATCAAGGAAAAGTATTTTGTTATGGGTTTTTTTTTTGGCTAGTATACCAAATATTTGGGGCCCACTGAAAATTCCAGAATTTCGGAAATTTCGTTGATTATTTTTCCATGGGTCATATTCCACTTGGTCTCACTGTTCAGCCCTGCTGGATGGGGGGACATTCTTGGAGACCAACCTCCATAGAGCCCTATCCCCAGTTTGAGTTCTGACAGAGAGAGGGATTCCATGGAGAGCTCGAGAGAGCCAAGATATCCACCGAGTTCTGCCAAAGAAAGGGACTCCATCGAGAGGTCGAGAGAGCCAAGATATCCGCGTTACACGCCATCTCACGTTGAGGAACTCAGAGACCGGCTGAACAGGCTGCCTCATGAGAGGACGCCTGGCAGCGGCGTGTTCTTCATCAACAGCGACATGGAATCTTAGGCCAGGGGGCAGCGGATGGAGCACAGGCAGCTACAGGGACGTGTTTGGTAGCCTTGGCAGTTGAGCCTGGCTCGGCAAAGGGTGGCTTAATGAAGCCTGGGTGAGTAGAAATAGCCTAAAAACCAACATCTGCAACATGTTTGGTTGCATGCATGGACACTTCCTGCATTAGGGGATCGCTTTGAGCACGGTGTTTGGTTGCCTGCATTGTCTTAGCTCACACATAAGCAGATTGTTTGGTTGCACATAGGGTGCGAGGTGTGCTAACCTTGTACCCTATGTGGTGAGGTTACCTTACACACAATCACAGCTACCACACCAACGCCACAGCACTGCAATGGCGACGAACTGCACGATGATGATCAAGTTCTTCACCCCAAAGTGTGGCGCCGCCTTGCCAACTTCAACATTGCATGCCTGCTTTTGCACAAACTTGGCGTAAGCATCTTCTACCGCCTGCCTAGTCTTAAACCGTCTGTGGCTGCTATCGCTGTACCCTGAAACTTGTTGGTTGCAAGCTTCCCATGTACTGTAAACCCCTGGAGCCCTCCCGACGAACACAGCATACCACTTGTCCTAGCAGTGCACAAAGAGCAACAGTTGAAGCAGCAAGCAATGGAGCAATCAAGCAGCAAGCAAAGGAGCACACAAAGCAATGGAGCAGAAGAGAAGTACTAAGCATGCATGATCATATGGCATAGCAAGTTCAACCTACCACTACTATATATGGTGTCATCCTACCACCACCACATCCAAAAGAGGGTGTCATCCTACCACCGCAAGTTCGTGATCACCGTGAGGATCACCATGAGGGGTTAGTATATACCACCTCACCAAAATATACAGACCATAAGATTGTTTTCAAGCCCTAGCTACACAAAATATACGTCGTCATCATCATCGTCGTCCTTGTCGCCATCGCCGTCGAGGATCATGCACGCGGTAACCAGCAGCAAGCTCTAGTAGTAGTGCTTGCCCAGCCAGCTCCTGAGCCAGAGCACCCTGTGGGCGTCTGCCATGGCAACAAACCCAACACCCTGGGCCTTGTTGTCGAGCAAGTGGCTCAGAGCTGCCATGAGAGCCTCATCGCTGAACCCACCTTGCTCCATGACGGCGCTGTACAGGTCAGGGTGGACGTCCACGGACTTGCTCTCCCTAATGGCAGTTGCCACCTCCTTCACGGCCTCAGTCATGCTAGTGAAGACAGTGATCTCCTCCTCCATCAGGCCGCCCCTCTTCCTCTTCCTATCGACCACAGGGACTTGATCAAATGGCCTGTCAGGGCCATCAAGGACTGTCTCTACGTCCGGGGTGCCTGGGAACTCCGGCATGGGTGAACCGAGAGGCTCACCGGAGCCCATGGCATGTTTGCCGGTTGCCAGCCCGAAGGAAAAGATGTGCTGCATCTGGTTGTAGTTTTGGATGGGTGTGTTGAGGAAGTCAGCGTCTTTGGGGTGGTCCTAAGAAAGAAGCACAAGCGTAGTTGTTAGTTGCGAGTAGGCAATGGTTGTCAGTGTGAAAAACAAAGGGGGCAGTGAGCTAACCGCGACATGGCCGGTGTCGTGCTCTGCCTCAAAAACGATCGAGCAAGTGTTCTGATCCCATAAGGCGCCGCTAAGGTCTCTGAGCTTGGAGACTTGGATCCATCGAGCTCTCCACTTCCTGAGGTGGTTGTACACCTGGGTGGCGAACACCTCCTGGCCACAGAACTCAAACACCTGCTTCACAACGGTGTTCAAGTGCACCTTCTTGAATCCCTTGTCAGTCCTAACCCCACTAGAGATGAGCTCACACATCTTGTTCAGCACGAACGTGGACATGAAGGGCTGCCACTTCATGTTGTTCCCCCTACCATCCTTCTTTGCCTTTGCGGCTGCCGTCAGTGCAGCGGCATGAGCAGCAGCAGCGGGAGTTGGCTCAACGAGCACAACTGGCACAAAAAGAGAACCAGCGGCTGATACCTCGAGCACCTCTGAATCAGGAGGCATTTTCTCATCGAGGGAGGGGGCTGGGAGTCCTGGACATATGACGCACCGAACTGACTATCGGACAGGACAAGGGCCTAACTAAGATCTTGCATCTGCGTGGTCATGTCCTACAATCGTAGCACGCATTGACAGTAAGCATAGCACACACAGTACCGGACGATCTATGAAAGGAGGAGCATACATCACAACTAGCCAACTAGCTATGAATCCATTGTGTTCATCACTATCATACTACTCTAGCATGCTACAAATCCACCACCAATAGCTACCACAACATCACAATATACCATCTGCTCACAGATCAAACCCTACAACATCACATTCTACCATTTGCTCACAGGTCAATCCCTACAACATCACAATCTACCATCTGCTCACGGATCAAACCCTACAACATCACAATCTACCATCCACTCACAGATCAAACCCTACCACATGCTTGCACATCAAACCCTACGACCACATGCTCTCAGATCTAGCTACAACGAACAGAGAGAAGAGGGTGATTGAACTCACAGAGGCCATGGCTGCAGGTCGAGGGGGATGCGGGAACGGTCGGAGAAGTTGAGGACAGGAGTCGCCGCCTCCGTGGACCGCCCGCTGGTGAAAGAGCGCCGCTTATCTGCTCGTCAATGCCGATGCGCGTCGGCGGGAAAGCTCGAAAGGGGGGAGAAGGGTGGCGGGACTTTGGGCGGTGAGAGGAGGGGGCTAAATAGGGGCGACCGAATCGGCGGGAGGTGAGCCAAAATCCTCCCACTGATTTTTCGGAGACGCGCGCGAGCTCGTGCCATCTCCGTGGCCACACGAGCTCAACGCCACGTTCCCCTCCCCTGCTTCGGCCGAGCCTGGCTCTCCAGAAACTGCCGATTCGGGCGTAGAAGTTGGGCCAGGCTAGGAGGTGCTTTAAACTTTGTGCGATGCAGGCCGAACAGTGTATGCGGGCAACCAAACAGGCCGAATTTTTCCCACGCGGCCTGGTTGGGCTGAATGCAGGCAACCAAACACGTCCCAGATGATCAACCGCACCATCAACGACGACATGGACTCCCTCTCCGTCGGGAGCCACGAGTCCTCTGATCAGCCCCACGTGAGCGTGCAAACCATACACAATAGACCGAGAACCAGAATAAACCTGGGCTACCAGGTGTGACCGACCGTGTCCGTACTTAAAATCTTCGAGCGCAATGTCGGAAAAGTTTATCGATACTTGGAAACTGGAAAGGAGAAGTTGAGATGTACATTTCAGGAACCGGATTGGAGCCTATTGTGTAGATAATCAGATATGTTTTTTTCCTGGAATGTTGTAATTGTGTCTTGGTGTGGATGCTGCGTTGCGTTGGTGGGATTATTGATGACTGAATAATATTGGCTGGGTGTAGGGCAGGAGTTTTTCCTCGAATTAATACGCTGTGACTGAGTCTCGAGTAACATTTTGCTCTTTATATTTGGAAAAAGATAGCAGTAACATTTTGCTCTTGGCCTGTGAATTTTTGTTATTGCACTGTTTTGGTTTGCAGGAAAGATTGCGCGCATGTTTTTGTTTTTTCCTTTAAAGTTTGGTGATGAAATAAGTAAACATGTGAAATATAAAAAAATGACAAAATGGTGATTTCCAAATAGTGAATAATACATGCACGGTTCATCTTTCCAAAATCAAGCTTTTGTCATTTTTGTGCAAGTCACATGGCTACTTATTTCAGAATCAAAATTTGGACATGTGTAAAATACATCCATATAAACATGTTGATTTGTTTTCATAATTTTTTTAAACTTCAAAATAGCATTTTGACACTATTCAAAATATAGGGCTCCAATGAACCCGTCCTCCAAAGTGACTTTTTGGGTATCGATCCCCATACCTCTCGCATTCTAAGCGAGCGCTACATCCCCTTTTGAGGTAATACTCCGTCCAAACTTAGTTGACGCTCAAACAGATGTATTTTGCACTGAAATATGTCTAAATACATCTGTTTGAGTGTCAACTAATTCCGGGCGGAGGAAGTAGTAATTAATGAGCATACTTAATTTGATGATAATTTATGTGTCTTGTTGAAAATCGAAAATGTGTGGTGTATAAAAAGGTGGTTACATATACCCCACTTCTTCTTTTTTGCGAAATACTTGTATTCCTCAACCGATATGGTTGCATTATTTTGGTTGCGACGTACTCCTCCGTGCTAGATACTTCCGTTTGAGCGTCAAGTAATTCCGGACGGAGGGAGTACATGAGTAATACAAGTATTCTCGTTCATTGAGTTTCCTTTTGATCTCACGAATCAAGAAAGAGTTTCTTGATCTATCAACTTCCTTGTCTCTCAGCACGTTAATGGCCTCGAGGCAGTCCAAACTATAGGCAAAATACTTCATTGTAGAGCTAGCAAAAGAAAACACCTCCAAGAATAGCATTCAGTTCTGACTCAAGAGCATGCTGACATGTGATTAGGTTCGGCATGCTGTGAAGATAATAGCACCATCAGAATCTCTTAGCACCATTCCAGTTGCAGCCAAGCCATCAGCGACAAGATAAGAACCATCCGTGTTCAATTTAAGATGCATCCAATGGCCGATAGTTTTAGAACATGGGTTTCCCGCTACCCTGTCCTACCATTCTCCACCGATCCACAACCGTGCTAGCCTGCACTGGGCAATAGGCCTCAACATAACGATATTTGACATTGTAGCCGAGACATTCCGGCAGATGAGCCGCCCATCACAGTTGAGTGATAAGGTGTCATTGTTGGATATGGGTGGCGCCCTTATCCTGTGCTGCACCACCCATGATTGTGTTACTTTAGATGTTTGGGTGTTGCATGACTATAATGCTGAAACCTGGGCATCCTACTGCTTAATTTTGGCATCAAATATGTCCCTAGGATGGCTGTGATCAACAAGCGTGAGCTGTTGATCAGCAGTGTCTTGGACGCCTGTTGCATTGTGACTTTTTTTGCGGGGTAAAAGGTAATTCACAGGTTTACAATCTGCTACTCCCTCCGTCCGGGTTTATTAGGCCTCACAACATCACAAGCATGTCCATTTTTATAAGGTCTTGCTTTGGAAAGGTGCATGCATGCAACCACTTCATTGGTTGCATTGAGAGCCATTGTTGTTGGTGCCACGGTTGGGGAATTAATATGCTTTTTCATTGGATGCATGTGTGAGCTGGCATGTGAGAGAGTGCATTGGGAGTAGAATGGAAGAATTAATGTGAGCAAATTACTATGTGCCTTGGTCTAAGAAAAGTGATCTTTAGGCCTAATAAACCCGGACGGAGTGAGTAATACAAGATTACGAATGAAGGGGGAGGCCGTTGGAACCAACAAGCGGTGCTACATGGCGTGCGAGCATAATTAGCTAGATAATGTGAAACCGTGTTATGTGATCTACGGATTTAAACTTCCTATGAAGCATGTAGTTCTTGACTTCCTTAACCAATTGACCAAAGGACGATTTGTCGAGTGAGGTGTCCGTCATAGTAGAGAGGTCGACTACCGAGTCCGACTGCACTAAGACCAGAATATTAGACCAATGGATAGCCAAAGACATTTCGATCCTAATAGCTTGAATTTCCGCTTCGAGAGCGTTGTTGCAGAAGAACAATAACTGGCATGACCTAAAAATGACTAAGCCAAGCGTTGTTGCATTGTGACATTGATGGTGTGTTTGTAGGAAATGTGGAAAACGAAGAGCATGAGAGCCGCTTGATACTTCTTACTAGGCATCACCTCAAAGAGAGCATGATTTCAATTTTCAATCCCATTGTTTGAGGGGCAAGAAGATACTGTGAACAAGGAGCCTCCACATATTTCTATAAGATGCCATGCTCCATCTTGATGAATTTGGACTAGTTGTTTGCTGTGCCCATGAAGAGTATCTATCATGTATGAACCTCGCCTTCTGTTCTATGTTCTTACTTTTAGTACTGAACACTTTGTATGTATGATGTAGCGCCTTCCTGCTATTATCATTTGGTGCTTGCTATGCTGTCCTGATTGACTTTCACTAGTCATAATCTTGTAAGTGTTGCTAGCTGGGGTCTTTCTTTACTGCTGCTTCTATGACCAGGATTTGTGTTGTCCGGTTTTTTTTCATGTCTTGTTCTTGTTCATCATAGTGGAACCTGGTTTTGTTCCTTTTACCCCCAAAAAAAGGTCGAGAAAAATGTGCTAATTTCCAGTTCATCTTTATCTAAAAAATTGGTGGTAATTTGACCTATTCAGATGCCGCAGTGACACCTCTAGATTTGTAGAAAAATAAATAAAAAAAGACCACTCATGGACGAGGTAAATGTACTAATTCAGATGCTTCCACCATTATATCTAAGAAAATGGTGATAATTTGACCGATTCAGATGCTTCCACCATTTTATATCTAAGAAAATGGTGATAATTTGACCGATTCAGATGCTTCCATCATTTTATATCTAAGAAAATGGTGATAATTTGACCGATTCAGATGCCACACTGACACCTCTAGATGTACAAAACAAAAGTTAAAAAGACGAGAGGAAAATGCGCATCCAGAGAAGGAATGGAACCCTGGTCAGTAGTATGATACCACTACACCAGATGCGCTTTCATGTTGCTTCTTTTTTGTTTTCATGATTATTCGGATTTTACAGTATTTAGATCTGCAAAGAAAATAACAAAGAAAATAACAAAGAAAAAAGAGTGGAGAAGTGGGGTATCGATCCCATTACCTCACCTCTCGCATGCGAAGCGAGCGCTCCACCATCTGAGCTACATCCCCACAACTGATTATGGCAATTAAAAAACCTACTTATCTTTAGTAATGCGCGTATCTTGTTGGTGCAATTGCTATACGCGACCACCTTTTCAAAGGCATGGTGGTTGCGGTTTGAAATGCTAATTCCTTGGCGAGAAGTTATTGCGTTTTTGTTGTTGAAATGGTTAGTTTACATGCTCCTCTCTGTAGCTTAATATTTCGATCTTTTATGCTCAGTGCACACTTGGGTGCTATTGCTTTTGGCACCTTGTCACTCCCACTGAGAAGTTTTTCATCAGGCATATCTGGGAATCTGATTGTGTGTTACTAGAGGCAAGTAATTTGGTCTTTCTTTCCTCCTAATTTTG
This sequence comes from Elymus sibiricus, assembly GCA_039707655.1. Taxonomy (NCBI): domain Eukaryota; kingdom Viridiplantae; phylum Streptophyta; class Magnoliopsida; order Poales; family Poaceae; genus Elymus; species Elymus sibiricus. The sequence continues at coordinate 75,108,348 of CM077676.1, forward strand.
TGAGTTGTGGTGCCATCTTGATCACCATGTGATGGTCTGCCCGGAAGGTTGGTGTTGGCCGGTGTTATTTTTCTGCAAGGCCGCCGTTCCCTGTCTCAACCGGTTTTCTTCGGGCGCCCGGCACCGTTGTTAGGATGCTATGGTTTGACCTGATCAGAGCTGAAACTGTCATATTGCATTTTGGTTTGCGTTTTCCGGGAAGTGGTATTGTTTTTGTCATGTTGAGATTTGGAATCCTGCCTCGTCTTTTTTTGTTCGTGGATCACCGATTATCCAGTGATATTTCTCTGGTTGTTTACTTCAGAGGTGGTACTGATGTTTGGTGAAGCGTAAGATGATCTCTCTCTAGTTTGGGAAGAAAACAAAATACCATCGCCGCAGATCAACATTTCTTTTTCTTTTTTCTCGAATACGCACGAGTGTGCGTACTATATATTAAAGAAATGGATGGGGAGCAAGAACCCCTCCACATTGGCGGTTACAATAGTTTGTACATAACCCCAACTCCACTCTATCTATCAAAGGCTAACTCCTCGCGTCATTACCCGCCTCTACAGCCGCTATGAAGCGGTCCCAGATCAACATTTCAGGAACAGAATTTTTTTTTTATAGACGCCGTAATCAGGAACCTACTGTGTAGATAAGAGCTGTTTTTTCTCCTGGAATGTTGTAACTGTCTCTTGATGTGGATGCTGCATTGGCGAGATTGATTGACCCAATAAATTTGATTGGGTGTAGGGCAGAACATAAAGAGGAGCTATTTTTCTCTTTTCTTTCTGGAATGCTGTAACTGTGTCTCCGGGTATCATTTTGCTCTTTTATTTTTTCCACCGAAAGGATGGTAACCAAATCATGATGGTGACATTTTTGCTCTTGGTCCGTGATTATTATTGCACCGCTTTGGTTTGCAGACACAGAATGTGCGCATGTTTTTTTATTTTCCTTTTGTGTTTAGAGGGATTTTTAGCATGTTTGGGAGATTTGGAGTTTGCAAAAGTGAAGTCAAGATAGCTTTTCTTTACAGAGATTCAAAAAAAAAATCAGAATGGAGAAGTAGGGTATCGATCCCCATACCTCTCGCATGCTAAGTGAGCGCTCTACCATCTGAGCTACATCCCCTTGTTTATTATTTCTCCCTGTAAAGGAAATATAAGAGCGTTTAGATCACTACTTTAGTGATCTAAACGCTCTTATATTTCTTTACGGAGTGAGTACGTTGTAATTACCATTTGTATTAAGACGAAGCATCTTCTTAACGTACCTGACCATGAAGATTCGGTTTTGGGCCAAGCAATGTTTCAGAGATAGTTGCAACAGCGTCCTGATACCTTTGGAATTGGTTGGGCGAGCCAGTTCAATCACAATCCCAGTTTTTTTTTTTTTTGTGCTATTTCATTTTTCGGTCTGCCATAGCTGAATTCTTATTGATTAAGAAGAGAGTGAGAGTTGCCCGATAAATTTGCGAAAAAAACAGGCTAAAACCGACACAGAATGCTTTTTAATCAGTCTTCAAATTGCTTTTCACAAGTAGTTAGTTGGGTACCACAAAGACAACAACACACCACCAGCCATTGTTTCTCAGTGTATCAGAAGGAAGCAAAAGGACTAGGAAGATAAAAGAAAATCAACCAAATGAAATGCCCCACTGGTTATTCAAGCAAGATCAGTCTTGGAAAGTAAGTAATCAGGTATAACTGCTGGAATTGTTTTTTGGCAAGGCCGGAGCTTCTTCTTCCTGGTGAATTTACACAAGTGAACTGCGTTAGGGGCTGCCATTCCAGGCCAGCCAGCCAGCCAAAGAACTTTCAGAGGAGGCGGTCGAGGTACTCGTCAACGGTGGTGTACTTCACGGCTCGGTGGCCTCGACGCCAAAGGACGGCTCGATGTCGAAGTTGGCTTGGTCGCCCCTCACGAAGACGGAGAGCGAGAGGGACAGCAGAATGTTCAGAGGGAACGCCGCTTCTGCATGCATGATTACATGTCACATGTCAAGAGAGGTAAGAGGTGCAGCTGTGGCTCTATGTACAGAAGAGCACCATATGTTACGTGTGCCTGGGAGGTGCACGCGCACGATGATGCAAAGAGAGCCTTGGCTCAGTGGTTGGGCATGCGGTTGTGCAGCCTAACGACCCGAGTTCAATTCCTAGAATTGACAGGTGACAGCCTAACGACCCGAGTTCAATTCCTAGAATTGACAGGTGATGCACAGGGTTTTTTTTCCATTTATTGAGGATCAAGTTTAGTGTGTGGTGAAACCACTGATCAAAAAATATCATGATACTCATTTAAAACAAATTCTGAGGACCATGTCTATCTTGGTACTCATACTAAAATGGTCGTATGCATCCCTAGTTGGTGCAGAGGCCGGGGAAGTGAAATTCTCCCCCAATTTTTAGCAACCAAGCAACTGTCACGGGCTGAAACGGTACCCTCGCGTCGCCCCGCGCGGGCGACTCGAGGGCGAACGCGAGCGCGCCGCCGGGCCTCATACATCTTCGACCCCTCGCCGCCGCTTGAGGCTGGCGCCGGCCAAGTCCGAGCCGCAGCCAAGGACGGCGGCGGCGGGGCCGTTTCGCCCTGGGAGAGGGTGCGATCTGGGCTTTGGCCCGCGGTGGTCTTCCCCGGCGCAGCGGCGCCTTCGGCAGCAAGGCGGCGGCTCGTCAACATCCCTCCGCCCTACGGTGGCTAGTCCGGCCGGCCATGGGGCTCCGAGGCAACGTCCGGCGAGCCTGGCCCCTGCAGGATCCAGATCTGGCATCTGCGGGCGTGTAGGGCCGATGGGCCTGGGCGGGCCTCGTCCGTCGTTGGTGCTGGCAGCTGGGGTTGCGGCGAGAGGCTAGTCAAGGCAGCTTGGTCGGCGGCGACGGCAGGCGCGGTTCGTTATGCGGCCGGCGGTCTGCTCCGGTGGTTCTCCTGGCGTCAGATCTGAAATTCTCCATCTGGTCCACTTCCCGCCGGATCTCGCGCCGGTGATCTTGTCTCACCGGGCTGATGGTGGCTGGGCACGGTGGTGTGAGTTGGGTTCAGGAGAAATCCTTTGGTGGCTTGGCCATCCATGTCGGTGACACCGCCTGCGGGCGCTGCTTCCCTTCCTGGAGGCATCGATGAGATCCCTTCTCCCCATCCCCTCTTCTCCGACCCAAGGTTAATTCCTGTTATCCCTTGCGGATGCGGCGGCGGCGGCGCTCGGTGTCGTTACCTCCATGGGGGCGCCGTTTGGCTAGGAGAAGTTGGTGTGTAGTGCCATGTGGTTAATTCCGTCTCCTGACACCCCCCCCCCCCCCCTCCCGGGCGAAAGTCCAAAATCCGCGTGATTGGACGGCGGCGATGACTTGCGCGTCGTACCCTTCAGGAAGGCGCCGTCTGGGGAGGCTTGGGTGTTCGGGAGAGGACTGTTCTGGCGGTGGGATCCGGGTGGCAAGAGGCAGTGGCGGTGGTGCGGAGGTTCGCAGGTGGAGCGGCGTGTCATCTACCGCGTGAAGACGACGAGTTTTGGCGGCATGGTGCAGCTGGATCTCGAAGACATATGTGTCTGGATGGACGAGCGCAGGGCGGTGGCGTTGTTTGGCGCCGTGGCGGCGTCGATGGCAGGCCTGTCAAGGTCGATGCGTCAATACCTGTTCTGAAGATGGATTGGTGAAAGATGGTGGTGATGACCCATGGGAGTGCGTCAGACCGGTTTGTGCCCCACACCTGGTATGTGGCTTGGTTTGGGCCTCTGGTTTTAAATGTTAGGCTTAGCTGAGAAGTCTGGGTATTTGGCTCAGATTTGCTGCATCCCTTCATCAATTGGTTAGGAGTTGCGACAATTGTTGCCAGGATGGCGGATTCAGACATATTGATGTATTACCTTGTAAGGTCCTTGTAAATAATTAATAAGATGGTTGTATGCATCTCCCAGATGCAGAGGCCGGGGGTCATCCTCCTTTTCAAAAAAAAAAAAACCATAGTACCATTGATCAACTTCAGGAGATCCGCCTCCGGGACCCGTCTTCCTCTCCCACATGGCGATGAGCTCGTTGTGGGACACCATGTTCGCCGGCGGCCTCATGTAGAGGATCTTGTTCAGGGTTCTCGGGTCGTCGACCGCCCTCACCGTGTAGGCAGCTATGTCTTCTTCCACCACAAACACCGCTGCGTGCATCAACACAGAATACAGATCAACGCAGGATGTAATTAACGCTCTGCAAGCTTACAGTGGCAGAAACAGGATTTGTGCTTTACCTTTCGCATCTCCATCGCCTAGGACAGTGATCTTGTCGGACGGAGGACCAGCGCCAACGGCTGTAACATCGCCGATGCTCGGAAGGTAGGTTTCGACGAACCCGTTGCAGCAGACATATGTATGAGGTATGCCGTCCGCCTCGATCAGACGGCGAAGGCTGATTTTACCAGCATACAATGTGACCGCCGGATCCACGGTGTGAACCCGCTCTACATCAGAGCCAAACTCGGATGGCAGGAACCTCTGTACATCAACTATCCAGTGATCGATCCGCAGCCATCATTCCATCAACAAAGAAGACGAGTTGATTATCTGACCTTGATGGCATTGCCGGCCTCCTTCACTGCCATGACAATCCTCGTCTGCTCGGTGAGCTGACGGGCCCCACAGCCGAGATCATGACATCTGCACCCTTGATGGCATTCACGAGGATCCTGTGGTCAAATAAATCTCCCTGGTCATCAGACAGAAAAAGAATCAGAATCCACACACAGAAAACCATGAAAATAAAGAGTAGCTGGAAGGCAGACAACAGATAATGATATTAATCTTATACCTTGATGAGAGCAACACCGGAATCAATGAAGCTCTTGAGGAGCTGCACCTTGGCTGGATCGGACGGCGCAGCATTCCTGATGAGGACAGAGGTCGGGTGGCCGCGGCGGACACTCGCAGCAACGATATGCTTGCCGATGTGACCTGTGCCGCCAATTACCAGGATCCTGCTTCTTTCCTCCTTGTCCAGGACCATGGTTCCTCCCGATTCAAATATCAAATGGTCTGCTAGCTTCGGTGTGCTGCAAGGCCTTCGCTGCAATTTCAAGTCGTGAGAGGAATTATAAGCTATATTTTTGTGTGATACTCTATATGATAAAGGCATAAAGCTGGCAATTTCTACCTACACGATAACCAATAGACAAGTATCAACAACCCTCACCTTTCCTTTACAGCTCGTTTGGCACCCAGGCTTTCATTTCATTTGGTGGAAATGAAATGAAAACACATTCCTGCAAAGATTTCATTTGGTGGGATTTGGTTTCCAAGTCCAAATTTCCTGTTTGGCTGCCATATGGATTTCTGAAATGAAACGAGTGCCATATGTTGTTTGGCTGCCAGTTTAAATTACAAATAATCAACATGCACATCTCAGTCTGTACATTCAACACATTTAACATTGTGCATTTTCTAAATGATCAAGATCAAAAGGATCTGAACAACATCAGTTTCACGCATTCAAATATGTCAAAGTATATTCATCTCAAATGCAGACAAGAATAGTGACAAGATCTCCGAAGGACCATTAAAGACTAAAACTTGCGCTTGTCAAAAACAAAGATCTTCGAAGTTCCAAAGCTTGTGTTAAGAAGGAACACAAAAGATTACAATGTGCCATCATAAATGCATTACAACCATAAAAAAAAAATATTTGCATCCAAGAGACTTGAACTTTTGCATAAGGACCACTCTAGTAAGACTTGAAGAGGCTTGAACTTGCATCAGGACCACTCAAGCAAGACTTGAAGAGGCTTGAACTTGCATCAGGACCACTCAAGCAAGACTTGAAGAGACTTGAACATGTGGCTTCTTTGTTGTCCTGCAAATATGACGAGAAGCAAACTTACTGAAGTATTTATAAAATGTGAAGCTTCTAAAATTCCATCTTAATTTATTTATTGGCAGTATTGCAAGTCATCACATTTCAGAAAGCTATATATTTTCTTTTGTATAATAAGCTATAATCCACCTAGATCAACAAAACTACCTTCAAGTAGTGCATATTCAGAGTAAAAAATACAAGGTATCAGCACAAGTAATCTATTCCCACCTCCCGTGTTTTTTTTCGAAACGCGGTCCCTTAGGGCCCGATTCATTACAAAAGGTCGAAGAGAGTTGCCCAGTTAATTAACGGGAAACCGGGCCAAAACCGTCACAACACGCCCGCAAAAACAAGGCACACAGGGCGACCTGGCAACCCACACAAGAAAGCACACACGCAGTCGAGGAGAAAAGCACCATCGAGGTTGCAATCCGGTGTCATCGTCATCACACCTCCGCGAGGGCGACTCCGACTCCACCATCAACGACCACCGATGTAGCCCTCACCGCAAACAAGCGCCGAGGCCTGCGCCGGCCGATGCCAAACAGTCCACCACACGCGCCGATGACCAGGCAGCTTCGACTCTATCGACGAGTATTGCAGGGGAAAAGCGTTGGCCCTGCGCCGAGCCGGCATCAGAACCGACCACCCGTCTCGTGTCATCGTCACCGCGGAGGCACCTCCTCTGCAGCTCCGACTTCAGGAAGACAAGTGAGGCACGGCAACCCCTCGAACACGCCGAATGAGACCGACTATCAAAGCTCAACAGCAGTCCAACTCCGCCTGAAGCCGCCGTCGTTGCCACACAAGAAGTCGCACAACATCACCATTGCCGGACGGACACCTGCCGACCGCAATGCCGCGAGCGTCCAGCCCATGGAGCGTGCAAACGGCCCTAGAGGCCCACCGGTGATGCCGGCGAGACCGTCAACCTGCCTGGATCCACCGAGCCACGCAGCTGAAAGGGGATCGAACCTCCCCCACCTCGAGCGCCCGCCGCCTGACAAGGAGTAACTGCTGGCCGGGCCTGGCGGCGCTAGGTTTTGGGGCCCCCGGGTCGCCTCGGAGGAGACGAGAAAGTATCCTGTGCAACGGCCGAACTGGTGCTACTGATGCACCAGGGACTTGTGGGCCGTTGGATGAAGAACAAGGGGGCAAGATTCTGCCCCAAGGTGGGCTGCTGGTACTTTTGTATACTGGTCCTCATTTTTGTAAGAAAGAGCAAAGCGGGACTAAGTCTATTTCTCTATGCAAGCTCTTTCACAGTACATCTTCCATCTTTTCTGTATTTTCTTTCGACGGGTCACATGAGCTGCTACCACCAGAAGACAAGTTCATTTCACGTAGCTATATCAGTCGAGCCATGTCCACTTTGAATCTGCACCCATACTGCAGTGAAATGCTCCAACAACACTCCGGATCAGACTGCTCCGGATGCATCACTGTAGATTGGTGTTCCATTTCATTTTGTAGATACAGTTACAACAAAAAAACATGGCACTAGTATCAACAGACTGGGCAGCAACAGAACATCAATGATCTAGATGATGATGTGGGAATTGCATCACAAATTGATTGGATATATAACTTGACACACAACTGACGTACAAAATTCAGTTGTTTCATGCATACACTGACATGCTTTACAGGGAATCATCAAATGCAGAAAATGACAAAAATTAGAAAAGATCTTCAAATAATTACTCTCTCACCACTTGTACTTCTAGTAAGCAGTGGCGCTACATAGGCAGGGCCTTGTAGATTTTGTAACACAGGATTTGGGAATCATGGAATTCAAAATGTCTGATGGAATGCCCCTCGGATCTGTACTGCAACAACACGAGATTGAATTAGAATGTACAGAGATACGAAGAACTAGTGATACCTAATTTTAATTTGGAAAAGGCATCGGTGATATGGTTATGTCCCTGCCACATGTTTCAAACGAATTGGGAGAAAATTGATTAGCAAATTGAGTGAATAAAATCTGGACATGGCATGCCTAGGATCCATGAGCTGCAACAGATGTCGATTCCGGTAGGCTCGACATCCCGAAACGTAAATCGCGGTGTCGCTACATTTACGCACCTGCAACGAGCCCCCAGGCAGGAACGACGAATTTGACGCATACGACTTCCTCAGAGGTGGGGAGCTGCTAGATCTTGAATGCCCGACGAGCGCCGATACAGGAGAGAGGAGGGGAAGATGGGGAGGTCGAGTACTCGAGTGGCACAGAAGAGGGAGAGAGACGGCGGCGCTGAAATCTGGAAACCTAGTTCAAGGCAGAAGAGCCGCGAGAGGTGGGGGAGAGACAGATGCGTTTCAATTTCAATTTCGGCACAACACCAGGTTCGTTTTGCATGTGTAGCAACAGCCCAACCTGTACCTAGATCGTGTCCCTACATTTTCAATCTAACAGTCCATAAGTCGCCGGTGCATCTGGTGCACCAATTCCTTTGGTGCATGGGATACCTTCTCCGGAGGAGACGACGCGAGGAAGATACCTCCCGTGTTATTATATCTTATTCTCTCCCTCTAGTTACCTCCAACAAACAGAAATATTTCACGCAAAAAGATTGTGACTGATTCTTCGACTGATACATAAAACGTGTCCCACAAACCACATCTTTCACGCAAGATAGCGCATAGGTCCACAAAGGACCGTTTAGTTAGGCGCAAACTATCATAACAACACTTATTAGAACCTTGTTAAATTGATTTAAGCATATGCTTTCTAATCCTAATCTCCGCCTCATCCTCACTGAAATCATCAAGCTCTCTAATCCTCCTCCGATAATACGTGTTTTGAACTATCGCGACAACCGACACAAAAAAATCCAGCTGCTGCCCTCTTTCTTTTCTTCCTCCTCTCATCATGATGCAATGTGTTAATGTGCAAGTCCGACATCTATATTGAGAAGTAAATGACAATTGAAAAAAAAAACTCATGTTGTTAGAGTAGATTCATGTTGGACAAACAAGATGGTTATATGCATGTGGTTCAACGAGAGACAGGGAGTGTGTGCAGTGTGCGCACTGCTATGCATATGATGGATGATGCTATGCATACCCAGCTTAGTGTAGGAGCTTAATTTCTGAAAAGTGCAACCAGATGGACCAACTACCAATATGCATATATGCAAACTCAACTAAATATTTCAACCTGAAAGTTAACCCACATAGTTAATTAGCACCGGCCAACGTAGCAGTCTGCTAGTGTTATTAGGATCTGTGCACCGGCCAACGTAGCAGTCTGCTAATGTTTTCTATAAGAGGCTACAAAAAACACAACAGATCAATCTATTCCTAAACTTATTGAGCTAGCAGCAGACCTGAATAATGAATGCAAAATATGGTGAATCTAACTTTTGTAAGAACTGATAACACACCGTCTCCAGAGCTCTTGCCCACTTTTTAGAGTCTAAAACGAAAACAGAGCAACCTTTCTCATCTTTGGCAATATTTGTCCTAAAACATAGCTGCACTACAAAGAGCAGCAGAACCTAATCAAACCATTCCGTCTAAAACCTGCCATATTTGCATATTTTAAAGTTCCTATCAAAGATCCAATTTCTGCAAATCCTAATCAACTTGCGGCAAGAGCCAGCCAGAGATGCACCATTACTAGCAAGTACAACTGGCTCTCTGTTCTGCTACTTGGAATGGAATGGCGGGCATCACAAGGCTTGCCTACAAATGCACATCAACACATCTTGCTCTCCCAAATACGACAACAATTACAATTACACCAGCATCATCTCTTTCTTAACAGGGAGTACAGGACAATGGGGTATGCATCAGCAGCTAATTAACTCGGAACAGAGGTTTCCATTGGTACAAATTAAAAGCTTAGTCAGATGAACCTTGCAAAAAATTTGCCCTCTAAGAACAGGGATGAGGTGCAGGGATGGTCAAGATGTCAATCTCCTCTGAAGGTGTCCAGATCCCGTGTGCTTGAGGTCGATCCGGTACTAAACCTGCTGATTTAGTGAGGTTAGGGTTCAAGAAAAGAGAAGTGCGTGTGTGGGAGGGGGAAGAGAGAAGAGGTGGAGGAGGAGACCTACTAGCAGCAGGACGGAGGTCCGGGCGGGGCAACTAGGGTCATCGGACGCTACTCCCGGCAGCAGGACGGAGCACGGGGCGGAGCAACTGGGGGTCGAGGGAGGGAAGGGGGAGGTGAGGAATAGGAGATGGGAAAGGAGGAAGAGGGATCAGCGGAGGAGGGAGGGCTCGCTGGTGGCGGCGAATCGGAGCGCCATGGATGGGGAGGAGCGGGATCGGGGAGGAGGAGAGCTGCGGCGGCAAATCCACAGGAATGACGAGGTGGAGCCAGGGATTTGGGTGGAAATGACAATTCAATTCCAATGGCCAATTCTGTGGCAGCCAAACAAGTTGAACCCGGAATTCGCAAACCAAATCCGCCCGAAATGATGGGTACCAAACGACCTGTTACTTCTTTCCACCTTCCTTCAAGAGCACTTCAGTATCTGCTCTGCTCATGGACATCACACCAGAAGCTCCAGCACAAAACCACAAATCCATGGTCACTGTAATTATAAATCATCGTAAAAAGTACTTTTGAGTCTTATTCAACCACGGTGATTGTGATATCTTAAGACAAAATAGTACATGATTATACCTTGTTATGTAAAAGACCATGCTGACAGAAAACATTTGCTCTTGGGCAAATTAAATAATGTCCGATATAATTTTCCTCTTAAAACAGCAAAGGTGATATTTATGTAAAGTTTTTGACATCCAACACGCGAGCACCATAATAGGACCTAAAATGCGAATGTTGACTAACTTAGACAGGTGCCAGAGCTGTCAGTGAGAGAAATCATTTCATGTGAAAGACCTGTCAGCGTGTCCTATTACGGCAAAACAAAAAATGAACGGCTGCAAGACTCCTTTTTTTCCCTCCTCAGAGCTGGCTCATGATTTAAACGGCAACTTACTGAAGCCATTAGCATTTGTGATGCACTATTTTTCACACAACTGGTTTGCAAAATGACAACAGTGCTGCATTAAGAACTTCAGTTACATGTATTCTTTCATATAACTATTTCTTTGCATCACCACTTGTATCAATATACAGCAACAGTACAATTTCAAATGCTAATTTGAAGGTAAGAAGAAGCCTTATGTACAGGACCAGCAGTCTCCAATAAATAGATTTCACTACAAAGACCCTATATTCCCGTAAGCAATTAACAGTAGAGTAAGCATAGCATGGAACTGAGGCATTTCAGGGGATGATAAAATTGTAAATTTCATTTAACTTGGGAGATTATTATCATTTGTGATACATGATTTTTCATACAGCTGGTTCGCAAAATGACACACTTGATTAGATGGCATGTGTACAGACAGGTAGCAGGACGATAATGCAGCATTAAGCACCTCAGTTAAATATCACTACTTGTATCAATATAAAGCAATAGTATAATTTCAAATGCTAATTGAAGGTAAGAAGTCATACCTATAGTAGGACCAGCAGGCTCAAATAAATATATTTCACTTCACCTCTCATAACACGGATACAAGTTAGTAAGCCATTGACAGTAGAGTAAGCATGATATGAAACTGAGGCATCTAGGGACAATAAAAAATATTCATTGCAACAATAACATGGCATAAGTATCAGATGTCACAAAACAGAACTGTTTAGTCTACCAGATTGGTCAGAGCGCCACAGCCAAAATAAAAACAATAGCAGTTTTTATTGGCTAACAACAGCTTTCGTATCGGTGCGGTGGTGCTTCTAGAGAACGGAGCCAGGAGACAATGCCATGGATCAAGTCCAGCTGGCCGCCGAGGTGGTCCGGCAACTGGTGGCATCACCATCTCCACTGCACCTAAGCAAGGCACCAAAGAGCAGCACAAGCAACGGACTGCCACCAGCAGCAAAGGCAGCCAGCGCTTACACCATCGCACGACACACAATCCAGCACTGCAGCACACTTCTATCATCATCTCAGCGGGCGGGCGCCGGTGCCGCAGAGGTTGATGAGGTCCAGGAGGGTGGAGTAGAGCACCTCCAGGGACAGGTAGCCCAGGAACCTGCGCTTCTCAGCCCAGGGGTCGTCCGCCGCTGGTGCCTTCCCGTCTTCCTCCGCCGGGTGGTCGACAGTCAGGTACCATGAGATGCACCCGTATTCATCGTCCGGGTCCACGTGCGCCACCAGGCCCAGCGTATCACCGTGCTCCAGGTCGAAGTAGAGGCACAGGAAATCCCGAGTCACGCTCATCCCCAGGACCAAAGCCTCCTCGTGGAGCCAGTTTATTATCTGGCTCGCAACCTGCAGATATATGTGCAGACAATGTACTCAGCACCTTACAATGAAGTAGGTCCCAAAGAGATGCGCATAAAGACACCAGTCAGTTGAGAAAATCTCAGCCTCTGGACTTTTCTTATATGCATGTGTATATATAGTGGAGGTGGTATTAACTTCTGAAATATGGAGGGATGGTGGCAATGATCCTAAGACGTATCATTGTACCTATTCTCTGAACTGAAGTCAGGCTGAACTCAACATTCCGACTAGCCAAACTAACTATTCGCATACGTTGATGGACACATACATTCAGTGCAAGGCTTTCCCAAGGTACATACAGTAAAGAAGTGCAAAGGACTGAACAACGACCGTTGCAGTCAATCATAGGACAACAATGGATTTACTAAGTCTTGATTATAATATGGTCAAGTGGTTCATGCGCTATCCTGGCACAATTGATGCTTCAACCTTCTGAATCATAAATAATCCCGACAGACAGTAGTAAAGTTAATAAATGAATCCAGTGCATATCAGTGATAAAGGATAATGACTTAAAAGGTTTTATTTATCACAAGTTTACCTGCTGCAGAACCATCGTTGGGAGGTCCTCCAAGTCACAATTGTAACTGTTTATTAGATAACCGTCAGAGGGCTTCCTAGTCAACGACCCAGCGATGCTTGGAGAACCCTCGCCCAATAAACTTATCTGGCCATCCTTCAAGACAATCTTCGTGTTGAACTGTGTCCTGGAAGATTTGTACTTGGGCTCGCCATTGTCCAAAGGCTTCGTGGGCCGATCAGCAGCCAAAATGGGTTGCGGGACTCTTAAGCAGAGAGACCAAGAAGAAGTTCGAGAGTGCCACGTAGGAAGGGACCGCAGCTGGAGATACGGAACCCTGCTAACCTGCATGCATTGGTAAAAAGGAAGTTACAACGCCAATCTACTACACCCATGGTATGTATACTGCATTAATGAACGGAGAAATAATAGTAATTATACCACACTCTCTAGCTCCAGCTGCACTTTTTTTGAAAATGTCTTATGAGCCACTGTCATGCAGAAATGACTTAGCAAGCCACAATCTTCACCTGCAGACTCTGCGGTCTGAGCAGGACTCTGGTAGCGAACAATATTACGATATTTCTCCCTGACTTTTCTGAGAATGTTCTCGTGGAACAGGTGTAGCAAGTAAATCTCCAAACTTTTCGGGTTAAGAAACCCAGAGGTATCCCTTTTTAAAGGCTCCTGCTTCCCATTGGTGGTGGCTAGCACAAGATTCGCCTCTGAATTATTGTGCTCTTCATGGCCTGCCATTTCTGAGTCACTATCCTGTCCAGAATCCACAAGCGAAAGGCACAACAAACTCTCCTTGCCAATTGCTAGTTGGAGAAAATCCTCACGCATTCCAGTTACGTTGACACCTTGAGTTTGGACAAACGTCTCACGGATCACCATATCCAATACCTGCAAAGGTATACACTAAGCTAAGCGCGAAGTGGTATGATGGATAAAAATAACAAAAGGAGAGAGCATCTTTTGTCACAGGAATAATTTTTCATGGATTTCTAGTTGGTCAAAGAGACAGGTTTGCAATAATTCATAAGCATCGGGCAACCTACCTGCTCCTCAAATATTGACTTGTGGATATTGCAAAGAATGGAATGTGCCTGTTTGACAGACTTATTGACATCATCATCCCCCAACACATCATCTTCCACTGCAGAAGAAGTGGTGCTTGAGACACCTTTTGTTCTGCAAGCATAGCTTTCCGGGCCGTTCGCACTGTCCCGGCGGAACTGAAGGCTCAAGAAACGGCACGACTTTTGGGGGACTTGTACAGACAAAGTGCCCGACGAGTCCTGGTCGATTGGAACCAGTGACAACGACGACATCCATGGCATCGCTGCCGTGTCCAACTGAGAAGTGTCAACCACATCAAACATGAAGCTGTTGATTCCTGGAGCATTCCCACGCTGCCTCTTGACTTTCCAGTTCTGCTGCAACCTGCCAAATCCAACAACACTGGTTATGGCACAAGCATCACTAGTTAGATGATACCTGGAATCCGCAATCCCTGCGACAAGACGAACCTGATCAATGAGCCGTAGAACCTGGCCTCCTTCTGGAACTGCTGCTGCATCGTCTTTGCCGATTGTTTGAAGTACCGTCCCAGATGCTGAGATTGCGAAATGGAGCATAATAATTAGGGTCTGTGGTGTAGGTTCAAGCATGAACTACTCAAAACATTTTGTTCTGCGGTTTATTTCACTCCCCTCCTCTTACTGGTAAGTTACACAAATCCCATGGGTCTCATTACATGCCTCTTCAACTAATTGGCTGCAGATGCTCTACTAGTTTATAGTACAGGGGCATACCCGAAGCCGCTGGAGCTTGGTGGCGGCGGAGACGGCCATGTCAACGAGGACTTCATCCGGCAGCGGCCTGGGCTTGGAAATGGTCGCGACGGCCACAGTGTCGTTCGCCTCGACCTGCATTGTTTGTTATCCATCCATCATAACCAGCACATCATCACACACGAGGGAGTCAATTATCGTCGGGCTCGGGATGCGGACGGAGGGACGGACCGTGGAGATGAGGTCGAGGACGACGGTGAGCTCCTGCTGCGCGAGCTGCAGGCTCTCGTGGAGGCCCTGCCAGGGCCAGGCCTTCTGGGCGGCGTCCTCGGCCGCCGCCTTCTTGGCCTTCTTGGCGTCCCGCTCGACGACCCAGGAGAAGTCGACCCGGCGGATGGCCGCCAGCCGCTGCTCCTCGCTGCTGGTGTCCCTGTTGCGCCGGGTGGGTCTGGATCAGGAGTGAGGCGAAGGGAAGAGGGGGAAGGAGGGGAGGGAAAGAAGGCTGGCTTACGGCGGGTAGTGCTCGTTGCCGGCCTCGTCGATGGCCTCGAGGCGCTTGATGGGGAGCTTGTCCAGGTCCAGCCGGAGGTCGTCGCCCATGGCCGCCATCTGCTGCCCCTCGCTCCTTGATTGATGGGGAAGGAGCGAGCGGGGGGCTCGATCGATTGGCCTGGAGGCTTGGGACGCGAGGCGGACTCGGGGGCCAAGAGCGACAGGTAGGTAGGTGGTTGCCGCCGGTGAGCGGCGGCCGGCGGGATCGGGCGGCGAGCGGACCGGAGGCAGGAGAGATAGGGCGAGAGTTTGGACCTTGGGACTTGCAGTGGTGGTGGTGCGGACTAAACCGGGCCGGGCCGGGCCTAGCCGAACCGCCGAAGAAAGCAAGCCTGATGGGCGTACGGGCAGGCCTGCCTGATGGACGAACCATTGCATTGAACCTAAAAAAAAACATTGTGGAGTCCTTTTTCCAGCAGAATATCAAAAGAAAAAGAATATTGTGCAGTTTCGTTAAATTATATTTTTCTCAAGAAATAAATAAATTATATCATACATATACTGTGTATTACTCCCTCAGTCCAAAGCAAGCGTCGACACTTATTTTGGGACGGAAGAAGTACTATATTTGATATTTTTTTTACTCAAAGTTTGCTTGATTCTAAACCATCTGGGCTCGCCAGACATAACAGTTCCAAATTATTAATGCTTATTATTACTTCCATCCCAAAAATCTTGTCTTATACTTCCTCCGTCCCAAAATAAGTGACTCAACTTTATACTAACTTTATACTAGTACAAAGTTGAGTCACTTATTTTGGGACGGAGGGAGTATTTGTTTAGATACGGATGAATCTATCACAAGTTAATATGTAACGACACATTCCCCGCAAAAAAAAAATATGTAACGACACATGACTTCAAGCTATGACATTTTACCTTTCACGGTTCTAATACTTTTGAAAGAACAAATGTGAACTTAATTAGTTTCAGTACTTCAGAATATAACGCAAATACAGACCAATACCTTTCAAAAAAAATATGGAACAAGATAATTCTCCCATGAGAACGGAAATTTGTGTCCAGACGTTTACATTAAAATTTCGAGCAAAATAATCAACATAAAATATTTCTATATTAAATTTCAATGCAATTAGAATTTACAATTTGCATATGGAAATTAACCATTAATAATTTGATCGCAATAGATTAAGAGAAATAGATATTTGTACAAAGCTAATATTGTATTATTAATAATTATTTAAAAATTATGTAATGTTTATATCGCATATGCATATCATTAATGTTTGTAAATAATAAATATGTGTGTACTTGTACTTTTAGTGCTTCTATTTTACAGGACGCAGGCCATATCACAAAAAAACTATTGTAGATTGTCATACCATATAAGGTCGTGTTGCAAGCTAGCTTGTGTGAATGAGCGGGTTGGCGACAATTATACTCTGTTTTTATATGGAGGTGACAGGTTACACCTAATCCAAGGAATTTCCACGATTCCCATTGTTGCAAAATTATGTTTCTTCTAAGAAATTTAGAATTTGCCATGATTACATCAGTCAGCTGAAGATGTCCGCTTAGATTGGTTGTCTAGGTATGCACTGTAACTTAGCTGATCCTTATACTGTTTACTCGGCTCACTGACCATTAGCCATGTTTTTATTTTCTTCTTATTTTAGCTATGTCATTAGCAAGTTTCCTGTATGCCCTACACATTGGCAACCAAATAAGTACTAATACTAAAGCGGGAGCAATCCGATTTTTCTAGTTTTTTTGACTTTTTTTTGGCATCTACTGTTCATTTTACGTCGGCGTCAATATTAGTGAAACAACAATAATGAACAGTAACGAACCATACACAGTAACAGACATGAACAGTACAGCCTTTTTCTGTTCTCCGTGCGTTTTTTTAAAGATTACTGCTCATTTTCCGTCGATATCAGTGAACAGTAGATATGAACAGTACCATATATGAACAGTCTGTGAACAGTAACCATATGCGAACGGTGCCAAAAAAGGAACAGTAGTCGTTTGTGAACAGTACCTGTGGGTGAACAGTCATCTCAGATAAACAGTACTTTGCTTAAACAGTACTCCGGATAATCTGATTTTATCCTCCTACTTCTTTTAGCTTTCACCGAAGAAAAAATACGCACGTTTTAAAAAAAAACTAGGATATTTTTTACACATCATTTCTCTCCCCTTCCTCCACCCTCGCGTCCTTATATAGAGAGTTAGGATTTAGAATTTTCTATGTATCATTTCTCAACACCGGCGTACCGATGCACAGCCGTCTTAATCGTCTCCTGATCCTTTCCGATGATAGTGCTGCCATAGCATAAAAACAGTAGGTTGGAACTGTATATTCGCATGAACAGTAATCCATGGGAAAAATAAGTTCTCGACCGATTACTGCCCATTTTTACAACACAATAACAGTTAAAAGTGCACTAACAAATACCCGAACAAAACCAGAACATTATCCGAATAAACTCAGGACTACTAACCGAAACAATAGACCAAATAAACTGAAACAACAACCCCCAATAACCCGGAGCAATAAAACCAATGAAACGGAACAACACCTGAATAAACCGAAAGCATTAACCCACACGAATCATAAAACTGAAACAATAACCGAATTTTAAACTAAAACAACACAGCCGAATAAACTGGAACAACTAAAAAAAAGTAAAACAGCACTACGCATTCACGTGAACAGTAATTCAGAAGAAATATATAAAAAAACCAAAAAAATGGGACTCCTCCTCCCTCGACCCGGAACAATAAAACCAGTGAAACGGAACAACACCGGAATAAACCGAAAACATTAACCCACCCGAACCATAAACCAAAACAGTATCTACTAACAAATACCCACACAAAAACCGAACATTATCCGAATAAACTCAGGACTACTAACCGAAACAATAGCCCAAATAAACCGAAACAACAACCCCGAATAATCCGGAGACAAAACAGCATCTAAATAAACCGAAAACATTAACTCACACGAACCATAAAACCGAAACAGTAACCGAATTTTAAACCAAAACAATACCCCTAATAAACCGCAACAAAAAAAACAGTACTATGCATTTACATGAACAGAAATCCAGAAGAAATAAAAAAAATCCAAAAAAATGGGACTCCTCCTCCCTCGACCCGGAACAGTAAAACCAGTGAAACGGACCAATACCGGAATAAACCGAAAACATTAACCCACCCAAATCATAAACCGAAACAGTACCTGAATTGTAACCCAGAACAATACACCCGAATAAACCGGAACAATATAAACAGTAAACCAGCACTATGCATTCACGTGGACAATAATCCAAAAGAAATAACCAAAAAAATAAAAATATATATTGTTTTCTTGCTTATTTCGATAAAAGTAAACCAGCACTATGCATTCAGCGCTAGTTATGAATATTAATGGAGCAAACTAGGATATATCCATCAATGTTCTACACATTCAATGTCCATCTTCAACGCCCAACCCTACCTGCATGCATTTATCTGCACTTGGCTTCCTCCACACACAAATCCACTAGTGTTCTTCTTCTACAACTCCTCCACCTCCTTCACCAATCTCTGCTCCACTTTGTTCATGTTGTGTCAAACGTAGATGTGGGAAGAAAGCTAGGAGGAAGACTATGTCGTCGATGAAAAAAAAATCGAGGTAATCATCGTCCAACCTTGTTGCGTCGCCGCCCTAGCCTCCAACAACACATCATGCTTACCATGGCTAGTGACAGACGTGTGAGAAGAAATCCATGAGGAACAATATGTCGTCAATGGTGAGAGCCGTCGTCTCATAGCCGCCGACGCCATGTCATGCGTTTCGGCGCCCAAGGACGATGTGTCCACCATTGTCACCAGCACCACGTCAAGCACAACATGAGCCGATCGCTTCCTCCATGTGCGTATACATTATCCTCATCCTGGTCTTCCCCCGTCGCCGTCGAGCTCGGCATGGATGTGCTCTGCCTCAGCAGCTGCGTCATGTACTTCCTTCACCAATCTCTGCTCCACTTTGTTCATGTTGTGTCAAACGTAGATGTGGGAAGAAAGCTAGGAGGAAGACTATGTCGTCGATGAAAAAAAAATCGAGGTAATCATCGTCCAACCTTGTTGCGTCGCCGCCCTAGCCTCCAACAACACATCATGCTTACCATGGCTAGTGACAGACGTGTGAGAAGAAATCCATGAGGAACAATATGTCGTCAATGGTGAGAGCCGTCGTCTCATAGCCGCCGACGCCATGTCATGCGTTTCGGCGCCCAAGGACGATGTGTCCACCATTGTCACCAGCACCACGTCAAGCACAACATGAGCCGATCGCTTCCTCCATGTGCGTATACATTATCCTCATCCTGGTCTTCCCCCGTCGCCGTCGAGCTCGGCATGGATGTGCTCTGCCTCAGCAGCTGCGTCATGTACTTCGTGCTGATTGGCGCAGGTTCCCACCACGAGGTTGTGGATGAAAAACCCAATTGTCCAAAGAGAACCAATTCTATTACTATTGCACTGCTTTGATTTGGTTTGTGCTCATGGTTATGTTTTTTCCTTTTATATGTCTAAAAAGGACTATATGCTCATGCTTGTGAGATTTGGAGTTTGCAAAAGTAAAATCAAGATGGTATTTTTTTTTTACATTCAGATATTCAGATGAACTGAATTCATTTCGATTTTACAGTATTCAGATCTGCAAAAATAAAAATAAAGGATATTGGAGAAGTGGGGTATCGATCCCCATACCTCTCGCATGCTAAGCGAGCGCTCTACCATCTGAGCTACATCCCCGTTCGTTGCTAATACAAGTACTAACTAATAAAGCTAATTACGTACGTCTATAACATGGCGCAGGAAAAAGAATCTCACCGCCTGTCGTCCTCCTCTCCTCATTCCGCATCCAGATTTCCGCTCCCAGGTGCCAAAGTGCTCCAGAAATCTGCCCTCCAGAGACGCCGGAGGAACACCGTCGCCCTCGCTCGGCCGTGTCAGCTCAAATACAGAGAAACCCTCTCGGATCTGTCTGTTCATTCTCTGCTCTAAGCCGACAGATCGGCGGGAGCAGTTCTTTCTTGCGCCAAATTCGTCGCTTTTTCCCCTTCCCCTTTTTGATTCACGCGTCCTGCTAATCTTTGCTTCTTCTTTTTCTCTTAATATATCAGCGAGCAATCGGCATGCCGGACAGCGGCGGCGCGACCGTGTTGGACGACCTGCCCGAGTGGCTTGTCGTCGCCGACATCCTCGTCCGGCTGCCTGTCAAGGACGCGCTCCGCTGCCGCGCCGTCCGCAAGTCGTGGCGCAGCGGCACTTCCACGTTCCACCGACGCCTTCATCCTGGCTCACCACCGCCGCCAGCCCTCGCTCCCCATCGTCGAAGACGGAACGGGCATCTGCAGCGTCGCCGGAGCCTCTGGTGGCGGTGGTCCGAAGATGCGGCCCGTCATTCGGTGCTCAGTCCTCAATGGCCTCGATAGAGAACTCCGCTTCATAACCTGCGATGGCCTCGTCATCCTGCAGCAACGGCGATCAGATTTCTACATCTGCAACCCGGCCACCCGCAAGTGGGCTTCTCTGCCACATCCTCCACCACGAGCACTGTAATCGGCTACTTCAACGCCGTCGATGTAATCGGCTTCTACCGGCACCACCCATCCGGAGAACAACGGGCGCTCTGGGTGTCATACTCCAGGACTGACCTATTCACACCCGTCCAAGTTGTGTTGCTTGACTACTCTGTCCTCATAGTGGGATCGGACCAGCCAAGATCCATCCAATGGCCGGCGGTCAGCAAAGAACCATCCAAGGTCCATGCAAGAACCATGCTAACCAAAGCAGGTGCAAAACTGCAAGTGGAAACCCATTTTTCACTGAACACTATTCAGTTTAGATTGTTGGGTGGTATCCGAAAACCGGACCGAACCATCATTCTTGCGAAACCACCCATCCAAACCAGCTAGAGGACAGTTTGGGACGCTTTCAAAACCTAAGGCGATGATTACCTGATTTTAAAGCCTTCAATATTATGTATGTTGTGAGGAAGATAAGAGACACCAATGACAAGTAAGATCAAATGTGTTCCTTATCGATGATGCAAACTGCTAATTATACAGGGCGAACAAGGGTTCGTAAGGGGGAGCCGCGAGTGATAGTTGCGTCCTTTGCAAGGTTCTAACTACTCTTGCCGGTTCCACGGAAACATGGATTAATCATAACTAAAATGGGTTAATTACTCCTAACAACAATGTAGCCCAACATATAAACATTATAAAATCATACCGACCTTTTTATTTAATCAAAATATACTTAAAACGGTACAATATGTTTGCTTTGGCCGTTGTCAAATTATATTAATCAAACCAGAGTACACACACCCTTGGGAAATACAGAAACCACGTCGAAATCCCAATGGGCTGGCCCTCTTCATCCTCTCGAACAGGACAACATGAAACCGCATGCCACTCCAATCGATGTTGATCACGGACAGGAAGTCATGAAGGCCACAGTAATTTCATACCAGTGCCCTATAGAAGAAGCTATCACTTTATGAAGAGCTGCAGATTCAAGAGTCTAACCTCCATTATTTCTCATAGGTCCCACGGCAGCGTCGAAGGCCTCAAAGAAGTGATGTAGACGAGGTGGAGGACCAAACTGCAAAGGGAAGTCGCCACATTAACAAATCTTGCAAAATGTAATCTCACTGGACGTGAGGCCACACCGATGTGGCGTAGCCGCGTAGGAGAGGTGGGAGGACCAAAGGGAAGACACAATACCACAAACACAACAAGCCGTAACTTCACCGGGTAGAAGGTCTGGCGGGAAAATAATATGCCATCGAGACATCAACGACACCTTCGAGATGGGAAGGATCCAACTTGAACCTGGTACTCGCCAACACTGTTTCAGCACCCTCTGCATACTTTGTCTGACCATCAGTGCCTTGGCCTATCACCGTGTCCTGTGCTTACCGCACGCCTCGCTGCTATCACCGCGTCGAGCCTCTACTGTCCTGGTCGAGTCTCTCGGATAGCTAGCCCACACTGCCTCAACCCCACCGATCATCACTGACCAATGCCGAGTATCACGCCTCCATCAGACTTCTGGGCCCCGGTTCGATCCACGTGTCACTCACTTTTTCCGCTGAAATAGACTTCGATTCTCTAGATCCTTACACCGTAGCCCCTCCATCAGCACAAACTGAAGTCTTCCGTTTGCTCCAGCTCCACCTTCAACATGATTCCATGGTTGTTGTACGTGCCACCTCCACGCCCCGCCGACTCCAAGCTCTCATGTGCACCGTCTTGAATCAACCCCGCGCCATAGTCTCGTCGAAGCCACACAAACCCATGCCATAATTCAGAAAAATGCGTTCACGGGCGCCAAGTCTAGTACTTGAACTACGTAAACATAACATATGTAGTACCTATTTTCCAGTGAAGCTCTTCAGCAAAATCAGAGCTGCCAGGTCCTCGACGCTTCGGTTGACTGTGTGGCAGTTGTTTGTGGCCAGGTCATCCGTGTGTGCCCCGTGGTGGGTTGTATCTGGGTTTTCGCCCGGTTTTCCTCTAATTAACCGGGCAAATCTCTTCTTCTTAATCAATGAAAATGGCAAATCTTTTGCCTCGTTTCAAAAAAAAAAATCATGTACTACCTTCGTCTTAAAAGAGGTAAATACACTGGAAGCCTTAGAACTTGCGCGCCACGGTCAGTTTGGTGCACAAACTTGCAAAATACATGATTGTGATTGCAGTCATCAAACTTGCGCGAGCGTGCAAATACGGCCACATTTCGCGTACGCGGGCATATATGCTGCCTACGTGGCACACCAGCGTGGCCATGGCCCGCTGTCAGCCACTGTAACCGTTCGCGCGTGATTGATTTGCAGAAAATTTCCTGGGGTTTTTTATTTACGTAGGGAGCTCCTCAAATAAAAAATAAAAAATAAGGCGTCAGTGTGTTTCGAACCAACGACCTACCGACTGTAAGCCCGCGTGAGGAACCACCATGCCATCTATTAGTTGCCATTTCTAATGAAGAACTGTTCTATATATCTTAGCAACGCGGACCGCAAAAATAAAAGACGAAAACGATAGAAATATAGAACCGCGGTTCGGTCCTGTGACCTGCGGGTTACTAGTGCCTAATTTTTTTTTCCTTTTTTTTTAGAAAGTATGCTTGTATTTAAATCACGAAATAATACAAAGTCTTTGACCCGTACAAGCACACCCTAACACATGCACAAAGAACCAGAAAAACAAAGAGCATCCTAAAACAACTAGTAAAACACGAAGATCTCCGGAGCTCTGTGTCATCATTCCTTAACCTTGTGAGAAGACCCCTGCAACACAAAAATCTGCAACCAGCCCCAAGCAGGTCATCATCTTCAACCACGGCATAATCGTCGCCAACACGCCTGCACCAGCCTTCGCCATCTATGACTTTGAGTACCGCTATATGTGCCTCTTCCAGATAGAAGAGAACTAGGATCCGGTTCCGGCATCGCGGCCGGGCCAACCGCCCGGGCAAAGCAGGACATCCCTCCAGCAGTAGCACAAAGAAATAGGGAGAACAACAACAGAAAATCATACCGATGAGGAGGAAGAAGAATCTCCATCTCCACACAACCACCTCCCATCCGAGGATCCAACCGGCCAATGCCGGTCGACCTCCAGACACCATAGCCCGCGACCTCGACGAGATCCGGGGATCCCCAAACATAATAAAAATTACACCGGAAGACAAGAGCTCCGTCTTTTTTTTGCAAAAACGTCAGATCTATTATAAAGATTCACCGGAAGTACAAAGCACCCCAAACATAATAAAAATTACATCGAGGTCCATGGACAACCGAACGGCCATTGCCGCCACCAGAACGAGCCGCCGACGCGCCGCTGTCGCCGCTCCCATACCGGAGCCGGCTTGACCTTGTCGATGATAGCCGGGAAGTCTTTGTGCACGTGCCCCTAAGGACCAGCGTTCGGGACCCGCAGTCGTCGCCATTGAACCCCTGAATCGATCTAAAGAACCTGACACCAAATCTCGCCGTTGTGTACGCACGATGAGAAACCCTAACCTCACCGCTCCGAGGAGCTGGCAGGAATCTACGCTGGAGCTCCGTCTAATCCGTCCCGATGAATGAACTTGAGGAGGATCGGAGCCCGGAAGACTGACTCGAAGAAGCGCCGCCATCCGTCCGAGCGCCGCCTTTGCGAGAACTAAAACCCTACCTATCTAAGCCGAGGCACCAAGAATACCCTCCCCGCCACCGGCTGCCGGAGCGGCAGGCAGAGGGGAGGCAAATCCACGGGCTCGCCGGCGAAGATCGATGGGAGGAAGGCTTTCCCTAGTCGCCTTGCGAGAGGGGAATGAAAAAACTTGAGCTCCGTCTGACCGCGAACAATGCCCGAAAAAACTTATTCAGACGTGGCGTCGCCGCAACGGTCTCAGCAACTTCTCCCACAACCATAACCCTACTGCGAACCCACCCCACGCACAAATCCGAGGTTCCCCCTCCCTCCGGCCACCGGAGCGGCCGGCGGAGGGAGAGGGAACCAGCGGCAGCGCCGACGGCTCGCAAAGGGAAACCGCGTCGCCTCCTTCTGCCTGTGTACGAGATCCCCTTTTTTCGGGGCAAGCTACTAGTGCCTAATCTAACCAACAGGCCACTGCAACAGATGCAGTCCTTAAGGGATAAACATGGCATATGTGGCTTCTGCTTTTGTTCTATGCAAGAAAACATCATATATTCTGGTGTTTGTGACACTTAAAAAATATTCATGCATTACAAAAATAAGTACGTGACATTTAAAAAGAATGTTTAAACATTGATTTTCTTTTTGTGCAATTAAACATTTTATACATGTTTAACATTTTCCAAATACATGATTAACATTTTTAAAAAGATATGTTTTGATGTCTATTTTTTCATACATATTCCCCTTTTTCGTATACATCTAAAAAAAATTATACACGTTTAATATTTTTTAAACATATGATTAACATTGCTTTCAAATACAATTTTTTGAAACTTTTTTCAAATATGTGTTAAACATTTTTTGGATAGCACGCGTCATTTTTCTAACTACACAAACATTTGTGTACATTGTATAATTTTTTTTAAAAAGTCACGAACATTTTTCTGAAATGCGTGAACTTTTTAAAATGCAACCTACATTTTTTAAAAAATATCTTTAAAAAGTGTATAAAATGACTTTTCAGATGATTTATCTCCTCATGTAAAACCTTTTTTACACATTTGTGTAATTAAACATTTTATACATGTTTAAAATTTTACAAATCATGATTAAGATTTTTTTAAATATATATTCTACATCATTCCTTTTAATACACATTCTCCGTATTTGGTATACATCTAAAAACATTTTTATACACATTTAATATTTTTGAAGTGTCACAAACACCAGAATATAAGTTGTTTTCTTACATAGAACAAAAGAAGTAGCAACATATACCATTTTTTTAGCAACACGGTCTGTGTTGATAGGATTTAAAGCACAGTCCTTCTATGTGAACACCAGCCGCCTGTTTTTTTTCATGATAATACGTGTCTCATTAATAAAATAAAGATTCAGCTACAAGACATGTAAACACCGACATTACACGACTGAAAAGATAGGATCATCCTACGCAAAAACCCAGCGCTTGTCCCTCTCCACCAATCAGTCGAGCTCGACGCAGCTCCATCGCTGATCTGCAGTTTTACGGACCTCCAAAGTAGTTTGCCTAAAGCAAAACCATTGCCGTTGAAGAATCAGACCGGGGCAACGTGTCCCCGGACACGCCATCGAACTCCAGAACTGACACCCCCACACGACTACGACGTCGGAGGAGGAAACCAGAACTGTCAGCCTCGAACCACCAACCCAACATAGGATGCACCTTCTTCCAGCTGTCACCTGCGTAGACAATCGTCCGCGCGTACTCCCGGACGACAAAACCTTCCTGCTCCACCGTGACGTCGGAGACAACGCCGCAACAACGGGGACAGAGCAGAAGGATAGACACACCTGAAGGGGTCGCTGATGTCTACTACACAACTTATTCTTGTAGACTCGTGTTGCGCCTCCAAGCGCAGAGTTTTGTAGGACAGTAGCAATTTTCCCTCAAGTGGATGACCTAAGGTTTATCAATCCGTGGGAGGCGTAGGATGAAGATGGTCTCTCTCAAACAACCCTGTAACCAAATACAAGAAATCTCTTATGTCCCTAACACACCCAATACAATGGCAAATTGTATAGGTGCACTAGTTCGGCGAAGAGATGGTGATGCAAGTGTAGTATGGATAGTAGATATAGGTTTTTGTAATCTGAAAATAAAAAAAACAGCAAGGTAGCAAGTGATAAAACGGAGCACAAACGGTATTGCAATGCTTAGAAACAAGGCCTAGGGTTCATACTTTCACTAGTGCAATCTCTCAACAGTGCTAACATAATTGAATCATATAACAATCCTTCAGCGTGCGACAAAGAATCACTCCAAAGTTCTTATCTAGTGGAGAACATAAGATGAAATTGTTGTAGGGTACGAAACCACCTTAAAGTTATCTTTTTCGATCAATCTATTGAGCCATCCCTATAAGTGTCACAAACAACCCTAGAGTTCGTACTAAAATAACACCATATGATACGCATCAACCAACTCTAATGTCACCTAGATACTCCAATGTCACCACAAGTATCCGTGAGTTGATTATTCGATATGCATCAAACAACTTCAGATTCATAATATTCAATCCAACACAAAGAACTTCAAAGAGTGCCCCAAGATTTCTACCGGAGAAAGTAGGACGAAAACGTGCATCAACCCCTATGCATAAATTACCCTAACGTCACCTCGGGAATCCGCGAGTTGAGTGCCAAAACATATATCAAGTGAATCAATATAATACCCCATTGTCACCACGGGTATTCATATGCAAGACATACATCAAGTGTTCTCAAATCCAACAAAGTATTCAATCCGATAATAGTGAAACCTCAAAGGTAAAAACTCAATTCATCACAACAAGATAGAGGGAGAAACACCATATGATCCAACTATATTAACAAAGCTCGCAGTACATCAAGATCGTGCCAAATCAAGAACACGAGAGAGAGATCAAACACATAGCTACTTGTACATACCCCTAGCCTCGAGGGTGAACTACTCCCTCCTCGTCATGGTGGCCGCCGGGATGATGAAGATGGCCTCCGGTGATGATTTCCCCCTCCGGCAGGGTGCCGGAACAGGGGTTTAGATGAGATCGTGGAGGTACAGAGGCTTGCAGCGGCGGAGTCGAAGTTCTAGGGTTATTTCTGGAGGTTTCTGAATATATAGGAATTTTTGGCGTTGGAATCACGCAAAGAGGGGCCACAGGGGGCCCACAAGGCACCAGGGCGTGCCCGGGGGGTGGGCGTGCCCAGGTGGCTTGTGGGGCCCCTGTGGGTCTTCTGCTGCTCCCCCAAAGCTTCCTGGGTCTGTTTCATTCCAGAAAAAATCGTCAAAAAGTTTCGCTGCATTTGGACTTCATTTGATATGAATTTTCTGGAAAACCAAAAACAAGCAGAAAACAACAACTGACACTGGGCACTAGGTCAATATGTTAGTCCATAAAAATTATATAAAAGCCATATAAAAGTGCACCAAAATCATACAAAACTATAATAAACATGGCATGAATACTTCATAAATTATAGATACATTGGAGACGTATCAGCATCCCCAAGCTTAATTCCTGCTCGTCCTCGAGTAGGTAAATGATAAAAGAAATAATTTATGAAGTGTGAATGCTAGCATAGTGCATAAGTTTGATCAATGATAATTTCAATCACTTTTCCTAGCATCATGACAACAACTTTTTCTCATAAAACTCATCAAGATAAAGTAGCAATCAATTCACATGTTATGGTTCAAACAATGCATTCTCTTGAAACTTAACAACCTATGTTCTTAGTCACCAAACAATTGCAATTCAACTTATCTTCAACAAAGTCTAAGTAAGAGCTCCACATACTCAATTATCATTTAGTCTTCTATGATTGCTAGTACTCAAAGCATATTTTTAGAACAAATAGCATCCATCGAACACAGAGAAAGATAGGGGCTTAATGTTTCGCCTCCCAACTTATTTATCATAGAGATAATTGTCAACAATAATAATTAATGATCAAATATATTTGACTGGCCATATGTGCCTGGATCTTTCCCCACCACATGATGCTTGCCAACTAGAGAATAATTAAGGTTGAAATGAGAAGTAATACTATTGACTCTTGCATAAAAGTAAATACATAAAGTAAAAGATAGGCCCTTCGCAGAGGGAAGCAGAGGTTGTCATGTGCCTTTTATTTTTGGATGTGCAAGCCCTTAATGCAAAGGAACGTCACGTTATATTGCCCCTTGTGATAGCAACCTTTATTATGCAGTCCGTCGCTTTTATTTCTTTACCATCACAAGTTCGTACAACACTTATTTTCCCTTGCAATAAAAGATCATACATATTTTAGGAGCATTTTTATTGCTTTTTGCACCGATGACAACTTACTTGAAGGTTCTTATTCAATCCATAGGTAGATATGGTGGACACTCATGGGAAGAAACTGGGTTTTAAGGGTTTTTGGATGCACAAGTACTATCTCTACTTAGTACAAATTTTTGGCTAGCAGAAGATCCTAAGCAAGCACCACATGTTGGAGGATTCATAACAATATAACTTCTATGAAAATATACCCAAACATAACTCATTAAGTTGTCTTCCTTGTCCAACTTCAACTAATTTGCTCAAGTTTGAAAATAATTAATGGGTATTCACAATCATAAAAGATGTCCAAGATAATATATTTATATGTGAAAGTTCTCTTCCTTATACTAATCATTCATGAATTGCTTGTATGACTAATATTGTGATTGTCAAACTTCAATAGATTTTGCTTTCTAAACCCAATGTGAAGCTACTACTAGGTATGAGACTTATATGAAGCACATATAATTTCAACTTTATGATATTCAACTCATTCAACAATTTACTCTTAGGATATAAGTGAAGAAAGAGAGTAATGACAAACTACTCCAAAAAGATATAAGTGAAGATCAAATGAGTAGTTAAGTAAATAGGTAGCTATGTGAGGACTCTCTCTCATTTAAAAATTTCAGATCTTAAGTATTTTATTCAAACAGCAAAGAAAACAAAATAAAATGACATTCCAAGAATAGCACATATCATGTGAAGAAGCAAAAACTTAGGCTCAACCAAAACTGACCGATAGTTGTTGAAGAAGAAAGGTGGGATGCCTACTGGGGCATCCCCAAGCTTAGATGCTTGAGAATTCTTGGAATATTATCTTGGGATGCCTTGGGCATCCCCAAGCTTAGGGTCTTTCCACTCCTTATTCTCCTCATATCGATATCTCACCCAAAACTTGAAAACTTCAATCACACAAAACTTAACGGAACTTGTGAGATAGGTTAGTATGATAAAAATAAATCATCCACTTAGGTACTGTCAAGACAAGATTCATAATTGTTCTCACATAATGCCTACTGTATTCTATCATTTCCACAATTTATATTACTCAATATAAGCTATGGAAACACTAAAACAAGCAAACTATGCAATAAAAACAGAATCTGTCAAAAACAGAATAGCATGTAGTGAGCGATTTAAAAACCATACTTCTGTACTTGCAAAAATTCTGAAAAATTAGGAAAACATAAAAAATTTGTAACCCAATACTCTGTAAAAATTTCAGAATTTTCTCACGCTCCAGTACAGAATAGAAATTCCAGCACTAGACACAAAAGTTTCTGTTTTTGCACAGAATCGAATCAACAAGTATCCACACTATCCCAAAGGCTTTACTTGGCACATTATTGAAATAAAACATATAAAACATGATTACCACAGTAGCTTAATCGTGTTAACACACAAAAACAGAAGGTATAGGTATTGGGTTGTCTCCCAACAAGTGCTTTTCTTTAATGCCTTTTTAGCTAGGCATGTTGATTTCAATGATGCTCGCATAAGAATAAAGAATTGAAACACAAAGAGAGCATCATGAAGCATATGACTAGCACATTTAATCCTAACCCACTTCCTATGCATAGGGATTTTGTGAGCAAATAGTTTATGGGAGCAAGAATCAACTAGCATAGTAAGGCAAAACAAGCATAACTTCAAAACTTTCAACGCATAGAGAGGAACCTTGATATTATTGCAACACTTACAAGCATATGATCCTCTCTCATAATAATTTTCAGTAGCATCATGAAGAAATTCAACAATATATCCATCACACAAAGCATTCTTGTCATGATACATAAGCATAGAATTTTTATTACTCTCCACACAAGCAATTTTCTTCTCCTTCATAATAGTGGGAGCAAACTCAACAAAATAACTATCATGTGATACTTGATTGACATAATCCAATTGAAAATTAAAATGATGACATGTTTCATGGTTATCATTATTCTTTATAGCATACATGTCATCACCATAATCGTCATAGATAGCAACTTTGTTGTCATAATCAATTGAAACTTCTTCCAAAATTGTGGATTCATCACTAAATAAAGTCATGACCTCTCCAAATCCACTTTCATAATTATAACAATAAGATTCAACACCCTCCAAAATAGTGGGATCATTACTACCTAGAGTTGACACTCTTCCAAACTCACTTTCATCAATATAATCATCATAAATAGGAGGCATGCTTTCATCGTAATAAATTTTCTCATCAAAACTTGGGGGAGTAAAAATATCATCTTCATCAAACATAGCATCCCCAAGCTTATGGCTTTGCATATCATTAGCATCATGGATATTCAAGGAATTCATAGTAGCAACATTGCAATCATGCTTATCATTCAAAGATTTTATGCCAAACATTTTATTGAATTCTTCTTCTATCAATTGAGCACAATTTTCCGATCCATCATTTTCAAGAAAGACACTATAAAGATGAATAATATGAGGCAACCTCAATTCCATTTTTTTTGTAGTTTTATTTTATAAACCAAACTAGTGATAAAACAAGAAACTAAAAGATTCAATTGCAAGATCTAAAGATATACCTTTAAGCACTCACCTCCCCGGCAACGGCGCCAGAAAAGAGCTTGATGTCTACAACACAACTTATTCTTGTAGACTCGTGTTGGGCCTCCAAGCGCAGAGTTTTGTAGGACAGTAGCAATTTTCCCTCAAGTGGATGACCTAAGGTTTATCAATCCGTGGGAGGTGTAGAATGAAGATGGTCTCTCTCAAACAACCCTGCAACCAAATACAAGAAATCTCTTCTGTCCCCAACACACCCAATACAATGGCAAATTGTATAGGTGCACTAGTTCAGCGAAGAGATGGTGATACAAGTGTAGTATGGATAGTAGATATAGGTTTTTGTAATCTAAAAATAAAAAAACAGCAAGGTAGCAAGTGATAAAACGGAGCACAAACGGTATTGCAATGCTTAGAAACAAGGCCTAGGGTTCATACTTTCACTAGTGCAATCTCTCAACAGTGCTAACATAATTGAATCATATAACAATCCCTCAACGTGCGACAAAGAATCACTCCAAAGTTCTTACCTAGCGGAGAACATAAGATGAAATTGTTGTAGGGTACGAAACCACCTCAAAGTTATCTTTTCCGATCAATCTATTGAGCCATCCCTATAAGTTCACAAACAGCCCTAGAGTTCGTACTAAAATAACACCATATGATACGCATCAACCAACTCTAATGTCACCTAGATACTCCAATGTCACCACAATTATCCGTGAGTTGATTATTCGATATGCATCAAACAAATTCAGATTCATAATATTCAATCCAACACAAAGAACTTCAAAGAGTGCCCCAAGATTTCTACCGGAGAAAGTAGGACGAAAACGTGCATCAACCCCTATGCATAGATTACCCCAATGTCACCTCGGGAATCCGCGTGTTGAGTGCCAAAACATATATCAAGTGAATCAATATAATACCCCATTGTCACCACGGGTATTCATATGCAAGACATACATCAAGTGTTCTCAAATCCAACAAAGTATTCAATCCGATAATAGTGAAACCTCAAAGGTAAAAACTCAATTCATCACAACAAGATAGAGAGGGAGAAACACCATATGATCCAACTATATTAACAAAGCTCGCGGTACATCAAAATCGTGCCAAATCAAGAACACGAGAGAGAGAGAGAGAGAGATCAAACACATAGCTACTTGTACATACCCCTAGCCTCGAGGGTGAACTACTCCCTCCTCGTCATGGTGACCGCCGGGATGATGAAGATGGCCTCCGGTGATGATTTCCCTCTCCGGCAGGGTGCCGGAAAAGGGGTTTAGATGAGATCGTGGAGGTACAGAGGCTTGCGGCAGCGGAGTCGAAGTTCTAGGGTTATTTCTGGAGGTTTCTGAATATATAGGAATTTTTGGCGTTGGAATCATGCAAAGAGGGGCCACAGGGGGCCCACGAGGCACCAGGGCGCGCCCAGGGGGGTGGGCGCGCCCAGGTGGCTTGTGGGGCCCCTGTGGGTCTTCTGCTGCTCCCTCGAAGCTTCCTGGGCCTGTTTCCTTCCAGAAAAAATCGTCAAAAAGTTTCGCTGCATTTGTACTTCATTTGATATGGATTTTCTGGAAAACCAAAAACAAGCAGAAAACAGCAAATGGCACTGGGCACTAGGTCAATATGTTAGTCCATAAAAATCATATAAAAGCCATATAAAGTGCACCAAAATCATACAAAACTATAATAAACATAGCATGAATACTTCATAAATTATAGATACGTTGGAGACGTATCAGTCGCCGCCTCGCCGACACCATCCATGAACCCTAACGCCGCCGATGTGAATGATCAGCAGGCACACGATGCCATCAACTCCAAGACGCCGCCATGAAGGACACCGCCAGTGTGGGAGTGGAGTTGAGGCAGATTTATTCGTCCGGGCGCCGCTCCCACCACCCCAACGACGCACCACGACCTACAAAACCAAACCCTAACTACAGAGTGGAGGAACGGGGTCCCCCCTCCCTCCTACCGCCGGAGCAGCAGTCGGAGGGAGAGGGGACCAGCCCTGGCCGGTGGAGATCGGAGGTAGAGGATCGCCTCCCTAGCCGCCTGTTGGTTGTCCACGCGGTAGGTAGCGGGTTCGAAACCCACAGGCGTGCTCTTGTCTTTGCTTTCTATTTGAGGGCCTCGCTACGCAAAAAGAAAAAGCTGAGGGCTTTTCTGCAAATCTATCATGCACTAACCATTAAAGTGGCTGACAGCGCGCCCTGGCCACGCTGGCATGCCACGTAGACAATATATACGCCTACATACGTGAAATGTGATCATATTTGCATGGTTGCGCAAGCACTACTAGGAAAAACCCTATAGGTAGACATGTAACAGCAGGGCGGGTTATTAGGACGCGCTACTGCTACTTAGCAGTAGCGCGTGCAGGACACCGGCACTACAGGTGCAATTTAGCTGTAGCGCGGTGTCAGCAAACGGGCGCTACTACTAAGCGGGCCCCACAGTGCGCCCACGGGCTGCCCACAGTAGCAGCACCGGTCCAGCACCCGCGCTACTGCTAAGCCCATTAGTAGAAGTGTGGGGCCGGTAACACGCGCTGCTAGTGTGGCCAGCCCGGGCCCAGCTACCCTGCACCACTTACCAACAGCGATGGGCCGGACCCCGCGCTACAGCTAATGGGTTTAGCAGTAGCGTGGGCCCGTGCCCCGCGTTGCTGCTAAATCCATCTTATCCTCTTCACGCGGCCGCCCTCACTCTCCCCTCATCACTCTCCCATTCCACTCTCACTCTCTCCCTCGAGCCGCCGTCACCCGCCCCCGCGCTGCGCTGCTCCGGCCGCCCTCCCGCGCGCCAGCCGCTGTCACCAGCCATCGCCTGCCGCCGTCACCCGCCGCCACGCCAGCCGCCGTCGCCCGCCGCCGCACCAGACGAGGTAGCTCCTCCCTTCTCCCTCCACTTCCCTCCCTTCCTCCTCCCTCTGTTCTTGTAGAGTGTAGGTTTTTTGAATGTTCTAGTAATCATGTGCAATGAATTTGTAGAATTTGCTTGTAGAATGTAGGGTTTTTTGAATAGAATAGACAATTTTAGGTATCAAATAGGTTTTTTGAATACAATAGAATGTAGAAATTTTTAGGTATAGAAATGTATTGGAATGCTATACGAGAAATTTTAGGTATCAAATTTACTAATAGAAATTTTTAGTAAAAAAATTTAGGTATAGAAATTTTTAGTAATTATTTTTTTCAATATAGAAAAGTATTGGACAATTTAATTATTTTTATGTCAATATGATTTTGTCATCAGAGAATGCTATATGACATTTGGTGATCTAAAATTTTCACTCGGTGGAATATGCAGGCTTTGTAGTGTCGTGTCTCCGTGGAGTGATCGTTGTCGGAGCTTCCTCTACAGCCGAGTTGGTGAGCTAAAAGTCTCTGCTCCTCGGACATGTCTATGATGATATTTGGACATGTATTGGTTGTCCCTATGGACATGATGGGGACCGAAGCATGAAAATCAAAAAATTTCCTACGAACACCCAAGATCTAATCAAGGAGATGCATAGCAACGAGAGGGGAGTGTGTCTACATACCCTTGTAGACCGAAAGCGGAAGTGTATAAAACACGGTTGATGTAGTCGTACTCTTCATGATCCAATCACGATCCAACCGATCTAGCGCCGAACGGACGGCACCTCCGAGTTTAGCACACGTGCAGCTCGGTGACATCTCCTCCTCCTTGATCCAGCAAGCGAAGGGGGAGAAGTAGATGGGATCTCAACCAGCACGACGGCGTGGTGGAGATGGTGGTGGAGTTACTCCGGCAGGGCTTCGCCAAGCCGTACCGAGACGAGGAGGTGGTAGAGAGGGGGAGGGGCTGTGCCAGGAGAGGGATGCGGCTGCCCTCCCATCCCCCACTATATATAGGGGCAAGGGGGGGGGGCGCTGGTCCTAGCCCCTCCTCCAAGGGAGGGGGCGGCGGCCTAGGGGGAGACTTGCCCCCCAAGGCAAGTGGGGCGCCCTCCCCACTTAGGGTTTCCCCCCTCTAGCCGCATGGGCCTGTTAGGGGCTGGTGCGCCTGGCCCATGCTGGCCAGGGCGCCCCCCTACAGCCCATGTGGGTCCCCGGGGCAGGTAGACCCCTCCGGTGGACCCCCGGAACCCCTTCGGTGACTCCGGTACATTGCCGGCATGCCCCCGAACTTTTCCGGTAGCCAAAATAGGACTTCCCATATATAAATATTTACCTCCGGACCATTCCGGAACTCCTCGTGACGTCCGGGATCTCATTCGGGACTCCGAACAACATTCGGTCACCAACGTACATACCCCAATACTACTCTAGCGTCAACGAATGTTAAGCGTGCGACCCTACGGGTTCGAGAATCATGTAGACATGACCGAGACACCTCTCCGGTCAATAACCAATAGCGGGACCTGGATGCCCATATTGGTTCCTACATATTGTACCAAGATCTTTATCGGTTGAACCACGATGTCAAGGATTCAATTAATCCCGTATGTAATTCCCTTTGTCCAGCGACATGTTACTTGCCCGAGATTCGATCGTCGGTATCTTCATACCTAGTTCAATCTCGTTACTGGCAAGCCTCTTTACTCGTTTCGTAATACAAGATCCCGTGACTAACTCATTAGCCACATTGCTTGCAAGCTATTTACGATGTTGTATTACCGAGAAGGCCCAGAGATATCTCTCCGTCATACGGAGTGACAAATCCCAGTCTCGATCCATGCAACCCAACAGACACCTTCGGAGATACCTGTAGAGCACCTTTATGATCACCCAGTTATGAAGTGACGTTTGATAGCACACAAAGCATTCCTCCGATAACCGGGAGTGACATGATCTCATGGTCTAAGGAACAGATACTTGACATGAAGAAAGCTGTAGCAAATAACTAAATGATCTGATGCTAAGCTCATAGTTGGGTCTTGTCCATCACTTCATTCTCCTAATGATGTGATCCCGTTATCAAATGACAACTCATGTCTATGGTTAGGAAACCTTAACCATCTTTGATCAATGAGCTAGTCTAGTAGAGGTTCACTAGGGACACGGTGTTGTCTATGTATTCACACATGTATTTAAGTTTCCGGTCAATACAATTCTAGCATGAATAATAAACATTTATCATGAACAAGGAAATATGATAATAACCAATTTATTATTGCTTCTAGGGCATATTTCCAACAGTCTCCCACTTGCACTAGAGTCAATAATCTAGTTTACATTGTAATGAATCTAACACCCATGGAGTCCTGGTGCTGATCATGTTTTGCTCGCGGAAGAGGTTTAGTTAGACGGGTCTGCCACATTCAGATCCGTATGTACTTTTACAAATCTTTATGTCTACAACGCTCTGCTTGGAGCTACTCCAGCTAACTGCTCCACTATTCAATACATATCCGGATTGAGAACTTTAGTCATCCGGATCAGTGTCAAAGCTATCATCGACGTAACCCTTTACGACGAGCTTATCTTCACCTCCATAAATGAGAAACATGTCCTTAGTCCTCTTCAGGTACTTAAGGATATTCTTGACCGCTGTCTAGTGATCTCCTCCTGGATCACTTTGGTACCTCCCTGCCAGACTTATGGCAAGGCACACATCAGGTCTGGTACACAGCATGGTATACATTGTAGAGCCTATGGCTGAGGCATACGGGACGACTTTCATCCTTTCTCTTTCTTCTGCCGTGGTCGGGCTTTGAGTCCTACTCAACTTCACACCTTGCAACATAGGCAAGAACCCCTTCTTTGACTGGTCCATTTTCAACTTCTTCAAAATCTTGTCAAGGTATGTGCTCTGTGAAAGTCCTATCAGGCGTCTCGATCTATCTCTATAGATCTTGATGCCCAATATGTAAGCAACTTCACCCAGGTCTTTCATTGAAAAACTCTTGTTCAAATAACCCTTTATGCTTTCCAGAAATTTTATATCATTTCCAATCAACAATATGTTATCCACATATAATATTAGAAATGCTACAGAGCTCCCACTCACTTTCTTGTAAATACAAGCTTCTCCATAAGTTTGTATAAAACCAAAAGCTTTGATCATCAAAGCGTATATTCCAACTCCGAGATGCTTGCACCAGTCCATAGATGGATCGTGATACGTCTCTAACGTATCTATAATTTTTGATTGTTCCGTGCTATTATAGTATCAATCTTGGATGTTTTTATATGCAATTATATATCATTTTTTCGGACTAACCTATTAACCTAGTGCCCAGTGCCAGTTGTTGTTTTCTGCTTGTTTTTGGTTTTTCAGGAAATCAGTACCAAACGAAGTCCAAATGCCACGAAACTTTTTGGAGATTTTTTTCTTGACAAAAGAGACCCAGGAGACTTGGAGAGGAGGCAAGAAGGTTCACGAAGCCTCCACAAGGCAACAGGGCGTGGCCCCAGGGGGCGCCCTGATGCCTTGTGGGGCCCTCGTGGCTCCGTTTGACCTAGTTCCACTTCTATAAATTCTCAAATATTGGGAAACCAACGGGGAGCCACCCCGAATAACTTTTACGCCGCCGCAAGCCTTTGTTCTTCCACGATCCATCTGGAGGCCTTTTTCGGTACTCTACCGGTGGGGGAATCGATCACGAAGGGCTGATAACCCACAAGTATAGGGGATCGCAACAGTTTTCGGGGGTAGAGTATTCAACCCAAATTTATTGATTCGATACAAGGGGAGCCAAAGAATATTTGTAAGTATTAGCAGTTGAGTTATCAATTCAACCACACCTGGAGACTAAATATCTGCAGCAAGTGATCAGTAGCACAGTAGTATGGTAGTTTTATAGCAGCAGCAATAATAGTAACGGTAGCAGCAATAGTAGTAACTTAGCAAAGAACAATATGTGAAGAACTCGTAGGCATTGGATCGGTGATTATGTTGGATAACATGCATCATGTAACAGTCATAACATAGGGCGACACAGAACTAGCTCCAATTCATCAATGTAATGTAGGCATGTATTCCGTATATAGTCATACATGCTTGCGATAAGAACTTGCATGACATCTTTTGTCCTACCCTCCCGTGGCAGCGGGGTCCATAAGGAAACTAAGGGATATTAAGGCCTCCTTTTAATAGAGAACCGGAACAAAGTATTAACACATAGTGAATACATGAACTCCTCAAACTACGGTAATCATCGGAAAGAATCTCAATTATTGTCACCTTGGGGTATGCGGATCATAACACGTAACAGGCGCGTATAACTTGCAAGATCGGATCAAGAACACAAATATATTCATGAAAACATAAAGGGTTCAGATCTGAAATCATGGCACTCGGGCCCTAGTGACAAGCATTAAGCGTAGCAAAGTCATAGCAACATCAATCTCAGAACATAGTGGATACTAGGGATCAAGCCCTAACAAAACTAACTCGATTACATGATAAATCTCATCCAACTCATCACCGTCCAGCAAGCCTACGAAGGAATTACTCACTCCCGGCGGTGAGCATCATGAAATTGGTGATGAAGGATGGTTGATGATGATGATGACGGAAAATCCCCCTCTCCGGAGCCCTGAACGGACTCCAGATCTGGCCTCCCGATGAAGAACAGGAGGTGGCGGCGGCTCCATATCGTAGAACGCGATGAAACTTCTTCTCTCATTTTTTTCTCTGGAATTGTGAATTTATAGGCCTGAGATTAGGGTGAGCGGAGCCACGTGGGCCCCACCAGCCACCAGGGGGACGCATGGGGGGGGGGGTGGCGCGCCCTGGTGCCTCGTGGGCAGCAGGTGGCCCCCCTCCAGTGGATCTTGGCTCCAGTATTTTTATTTATTCCATAAAAAATCTCCAAAAAGTTTCGTCCAATTCTGAGAACTTTTATTTCTACACAAAAAACAACACCATGGTAGTTCTGCTGAAAACAGCGTCAGTCCGGGTTAGTTTCATTCAAATCATGCAAATTAGAGTACAAAACAAGAGCAAAAGTGTTTGGAAAAGTAGATATGATGGAGACGTATCAACTCCCCCAAGCTTAACTCATTGCTTGTCCTCAAGCAATTCAGTTGACAAACTGAAAGTGATAAAGAAAAACTTTTACGAACTCTTTTGTTCTTTTATATATATATATATGCTTAAATAATACCCAGGGTTTCAGCAAAGATTATAACTAACCATGCAAATGATAACTCTTAGAAATTATATTCACTCATATCAATGGCATAATCAACTAGCGAGCAATAATAAGATATCTCAAATACCAAAACTTTGTCAAAACAATCATGATATAATATGACAACATGATATCTGATATGTCTCCAACGTATCTATAATTTTTTATTGTTCCATGCTGTTATATTACCAATCTTGGATGTTTTTATATGCATTTACAGCAATTATATATCACTTTTTGGGACTAACCTATTAACTTAGTGCCCAGTGCCAGTTGCTGTTTTCTGCCTGTTTTCTGTTTTACCGAATATCAATACCAAACGAAGTCCAAATGCCATGAAACTTTTTGGAGATTTTTTTCTAGACAATACCAACACTAGAAGCTTCGGGAGAAGACCAGACGCCAGAGGAGGTGGCCACGAGCCACCAGGGCGCGCCTGGGGGGGGGGGGGGCAGGCGCGCCCTGGTGCCTCGTGGCCCACCTCAGCTCTGTTTGACCTAATTCCACCACTATAAATTCCCAAAAAATCAGAAACCCTCAGGGGAGTCCACGAAATACTTTTTCTGCCGCCGCAAGCTTCTGTTCTCGAGAGATCCCATCTGGAGGCCTTTTCCGGTACTCCACCGGAGGGGGAATCGATCACGGAGGGGCTCTACATCAACCTTGCTGCCCTTCCGATGATGCGTGAGTAGTTTACCACAGACCTTCGGGTCCATAGTTAGTAGCTAGATGGCTTCTTCTCTCTTTTTGATCTTCAATACAATGTTCTCCTCGATGTTCTTGGAGTTCTATCCGATGTAATCACTTTTTGTGGTGTGTTTGTTGGGATCCGATGAATTGTGAGTTTATGATCAGATTATCCATGAATATTATTTGAGTCTTCTCTGATCTCTTTTATGCATGATAATTATAGCTTCGTATTTCTTCTCCGATCTATTGATTTGGTTTGGCCAACTAGATTAATTTATCTTGCCATGGGAAGAGGTGCTTTGTAATGGGTTCGATCTTGCGGTGCTCAATCCCAGTGACAGAAAGGGACATGACACGTATGTATCATTGCTATTAAGGGTAAAAAGATGGGGTTTATTCATACGTGAGTTTATCTTGTCTACATCATGTCATCGTTCTTAAGGCGTTACTCCGTTCTTTATGGACTTAATACACTAGATGCATGCTGGATAGCGGTCGATGTGTGGAGTAATAGTAGTAGATGCAGGCAGGAGTCGGTCTACTTGTCTCGGACGTGATGCCTATATACATGATCATTGCCTTGGATATCATCATGATTATTTGCTTTTCTATCAATTGGCCAACAGTAATTTGTCTACCCACCGTATGCTAGTTTCTTGAGAGAAGCCTCTAGTGAAAACTATGGCCCCCGGGTCTATCTAAATCATATACTAAAACCCTAAAAATACTTGCTGCACTTTTTCTTTATTTATTTTATTTTTGTATTTTTGTTTCAATCTATCTATCTATCACATACAATTTAATCTTGCAACTTACCGCCGAGGGATTGACAACCCCTTGATTGCGTTGGGTGCAAGGATTTGTTGTTTTGTGTGCAGGTGCTGCTAACGAGGTGTTGTGTGATTCTCCTACTGGATTGATAACCTTGGTTTCATAACTGAGGGAAATACTTATCTCTACTGTACTGCATCTCCCTTCCTCTTCGGGGAATTACCAACGCAGCTCACAAGTAGGAGGAAGAATTTCTGGCACCGTTGCCGGGGAGACATCATCAACATCTATCAAGTACCTACGCATAAAACTTTCATCTCCTTGCATTTACTTTATTTGCATTTGCCTCTTGTTTTCATCTCCCCCACTTCTAAAAAGTTTTTACAAAAGTACAAAAATATTTTCCATTTGCCTTTTTCTTGCTTGCTCGTTTTATCATCATGGCTTGTTCTCCTCCCGATTTGCCTCTTCCTCCTTATCTAGGAGAAGGTTCAGGAATTTTGAATTTTAAGTATTTGAGTGATGAATCTTTAAAAGAAGCATGGGACAGATTGCTAGAAATCCAAATGAAAGCTAGGCCCAAGAGCCACATTAAATTACTTCTTAGAAGCTTTTATGTTGGTCTACCTCTTGCTTATAGGCGTGTCCTAGATTCTATGTTTGAAGATGATTTTCTTGGAAATAATGCATTTGACACCTATGAAAAGATGAAAAGTATTTTTCGACAACCAAAGATAGAAACAATTGAGCCTACCACGCTAGTAAGCTATTATCAAACTGAGTTAGTAAAAGAAACTAAGGCTAGTATGGAGTCCAATTTTGGAGGGATATTTAATCTTGTTTCCAAAGTAAATTGCAATGTGGTGTCGCATAATAGAAGGTTTGATACTTTGGAGCAAAAGGTGGATGCCTTTTGTGTTTTGAAGGAAATAAAAATTCTTAGCACCAAGCTTGATAACTTGGTTCATATTATTGACAATTGCAAAGAAGGTGAAATAGATATTGCTAGGTTCCCTAAAACCAAAGATATACTTGAAACCTTGCATTATGCCTAGCTAGGGGCATAAAACAATAGCGCTTGTTGGGAGGCAACCCAATGAATAAAATAATTTTTTACTATTTGTTTATGTTATTGTGAGTTTTCACTTTCATTTTACTGTTATGATTGAGTTTTTGTGCTTTTAATTAGTGTTTGTGCCAAGTAGAGTCTTTAGGATAATTTGGAAGATAGTATAATTGATGCTGTTTGGAAGACAGAAAGTTTTGCATCCAGTGCTGGAATTTTGGTTCTGTACTGGAGCGTCATAAAAATATGAAATTTTTACACAGTATTGGTATATGAATTTCCCACGTTGTCCTAATTTTTCAGAATTGTTGGAGTTACATAAGTATGGCTTTTAAATAGATTTCTACAGACTGTTCTGTTTTTGACAGATTCTGTTTTTGATGTGTTGCTTGCTTGTTTTGATGAAACTATGGATTGTATCGGGGGGTATAAGCCATGGAGAAGTTATAATACAGTAGGTATAATGCAAAAATAAAATATGAATGGGTTTGAAACAGTACTTAAAGTAGTGATTTATTTTGTTATACTAACGGATCTCACGAAGGTTTTGTTGAGTTTTGTGTGATTGAAGTTTTCAAGTTTTGGGTGAGATCACGATGGATGAAGGAATAAGGAGTGGCAAGAGCCTATGCTTGGGGATGCTTGAGGCACCCCAAGGTAATATTCAAGGAAGACTCAAGCATCTAAGCTTGGGGATGCCCCGGAAGGCATCCCCTCTTTCTTCTACCAACCATCGGTAATTTTACTTGGAGCTATATTTTTATTCGTCACATGATATGTGTTTTGCTTGGAGCGTCTTGTATTATATGAGTCTTTGATTTGTTTGCTTTTTAGTTTGTCACAATCATCCTTGCTGAACACACCTATTTTGAGAGAGTCACACGTTCATCATAATTTGTTAGAATACTCTATGTGCTTCACTTAAATTTTTTGAGCTAGGCAGTTGCTCTAGTGCTTCACTTAAATCTTTTTGAGCACGGCGGTGGCTAAATTTTGAAGAAATAAACTCTCATGCTTCACTTATATTATTTTGAGAGTTAACAAGATTAAAAATTTGAAGAAATAAACTCTCATGCCTCACTTATATTATTTTGAGAGTTGATAAGATTGAAATTTTGAAGAAATATTTGCACTCTCATGCTTCACTTATATCTTTTTGAGAGTTGATGAAAGTAATGGTAATTTACACAAGATATGAATTTGGTCCCAAAGTGATGAATATTCAAGAGGGATATAATAAAAACTTTCATATAGATCATTGGATATGATAAGTGTGATTCCTTGCAATAGTTTTGCGATATGGAAATGATAATATGTGAGTCATGTTAGTGAGTAATTGTGATTTAGTAAGAATATTAGTGTTAAGGTTTGTGATTCCCTATGCATGCACATTAAGTCAATAGTTATGCAACGAAATTATATCCTACTTATGGTGCATTATTCGGTGTTAGTTATGTTCAATGCATGTTTATGACCGTTTTCGCTTTTTGGTTGGTTGCTTCTCAATCTTGCTAGCCTTCATTTGTACTAAGCGGAAATACTGCTTGTGCATCCAAACTCCTTAAACCCAAGTTGTGCCAAATGAGTCCACTATATCTACCTATATGCGGCATTTCCATGCCGTTCCAAGTAAATTTGCGTGTGCCAACTCTAATTTTCAAAATAATTTTTTCTGTTTTGTGTGCCCGTACCGCTCATGAAGCGGCAGGGGGTGGCCAATATTTTCCATGCTAGGTGTGTTATT
Organism: Elymus sibiricus; assembly: GCA_039707655.1. NCBI lineage: Eukaryota > Viridiplantae > Streptophyta > Magnoliopsida > Poales > Poaceae > Elymus > Elymus sibiricus. The sequence continues at coordinate 75,151,769 of CM077676.1, forward strand.
CTCATGATGAGTGTTTATTCACTTGTCATTGCACGAGAGAGTGGCTGGTAATAGGGATGCCCAGTCCCACAATGAAATCAAAAATTAATAACAACAAAATTCCTTGGAAAGTGATGGTATGGAGGGCACCCGTGGATACGGCTAGCCATGGATTGTGAAATAATGGTGGAAAGGAAATAAACTTTATTTTCTGTTTGGGAACCGCCTATTATTTCATTGTGGTATTGGGAATTCTCGGTCGTTTTCGTTGACAGGAAAAGCATGCCTCTCAAAATATTTTTATCTCTCTAATTTAAGCTTTGAGCTCTGGCACATTAGCAAATCTCTGCTTCCCTCTGCGAAGGGCCTATCTATTTACTTTTATGCAATTTGTATTTTTTTTATTTTGAGTCTCCATCTTCTCTTATAAAGCACCAACTAGAGAGCACTATTGTCATACTTGTGCATTGTGTGTAGCTAATATTTGAGTGTGTTTCATGAATGGATCAATGATTGAGCATAATGGGCTAGGGATAACTTTCTTTAGCGTTGATATTTTGAAAAACATGGTTGCTTGTTAGCATGCTTGAGTATTTATATCTTCATGTCAAACTATAGACTCACTAGTAGAAAACAGGGCTTTGGTCCTGGCCAGATCAGAGCATTAGTCCCGGTCGTGTTACGAACCGGGACTAATGGGAGCATCAGTCCCGGTTCGAGAGGCTAGGACGCCGGCCGGGCCTCGGCAGGCATCAGTCCCGGTTCGGCTGGGACCTTTAGTCCCGGTTCCATCCACCAACCGGGACTAAAGGGGTTGCTGCCCTTTAGTCCCTGTTGGTGTCTGGAACCGGGACTAAAGGGTAGGCCATTAGTCCTGGTTTTAGACACAAACCGGGACTAAAGTTTTGCCTATATATATCCACGCCCCCCATCTCCTCTGTTTTTTGGCCGTGGAAGGGTGGAGGTGTGGGCTACTCTGTTTTTTGCCTATATATGCACATGAGGTGTTCGATGAAATGCCGGATCCACACTTAAGCTTTCTCCTCTGTTCTTCCTCCAAGCTCCATTTTCCCCAAGATTTGTCTAGGTTTGGCTGTGCACCAACTATCCAAGTGTTCTAAAAAGGTTAGCAACTTCATCCTTTCATCTCTCACTGCTAGTTTAGCTCATTTCAAATGCTCTAGAAGTAGTGTGATTTGTGGGTTTTAGTGGAGGAGTGTATGTGTGAGTTTATTTGATTTAGATGCACAATTTGAGCTCAAATTAACTTCTTAGTTTGCACATGTGTATGATTTATATAGCTACTTGTATAATTTTCTTACTAGTATTATTGTTTGTTATTATATAGTTCCATGGTTTTGGTATCCGCCCCCGTCGGCTCTCGTCCGGTCTATGATTCGGATGTGGTATATTATCTTTTATAACTATTTGTTTCATTTAGTGTTTATGACAATTATGCCGACCAACTTGACATAGATGTCTTTATCTAGGAGGTATGTGAACCGGAAATTCCAACCGACCCTCTTGTCGAGAGGTTAAATTTAGTTGAAAAAGAAAACAATTATTTGAAAGAAAAATTGAAAAGAGTTGAAGAAGAGAAGATGAAATTGGAGTTGCATGTTGCCGTTGTCGTCGATCTACACAAGATCCAGATGGATGCAATGCGCTTGAAGATTAGAAAGATTAGAAAATATGCCATTGATAATGAGGCTTGGTATCATTATGCTGTTGGATCAATTGTTACCTTAGTTGCGATTTTGATCGCATTTGTTGTTGCATTTAAATGTTTTACATAGTTGTATGTTAGTTTCAATGTATGTTTTAATTAGATGCTCTAGAGAGCTGTATGTTGTTCTATGAGAACTATGTATGAACTTTATGTATTTATTTTTTCAGTAATAACATTTGATCACTACTGTACTTTGGTTTTAATGTGATGATGAACTTGTATTAATTTGGTCATTTCTCTATTCATGATGTTCTGTAATGGTTTTTGATATACTTAATTATATAATGCACGCAGATGAACCGGCAATGGATGTACGGTGACCGACGCACCTCCGACTACATTACGGGCCTGCATAATTTTCTCGATGTGGCTGAGGCAAACAAGCAGAATGGTTTTATGTATTGTCCATGTACTGTCTGTGAGAATATGAAGGATTACTCTGACTCAAAAACCCTTCACTTCCACCTGCTTTCGAAGGGTTTCATGCCACACTATAATATTTGGACCAAGCACGGAGAAAGAGGGGTTATGATGGAAGACAACGAAGAAGAAGAGGATGATGACAACTATCCTATGTTCCCTGAATACGGTGATACTGCAACGGGGCAAGCTGAAGATCAAGAGGCACCAGATGTGCCCGATGATGATCTTTGCCGGGTCATTGTTGATGCTCATAGAGGATGCGAAAGTGAAAGGGAGAAGTTGAAGTTCGATCGCATGTTAGAGGATCACAAAAAAGGGTTGTACCCAAATTGCGAAGATGGCAACACAAAGCTCGGTACCGCACTGGAATTGCTGCAATGGAAGGCAGAGAATGGTGTATCTGACAAGGGATTTGGGAAGCAACTGAAAATAATGAAGAAGAAGCTTCCAAAGGATAACGAATTGCCTAACAGTACGTATGAAGCAAAGAAGGTTCTCTGGCCTCTAGGATTAGAGGTGCAGAAGATACATGCATGCCCTAATGACTGCATCCTCTACCGCGGTGAGGAGTACGAGAATTTGAATGCATGCCCGGTATGCGGTGCATTGCGGTATAAGATCAGACGAGATGACCCTGGTGATGTTGAGGGCGAGTGCCCCAGGAAGAGGGTTCCTGCCAAGGTGATGTGGTATGCTCCTATAATACCACGGTTGAAACGTCTGTTCAGAAACAAAGAGCATACCAAGTTGTTGCGATGGCACAAAGAAGACCGTAAGAAAGACGGGAAGTTGAGAGTACCCGCTGATGGGTCGCAGTGGAGAAAAATCGAGAGAAAGTGGCCGGACTTTGCAGGTGACGCAAGGAACTTATGGTTTGGTATAAGTGCAGATGGCATTAATCCTTTTGGGGAGCAGAGCAGCAATCATAGCACCTGGCCTGTGACTCTATGTATCTATAACCTTCCTCCTTGGTTGTGCATGAAGCGGAAGTTCATTATGATGCCAGTGCTCATCCAAGGCCCTAAGCAACCCGGCAATGACATTGATATGTACCTAAGGCCATTAGTTGAAGAACTTTTACAGCTGTGGGACATAAAAGGTGTACGTGTGTGGGATGAGCACAAACAGCAGGAATTTGACCTACAAGCGTTGCTGTTTGTAACCATCAATGATTGGCCTGCTCTTAGTAACCTTTCAGGACAGACAAACAAGGGATACCACGCATGCACGCACTATTTAGATGAGACCGAAAGTATATATTTGGATAAATGTAAGAAGAATGTGTACCTGGGACATCGTCGATTTCTTCCGACCAAGCATGCCTTAAGAAAGAAAGGCAAGCATTTCAAAGGTGAGGCAGATCACCGGAAGAAGCCTGTCCTCCGTACTGGTGATGATATACTTGATATGGTCAAGGATTTACAAGTAATCTTTGGAAAGGGTCCTGGCGGACAATCTGTTCCGAATGACGCTGACGGACACGCACCCATGTGGAAGAAGAAATCTATATTTTGGGACCTACCCTATTGGAAAGACCTAGAGGTCCGCTCTGCAATCGACGTGATGCACGTGACGAAGAATCTTTGCGTGAACCTGCTAGGCTTCTTGGGCGTGTATGGGAAGACCAAAGATACACCGGAGGCACGGGAGGACCAGCAACGTATGAACGAAAAAGACGGCATGCATCCAAAGCAGTATCAAGGTCCTGCCAGCTATGCTCTTACCAAAGCAGAGAAGGAAATCTTTTTTGAATGCCTGCTCAGTATCAAAGTCCCGTCTGGCTTCTCATCGAATATAAAGGGAATAATAAATATGGCAGAGAAAAAATTCCAGAACCTAAAGTCTCATGACTGCCACGTGATTATGACGCAACTGGTTCCGGTTGCATTGAGGGGGCTTCTACCAGAAAATGTTCGATTAGCCATTGTGAAGCTATGTGCATTCCTCAATGCAATTTCTCAGAAGGTAATCGATCCAGAAATCCTACCAAGGTTACAAAATGATTTGGTCCAATGTCTTGTCAGTTTTGAGTTGGTGTTCCCACCATCCTTCTTCAATATTATGACGCACGTCCTAGTTCACCTAGTCGACGAGATTGCAATTCTGGGTCCTGTATTTCTACACAATATGTTCCCCTTTGAGAGGTTCATGGGAGTCTTAAAGAAATATGTTCGTAACCGTGCTAGGCCAGAAGGAAGCATCTCCACGGGCCATCAAACAGAGGAGGTCATTGAGTTTTGTGTTGACTTTATTCCTGACCTTAAGCCGATTGGTGTTCCTGAATCGCGGCATGAGGGGAGACTGGGTGGAAAAGGCACGCTAGGACCGAACTCAATAATATGTATTGACGGGCATTCTTGGGCGCGAGCACACTACACAGTTCTACAGAATTCTACCTTGGTGGCCCCGTATATCAATGAACACAAGAATATTCTACGCTCCAAACACCCGGAGCAGTCTGACGACTGGATTACACGTGAACACATGGGGACTTTCGGCGGTTGGTTGCAAACACATCTCATGGGTAACACCACTGTTGGAGATGAGCTGTACTTGTTGGCCAGGACACCATCTTTGACTGTATTGACTTTCCAATGGTACGAGATAAATGGGAATACATTTTACATGATCGCCCAAGATAAAAAGAGCACCAACCAAAACAGTGGTGTCCGCTTTGATGCAGCAAACACCAATAGGGCAAAGGACACATATTATGGTTACATAGAGGACATATGGGAACTTGACTATGGACGTGATTTTAAGGTCCCTTTGTTTCGGTGCAAATGGGTCAATCTGTCAGGAGGCGGGGTACAGGTAGACCCGCAGTACAGAATGACAACAGTGGATCTCAACAATCTTGGGTACACAGACGAACCATTCGTCCTAGCCAATGATGTGGCGCAGGTTTTCTATGTGAAGGACATGTCTACCAAACTGAGAAAAAGAAAAGATAAGGAAGTGAATACATCATACGATGAGCCAAAGTGCCACATAGTTCTTTCAGGGAAAAGAAACATCGTGGGAGTGGAGGACAAGACAGACATGTTAGAAGATTATGAAAAGTTTCATGAAATTTCTCCATTCAGAGTGAAGACTGACCCAAGCATCCTGTTAAATGATGAAGATTATCCATGGTTACGGCGCAATAAGCAAGGGACACACGCGAAGAAATAGTTTTATACCCCAAGATCCCACTCTGGGATGTGACCGGCTTCACCGCCATCACTTTCTCTCTAGTGTGAGTTTCCGGACTTATAGCTGGAAAGTGCCACTTCGGACAAACCGGAGGGAATCTTTGTAAGAGCTAGCTAGGGCATTTTGGCATTTGAAACATGATTTTATAATAATTATTTATTAAGTTATGAAATTTCAATTATTCCTATCCTTTCAGTCACATGTTTTGCAAGGTTGATCATATGCGGTTAGTCCCGGTTGGTGGCTCCATATATAATAACAAGGTTAATATAGACATGGCTTAAACGTCTTGACATAGATGAATACAGCAGAAGTATCGGAGATGATAAGAGAGAAACGTTGTATGACATAAAGTTGGAGGTACTATGTGGTTTCTCTGATCGGAGATGATAAGATAGAAACGTTGTATGACATAAAGAAAATATAACATTATTAGGTTAACAGAAAATACTATGAATCTTCTAGAAGATTCATAGTAAGGGTCTATCTCCTTCACATAGGGAACATTGGTGTCGGCTTTTTTTGAATCACTATGTGTCTATGCATCAAAATAAATTAGGTTAACAAAAAGTATCGGAATTTATGGTGAATATGTTGCGGCAATGGTACATATGAAAATAACTTGATAGAACTAGCTATTTTGTCACTATCTGATGAAAATCTATATCATGAAATAAAGTTATATAAAATTCTAGTTATGATAAAAAAACATAAAAAATAAAAAAACATAACATATGCAAAAAATTAAAATTGCCATAACATAAAAAATAAAAAGACATAACATATGCAAAAAATTAAAATTGCCATAACATAAAAAATAAAAAGACATAACATGTGCCATATATTTTATAGTGGTTATGAAAGAATATTAAAATTGACATAACATATGCAAAAAATAACATAAAAAATAAAAAAACATAACATATGCAAAAAATAACATAAAAAATAAAAAAATACCCGCCTACTAGCAGACACCACGGCCTGCATACGACTAGAAACCCAACTATATATGGGCCAGGATGCAGGCCCGCGAGGCTAGTAGGCCCAACAGGGCACAGGTTAGGCAATTAACTGCCTGCTTTATAGAGGAGCTTGGGAGAGAGATCGCAGCCGCGTATATAAACCGGTGCGATCTCCTCTCGCCTGGTGAGGTGGGACTAAACTTTCACCACCCCACGGCTATGCCACCCTTTAGTCCCGGTTGGTGGCTCCAACCGGGACTAAAGGCCCGCCTTTAGTCCCGGTCCGAGCCACCAACCGGGACTAAAGGCCTGGGTTTCCCGCCCTTTGGGCTGCTGAAAACGAGCTTTAGTCCCGGTTGGTGGCTCGGACCGGGACTAAAGGGGGGCCTTTAGTCCCGGTTGGAGCCACCAACCGGGACTAAAACTCTGTGTATATAAGTAGCACTTAGAAAATTTTCCAAACACCATCTGCAGTTTTCGATCTCCCTCTCCCCCGACGCCGAAGACCACCTCAACGCCGCCAGGCTACCGGACCTCGCTGTCACCTCCGAGCCGTCCCCGAGCCCGCTCCTCATCGCCGGACCTCCCCGCCCTCCTCGTCGCCGGACCTCCTCGCCCTCCTCCCCGAGCCCGCTCCTTGTCGCCGCCCCCGACGCCGTCCCCGAGCCCTGCCCCGACGCCGTCGCCGAGCCCTGCCCCGACGCCGTCGCTGACGCCTCCTCGCTGTGAGCGCCGCCCCGATCCCCTCCTCCTCCTCCTATTCCCCCCTGCTGGGCGCCGACGCCGACGCCGCCGACCCCGACGCCGGCCGCCCGTGCTGCTGGCCGACCTCGACGCCGATGCCGACCCCAACGCCGCCCGCGCTGCTGGCTGACGCTGACCCCTCTCTCTGAACCAAATTCAGATAACTGAATTTTTCGATAGTGAACAGTGTGCACACAACCTATATGATGAAATGACAGAGAGGTCTAGGCATTTTAGGAATTTTGAGGAATTTTTGTGGTGAGGTGTTGATGTATATAAGAGAGTATGGCAAAGTTTTAGAATTTTTGGAGCTATAAAAATTGAGTTTGTATCAGAGAGTTTGTTTTTGGTCCAAATTTGAATTGAAGGAAATTTGAAATTTTTGAACTGTGGAACCCAAAGTCTTTGGTGAAATGGGTTGTAGGTACCGTCTAGTTGCTAGGATAATTTTGGTGGGAGCAGAAGACTTGTAGAAAATATGGTTCCTTTGTAAACCAAAGAAACCATGAACAAAATAAATTCCAACTTTGGAATTTTAGTAAATATTGTAGAAATATTTTTGTAAGGTGGAAAGAGTTATAGCATTATTCATGATCTCAAAGTCATTGATATTATTCATGTGTAATATTTATGCAAATGTTTTATAGCATTATTCATGATCAAAGTCATTTTTTATAGCATTATTCATGATCAAAGTCATTTCATTTGTGATATTTTTGTTCCGAGCGTATGTAATGAATTTGTGATATTTTCATGTGTAATATAAAATTTTGTTCATTGAGATGAGATGAGATGGATGAGATGAGATGGAGATGGATGAGATGAGATATCCTCTCCCGAAAGATAGGACGACTCATCAGATATGATTCTAGATAATGTCCAATGCCTCATATCGCGAACATAGTTATATTGGATAATTGATCTTCATATAAATGAAGCATAAAAGTTTAGCAATCACTTACAAATTTTCATGTTGTTCATTGACTTCGACATGAGGGGGGGGGTCGTGTTAAAACATAACCCCGATAATTTCGGTATAACTTCGACATGAGGAGGGAGGGGGTCGTTAAAACATAACCCCGATAATCCACTAATCCATTGCTCATATGCATATGATTCCTTGTTGTGATTAGGTCTATGTTTGCCACTAATCCATCTCTCATGGTTGTATATTGCCATGTTGTAATATTTGCAGAAACTATGGAACACGACAGAGACTTAGAACAAGAAAAGGCGTTGGAGGAAATAATCCGCGAGGGAGATGATGATATCATCACCTCACAGTTTCTCAACTACTCCGATGGTGAGGGAAGAGATGACAGCTCCGGTGATCGAATGGAGGAGGGAGAAGATGACAGCTCCGCCGGTGTTGGAGCCTTAACTGTTGCAAAGTCCGGCGAGGTATATATATTAATTAAGCCTCTGCTGACTAGATGCATTAATTGTTTTGTATGTACATATATTAACGCTTCTTTCTTCTTTTAGCCATCCGGATCGAGCCAAACTTCTATAAGGAGACGAGGCCCAAAGAAAAGGTTGGGCGAGAATGAAAGGTTCACGATCGAACAAGTCGATCCAGATGGCAAACCGACTGTTCCCAAGCGGACCCAAGACCGATTTATACATCAGTGCGGAGTTGTTGTTAGGGACAGCGTCCCGATCAGCATCCAAGAATGGAATAAGAAGAAGGACGATGGAGTTTCTTATGTCAACGATAGATGCAAAGATGAGCTTTGGAACTTGCTCATGATAAATTTCAGCCTACCGCTAGAGGAGGATCCAAATAACCCAGTTATACAGCGAAAAGTCAAAAAATGGGCTCTTAAGAAGATGGCAGAACAATTCAAGAACTGGAAGAAAAGATTGAACGAACAGTTTGTCGAGAAAGACGAGACTCCAGAATTCACCGGTCAATATGCGAAGATAAAAGATCACTGGCCCGCATTTGTGGCGTACAAGAAATCGGAGAAAGCTAAGAACAGGTCACAGACAAATAAGCTAAATGCTGCAAAGAAGCTGTATCACCATGTTACGGGGTCAGGTGGCTACAAGGTTGCCCGGCCTACGTGGGACAAAGCTGAGAACGACCTGCTTGCTAAAGGGATCCAACCAGCGACATTGAGTTCGCCCGAACGGGCAAGGACTTGGTTCTTCGGGCATGGGGGAACTTTGGACCCAGAAACAGGGAAGTGTGTTTACACGAAAGAACAACTTGAAACACCCGTCATAAAGATTCTGGAAGCAATCAAGGACGTGCAGGAAGGGACGTTTCATCCCGATAGAGACAAGGACGAGCTGATACGCGCCCTCGGGAATCCTGAACACCCTGGACGAACACGAGGCACATCAGGCTCCGTTCCGTGGGTGCATGGGTTTCCCGACAGCACTGGTTATAGAAGCCGAGGGAGAAAGAAGAAAGAGGATGCAGACCGGATGCAGAAGCTAGAAGAAAGATTAGTGTTGCAGGAGAAGAAACTAGAGGCACTTACCAGTCAGCGAGCTACCGGCCCACCATCTCAGCAGCACGAAGATCCTTCATTCGATACTGCCCACGAAGCTACCCCACCATCTCAGCGGAAAAGCAGCGTGGCTTCCACGGAGCTCGTTCGGCCTGATAGCACGGCTCCTCACTACCCCGTGGATGATATCACGAAGAGGGAACATTGTGAGCTAATGGCAAAATGCAGTAACCTAACCTTGAAGGTGGCGGTCGGCTATGTCTTACCTCCTCGACCTGATGCAACTTTCCATTGCAATCCGATTCTAGATGGCTATGCTATTGTCGGGGTGGATGAAGTTACCAACGGATTCGAGGGGCTGGACCTTGAGTACCCTACAGGTGAAGGGGAGACTCATCTGGCAGATGCCGTAAGGACTACCATTCTATGGAGAAAGGAAAACATCGTGCTTCCACAATGGACGCCGCGTCAGCAGACTCAGCCGAAGGAGGCCCCTCAGCAGACTCCTCACAGTACTCCAGCTCTATCTCCGCTGCCTCAGTCGTCTCCGCCGCGTCAGCACACTCCGCCGCCTCAGCTGTTTCCGCCGCGTCAGCGGACTCCGCTGGAGGAGGCCCCTCAGCAGAATCCTCCACCGCCTCAGCTGTCTCCGCCGCGTCAGCGGACTCTGCCTCCTCCGCCGCGTCAGCTGACTCCGTCTCCTCCGCCGCCTCAGCAACGGCGGAAGAGACCCGCCGCCGCTCCGGCGGCTAGCAGTACAACAACGAAGAAATCCAGAGCAGGTCCAAGCGTCAAGAAGGCTCCTGCCAAGTTACCATACAACATGACCGAGGAGGAAAACAAGGAGTTCGTGGCTGCCGATGTGAAACGCCAGCTTGCACCAAAATGTCCAGATCCAAAGGAGAAAATAGATTCGGTAAAAGCGAAGCGCTGTCTGGATGCCCTTAAGCGACCACCACCTCCTCCGCCGCTCTCACACTATGACCGCTGTATTGTAAAGACATTTCATGAAGTGAAAAGGTCGGGAAGTAGCAGTGCTTCAAGAAGTGGGAAAAAAATTCCCCAGCTCGGCGAACAGGAAAAACAATCGTGCCCCCCGCTCAAGGTGTTTCCCGATATCGCTAATGATTTGGTGGTAGCGGCCGCTCATCCTGGTTACACTCTTGGTGATTACTTAGGCGATCAGGTACAGTTCGAAATGGCTGAGGTAGCCTTTAGATACGAGCACGGGAAGCCTCTCGTCAGACCTGAGCAGCTCCCACATCTATCAACGATGATGCGAACATTGCATAACTGGTACTTGAAAGCCTGCAAGGAAGGGACCGGCAGTATCTATGTGGGAATTAAAGATGAGCACTACTTCAATGGAGTCGAGGCGTTGTACATTGAATTTGAAGAATTATTTCAGTTATACAATCAAGACGCCCTCGACAAAACTATCGTAAGTTGCTATTGTCTGTAAGTATTTTTTCTGTAATTAAGTCTCTAGCTCAGCTCGTTCATTGCATGTATAATTATCCTCACACTATATTATGCAGATTGAAGATCCTTGAATGCAGAGGAAACATCTATGACATTGGGTTCATTAACCCAAATACCGTAAATGAATATACGGTACAAAAATTCCCCGATGATACAGAGAAATACTTGCTAAAGGCGTTACTTGGACAACAAAACAAAAGGGAAATACTATTTCCTTACAACTTCCAGTGAGTGTCACTGTCTTGTGCACATTCTGTTTTGCTTACTCGAGGTTAAGTGTAATTGATGAGTTATGCGTGCGCATGTTCCACTTTATTCTGCTAGCCATTCAGCTTGACGCGGGAGTAGTAGTTGTCTTGGACTCGAGACGTAAAGAGCCCAAGGAGTGGGCGGACATGAGTCAAATGCTCCAGAAGTAAGTTCAATCATTATCGCACCATATCGGCAACTTTCGTTCATTTCATGATATCAAGTAATCATTTTCTTTGCCGGGCAGGGTTTGGAAAAAGTTCACCAACCAGGTTATGGGTGAATGGAAAAAGGAGCTGTGATTTTCACACCCCAAAGTAAGTACTACTAGCTAGCTAGTTCCGCGCATCTCTCATTGATTCTAGTTTCAATACCATTATCATGCTTGATTATCATTTTGATTGAACTCTATTCTCGTAAAGTTCTTGTGGCAGGAACCCGGGAATAATTTATGTGGATACTACGTTTGCGAGTACATTCGCCACAAGATCTCTGAGCGGGGCAGATCTTTAGAACAATTTGAAGTACGTAAACAATATTCACATTTTTATTTTATTACCATCAATTGTGTTGAGTTTCATTCATATATATATATTGACCCCCTTCTTTAAATTAGATCCGGCGGAAGCGGGACGAACTCCTACCAACTGATCGCATACGAGCAATTCAAGAGGAATTGGCGGGATTCTTTGTTGAGCATGTCATACCTACAGACGGAGAATACCATCGGGATTTGCAATGTGATATTGGTAATTAGATATTAGGGATCGTAAGAGATGTTATATTGTATATATGCATGAACGTGTACTATATGTAGTAGCGTCGAATAGATATACGAAATCTTGTTGTTCGACCAAGCACGGAGAAAGAGAGGTCACTTCTCTCTATATATTGATCATGACGATGTTGTGTAATGGTTCCTTCATTGCTATATATATGTAGTAGCTAGCGTCGAGTTGAATGAAAAGCATAAAATAAAAATGAAAACCCTAAATGTAAAGGAATTGAATGGTAAACACAAAAAGAAAAGGGGAAACACAATATGAAACCCTTAAACCCTCCAAAACCCCTAAGCCCCTCCTTTCAAAAAAAAAAAAACCAAAAACCCCAGCGCCTGGCAGTTGCTGACGCGTGGCTGCCTTCTAGTCCCGGTTGGTGTTACCAACCGGGACTAGAGGTCCTCCTGCCTGGGTGCCCACAGCGACCACGTGGAGCTCCTTTAGTCCCAGTTCGTAATCCAACCGGGACTAAAAGTGGGGGCCTTTAGTCCCGATTGTTTTGTCCCAGTTGCAGAACCGGGACTAAAGGCCCTCTAGAACCGGGACTGATGCCCTGTTTTCTACTAGTGACCATTGCTTTGAATCATTCAAGTCCAATGTCCATACTACAAAAGAAAAGAATATATGATGAATATGATAGGCAACATTCCTCATCAAAAATTCTGTTTTTTATCATTTACCTACTCGAGGACGAGCAATATCTCGCTAGCCCTTTCTGAGACCGCAAAACATAAATGCCGAGCACCTCCAAAGTTCAAGCAGCGACTAAACATTGTAATTCATGGTAGAAGAGATCCAGTCATGATGCACACAACATTAACTATACACAATGCATGAGAATGACAATAGTGCTCTCAGGACTGGTGCTTGTTTGAGAAGATGGTGACTCAACAATAAAAGTAAAATAACATAAAAGTAAATAGATGGGCCCTTCGTAGAGGGAAGTAGGGATTTGCAGAGGTGCCAGAGCTCAAAGCTTAAATCAGAGATAAATATAATTTTGAGAGGTATGCCTTTCCTGTCAACGTCACGACCGAGAGTTTTCAATATCTTCCATGCTAAACACATTAGCGGCGGTTCCTGATACGTCTCCGTCGTATCTATAATTTTTGATTGTTTCATGCCAATATCCTATAATTTCAACATACTTTTGGCAACATTTTATATTGTTTTTTGGGACTAACATATTGATCCAGTGCCCAGTGCCAGTTCATGTTTGTTGCATGTTTTTTGTTTCGCAGAATATCCATATCAAACGAAGTCCAAATGCAATAAAATTTAAGGAAAATTATTTTGGAATATATGTGATTTTTGGGAGGTGGAATCAACACAAGGCGGTGCTCGTGGGCCCCACGAGGCACCAGGGCACGCCGGGGGGGGGGGGGCGCCGTGGTGCCTCGTGAGGCCCTCGTAAGTCGGTTGGTACCCTTCTTCGGCCGCAAGGAAGCTAATATTCAGAAAAAAATTGTGTTAAAATTTCATCGCAGTCGGAGTTATGGATCTTCGGGAATTTAAGAAACGGTGAAAGGCCAAAAAATAGGAACGCGAAACAGAAGAGAACAGAGAGAGAGATCCAATCTAGGAGGGGCTCCTGCCCCTCCGCCGCCATGGCAGCCATGGACCAGAGGGGAAACTCTCCTCCCATCTAAGGGGGGAGGCCAAGGAAGAAGAAGAAGGAGGGGGGCTCTCTCCCCCTCTCTTCCGATGGCGCTGGAGCGCCGCCGGGGGAAACATTGGGACGGCGATCTACACCAACAACTTCGCCGCCGTCAACACCAACTCTCTCCCCCTCTATGCAGCGGTGTAACACCTCTTCTCCCCACTGTAATCTCTACTTAAACATGGTGCTTAATGCTACATATTATTATCCAATGATGTGTTGCCATCCTATGATGTTTGAGTAGATTCGTTTTGTCCTATGGGTTGATTGATGATCGTGATTGGTTCGAGTTGTATGTTTTATTTTGGTGCTGTCCTATGGTGCCCTCCATGTCGCGCAAGCGTGAGGGATCCCCGCTGTAGGGTTTGCAATGCGTTCATAATTCTCTTATGGTGGGCTGCTAGAGTGACAGAAGCTTACACCCGAGTAAGGGGGTTGTTGCGTATGGGAGTAAAGAGGACTTGATACTTAATGCTTTGGTTGGGTTTTACCTTAATGATCTTTGGTAGTTGCGGATGCTGGCTAGAGTTCCAATCATAAGTGCATATGATCCAAGTACAGAAAGTATGTTAGATCATGTCTCTCCCTCATATAAAATTGCAACAATGATTACCGGTCTAGTTATCGATTGCCTATGTACAAATCATTCTCTTGTGTTACAAAAACTTTCTACTAAACAACTAACTTTTATTAACTTGCAATTTACTCGTAGTTTTATTATCTCGCAAATTACTCCTAGTTTTATTCTCGTTAAGTACTTCTAGTCTTATCCTTACACCCGCAAAATAGTTTCATACTTGTTCTAGGTAAAGCGAACGTTAAGTGCGCGTACAGTTGTATCGGTGGTCGATAGAACTTGAAGGGAATATTAGTTCTACCTTTAGCTCCTCGTTGGGTTTGACACTCTTATTTATCGAAAAAGCTACAATTGATCCCCTACACTTGTGGGTTATCAAGACCTTTTTCTGGCGCCGTTGCCGGGGAGCAATAGCGTGGGGTTGATATTCTCGTGTGTGCATGTTTACTTTATCACTAAGTAGATTTTATTTTCTGTTCTAAGTTGTTCCCTATCTTTAGCTATGGATATGGAACACGAAACACCAAAAAAATTAGTTGTACTTGCTACTCATGGAGATGGGGAACCTCCTAAAACCCTCGATGCTCGTTATGTGGAAAACATTAAACACTACTTTGATAATCCTGAGAAAACCCCATTCAACTTGATAATGGGATATACTTTGGATCAACGGGAATACTTTAGGGATAATCGCTTGTCTCAAAAAGGGAAACTCTTATGGGATGATGACCCACAAGTATAGGGGATCAATCGTAGTCCTTTCGATAAGTAAGAGTGTCGAACCCAATGAGGAGCAGAAGGAAATGACAAGCGGTTCTCAGAAAGGTATTTTCTGCAAGCACTGAAATTATCGGTAACGAGTAGTTTGATAGCAAGATAATTTGTAACAAGTGACAAGTAGCAATAGTAACAAAGAGTGCAGCAAGGTGGCCCAATCCTTTTTATAGCAAAGGACAAGCCGGAACGATCTCTTATAGTAAGTAAAGCGTTCTCGAGGACACATGGGAATTTCATCTAGTCAGATTCATCATGTTTGTTTGATTCGTGTTCGCTACTTTGATAATTTGATATGTGGGTGGACCGGTGCTTGGGTGCTGTTCTTACTTGAACAAGCCTCCCACTTATGATTACCCCCTCTCGCAAGCATCCGCAACTACGAAAGAAGAATTAAGATAACTCTAACCATAGCATTAAACATATGGATCCAAATCAGCCCCTTACGGAATAGCGCATAAACTAGGGTTTAAGCTTCTGTCACTCTAGCAACCCATCATCTAATTACTACTCCACAATGCATTCCCTTAGGCCCAAAGATGGTGAAGTGTCATGTAGTCGACGTTCACACGACACCACTAAGGGAATCAACAACATACATATCATCAAAATATCGAACGAATACCAAATTCACACGATTACTTATGACAAGACTTCTCCCATTCCCTCAAGAACAAAAGTAACTACTCACAAATCATATTCATGCCCAAGATCAGAGAGGTGTTGAATAGCATAATAGATCTGAACATATAATCTTCCACCAAATAAACCAACTAGCATCAACAACATGGTGTAATCAACACTACTAGCAACCCACAGGTACCAATCTGAGGTTTTGAGACAAAGATTGAATACAAGAGATGAACTAGGGTTTGAGATGACATGGTGCTGGTGAAGATGTTGATGAAGATTAGTCCTCCCATGATGAGAGGATCGCTGGTGATGTCGATGGCGACGATTTCCCCCTCCCGGAGGGAAGTTTCCCCGGCAGAATCTCTCCGCCGGAGAGCAAAAGTGCTCCTGCCCAAGTTCTGCCTCGAGACGGCGGCGCACCGTCCCGAAAGTCTTCTCTATATTTTTTCTAGGTAAAATGCACTTATATACCAGAAAATGGGGGCCAGAGGCTGGCCAGGGGCCCCACGAGGTACCAGGGCGCGCCTGGGGGGGGGTGGCGTGCCCTGGTGCCTCGTGGGCTCCTGGGTGGCCCCCTCTGGTACTTCTTGATTCCAATATTTTTTATTTATTCCAAAATAATTCTCCGTGAAATTTTAGCTCATTTGGAGATGTCCAGAATAGGTATCTCTGACATAGCTTTTTCAGGTCCAGAATTCCAGCTGCCGGCATTCTCCCTCCTTGTGTAAATCTTGCATATTAAGAGAGAAAAGGCATTAGAATTGCTCCACACAGTGTTATTTTTATTAAAAACACTATAAATAACAGTAGCAAAACATGATGCAAAATGGACGTATCATGGGATCAAATTTATTATTTGCATTGGTATGCTCGGAATTTATGCTTAAGATATGATTATACTTGTTGCTCTAGGATGAAGGCTCCACACCTTCCCTTTTCTTGTAAATTTAATGATAATGAAACCTTGGCTTCTTATGCTAATGGTATATATGATTACTATGATGTGGAATGAATAGAAGAATTTGTTGCTTTTAAGGGTGCTTATGAAATTGAATCTTTGTTTGAAAAGTATGAAGATTGTGATGATGCTGTTTACAGATCTGAAAATTTTGCTATACTTAAATGTTGCTATGAGAATTATAAATACAATGCCGATATTGATGAATTTATTGAGAAAGTGTCCGCTTTCCAAGAAGAGACTAATATTTTGCAGGAATCTATGGAAGAAGAAATTGATGACAATGTGAGCTCATTAGATGAAAAAATTGAGGAGGAGTGCGAAGAACAAAAGGAGGAAGAGCGGATTGATCACCCGTGCCCACCTTCTGATGAGAGTAACTCTTTATCCCATACATTGTTTAATTTCCCTTCGTGTTTACCGAAGGATGAATGCTATGATAATTGCTATGATCCCTTGGATTCATTTGAAATATCCCTTTTTGATGAAATTGATGCTTGCTATGCTTGTGGCCATGATGCCAATATGAATGATGCTTATGGAGATTAACTTGCTATAATTCCTTATGTTAGACATGAAATTGTTGCTATTGCACCTACACATGATAGTCCCATTATCTTTTTGAATTCTCCAAACTACACTATAGCGGAGAAGTTTGCTCTTATTAAGGATTATATTGATGGGTTGCGTTTTACTACTAAATATAATAATTTTGATGAATATAATATGCATGTGCTTGCTGCTCCTAATTGCAATTATTATGAGAGAGGAACTACATCTCCACCTCTCTATGTTTCCAATACGATAAAATTGCAAGAAACTGTTTATACTATGCATTGGCCTTCACTTGATGTGCATGAATTGTTCTTTTATGACATGCCGATGCATAGGAAGAGAGTTAGACTTCGTCATTGCATGATATATGTTGCTTTGTTCTCACTACTAAATTTCAAATCATTGTTAATTAAAATTGGCTTTGATATACCTTGGGATCCGAGTGGATCAATTACTTGAGCACTTTATGCCTAGCTTAATGGCTTTAAAGAAAGCGCTGCCAGGGAGACAACCCGGAAGTTTTAGAGAGTCATTTATTCTGTTGTGTGCTTTTAAAAAGTTTAAAAACAAAAAAATATAGAGGGGAACCTAAAACTTTTCAAAAAGGAAAGTGAAAGTAAGAAAGACGAGCACCGTTGAAGTGGGGGAGCTCCTTGAACTTTGTTCATGCCCATGGAAACTTTGCGAATCTTGAATTACAGAAAATTTTCAACACAAATAATTATCCCCTTGTACAAATCCATTGTATTATATAAATAATGTGCCAAGATTTACCGTTAGGATGTTTAAATTGCTTGTTTGGTGTGTGCGGTGCAAAAACAGAAACTTTTGCTGTAGTGCGTGAATTTACATTTTTTACTGGAATGTACAAAATTTATGAAATTTTTACACAGTACTTCTATGCAATTTTTTTTATTTTGTCCTAATTTTTCATAATTTTTTGAGTTACAGAAGTATGGTCAATGTTCAGATTACTACAGACTGTTCTGTTTTTGACAGATTCTGTTTTTGATGCATTGTTTTGCTTGTTTTGATGAAACTATGGATTGTATCGGAAGGTATAAGCCATGGAGAAGTTAGAATACAGTAGGTATAATGCAAAAATAAAATATGAATGGGTTTGCAATAGTACTTAAAGTAGTGATTTGCTTTATTATACTAACGGATCCCACTAAGGTTTTGTTAAGTTTTGTGTGGATGAAGTGTTCAAAGATCGAGGAGGTATTAATATGAGAAGAATGAGGAGAGGAAAGAGCTCAAGCTTGGGGATGCCCAAGGCACCCCAAGTAAATATTCAAGGAGACTCAAGCGTCTAAGCTTGGGGATGCCCCGGAAGGCATCCCATCATTATTCAACAATTATCGGTATGTCTCGGTTTTTGTTTTGTTCACATGATATGCGTAAATTCTTGGAGCGTCTTTTGTGTTTATTTTTTCCTTTTCTTTTATGCACCATGCTGGTATGAGATAGTCCTTGGTTGATTTATAGAATGCTCTTTGCACTTCACTTATATCTTTTGAGTATGGCTTTATAGAATGCTTCATGTGCTTCACTTATATCATTTGAAGTTTGGATGCCTGTTTCTCTTCATATAGAAAACTGTTATTTGTAGAATGCTCTTTTGCTTCACTTATATTTGTTAGAGCATGGGCAAGTATTTTGTAGAAAGAATTAAACTCTCATGCTTCACTTATATTTATTTAGAGAGTCAACAGGAATTGGCCATTCACATGGTTAGTCATAAAATCCTACATAAAACTTGTAGATCACTGAATATGATATATTTGATTCCTTGCAATAGTTTTGCGATATAGAGATGGTAATATGTGGGAGGTGCTAGTGAATGATTGTGGTTTAGTAAGAATACTGGTGTTAAGGTTTGTGATTCCCGAAGCATGCGCGTATAGTCTCTCGTTATGCTAAGAAGTTGGAGCATGATTTATTATTGATTGTCTTCCTTTGTGTGGAGGTCGGAGGCGCGCGATGGTTAACTCCTACCAACTGCCCCCTAGCGGCATGCGTAGTAGTACTTTGCTTCGAGGGCTAATAAACTTTCGCAAGAAGTATGTGAGTTCTTTATGACTAATGTGAGTCCATGGATTATACGCACTCTCACCTTTCCGCAATTTGCTAGCCTCTTCGGTATCGTGCATTGCCCTTTCTCACCTCGAGAGTCGGTGCAAACTTCGCCGGTGCATCCAAACCCCGTGATATGATACGCTCTATCACACATAAGCCTCCTTATATCTTCCTCAAAACAGCCACCATACCTACCTATTATGGCATTTCCATAGCCATTCCGAGATATATTGCCATGCAACTTCCATCATCATCATATACATGACTTGAGCATTCATTGTCATATTGCTTTGCATGATCATATAGCTGACATAGTATTTGTGGCTCAGGTACCGTTCATCATTATCATACATGTTACGCTAGCATCATTGCACATCCTGGTACACCGCCAGAGGCATTCATATAGAGTCATATTTTGTTCTAGTATCGAGTTGTAATTTTGAGTTGTAAGTAATTAGAAGTGTGATGATCATCATATCCATTATTAGAGCATTGTCCCAGTGAGGAAAGGATGATGGAGACCATGATTCCCCCACAAGTCGGGATGAGACTCCGGACAAAATAAAAAAAAAGAAAAAAAAAGAGGCCAAAAAGAGCCCAAGAAAAAAAAAGAAAAAAAATATATGAAAAAAAGAAGAAAAAAAGAGAAAACAAAAAAATGAGAGAAAAAGAGAGAAGGGGCAATGTTACTATCCTTTTACCACACTTGTGCTTCAGAGTAGCACCATGTTTTTCATATAGAGAGTCTCCTATGTTGTCACTTTCATACACTAGTGGGAATTTTCATTATAGAACTTGACTTGTATATTCCGATGATGGGCTTCCTCAAATGCCCGAGGTCTTCTAGAGCAAGCAAGTTGGATGCACGCCCACTTAGTTTCATGTTGAGCTTTCATACACTTATAACTCTTAGTGCATCCATTGCATGGCAATCCCGACTCCTCGCACTGACATCAATTGATTGGCATCTCCATAGCCTGTTGATTAGCCGCGTCGATGCGAGACTTTCTTCCTTTTTGTCTTCTCCATATTAATCTCTACCACCGCATTCTATTCCACCCATAATGCTATATCCATGGCTTGTGCTCATGTATTGCGTGGGGGTTGAAAAAACTGAAGCGCGTTAAAAAGTATGAACCAATTGCTTGGCTGACACCGTGGTAGTACATGATTTATATTTTGTGTTAAGAAGATGGAGCATGACAAGGCTATATGATTTTGTAGGGATAACGTTCTTTAGCATGGATATTTTGAAAGACATGATTGTTTGTTGGGATGCCTAAGTATTGATGTCTTTATATCAAATTATAGACTATTGCTTTGAATCACTCGTGTCTTAATATTCATGCCATGATTAAATTTTATGATCAAGATTATGCTAGGTGGCATTCCACATCAAAAAATATCGTTTTTATCATTTACCTACTCGAGGACGAGCAGGAATTAAGCTTGGGGATGCTGATACGTTTCTGTCGTATCTATAATTTTTGATTGTTTCATGCCAATATCCTATAATTTCCACATAATTTTGGCAACATTTTATATTGTTTTTTGGGACTAACATATTGATCCAGTGCCCAGTGCCAGTTCCTGTTTGTTGCATGTTTTTTGTTTCGCAGAATATCCATATCAAATGAAGTCCAAATGCAATAAAATTTTACGGAGAATTATTTTGGAATATATGTGATTTTTGGGAGGTGGAATCAACACAAGGCGGTGCTCGTGGGCCCCACGAGGCACCAGGGTGCGCCAGGGGGGGCCCGGCGTGCCGTGGTGCCTCGTGTGACCCTCGTAGGTCAGTTGGTGCCCTTCTTCGGCCGCAAGGAAGCTAATATTCAGAAGAAAAAAATCGTGTTAAAATTTCAGCGCAATCGGAGTTACGGATCTCCGGGAATTTAAGAAACGGTGAAAGACCAGAAAACAGGAACGCGAAACTGAAGACAACAGAGAGAGAGATCCAATCTAGGAGGGGCTCCTGCCCCTCCGCCGACATGGCAGCCATGGACCAGAGGGGAAAATCTCCTCCCATCTAGGGGGGGAGGCCAATGAAGAAGAAGGAGGAGGGGGGCTCTCTCCCCCTCTCTTCCAGTGGCGCCGGAGCGTCGCCGGGGGAAACATCGTGACGGCGATCTACACCAACAACTTCGCCACCGTCAACACCGACTCTCTCCCCCTCTTTGCAGCAGTGTAACACCTCTTCTCCCCGCTGTAATCTCTACTTAAACATGGTGCTTAATGCTACATATTATTATCCAATGATGTGTTGCCATCCTATGATGTTTGAGTAGATTCCTTTTGTCCTATGGGTTGATTGATGATCGTGATTGGTTCGAGTTGTATGTTTTATTTTAGTGCTGTCCTATGGTGCCCTCCATGTCGCGCAAGTGTGAGGGATTCCCGCTATAGGGTTTGCAATACATTCATAATTCTCTTATGGTGGGCGGCTAGAGTGACGGAAGCTTACACCCGAGTAAGGGGGTTGTTGTGTATGGGAGTAAAGAGGACTTGATACTTAATGCTATGGTTGGGTTTTACCTTAATGATCTTTGGTAGTTGCGGATGCTTCCTAGAGTTCCAATCATAAGTGCATATGATCCAAGTACGGAAAGTATGTTAGCTCATGCCTCTCCCTCATATAAAATTGCAACAATGATTACCGGTCTAGTTATCGATTGCCTATGGACAAATCATTCTCTTGTGTTACAAAAACTTTCTACTAAACAACTAACTTTTATTATGTTGCAATTTACTCGTAGTTTTATTATCTCACAAATTACTCCTAGTTTTATTCTTGTTAAGTACTTCTAGTCTTATCCTTACACCCGCAAAATAGTTTCATACTTGTTCTAGGTAAAGCGAACGTTAAGTGCGCGTAGAGTTGTATCGGTGGTCGATAGAACTTGAAGGGAATATTAATTCTACATTTAGCTCCTCGTTGGGTTGGACACTCTTATTTATCGAAAAAGCTACAATTGATCCCCTATACTTGTGGGTTATCAGTTCCCAAGCGGTAAAGTAAAGTTTACTCCCCCTCCACCAACAAACACAAGCCATGGCTAGCCGAATTCTCGGGTGCCCTCCATACCAACAACTTTCCGGGGGAGTTTGTTTTATTATTTTGCAGTTTAATCATGGGACTGGGCATCCCGATTACCAGCCCCTCTCGTGCAAGGACAAGTGAATAAACACTCATCATGAGAATAACCCGCTTAGCATGGAAGATATTGACCGCCCCCTGTCGCTCCATGAGCGGTACGGGCACACAAAACAGATGTTCATTTGAATATTTAGAGGTGGCACATGCAAATTTACTTAGAATAGCAGGGTAATACCGCATATAGGTAGATATAGTGGACTCATCTGGATTAACTTTGGTTTAAGGATTTTAATGCACAGGCAGTATTCCCGCTTAGCACAGGCGAAGGCTAGCAAATAGATTGAGAAGCGGCCAGCTAGAGAGCGAAAACGGTCATAATCATGCATTATGAATAATCAACATTGAATACTAGCATGAGTAGGATATAAGCACCATGAACATAAATATCGTGGAGGCTATGTTGGTTTTGAATCAACTACATGTGTGAACATGTGCCAAGTCAAGCCACTTGAAACATTCAGAGGAGGATACCATATCATCATACTACATCACAATCATTTTAATGCATGTTGACACCCAAGATAAATCATTATCCACTCCTAGCTACTTAAGCATGGCATGAGCAACTATAATCTCTAATTGTCATCATAAACATGTTTAATCATAATATGTTGAATCATGGATACTGAGTTAAACATATTTACAAAAACAAAAACAAGTTGAGTTCATACCCGCTTTTCCTTACCACAGTCACTTCATCAAATCATCGTCATTATTGCCTTTCACTTGCACAATTGAATGATGTGAAAATAGTAACAGTGTAAGAGTGCTGTGGACTAAGCTGGAATCTGCAAACATTTTATTCAAAGGAGAAGACAAGGTAATATGGGCTCTTTATTAGATCAACAATAATGCATACGAGAGCCACTCAACATTTTCATCGTGGTCTTCTCCTTACAATGACTCAACAAAAGAAAAGAATTTCAGAGAAACACACTGAAATATTTTTGGAGTTTTTAGTATTTTTTAAGGAAGTAAATTAAAGAAGACAAAACAAAAACGAGAAAAACTATTTACACGGGAAAGCTCCCAACAAGCAAGAGAAGAAACGGGAAATCTTTTTGGGTTTTCTTTTAATACTACAACTAATTAAGCTAAAAAGGAAAACCAAAAAGAAGCGAGAAATGTTTTTGGATTTTCTCAAAGTTTTTCAAACACACAAGAAGAAAGCGAGAAAATAAAACTAACATGGATTATACAATGGAAAAGGTATGAACACCGACAATTGGAATGAAATG
This sequence comes from Elymus sibiricus, assembly GCA_039707655.1. NCBI lineage: Eukaryota > Viridiplantae > Streptophyta > Magnoliopsida > Poales > Poaceae > Elymus > Elymus sibiricus. Next base: position 75,175,401 of record CM077676.1, read on the forward strand.
TATGATCATGAATGTAACGTCGGTGAGAGATACATATTCCCCCCAGCTTAGGCTTTTGCCTAGCTTGGTCTACGGCCATCCGTAGTAGCCATCCGGTCCCATGTGAAAGTGCTGAGGTGGCGGCACCTGAGCGTCCCAGTCCTGGGCCTCATCCTCTGCCGCTGCCAATGCGTTCCGGTAAGCAACGATGTCCGGTGGCATAATAGTATATCCGTTCATGGCATGAGAATCAAACAAAGCAGGTGCAGGCAACGGAATAATATCACGAGTATCCTCACTAAAAACCAAGTTATAACGAATGTGGTGAGGAGGCTCAGGAGCATCAAGAAAGTGGTGGTCCCTCATAGACTGGTGATCTAAGTAAACTCTAGGCAACAAATAATCATGTGGCCCTATGTTAACATTAAAATGTCTCGCTAAGCGAGTAGCATAAATACCACCATGAATTTTACCCTTAGTCCTATTAGTGTGCAGGCGGCGTGCAATGATAGCTCCCAGGTTATAAGTGTTGTCATTATGCTGTGCGCGGCGTAAAATGGCAAAGTCAGGCGCACATAGCGCACCACCTTGCTCTCTAGCAGTCAAGCATTTCCCTATGAATAAAGCAAAGTAATGAACAGTGGGAAATTGCAAGCTAGTGGCTCGGGCTTTCGACATGCCCCTTTCCTCTCCCACAGTTAAAGTGCGGAGGAAGCCCTCAAACTCCTCCGGTCGAGGCTCTCTTATTTCCCCATCAAAGGGGATCAAACATATCTCACAAAATTCAGCAAGCGGTATCTGATGATGTTCAGCATATAAATCAAAGCTCACCGCAGGGGGTTCGAGCATATTTAGGAAATGAAAGTTTTGCACAAAGGAATTCGTAAGGATGTGGTGCTGGTCACACTCATCTGCGAGGAAGTCGGTCAATCCAGCATTAGCAACAAATTGCGCGAACTCTTGGTAGAATCCGGCTTCGTTCATGAAGGCATTGTGCGGCCATTCGCACGGCCGGACCTTCGTCCTACGAGGAATGTTGGGGTCGCTGTCCGAGGAGTCCCCAAGGACTCCCTTGGCGTTCCGCTTCGAGGAACTCCTTCGGAAGAAATTCATTTTCTTAAGGACAGATTTCTGAAAAAATTTGGGCCACAAAAAGATATTAACAAAACTTCACAAAATTGATAGCAACTACTCATATGGATGTCTAGAGGCTATATCAAGCATTCAAACTACTTGGAACTCAAAGAATTCAACATGCAAGCTCATTTACAGTAGCACCAAGAGCAGCTAATTATGCAAAATATAATCCACTAGAGCAAAAACTAATTGGAGCAATGGAGGAGTCACATACCAAGTAGCAATCTCCCAAAACAGTTTCGGAAATGGAGCTCCGAGCAAAGAGATCGAAAATCTCAAGTTTGGGAGCAAGAACACGAGAGAGAGAGAGAGAGAGAGCTACCATGAATTTTTTCTAGAGGTAAGAGACGAAGTAGGCTGAAGGAATAAGTGAGGGGGTCCCTGTGGGGCCCACAAGCCACCAGGGCGCGCCAGGGGGGGTGGCGCACCCTGGTGCCTCGTGGGCACCTGGGGCACCCCCCTGGTATGTTTTTAGTTCCAAAAATTCTTAAATATTCTGTAAAAATTCATGTCAAAATTTTATTGCATTCTGAGCACTTTTATTTTTGGGCCATTTTTTATTGCACGGATAATTCAGAAAACAGGTAATCATGGCGTTTTATTGCGTTTAACTAAAAATAACAGAAAACAAAAAGTGGGTGCAGAAGGTTGTGCTTACTAAATTCATCGACCACATGACTCTCAAAAAGAATCCATTAATAAGGTTGATCAAGTCTTAGTAACAAACAATTTCCGAGTAACATGAAACCGAAGAACTTTCGTAAAACACTAGGTTACCTCAACGGGGATGTGTACCTCCCCAATAATAAGAGTTTCATATTTCTTTTTGACAGTAGGAAGAGGGAGTTGAAAACTTCCAATAGTAATTGTTGGAGTCTTTTCAATAACATGAATACCGTTTACTTGAAATTGTTTCTTCGGAAACTGCACCGTATGTTCATTACCATTGATATGAAAAGTGACCTTGCTTTTGTTGCAATCAATAACAGCCCCTGCAGTATTCAAAAAGGGTCTACCAAGGATAATCGACATGTTGTCGTCCTCGGGCATATCAAGTATAACAAAGTCTGTTAGGATAGTAACATTTGCAACTACAACGGGCACATCGTCACAAACACCGATAGGAATGGTAGTTGATTTGTCAGCCATTTGCAATGATATTTCAGTGGGAGTGAGTTTATTCAAATCAAGTCTTTTATATAAGGAGAAGGGCATAACACTAACACCGGCGCCTAAATCACACAAAGCAGTTTTGACATAATTCCTTTTAATGGAGCATGGTATAGTTGGTATTCCCGGATCTCCTAATTTCTTAGGTATTCCGTCCTTAAAAGAATAATTTGCAAGCATGGTAGAGATTTCAGCTTCAGGTATCTTTCTTTTATTTGTGACAATGTCTTTCATATATTTAGCATAAGGAGGCATCTTTAAAATATCATTCAAACGAGTACGCAAAAAGACTGGCCTAAGCATTTCAGCAAAGCGTTCAAATTCTTCCTCATCCTTCTTCTTAGATGGTTTAGGAGGAAAGGGCATGGGTTTTTGATCCCATGGTTCTCTTTCTTTACCATGTTTTCTAGCAACGAAGTCTCTTTTATCATAACGTTTATTTTTAGGAGGTGGGTTATCAAGATCAATAGCAGGTTCTATTTCAACATCATTGTCAAGTTCTTTATCATTGTCTGGTTGGGCATCCACATGAGCATCATCATTATTATTATCATCAGGTGATTGTTCATTACCAGATTGTGTCTCAGCATCGGAAACAGAAACATCATTATTATCCTCTAAGGGTTTTTCTACCTCAGGTTCACTAGAAGTATGCAAAGTCCTATCATTTTTCTTTCTCTTTTTCTTTTTAGATGGACTAGGTGCATCAACATTAATTCTTTGAGAGTCTTGTTCAATTCTTTTAGGGTGACCTTTAGGATAAAGTGGCTCCTGAGTCATTCTACCTCCTCTAGTCATTACTCTAACAACATGATCATTCATATTGTTATTCATTTCATTGAGCAATTCACTTTGAGATTTAGCAACTTGTTCTAACTGGGTTTGAACCATGGATGCATGTTTACCTACACCCTTGACATCATTAGCAATTCTAAATAACAGGTCACTCAAACGATCAATCATGTAGGCATTTCATTTCAACTGTTTCATAACATTTGCATTGAAGTGGTCTTGCTTAAAAATATAATTGTCGAATTCATACAAACATTGACTTGGAGGTTTGTTACAAGGAACATCACCTTCATCAAACTTTATAAGAGAATTTACCTCTACTACCTGTGGCGGTGTGTCAAGACCATGTATTTGTTCAATTGGTGGTAGATTCTTAACATCTTCAGCTTTAATACCTTTTTCCCTCATACATTTCTTTGCTTCTTGCATATCTTCAGGATTGAGAAATAAAATACCCCTCTTCTTCGGAGTGGGTTTAGGTGGTGGCTCGGGAAGTGTCCAATCATTATCATTCTTCAATATATTATTCAATAGTTCCTCAGCTTGTTCAATAGTCCGTTCCCTGAAAACACAACCAGCACAACTATCTAGGTAGTCCCTAGAAGCGTCGGTTAGTCCATTATAAAAGATATCAAGTATTTCATTCTTCTTAAGAGGATGATCAGGCAAAGCATTAAGTAATTGGAGAAGCCTCCCCCAAGCTTGAGGGAGATTCTCTTCTTCAATTTGCACAAAGTTAAATATTTCCTGTAAATAGCTTGTTTCTTATGAGCAGGAAAATATTTTTCAGAGAAGTAATATATCATATCCTGGGGACTACGCACACAACCAGGAGCAAGAGTATTATACCATATCTTAGCATCACCCTTTAATGAGAAAGGAAATAACTTAAGAATATAGTAATAGCGAATTTTTTCCTCATGAGCAAATAGGGTGGCTATATCATTTAATTTAGTAAGATGTGCCACAACAGTTCCAGTTTCATAGCCATGGAAAGGATCAGATTCAACCAAAGTAATTAACTCGGGATCGACAGAGAATTCATAATCCTTATCAGTAACAAATATGGGAGAGGTAGCAAACTTAGGATCATATTTCATTCTCTCCTTCATAGATTTTTCTTTCATTTCAGCAAGCAATTTTATAACTTCATCTCTATCATTACAAGCAAGAATAGCTCTAGCCGTCTCCCTATCAAAGACATGTTCATCAGGTGATTCAACTCTAGTAGGAGAGCTAGGCATAATAGGTGAATCATAATTCTCAAGAGTTTCAACATTCTCAATTTCTTTAGCTTTAGCAAGTTGTTCATCAAGAAATTCACCAAGTGGCACAGCATTATCAAGCATAGTACTAGCATCATCATAAGTATCATTCATAGCAGAAGCAGTATCATCAATAACTTGCAACATATCAGAATGCATAACAGGTGGTGGTGTTGCAAGCTTACTCAAAACAGAAGGTGAATCAAGTGCAGAGCTAGATGGCAGTTCCTTACCTCCCCTCATCTTAGAGGGAACGATCTTGGTCTTAGCGTCTTTAGATTCTTCATAGTGATCAACAGATATAAATCCCAAGTGACTCAGCAAATAGAGCTATGTTCCCCGGCAACGGCGCCAGAAAAAGGTCTTGATAACCCACAAGTATAGGGGATCGCAACAGTTTTCGAGGGTAGAGTATTCAACCCAAATTTATTGATTCGACACAAGGGGAGCCAAAGAATATTTGCAAGTATTAGCAGTTGAGTTGTCAATTCAACCACACCTGGAGACTAAATATTTGCAGCAAGTGATCAGTAGCACAGTAGTATGGTAGTTCTATAGCAGCAGCAATAATAGTAACAGTAATAGTAACAGTAGCAGCAATAGTAGTAACTTAGCAAAGAATAATATGTGAAGAACTCGTAGGCATTGGATCAGTGATTCTGTTGGATAACATTCATCATGTAGCAGTCATAACCTAGGGCGACACAGAAATAGCTCCAATTCATCAATGTAATGTAGGCATGTATTCCGTATATAGTCATACGTGCTTGCGATAAGAACTTGCATGACATCTTTTGTCCTACCCTCCCATGGCAGCGGGGTCCATAAGGAAACTAAGGGATATTAAGGCCTCCTTTTAATAGAGAACTGGAACAAAGCATTAACACATAGTGAATACATGAACTCCTCAAACTACGGTAATTACCGGAAAGAATCCCAATTATTGTCACCTTGGGGTATGCGGATCATAACACGTAGCAGGTGCATATAACTTGCAAGATCGGATCAAGAACACAAATATATTCATGAAAACATAAAGGGTTCAGATCTGAAATCATGGCACTCGGGCCCTAGTGGCAAGCATTAAGCGTAGCAAAGTCATAGCAACATCAATCTCAGAACAAAGTGGATACTGGGGATCAAGCCCTAACAAAACTAACTCGATTACATGATAAATCTCATCCAACTCATCACCGTCCAGCAAGCCTATGAAGGAATTACTCACTCCCGGCGGTGAGCATCATGAAATTGGTGATGAAGGATGGTTGATGATGACGATGACGGAAGATCCCCCTCTCCGGAGCCCTGAACGGACTCCCGATCTGGCCTCCCGATGAAGAACAGGAAGTGGCGGCGGCTCCGTATCGTAGAACGCGATGAAACTTCTTCTCTCATATTTTTCTTTGGAATTGTGAATTTATAGGCCTGAGATTAGGGTCAGCGGAGCCATGTGGGCCCCACTAGCCACCAGGGCACGCCTGGGGGGGGGGGGGGGGTGGCGCGCCCTGGTGCCTCGTGGGCAGCAGGTGGCCCCCCTCCAGTGGATCATGGCTCTAGTATTTTTTATTTATTCCATAAAAAATCTCCAAAAATATTTTGTCCAATTCCGAGAACTTTTATTTCTGCACAAAAAACAACACCATGGTAGTTCTGCTGAAAACAGCGTCAGTCCGGGTTAGTTTCATTCAAATCATGCAAATTAGAGTCCAAAACAAGAGCAAAAGTGTTTGGAAAAGTAGATACGACGGAGACATATCAAGGGCTTCTACATCAACCTTGCTGCCCTTCCGATGATGTGTGAGTAGTTTACCACAGACCTACGGGTCCATAGCTAGTAGCTAGATGGCTTCTTCTCTCTCTTTGATCTTCAATACCATGTTCTCCTCGATGTTCTTGGAGTTCTATCCGATGTAATCTTCTTTTGCGGTGTGTTTGTTGGGATCCGATGAATTGTGAGTTTATGATCAGATTATTCATGAGAAATATTTGAGTCTTCTCTGAACTCTTTTATGCATGATTATTATAGCTTTGTATTTCTCTCCGATCTATCGATTTAGTTTGGCCAACTAGATTGGTTTATCTTGCAATGGGAGAGGTGCTTTGTGATGGGTTCAATCTTGCGGTGCTCAATCCCATTGACAGGAAGGGACATGACACGTATTTGTATTGTTGCCATTAAGGATAAAAGATGGGGTTTAATCATATTGCTTGAGTTTACTTTGTCTACATCATGTCATCTTGCTTAAGGCGTTACTCTGTTTCATACTTAATACCCTAGATGCATGCTGGATAGCGGTCGATGGGTGGAGTAATAGTAGTAGATGCAGGCAGGAGTCGGTCTACTTGTCTCGGACGTGATGCCTATATACATGATCATTGCCATGAATCCATCATAATTATTTGCTTTTCTATCAATTGCCCAATAGTAATTTGTTTACCCACCGTATGCTATGTGTTCGAGAGAGAAGCCTCTAGTGAAAACTATGGCCCCCGGGTCTACTTTTATCATATATTAAAATAAAAAATACCTTGCTGCAATTTATTTACTTTTATTTTATTTAGTATTTTAGTTTATCTATCTACCACTATCAGAATTAATCCTTGAAAATAACCGCTAAGAGGATTGACAACCCTCTTATTTACGTTGGGTGCAAGTGTTTGCTTTTGTGTGTGCAGGTGCGCTTAACGGGATTTTTCTTGGTTCTCCTACTGGATTGATAACCTTGGTTCTTAACTGAGGGAAGTACTTATCTCTACTATACTGCATCATCCTCTCCTCTTCGGGGAAATACCAACGCAGTTTACAAGTAGCAGATCGCTGGAGCTTGCATACTTTGTTAGCATCCTTAGGATCGACAAACCTTCCGGTTGCATCATATACAACTCTTCCTTAAGAAACCCGTTAAGGAACGCTGTTTTGACGTCCATCTGCCAGGTCTCATAATCATAAAATGCGGCGCTAACATAATTCTAACAGACATAAGCATCGCTACGGGTGAGAAAGTCTCATCGTAGTCAACTCCTTGAATTTTTCGAAAACCCTATGCGACAAGTCGAGCTTTATAGACAGTGATATTTCCATCAGCGTCTATTTTCTTCTTAAAGATCCATTTATTCTCAATGGCCTGCCGATCATCGGGCAAGTCCACCAAAGTCCATACTTTGTTCTCATACATGGATCCTATCTCGGATTTCATGGCCTCAAGTCATTTGTCGGAATCCGGACTCATCATTGCTTCTTCATAGTCCGTAGGTTCGCCGTTGTCTAACAACATGACTTCTAGGACGGGATTACCGTACCACTCTGGTGCGGAACGTACCCTGGTCGACCTACGAAGTTCAGTAGTAACTTGATCCAAAGTTTCCTGATCATCATCATTAGCTTCCTCTCTGGATGGTGTAGGCATCACGGGAACTTCTTTCTGTGATGTGCTACTTTCCAATTCGGGAGAAGGTACAATTACCTCATCAAGTTCTACTTTCCTCCCACTCACTTCTTTCGAGAGAAACTCCTTCTCTAGAAAGGACCCATTCTTGGCAAGATAGATTTTGCCCTCGGATCTGTGGTAGAAGGTATACCCAATGATTTCTTTAGGGTATCCTATGAAGACGCACTTCTCCGCTTTGGGTTCGAGCTTATCAGGCTGAAGCCTCTTGACATAAGCGTCACATCCCCAAACTTTAAGAAATGACAGCTTAGGTTTCTTGCCAAACCATAATTCATACGGTGTCATCTCAACGGATTTAGACGGTGCCCTGTTTAAAGTGAATGCGGCTGTCTCTAATGCACAACCCCAAAATGATAGTGGCAAATTGGTAAGAGACATCATAGAACGCACCACATCTAATGGAGTACGATTACGATGTTCGGACACACCATTACGCTGTGGTGTTCCAGGTGGCGTGAGCTGTGAAACAATTCCACATTGTCTTAAATGCATACCAAAATCGTAACTCAAATATTCACCTCCACGATCAGATCGTAGAAATTTAATTTTCTTATTACGATGATTCTCCACTTCACTCTGAAACTCCTTGAACTTTTCAAATGTTTCAGACTTGTGTTTCATCAAGTAAATATACCCATATCTACACAAATCATCCGTGAAGGTAAGAAAATAACGATATCCACCGCGTGCTTCAACACTCCTCGAACCACATACATCGGTATGTATTATTTCCAACAAGTCACTTTCCCGCTCCATTGTACCAGAAAACAGGGTTTTAGTCATCTTGCCCATGAGGCATGTGACGGTGTCCTGGATTAGGTGGTGCCAACCTAGCCGGCCTGACTCCTCGGTTGGGCCGATATACCCCCGTACGTGACCAAGATGGACTCCGGAGGCCACACACGGGAGACGTGATCAAGGCTGTCTCTACCGAAGACTTGTAGTACACTTCAAGATTTGTCCAGCCGCCTTACTTCTAGATACCGACCTTGTAACCCTAGGTACCCTCCCTGGCATGTATATAAGCCATAGGGTTTAGCCCGTAGTAGGGAACAACGCAACATTGCTTACCTAGCCTTAGAAGTTAGACTCATATTACGATCTTGAGGTAGATCAACTCTGTACTTGTTACATCTCCATTAATATAAGCAGAAGCAGGACGTAGGGTTTTACCTCCAGTAAGAGGGCCCGAACCTGGGTAAACATCGTCTCCCTCGCATCTGTTACCATCGATCCAAGATCCACAGCTCGGGACCCCCTACCCTGAGGTTTGCCGGTTTTGACACCAACACTGGTGCTTTCATTGAGAGTTCCGCTGCGCGATCACTAGAAGGATTGATGGCTCATCTACAGATCAACTGCGCCAACGGCCACGGGGACGTCTACGCCCCCGGCCAGCTTTTCGTCTTCGGCAGCATGGTATTCTGCGCCGACTCGACGTGTCACCTGACCTCTGTCGAGAACTATGCCCCAGGTCGGATCGTGACTTTCGGTGGCCTTGAGTACACTGCGGATTCCCATGGTGAACTCGTCCTATCGGGATGGACTCCCGACCTGATCGAGAGTTCGGCCGGTTCTGGAGGCTCGACTCCGGAACCGAACTCTGTCACGGCGTCTCTTGAGACCCCTGACTCCGCCACTTCGGGTTTAAGTCTTTCCCCGATCAGCAGTCTGGAGATAGATCCGGCTCCCGCTCCCGAAATTGCGCCGGTGCCAGAACCGATCTCGGCACCAAACCCGGAATTGTGTTCAGATTCCCTCCACCTCGAAAGTGTGTCTGGCTACACGCCGGGTGTACTTCGAATCAGCCCTGCCTATGGCGCATCCATGAATCCCGAAGAGTTATCTCACCTCGATGAGATGCTTGACCACATCCGGAGTATGTCCATCTCGGACGGCAAGACTTCGGTTTACAATCAGATCGGCCTTAAAGCCGACGATAGGGAAATTTACATCCCACCCACCACCCACCTAGTCGCCACGATCGATGATTTAACCGACATGTTGGACTACGGCGAACCCTCAGACAAGGAGGAAGACGCTGATGGCCCCAGCGAGAACACCTTGCCCCCGGTAAACACGGGCAGGTGGGCCGCCACGTGCACCTACGATGTTTATATGGTGGACACACCCAAATCCCATCCAAGACGTCGGCGAAGGCGCCGAAGGGGGAATAAGGGGGAACCCAGTGGCAACGACGCGACAGCCAATAATAGTGACGCGGAGGACGGCGACGCCGATAACCATGAGGAGGAAGTTCAAGCCTCCCCAATAAGGAACGGCACACCAGACCGACCTCTTGGAGACTCAGATCCCGATGAACTCTTCGAAGGAGCTGACGACAATTATATGCCAGAATCCGAGGAGGACGAGAGCCTCGGTACCGAGGATTACATCGTCCCCGAAGACCCCTTCGAACAAGAACGCTTCCGGCGACGCCTCGTTGCGACGGCCCGGAGCTTAAAGCGCAAGCAGCAGCAGCTGCAGGAAAATACCGATGCGCTAAATGAAAAGTGGGTTGAAGTGCTCTCTGCCGAGCAAGATATAGAGAACCGATGACATAATACGCCGAAATCATACCCACGCAGACGTCTTTTACCGGACTTCGACGAAGAGCTCGCTGACGACCTCGATCGCCCCCCTAGAGGCCGGGACAGGCCAAGACGAGAAGACCACGGTGAACGGCCACCTCCACGCCGTCATGGCAAAGACCCCGTGGACTACCTGGATGTCACGCCCAATATGCAATCCTATTCTCGAGGAATTCGGAGGCCCCACCAAGAGTAGAAACTCATATTGGAGACGCTTGCAAGGTGGATATCATTACATCGTACCACATACATAATAGATGGGGATACAGACAAATACATATAATCATCACATGAATACATCAATACATAACAAACATCATACAGAAGGGCAACATCCGACTACGGATGAAATCAAACGAAAAGAAGAACGACATCCACCCTGCTAGCCCAGGCTGCCGACCAGGAACCTATCCCCAGATCGATGAAGAAGAAGAAGCAGAAGAAGAACTCCCAAAAGCAAACAAGCATCGATCTCACGTCAAGACATCGCATCACCTGTACCTGCAACTGTTGTTGTAGTAATCTGTGAGCCATGAGGACTCAGCAATCCCATAACCATGGGTAGCAAGACTATCAAAGCTTAAATGGGTATGGAAGGATAAGGTGGTGAGGTTGCAGCAAGCACTAAGCATTATATGGTGGCTAACTTACGAGTACAAGAATAAGAAGAGCATCTACGCAAAACGGTCGCAAACTACAAATGATCACTAAGTGATCCTGAACACCTACTTACGAGTCAAACATAACCCCACCATTTTCTCTTCTCGAACTTCCTCGAAAAGAGACAGTCACGGTTACGCACACGGTTGGTGTATTTTAATTAGGATTTAGTGTCAAGTTCTCTACAACCGGAGGTTATAAATATCCAAGCGCCACATAACCGCGGGCATGGCTTCGCGTAAGATTTAACCCTGCAGGGTTGTTCCAACCTGGCCCATCATAAGCCTACACAAGCTGCGGTGGAAATACCTCAACCTCGAGATAGCCCGAAGTATCCTCGGAATCCCGGTGCACAAGACATTTCGACAATGGTAACACAATTCCAGCAAGACCTCCCGGCGTGCCGACACCCTGATAGTAGCCGCACGTATCTCGTCTCAGGCCACGTCCGGATGAGCAGTACGTACAGTTACCGAAGACCCCAGTTGCCCAGGGAGGTACCGCAAGTGGCTCTAGTTTGGACCAACACCATCGGCACTGGCCCACCTGCATTATGTGGAATTAAAAGAATCCTCGGGTTCATGATGCCCTATGCAAAATTAATTAATTGATTCAGTATTATTATGTTGGCAAATGGTAACACCAAAGTTGGGCCTTGCTGGAAGCGGTTATTCAAAGCGAACTGTCAAGAGGGTCCCATTCCCCTGAGCATGTTAGGAACGCTAAACATGGATCATAACACCAGCATTACGGAAACTAGGGCGGCTTGAGTGGAACAAAACACTAGGCAAAAGGCCGAGCCTTCCACCCAATACCAAGTATATAGATGCATTAATTAAATAAGAGATATTGTGATATCCCAACAAATCCATGTCCCAACATGGAACAACCTGCAACTGCACCTGCAACTAGCAACGCTATAAGAAAGGGGCTGAGCAAAGCGGTAACATAGCCAAACAACGGTTTGCTGGGTAAGGGTGGTTAGAGGATGTATCATGGCATATGGGAGGCTGACATATATGTGGTAGGAAGCGCGACATAGCGATAGCATCGAGACAACTAGCAAGCAAAGATAGTAAAGATATCCAAGGTCATGATCATCTTGCCTGAAATCCCGCTAGGAAGAAGAACGAGTCCATGAAGAAGACGAACACGCGTAGTCGAATGAATCCTCACAATCGCAACGTAACCGGGGCTATCAAGAAGAAGCACAACCGGAAACAAACAAACAACATGGTAAACACACAAACATAATCATGGCATAATGCACAACCAAGTATGATGCATGTCCGGGTTTAATGATTCATGGCATGGCAAGATGCAACACCCAATACTACACATCAAGTGAAGCTCAATATGCAACGAGTTGCATATTGACGGAACTCCACAACAATTATTTAGCTCACTCCCGTTTATGCTACTCATCAATATTAAATGTTGGTTAACATGGCAAGAGATGAAGCATGATTAAGATACACATCTAGGCAATTTAAATGAGGCCGGAAACAACACAAAATAATTCCGGAAAAACCCCATATGTTATTTTCGAATTTGGTACTGTTCTGCCTCAAACACAATTTTAATGTTGATAAACAGCAAAAGTAAGTGCACCATGTTAATCTACACATTTTTCTAGACCATTTACATATAAAGTTTATTTAATTCGGAGCTACGGTTAAGTAGTTATGAAATAAACCAATTTAGCATGGCATTTATGCAAATTAATGCAAACAGCAATTTAAATGTTTTTAACATGCATGAGAATGACCTACTAAGTTATATGCAATGCTATGGAAAAGATTGCATAAATGAAATGAAGCATTTGGTCGCCATGACAGAAAGAAAGGGGTGCGATGGCGGCGATAATGGGAATGGTGCCACGGCAACATTCCGATGATCCGACAACTCGTTGAGATGACGGTGCAAAAGATCAAGTGCGAGATGTGCGAGTGTGGGGAGTGATCCCGGATACCGGGTGTCCCACATGTCGATCGCATGGCAAACGAGAAACGTGCAAGAAAAATTCGCAGACGATGCAAACACAAGCATCTCATACGACACATGCATCCGTCCACGGCGTCGTCTCGGCGGTTATACCTTCCAAGGGTGCATTTTGAGGCGGAACGAGTTCGATGCGGAAGTAGACGAAAATAGTGGTACACGGCGTCGGAGTGGAACTTGATGAAATGCACGGCAACGGTAGTGGTACACGTTTCGTAGATGTCCGGGTCAACAGTAGTGGAACTTGGTCTTGCGAAGAGGTACTTGACGGTAGTGGTACTCGCGGTCTTCGCGGCCGTAATCGTACTTACGGTCTTGGCGAGATCCATGACGGGGTAGAGGTACTTGGCGCATCCTAGGGTCGTCAGGTACTTGGCGAAAATCCCGGAGACGCCACTTGATGATCCTGGTACAGGTCTTGAAGTCGAAGCCAACAGGGCAGCGGCAGAGGTTGTGCACGGCAGCAGCGGGTTGGCCTTGGCGTCCATGGCGGATGAAGACCGCGGTGCGAGGTGGTGGCGGCTTGGAGGTCGATCGGCCGAGGAGGCAAGGTGGCGCGGCGGTGATGCTGGCGGCGGGGACAACGGAAGCGGTGACCATGGCAGCTTGCTCGAGACGCCGGAGTTGAAGGGGTGGCGCAGGAAGGCGGGGCTGGCGTTGAAGCTTGAGGGCGCGGGCGCCACGGCGCGACGGAGGGAAGCAGAGGCCGCAGTTCGGGCGCGACGCGCTCGCGCGGAGGCAGGAGGCGTACGGGGCTGGGCGAGGACGAGCGGAGGGGAGGCCGAAGATGAACGTCGCAAGGGGGCTGCTACAGCGAGGCGGTGCTGGGGATGTGCGCCGGCGATGCTGCGCGAACGGGGCAGCGAAGGCAGTGAGGCGGTCCGGCGTAGCCCCGACAAGGTCCGGCGGTGCTGAGGTGGCCGGGATGGGCGACGGCCGACGAGCGCCATGGCTGTGAGCCTGGCTCCGGCACGGCCAGGCGTGCGGGCAAGGAGGCCGATAGAGGCGCAGGGAGAGGAGGTGGCAGAGGCGTGGAGGAGGGAGCAGCGGCTCGGGCCTGGTGATGGGGATCGGGCGCGAGGACGTCTGGCCTCTGTGCGTGTGGCGGCGGCGCACAAGAACGAGGAGGAGGGGATCGATCGGGAGAGGAGGCTAGGGTTATAGGAGGGGTTTAGGTGGGCCTTAGGGGAGGTTGGGCCGGCCTGAGTTCTTGCTGGGCTACTCTCTCTCCCTCCAAATCCTTTCCTTTTCATTTTCCAGAACAGAAAATACTTGGAAGAAAAGAATAGAAGGGTAGGAGTGGAATTTGACAGAGAAGAAAAATATGTATGGAGTCATCGAAATATTCACAATTTGTATAAAATGCCCTGGCAATATTTAAAGAGAGAAAAATAAATCAAGTTTGAATTTAATTCAAACTTGAGCCATTTTTGAATCTGGCCAAAACATTTGCAAAAGTGCTGAAATTTGGTGGAGAGACATTTGACATGGTTTAGAGGGTCCAGGAAAAGAGTGGACATTTTTCTGAGACAGGAAAAATGCCACTTGCAATAAATGCCAAAATTGGAAGAAGGAAGATGGAGATGGGTTTTGCACTTGAAGATGGATCAAGCAAGATGCAAAGCAGCCATGGAGGGGAAGGGGAAGATGGAGAGCACACAATAATTATGCAAACAACAAGGATGCAAGAATGCAACACAACAACAATGATGATTATGATGGATGATGCGAAACAAAATAAAACAAACATACATCACAACAATGCAAGCATGAACATAGCACAAAATAATGGAGGTCTCGGTCTTGGGCTGTTACACTGGGCCCTCGCGATGCTAGACGGCGTATTGAGGAAAACAGGGCTCCCCTTGGTCCATCTACGGATCAAGGGGACGTGCGCCCGCTGGGCCCGACGGCTACGATGCCTGGATGGACAGGAACGGCCGTGCCCGAGATCAAGCCTACTGACGGTTTTCTCCCGAGATCCGACGAGATCTTGCTCGGTCCAGCTCACCCAATCTGCTTTACAGACAGGGTGATGGAACATCAATTCCCGGAAGGGTTTAAACCCATCAACATAGAATCATACGATGGCACCACGGACCCAGCAGTTTGGATCGAAGATTTCCTCCTGCATATACACATGGCCAAAGGAGATGATCTCCATGCCATTAAATACCTGCCGCTCAAGCTCAAGGGGCCAGCGAGGCATTGGCTTAACAGCCTCCCGCCTCACTCTATCGGCAGCTGGGAGGCCCTAGAGGACGCTTTTCGAGCAAACTTCCAGGGCACATATGTCCGACCTCCGGACACGGATGACCTTAGCCGTGTCACCCAGCAGCCAGGCGAATCAGCCCGGAAATTCTGGAACAGGTTCCTCACCAAGAAGAACCAGATCATAGACTGCTCCGAAGCTGAGGCCATCGCCGCATTTAAAAACAATATTCGAGATGAATGGTTGGCTCGACAACTCGGCCAGGATAAGCCGAGAACTATGGCTGCCCTGACCTCACCGATGACCCGCTTTTGTGCGGGCGAAGATAGTTGGCTCACCCGAAGTACTCATAACGGCGAGGCAGGCACCTCGGAAACTCGCGACGCCAATAGAAAACCAAAGCGCAACAAAAATAAGCGCAGGTACAAAAACGGCGGAAGCGACACTAAAGACGTTGCGGTTAACGCAGGAGTCGCCGGACCTAAATCCGGGCAGAAACGAAAACCCTTTAAAGGGCACAAAGATGGACCTAGCCAGCTTGACAGGCTCCTGGACCGCCCATGTGGGATCCACGGTACTCAGGAAAAACCAGCAAACCACACTAATAGGAATTGCTGGGTCTTCAAACAAGCCGGCAAGATAGCGGCAGAGGGTCAGAGTAAAACCCAACACCGCAGCGACGACGAGGATGAACCTCGGCAGCCCAATAATGGAGGATCGGCGGCGCTCGTCCTGGACCCTATTGTTGATGGTTATCATCTAACACGCGTCTTGATGGACGGGGGAAGCAGCCTTAACCTCATTTACGAGGACACAGTTCGAAAGATGGGCATCGACTCATCTCGGATCAAGCCGAGCTCTACCACCTTTAAAGGTGTCATTCCGGGTGTTGAAGCCCGTTGTACCGGAACCGTCACCCTAGAGGTAGTCTTCGGTTCGCCCGAGAACTTCAGAAGCAAGGAGTTAATCTTCGACATCGTTCCCTTTCGGAGTGGATACCATGCGCTCTTAGGGCGCACCGCCTTTGCGCGCTTTAACGCAATCCCGCATTACGCCTACCTCAAGCTCAAAGTAATGGTAACACCGAACGTTCACTTCAGACAGAAGAACAGATCGCGGCTTTCGCAGCCGAGGTACAGGCGTCCGAGGAGGCAGCCCGTGGCGATAAACGCGCCGCTCGCGCCTTGAAGCGCGCCCGGGCTGCACAAATCGACCTCGGCCAGCTACCCCCGCACCCGAAATAGGGATGCGCGCTCCTCGTGTGCCCTCTTTGGAGTGGGCACTATGTCCCAAGGGTGCATAATTTCGCATTAAAAATTCCCTGGGTCGTCGAGAAGCCGGAAATATACTCACACGTCGGCGCGGATTAACCACGCAAAGACGTGGCTTCGAGCCTCTGCACAGGCAAGTATCTGTAAAAGAAACAGCCAAACATGACTACTTCTATGTGGTTTTAAAACCACAGAGTGGCTTCGGCCACACCTCCCTTCAAGGAACTCGGTCAATCAAACACCTTGAGTGTATAAAGGGCCAGAGGGGTATCGACCTTCGCAAATTCTTCGCCATCAAAGGTGATGACCCGGTTAATAGTCCGGAAACGCAGACGTGCGGCAGGTAACGGTCCGGATCCTTTAAAATCCGTTAATGATTATCCGACCTGTTTTTTCCTCTTTCTTCCTTACCATCTACATTGTACTCTTTTAATTACTCTCGTCACAGCTGGGCATGTACACGATTGATATTATGAAACTGTGCCCTTTCAAGGTCTCTATTATCAGCACAAGCTCTGGGACGATGTAGCTCTCTAAAAGATGCAATTGTATAAAAAAAAAGTCCGATGTATTCGGCGTCTCGGATGTTGGCCTTATATGCATCAGTTTCGAACCTAGATTTCGGTCAATAGTTGGGTTGCCCGGCTCCTATGTGTACCCCTTACGTTTCCGATGAATTCGGCTAAGGGTGTAATGGGAGAACCACTGCGATTGCGCCGCCAGGTCAATTGGCATGGCGCCTCAGTGGAGAAAGCCAAAAACTGACTATCTAGGTAGGCGTAAACTGGTCTGCCATCCGGAGACCGCGTGAAGCGATGTGACGATAAAGATCACCCGTGTCAAACGAAGGGCTTCCATTCGTAGCCGAAGTGCGCTCTGGCCTAGACCTCGGACGAGCTGGCCGAACACTTCTTACACCGGGGGCTGGTCATCAGCCCCCACAGTCAAAGTCCTATGACCGAATGAAAGATATCAAGCCACTATAGTCAGATTGCCTAGTTCCTATAAGACACCGACAGCCTTCGGGTACCGAGACGTCGGCCAAGGGTATAATGTGCCTCAAGGAACACCCTTTGTATGACCTACATTGGGGCTGAAGCCGACGACTGGCCAATCTCATTTTAAACAGTCATATAGGAGGAATAATTAAATTATAAAACAACACACATGGAATCTTAAACCCATTCTCATTCAACAAAAGATAAAAAAATTTACATTGTACACTCCGGCATTCCGAGATATCATCTAAAAATACAGAGTGTCTTTGGGGCACATGGCATCGGTGGTCCGAGCTCCTACCTCCACCTCGGCGAAAAACTGCTCGGCGGTCCGCGGCTTGTCGGCAGGAGGGCCAGCGGCACATGTCTCCGCATCAACCTTGCGGAAGTGAGTCTTCACGCAAGCATATGCCCTCCGCGCCCCTTCGAAGCACGCAAACCTCTTCCAGCGATCCACGCAGGGCACGGCATCTCAGAGACGGGCCGTCAAGCTGAAGAGGCTCTTCAGCATGGCTTCGGCAGGCCATAGAGTGACACAGAGGTCCTGGAGCGCCAGTCTCGTCATGCGAAACAGTTCCACCAGCTGCTTCACTCGATGATTTAGCAGCTGCGCGGACGGCGATCCCGGAAACTGCCCCCAGAAGGCCTTCTCTACCTCATGGCCTGCCAGCTGGCCGAAGAACGCCACCGCATCCGCCGCGCTCTGCGGGAGATCCTCAAAGACCTCTGCGGAACGCCATAACTGGGTGAGCTCGACGCACCCTTTGCTGCCAAACGAACACTGCAGCAAAAAAAAATCTTACCCGAGGCGATTTGCTCCACTTGCTGGAGCACCTCGCGGTCCGCTCGGGCCGAGGTCTTGAGCTCGGAGTAGGCACGTTGAAGCTTCTCGAGCTCCTCCTTCGTCCGCTGCCCCTCCTCCTGAAGTTTGTCGTGTGCTTCGAACATGCCCTTCAGGGTCTCCTCGACCTCTAGCACCCGAGCCTGGTGCTTATCCCCGGCTGCCTTCTCGGCAGCCCAGGCCTTCTCGGCCGCGGCGGCAGTAGCTTCCTGCTGCCGCATATCTTTCTGAGCCCTATCGAGCTCGGCCTTGAGCGTTTCCAGCTCCGCTGTCAACACAGTTCGGCCATTAGTTGTTTTCTTTAACATACATTATACCTCTTTATCCAGAATATACGACAAGTTTAAACTTGCTTACCTTGAGATTGCTCAAGTTTTCGGTTCATCTCCGCCATCTCTTCGGAGACAGAGTCCGAAACCGAGGTCGCAACCTGGAACAGAGCAGATCCTTATTAGAAAGGGAATAGTTAAGATCACTACAAGGCTCCAGGACGACTGCTTCAAGCAGCGCCCTGGGGGCTACTTCACGGGCTCCTATTTACTCAAGCGACCCCGATGCCAGTTTCTTAAAACCGACTTCGGGCTCGGGGGCTACTCACTCACTAAGCCATTTAGAAGGCTGTACTTTCATGTCCTCGGACAAAATTCATAAAACAAACAGCTTAAACAAACAAATTGAATGCGCAGAAGGCATATCTCGAAGCCTGCTACGAGGCTCTTGAAAACCTCGTGCAGGCCAGCCCCTGCGGACTGGTAGCCTTCCAGCGCCGTGCCTATCAAGGCACAGTGCTCCACCTTGATGGAAGAGCCCTTTAGGGTCTCCTCCACCTCCTCGGTCCACCCCGCGCCGGTCCGTCCTTGGGCAGTAGGCTGGGGTGAAGGGATGACCTCGGGCGTATCCACCCGAGCAGCCTCCGCCTTGTCTGGTGAAGCCGAGGTGAACGCCGGCTGGGCCGATGACTGGCCCATCCCTTCTTCGATGACCTCGGGGTGCTCCGTCCCCGGGTCTCGGCCATGATCGCCACCCCGTCGGCCCCCGTCAAGTAGACATCGGGGACCAGGGTGGAGGTCGCCTCCCCTAATCCATCATGTTTTGGGGGAGAAGCGGCGGGCTCTGGAGTCCCGCTGGCGGACGGCGGTCCTCTCGAAGAACCGCTGGGGATTACCCTCGTCGGGCTGCATGTGAAAAGTTGTCTCTATGAGATTTCCCTTGTTGAAAAAATGACTCAAGTGAGGAAGACAAGGACAAGGGCTTACCCTCGAGGCGCCGGTTTCTTCCTCCCCGTAGCGAGGGGGTCTTCCTCTGATTCACCGGATAGCTCGGCCCTCTCCGGCGACTTGTTGGTGGCCTCGGATGAGGCTTGCCTTGGCCTCTTTGGGGCCTTCGGTGGCATGTCCACGTCGGCGTCTTCTAACGCTGACCTCTTCCCCTTTGGAGTAGGAACCTCCTCCTCCTCACCTTCCTCGGCGCCGCCGTCTTGAGCGGCGGAGGTGTGGGTCTCTTCGGACCGACTGACCGAAGTCCCCCGGGTCCGAGCACTTGACCTCCCCGCCTGGGACTTCATCCCTTAGGAGGCCACCACATGTGGTTCCTCGGTCAGAAGCGCTGAGAGCAGGGGAGTTGGGGGCTGCTCTGGTAGTGGGGCCGGGCATCGTACCCCTTGAACCCAGGCCAGCCACTTCTGCAAAATGTCAAAACATGACGATTCAAGTAAAAACTTTATTCTTCGGCGCAATGAGCAGAAAACAAAGATTGAAGGGTGAGACCACTCACCGGGGGGGGCCTCATAGCCGTGTTCGAGGCCGCGGTCCTCCCCCGCCTTGGGGATCTTGTCCTTGGCCAGCTTCATGAGCCTTGACCACAGGGCTGCCAAGGTGGAGCGGAAGAAGGTGTTGATGGTGTCCATGTCCTCGGGCTTTTGCGCCCACATCGGGGTAGCCCGAAGTTGGAGAGGGAGTATACGGCGGTTGAGCATGACATTGATGACGTCGGCCAGCTCAACCTTCCCCGTCGTGGACCACCATAGGATCCTATCGATCAGGGTCTCCACCTCTTCCTGCTTCCCCCAAGCGACGCCCTTCTCCTTCCAGGACTTGAGCTTCTTGGGAGGCCCGGCCGAGAAGGCTGGGACTTCGGATTGACCAGGGGCGAGTGGCTCGGTGATGTAGAACCACTCCCTTTGCCACTCCTTCACCGTTTCGATGAAGGTGCCCTTAAACCAGGTGGCCCCCTGGTTCTTGCTGATCATGGCCCCTCCGCACTCCGCGAGATCCGAGCCGCTTGACTTCGGCTTGATCCCGAAGAGCTTCAGCCATAAGCCGAAGTGCAGCTCACAGCGGAGGAAGGCCTCGCAGACTGTGATGAAGGCGGCGAGGTGGAGGACGGAGTTAGGGGCCAGGTGGTGGAAGTCTAACCCGTAATAGAACATTATCCCGCGCACGAAGGGGTGCAGCGGGAACCCCAGGCCTCGGATGAGGTGGGGGAAGATTGGGACCGTAGGCTATCACGCTGTTCTCCCCTTTGCTCTTATAGGCCTATGAAAGGCCAAGAGTCCCCCCCCCCCCCCCGCTGCGCCGATAAGTTCGCGGTTGCTATCAAAAATGCCGTTGAAACATATGGGGGGAAACAAAATCTTGATGATATCCCTAAGAAAGCGGGCACGATCTCTGCTTTGAGGGGACATGCCAGTAAACAGGCTGCCTCGAACCGCGATTTGAGGGGGAGGCAGTAACTGCTCGCCCTGTCATGGGGCGAGCCACGCCGATAAAGTTGTCAGGCAAGGATTGGATTTTTCATACCTGTACGACCAGCCTTCGAGGCTAAGATATCTACCCACCTCAGGCGGGGTACAAGCTCGGTTGGACCGCGGATGTTGATGCTCCATTAAGAGAATCCAAAATGCAAAGTGGAACTCGTCTGTCAAGCCAAGGACTCCGGATCCGAAGTGATGTTTGTTGAAAGTCGTTCTCGGCATAGAAGACTAGTTCGGGGGCTACTGACGGTGTCCTGGATTAGGGGGTGCCAACCTAGCTGGCCCGACTCCTCGGTTGGGCCGATATACCCCCGTACGTGACCAAGATGGACTCTGGAGGCCACACACGGGAGACGTGATCAAGGCTGTCTCTACCGAAGACTTGTAGTACACTTCAAGATTTGTCCAGCCACCTTACTCCTAGATACCGACCTTGTAACCCTAGGTACCCTCCCTGGCGTGTATATAAGCCATAGGGTTTAGCCCGTAGTAGGGGACAACACAACATTGCTTACCTAGCCTTAGAAGTTAGACTCATATTACGATCTCGAGGTAGATCAACTCTATACTTGTTACATCTCCATTAATATAAGCAGAAGCAGGACGTAGGGTTTTACCTCCATTAAGAGGGCCCGAACCTGGGTAAACATCGTCTCCCTCGTCTCTGTTACCATCGATCCAAGATCCACAACTCGGGACCCCCTACCCCGAGGTCTGCCGGTTTTGACACCGACAGCATGGTTCACATGTCTCAAATGATTCATAATCAAGAGATTCCAAAAGTCCATCAGTATGGAGTTTCTTTATGTGCTTTACACCAATATGACCTAAGCGGCAGTGCCACAAATTTGTGGTACTATCATCATTAACTTTGCATTTTTTGGCATCGATATTATGAATATGTGTATCACTACGATCGAGATTCAACAGAAATAAACCATTCACCAAGGGTGCATGACCATAAAAGATATTATCCATATAAATAGAACAACCATTATTCTCTGACTTAAATGAATAACCGTCTCGCAATAAACAAGATATAGATATAATGTTCATGCTTAACGCAGGCATCAAATAACAATTATTCAGGTTCAAAACTAATCCCGAAGGTAAACGTAGAGGGAGCGTGCCCACGGCGATCACATCAACCTTGAAACCATTTCCGACGCGCATCGTCACCTTGTCCTTAGCTAGTCTCCGTTTATTCCGCAGCTCCTGTTTCGAGTTACAAATATTAGCAACTGAACCAGTATCAAATACCCAGGCGCTACTACGAGCACTAGTAAGGTACACATCAATAACATGTATATCAAATATACCTTTGTTGACGTTGCCAACCTTCTTATCTGCCAAGTACTTGGGGCAGTTCTGCTTCCAGTGACCATTCCCCTTGCAATAGGAGCACTCAGTCTCAGGTTTGGGTCCAGCCTTGGGTTTCTTCACGGGAGCGGCAACTAGCTTGCCATTCTTCTTGAAGTTCCCTTTCTTTCCCTTGCCTTTATTCTTGAAACTGGTGGTCTTGTTGACCATCAACACTTGATGTTCTTTCTTGATTTCTACTTCCGCGGCCTTCAGCATCGCGAAAAGCTCAGGGATCATTTTCTCCATCCCTTGCATATTATAGTTCATCACAAAGCTCTTGTAGCTCGGTGGTAGTGACTGGAGAACCCTATCAATCGCTACTTCATCCAGAAGATTAACTCCCAACTGATTCAAGCGATTATAGTACCCAGACATTTTGAGTACATGCTCACTAACGGAGCTGTTCTTCTCCATCTTACAACTAAAGAACTTGTCGAAGGTGTCATACCTCTCAACCCGGGCATGAGCCTGAAATACCAATTTCATCTCTTGGAACATCTCATATGCTCCGTGGTGTTCAAAATGTCTTGGGAGCCCCAGTTCTAAGCTGTAAAGCATGGCGCACTGAACTATCGTGTAGTCATCATTCCTTGTTTGCCAGACGTTCATAGCGTCCAGATTTGCGAGAGCGGGTGGATCACCTAGCGGTGCATCAAGGACATAAACTTTCTATGCAGCAGTGAGGATAATCCTCAGATTACGGACCCAGTCCGCATAGTTGCTACCATCATCTTTCAACTTTTCTTTCTCTAGGAACGCATTAAAATTCAGGGGAGCTACAACGCGAGCCATTGATCTACAACATTAATTTGCAAAGACAATTGGACTAAGTTCATGATAATTGGTTCTTCTAATCAAATTACTTAAGAACTCCCACTTAAATCAACATCCCTCAAGTTGTCTAAGTGTTAGATGATCCACATCAACTGACCCATGTCCGATCATCACGTGAGATGGGGCAGTCATCAATGGTGAACATCTCCATGTTGATCATATCTACTATATGACTCATGTTCGACCTTTTGGTCCTCCGTGCTCCGAGGCCATGTCTGTACATGCTAGGCTCGTCAAGTTTAACCCAAGTATTCTGCATGTGTAAAACTGGCTTACACCCGTTGTATGCGAACGTAGAGTCTATCACACCCGATCATCACATGGTGCTTCTAAACGACGAACTTTCGCAACGGTGCATACTTAGGGAGAACACTTTTATCTTGAAATTAAGTGAAGGGATCATCTTATAATGCTACCATCGTCCTAAGCAAAATAAGATGCATAAAAAGATAAGCATCACATGCAATCAATATGTGACATGATATGGCCATTATGATCAAGCACCGGCATGATCTCCATCGTCATCGGCATGACACCATGATCTCCATCATCGTGCCGTCATGCGGTTGTCTCCGCCAACTATTGCTTCTACAACTATTGCTAACGTATAGCGATAAAGTAAAGCAATTACATGGCGTTTAATCATTGACACGCAGGTCATACAATAAATTAAAGACAACCCTATGGCTCCTACCGGTTGCCGTACTCATCGACATGCAAGTCGTGAACCTATTACAAAACATGATCATCTCATACATCAACATATATCACATCATGTTTTGGCCATACCACATCACAACATGCCCTGCAAAAACAAGTTAGACGTCCTCTACTTTGTTGTTGCAATTTTTACGTGGCTGCTAGGGCAAACTATAAGAACCGTTCTTATCTACGCAAAACCACAACGGTGATATACAAGTTGCCTTTTAACCTTCTACAAGAACCTTCGTTGTCAAATCAGATTCAACTAAAGTGGGAGGGACAGACACCCGCAAAGCCACTTTTATGCAATACAAGTTGCATGTCAGTCAGTGGAACCGGTCTCTTGTGCGAGGACAAGTAAGGTTGGTCCAAGCCGCTTCATCCCACAATACCGCCAAATCCAAATAAGACAAAGGAAGTAAGCAATTTGAACATCAACGCCCACAACTTCTTTGTGTTCTACTCGTGCAAATACATCTACTCATAGACCTAGCTCATGATGCCACTGATGGGGAACGAAGCATGAAAATCAAAAAAATTCCTACGAACACCCAAGATCTAATCTAGGAGATGCATAGCAACGAGAGGGGAGTGTGTCTACATACCCTTGTAGACCAAAAGCGGAAGCGTATAAAACGTGGTTGATGTAGTCGTACTCTTCATGATCCAATCACGATCCAACCGATCTAGCGCCGAACGGACGACACCTTTGAGTTTAGCACACGTGCGTCTCGGTGACGCCTCCTCCTCCTTGATCTAGCAAGCGAAGGGGGAGAAGTAGATGGGATCTCAACCAGCATGCCGGCGTGGTGGAGTTACTCTGGCAGGGCTTCGCCAGGCCGTACCGAGACGAGGAGGTGGTAGAGAGGGGGAGGGGCTGCGCCAGGAGAGGCGTGCGGCTGCCCTCCCACCCCCACTATATATAGGGGCAAGGGGGGCACCGACCCTAGCCCCTCCTCCAAGGGAGGGGGCGGCGGCCTAGGGGGGAGACTTGCCCCCCAAGGCAAGTGGGGCGCCCTCCCCACTTAGGGTTTCCCCCCTCTAGCCGCATGGCCCTGTTGGGGGCTGGTGCGCCTGGCCCATGCTGGCCAGGGCGCCCCCCCTACGGCCCATGTGGGTCCCCGGGGCAGGTAGACCCCTCCGGTGAACCCCCGGAACCCCTTAAGTGCCTCCGGTACATTGTCGGCATGCCCCCGAACTTTTCCGGTAGCCAAAATAGGACTTCCCATATATAAATTTTTACCTCCGGACCATTCTGGAACTCCTCGTGATGTCCGGGATCTCATCTGGGACTCCTAACAACATTCGGTCACCAACGTACATATCCCAATACTACTCTAGCGTCAATGAACGTTAAGCGTGAGACCCTATGGGTTCGAGAATCATGTAGACATGACCGAGACACCTCTCCGGTCAATAACCAATAGCGGGACCTGGATGCCCATATTGGTTCCTACATATTCTACGAAGATCTTTATCGGTTGAACCACGATGTCAAGGATTCAATTAATCCCGTATGTAATTCCCTTTGTCCGGCGATATGTTACTTGCCCGAGATTAGATCGTCGGTATCTTCATACCTAGTTCAATCTCGTTACCGGCAAGTCTCTTTACTCGTTCCGTAACACAAGATCCCTTGAGTAACTCATTAGCCACATTGCTTGCAAGCTCTTTACGATGTTGTATTACCGAGAGGGCCCAGAGATATCTCTCCGTCATACGGAGTGACAAATCCCAGTCTCGATCCATGCAACCCAACAGACACCTTCGGTGATACCTGTAGAGCACCTTTATGATCACCCAGTTACGAAGTGACGTTTGATAGCACACAAAGTATTCCTCCGGTAACCGGGAGTGACATGATCTCATGGTCTAAGGAACAGATACTCGACACGAAGAAAGTTGTAGCAAATAACTAAACGATCTGATGCTAAGCTCACAGTTGGGCCTTGTCCATCACTTCATTCTCCTAATGAAGTGATCCCGTTATCAAATGACAACTCATGTCTATGGTTAGGAAACCTTAACCATCTTTGATCAACGAGCTAGTCTAGTAGAGGCTCACTAGGGACACGGTGTTGTCTATGTATTCACACATGTATTTAAGTTTCCGGTCAATACAATTCTAGCATGAATAATAAACATTTATCATGAACAAGGAAATATGATAATAACCAATTTATTATTGCCTCTAGGGCATATTTCCAACATGACATGTGTATGATTTTGCAGGGAACACCTCCGAGTGGCCTATGTTTTGCCGGAATGTTGATTCATTTCCGTTCTGGCAAATTTCAGGCACTCGATATGTCCTATTTTAGCAAAGGTCATGCCAAAAAATTTCGTGAATTTTGGCATGACTTGTGCTAGAAAGTAGGAAATATCGAGTGCCTGTGATTTGCCGGAACGGGAATTAATCGACATTCCGATAGAACATAGGCCATTTTTTATGCCATTGCTCCATATATGTAACGGGTTGACTTTCAGTCTGTTGGGGCTCCTTGCTCCATATATGAGAGAGAAAAGAATCCCGACTGTTGTCTTGGGGGTCGCTCTTTCTCTTCTTTCTCATGATAGACCTTTTGGTAATGCACGTGAAGGAAGAGAAGAGCGACCATCACCGAAGGTCGAAATATCAGTGAGGGAGTGCCCACCATATACACCACGTGAGATGAGAGGAAGAATCCCGACTATTGTCGTGGGGGTCGCTTCTCCTTCGTTCCCGTGTGCTAGACATTTTGGGTGTAATGCACTCGGGAACGAAGGGAGGAGCGACCATCACCGACGGTCGCAATATCAGAGAGGGAGTGCCCACCATATACACCACGTGAGATGAGAGTTTAGCAAGGAAGACTCGACGGACGGAAAGTCAACCCGTGCTGAATAGTGATCTGTGTGTTGAGTTTCCTGGTAATTACCGTCGATCGATTTTTAATCTTTGAATTATGAACATAGGAAATGTCTGACGACGATAGGATCCCTGAGTGCGAGTACTGCTCCGACGACCGGGGTATGTGCGACAGGCCTCACCTGGAAGACGGTAGGCGCTTCACCATCAAGCTCGGTGAGACCTTCGATGTTTTTACGGTATGTCACAACGACAAGTCTTTTTTCGTAATTAAGCATGACTTCTTCTTCTTTGCTTCAACATGTAATTTCCGTTTTTTACAATTCGACTAGTGCATCCCCTACCATGCAAGACCTTATGTTTTGGATAAGATCGGTTTCGAAGATCGTGAGAGTATAGAGACGAAGAAAACCCACCTGAGGACCTAACATGGTTACGCTTTTGCCGTTAAGATATACAATGCAGTGAACCACTCCCATTTTGGTTGCTTAAATTGGAGAGCACTATGCAAGGCATATGGATTTCAGGAGGATATGCATGTCACCTTCGATATTCGTCCTGGAAATGACATTGAAGATAATATCGACATTTGGGTCGATGTGGATACGCTTCCAGTTCTACCTCTATGTGAGTTTGTCAAACATATTTATTAAGTAATTTATATTGTTTATTTATAAATAGTTGACAACTTATTTCCATTGACAGCTTATTTTCAATCTCCAAGAAATATAAGGAACAAAGTAGACAAAACCTACTACAGTTATGGCTCCGAACTAAATTCGGAGGAGAAAAACTATCTTATCTCATTTATTAATGATGTCGAGATTTTCAAGAAAAATCATCACATCAGCCCACATTATGGTCAATATGTGCCACTAGTGCATGTGTTGAACTATGTTAACATCAATGGAGATACCATGGTAACATTTTTTACTATTTTGTCACTAGTCCATTTTTTGCATACATTCTTTTTAAGCTAATTAAACGTTATTGCTAAGTATGTTACTATTATGTTCTTCAACAGAAGCTTCCGAAGGAGTGTGTGCCTCAATTGATGTATATCAAAGGTGACTTGGATGTTTTTAGCTTATATCCAAATCCGACTAGGGCTTGGCGCTGTTCATACTCGATTTCTCGACGAGATGAAGACATCACAATCACATGATTGAGAAAAGTAATGCACACGCGCAGGGTAGTACTTGGAGACAACACGGTGCGCTACCCATGAGTTGGAGACAGGTGGATCTTTATTCTCCATAATGGAGATGGAGGGGTTCGCCTGTTTTATGCTGTTTTATCTAGCCGAGAGGAGTAGGTCCTAGCTAGCTAGTACTCATCATGTGCTAAGAACAATTAGCTAGTGCTGGTTATGACTATAATGATGATGATGAGTTGTTATTATTATTATGATGATGATGAGTTGTTATTATGATGATGATGATGCATGAGTTCTTATATGACTGACGATGATGATGATGAGTTGTTATTATGAGAGACTAATCCAACTTTTGGTCACTTTGGATCCATCCACTTGAATCTAATCCGCGTTTCTTTCACCCAATGATATAATAACTCATCATGATCATAATGATATAACAATTTCTTAATTGCTATTGTATCAAAATTTGTATAACCGTACATAAATACAGTAAAAAAAAATTACAGACGAATAGCAGTAGCGCGGGGCAGAGCGCACGCTACTACTACTTATCAGCAGCGTAGGTTCCATACCAACGCTACTGCTACTAGAGTTAGTAGTAGCGTGGGTCAAACCTGCGCTACTGCTAAAAGTTAGCTGTAGCGCCCTATCAGTAGCGCGGGACCCCGCGCTAATGCTAGGCAAAATCCCCGCACTACTGATAGGGTTTTCCCTAATAGTGAAGTTTGATGACTACAATCACGTATTTTGCAAGTTTGTACACCAAACTGACCGTCGCGCGCAAGTTCTAAGATTTTCGGTGTATTTACCTCGTCTTAAAATGTAAGACATTTAGTAATAAATATTTGCATATGTATACATAAAAGATATGTGACTTGAAAATAGCAAACAATACACATAATCTTTGAAAGTTTGCAATATATTGGATTTGACCATGGTCAAATTCACTGGCTCGTGACGAACCGAGTTTTTATTATAGCAGAATAAAAAAATAGTAATCTGATGAGTAGTATAGTAGCATCTATGAGTTCATCAGCGGCATCTCTTTAAGAGCATATACAGCGGACGCCCCAAACACGCAACGCCCGGCCGGACAGCCCGGTGACTGATCGGTCATAAAAATTCGACCCAGACGGGCGCCTCAAACAGGCTCAAATGCACGGGTTGACTGGCACCCCTTATATCCAGCCCAAATATGGGGTGGATATGGGCGCGTCCACCACGTCGGACCCGACCCATGCTGGCCCACCCGACCCCACATATATTCCTTCTCATCCGCTCGCCGGACCAAACCCTAACCACTTCACTCCACTCCCCTCCGCCTCCCGAGCTCACCTCCGGCGACCTCCGGCCTTCTCCGCCGTGGCGGTCAGCGCATCTGACTTCGACTAGTCCGGATTCGTCGATTGGGGTGTCATCCCGTGCGGGTTGGAGGAGGAAATGGTCGTCCACATTGCACTCCGCCGCTCCCGGGAGGACATCGCCCGACCGACGGCAGGATCTGTCCGACGCGACTCCATAGCGTCAGCTCAACGGGCACTCGGATCCTCGGGGACTGGATCATCGCGGTCCCGGTAGCCTTCAAATCTCTCCTTCCCCATCACCGGTCGGGCGGAGTATGAGTCCCACCGGGACCGGTGTGCCCGTCGTGGGAAGGAGAGGATAAGGGACGCCGAGGCCCGACTCGCTGCCGACATAGGCGGCGGCGTGGGCGGCCGCAGAGGAGAAAGTCATCCGCGCCCGCATTGTGAAGAAGCGGTAGCGGAGGAACACGCGTGCCCTCGCCCGAGAGCAGAATCGGGCGGTCCGTGCCATGGCCGGACTGCCACCAAAGGAGGAGAAGGAGAACAGCGATGGTGAGGATAGCTCCGGCGATGAGCAGATCCGGCTCGATCCCTACTGCGTCTTCGACCGGCAGCCGGGGATGATCTTCTCCACCATAGTCAAACATGCCAAATTTTGATAGTCCGATGGCATACTGTAATGTAGTAGCCGGACAATGTGTAATGCATCGTTTATGTAGTTGTATGAGTTTGTTTGGATTTGAAGTATGCTAATTGAGGTGTTCGGTTGTAAGAAAGGAAATTTGAGGCTTGACGGATCAGTGCCCCGACGTGTCCACGGACGTTTGAGCGTCGGATACGTCAAGTCGGGCTGTCTCTGAGTTTAGTCAAAGGGGCTGCTTCTCTTCCCCCAGGCCCCCACCATCAATTCCACCCTACTACCAGTCTAGTCCCATCGACTGCCGCAGCCGAGGGGGCACAGCGATTCACACCGTCACCGCCCATCCTCCTCCCTCCTTGGCTCCTCGTTTCGCATCCGGACTGTTTGCTCCCAAGTCCCGAGAGCAGGCACGGCTCATCGCTTGCCAAGGTGCCTTCTTCTTCCCCGGGACGCATGAGCCGCTTTCCATCAAGATTTCATCTATTAATTAATTCGTTTTCTCTCACTCTACCCTTCGCCCCCTCAGCTCGTCCGTCCGTCCGTGTCTTCCTGTCCAGAGCCGCCACCGGGAACAAAGCACCGTCGCGACGCCGCGGGAAATCGCCGCCGTCGCCCCCACCGTCCTCCATAGTAGAGTAAACCCCCTCGACCCTCTCCGCCCATCATCTCCTTAAGCCGATAGATAGATCGCCGGAGCGGTTTTTTCTTCTTGCGCCAAATCCGTCGCCCCATCTGCGTTTTTCTTTCAATTCAATGCGTTGAGTGGTTTCAATCCGTCGCCCCGAAACGGGTTTGTGCTGGGTGAATCGCTCTCACCCGCACCTTCTAGTGTCCCCCTGCTGGGCTTTGACCTCACTAGGATGTTCCTTTCTAGGTTTAGCGAAATTTATATTTTAGATTTGTATTAGGTTCTACAACAGAAATCCCACAAAAAAAAAAGGTTCTACAATAGAAAAATGTTGATACCCCCTCCGATCCAAATTAATAGACGCTACAAAGTTGTACTAAAGCAGTGTCAATTAATATGGATCTGAGGGAGTAGTAAACATTACGTTTTTATATACGCTGAAATATTACAACAAAAACTAATCAGCACAACATTTACATTTTACATATATGTAAATGTTACAACAAAAATGTAGGTAGTAAAATTTACATTTCAAATGTATAAACATGTTACAATACGATTATGGCCATGCAAACAGATCAATAGCTCCACCACCACAAAAGCAACGGTGTTCAACTAAACATACCATCGAATCTCTTCTAATAAGTAGAGGAGGACTCGCTCCTCGGTCGCTCCCGCGGGTGGCCAGGGGCGAAACCTAGCCGCCACCGCCAGCGCCGGCATGTGTCGCCGGGCAAAGCCCGTGCGGCTCGGCGGCGGCGAGGCTCTCTCCTCCTCCCGCTTGGAGTGGCGCGGCGCGGGCCGGCTGCTTCGAAGGAGCTCGGTGCCTTGGCGTCCGGGGTGGCGCAGCGAGGAAGCGTTGATGGTGGGCGTGCGCGGCGAGGCTGCACAGGTGGCTGGGCGGCGCGGCGGGGTGACGGGGCGGCGTCGCGCGCGCGGAGTGGCGCGGATCTGGCGCGAGGGGGCCCGCACGACAACGTCCGTGCGGCGAGGCTGCGCGGGCAGAGGGTCCCGGCGGCTGCAGGGGGGAGTGAGGCGTGGACGTGCGCAGGCTTGGCGCGGCCGCGATGGGCGCGGTGGCTGCGGGTGCCGCCCGGATCTGGCATCGTATGGATGCCATGGTGGTGCTCCTAGCGGATCTGGTCTGGTGCTCGCCGTGGGCGTGCGGGGGGCGTGGGCGGCGTAGTTGGTGCGGCTCAGGGCCTATGGCGGCACAGGGGAGCTGCTTCAAGGTGCATGTGTGGCAGATCTGGTCTCCGGCGGCTGCGGTGGCGCGCATGGTGCGCGTGGCACGTGTCTGTTGCTTGGCTGCGGCCGGCATCCATGGTAGTTGGCGGTCTCCGGCAGCGCACCTCCTTTCCTTGCCGGCATGGTGCTCGGCAGGGCGCGGCGATCTGTTGCGTCCGGTGGCTTTACTCTCGGTGGCCGTTCTTGGCTCTGCCCGCTGGCTCTTGAGTTTGGTCATCGGTGGCCTCTGCGAGGTGCGGTTGGCTACGGCGGCGACCCCTTCGTCTGCGGGCTGGTGCGGTGGTGGTTGTTGGTGGGCTTGTCGGTGCCGGTGCGGGATGATGTGCGGCCGAGGTGGTGTGAGAGCTTGGGTGAAGACCCTGTCTCGGCCCTGTGCCGTGACCAGCGATGGCGGCGGCTGTGGCCGTCGTGACTTCTTGGAGGCATCGCTGATTTGCTGCCCCCTTCTGCACGGATCTGGCCATCTCGGCCTCTCCAGGGGAAACCCTTGATCTTATGATCGGACGATGGCGGCGCCTTGGCGTCGTTTTCACTCTTGGGGGCTTCGTCTCGGAGCTCGGCATCGGCAAGCGGGGCCGATGGTTGGCGGTGGTTGAGGCGTGCAGGCTTCTGTGCACGGTGGCTTTTGTGGCAACGATGACGGCGATGAGCAATGTCGGAGGCGTGGCCTTGGTCATGGTAGTCGGCTCTTCTTCTCCGGCGTGTCCGTGGGAGTGCCTCGACTGTCTGTTGTTGTGAAGTCAAAGCCGCGGTGGGGGGCCGGTGGTATACGATGACGCGTGACAGGTGGTTCGTTCGGTGATCCTCCGTGACGCCACCCCTGCCTAGTTTCCTTAGTAGTTCACCATCGGAGTCGGAGCAGCGCTGCCTAGTATGGATTGTATGGAGTGTTGTGCTGCAGCTATTAGGACTGTTGTTTTTCTTTTTTCTTTGATCTTCGGATCCTCTGGTCCTAGGACCTTCACCACCTTGTTGTTTTCCGTTGCTTCCTGCTATTATCAATGAATGCTAGCGATGCTGGATCTTTCAAAAAAAAAAACCACAAAAGCAACTAAATATACTTCTATAATAGTTCCAAAAGAAATTATTTTGTTTCTTTTATAACAAAAATGAATTATCTGCCATTTACAAGGCTCCTTGGTGCAAAATAGCATACCAAGGCACTCACTAATAGTTCGAATTTGAGTCCATTTAATTACTTCAAGGTCCACGTACTGATTAATTGGGTGCTGCACACCCAATCAATCTTATCTGGCTTGCTCCATGCATTAGGTTGCCTATTCGCTAATTAAAGACAATCAAGTAACGAGAATTACATAACAACACGTAAAAGGCAAAGGTACCATCTGAGAATCTTGTACTTCGAAATTTCTCGAATTTTGTTAGCGTGCTTGTGAGCCAAAAGGAGGGAGTATGTGAATAGGGAGTCTGATCTGATTCGTTGCCAGCACACACACCTGCACACAAATGCAAGCAAATCCAAATCAATTCTCTTTTCTTCTAAAAAAAACCACTTTCCTTTTTTTCATGCGTTGTACTAATGTTTTTTTTCTTCTTATCAGCGAGCAATCAGCATGCCAGACAGCAGTGGCATGACTGTCCTCGACGACCTGCCCGAGTGGCTCGTTGTCGACGAGATCCTCGCCCGGTTGCCACCCAAAGACGTGCTCCGCTGCCCTGCCGTCCGCAAGTCGTGGCTCAGCAGCACTTCCACCGACGTGTTCATCCTCAACCACCACCGCCGGCAGCCATCGCTCCCCATCATCAAACACGGAGAGGGCATCTGCTGCCTTGCTGTCCTCACTGACGCCCATGCAGGTACCAGAGCCTCCAATGATCAAAAGATACGGCCCATCCTCCTGTACGCAGACCCCATCCCTATCTCTGTTATACACCACGCCGCCTGCGACGGCCTCCTCATCCTGTCGCAGCAATCCAATTTCTACATCTGCAACCCAGCCACCCGTAAGTGTGCTTCCCTGCCACATCCTCCACTACGACCAGGCATCAGCGTCGTCGATGTAGTCGGCTTCTACCGGCTCCACACATCGGGAGAATACCGGGTGCTTTTGGTGTCATACTCCATACCCATGAGGGGTGACGTCGCTGTTGACGATCCTGAATACTTCGTCCTCACGGTTGGATCGGATCAGCCAAGATGCATCCAATGGCCAACAGTTTTAGAAAATGGGTTTCCCGCTGGCCGGTCCTACCATTCTCCACCTGTCCACCATCTTGCTAGCTTGCACTGGGCAATAGGCCTCAACATAACGGTATTTGACACCGTAGCCGAGAAATGCCGGCAGATGAGCCGCCCAGTTGGGAGATATGGTGTCATTGTTGGATATGGGTGGCACCCTTGCTTTGTGCCGTAGCGACTGTAACTACTGCACTTTAGATGTTTGGGTGTTGGAGGATTATGATGCTGAAACCTGGTGCTTTCAGTACCAAATTAACTTGTTAGCGATGGAGGCATCACCACCACTTAATTTGGGGTTCATATTTTTTTTCGAAAAGGAGGATGACCCCCGGCCTCTGCATCTGGGAACCAGATGCATGCAGCCAGTTTATTAATTATTCACAAAAACCTTACAAAGTAATACATCAATATGTCTGAAGCCACCATCTTGACAACATCTGTCACTACTCCTATCCATTGATGAAGGGGTGCAGAAAGTGTGAGCCGAATACCCAGACCTCTCACCTAGCCTAACATCTAAAGCTGGAGGCCCCGATCAAGCCACATACCGGGTCTGGGGCACAAACCGGTCCGACGCACTCTCATAGGTCGTCACCGCCGTCTTCCATCAATCCATCTTCAGAGCAGGTACTGACGCATCGACCTTGCCAGCCCTACCGTCGACACCCCCACGGCGCCAGACAACGCCTCCACCCTACGCGCGTTCACCATCACGCATCCGTCGCCGAGACTTTGCTGCGCCTCACCGCCGAGACTCCACGACGTCGATGCGTCACAGGGAACGCCGCTCCACCGCAGATGCCGTCCACTAGTCCCTCGAGCCTATGCACACCTCCAAAAATGACGCCCTCAAGAGGGGTACGACACATGAGCGCCGCCGTCATCCGATCGACTGATCTAGGGTTTCCCCCGGAGGTAGCGGATAGGGGTCTAGAGCTTCTCCACGACGATGCCTTCAAGAAGGGGACGACGCAGAAAAACGCCGCCATCACCGACCTTGGCAACGTGCCAAGAGTAGGATTTTCACCCGGATCCGCTCGAGGACCCTCCATCCAGCATCGTGTGCATGAGACCGCCGCCGATCACCGCCGCCACGCATGGAACAGGCCGCACCGGCCGGATCAGATCTGACCGGAGACCAGGCCCACCATGCCGCCGCCGCAGTTCCGAGGTCAGATCTGATCTGACCCGCCGCCGCCGCGGGCACGCAGCCAGCGTACAACGGAGGTCCAGCCGGCCTTCCGCCACCACCCGCGCCGCGAACAGACCCCTGGAGCCAGATCCGGGCGGACCTAGCCAGGACGTCGCCCGCACGCTCCCGCTCGAGACGAAGCCCTTGCAGCCGCCACGCCTTGGAGAAGCAGCAGCACGCCACCGCGCCGCTCTGCCCGCCCACCGCCGCGCCGAGGAGCCCCGCAGTAGCCCCACGCCTCCGCCTGAGAAGGGCCGTCCCGCGCCAGCCCAAGACCCAAGCAGAGAGGAACGAGATCCCCGCCGCCACCCACGCCGGCCGGGCTATGCCCGGCGGCGCCTCGCGGCGGCGGCGGGGGAGGAGGGCCTGGAGGGGAGGGGACTGTGGCGGCGCGCTAGGGTTTGCCCCTGTCGCCCGCGGGGGCGACCTGGGGCGTGCGTTCTTTAACTCTACCTCTCCCACCATGGGTGCTGCACGCGCTTGACACAGTCCAATTTGGGGTTCAGATATGTCCCTAGGATGGCTGTGATCAACGAGCGTGAGCTTTTGATCGGGCAACGTCCTGGCCGTCTGTTGCGTTGTGACATTGATGGTGTGTTTTTAGGAAATGTGGGAAACGAAGGGCATGAGAGCCGTTTGACACTTACTATGCATCGCCTTCAAGAGAGCATGATTTCACTTCCACTGTTTGAGGCGCAAGAAGAAGATGCTGTGAACACAGAGCCTCCATTCAGCATATTGCTATAAGATGCTGCCATGCTTCATCTTAATGATTTGGACATCCCATATGAGCCATGTCTTTTGTACTTTGTTCTTACTTTTTATTACTACTAGTAGAACCGCACGCTTTGTATGTCTGAAGTAGTACTTCTACCATCATCGTTTCATGATTATGTTGCAGCTGTCTTGAACATCATGTTAACGTGCGTTCTGAACGATGGATTATCTATGCTATATAGTAGAGCTGTTCTAGTGTTCTCCCCTGTTTACTTTCAGTTTGCACTCTTAAAAGTCACGAAAGGCATGTTTTGCAGTTTGAAATGCTAATTCCTTGGCGAAGTTATGGCATTCTAGTTGCTGCAATGGTCAGTTTAGATACTCCCTTATGGAGCTTCATATTTTGATTTTCATGTTCAGTGCACACTGGTCCTATTGCTTTTTGGCACCTTGTTGCTCCCGCTCTTTGTATGTAGAGGAGATGTTTTTCATCAGGCCTATTTGAGAATCTAATCGTGTCACTGATTGGGTCTAGTAATAAGTTACAAACTTTATTTCTTTTTGGGGGGGAGAAAGGAGGTTGGTGATATAATCTTGGGAGTGTTGCTAGCTGGGGTCTTTTTTTCCTGCTGCTGATTCTGTGACCATGATTTGTGCTAGTAGTATCTTCTTCAGCATGTTATTATGGTCTGCTGGAAGGCTGATGTTGGCCGGCGCTAATTTTCTGTAAGGCTGCTGTTCCATGTCTCTTGTGTTTTTGTTTGTGTTCATCCTAGTGGAACCTGGTCTTGTTAGTTTTACCAAAAAAAGGACCACTCATAGAGCAGGTAAATGTGCTAATTCCCAGTTCATTTTTATCTGGTTGAAGATTTGTAGCTTACATGGGACGGTTTCACCATGCTGTTTCATTACCGAAAAAAATTGGTGATAATTTCCACCGTTTTAAATGGTGACATTTTCCACAGTGACACCTCTGGCTGTACAAAAACAAAAGTTAAAAAAGTATGAGAAAAAAAATTGCGCATCCAGGGAATCGAACCCTGGTCAGTACCGTGGGAGGGTACTATGATACCACTACACCAGATGCGCCTTGATTGGTAATATTTTTTGTTCCTCTTATGTACCAGCTAAATGTGCAAATTCTCAGTTAATCATCGAAGGAAACTGTGATAACTTACCCGATTTAAGAGATTTAACTGTGATAACAGTATTTTCAGTGTTCGTTTTGTGTGGTTACTGGAGATGGAAATATTTGGTGTAGTGGAATTTGGATTCTACAGTATTCAGATCTGCAAAAAACAAAAAAAGAAAAGAAAAAAAGTAAAGAAATGGAGAAGTGGGGTATCGATCCCCATACCTCTCGCATGCTAAGCGAGCGCTCTACCATCTGAGCTACATCCCCTTTCGGTTCGCTGTGTTAATCCTGCGATTAATAATTTAAGAGCTGACGCAAGCAATGCAGGGTCCGTGCAAGAACCATGTTAACCAAAGCAGGCGCAAAACTGCAAAGGGAAACCCATTTTTCGTTGAGGGCTGCGAAACCACCCTCCCAAAACGCCAGAGGGCAGTTTGGGCCGCTTTCAAAACCTAAGGTGATGATTACCTGATTTTAAAGCCTTCAAAACCTAAGGAGTATGCTGTGAGGAAGATAAGAGACACTAATGACAAGTAAGATCCAATGTGTTCTTTATTGATGATGCAGACTGCTATTTCTACAGGGCCAACACAGGTCTGTACGGGGGAGCCGCGAGTGAATAGCTACGTCCATTGCCCGGTTCTAACTAATCTTGATGGTTCCATGGAAATAGGGATTAATCATAGCTAAAATGGGTTTATTAAACCGTACCGACCTTTGTGTTTAATTTAGATATACTTAAAAAGGTACAAAATGTTCACTTTGATCGTAGTCAAATTCTATTAACCAAACCAGAGTACAAACACACTTGAGAAATAAAAAAACGACGTCGAAGTCCCCACGGGCTGACCATCTTCATCTTATCGAACAGGACAGCACGCAGCGGCATGTCGCTCCAATGCTAGAGATAGCCAGCCTATCGATGTTGATCGCGGACAGGAAGTCATGGAGACCACAGTAATGCCAGACTAGTGCCCTAGAGAAGAAGCTATCACTGTCTGAAGAGCTGCAGATCCAAGAGCCTAACCTCCACTATTTCTCACAGGTCTCATGTCAACCCCGAAGGCCTCGGTGAAGTGATGTAGACGAGGTGGGAGGACCAAACTGCAAAGGGAAAGCCACATGAACAAAGTTCAACAAACCTTGCAAATCGTAATCTCACCGGGCATGAGACCGCATCGATGTGGCGTAGACGAGGTGGGAGGGTCAAAGGGAAGTCACAATGCCAACAAACCCTGCAAACCATAACCTCACCAAGCAAAAGGTCCAGCAGGAAAAAAAATACGCCATCAAGACGCAGATGACACCATCGAGATGGGAAAGATCCAAGAGACCTTATTCGCCGGATCGGAAAAACTTACAACGATCATGTATTGTGTGTGGAGTGTAATCGCGAGGACACCTTTCATGCGCTTTGCAGGCGCCCTCGCGCGCGGGCTTTGGGTCTAGCTATGGCAGAAGAATGGAGCTTGTCGAGCATGGACAACATGTGCAATATTGGACCTAACTGGCAGAGGATTTGTAGCACGCAGGTGCGGGGGCATGCAACTCCCTTTTTCTTTTGGCTTTCGATTTTTCAATCTTTCATATCTTTTGAACCAAAAATCCAAATTAAGTTCTGGTTTTGTATTCATGTTTCTGGTGACGAGGGCTTTCAAATGAGAATCATTTTGAATACAATGCGACAAGTTTTTAGAATTTTATTAAGTTTCAACTTCTAAAACTTAACTAGTACGAGCGACCGACAAAATCTTAAGTTTTAGTACCTGCGAGTTTCAACTCTAAAACTTGGTACGAGCGACTGTAAAATCATAAGTTTCAGAAGCTGCGATCGATAAAATCGTAATTTTAGAAACTAAAACTTAAAACTTAAAACTTGTTGCGCCCTCGTGCGGGATCCAACGATTTTACGAATCGCAAGGCAATCGAGCGACTGGCACAGCTGGGGAGGTGCTTGCACGCGCACCTGCGTGCCCCTGCGAATTTCCGGACCTAACTAGCTACTCCACCTCCTCAACGGTGCGACAAACATTATCACTTGCCCATGCTCATGACTATGTGAGGAAGCTGGCATGTGAGAAACGAAATTTCCCACAACAAACCGGCTCCGCCGGTGGAAGCTTCCAGAAGGTTTATCTCCGTCGACATTGACTCCAAACTTTGCATCCAACAACACCCGAATGATGACATTGTGAAAGGAAAAATGATAGTACCTCGTGATGAGAGGCCTGCACCAGGCCATCAGAGACATGGAAGAAGGCTCCGCCTGGATGCTGGATGGGCTAAACTGAATGTCTACTGTGCTTTCCTAAGGCGGAGGGGACACGCGGAACTGGCATGGTGCCTCGTCACTCCAATGGGGCGATCAGCTTTGAGTCGTGCAGATTTTTGTGGAAGTCTGCGAGTGCTTTGGACTTTGGAGACGGAGCTTGCGACCATCAGGGAAGGCATCGAACTCACGCTCGAATGGAGCAGCCTCCCGTTTATATTGGAAACGGACTGCATGGCAGTGGTGGATATGTTCCGAAACACCGCTCTTGATAGATCACCGGCTCCGATTTCTGGTTGGAGAAATTAAGTGACTTCTTGGTCTTGGCCGCGAGCACTCAGTTATTGCATGTGCGCAGTGAGTAGAATACAGTAAGCCATGCCTTGAGCCAGAGGGGGGAGAACTGGACCTCATACTATTGTTTGGCTTTCATTTGGGTCACATAAGATTGGTGATTTATGTTTGAAAGATCGTAATGACACTACTTAATCAATGAAATTCGCATTCCTTAGGAAAGAGGTTATTTTCCAGTTAGTTGCATTGGTAAAACATGTGTTTTTCTTAGATTGAAGGCTCAATAAGAGCCTGACTTTGAATTAACGAAGCCATCAACCCGCCAGGAAATCAGGACACACAACTAACAAGAGAAAAGGATATGACAGATACAAGGTACTTAATCCAAATACTACAACAACACAAGCATACCAATTAAGGACAGTAAAACTGAACCACTTCCCAGCCCTCTAACGCCCTCAGCGATTTTGGCAGTCAGATCTCGTGTTTCAATCGTTTTCAGCCGTTTGATCGCTGCCTCATCCCGTAATAATCGCTACGTGGGCTAGCTGTCCTGAGGGTGTCTACTCCCGTGGAAAAATCGGTGCACTGTGGTTAATTGGGCCTGCCTCCCGCACAAAGCCCATCTAGCACCATTGGACCTGCAGCGCCAGTAAAAAAAGCTCCTGTCGATCTCTCATCTCCCGAGTCCTCGACCTAGGTTTAGATGAGTCCTCGACCTAGGTTTAGATGAGCC
Organism: Elymus sibiricus; assembly: GCA_039707655.1. Classification (NCBI taxonomy): domain Eukaryota; kingdom Viridiplantae; phylum Streptophyta; class Magnoliopsida; order Poales; family Poaceae; genus Elymus; species Elymus sibiricus. The sequence continues at coordinate 75,215,787 of CM077676.1, forward strand.
GCCGCCGTCATCACCGACACCGCCGTAGACCGCGTCCTGGTCTCGTTTCTCAGCCCTTGTTCGCCGCACGACCCGGCAGCGCGTCCTCGCTTCTCCCTCCTCCGGTCCTCCTTCCTCCATATCCAGCGGCGCCTCCTCCCTGTTCGCCCACGGCCTCCTGTACCTCGTCGCCGTCCGCCGGCTGCTCCCCCACCGCATCCTCGCCCAGCACCTCGTGTAGCCATATCCCAGAGCTCGAAGACGCCACCCGGTGCCGGCGCACTTATAGCAGCCATGGTGGCTGGCCATGAGGAGGAGCAGAGGCGGAGCCTCTTGGGGACAATTCCGGGCTCTGGCCCCCCCTTCCAAAATGCAAACTTTTCAACTATGTATACAAATCGTTCTGGTCCAGCGCCCCAGCTTATCATGTACATGCATAGCTAGCTTGATTGATTTTTGTATACGTGAAGCTTCACGTATGTAAAGCTCTCTAGGCGAAAACCCTCGGCAACGACTCGTTTGATAAGCTAAAACATACTACTCCCTCCGTCTCATAATATAAGACGGTTTTTGACACTACACTAGTATTAAAAAACGTCTTACATTATGGGACGGAGGGAGTATAACAATTTGGGACGTCCGTCTCTTATCTATACCTACTAATAAAGCACGGTGATATTTTTAGTTTCGTCCCGCTTAGGTGATTTTATTGGTTTTGAACGCTCATATGATCCTACGTACATTACAAAGGACAGATTTACCCCTCCACCAAATTACATAATACGACCAGTACCCCTTCGTTATAAAAGAAACCACCACAGGCCCGATCCCTTGGTCCTCCTCCCGTATATACGTGTAATAATAAACCTGGCCGGATTTCCTAATAAAAAAACTTTCCAAATTGGACAAGGAACAATCCGGGTTGGACAAGGAATATCTTTATTGTACGTGAATAAAAAGGCAACCATGCCTACGGCCGCCGCCATGAATTGCCACTGCTCCTGAATTTTTCCGTCCATGAATCATGCCGACTCAAGATTATTTGAGGTCAGACTTTCTTCTGATTTCAGAGATGTACTGAACTCTGAACACTGAAGTTAAATCTGACAAGTTAACTGTGAACACATCGAGTGGACCGTTTGTATGTTGTTGTGCCATGCTGGTGGATATTTTGATGAGCACATCTATTTTCTCTGCCGTTGCAACGCACAGGCATATGTGCTAGTTTTCCTTATAATTCAACGTCATCTTTCCGTGACGCGTCTCCATCTATGGCAATTTAATTTCTAGGTTGTCCGCCCAATTCCCTTATTTTCCTTCTCGGCTTGGGCTTCCATCCGCCGCACGGCCGTCGGCCCAGCTACTTTCTGCCGTATATGCATGGAACTGCCAAAGGAGGCAAGAAGCAAAATATATTCGATTGGCAAGTAATTTCATGTGAGCCGCCCCTGTTTTCATATGTATTTTGCTTTCATTTTGAAATTTGGCCCCCCCTTGATTGTTCGTCACGCTCCGCCGGAGGAAACCCTCGGCCATGGATTCGAGCGCTTCGATGCTGCCATCGCCGTGGCCTCCGAGCCGAGCTCCTCATGTGGGACTGCGCTCCGATGGACCTTGCTGCCACCCTCTTCTCCCCAATCCCTCTCCCAAAACTCACTTTCAGTAGTGATTCAGTGTTGATCTGCAGTCGATATATATCAAAGATGATTTTCTTCTGATAATTGTGCAGGTTTGTGAAGGAAAGGAAAAGAAAAGGAATAAGCTGCAGTAAAATTTTGGTGAAGAACATTTTTCCTTACCTTGTGAACATGTTGGTCCTCAGATTTTGATTTTTGATGATTTGTAGTTCATACATACTTTTTATATTCGATCATTATTTGTTCACATACTACTTGATGTTGCATGCTCTACAGTCAAATCACCACTTGGAGAAGAAGAGGCGGGTGCAGGCGCTCATGGACCAGCTCGGCCTGCAGGACACGGCCAATACCGTGGCGAGTGTCGGTGCGTGTCTTAGGCATGGACACCATCGACACACACAGGAACGGTTCGGTTCAGCAGCTGCAAGCACATCCAGTGGGTGCGACCTCCATGCTCGGGCGACAACAACGACCAGCATGGTACAACGACAATCCGCTTCTACTCACCTTGCCTCTGCCCCCTGCTACAGTTCCATGCTTTGATAATGCATTAATACAGCCATCCAGGTAAAACAAATAGGAAAATTGGCGTTGCTCTCCACACGGAAGCCTGCAACCATGAACTTTTCCACTTTTGCAAAGTTTGGAGATGATCGAGATCTGCATGCGCAGAAGCATTGGAAGTAAATCAGGTTTGAATGGCAGGTACCATATGGTAGGAAATATGTTACGTATGGTGGTCTTCCTAAGATGCATATTTCGTCATAAGTTGCCCTGAATGAAGTAATATATAGTCTCAAGTAAGAGCTTACTCTTATGTAAGTAAAAGCTGGTCACAACATTCTAATTTGTGATGACCTGCAGCAATATGCAAGAAAGAGAGAATCCACTCGAGTATTAACTGCACTGCTGCCTATTCAATCAAACAAATCATTGTTACCTCTAAATGTTTACATTATATGACATTTTGTGTCTACACTGCAAATAATGAAGAGTTCAACATGATTGGGCATATTAAAGAAGTCCAAGTGAGGTGCTTATTTCATTCTATATTTTTTGGGGTAAACATGAATTTCATCTTATGATTTGCACTAATAATAAATGCACCAGCTCAGATTTTATCCATCTACAGAACTAATAAAGTAAAGATAGCCTATTGTTGGGCAGAAATGTTAACATATTGGATTCTTATAGCATCATAGAGAGTAGGTGGGGCTCCCCAAGCCATGACAGCCTGCAGCGTCAAGGTCCTGCAGTTTTTTTCTTCAGTTCTTGCAACAGCAAGGTCACTGTCTACAACTATCTTTAATTTGTACATCTGTTGGAAGAAAAATCTGAACTTACATCCCCTGCTAAGCCTGATATGGTGTTCCTGCACAGTTTGTAGATCTTGGTCAGTTTTTGCATGTTTTGTTGATTGTTTTTTCTTCGACATTATACAACGACCACATGCAGAATATAGATACAACTCTCGAGGTAATTTCTCTTTGTTATGTACTGCAAATTATTTTGTGTGATAAAGTAACCATTTTGAAAATCAGAAGTGCACACGCTTGTCATAAAAAGATAGCTACGAACCTTGCATCATATGTTATCATCAATGCAAGCAGTGGGTTGAAGCTTATCTAGAACAGTGAAGCGTATCCTTGACAAAAACTTGTGTCATCTGCCCAGCTGTTGTGGCACACCATGCAGCTCGTGGCGCTACTCATCCTCGTTTAGTTAGGGAACTAACCAATCATGTGTTGCTACTTGATACCCACAAGATATATCCACTTTTGAAAAATGTGATGTTGCACTCCTGTAATCTAGCGTCTTCCTTTGGACTTGCATGATGTTGTACTACCCTTTATTCTCTTATCTGTATTGTAGACTGCTGCGAAATATATTCAACCATTTATTGACAAGAGGTAATATTCATGTTGCACTATTGCTCATGTGTTTAGAGTTTAGACATAGAACATATGTGAACATGTTAGCTGATGTGCTAAAAATGTTTGTGTTGATAATAACTGCTTATTCATCATATAAAATAAACACCATATGCCACTTAAATCCTAGCAGGGGAAGCTATACTCGGATGGGAACAATTCATGTGCCTCTTTACATAGATAGCCCTTTCTATTATTTATACCAAATTGAGTGGTTTTAGTGGATAATATTAGAACCAGATTAGCGGCATAGATCGATACAATTATTTACACATATCTCTCAGAGGTTTAAGAATTTTTTATCGAAGTTACTTGTGTGAGATATTTGTTGTTAAAAGGCTAATGTGACGATACACTTGTATGTGTAGTGATGTATTTTTTTTTTTTGCGGGAAATATGTGTAGTGATGTAAACTTGCACCACGCCAATGTAATACAGATATATGTATATATGTACACTATACTAAATAGCATACGGTCTTGTGTCTCCTAAGAGAAGCATTGTTAAGTATGGTGCGAAAATTCATGTTTATTTTCTTTTTATAATGCTTGAATTGTTCAGTTTCATGACATATGTACATCAGGCTTGAGATCAAACCTAAGTTGAGTTTGTCTGTCCAATTTGCGTCTTGGTTATCATGCGAGATTATGCTATTTTCTTCATTATGATTGAAATACTGTTGAATTTCAATTTATTTTAGATTTTCCTGGAATGTCTGATGACTTATTATTCTAGGATGAATAAATTAAAACCTTCATATTTCATGCCTATATATGTATGTGTCGGTGGAAATTACTACCATTCTATCGAAAAAATAGACGGGCGCAGCAACGCGCGCCATCAATGATCTAGTACATAATAGAAACACTCCAAAATGAAAGCACTTGACCCTATAGCTATCCGTTTCTGCCGCCGAAGAGGACCCCCGCCTCTTGTCCTGGCTCGAAGGATGCCACATCATCGAAACAGATAGCGGTTCACACTAGAAACCGGAGAAGCCATATGCGGGCAGGAAACATGGGGAGGGTCCAGCAAAACATCCCTTTGCAAATCAACAACTCCACACTAGATTCACATCGCCCATAGAACCGCCACATGAGAGACTCAAATTGCCGAATGGACATAAGGCAAACCTGAGAAGACACATGCTAGTAGAATGACAACCAAGAGGACAGGAACCAACCTTAATGGAACACTAAGCTCCCGACATCCTTGACACGACACTATGGTCATAGAGGGGAAACCTCTCCCATCTTGCCTAAGCTCGAAGGCGACGACCCTCCGACGAATAGGGCTGCAAGAGAAGGGGGACACCAGATACCAAAGCACGCCAATTCCACCATATAGCTGGTTCGATCATGACAATAGACAATCCACCACATCAACCACCGAAATCGCACCAACTCAAACACTGAGTCCTATGTTCCACATACGAAGCCTCCAAGGAGGGGAACAATGCTGGAGCGTCCCCGTCGTCCAACGCACAACCAAGATTTTCACCCAAGGAGCAGGAATGCAAGGTGGGGGCGAGTACCTTGACGACACCTTCCAGAGGAGAAGTGGCGTCGGTAGCGCCGCCATCGTTGTGGTCATCGACGGTCAAAGGATTCCACCCACTGTGATCCGCAAGACCTCCATCCGACCATCATCTTTAACCGACAAGCGTCCAAAGTCCAAATCTAGGGGGAGGACGATAGCACGCAAACTGCGTCTGACCTCTTCCGGTAAGGTGCCTAGCTAACGAAGAACCATGGCACCACACCTCCAATCACCTGCTCCTCGCCGACCATGCAAGCCAAAAGAGCCGATTGAAACACCCGCAGAAAGCCCCATCGCAAGGATGTTGCTGTCGTCACCACCCAGGGCCGCCGCCCCGACTTCTAAGCTCCCCCACGCCCGCATGACAGAAGAAAGAAAGTTGGCTCCTTCTCCACTGTGAGACCCAACTACGGCTAGCAGAGAGCTGAGAGTGGGAGGGGAAGGACTGGCGGCGCTAGGGTTGGTCGCCTCCCGTGTCGCCCCGAGCGGAGCGACACGGGTGCTGCGAAACATTTTCTTCCATCAACAATTGTGCATCCAGTAAAAATTCACAACATGAGTTACCATGTGCAACGCTGTATTGGAAATGTTTCTTTTTCTGTCTGTCTTCTATATGTTTTCAGTTTTCCTAAAAAGGGATTTTTTTTTTTGACAGCACCTAAAAAGGACTTGATATGTCCCGTGTTGAGGTTAGGGTTAGCAGAAGATAATTCACCCTTTCCGTCCAAGCGGCCGCTCCTCTCCTCCCCCATCAATTTCCAACCTGTGTACACAGCTCGTCTGGTCTCATCGACCGCCGCTGCAGAGACGCCGCCCATCCTCACTCCTCCTCCTCCCTGCAAACCACGCCAAACACTCTGATTTTGGCCCCAAAAGAAAAACCAAAGGTAAGATTTCGTCTCTGCGTGGTGACTCTCTTGCTCCCGTGCCAGGTTTATCTTAATTGGTACCCCCCGTCCCCTCAGTTCGCCCGGAGATGCCGCCGGGAACAGAACACATCGCGACGCCGCTGGAAATCGCCGATCCACCGTCCTCCAGGGTAGAGTAAACCCCCTCGGCTCTCTCCCTCCATTCTCACCTTCGACTTCTTCAGAATGTTCCATTTTAGATTTCGTGAGATTTAAACGTTGTTATATTATGGGACGGAGGGAGTACGTTTTAGATTTGTGTAAATTTTACAATAGAAAGTGTTAATAGCAAAGCATACATTTTAGCCACGCGTAAATATTGCATCAGAAATGCAAGCAGTACAATTTACATTTTAGATGTGTACTAAATGCTATTATACAAATGTGCAGTAATTTAAATGTGGGAAAATGTTACAGTAAGCAAATATAGGGGCCGGCGAATCCTAGGTCAGGCTTGGTGGATCTGACTGCTGGCTTGACGAATCGGGCGGGTGTGGTGGTCGCCGCCGGTCTGCAGGGGATGGGGAGGAAGTAGGGAAGAGAGAGTGGCGGGTTCAAACTTTAGATTAAAATTGGATCGACTGCAGTGGCTGACTTTGTGCTTCCACTCAAATAGATTATGCCTCGTATTTAACATTTCTGGGATATATTCAACATTTTTTATGCTAAACGCTATTTTCAAATATAACACGCTATAACGTGTATAGCATCTGGAGAAGGGCGGCACAAAATCTTGTAGCGCGCTATTTTTTCGTTGTTTGCACCTAGTGGCATCACGTATCGGCTGATAGATATAGCTGTCCAAAAAACTAGTGACGAGACAGTAAATATCATCCGAGTGATTTTTAGAAAATCCCTTTTCATCCTTTTTCATGCGTCGTACTAATGTTTGCATCTTTTTTTTCCTTCTTATCAGCATGACCATCTTCGACAACCTGCCCGAGTGGCTTGTCGTTGACGAGATCCTTGCCCGGTTGCCACCCAAAGATGTGCTCCGCTGCCGTGCTGTCCGCAAGTCGTGGCACAGCGGCACTTCCACCAACGCGTTCATCCTCGACCATCACCGCCGCCAGCCGTCGCTCCCCATCATCCAACAACAACGAAAGGGCTTCTGCCACATTGGTGGAGCCTCTAATGGTCAAAAGATATGGCCCGTCCTCCGTTACGCTGTTACAAAACCCGTTGTTATACACCGCGCCTGCGACGGCCTCCTCATCCTGGGGCAGCAATCCGATTTCTACATCTGCAATCCGACCACCCGCAAGTGTGCTTCCCTGCCACATCCTCCACTGCGACCGGGCGTCAGCGCCGTCACCGTAGTCGCCTTCTACCGGCACCACACATCTAGAGAATACCGGGTTCTCTGGGTGTCATACTCCGATCCGTTCAGATCTGGTGTCTCAGTTCAGTTACCTGAGTACTTCGTCCTCACGATGGGATCAAACCAGCCAAGACGCATCCAGTGGCCGACAGTTTCACAACTTACGCATCATGTCACCCGGTGTCCACCAGTCCACCATCGTGGTAGCTTGCACTGGGCAATTGGCCTCAACTTGACTGTATTTGACAGTGTAGCTGAGACATTCCGGCAGATGAGCCGCCCAATAGAGTTGGGTGCTGTGGTGTCATTGTTGGATATGGGTGGGTCTCTTGCTTTGGGGCACACCACCTGTGACTGCCTCTCTTTAGATATTTGGGTGTTGCAGGACTATGATGCTGAGACCTGGCGCTTTCAGTACCGGATTAACTTGTTAGCAATGGAGGCATCCCCACCGCTTAATTTGGGGGTGAAATATGGCCCTAGTATGGCTGTGATCAATGAGCATGAGCTGTTGATTGCGCAGCGTCCTGACCGTCTATTTCATTGCGACACTGATGGCGTGTTTTTGGGAAATGTGGAAAGTGAAGAACATGGAAACCACTTGATACTTATCAGGCATCGTCTCCAAGAGAGCATGATTTCACTTCCTTTGTTTGAGACACAAGAAGAAGATGTGAACAAGGAGCCTCCATTCCTCATAGTGCTATAAGGTTCCGTGCTCCATCTTGTTGCCTCGCACTAGTAGAAAACAGGGCTTTGGTCCAGGCCAGATAAGAGCATCAATCCCGGTTCTGTTACGAACCGGGACCAATGGGTGCATCAGTCCCGGTTCGTGAGGCCAGGGCGCCGGCCGGGCCACGGCAGGCACCAGTCCCGGTTCGTCTGACCCCTTTGGTCCCGGTTCCAGACACGAACCGGGACTAAAGGGCCTCGCTCCTGGCGCAGCCCCTTTAGTCCCGGTTGGTGGCTGGAACCGGGACTAAATGTGTGTCTTCTGTCCCGGTTCTAGCCACAAACCGGGACTAAAGAGATGCCTATATATATGCTCTCCCCTGTCCGCTCACTCCTCTGTTTTTTGGCCGGCCGGTGTGGGAGGTGTGTGCTGCTCTGCTCTCTCCTCCTATGCACATGAGGTGTTCGATGAAATGCCCGAGTCACACTTAAGCTTTCTCCTCTCCAAGCTCGACCTCCAAGCTCCATTTTCCCCAAGATTTGTCTAGGTTTGGCGGTGCACCATTGTCCCCGTCCCCGTCCTCACCGTCGTCGATCGCCCGTGCCGATCTCGTCGCCGGCACCACCGTGGTGAGCCTCTTGTTCTTATCTTCTTTTTAAAAGAAAAAAATTCTTACTTGTTGTATGAGTTATATAGCTACTTGTATAATTTTCTTAATTTTATTATTGTTTGTTATTATATAGTGCCATGGTTTTGGTATCCGCCCCCGTCGGCTCTGTATTAATTTGGTCGCATTATGATCGCATTTGTTGTTGCATTTAAATGTTTTACATAGTTGATAATGAGAACTATGTATGAACTTTATGTATTTATTTTTTCAGTAATAACATTTGATCACTACAGTACTTTGGTTTTAATGTGATGATGAACTTGTATTAATTTGGTCACTTATCTATTCATGATGTTCTGTAATGGTTTTTGATACACTTAATTATATAATGCACGCAGATGAACCGGCAATGGATGTACGGTGACCGACGCACCTCCGAGTACATTGATGGCATGCATAATTTTCTCGAAGTGGCTGAGGCAAACAAGCAGAATGGTTTTATGTATTGTCCATGTACTGTCTGTGGGAATACAAAGGATTACTCTGACTTGAAAACCCTTCACTTGCACCTGCTTGAGAAGGGTTTCATGCCACACTATAATGTTTGGACCAAGCACGGAGAAATAGGGGTTATGATGGAAGACAACGAAGAAGAAGAGGATGATGACAACTATCCCCCTGAATACGGTGATACTGCAACGGGGGAAGCTGAAGATCAAGATGAACCAGACGATGTGCCCGATGATGATCTTCGCCGGGTCATTGTTGATGCACAGAGAGAATGCGAGAGTGAAAAGGAGAAGTTGAAGTTCGATCGCATGTTAGAGGATCACAAAAAACGGTTGTACCCAAATTGCGAAGATGGCAACACAAAGCTCGGTACCACACTGGAATTGCTGGAATAGAAGGCAGAGAAGGGATTTGAGAAGTTACTGAAAATAATGAAGAAGAAGCTTCCAAAGGATAATGAATTGCCTGACAGTACGTACGGAGCAAAGAAGGTTCTCTGCCCTCTAGGATTAGAGGTGCAGAAGATACATGCATGCCCTAATGACTGCATCCTCTAGCGCGATGAGGAGTACGAGAATTTGAATGCATGCCCGGTATGCGGTGCATTGCGGTATAAGATCAGACGAGATGACCCTGGTGATGTTGAGGGCGAGCGCCCCAGGAAGAGGGTTCCTGCCAAGGTGATGTGGTATGCTCCTATAATACCACGGCTGAAACGTCTGTTCAGAAACAAAGAGCATGCCAAGTTGATGCGATGGCACAAAGAAGACCATAAGAAAGACGGGAAGTTGAGAGCACCCGCTGACGGGTCGCAGTGGAGAAAAATCGAGAGAAGGTGGGGGGACTTTGCAGGTGACGCAAGGAACGTATGGTTTGGTTTAAGTGCAGATGGCATTAATTCTTTTGGGGAGCAGAGCAGCAATCATAGCACCTGACCCGTGACTCTATGTATCTATAATCTTCCTCCTTGGTTGTGCATGAAGCGGAAGTTCATTATGATGCCAGTGCTCATCCAAGGCCCTAAGCAACCCGGCAACGACATTGATGTGTACCTAAGGCCATTAGTTGAAGAACTTTTACAGCTGTGGAATGGAGAAGGTGTACGTGTGTGGGATGAGCACAAACAGGAGGAATTTGACCTACATGCATTGCTGTTTGTAACCATCAATGATTGGTCTGCTCTTAGTAACCTTTCAGGATAGACAAACAAGGGATACCACGCATGCATGCACTGTTTAGATGATACCGAAAGTATATATTTGGACAAATGCAGGAAGAATGTGTACCTAGGACATCGTCGATTCTTTCGACCAACCATCTCTTAAGAAAGAAAGGCAAGCATTTCAAAGGTGAGCCAGATCACCGGAAGAAGCCCGCGCTCCGTACTGGTGATGCCATACTTGATATGGTCAAGGATTTACAAGTAATCTATGGAAAGGGTCCTGGCGGACAATCTGTTCCGAATGACGCTGAGGGACGCGCACCCATGTGGAAGAAGAAATCTATATTTTAGGACCTACCCTATTAGAAAGACCTAGAGGTCCGCTCTGCAATCGACGTGATGCACGTGACGAAGAATCTTTGCGTGAACCTGCTAGGCTTCTTGGGCGTGTATGGGAAGACAAAAGATACACCGGAGGCACGGGAGGACCAGCAACGTGTGCATGAAAAAGACGGCATGCATCCAAAGCAGTATGAAGGTCCTGCCAGCTACGCTCTTACCAAAGAAGAGAAGGAAATCTTCTTTGAATGCCTGCTCAGTATGAAGGTCCCCTCTGGCTTCTCGTCGAATATAAAGGGAATAATAAATATGGCAAAGAAAAAGTTCCAGAACCTAAAGTCTCATGACTGCCACGTGATTATGACGCAACTGCTTCCGGTTGCATTGAGGGGGCTTCTACCGGAAAACGTTCGATTAGCCATTGTGAAGCTATGTGCATTCCTCAATGCAATCTCTCAGAAGGTAATCGATCCAGATATCCTACCAAGGTTAAAGAATGATTTGGTGCAATGTCTTGTCAGTTTCGAGCTGGTGTTCCCACCATCCTTCTTCAATATCATGACGCACGTCCTAGTTCATCTAGTCGACGAGATTGCCATTCTGGGTCCTGTATTTCTACACAATATGTTCCCCTTTGAGAGGTTCATGGGAGTCTTAAAGAAATATGTTCGTAACCGTGCTAGGCCAGAAGGAAGCATCTCCATGGGCCATCAAACAGAGGAGGTCATTGGGTTTTGTGTTGACTTTATTCCTGACCTTAAGCTGATTGGTCTCCCTCAATCGCGGTATGAGGGGAGACTGACTGGAAAAGGCACGCTAGGAGCGGATGCAATAATATGTAGGGACGGGCATTCTTGGGCTCAAGCACACTACACAGTTCTACAGAATTCTACCTTGGTGACCCCGTATGTCAATGAACACAAGAATTTTCTGCGCTCCAAACACCCGGAGCAGTCTGACGACTGGATTACATGTGAACACATCAGGACTTTCGGCAGTTGGTTGCAAACACATCTCATGGGTAACAACATTGTTGGAGATGAGCTGTACTCGTTGGCCAAGGGACCATCTTCGACTGTATTGACTTACCAAGGGTACGAGATAAATGGGAATACATTTTACACGATCGCCCAAGATCAAAAGAGCACCAACCAAAACAGTGGTTTCCGCTTTGATGCAGCAACCAACAGGGGAAATGACACATATTATGGTTACATAGTGGACATATGGGAACTTGACTATGGACATGATTTTAAGGTCCCTTTGTTTCGGTGCAAATGAGTCAATCTGTCAGGAGGCGGGGTACAGGTAGACCCGCAGTACGGAATGACAGCAGTGGATCTCAACAATCTTGGGTACACAGACGAACCATTCGTCCTAGCCAATGATGTGGCGCAGGTTTTCTATGTGAAGGACATGTCTACCAAACCGAGAAAAAGAAAAGATAAGGAAGCGAATACATCATACGATGAGCCAAAGCGCCACATAGTTCTTTCAGGGAAAAGAGACATCGTGGGAGTGGAGGGCAAGACAGACATGTCTGAAGATTATGAAAAGTTTCATGAAATTCCTCCCTTCAAAGTGAAGGTTGACCCAAGCACCCTGTTAAACGATGAAGATTATCCATGGTTACGGCGCAATAAGTAAGGGACACACGCGAAGAAAAAGTGAAGACTTTCTCTCCACAACTATTCTGATGATGGCTTTGATCTAGAATATCACTGCAGTTACATGTCAAGAAATGAAATGCCTTTTGTAACATATGAGTTTTCGTCTGAAAACTTGATACTTCGAAAGAGATTGTCCATTTTGTACACGAAGTGCATCCAGTTTTTGCCGTAACCCTCTCAACTTTTTAGCACATGCTATGTGGGTGAAATGATGATACCATGCCAGCTTTCAACCTTTTCAGAGTTCATTTGTACTGCTTTTCAATTTCAGGTTCATTTAGCTCAAAGAATGAATTAATAGCAAAAAGAATGAATCAAAAAGCTTTTATAAAACTCTAATAGCAAAAAGAATGAACTAAAAAGCTTTCATAAAATTCTAATAGCAAAAAGAATGAACTAAAAAGAATCAATTAAATATAATATTTTTCAATCGCAAAAGAAATCAACTAAAAATAATCAAAATAATATTAACTAAAATCATCAAAGTATTTATTTGTTAAAAACTTTAATAGTAAAAAGAATTTTCATAAAGTATTTTTTGTTACAAACTTTAATAGAAAACTAAAAATCTTTTATAAAACTCTAATAGCAAAAGGAATCAACTAAAAAGAATCAATAAAAAATAAAACTTATGCAACTAAAATTATATAAAATTTATGCAACTAAAATTATATAACTAAAAATAACATATGCAAAAAATAACATTAAAAATTTAAAAACATAACATATGCAAAAAATAAAAAAGGCCCACCTACTAGCCACCACGGCCTGCATACGACTAGAAACCCTACAAATGGGCCAGGATGCAGGCCCGCAGTGCTAGCAGGCCCAACAGGGCGTGAGATAGGCATGTACTGCCCACATTAGAGAGGAGCTCGAGAGGGCAGCGGCAGCAGCGCTTATAAACCACTCCGAGCCCCTCTCAACTAGCGAGGTGGGACTAAACTTTTGGCTGCGGCAGCACAGCGTTTTCGTCCCGGTTGGTGGCTCGAACCGGGACGAAAGGCCCCCCTTTCGTCCCGGTTGGAGCCACCAACCGGGACTAAAGGTCTCTGCTTCCCGCCCTTTGGGCTGCTGAAATTGACCTTTAGTCCCGGTTGGTGGCACCAACCGGGACGAAAGGGGTGCCTTTCGTCCCGGTTTGAGCCACCAACCGGGACGAAAGGGCTGTGCTATATAAGCAGCACTTAGCAGTTTTCTCCAAATCTCAGTTCTTCTTCCCCGACGCCACCAGGCTGCTCCTCCCCCGACCCCGTCGCCGTCCCTGCCCTGACCCCGACGCCGGCCGCCGCTCCCTGCCCCGACGCCGCCGAGCCCTGCCCCGACGCCGCCGCTCCCTGCCCCGACGCCACCCCCAGTGAGCTTCGCCCTCCTTCCCCTGCGCTGCCGCCGCCGCCGCCCCTGCCCTGCCATTTTTTTTCTTAAATTTTTTTATGTTCATGTATGTAGGTATATATGTATGGATGGATGGATTGATGTATATAGAAAATGTTCATATGTTCATATGTTTGTAACAAAGTTAGAATTTTTTATGTTCATAGAATTTTTTTCTTAAATTTTTTTATGTTCATGTATGTATGTATATATGTATGGATGGATGGATTGATGTATATAGAAAATGTTCATATGTTTGTAACAAAGTTAGAATTTTTTTGTCCATGTAAAACACTTATATGAAGTGTCTCCGTTAGAACTATAGATCAATGGCGATCATCTAACAAAGTTTGTAAAGCATAGCGAACCTGGAACCGTCCCCCTTCACCTATATCGTGTAGTGCCGCGTTAGAACACCCCTAACTCTCTCGGGAATTCAACATATCCCCGATAACTTCGACATGAGGGGGGGGGGGTCCGCAAGTATCGTCGACGACCATGAGAGAGGCGGTTCGCAAAGTATCCTCTCTCGAAAGATAGGACGACTCATCAGACATGAGGGGGGAGGAGTCCTCGACGATCGTCTGAAACTGACTGTCACAAGCAGCTAGCATAGCGAACCTGGAACCGTCCCCCTCCGGTTCATCTGTCCGAAAATGCAGACTTCGGGAAAACATTCCCGGATGTTATCCCCCTTCACCTATATCGTGTAGTGCCGCGTTAGAACAGCCCTAACTCTCTCGGGAATTCAACATATCCCCGATAACTTCGACATGAGGGGGGGTCCGCAAAGTATCGTCGATGACCATGAGGGGGGAGGAGTCCTCGACGATCGTCTGAAACTGACTGTCACAAGCAGCTAGCATAGCGAACCTGGAACCGTCCCCCTCCGGTTCATCTGTCCCCTCTCCTGAAAGTATAACTTCGACATGAGAGGGGACGTCGGACATGCATGAGAGAGGCGGTCCGCAAAGTATCCTCTCTCGAAAGTATAACCCCCGATAACTTTGCATGATGTTTGCGACTAATCCATTGCTCATATATGCATATGATTCCTTGTTGTGATTAGCTAGGTCTATGTTTGCCACTAATCCATCTCTCATGGTTGTAATATTTGCAGAAACTATGGACAGAGACTTAGAAAAAGAAGAGTTGTTGGGGGATATAATCCGCGACGGAGGTGATATCACCTTGTCGTTTCTCAACGACACCGATGGTCAGGAAAGAGAGGATGACGGCTCCGGTGATCCAATGGAGGAGGAAGGAGATCATGACGGCTCCAGTGACCGAACGCAGGAGGAAGGAGATCATGACGGCTCCGGTGACCGAACGGAGGAGGGAGCCTTAACTGTTGCAAAGTCCGGCGAGGTATATATACATATATTAATTAAGCCTCTGCTGACTTGATGCATTAATTGTTTTGTATGTACATATATTAACACTTCTTTCTTCTTTTAATTAGCCCTCCGGATCGAGCCAAACTTCCATAAGGAGACGAGGCCCGAAGAAAAGGTTGCGCCAGGATGAAAGGTTCACGATCGAAGAAGTCGGTCAAGATGGCCAACCGATTGCTCCCAAGCGGAGCAGGGACACATTTATACATCAGTGCGGAGTGGTTGTTAGGGACAGCGTCCCGATCAGCATCCAAGAATGGAATAAGAAGAAGGACCCTGAAGTTTCTTATGTCCAGGATAGACAGAAAGATGATCTTTGGACCTCGCTGATGGCAAATTTCAGCCTACCGCCAGAGGCGGATCCGAATAAGGTCAAGGCGTTTGCTCTTAAGAAGATGGCAGAACTATTCAAGAACTGGAAGAAAGATTTGAACAAAAAGTTTGTCGAGAAAGACAAGACTCTAGAATTCACCGGTCCATATGAGAAGATAAAAGATCACTGGCCCGCATTTGTGGCCTACAAGAAATCAGACAAGGGCAAGCAAAGGTCAGCGATAAATAAGCTAAATGCTGCAAAGAAGCAGTATCACCATGTTACGGGGTCAGGTGGCTACAGCAAAGCCCGGCCTACGTGGGACAAAGTTGAGCAAGACCTGCTTGCTAAAGGGGTCCAACCAGCAACATTGCACTGGCCAGATCGGTCAAGGACTTGGTTCTTCGGGATTGGGGGAACTTTGGACCCAGAAACAGGGAAGTGTGTTTGGACGAAAGCTCAACTTGCAATACCCGTCAAGAAGCTTGAGGAAGCAATCAAGGCAGCGCAGGAAGGGAGGTTACATCCCGACAGAGAGAATGACGAGCTGACATAGGCCCTTGGGAATCGTGAACACCCTGGACGAACACGAGGCACATCAGGCTCCGTTCCGTGGGTGCATGGGTTTCCCGACAGCGGTGGTTATAGAAGCCGAGAGAGAAAGAAGAAAGAGGAAGCAAGCGAAATGCAGAAGATCAATGCAAGATTAGCGAAACTAGAGGAACTTGAGAGCCAGCGAGCTACCGGCCAACCATCTCAGGGGCACGAAGATCCTTCCTTCGACACTGCCCCAGAAGCTACCCCACCATCTCAGCGGAGAAGCAGCGTGGCTTCCACGGAGCTCGTTCAGCCTGATTTCACGGCTCCTCGCTACCCCGTGGATAGTATCACGGAGGCTGAACATTGTGTGCTAATGGCGAAATGCCAGAACCTGACCTTGAAGGCGGCGGTCGGCTCTGTTTTACCTCCTCGAGCTGAGGGAACTTTCCATTGCCGTCCGATTCCACATGGCTATGCTATTGTCACGGTGGATGAAATAATGGAGGGATTTGAGGGGCTGGAGCTTGACTACCCTACAGGTGAAGGGGATAATCTTCTGGAAAATGCCTTAAGGAGTACCTGTCTATGGAGAAAGGAGAACATCAAGCTTCCAAACTGGACGCCGCCTCAGCAGACACAGCTGGATGAGGCCCCTCAGCAGACTCAGCCGGATGAGGCCCCTCAGCAGAGTCCTCTTCCGCCTCAGCTGTCTTCGGCGCGTCAGCGGACTCCGCCTCCTCCTCCGCCCCCTCCAGTGCGTCAGCGGACTCCGCCTCCTCCTCCACCTCCTCCGGCGCGTCAGCGGACTCCGCCGCCTCAGCAACAGCGGAAGAGAGCCGCCGCCGCTCCGGCGGCTAGCAGTACAAAAGGCGGGAAGAAATTCAAATTTGGTCCAAGCCTCAGGGTTCCTCCAAAGTTACCATATGAGAGGACTGACAAGGAAAACGATGACATCGCGCGAGACGAAGTGCAGGCCCATTTTGAACGGAAACGTCCACCTCCAAAGGAAACAATAGATCCGGTGAAAGTGAAGCGCACTCTGGATGCCCTTAAGTGACCACCATCGCCTCCACCGCAATCCAACTATGACCGCTGTATTGAAAAAACATATGATGAAGCGCGGCGGTCGGGAAGTACTGCCAGTGCTTCAAGACGAAGAAGTGGGAAAATAATTCCCCAGCTCGGCGAACAGGAGAAGCAATCATGCCCCCCGCTCAAGGTGTCTAGCGATATCGCTAATCATCCGGGGCTACTGCCCGGTACCACTCTTGGTGATTACATGGGCGATGATGTACAGTTTGAAACGGCTGAGGTAGTAGAGATCTTTAGATACGAGCACGGGAAGCCTCTCGTCAAACCTGATCATCCTCATCTAACAATGATGATGCGAAGATTGCATGAGTGGTACTTGGAAAGCTGCAGGAAGAATGGGTCCGATAGTTTGATGGTGAGAATTAAAGATGAGCACGACCTCATTGGAGTCGACCTGATGCCTGTTGAATTTGAGGAGTTATTTCAGTTATTCAATCAAGAGGCCCTCGACAAACAACTCATGACTTGCTACTGTCTGTAAGTATTACTTCTGTAATTAAGTCTCTAGCTCAGCTCATTCATTGCATGTATATATAATTATCCTCACTATATTATGCAGATTGAAGATCGTCGAATGCCCAAAAAGACAAATCTATGACATTGGGTTCATTAGCCCAAATACCGTAAATGAATGGGCGGTACAAAACAGAGTTAAAGATACCGAGGAAAACTTGCTAAAAGCGTTCCTTCGACATCAAAACAAAAGGGAAATACTCTTTCCTTACAACTTCAAGTGAGTGTTACTGTCTTGTGCATATTCGGTTTCGCTTACTTGAGGTTAAGTACTGTAATTGATGAGTTATGCGTGCGCAGGTTCCACTTTATTCTGCTATCCATTAAGCTTGACGGGGGAGTAGTAACTGTCTTAGACTCGAGACGTAAAGATCCCAAGGATTATGCGGACATGACTGCAATGCTCCAGAAGTAAGTTCAATCAATACCGGGACCATATCGGCAACTTTTGTTCATTTCCTGATATCAAGTAATCATTTTCTTTGCCTGGCAGGGTTTGGAAACAGTTCACCGGAATGGTTCCGGGTCTGAAGAACGAGCTGCGATTTACACACCCCAAAGTAAGTAGTACTAGCTAGTTCCGCGCATCTCTCATTGATTCTAGTTTCATCAATACCATTATCATGCTTGATTATCAGTTTGATTGAACTCTATTCTCGTAAAGTGCTTGTGGCAGGCACCCGGGAATAATTTATGTGGATACTACGTTTGCGAGTTCATTCGCCACAAGACCTCTGAGCGGGGCTTCTTGTCTGACAAACAATTTGAAGTACGTAAACAATATTCACAATTTTATTTTATTACCATCAATTGTGTTGAGTTTCATTCATATATATGTATTGACCCCCTTCTTTAAATTAGATATGGCAGATGCGGGATGAACTCCTACCACATGATCGCATACGAGCAATTCAAGAGGAATTGGCGGGATTCTTTCTTGAACACGTCATACATGAAAAGGGAGAATACCATACGGAAATTCAATGGGAGTTTGGCGCTTGATGATGTCAGGGATGTTATATTGTATATATGTAGTAGCGTCGGATAGATATACGAAAACTTGTTGTTCGACCAAGCACGGAGAAAGAGAGGTCACTTCTCTCTATATATGTTCATGACGATCTTGTGTAATTAATGGTTTCCTTCATTTGCTTACTAGCTAGCGTCGAGTTCTCTCTATATGTAGTAGCTAGCGTCGACCAAGCACAGAGAAAGAGAGGTCACTTCTCTCTATTAGCTAGCTAACACAATATGAAACCCCTAAACCCTCCAAAACCCCTAAACCCCCCCTTTAAAAAAACAAAAACCCCAGCGCCTGCGAGCTGCTGACGCGTGGCTGCCTTTTGGTCCCGGTTGGTGTTACCAACCGGGACTAAAGGTCCTCCTGCCTGGGCGCCCCACAGAGTCAATATACTAAAGGGGGAAGCTTTTGCTTTTTCTGGGTTTTTTGAATTTTTTTTTGGAACTCTACTGTTCAATTCTGTGTCCAGCATGAACAATAACTGTAACCAGTGCACCACGAACATGAACAGTACCCTAGCGAATAGTGTCTCAGACGTGAACATTACCTCCCATGAACAGTGACCCCGGACGTGAACAGTACTTTCAGTGTGCAGTGTTCCCAGAAAACAATGATTTCTCTCCACCGGCATACCATTTTTCTCCACCGGCATTCTGATGCACATCCGTCTCAAATTGTTTCCCGATCCTTTCCGGTGATGTTGCTACCGAGGTACAAAACAATAATCCAGAACAGTATATTGTGTGAACAGTACCCATTGGAAAAGAATAAGTTCCCAACCGTCCATTTTTACATCACGCCTTCGGTAAACAGTGCAACAACAATTGCCCGGAACAGTATCCGAGTAAACCCATAACTGCTAAACTAAACAATAGCCCAAATAAACTAAAACAACAAACCGAAAACATTAACCCACCCGAACCATAAACCGAAACAATTACCGAATTGTAACCCAGAGCAATACGCCCGAATAAACCGGAGAAACAAAAATAGTAAGTCAGCACTATGCATTCACGTGAACAGTGATCCAAAAGAAATGCCAAAAAAAAACCCAAAAAGAATCTGAGACTCCTCCCTCGACCCGGAACAGTAAAACAGGTGAAACGAAACAACATCGAATAAACTAAACAGTAACTTGCGGTGAACAGTTTTCCTAGAGAAAAAAATATATACACAATGTTAAAAATACTAGGATTTTTTTTTACATATCATTTCTCTCCACCGGCATACCAATGCATAGCTGTCTCAATCGTTTCCCGATCCTTTCCGGTGATGTTGCTACCGAGGCACAAAACAACAATGCAGAACAGTATACTGTGCGAACAGTAACCCATTAGAAAAGTAAGTTTCCGACCGGTTAATGTCCATTTTTACATCACGACATCGGTAAACAGTGTACCAACAATTGCCCGAAATAGTATCCGAATAATCCCAGAACTGCTAAACAAAACAATAGCCCAAATAAACCGAAATAGCAAACTGAAAACATTAACCCACCCGAACCATAAACCGAAACAATTACCGAATTGTAACCTAGAGCTATACGCCCGAATGAACCGGAACAACAAAAATAGTAAGTCAACACTATGCATTCACGTGAACGGTAATCTAAAAGAAATGCAAAAAAAAACCCCAAAAAACTGAGACTCCTCCTCCCTCGACCCGGAACAGTAAAACCAGTGAAACGGAACAACACCCAAATAAACCAAAAACATTAGTCCACCCAAACTTTAAAACCGAAACAGTACCTAAATTGTAACCCAGAACAATACACATCAATAAACCGGAACACCAAAAATAATAAACCAACACATGTTGTTTTCCTACTTATTTCAGCAAAATACAGAAGGAATCGGTCACGGGCGTGGCGTGCGCCGCGCTTCTTCGGCGCTAGTTTTTTATTTATTTTTACAATGGTTGTATTGAAGTGGCAATCAGAAACAAAACACTGTAGTAACAATCAGACACACAACCAGCTTCCCCCAGATGTCTGAGAAAAGACATCGACGAAGAGCAAGAGCAAGAGCAACCAGCTGCCAAAAGCAATAGGAGCGAAGTGTGCATTGAACATGAAAGATCTGAATATTAAGCTACAGAAGGGAGCATCTAACTAGCCATTCCAACAACTAAATGTCATAATTTCTCATGAAGGAATTAGCATTTCAAACTGCAAGTATGCAACCATGCCTTTTGTGCTTCTTAATAGTGCAAACTGAAAGTAAAAACTGGGGAGAATGGTAGATCAGTTCAGTAGTATAGATATTCTATGGTTTACAACATTAACAAGATGCTCAAGATAGATAGGATAACAAGCACAATTTGACAATGGCAGAAGTGCTACTTCAGCGACATAAAATTGTTCAATTCTACTAGTAGCAGTACTTAAAGGTAAGAACAAAATACATGGCCCGTATGGAATAGATACTCCAAGAGCACAGCAACAACTGGTCCGACACTAGTAGAAAACAGGGCATCTGTCCCGGTTCCAGAGGGCCTTTAGTCCCGGTTCTGGAACTGGGACAAAACGATCGGGACTAATGCCCATCACTTTTAGTCCCGGTTGGCTTATGAACCGGGACTAAAGGTGCTCCACGTGGACGCTGTGGGGCGCCCAAGCAGGAGGACCTTTAGTCCCGATTGGTAACACCAACCGGGACCAAAGGAGCTCCACGTGGCCGCTGTGGGGCGCCCAGGCAGGAGGACCTTTAGTCCCGGTTGGTAACACCAACCGGGACTAAAAGTGATGGGCATTAGTCCCGATCGTTTTGTCCCAGTTCCAGAACCGGGACTAAAGTCCCTCTGGAACCGGGACAGATGCCCTGTTTTCTACTAGTGTCGGACCAGTTGTTGCTGTGCTCTTGGAGTATCTATTCCATACGGGCCATGTATTTTGTTCTTACCTTTAAGTACTGCTACTAGTAGAATTGAACAATTTTATGTCGCTGAAGTAGCACTTCTGCCATTGTCAAATTGTGCTTGTTATCCTATCTATCTTGAGCATCTTGTTAATGTTGTAAACCATAGAATATCTATACTACTGAACTGATCTACCGTTCTCCCCAGTTTTTACTTTCAGTTTGCACTATTAAGAAGCACAAAAGGCATGGTTGCATACTTGCAGTTTGAAATGCTAATTCCTTCATGAGAAATTATGACATTTAGTTGTTGGAATGGCTAGTTAGATGCTCCCTTCCGTAGCTTAATATTCAGATCTTTCATGTTCAATGCACACTTCGCTCCTATTGCTTTTGGCAGCTGGTTGCTCTTGCTCTTGCTCTTCGTCGATGTCTTTTCTCAGACATCTGGGGGAAGCTGGTTGTGTGTCTGATTGTTACTACAGTGTTTTGTTTCTGATTGCCACTTCAATACAGCCATTGTAAAAATAAATAAAAAACTAGCGCCAAAGAAGCGCGGCGCACGCCGCGCCCGTGACCGATTCCTTCTGTATTTTGCTGAAATAAGTAGGAAAACAACATGTGTTGGTTTATTATTTTTGGTGTTCCGGTTTATTGATGTGTATTGTTCTGGGTTACAATTTAGGTACTGTTTCGGTTTTAAAGTTTGGGTGGACTAATGTTTTTGGTTTATTTGGGTGTTGTTCCGTTTCACTGGTTTTACTGTTCCGGGTCGAGGGAGGAGGAGTCTCAGTTTTTTGGGGTTTTTTTTTTGCATTTCTTTTAGATTACCGTTCACGTGAATGCATAGTGTTGACTTACTATTTTTGTTGTTCCGGTTCATTCGGGCGTATAGCTCTAGGTTACAATTCGGTAATTGTTTCGGTTTATGGTTCGGGTGGGTTAATGTTTTCAGTTTGCTATTTCGGTTTATTTGGGCTATTGTTTTGTTTAGCAGTTCTGGGATTATTCGGATACTATTTCGGGCAATTGTTGGTACACTGTTTACCGATGTCGTGATGTAAAAATGGACATTAACCGGTCGGAAACTTACTTTTCTAATGGGTTACTGTTCGCATAGTATACTGTTCTGCATTGTTGTTTTGTGCCTCGGTAGCAACATCACCGGAAAGGATCGGGAAACGATTGAGACAGCTATGCATTGGTATGCCGGTGGAGAGAAATGATATGTAAAAAAAAATCCTAGTATTTTTAACATTGTGTATATATTTTTTTCTCTAGGAAAACTGTTCACCGCAAGTTACTGTTTAGTTTATTCGATGTTGTTTCGTTTCACCTGTTTTACTGTTCCGGGTCGAGGGAGGAGTCTCAGATTCTTTTTGGGTTTTTTTTTGGCACTTCTTTTGGATCACTGTTCACGTGAATGCATAGTGCTGACTTACTATTTTTGTTTCTCCGGTTTATTCGGGCGTATTGCTCTGGGTTACAATTCGGTAATTGTTTCGGTTTATGGTTCGGGTGGGTTAATGTTTTCGGTTTGTTGTTTTAGTTTTTTTGGGCTATTGTTTAGTTTAGCAGTTATGGGTTTACTCGGATACTGTTCCGGGCAATTGTTGTTGCACTGTTTACCGAAGGCGTGATGTAAAAATGGACGGTTGGGAACTTATTTTTTTCCAATGGGTACTGTTCACACAATATACTGTTCTAGATTATTATTTTGTACCTCGGTAGCAACATCACCGGAAAGGATCGGGAAACAATTTGAGACGGATGTGCATCAGAATGCCGGTGGAGAAAAATGGTATGCCGGTGGAGAGAAATCATTGTTTTCTGGGAACACTGCACACTGAAAGTACTGTTCACGTCCGGGTCACTGTTCATGGGAGGTAATGTTCACGTCTAAGACACTATTCACTGGGGTACTGTTCATGTTTGTGGTGCACTGGTTACAGTTATTGTTCATGCTGGACACAGAATTGAACAGTAGAGTTCCAAAAAAAAATTCAAAAAACCCAAAAAAAGCAAAAGCTTCCCCCTTTAGTATATTGACTGATTGGCAACATAGATATTCCTGCAGTGTTACTACAGCGTTTTGTTTCTGATAGCGATGAAGAGGTAGTACTATGTTTCGTTGACTTTCACTATTTTGGAAAAGAGGTTGGCTGTTGGTTATGTGTCCAGGATTTATTTTTTATTTTTGGTAGAAATAAGTTGGGAGAAAAAGGGTTGGTACTTTGGTGGTATATATAATCTTGTAAGTATTTCCGCCCAAGTTGGGAGAAAAAGGTAAGAATACATAATTAATCTGAGTCATTGATTTTATTAGTTAGTGGGCCCAAGTCATTAACATGTGCAAAATTAACCTATCTCAGCCGGTCACCGCTACCAGTTGCTCGACATACATACAAGGAAAAACCCCATCAAAAGTTCATAAGGAAACTGAAAAAACAAAGGGAAATGTTTATACACAGCGCGCCGGCCGAACTTTTAGCCGGACGCACGCGACCCATCCGATATGGCTAGATTGCACGAACGGGAGGCAGCTGCCAGCGTCCAGCCCTTCCACCTCGCACCCATGTTCTTGTGGGGGCCCGTACCGCCCGTCCTTATCTTTATCTTTTCTCACCGCTGTAGCACCACATCTCCATCTCCTCCGCTGCTCATCCCCTTTCTTCTTCCCTGCAGCAACCACCAGCGCCCAAGCAAAGCAGCAACAGTTGAGCGGATTCAACCGGTGGCGGCGGGATCTGCAGACCAGGGCGCGACCACCAGCGCCCCCTCAGCCCCCACCAGCGACCAGCGCTGCAAACCCACACCCACCGGTGCTGCCGATGGCGGCGACAAGTGATGGATAGCCGCGGCGGCCGGCGTTGGGGCGTTGCAACCATGGCGACAGGTGATGGAGATCCTGCCCGGCCTTTTCTTTTCTTTGAAGCAGCCCCAATTTTTGCTGCCAACGCCTTTGCTTTTTGCTGGAACCAGTGTAAGATTTTGCTACCACTATGTTCTTTTTTGATGGAATCAACCCATTTTTGCTACCATGTCATTTGCTTTTGGTACAACCAGTGTACAATTTTGCTACCACCATCTTACGTTTTTGCTGGAACCAATCAATTTTTTTGCTCCCACCATGTTTCGTTTTTTGATGGAACCAACCAAAAATTTTGCTACCATGTCATTTTTTTTGGTACAACCAGTGTACATTTTTGCTACCACCATCTTCGGATTTTGCTGGAACCAATCAATTTTTTTGCTACCATGTTTTTTGGGTGGAACCAGTGTATCACTTTTTTGCTACCACCGTTTGAGTTTTTGCTACAACCAATGTTCTCAATTGCTACATCCATTACATGACGCGCATCTCGGCGTCATGTAATTTGCTGGAACCAGCAAAAAATTGCTCGAAGCGGCATGATTCTTTTGTTGGAACCAGCATTTTCTTTTTGCTGGAACTAGCTAATTTGTTTGCTACAAATTGACTACCGAAGTTTTCTGCTGCTGAGATTTTTGCTGGAACCATTATTTTTTTTTCTGGAACCGGTAAATATTTTTGCTTCAACCCAGCACTGGAGGTTTTTGTTGCTTTTTTTTGCTAGACATGGCGGTGCAAGTCGACAACGGCGGCGAGTCGGAGACGAGGGACGCCGGGGATGCTGCAACCATGGTGACAGCGCGCTGGAACCCTCATGTGTTCAAGCTGCAACCATGGCAAGCGGAGGCAGCCGAGGCAAGTGCCGGGCACGAGAGGCAGGCGAGCACGGGTGACGGGCGCGGTGGCGCGGTGGCAAGCAAGCACGGGAAGACGAGGACAAGCGTGGGCGGCCGGCGAGCGCACGGGATCTGGCATGTGCGCGTGCTGCCCTTTTTTTCGTGTTTCCTGTGCGTGCTTGACTTTTAAAACGAAGCAATCAGACGGTTGGGAAAGGATGTATCGGGCGGCTGGGGCTAGACCGGCCCAACTGTTCGGCCGGCGCGCCGGCGCCTATCAGCCGCCAAAAACAAATCATCAGCCGGATCACGCTCTCTCACAATTAATGCTCCCCTCAAATAGCGTCGCACTCATTGGAGTATATATGGCGTATGAGCCGTGTCTTCTGTTCTTTTTTCTCAACTTTTTAGTACTACTAATAGAACGGAACACTTTGTTCTACTGTTCTAACTTCTAAACAATGGTATATCTATGCTACGAAACTGTTCTACTGTTCTCCCCTGTTTACCTTCAGTTTGCATTATTAAAAAGCATGAAAGGCACGGTTGCAGTTTGAAATGCTAATTCCTTTGTGAGGAGTTATGGAATTTTAGTTATTGAAATGGATAGTTTAGATATTCCCTTCTATAGCTTTTATTGTTTATAGGTTTACAGATTTACTTGTTGGCGCTTAGCTCCGCTGTTAGGCTGTTACTGTCTTTCCCCATTTACTTAAGAGGAGCTGAAGATGTCCTACAGTTACAGTATCTGTGCCATATGAGCTGTGGCTTCTGCTCTTCGTTCTTACTTTTCCTGCTGCAGTTCATTGACTTTCACATGTTATATGGAAAGAGCATGGTACAATGGTGATATATCTTGGATTTGTTGCTGGCCGGTGTACTTTTTTTCTAAGGCTGCTGTTGCATGTCTTGTGTTTTTTGTTTGTGTTTAACTGATTTGCTGCTGGTGCTCGGCGATGCTATTAGGTTGTTATGGTTTGATCCGCTGAGAGTTGAAGCCAATATATTGTGTTCTGTTTTGCATTTCCATTGGAGTTGAACATGGCCTTGTCCCTTTTACTTGAAAAGAACTGAATATGTCCTCTCATGTACCAGGTAAATGAGCTAATTCCAAGTTCATGTTTGTCTGGATGAAGATTTGTACTCCCTCTGTAAAGAAATATAAGAGTGTTTAGATCACTAAAGTAGTGATCTAAACACTCTTATATTACTTTACGGATGGAGTAGTTTACATGGTGACAGGTTGATCAACAATTTCTGGTGATGGTGTGATGGTGATATTTGGTGAAGCGCGTCGCCTCTCGGGCGACATGGGCGGAAGTCAATCACCGCGCCGCCGGCCACCCTCCTCGCCCCTTCCCTTCCCGCCGCCGTCGCCGGAGGATGCCGCCGGGCTAAGCCCACGTGGCGGACGGCGGCGGCGCGGGCGCTCTGTAGGGTAACGCAGCAGAAAACAAAAAATTTCCGACCTACACACCAGCCCAGGAACACTATGGAGACTGCATACAAGGTTTGATCTGTTTCGTTACCGACTCGTAGCGCAGCGGAAGTAGAGTCGATGACGATCGGCGGTGCAGATCCCCGCAGCTAGGATTTACAACCTCCCAACCGCGAGGATGTACTCCCTCACCTGCCCCTCGGACAGCCCTCCGGGAGGCGGTCGGACAGTCCCTCGGACGGTGTCGCGGACAGCCCTTCGGGAGGACCTTCGAAACTCGGACGGTCACTCGGACAGCCCTTCGGGAGGACCTTCGAAACTCGGACAGCCCTTCGGGAGGCACTCTCGAACTAAGACCGAAACTACGATCTCTCTACAGAGTTGCACACATATGGTGTCATCTATCCGGCAGGGCTTCGCCGTCCAGAACTAGTTCCTGCCGGAAACTAGACAGCCTTTCGGCTCTACAAAACTATTTTGCTGGGAAGGAGAGAGAAGCCAGAAATGTCTATGGCATGTGTATGAGAGCAAGCATGAGAGTGTGGAGGCAGCCCCTCCACCTCTATTTATAGGAAAAGCAAGGGGTAGGATGGGCATATCCAAAAACCCAAAATGCCCATGAAGGAAAACTTTCCACAAGGGCATAAAGGAAACTAGTGGAGCAAGTGGGGCCCCATGAAGGAACCCCACATGTGGCCGGCCACCATCTCTTGGGGGGCCCCCCAAAGGGGGTTTCTTAGCCCCCAAGCCTTCTAGAAACCTTTTGGGAAAATATCCCAAAAGGTGCTTTTCCAAAAATATCCAAAAAGCACTTTCACTATTCATGAAGACATTTTTCTGCGCCCGTTAAATCCCAAATTATTTCTGTGTGCCTAGAACAATTCCAGTACCCACCAAAATAATTTTGAACGCATTCCGAAACAATTTCGGAACAATGTTTCTTCAGCGAAAAGCAACCAAAGCGGTTCCGGCTGCTCCGGAACATTTCTGGTTTTTGTCCCGGAAAATTCCTAGAAGTTTTCAGAACACTTCTGGCATCCTCCAAGAATTTCCAGGCGTGTGCCAGAACCAATTCAACTTAATGGAATACCCTGAAACAACTTTTCAGTTTTACCGGAACTATTCCGATATCCTCTCCGGAACGTTTCCGTTTCGTCCGAAACTTTTTCGGTGATTTTCTCTCAGACTCCCCGTCTAGTATTCAGCAGATAGATGACCCTTAAGTGTGTGACCCTATAGGTTCGGTGAAGTATAGACATGACCAGAACTCTTTTCGATCAATGATCAACATCGGAGCCGTGGACACCCATATTGACCCCTATACCCACACGAATGAATATTCGAGTGAATCTCCAGTTGCCGTGTGCTATTCCTGTTGCTTCGCGATATGTTACAAATACCCGAGGTGAGATTTTCTGCATCCCCGTGGATCAACAACTTGTCCACTATGCAAGTTACCTCGTTACCGGTTTTGTTCTCTTTTCTCGTATCCGTGTTCCGGCATCCCTGTGATCAAATCACACTTGTGTCTGGCCAGACGATGATGGATACCGTAACACCAAGAGGGCCCGAGAATATCTCTCCATCGTCGGAGGAGCAAATCCCAATCTTGAGCTATTAAGTTACTTAACACACTTTTCCATGAACCCGTAAGCCGCCGTAATAGCCACCCATTTACGGATGACGTTTAACAAACCCCAAAGTTCATGAAGCAAGTATGAAGAAACTCAACACTCTCATGGTCTAAGGAATTATGCAAACATTAACTTCTCTGTGTTATTAACCATTAACTTATGACGAATTAATCTCATAGCATAACATCAATCGGGTCGATTCAACACAAGTGTTCTACCAACATTGTGCCCTCAAAGTTGCTGGCATAGACATGCCCATGATCAGGAAAACGTATTCATCATGCAACACTTGAGCTAGTCTTAGAGGCATGACTAGGAATACATTTTACCGTTTATTATCCCACACGTGCACATGGGTTTTCCTCAGAGCCTTTATGGATATACGGGCTCGGGAACCATAGCAGTTATAGCATGGAACATAAACTTAATTATGAACATGGAGATAAACAATAACATTTATTATTGCCTCTAGGGCATATCTCCTACAGACTCCCACTTGCACTAGAGTCAATTATCTAGTCAATGCTGATGCACTTTACACCTATGGCATACCGGTGTAAAAAAATGCTTCGCTTGTGGTATAGCCTGATGTCCAACGGATCTGACAACTTCATCTCCGTGTGTGTCTTTGCATATCCTCGCGTTTTCACGCTTTCACAAAATTCATATTTTGTGTGGACTTAGCTTTGTATATATGTGAATCATTGGCCGAAACCTGATTCCTCAGACTGAGCTATGGAGCAACTATCTGCAATAGTGTCCCATTGACCAAAGCCATCTTGGAACCATACTAAGTTCATGAATGAACTATATGATTCAACATCTTCTATATCGCTTTGAAAGCGGCAACATATTTAGCCTTTGTTATAGAATTCGCCACAGTAACCTGTTTGGAACAATTTCCAACTACCGTGCCACCATATTGTGTGTTACACAAAACCCTCAATTTAAATCGAAAATCGCATGGAGAAATGATGAAGACTGTATCGATGTAACCTTTTACAACGAACTCTTCATGATCTCCGCTTGCGAGAAAACTTGTCATCGGTGCTACTATAGTACTCAATGACCCTTTTTCACTGTTGTCCCATGATCAGTACTTTTAATCACTTTGGTATCTATACTCGCAACAACTTTGGAGTATTGGACATATCTGGTTGTTTTTACATACCATGGAATACATGATTAATCCAAACACAAGAGTGTGTGGAATTTCCATCATGTATTTTACTCATCAGTGTTTTGGGACACTGAGTCTTGCAAAAACTCTTTCCATGTGACTTCGGCAAGAATCACTCCTTGGCGTTTTTAATGCTAAACTGTTTTAGCATCTTGTCAATATGTATTTTTGCTTAGCCCCATTAGGTAAATCTATCTCGATAGATCATCATGCCTAATATCAAGGCTGTTTAGCCCAAGCACTTCATCGAAAAACTATTTTCAAATGAAGTCCTAATTCGTGTCAAGAAATTTATTTCTACTTAACAATGTGTCAAGCACACAAGGTTTTTAGAAATATTATTATGCTCCCACTTACTTTCTTGAAACCACAAGCATCTTCGTTATCCATTGATGAAATCAAACTATTTCATCAAAAACGAAGATTCCAACTCCATTTTGCTCTCTTTTGTCCATCGCTGGAACTCTGAAGTTTGCATACTTACTAGCATCCTCTGGATCGACAAAATACTTTGGACTGTATCTCATACAAGTCCTAGGTTGCATTTCCATCAGATGGAAATCCTTTTGGCATCCATGTTTCATATCTCATGTTGAAATATGTATTAATTGCTAGTTCAACCCGAACTGACTTTAAGCATCGCTACGGTGAGACAATCTCATCGTAGTCAACTCCTTGAACTTGTTATTGCAACAAGTCGAGCTTTATGGATAAAACATTTTATCCACATCAGTTTACAGTTCCATAAATATTCGTTAGACTCTAAGTCTTCCGAAAGGTGTAACAAGATTTTAATCTTGAATCACTTATATGGAAACTATCTCAGATTGTATTGGCATTTAGCCAATTCCGGAGTCAGGGCCCATCAATGCTTCCTTGTGTATCGTAGGTATACTGTTGTCTAACAACAATATCTCGCTTGCGCACCTGAGAGGTTTGCACGAGTTTTGCCTACGTGGTTCAGCTGCAAGTTCGACTGAAGTCCATACATTTTATTATAGAGACTTCCGTATCAGTCGCAGTAGAAAACTCTGGAATTACTTCCAAGGTTCCTTTCATTTGACCTGATGACGAAGATACTGCTTATCTCGTCGAGTTGCACTGTTCTCCCACTCACCTTTTTGCAAGAACTATTCTCTTTAAAAG